>JADMNL010000025.1:148863333-151752500 GCA_016271365.2 Neoceratodus forsteri | reverse complement strand
GTCAGCAACATAACTATACACATTCTCAAATTAAAGAACCCAGTTTCACATAAAGAGCCACCTATATTTTTTATAACCACAGATAAGCAATGGGGAAGAAAAGATAGAAATAGCAAGTGAAGGCAGGGAGACAACGAGAGGGGGAGAATCATGAGACTGTCAGAGTGATCAGTTCCTAGGTCTCACAAGAAAATATAATTGTGCAATCAGACAGACAAGAGAAAGAAAAGGAGAGCTTTTAACTCTTTTTGCATAACAAATCGGACTACGGCTTCTTTAACCCTGTCACATGCGCCCCTCTTTTAGAGGAAACCTGTTCAAAAAAACAGATTTCCAAAACTTTCTTTTAATTATCTTCCAGCATTACTGTATAACCTTAACAGTTTTGTGCACGTGCAGTACCCCTTTTTCCATAACAACCAGTACAGCAAACAGTTACATTTCTACCCACACATTTTTTTCAACCTTCAGAATTCTCAATTCCTGATCTATATCTTGACAGAAAATCAGCATTGACATTCTCATTTCCAGATTTGTGCAGCACTTTGAATTTAAATGGCGGTAGTGTCAGGTTCCATTTTGTGATTCTGGAATTTTTATCCTTCATGTGATTAACCCAACAGAGAGGACTATGATCAGTTATACAGTAAGTACAAAGTCAGCTCCTGGCAAATAAAACTTAAGGGACTCCATGGCCCACTTTGCCACAAGGCATTCCTTTTCAATGGTGCAGTACCTTTTATCTATGTCATGCAATTTCCTACTGATATATAGACTGGGATGTTCCTTCCCATCTATATTCTGACTCAAGACCACACCTAGGCCTAACCCTGATGCATCTCTCTGTAATAAAAATTGTTTCTCAAAGTCTGGGCTTCTTAAAACAGGGGCTGAACATAATGCTGCCTTGATTGCCTGAATAGGCTTATCACACTCTGGGGTCCATTTCACATTATTTGGGCACCGTTTCTTTATGAGTTCAGTGAGGGGGTAGCTAACTGGGCAAAGTTGGGAATGAATCTCCAATAGTAACCAGCCAGCCCTAAAAATTACCTCACGTTTCTTTGTTTTAGGGACAGGACTGTTAGCTACAGCTTATATCTTAGAAATCTCTGGCTCAACAGCTCCATTTCCCAAAACATAACCCAAATATCTGGTTTCCTGCATGCCCAATGCACATTTGGTAGGATTAATGGCCAGACCTGCCTTCTTGATAGATTGGATAACTGCTCATAGGTGTTTCCAGGTGGCTTTTCCAGTCTGGACTGTACACCACAACATCATCCAGGTAAGCAGCACCATAACCAGTGTGAGTAGCTAAAATTACATCTATGCACCACTGGAATGTAGTGGGTGTGCCATGCAAACCATACAGCATGGCAGTGAACTGACAGAATCCAATAGGAGTGGCAAATGCAGTTTTGCCTCTGGATTCATTAGCTAGCAGGATTTGCAAGTAACCCTTTGGTGAGATTAAGGGTACTGATGTACTTGGCATTTCCCAATCTGTCCACCAAATCATCTATTCTGAACATATAACTGTTACATTCAGACACGTGACTAAGTTTCCTAAAATCAAGGTAGATTCTTACACCCATTCTTTTTTTTTAAATGTCACCATTGGTGATGACCAAGCACTTCTCAACTCTTCTATGATACCCAACTCTTTCATTTTTTTGTATTTCCTTAACCACGTCTGCTCTTAACCACTCTGGTAATCTGTATGTCTTTTGTCTGATAGGGCAAGCATTCCCTGAAACTATTATGTGCTCAACCCCTTTTGCTCGGCCTGGCACTGTGGTAAAAGTACTATTAAATGTCTTTACTAAGTTGCAAATGTCTGTGGTTTGTTCAGAGGTTAAGGAAACATTCACCTTTGCTGCATCATAAGTTCCAGTCTGTCATAAGCTATGTCAATATCTTCTTTATCAGTTTCTGGTAATACTAACAAAGCAGCCTTTGGTGTTTTTTCTACCCATTTCTTTAGGAGATTAGCATGGTATATCTTGGCAGGATTTTTCCTATCAGGAGTCTCAAACTCATAGTTAACTGTGTCAGTATGTCTAAGCACTTTATAAGGCCCTTGTCACTTCATTAACAGTTTATTAACAGTTTATTTTTTGTAGTGGGTAGCAGTAGCAAGACCTTTTCACCTGGCTCAAAAACATTTTCTTTTGCCCCATGGTCATAATACACCTTCTGCTGGTCTTGGGCCTCTTCCTGATTACTAAGGACAATTTCAACATATTCAGCACAGTCACTAAAAAGACCAACAGCTTAATCTGGTTCAAGGTCAGCTGGCCTTCGTCTGTATCCCCCCCCCCCGCCGGGCTGTGCCTGAATATAGGCAAGAATTTGTCTAGTGCACTTACTCGGTCAACAAAAACTAAATAAATATTTTGCCAGTTTTGTTTCTTGGGATATTACTTTTTTTTTGAGTGGGGTGATCTTCCCATGGTTCTTGTATGACATTTAGTGGCCCTCAAGGTTGTCTACCATACAGCATTTCAAATGGTGAAACTCCTGTTGAGGCCTGTGGCATTTCTCTGTACGCAAAAAGCAAGTAAAGTAAGTATTGGTCCCAATCTTTCCCTTCCCCTTTCATATACCTTTTTAAACATGCATTTTAGGATTTGATTAAAATGCTCAACAAGACATCTGTCTGAGGGTGCTAAAGGCAGGTTCTTATGGCAGTGATACCTAGTAATCGGTAAAGCTCCTTCAGCAATGCAGCACCAAAATTACTACCCTGATCAGTAATAATCTCTTTATGTGTGCCCACCCTGCTGAAAATTTTGGCAAGCATTGCTGCCACTTTTCGGACTATGACAGTACACATTGGAACTGCCTCTGGATATCTAGTGGCATAGTCACATACTACCAAAATTAACCAATTACCCTTTTACTTTTATCTAAGGGGCCAACCACATCCATTGCAATTCTCTCAAAAGGCACATCAATCAAGGGTAGGGACACCAGGAGCATTTTGTCTTTTTTGTCACTGGGGATACTTTCTGACATTCAGCACAAGAACTGCAATAGGCAGAAACACCTTCATGAAGCCCAGGCCAGTAAAATGTGTGCAACAGTCTGGCAAGGGTGCGGTACCTCCCTGAGTGACAAGCTATAGGACTGTCATGTGCTAGCTGCAACAACTCAGTTCTTTATTTCTTTGGAATGACCAATTGTTTTATCTGTTCCTGCATCTGAGGATTAGTCCAAACTCTGTACAGTACCCCATCACTTTTTTTTTACACTTTGGTTCACTCTGTTTTTGTTTCATCCCCAGATGCTTAAAATAGTCTTGGAGAGAAACGTTGACAGTTTGCTCTGAAACAGAATCACAGTCAGTACTCAGTTTAGTTTCAGCATTCTCATATATTAACACTTTAGGCCTATCAGTCTTTTGTTGCCATTGTTTCTTCAGACATCTTCCTTCTTTTCTGGACTTCCAGATCCTGGAACTGTGCTCAAACAATTCCAAATCAAAATCACCAAAAGGAAAAGAGTCCCCAGCATCTGAAATTTTCTTTGCCTGTGCTCTTGTTATCACAGCTGCTGACACAGCAGGATTTACTCCCTCTGTGATTAACTTCACAAATACTGAAAAGTCATTTCCGATAATCAGAGGTACAGGTAACGTGGGTACTACCCCTACTTTCATTTGGTGCAACATCCCATTAATGCTCAGAGTCACTTGGATGGTGGGACAGTATCGCGTGCCCCATGGATGCAGATGACCCCAGTACCTGGTCTTTTTGCACAGTGTTTTCCCAGCACCAGGGTCTGTTTGCTCCCCAAATCTGTAAGTCCCATCACAGTCTTATCTTCCACCTTGACATCTGTTAAATACTTGCTCCAATTTGCTAAGGGCAAATCTGCTCCAGTGTTGCCCTCCTTACTTTTATGGCAGTTTCTTGCACTATGGCCTGGCTTGTTACAGTTATAGCAAGGTAAAGTCTTTAGGTGCAGGATCATTACCCCACCACAGGTCTTATCTGACCTGGTGCTAAATCAGGAAAAGAGGGATCTTACCAGTCTTTGGCTGTTACTTCACAGCTGCGGTGTCTTTCTGGCCATCTGTCTGGAAACAGCATTTTCCCAACTTCTGGTCAGTGTTCTTTTACCCAAAGCTGCATGTCTGTAAGCAAGATGCCGATGAACTGCTCCATTCTAAACATGTCAAGTGATCTGTGGTACTGTTTTGCCCTCTGGTTACAGCTGTTTAATGAGGAGTGTTTTGAGTTGGGTGAAGGCTTCTTGAGGATTATCGACTGAGTGGTACTTCAGGAACCAAATTCATTGCCTGTAGATCGCTCATGAGATGTCAGATCATTTCAGGATTTCTCCTTTCACAGTGACATAGTTTTCTGACTGTGCAATGTCCATATTGCTGTAGGCAAGTTGGGCTTGACCTGTCAGGTAAGGTACCAGCCTGATTGCCCATTGCTGCTTTGGTCACTGGCAGGCTGCGGCAAAGCTTTCAGGAGTTGTCAGGTATGCTTCAATATCCTCCAAGGGACAAAACTTTGTAAGTTTAATGTCTTTTAAGTTGTTTGTGTTTGGTGCTTTACTGGACCTGTACCAGATCCTCCAGCTTTGATAGCTTGCACAGCATCCAGTCATTGCTGCTCCTGTCGTTGCATCTCTTCTCTTCTCTGCTGCTCTTGTCACTGCATCTCTTCTTTTCACTGCTTCTCTGTCTCTCTTTGTTGTATAGCCCACCATTTGAAAAAGGCAGACATGCTTTCAAGTTCTGTACCTGCCTGTTCTTCTTCTTCTATCACTGGTTCCAGCTCTAGAGTCTTAGTTTGGACTTTTGTTTCTGCTTCTAGTTTGGCTGCCATTCTTCTGGTAACCACTCCTGGACTTGATGCTGCAGGATCCATACCTTTCTTCTATGCTTCCTAGGCACCAGATCTAGTACCCAAGCACAAAACTCCTGGCTTAGAGTTTGTACAGTATAAATCCCACTGCTGATGCCATCTGTAATTGAGGCATAGGTCAGGAAGCATAGGAAAACCAGGAGCAGTTATAAAATTCACAAATACCATTTTATTATTATCAATAACAATAACATTTGAAAAATAAAATTGTGCAGGATAGCTGTTATACAGGCAGTTCAAACAAAACAAAGCCCTTAATCTAAGGGTATCTCCAAATCTAAATCTCAGTATCTCCCCAACAAAAGATTGCTGTCTTTATATATAATGTAAGATATATGTCTGGTTTTTACACAATGTCCCACAACTTTGTCAGTTTCTTTCCTTGCAGGTGCAACAAAATAGAACATTTGTCCCAGAACTGATCTCCTGTTGACAACACTGCAAATGAGCTTGTAGAGGTCAAATTGCAACTCAGTATTAACCTCCTGAGTTCCAATAGCTTTTTGCAATCATTTCAGCAATATAACTTTGCCAGAGCTGAAGTTTTTTTTTTCCCTTTTTCTCTGGGAGTGGCCAGCGCCCCAATGTCAAGGCCTCACCGACATCTGCCACTCCCCGCCCCTTCGCTATGCTTCTCTGGTGCCTGCTGTGTCTCCGTCTTCTGCCAGAGGTCAGCCGAGCACCAAACTGGGACCCCTGCCCCTCCCGGGAGAGGACAGCTGTCCTCTGGATGCTCGATCCTCTCCCTCCCCTTCCGACTCCCAGCAACCCTGGCTCGCCATCATGGTGTGAGGTGTGGCGTCCAGCGCCTCAACCCTCAGCACTACCGGGCCAGCCCCAAGTGACTGATTTTTGAGGAACAAAATTAGTGCAGCTGAAATTTATAGACAGCTTTTGAATATGTGTGGAGATTTTTTATTTTATTTATTTAGTTTTTGTTAACTGGGTAGGTGCACTAGCCAGCAAGTGACTATTTTCAGGCACGACCCGGGAGGTACAATTACAATACAAGTAGAACAGTGCAGGTTATACAGTACATGTACAGGTACACTGATACAAGTATACAATTTTTTATAAGTAGGTAGAGTAAGCAGAGGGTACTGGTGGGAGGACAGACTTTGGATTAACTTTGGAGAAACTGACAGGGGGATGTGGGCAGGGAAGGGTAAGTGCACAGCTCAAAGTAATTGGGAGGTGGTGGGGCTGGAGACCAAGGTAAGAGAACCCTGCCAACTTATTTGGCCGTGGGGGGGGTACCCTGTATCTGAGATAATTAGATGGAGAGTGTCAGGAGCAGGCAGGAGAGGAAAAGGTAGGGTGGGACACGCTTGAAAAAGTTCTGACTTTGGCAGTGAGGAAGCAGAGTCTATAACCGGGCTCATGGAACCGATTCCCAGTATGAGAAACGAGAGAGGGGGTGGACCCGGTAGAAAGGTAAGAGGCTGGCAGCAATAGCGGAAGGGTAGGAAAGTGGAAAGCGTATAGACCACAGGTTTTGGAGACAGGGAGGGGGTAGGGTTACTGAGGGGCTGTGCTGAGTTCAGCAACAGCAGGCGGAAATTTTTGAGGGGAAACATGGGGCAGTGACCAGACTCGTGGAACCTTGAGTCGGATTGACAGGCAGGGGGCTGTGGCCAGGCTGGTGGGTGTCCAAGCTGGGCAGGGGTTGGCAACCTGGACAAGTGAGGAGTTCCAGTCTAAAACGGGTTTATTCAACGGGCGAGGCAACCAGCGAGGAGGTCGACATGGAGGGGGAGGCAGACTAGGTGGCTAGGAGGCATGGTAAGAGGCCCAGCAGCAGAAAACCAGCGTCGCAGAAAACAGGAACGGGTAGGGCGGGAAGATACGGCAATAGCGGTAGATTGCTACAGTCGGCGTCTGGGCTCATGGAACCATAAGCTGGCAGGGTAAGTAGGGGGACTCAGTCACTGAGGGGAGAGAGTTAAGGCAAAAGGCGGCTTTAGCGCAAAAAGATAAAACCCTTTTAGACAGAGCCATCTGCGGATTGGGTACAGTGAATTAAGGAAGAAAAAAACAACTGCTATGGAGGATGGCCATGGAGTCACTTATAGTAGTTTAGAATTTTCAGTATATTCCTGCAAGCGTGCATGGGTAAACCTTTATGTAATAGTTGGAAAGATTATCTCTAGTATCCGAATAAAAAACAAATCCTGTTGCTGGTTTTCAGCTGACCTCAAAGCTGCACTGCTGGAGAGAGATAAACTTTGGAAAGTAGCAAGAAAAACTAAAAATATCATGGACTGGATGATCTTTAGGAAAGCCAGGAATAAATGCACCAGGAAAGTTAGGGATGCAAAGGCTGCCTACTACCTGGCCGAGCTCGACTCCTCCTACCATAATACTGCTAGATTTTGGGGCACCATCAAGGGTATGATGGGCCAGGATGTTAACAACCCCCCTTCCAACCCAATTACACAGTAACTATGGCCCCATTACTGGCACAATGGAAATCCTGGATGCATTCAACAACCACTTCACAACAGCTGGCCTTGCCTTTGACTCCTCCCCAGCTAACCTATTAAGGGATCAATTAAGCTCCCACTATACTGGTGATCAAAGAGTTGACTCCTCCTTTAGCTTCAAACCTATACTGTTGAAACAAGTTGAGGATCTATTATGGCATCTGGATACCAAAAAAAGTGCAGGAGCAGATCTTCTGGACCCATTCTTTCTAAAGACTGCGTGTCATGTGCTTGCAGTCCCCTAACTCACCTCTTTAACCTTCCCCTAAACTCTGGCTCTATTCCCACACTGTGGAAGACAGCCCAGTAGCCCCTTCTAAAATCAGGGACCTATGGATCTTAATAACTACAGGCCCATTTCCATCCTACCTGTGTTATCCAAGATGCTGGAGAAATTAGTGAGTATTCAGTTAAGGGAATATCTGGACAATGCTAATCTATTAAATCCAGCTCAATCTGGATTCAGGGCCAAACATAGCACTATCACTGCATTAGCCAAGGTCACCAATGATTGGCAAACCAAATTGGATAAAAGAACAATGTCTGTGCAGTATTCCTGGACCTGAGCAAAGCATTTGACACTGTGGACCATGAACTGCTACTCTCATCCCTACACTCCATTGGCCTAGATCCATCCTCCCTTAAGTGGTTCAGATGCTACCTCTCCGGTAGATCACAGCAGGTAAAAGCTGAAGGTGACCTATCCCTATTAAGACCATTGTCAAGAGGAGTCCCCCAAGGCTCTATTCTGGGTCCTATCCTTTTTGCCATTTATATAAATAAAATTGATTCAACCCTTACCAAGTCCTCAGTACATCTCTTTGCTGATGACACTGTACTGTATGTTAGCAACCCTTTGCCTAAAGTTGCTCATGAAATCCTACAAGCAGAATTCTCCCTGTTACAACATCAGCTTCTCGAGAAAAAGCTTCTGCTAAATGCAAAGAAAACCAAAGCAATGATGTTCACAACCCAAAACTCCACCAACACATCCTCTTCAATCAATCTCCCCCAGCTATGCACTATACTTGGAGAAAATCTGGAGTATGTTGAAAATTTCAAATACCTAGGTGTGTGGATTGACAACAGACTTGACTTTACTCAGCATCTAGAACAACTGCTGAAAAGCTTAGCTCTAAAGCTTGCCTCCTCTACAGATTAAAACCCTTCCTTAATAGAGATTCAAAGATGAGATTAGTCCAGGGCATCTTTTATCAGTCACTGACTGTGCAGACTTCCTCTATAGTCACTGCCCCACTCCCTACCTTCAAAAGTTGGATACCTTATATCATAGAGCAATAAGGTTCATTACAGACCTGCATATAATACTCACCATTGTTCTCTCTATGACACAACTGGATGGGTTTCCCTTCATGTCAGGAGGAGAGAATGCAGCTCTATGGATCTACAGAGCTTTATCAAAAAAACTCCCAAGCTATATCCTGGACTGCTTCAACCTGACCACTCCTAGCTCCTATGCCCTAAAAGCAACAATATCATCCTGCTCAAATTGCCCAAAGTCAACAACAAAATAGGGAGGGCTAGCAATCAGCTATTCTCTAGCCATAGCATGGAACACCCTACAAAAATCCCTTAAACTGTCCATTATCATTCCATTTACATCCTTCAAGCAGCACTGTATAGCCTTCTTCACAGAGAAATGCAGCTGCTATAGCTAGAATAGAATAGTCATCCCACAAAACATATTCCAATCACATATGGCATATTCCTTCCAGTCAGACACCGCCAGTATATGGCACCCAATATTCCCTTCAGCATCCTTGTACTCATTATGTGAGTGACTGTCATGATCCTCATTGAGATATATATGTACTGTACATATTGTAGATGTTAGTTTAACTTTCTCTTAGCCAAGCCTTAACATGTGAATTCTCTGTATATTATTGTGTTATAAATAACATTTTCCTTTCTTCTGTATGTATAACTGTCTCATAAGTATGTGATGTAATTGCTGTGCATCAACTCGAACCTTGACCTTATCAGGTCCATCTTGTAAATGAGCCTTGCTCAATGATGATTGCCTGAATAAATAAAGATTTGATTGATTGATTGATTATCTGTGAAGGTGATCTTTATCTTACAGAAAAAGATGGCCATTCATCATGCCTCTTTTCTGAATATACTTTTGTGGATAATTTAAAACATTACATTTTACCTTTGATTGGCCAGCCCAGTGGCACAGAGGGTTAAAATGCTGGATGCTACATCTGCACCCATGCCAACAGCTTGAGTTTGGGAGTGGCCTACTGCTGGGGGGATTCTCTTGGGGGAGAGGACTGAGCACTCAACGGCTGCTCTCCTCTCCTGAGGGGGGGGGATATACCATGCCGCTGCAATGCTGCCACCATGTGGAGGTGTGGTGGCAGGGCAAGCAGCAGTGACATCATTATGAGACAGTTGGTGACTTGGCACATCGTGCATGCATGCCTCCACACGCATGCACACTTGTGCCATTGTACATCACTGATCATGGGGAACAAAGAGAAGAATAGCTGGCAGATGACACCTGGCTCATCCCTGACCTGCACCACTACCACTCGGTGCCACCTGCCCAGCCAGATTGTGCTCCAGGGGGAGGACCTCCTCTCCTGGCCCCAGCGGGAAGGAGGCAACCCACAGAGGAATTTGGCAGGTAGGTGCCAGGGAGGCTGGCAGTTGGCTGGAGTCAGGCTAGGGCAGAATGGGGCTGGCTTACAGGGGAGAAAATCCTTAATGGAAAAAATGAAAAAAAAAATTACCATTGACTGTATTATAAGCTTTGATCAAGATCTTATAACTGTCAATATATTATCAGTTATCCCGATTTTCTGTTACCTCAGCTATCAAGTGTAAGCAGGCATGAGGACAGTACAGGCCTTAAAGGTAAGCCTGGAGAAATTCTGCTCACCAATGGAATCACAGGGTTCCACAGGCAGTAGTGCAGGCATGCAATTTCTAAAAATCCACACATTACACAGCATACTGTTTCATCACTCCCTCCTTATAAAATGGTGGGAGGTGCAAACTTAATGGTTTTAGAGGTCCTCCCAACCTTAAAGGGGATCTAAAGTTTGCAGGGTCTCTTAAATAAACTGACTGTGACTTTCAAATGAGAGTGTTTCGGTCTTTGTATTAAGCTGCAGCTGCTGTACTGCATTGATGGAAATGAGCACTCTCGATTGTCCCACCTCCCGTTTATCTGAACTGACAGAATGCCCCCCCCCAGGCAGTTTGGATAATCAAGGTGCTATGGTATAGGACTTCCAGGTAGCTGACAGCAGCAGAGATGAATGCAAGGCTGCATCAAGCATTAAATAACCATCCATAAAAAAAGCTAACTTACAGCGACAAAAAAACCAAAAACAAAGCTGCTGTCCAGAGAGGTCTAATAACAAAAGTTTGTAGGCCACTTAAATAAACTTATGAAATGGGTTGAAAGAATGCTGGCTACTGACTGGCTAAGAGGTATTTTCAGCAGAGTCGTTATCCTAGCACAACAGCCTCGCTGAAGGTAGTGCAACAAAAATATGTTTAAAAACTTTCATTAATACAGTACAGAGAATGACCCAATGGTATAAACCTTCCTATCTGGGGGTAGATGGTGTTTTTCCTTTTTTCCTGCAATACTTGCTTGTTATGTTGCCTGCTAAGCATATGCTTGCTGATACTTGGTACTGAATGTCCATACCACTGGAACTGAATGTTAATACCACTTGTAATTGAACTGTAACTAACTTGTGTTCTACAGAGGCAGGCCTGTTTTTTTTTTTTTTTATTTCACCTTGTAGTGTAATATTATCCTGCGCTGTAATCACTGTGTAATAATTTGTTCAATTGTATTAACTAATTCCGAGGTCACCCCTCAGAAAGCGACTTGTAAGTCTCAGTGGGCCTACCTGGTCATCAAAATTCAGATAAATAAATAAATAAAGAAAATAGCTCCAATTTACTAAAAAGACCCCATTTCATAATTCCAATAAGGCACTCCAGGGGGTGCGTTATGGTGGGGCTAACAGCCATTCTCAGGTAGTGGAAGCACTCAGCTTTGGCTCATACTTCAATCAACCCAAGGCTGGCCATTATCTGACCATAATGTACCCCATCATGCCTTATTGCTTAATTAGTGTACCTTCCAAATAGTGTTTCAGTCATTGTATTGCATTGCAACTGCTGTACTGAACTGAACTGATGGAAGTGGGCACTCTCGATTATCCATGCTCCAGATTATCCAAACTGATAGGATGTCCCCCCTCCAAGGCAGTTTGGATAATCAAGATGCTACTGTACAGGACCTCCAGGTAGCTGGCAACAGCAAGGATGAATCCAAAACTACAGTAAGCATGCAATAATCATCCATAAAAAAAGCTAACATACAGCAACACAAAAACAACAAAAAACGTAATCCAAGGGGTCCAATAAGAAAAGGTTTCAAAAAGGCTATTTAAAGCAAGGTATTGGGCTCAGCTGTACATATCACCAGTCCAGAGATATTCATATCTAAATCGGCCATAAATCCAAACAAGGATGTGGCCATATCAAGAAAACTTAGAGGGGACAGGAGATCACTGCTAACTGGCAGTAGTTAACAATGTTCCTGTTAACAGCAATGAAAACTCATACCTTCATATGATCCATATTTAACTGTGCTTGAATAAACACTAACGTGAACAAACCGTTTTTTTGTTTTCTTTTTATGGACAACATGCTGCCCAGTTATTTTCATGGAAGTAGTTTGCAGTTTTTACTATGTCATGGTTTGTGTACAGAATACTAATTATGAGCTGTTGTCCTATCAGAACCTTGCCCAGAGTTCTGTGCGCAAACCGTGACATAATTAAAACTCCAGATCATGGGTTCTGTAAAGGGAATTGTAACAGAATGCTACCCATAAAAGGGAAACAATGCAGCATAATGTTTCACATCACTTTTTATTCGGGTACAGTTACATATGGCTCATTTAGGGGTCTGAATATTATTTCTGAGAATAAGAACTTTATGAATAGCTGCCAATTATAAATGATTTCCTGACCTCTTTAAGACAGGAAGTGAAGTTATGGTTTAACAAGCTGTGCTTGAAGAACAGAGCATTCACTTATATAAAATAAGCAACTGATCGTTTCATTTATTGTATTTTAATGTGTTAGTAAAGACTCTTCTTTGATCATAATTGCTTTGCTTGAGCAGTGAAATCCGAGAATTATCACCTTAAAACAGTGGAAAATATAAACATAAACAGCATGTAGCTAAATATGTCATAGTTAATATTGTGATAATATGTATTTACTTTATACTCTTATCGTAAGACTAAAGAGTTTAATACTAACTGAACAAACCATTACTAAGTACATTGCTTATAGGTAAGGGATAACACATGACAGGGTGTGCGGATTATACAGTGGCAAGATTTCTTGGGCTCTGATTGGTCAGTGCCCACCTTCACAAGTGATGTTATCTGAAGGTCCAGCATACTTGACCACCTACTTACATTTCCAAACATGTGTGATATTCATACACCCCACACTTTGGAAATGGCACACAGATTAGTAGACAATACTGCCTAAAATGTAACATTTCCCTCCCATCGTGTCACAGTCTACCTCCCCCAAACACAAAATCAGTTTTATTTTTAGCTGTTGCTTGCTCTAAAACAACTTCTTTTCATGTTTACCCTTTCTTTTCAGGTCCAAGAGGCATGAGCTTGGCCACCCATTTCACTGAAAAGCTGCATGCAGCAGCCATTTCTTTTAAGATACAACAATCACTGAATGCTTAGAAAAACACACTTAAAAAAAAAATCTCCATTCCTGGCACAGTTAATATAAAACCCACCTCTCCATTTCATCTTCCATAGCCGAAAATGGATCTTCTGATCCCAGGAATCCCATGATGCTTTGCATTCCATAGCAAATGGTGGTTGCTGGAGCCACAGAAAGTGATATTCACACTGGCGGCAGCTTATAAAAAAATGTTTTTCTTCTCCCAGTACAAACACGTACTACAGTGAACTGTAACAGGAGAGCCAGTGATTAACTGCCAGGAGGGAAGTCTGAGTAAATGTTACTGGGATGTAAGGTGTGGTGGCAACCAAGAGAGAGACAGACACACACACATGTATCAACAAGACTTAGGTACACATATAGCAGCACCACATACTGGACAAACACAAAAAGGAACTATTTTTTTTAATATGCTTCCTCACTAAAACGTTAAATAAGTGTTTTAAAAGACAACTTATGTTTTTTTTTTTATTCTATATGTAAACAAGCCCTTGTGTAATAGCAATAATGCACTCCAGGGTGTGTCATGCTTGGATAATTTCACAACTCGGGTGTTGGACGCACTTGACCTGTGGCCTCATGCTCAACCACCCAAGGCATGATGTTATCCAAGTATGACACACACCCTGTCTGCATTATTGCTTAAATAATGCATGCCTCAGGTGGTCGTTAGCCGCAAGATGTAGCCAAGTGGGGCAACCACCTGAGAAGTGTATTATTCCCCTATGGCCACATACCCTGGAATGCATTATCCCATTTATAAAATGGACTTTTAGTTGCTGAAAAATTATGTAGTTGAGGTGAGGTGTTTAGCAGTGCACCCCTTTTCGTTGACACCCCGATGGCGAAACTGGAAAAAAGACCATTACGGCGACATTCGCAGTAATGGTCCTTTTTCTGTGTTTTGCCTTCCCCCAGTGTTCTGCCCCCTCTCCGGATGAACTCCAACCTGGAGTTGGAATCCTAAAGTCCGGGGGGTGTGGGGGGCACAGCCCCCCACAGAAAACACCCGTTTCAGAGACGGCATAATACCTGCATCAGTATTGTGCCATCGCTCTGGGGGAGGTCGGCATTCTTGCTGACGAGATAACTTGGTGCTTCTGGTGTTTAGTTATCAGAATCTAATTTACATTTGTGTGATGTGTTTTAACCAATGAGATTTTAGGATTTTAATTATCCTTTTTTTAATATAGAAATTAGTACTACATGGGGGCAATGTCAAAACTTATTTTGGAGAAATAGAAAAATGGGTACATATTATGCCATAGTGCTTTCATACTTGAAATGATTCAATCAGATCTCTGTCTGAGGCTCTGTCCAAGACAAGTGACAAGGAGATGCGTCAGGCTCTCACCTCGCTTGAGATTGGAGAAATTTCATAAGTTGATGGGGGTCAAAATACAAATGAATTGCTTCTTTCTATATGGCTACAAATTGTTCTGGTTGCATGAGCAAGAAGTGGGCTCCAGACTCTTGAACTTCTTCTTTCACCATTAAAAAGTTTCCTCTCCTTTGGAGAGTAGTGAAAGAAAAATCTAGATAAATAATGAAGGGGTATTTTAAGTTGTAAAATGGGTTTCAGAATCCTAGTAACTTTGTTAGTTTAAACAAATCTCCAGACCATTGATTATTACGCACAATTCATAACTAACCCATCCTAATCTACCTAGCAACAGCCTTAAATATCCCCACATCTGATCACTGGTCCAATGTGGAAAAACAAACTTTCTCTGGTGTCTAATCATCCCTCCCCCACCTGCACCCATGTCCGATATTAGAGGTAGCATTCCTTGGTGTCCAATGGTCCCTCCCCAACCCCAACCATGACTGATATTAGAAGTAGCAATCCCTGGTGTCCAGTGGTCCCTCACCCAACATACCCATGACTGATATTAGAGTAGCAATCCATGGTGCCCAGTGGTCCCTCCCCACCCGTGACTGATATTAAGTAGCATTCCTTGGTGTCCAGTGGTCCTTCCCCATCCCCACCCGTGACTGATATTAGAAGTAGCAATCCCTGCTGTCCAGTGGTCCCTCCCCCCAACTGCACCTATACTCAATAGTAGAAGTAGCAATCCCTGGTGTACCGTGAACCCTCATCCCATCTGGATCCCCTGAGTAATAATGTACACCCATTACCTGGTGACTACCAGACCCCTTCCCATCCCTGATCCCCTGTATATTCATGTACACCCATTACCTGGTGACTACCAGACCCCTTCCCATCCCTGATCCCTGTATATTCATGTACACCCATTACCTGGTGACTACCAGACCCCTTCCCATCCCTGATCCCCTGTATATTCATGTACACCCATTACCTGGTGACTACCAGACCCCTTCCCATCCCTGATCCCCTGTATATTCATGTACACCCATTACCTGGTGACTACCAGACCCCTTCCCATCCCTGATCCCCTGTATATTCATGTACACCCATTACCTGGTGACTACCAGACCCCTTCCCATCCCTGATCCCCTGTATATTCATGTACACCCATTACCTGGTGACTACCAGACCCCTTCCCATCCCTGATCCCCTGTATATTCATGTACAGCCATACACTGGTGTCTATCAGACCCCCTCCCTATCCCTGAGTCCATGTGGACTACTGGAAAGCCATTCCCTGGTGTCTGGCAGACCCCCCACCCTGGCAGGTAGTGCCCCCTCAGCTCCCCCATCCCGACCCCAATCCAATGACTGGTGCAGCCCTCTGCTCACCACCACAGCCAGCCACTGACTGAACTATCAATGAGCATGTACTTTTAATGCACCTAGGGAAAAAGAACCCCTAGACAGAGTAGTAGATGGAAGGAGAGAGACTTAGCACTACAGCTGAGGAACAGGATGTGGGAGTTATCAATAGCAACTCACTTAAGCAACTGGGTCAGTGCAACAAGGCCTATAGCAAGGCTAACAGGATGCTGGGATGTATCGGGAAGGGTATTGATAGCAGAAGAGAAGAGGTAATGCTTCGCCTCTACAGATCCCTAGTGAGGCCTCACCTAGAGTACTGCACCCAGGTCTGGAGACCTCACGTCAAAAAGGACAAGAATAGGTTGGAGACAGTGCAGCACAGAATAACAAAAATTATTCAGGACCAGCAGAGCAGATCCTATGAGAAGCATCTCAAGGCACTAAATATGTACTCACTGGAGACCAGAAGGGGGAAGGGAGATACGATGGAGACCTTCAATTTCCTTAAAGGAATTAACAAAGTGAACTGTGGGGAACTATTTAACCTAAATATCAATTCACGGTCATGCAGACACAAATGGAAATTAACAGAAGGTAGGCTCAGGAGAGATATGAGGAAGTATTACTTTATGGAAAGGGTGGTGGAACCTTGGAACAGAATGCCTGCTGAAGTGGTGGGTGTAAAAAAGTCAGGGGATTCAAGCAGGACTAGGACATAATTAAGGGAATATATTTACTGAGGGAGGACAGGACCAAGAAGGAGAATCGAGAGAGGATGGGGAAGGTTAGTACCCTGGAGGAACAGTAGGTTCCAGGGATTATAGGGAACTTGGGCACACTGGATGGACCTCTGGTCTTCTTCTGCCATCATTGTCTATGTTTCTATGCCTTCGTCCAAGCTTGGTTGAGTAAAGGCTTATCATTGTTTGTTAAAAGTGGGTTAGACCAAAGTGGCATGAAGTCCAAAGGGGCTTTGTCAAAATTAATGATGGTGTTAATTTGTTTGAGTACTCTGATGGAGGTTGAAATAAAAGGGGTTTCTTTAAGAAAATAGTCAATGTGCAGAAATAAAAAATCAGATATTCTATGTGGTTTTAAGGGATACTGTTCTATCTCTAGCCACAAGGGTCTATGGGAAAGACCGGTCTGCTTTTCTATCATGTGAGTTAGAGTTTGTTTAAGTATAAACACATAATGGTATCTCTCCCACCAGGGAAGGGCAAATCCAACAACTTCCTTGGGGGCCCTTTGTTTAGTTACACTAAGTCGAGGGGGTTTGTTATCCCATAGGAACTTCCTAATGATTCTCTCAAGATTGTGAAAGTAGTTATTTTCTAGCAATATTGGCAGGTTTCGAAAAAAGTTAAATAGCTTAGGTGCCACCATCATCTTGAGTGTTTTGATCTTACCCCATAGTGTTAGATTCAATTTAAACCATTTGGTTAGGTCTAGCTCTAGGCTTTTTAGAAATAATAATTTCCTTGAAAAATTGCCACCAAATTTACTGTAATTTTAATACCTAGGTACAGTAGGTGATAGAATCCCTAAACCAACCCTTATCCAACACTGTCTCCAAGACTGTCATAGTGATTCGTGACAAATTATTATATAGTAGTTGGGTTTTCTTCCAATTCACAACCAGTCCAGAAATTTGGGCAAACTTGTTGAGAAGCTCCTGAACCTTTTTGTAGAAGGTCCAGAGGAGGGCTACAAAGAGGATACTGGGTCAGCAGGGTAAGACATATGAGGAGAGGTTGAGGGCACTGAACATGTACTCCCTGGAAGACAGGAGAGAGAGAGAGAGAGGAGATGATTGGAACCTTCAAGGACTTGAAAGGGATAACTAAGGTTGATAAGGAGAGTCTCTTTGAGTGGCAACCATGACACAAAGGGGCACAGTCTTAAGCTGAAGAAAGGGAGTTTTAGGAGGGAGGTCAGGAAGCACTTCTTCACAGAGGGGGTGGTGGACACTTGGAATTCACTGCCAGAAGAGCTCATCTCATTGAAGATAGTGGGCAGCTTTAAGAGGGGCTGGCATAGGTATGGGGGAAGGTAAGGATCATGGGTAGGGAGGATGGGAGGAGTGGGGAGGGAGGGCAGGGACATTAGCTCAATCTGTGGACCCTGCAATACAAGCAGACTTGATAGACCAAATTGCCTTCTTCTGCTGGCTTCTTCATATGTTCGTATGTTTGTAGGAGTTAACTGGGTTTGTAAGTGTTAATAAGGCAAAGGCTAGTGCTTTATAATTTTGTTTACCTATTTCATCTCCTTTTATTCCTAGATGTATATTACTTGTTGGTATCAGAGGTTCAAAGGCTAAAATAAATAGGGGGATAGCGGGCACCCTTGTCTTCTGCCACAGTGTAGGTCAAAGGGGGTCAACAGGATCCCATTAGTTATCATTCAAGCTGAAGGTTTCCCATAGATAATGAAGATCCAGAACAGGAAGTCCTCACTAAATCCAAATTCTTTAAGTGTTCTAAATAAGGGACCACTTCAAGTGGGGTGCCATCCAGAGTGGTGAAAATGGGGGTATTCCCATTGCAGAGAGTCCTTAACATCACAAGATCATGATATTTTAGACAAAGATATCTCCATGCACAAAACTGAATCTGCCTTTGAGGCATTAACTTCTGGCCAAACTCCGGGTCCTGATAGACTCCCAGGTGAATTTTACAAAACCCTAGCATCTTCTCTAATCCCCAGATTTCATGCTGTTATTTGTGAAATAAAAAAGACAACCTCTCTCCCTAGAACAATGCAAGAGGCCATCACCTTCATCCCCCAAAAAGATAAAGACCCCTTAGACTGCACGATGTATAGACAAGTTTTCCTTTTAAATTCAGATTATAAAATATTGACCACGGTCTCAGCAAAAATAATCCACTCTGTTATTACTAAGTTAAGTGGCAGGAGCAAGTGGATTTCATTCAAAACGGATCTGGATTGGATTGTCTGCGCCGCCTGCTCAATCTCACCTGATAGTTGAACAAAAGAAAGGAGCCACATGTTCTACTTTCAGTTGAACTCAATGATTTATGAAACTAAGGGCCAGATATATAAAACATTGCCAGGGGCAAAATTAGCCCTGCCTGGTGGGCAAACTTAGCACAGACACAAAAGCCTGCTATATTCAAAAGGAATAGCCTGGGGCAAACAGCTTCTGAATATAGCATGCAAATGAAGCCAGGCAAACTGGGTTGGGAGTGCAGGACAAACTTAGCCCTGGAATAGGACAGCTCGGGAATATAGCAACCAGAAAGTGCAAGCCACAACAGCAACACAGTGCACAGCGACGTGAAGGTAGGTAGAGGTGAACTATGTGGCCAATGTGTGTGCCAGCTAATGTGTGGACCCAGTACAGCTGCAGGCAGCTGCGCATGTGAAAGTAGTGTGCAAAACTGTATAATATTCCCAGAACTGTTTGCGCAGTGCTAACACGTTTGTGCGGGTTTACCACGGAGCTAAATTGTTTGCCCAGTGCTAACCTTTGCCATATTCAAAAGTGGCATGCAAATGAGCCTACTTAGATAGCCTCTGGGCAAACATCCAGATTAGCATCTCATTATGCCCTGATTTGCATGCAGTTTGCCTAGCGTTACTGCAGGGTCTTATAGCTCCACTGTAGGTCAGTCTGGAAGTACAGAGGCTGGCTGGATCTGCCCACAGCTCCATCTGTAGGTCAGTTTGGCAGTGCATGATGGTAGCTGCAGGCTACATGTATACAGTACAGCATAGCATATTGCGTCCCAGGGGACAACACAGCATAGGCACAGCCATTTACTATAGATTTTTGCTTTAAATTGTTAACACTGAATGTGGGACAAGTCCTCAAAATGTGGAACAGGGAGCTTTTATGAAGTAAAATGAGGAGCATTCCTCGTAATGTGGTACAGTTGAGAGGTATGGGCACAGGGGATGGTGGTGCTGCATGCAAATGTCACACTGTAGGTCATGCTACAGTGCACAGCAGACACTACAGTAGCAAGGGGGCCAGTAGCGTGAGGGACACAGCAATGCCTATGGTGTGTAGGGCATCAATGACTGCTGTACTTTACATAATGACAGGCCCATCTTGCAGGTGTGTACTGACAGTGGACATTGCTGTTATGCTGTTGTGCAACCCACAGACACTGCACCACTGGCATGAGATACTTACAGTGACATATACATGGCTGGCTGTGTGTGCTGTGGTGTTTGTACAGCTGTGCAGTATGTGGCTGGGGGTCATGTATCATCAGACAGGCACACTGGTGTTGGGGTATTCTCAATACTGGCCCATGTGCACTGCATGATGTGTCCCAGCCTTGTGGCTGCACCCAGTCTGTGGTGCAGCCTGGCCACCCATACACCCTCCCCTCAACACCCTCCATGCCCACAGTGCTGCATGTATGTGCTGGCATCTGTTGGTGTCCACAGAAGGGTGGGCTGCAGGTGAGTCCTGTATGGCCACATTGCTATGGTGTCCACTGGGGGCTGGGTCACCACTTACTGCCTGGCATGGCTGGGACTGGCGGCAGATGATGGCCTCATTGTGATGCCATCAGTGAGCAGCATGTTTCCTCTATGTCTGTCTTTTTCTGGGTCACACAAAGCCGCACAAATGCAGCACAAAGCCACAATGTCACGCAAAGCTGGATTGCCCAGGGTTAAGTCTACCTTTTCCTGGGCTGTAATTTGTACTGTGCAAAGTGTCATGCTAAGCCGCACAAAACCACTTTGCGCAGCACTAGTCATTGAATATAGCATTGCACCTGTATTCATGTACACGCCACCTCAATTTTCCCCTTGAATACATTATGATTTTGCCCAGCGCTAATGCAGTTTGTGCGTACTACTTGGCCTTTTGAATATAGCGGACCCACGCTAACCTTGTGCAAACAGTTTGCGCCCAGCACAAAGTTTTCAATATCTGGTCCTAAGAACTTTGAAATCACAGAATGAAGTAAAAGTAAGTAAGAACACAGAGTCATTTTAAAATAATCACAGCACTTTCGGGGGTTGCAAAGCCCTTCACTTGCAGCACTGGGCCTTTTTGTGCAGCTAGCCCCTAACACCGCCCAACCTGTCAGTTCATGTTACTCATGTAGTGCACGCTGTGCACTACAGAGGACCTTTAAACAACTGCAAACTGCAGTATTCCCATACTTGGATTCTGTTTATACAGCCAGCAGTTTCAACGCAGACTACATGCCTCTCTTTGAATGCCCATATTTAAAGATTTACCCTCACCTGTTTCTGAAACTGTAAGCATCACTTATTTATCTAAGGTAATGTCATACAGCATCTATAAAAGAGTACAAGACTCTGTTTTTGCTTCCAATATACCTTTGTTTAGCTAATTTTCAAATATCTGATTATTGGGGAGTTAGTTAAAGAAGGATGCTCGTGCTAGATAGATGTACAATATTTGGTGAAGCTCCCAACCTGCTAAAGAGTATACTGTCTGAAGAACACACCACCAAGTGCTGTATGGACACTGGACATAAGAGGTACTGCATGTAAGATATGGAAGCAGGTTATATACAGTTGCAATCAGCATTGAAGTTGCATATATAGAGAATAATGCATATGCAGGTGTGTGTTATGAGGTTTTTTTACACACCCAAGGTGTGTTATGCATAAACCCCAAGAGCAAAGCTCAAGAGGTTTATGAGAGTATCACGCACAGCAGGTGTGTAAAAAATCCTCATGACACACACCTGCATGTGTTTTATTTTGATTTTTTTATAATTACTGGTGCAGGGCGTTTGGCTTTTACCAGACACTGGTTGTTTTGGATGTCATTAGCCCAGGTGCAATAGCAATCTCTATAGTTGCCGTTTATCAAAGCAGAACACTTATTCGAGTTGACAAAAACTTAACTACTGATATTTTCAAACCCAAATAAATATTTTTTTAATGTCTCTATGCATAGTCTCTTGTATGCTGGCTGCATTTTAGGTTGCTCTGGCTGCCATGGGATCCCGGGTAAAAGTGCAGACTAGACAGACCAAATGGCCTTCTTCTGCTGGTTCTTCATATGTTCATATTTCTGGCTGATACATAAGGACAGTAGTTGATACTGTATCACTTTGTACCTTCATTTTTTATGATGTTTTGTCTAAGTCTAAAAATAGCAAAGTACAGTTCCCATAAGTATGATGTGAGGTGGGGGAGGCCTGTGGAACGTACCTGTCTAGTTGGAGTCCATGTTGGAATCGATTACTCTTGGGCACTTCCTTATGTACCTGTCATAGTGGTTACCTGTTAATAGAAGTACAGAGAATATTTTAAGGTTTTCTTTTCCTTTGTACTTTATTTGGATGGGTTAGAGGGTTGGGGAGTGTTAGGCTTGATTGGGGGGTGGGTAGGTTAGAGGTGGTTTATTAGTATAGGAGTACTGTTTTTTGGGATGGGGCATTGTGTGTAATATGTTTACTAACCTTGCACAATGTTGAAGGTAACATGTGATGCATTTATGGTGGAGTTGTTCCAACAGTTTCCTGTTAATCCTTTGTGATTAGCCGAGATGGTGTTGACATGATGATCCCTTTCTTTAGCTCTGGGTGATGGCGATGGATTTTGGCCACTTAGTAATGAGGTTATTTGGAGTTGTTTTTTGTCATTAATTCTTGAATAATCATTCAGGCTTTGTACCTGTTTGTGTCCAGAAACTTGAATAATGTCCACTAGTGGAATTCCAGAATCTGACAGTTTCTCGCCACGGTGTTTTCTGACTGAATGGTTGGTGAGCCTTTTATTGGTGGTTATTGAAGCAATAAGGCACAACAGGGTGTGTGTTATCGTGTAATAACATCACTCCTGGGGTGGGTTGAAGCACGAGGTGAAGCCGAGTGCTTCCACCACCCCAGGAGTGACATATTACACAATAACACACACCCTGGAAGTCTTATTGCTATTATAATGGCTCAATGTTATAAAAAAAAAATTTTAAAAATGTTTTTAGTAGATTTTTAGTGAGTTTCTTAGAGAAGAGGAAAAAAGGCTCTATAGAATACAGCCAGCAAAGCTAATGCTAATCAATGACAGTGATGTTATACTGTAATATCATCACTGTCTCAGGCACACACTGACCAATCAGAATCCAGGATTCTTTCTTGCCATTGTATAATTAAGCAATAATGCATGACAGGGTGTGGTATATCATGAGATATCATCAGCTTGGGTGGCTGGGCATGAGGCCACAGGCAGATAGTGTAGCAGTGATATCTCATGATATCCACCCTGAGTGCTATGCTATATGAACTGGATTACAAAATTGGTGTAAATAATAAACTGGCAAAAAAATAAAATATATAAAAAAAAGCTTTCTAAGGAGTAGTGTAGGAGTACTGTTTAACAAAATTGTTCTATTAAGGCTGCAGTCAGCAGGTGGCGCTATTGTAGGAGCTGGTAGTAGGTAGTGTAGGGATGTCTTCCTAGGTGTTCTGCTGCCTCCCTCTCCTACGTGCAGCCTAAAAGAAAAACAAAATAGTATGCTTCTGGGAGTCTGCTCATTAGTTTATGCTGTGTTCTCCGTTTTTTTGTTGTTAAACTGCTACTGAACTGTACCGTGATTGTTTTATTGGGAGACTGCCCACCAACACGGACCATGGCTGCTCAAGGTGATGGAAGTATTTTTTCTCCTGATGTCTGTGTTAGTCAGATTTAATCCAAGAGAGACGGTAAGCCATCGTGGTTTATATTTGTGATCTTGAAGATTCTCAAGGAGTGGGTTGCAGATTTCTGTTAAGTGCTGTTTGGCGCGAGGCAGCATGTTGTGGTGGGGAAATGCATTTTTATGGAGTGAAACACCAACGTCAGGAGTGCTGCAGTAGTTGGTGCTCTGAAAGGAAGCAGGGTGAAAGATGTTTTTTTCTCTTTAGAGAGTGGGCGACATGTAAGGGGGGCAGTTGTGAGGATTTCAGTTTCTTTTTTAATAGCAGCCGATTGGAGGTTTGACTCAGTTCGGGACATGGAGAGCATTACGCTGGGAGTGAGAAGGCTGGTGGGCAGAGGTTTTCTGAAGCCATGATGATGTAGCCCGATATTATTATGGCTTCAAAAACCTCTTGGCCAATCAGCTTCATCCATTTATGATCCATAGTTCATAATTAAGCAATAAGGCACGACAGGGTGTGGTATATCATGGGATATCATCACGCTTCAGGTGGTTGGGCATGAGGCTGCAGGGCAAGTGCGTCCAACCGTCCAAGAAGTGACGATATCCCATGATATACCACACCCTGGAGTGACTTATTGCTATTATGAACTGGTTTTTAACATCTTTTAGGTAAAAAAAATTAAAAAACAAATGTTTAAACATTTTTAAAATGTGTTTTTGGGGTGTTGGAGGAATATATTTAAAAAAAAATAGTTTCTGGAGGGCTTTGGACAGCAGGTGGCAGTTATTGACCATGAAGGAGGAAGTGGAGCTCCAGTGACTGGGTGACCCCTTGTCCTCATCGTTGTTTTTTCACATTAGTCTCTGTGGACACTGCACTTTATTCGTTATTTTTTTTTTTTGGTACTGCGAGAAACTGCTCTGAATTGGATGCTGAGAATGGCAGTGGGGAGGACTGGTAAGTAAAGCTGAGAAAGAAGTTTGGGAGCTGATAATCTGTGCACCGCCACGCGCCTTTTGTGAAGACGATGCTCGGTACAGCTTTTTGTTTAAAACTGTCAAAAAAAAAAAGAAAAAGTTGGATCTTGATGCGATTTGTTGGGGGTGTTACTGTTAGGGTTAGTAGCAGAGCTCTGACCAAGCTCTGAGAGAAGACTGGCAATTTTTGTACATGGTCGGCTTGTGGTTTTCTTTTGGTGGGGCAAGAGTTTGTAGTTTGAGCACGGTTTGTGTGCAAATGAGGGTCTCTGGTTTTCCTTTTTATAAAAAAAAATAAATCCTTGTCCGTTGCTGCCACTAGCATGCTGTTGCGAGAAGGCCAGTGCTTTGAATTTCACGGTGACAATGGTGAGAAGCTGGTCATGCAGGTGCAACTTCAGTGTGGATGTATTTGTTGCTGTTGTCAGTGAGGAGGCTGGTGGCCAGAGGCTGTTTGAAGCCGTGATGATGTAGCTAGATATCATCACGGCTTCAAAGAGCTGTCAGCCAATCAGCTTCCTACATTTTCGCCAACCAGTTCATAATACAGCTTTCTGCACCATGTTTTTACTGTATATGCTAGTTTATTTATACTGACTGGTTGGTTTTTAAACCAGTTGCCTGGGATGAGGTGTTTCACATTACTGTTGACAACTGAAAAGAAAGGAGAGTCTGACTTGTTACAGGAGGTGGTCAGTTATCTCAGTAAATGCAACAGTTATGAATCAGACATCTAGTGCTGGTCTCTTGGAAGGCGTAGACCTGTGGTTTTATTTCCCAGGTATCTTTTGGGTTTGTACCTGTCTGGGTCTTTGTGTGTCTTTTGCTGTTGTATTGCAGGTATTTGTAGCCATTCTCATCCTCTTTGAGTTCAATATTACCCCAGCAGACACTGTGCATTCCTGTAATCCTCCTTACACTGAAATATAGGATTACTGTCTGCCACATTGTATTCAAAAGTGATTCGTGGCTGTGTGGTCCTAGTTGGTTGCAGTTGTAGAGTTTGTTAATGACAGTGTCAGTTAATTCATCTGCCGCTTTTGACCTTTTGCCCTTTCGAGTGCTTTTTAAGGTGTTTTTCTTATATCAGGACTTGCCTTGTTCTTTCAAAGATTGGTGATGGAATGTTGATAGTAATGCTGGGTATTGGCTGGCGTTAAGATATCGCTCAGTGCTTTGAAATGTTGATCTTAACATGACGGGTGTGTAGATGGAACCATTTTTTTAGTTCAATTCAAAAAATAGTGTGAGACCATTTTTTCAAGCTCTTCATGTTGTATTTGCTATAACAGTTTTAATTTTGAAGTTCTCTCTTATGTAGGCTGTGAATGCCTGTCTGTGGTTTTCTATTCATGTTGTAATTTTCCTCTGATTTTATGAAGCTGGTTATGGCCTCTTCATCGATTCCTGCAAGGCTTGTAGATGGTTGCTCAGTGTCAGCGGGTTGTTGTTGTTCATTTGTCTCAGTTGCTCGAGGGGTTAAGTGTCTTCTTCAATTTGAGTTAATATTTGTTCCATCTCAATTTCAAAACTGTTTTCATGGTTAGAGTGGGACATTTCTTTCTGTCAGTGGACTGTTTTCCATATGTATTTCTGCTCATTTATGTTGATGAAGTTGTTGAGGAGATTTTGTTCCTGTTCATGAGGCAGTGGTCATCGCGAGTAGTGTTTACCGGTCTCCCATCATGCGCACTGTACTTTTTATGTACTTGAGCTGCAATCCTGTGCGGTACATTTTGTCACTCATGTAGGTGCCACAGGTGCAATGAGTGTGCTGTAGAAGGATGTATTACAGAGAAAATAAGTCTGGTTTCATTGCTGGGATGATGACAGCACTGTATGAATAAATTGGTGATGACAATAGTACTGTACTAATAAATTCATGGTCACTGATTTATTCATATAGTTGGCCTGATAAATGCCTTTATCAGCAGCTTTCAGAACCTACACCTGTTGTATAAATAACCAAACCATACAGCTCTTTATTCCCTTTGATTGACTTATATCTTTAATCTTCCACACATGAATGAACTGTAGCCTTTTTTCTTAGTTCTTTCATATTCATGTATGCACCTCTATAAAAGAATAAGTAGAAATTTCTTTAAAAATAAAATGTTTTAGCAAAAAGGGTGACAGTGTAATTACAAATGACATTTATACCACAATACCACAACATTTTAAAAAGTATTACCTTCAGATGAGGAAAAAAAAAAAAAAGACGCACGCAGGTTGATAAACATACCCATCCCATAAAACTAATATCAGCTTACAGCTAAAGACTGAAGTTTCAAAGAAGTTGTTTAATGAACACACATTAAGTCACAGCCAAGAGCACAGCATGAGCCCTGGCATTTTGAATCTATACGTGACTCTTTATCAGCAGGCCAATGATGAAGAGCCTTGTATCGACTCAAAGCGCTGAGGTTTGTGCTGCACTCTCGATTGTGCCCTGATGTGTGTGATCATTAAACTACTTATTCAAAACTTTGGTCTTTGCCTGCAGGTTGATGTTATTTTTTGGACAGTTACATTTTTCGCCCTGACTGCTGCTTTCTTTGCTGTTTTATGCATTTTTTTCTGTATTTGTATTCCCCTCAATCTCTATTACTATGAATATTTATCCAAATGCAAAAGCAGCATCACTCAAACATTATCAGATCCTGCTCCTTGCCAGTGAATGTAATCATAATTATAAGTCTAATTAATTATACATGAGCCTAACTAGGCTCCTGATTGGTTACTGGATCAGTCATTAATGTCTTAGAACTTACCAGTTCAGCTGCCAGCTGACATTGTGTGGCACACATGGCTCTATTTAAAACCTTAAATAATGGGAAAAAAAAGAACATTGTTATTGCAATTAGATTCATAATTGCAATAACAACCTTGAAGCCAGTCATTTCCATGGATTAATGATTGTCAGGAAGGAAGTAGCCTTCAACTGCGCCTCAGGCCATCCATCCTCCCAACCGATCATTAATCCATTGGAAATGACTGGCTTCTCAGTCATTATTGTGTAATTATAAACCACTTATGGGATTTCAGCCATTCAGCACTCAAAACCGCTATACCTCTTATCCTTCATACAGTGGTCTCTGGTGCAGGAACATTAAGAGTGGAGCATTCCACTTCATAGTAAGGGGGAGTATGGCAACATTCAAATATAAAATATAAAAGCGGTGTGACTTAAAACTTATTTTAAATCACTATAGCAAAAGCAAGTGAATTATAATGTTAATACATCCTCTTTGGGGTATCTCTTGTGATATGAGAGTCCTTGTGCGAGGTTTAACTAGCCAGAACCACTCAGCATGGCTCTGTGGTTCTCTCACCTGAACCTCATGCCTGGGCTTCATTATACCATAGGAGAGACACCCCACAGAGGATGTATATTTATTTAGTTATCCATTTGGTAACTGGGTTGGTACACTGATCCAAAGACCTTTTTCAGGCACATATAGTGGATATGGAATGGCCTGATGCATAATATGATATTTATCTTCATACGCGAGTGGGAGGACCATAATTTATGAGTGATGAGGCCACAAGTGAGTTGTGATGGTCCCGGCCCCTCACAAATGAAGACACGTGTCATATTCTGTGTCAAGCTATTATATATCTGCATTTCAAACATAAACTTGCAAATAAATTTCGATTGGTACCTGTTCAGCTTGACTTCACTGCTTTCATTAGAATACTGCATACCCCGTTGGTTAAGTAATGCAATATTACATATCTAACCTATTTCATCTGGTTTGTGACATTATCTACTATTGAGATAAATTGTGTCTTCATAGTAGATCTCTTATCAACAAGAATAAAACCATTTATACCATGGGGGTGAGACCAATTCCAGTGAGATAAATGATGTTATTTTCACTGGAGTGGAATCAATCCTCCTGACGTCAGCAGAGTTAAAATAAATACCATTTATACCTACTCTGCTGACATCAGTCACCTGCATTTGAAAACACTAAGAAACACCCCTGTAATTTGCTGAGTTCTGAAACAGTCCCTAGACTCAAATGAAGACAATTAACATAGATAATCACAGTCAGCTGCAACACTCCTTCTAAATGTAACAATCTGCAGATGTCTCATGCTGCATTTCAAAACCCGAGTTTACTACATCACTGAATCCTTGATTTTCGACATAACAACCTAGAAAACGAACAACAAAGAAGCGGCATATTCCAAACATGCAGCTTCCACATTATTAACACACTGCTATAATCATGCCATGGAACAAGACACTGAACATCAAAAAGGAAAGCAAACAGTAATATGATTGGATTCTCACTCACATTGATGCACACGATGGTGGTGAACAGCAACAATCATGTCAGTTATATCTCCAGACTTACAACATCATGTTTAGCATTACTTTTACCTTAAAATGCTTTAACTACACAATAAGCACTTCCTTTAATTTCACACACTTGTTCCAGTAGTCAAAAATAAACATATAACTCTCACGGAATGGCAAAACTACTATACTAAATGGTCCTATGAAAATAACACAGTGAGCAGCAGAACAAATCTCAAATGTGCACCAAGCATACAAACACATGATGCCTGAAATATCTAAATAAATCTTAAATATCCAAATATGAAGACACAAACCTGCCAAGAGAAATCACTACCATCATTCTCACTGCCATAGGAAAGAACGTCCCTCCCTTAGCCAACCAATTACCAAAACACAGCACACCCAATCAACACACACACCAACCAACAGCTCACTACAATAACCCATACATAAAACTTCACACACACCACCATAGCACCAGCATCATTTAAAGTGACATGAACCTCATAACAACAAACATACCTCTCTCACTGGAACTGGTCTCACCCCCATGGTATAAAACATGATGGGCAGATCATGGAATATAGAAAATATTCTCATTCCTGCATCGTGAACACTGTATATTTCACTCACGCCTTCGAAACTAGTGAAATATCCAGAGCTCACTCTGCAGGAGTGAGAATATTTTCCATATTCCACTCCTGCCCATCATGTATCCCCTATTTATCTGGCAAAATATATTCACGCTGGTGTTTTCTATCTATAGAAAGAGAGGGAGAGAATAATGCATGAGGGGTGTGCATTATGAGAATTTTATACAAGCCTGAGGTGTGTGATGCTACAGTACATAAACCCCAAGAACAAAGCTCAAGGGTTTTATTAAAGCATCATACACCAAAGGTGTGTATAAAATTTGCATAATGCACACCACCCTGTGCCTTATTTTATATAACTGCAGACCATCCTTCTTTCTCAGCCTCCTCTCATTCTCAGAGTCCCCTCTTCCCACTCAAAAATACAGTAAGCAACTCTTGCCAACTTCAGCATTAAATTGCATGTTTTCAAATTCAGTTCATCTGTAAAATCAGATTAAAACTTTCAAATTACAAGTTTTAAATGTCAAAAGGTCTGTTTTGAAACTGCAAAAATGGGTTGTTTTAAAGACCTGTGCTGATTGCAGGGTTTAAGCCTGTAAGAGGAAAGGGAGCCTGTTAAAAGTGTAGGTTTGCAACTATGTTAGCAGAGGAAACATTTACATATTGTGTTGTGGATGGCACATTTTTGACAACATTTTAATGCAAAATGGTGTTACATCACATGTACGCTAGATCTGACTTACTGAGAATGTGTGTCAAAAACCAGAAGCTGTCATGCAGGTTTATTCTTGGCAGCATCTAAAGGCTTACCACTGAATACATTTACAGTCACTCCCTTATTGAAGAGGACAGAAAGTAGTGTGAAGGCTGCTTTTATCTGATGAGGAAATGGACTGGAGTGAAGACATAATTTGACTCTTTTTAAATTCAGAGGAGCAAGGTTACAGGTCAGCTTCAACAGAATGCAGGACTAAAAATGCTTGTATATTTTTTTTTTTCAGTTTCTGTCAGAGAAAGGTAACAAAATAAACAGAACAGAAACTTAGAAAACACTTCAGTGTCATGTTTTGTCTTACACTTTGTCTGCCCGCTGCCAGGCAGATAGAAAGTAGGCACTGGGTCAAGATAGCTGATCACAGTGCACTTGATTGCTGTAATAACTACGCAGTTATTACAGTAAATAATAACTGGACTGGCCCATTGAACAAATTGATAGCCAGGTATTATAATAACTTATATCCTCTATATGGGACTTCTTAGTCATTTTGACAGCAACCAACTATGGTGTCATAAACCAGGATTCTTTATGACTTCATGACTTTACAAGAAGCAACCAGAGTAATGAAGTCTAAAGGACAACACTCATTTTCACTGAAACATCTTTAATAATGTAGACTGAGGAGAATAAAAATGCAGAAATTGTATTCAACGCAATCTGAATTTTGTTTACACATAATTTCAAGTTTTTGGTGGAGTAATCAGCAGAACTTTCACTTTTTCTGTTTGAGTTCACAACTTGGGTTTAAATGCTGCAGTGAGTCTTTTTGATATCAAGAAATCCAAACTGGTTGATTACAAAGTATTCCATTTATATGGCAAAACAGTGGCAATATATGGCTATAATATGTGGGCAGACCACTCTCCCCATTCAAAAAGGCAACTAAACAAAGAATACTGGTTATCTATTAATAAATCAATTGTGACATTATGAATAAGACTTGGTAACCTAATAAATCCATTCTGACATCATCAATATGAAACACCCCAAACTAAATGATCAATTGTAACATCATCAGTGAAACACTTTCAGAACTTTCCTACTCTTAGATTCAAAACCATGCTTTCAGTAAAAAAAATGCATCTTTGGGAGTCGGTGGGCCAACCTGGGGGAGAAGGTTTGAGTATCCTAATGACTGCTCTCCTTCTCCGAAGGGAGGGTGGGTTGAGTGTCTGGTGATATGCTGACCTCTAGCAGAGGCTGAGGGGTTCCACAACAAACTGGCACCTGACTTGCTGAGAGGAGGAACAGATGTCATTGGGTCACTACACATTCCTCCTCTCCAAGGATAGTACTACAAAAATGCCGCCTCCCTCCATGATGCTCCGCTCTCCATGCCCATTCCCCATGACCTGCTGGGGATGATCAGAGCTTGGGGTGGCAGGGACTAAGCCTTGAGAGGTGCAGCATAGAACGTACAGTAAATAGCAAAACAAATGCATCCTCAACACTTTATCCTCCAAAAAAGCTAAAAACACACAGTTCCACGTAAACCCTGTTAAAAGAAAATACTTATCATGTGACCTTTTGCATCTCATTTGGCTGGAACATCCAAAATAAAAGAAAATAAGAGTCTAGAAAACAAAACATTACAGTTTCCAGATATTTAAAATTCCCAACCTTACCCCCAGGCCACCAAAACACAAGACAAATAGGTACACAGAAATGCAGCACTAATACCGAATGCAAGTTTATCCACCTTGATTTGCAACCTTCTTAAAAAAACACACATAAAACAAATTAACACTGCAATGAAAAAAGTATTACCACAGCACATTGGACACAAAAGTCAGAAATGCAAATGCAAACACATTTTTTTTTAACTTGACAAGTTTATTGATAGTAGCAGAAAGGAATACACACAATACTAATTCCTGATCTAGTTATGCACTAATAAAAACAATTAAAATGATATACAATATATTGTAAATGTGCTACACAATAGAGAAAGTTCATATTGAAAGTATATCGTACAACCGTGAGCCTGTCTGTTTTCTTCTTTTTCAGAAGCCAATCTATATTACTCCTCAGTGATATGCATGGCATCCAACCATTGTACAGTAGAAGGCATAACCAAATCATATGCCAGAAAGAGAAATTTACCATTTGCTTCTCTACTTAAAAAAGCACCTTCTGTGTCCTGTTTTGCTGCTCACCATTCTATAACAATAATAAACAAATAATAATATTAACCTTACACTAATTAAACAAGCTGATAACTATATGACTTGCTGTCCTGTGTGATTCTTATATTATTTATAAAAGCAACTGGGAGGGTGTTTAAAGGACTTTCCAGGAGTGAAAATAATGTTCAGTTTTGGTACTCAGATCAGTTAGGTGAAGAGCTGCTCCAGAACTGGAATCCCCTCTCTATCTTGGCTGTAGTTATAATATGAAAGCCATCTAGTGTTAAATGTATCCACTTGTAACCATAGCTGGGCCGTAATAGCATCCATATTTTAAATTTGATGTAGATTTTAGAACTGCTGGTGAGTAGTTACTTTATTCTTACCCCAGGCGTCCTTTAGCATCAGTAACTTTTTTGCACTTAGCTGGCTAACGGACCCCTTGGAAGAAAGAAGATTACTGCACTGAGTATTTTTTTTCTTCTCTGACAGGCAATTTTCTGTGATTATTTATTTATTTGGTTTTTGTTAACTGGGTAGGTACACTAGACAAGAGTATTGCCTATATTCAGGCACGACCCAGGAGAGAACAAAGTCAAACAATGTACAACAGCACAAACAGTAGATCATGACGCAGCATGAAATGTGAACAAAACAATTACACAGTATTCTGACAAAAGAAGCTGTAGTGGTCGAAGCTAAGAGAAAACAAATAACAAATATAATTAATTACACTAGAATGATACATCAATGATTCAAACAGAACTACAACAACTAAGGGATAAGTAGCAGTTGTGACAATATGATTCATGTTAGAGGTAGAACAAGTCTATTCCAGAAACATAAAAAGGGAGGGACAGTAAGTGCCAAGTAGGGAAGGAAAACAGCAAGGAGAGTGTCCCAGGTTACAGCACAGGAGCAGCCATCAGATTCCTTTAGGTGGGCTCGAAGACCCAATTTAAAGGCTTTGTGGGATTTGGCAAGTTTGATGTGGGAGGGGACAGAATTCCAGGTGCGGGCAGCAGAAATACAAAAGGATAGTTCACCCTTTTTTGTGAGATATCTAGGAATATCAAGAGGGGCTTGAATGGATGACCGGAGAAGGAATGTTTGGGAGGAATGAGATAGCTGTCTAGAGAGGTACTCAGGGGTCCCAGTTCTGAGAATATTATCAATCACACAGCTGGCAGAACAGAGTCTATGGGAAGCCAGGGATAGCCAGTTTAATTTATAGTAGAGTTTACAACGATGGGTGAGTCTGGGTGCAGAGAGTGCAAATCTGCATAAGCTGTTATAGCAGGTGCTCCATTTAAGGAGTGCAGCTTTGTTTGCATTAAGGTGTACCTGTGAGCAGTAGGTAAGAGAGGGAAGGAGGAAACCTTGCGCAATAGCAAGCCGAGCAACACTGTTGAGGGAGGACCTAACTTTATAGGCAAGGCCCAGTTTGGAGTTTACCGCCTTACAGGTAGCCGCAATGTGTAGGTTAAAGTCGAGGGATGGGTCAAGAGTGACTCCTAGGTACCTGAATGAGTTAACGGATTCCAAGAGGGAGCCATTTAGACATCGTAATGAAAAATCCGGAGCTAGGGATTTGATTCTAGAAGGAGAGCCAAAAAGCATAGCCACAGTTTTATTGGCATTGAGTATGAGCCTGTTTTGTAAGAGCCAGTCCTGTAAGCAGTCAAAGTCAGTTTGAAGATCAACCTTTACTGACAGGGGGTCTTTGTCACTAGAGAGAAGCACCATGTCATCAACATAAAGGATTAATTGGGAAGAACAGGGAAGAGAGGGCAGGTTGTTAGTAAAAAGGGAGAAGAGGAGAGGGCCAAGAATGGATCCTTGGGGAACCCCAACAGTGGTGGTGAAAAGATGAGAGATGGCAGTTTCAATTTGAACAAACTGCATCCTCCCAGTGAGGTAGCTATCAAACCAGTGGATGACAGACTGGGCAAAACCCAAGGAGGACTGTTTGGAGAGTAGCAGAGCGTGATTCACAAGATCAAAGGCCTTAGAGAGGTCAATAAAAATAGCCCCCGTGAGCTGTCCCTTATCCATTGCCGTAAGGACTTCATTTGTTACTTGAAGTAGAGCAGTAGTAGTGCTGTGTCCTGTACGGAATCCATGTTGGGCAGGTGATAGAAGGTTGTGAAGTTGCAGATATTCTGAGACCTGTGAGGCAACAGCCTTCTCAAGCAGTTTGTTTAGTGTCAAGAGAATGGTGGTCGGTCTGTAGTTTGGCATGTCTTTTGTATCCCCTTTTTTTATGTACAGGGACAATGCGAGCCATTTTCTACAGTGAAGGCACTATCTGGGACAGCAAGGAGAGGCTGAAAATTCTTGCAATTGGGACAGCAAGAGCTGATGCTGCCAGTTTGATGAAGTTTAGCAGTAGCCCATCAGGACCCGCAGCTACCAATATATAGAATAGATATTTAGCTGCTGCCATATGAACCTCCAGTGGTGTGAAACCCAACACCAGATTTTCAATCATCGGGATAATATGTAAACTGAATAGAAATACAATGTTAAGACAAGAGATGTCAATCCTATCCATGCTTAGAAATTATAGACTTATAAACATCTTCCAAAAACAAGTCTGAGAGATACAAACAGGAACACAGAAAATTCCTACCTTAAAACTGTTATACGCACACTTTTCAGTTTCTGCAGCCATTGTGAATTTACAAATAAAAGCTCTCTGTTGGAGATACATCTAACTTCAGCTCTGAGAGACACAGAGCAACCACACACACAAACACTCATCTATTCAATTAATTGAAATTATCATTATTTCATTTAGTGTTTCACTGCTGAAAACTGTTCAACACATCTGAAACAAACTTAAAATACAGCTATTTTGATTACCCAAATATATTATGCAAAACAAATAATGTTAAAGGGTTGCAGTGCCAAGAAAAGCTGCATCAGAGGAGTGTAATGAGGTAACAATATCACTTGTCCTTCAAGCTTGTGTTTTTTTTATCCATTACATCCCTTAAAACAATTGGTTTTTAAGTTGGCTGTGCTTACGCACCCAAAGTTTTGTGGCAGTGATAGGGATTTCAGGGGTGTGTCACTGCTGAGCTCATTGCAGTTCACAAAAGCAAAGGCTCGGCAGTCTACACCATAGACCACAGGCTGTAGTTCTGACATCACTCTCTGCTTGGTGGGCTGAAATTTTGCGTATTTCAAAGGACCGAAGCCACTCCAATCAGAGAGGGCTTTGGTCCTTTGATTTGCATGAAGTCGTCAGCAAACAGCTGAGCGGCTTGTTCATCAATGTCTGTTTCTGCTCCTCCCCCATAACTGGCCCCCACCAACCCTCCCTCTCAGCACCCACTGCCATCCCCCAAACATAACACTGACACTGGGGTACCCAATACAGTCATGTCACCACCTATTTTTTGTCTTTGTTTAATTTTAGTGATATATTTCCTCACCTGTAACAAAGAAAACCATCCCTCAATGTCTATAGCTGGTGACCTGTAACTGCTCCCCCTACCTGACTCTCCCTCTGAGTGCTCCCCCCCCAACAAACATAACACTGACACTGAGGGTGCCCAATCCCCTAGTGTCATCCCTCATAGTTTTTTATGTTATTTATATTGAGCAGCTGTACCCCCACCTGACCCTCCCTCTCAGCACCCACCATCCCAAACCCCCCCATAAATGTAACACTGACACTGGGGGTGCCGATGCTCAATCCTCCTGTGTCATCACCTGAAATTAAGAAAATCATCCCTCATCATTTTGTTGTTGCTTTTTTATCCCTGTAAACTAGAAAACCATCCATCATTGTCTGTTGTGTCATTAGTCCCCACCCAACCCTCCCACTCAGAACCCCCAAGCCCTTACTTACTCAGCGGGAGCCCAATGCCACGATCTTCTCTATACTGCAGAGACATCTTCACTCTTCAATGCTGGACCGGGAACTGAGGAAATCAAGTATGCATTTCAATGTACAGTATTTCAATGGGAGTTTAAACTTAATTACATAACTTGGCCATTTTTCAATGTTTTTGCCCCAAATTTTCAACATACCATTTTTTAGACACCACTTCATGAACAGTGCAAGTGACATTAGGTAAATCTGTCCCAAAAGGTGATTTCATGGTCACTGTGTGAAATTTCCTTTTTGGCAGGAGCTGAAAATGTTCTTCACCATTGTTCATGAGGTGGGATCATAAGAAGGTGATGTTGAAAATTTGGTATAAAAATATGTAAAAACAACAAAGTTATGAGCCTACATTGAAGTTTGTGAATGCAGGCTTGTAACTTTGGTCATTAATTTTCAACATAGCCATTTCTTCACAGCACCTCATGAATATGACAGCTGTCATTTTTCATCTTCACTATTGTTCATGAAGTGGTGTCATAAGAAGTATACTGTATGCTGAAAATTTGGGGCACAAATGTTAAAAAACAGTAAAGTAATGAGCCTATGTTGGAATTTATGAATGCAGGCTCATAACTTTGCTAATTTTTAATATTTTGACTCCAAACTTTCAACATAGCCATTTCTTCACAACATCTCATGAATGTGGCAGCTGTCATTTTTCAAATCCTGGACAAAATGTGTTTTTGCATCCTGAAAGGTGATTTCACAGTCGCTGTGTGAAATCACCTTTCAGGCAGGAGATGAAAATTTTCCCCACTATTTTTCATGAGGTGGGCTCATAAGAAGGCTATGTTGAAAATTTGGCATAAAAATATTAGAAAACAACGAAGTTATGAGCCTACATTGAAGTTTGCAAACGCAGCCTTCTAACTTTAGTAATTTTCAATATTTTAACCCCAGCTTTTCAACATAGCCATTTCTTTACAGAACCTTATGAATGAGACAGCTGCCATTATTCAAATCCTGGCCTAAATGTGTTTTCATACCTGTGGCATGAAATGATGTTCTTTTCAGGTATTTGAACATTTTTCACTTGCTGCATTCATTAGGTGGGCTAAAAGGAAGGCTATGCTGAATATTTGATGTTCAAACATGGTAAAATGCTGAGGTTATGATTGAACGTTACACCACTTCAATGTTCACTCATAACTGCATTCATTTTCAATACTTTAACTCCAACCTTTCAACAAGGCTATTTTTCCACACCGCCTCATAAATGTAACATGTGGTCATTTTTAAAATCCTAGACGACATGTGTTTTCCCACCTCTGGTGCCAAATTACATTTTGGCCAATATACTATAAATGGCACATGTCATGTCTTTAAGGCAAATCCTAAAACAATTATATTAACATTTGGGGTCAGAATTGCAAAAAAAAAAAATAATAATAATTGTTTAACAAGCAGCCAGTGTTTGGCATTGACACATGCTTGTTTTTTGCATACAACTACTTTATTTTATATATATCATACCTTTTCTAGAAGTAAATAATTAACCTTGTTCCTTCAAATAGTCTCATGATAATTTACTGATATTCTTAGAATATTGTCAAAATTGCAAGGTAGAGAAGAAACCAGTCCCTGTAGTGTTCTTGTCCATTCTGTAAGGTCATTCATTAAGACTGATGGCACTTCAGTGAATTACAAGGAATTTTTTTGGACTCAGTGTTGCTATTTATGCACGCCATGGCCACATAGAGAAGACTTGGAACCCTTTTAAAATTCTAAAACAAGATTTGATTGAGAAACGTGCTTTGTCTGCTCATTGACAGTCTTAGTTTAAAAGTAGGTCACTTCCAGAAGAGCATGTGGCTCACTGTACAGCAGAAATGGCAGATTTTAGACTTCAAATTGATATATTATTAAAGGGAAGCATACTTCAAAAAGAAAAGTATGCAGTTACACTTTAGAGGGTGTGCTTGCCTATATTACAAGTTGTTAAAAGAAGGACGCTGTCTTTTGCATTTATCATGAAATGTCAAATTGTGAGAAAATAATATTATCTGAGCCATATACCATATTTAGTTTAAAACGCAGATGCTGAAGGAACCTCTGATACAAATGCAAATATTTTTGTGTACTGTTACTTAGGGCCCCATATTTAAAAGTGATAGGGTGCACTGAGAAAGTGATTGTGCCGCTCATCTAAATGCGCTAGCATAAAATAATGGGTTATTCAGAAATTGCGCCAGCAAATGCGATCACGCAAACATGACTGAATATCCTGCATATGCGCAATCACACATCTTTGTGCAGTGCAGCAGGCCACGTTTGAATATGGGGGAACCCCGCACAAAGGGGCAGATGCACAAACAGTGGCTGTTGCTCAGTTCACATGTGCATGGGAGAACGTGGCTGGTGCAACAGTGCAGCAGCCCAGGGAATGGAGAGGTCCAGTGGACAACCACAGAAGCCAAAAGGGTCTGATGCAAGGACTGCAAGGGGCCAGCCCTGCATACCATACAGACTTCCATGTGCATGGCTATACACATCACCCATGGTACACCCACACAGCTAGAGACAGGAGAGCACAACAGTGTCCATGACCCATGGAGTGTGGAGATGGTGGATTACAATGGGCACTGCAGCACACATGCCAATGTGATGTAGGGGCAGTTGTGCAACCAGGACACAACCCAAGCCACACAGAGTCAATGGCATGTCATGGCTGACGATAGTGTACATGGACATGGGTACATAGTGGGGACACTGGCATCCACACAGTGTGTGTCCGGGGCTAACACAGTGAACTGGCAGGATGAACATGCTAGATGGACATGACACAGACCCATCGTGCAAACTGTGTAGGTGGACACAGTGAAACACACAGTTGAGCCCCCCTGTAGGGCACAGGCAGTGGTGGGGGGGTGTGAAGGCCACCCCCCCAAATGAGGACATGTGGATGGGGAGGCACAGGGGACAAACACCAGGGAAAGAGTGCTAAGATAGAACACATTGAACACAGCTATGTGAATAATGAAAACATATGTATTTAAATATATACAGCAGCAAAATGTACATTATTATAAAATGTAGAAAATATAACAAGAACACCAACTGCAACAACAAAAACAACAATAAAACTTACATCAACAACTATACAAAGGGATAGGTAACTTACATCAACAACTATACAAAGGGATAGGTAATGGGTTGGGGATTGGAGCGGACAAGGGTGGAAGGGGAGGAACTATGTACAAAGAAGGGATGGGGAGAAAAGTGGGCGTGTTGAATGAAAAGGGTGGGGCCTAAAACTATATTGCCTGGTGCCCATCACGGAGCAGCAGAGGGTGGAGGTGGTGGCTTGCTGGTGATGCAGGGCTTCAACAAGTGTCCTTGCAATCCAGCAATGCACCCATAATATGAGGCGTACAGTTTGGAGACGTGTGCCCTGCTGGCTGTGGATGTCCTGCAGCAGTCACGAAGGAGTCCCCACGTACCCTCCTTCTCCGGTGAACTCCTCCTGGTGGGACATGACCTAAGGGAAGAAAACCACAACTCAATACAGTAGCAGTGCCAATGGGGTGATGTGTATGTACAGAGAGTTCCACCCCTCAACCAGAGGCCCATAACAATGGGTGTGATGTGTAGCCATGCATGTGTGGTGTGCTACCCACAGGCTGTGTCACAGTGATGCATGCAACAGTGGCCACATACGTTCAGTGGACATGTGTGACAGGAGGCACTAGACACATGTGGTTGTGACAACATACTAGGCTGATGCAGGACAAGCAGACTACAATGCACAGTGCCATGGTGTGAAGAAGCACGTGGCTGTGTGGTGACTGTGCATCAGCTGTATCTATGGTACATCATCCAATGGCAGGTGTGAGTGCAGGACAGCCATTGGTACCAGGCATATGGGAGAAGGGTGGTGCTGCCCCCCCCCCACAGGTGGCCATGTCTGGCTACAGTGGCCCTCTAATTCAAGCAAGAATGGATGGGATGCAGTGTGGATGCATATATGCAAACAAAACCACCCCAACCCACAAATACAAAAACACCCAAAGTCAGGTTGCCTTGGGGACAGCTGTGTAGATGACAATGCAGGGGTGGAGGTTGGCACCGGCCTGCCAGCCAAATGCTGGTAGAATTAGGACCAGGCCAGTAGGATCACACATCAACCAGCTCTGCAGACCTGTAGTGGACAAGGTAATAAGTCAGTAGGTACATCCCCTTGGCCACTGGAAATGTGTGTGGGTCCAGTGGATATTCCCAGTCACTAGCCCTGATGGCTAATGCATGCATGATTCAGTGATGATCATGGCAATGAAACGTGTGGTGCAGCACAGAGCCATACGCACACACAGACCACACAGGGAAGAGGTGTCTGCATGCAAACATGGCACATACCCATGTGTCCACCACAGACAGTGCACATTGGGGCTGACAACTGTCACTGGTGCATCTGGCACATCAGGCTGACAGGACAGTCCTACACACACTGTGTATAGTAGTGGAAAATGCACAGTCTAAAGGCAGTACCAGCATGCATGACTGTATGGCACAAACACAAGCTGCATGTTTGAAGATATGTAAACAGACGGTTGCATGTACAGGTTTGTAGCAGGGGAACAGGAGGTGGACATCACCCTCGATGTGCATGACAGTCAAGCAGCATATTGACACAGTGTTTTAGGCCATACGGAGAGGCTACCAGGCATCAGCCAATAGTGACACAAGGTCAACAGCAACATACAACCATGGCCACAAGCACATGGGACACATGGCCAAAGGTGGGTGCTGTGGCAACACATCCCCCTTTGACAGATGTGAGAAGGCCATGCCTGCCTACCACTGCCATGGGTGTGGCAGATGCTGCATTGGGCATGGCTACACAATGTTGCACTCACAGGAGGTGGCTATAGGCATACCATTATCCAGGGATATCACATCTGGGCACAACATGGTAACATACCATGAAACACAAACAACAAACCACCTGAGAATAAGGGCACAGCACCAGAACAATGTGATCCAATACAATGTGAGGGTGATATCTGGGCGGTGTGGGGAACATGTCCACTGTCTGACAGCAGCATACCTTGTGTGTATGACAGTCATCAAATGGGGCTGGGATAACTGTGCAGGGGCACACACATTAATGTGACAACACACTCGGGGGACACGCAGAACAGGGTGCGACAAGTGCATTGCTGTGTGGTGATAACAGTGCAAATGGTGGTCTGTTCATGAGTTGTGACACAATGGACTATGCGGAGACCCTTGAAGTTGTAAGTGGTGTAAACTCAAGCCACAGCATACCACAACCATCCTAAGGGCCAGATGGAATGGTCACCTGGATGTCTACATGCTGCAGGCCACCGATCACCAAGGTCTTTGTGGGGGCCACATGTCCGCCCCACAAAGAGAGCTATGAACAGGTGTGTAGATGGCCTCAGTGCAGACCACATATAGAATGACAAGAACACATAGGGTGCCACATGTTCTACGTAGTGTGCCTGCATGCACTATGTGCAGTGTGGCCCTGCAGGGGATGTGAGTCCAACACAGAAATGAGCTAAACAGCTGCTTTGGTCATGCCATGTGGTACAGGACAGGACTATTATGTGCAGAGCACCTGAAGCATGGGAGTAGACATGGGTTCCCCATGGTGGGCAACACGGTGAGAAAGGCCATGATGTACAGGGTGGATGCACCAAATGTGTGACTGCATGATGCAGATCCACATGCGGTGAATACAAGGCCACAGTGAATGTATCACGGTGAAAGTCAGCACAGAATGGGCATGGCAATGTGAATCACACATGCATACTCATGTGACTGTCTTTGCAGTGACACCCATGCCGCACACCACTAGATGGCTCCCCCAGCATCATCAGAGGCCCTCCTCCTTCTCCAGTCATGCTGGGCCCATGCCCTGGCCTCTGTCTGCAGTGAGAACACAATGACAAAGACACAATCAGAGCCATGCATTACCACACATGTCCCCCACAGTCCACCCAAATAAGATGCAGCAATATGGATATCTACTGTACATCCATGAGAGTGCATGTGCACCCTCAACAGTGGCCGGAATACAGTGTACCCACACACAGGTCTCCTAACAGGGGCAATTTTTATAGATATGACCAAAGTTTTCAACCTTGTTGATCACCCTATTCTTCTCAGTACTCTTAAGATCATTAGGTTTCTCACAAGGTGTGACTACCTGGTTTGACAGCTATCTGACAGACTGCAAGCAACTTGTTAAATTTAACTCTACCCTATCAGATTATGCTACCATTAATATTGGTGTACCACAAGATTCTATCCTCGGTCCCCTGCTTTTCTCCCTCTTTATAAATATTACCTCAATCATCCCCAATACTGCTTCCCTACTTTATGCTGATGACATCGTCTTGTACGCCAGTTCTAAGAGCATCTCTGAAATCAATCTTCGACTCTCCCAAGATTTTATACAAATTGAAGAATGGTTGGTAAAAAAGAGACTTGTCCTAAATGTCTCCAAGACCCAAGCCATGCTGTTTGGCTCCAACGCTAAATGTAAACTCGCCTAGCCCACGTTCAATATCTCCACCAAAAACAGATCTGCTGTCATGGTTGTACCCTCTTTTAAGTATCTGGGTATCATGCTTGATCCTACTCTCACCTTTGATCTTCATATCCAGCAGACGTGCAAGCTAATATGAAACTCAGCATGGCCTACCGCTCCAGCTACGTACTCACTCCATCAGCTAGGCTTGCCATAGCCCGTGGCATACTACTGCTGTCACTCATGTATGGGGTGGCAGCATATGCCTCATCATGTAAGACTAGCTTTCAGAAGTGGGATGTTGCATACAACAATATCTGTAGGTATGCATCTTCCTCAAATTGGCTAAAACACCACTGTCTCCTCTACTCTGAGCTAGGATGGCTTTCTCCGGCAGCCTCCCGTGATTATGCACTCTGCTCCATCATAGACAATATCATCCGAAATCAAATGCCTAAACCCCTGGTAGAATTTTTCCTTAACCAGATGCCCAGCTATGAACTACGCTCTGCTGCCAATGCCCATGTCATCATCCCTAGACACCATTCCTCCAAAGGTGCTAGCACCTTCTCCTGCCATGCCCCGAAAAAATGGAACTCCCTCCCTCTAACTATCCGACAAACATCTTCCCATGCCTCTTTCAAACACTTGCTGCGTGATTATCTTGCTGTCGCATGCTCTTGCCCCCATTTCAAATGCCCCATCTCAACACTTTCATTTCCCCTACCCATCAGCCTCTTTACTGCTCCTTTTCTCAACCAGTTTCAGTACTATCTTGTCTCTTAGCCTGTTTCAATATAACTTCAAATTTTAATCTCTTACCTCACCCCCTTTTTTCTTCCTCTCATCCCCTTACACCTCCTCCCTACTTCAATTACCCCTTTTTCTTTTTTGCTTTTCATCCCACTTGACTATCAGTTGACATGCTCACTTATCTTAGCCTAACTGATGTTTCTACCACAATGTTGCTCATGATTTTTACTATGCTGCCCTCCTTTATTTTTGCTATTGCTATATTTTGTTCTTGCTAAACCAGTTGTTCTACTTTGTATCAAATTGTTCCCATTACTTACACTGTATTGATATAGTTGTATGCTCCTACTGTCTATATGACCTATGTCTTTTTGTAAAAATGTTCTGTTCCTGTATTCTCCCAGGTCATGCCTGAAAATAGTCATTTCTATGGCTAGTACACCTTACCCAGTCAACAAAGACTAAATAAATAAAATAGGCACTATATAGGGATGTACACTTGCCCCTACACCTGAATACCACCACAATACACAGGCAGTACATTGAAAATGCAATGTACATGTAGTCAGTGGGTGCACTACGTAATGTATGCAACACCCTACCTCCATCCCCGGACTGTGGGCCTTGCATGTACAATACATAGGCAGCATCCTGTGGACCATGCCCCATGATGATGGGTGACTCAGCAGTCAGCCAGGCTGGGGGTGCACCCCTATTGTGCACCACAAGTGACAAACACATAAGATGGACAATGGTCCCAGTGGGTGGTGCCATGTGGGCTGCAATGGATATGCGGGTCAGCACATGGACTATCCTATGCATGTCTCACACCAGAATATGTGGTACAGATGTAGATGGACATGTGACACCAATGGGAGGCCATGGCAGCAGGACAATGGATGGAGGTCACTGTCATGGCCATGTGCCTACCAAGGTGGTGTACTGCCAACCATTGTCATGCCATGGTCAGACACAGGACCACATAGCTGTGGCAAGAGGGTCGGCCATATGTCCCAATACACCTGACGGTCACCATGTCCATGACAGGCACCTACGTGTATATCTATGCAGGTCATCTTATCGTGTCAGGGCAGGACACACCACAGCAGTCGTGTGCCTGTTACCACTGTGACCCCTGACCTGCAGTACTTGCAACTGGATGGATACATGGCTGCATTGTCAATGGTGCTATAACGTTTATAGGATTGCATGCATGACACACAGTGGGCAGCTGTAGGACACATACATCACCATGGCACCTGCATACCCTGTTGTTGTGACATGTCAACTGCCACACTGTATTATGAGAATGCACAATGGGTACCCATTACCACACACTGTGCTGCGCACAAACACATGCTTACATAACCCAACATGCAAGGCCACAAGGAGGACTGTAATGCACAGGGACATGTGGGGTTCTGCAGGGGGAACGCTGTTCAATGTTATACCAAGACATGTGAGCATGTACATGCATGTACACATATGGACAACAGAGGGATGGGGATGGGTTGTTGCATGACAATGCACAATGGCCATGCCGTATATCACCATGAGCACCCAGTGGGACATAGCCAGGCTGACCAGCAGGGCCAGCATGCAGCATAAATGTTCCATCTGTGTCTCCAACCAAGGGTGTGTGTGCATTGGAATGGAATAAACTCAGTGGCACAACCCACATGCCTCCATAAACTATGCAGCACCAGGATTCCATGTACATGTGAGGCCCACTATGTCATACATGTGGCTGTACCTGCATAGTGGGAGTGTACATATTGGTCAGAAACACACATCTATAGCACAGCTACTGTGCATGTTGGTGGGACAGTAAAACACTGACATTGATGTGCGTATACACTATGAGGGCAGGGTGGTCAGTCAGAACCTGTGCAACTCTGGTCGTGCATTGGTCATGTGTGCAAACCATGCCAGAGGGACATGTACAATGGGAGAAACCACCCAGGTGTATGGTAGGGGTAACGTGCACCATCCTCCCACAATATTCATCAGGGTATATCTGACTGCCGTGCAATCACAGGGGATGTGATACAACCATGTAAAATTGCATAGCACTGTACTGAACATATACACGTCAAAGTGCAACAGATACATTGATAGGGAATGCTGTGATCCATGGCCGATATGAACAGATATCATGGGAGCCAAGGGTGGATTGCAGGACAGGTATGTGCATACAGGACACAGACTGCTGACAGCTGTGCAGCAGATGGGGTGCCTACCAGCAGCACAGCTGGTGGCACATAGCGCAACACGTGCAACTGTCACCTGCAAAACACTGTACTGTACAGTAATATACGAAGATGTGTGTACCTACATACACATACAGGTGGCCATAGTGTTTGTGTGCCAGCACACTTGCACAGTGCACATGGGGCATACACAGTATATCGGTCACTTACGTCAGTGCTGAGCACGTATGTGCCAATTACCACAGCGTGCTATGTCCAAGGGAGACACAGGTGCAATGCACTAGTTCTGTGGCCTGTCCACTGTTGCCCATTGTGTGTCTGGTATCTGACAGCACCATTCCCTGGTCAGCAAGTTGTACAATGGTACCACTTGGCATATTGTCAGCCTCTCTAGGCAGGTGTTGACCTTAGTGGAACTGACATGAACATGTGCCACTTGAAATCTGCACTATAGAGAGGGTGGGGCATGTCTATGCCAAACAACAGACCGGTATGTGGCATAGTGTTGTGTAACCGTGGATCAATAGACATACCATTCCACATTGGTCACTGTTGGACACAGACATACCCCTGACAGATAACATCATTCTACATGTCAAACATTATCATGGTGTACATATCTGGGCATGCCACTGTGCCCTCCTCCACTGTGGCATGGAACCTCTCCAGTCATGCCCTGTCTCTCCTCCTCCTCAGATCACCAAAGCTGTAGTGACACTGCTCCCCAGTGCACATCACCCCAGTCCCCCATGATGGCAGACTGCCAATTTGGGCCCACACCTCTGACCTGGGCCTGTCCAGGTCCTCATCCCCAAATAGCTGGCCCTCCCTGGGGACCACTAGGTCCACCAGGTTAGTCAGCTACAGATCTGGCCATCGCTGGTCCTGCTGGCTTAGTGCCATCTGTCCTGAGGCTCTGGCCATGATGCTACTGCTGCTGTACAGAGGAACACACAGCCATATTTCAGTAGGCTTGAATCCCACATACATAGCGCGATAGTGCATCATTGGTTAGCAATGCGCTGCTGGTGTTAGTGCCATGCTTTTACATGATAAAGTATTACAGCTGCGTCATTGTGCATGCATGATAGCGCTGTGCCACAGAGCAAACTAAGGTTGTGCCCCATGCTACTGTGCATGCGTGGCAGCTGCATGGCGCCTTATTGTGAAGGGCGCTCATTGCCACGACATCGGTCAACCATGCTACGTACTTTAAGGGGCATGCATGGCAGGCTACTGTTGTGCATGTACCTCTGTGGTGGAACTGCAAATGTAAAAGGAGGTCAGTGCGTAACAGCTGGGGAGCCACACCATAATAGTCCTATAGAGCCAAAGTTGAGCGCACTCAAAGGAGATGCTCTGATCCATGCTGGCATGGGGTCAAAATGTCAAGGACAAAACAGTATGCCAAAAAATGTCACAACCAAATCAGCGTGTGCCACAATAACATCGGTGAGAACACTGACCACTCAAGAAATGCGCACACTCCATTAAAATGAATGGGACTCTTTCTTGCGTGGGGGGAGGGCTTTGTCCCCCACACACCCTGGACTTTTAATAACCAACTCCGAGGGAGTGTGGACTTTGGGGATGGGGTAAAACTCAGGAGGGGAGAAAATACAGGTTGCTCACCTGTAACAGGAGTTCTAGGAATGGTATATGTTGTTCATCCACACTGTCTGGCAGGTTCCTTGCCGCTTTAAATCTTGCCGGAAGGTCTTCAAGCTGGCTCCTCCCACCCACCCAGGTGGTAAAACTCTCAGCTCCGCCCCATGATGCCAGATCTAGCCCGCTGGAAGACGGGTTGTGCGTCGAGCCGGGCCGCCTCTTCCTTGAGGGGGCGATCATCTGTGAGCTGCTCACCCGAGGCCAGCGGCCGTGGACACCGCCCATGAGCCTCTTTTGATTTACCGGCGGAAAGCGCTTCGGGCACCCAAGCTTCAAGCGGGCAGCGCGACCATCCAGGATGTTGGCCAAGAAACAGCTGCACAACTCGCAGAGTTCGCGGTCGCGGATCTGCGCTCAGGCGTGCAGACGCGACGGGAGTGCGGATCTGTCCTGGAGATGTTCTGCCCGCAAGGGCACCTCCGAAAGCCGGGAATAGATTTGTCCATCGCAGCCGCGAAGGAAGATGAAGACCGAAGTTTAGAAAACTTCAAAACCAATTTCAGACGAACCGAAGAATTAGGATCCAGTCTAAGACACAGAGCGCTAAGGAGGGAACCTGAGCTTCCAAGCAGTAAGGAAGATCTGGCGTCATGGGGCAGAGCCGAGAGTTTTACCACACGGGTGGGTAGGAGGAGCCAGCTTGAAGACCTTCCGGCAAGATTTAAAGCGGCAAGGAACCTGCCAGACAGTGTGGACGAACAACATATCCATGTCCCTAGAAATGCTTTTTTATTTTAAAAAAAAATGTAGCAACATCAGGAGACCTGGGGGGAACTGAACCACGGCCCCAGAACTTCTTCACTGCTGTGTGTTGGTGCCTTAGCCACTCCACCACAGGAGTGACTCAATCAGGCAAGCAGCACAAGCTTCTTCAGCCCTTCCTCAACTTCATGGTCAGCGACAGGGATAGTAGTAATTCTCTACTGCTGTTATATCCCTGTCACTCTAAATGTTTCCGTGCTTTGCACAGCGCAGTTTTTGTAGCGCTGTTTTTCAGGTGCTGTATTCACCCGGTACCTCCATGTTGTAGAAATCAACCCAAAATTTATTAGTGTAATAAAACAAATAACACGATCAGGTATTTGAGAGTAAGCCAGCAAGTCACACTCTCTCCCCAGCACTTCGTGTCACAAGATCCTTCCTCAAGGGGCATGGCTAGAGAGGGCCAGCATGAACATTTTATACTGGCCTTTAACTGATCTGTTCAACAGTTAACCCCTTCACAGTATAGCTGATATCAATATTTCACTTATGACATGTTCCAACAAAGTTGAATAAAAAAGCAACATTTCCTTTCTTTAACATATGGATCAAGTAATGAATTTGTGAATCACATAGGCTGCCATACATTTATAGATGCCAAACATTAAATAAACTTGAATCCATCTCAAACCATATTGTAGAATTGCAATCAGAGTTATGTATTGGTTCAAAAATAAACTTGACATTTTACATGTATTGCTAATGCAAATACACAGAGATGTCCGTATAGGAAGTTTAAGCCCTCAGACTCCCAAATTACATAATTTCTATGTGGGAGGTCAACTAGACTTGCAAAAGGTCATTAATCATGTACATTTTACAAGAGGTGAAATAACCATTTGTTTTGCTTATACTTCTTAATAACAATACATTCAGACATCCAAGGAGGAAGTTTTAACCTTTAACTCCCAAATGTCATGATTTCTATGTGGGAGGTCAACTAAACTTGCAAAAGGTCACTATTAAATGTTAAGAGCTATGGGAGGTCAGGGTGTCATACAAAAGGTCAGGGTTCTATTTCTTTCATTTTAAAATTTATACAATCAGCACAGAGTAAACAGGCACTATACAGCTAGTAGTATACTAAACATATATTTTTAGCAACAATTGTAAGCATTGTCCTGGCTTTTCCCTTTCCAATGAAGACAATACACCCAGCTTTTGGTGGTGCTCAGATCGGCAATTAATTTATTACTACAGTTCCTGTACATTTCCAACATCATGGTTGCCATTATATCATCATTCAACATTGTCCTTATTCACATTTCATTTCCTCAAATTTCTCTTGCCTTATAACATTAATATTAATTACACGTCATCCTTTTCTTCTCATTCTTTCTTCTTGCCTTCCAGGTGTAAACCTGGGTGCCTCTTCTTTTGTTCTTCTTGGAGGTACACGGTGTAGACCGTTATCACTTTTTCAAGTTGATATTTCTGTTCTTCTTGTCTAATTTATTCAAACCCCCCCACTCCTTCCCCAACCCCTTTTTAATTGTAATTTTATTTTCTTTCTCTGCTTATTCCTTTTCCAACTTATCATCTTCTTTTATTCAGCCGTCCACCCCAACTGTGCACCATGTTGAGATGTCCTCCATCACCTCTCTCCCTTTTTGGTCTCTCTCTCTCGACTGCCGTCCACCTTCGGCAGCCTCCCCAACTCATCTCCCAGTACTGACCTGTTCTCTTAAAACATTTCTTGCCCCTCACCATTTCCATTATTTATTCCTAACCCTATCCCTGTTGAAGGGTGAGTGGGAGGTACAAAAACTTTGCATGAGTAGCAAATGAAAAAGAGGAAGAAATCCCCTTGCGCAGTCGCTTAAAAAGGGAGTCCTTTTCACTCCTTTCTGTGCTGTCATGCTGTGACTCATTGCCTTCATTGGGCTTTCCCCTTTTCCAGCAATTATTCCTCACCCCCCCTTTTACATTCATATCATGGCCTTTGGGAGCTGCCACCGGGACAACTTCATCTGCCTTTTAGTAGGCAAACTTCATTATCAAAACATAAATAGAAATAGCTGGCATGTGTAGCACGTATCCTGTGAAACCAACAAGCAAAGGATAAACCTACGACATTCTTTATATACTATCTGCTGTAGATAGGATACAAGGGGTTCATTTAAGGGAGGTATGGAAAAAAGAATAAAGTCACCAAAAAAATCACTGACGGATAACATTGTTTCCTAATTAGTGTAGGTACTTCCTCTCATGGCAACAGAGGATCTGCAAAACAATGTAAATAAAAAAGACATTAGATTAGACTATTCAAAAACTCGTGAATATGTCTTCATGAAGAGAGTCAGAATATGGGGGGCCTTGGTATTAAAAGGCCTTTAGGGAGAAAGCTTGTAACGTTTACAGAGATATGGTTTAAAGTCCCAGTTGTCATTCAGTCCCTTAGGTTACAGTGTTTGCAGGGTGAAAATCCAGTAATTCTCTTTTTGGAGCAACAGATTTTTTCTACCCCCCCCCCCCCGTTCTCTGCCATGAAATGCATGTGAACAGGGTCAGACCCATGTTTGTCTAAAAAGTGGGTTCCTACAGGAGTGTCAGATCTGTTATTGACATGCTCCTGTATTCATTGTTTCAGGGGTCTTGGTGCACCCAATATAGACCAAGCCACATTCACACAACACATAGATGCAGAAAGGGGTGTCACATGCTATGCATTCCCTAATCTCAACAATGTTTTCCTTATCTATAGAGTGTTTAAAATTATTACCAGGTGTACTGTATTTACATATATTACAACATGTACACTTAAAAAAAAACCTTTTGTTTTATAAGGGAACCATCCCATTTCTTAACCTGTGTCCTTTTTAAGTCTACAGTGTACCAAATGGTCCCTAATATTTCTTGCTTTCCTGAAAGTAGTTAATGGCTTTTCTCCTATGGCCATGCCCACAATGTTTTCAGAATATAAAATATGCCAGTTTCTATAAACTATGTTACTAATCTGACCAGCTAAGCTGTTATATTCTGTGACCACAGTAATTTATTTGTTATCCATTGTTGTTAAATTCTTTCTTGGTTCTTTGTATATCAGGTCTTTTCTATTCAACTGCAGTACTTTGTCTTTGGCTTCATTTAAAAGGCTCTCTGAATAACCCCATTCCAAAAACCTGGTTTTTAAGTTCTTCTGATTGTTTCAGAAATTCATCTTCCATACTGCAATTACGATAAAGTCTCAAGAATTGACCGTAAGGCATAGAGTCCTTAAGGCTTACAGTGTGTGCACTATCACTCCTAAGGAGTGAATTTGTGGCTGTTTCTTTTCTACGGCATTTACTTTCAACGGTGCACTCAGGTGTGACATAGAATGTAAGGTCTAAAAAATTCATGCTGTCTCCACTAGAAAAGTGTGTGAATGATAAATTTAAATAATTTCTATGCAGCCATTCCAAAAACTCAGTGATCTCCAGATCATCCCCTTCCCAGACACTAATGGTGTCTTCCACAAGGTGAAACCACCTCTTAATTTTATTAAAGAAGGGGTACATGCACCTTTTCCTACCAACCTAGAAACAAGTTGGCATAGCTGGATGCCATGCTGGCACCCATTGCTGTGCCACACATCTGAAGGTAGTACTCACTATCAAATTCAAAAAAATTGTGAGTGAGTATAACTTCTAAGCATTCTAAAATGAAGTCAGTGGGAATTAGTGCAGTATTCACATTATTCCCCAGTACACATCTGGACTCGAGCAGTAGCCTGCTCAGTATGCCTTCCTGGTTAAACGCTTAAATAAATAAATAAATAAATTTTCCAAAAAATACCTGCAAGCTTGGATCCCTTTATCATGTTTAATAGATATATAAAGGGAGTTGATATCAATGGTGAGCCATTTGTACCCTTCATTCCAATTAAGTTTGTCGAATTTCTTTAATGTATTTGTACTGTCCTTTAGGTAGGAATCTAGTGTGTGTACACTTTTCTGCAGAAAGAAATCTACAAATTGCCCAAGGCTCTCTGTGAATGAGTCAATGCCCAACACAATGGGTCTTCCAGGTGGGTCCATGAGATTTTTGTGGACCTTGGGCAAAATGCAGGAACCTGCAATTTTGGGGTTCTTTCTCCAAATAAACTTATATTCATTTTCTGTAATAATATTTTCTTGGAGTCCCTTCTGTAAAATACCATGGAGTTCTTTCTTAAATTGAAATAGAGAGTTACTTGGTAACTTCCTATAGCTCTTACCATCATCCAGTAATGTCATAAATATACGTTTGTAATGTGCTAGATCTAACAAAACAATGTTCCCTTCCTAATCAGCTTGTTTTATTACAATTTAAGATTTTTTAATTCAGATAGGGCCTGGTTTTCTTCCTTTGTGGGGTTAAACTTTTTATTTCTCACATTATTACTCAGTAATTGTTCTACCTGACTGAGCACTACTGGATCATAGGTACATATAGCAGCTGCACTGTATGTGTGGGCGGAAAATGTAGATTTACCTCTAAACAACAGTTTTCTTCGATTTTTGATAGAGGTGAAGGCTTGCATTATTCTTGGAACAAATGTACTTTGTTACACAGTTTCAGTTTCATTGTCCACATCAATATAAACCTCAGAATTCTGTGATGTTGAAACAGTACCAAGTTGAAATCCAGTCCCCTCTTCCCGTTGATCATTGTAATGCATTCCTAGTGTGACTATCACTTTGTTGCCATAGTGACTCAAGGGCTTCCAGGTCCAATTCCATTGTTTGATCAAAAGTTTCCACATGTAATTCATCACCCAGATTCCTTTCTTCCAGAGTGTGTCTTTCATCTTCCTCAATAAGTGCAATTAGCAAATCCAGTTTTTTTGAATCCGTTGGTAATTCTTTGGTAACTATATCCAATGCTGAACTTTCATGATAAATATCTCTGTTAAAGAAATAATGTTTGAGTTTGATTTTTCTGAAAACTTTTGAAGATCAATAAAAATGGAGAACTTGTTGATGTTTGGTGTTGGTACAAAAGAAAGGCCTTTTCTTAGTACTTCAATTTGATTATTAGTAAGGCAGTGGCTAGAAAGATTCAAGACTTGGAGCTCTGTGCTTTTTTGGTTGCTTCGGGATTCCTTAAGATTCTGTTTGCATCTGAGTTTTCGCCCTCCTCATCCTCCCTTTCGGCCGACATTTCTTTTCTCTAAAAAAAGGATCACTTTGTTGTTGCTCATGTGGTGTTTCATTTTTTCAGTCTCTTTTTATTTATTTTTGAATCAGTTTTTATTTTTATTTTCCTGAAAACATACTTTAGAACATCCTCTGCCACCTCTACTTGGAGATCTCGGGCGCTTTGGTTTAGACCAGATTAATGCTTTGTCTTTTCATAGTCTTGTCTCTCAATAATTAGTTTTGTTTCCTCTGGATAATTTCATTTTCATACCTTTCAAATTCTTTTTGTAGTTTGGCATCCAGTTCCTTATATCTGTCATGCCCTTTAAAGGCTAATGCCCATTCTTTAGCCTCTTTAAGTTCCTCTTGTAACTTTTCTAGTTTACTGTCTTCAGCTTTAATTATCAGTTCAGTAAATATCTTTGAACATCCGTTTGCAGCATTGATCCATTCTGTTTTAAATTCAAACTCTTCTAGCCCTGAATATGGTGTAATCATAACTCTTAGTCCCCTAGGGGCCTGCTGCTTTGCCAGATACTGTTCTAAGGTTGCTATATCATATAAGTCCTCATCTTTATAAAGTAATTTTTCAAGTTTATCAAATATACCTTTAATATCCTCTGTAGGCTGATAAGGACCTTCAGTACCTTCCAGTCTCTCTCGTGCTTTCTGCTTCCTTCTTGTAACTGACACTGTTTTCTCCCAACTTGAGCTTCATGAATCACCTTGTGTGGTATTTTCTTCTCAATTCTGCACTGCTCAAATAGCTCAGAAATGTTTCTAACACTTATGTACTGCTCAAGTTTGTTTTTGGCGGCTTATTCTCTCCAACTCCAACCACTCGCGATCCCTTGAGATCCTTTGGTTCAGCAGTTTTAAAAAAATGGCTACAGTTCAGCAAGCACCTCAGTGGTGGAACTGCGAATGCAAAAGGAGATCGGCGCACAACAGGTGGGGAGCCACTCCGTACTAGTCCTATAGAGCCCAAGTTGTGCACACTCAAAGGAGATACTCTGATCCACGTTGTAGAATACAAAGCCAAAATTTATTAGTGTAACAAAACAAAACACAATCAGGTATCTGAGAGTAAGTCAGCATGCCACACTCTCTCCCTGGAGCTTCAGGTCACAAGACCCTCCAGGGGGCATGGCTAGAGAGGGCCAGAGTGAACATTCTATACTGGCCCTCAATTGATTTATTCAACAGTTAACCCAGTCACAATATAGGTGATATCGACATTTCACTTATGACATGTTCCAACAAAGCTGAATAAAAAAAGCAACATAAAGCACCCCATGACACTGTGCAGGGGTTGTGGGCACAGATGCGCCACCATGAGGATTGGGTTTCTATCTGCCATGCGGAACTCATGGGGGCTCTTTGCATGTTATGTGAGGACATTACTGCAGGGTTATCCAATATTATACAATGGCAAGAAAATTTCCTGGACTCTGATTGGTCAATGTGTGCCTGAGACAGTGATGTTATTACACAATAACATCACTGTATTGATTTTTTGGATGATCCTTATGAGCCACTCTTTTTTTTTCAGAAACAAAGATACATTTCCTCACTAAAAATCTACTAAAAACATTTTTATTTTTATTTTTTGTTTTCTATAACATCGAGCTATTGTATAATTGCAATAAGGCACTCCAAGGTGTGTGTTATCATGTAATAACGTCACTCCTGGGGTGGTGGAAGCACTCGGCTTTGCCTCGTGCTTCTACCACCCAGGGTGGCGATGTCTGTCTTTACACCCTTGTCGTGCTGTTACTAATTTAACAGCAATACGAGAAAACACTGCAGCTCAGGCTGCACATGGTGGCCATACCACCCGCCACACACCTTGTAGCAAGTCCAGCACCCCCAGAACACCAAGAAACAACTGCTTTTCCCCTCACACTCCATTCCCTCGCCTTGCACGTCCCCCCAACCCTGGCTGTGGTGTTAATTTTTCCACACCCACTCCAACATGTAGCCATGCATGGACACATGTTTCTACCCCCTCAGAGGTGGAAGCCTCGCCCCAGTTGGCCCTGATGTCACTAATGGGTATGCCTGCATCATCGGGATGAGGTCATGTTCATGTCAATGGTGCCTGTATGCACATTTCCTGAAGTGTTCAGTGTCTAAGCAGCATGCCCATGACGCCTCCAGGCTGCAGGTGGGCCTATCTTTGCACTGTGTTGCCTATGGTTGTGCAATGTCCACACCCTGTACACAACACTGGCCTGCCTCACAACCCCTGTGGTATTGTCACATTGTATGGATGGCATCTGGACATGGATGTGGCTCCTTATGTCACAGGACTGGCATGGGTATGATGAGTGTACCTGTGGCTTACCACTGTGGGTATGGGCCAACGGTCTGTCTCCAACCCATGCCAAGCTGCTACCAGCACCTCTATGCATCCTTGCCAATGTTTTCTCAGTTGTGTACATGTAAACAACTGAGACAACAGTTGTGTACATGTGTGCATACCACTTTCTCACACCTGTGTGCACATCACGCTGGATTACCCAGTACATACTCAGCATCACCATGGGTCCCAGTGTGCACTCACATACACAGTGCCTGTGTGCATAACAGCAATGTCACACCTGCAGGCTATACTCACCTTTGGGCTATAAACTGTGCCCATACAATGGTGTCCCTGTGCCGCCATCCCCTCAGGGTCAATCATGGGTCCCTCCTGTTGTGCCATTGATACTCACCCTATCTGGTGGCTCCAAGTCCTCCGCACTGTGGCCCTCTGGGTCCTGGACAACTATTTCATGGTCTATGGCCATGTTGTGCAGTATACAAAAGGAGAGGAATATGCCACAGGCCTTGCCCATGCTCTACTGTAGGGCACCCCTGGACATTTCCAGGCATCTGACGCACATCTTCAGCATGCCGAACACATGTGCTATGATGTTTCCAGTAGATGTGTATGCCTTATTGTACCTCTCTTCTGCTTCAGATGTGGGCCTCAGTATTTGGGTGAGCATTCAGAGCCGAAAGGGGTATGCACTGTCTCCTGTGTACAGGAAAGTGATATGTTAGTACACCATCTACTGTCATTACAGTCGGCTCTCTACACAGACCTGTTACATATGGTCAGCCTTGTCTGCACATTTCCCCACCCACATCGTCACTGATGCACATTCCTGCCCTCCCATTTCTGGCCGTTTCTCTGTTATTGTATTTACACTGTCACTTCCACTGCAACCTGTATGTTGTTTGGGCTGTGGGTCAGAACACATCCTCAGGATATTTGTTCCACACAGCAATGACACCATCCAATGCATCGTCTTGCACGTACCTTCCCATAATGTTACAGCCCCCTACTGGCTGGCACCACCCCTGTATCTTGTGCCTATTGCTCACCATCACATTTTATCCCACCCATGCCAGCTTTATATGTCTGTTCAGTGTTAACCCTTTTCAGGTCCCATCACTCCTTTCTTCCCTCCCGTGTCCCATGGATGTCTGCCATTGCAACACCCCTTCTTTCTGTGCTGATACCTGTACGGCCACCATCACTGCACCATGATATCATGTGGTGTGGATACCTTGTTTATGGCTGTGGTTGCACTAACCCACAAGATGGCCACTGGGTATGTCCCTGAACTCAAACCAATGGCATAGGGATGACTAGTACCAGATGAATGTATTGTGTGCACTCACAGGGTTCCGGGCAACCACATTTGTGATGTACCCTGTGGCACTGCACACCACCTGGCAGTTGATGGAGTGGTACCCCTTCCTGTTTACATAGATGTCTTAATCAGCACCAAGTGGTGCTCTGATGACCACATGGGTGCAGTCAATGGCATGTAGCACTGCCGGTAGGTGGGCAACCCTGTGAATGTGCTGCTTTGTTGCTGTCTGCTCCTCTGGTGTGCTAGGGAATTTAATTAACTCACTAGCATGGGACAGCAGAGCATTCAGGAACTGTGTGAGGAGACAAGAGGTGGCTGACTGGGTTACGCCAGTGGTGTGATCCACCAGTATCTGGAAGATGCCCATCATGAGCAGGCACAGTGCTGCTGTGACCTTGGTCTCCACCATCATAGCATGACTTATGTGTGTGGGAGCCTGGCACTCATCATGGAGCTCTCTCTCTCTCAGAACAGCCCTGCTGAGCTGGTACCGGCCCATGATGTCTGTGTTACTTAGCTGTTCAAATGTGACGTGGGGCTGGTACTGTCTCTAAGGGGCATACAGCCTACGGGCCCTTCCTCGGCCACCTTGCTCTTCCCTAAGTCTCCTCACATCAGCCATTACTGCAGCAATATAAAAGGCAATCCCAGCCATCCTGCCTGCAGTTCAGCAGCTTGCCTCTGGGTGTCTGGCTGATTTAAGGCTGCCCCTTTTATACCTAATTTTGCGCGGCCGAAATGTAGGATGCGCGGCACATGCACTATGTGGTTTCTCTGAATATACACATGCACGGCATATGCAAGTGTCCACACCCTTTTTCAGTGTGATATACATTATTTTGCGCTATTGTGCAATCGAATTTGCATGATGCATTTCAAGCTTTTGAATATTGTGCCATCATGCATTTTCCAGGATGCACCACGCATTTCCATTTTGTGCCGCGCAAGTCTTTTCAATATGGGGCCTTAGTCTGCTATGGCTCTAAGAGTGACTTCTTGAGTTCTTTGTGTAAGAGAACAATGACAGTAAGCCATGTTTTACATAAGTTATACTATGTCTGTAGCAGCAATGATTTCAGGTGTTAGAACATGTCTAGGCAGCATACTTATTCATGCCTACTTATGAAGCACGGGGTCAGACATGATGAACCTTGAGACCCTTCCAACCTTAAATTACTATGTTGCTATGTTTGTGATATCTCCTAATAGCTGGCACATTTAATAAACGTCAGACAATGAGACCATGAATTGAAAATATGACCTGGACATTGAGGCAACAGGTAGTCAAAATGATTAGAATTAAAGAACAGATTGTTGCTTGGAAAACAATGGAGGTCAACAGTAAAAGAAATAATAAGGGCAAAAGAATCTAGATGTGATTGGAGCACACTGGTAAGATACTGGAGCTCTGGCAAGGCATATTCTCAATGTTCAGCCCTCGTTTATCTCCTTCTTTCCATGCATAGTCTACACAAATGTTCACACCAACACCTGCTAAACTGATGAACTGTGTCAAATTGCAAGTTCCCCTGCAGTGGAATCATGCCACTGTTGGCTATGAAGTCAGTGTTATATGATGACTAAATAATGCATGGTTACTTGGGGCAACCCTCCCTCCCAAATTCCGAAAGAAAAACATGATGAAGAGTGACCTTTATCCCTATCTGCAAATCAAGGCCTGAAATACTGATGATACAGTTACAATTTTAAAGGAAAACTACATCCAAAACTTGAAAAAATATATGTTGTACAGAGTGTTTTAATTTGTATGTGAAGTTCTAGTGTTTCCTTCCCTCTGACTGGTATTAGGAGTTTTTCCCAAATTAGCTTGCTAGCTTTATGCTAGTTTTACGACCCCTGGGGATCTTCATACCTGATAGTGTAATTGTATTTCTTAATCCCACAGTGCATCTTGTCTCACGTGACTGTGATGTAAGAGAGACCCAACATTCAGCACACACATGCCAAACAAACTAAATATCTTGGAAGCTTTACAAGCTGCACAAAAATTACCAGCAGCAAAGTTTTTCAGGACAGTAAAACCTTTAGGATGAGGGTGGTCACCAAGCTGAATTCTACAGATTTTAATATAACCATCTCTATTCTTGTGAACTGATTGTAATGCAATGCTTTCTGCTGGATTTATGGGCTCTGCTACATCACCATTACATGAAACAAGGTGCATTGTAGGACAAAGAAATGCAATAAACCTATTTGATATGGAGGTCTCCAGGGGTCGTAAAACTACCCTAAAGCTAGCAGGCTAATTTAGGAAAAACTCCTAATACCAGTCAGAAGGAAGAAAACACTAGAACTTCACATACAAATTAAAACACTCTGCACATCATATATTTTTTCAAGTTTTGGGTGTAGTTTTCCTTTAAATCACTAGGTCACCCTAATGCTTCTGATCTGGGTACACCATGTCTCACCTTTACCACTTCTACGGTTAACAGTTTCAACTCATTAACTTCCAGATTGCTATCTGAATCTTCTCCAGTTGATGAGGAATTCTGTGTCCAGTGTCCTTATCTGTGCTAAATCCTAAAACCACATAATTTGTACTATGTTCTCTTCACTAGTTACCTGTTACACAATGCGCTAACTTAAAACAAACTTCTTACATATAAAGCTTTGTATGAACGTAGGCGAGAATGCCTCACAGGTCACTACACACCCCACATTTCACAAATACATATGGGCCCAGATATTCAGAAATGAGCCAAAGGCTAGTGCAGGTCCAGTGCAGTGCAAATCCGATGCGCTGTGGTGCAACAGGAGCCATATTCAGAGAGTGCACTGGCCAAACTGCGCCAGCGCAACCTGGCTGAATATGGCACAGTTGCGTCATAGTGCAACCAGAGTTGAGCCATGGCACACCCAGAGTTGCACCATGGCGCAGAAAGAGATGCTCCAGCGCAACTGTGGGAGCAGGGCAACAGAGGTGGGCACGGCACAGACAAGAGACCCAGGGACAGAGCCAGGGAAGCACAGTGACAGGCCACAGGAGGCATCCACCAGCAGGGCGCACACAGGCACCCAGACACCCCACCCCAGAACACAACATTTGTCACAGATAGCAGGCAACAGGAGGTGCCACTGGCCAACAGAGGGCCACCAAGGGAGCCCCCCCCTGCAGGCTGCAGGCCGTGTCCCCCCCACCCAGACCACAGCAGGCCACACCCTGGATCACGCAGCCAAGCGCACACATACACCACACAGGAACACAGGCGGCCAACACAGTAGGCACTGAACTTGCGGGGAGGCATGTAGCATGGCAGACCACATGGGACAGGCCACACAATGCCAAGCAGGGGCCCCAACACAGCGTGTGGCCAGTACCTAAACAAAGACCATGGCCATGTGCCACCACCACGCACACATCCGCCACACACCCCTGACAGCCGCCCCATGGGCACCCCCAAGGCACAGCCACCAACCGAGGGGAGGGACACCACCACAGTGGGACACACCACAGCACACAGCAGTGAACCACAGAAGCACAACATGCACCCGACACATGCACACCACATGGACAGACACTGGGCCACTGCAGCATGGCTCCTCACGCCACCTGCAAAGCAGACACTGACACAGGCAGGTAAGTCAAAAAATATATAATTCCAAAGCAAACTAGTTACAGTAACAAGGGGGTGGAAAAGGGTAGGAAAGTGAGGGAACGGGACAGGGAACAGGGACTGTACAGTGGTATGGGGGACTGTAGGGGGAGAGACAGCAGAGGGAAACAGGGGAATGCTGGGGCCAAACTACCAGCGGCCATGACTTGCTGCCCCTTGGTGTCCTCACCACCTCTGGTCTTCCAGCAGCAGGCAGCAAACCTGAAGGACTGCCTCCATGGTGGTGGATGTAATCAGAATTAGCTGCCAGAGCAGCCTGCAGTATACGGGCCTCTGACACCGCTGCTGGACACCTATGACAAGGGACAGGACGGGTGATCAGTGCAATGTTCCAAGGAACCATGCCCACCCATTGCGTGCAATGGGAACCGAGAACAACCCCGGAAGGCCCGTACCAGCCACCTGCAGGGGGGTGGGCCAATGCCTGCCAGCAACTTGGCACACCACAACAGTGTACAGAGGTGGTCCCCGCCGCACAATGGCCACCCGACTGCACAATGACAGTCACATGGCACAGTGCACCGGCAGCACCACAGCAACGTCAGTGGCAGCCGGGCACACACCCACCCCACCAACAGCTGGTTAACTCTGTGTCCAAAATGGTGGCACTAAGCGCACGTGTCCATGACATGTGCCAGATGCATGCTGCGAGAGAACATGCACTATGTCCACCTATCATGTAGTCCCAGAGATGAGAGGCATGGGCATGGCTAGGCAGGGTCACTGGGTGAGGGGAGTGACCCAGGGGTCAGGGGTCACGGGTCACCTGCCTCCGTGCAGTGCACACGTGCGTGATAGCAGGCCTGGTGCATCATGTGCTATGCCCCTGCATTGCGCAGCTGCCACACAGTGCATGATTGACACCATGATACCATTTGGCACACGCGCACTGTGGGCCTGCGCACCATGCATGCGTGCGCATTGCGCCACAACTTGCTCTGGAGCAATCTCATTGCGCACAGAGCAAAATCGTGATATTCAGACACCACATGCAAATGAGCTCATCGGCCAATGCATGGTGCACTGGGTGCATTAGCATGTCAGTACTGTTGCGCCAAACCTCATTTGCATGCGTTGCACCATATAAGCACCACAGAACAGCACAGGCCATGGACCGATATTGCATCCTTTCAAGGTAAGTTCCAAATGCCGCTGCAGCTTACTGGGAGTGGACAGCACAGCAGGGTGGGACAGAACAGGGTGATGCTGCCACTGACACACTGTGCTGTCCATGTCCACAGGAAGCGAAATGTCGGAATGTGAGGAGCATGGGCCTGCTCGCAAGCGCAGGCCCAACTACATGAAAGTGGAGGCAGAGGCCCTGATTGATGCATATCTCAACAGTGAGCCCCTGTTGAGTGGTGCCACAGGCACACTACAGGACAGGGCTGGGGCCTGGGAGGAGGTGGCGGCATACCTCAACCAGCATGGCAGCCACCAGTGGTCAGTGCAGGAGTGCCGGAAGAAGGTGGGCATGGACAAGAGGCACATCAAGGAGAAGGTGGTGGCCATCCGTGCATCCTGGAATGCCACCGGAGGGTGGCCTGCGGATGCACCACCGCTCATGGCGCAGGAGGAATTGGTGGCAGCCACCATGTGCCACAGCACGGTGGAGGGTGTGCCTGGCTGCGGTTTCCAGATGGGTGGCAGCCCATCACTGCATGGTAAGTACGTCAGCCACGCATAGCTGGTGGCTCGGAGGACGCATACATGGGCATGCTGGCGTGCCTGCAGCCGGCATGCATCTTATATGCATGTGTGCGAACCCACGTGCATGCCATGCTGCAGAACACATGCAAAGGCAGTGTGGGTGGTGCACGTGTGGGCAATGCATCACTAACATGCCTCTCTTTCTCTTGCAGTGCCAGCATGCCTCTGTGCGGATGATGGTGCGCCGGTGGCAGCAGCAACCGTTGACACTGGAACGGCCCTGGAGGATCAGCCATCTACCTCCACTGGGATCCAGGGACCCAACAGGCTGCAGCTCACCTCCACTGTGCAGGCAGATGTCCTGGATCTGGGGTCAGATGAGGCCCTGGATGTGTTCCTGCAGGATGCCAGCCTTGGTGTCCTCTGCGCAGACACACAGATCGGGGCGGGGTCCGACACTGATGATGACATGATGATTATCCTGGAAAGCATGGCCAACATTGTGGGCGAGATGCCCCTGCTGGCAACCGACACAGGCAGCACACCCAGCACTCTGCCAGTGGTGGAAGAGCTGCCCGCCACCACTGCGGATGCAGTGGTGTGCGCTGCCCTGGCTGTGCCCTGTGGTGGTGGTGGTGGTGGTGGTGTGGCCGTACAAGCACTGGGTGGCGTGCAGCGGCCAGACAGGTGACAGCAGCAGGCTGCGGGTGCCACCGGGCAGCCGGACACAGGGTCGGCTGCTGGTGCACATGCTGTGCCCATTCCCCCTGCAGACCTCGCTGTACAGCGTCCACCAGAGAAGGGGGCTGTGCAGCGTGGCCGGTCACCACATGAGGATCGGTGGCCGGCCTGGAAGCCCCAGGACGCTGATCCCCTGGCTGAGCACACCCGTTTGCTGCAGGCATCTAGTAAGTAGTAGTAGTAAATCATTTTTTATTCATGTATGAATAAATGGATACATTTCAATTGAGCAAAGCTCATTTTCAATGAAGTTCCATATTACATTAAAATAAGGTTCCACATCAAATAACATAGCATCAATCACTAATACAGCACATATAATTAAGACAATTAACAATACAATAATAAATAAAAAGAAAAAAGGAAATTAAAATAAAAACAATCAATCACATTATACAATACAATTATTACATGTTGCGGTATTATTTAGAACAGATATACACCATTTCCTTATTTCACTTTTATTATAACTGGTTCTATTACTTCTCAAATCTGAAGGAGATTTATTCCATAAACTAATTCCTCTAGCAAGTACAGATGATCTTCCAATGATCAGATTACATTTAATTGGGACAAATTGGGTTCCAGCAGAGGCCCTCAAACTTTCCTTTATTTTCCTAACCTCAAAAAGGTCAATAATATAATTAGGTACTTCCCCATACCAAACCTTAATCATGAATTGTAACAGATGTATGTCTCTTCTCACTACGGGTCTAAGCCAGTTTAATTCCCTAAAAAGTATACACCTATGAGTTCTATGGGGGGCATCCAATACAAAACGAGCTAACCTACAGAAAACTGAATCCACTCTACCTATATGCTTTTCAATAGCCCCTCCATAAAGCAAGTCACCATAATCAATCACTGAGAGTAGGAAAGAGTTACACACACTCAATCAGACCTCTCCAGTCATGAACTTTTTATATTTATATAGGGCGCCCAACTTCCTATTTGTATTTTTTATAAGGGAGTCTATATAAATATCCCAACCTAGGTATGGATCTAACCAAACACCAAGGTATCTATATGAATCCACCTGCTTGATGGCAATGCCATCCACAGTATTGATTTCCAAATGTAGATCTTGTTTTTTATTATTTTTAAACAAAAGTGACTGTTTTATTAGCATTTAAGATAAGATGGTTCATCTTAAAGAAATCCTGTACTTCATCAAAAGCCAATTGCAGCCTCATATTGATCAACTCTAGAGTATCTCCCTCAACGTACAATATGGTGTCATCTGCGTACATATGACACCGGGCAACCGTTGATGCAATTTTAGGTTCATTCATATAGATGTTGAATAACAAAGGCCTCAAGATCAAACCCTGTGGTACACCATTTTTCACCTCCAGTACATTAGACTTATAAGAACCCACTTCTACAAATTGGCTACGACCCGTCAAATAGGAAGAAAACCATTTAACTGATTTAAGGGACAAGCCGATCTCGCTGAGTCTGGACAGGAGCACCTGATGGTTAAGGGTATCGAATGCCTTTGAAAGATCTATAAACAAGACTCCTATCATTAACCTCCTGTCCAGACTCAGCTGGAGATCGCTTAGAACCCTTGTCAGAGCTGTTTGTGTACTGTGAAGTGCCCTAAAGCCCGATTGAAAAGATGTAAATGTATTATTATCCTCAAGAAAACTTTTCAGTTGGCAGGATACAATCTTTTCAAATATTTTAGAAATATGAGACAAGAGCGAGATAGGCCGATAATTGCCCAGCTCGCTCTTATTACCAGATTTAAGTATAGGTCTAACCTTTGCAATCTTCCATCCATCAGGAAATTCCCTACTTTCAATAGATAAATTAAAAATATAGGCCAAGGGATATGCCACACAGGGTGCTGCATATTTCAGCAATCTAGGTGGGATCTCGTCTGATCCTTTCGCTTTGCAGGTGTCTAGCTTCAAGAGTTCAGAACCTATCTCTTCCAGGGAAATATGGGCAAAATCAAAACCACCTATATCTCTGTCATCTATGGGATTTGACTTCAAGGTCTCATTTTGGTCCCAATAAGCCCCATCTAAGGAACTTGGTAGGGCCACCTTAGAAAAATAGTCATTAAAAGCATCGACCATTCCTTTTCCCGAAGGCAGTACAATACCATCCTTCTCTATTTTGTTTACACAAGTCTGTTTATTTTTCCCCATTAAATTTGAAATAATTCCCCAGAACCTCCTTGAATTCTTTTTATGATTGGCCTCCAATTTAGAGCAAACAAACTTGTTGTTTAGTAGCCTTAATTTTAGTAGTATATAAATTTTGAGCCTGTCTATAGGAAACCCAATCCTGATTTAACATTGTTTTTTTTTTTTTTTGGCTTTCTTCCATTTTTTATTCCTGTCTTTCCTAATTTTATATAATTCTGGGGAAAACCAAGCATTACCTTCATTTTTTGACATTCTTGATTTCAGGGGTGCATGTTTATTACAAATGTACATTAACTCACTCAGGAAAAATTCCCAGGCAGCTGATGATGTAGGGATCAATTCCAGTCTATTCCAGTTGAAATTTTCAACATCAATCATTAAACTAATATAATCAAATTTTTTAAAGCATCTCCAAAATATCTTTGACTCAGCAGCAAATCTGACCATATTATTTCTAATCGAATAAATAACATGATGGTCTGAAAAAGATTCTGGAAGGACTCCTGCCTTAGAATAAAACTGGGGAGAATTTGTAAACATCATATCCAAGATTGTAGATCTCTTAGGATCTCTGTGATTAATTCTGGTTGGTTCCAGGATTAACTGAGTCAATCCCAGTCCAATCTGGAAATCAACCAGTTCATGATTCACATCAACAGTCAGCCAATCAACATTAAAGTCTCCAGTTATAAATAATTCATGGGCATCTCGAAAACCAAACAAAAACTCATGTAAATCCAAAACAACTTGTACCGTAACCTTAGGTGGTTTATATAGCCCTATTAACAATAAAGGTTTTTGAAAGGGTACCTCTATCTCCAGTGCCAGCATTTCCAATCCGTTGCTAGGAAAGGGATAATTCACCTCATGCACAGTTAAATTACAATCAATATAAACAATAATTCCTCCCCCCTTTTTTGTCCTATCCCTTCTAAATAGTTGGAAGCTTTCCAAATCAACAGATGTATTCTGGGTCTGTTCAGCAACAGGTGCTGCTTGCCACCGGGGTGTGCGCACTGCATACGGAGGTGGGCCAGTTAGCCGAGCAGCAGGAAAGGGGCACTGCGCAGATCCTGGTGGGGATGCAGTGCATGTAGGTCACGGCTGCATCCCTGGATTGCACTGCCACTGCAATCTTGGATGGTTTTGTGCTGCTGGCTGCCACAGGGTGTGGTGGGGCACAGATGACCCCCCTGCAGTGCGCTGTCCACCCCACAAACCCGGCGCAGTTGATGCCGGGCTCTGATGCTGGCACCCCAAGCACGACTAGGGCTGGCCTGTTTGGGCACCTTGACGCCCCACGTGGACATGGTTATGGTCCCACGGTTCAACCCCTTGGGGGCTGTTGCACACACCCCGTAGCTGATGTGCAGCCTGTGGCTGCTGTCTATCAGCGCGCCACCCCATGGCCGTGGGTGGCCATGGTTCCGTGTAGTGGATCTGATGTGCGGGCCACCCCGCCTGCAGTCTGCAGCTGCTGCCCAGTACACACATTGGCAGTGTGTGTGTGTGTGTCCCTACCACTGGTGAGGCACCTGTGTGTCGCGCCACACGCTGTGTGCATGCTTGCCCAGCTGCTGGGCCATGTGGTGTGGGCATGATGATGGCAGTCTTGCACCGGTTCTGCCTGTGCACCAGTGAGATGCATCTGATCCATGCCACATACCGGTGCGTGTGTGTGTGTGGTTGTGTGCCCCTGTCTCCCCTACCCTTGCTTCATGCCTCTGTGTGTGCATGCCCATTGCCATGCATGCCCCTGCATGTGTGCTGTACCTGTTTGTGTGGGCCATGCATGTGTATTGCACCACCTACCTGTAGTGCTCCCATGCGATGGTATCCCAGTGTCCAGCCTGCTGTTGCAGCTGGGGATCCCTCTGCCCAGGGGGTGGCTGTCCACCTCCCTCTGGCCCATTGCCTTCATCGTCCCCACTACAGTCACCCTCATCAGCCTCGACAGCTATCCCACGGTCAATGGCTATGTTGTGCAGTATGCAGCAGGCCAGGAATAGGTAACAGGCTTTTGAGGGGCTGTACTGTAGGGCACCGCCTGACCTGTCTAGGCAACAGAAACATGCTTTCAGCATGCTAAAGACAGGCTCGATGACATTGCGCATGCTGGCATGTGCCTCGCTGTAGCTTTCCTCTGCTGGTGACGATGGGTGCTGGTAGGGGGTGAGCAGCCAGGGCTGCAGTGGATAGGCGCTGTCCCCTGTGTGGACAGTGACATGGTTAGCCCTCTGCTGTTCTATGCTGTGCCCCTTGCCTGTCCCTGGCACATACGCCAACATGCACACCCTGCCCTTCCCCATCCCACAGTCTGCTCTGCCCCTCGCCCCTTTCCTGTGCCATACTCACCCACTAGGTGGCCCGTGGGGATGTCCTGAGGTTCAAACCTGTGGCACAGTGAAGAGCTGTGCCAGATGACTGCATCATGTGCACTCCCAGGGTGTGTGGCGCAGACACTGGTAATGCGCCCCATGGCATCGCACACCACCTGGCAGTTGACACACGGGCTCCCCTTCCTGTTTATGTACGCTACACCCTCGGGCCCAGGTGGCATGCAGATGCCCATGTGGATGCAGTCACTGGCCCCAATCATGCCAGGCATACGTGCTACCCTGTGGAAGTCCTGCTGGTTGCTGTATGCTCCGCCTGTGTGCTGGGGAAACAGATGAATTCTGACACATGTGGCAGCAGAGCATTGAGGAACTGTGTGAGGAGGTGGGACGTGGCCGACTGGGTTATGCCTGTGGTGTCCACTGTTGGTCTCTGGAAGGTACCTGTGGTGAACAGGCACATGACGACTGTCACCTTCATCTCCACGGACATGGCGTGGCTCCGTTTGGTGGGTGCCTGCATCTCCTCACTGCACAGCTCACAGAGCTGACCCAGAATGGCCCTGTTCAGGCAGTATCAGCCCACTATCTTCATGTCACTGTACTGCTTGAAGAAGATGCAGGCGCAGTACCACCTGTGTCAGGCATACCGCCGACGGGCCCTTCCTCGACCAAGTCGCAGTTCCTCCTGCCCCCTCACATCCCTCATTATGGCCTCCATCATGATGGGTGCATTTTCCATGGCCCTTGCTGTCCAATATCCCCCTGGGCAGCTGTGTGCCACCATGGTGCACTGCCTGGCAGTGTGTCTGTCTGTCTCTCTCACTCCCTCTTCAATGCCACCTCTGTCTCTTTCTTTCTTTCTTTCTTTTTTTCTCTCTCTCTCTCACCCTCTCGCCTGGTACAAGTGCTGTCTGTGTGCTTGCGCCCAGTATTTATAGGAACAAATCTGCTCAGTGCATCTTCGATTTGCTCCGCACTTGTGCCATGGTTTCACGGTTGAATATACCACTGTGCTGGATAGTCATGGGAATGCCCCCTGCACTTGCACCTGCATTCATTATAGTTGCGCATTGGTGCAATGAGATTTGCGCTGTGTAATGGCTCCCACTGAATATGACTTCTTGGCACAAGTCCACACTTGCACTCGGTGCAACTCAGTTGCTCAGCTTTGAATATCCAGGCCATGGTTTATTAGTGCAGTGTTACAGGCTTTAGACAATTGCAGCTAGACATTTTCTTTCTAATGTAGCAAAAGCTAATGGACTGTTTTTAATTCAGTATTAAAAAATACTAGCATGTTGACAGAAATTAACTTTTAAAAGTAGTTAACTGTTCCTTTTTCATCTAAAGTATTGTTATATTTCCTTTTTGCTAATTAGAAGATTTTGAACAACAGAACTAGGCGGCATGTCTGGAACCGTGCTTTACCTGAAGGCTAACATCTAGTTCTATTACTCTTTATACCTCATCAGAAGTATGACCTCACTGACGGCAACATCACAACGGATCAGGAATGAGCCAATTACCTGCTGCCAGATTGGTCACTTACAATGTCACACTGAATGAGGTCACAGTCCTGATGAGGCCTGAATGGGAATATAAATAGATATGTAAGCCTCTAGTAGAAAACTGCTCTTCACATTCATGTCGGGTGATAAGGGCCAATACAAAAGGGTGACGTCAAAAAGAGCGAAGTCAAAAGGGTGACAGCAATTTGGGTGACTGTGGACAATACAGCACTGGGTCAGATGAGTGCCGCTGCCCTCGGAATGCTACGTTTGTGATGGTGGCTGCGGCTCCAAGGATACTTACCTATAGTTAGGGGGTGCAGATGTGTGTGTCCCTCATGATGCTTCCTTTTTTCCGTGATGTGCCACCTTTTTTACTGGCTGCACTACTGGTCCATCGTCCAAGTTATGGTCACCGTTTTTTGCTGTCACCCATTGTGCAGTTGCCCTTTTGCGTTCACCCTTATGACATCATACTCTTTACATTACACCTAATGCAATCTGGTGGACAATCAACTAATGAGAACAAGAAAAAATTAAAAGTGAAAACTGGCTACTTTAAAAAAAAATTACTCTGTCTGCTTCTTTTGGTGCTTATAGCCCTTTAAGGACACTGAGATGGGATCAGAGAATTGCATAGCTGTAAGATCTGCCAGCCCTGCTGCTTCAGATCAGTTTCAAGCTGTAACAGAACAAGTGTTGGAAAAATTCTAATCTTCTTTAATGGTTTTTCTTTAGAAGTTACAAACACAGAAACAGAATTTGCTGGCAGATAAGGGCTGCTTCACCCACCTCACCTGGTCTGGTCATTTTTCCCTGCCCTACTACAGTATCACTACAGGTCCTACTCAATCTCTGGCCCATTCACCCCCCACCTTCTCCTTCCCTAAGATTCCCTTATGTCTATCCCATACATTCTTGAATCCCACCACTGTTTTCACCCCCACAACCTCTGCTGGAATCCATAACTCTTTTGTTGAAGAAATACTTCCTCACATCTCTCCAAAGTCTACCTCCTTTCAGGTTCTTATCGTGCCCCCGTGTCCTTCAGTGCATTTTTTATGAAAAACACTTCTCTCCTGTACCTTATTAAACCCTGTGAGGTATTTAAAGGTCTCTATTATATAAACAATGCTGCACATCCTATATAAAAGGACTTTTATAAAATGTCCAGAAAACACCTAGAAATTTCACTGGCCAAGAGATGTCACCTGACCGTGCATTAGATGTCTATAAATGCACGGCCAGGTGCCATATCTCATTTTCCTCCACCAAAAACTACTTAGAGCCATTTTATAAGTGTCATAAGCCCCTCTAGGGTTTGCATCAGAGGATTTTAATGCACTTCCCTGGGGCATAAGGACATTCAGCCTTTGGCCTTGTACCTTACTATGCCCCTGGGATGTGCATTAAAATCCTATAATGCACACCCCATCATAGCTTATTACTTACTTAAAACACTTGAAATGTGCTATCTTGTCCTGGACAGAGAGTATGCTTGAGGGGGTCTTCTCTCTGAAAGCAGTTCTACACGTCTGTTTTTGTTAACCAACACCTCAGTTGATAAATTGTTGTGTTTTATTGTCTGAATATGGTCTTATTTCTATACCTTGAAGAGAATTTTGGATAAAACAATACCTTCTTAGAATCCACTTTTCTTTTTTTTTACCTAAACCTAAGTGTTCCTGGATTAAAGAAAAAACGTGCTGTATCAATTGGTTTGAAATTTTGGTATTTTTGAATAATCTGACAGACAAGCAACTCTGTGGTTAAAATGTTATTAATTTCATCACCATTCCTTCTATTATTTTTTCCATATGATGGTACAGCAAACATTCTATTTTTTGCTAAGTCCATTTTTGATGATGTTAGGGAGCAATATTTTAACCCTGTACTTGCAGCTATAGAAGGAAAATGTTTTGAGAAAAGTCTTTTAGTTATTTGTTTGTTATTTCTATGCGCTTTTTTTAAAACCAGGAGAGACACACTAAGCTGAAAGATTGTTTACAGGTGTAACCTGGGAGCAAAGGGAAGTTAAGTGACTTGCTCAGGGTCACACAGTATGCAAGTGGGGGCTGTGAGATTCAGACCCAGATTACCAGGTTTGCAGCTCAGAGCCTTAAACCACTGCGCTATACTACCTCCTAAATGGTTTCCCACTGTCTTTATTTAAGACTTGTACTGGGGATTGAATCTATGGTGTTGCTGCTTTTGTTTTCTTTTTCTTACACTGAAATACTGTATATGTATTGTATGTACCCATGAGTCATTTCTCTTTGATGCTGTAATGAAGGCAGAAATACTACAAATGCAATGTTTAAGAAAACAAACACTGAATCTGAGCGATAATTAGCTCCTTTAACTTAACCTAATAAAAATGTCGAAGGCCTTGAGACATCTGGGGCTCAATTTTCAAATGCTGATGCAGGGTTTGCGTCAAGCCCAACATCAGCCCCATTCTTTGGTGCAGCTGGACCAAACTCCTTTTATACAACTGCACCCGATTTGTGGACATCAGGCACAGTTGCAGCAGTTTTCACACTGCATCAACCCCATTCTTTGGTGCAGCTGAACCAAACTCCTTTTACACAACTGCACCCAATTTGTGGACATCAGGCACAGTTGCAGCAGTTTTCACACTTTACAGCAGCCTGCAGAAAAATATTTGGTGCAAACCCTGTAAAATGGTCCCCCCCCAAATGGTGCAAGTTAGACCAGGAAAAACCTGTTCTTATTTGTTGCATTTGGCCCTTGGGACTGAAAATCTCACTGGCCAGCTGGGAGAATGCTGCAAACCCCATGTGCCGAACGATCGGTACACCAGGGGCTGGCGGCATTCTCGGGGCTCTGAAAATCAAGCCCCATATTGGCCCATGTTCCTAGCCCCATGTGACCTTCCCTAGTTCCTCAGAAACCCTTTACTGCCCAACTCAAAGGTCAGATTAATTGGGGACTTGCTGTCATGGCCCACTGAGGCCTTTCTTACTTCAAATGCCTGCATCACCCCCCTTTCTTTCAATTACTGAAAACATTTTGAAAATGCATTTATTTAGGTATGGACTGTTTCCATTTTGTTGCTTTATGGGGTGGTTATATGTTTTTTGCTCTGCACTATGCTCTGAGCTTTGTTGGAAGACTGCCTATTAGATAATCATTATTATAAAATGGCAAGAAAATCTAGAAATGTCATTGGCTGAGAGACATCACCTGACTGCACATTAAATCTCTATGATGTACAGCCTATGGTGGCTTATTACTTACTTATGAAATGGACGGTCAAAATCTTCTAATCTGATTGTCTGAGGCCACATTCAGCCAGGATATCTCAGTACATCATTACAGTATAACAAACACTGTTCATGCTTCACATCAACAAGCAGTTCATTCCATAAGTGAACAACGATTGTACAATATTTTTACAACTAATTTTTAACGTTTTAGTAATTCAAAACTGAATCCATTTATAGTCTCAATAATATGCTCCACGGTGTGCGACATCATGGAATATTATCCTTTCTCAGGTGGTTGAAGTCACTTGGCTTACAGCCCCATGCTTCACAATGCACCTGATGCAGGACAATATCCCATGATATCACACACCTTGGCGCATATAATTGCTTAATTATTATCATAACTTTAGTGACACAGGGTAGTAGGATGAGGGGTTGCCCTGGTTGAAGGGGACCAGAAAGGAGAAAAAAAAAAGCTAAATTATTTTTCTACAGGCAAAGACATTTTATTCCATTACATGAATAAAATAGTTGTGTAAGGAAATATCCACACCAAGGCATGGTAAGAAGCAAATAGTAGCTGTTTTTTTTTTTTTTTTTAATTTACAGTTTAGCTGAAGAATGCATTTTTCATATAATTAAGATTACAGTAAAATTACAAAACACAACAGTAAGGTATTTCTGACTTCACATAATTCAAAATGCACTTGAACATGCCGGCCTACTGGTGCAGCAGTAGGGCTACTATTTGCGCCACTGACAACCTGGGTTCGGAAGTGAAGCTGAGCTGTCATAGGGAGCATCCATAGGACTACTCTCCTCCTCCGGGGGAGGGTGGGCAGAGCACACAGCTCGCCTGGCACCTGGCGAAAACTGGGAGAAAGGCAGCTCAAGGCCAAAACAGATTGGGAGACATGGCAGACGTTGGTGCATGTAGCGTGGGAGCGTATGGCATGCACCATGATGTCATTGCATGTCATGTCTCCAGGGGCATAAACCAGAGGAAAAACGCTAGCAACAGAATGACGAGGAGCACCCACAGGCCCCACACCTGAACAGCTGGGCACACCGCCAGCACCGGATCCATTCTGCAGTGGGGCTTGGAGGACCTAGGAGCAAGCCCTGGAGAAAGACAGCAGCAGGTAAGTCCCGGTAGATGTCGGGGTGATAGGGCTGGAGCGCTCCTCGGGAGGATGGCCGACTGGGGAGGAGAGAGAAAAATGCACTTGAATGCAATCAAACTGATAGATATACCTATATTTTTAAGCTAAAGGTGAATATTTTATCAAGTGTGTCACAGCTAGTTTGAAAGCACGCATGATAACTGTTGACTCTATAGTCTGTTAAGTGCAATTGCCTTTGATTCTCTGTCCTGCTGACTGTCCTAACCAGGACCTCCTTGTAAATAAGCAATGTTCAACTGAGATTTTTCCTGGTAAAACTAATAAATACAAGCAAGGTATTGAACCTGCCTATATCTGACCAGTATACTGTTAGATGGGCGACTTCATTAGAGTGCTGTCATTAGGGTGCCACAACCAGTTCACTGTCCAGAAATATCGACGAATAAGCCTGTCCAATATTGATACTACATTGCTACCAATTTTAGAACATCATGATGTCACTGAGGAAGACGCTGTGCTGAACTATAGTGTGGCTAGGCACAGTCTGAGCCCTCAGTGACATCACAATATTCTAGAAAATGATGGCTATCCAGTAGCACTATGTGGAAGACTTAATCATGGATATCTCTGCACTACTGTCAACTACAGGTAAGCCCAATACCTCGTTATCTAGATCTTTTCGTGGGCCTTCAAACTATGATGCACACTTTTCATAAATGTTCTGGTTTAAGACTGACATCTATATGTGGTAGAATCACAGACTTGAACAGATAGTTAAAGCCGTAGTATTTGTGAGTCACCATATAATTTCTTTTAGCAATAATGTTCCCAGCAAAACTACCAAGATACCCATTTTTCTTTTCACTTTCTTTCATTTCTGAACCAAGACATGGAATTTAGAAGTTTTTTATGAGATCACGCTCCCTTGCCATGCCTGCAATAATAAAAAAATTAAATATCTTGCTGCATTACTATGCTGCTTACTATCAGAAACATGCATAAACACCACCCTAATACATCCACGGTATGAATCTAGCATGTACTTTCAACAGGTAACTTGAAGAGAAAAGATTTTTTAAAATTGCTGGTGATGGCCATCTTTAATGACATGAGTCATTAATTACAAAATTAGCTTTAAAAGTTGTTTCAAAAATATCTGAGAAAACGAAAAATACACGGGGTGAATCTAATGATGTCAGAAATAAATTTTTGCTAAAAAAAACTATATGATGAAATATTCTGCCAACTGAGAAATACTGCTGCTTTTATAGATGGTAAAACCTTGTCATGTCATGGAGGGAGAAGCTGTACTGATCTACACAAGTTCGGCTCCACTTGATCCTCTGTGACAGCATAAGATTTCTAAAATGGTACCAATGTAGTATCAATATAAGACGAACCTAGTCATCAGTATCTCTGTGCTGCTGCTAGCTACAAGTAAGCTGAATACCAAGTATTTTTCAGGGCTTTAAAGCTATGATGAGCACTGTTCATCGATGGTAACATTAGTTTCTAAAACAAGAACAGAATGGAAAAGGCTCCTCTTGGTACTGGGATACCTTAAGGTGGTAAAATGTTGCGTTTAAACATTCTTCTGCAAAATAGAAAGGCTTTTAATAGCTGTGCCACATGAGATAGCCGCTTAAGGGTATAAAAGGCTTGAACTCCTGAGGTTTCTTACTTCAAAGGCAGGGCTTGATAGAGTCTGACCTGATATAAATGCTAAGGTTAATTGAAGCTCTAAGACAGCGGACTGTGGAGAGAAAAGCACCTACAGAGGTGGACCTGAGGTAATTCGTATTGGGTAAAGGATGGTTCTGATGAGCATGGTAAACTCTGGAAACTGCAAAAGATAAGTAAAGGGGAGATTAGCTTTTGGAAAAGCTCTGAAGTCAAGAATGAAAGTACTTTTCTTCTCTTTCTTTTTAATAGTTACTTTCGAACAAAACATGGTGGAATTTTGTGAATTTTACAGTGCTGGAAATTTGTATTTCGACAAGTTGGTTCTTCCACTGTGTTCTGTCTCTCCCTTTGCATCTTTATTTTAACCTGATGCCCCTCCCCCACACTCACTATCTGATGTAATTGGTGATGTCACATAGCATGTTTTAGCCAATATCTGGAAGGAACTCTGTCACCGAAAACATATCTCTTGACAGTCCCTAATTTCACTTTAAGCATTTGCTCAGTGCCCCCTATGTTTGCCAATCTGTCACGAAGTGTTACGATTTGAAGCTTAAAATAATATCAGCCATTGCATTAAAGTACATTTCCCAACAGGAAATGCCTTTTTGACATGAAGCTAAATAATGTGGCAACTGTTTAAGCTGATATTATTTTTTATAAAGTATCCCACATTCTGGCCACTTGCCGCTGATTTTATAAGCCTTGTCCCTGCTCTGTGAAGCAGCAGGCTGAAAGGTATACATAGCACTTAGTCAATGGTGTCACAGAAGTAAGCCAGTTCCTCAGCAGAACTTGAGAAGCCCTGTCACTCAACCTGGTGCTGACATGACACAGTCTTACTGAGGGCCCTGCCCATAATGCTGCAAGACCCCCTAGCCCTTGATTTTCCTGCACCAGCATCTTTTGTTTCCTGCTCCAGTGTGGGCTGTTTGGATGGAGCTTGTGACATGGTGCTGGGGGCAGAGTCAAGCAGCACCTGAAAAGCGGGGGCCACACAGCATCCACCAGTTCAGCAACTGCCTTTTCAACCAAAACTGCTTTTCCCCAGCCGCATGTGCCTAGTACCTGCCTGACCCGCCACAGACTTTTAACAGTAGAAATTTTTTTTTATTTTTTTTTTTTATTTCAATCTTTTGGTAACCGGGTAAGGCCCACTAGGCACAAGTGCCTATTTTCAAGGGCGACCTGGGAGCACTGAACGGTTAAGTGACTTGCTCAGAGTCACACGGTATGCAAGTGGAGGCTGTGAGAATCAAACTCAGGTCTGGTCTGCTGGAGGTATCAAGCTCATTCACACCTCGTTCCTCTAACCTCTAGGCTATACTGCCAGCCCCCAATGCAGGGAATGTGTGTAGGGAAAGCAATGAGTCCATTGCTTTCCTTACACCAGTGTCTCCTGCTCCAGAGGGCTGCTTGGGCAGAGCATGTGACGGTGCTGGGGGCAGGGGCAAATGGCACTTGAAAAGAAGAGCCACACAAGTGGCTACCTGTAGAGCAGCACTCCACCTGAATGGTTCCTTTAGTAGTGGTGAAAGCCAATCACAGGAGTCCTTCATGGGAGTTCTGTTCCAGTTGTATTGGTGTTTGGCTTGTATACATTTGATCAAACTGTTATATTGGAATCCTGTCCATGGTTCCAATCTTCTATAAAAGCTTTTTTTTTTTTTTGCAGTTAGTGCCATTTTTCCCTGGGTCCCAAGCAGCCCTTCAGATGCCAGTCAGCTCAGCCCCATCTCCCTGATTTCCCACCAGGATTTACCATCGCGCAAAGGCAGTAAGGCCTGGGTATTGTTGAGCTGCAGGGCTACCTGGTGGCTGGGAGTCAGCGGCCACTTAGGAATCCATTTTCCTTGTCCCAGGAGTGTGTGTGCAATGCTGCCCAGACATCCCCGTGCATGCTTCCATATGTGGGATGCCAGGAGCCACCACTCCACCCCCTGTTCTGACAGTCCCTGTCTGCCTTACCCCCAGCCATTGCTAGGGGCCAGGCTAATAGCAGGCACTGCAATCCTCCCTCCCCAAGAGAGGAGAGCGGTACTCTGGACACTCCATCCTCTCACCCCAGTCAATCCCCCTGCAACCCGACTACACACCCAACCTCGGGTTGCAAATGTGGCGTGAGATGGGGCATGCAGTGCCTTGACCCTCAGCACCACCGGACCAGCTTATCTTCTGCACAAGATGAGTTACTAGTAATGCTGTCATCATGCATTTTAGGTTGATGTTTTAGGAGACCCCTGGTTTGAAGGTGTGCTCTGAGGGTTATTATTGCATAACTAGGAGAGATTTAAAAGTTGGTTCCTCTGGCATCATGTGTTAATACCAAGCTGAAAAATGTCCTGGTTAAAAAAACACTATGTATCTGTGCTGAATACAGATACAGTGCACAGCAATACTGCCACACGTCAAAATAGTGAAAAGCCGGGAAAAAAAAAAGAAGAAATGCAGGACACCACACACAAGCCAGAGGGAGCAAAAACACACTATTTATTACCAGAGTCCACAGGTAGTGACATACATAAGCACACCACCCCCTCCCTCATGGTAGGCATTTTAGCCAAGCTGTCCCATACTAACCTCTCTTTCTGGTACAGAAAGCCTTGATACAAAAGCTAGAAACCACCCTTCCGGCTCAGCACCGGCTCAAGCTGCACAGCAACGTAAGAGAATCGCAGACACTGAAGAAACAGCAAAGAGTAACCCGTGATGCAACCACAGAGCAACGCAACACAGGTCAAAAGTGTCATTCCACAACACACTTCATGTGGAAACTGCCCCAACAGACACCAGCAATCCTGACAGACACAGCTGCACAAAATCTCCACTAGATGACAGACCTCCAGCAGTTACAGCACATAAACAACAGTCACTACACACAAACAACAGTCACTGTACACCAGCACAAGCATCACCTGAACAATGACAGCACAGAACAAAACACTGCAAAATAAGGTGAACCCTCACTATGGTATACTGTAGGAGGCTTCACCCTCTGCACCGCCCCCCAACAATAAATATAACTAACCCCTCTCCGCGCAGCACAGCAGAAAGTTCAGTATTGTGAGACACCCATATGTCCTCTACAGCGTTCTGCCATGCAACATTTTGAGTCACTCTTATTATGGCACTATAATTCAAGTGAAACAGTAACTAGTAACCGTTTCTTCTATTATGGTAACCTTAGTACTATAGCTAACAGTCGTGTGCCTGTCCTCGAAATTAGGACACTTTGTTGGAATTTTAGATCATCTAACACTACAGGATGAGTGGTACTCATCATCTGAACTGGATTTGTCATTAAATATCTATGTTTACCGTCTCTTAATGAGTGGGGATATAGAGAGTGAAACCAGCCTAGAAAGTGTCTCTTTGTCTTCGGGTTGTTCTATGTTACCATATCTAGCCCCAGGATGAAGTATGAATTTGGTAGAAGGCCTTGGGCTTTGCATTTGCAGCACCAGACATCTCAAACAAACTCGCTCTCCAGTGGAGGAATGCTTCTAGCTTGCAAGTGTTCAAGTCCAGTCTGTTCAGCCTCCTTAGAAATCCCTGTATTTGTTTTGGTCCCAAATCCCCATCTACCTGACCGTGATCAGGTTGCATAACAATGTTCATGCTCTTTGTTTGCAGAGGCTCTACTTTGTTAGCCTGTTTTGATTATTGTTTGGAACTGGATTTACTTGCCTTTAGAGTTTGTTTGGTTTTCCTGTGTATATTTTAGCCTGTAAGTAACTATCCCTGCTAGACTATGTTAACCTGCTGACTGCTGTTATTCACTGGGCCCCCCATGAAAACAAAATGTGGCATCTCGTAGTGTTATCCCAGTTGAAGTAATTTCAAATAAATAACAAACATGTTCATCAGTAGATAAGGATTAAAAATGGTTAATTGAAATGCTACATGCACATTTACATACTTTTAGACAAAGTGTCAACATGGTAGAATTAAATAGGTTTGATATAATTAGTTGAAGGGAAACTTTAATGTACAGTGGCTAACAGAGTGAAAGGCCATAAAAAGCTCTTTCAAATTAGGGATAAGGCTCTTCTGTAGCTGGAAGCACTCCAGAGATATTGATGACCAAGTCTGTTCAATATTAATACTACATTGCAGCCATTTGTAGAACATTGTGATGTCATCGATGAAAAAGCTGTGCTTGATCCTATGCAGTTAGGCACAGCTTGTTCCTTGATGACATCACCAATGTTCTACAAATGGCTGCAGTGAAGTATTAATGTTGAACAGACTCAGTCATCTATATCTTTGGAGTGCTTCCAGCTACAGAAGAGCCCTATCCCTAAGAGTTTTTTATGGTCACCCAAACTGTGATGACCACTGGGCATGAGTGTGTCCCTTTAAGTGAGACCAGGTTAAAACCATCAAACTGGCTGGCCCTTCAGTGCAGCGCTAGCATTATCACTTGCAATACTGGTGACCCGGGTTCAAGAATGAGCCCAAGCAATCAGAGGGCTGGGTTGTAGGGGCAAAAATATTAGGGGGCTTACACTCAAGTAATGACAAAAGCATAAATAGCAAGTAAAAAGCAAAACATTACATTTGTAAAAGTTGGTATATCCTGATGGATTTATCTTGTTTTAAAAATGACAGAGTAGGAAAGAAAGGTTGGTAAGGGGTGCACTTTATTTTCATGATAAATTAACAATCTCGTACTGTACGCTGAAGATGTCCCCTGCCCTGATCCTGCCAACCAAATAACGGTATTAATCTCTATATCGCCTGTGTCTATATTCTACCATGAAATATTTCTGTTTCCCATAAAGTTTTTGAATCCCACATCATTTTTGGCAGCCAGGGTAAGGTGCATATATTCCTGAACATAAATTGGCTAGAAAATTGTAATAAAGGAAAAGTTAAACCTTGTCTGGATTTGTTAAACTTCACTAAAGTAAGTAATAAACCTACTTGGGTAAATTTTAAAACTATCAACAATATAGTAGCTGACTGGTTATTAACTACCACACCCAACTGAATTTAAGATTTTGGTACTACCTTGGACCACATTTGTGATCATTGTTCAATTTTTTGTCATCAGAAAATAAGGCTCACTAAATATCCTCTTTTAATTAGGGCTCATAATTTTAACATTTTGGATAAGGACACATTTTTAACTGTAGTAGAGAGTTTTAAAGGGACATTGTCAACCTTTTTTGCATCATATTATTTTTAGGTAAAACCCCACATTTTATGATTGCTTACCTTCCCTAAAATTCATTAATGTTGCTGGTTGTTTTATCTGCTTCCTTGCTTATCAAAACCGAAATGCATGGTAATGTATAGCTATACCCAGCTTTGTTTTACTTCATATCATTGAACTACTCTCACTACATACTTCCTGAACATTATACACACCCTCAAACAGTGCAGCCACTCATAATACAATAGTCTCCTCTACTCCCACTACATAATGAGTGGCTAGATTGTGTTGAAGGTGTTCCTGAGACCAGGAAATATGCAGTGGGAGTTGGTCAAGAAATGTAAACAAGCATGTTTTGGTGTGGTAACACCAGTATGGTAGCGACTAAGTTTTTCACTTTTTAAAAGTAAAAAGGATCTGAATCAATGTACCAGCTGCATCAGCAGTCTCTATAGAATGTTAACAGTCACAAAATGTTTTTTTTAAACTAGGGACACTTTGAGGCCTAACGAGGTTGACAGTGTCCCTTTCAAGAATTGATTGTAGGGAATCACTGACAAATATTCCGTATTTAAAAATAAAAGAATAAAGGTTTGATCTTCTCCTTGAATAGCTTCTAAATTAGTTAACCTGGTGTTAAACAGAGACAAGGCCTAGTTTCACTGTAAATCTACTAATTCTGCCTCAGATTGGCAAATTTATCAGTGAAATCTAGAGAAAATAAAATAATACAGCTAAGGATACTTATTTTTAAACTAAACTGATTGATTCATTACGTAATCCTAGGAAGTTCTGCAAAACTTTTTAAGGAGCTCTAGTTTGACTCTTCTCCTAGTGTTGCCTCTTTTGCCTCTAATCTGGTATAGGTCCCAGACAATGCTATATCCATTCCAGGCTATGCCCTGTTCCGACTCGACAGAACTGCCAAGAGAGGGAGTGGCTGCGCCATTTATTTAAGGGAAACTCTTAAAGGGCTAGTCATCCCATTACCTCCCTCTGCAAACAACTCTCAAATCCTAGCAGGTAAAATAATCCTGGGCCAGCAGGGAAAATCCCTCTCAGTTGCATCAGTATACATCCCCCTGCATGAACATGTTACAGGCTTCCAAATTATCACAGACTTCATGGATGACAGCACCTCCCGTGGTGAAACAATTGTAATGGGTGACCTAAATGTTAACTGGCTAGCTCCAGAAGTCGACCCATATAAGGATGCCATTGGCTGCCCTAGACATTACTCAAATGGTCGCCTCTCCCACTAGGTTTAATTATAAGTCTGGTAGTAGCTCCTTACTTGACCTGATCCTCACCTCTCATCCCAGCAGAATCACTAACACGGAAGTTCTCACAGATGCTCTCAGTGATCACTCCCCAGTTATTTGCCACTGGTCAAACAAGGCACCTAAACCTAAGTCCTCTTTCTCCTATAAAAGAATCTTAACAAAAGGAAAGTGTCCCCAATTCCTTGCTGCCTTGTCAATGGTTGACTGGACACCCCTTGACTCCTTAAGCAGTGTCGACCAAGCACTTGACTTCTTCATTGCCCAGTTAAAAAAGTTTGTAACAGTTTTGCCCCCCCCCCCAACGTAAATGCAAAACTCAATCTACCACTAATGACTGGATTAACTACAAACTCATCTCCACGATGTGAAACCGAGATGACCTCTGGCACCGAGCCATGGACTCAGGGAAACCACATGATATGCAGCTCTATAAGGCTGCTAGGAACCAGTGCACAATAGCTATACACAGAGCCAAGCAAGTCTTCTACAACCAGGAACTTACTAACTCCTGGAGAAATAGCAAACCCTTCTGAGAGAACCTCATGGGTAAACCGAGCAAATCCTCCTCCACTATGATTGAGGTTAACGGCTCCACTTTACAGGACCCCAAAGAAATAGTGGACTCCTTTAATCTCGCATTCACTGATCTTAGCAGTGTCCTCCCCCCAACTTCTTTGACAACTCTGCCCGGGACTGCCTCAATAATAAAATCAATCTCCACAGTAATACCCCCCGTTCTACTTTAAGAGGGTATCCATGTACAAAGCTAAAAGATATCTTAACAAAGTGCTTAGCAAAGCCAGTTTCAGCAGCGATACCCTTGACCTCAAACTCCTCTCTCTCTCCCTTGACGTTGTCCTACAACCTCTCACTAAACTTCTGAATATCTCACTCTCTCATAAACAATTCCCCCAGCTCTGGAAATCAGCAGTGGTCATACCCATTCATAAAAGTGGTGATAGGTCACTTCTCTCTAACTACCACCCTAGCTCTATCCTGCCACCACTCTCCAAGGTGTTGGAACGAATTGTAGCTGACCAGTTGTCTGAACACCTCAACAAATATAACTTACTCTGCCCGCAACAACATGGCTTTAAAAAAGCCCATAGTACTACCACCGCCCTGCTTGACTTCACCAGCCATATTCATAAGGCGATTGACACTGGCCACCTACTGGATGCAGTGTTCATTGATTTGACCAAGGCATTTGACACCGTGACCCACCAGCTCCTGCTTCACTCACTCTCCTCCCTTGGACTATGTAATGATGTAACCAAATGGCTTGAAAGCTACCTCTCAGCAAGGAACCAAAAAGTCAAAATCGTTGACTCTCTCTCAAGTGCCCTTCCTGTCTGCTCTGGTGTACCCCAGGGTTCCATCCTTGGCCCTCTACTTTTCAGCCTTATAATCAATACTCTTCCTGCAGCTTGCAATAATAACTTAATACTCTATACTGATGATGCAGTCCACTTTTCCTTCCATACTGACCCCCGTCTCACTCTCCAAGGTTCTATGGACGAGCTTCAGCCTAGTTGAAACCTGGCTTCTCCAACGTAAGCTGTTGATGATTACAAAAAAACAAAGTCCACTCTCACAGCAAACACAGATCCATATACTTCACCATAGATAATGAACCTGAACAGCCACTTGAGCAAGTGCAGGAATTTAAATACCTTGGTATTACCCTTGACTGGACAATGTCTTTCAGCTTGCATGTTCAACACATCTCAAAATCAGTCAACCCAAGAACTGGGGTCCTCTACCACCACCGTCGCTGTCTTACCAAACAAGCTATGCGCGCAGCCATAACTGCCTCAGTCCTATCTGTCATTGATTACGGGCTTGTCTTCTTCGGGGCTGCCATTGATGCCACCCTAAAACTTGTCAAGACAGCCCTTAACAAATGCTGTAGACTTCTCACTGGCACAGGGAAGCATACGCATACCTGTGATCTCTACAAGTAATCCAACTGGTTCAATCTAAATAGTAGACTTGCCTACCAGACCTGTCTACTGGCTAAGAAAATTTGTCTTAATCTCACAACCCCCTGCAATTCATGCCTTAATGCTGCCCGCAGTCACTGCACATTTTAAGTGCAGTTCCCTCAAACCAACATTTATCATTCCATTCTGCTGTACCAACCAGACTCAGTGTGCTTTCCACACCAGGGCCCCCCTGCTGCTAAACAACCTCCCCCCTGAAACTGCAGCTGAAAACAAGCTTGGCCCATTCAAACGTAAACTCCGCCAGCACCTCACTGACCTCAGCAGTTGTGACTGCTCTGCCTAGGCTTGCGGCGTTGTTTCATCTCTCCCTCCTCTTCTCTCCTCCCTTGCTACCCTCCCCACTTCTCTCCACCCCTCCATCCCCTGCTACTCCCCATCTCTCTCCCACCTACCCTTCTCACCCTCTCACCTACCATTCCACCCCTCTCCCACCTCTCCTCCTGTCTTCCCTCTCTATCACTTGTTACTCCACCCCAAGACTACCTAGCACTTATCTTTCTGTTCTTGCACTTATGACAATGTAAAATCCTTGACTGCCTACCCCACTTTTCCCCACCCTCCTCTCTTATCCCCACCCTCGCTCTACTTTATGTCACCCAGGATGGTTTTCATTTGTATCTGTGTCTTGCTATATATACACCCATATTGTTAATTGTGCATTGTTATTTGCCACTGACTGTTTGCTACTGTGCTAGTCTATACATATGTACTGTCTTTTTGCTACTAAGTTAACTTCCTGACCTGTATTGTATCTTACCTCTGCTTACTTCTATGTTAACCTCCTGACCTTGTATTGCGTCTTACCACTGTTTTGCTTGCACCCATTGCTGACGCTGAACCTTTGTAAAAGAACCCTTGGTTCAAAGGTATCTGTAATCCTAGTAATAAATAAATAAATAAAAACACTGATAATATGGAGATTACTGATATTTTAATCAGTTTTTGGTTAATCTACTGTTTTATTTTGATCTTTTGCCTAAATTCATGTGACCATGACATTTCTGAAACTCATCACTCAGTCAGAGATGTATACTGCTTCTATAAATAACTCCATCAAAGTTAAAATTCAATTTTTCCAAAGTTACTGAGACTCAGGTTCTGTTATTAAAGTTGATTAAGCCATCAAGTGTACGGACCCAGATGGTTTAGAGCCTTAATAAAGAGACTAGTGTCAGAGGCGATCTGTGCCCCTATTACCCATTTATTCAATTGTTCTCTTTCTAAGATGGGTTTTCCCTCTATTTGGAAGAAAACATTAGTAACTCCTGTTTACAAATCAAGCTCCCAACCCTCTGCCACCAGCTACAGACCGATATCTGTTCTTCCTGCCTAGGCTAGATCTTTTGAGAAAATTGCATTTGAACAAGTAAAAGGGTTTTTAGATAACTACAACATGATAACATCTCACCAGTTCAGTTTTCATAAGGGGCACAGGACTTCATCAGCCTTGATCAGGTTCACAAGTGAGATCCTTTCCTCAATAGATGGATTTGGTGGGTACCCTGTTCTTGGACCTGACCAAGGCCTTTGATCTAGTAAACCATCAAGTGCTGCTTGACAAATTGGCCTTGATTAGAACTGAACTGGAGACATTGCCTTGGTTTGTGTAATATTTAAGTAGTTGTACCCAAAAGGTAATCTTACACTTACAAGTATTATTACACATAATATTGTCATACTGTCCGTTATTACATAGAAGTAATATTACACATAATATTGTCACACAGAAGACAAATTCTGTTCTGGTAGAGCCTTGTCAGCCTACCCCCTACTAGAATATGCATAACCATGATGCTTTGCACACGGTTTGAGCCCTTGGAGTGCTTACATGTGGTTTGGAGAGATGCACAGGAACCAAACTGGATAGTTTACATCTGCTAGCATCCTTTTATGGATCCTACACACTGCTGTTCTTGCAGTCTCCTTGGCATACTACCTCCGAGTGTACTACATGCCTGAAAATACTGCTCTCTCATTACATAAATCAGGTCACCTGCCATGCCTATATGTACTCAGGAATGCACAGTTCTGTATTTTTTTTTTTTTTTTTTTTAGTTAGTCATGTTTCTCCGTCCCCCTCAGTATGGCCCCCATCGCGCTCCCCCCCAGCCCCATCACCCTGACTTCTACAGGACTTACCAATCCATACTCCTCTGGAGATGAGCACACTCAACCCGCGTGTGCCTGGGTCACCAGGTATGGGCCTGTGAGAGGTGGCAATCATCCTGTCATACAGGGTATTTCCTTGTTTCTTGTCTCCCCCCACCCCCCCGTGGCCTGGAGGAGCAGTGTGCAGTGGTGCGATGCACTTTGCCATGCATGGCATGCCAGACACCTGTCACTCCTCAGCTGCCCTGAGTACTGCCCCCCAGCCTCTGCTAGGAGACAGTCAAACTCCATGTGCTCCACCCCTCCCTCCCTAGAGGAGGAGAGCAGTCCCTTGGATGCTCGATCCTCCCCCCCCCCGGCTGACCCTCTGATGACTCTAGCTCATTTCTGAACTCAAGTCATCAGTGCTGCAAGCACTATCATTGCCGCTATGCCAGCCCCCACAGTTCTGCATTTTCTGGTCTAAAATGATTAACACCTGTCCATTTAATAAATGCAATAACACACCCTAAGGTTCTGCACTTGCTGGGAGATATAGGAGCCCATCTAGTGTGTGTTATGCAGCACTTGGCATGAGGCATCATGCCTCAGGACACAGCAGAGGTGTACCTATACAGTGGCAGCCAGTGAAAGATGCACTATATGTCGGACTATATCAGGAAATATCACAGAGATCCAATTGAAATTAATCTGAATTTCCTGTGATATATTGTGATATATCTGGATATCCTGCATCATGCCATTGGCAATCACTGTATCTCTCCAACCAACACCCACCCTGTGTTGTGTTACTGCCCACATCCAAAACACCATCATAAACTGGTTCTAAAGGAGCATCAGAAAAAGAATACAAAATTATAGTTTCAGAACATGACTTTATCACACTCATTCACACTAACAAATGCAGAGAATGTATCTCTGAATAGTAGTTCCCCTGGGATGTCAGACTCAAAAAGGGATGTGATTCAGTGAGTATGACACAGATTATAATAAGATCCTTCTGCATCACTAACATCATCAGAAAAACTGTTAAATGAATCCAAAAGCTGTGATAGAACAATTAAAAGTCAAATACTGATTAAAAAGACTTTTTGCTTTCCAGCAAGAAAAAAAAAAATCACAGTTGGCATCAGCAAAACTCAGTTACACATAATTCCCCTGAAATTAGAATTTTGGGACTGTCTAGTTTTTATTACTGAAGACATTTTCATTAAAACAGAATTGTTTCCCTTAGACTTTACGGGGGCTTTCAAAGAGAGCCACCCAAGTTACTGCTATTTTCAAAGATAAATGCATCCAAACCTGTTAGACCATCTACTAGATGACCTAACGGCACCCGAAGTTTGCATCCAAAAATGAACACAACTGCTTCCAAAAATTGACATAATCGCACTTGTATCCAAACTGAACGCATCTGCATCTGTTTGTTGCCACAAACTGTGACTTACTGTTGTAAACAGCTGCAACTTCTGAAAACAGCAGCAGGGCTGACTGGATGCAAGAAACGGACGCAGACACAGCATGCACTTGCATCTGTGTGCAAACCTTCTGAAAATCCCCTCCCCCATTCACAATGATTATTCCCGCTGAGAAATCATAATCCTCTGTTTGTGACATCACAGCAGGTTGCCATGGAAAAGATTCTGATGTCACAAGGAGAGGATTATGACTTCAAAGCCAGAAAAGCAGCAGGGGCAGGTGAGGTCTAAGGGGCAAAGAGCCTGTTTTCATGCAATGTCTTCTGTTATAAAGAATGGCATGTTAAAATTCATTATAGATCGATGGAGTGCTCCCAACCTATCAGAACACTCCTTTCTTCTATGTGTGAGATAGTCTCATTCTGTGAAGAGTGTCTCACACACAGCTGCCCTGGCAATGGGTACCTTGGGTAAGTTTTATTTTCTTGCAGCTCTTGTACCCTAGCGATGCATGTGAGACTAGGATTACTACTGGGTGGACTGGATGGACCACTGATCTTTTTCTGCCCTCATTATCTATGTCTTTATTTTTCTACGTGGGGTCTGGGCAGTGGTATTAATATACAAATTTATTTGGAATTTTATGAGATGTGAGGACTGCTAATGGCAACATTAAACTGTTTGCAAGAATCTGAAAAATTACTTTTAATGCCAAATTATCTGAAATTAGAAAGTTATCAGAAAAAGCACTGCACTTGTTACCCATGCAGATTCAGGAATACATTATCTGGGTAACAGATGTAAACAGCAGAATCCTTCTTTCCTTCAAAACCAATTAAAATGTGTTCCACTCTGATCACTTTGGAGTCCATTTCATTGAAAAACCAGAACAAAATAAAAAAAAAACAGACCTACACCTGTAATGGCCTAGTTTTCCAAGAAACATGAATTACTTGCTGTGAGAACTGCACGATTGCAAAGAACTAGTCCAATTAAGACTAAAAAAAAGTAGAGAAAAGAAATAATGATTAAAATGAAAGCTGACAATTGCTATCGACAAAAAAAATTGCTTTCTACTAAAGAGAAATGACTTGCAGCATGTTTTTCTTCAGTGACACTGTATTTTGCTTACAGCAGAAAATGCATCAGTGCATTACAAAGGATGTTGCCTCCAATACCAACCCTTCAAAGACAGCACAGGCAGTTAAACTAGGGGCTGGACAGGCCCCCTTGGCTCATCTACGCCGCCTGGGGCAGATTTAGCATTTCTTGCCTCCTGCACCTGAAAAGTTGACGGAAATAGAAACTGCAGAATGCCTAGCATTCATAATGCTGCCTGCTATCTCTGTGTTGTGTTCCCTCAGCAACAGAGTTAGCAACTGTTAGCTGGTATAGGCTTGCTTTGTGCTATAGGTGGCATTCAATTTACAATTTTTTTTTACTATGGAACAGGACGGAGCTGGCTGTAGCATCAGCTTATAATACAGTTTCTCTGTTTGCTATGATTTCCTATGTTAGTTATCAGCATTTATTTTCTCTGCATTATACGTGGTCAGGCCCCTATCTTTGATGTGCTATTGTGTGCCCACACCAGTGTTCGCAATGATTGTTTTCAAGACAGAGCTGTTACATAAAATGTTGTTCTCTCAGTCTGTTCTAAAGCAGCAGTCCATCAAGACAAAGCCAAGAAAGTCACCAGCTTAAAATGAATACAGCTAAACACATTTCTGTTACATTCCATTTCCTAAGTGTTTCCTATGCTGAGGTCTCCATTTTTCCCCCTATATTTTCCAAGGTTTATCTCTTGCCAGATTTTGTATGGCATTGCTAAACTTGTTGTGGTACAGTAGTGCAGTGCACTGTTTCTTGGACATGTTTTTTATTTATTTAGTTTTTGTTGACCAGGTAAGTGCACTAGACAAATTCTGCCTATTTTCAGGCACGATGGTGGTGGAGGGGGGGGACACGGATGAATGCCAACTGATGAACCAGATTAAGCTGTTGGTGGTATTTTTAGTGAATGGACGGGCTACAGTGTGGGCTATGCACAAGGGTCAGGATTTGTTAAACTGGGGGGTGCAGCATTTGCATCCATATTTCTGAGGTGTAGTTCATTCCTACAATAACTGGGATGCTCATGGCCAGTTGTCAAACATCCCAATGCATTTGCAGCACTTGCCACTTTTTATAGTGGAGAAAAAACTGACGCATGCGTCAAATTTAGATACAAGCATAATTTTTGGGGGTGTAATTCGTGGCAATCATGCTTGGAGGTTAGTCCACCTTCTAGGTGGTCAGTTCTGTGGCTGTCATGCACCCATATACGAGAAACAGAAGCAGGTCTTTGAAAATCTCACCAAAAGTGTTTTCACTAACTGGAAGGGCAGTAGGACAGGGAAAGATACAATAGGTAGGGATCAGTCACGGAATGTAGATTTTCTGAGAAAAAAAAATTGCAGTTATAAACAATGGGCAGAACAACAAAAAAACATGCAGGAATGCGGATGCTCTCTGGCAGCTCAGAACTAGGAAAACAAAGCATGCACCCCCTTCTTGCAGAGTCAGGAAAGGCACTAACACCAAGGATGTCATTCGGATTAATTCCAATGGTTAAAATATAAGAAGGACCAACAGGCTCACTGTTGTGGTTATTTTTCTGCACCTTGGTACATCATATTTTTTAACAACTGGAACCGGATAAAGAGGAATCTGAAATGCCTCCTCGGTGTTTGTGCCTTTCCTGAAACTGCAAGAAGGGGGTGAGTGCCCTGGCTACGTGTTTGTTTTCCCATTAAAAAAATCCGGATAAAAACATAATAGACAAAAAAAAAGACAGAAACAAAGTTTATTAAAGAGACTTACATCAGGGTGTAACTGGCCAAAATAAACTCCCGATAAGCTATTAAAGATATAAACAAAGTTTATTAAAGAGACTTACATCAGGCACAGATCCCAGATCCTGACAGACCCCATTGTTGTTTGCAAAACCTGGTGCATAAGGGAATGACTGTCAATCCCCACACATAGGCATCAAACTGTCACCAAGTTGTCATCAAATTGTCCCACATTAAAAACAAAAATTACAATTGCTCACCTTCTGTAGAATTTGCTTATAGTATATGATTAGGGCTTATTATGTATATAACTCTGTGGCTGATAAAATGTTGCTGTGCACATTCTAAAAGTTGTGCATATTCTAAAAGTTGTTGTGCACGTTCTAAAAGTTATTGTGGACGTTCTAAAAGTTATTGTGGACATTCTGTAATGAATACTTATGAGCATGTCTGCCCCTCACCATCCTATTGGTCAAAACAAATGTCTTCCTAAAAACAAACATGGCGGAGCTGTTTAACGAGAGGGTTTGGATACAGACAGCCTCACTAGGCTCTGTGTTTCCAGACTATAACAATTTAAATTTTAACATGTTTTTTTAAGAAAGTCTTGCTGCTGGAGTATCACACTACACTGAGACCTCACAAAGAGTTGCATTTGAACAGACCGCAGCAACAGACTACATACTCAGCAGCTGGCAGCGAACAGGAGCATCAAACACAAGGTAAGAAACCTTGTGAAGCTAAAATGTGAAAAAAAAGTTGGGGAACCATATACTAATATAGAATAATGCATGAGGAAGTGTGGTTTATGGGGATTTTATGCACACCCTAGGTGTCTGATGTCCCATAAACCTCGAGGGACAATGTGCATAAAATCCCCATTAATTCTCACTTCTTCATGTTTATTTTATCTTTACTGTTTTTTGCACGAGAACCAGGAGAGTAAGAGGGAGTACGCAGCAAGTGACAGGGATGCTTAATTAAACTTCCCGGTGGAGTAAGATATCCTGTCAGCTGTGCTGCGTGCCTGCACTCTGTCTCTGATCCATAAGTTTGTTCAGCCAGCAGTCATGAGAGCAGCAGGTCGTTAGAGGCCGTCGGGTCCCGGTTTTCCAGACCTTTTTTTATTTTAGGTTAAGGAAATCCTTCGGTGGTGGTGGTGCCCCTTGAAGCCACATCAGAGAGAGAGAGAGCAAATGAGAAGAAGAAGAGGAGCCATCGAGCTGCACTGGAAGCCCTTCAAGGCCCCCAGATGTCCTGTGACTGCCTGCAAGAAAGATTCCCTCCCTCTGCCAGAACCTCCCACCTCCTGATCCAGGTTCCCTGAACCCCAGTCCAGGCAGTGAGTTTTCATTTTGTTTAACGGCTTAGTGCCATGGAGAGGGGCAGGCCCAAGTACCGAGATGGTTGTGCTTTGCGCTGGTGGTTCCTCTGAGGGAGCACAAGGGAACAGCCAGCGTGTGGACTGCTGCACAAGTGCACTGCAGTCTATTTTTAGAAAGGTGGTTAACATATGTGAATAACAAAAGATTTTGAGGTTGTGCCAGCAGTTGATAATAGGCACTAACCAGTAAAGATTCAAAAATAAAGGATGGGTGAGTATACGCAACTCATTTTGTTTCCATCTCAGGGTTGAAGATACCAGCATGGATCTCTCGAGCTTTGCTCTCGAGGTCCACACGCTGGTATCTCAACCCCTCAATGGAAACACAGGCACACTGTGTATACTCGCTCATCGTTTATTCCTTATATAGTGTATATAGTGTATGGTTATGGGTTATTGTGCCCATAATTTGAGCAGCTCAAAAAACCTTGTTGTGCACGTTCTAAAAACCTTATTGTGCACATTCTATCAATAACTGCAGCTGCGATTCCATTGTGCTGATTCCCATTGCCTGGTTTCACTTTACTTCTCACTGTTCTTCAGTGTTACAGTAATTACAGTTTAAAGAAAAAAAGACATGTCAGCCTCTTGAGGTCCATATGCTGGTATCTCAACCCCTTGATGGAAACACAGGCTTGTTGCGTATGGGCACCCATACATTATTCCATATACATAGCTGGTTATTTATTGTGTATCTGCTTCAATCTCTTTATGCAAGTGGGCAACCATACACAACAAGCCTGTGCCTGAATTGAGAGCTATCCATGGCAACCAGAAATCTTGAGAATGAAGCTTGAGAGGTCTCCAGGTTGCCATGGATACCTCCAGAATCAACAGGCTTGTCTGTGCATGGCAGCCCATATACAACCTTTTTTGGTGTATGGACACTTGATTGTATATATTGTAAATCTGTACATTTAAGCAGTAATGCAAAACAGGGTGTGTGTTGTGCTGGGATAATGTCACAGCTTGGGTGGTTGGGCACAAGGCCGCAGGTAAAGTGCATCGAATACCCAAGACGTGACGTTACCCCAGCACAACACACAACCTGGAGTGCATTACTGTTATTATACAATAGCTCCTCTGCATCCCTTATATTTCAACATTTAGACTTACAGTAGTCCCTTTCTCTTAAGTCAATTAAGTCATTTTTTGGTAGTGGTTACAGTGGTATAACAAGTAATATGCTGATTTACATACAGCAACAAGGAACTCTGGGTAGATTATAAAGTTAATTTAAATTTTCCTTATTCAGCAGCGCAGTCTCCTTTTATGGTAGTTGTGACTGCAGTATAGTGCCTTAATATAATGGTTACAGCAGTACAACAGCTAATATGCTGATTTACATACAGCAACACAGAATTCTGGGTAGATTATAAAGGTAACTTAAAATGTCCATATTCAACAATGCAGTCTTATGTTTTGGTAGTGGTGGCTACAGAATAGCATCTAATATGTAAATATATGTGGCAAGGCACTGTGGGTACAATATGAAGCTGTCTTCCATTTTGCCTTACTTGAAGGTGCAGTATCCTTTTTTGGTAGTGGTTACTATATTATAAGATCTCAGATATTTATTTTCAAAATGAAGCATTGTACACACTGCTAGCTGAGAAGATTTCTTTACTAAGAGATGTACTCTCCTATTTCTGTAGTGATACAGTGATCCTCTGGTTTCTTCTCTAGCGGTTAAATTGGGCCCTTTAAAACTAAACTTCACCAGCACCTACTCTCTGTGAATAGTTGTGACTGCTCCTAGTTTTTACTGGTCAATCTGGGACTGCTCATGGCTTGTCCCTTAATTTCTCCTTGCTCCTCCCCACCTTATCTTAGTCTAATTTCTCCTTCCCCACTCTGTTCCCCTCCTGCCCTTTACTCATCCTTTACCTGCACTCTTTCATATTCCTCCTTTTCTATACCTTACACTCCTCTACTCAACTTTTCTCCGACCCCCCCCCCCCAGCTGTCTCACAACTCTCCTCAACTGACTTCCTTCTGGTCTCCCTTTCTTTTCTTTGATTTCCTATCTGTTTACACAGTTAGCCAGCACTGCCTGCACCGTGTTTGTTTCATTACCATGTACTCCACCCTCAGTTATGACGTACTTATGTATAATGCACTGCATTACTTGTATACTTGTATCCTATGTAATGTACTGTATTAATTTCCTGTAATGTTTCGTATTCTGCCTGTTTTAAATCTATGCGCCAGTGTTTGTTTCTTTGACATGCACTCCACCCTCATTTATGATGCACTTAAGAATAATGTACTGTATTATTAGTATAATCGTATCCTATGTATAATGTACTGTATTATACAATGGCAAGAAAGAATCCTGGTCTCGGATTGGTCAGTCTGGGACTGGACCCGTGATGTTATCCCAGCACAACATCACGGGTCTAGTCTCAGCCTCACTGTGAACCTGCAGATGACCATTTGGAGCTAGATATCTTTTTTTTGCATCTTCTCGAGAAATAAAAATATTCTTCCACACTAACAAAAACATTCTTTAAAATGCTTTTTTTTTATTCTCTATTACAACAAGCCATTGTATAATAGCAATAATGCCCTCCAGGGTGTGTGTTGTGCTGGGATAAAGTCACACCGCAGGTACTGGATGCACTCAGCCTGCGGCCTCGTGCCCAACCACCTGAGGTGTAACGAACATACGAAATTTGCCAGCAGATAAAGGCCTAGAGGTCTATCAAGTCTGCTCGAATGTGCAGCTAGCACCCCTTATTCTGCAGCTGCCCCTCCCTTCCACCCTTCCCTTCATTAACCCTCCCCTTGTCCTGTCCCATCCTCGTTTGAAGCAGTCCACTGTTCTACTGCATACCACTTCTGCAGGTAACGCATTCCACCCAGCCACCACCCTCTGTAAAAGTGTCTCTCATCTCCCTCCTGAACCTTCCTCGCCTCCAGTCTCATATCATGGCCCCTGGTGGCCCTCCATCCTTACTTTGAACAGCCCTCTGTACCTGTCTTGTTTATTCCTTTCATGTATTTAAAGGTTTCAATCATGTCCCCCTGTCTCTCCTCTCTCCTCCAGTGAGTACATGTTCAACTCCTTCAACTCCCCTCATATGATAAGTCCCCAGACCCTTGATCATCTTTGTCGCCCCGCGCTGCACTCCCTCCAGTAACTTAATGTCCCTCTTCAGATACGGACGCCAGAACTGCACGCAGTACTCCAGGTGTGGTCTAACTAATGACCTATACAGTGGCAGAATCACCTCCTCCTCCTTGAGGATATACCCCTTGCAATACAACCCAGCATTTTGTTGGCCTTTGCAGCTGCCTTCCTACACTGTGCCGAGTTGTTCATTGACCCTGTGATGAGCACACCCAGATCCTTCTCCTCCTCTGTCTGGGCTAGCTGCACTCCCCTAGCTGGTAAGTCCTCCTTGGGTTCTTCATCCCAAAATGCATCACCTTGCACTTTTGGCATTAAAGCCCAGTTGCCAGGTGTCTGACCAGGTTTCAAACTTTGCCAGATCATCCTGCAACCCCTGCCATCCCCTAGGTCATCCACCACCGCGCCAACCTTGGTATCATCAGCAAACAGACTGATCTTGCTCTTGATGTCCCATGATATGTCTGCAATGAATATCCCAAACAACACTGGTCCCAACACCGAGCCCTGTGGGACACCACTGTCACTGCCCTTGGGTGTGAGGCTCCCCACCCACCACCACCCTCTGTTGCCTTCCCTGCAGCCAGTTTCCTACCCATCTCACCAGCATTGCACCTGCCCCTGTGCCTACTAACTTCCTTCCCAGCCTCCCATGTGGCACTGAGTCGAATGCCTTACTGAAGTCCAGATACAGGACATCCACTGCATGTCCCCCATCCAGTTGCCTAGTTACCCAGTCATAGAACCCGACCAGGTTGGTTTGGCAGGATCGGCCACGTGATGAAGCCATGCTGTCTGCTGTCCTGTAGTCCTTGGCCTCTACAGGGCCACCAGCCTCCTTCCAGGATAGTCTCCATTAGCTTACCCACGATGGATGTGAGGCTCACTGGTCTGTAGTTTCCTGGTTCATCCTTGGGGCCACTCTTGTGGAGGGGCACCACATGAGCCATCCTCCAGTCCTGAGGTACACACCCCGAATGTAGTGAGGCATTAAATACGTAGTACGTAGTAACGTTATGCCAGCACAACATACACACCCTGTCAGGCATTACTGCTTAATTAATCTCCTGTAATGTTTTTGTAGTCTGTTTGTAAATCCAATGTGGAGCCTTTGCAAAAGAGTTTTTGACTCAAAGGGTTGTTATTCTAAGACTTCAATAAATAAATAAATAAAATAATAGCCTGTATACTGACTTATATAGTGAGGAATTGTGTGTGCAGTAAATTGCTAATTTTTCTAGCTCCCTAATCTGCATGTGGTGTTTTTTTTTTTTTTTTTTTTAACTGATGACATTCAGTCATGTGGACTACATCTGTGATGTTGTCCCAGGATACCATCACAGGTCCAGCCACAGACTGACCAATCAGAGCTCAGCATTCTTTCTTGCCACTGTATAATATCCTGTTAACAACCCTGTCCTGTTACCTGATTGCATATAACTTTGTACATCACCTAGCTAGCTTGTTTCAACCTTATACCATCTGTTATTGTACACTGTACTTGGGTTCCCTGTGAAAATGGGCATTTGATGCTCTTGGGTTCTTACCTGGTTAACAAATCTAATAAATAAACAAATGAGGAAACAAAGTAAAAAATAGTTTGTTTCTCCCTACTTTGTTAGTTTTAAAAGTAGTAGTAGTAAAAACCTTTATTCATTTCAAATAAATGAATTGGAAAACTCAAGTGAGACAAGTTCATTTCTAGTGAGATCCGTGTACAATGGTTCCAGTTACTCCATACATGTATCACAAATAGTTATATATAATACATACATACATACTTACATACATATATACCTAATTACTCATAATACATCTGTTACACTTCCGAAATAATAAAATGCTCATACCATATGAAAGTCACCCCTTTTTGGGGGGAGGGGCTTACTATGGTTACCGTTCACCTCCTCCTGTTAGGCTTTTTATGGATCGACAGCTTGGGTCTGCCCTTTGGGGTGTGTCTCTCAGCCCTTGCACTTAAAAAGATTTTTTTTGGAAGGTTTGAGAGGCCGGCAGGAGTATCTGGTGCAAGTTGGGCTGGGAGTTCATATCCCAGCCCAGGAGTGTTGGCCATTGTTTTTGCGGCTCAGATCTCTGTGCACAGATGATTGTGGGGTAACTCTAGGGACAAGCAACCTTGGGACAGGACCCCTGGGTATTTCAGAGCCACAGTCCAGAGTGGAGAAGTGTTTGGGCCTGTCTTGTGCTCTGCAGCACCGAGGTAGGCCATAGGGCATGTTTCAAATGGGTGAGTCTGGCAGTGGGGACACCGTAGTAGTGGCAGTGCTGCAGTATGGCCTTCCCGGTGGTGGCAGAGCTGGGCAGCCATACCAGGTGTGGCACACTGCCATTAGTGCAGTAATGGCAGCCTTAAGGGAGAGCAAGCATCAGGGCCTACCATGCCTGTGTCTGGGGTAGGTTCCCGTTGATGGCCTGAAGTGCAGGGATGACTGGTGTAACTAAGGAGGGAGCCATATCACTTGTGTGTGATCTTCCTGGGTGTGAGCTGAGCCTTGGAGGTCCAGGCAGTGGAGTTGGGAGTGGTCGTAGTATGAGGGTGATGCCGTGTTGCACCCGTAGCTCATCTGTGAGTGTTTCGGCCACAGTGAGAATTTGTACTGCCTGGTGGGATGTTTAGCCCTGCATCTTACAATTATTTTATGCCTGGTGGCCCGGTGGCACTGAGGGCTGAGGCGCTGGATGCCTTACCTCACATCACGCCAGTGACTCGGGTTCAAGAATGAGCCCGGGTCATTGGAGAGCTAGCATGGGATGGGGGAGGGAGGGAGCAGGATTGAGCAGCCAAAAGGCAGCTCTCCTCTCCCGGGGAGGACTCTGTCACTCGCCATAGTTCCACTGCCACTGAATGGAGGTCCACGGGTAGTGCAGGCAAGCGGATGGCAAGCAGTGGGACGGTGTCTCAGTACAGCAGTGTGTGCGTGCCTCCACACATGCGCATGCGGCCATGACAGGGTCAGGAGAAAATGAGGGTAAAAATTGGGGATAAACAATAAATTAAAAAAAAATGTTTATGCCTGAGCCTTCTCAGCTATTGATCTGTGTGGATCCCATCCCAGTCTTATTCGGCCTCATTGCTGGGACATGCAGCTTTGTGCTGCTAAAAGAACTGCCACTCTTGACTTGTTACCTATCTCATTGTCTTCTGGCTCCATGGAGCGGTTTAATAATTTATTTATTTTATGGCTCTGAATTAAAGTTTTTTTCTATTTCCCCATTTGGGAGTTTGGCTGACATTATTTCTGCCTGTTAACTGATTTTTCCCCCTGTAGCAGAATTTGCACCACTCCGGTCCATGGCAGTTCCAGCAGTCTGTACTCTGGTTGTCACCTTGAGGAAACCCTACCTGTCCATTTGAGTTCTGCGGGCAAGGTAAGACCATTTATTATTTCCACTGCTAGTCTCCTGGAGATGTTTCACGATTTGTGTCCTCTCTGCCTTTGGTAACATCAGGACCCCTTGACTAAATGGGTTGGAGGGGGGTTACTCATAAATAAAGTATCTAACATCTATTATGGTCCCTAACATTATAATGTAATATGCATTGTATATATATAGAAGTCATATTTCTATCACACTCAACTTGAAATTACATTCTTTGGAGTCTCCAGAATGAACCAGTATTTTTATTTCTCCTGTATGAACTTTCTTATTAGTGGGCCCGAATGAAATTGGTAACAAATTCCAGGTGTAGGGACCTTTTTGGCGACTGCAACACTCAGTCACATTAACTTTCACTTTTCTCTCTCTCTCTCGTCATATAACGGTTCCTGGCAGCACTTGCTTGAAAAGAACTGACTATTCAGCCATCTCCAGCTCGCTGGTGTTCTCTGTCATCAATATGCTGTGTCTGTGTCCCATCCAACAACATTCTGCCCAATTGAGCAGACAATCTCAGATATCCTTCAGTGGTGGCAGGCGCGCATAACAATGTTTGCTGCTGCTGTGTTGCAGCAGTGATGCCCCTAGTGCAGCACAACATCCTAACATCGCAACTGCAGCACAACACTGTTCCAGGCAGCCTGAACAGTGCTCTACATACACTATAATATTATTGTTACTCTACATAATGCGTCTGTTTACAATCCATGATCTACTCCCACTGCATCCTTCCTGAAACTCAGGAACACCTCACAGCCCAGTCACTCATGAAACAGTGGGAGAACTACTGCAACATGAGTGCATTCTTTTTTCTTCTGTCCTTAACCTTACTACTGCCGGTGAACTACTAATCATAGCTGATTTCAACCACAATTGGGCCTTCCCTGCTGTGAAAAAACCGTACTCAACAAATCCAGTCCCTTCATCTAATGCAGCATGTCTCTGAACCAACCCAGCTTAAAGCAGCAGTACCTTTGACCTATATTTTTTTATTCCATTTTAGATTGCCCCTTATCTTCTGTCTTGTAAGATGTTCTTCATTTTGCATTTTGAGTCTGCTTAGCCCTTTTTTACACTTAACATGTTAAAAGGAGTCACTAGTTTGATACTTTTTATTGGACCAACATGTCTTGAACAAAGATGGTATAATCCACAAGATTTCAGGCCCAACAGGTGCCTTCTTCCCGTACAGTAGCAAACTTAAGTAAAACAAGCTGAAGGTATATACTGTACCTTGCAGTGCATTGTTTCAGAAGACTTAAATGAAATTAGAGGGTCCGGTCTGTCGGTTCAGTGGTAGAGCTACCACTTACGACACCAGTGACCTGGGTTTGAGAATGAGCCCGAGTCATCGAGGGCTGGTTGGGGGGGGGGGGACTGAGCATCCCAGAGGATGCTCTCCTTCCCTGGGGAGGAAGGGTCTCATCCGTCACTGCCATACCACCCCCCTGGATGCAAGGGGGGGGGCTTGGCATGACGAGAGGTGAGAGGAGCTGCGCTGGCTGTGTGTGACATCACATAGTGATGTTCACACTTGTGAACCTTGGTGAAAACTGGATCAAAAAGGAGGACCCTGGGGCTGATGATGATGAAGATCCCCCAGCTACACCCCGATCTCCCTGTCTGCATCTCTGAAGATGCCACCTGACAAGACTTAAAGCTACTGAACCCTCGCCTTTTCCCCACTGGGGGGGTGTAATCCATGACTCCATGAAGGATGGCACTTCAAGTCGGTCAGATAAGGGAGACTGTGACAGCTTTGGGGGGTGTCAGAAGGAGATTGGGCCCAGAGTGAGGAAGGGGGCATAAAAATAAATTAAAAAATGAAGAAATTAAAGGCCTTAAACAGAAAAGTGGGTAGGCAATGAATAGGAACAGGTTTATAGCTGTGAAGAGATGTTTAGCAGGATGTGCTAAGATATTCCGAACGGCGGCTGTATGGGTGCCTTGAACTTGAAGTGCTAATTTCAAAGGTATCCTAACAGAAACACAGGATAGTAAAAACCTGAGATGTTTCACAAAATGGGGGTTGGAGTCTGGTCAAACAGGAAAAAAAAGGGCAGAAAAACATATTGGTATAAACTGACATGGAGTATTACAGTTTCCCACAGTGTGACATAAATCCGACTGAGCCCATTATACTTTGAGCTAAATTGTTCGATCAGTTTTAATTCCCATGTCCTTCTGTTAAAAGGAGTGCTCTTTTTAATAAGGCTGGATCCAGGTCTTCAAAAGTATTCCCAGCTGTTGCTGTACACCTATTGCCCATAAAATCAAGGAGCAGTGTCTGATGCATACTACTGTCATTTGTTTTCAAAAACAAGAAAAAAGAATATTGATAAAAAGCTGTTCTGAGCCATATTAAAAAGCTCACTCCTTTTATTTTGAATGTAAAAAAGTGCCAAAGCAGATTAAATATTGGCAAGAAAAGCATATGATGCAAGACAGGCGATAAAGAGCAACAAAAACAAGAATAAACCAGCTCTGGTCAGAGCCGATACAGCAGTGCAGAGCTTTTACGAGTATTTTAAAGTGTAAAGAAAATAAACAGATCGCAGTGAGATATGGTGGCGAGAGCTCTGGTGAAACATTAATCAGAGCTCTCGCTGCACCGGATCAGTCATGCGGAAGATGCAGCACCGGATCAGCCATAGGGATGATGGCTGATATAACAGAACTGTGCATGCGTGAGTATCGTGCATACGCAGTTAGCTGTGGCACCCATCTTGGGTACGGCACCATCAGTGCTGGAAAAACGGCAGAAAAAGTAGAGCACCAGCAAAGGGGGAGTGTTTATGAAGGCCATGGAGGGCAAAGGTCGCATAAACTGCACTAGTGGATTTTCGCCGCAGCAGTGTGGAAGCACACCGGACAGTGGTCTGGTCATGTGGTTCCACAGTGCTATACTAAAACTCCTATGATGACATAATATCTGCAAAGCTCCGGCCCCGCAGCTGTAAAAAGTATAGGTCAGAATTTTCACCACTAACACACCCTGCTGCTTTAAAACTTTCTCCTTAAGCTTCTCTCTCCTGCAGTGGGTTCCCTCCCACCACCTCCACCACTTTATTAGTGCAGATAATCTCTCCAATACTCTAAGTGATTGTTGCATGGTTTACTGCATTTGAATGGTCCACCACCCAAAAGTCCTCCCCTCCACCCCAAAGCCAATCAGCTTCAGGCTTTTTGGTCTCTGAACTTATCTGGCCTCAATAACTTCCATGCCGCCAGCTGGTCCTTCTTCTCTTCATCCTCAGATACTGATTCTTTCCAAATTACATTTATGAAGGCCACAGGTTTTCAGTTTTTACTGGAAAACTAGGCAAAATTCCAGAAACTGGACTCCCTGCACACCGGGGAAGAACAAAAGAATTTCACAGAATTTGGCATTTTAGACCAGATTAGTAAACCTACAGAACTTGCATTTTTCTTATACTGTAATTCCTTCCTGTATTATTTTCAGTTCGCTTAATTTAATGCTCTGTATATTAAGCCTTCCTTTATTCTGATTACTTATGCACATTCTAAAAGAATGACAGTAGAATCCTGGTAAAAAATTGGAAATGAAACTAAGTGCAGTTCCCAGAATTTCAAGTCTTGAAAATGGAATTTCATTATTGTAATCATCGTAAATCAGTGGCCTTGCCAATTATGCTTTATCTTTGTTTGGGACAAACACGCACCCCTCCTCCAGTGTCATGTCTTGAGATCCTACCTCCCTTCGGTGTCCCCCTGAAAACATGCCTCCAGACCAGAGACTCTGTCTGGCAACTTCACAAGTCCATTGGCTTACCAGCTGACTTTCTGTGATACAAACAACATTGTAATGTCTGCACCAAGGCCACCAGGTTGGTCAAATCTGAATATTTCATCTTAAACCTTCAGGATAATATTAATTGACTTTCAAAATGCTGGAAGATTGTTCATGCCCTCTTTAGTCCCCCCACACAGTCACCTACCACCACACACTCATTGGGTGCTTCTGTTGTCTCCAGCCACCTCTTTTAATTACTTTTACTTTTCCTGCACTCGCTCGCTCCTGCCCTTTTCCCCACCCTTCCCTCCTGCCCCCATTCTCCCCCCAGACTTTCATTTTGCTTCTCCCTACCTCCGCCTCTGGTACCCTCTCATCTCTGCTTTCTCTAAATCCCTTTGGTGGACATAGCCCTGATGGGCTTGACCCCAAACTCCTTTGTCGCTCTTGCCCCACCATCACTTCCCCTCCAACTGACCTTTTTAACGTTTCATTACACACAGGCTTGGTTCCCATAGCTTGGAAGAAAGCTAAAGTCATCCACTACACAAGGGGTGTGACGCATCTGCCCCAGGTAGCTATCATCGTATTTCACTTCTCCCTACCCTTGCTAATCTCCTAGAACACATTGTACTTTCTTAACTCACTCACTTTCTTGACTCCTCAGCTTTTTTTTAGCCTATGCAAGTCTGTTTTTTTCACAAATCACACTCCACCACTACCTCCCTATTAAGCCTCACTGATTTCATCTTCAAAGGGATGGATAAGGGCCATGTCACCACTGCCTTCTTTGTTGACCTAGCGAAGGGGGTTCGAAAGACTCCCACCCTCTCCTGCTGGACAAACTTGCTGGCGCTAGACTATCTACACTAGCAGTCTCCTGGTTCTGTTCCTACCCATATGCTAGATCTCAGACTGTCTCAGTAGCTAGTGCCATTTCTCCCTGTGAGTTCAGTAATGTTCAGCACCAGTTGTGCAATAACAAACTCATCCTCAATGCCAAAGATTGAGTCCATGACTCCTGGGACCGTGAGAATGTCTTACTGTTCTGTATTACAGGGACAATCAATAGTGATCCTCTGTGCTTGTGAACTGGAGCATTAAGAACAGGGAAAGAGTTTGCCTGGAGTCAGTCATGAGTCGGACATTTGGCTGGACATACTGCACCCCAGTGCAGTCTCTACCCTACCCACCCTACCTAGCTGCTACTCTGATATGAACTGTGAGTATTCAGGTAAACTGTTCTGTATAGTGTTTCCTTTGCTCATTGCATGCCTACTGATCAGGTCCCTTCTTATAGTTGCTGTCTTTCGCCAGTTAGCCACTGATATCCTGCCTCTTAGAAGCATTTCTATCTGGGTACATTGTGCTTCTGCAGTTTTTTGATATTTGCTGTCTGTTACATGGTCATACCTGGCTACATGATGTTCAGGAGAGACAACATAGGAAGAAAAGGAGGGAGAGTGGTGCTTTATGTGAAGGAAACCATAAAAGCAACAGGAATTCAGGGAGAGGCAGAGGTGATGTGGGTCACCCTCGAATTGGGAAACACAGCCACTATACAGACAGGTGTGATCTACAGGCCCCTTGCAGAGGGGGAGGACTTACAGTAAATAAGAAAATGTTAGAAGCACTTCGCAAAATGGCTGAAAAGGGGGAGGTGTGCTCGTAGGGGACCTCAGTCTGCCGGATGTAGACCAGAGCCTCCCTGCTGTAGTTTCAGCTAGAAGCAGGGACATTCTGGACTCCAAGGAGGCGGCATTCCTTAGCAGGGTACCTCAGGGGTCAGTGCTGGGATCACTCTTCTTCAATGTCTTTATAAATGACATAGCAGAGGAACTGGAGGGAAAGGTCTTCCTCTTTGTGGATTACACCAAGATCTGCAAGAGAGTGGACACTCTGGGGGAAGGGGTGGAAAGGATGGGTAGGGATCTGAAAGGACTGGAGGAGTGATCAAGGGTACGGCAACTGGGTTTTAATGCAAAAAAAGTGCAGCATAATGCACTTGGGCCACAGAAACACAGGAGCAGAATACAAAATGGATGGAGTGATACTGACAAAGACCAAGCAGGAAACAGACCTAGGAATAATAATTTCAGATGACCTAAAGGTGGCCAGGCAGTGTGACAAGGCAGTTGGTAGGGCTAGTGGGATGTCAGGGTGCATAGGAAGGGGCATCATCATCAGGAAGAGGGAGGTGGTGTTTTCCCACTTCAAATGCTCCACTGTCTGGGACAAGCACACCCCGCTCAGGAAAGCCAGAGTAAAAACTTCCCACCACTCCTGGATTATCACTGAAATCAATGATCTGTGCAAATCCAGAGATCTCGAGTGGGCTCGCCACAAATCATCCCACTCCTCTTCTGACCTCATCTCTTACAGGGCACTGAGGAGCAGTTGTACCAAGGCTTTCTGAGCTGTAAAATCACACAGTTTCAGGACCAAGCTCCAGGAAAATCTTAACTCCCCAGCAAAATTCTGCAAGGTCATCCCCTCTCTTTTTGATTCTCCTGCCCAGTCCACTCCCCCAATCACTGCACTGCTGTTTTCATCATTCTGGATGACACGGCCCTTGACAATGTTCAGTCCTTCAAGTCAGCCCACATCGATGTCGTCCATGCAAAACTCTGTCCCAAGCCCGATGCCCTCTACCGCAACAAGGATGGTTCATCACTCCTCATTCACAGGGAGCTTATTGCCAAGATGGTGCTCCCTGTTTTCAACTATGGGGATGTGGTCTGCAGCACCACCCCTTCCACTTCTTTCCGCAGTCTGGACATCCTCTGCAATTCCTTCTGCCGCTTTGCTACAAACTCCCCCCCTGCACCCACCACTGTTCGCTTTGCTTATCCCTGTCCATCCTCCCTCTGCCTTTACATCATCTGGCTTATTGTACCTGCTTCATATCCAAATATTGGTTTGGCTCCCTTTCCGCTTACCTCTCCTCTTCCATCCCCCCCCCCCGGGGCTTCATGTTTCTTCTGTTTTAGGGAACATCGCATTTATGCCACTCCTCACCCTTGCTCCTCTGCTGAACAGTCTGCCTTCTATTGACGTCCCTCATTCTGGAACCAACTCCCCTCCTCTCTTGGCCTCTCCTGTTCCCCTGGTTCCTTAAGGTACCAGTTAAAATTTCTACCAGTCCCCACCTGCTCCTGTCATCCATCCTCCTGATACCTCCCAGGGCTAGCCTTAACCATTCTGGTAGTATCCAGCTGGGTTCCTTCCTGCCCCTGCCTTCATTTTACTTCCACACCACCTCAGTCTCTCCATCCTTTACAAGCTCAAACAACTAACACACCAGTTTAATTCATCCACCGTTTCTACAGCATTGTTTTTATTCACTGGGTGTTGCTACTACAGAAACATAGAAATTGTCAGCAGATAAGGACCGGCGGGCCCATCCAGGCTGCCTATAGGCCCTATACATTGTATGTGGCCACTGACCCTATGTGATCAATGACTTTTCATCACTACCTCCCATCTCCAGCTTCTCTTATGCCTGTCCCAGGCCTGCTTAAACCCCTCCACTGTTCTTGCCCCCACTACCTCATGTGGCAGACTATTCCAAGCATCAACTATCCTTTCTGTGTAGAAAAACTTCCTCACATTACCTCTTAATCTACCCCCCTCCAATTTCATATTGTGCCCCCTTGTTCTAGTACTTTTTCTACATTGGAAAAAGTCCCCCACCTGCACCTTGCTTATGCCCTTGAGGTACTTGAAAGTTTCAATCATGGCCCCTCGCTCTCTCCTCTAGTGAGTACATATTGAGGTCCCTTAGTCTCTCATATGTTTTGTGGCGTAAGCCCTGCACCATCTTTGTCACTCTTCTGTGGATAGTCTCCACTTTGTTTATGTGATTGTGCAGGTATGGCCTCCAGAACTGCACATAGTACTCCAGGTGAGGCCTTACCAATGTTTTATACAATGTCATCACCGCCTCCCGCTGGCATTGCAGCATATTCATTGTAACGCGTTCTTATTGAGCTGTTACGCACTTTATTTTCTGTACGCACAATTTTGTTTTTTGTATTATATTGCATTTATTCTGTTTGTATTACCTCGTTACCAATGCTATGTTAATGTTTTGTGCTGCTGTTCCTCCTCTGTCCCCCCCTCGGGTCACTCCTGGAAATGAGCCTCAGCTTGGTGTGCCTCTTCCTGTTACCAACTTTCAAATAAATAATAAATAAGTCTAGGCTTTGGTGCTAAAAACATGCACCAAAGAAAGGGGACTCAATTTACATGCAAGGCTGACCTGTCTGCAGAGTTTACAACGGTTAACCATTTTTGCAACACTGTATTTATTTATTTTAGTCTTTGGCAACCAAGTAAAGCGCACAAAGTACAAGTGCCTGTTTTCAGGGGTGACCTGGGAGCACTGGGGAGGCTAAGTGACTGGCTTAGAGTAACACAGTACGCAAGTGGAGGTTGTGGGAATCAAACCCAAGTCTGCTGGATGTATCAAGCTCATTCACAGCTTGTTACACTGATCTCCGGGCTATCCTGCCGGCTCCATCCTGATTTTGTGTCCAGTTCTGGTCTCAAAAATCAGATTCTATGTCCAGTGTTGGTCACAAGGAAGATTTTTACATCCAGTTTAAGTGGTAAAATTAATGTCTGTAAGCTTGCTAAAACTGGCCTAGTAAAAGGGGTCGACTTATATATAGGGTCTACTTCTAGGAGAATATATATGGTACATAAAGAAATGTAACTACAATCACTAGCTTAGACTGGGACCCCCTATGAGTAGCCCACCCCCAGAATTCACAGAGTCTGTAAGTGCGTAAGAATGGCTCAGTAAGGAAACATTTATATATTTTTTGTTTACGAATAAAAATAATTAGAATACAGTTATTAAATTGGGTGCACAAAAGGCCATGAAATCTGCTCAGAAAGATAGAACATGTGTTCTGCGTTCATGTGTTTTCCGTTCATAACTGTTGCAATACTGTAAATCACAAAGGCACGGCTTCTTTACAACTGCAGTGTAAAATTGCTGTGTGCTGCCTAGCAACACCATAGCACTCAATCAACAGCAAACACTTGTTGAATCTAGGGCGCTTTTTGAGCAAATGATGCTAATAGGCTTTACTATTTGCACTTACTCTACAGAAGAAGACAATTAGATTTATTTTGATGCAGTATCAGCCACTGCTAAGCAATTTATATCACAAATTGTAGTGAACCCCAGGTACAACTGTATGAGCCAATAGTTCAGTGGTTAGAGCACCAGGATGGTATGCCGGGACCTGGGTTCAACTCCCAGTAGGTCACATTATTTATTTCTCTGTACAATTTGTGATTTAAATTGCTTAGCAGTGGCTGATACTGCACCAAAAAACATCTAATTGCCATCTTGATTATTTCTAGTTGCAGGATATGCAATACCAGGAAAAGGAAGTGTGTCCGGAAACCCCAGATCCAACTATGTGAGCCTGTAGTTCGGTGATTAGAGCACCGAGATGGTAATCTGGTGGCCTGGGTTCAATTCCCACAAGGCCACACTATTTCTTTCTCACTACAATTTGTTATATAGAAGAAGGAAACAAGGACACTGGCAATGAGTGACATGGACACCATATCATCCTTTAATTGACAGTCAGCTATACCGTTCTGAATCTTCAGACCACAAACTGGGGACACCAAAATAGGAAAACTGTAATTCCTGCCAAGTTAGTGATTGCTTTTTTTTCTTTTGCTAATAGTCTTTACTTGCATGCCTCAACAGATACAAGACTTAGAATTATGTAAGCAATAAACCACAATAAGGTACGAGGCTGAAGGCAGAGTGTCCTTCCGCCTGTGGGAAATGCATCATTAATCCTTTAATGCACACCCTGAAGTGGCTTACTGCACTCATAAAATAGCTTGTGGTAGGCAGTGATGTTTTCTAGCCTTCATAATGAGATCCAGTTTCTGATCATGCATAGTTAGTATTTTAATGCATGGTCATGTGACAGCTATCATCCAATGAGGTCTCTGGATTTATCCTTGCATTTTATAAATATAGTATATGGCTGAGTATTGTTTTGCATGGAAATCCCTCCACTTCCTGATGGCGTTGTACCACTGTACTTATGGCACTACTGTGGTACAGCCACCCAGAATCCCATATCTATTATGATTCTTCGTGCTAGGGTGGAGCAAGTAGTTCAGCGGTAGTGCTACTGCCTGCCATGCTGGTGACTGGGGTTCAGGCTTGGACTCCAGTCACTGGGGGTCAGCTGGGGGAGGAAGAGAGGACTGGTTGGAGGACTGTTCTCCCTCAGGGTGTGGGGTCCAGCCATGCTGCTTGGCAGCGACCACCCGGTGGAGCCCAGGCTGTAGCACTGCAGGGAGTCTCTGACACTTGCATGTTATGTCCATGCAAACACAGGCACCTGAGTCACTGCACCTGGTGGCCCTAGAGGGTGGGGGGAAAAATGAAGGAGGAAAGCTTTAGCCCACTGCAGGCTTCACACCACTGACCAAGCATGGCTCCCATGTAGATGAGGGCATGGAGGGGAGGACAGCCCTCACCTTCCTGCCCCTCCCCCACACAAGGAGAAACCTGTGGGGGATCACTGAGCGGGCAAGTCCCTGAGATAATGGGTGGGTGACTGCACTGGACAGGCTGAAGAAAAAAGAGGGGTGGTAAAAGAAATGAGAATAAAAACCTACATGAAAGAGAGCAAAAGTGATTCCCACAAAAAACAGATCTATATCCCTTAGAGTTCATCTGCCTCTATAACGTTTTCCCTTCTTGACATCAGAAAGCTCTGTTGTGACATCACAGTCTGTTGCCATGGGAATAACCGGGATGTCACAAGCACAGTATTAGGACAGCAGGTTGGGCAGAAATAATGGGATCTGATGAACCCTCAGGGAACAACTATTATGTTTTCACACATATGACCTCAGTAATAAATAATGGGGAAGAGAAATATATAGAATATAAATGGAATGCAAGCTGAATTGTACCTAATTATTATGTCTTTCAAAGTTTTCTTTGAGGCGTCAGTAGCTCTTTAAATAAAAGCATTATTTTCAAAAAACTCTGACCAGAGTGAAAGAGAAATTATGTTATTCACCCAATGGGTAAATAATGCTGTTTATTTTTTGCTTGCCTACATCACAATCAACTTGACTGACAGTCCATTCTGCCAATCCCACAATGAATCTGCCTCCAGTTGTCACACAGAACACAGACATTGCACACATAGAACATACAATGGCCTGTGTTCAAATATGCCATTAATTTCCATTCGTGAGGTGGTGGGACTTTCATAACTCACATGTGGCTTCGCCACTCATGAGTTATGGTCCTGCCCCCTCACTCATGGAAATAAATGGCATCTTTGAATACAGGCCATTGTATATCCTCTACATACGGCAACCATATGATAAGGCTGATGTTTTCATCGAGTTTTGCTCTCAAGATCTATTATGCCATCTCACACCTCAGTGGAAACACAGCCTAGCTGTGTATGGTTGCCCATACATTATTCTATACATTGCAGGTTTTACTTGTTACCACACCCTGCGTGCTCATCTCAAAAACAAATATCTTTCTTGGATTATTATGTCTGATGTTAGTTTTTTTTTTTTATACGGCAGTGTCTCTTCCAGCTCTGTACATAGCGAGTGAGTGAGTGTGGAATGAGTGAGTGGGTGAGTGTGTGAGTCAGTGAGTGGGCGTGTGAGTGAGTCAGTGAGTCGCTGAGTGGGTGGGTGAGTGAGTGAGTGATTGAGTGAGTGAGTGAGTGAGTAAGTGAGTCAGTCAGTGAATGAGTGAGTGAGGGAGTCAGTCAGTCAGTGGGTGGGTGAGTGAGTGGAGTGAGAGTGAGTGAGTCAGTGAATGAATGAGTGAGACAGTGAGTGAGTGAGTGAGTGAGTAAGGGAGTGTTTGAGTGAGTGGAGTGAGACAGTGAGTGAGTGAGTGAGACAGTGAGTGAATGAATAAGTGAGGGAGTGGAGTGAGTGAGTGAGTGGAGTGAGACAGTGAGTGAGTGAGTGAGTGAGCGAGAGAGACAGTCAGTGAATAAGGGAGTGAGTGAGTGAGAGACAGTGAGTGAACGAATAAGTGAGTGGTGTGAAAGAGTCAGTCAGTCAGTGAGTAAGGGAGTGAGCGAGTGGAGTGAGACAGTGAGTGAGTGAGTGGAGTGAGACAGTGAGTGAGTGAATGAATAAGTGAGGAAGTGGAGTGAGTGAGTGAGTGAGTGAGTGGAGTGAGACAGTGAGTGAGTGAGTAAGGGAGTGAGTGAGACAGTGAGTGAGTGAGTCAGTGGGTGAGTGAGAGTGAATGAGTCAGTGAGTGAGTGAGTGAGTGAGTAAGGGGGTGAGTGAGTCAGTCAGTGAGTAAGGGAGCGAGTGAGTGAGACAGTGAGTGAGTGAATAAGTGAGGGAGTGGAGTGAGTGAGTCAGTCAGTCAGTCAATCAGTGAGTGTGTGAGTGAGTCCATTTTTGTTGACTGGGAAAAGAGGGTTACAAATTATTTCCCATTTTGGCTTTGTCCCAGTGGGAGGGGATACAGATGTAAACTGATTAATATTCAACCAGGTTAAGCTGTTGGTGGTTTTTAGTGATTGGGAAAGGGGGAGATTTGGCCAGGGCGTGGGAAATTCCTCTACTCTTTTGAGAAGTGCCATGGGATCTTTAACGTTCACCTGGACAACTGCCAGAATAGGCAGATAGGACCTTGGTAATAAAGTCTCATCTAAAAGTTGGCACCTCCAACAGTATGCTGGGGCATCAGTAAGGTTACCTATAACCAAGGGGATAATGTCCTCTGCCAAGCTATCAACACCACTTCTTGCAGCACCTGATGTTCACTGGGGGTCTCCCATTCTACTACTGACCAGGCCCAACCCTACTTAGCTTCTGAGATCTGATGGGATCAGGCTCCAAGGTTGGAAGGCCGCAGGCCTCCCTCAGACTCCTTCGTTTTCCTTCCAGGCTGAAGGGAAATTTTTAAAGAGCACCTTTTTCCATATATTAACATTAAACAGGGAACTCCCTTACCTCATTGGGAGCTCCTCCAGGCTAGTCTCATTTGTTTTTATAGAGCTCCAAAAGGAAGGGAGGGGATTGTAATTTGCCCCAGAGCGGCTGGCCACATGATCCCTCTCCACTTCCTGGATCTCCAATCTACCCTCACACTCCAACCTATTATGACATTTTTATAGCACAAGCGCAGGGGTGCACTCCATTCACCTGAATGGAGCGACATTTTCCAATGTAATTTCCCAATTGTAAATCGGGTTTTTGTACCTACTGATGTCAGCGTTCAACTAACAAGGTTCTTGTTAATTGAACCCTGGCATCAATAGGCACCAAAACCTGATTTACAATTGGGAAATTATATTTGAAAATGATGCTCCATTCAGGTGAATGGTGTGCACCCCTGCGCTCAACCTATAAAGACATCACAAAACGTCAAGGTGTGGGTACAGATCAGAGATTCGGGAAGTGGAGAGGGATTGTGCAGCCAGCCCCTCAGGAGCAAATTATGATCTTCTCCCTTCCTTTTGGAGTTGTATAAAAAAAAAAAATGAGATCAGCCTTGAGGATCTCCCGATGAGGTAAAGGAGCTCCCTGTTTAATATTTTCTGTATTTAAAAATACCAGGGAAAGGTGCTCTTTAATGGACACCTAAACCCTTTATTTTTGGGGTCACTATTTCAAAACTTAGAAATCATGATGAGTTAGATCAGGAGCTGTCATTTTACCCTACAGTGCTCCTTACCTTTAGTTTAGTGATTTAATGCATTTTTGTCATGTGTAAAAAACGTACACAAACCTCCCCTGGTTACAAAGTCAGTGCTGCAATCCAGCCATAACATGGTGTCAACTTGAGACTCTGATGCATGTGTTAAATGCCAGTTAGCATGTTGATGTCCTTTAGAAGCTAAACATTGTGAGCAGAAAAGGGCCAGCACATTGAGCTTCTATGACTCTTTAGTAGCTGTCTCGCTTCAATAGCATCAATACCATCTCACATCAACACCATCGTATGGCTGGATCACAGCGCCGACCTTCTAACAAGGGGAAAGATTGTGTATATTTTTCAAACATGACGAAAATGCATTAAATCACTAAACCTAAGGTAAGAAGCACTGTAGTGTAAAATTACAGTTCCTGATCTAACTCTCCACGATTTCCAATTGTTGAAACAGAAATCCCAGAAATAAAGGGTTTAGGTGTCCTTTAACCAGTCTAAACAGCTAAAGTAGGTGATATGATGCCTTTTATTGGACCAACAAAAAGTTTCAGTACATGAGTTTTCAGTAGTGCTATGAAGAATGCAGAATTCCATTGACAGAATTAACACAGAATGACCATTCCACTGGCAGAATTTCCGTGTGAATTTTGCTGGTCATTCTGCGGAATTCTGGCTACTCTTAGCAATAATACCCGACAGGGTGGTGGTGTGTTATCCGGACCGCCTAGGCGTAATGAGTCCCGACGCCACAGGCGAGAGGGCCTTATAGCCCTGGAAGGTCCGGTATAGCACACAATACCACCCTGTCGGTATTATTGGCGCTTAGAAAATGGGCATCAGCTAGATTTTTTCCAGTAGTTAACAGATAGGTACAATATTGAAAAAATATTACCTTAAAATACAAAAAAGTTTAATGGTAAAATAGTCCCTGGTTAACACAGTTGCCTTCTCTGCCTAGTACAGTTGCCAGTAGAGGGCGCTGTTACAGGAGCTAGCACTTTGGGAAATGTCTTTGAGGAATTTCCTATGGTTGTAGTATTTTGCAGTTTATTTTTGTTTCCTCTGTGGTACTTCTATTCAGTTCTCGCCCCTCACATTTAGTTTAAAGTAAGGTGTTAGCACCAATATTGGTTTTTAGTGTGTGCGTCTCATCTCCCTGGGCTATCTCCCCTCTCCACCAACAGCTGCCCTTGTCAACTGATGAAGGGTTTCAACGGTTTACGTTGACATCGCGATCCTGCTTGCCCACCGTGATCCATCCTGCCTTCATGCCGAAAGAAGAGACTGATGTTCCCTGACTGAAACTGGGAGATCAGGTAGAAAATAAGTGACTTTTAACTCTCACTCATCTTCGTAAGTGATCACAGTAGTGTGGGGCCAGGAGCGGCGACCAGGAGGCGGGTGGAGGAGAAATCGTGTGTCGGAGCAGCAGACTATGATTTTTGAGTGTGGGGTTGATTCTGTGTTCACCGACTAGGCAGACTGAGACAGCGGTGGCAGACAAGTAAAAAAAAAAAAGAGTGAGACCGTTTTAAAACCGGAAAAGAGGTGATCACAGTAGTGTGGGGCCAGGAGCCAGCGAGCGGGACGGCGGGTGGAGGAAGTCATGTATGATTTTTCAGTTGTGGGGCTGATTCTATGTTCATCGGCAGGGCAGATTGAGAGATCAGTGGCAGACACATAGAAAAAAAAGAGAGACTGTTTTAAATCCGGAAAAGAGGTACACATTTTTTTTTTAAACGGGCTGTTATCTAACAAGTCAGTGTGTGTGTGTGTGTGGGGGGCTCACACTGTCTTGCTAAGCGATGGAAAAAAAAATGGCAGCCATTTGAAATTATGTGCCCAATGCTTCAGCCAATGATGAAGCAGGCTAGGCACAAGACTATTTGGCTGGCCATGAGGCAGGTTTGGGCTGGGGCTTTTTATTTGGTGGGCATCTATTGTCTGATAGAAGCCCACCTAAATAACTGTCTCAGCCAATCAGAAGAGAGAATGGTCTTTGCCCATTTTCTAAAGAATTATATTCTGTGGAGCAACATTTTCATGCAGAAAATCATTCCATGACCATTTTTTCAGAATATATTGAGATCAGCAAAATTTAATTCTGCAGTAATGGAGCAAAGAACCTGTTCGGCATTATTCTGCTGTGGAATTCCACCACTCCACTTATGATGAAATTTGGTGAAATTTTGTCTGAAATGTAATTCTGCTGGAATTTGAAAATTCCGAAGAGCTGCATTTTTTAGACATACACAGGGTCCTTCTTCAGGTGATGGGAGGTTTCACAGAGTCCTTCTTCAGGTGATGGGAGGTTTTACAAGAACAAGGTTGTAAAACTGCGCATCACCTGCAGAACAGACCCACCTAGGCCTGAAAGCTTGAATGCATAAACATTTTTGTTGCTCCAAGAAAAGAAATCAGATCCCCTACTTTGTCCATCTGTTTGTACAAGGACCAATACGGTATTTCTTACCCATAACAAAACAAAATGGTAATATTAAATGCATGCTGAAAATACAAAATAGAGTTAAAATCGATGTTTCTACCATAGGTCTTCTTCAGAAATTATCTAAAAGAGAAAAAAGCCAAGTTAGTTTGACTAACTTGGCTTTTTTTCTCTTTTAAATAATTCCTGAAGACCTATGGTCGAAACATTGATTTTAACTCTATTTTCAGCATGCATTTAATATTACCGTTTTTTGTCTTCAGACCACACGCTGATGCAGCACTTCATGTTTTTATTTCTTACCCATAGTTTAGTGAACTATTTCACTGCTGCAGAGGCCAGAAAAGAAACTTGACGTTACAGTACGTTAAAGAGTTTATCGTTTGACAATGCTCCCAGTAGAACATTTTCTGATAAATTACCGTGCTGCTCCCAAGTTCGCCTTACCCACACTGAACCTCCTCTTTCATGCCTTCTGTTGATTTGCCCTGGACTGTCTCCCGCACACTCACCACTGTTCATTGTACACCTCCCTCTCCTCCCTTGTAGCCAGTTGTTTTACCCACTTTGTCTCCTTTACCTCCAAATTTTGGCTTGACTCCATCCCCCCTTTACCTTGCTTCCTCCTCATTTCTCCCTTCTCTAAACTCTGGAGTGCCTTCCCTCATCCATCCACTGTGCTTCTACCCTTCACGCAATGAAATCTCTTCTCCGTTATATCACTACTGACTCCTGCAATTGCCCCTGACATTGGGCCCTGGGCTTTTGTCAGTCATCATCCAACCCCTGCTCCCCCTCCACTGACACTAGTACAGCCCCCTTCACCCCTCCCCCAGTTTTAGGCCTTCCCTCCCACCCTGTACTTAGTACTACGTTGTTGCACACTGCTTATTGTTCTTCTGCATTTTATTGTATTGTATATTTTCTACTCAGACGCACTGCCTCTAAAATGACTCATTTTGTTGTATCTATATACATATTATTGCAATTTCTGATCACTGTATTTTGTAATTGCATTGTTGCTCTCTCTTTCCTTCCCCTTCCCCCCAGGACGGATCTGGGAATGAGCTGCTACCAGCTCAGTATGTCTATACTGGTAAAACATTTGAAGTAAATAAATGCATTCTATTTCTACAGCAAATCTCCCCAATATCCTCCACCAACTCCTCATAATATTTTTCTAGGTTACAGGGACACTGTCAACGCTTATTGCACCACATTATCTCCAGTTGAAAACCCACGTTATGATTGCCTACCTTCTCTAAAATTCATTGATGTTGCTGGCTATTTTAGTTGTTTCCTTTCTTAGTAGAACTGAAATGCATGCTAATGGTGTAGTTATTCCCAGCCTTGTTTTGTTTCAAATCCTTGGCCCACACTTGTTGCATTCTGCCTGAACATTAGGAACAACTCCAAACAGTGCAGATAGTCGTGATGCAATTGTCTCCTCTCCTCCCACTGGCTAGACTGCATTGGGGGTGTTCCCAAGTCCAGGAAAGATGCAGTGGGTGTCAGTGAAGGAATGTAAACAAACATGTTTTTGTGTGGTAGCACCAGTCTGTTTTTCACTTTTAAGAAGAAAAAAGGAATCAGAATCAAACTACCAGTTACATCAGCAATTTCTACAGAATGTGACCAATCATTACATGTTTTTTTTAAAGTAGAGACACTTTGAAGGCCTAAGGGGGCTGATAGCATTCATTTAATGCCTAACAATTCACACATAAATGGCAGTGAATTTGCACACTACTCACTTCATGGAGTTTTTGTGTAGAGCACATTTTACAATTCGTCACAATTGTGTGAATTTTGCTGTGCAAATTGGAGCAATTTGCCACTTTGTGGTGAATTTTTGCCATGATATGTGTCAATTCATGTAAGGTGTGGAGTGTGCTATGCTGGTGCGTGAACTGCAAAATTCACGCAGCAAGAAACTATGCAAATTGAGATGCTTTGCACAGTGCTACGCCTAGTGTGTGTGATCAACTTTCTCCACACCATAGTCTCTTCCAGCACATCTTATACTATACTATCACTGCATAACTGGGGTTTCCAAATCTATTTTTAGCAAAATCTCAATATAACTCGTCAGACTCCTGAGTTTGCAGTTTGATGGGCATCTACAGTCCAAACATGTTTCTACTTTTCCGTCAGGAGGTAGTTTATCACAATCTATTTGACATTTTCATTTTCAGTTAGATCCCAATCCCTTGAGATGTGAATAACTTTTGTAAAGTTTTATAGAGTCTGGAGATCAGATGCCTCATGGAAATTCCCTTGTATCATTTCCAAAATTACGTTTATAAAATAAACATGTGTATTCGTTTCCTTCCATCATTGCTGTAACTCATCTAGAAACATATAGGCCCAGATATTCAAACTGCGCCCGGCAATGGTGCAAGTTTGGGCGCAGCTCAACTTGGCTGCGCAGGGGCGTGGACTAGGCGATATTCAAAGGAGTTGCGCCATGGCTCAGCAGCTTGGAATATCGCACCCTGGCCACCCCCAGTGTGCATGGCGCAGTGGCACTGCGCCAGTGCAAGTGGCCAGAGTGGAGCATGGAGATGCGCTAGTGCAAGTACCATTGTACCATGCACAGCAACCGCAATATTCAAAACTGAACATGCAAATGGGGCCATAATGTATGCAAGGCGCACATGGGGCCATTTGCATGTAGGTGCACCATTCCCCGATGACTTGCGCCTGGCGCCCTGTCAGGCAGCAGCCGTCGGGGACCGACACCTTGCAGCCCGATCATGGGCATTCAGGCGTAAAGAGAGTAGTTTCCAGGTCTTCGACTATTCGCTCTCGATCGCAGGTATCTGTATAACATATTCCTTGGTGGTTCAGTGACCACTATCCGCTTGATCGTCAGCAGTTGCATGTGGTCCACCATCGCGCCTGGTGGCTCAGTGGTACTTTACCTGCCCACTGAGTTTCACCGCCTTCTGCGGTCAGCCGGGCAGCACCCCACTCACTCCAGCACCACCGCTTCAACACAATCCGACATCTCGCAGTAGGGGCCGCACGCCTGTTCACAGCGTGAGCCAATGGGTTTGTAGCCCTTGTCAGACAGCATATTCCAGATATGTGAATGATTCATTCACATATCTGGAATGTGTAGTAGCTAGGGCTGCACACCGGTTGGCTCACGCTGGAACCAATGGGCGCCAGCAGCCCTTACGAGGTGTCAGTCGGCAGGCGGCAGGCTGGTGGAATGTGCGCGCGCCAGCTGACTGGGGAGCGGGCGGTGGGGGCTCAGTGGGCAGGGGGTACCACTAGACCACCAGGGATATTGGAATTAGTTTTTTTGTACAACTGCCCGTAATCGGGAGGATAGCGGTCCACTGGACCACCAGGGATATTGACCTACTTTTTTTATACAGATGCCCACGATCAGGTGGATGGCAGTCCACTGGACCACCAGGGATATTGACCTTCTTCTTTTATACAGATGCCCACGATCGGGCAGATGGCAGTCCACTGGACCACCAGGGATATTGCCTTCTTATTTTATGCAGATGCCTGTGATCGGGCGGATAGCGGTCCACTGGACCACCAGGGATATTAAACATTTTTTTACACACAGATGCCCACAATCAGGTGGATGGCGGTCCACTGGACCACCAGAGATATTGCCTTCTTATTTTATACAGATGCCCGCGATTGGGCGGATAGCGGTCCACTGGACCACCAGGGATATTAAACATCTTTTTACATACAGATGCCCGTGATCGGGCGGATGGCGGTCCACTGGACCACCAGGGATATTGGACAGCTAAGCACCCACCCCACACTATTCCACTATGCCCAGGCTTACTCCCCTGGGTGGGGCTGCCAGACGAGTACCCCCCAATGGACAAGAAAGGTCAAACCCTGGCTTACCCCCCAGGGTGGGGCCACAGGAGTGGGACCCTCCGCTGGCGGGAGTAAAAGGGCAGCAGGAACTACAGCAGAGTACGTCATCATGCCTGGGGGAATGGCTTTTTTGTAATGCTAAGTGATGTCATACTCCCGAGGAGGTGGGACATTCAATGACATCCATGGGATGAACCTGATATCAGTTGCGCCTCCCACTGATGCAGTGGATCCCTCAGCCTCTGCCAGGGGTCTGTTTTGCATCGAACACTCAACCCCCCCCTTCCCTGGAGAAGGAAAGCCATCCCTTGGACACTCAGTCCTTCTCCCCCCAGCCAACCGGCCGACTCTGAAGACCATTCCCAAACTCGTGATGTTGGCGTTGGAAGTGGATGCCTTGTCACTGAGCCAGAGGTGCAGTTCAAACCTAGTTTATTTTATATCTTCTGCTAAGACATGTCTTCGGCTGCCCATCTTTAATGTCATACAGCTAGCAGATGAAAAGGTGATTAGCAACCTGGGAGTAGTCCTTGGTGAAAGACTAACCCTGGAAACCAAGGTGCTGGTTGTAGTCAAGGGGTGCTTTTGTAATTTCAAGACTATCGCCAAGCTATGCCACTTTGAAGAGCCAAGAGATCTGAGAACTCTGCCAAGTCCTGGTGATCAACCTAACCTTTGCTGAGGGGAGATGTGGTATATAGGCAACACAAGGCAATTCTGCTTCTTTGATGCCTTTTCCCCGAGGCTCAGGTTGCCATACAAAACAAGTACAACAAAGCAAAAACAGACATAGAGATTTTAACATAAATAAGAAGTTTTCCCAAAGATACAGCATATTTTCCTGTTAGCTCGTTATTAATTCAAGATATGAATAATAATTAAATTAGGTCAGACAGTAAGCCATATTTAAACAATGGTATTTCATAGCCCCCTTTAAAGGCCCCTACTGTGCTGGCAGATCTAACGTAGATAGGCAAAGCCTTCCCTAATATTGTGGCAGCAACCAAGAAGCACATGTCCCTGGAGACATTTAGCCTAAATCGCAGGACCAACAATAAGCCAGCACCGGTGGAGCAGAGAGGGTGGACAGAGGTAACTGGAGTCAAGAGATCTTTTTAGACAGTTGGTACCTACACCATTGTGGGTCTCATATACTAATAATCATATTCTGAAGCTGACATGCCACTGAATGGGCAGCCAGTGTAGTTCACGGAGCACCAGTGTGATTTAATCTCTACAGGACAAAAATCAAGCATGCTGTCATATTCTGGACCAGCTGCAGGCTGCACAACAGACTCCCAGATAACCCTAGGTCAAGAACTTTACAGTAATCCAGCCTGGATGTGACAAAGGCATGGACTATCATCACCAAGTCACCAAGCATTAGAAAGTTTGATCTGGGTGATGTTTCAGAGATGGGAAAAGCCACTGCATACAACTGACGACATCTGGTTATCCAGTGTCACCTTGGAGTCCATAGTGACCACCAGATTCCTAACTGCATCCACAGTTCCAAGGGAGGCACCATTTAAAAATGGCAGCCAGGTGTCACTCCCTGTCCTAACCGTCCCTCGGTGGCCCAGTTCAATAGTCAACACTTTAGTCTTACCTGGGTTGAGACTTAATTAGTTGGTGGCCATCTAGCTATTGATCTGTTTTAGCCAAAGGTACAGTACAAAACCAATATTTATCCAGTCAGGTGCACAGGACAGGTAGGTTCTTACTCTAGCAGGGTTTGAGTTTGTGATCTTCTGGTTCCCAAGCCTGTCCTCTAACCACTAGGCCACACAGCCTCCCTTACTGTACTTGCTTATACTGCCTGCTACTTTGTTTCCAACTGTAAGTTTTGCTTCTCTGCTTAACTTCCCCAGAAATCCTCTGTAAATGAGCTCAGTGGGCCTTTCCTGGGAAAATCTTTAAAGCAGCAGTGTTTGTGAGGTGGCAAAAAAATTCCTCATACAGTTCCAACTCCCCATTAACAATATGCAACGATACAGGGACTGAATCTAAGGTTTATGTAAACAGCACATTACTATTCAGCAGGTTTATAGTGACCCATTTCAGTGTTATTTTTTTTCATGTAGCTTTATACCCTTAGGCAACTTGTCAGGTCCTTGTCACCACTGCCCCTTGGCTGGCATCCCACCTTCCCTGGACCTACCTGCACCAAGTTCTCCATGGATTCCCCCTGTGGTAGGGCCAGAGGGGGGGAGGCTGTTCTTCCCCTCAGAGTACAAATCCAGATGCTCCAGGTGTCCAGTGATGATGCAGGTAAGAGGAGATGCATGGGGCACCATATAACCCTCAGCTTGCTTTCTCCATTTTCTTCCCAAGGTCCTGCTGTGGTGTCACCTCAGTACGTGCATGTGGAGGCACACATGTCCAGAAGATCCACAGCTCTATCCATTGAGCCACTTAATACTGGCACTACCACCGGCCCCCCACCTGGAAGCAGTGAGAGACCGAGATGACTGGCCATGCCTCACCTGGAGAGGAGAGCAGTTTGTGGCCCCCTTAATCCTCTCCCACCCTGCCGACCCCTGGCAACCCATGCTCGTTCCCGAACACGGGTGACTGGTGTGGAAGGAGATAAGGCATTCAACTCCATGCCACCAGGCTGGCTCATTTCAGTCTTAACTTTTCCAAAACTGGATAACATACTCAGTTGTCAAGTGACAAGACTATATTACATGAATCTCAGTCAGGCTTTAGGGATTTTCATTCAATAACTACCTCATAAAAATGACACATGACATAGCAACATCCATGGACAAAAAAAAAGAAAAATGTAAACATCTGTCACTGAATTTGGTTTGTAGCCGTTTCCACTAACTGTACATTACTGCTTCCTATGTAACCAGTTTTGTTCCTACTCATTTCTAGTCTGTATTGCCTCTACTCTCTTATGCCTTGTGTTGGCTCGCTCCTGCAAAATACGTATGCGTAGTTTTCTTAGATCTTAGTAAAGCTTTTGATACTGTTGACCATGATATACTCCTGAACAATCTGAATAACCTCAGACTAGACCCTACTGCCATGCGCTGGTTTTCCACTTACCTTTCAAACAGGCAACAACAAATGAACGGGCAGGGTGATCTCTCCTCTCTCAAATCTCTGACCAGGGGAGTACCCCAGGACTCCATACTTGGGCTCTTATTGTTTCTAATCTACATTAACAACATCAGTGCAAATGTCACCAACGCTAGGATACATCTTTTCGCTGATGATACTGTACTACACATATCTGGCCCTTCCCTTTCTACAACCTGTGCTGATCTACAAGATGAATTCATCCGGCTCCAGCTAAACTTATTCCATCTCAAACTGTTTCTAAATGCAAAAAAGACGAAGGTCAGGCTCTTCTCCACTTGCACTCAAGCAGCCAAAGCCCCCCCCCTTCAGCCATCCTCATCAAACAGTACCCTTGCTAAATGAACCACTCGAAGTGGTGGATTGATTCAGATATCTAGGTTTCTGAATAGACCACCAGCTCTCATTCGTAATACACTTGGAAGAGCTCGGCTCAAAACTGAAAAAAAGAGACTGGTCTTTTTCTTTAGAACTAAATGCCTACTTGCGCATGATGCCAGGAAAAAACTTGTACAAACCACATTCATCCCTCTCCTCGATTATGCCGACCTTATATATTGCCACAGCATGGTTTTTGCTCTTAAAAGACTGAATGTGCTCTATCATAAAAGACATAATCAATCAATCAATCAAACTTTATTTTTAAAAAGGCACTTTTCTTAAAACCAAAGCGCCTGTACAATTTCATAAAACAATAAATAAACAAAATCTAAAACTATTATAAATCAATAAAAGCTATGTTAAAAAGGTGGGTCTTCAAGGCTCCTTTAAAACTCAGGACAGTCGGACTACTTCGCACCTGACGAGGTAGAGAATTCCACAGGGTCGGGGCCATAAAACTAAATGATCTAGCCCCTGAAGTCTTCAAATGGACCCTGGGAATATCCAGCAATTCCCTCGTCAGTGGATCGGAGGGGGCGGGACGGACAGTAGGGGCAAAGGAGCTCTTTCAGGTAAGTAGGTCCCTTGTCATGTAGGGCTTTATAGGTCAGCAAACCGACCTTGAAGGTGATTCGCCAAAATACTGGCAGCCAGTGCAGTCCGCGGAGCACAGGCATCATATGGCTGGATCTAGAAGAACCAGTCAGTAACCTGGCCACCGCATTCTGCACTAGCTGCAGATGGCGAAGCTCAACCCCCGATATTCCTAGGTACAGGGAGTTGCAATAGTCAAGGCGGGAGGTAACGAAGGCGTGGATCAATGTTGGGAGATCTTCTGGAGGAACCAGGTGCTTCACCCTGGTGATACTCCTCAGATGGAAAAAGGAAGTTTTGACAACCACTGACACCTGAGCTTTAAGCGTCAAGTGGTCGTCAATTATTATGCCAAGATTCCACACCTGATCTGAGGTCGTCAGCGGAACGCCTGCAAGCCATAAGCCTGAGTGCGATCCAGCTGGCAAACCCGCCTCACAGCAACCTTTGTCCACAACCAACACCTCAGTTTTCTCTGGGTTTAACCTCAACCAACTCTCAGACATCCAATCTTGGATTTCTGCAAGGCAGTTATTGAATACCGACAAGGCAGCATCCTGGCCGGGCACAAAAGACATATATAGCTGGGTATCATCAGCATAGCAATGGAAACCCAGACTGTATCATCTTATAATCGCTCCCAACGGCAGCATATACACCGCAAATAACATAGGCGCTAGAATAGAAGCCCTGCGGTACCCACAAGATAGGGAGACTGATGCCGAGGAAAAATTCCAACACCACCCTCTGAGTCCTACCTTCGAGGTAAGATCTAAACCACCTAAGGACCATACCAGATAATCCACAGATGGACCACAGACGCTCTAACAGCACACCATGATCAACAGTGTCAAATGCTGCTGAGAGATCAAGAAGTACCAAGACAGAACGGGTCCTACGATCTCTCGCTATTAGGAGGTCATTTAGTACCCGAACAAGTGCTGTCTCAGTACTATGCCTCTTCCTAAATCCAGATTGGAGAGAATCGTAGATATTGTTGTTGGTCAGATGATCCTCCAGTTGCCTTGCGACCACCTTCTCAATAACCTTACCCACAAAGGGTAGGTTAGAGACTAGTCTGTAATTTGCTAGACAATCTGGGTCTAAGGAAGACTTCTTTAAAGAGAGCTAACTATAGCCTCTTTAAGGGGATCTGGAAAGATCCCCCTCTCCAAGAACTTCCAGACTATCAAAGCCAGGACTAGGCCGATTTTATCCACACAATCCACTAAGAGGCGTGTGGGGCCAGGGTCCAAATCACAGCTGGTTGGTCGCAATGCTCGGATGACCATCACAATATCATCGATTTTGGGGGAGGCTGAAGTCAGACCATGCCAACTGGGTGTTCGACATCTCCAGCCGACCATCACCGCTCCCATTGGAGAGGGAAGAACGGACGTCTGATCTGATTTTGGAAACCTTATCTGCAAAGAAGAGAGCAAACTCCTCACACTGTTCTGTGGAAAAGGCCCTTCTGGGCTGAAGACAGACTGGATTGCACAGTCTGTCCACAGTCCGAAAGAGCTGAGCTGGTCTATTCTGTGCAGCCGCTATCTCCCTGGACAAGAACTCTACCTTCTTACGAGAGATTGCAGATTGATAAGCCATATAATGGTCCATCAAACTAAGTCTGTCATCATCCAGACCAGACTTCCGCCAACACCTCTCCAGCCTTCGTCCAACCCTCCTCAACTCCCTCATGGTCTCATCAAACCATGGATACCTGGGGCGAAGAGTGAGAGGATGAACACGAACAGGTGCGATAGAATCCAGGGCCCCCCGTAACCGCCCTATTATAGGCCTGTACTAGGTCACCTGGATCCAAGCAATCTATCGGAAGGTCCGATAGGTCCAGCACTGCCATCAGGTCATCTGGGGACACACCCCTTAATGGGCGGTACTGGACCATCTCCAAAGAGGCTGACCTAATAGGGGCAGCCTCAAAATTGAACCTAATGGAGTGATGGTCAGACCATCCGGGTGGTTCCACCACCAAATCAGATATCCTCATCTCCAGAAGGAACACCAGATCCAATGAGTGCCCACCAATATGGGTCGAAACTACCTGTGTGAAGCCCAGTGATAACATCAAGTGGAGGAAGTCTTGACCAAAGTGTGAGAGTTCATAGTCGACCCAAGCATTGAAGTCCCCCAGAACCAACCATCTGGGGGACCCCAACGTCAGGTCAACAATGAAATCTGCGACTTCCTGCAGGAAAACAGTCTCGTCACCTGGTGGACGGTATACGAGAAGTATCCTGCACCCCACACCCTCGCCTAAAACACACTCAAAGGATCTGGTGACTCCCACCGGTACCTCCACCAGGCCCAATTCTGATTTAAAACAAATGGCAATGCCCCCGCCCCTACGATCCTGCCTCGGGCGGTGTATCACGAGTACCCGGACGGAACTGCTGCGGCTAAAACTGGCCCAGCATTTCCATCCAGCCAGGTCTCGGTAATGCATGCTAGGTCAGCTGACCCAACAAGATCGGCTATAATGGCCGTCTTGTTTTTAATAGACCTAGCATTGCACAACACCACCCGAGCAGGATGAACCTCCGATGATGAGCGCCTTACCTGCTGATAACCAGAACCCTTGGGTATGGGCACAAGACAGGAAGAACCCCTCTCCTGTGCCCATTTCGCCCCAAGGCGTCTCCTTGACCTCACTATCCCTATCCGCCCGCTCCTTTCCATTCCCCCCACAGGCCCAGCTCCAACCCTCCTCCTCCCCCTCACAATCCTCAGAGCCCTACACCTTCTATAGGCACCCGGTGACAGGGGGGGACAGGAGAAAGGACGAAGCTCCCTGAGCCTGGAGGGGGAATAATAGCCGACTGTCCTATTTTCACTCCAACACATAATGAATAACACAACTAATTACAGTAAACCCCACCGGTTTATATAAATAACAGAAATTCTAAAACACAGCACCCAAATAACGAAATATAAATACTGCAAAACAAAATTATACCCTAACAGTACAAATAAAATTAACCACACTATATTCAAAATATAAAATATAAATACAATAATTAAGAACAAAACAAAACCATTTTCCTAACAATGTGTCAGAGCTTACACTTCAATTTTATCAGAAGCAGTTATCCAGCTGCCCCCACCCACAGTGCCCTCACCACTGCAAAGGAGGGAGCTTTCCACCTATACAGAACCCCTTATTATAAAATTTTGACTCAAAGTTTAAATCTCCCGTAATCCTAAATTCAATACTCTCGTTTAACCCAAAGGAAAACCAAAAACAGGAGTTCAAGGTTTTTTTTTTTTTTGATGTCCACACTTATTGTGCTCTCACCACTAGTATGGACCAAAGTTTTAGTCAGTCTCCTCTCACAAGACTGAACTAATAAACTCAAGTTTTAGTCTTTCCCAGTCGTTTTCCCAAAGTATCATAAACTGGCAAAAAGTTCAGATATACATCACCAAGTCAACACCACGATCCTCATAGATCCAATTTCAGTGCCAAAATCCTATAGGCATCCAATAGAAAGCTCCAGCTCCAGCTGACAGTCCAGACTCAACCTAGCCCTCGCTACAATGAGGCAGGCTGAATCACCCTCCGGTGGTTCCCCTGTCTCAACTAGGAAGCAGAGCTAACCCCACCACCCTCCGGAGGCAGAGAAACCCGCTGCCCTGTCTGGGCCAGGGAATCTGGACACTCAGTTCCAAATAATTGACTGTTTCCACTGTCCAATTGCTCCACAGACGCCTCCTTCCACAGCAGGTCCAGTCACAATGTGGAACCGATCACCTCCTCTTCCTGCAGTCCGGCAGAATTTCCTCCCAGATCGAAACCGGCGCTCCACCACTAAGCGTTCCTCCCAATCCTCCAGCACACGGATGGTTACCAACGGACTGTCAGCAAACAGGACTTCCACAACGGCAGCAACAGTTGAAAATCGGACCCCACACACTGCTCCCAGCGAAACGGCCAGCAATCAATATCCAGCAATATGACCTCTAGCCGGCTGACCACGACTCAACGCAGGCAAGTCCTCTCAATTTCCTAAATCACTTTCCGTTACTTTGAGTTTCAGATGGCTAAGCTCAGTCGGTACTGAACAATAGCCAAACAATAAAACGGTGATGCAATATAATAAAATAAAGTACGATATAGCCTAAACGGCAAACAGTAAACGGGCAAACGGACCAAAAAAAAGAACAATTTAAACAGTTTTAAGCAGTTCAGAGCCAAAAAAACAAGGAGAAAATGAAGAGTTCACACATGGCTGCCCAGCGTACATAAGGTTCATTACGAACGCCCCAGCCAGAACCCACCACTGCACGCTCTATGCACAAATTGGCTGGTCTTCACTTTCCAACAGAAGACTAAAAAATGCTCTGCTATGGACCTACAGAGCCATCAGAGGCAAACTCCCTCATTACATTACTGACCTGTTTAACCAGTCCTCCAGTACCTACTCACTAAGGAGGCATTCCTACCTTCAGCTGGAGACACACCTAGGGTCGCTTCACGTTATGGTGAAGCCACTATCGGACATTCCCTCCCCTCACTATGGAATAACTTTCAGCACTCATTTAAGCTAGTCTCTACCATCTGCATAGGGTCCTTCAAATCTCTCTTAGACAAAGCTATCCAAGAAAAATGCAACTGTCACTCCTAATCCTGTCTCTATCCATCTTCTTCACCTCCTCTCCTTAACTCAGCCCTTTTTCCCCCTTCTAAACCTTCTTTCCTAAAACCCTAGCCTCGTCTACCAAATATGTAACTGACTGTATGTGTAATGCACTGATACCTATGTTGCACTCCTCTAAATGTTGCATTATTGTACAATGCTCTCTATGTAGTTAGTACAACTCTGTAAACTTATTTGTTGTAAACTGTCAGTCTGTATAATCCTGTCTGTCCAGGACCTCCTTGAAAATAAGCCTGCTTAATGGAGCCTCTCCTGGTGAAATAAAAATAAATAAAAAGGGATCGTGTCCCAATTAGGCAGCCAATTATCAAAATAAATAAATCAAATAAAAAAGTGACCTAGATGAAGCTATTTTTGTAGGTTCATTAAAAGTCTTATATTTATTTACTCCAACCAGGATAACTCCTTGATATGCAGCATCTTGTTTTCATGAGGGTCCCAGGAGTACAGCAGCAGTTAACAAATTAACATACAGTAGTCAAGCAGAAATAGTTATATGTAAACTAAAATACACAAGGCAAAAAAACAATTGCTGCCACCTCCCTTCTTAGCAACTCCTGCCGCACCATCATCTGAGATATCCCAGCTGGCAGTAGGATAGCGGAGATACTCCCCTCCCTCCAGGAAGGAGGAGAGTGCCTCTGGGCCACTCGACCCTCCTTCCCCCAGCCAGCCTGATAACCCGTGTTGATTACAGAACCCGGGTCACCAGCGTCACAAGGGGTAACCCTACCACTGCGCTGATTAACAAGTTCTTTATTTTGATTTTACACTTGTCTTTCACACTTCAGATTCACCTAGTGCACACTTTTCTGTCTTTTCCAAATATAAGATCATCAATCTGCAAAGATGGTGGCCACGCTGAGCCAGTCTTCAGATTAGCTCCTGTGTTTGTTCATTTGTTGCTTGTCTAAGTCAACCGAGTATACTTTGCTCTTTTATGTTTTTTCCATTTTTTTGTATGTGCATGGTTTGAAATTGGAGTAAATAGCTCTGTAGTAGAATTTTCAGAGCTTCCGAACTGCTACATTCTGTATTATTTGTCCATTTAGAGGACGTTGTGGAGGGGAAACGCTTTCTGTTCAGACTTCACAGAAGACGTGGCAGAGGGGAAACGCCTTTTGTTTGACTACCACTGCATCTGACTGGGAAATCTTTGATATTTGATCTCGGCTTATTTTGCTGGATTTTGGTAACTTTTGCTGAAGTTTTGACTCAAGATCCATGACCATTGTGGTTATCAAGGTCCTTGCTTTGATTGAGCAGTGTCGGGTGGAGGGGGGGGGGCCCTGATTTTCACTGCTTCAGGGCCATATCGACTCCCAGGAACCAAGCAGGAGTTGGCTGGGATTTGCCCCAGGAAGCTGATGGCATTATCGAAGAACACCCCTAAGAGGCCTCAGGGTTGGTCCGGGAGGCCTAATTACCATGACCTTTGTAGCTGCGGGTCCCGGGAGTGATTGGGGTCCATTTTGGGGTGGTGGATGGGGAGTCTCTCCTCCCTTCTTATAAACTTATTTGCCCTGGTCCAATACTTGGTCCCATTTCACTGTTTGGCCTTTGACCCATGAAGCGAGGATCTGGGTGACTATGCCTGATCGGTGTTTGGACTTTGGATTTCCTTGCCTGGATCCATCCTTGTTTTTTGGTACAGGGTGGACCTTTTCCTTGGGAGCTGATTATTTGATGGTAGCTCGGTAGAGTGGAGGTGCCTACTGACTTATTCGTAGATCAGATACATTACATCTCTCTCCTGTTCTGGACCTTGGAGTATCTGCACTTAAAAGGACAATATTATTCTACGTCCTGTCTATGACTTATTGTGACTTATACAGTGGAACCCGGTAGTGAGAGGACCTGGGGTCCACACTTTGACTTTTTATGTTACCTTTTTGACTTATTATTTTGTATTTGTTTGTTTCATGCTTTATGATTTTGTTCAGGCAGTGAGAGGGCTTGAACTTATTTTTCCTTTTCTAGCAGTGAGAGTGCTCGGATATTTTTTTTTTCTTTTTCATTTTAAAACTCATTCATTTTTATAGTCCAAGTAGTAATTTAAATAATCTTGGAACTTTCTTGTACAGTTCTGGACTTTGTAAGTCAGTGAGAGTGCTTTACAATGACACTGTAAGAGAAAGGACTGAAATAACTTTTATATGTGTGCAGAGGTCTCTAATCCAGTATACAGGGGTTAGGGCAATACTTTTAAAGTTGGTTTTATCTTTTGGTGAAGCTTTTGTGTTTCGTTTTAGTCTTTTTATTTTGGGGGTGGGGTTGTATTTGTTACAGATTGTGCTGTTTTGTGTGGTTATATATTATTTAGTTTGGGTTATTTGTTTTAGAAAATGTGTTGGCCAGGGTTGACGGTTAGGCATTATTCCTCCTCCAGGCTGAGAGATCTCCACCCTTTTTGTTGCCCCCCCCCTTATCCCCAGAGGTGTATAGATGGTGCAGGGGTTTGGGAATAGCAACGAGGGTTCGGGCGGGGACTCGGCCTGCTGGGGGAATGGAGAGGAGTGGATGGATTGGGATAGTGGGGATAAGGAAATGCCCTGGGGCCAAATGGGTCCAGGAAAGGAGTCCTCCCTGTCTGGTTCCTATACCCAAGGGTTCTGCCTATTGCAGACAAGAAACTTGGTCTTCCCCAGCTGCTCATCGAACTTGGGCGGTGTTATGCAATGCCAGGTGGATTGAAAACAAGACCGCCATAATTAGGGATCTTGTTAATTCAACCGACCTGGCTTGCATCACCGAGACCTGGCTGGATGGAAATGCTGGCCCTGTTTTGGCTTCTGCGGTTCCACCCGGGTGCTCGGTGATACACTGCCCGAGAATCGATCGTAGGGGCGGGGGAGTGGCCATTTGTTTTAAATCAGAACTGAACCTGAGGGAAATTCCAGTGGGAACCACCAACTCCTTTGAATGCATTGTAGGCGAGGGTGTGGGGTGCAGGATTCTTCTCGTCTACCATCCACCAGGAGACGGGAAGGTTTTCCTGCGGGAAGTCGCGGACTTCTTCACCGTCCTAACATTGGGACCCCATAGATGGCTGATCCTTGGAGATTTCAATGCTTGGGTTGACGATGAACTCTCGCAGTTTGGACAAGACTTCCTCCAGTTAATGAGTTTACTGGGCCTCACACAGGTTGTTTCCTCCTCGACCCACATTGGTGGTCATTCATTGGACTTGGTGTTTCTCCTGGGGATGGAGATATCCAACTTGGTTGTGGAACCAGTTGGATGGTCGGATCATCATACCATCAGCTTCAGTTCTGAGGCCCCCCCCAAGAGGCCTGCCCCTATGGAGATGGTCAAGTACCGCACTTTGAGGGGTGTATCCCCAGATGGCTTGATGGCGGTGCTGGACCTATCAGGCATGCCGAGGGAATGCATGGATCCAGGGGATCCTGTACTTGCCTATAATAGGGTGGTGACAGAAGCCCTGGATGCCATTGTTCCCGTTCGTCCACTCTCCCTTCACCCTAGGTCTCCATGGTTTGATGAGGACTTGAGGGAGTTGAGGAGAGTTGGACGAAGGCTAAAGAGGTGATGGCGGAGGTCCAGCCTGGTGTGTGACTGTCTTAGTTTGATGGACCATTATTTGGTCTATCAATCAACAATCTCCCATAAGAAGGCAGAATTCCTGTCCAGGGAGATTGCTGCCGTACAGAATTGACCAGCTCAGCTTTTCCGGACTGTGGACAGATTGTGCAATCCACTCTGTCTTTAGTCCAGAAATTCTTTTTCACAAGAGCAGTGTGAGGAGACTGCTCGATTCTTCGCAGATAAGGTTGCCACGATCAGGTCTGATATCCGCCTGACCCTTTCTCTAGGGAGTAGCAGTGGTCGGCAGGAGATGTCAGACCCCCGGTTTGAGTGGTGTGACTTTGGCCAGCCTACAATCAGTGATACTGTGATGGTTATCCAGACTTTACGTCCTACCAACTGTAGTTTGGAGCCAGGCCCTATGCGCTTGCTTGTTGGCTGCGTTGTCATCGGACCGGTCCTTGCTGAGGTAGTCTGGTTATCCTTGAAGAGGGGAATTTTTCCAGCTTCCCTTAAGGAGGCCATGGTTCGGTCCCTTCTTAAGAAGACCTCCTTGGATCTGGACTGTCTTACAAACTACAGGCCGGTCTCTTACCTTCCCTTTTTGGGTAAGGTTATTGAGAAGGTGGAGGCTTTATAGCTGGAGGACCATTTGACCAGCCACAATATCTATGATTCTCTCCAGTCCGGTTTTAGGAAGAGACATAGTACCGAGACGGCTCTTGTTCAGGTACTAAATGACCTCCTGATAGCGAGAGATTGAAAGACCCGTTCCATCTTGATCTCTCTGCAGCATTTGATACTGTGGACCATGGTGTGCTTTTGGATCGCCTGTGGTTTATCTGTGGACTGTCGGGGGCTGTCCTCAGATGGTTTCATTCTTACCTCATGGGTAGGACTCAGAGAGTGGTGTCTGGGGTTTGTACCTCAGCTCCATTGTCCCTGCCCTGTGGGGTTCCGTAGGGATCCATTCTAGTGCCCATGTTGTTTGCAGTGTATATGCTGCCATTAGGAGTGATTATTAGATGGTATGGCTTGAGTTTTTACCGCTATGCAGATGATACTCAGCTATACATGTCTTTTGTACCTGAACAAGATGATGCTGTCTCAGTGCTCAACAGTTGTCTGACTGAAATCCAGGCCTGGATGAATATGAGCTGGCTAAGGTTGAACCCTGAAAAACTGAGGTGTTGGTTGTGAACCCGGGTCGTCATGAGGCGGGTGTGTTGGCAGGTTCACCTTCGGGCTTGTGGCTTGGAGGTGTCCAGCTAGCTACCTCAGACTGGGTACGGAACCTAGGTGTTATGTTTGATGACTGTCTGACCTTGAAATCACAGGTATCAGCAGTTGTTAAAACCTCTTTTTACCATCTGAGGAATACTGCCCGGGTGAATCATCTGGTTCCTCCCGATGATCTTTCAATGTTGGTTCATGCCTTCGTCACCTCCCGGCTTGACTACTGCAATGCCCTTTACCTAGGGCTGTCGGGGTTGATATCCACCGCTTGCAGCTGGTGCAGAACACGGCTGCCAGGCTATTGACTGGTGTTTCAAGAGCCAGTCATATAACGCCTGTGTTCCGCGGTCTGCACTGGCTGTCGATTAAGTGGCAGATCACCTTTAAGGTTGCTTTGCTAACCTATAAGGCTCTACACGATCAGGGACTGAGTTACCTGAAAGATCTCCTTTGTCCCTACTGTCCCTCTCTGATCCACCAATGAGGAATTGCTAGAGGTTCCCAGGGTACGTTTGCAGACATCGGGAGCAAGGGCATTTAGCTTTGTTGCTCCGTCCCTGTGGAACTCTCTACCTCATCAGGTACGAGATTGCCTAACCGTCCAGAGTTTTAAAACTGCCTTAAAAACTTATCTTTTTAACGTGGCTTTTGTTGACTGATGTGGTTATTTGTTATGTGATTTTTATACTGTTCTTTGCTGGAATTTATATGTTGTTTATAATAATTTATTCTATCTTATGTATTTTATTGTACAGGCGCCTTGGTTTTAGAAAGGCGCCTTTTTATAAATAAAACTGATGATGATGACTGTACACTGCTGTTGTCTCCATGTCAAACAGCTTGTAAAACACTTCCAGCACACAGTTTCATCTGAAGGAAGGTATCACATAATAATGTCTGCCAAATGCAGTGTTAAGTGTTGTTAAACAGGGCAGCTTCTCAGCTGGAATCTGTCTGTAGCCACAGCTTGCACCAAGATAGCTGAATATTTTGCACTCAAACAGGCTTTTACTTGAAAATAGAGCTTCTTGCTCTAATATACACAATCCTCTATAAAAATAAAGATTTTATAATCATCATTGTCATGGTTTATGTATTTTGGAATTAGGAGGTATTCATGATGTATGGTTTCATCCAGATATCTGTGGTCTAAACATGCTCTCAAGCTTCCTATCATTTTCTGCTATTACCACAGAATTGGTTAATTCAGTCTTCTTTAGTTTAATGATGTGGCTATTACACTAAACTTCCCTGTTCTTATGAGCATTGTACAATTTGTCTCTACATATCACACATCTCTTGCTGGGTACTGGGATGCATTTTGATATGGTTTTGTTTGCTGAGACATCCAATATGTGTTAGATGCACACCGCCATCTTTATATTCCAAGTGAGGCTTGAGACACAAATAACCCATATGGTGGGGGCAGCTCCATAGGAATACACATAGCAAGCCGTTACCTGTAAAAGCTCCCAAGAGTGAAGTGGGATACAAAACTTAAAAACCAGCAGTCATTGGCTACTGTATGTAGATGAACCCCTTTCCTACAGTCAGCTGAACCTGTCCTTAAAATGAATGGATGTTCAGTTGCCTGATTGCGGTTAGAAAGCACAGACCCTTCCACTATCTGATGCAGGAGCCTATATCCTGGCTTTTGAAAACTGGTCCTCATCTTTGTTACATTCTTCCTCCATTCTCTGACATGATACTATCAAAATCTTGTGTCTTGTGTGACTGCAGTAGGTCAGTACTGTTTAGATGGATGTAGAATTTCCTTTAACAACTACAATGTACTGTATTTATTTCATGTTTCACTAAGAAAGACATACTGAGCTGATAACAGCTCATTTCTTGATGAGTCCTGCATGTGAAGGATAAGGGAGATAACTCAAGGGCCGGAAAAACTAGTATTAACAGCATTACAATACCAGAACTCATATACAGCCATGTAGTATAACAAATGAGTATAATCATGAACACTGCAAGGCCAATCAGTACAACAGGCACATATAGTAGATAAAAACTGAGCTTCGATAGGCAGGGGGAAATTACTCTTACAGGTATTGTGGGGGGGAGGAGGGGAGCAAAAAAGGCAGCTGGCGCAATATAAGTGGGGGGAGGAAGTCAAGAGGTATAAGGGTCCGGGACAGCTGCAAGTGGGAGTAGAAAAGTCACGAAGAAGAGAGTTAAGGGAGAAAGCAGAAGAGGCAGAACGGATTGATAGGGGAAGGGTGGACCAGAGTTTAGGAACACGATATGAGAAGGCAGCTTGACTAACAGTAGATTTCCTACATGGAATAGAAAGGGAATGGGAAACACTGCTGCAGAGAGTGTAAGAGGAAGGAGGGGAAGAGGATAGTAGGGAGGTAAGGTAGATGGGGAGGGAACCAAACCAGAATCTGGATATAAAGGAAGCACAAAGGAAAGGTGCATGACATCAAGGGGGGGGGGGACAGAAAGGGATGAGTACAGTAAGCAGTGGTGGGTGCGAGTGGGTGGAGACAATCCTCCAGTATTCAGTCCATTTTTAGGCCACTAGATGGTGTACACTCCCAGGTGAAACTGGTGGTGTGTAACAACTTGCAGCTTTCTGGATGGTTACACTTTACCTGGGGGAAGCAGTGAACTGAAACTGAAGTACCCATAAAGTTTCAGGCACTGTTTGGCTTCTTCAGCAGAATGATACCATATTTTTACTAGTGATCACATGGTACAGAACATAGAAACATAGACGATGCCAGCAGTAAAAGACTGACGGTCCAGCCAGCCTGCCTGTAGTCCCTTATCTATCCCTGGGACCTGTCATCCAGGGTACTAGCTCTCACTCTCCTCCCCCCATTTTCCTCCCTGCTACTATTTCTTTTTGTATAAGCAGAATTTATTGAATTGTCAACAATATGATGTTTAAAACAAATATATGACAACAACATACAACACAATATAGTTCCTGGATTTAGAGTAGCAGTGAGCAATAAAGCCAGCTCTAGTTTGTGCTAGAGTCAATACCACAAAATACAAAATCAGTAAAGTAAAAGTGCAGCATGCAGGCCCCAGGCATCCCTCCCTGTAAACCATGGACTTCATTCAAAACCTCCAGCTTTGAACGGGAGAAAAGGAGGTAATTCACTTTGAAAGAATGAAGGTAGGGTCCCTCGCCATTACAAATAGAACCCATCTGTTCCATTTATTTCCCTATTTCTCATTCTGCTGCCTAATTGTGTGGGTTAATATTTCCATGGTGTGTATGGAGTTGATCAAAGTTATCCAATTCTCAGTAGTAGGGATTCCTACTGTAAGCCATCGTTCTGTAATGCATTTTGTCACCATAATATGTAATAAGCAGCGGATCATGACGTCTTTAGAGTCCCTTTGGGTACAGAGTAAACAGTTATAGATGTTCTGTTAGCATCAGTTGCAGATCAAAAATCTCTTGAAGGACTTTCTCAATAGAGGGTAAAAAAAGGGGAAGGTGGGGGCAAACCCAAGAAATGTGGCGTTGGTCAGCTCTCACCATTCCACACTGTTTCCAGCAACAGCTATAAGGGGCAGTGCAATGATGTACCTGCTGTATGGAGTTAAAATGAAATTGTATACGACATTTCCAGCTGAACTCTCTTCACATCACTGAGGAGGTGATTTCATGGGTGTTTGAGCACACCTTCTGCCACTGTTCTGGAGAGAAGTATAACGAGTTTACCATTCCAGGTAGCTATGATTGAGATTGGGGAGAGCTTTAATCTGGGTAAGGGCAGAATACAAGCAAGAGACCAAATGAGCCAAAGGGTCACCCCTCCCAGCTACTATTCCCTGAGTAGCCATAATGGCCTTCACTCTGTCCCAATCACGCTTGAAACCATTTAGGGTTTTGGCACCAGCCATCTCAGATGGCAGACTGTTCCACGGTTCCACCACCATCTCTGTAAAATAATACTTCTTATATCCCTCTTAAACCTTCCTCCTTTCTGTTTTCACTTGTGCCCCCATGACCTCAAATTTGTGCTTATTCTAAATAATTCCTCACAGTTCACGCTATTTATACCTTTCTGGAATGTGAAGGTCTCGTTCGTATCACCCCGCTTTCATCTTGTCTCAAGAGAGTACATGTTTAGTGCCTTCAGCCAATCCTCATGAGATCTGCTCTTATGGGCGTGTATCAGTCTGGTAATCTGGATCTGACTGATGGCGCTGGAGGAGCTGGACATGTTCTGCTCAGCTGCGCACTGGTACTCCCTCCCCAGAGTGTATCGATAATTTCATCAGTAAAACTATTCAGTAAACAATGATTTTTTTTTTTGACTCTTTCAAGTGAATAACTTATTGTACTGAAATGCAGCATTTGAACAATTGAAAGAAAAAAAAAACACACAATTTCTTGGCCTCAGTACTTCCAATGAGCTGTCGCAGCATCTGAAGTGACAGTTGGTCAGTGTTGCATTTTATATTAAATTGTAAGCACTTTAACCCCATCAAGTTACACTAAGATACTGGATAACAGCAGAGAATTTAGTTGAAATGACAGCTCATTCCACATCAGAAGACTCAAATCCTTTTAAGCGACCTACTGTATGACTGCAACTGTACCTGAACATGAACCTAAACCTAAAAAGCATGCAAGTGAAGCTTTAACGGTCACTCCTTTTGACATGTTAATGTTGGAAATTGCCAGTATAAAAATCCCTTTATCAGAGATGATGGTAGGTTACAAAGAAACAAAGTGAGTGTTAGAAAGCTATAAAATAAGAATTCGTTATATGGAGGCCAGGCTATGTAGTACAGAAGATAGACTGAAGAGGGAAAGCAGAGAGTGAGTCAAAAATAAAGAGAAACTAGAAGACTTAGAAAATAGAAGAAAATAACTTGAGAATATTTGGATTAAAGGAAGGAATGGAAAAATCTGAAACTATTTCTTTTGTGAATAATTTGCTCATAAAAATTGCAGGCTTGCCCCCCAGGCAGTAACAAGTACTTAACAGAAAGGGCTCACAGGGGTATACCCCCTGTACACCGTCACCAACACAGCGACCTACATCGCTATCGGTGAAATCAACAGGTCGCTGTGTTGGTGTGCCTGAGCACACTGTCTCCCAGTCCTGCACCTCCTCCCTGAATCAACTCTGACTCGGAGTTGATTATAAACAGTACAGGGGTGCAGGGAGCAGAGTCCCCTGCATGAGGGTTCAGGGCAAAGCCCCTCGATAGAAACAAGACAGGAGACGATGAGATTCACGGTCGACGCAATTCCGTCGCTGTGATGCCAGTCAACAAAAGTGTTGTCAAACTGGCATTATAGAGCCGCTCACAGGTCCTTGAAACCTAAACCAGCCCTGAAGCGAGACCGAGATCCCTTGTTTTGAGACTATTTGACTTCCAACAAAAACTTTTCATACAGAGAGCTTTAACAGACAAACAAGTGACTGAATGTGGAAATTGTAAGCTGAAAATTTTCAATGATCTCCCTCCAGAAATAATCAAAACAAAGGCTGCTTTCTTATCTATTAAAAGAAAACTCAGTGAAGCTGGTTTGAAGTACAGTTTATTTTTTCCCACTCAGTTGTGAGTATGGTCTGCTACAGGACTCAAATCGTATCATGGATTTGACATTGCACACTCAAATTGAAGCTGGATTTCCTCTGCATTTTAACAGCTTTGATTTTATTGTACCTCCCTATAAAACCCCAGCACTAAACTGAACTGTGTACTTACTGCCATGCTGTTCATCCGTAGTCTTAAAGAGCAGCTGACACCTTAGGGAGAACATAACAGTTGGACACAATACAGCTTCTATTTCATATATTTTCTATAAACTTCTCCTCTTTATTATTTATTACTGAAGAAATTCCTGCAAAAACAAGATCTTTATCCCTTGAAGTTCATCTGCCTCTATCCCTTATTCCCTACTTGAAAACATAATACTCTGTTGTGACATCACAGTCTGATGCCATGGGAATAACCGTGATGTCACAAGCAGAGTATTATGACATCAGGTTGGGAAGAAGCAACAGGAGATGATGAATCCTCAGGGAACAGCTGTCCTGTTTTCATGCTTATGACCTCAGTAATAAATAATGGGGATAAGAAATACAGAGCTAATTAGAAATATAAGCTGCTTTGTGTCCAAATATACTGTTTTCCAAAGTTCTTCTCGAGACGTCGGTGGCTCCTTAATAATAATAATAAACTTTATTTGTTGAAAGTGCAATTCAAACAAATACCAAAGCACATTTACAAAATAAAACTTTAAAAACTGTAAATATTTAAAACCGATAAAATAACACATCCATAAATTAATTAATTCTCAGGATAGTCAGGCGAGAATAAAAATATTTTAAGTGCAGATTTGAATCTCTCCACAGTCAGGAACCCCCTTATCCGATGAGGTAGAGAATTCCACAGGGTAAGTAAAACGGTTGGTTATGAGGTGCAGTCATTCTCCCTTTCAATTTCCCATAACTAATTAAAATTTACTAGAGAGCTCCTGAGTCGTGTAGGGTTTGACTACCTTAAACTTTAACATGGGAAGGTGTTGTCATGCTCTAACCCATTGAGTCCTGCTAGACAGAAGGGGGAGTCCAGGAATTACGTTATTTAATCCCCCTGTGATGAGGGTGCATCTTCTGCTTGCTCGACACCAGTGCTGGATGTGTCTTGCTCAAAAAAGAAAAGCATAAAGTTGCAAGACAAAAGGGGACTGTCTTGCTCACTCCTGCAGTAAGTGGATCATTGGCAAAATCTTACTCACATACTGTATAGGTTGGGTGGGAGTGGTTCTGCAAGACAACAGAACTAACATATAGCCTAGACATGAATGAAATGAATCTTCGTTTTAGAACAGGGGATTGGGGAAGGAAGCAATTGCACCATACTGGATAGACCATGTTGTATTCCTACGGTCTTTACAACAAAAAATTTCTGTAGCTGGCGGTGCTTTGTAGGGTTTCCCCAAAGGAAATCAACAAAAGGACTTTGGTCGATATACTGAGTTGTGACACGTGTTTTTTTTTATATATATATGCTTTTCTACATTGTTAGCTTTCTTTACCTACTAGTTTCTACTGTCTGTGCCATAAGTTTAAATTTGGTAATTACCTTTTCCTTGTTGTGAACTGGCACAGTGATGCAGCCTCCTATCAGATGCACAAGTGAAAACTGAGGAGTGGAAGACTACAGAAGGGGCTTGGAGGAGGTTTGATGATCCTGAGGTCATATGTGCATCGGCAGCCCACAGAGTATATAACCCATGGTGATGAAGTGGGAGTACCATGGATATACAGACAACACAATTAACAAGAAGACTTTGGTCGATATACTGAGTTGTGATGCATGCGTCCAAACCTTTTGAAAAAAATGCCAATTTGGATGTCAGGGACTGGACTTGTTCATTAAAGAACTCTGAAGACTTTCAAATTACATTCTGAGCTCACGCTCATGAACAATAGTGCACCCCAAACAAAGTACAAACTGTGCATGTGCTGGTACAGAATACCAGATGTGAATGTAAACAAACAGAAGTGCTCTTTTATAACGGGACATAAGCGAGATGTGAAAATGAGAAAACTTTTCTTTTTTTGTTACTTTAGTTGAATATCCAGTAGTACAATGCTTATGTGTTACTAGAAGCTTAGATTTATTTTCTTCTTATGCATGTTACAGTTTCTGTGGCTTGAAATGAAGCAACATAATACTAGAACGCAACGGTGATGCTCTCAAGCTACTGGGTAAGGAGAAATAAAATGAATAAATAAGAAATAGGACATCTATGTTACCTCAATTATATGGAAAGGGAAATGTTAACACATTTGTAACACATCTAGTTATTTCTGATGTAGAAAAGAACTTTATAGATACGTTTTTCCATATAAGCATGATTTAAACGTTTTCTTCTTTTAGTCCCTCATCTTTCACAGAGCAATAGGTACCATTAAATAATACATCAGTAATACAATATTTCAATAATACTTTGCACCATAACTGCATAGGTGCTTATAGCAATGCTGTATCTATTTTTTCTGTCTCTATTCTGGGAAGTCACCCCTTTTTATGCTGAAGTCTTCTATAATTAATACTTAGTAGTTTTAAAGTGAAAGATTATTGATTTTATTAGACAACAATTTTGTGGTTTTGCTTTAGATAAAAAATATATTAAAGTATTTTATTTATATTTAATATGTATTTATTCAGTCGACCAGAAATAGGTATCTTAGTTATATGACATCTCACATAATTAAATATTTGGGTTACTTTTTCTCATTAGTATGAATCGGAATCTAAAGGTTTTAAATCACTCATAATCTAACTAAAAATCTAATATTTTCATGGGCTTTTGTGGGGCGGGGTCCAATTTCTTTACCATCAATAGAAATGCTAGGGGATTGTCTTTCTATTGCAGTTTTATTGGGCAGACTGGGTGGGCCAAGCAGTCCTTATCTGCCATCAAAGTCTACAGTATGTTTCATTCATAACTGAGTCTGACATTTTAGTGCTATTCTTGTAATTATCCTGCTTTAGAATAGGGGGTAAAAAAGGAAAAGAAACACTATTTCTTCATTTTAATTAATACAGTTTATTAGACATGCTAGATCTTAAGTGTGTGTTTTGCTTTTGTGCCTTCCTTCCTTGGATTCTCTTTACCGATGAGGCAGCAGTGCATCTCTACTGTGCCTGGAAAAAAAGTGAAATGGGTGCCCACCATACTGGTGCTACCACACCAAAACATTATTTATTTATTTAGTTTTTGTTGACCGGGTAAGTGCACTAGACAAATCTTGCCTATTTTCAGGCACGACCCAGGGGATGGGGATACAGATGAATGCCAACTGATCTTGAACCAGATTAAGCTGTTGGTGGTATTTTTAGTGAATGAGGGAAATTTGGCCAGGACACCGGGGAAATTCTCCTACTCTCCACTGGGGGATTTGCTGCCCGTCTTGCTGAGATGGCCACTTCTCCAGGATGTGTGGAGAGAGTGGATGCTGCTGGGATGGGAGCTCTGGCCTCTACTCCTGTCCTTTCGGCACAGGAGGCCATTGATTTGGCTATGGCTGTCGTGGATTTTTCGCAAGATCAAACAGCTGCTGAGGAAATGGAAATTGCGTCCGTTTCTACAGACCTACCTGATTTGGAGGTTGCTGCAGTCTTCGGTGATTCCCCTATACCGACTGGTCTTAGTCGCCATCAGGCGCTCCTTCTCCATAAGCAAGAATGGCTTAAGAAAGGGGAAGAAATCGAAGTGGAACTCATTGCTTTGCCGGAGGAGTCCCCTGGGGATGGTTGTTCTTCGGACTGGATAGAGCGAGTCCTCTGGTCGGACACTGGTTTGCCTTCTGAGGTTCCTCCTCCTCCTGTAGTACTCACGGAAGTCAGTGCTGCTGGCAGTGACAACAGCGTGCCTGCAGTGTGCCCAAAGCCGTCTGCAGCTTCTCCAGTTTCCGTTCTTTTGAACCCTTCTACAACAAAAAAAAACAGACTTGGCATGAGCAGAAAAGTCCCGGAGGCACCAACTCGTTCAACAGCCCCTCCGGTGACTTCAGAACAGACTTTTTCTTTTTTGGATCGTCGGAAGCCTACAAAGTGGGGTGATTTAGCCCCTGAACCTCCTCATGTTGCTCTTCCACTACAGCACGCTTCCTGGTCCCCTGAAAGAGCCCTAACTGCAGTGGGATGGATCCCTGAGGCTTCGGGTCATTGGACTTCTGACCCTACAGACCCATCTTATCAGTGGCTGTGTTCTTCCACTTCTTCTGTGGCCACCAGCGCAGGATCTTCAGAGAGCTCCATCACACCCCGGGGTAATAATTCAATTTTATTACATACTGTTACTGTTCCTGGTCCTTCTGGTGTAGGTACCACACCAGAAGTTCCTGTTGCCACTTCCTTACCGGCAGAGGTTAGGATGGGGCCTAGTTCAGAGGCCTTGGCTGAGCACCAGGAAAAGTCTTCTCTGGCCCTCTTGTTCAGACTGGCTGGCTTGTTTCACTCCACTGGGGAGCCTGCTCCTAGGAGGAATGCAGTCCGGTTGTTGTACAAGGGGGGCTTAGAACATGCTCCTGATAGATTATTTATGGCAAGAAACCTCTTGAAAAAAATCTATGAAGTTTTTTTCCTCAGAAATATTTGCCCTGATTTCTTTGGGGAATGGTAACTATGATATCAGCTTTAAAAATGTGACTAACCTCGATAGGTTTTGGGCCCAATATAATTCGCTTAAAAACGACCCTTTATGGGTTCCTTTCCAGGCGATTCCTCTCACCAAGCCCTTAATTAAAACCATTACTGTTTTATTTAAGAATGAAGGTATAAATGTTGAAGACATTCTTTTTTGGTTAAGACAGCGTTGTGAGATTTTGGGGAGACCTACACCCACTATGGATAGTGAGCAAATTTGGGATGGGGGTTGGAAGGTGAAGGTAAAGCTTTTTTCTACTAATTCAGGTCCTGCACATCTACCTAGTGTGTTTTTTCTGGGAAGGGATAGGGGGTCTATTTTTTATATTGGACAACCTAGATCCTGATTCAAATGTGGGTCTCGATTACATCTTAGTTCAGCTTGTGATACTTCTAGATGCAGTCATTGTTTGGAGTACGGGCATTTGGCTTCGGCCTGCCTTAATCTATTCAAATGTAATCTTTGTGAACAAACAGGCCATGCCTACAGGCGCTGTCCTTGGGCTTCTCACAATCGAGAAGGTTGCCCCTCTCACGAGGGACTTATCAATCAAGTCCAGCATGCATTAGCTAAGAAGGTAGCCACTGCTGTCCCTATACCCCCAGACTCTGCCCAGGTTCCAGCTCCTGTAGCTTCACCTATAATTACCCCCCTTTGTGACCACGGTTGTTGTCTCTCCTCCTATACACCCTGAGGTGGGCTTAGATCCTGCCAGTATCGATACTAATGTTGTTCCTCCTGTAGAGGGTCCAGAGGAGCACATGCCCCCCTTCCCCACCTCCCCCAAAGCTCCCTTTAAGGTTGTTCAACCTAGAAAAAGAAACAGACATGGTAAAGCCATGACTGAAACTAAGTCCCTCCCTAAAACTATGTATCAGAGGGATCCTGTGAAGGTAGGGAATGTGTTTGCCCCTTTAGAGGAGGATACTAGTGGGGACTCTGGGGATGATACAGATACCTCTTCTATTGTTTCCACTATGGACACTGAAAGTAGGCCAGAAGATTATATTGCCAAAAGGACCAGACGTAGACAAGTAGGTAAACCCCCTTGAGGTTACTTATTACTTATGTCTCTTGTAGTTTCATTTATTTTTTCTCCCTGCTATGTCTTCCTTAACAATTTCCACACTAAATGTTAATGGGATTAAGGGTGAGAAGAGGCATTATTGGGTTTTTTTCGCTTCTTAAAACTTTTAAATTGGATATTATTTGTTTACAAGATATCCATTTGAAGACATACCAGGAACTCCAGCATGCTTCTAACTGCTGGCCTTTGGGACCTTCATTTTGGTCTGTTGGGGAGGACCCTTGTGATGGGTTGGGTATTCTTTTTTCTAGGTCTGCTTTCTCAGTTTCTAGATTGGTTGATATCCACCCTAGGAGGGCCATGTGTTTAGATGTCTCCTTTTGTTCAGAACGCTTTCGGATTGTCACAGTGTATACTCCCCAAACTAAAGCACAACGGATAGCTCTTTTTAAGGAAGTGCAACCTTTTTTACATACCTCACGGATGGTAATTTGGCTGGGTAACTTTAATTGTGGCTTATCTACAGCTGATAGAGGACTCCAAACTGATAAACTATTTTGTGATTCTGTTGCTTTAAAAAATATTGTTTCTACGGCTCACATGTTAGATGCCTACAGGGGGCTATACTTATTTTAGGGGTGTCCTTTGGACAAGAATAGATTTTGTTTTTTTTATCAGCAGTTTTACATGTTGTGCAGGCTTCCACTAGGCCTATAGAATTTTTTGACCATAATGTCCTTACAGTTTCTATTTCTTGGGCTGGGGCCCCCAGATGTAAAAAAAAATAACTGGAGATTGAATGAGTCATTATTAGGGGATCCTCTTATCAAACAATTGTGGTTGAGAGACTGGGCCGCCAGGTTTTCACTCTTAGAATGTTATGATTCCATCTTGGAATGGTGGGATGATACCAAATTGGGTTGGAAACAGTTTTTTCAACGTCAGGCACATGTTAAAGCTCATAAGAAATATATAGGATATCTGAAGCTGAGGCATCAACTACAGCACCTTATCTCACTTACTGAAACCACTACACATGACTATAGTAATATCATTGCCAGTGTCAATAAGCAAATGGTAGATTTGCAGTACAATCGGGGAAGGTCTTTAGACCAGGAACTAAGGTTCAGAACACATATGTCCAAACAATCTTTGGACCCTTTTAAGGAAAGTAAGAAAAGAGTAGACTCCAACTTATTTCCACCCTGACAGATGTACATGGACACACTGTGAGTGATCCACACCAGCTTTTGGATGTTGTGGAAACTTTTATGTCTGCAAGCCTGGCTGCTGACCCTATTTTGGAAGATAGTGTTAACCGGATTTTGCATGATTTACAGTTACCGAGCTTATCTGAGGCACACAAGCATGATCTGGAGGCTGATGTTATTTTAGCTGAAGTAACTACTGCTGTTCATGAGCTAGCCTCTCAGTCTGCCCCGGGTACGGATGGTCTTAGTGCAGGATTTTATAAAACCTTCATACAGACTCTAGGCCCTGTTTTGATTGTCCTTCTGAATTATATCTTGCATTCTGGTAGTTATGCTCCTTCTAAGACTGAGGCCATCTTACTTCTAATATATAAAAAGGTGACAAAACTGATCTTGGAAATTGGTGTTCCCTTAGTCTCATGAATTCTGATTTAAAGATACTTAGTAAAATTCTATTGGCCAGGCTTTCTAGGGTTACTCCACAGCTTCTTCATTTGGCACAGACCTGTGCTGTTCAGGAAAGAAAACAGCAGGATAACCTTATTTACCTAAGGCAGGTTTTTTTTTTTAAGGTAGACTTTGGACATTTAAAGGGGTTTGTTTTTGGTTTAGATCAAGAGAAGGCCTTTGATCAGGTTGCTCATAAATTTTTATTTTTTGTGTTAAAAGCCTTTGGGATCCTGGATAAGTTTGTTTCTTGGCTATCGGCAATGTATCAGGGGGCTGTTATTGCCCCTAATATAAATGGCTGGTTTGGAAAGAAACTGGCTATTACTAAAGGGGTACGACAGGGATGCCCACTGAGCCCTACTCTTTATGCCTTCACAATCGATATTTTCATTAGACTATTACAATCTAATACTGCCCTGAGGGGTCTTGATGTGTTTCCCTCCATGCCACAACAAAAGGTGCTGGCTTATGCAGATGATCTGGTGTTGATTTCACCCCCTCACTTTTCTGTTTCTGCCTTGCAAGAGTCTATTCACCTTTTTTTGAGTATTTCTGGTTCTAGAATTAATTATAGTAAATGTACTGGGGTTGTCATTGGGTCCACCCCTTTGCCAGCTAATGGGGTTATAGCAGGGATCCGTTTCTAGGGAACCTATTAAAATTTTAGGGGTACTATTTGGTCCTGGTGATATGGCAGGTTGTAACTGAGACGCGGCTTTGACTAGGGGGACTCGGCTAGTGGAGGATTGGAAAGGGCAGCAACTTTCCAAGAAAAAAAGGGTCATGTTGATTAAAACTATCCTTGCCCCTATTTCTTTTATATATTAGTTATATCTTTCCACCACCGTCTCGTGTTTGGACACAGCTCTTTAATGTTTTTTTTCAGGCATTTTGGGGGTCTCGTTTGAACCCTCTTAAAAGGGAATTGACCTATCTCCCGATTGCTGAAGATGGAGTTTCTATGCTCCACCCTACTGCTTTCTTTTTTAGTATTTTTTTTTATGCATAACTTAGGGATGGTTTTAAAACCTGGGTTTGTTATTTGGAGACCTTTCATGGAGCAATGGTTACATTTATGTAGGCCCAGTTGGCAGGATAAGAAACCTAGGCTATTGTCTAGAATTCCTGACTTACCTCTTTATATGCAGGACTGTATAAAGCAACTTATTAAGTGGGATGTTACCCCACATCATCTTCTGACTTATGATAAGAAGAAGGTGTATAGGCACATTCTATCAACAGAACGTACTACTGAGGTTGGTTTCCTGATTATCTGACAGATAGACAGGTGGTTATTTTAAATTACCTTATGAATACACATATTCCATCTTATGCCTGGGATTGTTTATGGCTCTGTAATTATGGTAGATTAGGGGTTAAGGGGAATAGTAAACACAAACAATTATCTGAAAGGTATTGTCCTCGTTCCACTTGTGTTCAATTGTTAGAAACCCAATGTCATTTGTTTTTAGATTGTTCATACATTAAACCATTTTGGGTTTTACTGGCTGACTATTGGAAGGAGCCTGGGTTTAGGACTATCGACTATCCTACTATTATGTTTGGTCCTTTCCCGAATACCTTTGTACACTATAACAGTGATACCCTTTATGTTATTTTTTGCATTTTGCGTTTTCATATTTGGCAATCTAGGTGTCTTTGGATCCTGCAGCAGAAGCATGTTTCACACGCAGAATTGCTTGCCAATGTTTGTAAAGCAGTGAAAAGACTGATGCAAATTGACTTTACTCATGTCTCCTATGAACAATCTTCACCTTATTGGATTAACTGCATTGCATGGACTGATTGATTTCTTTTCCTTTTTGCTTGTTTTTTGTAATGTTTCTTCATGATTCCTGTTTGATTGCTTCTTGTTTTTTTTTCTGTATTGAAGTCCATTTCTCAATAAAATTCCCTTACTCTTTTCGATAAGTGCCATGGGATTTTTAACATCCACCTGAACTACCACCAATCCAAGCAGATGGGACTTCGGTTTAACGTCTCATCCGAAACATGGCACCTCAGAAGTGCAGCACCCCTCTCATGCTGCACTACAGTGTCAGTACTGGGATATTATCCCAAGTGCCATATGTGGGAACTGAACTCACAGCCCTCTGATCTCAGAGACGAGTGTGCTACCTACCGAGCCACTGACACTGATGTGTTTGTTTACATTTCTTGACCAACTCCCACTGCATCTTTCCTGGCCTCTGGAACACACCTAACACAATCTAGCCACTCATTATGCAGTGGGAGTAGAGGAGACTATTATATCACAAGCGGCTGCACTGTTTGAGGGTGTTTGTAATGTTCAGGAAGTATGCAAAAAGAGTAGTTCTATGATTTGAAGCAAAATAAGGCCGGGTACAGCTATACATTACCATACATTTCAATTCTAATAAGCAAGGAAGTGGATGAAACAACCAGCAACATCAATGAATTTTAGAGAGGGTAAGCAATCATAAAATGTAGATTTTTACCTAAAAATAATAAGATGTCCCTTTAATAATAAAATGAAAAGATATTCAGCCTTAAGACATTTAAAAATGAAATGCATCTGTAGCTTTTATTCCAGAAATTTATCTTAGAAAGAAAACATTGATCTCTTAAGAAGATAATGGGTTGGGAAGTGCTAGGGGCTGGTAACAGTTCAAAAACAGCTGGAGTGGTAATATTAATACAGAAAGGTGTTAATTTCAGGATATGCTCTACAGTAGAAGCTAAATATTAGCATTATCTGATTGTTAGCGGGAAACTGGGAGAAGAATATATGACATTTGTAAATAGCTATGGACCAACAATACCCAGTCACAACCTATTTATTGAAATACAAAACAAACCACAACAGTTGTTAAACAGCTCTTTTATAATAACATGGGACATGAATTGCATTATTGATCCAGTTCTTGATAGATCCAGATTTAGAGGTAGTACCTCTAAATCAGACAGAGATCTTAAATATATGACTAATAATATAGATAGCGGGCAATGCATCCCAATGAAAAGGGCTTCACATATTGGTCCAGGTGTCACCAATCGGGATCAAGAATTGATCACATTTATATACTAAAGATAATGGTGCAAAGACTAATCAAAGTTAAAATATGTGAACAGGTTATTTCAGACCATAATCCAGTCTCCTTAAAGATTAGAGAAGGGGGAAACATGGAAAAGACACCAAGATGGAAATGTAACAATTTTCTACTGAATAATGAGAACTTGAATTTTTATCAGATAATAAAGCAGATGAGACTTCATGAGCCATTACATGGTTACTGCCTTAAATGCTGGTTTAGAGGCTATTTGATTAGCTACGCTTTGGCATATAAACTAGTAAAGGAAGAATAAGGCTGAGCAGATGATGAACAAAAATGAGAACACTGCTCAAAACAGAATACAATGAGCTAATCAGAGGGGAGGCAGAATTCAGTATACGTAAATCAAAATTAAATTATATTGACAGTGGGCCAAAAACCACAAAGATACTTGAAATATGTTTAAAACAAAATACAGTCAAACCTCTTTAATCCGGACTGGTTAGTAATTGGAAAAAACTCTTTTTTTTTAACTCTATTTATCCGCCTTCTTCACTGGCCCCTTAGACCTCTCTCCGGTGAGGTCACACGGTGTAGCTGTGTCTCATCTGACCTCCGATCCCCACAGTCTGGCCACAGCTCCTGGGAGTGCCTCCTGCCACTACTACCAAATGCTCCGCCCTCCAACTCTGGGACTGCCCTAACTCCTCTGGCACTCCATCTAGAATCTAGAGGGGCTGCCAGGGAGTGAAGAAGAACACGGCGACCAGTTGGGGAATGATCCAGCTGAGGACATGGGGGCCGACCACTGGACCCACCTTCATCTGTCCGGGTGCTAGGGTCCATTTTCCTGGTTTTCCCTTGGAGATGCAGATGTGCAGTGACATCCAGCGTGTGATGGGCGCACTCCTGTACCTGCCCACAAGACATCTGCCACCACCTCCAACCCTGCTGCTAGAGTCCTGCTTGATGTGCTGCTCCCAGCCTCCACTGGGTACCACAAGTGCAGCGGGAGTCATACCCACCCTCCCCCAGGAGAGGACAGCAGTCCTCCGGACTCTCAATCCTCTCCTGGCCCTGCTGACCCCCGACAACTTGAGTCCATCTCCGAACCTGGGTCGCCAGTGTGGCATCAGGTGTGGCGTCCAGTGTCTCAACCCTCAGCACTACCAGGCAGGCTCATAATTGGCAAATACTGCTGGATAAAAAAATTTCTGGATAAACTAGTTAACATTACTTCTGTGTATGTGTACTACTATCATATTGCCGAAATTCCAGCTGTGGGGAACCCCCAAAATGCGGCTTGGTTCTGAAAGTTCGTCTCAACAACTCAGTATAAAATTTCCAGTTAGCATCTTTCTTTCAAGTACAGATCTAAAAAAACACTGGACTATCCTATTCTGTTGTAGTTTTTTCCTCAGTCACTATGTTGTCTCAGAGCATGTTGTTCTCCTCCCATGCAGTTTAGCAGGCTGCTCCCATGCTAAGGTTCCCTCCAAGATGACTGATCCCAGCTGACTGAATGAGACAGAATACTGGACTGGACCTATGCCTGTGTGTGTGTGGGGGAAGGGGGTCAGGAATTGGGACAGAACAGGAGCGCTGCACTAGTGCACTGGGAATCTCCAGACCCAATCTTCATACATATCCTTTTTTTCCCCTTAAACTCAATCACCATGGCTGTTCTTTCATATTTGCATGGTACAAGGGCTGGCAGTATGGCCTAGAGGTTAGAGGAACGAGGTGTGAATGAGCTTGGTACATCCAGCAGACCAGACCTGAGTTTGATTCTCACAACCTCCACTTGCATACTGCGGGACTCTGAGCAAGTCACTTAACCACCCAGTGCTCCCAGGTTGCCCCTGAAAACAGGCACTTGTGCCTAGTGGGCCTTACCCAGTTACCAAAGACTAAAATAAAATAAATAAACAATTTACACTTCCAAGCTGAGAGCAGTTAACACCTCATTCAGACTGACGTATACGTGCAGATCCTTTTGTTTTCTTAAACGCAACCGCCACAGCTGTTTTTTCATACTTGTGTGGTACGATGTAACTTTCATGCTGAGAGCAGTCAACACCTCGTTTGGACTAATGAGGTAAAAATCAGTACTGAAGTATGGTGCTTGTGGAGTAATTGTGCTTCCCAGATTAGGAATCCAAGATATACAGACTAACCAGGTATTTAAACAGGTTGCTTTTTTTCTGTTTAAGTACACTGGCATTCGGATTATGAGACATCCATATTAGGCCCTGTCCACACTATGCCTCTGTAACGTTACAGAGTGACCAAACCGTCACTGCAACGGTTTGCGTTTACACCTGTAACGTTACAGAAGGCGTTTTCGTAACCGTTGTTGAAACCACATATGAGGTGGTTTCAACAACGGTTATGAAACCAGTTACACCTCGGTAACGTTACCGGGCGAAATGTGGACGCGTGGTAAAGGTCCCCTGCAGGGCCCATAGCGCAGCGCGAGCTGCATCCTCGGAACGGGTGCCGCGGTAACAGTCGCCCGGCACCCCTAGTGTGGACCGGTGGTAAGGGTCCCATAATGGACACTGCCGCAATGTGGACACACTGCACCGCTCCCCGGTCATAAGGGATTGCATCCTTTACTGGACCAGAGCGGTGTAGTGCGGACAGGGCCTTAACCAGCCATGGACTAAAGAGGTTTGCTTGTAGTAACAACACAGGGATATTAAAGATAAAAAAAGCCATCTTCTGACCAACAATATATATAGGGCACAAAAAAAATTAGATGACATTTTTGTCAAGTATTACAAAGAGCTTTATAAGGAACACAGGTACTGTGATAATTTGGGTTTATGGAATTTTGTTGAAGGAACAGAATTTCCAAATTTTCCAGATAGTTTAAAAAAAAAAAAAATTTGACCGATGATATTTCAACAACAGAGATAAAAGTAGCTATAAAGAATCAAGCAAAGAACAACACCCCTGGACCTGATGGTTATTCTGATAATTTCTATCACACATTTATTGAGGAAGTATCACCAATATTAGAGAATGTTTATAAGGAAGCCCATAAAAAGGGACAATTACCAAATACTATAACTCAAAGCATTTTTACATTAATACACAAAGCAGATAAAACTGAAACTGAGGTTAAAAACTAAAGATCGATGTCACTAAATATTTTTTTTTTTTTATCTTTTTCCCTCCAGTCACACCCACGGAGCCTCTCTCAAGCACCCTGGCTGATCCTGCCCCCCTGAGGTCCCCCTGATCCTGTGCCTCCCCCCACCACAGCCAGCACCCCCAGTTTAATCCCTCCAGGGTGGGACCACCCGTCCTCTTTGGGCACTCTTACATGTAGACTCTGGCTGTGGGAGTGGGGCCTGGGCGGAGGACCTGGAAGGCTAGGCAGGGTTGATCCAGCGGTTGGCATGGGGGTCAGGTGCCATTGCCTGCCCCGTGGAGCTGGGTTTTTCTGTGTTCTTGGTGCCCCTCCCCCTGCGTGGTGCACCCATGACACGCTGGTGCACGGCAACCCTGCCCGCATCATCCACACTGACTGACCTGCAGCTGACACGCTGCAGCACCACCGATGTCCACCAGGAGCCATTAGTGCACCAGCTATCTCCCGCGCCCTCTCCCCTGGGGGAGGAGAGTAGCCCTGCAGGCGCTCAATCCTCACCCCATCCCTGCCAACCCCGGCACCCAAGCTCGCTCCTGAACTCGGGTCGCCGGCATGGTGCGAGGTGTGGCATCCAGCACCTCAACCCTCAGCACCACCGGGCCGGCCTTCAATGTCACTAATTAACACCGACGCCAAAATTTTGGCAAACATATTGGCTACTAGACTTGAAAGGATAATTAATTTTTAATTGGTGATCAACAAACTGGTTTTATTAAATCCAGAGTAGCTGCAGACAGAAAAATATTTCATTTAATGTGCATAGCAGAAAAGAGAGAAAAATGGATGGGTTTATTAGCACTAGACAGTAAAAAGGCCTTCCGATAGGGTTGCATGGACTCATATTAGTAACATACTCAAACTGTATAGTATCCCTGATTCATTCAATAATAGGGTTAAGATCTTATACAGGAATTTATCCTCTGCAGTAATGGCCAACTAATTATTTTAATATAGAAAAAGGAACAACATAAGGGTGTCTGTTGTCTCTTTTACTGTTTAACTTTAAACCCACTTGCTTGAAAACTAAATAGCATTAATAATATTAAATGAATATAAAAAGGACATAAATATTACCTTTCTTCATTATATGCAGATGCTATCCTTCCTTTAACAGATCCCGAACGATCAGTACCTAGAATCTTGGAAACCACATGAGAATTGGGAACTTTTTCAGGTTACAAATTAAACTGGGATAAAACCTTTTTTTCTGTCACCCACCAGTAAATGCCAGAAGTCAGTAACAGAAAATATGGGTATACAATGGGCAAAGACTTACAGAGATTACTTGGATATAAGAATCTACAAAACAATAACCAAAACAATTAATGAAAATCTCTAGTTCATTAAAAACAGAATAATTTCTGACATTGAGAAATGGAACAGACTACCACTAAGCTTCTGGGGTCATTTAGAAGCTATAAAAATTAATATTCTTCCGAGAACGTTATTTATTTTCACAATGACTCCCTGTAGTATAAACAAGATCTGGGGTCAGATGTTCAAAACTTTTGCGCACGAGTGCAAACCGACTGCCACCGCTAAAAGATATTGTACGAATGGGGCAAAGTGAGGGGCAGGGACATGCATACAGGCGCAATGGTATATTCAAAATTATAACATGGCAAAAACAGAAGGAGTGTAGGCAAGAAAGACGACAGGTGGAAGGGCGTCAGCTGGTACAAGAGCAACACGGCATTAAGAGACATTAATGCCGTGTTGCTTGTGAAGTACAAGAACTAGCCACGGGAGGAAAACGAGCAGTTTATTAAAAAAGAAAAGGTAAAGAATGGAAGAAAGCAAGTTGTGGAAGAGCAAGTAGGTAGCCTAGACGGGTAGTAGGACAAATGTAAAAGAGACATAGAAAAAAAAAGTAAAAGTTAAAGAGAACAACGTAGAAATGGAGAAAAGTTGGATAAGCTGTAATTTATGTGGAAGCACAGATATGGAATGATGGGACACTAGAAATCGAAATATTATGAAGCACACAACCGACAGCAGCTGACAGAGACAGACATGAGGAACCTCTGAGACAAGGAGTGAGGGACGCGGCACATAACCCACCGTAACAGAGAGCAAGACAGTGAGGAACTGGAAGCGCATTCCAGTTTGAGACTTTCATGGTATATGGCACCGTAAAGAGCAATTATCCAGAAGCAGCGATAGACAGGGAAGAGACAACACACAGTGGGAAAATGTGAGTGGTCTAATCGAGCGACTAGTGGAAACAGAATCGTGCCAGGTAAAGAATGAAAATGATGCGGAGTAAAGGGGCATAGTGGTATGCAAATGAGACAGAGAACTTGATGCATAAGCAGGAAGAGAAAATTACTCACCTTAGTAATTATGTTTCTTCTAGTGGAGTCTTGCTGTATTCTGACAATTGCAGTTAGCCCCAGCCTTTAAACTGCCACAGAGAACAAAGGGTTAACTTTTCTACGCATGGCATAGAATGTTCATCTCGAGCTCGATTGAAGCCTCTGCCTGTTGTTATTCGAACTGCAACCGTCAGATCTTTATGAGCAAAACTCACTAGGTGTTCTGTGTGGAAACTAAAAATTTTTAACTAGCCAACTGGCAGAAAAATAATGTTTTGGGTCCTCAAAGGAAGACTCAAGTCAGGAAACCCAAAACAAAAACAATCAAATGAAATAACATTCCACCCAAAGAGAACAGAGGGTGTAAAGGGGCACCTCTAGGGTGCCAACACTGCGCCTGCCCACCCACATCCCAAAAATCTAGGTTCTGAGAGGGGAGGGGGGGAAGTTGAATACAGCAAGACTCCACTAGAAGAAACATAATTACTAAGGTGAGTAATTTTTTCTTCAAACAACATGAAGTCTTGCTGTATTCTGACAATTGTAGACTACCAAGTAATTCCATGGAGGAGGGACAGAACCTACTTTGGGAATAGGCTCTGAAGTACTGTTGTGTTAAACCCAGCATCACTCCTAGCCTGGATATCCAGAGAGTAATGCTTGGTAAAGTATGGACTGTTTTCCAGGTGGCTGCTTGACAAATTTCTAAAGAGGGATATCCCTGGCAGCAGCCAGGAAGCAGCTGTACCTCTTGTGGAATGAGCGTCAGGCCTGAGGGTGGAGTTTTACCCAGTTTTTCATAGCAGAATTGTATACAAGAAACAATCCACCTGGCAATAGATCTCTTGGTGGCAGGTTTGCCCTTCCCAACTTCTCCATAAATGAGGAACAACTGGAGGGAGTCAAACCTGTGACACTTGGTACACTCTATGTAGTAGCTAAGGGCTCTTTTAACATCCAAACTGTGTAGCCTCCTCTCTCCAGAGGAAGAATGATCAGTGAAGAAAACGGGGAGAGATATAGACTGATTCAGGTGGAAATCTGAAACCACTTTAGGCAAGAACTTTCTGTTAGTTCTAAGGACCACTTTATCTCTGTGAAAAGGAATGAAATCAAATTCCACTGACAGGGCTTGCAATTCACTGATATGTCTCGCAGAAGTAATGGCTACCATAAACATAGTTTTCCAAGTCAAGTACTTAAGCTCTGCTGAGGACAAAGGCTCAAAAGGGGGTTGCATAAGCTGAGCAATGCAAACATTAAGATCCCAAGCAGGAGCAGGATCCCTAAAGGGGGGGATTGGTGTGAAGCAATCCCTTGAAAAATTTACAGAATACAGGATGGGATGACAGTGAAGAAGACTTGCCTACTGACAGGAAAGCAGAAACAGCTGCCAAGTGTACCTTGAGAGTAGCTGGTCTGAGACCTAGACCATTGAGATGGACCATATAATCCAGAACCGTAGGCAATTCAGCAGAGTCTGGAAAAACATTTTTCTTAGAACACCAAATGCTGAATCTTTTCCATTTGGAGTTGTAAGTCTTTCTGGTGGAGGGCTTTCGAGAAGCCTTAAGGATATCCAGAACCCCTTGGGAAAGATGCAGATCTGCAAACTCTAACTCTTCAAGAGCCAAGCCCTGAGATTGAGAGACTGAAGATTGGGGTACCAAATCCTCCCCAAGAGGCTGTTAATAGGTTGTAATTCATGGGAAGAGACAGGGGAAGATGGACTGCTAGGGACAGCAACAAGGGATACCATGGCTGCCTGGCCCAGTCTGGAGCAATCAGAATCACTTTTCATGGTTGTGACCTTATCTTGACTAAGACTCTGAAACAGGAGAGGGAAGGGAGGAAAAGCATACAGAAATTTCCCTTCCCAGTTGAGAATCAGAGCATCCAGGGGGACTGAGCCCAAGACTGGGGGTCTGCAACAAAAAAGAGAAAGCTGGTGATTATCTGGGGCTGCAAAAAGATCTATCTCTGGAGTGCCCCATCTTGAGAAAATCACCTTCAACACCAGAGGATCTAGGGCCCATTTGTGATGGCCCTGGGATATTCTGCTCAGTGCATCTGCTAGAACATTGTCCTTTCCTGGAAGGTGAACTGCTATCAGAGAGGTTTGCAGGGAATAAGCCAGGGACCACAACTTCATTGCTTCTGTGTACAACGCCATAGACCGAGTGCCTCCTTGCTTGTTGATGTACCACATGGTGGTGGTGTTGTCTGTTCTGACCTGAACCACCTTGTTCTGTACTGCTTTGGGAAAAAGCTTGCAGTGCCAGAAACACTGCCCTGAGTTCCAAGAGATTGATGTGTAGAAGAGAGGAAGCACCTGGAGTACAATCCTTTGCCCCAGTGTAGGGTAGGTACCCTCTCTATAGCTCTTAGAGCTAGGAGAGAAGAAACCTCTGCATCTAGGGCAAGAGTTTCTGAGAGAGTTGCAGGTGGAAAAGATCTGGCTCTCATCTTGGGAACTTTTTTGAAGCTGAGAACCAGTCCCTAGCTTACTACTTCCAGGACCCACTTGTCTGATATAACAGACATCCAGTCCTGGACAAAATAAGCCAGCCTACCCCCTACTGGGATAGGAGAATCGACCCAGGCAGACCCATCAGGGTGTCTGCTTGGCAGGGGCTTTAGGCTGAGGGGTGGATGCAGACCTGCTCATCCCCCTTCTGCCTCTCCCTCTGAAGAACCCCCTCTGTGAAAAAGAAGAGGCCTGTGCTTGGTAAAAAAGGCCTTTGGGAAGGCCTGCCCCTGCCCCTGGACTGCTGCCCTTGAAGAGTTGCCTGCCTTTCCTTGGCCTGAGCACTCCTGTAAGTGGTCCTGTATTCGACCATTTTCTTCATGTAATTCTCTGTCTGCTCCCCAAACAGAGAATTACCCACTACAGGAAAACCCATGGCCTTAGCCTGGGTATCCTGTGAGAGGCTAGTACATCTGAGCCAAGCCATTCTCCGAAGAGCCACAGATGTAGCCATGACTCTTGATGAGACATCACTGGAGTCTACAGCAGCATGAAACTGAACTTTCAATGCCTCAATCCCATCTGCAGCCACCTCCTCCAGCTCCTTGGCAAGCTGGGGGGAAGCCTGTTTAGCCAGTGCCAGTACAGTGTCCCACCTGTACTTCTGGTACCTGGCTGCATAGGCCATATAATTAGCCTGCCTGAGTCCCAAGGATGATGCCATGTACTGCTTCTTTGCCATGGCATCAATCTTTCTGGAGTCCTTGTCTAGGGGTGTGTGATGACAAGGGAATGCTTGTCTTATCACAGGCAGCAGCCTGTACAACCCCAACATGGCTGCATTGCTGATAAAGGAACTCCGTATCTGAGCCTGAAAGAGTATCCCTCTTGTCCATTCTTCTATCCACAGGAGGTATGGAATTGGGAGACTTAAGAATTTTTTGTGTCTGTTTCCCAAAAGATTTGTGGAGGGGAATAGACAGTCTCCTGGACTCTGGGATGTCCATCATCTCTACATAGTCAGGCTCCTCCTGATACTCCACTGCCTCCTCCACAGGAAGCTGGAGGGTATCAGCCACCTTTCTGTAAAACATGAAGTGTGAAGGGGACTCAGAAAGCCTAGGAGGAGAAACACCTGAAAGTCTGTCTGGGGAGATGTCTGGGTCAATAGGCACATCCAGACTTTCATCATCACCATAATCATCTTCTAACTCTCCTTCATAAAATTCTTCCAGGGTATAATCCAGAACTGAGGGAACCAACCGAACCGAACCCCTGCCAAAAGGTGCCGGATCAGTCAGAACCAAGCGAAGTGATTCCACAATACGAATCACTTTGGCTATTTCACTGGCGGTCGGAGTATGAGATTCTGGATCCGAACCGGTCGACTTGACTTTTCGTCTTCTTTTTGTCGGAACCGATTCCTCGGAATCGGCTCTCCTTTTGCCTGAAGAAGTATCGCCCTGGTCAGAGGGCACTCCTTCTGGTTCGGTCGGAACCGAACCGAGCTGGCCATCCAGGTCAGCGGACTTCTCGGCCTCCCTTTCCCTCAGTCTACCTAATCTCTTTTCCAGGGTAGATTTGGGAAAATGTTTGCAAATTTGGCAGTCTGAATCGAAGTGGTCAAACCCCAGACAATAAAAACAGGTGGTGTGGGGATCGGCCTTAGCAAAGACCTCCCCACACACACTGCAGTGTTGAAACCCAGTGGGCCCTGTTTTTTCTTGGGTTTCTCAGACATGGCCAACCTAACCAAACGTACCCTTTTTTCGGCAACCGCCAGACAAGACTCCCCTATCGGTTCCTGACCGTGTCACGGGTCTTGGAAAAAAACGTACTAAAACCCGTTTTTTTAGAACCGATATGGACCGGTAACCACACACTAAAGTAAAGTACAAATTTTACCTGAAAATGATCGGTTCAGCCGAACCGATCCACACTTTTACAAGTTCCACACAGAAAAAAGAACAAAACCTATCTAGTACTCACGGTACCACAGACAGAGACTTGAACCGACTATGCGGAAACAACAAATTCGGTAGAAAAACCGACTGAAAACCGACATTTCAACCGACTTTGAACCGAGCAGCAGGAGAAATCTCCGGAGCGACTGTTCAGTGAGGCGGAGTAAAGAATCTGATGTTTGCAGTTTGAATAACAACAGGCAAAGGCTTCAACCGAGCTCGAGATGAACATTCTATGCGATACATAGAAAAGTTAACCCTTTGTTCTCCAGGGCAGTTTAAAGGCTGGGGCTAACTACAATTGTCAGAATACAGCAAGACTTCATGTTGTTTGAATACTGTAACGTCGGGGTCCTCCTAAGAATTATAAGAAAGCAACAGCCATCAGAAATAGTACAAATGCTATGGCAATCGTTAAGAAATACATCAATCTACTAGTGTGCAAAAGTATAAAAAAAACATATATGTATGTAAGAGAGGTTGGCATACAGGTTTCAAAGTAACAGTAAAGGGAACTGAATAACATGAATGCTGTCATTTTTTATTTTATTAGAACTGTAGAAACACATCTGTGACATCAAAACTCATGTGCATACCATGTTACAAGTGCATTAATCCACTCCGAAGGTGGCATCTAATAGGGAATTAATGCATGGTTGGTCCATTGTAGGCACTCGCCTCATATAGCCTACAATGCCCCAACCATGCATTAATTCCCCATTAGATGCCACTTCATCGTGGATTAATGCTTACGTATAGCGCCACGCAATGTGTGTGTTAGCGCAACCCATATCGTGGCGCTATTTACCACTTATAAAAGGCAGTTTAAACTCAGGGCAAACCACAGAGGGGGCGTGGACACAGCAGGAAGCAAGATGGCGGTCGGTAACAATGCAGTGCTTACCCACCTAATGGCAGCTCTGCTAGAGGAGGAAGAGAGGGACCAAGCCCACCCTGGACCACTCCGTAGGCCAAGGAAGAGATACACTGCACACAGACTGTACCAGCCCAGACTCTCATTCGAGACACTGACACTCTGACAGATGACCACCTTGTGGGTCAGTATGGACTGAACAGGGTCATGCTGAGGCAGCTTTGTGAGCTCCTGCATGAGCTGCTGCAGCCTAACATGCAACGCAGCCATGACATGTTAGTTGAGGAAAAGGTACTGGCTGCAATGTGCTTTCTATCCACCAGGACCTTCCAGACCTCATTTGCAGATACCATCGGCGTGTTGCAGTTGGCCACATCATGCCTCCTGACTTAGCTCCTGGATGCTCTGCTGCCCACATTCTGGTGAATTCATCATATTCCCCAGCATGGCGGTGGAGCACAGAGAAACAATGCAGCAATTCTATAGGGTTGTGCACCTACCAGCTGTACTAGGTGCCATTGACTGCACCCAGGTTGCAATCTGTGCACCACCTGGTGACACTGGAGACACATTCATCAACAGGAAGGCATACCACTCCATTAATTACCAGGTGGTGTGTGATGCAACTGGGCACATCATCAATGTCTTTGCACAGTACCCGGCAGTGCCCACAACGCCTTCATCTGGCACTAGTCACAGCTGTACCAGGTATCTGAGGCTGGCAAAATACCCAGTGGATGCCTTGTCAGTGAGTACCTGAAGCAGGCACAACCAAATACCCCCCAATGGCGAGACAGTGCCATAAAACAGCAGACAAGGGAGGTAGAGAGTGCGTACAGGTAGACAGGACGACCCAAACAGTAGGGTCTGCAAACAGGTCAGGGTGAGTGATATAGTATACACCTTCTAACATTTGTTAATGTATCCACAGGGGACGGTGCCTATCCCCTTAGTCCCTGGCTCCTAACAACAGTCCTCAAGCCAGCAAAAGTGGCCACGGAGAGGTACAAATAGGCACACACTGCAACAAGAACTGTAATAAAGCGAATCTTTGGCATGCTCAAAATGAGATTCCGATGCCTGGACTGGCCTGGTGGTGCCCTATAATACACCCCTCAGAAAGTATGCTGCATATTCCTAGCCTGCTGTATGCTGCACAACATGGCGATTAACCATGGAATACACCCGCCTGAACCTTAGGTACATGCAGACAGTGACCCAGAGCCAGAGGTCCAGGGGATAGTGGAGCAACTCGAAAGGTGAGACCCTCACATGGCCAGGAGATCCCAGGAGCACAGGAACAAAATTATCGGAACCCTGACATGGATGACCAGGTGACAGAAAACAACATGGACAACAAACGTGTTCAAATGTGTATTTACAGTAGAAACAGTACAGTGGCAGACACAGAATTAGGGCTGCCACCTTTGATTCAGGCCAAAACCTGATCTAATAGCCCCGCCCATTTCCAGCTCTTGCCCACTCCTTTCACCATGGTCACACCCCCATTGTCACATGACCCTTCAACATGCACTGCAAGAATCCAAACCTGATCAGTGATGGCTTACTTGCCGTTAATGGTAGTTCTTTATATCTTGTGTGCAGACTAGAACAGATCCAAATATAATAAAATGCCAGTCAAACATAGTAAAATGTGAAGATTTTGTTTAACAATCCCTGTAATACTTACTGTGACACTTTAAAAATAAAATACTTAATCACTATAAAGAAACTTCTGGAAAAACAGAAAAGTCACTACCGTACAGTACAACACTGTGCAACTCATAATCTAAAACTGCAATTTGAAGAACCTATAATTCTTCAAAAATAAAATAAATCAGTATAAAAAAAAATGTGTGGATGAAAGTTCCACTCTGCAGCACAGCACTGTTCAATATGTTGTCTCAAACTGCAATCTGAAGAAGTATGTTGTTTACATTATTTAGATTTGAAGCAGTAGTTTTGATTAGACGTTGCCACTTCAGGGAACCTGCTATTGGTTTTAATAAATGAGAAAAACTGTAAGCAGGTAATGCTGGAGTTCAGTTTTACTTGTAGCTCTGCTTTCACCAAAGGCACCAGCATTCTGTTCCGGCTGTCAGTCCATAAATTCTCCATTAGTGAAAATACTCACTCCACAAAGCTGTTGCTAACGGGGATGGACAAGACAAATTGTACCACCTTATAAAGCATTCTGCACTCAGGTCCCTCCTCAAAAAAATGCAACCCATCTCTCCTAACAGATTTTTCTGTCATTTCTATCAAGAATGGCAATGCAGTGCATAATGATGAATAATCTGAATACAGTAAGTCCATGTCCAGCCCATGTCCATCTTGTAGCTTCAGCACCTCCACAGAGTTGCAGTTCATCCCAAGATATTGGCTGGTATAGTGAGAATATCTGCATGACCCTGAGGGGGCTATTATCAAAGTCAAACCATTTATTTAAGTAATCTAGGGCTCGAATATAAAAGTTTGCCAGGTCTTTTGAAACTCTGTCTCTTAGATTTGGTTGAAATGTTTTTAGAGCTGCCGTGACTCTGAATCCAAATAACTTGTCCTGAATTCTCTTTTGCAATTCACGGAGCAGATTATGCATCACACCATTTACCTCTAGAGCAGTTAATGAATTGCTTTCCAGTTTGGCGATACTCTTATGGAACACTTGCAGAACACAGCGCATGAAATTCAAATAGCATTCTGCCTCAGACATTTCATTGGGGTCACTGTATCCATCTTCATAAGCTTCAACAAATTTCCATATAGAAGGATGACACTCTTCTGCTCCTTGCGTTATAAAATAGCTTTTGATGGCTGGCCAGCACTCTACCAGCCTGGCTACAGTGGGAAGAAATGAGAGCCACCTGGTCACCACATGCTGCTTGATCTCCTTCCAGTCCTGGTCCACAAACACAAACATTTCTTCAAGCTGTTGAACCTTCTTTGCAGAGGAAGAAAACTTGCTGTAAAATTTTAAGACAAGTGTCTCCACATCAAACCATGACAGGGCCTTGCTAGTATTCCTGGCACAGCTGTGAATAATGTGGCATAAACAGTTTGCAGAAATTATGTGTGGCACTTTGGAGTTTAATTTTTTTTTTTTTTACTTTTATTTATACTCCAGCTTACCAAGGCATCTCTCGACACTGGCCCTTCTACTCCCCTCTGTGGCAGGCCATCACCAGATCTCCCTTTACTCAAGGGACATCCCAGCACCCCGGATCACCCCCGCTCTCCTTTGGTGGTGTCTGTCTGAAATTAGAGGGTCCATCCCTCTCGTGAAGTCAGGCATGGATCTCCGGTGTGGCCTGCCCGGAACTGGGGATGTGAGGGAGATCCCTGGGATCCTCGTTGCCTCCTTGCAAGCCAGGTTTTTTTCCTTGAGGTTTCTCCTCGCCCCATCCCCCGCCCCCGAGGTGGAGCTTGGACATGCAATGACGTCCAGCATCTGCCAAGCTCCACCCTTGCCATATGGCTGCGGTACATTGTGGCTTCCCCTGTCGCCAGAGGGCGCGCAAGAGCAACGCATATCCCTACTACCCCCGGGAAAGGAGAGCTGTCCTCTGGACGCTCAATCCTTTCCCACCCCTGCTGACCCCCCAGCGTCCCGGGCTTGTTCCCGAACCCAGGTCGCCGGCATAATGAGAGGTAAGACGACTAGTACCTTAACCCTCAGTGCCATCGGGCCGGACTGGCACTTCAGATTTTAGGTACTTGAAAACAGACCTGTGCTCACCGTAGTTCACAGAGACATTGTCTGCAAAGATGTTGCAGCTGTAAGTCTTTGCTACGGAGGCTCTCTGTTATTTTTTAGAAGATTGCTTCAGAGGTTTCATTGTGGTCCTCATAAAAATCAAGACGTTTCTGTTGAATGCCACTTTTTGCTGTAAAGAACTGAACTGCAACAGGGAACATTTTTTTGTTTCTTTTGTTGGTTGCATCTGAGGCCACTGAAAAATATGATGTTCCCAGGTCTTTCAAAAACAGTTCTTCAGAATATGGGGCCAGAAAATTTTTGATTATGCACTCTGCCTTAGTTTTCCCACAACTTAATTTTGATGCTATTCCAGAGTCCAAATAGAGGCTCTGTGCCAGTTTACTGCCACAATCCATGGACAGATATGAGTGGTGATGCTGCACTCCGTGGAAAACTGATGTGACCTCAGCAGCTGTGACTTTCATGGTCTCTGCAGTTGGGATTCGTGGCTGGGCAAATTTTGTCATGAACATATTTTCTTTTTTGTGCCTGGACAGTCTGCTGGTGTTTCTCAGATTTCTGGTGGTTTTTGAGAGCCTTTTCTCCATCCCACTTCACAGTAAAGGTAATGCCACAGGAAACATGTTTCGCAGAACTGGCCATGCCTGGCACCGACCGCACCCAAGGAAATTTTTGACTCCACTTTGTATTGTAATTACAGAACCCCTTAGCTTTCTTTGCTGGTGGTGGCACCTAACTGGTGGCAGTATCACCTCCCGTCTTCTCTGAAGACAGAACTCTCTTCTTGCCAAAAGCAATCATTCTCACTGACATGTGAAAGTCTCTGCTTCTGACCTGAACACTGCCCAACTGCACAAAATTAACTAAAAGCCAAAAGAGAAACAAAAAGGAGCAAAATTACAATTATGCCAGCCATGTGCAGGAAAAGAAAACTACAACAAACATAAGGGTTTGATCTATAAAACAAAGTGCACACTACCAACAAGTGTGACTTGTCAGACCAGGGTGCCACTGCTGGCAAAGTGCACACTACTACCAAGTGTGACTTGTTAGACCAGGGTGCTACTACTGGCAAAGTGCACACTACTACCAAGTGTGACTTGTTAGACCAGGGTGCCACTGCTGGCAAAGTGCACACTACTACAACCACCACCAAGTGTGACTTATTAGGCCAGGGTACATTCTCAACAAGGTCGCTCGACACTGACATGAACTTTATTCCAAGGTGGCAACAAGACCACTTGAAGAAAAATGACTGGATCTATAACAGCATTCCCCTTATTATGAGCAGTATTGTAAAGCTTGATTAAACCAGTGCCCATGGGGGAGGACCTTGTTGTGGTGGCGCTGCTTTCTACCAGCGCTCCCCTAGCCACTGCCATGACAAAGTCTGAGCCCATTTGCATTGGGTATCATCTCAGTCACTGACAGACTACACAGTGGTGGGTGACAGCAAGACACGACCACTTGAGAAAATGCCAAACATCCGACGCCAACATAAATAGCAAACACTATTGCACCTTTAGTATCAAACATCAGTTTTGCAATGCTTAGGAGCAGAGACCAGTGCCCATGGGGGAGGACCTTGTCATGGTGGCACTGCTTTCTACCAACGCTCCCCTAGCCACTGCCATGACAAAGTCTGAGCCCATACATTTGCATTGGATTAGGGTACCATTTCTCAGTCACTGACAGACTAGAAAGTGGTGGGTGGCAGCAAGACAAGACCACTTGAGAAAATGGCAAACTTCAGATTTTAGTAACTTAAAACAGTTTTGCAAGATATTTGTATTTCTTTATTTCACCAGGAAAAAAAAAAAAAGGTTCCCTTGAGCAAGCCTATTTACAAGTACACCGAAAAGTATAATGGAGAGTTGTACATATCATCACAGCTGTCTTATGATATATGGGAGTATAGGAAAAGAGGAAAAATAAAATGAATAAAAAGAGTTACAACAACCAACTCTGAGTGACTAACATCTGTAAGCAAATATTTACAAATACAACTAACAGATAGTGCACAGAGAACAGAAAACAGTGACCTGCTGTGATGTCGGTCTGCAGCATGTTGGTCACTGTTTTCTGTAATCTGTACACTATGTGCATTTTTTTTTAAATATTTGTTTTTACAGATGTCGGATCAGTCACACTGGTTGCTGTAACTCTTAGGTAAACAACAGCTTAAGTCATCAAGAAAGTTTAAGAAACAACAAGTCATCACCACATCAGTATCATTAGTTAGAAAATGGCAAAGAACATCCTTCTTATCTGATTGGCTGGCAGGCTCCCAGAGCTGGGCAATTATTTTTTGATAGATGCCCTCTGAAAAACAAGTGCCAGCTACTGCCAGTCTCAGTTTTAAAAATCTTGAGCCGCCATATTTTTCCCTCGCTAACCGAGAGACCGAGCGGGAGGGCCCAACCCTTGAACAGTCAAACCGCCACTCCCCACACAAAGAAATCTAAAGTTCCAAGAAAAAACTAAACACGGAACAAAAAAGCAACCCATCTTCTTCTCCCCAGACAGAAAACTGCACCCGACAGAGATACTGAAAAAGCTCCCGTCCCGACTTCCAATCCCCGCGCTCAGAAATGCTCTGACCCAGCTGCTCAACTCCATCTAACGAGCACTATTTATAGACGTCCCACTCCTGCCCTGCTCACTGCACTTCAAACTGTGACAGAAAACGTTTACCTACCAGCCTAAAGAGCTGCCATGTCATGTCACTTGCCACAGTCTTGCAATCTTTTTTTTTAAATGCCACCCGATTCTTGCAGTGTCCCACGCTACTGTGATGTCCTAGCATAGAACTACAACTCCCATCAAACTGTGGGGCACAAATCAACATCAGCCAAACAAGCTCCAACAATCAGCAGCACCCTCTATTGGACACTGCGGCACAACACAGGAACTACTTCACATAAAAAAAAAAAAAACTAGTTTTATTCTATTTTTAAAATGTATCTTAATAATCTTCTTAATTATTCTATTTTATTGAAAATACTACACGTCAGCCATTTTCTAAGTGCAATAATACCCTCCAGGGTGGGCATTACTAGGAAATACCAGCCCTTCCAGGGGCTATAAGGCCCTCTGTATGCAGCGTCGGGCTTCATTACGCTCCTGGGCAGGCCGGTATTTCCCAATAATGCCCATCTTGTTGGGTATTATTGCTTACTTAACCAATTCCAACTTAGCGGCTTAGCTAAATAGAACCAGTCAATGAGATTCTCAGCAGCAAACTCCTCTTATTAGTTAATAATCAAGTTACAATAACATTATTAAGTTAACCAGACTATAGTACCTTGTAAAAATAACTGCCTGTAGCCTGGCTGTGAAACTAAGCTGTCAGCTAAAGAGGACCCCAGATTCTCAGCAGTCTCCTCCTGTTAGTTTAGTTATAAAAGCAAGCCAAGCATCCTATTTTTACAATAATAACCACATAATAATAAACCAGTCTACCTTTAAAAAGTGATGCCTGTGGCCCTGTGTGGTCCGTAGTCCTAGGCTGGGTCGGGGTACTGTATGCTCCCTCTGTTCCAGCAGTGCTGTGCTGTGCTGCCTGTTGATGATGCCTGGGGAGGCTGCTACCTGCAAGCTGTGACCAACAGTCACCGTCCTAAGCTGCCAAATTAGACTGAGGTCCTGGTTCTCTTGCCGGGTAGTGGTAGCACTAGCAGAGCAGTAGGGGTCCTGGCCTTTCTCCTTAGTCTTCTCCAAGTCTCCAATTCTTTCCAGCAGTACAGTGTTGGTTGTCCTTCTCTCCGTCTCCAAACTCTAAACACGATGGGGTTTAAACTTTAAAAACCAGCCCTTTATATAGGGCAGTAAACACAGTGCGGACTGGGGAGCCTTCTTTGTTTAATTTTTCCCGCCGCAGATGTATGCAAATCCGGTCTTATGACTGGTCTTCCGAATAGACCAATCACATCCTCCGAGTGGACCTATTAGCAGCCTGGGATCAGCCTGGATTTTGATTGGCCATCCTATCATCCTGAGCTCTGACAGGGTGGTTTCCTGAGCCCAACTCTGGACATAATAAGCTCACTGCTGCTGCCTGTACTCTTTCTTTGTTCATTGTGTGTAGGCAGCAGCAGCAGCAGCAAGTGGTTGTGGGATGGACTACCAGTCATGGCGTGGCAGCGTTGCAGTTAAGTGATGTCTGGGCGACGTGGTGGCAGTTGCGGTGGTGGCATGTAGTCTTCAGGCAAGCCGGGAAGAGGGAAGTAATCATGGGACCAGCGTAAAAACCAGAGCTGAAGGCAGGGAAACCGGAGAACTGGAGAGGACCTCAGAATACCGGGGAATCAGGAAAAAAAGCGGGTAGGTGGCAACCTTACACAGAATGGTGACAGGACTGGAACAATGGAAAACAATAAGCATGTCACATAGAAGATACAGGGAATGTGGTGGGAAGTGGTCATGAACATTTGTATGTGAGGGGTGCAGATGGGTGAAGGGTGCAAGAAGATGTGGCACACATGGCATCATTGCCATCTCCCACCACGGATCTTCACAGACTCCCTACCGCAGAAACACGAGGGGGCTGTACTGCGGGCCATGGAGCCAATAGGTGAAGACTGTGGGGATGAGGAGGCCCTGGGATGGCCCCGGACACAGTGCAGGCTGGGTGTAGCCGATGGCCTTCGCCACTCAAGGTTCCGTGGTGTGCCCAAGGATGATGGTGTGGCAGCAGTGCTGGCCGACCCCAACCTTCCACCACATGTAGTGGAAACACACCGGGGGAGTCTACTGGCACGGCAACGTTGTGTGCTGTTGGTATGCCACTGCCAGGCCATCGTAACATTCCCCACTGTGGCTGTGAGCTCCCTCACAGCCCCAGTGAGCTCACCAAAGACTTGGTGGAGGGCACTGAGTTGACATGCCTGATGCTACTCCGAATGCTGTTCCACCCGCAACAGGTAGGCGTGCACTGCCTCCCTGAGGTGGGACAGTTCCTGCCATACCTCCCTCCTGAAGGCATGCAGCTCTTGCTGTGCAGCAGTCTGCGACTCCACAACAGAAGAGCTGCTGGGATCCAGGGGCCTCCTGTCCCAGGGGTGCATGGGTACCCTGGACAGTGAGTGGGGGTGGCTGGGGACAATCAGTGGGGTGGGAGGGGCAAGCACCCAGTGTGGTTGCCTGCCACCCCAATGCACTGCCAATTGGGCCACGTATGTCATGTGCGCAGTCTGCCTGACCAGCAGGATGCCCGCCCACAGGTGGGTGTCGCATGTGCTGGCTGGTGTGTGTGTGTGGCTGCACACCTGTCAGGGACAGCAGTGGCGGTGTTTGTGATGGTGGTGCTGGTGGCAGTGGCAGTAGCGGTACTGGGGGCATAGACCACAGGGACCCTGACAGCACCAAAGGCACTGGCTGTCTGGTTGGTGAATCTGTTGAGGCAGCACTGTGGCCACTGCTGTCAGCCCCCTGGCAGGTCCTCCAATTCAATACCAGGGGTCGATCTTTACATTATATTACTGGCCTGGGGCATAGTGCAAACTGCCTCGGGCCACTGCGGTACCCTCCTGACTTTCCTGGCTTGGCTAGTGCATGTGAACCTGGCCCCTTTAAAGAAGTAAAAAAAAAAAAAGTGGTTCCGTTGTTTTGTTTTTTTGTGCATTTATTTTAGCCCAGCAACTGCCATGGGAAGCCCTATGATTGGAGGATCATTTTGGCGCCTGTCTGTAGCCCAACACCCCATCTCCAACGTCGATCTCCACACGTGCAGCAGTTGCCCTCCACACCGAGAAGAAACCCTGAGCCCGAAGATGTGATGTGCGGCTGCTGATCATCCCGGTTGCACGTAGGAGACGAAGTGCTGCCCGATGCTCCAGAATGGTAAGCCAGCACAAAAAAAAAGTTTACTACAGTGCTTTTGTCTTTAAGTGTAAAGAAGGCCAGCCGCCATAGATGCCATCCTCTGTCAGACACATGGGTATTTGACTTTTGATGAAGCCCAGCTTTGGTGGGGGGGTCTGTTGTGATTCTGATGATACAAATAATTGTATCATCAGAATCTAACAGACGCCCTCCCCCCAAAGCTGAGCTTCATCAAAAGTCAAAAGAGAAGTCTGAGTAGTTTAATTTCATGCGGTCATCAGGTTTTGAGCAGTGTGAGTGAGAGTCCGTAGCATAGGTTGTTTGCCAGGTAATTCTTGTGTTGTTTGCGCCGGTGGGGATCCTCCTGGGTTGAAGGCAGCAGTAAAAGAGCTGTCAGATTAAGAGACAGACGCCGGGGTGGGACTGGGACGGGCCGGGGTGCCATGAATGCCAACAGACATGGAAGGGTGTTGCAGGCTCTAATCACTGTGCTGCAGCTTGGGCTTTAAAATGCAAGCAGGATGAGAACTCGACAAGTCTGGACCCGATTGTTTTTCTCTGTCCCCAAACAGCATTCCCAGTTCTTTCCCTGACAGTCACCATGGATGAGGAGTAGACTGACTTGGGGATTTTAGCATTTAGGCCAGCTCAGCAAAACAATTGGCCCAGACTTCCCAGCTCACACTCAGTTGCAATGCCAGCACAGGGCTGCTCGGTTTTCTGGTTCTGGCTACTTACTAGTGTGTATGGGAAGCTTGGTATTTTTCACCAACAAGCCTTGCTGTGTGTTCTGTAGCCTCCACCTTGCATTTTGTCAGAAGAAAGTTTAAACATGCTGTTGGGGGAGGGGGGTGCGCTAGTATCTGGATCGGATGTTTTGCCACAATCTAGCAGCTGCACCCCCTTTGAGCATGCTATTTTTGGATTTGATAGTTGTGGCCTGCGGCTACCATAAAATGCTGGGGTGCCAGGTGTGTGTTTTGCTGGGTGACGCTGCTGGGGATTATTAATTCTGCACAGCAGGAAGTCTAGTGATGCAGGGCTGAATGATGCCATGGCCCACATGGGGGTAGGGGCAGGACATGGGACGTAGCTCACCCCACCAGCCCAAGCATGTGACTGACTGCCATCCAGGATTTAGTCTCTGCTTTGGGGATGCTGGTGTGAGAAGATTTTGTGTTTTCAGTGAGGCCTGGGATTGCAAATATAAGTTCTGCTGCAGTTCAGCATCCACCCGCAGTTAGTTGCCATCTCTGTGCAGCTAAAGTGGCTACGTCTGTGCTTCACTCAGCTGTATGTTAGTTTGCTACGAACTGTGGATTTCTGGTCTGTAGGGATGCGGCTGCCGGCATCTTCATGGCAGCACAGTCAGTCTTCTGCAGAGTTATGTGTTTGCTGGGTGACGCTGGGGATCAGTGGCCTGCTGGTGATGCAGGAACTGGTGATGGGGCCGATGCACTGACTGGGCATCATAACAGGGGCAGGAGGAATGCTCATGTTCACCCACACAGCCCAATGCACTGCCAGCTTAAGACATCCAAAGGTAGACTGAGCTTTGGGGAGATTGGTGACAATGTGTTCTCTGGAGGTCTGGGATTCCAGCCCACCCACCTTGCCCAGTTTGCCCGTGGCTGCCATACCTACAGGCTAACACATTGTCTGCTGCAGGTCCGATCTCTGTGTGTTGTTTGCTAAGCTGGGTGATGCTGGGGATTTCTGGCCCGGCTGGGTCAGTGCAGGAACTGGTGATGAGGCCAAGCTCCTGTGCTTGGGGCTGGAAATGCTCTCACTCAGTCACTGCTGGTCATTTCCACCAGCCCAAGTACTTGAGTGCCAGCTTTCATTGACATACGAGGACAGAGTCTATGAGCATTGGGGATTACAGCAAGAAGCCAGCAATTTATTTCTGGGGCTATGTCTCCATGCCAAGAACCACCAGACTTTCCTGGCAATCTGTGATCAAGCTTGCTGTTCTGGTTGGGTGGCAGGGCTTGACAAATCCCATAGCCTGACATCCCTGGACAACTATTTTTTAACCAGGGACAAGCAGTCTACTGTGTACTGCCTATCCCACAGACTACCAAATCTTTATTTTTTTTTTAGCTTTGTTTCGTTTTGCAGCTTTTTTTCAGCCACTAAGCGGCAGCAGCGCCACGGCGACGTTCTCAGCAGCACAACAAACCCTCAGAGGCTCAGTCACCTGACTGCCACAACTGTAGTCATGTGGCACTGGTCTGGAATGCACGCCTGTTACAGGCGCTGGTGGGCACTGTCTCTCTCTATCTTGGGGCGGGGAGCAGGAGCGGGGGCACGGAGCGCTGGTGGGCGTGAAGACAGGTCAGGCGGGACTACGGGAGTGGTAGAGCACAGATTGGAGACTGATAGGCTTGCTGTCCCTTGCTATTGGATGAGGACGCATCTTGAGGAGGAGCTGGGAGTGTCTGTAGCTGGCACGGGATGGAAAATGCGCCATTTTGCTACCGACACTTGCAGAGAGCAGAGGCATTTCTGCTGCTAGCTTTTGGTGGGTGGCTGCGTGTTGGAGAGAGAGAGAGAGAAATGACTGCCCGAGGGGCTGCATACTAAATACTACCTGGCTACAACTAATATAATGTAACTTACTACCTGGCTAAACAACTATCCTGCCTTCAGAAAAAAAAATTAAACCAGTTGAGAGGACACTGACGGGGTAGCAGATCAGTCGAAAGACTGGGCGGCGGGAGGGGAAGACAAGCTGTTCCATGTGGAGGGAGACTCAGGGAGTGCTGAGAGAAGGGAAAATTAAGAAACAGTGGAGAGGAGAAGATAAATAAAAATAAGTAACGGGCATTTTATTTGGCAAGCAGGCAGCAGCACTGCAGTAGTGAATCAGAGGGCTGTATGTGTTTGTGTCTAAGGAGTAAGGACTATTAAACTTAACTTACTACTACTACTACTGAAAGGGGGGGGTGCGACTAACTAACTACTACACTTATAACTACCTAAAGAAAAATCTAGCTAGTACCCCACTTTGGGTGTGTTTGTGTGTATAGCTGGGGCTGTGAGACCTAATAACCTGCCTTCAGGCTGAGAGGTAGAGGAACTTGGGAACTTTTTTTTGCTAGCTACAGAAAAAGGAAACCAACTGCCTGCTACTGCTAGTCTGGCACCTGCTACCTATACCCCTTAACCCCTACCTCCTGCTTACTTTGGTGAAGGTGTGTGGTGGCTCAGCTGTGAGTGAGACCTAACCTGCTGCTCTGAGAGCCAGGGTAGAGGAGGGACTTGGGGAAGAACTGCAGATTAACAGAAATAAACTATAGGAAGGAGGAGAAAATATCTGTTGTGCTACACAAAAAAATAAACCCAGTGTAGTCACCTACCTATACTATTATTAATACTTTGGTGAAGGTGTGTGAGACACTGTGTGGGTGTGAGATCTAATACCCTGCGCTGGTGCGTTCCAGGCTGAGAGGTAGAAGAACTTGGGGAATAACTGCGCCTGCGTATATACTGAAGGGGAAAACTTTTTTTTTGTGATACATACTAAAAAATAAATAAACCTAGCCTAACTACCTACCTATATTACCTACTTTGCTGCAGGACGGTGTGTGAGACATTGTGTGGCTGTGTGTGAGACCTAACCAACCTGAGTGCTGCTGCCCTGGGAAGGTAGAGGTCGAGGAACTTCAACAACTGCAGACTTTTGGTCCATTTTGTGCTACACAGAATAAAAAATAAACCACCTGTAGTGTAGCTACCTACCTGTCCTATATATTACTATTACTTTGGTGAAGGTGTGTGAGACACTGTGTGGCTGTGAGACCTAATACCCTGCGCCCCCAGGCTGAGAGTTAGAGGAACTTGGGGAACTGCACCCGCCTGTGGATTTATTAGATACAAACTATACCGAAGGGGAAAACATTTTTTGTGATACAAGAAAAAATAAATAAACCTAGCCTAGCTACCTATATTACCTACTTTGCTGAAGGACGGTGTGTGAGACCTTGTGCTGCTGCCCTGGGAGGGTAGCGGTCAAGGAACTTCAACAACTGCGGAATTTAATTTTTATAAATATTTTTGGTCCTTTTTGTGCTACACAGAAAAAAAAATAAACCACCTAGTAGTGTAGCTACCAACCTATATTACTATTACTTACTTTGGCAAAGGTGTGTGAGACAAATAAAACCTGCTGCACTAGAGGGTAGAGGAAGGAACTTGGGGAACAACTGCAGACTTCTCAGAAATAAGCAATTAATACAAACTAAGGGGAAAACATTTGTTGCGGTAAACAAAAATAAACTCTTCTTTGGTGGAGGTGTGAGTAAGTGGCTGTGAGAGCCCTAACCTGCCCTGAAGGACGGTATAGGAACTTGGGGTGAACAACTGCGGAGGAGCAGTACTTGGCGACTACCACACCTCTACCTCCCTCTCACTCCTACTCCCACCTACTCTGTTGTCCTGCCCACAGGCCCTTTTGTACTAGTGTTCTAAGCATAAGCACTAAGCACAACAGCTTCAGTTAAATATTACACAACACACACAAATATAACATAAAATACAATTTTATTGTGTACAATAATATTTCAATATTTTTTACAATTGCATTAGAAGTTAAAAAATAAGCCAAAGCAAACTACTTTATTTTTCCTTTGGACGGGGAAACAATCTTCCATCTCATCTTCTTCAGGAACAAAAAGTAAAGATGCAGAGTCTTCTTCACAGTCAAGCCAGTCCCAACCAGCCCCCCCACCTCACCACCCTAGTCAGGAAAAAGACCCAAACAATGATTCTCAGTCTGGGTCTGTATTTGTAGACATAATAGGTGATCAATCTGACTTGATCATACCAATTTCTGAAATGAGTGAGAAAAATTATAGCAGCAGCAGAAAGCGACCTTTGATTTTAGACGAAGAAAATGAAACAACAAACAAAGTCTGATGAGGAAAAAAAGTAAAGATAAAAAATATGATGTTGAAAAACGGGCTCGAACATTTCAGCATCACTGGCTAAATCAGTTTACCTGGTTACGGTATGATGACCAAAAATACGTCATGTACTGCTCTGCCTGTGAGAAATATCCCACTCTTGCGACTCCTGCTCATTCAGAAAAACCTAACGTGTTTGCCACTGGTTCAAATAATTTCAGAACTGAGTCCGTGAGAGTCCATGAGAAATCAAATCCACATATAATTTGTGCAAACCAGCACAGTCACGAAAATGGTCAACATGCAGTCATCAATTTTAACATATCTGAAACTGCAATATAGCATGCATTTTCTCAGATGGAGGAAGTCACCAAATATAAAATGAGGCGTTTATTTAACACTGCATATTCCTTGGCTAAAAATTTATGTCCTTTCTCAGCTATGGAGTGGCTTTGCACATTGCAAGAAAAAAATGGGGTTAAACTCAGCAGCAGTTACGCAAATGGTAAACGGGCCAAAGATTTCTGTAATGCAATATCAGCTGTCATGTCTAAAATACAGCTCCAGACTGTCAAAAATACAAAATTCGTTACCGTTCTTGCAGATGGCAGTACAGATGCAAGCACTTTAGAGTGGGAAAATGCCTTCCTACGTTTTTGTTGATGGCGCAGAAAAAAAAGTTACAACTGTGTTAATTAAAGCTGTACCTCTTGAACATTCTCACGCAGATGGAGTTTTTAAAGCAATAAGTTCTGCATTTGAGTCTGCTGATCTTTGTTTTGCGGACCTTAACGATGTGAGCAGACCTGGACCAGTTTTCGTATGTGCCAACTTTGATTGTGCCAGTGTGATGATGGGCCATACAGGTGGCACCATAGCAAAAATCCGAGAACATGTACCCACTGTAATACCCATGCATTGTGTAGCCCACAAACTGGAGTTAGCAGTTCTCGACGTCATGAAAAAAAATCCCTTTGTTCAAAAAGTAGAAAACACCTTGAAAGGAATTTTTAAATTTTACCACTACAGCCCCAAGAAACTTAGGGAACTGCAGGAAATAGCAGATTGCATACACACAGAGTTGGCTCATTTCAGTGCAATAAAGCAAGTGCGTTGGCTTGCAAGTAAGACGAGTTCAGTTCATGCTGTTCAAGTCAACCTGCCTACAGTAATTCAACATCTTGAATATGTCTCAAACTCTGCTGGTGATGATGGGGCCAAAGCAAAGGCACTTCTAAGAGATGCGCATGCAGTACAGTTTGTAAAATCACTGTTGATTCTTCAAGATTTTCTGCCAATATTGAAAAATTTATCACTTGAATTTTAGAAGGATGAACCACTAATATTAGAAGTCCCCCAACTCGTCGAGACATGCTTACTCCAGTTGACTGAGCTAAAAACAAGACCTGGAAAGTTTATGACATCATTTCTAAACCAATATAATCCTGCAGAGAAATGTACGAACTATCTCATTTCAAAACGTGGCAGTGAGGACAAGATTATTCCTTTTACTTTCAAAGGGAACTGTCCAGAAGTAAATTTACGACTGATACACAGCTGCACAGTTTAATAGATGCAGCAGTATCTTACATTGATCAGCGTTTTTGGAATTTCTCGGAAGAACCTCTAAAATGGTTCAGTTGCTTAGATTTCAAAAATTTCGATCTATCACGAGAAGAACTTGCACAATTTGGCACAACTGATTTAAGTAATTTATTAGACTACTTTCACAACTTTTTTTCTGAAGAACACGTAACCCGTATAAAAAGTGAGTATTCTGCATTAAAAGCAATGCTTAAGTCTGCAGTTGATAAGCCATATCTGCAAGTGTATTCACGACTACTACGAGAGAAACCGGCCCAGCTTGCTCACATTCTTGACCTAATAGAAATGTTACTGGCTATGAGTGCGTCTACAGCTAAATGTGATAGAGTATTCTCCATTCAGAATCTTCTTAAAACAAAAATAAGAACAAGTTTGGCTGATGACACACTCCAGTCACATCTGCACATAGCAGCTGAAGGCCCTGCATTAGACAGCTTTGATCCGGATCAAGCTATCAACCACTGGCTACTATCTGGTCCTGGCACACGCCACATTCATGGTCATCATGGTCATGCTAGTTCAACTACTAGTTCTGCTGATTCACACGAAAATGTCCCTGAGGCTGTCACTTGTCTTGATGATGACATGACTGAATATGATGCTCCGGCTGGAGCCAGCTCAGGCTTCCTGTAACTTTTCCTGATGCTGATGCTGTGTCTGCTACTCTGCTGTAGTGATGTTCTCACTGTGCTGCTGGCTGGCACTCTGTGCTGCTGCTGCAACCACACTTGCTGTCAGTTCCTCGCTGCTGATGCTAATTCTGTCACAATCCTTATGCTCGCCATGCTGCTGACAAAAATAAAATCATATTATTTATTCTCCTTATTGTCTATTTCAACACTAAATAATAACTACTACAATAAACTCATTGAGTTTTCTGTAGTTTGATATTTTCCATTAAAAATATGCCATTTTATACCGGGACTACCAACTCAAGCACTGAGACAACTACTTTTGGACAAGACACTTGTCCGTGGACAAGTACCTAATTTTAAAATTTGTCAAGCCTTGTTGGGTGGGGGGTTATTGGTTATAGTTTTGTCAGGAGGCTGGCACAATCGACTGCACAAATCTGGAGCCTTGCAGCCACCACCAGACTTTGCCATCATGTGTGACACCAGGCGGGGGTTGGGGTGCCGGTGAACTTGAGGCACAACAACAACTGCACTCACCAGATTTCTGCTTTAACTATGATGCCAATGTGGGCTTGCTTGCTTAGGAAGCTGTGACTATTAAGTTACTTTGTAAAATATTTTCTGGCAGGCTGCAGTCAGAATATTAACTTTTTTTGTTTCTTTCAGATTTGTCTTCAAGGAGGAGATGATCCACATCATCTCTGTTTCAATTAAAAACTGGCCAAGGTAAGACACTTTTTGTCAGCCATTTTACAATCAGAAACATGAATGTGACAGCAGAAGACCACCAGCAGTCCAGTGCCCATTTCCTATCTATCCTTCCCTGGAACTTACTGTTCCGGGTAGTAACCTTCCCCATCCTTTTCTTCCCCCTAAAACTAAGTACCCCTGTGTTCACACTTCATTTTTGTCCCAGAGACGGTTTTGCACCACAGGCCAGGTTCCATTTCACTTATGGAACTTAGTACGCTGGCCTGGTGGTGGCGCTGAGAGTTGAGGCACTGGACGCCACACCTTGCTTAATGCCAGCGACCCGGGTTCGGGAACGAGCGCGGGTCATCGGGGGTCAGCAGGGGAGGACTTAAGATCGAGCGGCTTTCCTATGACAGCTCTCCTAGTCCTGAGGAAAAGGGTGGGATCATCAAGCTCAATATGTGGTTTATGTTTGTGACTTCGGCCTTTCATTTCAGATGGTGGTGTCGATATTGAGATCTGCACTGAACAGTGTCAGCGAGCCAGACAGGTCCTGAGTACATTGCAGGCATCTCTGAGGTATGAAAGAATTAAAATGAAATATAGGGAGGTCAGGGAGTCAGTGTGATTCAACTTTCAGCTAGTTTAGTTTAGATGCCGAGTATGTTTTTTTCTGTTTTTCCTTTGCAGGTGCTTTGTTGTAGCAGTTGGAAGCCAGCGCAGAATAATTGAAATTGGAACTGAACACAATCTCTGTCGTGACTCGTGACAGTTAGAACTTGCAGTGCTGAGTGGTAGGAGGGGGAGAGAGTGCATGGGCACAGAGAAAACAAGTTTCGATCACTTAAAGTGACTCCAAACTTGACCTGTCAAGTCTTTGCTGGACTGTCTGCCCTGAACTATTCTGAGAGGAAATTTTACTCTCGTATTCTGTGCACAAATTTGATTGACCCAAAAAGAGACAGTCCTGCTGGGTCTTCTGGACTGCTAGGTCCAACCGCAAGTCTGCACTCTGAGAGAACATAATTGGACTTGCACGTTGTGCGAACTGTTGCCAAGATCCTGGTGTGGGAGTGGAGTGTGCTCAGCTGAGACAAAAAGAAACCAGGACAAAGTTGTTGAAAAATATATTTTTTAATGTGCATCTTTAAGTCAACAAAGTTAACACTTTTGCAGATAAGAAGAACAAGAAGTTTTATTTTTGGTGTTTAATTGAGACTTAAACTGTTTAAGAGAAAGTTTACTGTTCTGGTATACTTTGGGTGGTAAAAAGTGGCTGCTCTGATCCTAGGCTGGCACTGGCCTAATACTAGCCACACAAAATACAATTTAGTAGTTGCTATTTGCATATTTTGAAACATATTGGCTGGTAATTTTCTTGATAAGTCTTAGTGCAAACTGAAAGAAACAGTAATGAATGAGTTCTTCTGTGGCATATTACTGGGTTGGTGAAAACTGACTTTCCTGGCTGGCACTGGCCTAATATTAGCCACACAAAATACAATTCAGTAGTTGCTATTTGCATATTTTGACACATATTGGCTGGTAATTTTCTTGATAAGTCTCAGTGCAAACTGAAAAAAACAGTAATGAATGAGTTCTTCTCTGGCATATTACTGGGTTGGTGAAAACTGGCTTTCCTGGCTGGCACTGGCCTAGCTGCCACAGCAAATACAGTAAATCACTCATCCTGAGACACTGTAATTTTCTTGATAGTCACTGTGAACTGAAAACACTAAAGAGTACCTTTAAGTGTTGCTGCTCTACCTTGCTCCATCAGGCAGCGGCCTGGCTTACTGTTCTTGACATTTTTTTATTTATTCTTTTACATACTACTTAATTTTGCAAGGCTTAGTTTTCAGGACAGTTAAAATGTGTTCCATCATACTTCAGCCTCAGCTTGTCAGTGCAGTAGCTGCTCTCAGGATCTCTGTGGCTGGCATCAATATCACTCTTTGAACTGAATTATATTTACTGTCACGTCGTGACAAAAGTTGTCTCTTGTCCAAAACTGATTTAAAATTCTGATCTTTGAATAGCTGCCCTCACCATCTGTAAGACATGTCATTGTTTGGCTCACAATCTGATGTTTTTGTGACTCATCGGAGACTATCAATCTCTGGCAAATCTAAAAGTTTGCTTTTTTGGGGGGGTGCACGCAGCACAGTCTTTAGTTGTTGGTCTTCTACAGACCTGACTCTGTACTTCAGCTTTTCTTTTGTCATTGACATCACACTCCTCAACAATGTGGAAACAATAAGAGTGGGACAAAAGCTAACAAAAGAAAATGCACTGGAGATTAAGAGAGGAAAGAAAAAGAAAGACTTTATGAAGAAAAGAAAAGGTCCCGTAAATTTCAAACATCTTGGTTACAAACCTTTGCATGGTTGCGGTATAATGAAGAAACAGACCAAATGTTTTGCCATCTGTGTCAGAAACATGACGACATACATTCTGGTAAAGCTGGTAATAAAAATAATTTTCGATATGGTACCGACAATTTTTGTCTGGGGTCCATCACTGCACACCAGTCAAGTGAGGCCCATACTAGGGCAAGTTCAGCTGAGGAAGCAGCAAAGTCTGCCCCGGCACTCCTAAAGCTGAAGTTATGCTAAAACATATGAATGAGGCAACCCTGGAAAGGTTAAAAAAATTTTTTAGAACGTGCCATGCCACTGCAAAAAACGGTCGTCCTTTCACAGATATCACTTGGATGTGTTGTCTTGACGAAATGAAAGGCTTAGACATAGGAACAACCTACAGGAATGACAAAGCAGCTAGACGGTTCATTGGCTACACTGCAGAGGTTGAACGCAGGGCTCTGCAGACAAAGCTGGAACAGCTTTGTTTTCTGTCTTTGATAAATGACGGAAGCACTGATACAACCATTACAGAAGCTGAAATTGTATATGTTCACTACGCACATTCTGGAATAGTCAATTGTCAATTGATTGGTGTTCAGAATGTTAGGAAAGCTGATGCCATAGGCATTAAACATGCAATCTTTGAAGTTGTTGAAAAGAATTTGTGATTAACAATGGCAGATTTCATGAAAAAAATGGTATGGTATGGTTTGGTAGTGATGGCACATCAGTTATGGTAGGTAAGAATAATGGAGTTGCCACACTGTTCAAGAATATGCAGCCCTGCGTTCAATCAGTGCATTGTTTTACCCATCGCCTAGAACTTGCCTACAAGCCAGCATTAAAAAACATTGACTTGTTCAATAAACTCAATGGACTTCTGTTGAACATGTACTACTTTTATCATAATTCTCCTTTAAACCGCGGTAACCTCAAAAGTACGTGTGAGGCGTTATCTTTGCGTCCATCAATTCCAACATGTGTTGGAGGGACACGGTGGGTCCCACACATGCAAACAGCTGCTCAAGTGCTGATTAAAGGATATCTTGCAATTGTCACACACAGGACACAGATGGTAGAAGTTCAGGGTGTGTCTGGTGAGCAGAAGAAAAAGGCAAAAGGGATGCTCAAGATTCTGCAACTCAAGACAGTTGTGAAGTTTGTACATTTCATGTTTGATGTGCTTGGAGTGCTAGCCATTTTGTCTAAAGTGGCTCAAGAAAGAGAGTCCACAGTTTCAGACATCTTCACCACATTGCAGTCCACAGTTCAAACACTCACTGAATACATGGGTCGACCAGGTCCAAAGGAGCGTCAGGTTCTTGACATTACAGAATTTCACAGCATTCAACTCACAGGACAACCTGACTTCGATGCAGCATGAAGCAGAGTACTGAACTGCTTTGTTCAGAGCCTCAATGAGAGGTTCATTGATGCCAGCCCAGAGATCCTGAGAGCAGCAACCATGGCAAGCTTTACTTTGTGGCCAGATAAGATCAGCATGCAAGAATCTGGAGAACAAAAGATAGCCACCATAACAAAACACTACGAATCCGTATTGGCTAATGCAAATGTAGATGTGGATTCAGTGGTGACAGAGTGGAATATGCTCAAGTCAGAGATTTATGAAAGGTTCGACAACATACAAAGCTTGAAATGGGACAAAATTAACTCTTCTTATTCACAAAAGTATCCAAATGTCCTTGCAACTATTGATTTGACCCTGAGTCTTCCTGCTAGCTCAGCTAAGGCTGAACATGGATTTAGCCAGATGAAAATCATCAAGTCACAGCTTCACACAAAGCTTACGTCAGACAGTTTAACAGATCTGATGCTCATTCAGATGAATTCACCAGAGACAGACAAACTCAGTCCAGATAAAGCCATTATGCTAAGGAACATGGGAGCAGAGAGAGACGTAGGAGACCTTGTACTGGTTCAGTGCAAACTAGGTCACCGGCGTCCGCGTCAGTGTATGATGAAGATGAGGATGGTGACTCCAACTCTGGGTCTGACTCAGAGTCCAATTGTTCAGTCAAAAGTGTATCATCTGAAGGCAGTGATGTAGAAGACTTTCTTGAAGTTATCCATCTTGAAGTGTAAAACTGTTGGTGCTCACGGTGCCACCACCGCATGGCGCAGCTGGCAGAATGTCGAACAGGATCAGGAATGCGCAAATCCATTGCATGATGTCCACTGATTCTGAAGAGATTTTTGAAGAGTCGGCAACCCGTGAAATTCTGTAATGGGACAGACAAGTCAGTTAAATGGTAAAAATGTAAGTTTTTACATTTGTGGCTTTTGTCAGCCCATCTGGCACGTGGCAAAACTACCACCAATGTAAAAACCTACATTTCTTCCCTATTTGTTTTGGGACAGGAAGCAGCATAACTGGAGCCAAAGTCACTGAGTCGATGATCCCTTCCACTCCTGGTCCCCCTCCCCAGGTAGCCCCGTTCACTCTTTGCATTAAATGTCTAAGCAGCAGTTTGGAGGGCATCCCGAACGCATGGTACAGTTTCCTTGAGTGCATCACTATAAGCAAGTTTGCACAACATTGAAACCCACAATACAAAGTAATACTGTAGGAGGCCTGTATTGTAGTGGGTGACGTTTAATTTTTGTCCAAGTTGCTTGATACACGAATCTAATGAACTGTGTACCCTAACCCACATGATCTAGGATGCATCCCCACGACTCTCTACTTGGACATCACAAAAATTAATGTGAACTATGGAGCAGCCTGGCTAGGTGGGTCAGGAACTGCAGGGGATTGTCAGTTTGACTTGAGTTATAATATTTCCCTCCGAAACAAACCAAATTTACTGGTGCTGAGTGCACTGCAAGTGCAAACCACTTTCCTGAAAAGACTGTTTTTCGTAATCGCATGGCACAGTCAACCAGGGCTCCAGATAAAGGGGAGTAGTACCTGTGTTATTACTCGGAACTAATGCACACAGACTGAGACTGACTTATTTTTGGACTATACACGCATACCCAAGTCAGACTACCGGGCCCAAGTGTAGTACATTTTACTTAACTAACTTGGCACCCTCCAAAGAATAGTGCACTGCTTGCTTCATCACATAAACTGGTGTTGAAAACTTGAGCAGTTGGAGGCTGTGCCATTCAGCATATTATCCCAATTTAAGTTTTTTTAAATTTACTCACTTTTTGTAACACTCCTGGGAGTAAATAAGAGTCACCTGACCCCATTGCTGGCAGATAGGCACTTGAAAGTCATGCATGTCGACATCCCAATTTGTGTTATTTAAATTTACTCACTGATTTTTTTTTCACACTCACGTGAGTAAATACAAGTTATCCGAACTGCCATTGCTGGCAGACGGGACTTGAAAGTCATGCATCCCAATTCAATTTGACAGTGTTTTTAAATGTACTCACTGACTTTTTTAACAGGTGAGTAAATACGAGTCATCCGACCTGCCACTGCTGGCAGACGGGCACTTGATTGATTAAATTCTTTCTTTAAAAGGAAATAAGTTCAAATTGTGATGTAACTCTCACTCCATGGCATGACTCTAGTACATTTATCTGAATTTGGTTTTACTCGCAGTCACATGTCACTCAAAATTAAGAGTAATTACTCAGATCTCTCAAAAAAAACTCATCTGGAGCACTTGTTCAGATTTTTCAGTGTAATTTCAGACAAAGCCTGTACTGAAATTGTAGTACTGAGAACTGAAGGTTGGGCAATGGTTCTGACTAGTACTGAAACAAATAACTCAGAAAACAGTTAAAAAAAAAAAAAAAAAAAGAGTGTGATCCAAAATCCTAAATCTCACTTTTCAGTGCTAAAAACTGGAGTCCTGTACTTCCCCCCAGGATACAATAAATGACAGATTCATTCAAATCTGTAGTGATTAAGGAAAAGCGTTCCCCTGCAAGGGCTCCCACCCCTGCAAACCTTACCACCAGTTTAGCTTTTCAGTAAAAGGCACCTTTTTTCTTGTTCCGAAAAGTATTTTAATTTCATTATGAAAAGTCCACTACCGGGAATGGCAGACTGGGATGGCTCCTGTGTAAAGGTGCAGCGCTGCACTGTGTGCTTCAGTGCATTTGTATTGAAACGCATGATGCAGCACCGCACCTAAATTACACATAATGGAGCTGCCTCAGCGTCCGTCATACTTCCGGGTAGTGAACTTTCATGATGAAATTGAAATACTTTTTGGTGCAAGAGAACAGGTGCTTTTTACCAAAAAGCTAAACCGGAGGTAAGGTTAAAGGCCGGAGCCCCTGCAAATGAACGTTTTCCTTTAAGAAAAATGAGTTAAATTGTACAGATGGGATCATCTGATCGAGAACTTACTGAACTCACTTTGTGATGTAAAATTCAAACAGTAAAGTACAAAATCAAATTTTTCAGTGTAATTTCATACGTTAATAGCCTAAATGTAATTGTATGAGAACTGAGCTGGAAATAACTTTTTTACTTTAAAATTAATGTCTGTCACTGTGATCAAATCGTGATTCAGAATGGATTGTTCAATTTCAGACAAGATATCTGCTCAAATTGTGCTGAGTGCCGAACTTTTGGTTCTCATCATAAATAACTCAGAAACAAGTCTATTGAACAATAAAAAAATACTTAAAACATCTACCTTTGTCACTGTGTAGTTCTCTTCATAAATTTGTGAATGTTTATGTTCAGGCTAGTGCAATGTCTGAGGGGCCAGTGCAACTGGGGCATCACTTTCCCAGGTGGACCAGTACAAAAAAAAGTTAAGCGTGACCCCTGCAATACCAAACTCTGATGGGGAGAACCCCCCCAATGGCAATGTCGCCACTGTAGTCCACGGTGGGGATGTACGTCTCATCTTCTCCGTCCTCATCATCAACATCAATGACAGCTCCAAGGCTTTCATCCATGGTCACACCCTCAGCTGATGCTTGTGCTGGCGACCTCTGCATCCCACATGTTGACAGGCCCTCCACCTCGTCCGCCTCCACACAGTCCCCTGCTTCTAGTCCATCACCCTGTGCTGTGGACAAAGAATAAGACTGTGAGTGGCACGCACATGACACAGTGGTCCGCCACCACATGCAATACACACCAGTGCTGCCAATGCCACACAGTGCAAGCCGAAACCCAGAGTGCACAGCCTATACACCCACACAGCTAAGGTGCATGCACAACCACGCTCAGAATATGCATCCCAGAGGCCTGCAGTCGACCAGCACCAAATGTGACCAATATCACACACACACGTGAAACCCACCATCAAAATGAAGGTAACAGTATTAGCACCCAGTGACACATGTGGCAGCATGCAACACCGCAAGGTGAAAGCACACCCACTGGCTTGGTATACACCATGTGCAGAGGCACAGGGTCAGTGTCTGCAGGGTACACCACTAACATGTGAACATGGCACATGCTGCAGGTCCGGCAGTGCATAGAACACAAAACCAGAGACTGCCAGACTGCACACAGGCCTACACAATGCATGCATGTGTGCACAGGCCAGGCCAGCTGTATGCCACACCACAAGCAGAGCCATCTGTACCCCCATGTGCTGACATGCATACCATGGTGCTGCATGGCCATGTACTCACATGTGTGGTGTAACACAAGCTGTGTTTCACAGCCACCGCCATCCACACCTGCCACGGCCACTGTCCAGATGGTCGATGCTACTACTTCCATGATGGGGTCTGCTGTCCCCAGCTCCGCAGGTCGTGGACCTCCCCCAGTGCCGTGCTGTGCACTGTGGCGTGCCTCCTCCTCTTTTGCCCTATGCTGCATGTCATGCCACTGCTTCCATACGGCATCCATTGTGCGACCACATTCACCCACTGCATTGACCTCTACAGTGATCTGATCCCACATCTCCCTGATGGTGGCATCTGTGTTTCTGTACTGCTTCATAGCCTGCTCTCTTGCCTTGCAGTCATCGGCCAGGGCCTTCAGCTCCTCCCGGGAGAACTTGTATGAGCGCAGCCTCACCTGTCCATAAGAGGCACCTGTGTGGGGATGTAGGTCAACAGTGGTGAGTGGCTGTCATGTAGTGTGTGTGTGTGTGCCACTACACACAACAGAATGGTCACAGCGTGTCACAGGCTGTGTGCATGCATCACAGGGATTTGGGGGCACACCCCACAACACATGGCACACAGGCCTTACAATGTCCTCCACATGTCCGTCTGGCAGTGTCTGCCACAGAACAGGGTTTGTGTGCAACAGTGAAACAGCCGAAAGGCTGCACTATGTGGGCAGCACCAGGATCAGTGTGCCGTCTATGGCCCAACAAGTGTGAGGCGTAACTTCACTGCACAGACTGGTGGGGCTGGCAGACTGCATAATGCACCCTTGATGTAGGGGAGCGTAGCATGGGGTATAAATACACATGCTGAAGGAACAGGGCATCCATGTGAACAACTGCGTGTTGTGATCCCCCCACCCCAGGACGTACTGGTACCCTGTGGATGCACATGTGCATCCATATGTGTGCCACAGTGTGCACAGACAGAGACACAGTCACACAGTGGACATGCGATTCAACAGAACAACAGTGCAGCACTGTGACTGCATACACTTGCATGCTGGGACTGCGGCATCTGAGTGTGCAGTGGTCTGCAGTAACTGACACAGTACATCCCAATCTGTCCCCACACACAAATTGTGGCCACATTACAGTATAGCAGAGCGCACACAGTGTTGCAGTAATATACAGCACGGTAATGACTGAGGGACGCCTACCTGTAGCTTCTGAACTCGTGTCCTGGGTCATGGTGGGGCCTAGTGCTGTGAGCAAACAAATCCTCCTTCTGCCTGCAGTACCTGTAAGCTCTGCAGGTGGAGCTCAGGCAACCCATAAATAGCCTGGCAATCCACATGGTAATGCATGCAGATGAGGCTATAATGAGATGCTAATGTGGTAGATTGCACTCTGATTGCCTAAGTAGCCTAATTTGCATACCACCTTTGAATATAGCAAACCTTAGCGCCGGTCAAACATGATAGCGCCGGGCAAAGTTTTTGTGCCACGGCATTATTTGATTACTGTTGGCTACATCATTTAACCCCACACCCAGGGCACATGCGTGATGTCATCATCACAGTGGAGGTTACGAAAGGGTCACGCATACTCACTGATGGCAATCTGGCCTAGCACAGTGCTATAATATCTTGCACAACATCGTACACAGATAGCACAGCACTAGCGTACATGCACTTCATTTTCTGGCCTACACAGCTCCAGGGTGCAGCAGTGTGAGGGTGTTGGCAGAAAAATTGGATTTTCAGGACACGGCAAGCATAAGGTGCTCAAGGGCAGTGGCACAGAGGGACCAGAGGTGGGGAGGGGCCGAGATGGTTAATCTGGTCAAACTGGTGATGGCCAGGGAGAGGCAGCTGTTTGGGGAGGTATGTAAGAGGGACAGGCCTTGGTGCCAGGTGTAGGCCTCGATTGCGCGACACCTGTCCTGCCTCACAGGTGTCGACCAAAATGGGGAACAGTGCCGGCACAGGTACACTGACCTGCAGCGCCGGGAGAGGACCAGAATGGAGCGCTTCAGGCACATGGTGCGGGATGGCACTGTGCCTGCACCAGGTAAGTGGACACCTTACTTACAGCTGTGCCTTCTGCATGCAAGTGGGTGTGGGCATCCATGTATCCCTACACATGTAGGTACATTTGTGTCTGGGGTCACTGCACGGATGTCTGCAATGCTGCTGGGTATGACCCAAGATGTGGACTGTGTGCAGCACTATGGGTACAGTGTTGCCCATGTGTGGGCCGACAGTACCTGTGTCTGTGGGTGTACATGTGATGTGCAGTGCTGGACCCACGTGACAGTTCACAAGTTGGTCAGGCACTGGCTGTGTGGCACATGTGTACTGCACCTACAGAGCACATGTGTACCATGTGACAGCTGCATCTTGGAGAGGGCACATTGCACTGCCTGACAGCTGCGCTTTGTGTACCTGACACAGGTGGGAGGGGGGGTACGGCTGTTCATGATGGTACTGATCCTTGTACATTTCCTTCACTCTGCAGAGTGCTACGCCAGGAGCATGGACCGGAGATGCTGCCAGCGAGGCCAGGGGACCGGTCAGCTGGATGACACCAGCGGTAATGGGCAGCAGGATGCAGCATGTGAGTGTGATCTTCTGTTGTCTGCCTGTGTAACATACCTTGCTGGGTGGGGCGGCTTGATACCCTATACAGCACTGTGTCGTAAACAACTGTGCTTGTGCCCTGTATACCGTCACTGGTCCTGGGGACATGTGGCCATGTGTTGCCCATGGTGCTGTACTGCTGGGGAGGCCAGCACACACACCCACTGTGCCTGTGGAATGGTGCACCTGCACACAGCCTAGCCTGCCTACACAGCCTGTGGGCCTCTGTTGTGGCAGCACATGGCTCCCCACAGCCCTGCAGTGTTGCGGCATGTGGTATCCTGCATGCACGCACCATGTGGGGGTCGTGCTGTTCCCGTCGCAGTAGGCTACACAGGTACACATGATCCTTGGTGATGATGCCTGGTCATGCCACATCTGCACCCTCGGTGTCGCATGGCAGCCATTCAGTAGACCAGTGTCACATCCCTGTCTGTCATGTTGTGGCATGAGCGTTCCAGCCACAATGCACCCTGCACATCGGACTGGGCGTGGTGCCCTATGGTATACCATGGATATGTCACTCACCACCATTATGCTGTGCAGGTTGCGCTGTTCCTCAACTGTGTCTTCAGTCAAGTGTGTGGGCAGCGCATTTGTATACACATTGTTGTGTGCATGTCCCACCCATATCCCTGCCTTGTTCCATTACTCATTCTAATGTGTGTATTGGGGATACTGTATGCTTGCCTAGGGGATTAGTATGTATACGGCCTGTGTAGAGTATGCAGGTGTCATCTGAGCCATGTGTTCTTATATTGTGATGGGGCCAGCATTTGGGGGAGCTGTGTACAATGCCACTACAGGTAGGCAGCAGCTGTACGTTGTGCACACATGAGACATGTCTGGCTATACACCTGTTCTCCGTGTGTGCTGTGCATGCTGATTCAACTACCATTCCACGGTTGTTTCATACTGTTGCATGTTCCCGGCTACAACTGCATACTGTGCTGCAGGATACACGTACATGTGCGAGGCAGGTTTACGGTGTACACTGTACCGAGACACATGGTATGATATTGCTAATGCCTGCGAGCAGCTGGGTGAGGTGTACTGTCAGAGTCCTGTGGAGCTGCGCAGGTGCCCAATGCATGCACACACATGGTAGTAAGCAACAGCGATAATTATAGAGCAGCAGGCGCCGTCCTCATCAGTGAGACATGACGTGTGGTGGGCATCCTGGAGAGGAGGCTCCCTGTGGACACCCAGGCCCAGTCTTCCATCACTTGATTCTCCTCTTCCATTGTTTTTCAGCCCCCCCCTTTGGTATTGTTACTGATGTACATAGTTTACTGTTGTGTTTTGTTTTGATGTTTCCTCAATACATATTTTCTATTTTCATATATGTGTCCTGTCTCTTTCTTTGGTAACTGTGGTCAGTGCTGTGGTTTGCTGCACCTACTGTCCATCTAGTTCACCATGGTGGCTGCCATCCTGGCCTATCCCTTGGCGCTGGACTGATGACACCTCTCCCTGCGATGTCTGTGGTTGCGCATGTGCACTGGGTTGCTTTGGCCATGGTGGGTTTCTCCACCATGTGGCTGTCATGTTCTGTTCTCCATGTGTACCCTGCATGTCATGTGTGCGCTGCAGGCGACATCTGTCATGTGTCTACCCATGGACATGGTTTGTTCCCTGTTCCTTGGGTGCACCACGGCGGCATTGCCTGGTGGGGGGGGGGGCTTGGTCTGCAGGCTTGTGTGGGGCTTTCTCCATGTGGCCATGGCTGCTGTTCATCCCCGTGTCCTCCCACTGTGTATCCTTTGGTGTGCAGTCCCCTGCCCTGTGCTGGGCATCCTTGTCCCCTTCCCCTGTCCAAAGCGGGCACTGCTTGGGTCCATACTGACACACAGGCAAGGACTGTCCTTTCTGTGTGCCACATCATCACTGTTCCATCTCTGCATCTTTTCAACAGTTCACATCCATACAGTGTTGCTACATTTGGGTTTCACTTTCATGTTATTTGGTTTGGTTTTGTATTTTTTTTTGGTTCATGTGTTTTTTCATGGCATTAGCTTTGCTGGTTCATTTGGCGTAGTTTGTGTTGTACACGGCTGTTTGCACTGGTGTTCACATTTTGGGCTGCACTTCTTTGCATCCACTCCCAGTGGACACATAGTTCTCCTCTGCACTGTGCTGCTGCTGTTTGCATTGCCCGGTTGCTATATTCAGAGCTGTCTTTTTTACTATTTTCAATGTTCTCTTGTTTGCCAGGCTATTTTTTCTGTGCTTTAATAAAAGAGTAGATTAGTTTATCATAAATTAGCTAGACGTAAAGGTAACGGCCATCTGAGGTTATCCAATTTTTATGCTGCTTGCGCTTGCACAAGAAATGTCTTGCTACAGATGGCATTTCAGAAGTGTGTCACTGACTAGCCCAATACAGAGCAATCTACATTGGGCTTGTCCCCTGATAGACCAATTATCATGCAACCTGCCTATGACACTGGTTCAGTTTATGAGTGGAAACGTCCTGTAGTTGAAACAAATGAACCACACCAATGAGAGAGAATTTTGCCCTATGCCAAGTGCTCTCTCACTGGAGTGCTTTATTCCTCTTAACTCCCCCTGCCTCTCTCCAGTGGCACATTGTGCCCCCTCCTTTGGCTTCCCACCCAGCAGTCCTGCTACAGTCATCGGGAAGTCGGCAGTCCCATCCTGCGGTACGTGTCCCTGCCACTTGTTTACCTCCAGTCCTGTCCTGTGCCACGTGTCACTGCCTTTCCTACTGTGTCTGGTGAAGTGGCACCTCTACCCCCGAACAATCCAGAAGGATCCCCTGTAACAGCAACCTCAAGCAGTCGGCCCCATAGCCCAATGATGCATAGCGCCACTCAGCAAGCTGCTGCCCCTCCCAAATCATCCATGTAATGACACAACCCACCTACCTGCTCCGTTTGGCTTCCCACCCAGCAGTACTGCTACAGTCATCGGGAGGTTGGCAATCCCATCCTGCAGCAATTGTTACTGCCCTCCTGGTTCCTGCCTCTTGTTTACCTTGGGTCCCATCCTGTGCCACGTGTCGCCACCTTTCCCATTCTGTCTGCTAGTGGTGTCCCCCAAACAATCCAGCCACATCAAGCAGTTGGTCCCATAGTCCGACGATACAGTCTCGCCACTCAGCAAGCTGTTGTGTCGCTCCCAAACCATCCACGCAATGAGGTGACCCACCCCGTGGCTCTCCACCATCCTGATTGCCCTGTTAACCTCTGACAGCAAGCTACGGAGAGCACCCCCCTGCACAGTGCAAGCATCTCGCCACTGCAACCCTGCAGTAAAAATCTCCAGTCCTCCTTTGGCAGGCCACAGTGTAGAAAGAGAGACACATGGGGAGTGGCAGATGTAGTTCCAGCTGTGCAGCACTCTGGCTATGTTTGTTTGTTTTATTTTTTTCTCTCTCTCAGATTCTGTCCCCCCTTAGTGCTACCCTAGTCTGCGACTGACAGAGCTCGGAGAGACAGAGAGCGACCACCTGGCCTACAGCCACTGTGACAGACATACAGAGAGAGAGGGGCACAAAATGTGGTTACTGTCCACATCACTAAATTGTATCACTGATGATAATATTCACAAAGGTGACATAATTGATCAGAGAACCACAAACAGGCAAGATGGGCTCTGTTGTCCTTCAGTTATCCAATGCCTAAAAGTTAGTTTTATATTCATGACAAACAGTGATGCCGTTGCTCAAAATCCGGTTTCCAGTAGTGCTTTCAGATCAGCTCAGCATGGGGTGACAGTAACATGTCAGCCTCCATGAATGCTATGCTGCATTTAATATAGTCACAGACTAAAAGGTACAGCGATTTTTCCTACAGGATCAGGTGATCCTAGAGGTTGGAAGTTGTTCCTTTTTTCATTCTCAGCTGTTTGCCATAAACTCTATTACTTGCTTTGTTAAATGAACCAAAAGGCACTCAGATAACCATTAAGGCTTCTCTCCTTGACTCAAAGAGTTGTAATTCCGATTTCTTCAATAAATAAATAAATAAAATATCCAACTCAGCATGGTGAAAGTAACATGCCAGCCACATTAAGAAAACAATAATAAATACACTCAGAAATACGTTCTTATCAAACTCTATGTTTTCCCTATACATGTTCTCAACCCATTACTACTTCTGAATTACCTCCCTGGATGGCTGCCAGACCTTTTAGCACCACACACCTAAAGCAAATACAAGCAGGCAACGTTCAGCATTGACAAATACTTGTTATTTATATTCTTTATCACGTAAAGCACTACAGTTTTCTAGATGAATGCGGACGGCAACACACGATTCTGTCACATACACTCCGAAATGGTTAATAATTAAAGAAGACACTCGGAGCAGTCAGAATATTGATATTTAGCACTTTCATCAAACATCAAAAAAAAAAAACTAACAACAAAATAATCTGGGACTCCAACAAATAGCACAATGGGACAGTAGTGTGGATGCAAAATTCTCCAGATCTATACATCATCCTATATGGAGAAACTCTAACATCAAAAGTAGTAATAATCTACTAAATAGGTAAATAATGGCTTGGTAATAATTAACCAGGTTAAACCTCTTCTAGATCTCCAGACACAATGTAATCTACGAACACATTAAATCAATTTCTACAATATGCTTAAAGACATCATTAACAAAGAGTTTAATAACTTTGAACATCTACAGACAGATAACACGATGTCTTATACCTTCTTAGGTATTGCTCTTTCCAAACCTAAAATATCTGTATTGTACTCCTTTCTTGTTCAAAATGTGAGCCGTACTGCAACAGAGACCAAGGCACCATTATTTAAAAGTCTGTGCGGGCGCTAACTGGTGTCTGCCCATGCAAATAACGTTTTGCATTGGAGCCCAATATTCAAAAAGCTCTGGTACACTAGCAAACAGGGGTAGAACCTGTGCAAACCACAAAGGGGGGTATGCTGGTGGAGCAGGAAAAGGAATATCGATGCAAGCTAATATTCAGTGGATTTGTGTGGCGCAAAAGGGGTTGCACGATCCTTTTGCACCACTCAAATACCACCAAAAAAAAACTCCTTTTATTCTGTGCAACCCTAGCAGCTGACAGAGATAATGCAGCCAACCAGCCAGTTGGCCACTAGGGGAGCATACCCTCCCCCCCCCGGGGTCCGTGCTTCCCCATCGCCAGCCCCTACCGTAACACAGTAAAATCCTGGTACTAGTGGTCCCCCCCTTCCTGGTTGCCAGCCCCCAAGTAGAAAAAAAATCATCCCTTGTGCTAGTGGTCCCCGCCCTCCATTCACCAGCCCCAAGTAGAAAACAATTTTCCCTGGCAGCAGTGATCCTTCCCCTCCCTCCAATTGCCAGCCCAGATTAAAAGGAAAAAGACCCTCCCTAGCATCCAGTGCCCCCCCCACACAGCACCAGGCACCTCCCTCTCTGTAGCGTTGTCAGCGGTGCCCGTGGGTACATACAGCGACAGGCACAGCCCTCACAGCTCCTCAGCTGGCCACCGTAAATGCAGGCAGGAAGGGCACCTCTCCTATAAATAAGAGGCTTGCTCCCTGCCTGGACATATGGTGGCCAGCCGAGGAGGTGTGAGGAGGGCTGTGTCAGTTGCTGCATGCATCCATGGCACCACAAATAATGCTATGGTGAGGGAGCGCCCGGTGTCGCAGGGGGCTAATGGACACCAGGGATTTTTTTTTGTTTTTTTTTTTTCATCCGTGCTGTTGATCGGTGGGAGGGTGAAGACCACAACCACCAGGCAAGAATTTTTCTACTTGGGGGCTGGTGATTGGAGAGGGGCACCACTAACACCAGGGATTATTTTTTTCTACTTGGGGATGGCAATCGGGGGGGGGGGGCACTACCACCAGGGATGGTTAACTTTACTTGGGGGCTGGCAATCAGAGGGAGAGGGACTACTAGCACCAGGGATTACTATTTTTACTTGAGAACTGGTGATCAGACGGAGGGGGGACCGTTAGCACCATGGATAGCTACAGGGCTACAGGTATCCTACATTGGGGGGGCAGTGCTGCACTACCTGCCTCTGCTACCCATGCAAATGGGCCAATAATGGGCATGCAAATGGCCCCTTGCACCATGCATACCCAATGGGCTAACCTGCATGGATACCTTTGGAAACTGCAGATAACGCTCCGTCGCTATCAACTTCAGGAGCCATGCTGGGGCAGTGCTACCTGATTTAGCACTGCCCCGACATGGCCCTATTGTCAGTCAGCTAGTGCTCGACTAACATACCATCCTGGGACTCCTGGGCAATTCAAGAGCGCAGTGTAAACATCTGTGCTCGACTCTGCGCTCAACTGAATATCTGCCCCAAATGTCTTTTGTCGCATCTTCTTCAGAAAGACACAGATAGCTGGGACTGGGAAATCTGGATTTTTTTCTTTAAAGGCCTTCAACGTCACTAATCTGAAGTTAGTGCAATATAAGATGATGCATCATCTGTACTATACCCAAAGTCACTTACATAAAATGGGTATTAGACAAAAACAAATGTGCAAAATGTAATACTGAAAAATGCTACATAGTTCATTTCTTTTGGTCACGTGTGCACATTAGAAAACTTTGTAATAAAATACAGGATTGCTTTAAAAATATAGCTTGCATAAAGGACCAACTAAGTATAGAAACATGTATATTAGGGCACTCTGAAGGGTGACATTACTGGAGCACAGAACAAATGTATACTACAGCCTTAATAGCGTTAGTATGAAAAATAACATTTTAAAAGTGTGGTTAGACGATAGGGCACTGTCTTTAGAAGAATGGAAATTTAAACTCCATGAGGCTCTTAGGTTTGAAAACGGCACGAGGTCATTATGTCACGCTAAAAACAGAGTGGCTAAAAATGCCACAGCCAAACAGCGCTGAACACAAACAGAGTCAAGCAAAACACTGACCTGTTGGGTACAGCGTGCCCACTGACAACAATGGGACTTTATTTTTTTGCAGGGGGCTTTGTTGCCCCCCCCCAACTTAAGCAACTAACTTGGGGGAGGACGTCAGGGATGGGGAGAAACTCGGGGGGGGGGTTAAATAAACCAAAAAAAGCAGGGGACACCTGGGAGGGAACCATGGTCCCTGGTCTCCCGATTACACTGTGTGCTGGTGCCCTAGCCACTCCACCACAGGAGCACCCTGAACATGGCTACTTAACAGCTCCTGAATTACATGCAGAGCGACGGGGGTAGCGGTATTTCCCTTTCGCTGTCATACCCATCGCTCTACATGCTCACGTGCTCTAGCTTGCGCGGTTATTGCTGCGCTATTCCAGATGAGACATATTGACCCGGTACCCTTGAAAATCTAGGTTGCGGTTTGTTTGAGAATGGGGTAACTTCTAAATGGGGCACTCTGTATAAGTTACTGGCAGAGTGGCAAAATGGTGAATGAACAGACATTCTAAAGTGACTAGACTTTGGAAATGGTTTAATAGTTGTAACAACACTTATTTTGGTAGGATCACATAGCCACCTCCTTACTGAACTTGATTTTTTCCTTACTTGTATTTTTTTCCTGTTATATACTAATTCATTTGAAAATGTTCTAATTCAACTCTCTCACCTCTTTTCTTTTCTTCTCCTTTTCCTCTTTATTTCATGTTTGGGTGTGCTTAGCTAGCGTTAAAAATTTAAAATTTTTAAGTAATAGTTATTGATTTTTTATTGCTTATTTGCAACCGATATAAGGGAAGGGACAGGGGAAATTGTTTAACCCAGAAAGGTACACTAAACCAAAGCTTGTTCACAGGTGTGATCTGGGAGCACAAGGAAGTTACGTGACTTGCTCAGGGTCACACAGTACACCGGGGGCGGGGGGGGGGCTGTGGGATTCAAACCCAGGTCTCTAGATCAGTGTCCTAAACCACAGCGCTATACTATCTGAACTCATTACAGATTCATGAATATTGATAATGGTTTAGAACACTTCTTTAGTAAAATTTAATTGAGAAAAAAAAATCATCCTGCTCACCCTTCGTTGCACTGCTTCCAGCCTGTCCTTATCATTCCTGAGGTGAGGACTCTAGAACTGGGCACAGTACTCCAGGAGTGGCCTTACCATTGATCTATACAGGTAATATTACATCTTTTCTTCTACTGTCAATGCCCCTCCCAATACATCCCAACATCCTATCTGCTCTACTAAAGGTCTTATTACTTTGGCTTGATTGTTTCAGAGTATTGCTAATGATCCTATATCTCTTTTTTCAGTCATAGTGCTCCGCTTAACCCCTCCCATCCAGTCCTCTGTCCTGGGATTCATGCTCCCCAGGTGCATCACCTTGCACTGTTCGGCATGGAGTTTCAACTGCTAAATCTTAGACCACCTCTCCAGTCTACGTAGGTCACTCTGCAGCTCCCTAATTCCTTCGGTGTACACCCTCCCAAAGAGCTTTGTGTCATCTGCGAAGAGACACGGCCTGCCCTGAATTCCTTCTCCAGTGTCACTGATGAACATGTCGAAGAGGACCGGCCCCAGGGCAGATCCCTGTGGCACCTCATTTGTGACCTCCCTCTCTTCCTATTTGACCCCATTTACCATGACCCTTTGCTGCCTTCCCTTCAGCCAATTTCTTACTCATCTTACTATGTCCCTTGCCACCCCAGATCCTACATCCTATTCAGCAAATGCCTGTGAGGCACTGAGTCGAAGGCTTTGCCGACACTAAAATAGAATAAATCCACGGTGTGGCCCCCATCCAATGTCCTCGTCACCCAGTCGCAGAAAACTATTAGGTTCGTTTGACAAGACCTCCCTGTCACAAACTCATGCTGTTTACAATCCTGGAGGCCATTGCTCTCCAGGTGGTCCACTTGGTCCTTCTGGACTAGTGACTCCATCAGTTTCCCTACAAATGAGGTAAGGGTGACAGGTCTGTAGTTACCAGCTTGCTCCTTGTCCCTCTCCCTTGTGGAGCGGAACCACATCTGCCACACTCCAGTCCTTTCTGAAGTACCTCTGTCTGTGATGAGCTACTGAATATCTCTACCAGAAGTTCAGCTAGTTCTGCTGCTGGCTTCCTGAGCACTCTTGGGTCTTATCTAACTTAAGGACTGCTAACCCTTTCTGGACCCTTTCGCTGTTAAATACTGGCTACCAAATCTCCAGAACCCCTTTTTGTGACTGCCTTGATGCAGCTGTCTGGCAAGGGCCTGCTGCCTTCCCTGGTGAAGACACAGCAAAAGTAGTCACTAAGTATGGCTGCCTTTTGAGCATGCTGCTTTATTACCCTCCCTCCCATAGCCCAACAATTCCCCCTCCTTTCTTCCCTTTTCACCCTAATATACACAAAGAATTGCTTTTCTTCTCTCTTGAACCCCTCAGCAATATGCAGCTCAGTGTCTGCCTTAGCCTTCCTAACTGCCCTCCCCGCTACCCTAGTTCTCAGTTGGTATTCTCCACATTCTTCCTCCGTCCTGCTTTTCTTTGTAAGTGATGAAGGCTTTTGTTTTGGCACTCACTGCTTTTCTGACTCTTTCTGAGAACCACATTGGTTGCTTGTACCAGTTGCTCTTGGCTACTGTCCTCAGACATATCTTTGATGCTTCAAGAATGGCCCCCTTTATTACCCCCACCTCAATTCTTTCCTCCACCCTTACTATGCTGCCTACCCCAACTAACTTGTCCCGGACCCACGCCCCCATCCTGTCAAAGTTTGTCCTTCTAAAATTGATAACATCAGCTTTTGGCAGGCATTTACAAGTCCCCAGAGCCAGCTCAAACCAGGCAGAGTTATGGTCACTGCTCCCTAGTGGCTCCCCTACCTGCACCGCTCCTATCATCTCTGAGTTGGTCAGCACTACATCGAAGATGGTAGCCTACCTGGTGGGGCTCTCCAACTAGCAGACAGTCCTGGACTGTATCCAGTAAGGCTTGACTTCTGGTGCACCTGGCGGACGGAACCTCCCAGTCAATGTCCAGCAGGTTCAGGTCACCCACCACCGCCACCACCACCTCCCACTTTGTCACTGCTCTAGCTAGTTCCTCCCCAAGCTCCCTATCCCTCCCCTCCACCTGTCCTGGTGGTCTGTAGATCATCCCCACTCTTACTTTCTTGCCTGAGGCCGCTGTGAGCTGCACCCACAGTGACTCTGTCTCCCCATTACTCTCCTACTTCTCTCATATGTCCATCCTCCACAGCCTCAGTGTCATCCCTGACATAGCTAGCAACACCTCCCCCTTTACTTTTCCTTCTATCCCTCCTAAACATGGTGTAGCCTGGAACTGTCAGGTCCCAGACATTAATTTCTGAGGCCCACGTCTCTGAGACAGCTACGAGGTCGACCTTAGTGTCTGCCACCATCACCTGGAGCTCACTGATTTTATTACCTAGACTCCTGCCAATGAGGCTGACTCCTTTCCATCTAACCCTTGATCCCCTTTGGCTAGTTACTTGTCCTTTTTCTGTATTCCTCCCTGGTCTCCTGCTTTTTTTAGTTGATTTCAGACTCTGTGACCCCCCCCTTCCTTGGTCCCTTCCCCCAGTCCAATTTGGACCTCAACCCTATTTTTGCCTGCTGTACCTCTATAAGCCCCAAGACCAGCAGGAGCAATAACTGAGTCTCCCTTCCTGTCTCCTACTACCTTGGTTCCCCTAGACTCAGTCTCCCCCACAGTCAGTTTAACTGTCTGATAAAGATGTCAAACTTCTGCCTCAGCACACTAGCCCCCTCTTTTGCCAGGTGAAGGCCATGTCCCAGAAGTTCCCCTGTAGCCCACAAAGTAGTACCCCTTCTCTTGACATCAACCACTAAGCTACCCATTAAAGTCCTTCATCTCCTCCCTCCTAATTCTATCTACCCACCCATCTCACACAGGGAGGACCCTGAAAAAGGCCAAGGAGGCCAAGTGTGTCTTCAGTCTATATGCCAGATTGTGAAAGTTCTGCTTCACCATCTCCACAGTCTGGTTTGCCAGATCACTGGTACCCGTGTGTACCAGCACACCCAGCCCCCACCCCTTCTCCACAATCCTCACTATGCTATCTACATCCTGGATGGCGGTTTCCCTGGAAGGCACCTGACCAACCCCCTCCCATCCAACCATCTTTCCACATCCTCTCTAACTCCCCCGATCATTGACTTGCCGACCACCAAGACTCTCCTAATTGATTTCTTTCTGTTTGTTCCCCCAGCTGCTATCAAGTTGTCCTGCTCCTTTCCATCAAGTGACTCAGAGCCACCACCACCCCCAACACAGTCAGGTACAGGCTTCTCCAGGGGCACAAAGCAATTTTCCATCTGGATGGTGTGAGGCTGGACATCTTCCTTGTGGCTAGCTCTGGCTCCCCTCCCCCCCCGGATCAGTGCTGTGAGAGTGGGGGGTGTGGGGTGCTGGCTCCAGCTGAGCTGGCAGTGCAGCAAAGATTATCTCATCTCTCACTGCTGCCAGCTGAGCATGGAGAACTGCAAAGGTTCTGCAGATGGGGCAGTGCCCTCTCCCCCAGAACATACCCCTGGAGAACAGTGCTCCACAGTCGACACAACTATCTCCCCGCTGTACCCCATCCTTATACTGAACCTAGGACTAGGACTCCTCCTAGAAAGGGTATTGCTAGAGTACTTGTTAAGTTAACTTAACTACTAACAGAAATAACCTATTAGCAGGAGCAGCAATCAAACATGATAATCAGCTATTAGCAGACTCAATTAGCTAATATAAATGATAATTATTAATATAATAATTTCAGTGCACTTTCCATGACCATTGCATGACATTCTGTGCCAGAAAAGTCGGACACCCTCCTTCCGCCCCATAGTACATCTGGTTAAGATCCCTCCAGTCAACAGAACATTGAGGCTCTACTGAGCAACCTGGCTGCTGCTGTCTGGTCCCCCATGCCCATGGCCCCAAACATGCCCTTGTAGAGGTCACTGGTAAGGCCGCATCTAGAGTATGGAGTTCAGTGCTGGTGCCCACACCTCAAAAAGGACATTAACCTGCTGTAGAAGACACAGAGAAGGGCTACAAAGATGATAGCTGGTCAGCAGGGCAAGGCATACGAGGAGAGGTTGAGGGCACTGAACGTGCACTCCCTGGAAGACAGGAGAGAGAGAGAGAGGGGGGAAAAGATTGGGACATTCAAGTACTTGAAAGGGATAAATAATGTTGATAAGGAAAGTCTCTTTAAGCTGAGTGGCAACCATATCACGAGGGGGCACAGTCTTAAGGTGGAGGGTGGGAGATTTAGGAGGGATGTCAGAAAGCATTTCTTCACAGAAAGGGTGGTGGACACTTTGAATGCGCTGCGGAAGAGGTCATCTCGTTAAAGACAGTAAGCAGCTTTAAGAGAAGCTGGGATAGGCATAGGGGGAAGATAAGAATCATGGGGAGGGAGGATGGGAGGAGTGGGGAGGGAGGGCAGGGACATTAGCTCAAGCTGTGGACCCTGCAATACGAGCAGACTTGATAGACCAAATGGCCTTCTTCTGCTGGCTTCTTCGTATATTCGTATTAATATGGTACTATCCCTTTTCCACTTGTTATTTACTTCTGTTAGGGATAAGCAAATTGCCATCAGGAAATGTAAAGTAAAATCATCTCACCACCCCTGGGTCACCTGCAATCACAATGAAAATGCCCAAGTCTGGGCCAAGTACAAATTTTCCTGCTCACTACAGGAACTCCTCTCCTACAGTATAGTATGCTTAGGAATGCTTACACTAAGGTCTTCCAAAACACTAAGTCCCTCTATTTCAAGGCCAGCTTCCAGAATAACACTAACTCCCCTTCTAAATTCTAGAAGGTGATTCACTCCTTTTTGACCCCCCATGCCAGTCTGCTCCCCCAATCCTTTTAGTTAATGGTTCACTGATATCAGACCCTTCCTCTGTTGCCGCTCACTTCAACGAGTTTAAACACTTGTGCCCTCCCCTCCCCCCTACCCCACTGTCACCTGGATTTTGACTTTCCACTGGTCACTCCCCCAGGAGACCCTTCTGGCCCTATCATACAGCAATTAATCCCTTCTAAATCTAGCCTAGATGGTTCGGACCCTAAACTTCTCCATCTGTCAGCTCCAGCCGTCACCTTCTTTCTCACCCATCTCCTAAACCTCTCATTCACCTTTTGCACTGTCCCTCAGTCTTGGATGTTTGCCTTGGTTCTTCCCCTCCACAAAGGGGTCGATCCATCCACTGCTGGTAACTTCTGTCCTATCACCCTCCTCCTTTCTCTTGCAATGTTACAAGCGAAACTGGTTTACTCACAAACTGCAGATTTCTTCCACTTCTCCAACTTCCTCACTCCCTTCCAGTCTGGTTTTAGGAAGGATCACGCCACCATCACCTCCCTACTTAGAAACACTGATTACATCATCTCAGGGATGGGTTAGAGGCACATTACTGAGGCCATTTTCACTGACATGGCAAAAGCTTTTGATTCAGTGTCCCACTCTCTCCTCCTGGATAAACTGAGCACTGCTAGCCTCTCGGCCTTCACTGTTGACTGGTTCCAGTCCTATCTCACAGGGCACTGGCAGTTGGTACAGGGAGCAGACACACTATCCTCTCCATTCCTAATCCAGCCGGGGTACCACAGGGCTCTATCCTGGATCCAATTCTATTTTCAATCTTCTTAAACCACCTCATCTCTGCCTGTGCCAACTCACTTATTTACATGTATGCTGATGACACAGTCCTCTACACCTTAGGTCCTTCAACTACTTCTGTGGAAGTCTCACTCCAGCATGACTTTCACAATGTTCTGCACCGGTACCAGGACAACCGGCTAACGGTCAACACAAAACATCTGTGTCTATGACCTTTGTTACAAGCCACAAATTGGCCTGGCTCACTTCTCTTCCTCTTGATGACTCCCCAATTGAGGCTATACCAGCCTTCAAGGACCTTGGTGTGGGGTTAGATAGGTACCCCGTCAAGTGAACGCTACCAGAATAGTGCCGCACTATACAGCGCTATTATGGTAGGCACTCACACGGACAATGAGGGCGGGATTACAGCACTTGCTGTAAGCGGTGCCCTGGTCACTGTCCAGGGTGCTGAAAAAAGATAAGAGCACCAGGAGCCAGGAGGCTGGCTGAGCTGCTCCTGTGGTGTGGAGGGCTGGGGCATTGAGCAGTTTGGCCAGCAGTAATGCAGACCTGGTTTCTAATCCAAGTCTCTGACTTTTTTAGCACACTCGGGACTTTCGTGTTGTTTTTTTTTGTTTTTATAATATGGGGCTGTATTGGCCCACAAATTTACTTTCCTGGGATCCGCTCCCCTCAGGTGAGAATCCTAAAGATGGTGAGTGCCCCCGAGTTGGGGTGTGTGAGGGCAGAGCCTCCTCAAAAAAAAAATTTGGTGCAGTTTTTACCACGCGCTCCTACCCGACGCTATTGTTGTTGGCACTGTTTGGACCCAGTGCCGTTAGATAGCAGCCTTTACTTCTCGGCTCACATCAATGCCATCTATGCTGAACTCTGCCCAAAACTCAGTGCTCTGTACCGCAATGAGGAATGCTTCTCCCTACTGGTCCGTTGTGAGTCAGTCACCAAAATGGTTCTCCCAGTCTTCAACTATGTGGACGTGGTCTATGGCACCACCCAGTCTACTTCCTTGGCCAGACTGGACACCCTCTGTAATGCCTTCTGCTGCATTGCTACTAATGCTCCATCTTGCACCCACCACTGCTCCCTTTACTCCTCCCTACCCATCCTCCCACTCCCCACACATCACCAGCTCCACTGTACCTCTCCCATCTCTAAATATTGGTTTGGCTCCCTCCCCTCCTACTTATTCCATCTCCTCTCCCCCCATCCGCTCCTCTTCCTACCCCTCGCACTCCAGGGACCAGCATACTTTCTCCTTTCCCCACCCACACTCCTCAGCTGGAAAATCTGCTTTCTTATACCATCTCCCCTTGCTCTCGAATCCACTATCATCCTTGATCCGTCTCTCTCCCCATCTCTTCTCTTCCTCAGATGCCAACTAAAGCGTCTCCCTCCTCCCCCTTGTTTCTGCCTACCCTCTTCCCAAACCTTCATTACCTCCCCCCGGCCCCCCATGAGCACTGGTTCAGCATTCCATTATTTGGGTTCCTCCACACTGTGGATTTTACTTTACTGTATATGCGCACTTTTTGATTTAGCAGCCTATTTATTGGACATCCTGTTGCTATTTTGGCATCAAACAATCAAATCTTTATTTATCCAGGCGAACATCGACGAGCAAGCTCATTTGCAAGATGGACCTGGTTAAGTCCAATATTTATAGTACAAACAGATATATTTACAATGTGAATAAAACATGACAGAAACACAAAAACCACTACCCTAGAGAGGTATAGACAAGAGATTGGGTGTTGTACAGGAGTTTCAAGGGTCGAATACAGAAATTCATGATGACAAATATCAGTTACTGTGGCAATAATAATCTGACCATGCATATAGTATGCTGCCCACTGGATTTAGGAAGTTATTGCTACACAGTATCGGAGAACTGGGGCCGGGGGTTCCTGATGAGCAAGAAATCCCATTGTGCAGAGATTATTTTAGAGCTCTGCTGAATTTTCAAATTTTGCTCCCACTGAAATTCATCTGACTGTCAGAAATGTCCCCCATGTTCTGTGGAATTCTGCTGGAAGCAGAATTTTTTTTCCCCAACTGCGGATCAGTAATCATTTAGCAGTCTTGGGCTGCCAGATCCGTATGCTGCCATAATGCTGTATTTTTCCCATTTTTAGGTTTAAAAATGTTCTGAAAAGTTGAATTATTTACAGATATTTCTGGAGCAGTTACTTTCAAAAGCTTCAGTTGAATGCAACGTAGGAAAAAATATGAAATTATACAGCATTCTGATAACAATCATTTACTTTCCTCTTCAGGAGACACAATTGTCTTTTTCAAAGCACCTGGGTACTGAAGGCTGTATGTTCCAGAGTGCCTCATAAAGAATCCCAATATTAAATTTGCACTGCTGAAAATTAGATAAAAACTAGAACAGAAGCCAGAGCATTTGAAGACCTGCCATGAAATGTCATAAGAGAAGATTTATGGCTTCAAAGTACCATGAATTATCAAAAGAATGAACACTGTGGAATTGTAAACAGTTCCAGTTTTTGCTGTTTTCCCTTTAGTGCACGGTAAACACAGATGACAACAGATGGTGAGGAGTGCAAAATGGTGCTGTAATAACAGGCCAATGTTTTCTACTATTGAAAAACCATATATATATATTTGTCCAGTTATAACTAGCTGGTTATAACCGCATTCGAACACCACAAAGTTTCTATAGCCCTCAAGATCATACATGTCCTCACACACCCACAGCATCTCTAAATCACTGAAGGCCTATAAATGTTTTCTTCATTATTCGAAACGGACACACATTTGCCATGGAGATTTAGTAACTGAGCTTGGAAAGAAATGCAGCCATAAAAAGGTGAGTTACCTTGTTCAGTGAAATTTGTCACCCCAAGCTGCATTTTCCATCGAGTGAGTCAGAGCTGGAAATGGAGAGGAGGAATCCTTGTTTCCTCCAACTTCAGGAAAGGAAAAAAAAAAAAGACAGTTGGAAAAAGAGAAGTGTAAAGTGAAATGGAGAAATCAGCATGCATTCTGAAGAGGAAGAGCCAGCACTTCACTTGGGTCTGTCACAAGCATTGGGCATCTCAGGCGTATGCAAAGCAGGGGGTCTGCAAGGACCTGGTAAATTAAGGGAACTCTCTCTCTACTTTCTGACCCACTATCACTCATTAAGATCCCAGGGGCCAGCAATTATATAAAATAAAACACGGGGTGACATAACTCTTTTTTAATACACATCATCAGCATGTGATGTTTGCATGTACCCCTCGAGTTCTGCTCTTGCAGCTTATGTAGCATCACACACCTCAGGTGTGTATACAATTCACATTATGCATATCATCCCATGCATTATTCTACTGTATACATTGCATATTCAAGAGAAATGGTTGCCACAGTAATCCTCAAGCGTGAATCTTGAAAGGGTTACCTTGGCAGCCATTTCACAAAAACCTACAGCTAGCACAGTTCTGTGCCTCCCACCATCTGCTGTTATGTATAATGTGCAGGATACACAGTATTTCTCTGCTGTGAGTTACTAAAGGGAAAAATATGATAAAAGTTGTGAATTACTAATCAAGATGAAGAGCCTTAAGGCTTCGTTTCTTGTCCAATCAACTGACACAGGAAACGTGCTGATCTTGAGCTGGTACTTGCCTAGTGCAATGTTTGAAACTCAGAATTTTGCAGGCAGAAAAAAATACTTATGGTCTGGCAAGTCTAGCTGCTATCTATCTTAGTCCCTCCAGTCCAGTACTGATAGGGCTTTAGTACTGCCCTCTATTGATAGCTCTATCCTGCATACTGCTTGCACCCTTCCTGACGCCCCCCAAACACTGTCATTTTCGTATATTCGACGTGTCTGTCCCACCCTCTCCTGAAACCTATAATCGTCTCCAAGTTAACCAGATTTTCTGGTAGATGGTTCCAGCTATCCACCACCCTCTGAGTGAAGAAGTACTTTCTCATATTCCTCCTGAATACTCCTCCCCACCAAACCTATAATTATGCTATCTAACCACAGACTCCTCACATTGTCTGAAGAGTTGCTGACAATCCACCCTGTTTATTCCCTTCAGGTATTTGAATGTCTCTATCATGTCCCTATTTTCCTTTTTCAGAGAAAGGCTGAAACAGCCTAGGTTCTGTGATGATGTCATAGCTTTGTGATTGTGTCAGTGTCCCTAGCAGGATGACCGAATTGCCCAGCAGTGAAGAATAACCCAGTGACAACGTGGAACAACACAGAAATTACGGTTGCAAAGGTTCTTTTCTCTCAGAACGTCCCGTCTCCTCTGAGACTGCTGAGGAGTTATAAACTGGAGCACTGTGATACTAGTGGGAGCCTGTAACAATACAGTGACGTAGGCACTACAGTGTCATAGCGTGATGATACTAGTAGCAGGAGAGGGGATACTAAGTTGCTCAAGACTGTTGCAATCACAGGATTCTCCTTTGCTATACTTTATAATTGGATTTTGTGTGCTGTGTATGGAAGCACGCTGTACACAACACCAGGTTACTGCTATTGGTTCTGCACCTAGCAAACTTTCTAACTGGTCAATGGCATTTATTTATTTTTTTTTACTTGAGTTTACTGAGGTCAGGTCAAATGGCATTCAGGTTCTTACAGCAGGCATTATACATATACATAATACTACCATACATTTTTCATAATGTACCATGGAAACCTAACTTGTTTTCAATAGAGACGAGTCCATCCTTTCTCACAGGGTGTAAACAATGAAATGCTAGAAGCAATAAAAAACAAACTCTGAACACTGCTACGCCTTTTGTGATAATAAATGTTGTGACTTCTACCACGGTAGTGGTGTCTTTCTTCTTTTTCTTGTGACATTCTCCAGGTGGCTGTTTTTGTGACCCCCTTCTGCTCTATGATAGGCCATCCCTTTCAGTAATGTTTTGTTTTACATTATAGGTGGATTCCCCTCCTTTGATCCCCTCCCTCTTATCGATTACACTAGCGCCAGGTAGTCATTAAGTTTTTCCCCATTTTTTATAGTCCTTTTCCCTGGTGAAGTAACAATCCACCATGATTCATTCCATCTGGCTCACGTGACTCACCATGGCCTGCCATTCCTGTATACAGGGTATCCTTGTGTTGTGATCACCTTAACTGCCAAGATACAGAGGATATAAAATAACTCCCTTTGGCCATAGGGTCCCATGCCGGGATTGGAAAGACCAGCAGAAAGTGTGTGTATTCTAGTGGAATTGTCTGGCTCTACATCCAGCTCAGCTCTGTGTGGATGTCTTGCCAGTATCCCTGTATGTTTGGCCAATCCTAGAATATGTGGTAGTGATCCTGCACCCCCTCTGGAGAGTGTCTGAGCCAGATGGAGTGATATAAGAAGTGATGCCTGGGGTGTCAAAAAACCTTACCAAAATTTTCCAGTGCTTTTCTCACCAGGACAGGGAAGAGGAGACCCCCCAACTCCTCTGAAGTGTCTTTTCCCAAGCTTTATCGTCAATAGGTGTCCCTGCCCCCACCTTCCATTTACACCTAATTTCACACAGCATCATTTCCCTGGCATCCCTCAGCAAGGCAGAGTCCACAGAAATCTATATCCTAGTATCTTGCAGTTGTAAGGTCCAGTAGATCGTCTTCCAATTTTGTAAGATTTCTATTAAAGTTCCCCAGGTTTTCTCTTGACATGATGTAGTGCTGAATCTGGAGGTACCTAAAAAGGCCTCTGTTAGAGATACCATATTGTTGTTTAAAGAGCCCCTGACAGCATTAGGAAAACTTTGAAAAAAGTGAGATTTATATTCAGCTCCATCCCATTTTCTTTGTTACGTCATATTATTTTCAGTAATTAATTCCCCAATTTTCTGTACTACTGAAAACAGTTACATTAAAACAAGATCACTGTCCCCTAGACTACTGTATATCTACTCTGGCTCCTTCTCTACACAACATCACAATCCCCTAGCCAGAGCTAAAAGGGCAGAGAGACTGTATTCGTGCAAATGGAAGAGGGATGCCTGGATATCGTAGCAGTCACAGAAACATGGTACACAGAGAACCATGACTGGATGTTAACATACCAGGGTACATAACCTACAGGAGAGACAGGCAGGGGAGAAGAGGGGGAGGAGTAGCTCTCTATGTAAATGAAGGGATAAAAGCAACTGAACAAAACAGTAAACAGGGAGAGAGGAGGCACTGTGGGTCACCTTGGGAGACTGGAAAAGGCACCACAATTAGCACTGGGGTTGTGTACAGACCCCCATGTCAGGAAGGAATGGACAAGGATATGATGGAAGGCATTCTTAGAATGGCAGAGAAAGGGAGATACTGTTGATGGGAGACCTGAATATGCCAGATGTTAACTGGAGCATTTGCTGCAGCCACATCCAAGAGCAGGGCCATTCTTGACGCCCTACAGGTGGCAGGCATTAGACAGCTAGTTTCGGAACCCACTCGTGAGGGAGCAATCTTAGACCTCATACTCTCAAGCAGGGGCAATGAGAGGATCTCAGATCTAGAAGTAGGTTGCCATCTGGGGACAAGTGACCATCAAACAGTGTGGTTCACGTTAAACTCAGCTACAGAGTCAAGCCATACAAAAGTGAGGTACTGGACTTTAGGAGGGCTGACTTTGGCAAGATGGAGAGCCTCAGAAAAGCACTAGCAAACAGGCTAGAAGGAGGTGTGGAGCAACAATGGGAATTATCAAACTGCCATCACAGAGGCAACAAGCCTTTGTGTGAAGCAAATAAACAAATCAAAGCGAAGAAAAAAGCCACTATGGTTCTCAAGAGAGGTGGCTGTGAAAGTCAGGAAGAAAAGATAGCATTCCGAAGTATAAGGAAACACAGAAGGAGCAGGACAGAGAGCTGTACCAGTTAAGGCAGAAAGAAGCAGGGAGGAAGTCAGAATAGCAAAGGCCCAAACTGAGGAAAAGATAGCCAACTCAGTTAGAAGGGGATAAAACCTTTTATAGGTACATCAGCGTGTAGAAAGACAAAGGGAGGGATAGTGAGGCTGAATAGAATGAGCGAGTGGGTGGGTGGGCAGGGGACAGTGAAAAAGCAGGAATACTGAGCGAATATTTCTGCTCAGTATTCCTAAAGAGGAGGAAGTGCCTAATCCAATTAACAGAAGCACTCTTGATAGGGGTTGATCCCAGTCCTTTCACAGAAGAAAGGGTTCTGCAAGAACTCCTAAAACTGAAAGTGGACAAAGCAATGGGTCCTGATGGAATTCATCCCAGAATTCTAAAAATTAAGGAAGGAACTAGTGAAACCACTGGCTACTCTTTTAATAAATCATGGGAGGATGGAGTGGTACCCGAGGACTGGAGGAAGCGGATGTGATTCCCTCTCAAAGTGGGACCAAGACAGAGGCAGGAAACTGAACCTGTCAGTCTGACCTCTGTGGTAGGGAAAGTGATGGAGTCACTTCTGAAGGATAGAACAGTTGAGTACCTAGAGGTCAGTGGAGCACAGGATCCAAGGCAGCATGGGTTCACAGCAGGAAGGTCATGTCAGGCGAATCTAATAGATTTCTTTGACTGGGTGACCAAAGTAGTAGACCAGGGAGGGCTGTGGACATGGCCTACCTAGACTTTAGCAAGGCATTTGACACAGTCCCACACAAGATTGATAGTCAAATTAACCAGCCTGGGAGTGGGTCCCAGGGTGGTAGCCTGGGTAAAACATTGGCTGGACAACAGGACACAGAAGGTAATTGTAAATGGAGTCCACTCTGAAGAAAGAGCGGGTTACTAGTGGGTACCGCGAGGGTTCAGTATTGGGTCCAGTCTTTTAATGTCTTCATCAGTGACATTGCAGAGGGACTGGAAGGAAAGTGATGCCTTTTGCAGATGACACAAAGATCTGCAACAGGGTTGATACACAAGGAGGCGTGGAAAGGATGAAAAGGGACTTGGCAAGATTGGAGGAATGGTCAGACATATGGCAGCTAGGATTCAATGCAAAAAGTGCAAAATAATGCACCTGGGAAACAAGAACCCAGGGAAGAATACACAATGGGTGGGAGGTAGTAACAACAACAAAACAGGAAAGGGACCTGGGGTTAATCATATCAGATGACCTTAAGGTTAGCAAGCAATGTGAGAAGGCAGTAGGGAGGGCCGGGGTATACTGGGATGTATAGGGAGAGGCATCAGCAGCAGAAAACAGGAAGTTGTTATCCTCTGTACAAACAGTTGGTGAGACCCCATCTGGAATACTGTGTCCAGTTCTGGAGACCCCATCTCATGAGGACACAGACAGGATAGAGGCAGTCAGAGGAGGGCAACTAAAATGGTGCAGGGTCTGCAGAGAAGCCGTATGAGGAGAGACTGAAGGAGCTTAATATGTATACCCTTGAGGAAAGAAGGGAGAGGGGACATGATAGAAATTTTCAAGTACCTCAAGGAATCAACAAAGTCCAAGAGGGTAGCATCTTTCAGAAAAAGAGACTTGCAAGAACAAGGGACACAATTTAAAAGATAGAAGGAGGGCGGTTCAGGGGCAATATGAGAGTATTATTTCACAGAGGGTAGTGGATGCATGGAACAGCTTCCTGAGGAAGTTGTGGGGTCTAAAACTGTGGGAGAATTCAAGAATGCATGGGACAGACATAAGGCAATTCTTGTGGGGGGCAGGAAGATATAGGCTGTTGGTTAACTAGGATCTGCGGCCTATCCTGTAGGTAGGGAAATGGGCAGACTAGATAGGCCTAGCGGTCCTTATCTGCCGTCAAAGTCTATGTTTCTATGTTTCTAAATACCCTTAGTAATAAGAAAATAATGGTGATAATTACAGAATAAAATATAAGTTATAGTTATGCCTGAATTTTAAATTTTTTTCAAAGTTGTCTCAGCTGTATCAGGAGCTCTTTAAGGCCTTGTCCACACTACACCGCTCCGGCCGGTAATGGATGCAATCTGTTATGGCTGGGGAGTGGTGCAGTGTGTCCATATTGTGGCGGTGTCTGTTATGGGACCGGTACTGCCAGTCCACACTAGGGGTGCCAGGCAACCGTTCTGGCGGCACCGTTCCCAGGATGCAACTCATGCTGCGCTTCTGGGCCCTGCAGGAACCGTTACCATCGTCCACACCTTCGTCCGCAACGCTAATGGCGGCATAACCAGTTTACGATCGCTGCTGAAACCACCTCATATGTGGTTTCAACAACGGTTACGAAAACGCCTTCTGTAACTTTACAGGTGTAAACGCAAACCGTTGCGGTAACGGTCCGGGCACTCTGTAATGTTACAGAGGTGTAGTGTGGACAGGGCCTATGAGTGCCAAAGGAGTAGCAAGTGCCTTGCACTACTAATTGTTTGAAAGCAGCAAGTCCTAGCCTGGGCAACAGCATTCTGCAGAAGAAGCCATCTTTAACTGAACCATTTAAAAAATGATCAACGTTAAATATTCTGAATTAAAATATGGTTCAACAAAAATGTATACTAATATTCCTCAGCATAGATACTACATACAGAGATGTACAAAGTTAGTTAACAATGATTCGCAAAGCCACTTTACGAAGCTCTCCAACTCCACAATATGGCTTCGCAACACAAAGCACAACTTCATGAACTTCTAAAACTCGGCAATGTTGTGAAGTTGGTGAATTCCCAGGTCGTGGTGGTGGTGGGGGGGGGGGACATGTTTAGGTGAAGTGAACTCTGCCGGTGAAATTTTCATGTGAAGTTGCTGGCAAAGTGCACTGAGGAATAGAGCAGTTTTGTGAAGTGCTTTGTGATTCGCTTCATCTCTGAAAACATAAGCTTGTGTAAAATAGTCGTAACTTTTTTTTTTGTGGGGGATGTGACTACAGTCTAAAAAATATCACAGTGCCTCTTTTAAACAGGGAAATTAATAGGCCAGCCCCGTGGCGCTGAGGGCTGAGGCACTGGATGCCACACCTTGTGCTACGCCGGCGACCCGAGTTCAGGAACGGACTCGTGTCACTGGGGGTCGGCCGGCGGAGGCTAGATTGAGCGTCCCAGTGGATGCTCTCCTCCTCCGAGGGGCAGGTTACATGAGTATCAATGCCCACATAGTGTTACTGTCTATGGAAACATGGGGCGGTAAGGCACAATGGCTCCTTACAAGGGGAGTTGGGGGGAGTGAGGGCGTTGCAGATGCTTGATGGTGGCGCGCCAACTGTCTGGATGTCAATCCTCTGCATCGGTGCCCTCAGGGGGTAGGGACCGGGAGTAAAACCAAAGGCAAAAAAATCTCGGTCTCGTGCAGAATGATGCTGGGTCCATGCTATGTCGGGGCCCGGCCAACCAGAGGGAAAGATTCCTCCAGGCAGATAACAGGAGGAAGTTAAAAAAAAAAAAAAACAGGTACATTAATTATGTGAGTTCTGTAAGGAAAAGGAAAAGGCTGGGGCTGCTGGAAAGAGCCATCAAAAAACAGTTTAACAGCTACACAAAAATGGAGAACCCAGTGCACATTTGGATGGTACGTGTAAAGAAAGTATTTATTTAGACATCACAACCAAACTCACAGACAAGGATAAGCTTCCCAATGTCTCACCTCAAAATGAGGCTTCTACAATTAAAGACAGTCTGACAAAATGAGATGTAATACAAAAGGTATAAAAAAAATCTATTATTCACATTCTGTGAGGAATATATATCATTACTTGTCACCAGTACCTGAAAACTAAGAGGCAGTTAGACCATTTACAGACTAGAAAACAATTTCCAACCACTTTACTTTTCCCTTCTGGGACAACAGTGACCAGTTTAAATGATCTAACATAATATACTCATGCTCTCCAGAGTTGCAGATGCATACAAATGTGGTTTTTCTATTACAAATAACATGATGGTTTTTTTTCCCCCTAAAAGAGGTCACGTAGGCAGTTTCCACAGAGAAATGCGTAAATCAAGAACTGGAAGAAGAATTTACAGTCTAATAGAAAATGATAGCAGACAAGAACCTAACACCACATCCAGCTGGTCTGAGCCTGTCTAATTTTGGGACCGTCTCCCTGCATCCCCAGTGAGGTACCCACTAGAACTAAAAAGAGAGCTCTCGCCCCTGGCCCTGGGGAGGGGATTAAGTTGGGTGCATCAACACGGGGCTTGAAGGACTGCTAGGGGTGGGCAGATTCTGTGGGGAAAACTGTTACTGCTACTCCACAGATAAGGATTTTACAGCTACCCCAATGCTCCCATTTCTCCTACTGTCCCCTTGTTCCTTCCATACCCTTCCCTTTTACATTAATTATTTGCTGGAATTGTATTTCTTGGTTTGGGGTTTGTTACTACTGTTGCAGTGTCACTCACCTTGAGGAGGGACTGTGTGGGCAGGTTATGCACTGTTTCCTGGGGGAACTAGCCATATGTGTCAGCCTCCTGGTACCCATAGTGCTACTACAGCTGAAGGCACTGTGCCACTATTATGCCTGCGTACCCAGTATAGCACAACTTTAGGCAAACCGGGCTGGCCTGCTTGGAGGGTTTAGACAGGTGACCCTGAGGGCCCTGGGAGGTCTGCTAAATGAAGAAAGGAAACAGCTGCGGTTTGAAATATAGTGTGACCATCCACAACTAGTGACAGGGTAAGTGAGCGGCATGAGTGCTGGTGGTACCGCCAGCGGCAGTGTTACAAATCTGTTGTTTATCTGAAAAAAAAAAAAAAGAGAGAGAGGAAAAGAAAACTGGTCTGTGTGGTAATTCCTTTTGGTTTTAAGAAACTACATTGCAGTTTGTGGCACTTAACTAGTGAGACTGGTGCAGGGTTAGAGTTTTAAATTTCCATTCCTGGCACAGTGATACTAGCTGGCACTGAGGCACGTGGCACTGGTACTTGTTTTTACCCAGTCTCTGTTGGTACATAACTGCACCCCTAGGTGAGGTGTTCAGTCAGTCAATCAGAGACTGGGATTTTTCCAATTCATTTTCTAAGGCAGGATGATGGGGGTGTGGAATTGTGTGTGTGTGTGTGTGGGGGGGGGGGTACTACAAATACAACCAGAGCCATAGTAACCTGGTGATAGCACTCAAAATATAAACTGGTATCCATGCTCATCTGCACTTTTCAAAAATAAGTACCCCATTCCTTTTTTATTCTATATTGCTGCTAATCTCTTACATCCCCTTTTCCTTGATTTGACAGATGAGGAGTACTGCTCATTAGTGAAAGTATCGCTACCGGTTATATTTATTTATTTTATTTTTATTTACCCGGTAGGTGCACTAGACAAGACACTTCAGTTTAGGCACTATCCAGAAGAATCACAAAACAGGAGGTAAACAGTAACATTATACAGGATACAGGGGTGAACATACATATTTGTAAGCACAGAAATACCCAAAGGAACAAATATACAAAATATAACTGGGAGACAAAGTACAGGGTATAGGGCAATAAAAAACAGCACAACGCAGTTACAATCTGAGAAGCAACTAGAAACATAGAAGTTGACAGCAGATAAGGACCAGAAGGCCCAACCAGTCTGTCCAATTCTTTTTCTACCTTATGAATGTGTCATCGGCCTTTGCTCTGTCAATAGCTAGGCAAAGCTAGATCAGGGCAGAACTGCAAATAGGAACAGTTCAAATTAAGTGTAAAGGTACAACTTGCTGCTGGGCAGAGCCTTAAATAAATCCTACACCCACAATAAAGGTGAGCTGGGCGAACTGCGATTCAGAGAAACAGCAGGCAAACCAGAACAGGGCAGAAATTGCAAATAGGTACAGTTCAAATTAAATTTAAAGATACACCTTGCTGCTAAGCTGAAACTGGTAGTCTTTATACAGACTCGGCTCCCCACCGCCCCCCTTGGTTGGCTCTCCCTTAAGTAGGCTGCAGGGCGTCATGTGAGGTTGAAAATAAGCTATCAGCCCTGTTTCCCATTTTCAGGTTATTTTTCTCACCACTAGCGGCCACCCTTTCAGCCTAGCTTGTTCTACTCCCAATAATCTGCCTTCCTGCTTGCAATCTCTGCAGCTTCTCAATCACTATTAGCTTCTGCTACCACTCGGTGTTATAGCATACTGCACCCTTGTGCTGTCACTGGGGGTGGTTAGTACGACCAAGTAGCTGGCACACCATTGGTCTTACTTCCTATTGCAATTTCTGGTCTTTTCTGTACTCCCTGTCCTCCAGTAGTTCTCATCCTCTTGCAGTTCTTTTTTACCTCCTGCCACCTTGACAGTCTCCCCAGCCCCCCTCCCGGACCCTCCACGGGCACCGCCAACCTACTTAGTCAGCAAGCCACCTTGCCCTCTCTCAAGTCCCCCCCCCACAGCGTGGCTCTCCTCTAAAGGGCTAAAAATTGCCCACCTGAACGTGCATAGCCTCTTACACAACCTAGCAGAGCTTACTGCCTGGGTCGCCCACTACAAGCCGGATATCATGGGTATCTCAGAAACCTGTCTGAAGCCACATATTCCTGATGCAATGTGCACCCTCCCGGGCTATAGCCAAATCAGACGAGATAGGGTGAGGAACAAGAGAGGTAGCAGGGTGCTACTCTATTATAAGGTGCACCTAAACGTATCTACCATCGATCACTCACCAACTACCTCCCCAGCATGTGAATTCTTGCACGCCCTTCTTCTGCTAGGTCACACAAAAAAAAAAAATACACCTGATCTGTACCTACAACCCTCCCAAGGGTGGTCTGCTAGGACTCTCCTCACTTCTTGACTGCCTTAGTGATAAAGTGGGCCCTAATGAAACCCTAGTTATAGGTGATTTCAACCTTAACTGGATGGGTTCCAATTGCAAACAATATGAGACTCTGCTCTCGGGCCTGGCCCTAAGCCAAATTATAAGTGAACCCACAAGGCTCTCCTCCTGGGGGGGCAACGGGTCCTTTATCGACTGGATCTTGTCCAACAGACCTGACAGGATCACATCCTAAGGAATTTTCCCAGATGTCATCTCCGACCACTCGTCTATCTATTGCATATTGGGCATCTCACAGCCTAAAATCCCCAGTAAAGTGATCCAGATGCGGGATTACTCTAAATTTAACATACATGACTTCCTTTCCGACCTCCTACTAGTTGACTGGTCAGGGGTCACTGCCACTAATGACCCTGCACAAGCTCTGGACTTATTCTTAGCCGAGTTTGTCCCCGTGCAGAACAAACATGCCCCCCCCTCACTAGAAGGAGGGTGAGGGGTGCCGTCACTAAATGGCTTCACAGGGGCCTATTCTCCCTTATGAAGCTCAGGGACAAATGCTAGGAGACCTACAATGCCTCCCAAAGCAATAATGACTTCTTACCATACAGGCACCTCAGAAACTCCTGTAAAAGAGCCATCCGCTAGCAAAAAGCAAGTTCTGCCAATCTGCCCTGCTTTCCTCTGCCAGCAACCCGAGGAGTTTCTGGCAAAATACCAAAAACGCGGTTGGTGGGTCCGCCAGAGTACAGGTCACTGACTTGCTCATTGGCGGGGTCAGCTGCAATAACCCACATACTATTTCAAACGCCTTTAACTCCTTGTTTTCCGAATTGTCTGCCCCCTCTTCCCAGTCCTCTGTCCCCAAGTCCCCTGGCATCCCCCCAGTTGGTCTCACCTCCAGGCCCCCCTTCTACCTACAACAGGTTTCAGTAAAAGAGACCCAGAAGCTGCTCACCGGCCTCTCCCCTCATAGCGGGGCAGGGCACGACAGCCTCAAACCGAAACTGCTCAGGCTAGGGGCCCACCTCCTTGCCAGGCCCGTCACGCACATCTTCAATACCTCCCTTAATACCGGGATCATCCCAGACATATGGAAAGTGGCCAAGGTTGTCCCTGTCTTAAAATAGGGTAACCCAAAGATCCCCTGAACTATCGACCCATCGCCATTCTGTCTGCTACCTGCAAGATTCTGGAGAAAGTTGTTGCCTCTCAGCTATCCCATTATATCCAGAACTACAACCTCCTCTCTCCTGCACAACACGGCTTTAGGAAAGGGCACAGCACATCTACCGCCCTTGCTGTAGTCACCTCGTTGATCAGGACTGCTGCTGACCAAGGCAATCTTACCGGAGCTATCTTTGTGGATCTCTCCAAAGCCTTTGATAGGGTCGATCACTCCCTCCTCAGCTCCACGCTCCTATTCCTTGGGTGCCCCCCCTGCCCATGCATGGTTCCTAAACTACCTCTCTAGCAGGCAGCAGTACACTAACTTTAATCGGACCCTTTCCAACACCTCATCAGTCCGTTGCGGGGTCCCTCAGGGATCTGTCCTTGGTCCCACCCTATTCTCACTTTTCATTAACGAACTGCCGTCTGTCACTGCCCATGGACATAGGACCCTGCATGCGGATGACCTTGTCATCCTGGCCAGTTCCCAGGACATCTCCACAATAAACTCCCAACTAAATGCCTACTTCAAGCACATCCAAACCTGGCTAGTGGACCACAGGCTTACCATCAATCTCAAGAAAACCCAAGCCATGCTTTTTGGTTCCTTGAAGAAAACAAAATCCCGCCCTGCTCCATTACAAATCTATGGGGCAGATGGCTCTCCCTTGCAGACGGTGGCAGCTGTCAAGTATCTGGGCGTTACCCTGGACCCGCAGCTGGAGCTTACCCTACACATTCGGAACATTTGCAAGGCAACTAATGGTAAGCTTGGTCTAGCTTACAGAGCCAAAAACTGCCTGACCCCGGCTGTTCGTATGGCCCTAGCCAGAGGGGGTCCTCCTCCCTTCACTCTGCTATGGGCTTGTAACCTTTACCCCAGTACCTAAATCCAACCTCTTGAAATGGGACACGGCATACAACAATATCTGCCGCATTGTGCTTTCCGCCCCTCCTCTCACGCACCGCTGTGAGCTCAACACGCGTCTGGAGTGGCTCCCTCCGGAGAAGCACCGCACCTTCGTACTCGGAAACTTCATCGACAACATCATTAGATCAGCCACCCCTACTGCCCTCGCCCTTCCCCTCAAACTTGACACCCCATCCTACCACCTAAGATCTAGGGCGACACTGGATCGCTTGGTTCCTAGAACCCGCACCCTTGCGGGTGATCGGGCCTTCACCACCTATGCTCCAAAAATGTGGAACTCGCTCTCTGCCCTAACTCGGTCCCCCTCCTCCCATCCCAGCTTTAAAGCCTCCCTTTGGAACTTCCTGAAATTATCCTCCACATGTCCCTGCACCTCGTAGCACACTAGCGCACGGTATGGTGGGGGCTCCAGCGCTAATCTGCACTTATCCTCCTGTAACTGGTCGAGTAACTAGTACTTGACAACCTTGCACTGGGCCCACTCTCTGTCCTCCTGCCCTATGAGATTACCTGGCCCTCTAGTTTCTTCCCCCTTGTTGTTTTTTCTCCAGTGTACCTGCCTAGTGCCCCCTCCCCCTGCTGGCACTTATGTTTAGTCCTGTTTGCACTGATCAAACCTGTTATGTATTTTTCTGTTTGCTACCTAATTCATCCTGTATGTACCATTCTGTATTTATCATGTGCCTAATCGTTTCTAATGCTGTTAGCTACCTATTCAATCTCTGTTAAGCCTGTTATTTTCTGTATGTTTAATTTGACTCCTTTACTGTTCTTGTATGCAACTACCTTGTAATCCTCCCGGGTCGCACCTGAAAATAGGCACTTGGCTGTCTAGTGTGCTTACCCGGTCAACAAAAGCAAATAAAATAAATAAATAAATAAATTCATACTCATCTGTATTGCTCCCTTATGCCTATCCAATGCCTGTTTGAAGCCCTGTACTGTATTCATATCCACCACTTCCTGAGGTAGACAGTTCCATGCATCAACCACCCTTTCTGTGAAAAAGAACTTCCTCACATTACTCCTTAATCGGCCTCCCTCTAATCTCATGCTGTGTCCTCTTGTCCTGCTATTTTTCTTATACTGAAACATGTAGACTCTTTCACTTTGTTAGTGCACTTAAGGTGCTTGAATGTTTCGATCATATCACCTCTCTCCCCACTTTGCTCTAGGGTATACATACTGAGCTCCATTAATCTGTCCTCATATGTTTTCTGGTGCAGTCCCTGCACCATTGTGGTTGCCCTTCTCTGGACTGCCTCAATTTGGTTAATGTCCTTGTGAAGGTGCGGTCTCCAGTACTGCATGCAGTACTCCAGAGAGGGCCTAACCAGTATCTTGTAAAGAGGGATTATTATCACCCTCTTCTGACTTGTGATACCCCTACTGATACATCCCAACATCCCCCAAGCCTTACCTACTGCTTTAGTGGTCTGCTTGGATGATTTCAGGTCATCGGTGATGATGATGCCCAAGTCTCTTTCTTCCCTTGTGACTGCCAGCAACTCCCCTCCCAGCCTATAGGTAGGTGGCTTCAGGTTTCTCTTCCCTATGTGCATGATCTTACACTTCTTTGCATTAAACCCCAGTTGCCACTCTTTCGACCATTTTGCTAGTTTATCCAGATCTCTTCTCATTCTGCCCACCCCATCTGTTGCAGATCTTGGAGTCATCTGAAAATAGACAAACCTTACCCTCCAGCCCATCTGCAATGTCACTGATGAAGATATTGAAGAGGACTGGCCCCAGGACTGATCCCTGAGGTAACCCACTTGTGACTTGCATCTCTTCTGACTGTATACCATTTACTACCAGTCTTTGTTTTCTGCCCGTCAACAGTGTGCCACCCAGTTGACCAACTTCTGACCCACCCCGAGCCTACCCAGCTTATTAATCAATCTTCTATGTGGAACAGTACTGAAAGCTTTGCTGAAGTCAAGGTAGGTGACATCAACTGTTCCCCCTTGGTCCACCACTCTGGTTACCCAGTCAAAGAAATCTATGAGATTAGTTTGACAGGACCTTCCTTTTGTAAACCCATGCTGTCATGGATCCTGTGCTCCTATGGATTCCAGGTGTTGCACTATTCTTTTCTTAAGGAATGCCTCCATAATCTTGCCCACTACTGAGGTAAGACTGACTGGTCTGTAGTCCCCTGCCTCCTTCCTGCTACCACTCTTGTAGAGCAGCATCACATGAGCCCTTCTCTAGTCTTTTGGGACCTCTCCTGTGCTCAGAGTCTCACTAAACAGTTCTGATAATGGCTCTGCTAGTTCTACCCTTAGCTCCTTTAGTAACCTGGGATGTATGCCATCAGGTCCCGTTGCCTTGTCCACCCTGAGCTTATCGAGCTCTTGTAGGACCCTTTCTTTTGTGAAGGGACTAGTGCACACCTCCCTCCCCCTGTGTCCATGGTGCTGAACTGTAGGCCCTGCCCTACCTTCTCTTCAGTAAATAATGAGCAGAAGTATCTATTTAGGATAGATGCTTTTATATTGTCCTCCTCCTCACATGCCCCCTTATCCCCATTGATCTTAGCAATACCCCCTCTGGACTTTCTTCTTTCACTAATGTATGTATAGAAAGTCTTGTCACCTTCTTTTACTTTTATGCTAGTGTTTCCCCAGTTTGGGCCTTTGCCTGCCTTACTGCCTCCCTGCTTCCCTTAGGGAAGTTTGGTATGCCTCCCTATCTTCATCCTGCTGCGTTCCCTTATAGTTCCTGAAGGCCAGCTTTTTGGCTCCGACCTATTCTGCTACTGTGTTTGAGAACCAAAGTGGTTTCCTTCTTCTTTTGCACTTCCTTTTCTCTCTAACACAATAGGATGTTGCTTCAAGTACTGCATCCTTAATGCTTGTCCACTTTGCCTGTACCCCCTCACCTGTATTTCTTTTTGCCAGGGCTAGCTTAACTCTGTTGGCCATCTTATCAAAGTCAGCTCCTCTGAAGTCACATATTTTTGCCTTGGGATGGTTTGGTTCTAGTGACCAAACCGAACCATCCCATGTGATGGTCACTGGCCGCCAGGTGACCTTCTACCTGGAGATCTGTGATCCTTTCCCTGTTAGTCAGTACTAGATCTAGGATAGCCCTGTCTCTTGTGGGTTGTTGTACCAGTTGTTTGAGGCCCTCCTCCTGCAGGGAATCCACCATGTGTGTAGTTCTCGCAGATGTTCCTGCTGGTATTGACCAATCTGTATCTGGCATGTTGAAGTCTCCCATTATCAGAACTCCCCCTTTAGCTGTCATGTTTTGTAAATCTTCTAACAGTAATGTGTCTATGTCCTCTCCCTGGTCTGGAGGTCTGTAGACAACCCCAGTTTGTATGGCTGTCCCATTTCCTGTTTCCAGGGTGACCCACAGTACTTCTGGCTCCTTATGTGTATTCTGAATTTCTGTAGCTTTGATATTTTCATTGACATACAGGGCCACTCCACACCCCCTTTTTGCACCTCTGTCTCTTCTGAACAGTACATAGCCAGGTACTGAAGTCTCCCAAGTGTGGCTACTGGTAAACCACGTCTCGCTAATTGCTCCTATGTCCACTTTAGCCGCTGTCATTATTGGCTGCAAGTCTGGGATCTTGTTTCCCAGACTGTGAACGTTTGTGTACATAATTTCCATTGGCCAGATTTCAATGTGCTACTTGTTGGGTGAGGTCTGGTGTTTCCCCTATGCGTCGTATGGGGAGCCGGACCTTTTTCCTTACTGGTGATGCAAATGAACTACAAACATGATGAACTCCTGTTTGACCACTAGTTGAGGGGGGAGGGGTATTCTTCCCATTCGATGTAGGGGTGCTGCACCCCTCTTCCCATTTGCTAGTTTAAATATGCTGCAAAGACATTAAACTTCTGCCCCAATGCACTGACTCCCTCCTTAGTCAGATGCAGTCCATCAAATTTAAAGAACTTTCACTCACAAAACTATTGCCAGTTCCCTACAAATGTGTGTCCTTTTTCCTGGCACCAGCCCTTGAGTCACATGTTTAGCTCACCTATCTCCCCTTCTCTGACCTTCCGTCCATCTGCCCCCCTTTCCCAGACTGGCAGGATCTCGGAGAAGGAGATGCCGGATGAAATGGATGATAGTTTGTCACCCAGCCTGGTCAGGTGTTCCTTGGTCTCCACAGCTGACCGGCAGGCAAGATCGTTAGTCCCTATATGCACCAGGACGTGAATGTTTTCTCCTGCTTCCTGAACAATTTCAGCACTGCGGTCAGTGTCTCATAATGACAGGCTCTGAAGGTTATAAACTTGGAGTTTAAAATCTGCAGTACAAACAAGTGGAACAGCTCAGTCATACATAGATTTACCTAGGCAGACAACAGACAGTTACAGACAGAGGCCTTGGAAAGGAGGTAGTAATACCCACACTTGACAGCTACACCAGAGGAACTCAGCCGGACTGAGGCTGGGATGGAATTCCACAGTTTTGCGGCAGAGTGAGAGGACAGTTCACCTAGATCTGGATTTTTTTTTTTACTTTATCTTTATTGCTTTCATAAACAAAAGACAAGATACATATCACATACAGCATGAATGTCATAAATCACAGAAACAGTTTTTACATTTAAGGTGCCTCACATTTTAACTGATATATCATCATGGCTGTTCCTGTCTCCTATGTTCCAAGGGATACAAAGTTAATTACTTCTTAAACAAAAGTCCAAGATATTCCAAGTAACCCATATTCCTTCAAAATGTTCATAACTTAATTTGGATTTAGTATTGGGGATGATTAACAGACAAGGGGCATTTGACCTTAATGGATAGGAAATGCTGTTGGGAATAAGAAGTGAGTAAAGGGATAAAGGGATCTGTTTGGTAACCACATTAAAAACCACACAACCAAAAATGAGTTTATGCAAGGCTGGGGGGGGCGCAGTTAAGTTTGGAATAAAGGGTGCAATGGTGTGTGTACCTGTTGGTGACCAGGGCAAACCTGCATATATTTTATAGGCTATGTCCCACTTCTGGAAGACAGTTTTAAAAAGCAAAGAAGTACACGTCCATCCCATAAGTCAGTTTGGGTGACAAAATGCTACGGGCAATGGCAAGATGGGCTTTTAGGGGCAAAGCTGTCTTGATTTTGAAGGCAAGTCTCAGCTTAGTGTTCACTGCCTTACAGATTGTGCAGAGATGTGAGCTGAAAAGTCCAGTGATGTGTCAAGCATGACCTCCAGTCAGTTAAAGAAGGAAACTGTGGTAAGGCAGGATCCATTCACCCCAGTGACTGTCAAGGGGGTATGGTATATTTTAACTCTTGGGGCAGAGCCAAAGGAGCATGGCTTGAGTCTTAGAGACATTCATAGAAACATAGAAATTGTTGGCAGATAAGGACTGCTAGGCCTATCCAGTCTGCCCGTAAGCCCTACACTTGTAGGTGGCCTATGACCCTACCTGGTTAATGGCTTTTCACCTCTCCTTTCCACCTCTAAGGTTCCCTTATGCCGGTCCCAGGCATGTTAAAAACCCTCCACTGTCCTTGTTCCCACCACCTCCTGTGGCAGGCTATTCCATGTGTCTACCACCACCACCTCCTGTGGCAGGCTATTCCATGTGTCCACCACCCTCTCAGTGAAGAAAAACTTCCTCACATTCCCCCTCAACCTGCCACCTTCCAATTTCATATCATGCTCCTTCGTTCTTGTACTACTCCTGTATTGGAAGATGTCTCCCCCCCTGCACCTTGTTTATTTGAATGTTTCTATCATGTCACCCCAAGCTCTTCTCTCCTCCAGCGAGTACATATTGAGGTCCTTTAATCTCTCCTCACATGTTTTCTGGTGCAAGCCCTGTACCATCTTTGTTGCCCTTCTCTGGACCACCTCCACCCTGGCAATGCCCTTACAAAGGTGCGGCCTCCAGAACTTCACACAGTACTCCAGGTGAGGCCTCACCAGTATTTTATACAATGGCATCACCACATCCCACCTTCTGTTAGTGATACCTTTGCCTATGCACCCCAGCATGCCACTGGCCCTCCCTGCCACCTTTGTACTCTGCTTAGACAACTTTAGATCATCTGAAATGATAAACCCCAGGTCCCTTTCTTCCTTGGTGATCATCAGCAACCCTTCCCCAATCCTGTAGCTTTCCTCAGGGTTCTTTCATCCCAGCTGCATTATTCTGCACTTCTTTGAACTGAACCTCAGTTGTCACACCTCAGACCATTTTTCAAGAATCCCCAGGTCCCTCCTTATTTTCTCCATACCATCTGGTGTATCCACCCTGTTGCAGATCTTGGTGTCATCTGCAAATAGGCAGACCTTTCCCTCCTGTCCTTCCATAATGTCACTAATGAAGACATTAAACAAGACTGACCCAAGGACCGATCCCTGAGGTACCCCGTTGGTCACCCCCCTCTCCCCGGATTGGATCCCATTTACCACCACCTTCTGCCTCCTGTCCATTGGTCAGTTTCTAACCCAGTCTACCACCTTGAGCCCCATACCCAGACTACCCATCTTGTTAATCAGGTGTTTTTTGTGGGATGGTGTTGAAGACGTTGCTGAAATTGGGGTAGATGATGTCCACCGCCCCCCCACCCCGATTTACTTCCTTCATCACCCAGTCAAAAAAATCTATCAGATTCGTCTGACACGACCTTCCTGCTGTGAACTCATGCTGTCTTGGATCCTGTGCTCCACTGGATTCCAAGTGTGCCACTATTCTTTAAGCAGTGCCTCCATGATCTTCCCCACTACTGAGGTGAGGCTGACCGGCCTATAGTTCCCTGCCTCTTCTCTACCACTACTTCTGTGTAGAGGGACATGTGCTCTCTTCCAGTCCTCCGGAACCACTCCTGTGCTGAGTGACTCAGTGAACATGGCTACCAGAGGTGCTGCTAGTCCTCTTCTCAGCTCCCTTTATATTCTCGGGTGCATGCCATCTGGCCCCATTGCTTTGTCCACCTTTAGTTTTGTAAGCTCCTCCAGGACTCTCTCCTCTGTGAATGGATTTGTGCTTACCCTCCCCCTTAATGTCCGTTACCCAGCTGTGGTCCCTGACCATCCCCCTCTTCAGTGAATACTGAACAGAAGTATACACTCAGTATTTCTACCTTTTCAAGGTCTCCCTCCTTACACTCCCCTGTATCCCCCCTCTGAGCCTTACAATCCCCCCCCCGTTTTTCTTCTTTCGCTGATGTACCTAAAGAATGTCTTGTCCCCTTTCTTCACCGTCTATGCTAGTCTTTCCTCAGTCTGTGCCTTTGCGCTCCTTACAGCCTTCCCCACTTCCCTTGGATTCATTAGGTACACCTCCCTGTCTTCCCCCCATTGAGTCTCCTTATATTTCCTGAAACCAGTCCTTTTAACCCTTACCTTGTTTGCCACCTCTTTCGAGAACCATAGTGGTTTCCTCCTTCTCTTACCCTTGTTTACCATCTTGATTCATTGGTTTGTCACCTTCTCCATGGCTCCCGTCAGGTGTTCCCACTGCTCGTCAACTCCCCCTTCTATCTCCCTCCTTGCCAGGGCCTCTCTGATACACCTCCCCATTTTAGCAAAATCCACCCTCCTAAAATCTATGACCTTTGCCTTAGCGTGCCTAGACTGTGTCTCTGTCCCTATGCTAAGCCACACCACGTGAGCGCTAGAGCCCAGCTGACCATCTACATAGATGTCTGAGATTCTGTCCCTGTTGGTCAGTACTAGGACCAGAATCACCCCGTCTCTGGTGGGATCGATCACTAGCTGTCTAAGGCCTGTCCCCCTGTTGGGAATCCAGGATGTCTCAGCTCCTGGTTGAAGCAGCTGCTGGGATGGTCCAATCAACATCTGGGATATTGAAATCACCTAGCAGTAACACCTCATCCTTAGTTGTCATCTCCTGAAATTAATCCATTAGATCCCTATCCACCTCCCCCCCATCTTGTGCTGGAGGTCCGTAGATCACCCCTGTGTGGACTGCTGTACCATCGCGAAGCTCAAGGATGACCCCGAGGAAAAAATTACTCACTCTTTCTTCCAAGGGGTCCTCCTTAAGCATCAGTAACTTTTTTGCACTTAGCTGGCTAGGTGCAACTGCCCTGGAGGTGTGCCATTAAGATATATTTAAATGAGCGTAGGGCCAAGCCAATCAAAAGACAGAAGGGGGTGTGAGCTGAGTGAGAGCTGTTGAATGCTTCAGAATTTTTTCAAGGAAAAAACTATGGCAAATGCCCCGAAAAAGAATCAACAGGATTCAAAAAACATGCAAATGTCCACAAAAGTGGAAATAGAAACAACAGCAACACGAGCTAAAGACTCATCAACGAGAAACTACAAATTTAATAAAAAAATGTGACATAAGAGCCCTTCTCCGACAGGTGAACCGGGGAGGAAGGGTGGGAGCTTACTGATGCTAAAGGACCCCTTGGAAGAAAGAAGATTACTGCAGTGAATATTTTTTTCTTCTTACCCCAGGAGTTCTTTAGCATCAGTAACTCTTTTGCAGACTACCCAGCAGTACCAAGTGGGAAGCGGGCAGAGAACCTACTTAGGAAAGAGGCTCTGCAGAACCGCCCTGCCAAACCTGGCATCAGATCTGGTCTGCACATCCAAACTGTAATGTTTCACAAAGGTGTGCACAGATTTCCAGGTAGCTGCTTCGCAGACATCCAGTAGGGAATGTCCCTTGCTGCTGCGAGGCTGCAGTGCCCTGGTTGAATGGGCCCTGAGCCCCACTGGAGGTTATTGACCAGCTTTCTCATAGCAGAATCTAATACAAGAGACCAACCAACGAGAAATAGTTCTCTTGGTAGCTGGTCTTCCTCTGCCTACATCCCCGTAGGTGAGGAACAACTGAGTGGAAGAGCCTCTGGACTGTCTAGTATGCTCTAGGTAGTGAAAGATGGCTCTTTTGACATCCAAGCTGTGGAGCTTTTGCTTGCCAGGAGTGGATGGCTCAGTAAAGAAGACAGGCAGGGTAATGAACTGGTACAAGTGAAACTCTGAAACCACCTTTGGCAGAAATTTCCTATTTGTTCTAAGCTCAACTTTATCATTGTGAGGGATGACGTAATTCAGCTCAGTGCACGGCGCCTGTAGCTCCGAAATTCTCCTGGCAGACGTAATGGCTACCAGGAAGACGGTCTTTCAAGTTACAAACTTGATGTGGGCCGTGGACATAGGCTTGAAAGGTGGACTCAGGAGCCAATCTATGTAAAAGTTCAGTCTCCAAGGAGGAACAGGCTCCCTGGTTGGAGGCTGGAGGTACAAGAGGCCTTTGAAAAACTGTTTAAAAATGTTGTAGGGAAAAAAATTATTTCTTCTTTCCCACCGAGAGGTAGGCTGAAATTATCACCAGGTGTAGCTTGAGTGAAGATGGTTTCAGGCCTGACGCCTGTAGGTGTACCAGGTAATCTAGCAGCTGAGGGTCTGAAGCTGATAGGGGTTCGACCTTTTTGCTCTTGCACCAGAGGGAAAACTTTCTCCATTTGGCTGCATAAGTCTTCTTAGTATTCGTTTTTTTAGCCATCCTCAGTATCTTAACGACCTGTTCAGAGTACTGCGAGGATGGAAACTCTAACTCCTCAAGAACCAGGCCTTGAGGTGAAGAGAGTATGTCTGGGTACTGCACTCCCGTCTGAGAAGGAGTCAGCAGGGAGCGAGTTGGAGGCAGGCAAATGGGCCTGCTGCAGGACACTGAGAGAAGGAGAGGGTACCAGGCTTGCCTGGGCCATTCCAGAGCCACTAGAATCATTGATGCAGGCTGCTGTCCGAGTTTCAGCAAAACCCTGAATATCAGGGGAAAGGGCGGAAATGCGTATAGGAAGCTCCTTGACCAGTCCAGGATCAGGGCATCCAGAGGAAGTGTTCCCAGAACTGGGGGCCTGCAACAGTACTGAGAAAGCTGAAAATTGAGAGGAGAGGCAAACAGATCCACATCTGGTGTACCTCACCACTTGAACACTGTGGCTAGTATTTGCTTGTTCAGTGTCCATTCACTCTGACCTTGACTGATGCAGCTTAGAGCATTCGCTAGAGTATTGAGTTTGCTTGGGAGGTGAATAGCTGAGAGGCTGACTCTCAGGGAGAATGCTAGAGACCAGAGCTTCAGAGCTTCCAAACAGAGTATTCCTGATCTTGTAACACCTTGCTTGTTTATGTAGAACATTGCAATGGTGTTGTCCATTCAAATTTGAACTGCCTGCCCTTTTATGCTGAGAGCAAAAGCTCTGAGAGGTAGTAAGACTGCTCTGAGTTCCAAAAGAGTTATGTGCAACTGTGACTCCGGAAGTCCAATTGCCGCTTACTGAGGCACTGTCTAAATGAGCTCCCCAGCCCAAAAGGGAGGCATCTATGGTGATCACATTTGTGGGAAAAGGAGCTTGAAAGGGAACACCTGCCTGCATATTATTTGCAGGGTTATTCCACCACAGCATGTTTTGGAGGAACTGCTCCGACACAGGTATCAACTTTGAAAATGTGTTGCTTCTCTGAGACCAGTGAGATCTGAGGTAGGCTTGCAGGAGTCTAATCTTGTACCTGACCCCTGGGACTACTGCAGTCATAGAGGCCATATGTCCCAGACGTTTGAAGAAATGTCTGACTGGTTTTGGCTGCCCCTGGGTGAAAGAATCTGCCACTGAAAAGAAACTCTGAATTATTTTCTGCGGGAAGAAAGCATATCCCTTCTGAGTGTCCAGCTGAGCCCTTATGAAAGTGAGCAGCTGGGTGGGTTCCGGGTGAGACTGAAACCCAGAGACTCCAGAGTGCGTTCTGTGAGGGAAAGAGATTCCTTGACCTGGCAAGGAGACTTTGCTACTATGAGCCAGTTGTCCAGATATGGGTAGAGAGCAACACCCAGTCTCCTGAGATGTGCTGCTACCAGTGAGACACCTGGTAAAGACTCTTGGGGCCGAGGAAAGACCGAAGGGCATTGCAGTGAACTGATAGTGACCTGAAAGAAGCCTGAAACTGAGAAACTTCCTGTGAGATCTCCTTATGGGTATGTGGAAGTAGGCATCCTTTAAGTCTAAGGAGGCTAGCCAGTCTCCCTGCTGTAAGAACTGTAGGACCAGTGACAGAGTGACCATTCTGAATTTCGTTTTTTTCAGATGTTTGTTTAAATATCTGAGATCTAAGATAGGTTGCCACTCCCCCGTTTTCTTGTGTGTCAGAAAATACCTGGAGTAGAGGCCCTTGCCCTTCTCGTCGGTTGGGACCCTCTCCACTGCTCGTAAAGCCAGAAGGTTTTGTACTTCCATCTCCAACAACGGTATCTGTGTTGGGGACAGAGGTCTTGACACCTGGGTATGTTTGAGGTCTGACAGGTGCTTGAACTGTAATAACAGACCCTTCTCCACTATCTCCAGCACCCACTTGTCCGACGTGATGAGGGACCAGTGCTGAAGACAGAGAGAGAGTCTGCCTCCAACCGGAAACGGAGAGGCCACCTGGACACTCACATCAGGACTTAAGACTGAGAGGCAGAGGGTTGGGTAGAGGTGGTTCTTCTTTGGCCCCTTCTGCCCCTGCCTCTGAAAGACCCCCTGTACTAGCTGAAGTCAGATTGGGGATAGGGATTATAAGGCCTAGGAACAAAACTTCTGCCCCTACCACCCATGGGACGGGATCTTTGAGGGGTGGCAGGTTTAGGTTTGGATGAGTGGCTCTGCCAGGAGGCCTTGTACTCATCGACTTTTTTCACGTAGTCAGTGGTTTTATTTTATTTATTTATTTAGACTAGGCTTAATACTTTTGAGTCAGAGATTCCTTTTCAAAGGTTCCAAGTCAAGGACAAAAACAGTACAATACAATACAGACAGCACAGATCACAGGGTAGGCATCATAAAATCAATATAGAATCACATGAGGTTCAAGACTTGTTAGTTTCAGGTATACCTTAACAACAGATAAAGTCATTACATCATTTGTTGCAGGGTAGGGCTAACCCGGTAGGAAATAACATGTCAGCAATATGGCAATGTTATGTCATGGGGATGATGGGGGGGTAAGCAACCAGAGTGGTGGTGTCAAAAATGGAGGCAGTGTGGGTAGAGAGAAATGAGGAGGGGTAAGGTGGTAGTGATGGTAAATCGATTTATTGGGGGGATTGGGGGGAGAGGAGTAGGAGAGAAAGGCAAGTAAAATCAAGGGGATCTGTTGATCATTTGTTTGTGCACTTACAGGTAGCTACACCCTTAAGATGGAACCGTAGCCCCCTTTTGAACTGCCTCAGCTTTGTGCCTCCTGTCAGCATGTCGGATAGCTCATTAAACCATTTGGGGCCCTTAAAAGTAATGGATTTCTGGGACAAAGATGTGTGCTTGAAAGGGACTTGGAGTCCTCCTTTTGTCGCACTTCTGGTTTGCTTTATATGCACTGTCTTCTTGAACAGACTACTTAGGGATTCCGGCATGAGGCCTACTTGCGCTTTTTTTATGATCAGGCAGGTTTGGTATTGGGCTCTTAAGTGCAGAGGGAGCCAGCCAGTCTCGGAGTAGAGGACACAGGTGTGAGACCAGCGATCTGCCCCCAAGTGCCAGATGACAAGCCCTATTTACGAGCGTTTGTATCCTGCCTAAGGCAGTGTCTGATCCTGCTATGTGTGTATTGGTAACTCATAGTCAATGGATGACAATACAGTGCTGCCTGTGGCTAATTTGAGGGCCGCAGGTGTCATCCAGTGCTTGCTTCTATGGAGGATGCCCAGTTTCATGTTGGCAGTTTTGACAACTTGATCAACATGATGGGAGAAATTTGAGAGTGACGTCAAGGTAAACACCCAGATATTTAAACGAGAAAACTTGTTCTAGTGTGTCATCTTTAAGGTTCTGAATTCGAAGTGGGCAGAAATTCCTTTTGTTCTGAGGGACCGTGAGCAGCATGCTTTTGTTTTTTTTATGGTTTAGTAGCAGTTTGTGTTGGCAGAACCAGGTTTCGAGTTTGTGGAAGCTATCGAGTAGGCCTTCCTTGATGGCCGAGTGGGCCCTGCCTGGGACCGATATAACGGCATCATCTGCATATAATATGATACTTGCCGAGCAGGCTTCAGGGAGGTGGTTAATGAACAGGCTGAAAAGGAGTGGTCCAAGTATAGACCCTTGAGGTACTCTAAGGGCCACTACCTTTGGGTCTGAAAGTGAGTCGCTGATTCTAACTTGATGAGTTTTTTGAGACCCATAGCTGCAAAACCAGGTGACTGAATCTGGGGCCAATCCCGTAGAGAGCAGTGCGTTTAATAATACCTGGTGATTAACTGAGTCAAACGCTTTTCTGAGGTCAATGAAAACTGACCCCACCGCCATCCCTTGGTCAAGGGCGTCGTACAGCTGGGTGGTGTAATCCACCAGTTTGGTGATGGTAGAGTGTTTTTTGCGAAAGCCATGCTGATAGCTGCAGATTAATTTGTGTCTGTCAAGGAAGTCAGTGAGCTGTTCAGAGACTATTCTCTCTAGTGCTTTGGAAAGGGGTGGGAGGATGGAGACTGGCTTATAGTTGGCGGTGAGTGTTTTATCCCCAGATTTGAAACCTGGTGTAACCAGCGTGGATTTCCATGTGTCTGGGAACACTCCCAATCTTAGAGAAGCATTAAACACCTTGGTAATTGGGGCTGCTAGTTCATCAAGCGTTAGGGCAACCAACTTCATATCAATTAGATCACTCCTCATTCTGGTCTTTCCAAGGACCCTCTTTACATGCTTGATGGTCTCAGAAATTGTAACTTGCCTAAAATAGAAAGGTGGCAGCCCATCCCTCCCTGAGGAGGGTATGGTGTTGCCGTGCAGCTGGTCATTCAGTGGGTTTAGGAACTCTCTGGGAAGCACCCCAGACAGATCAGAGAATGTGGCATTGAACTCGTTGGCAATCAGTAAGGATTCCTGGATAGACCCTTCGTCAGTGGTAATCATGTCGGGTGATGCCTTGGAAGTCCTTCCCATTAGTGATTTTAGTGTGTTCGAAAACCCTTTTGAGGACCCCCAGTTTTTGTTAAGATGATCCTTGAAATAGCTTGCTTTCGCTGAGAGAATAAGCCTAGTACAGGAGTTCCTTGCAGCTTTGTATGCAGATACATCATGCAGCTTTCCTGAGGCCTTAGCTTTGTGCCACAGGTTGTCTCTATCACGAATTTGATTCTAGGAGTGTGGTATTGAGCCAAGGGATGTGGGTTCCTTTGACTTTTTTTGGGGCGAAGATATCGCAAGCCCTGGTAAAAGAGTTTCAGAAGAACTCAAAGGCGAGGTTGCCATCAGTTGCATGGTCCAGCATTGACCAATCGATCAGGGATAAGTGGTGTCTGAAAGTATTTAGTAGCCCAGGTCTCAGCACACGATTAGTAGTGACCTTCAGCGGGCACTTTGTGAACTTGTTTGCCCAGCTGCACAAGACTGGCGAGTGGTCGCTGAGGCTATCAGGCAAAACTTTAACATCTGATATGTGATCAGGATTGGAGCAGAGTAGCCATTCAATGAGTGTACTGGTGCCTGTTTTGTAGTTTTGCCTTGTGGGAAGGGTAACCATCTGCGTAAGGTAGAGGCCAGCTATTAGGTCTCTGGCTACGGTTTCCTTGTCAGAGTGCCAGTTTACGTTGAAATCCCCAACAATTACATGCGCCCATTTTTTCCTCAGTTGCTGCAGATTCTCCTCATAGAGTTTGAGCCCAGCAGCCTGCTTCCCTGGGGGTATGTAGACTGTTGTTAGCAACAGTACTTTGTTTTGCTGTCCAATGGTAAGTTTGAGGTGGAAGATTTGCGCCTCACTAGTGTGCAGGCTGCAGTCCATCATCTGCACTTTAATGTTGTTTCAGACACAGACTAGGCAGCTGCCACCCAGTTTGGAGAGACTGTCTTGGTGAAAAGAGTTGTAGCCTTCCAGTGATATAGACGCGTCTGTGATCTTAGGGGATAGCCAGGTCTCAGTGAAGGCAATAATGTCTGGTTTTAGCTGTACCACCGATGCTTGGATCTGAGGGAAGTTAGGGAAGAGGCAGTTTATAATAAGTGAAATGATTCTCAGCGCTCCTTTTGACATGGACTGCACGGGGGTTGTCCCAGCATTGGGATGCGTGCTTCACTGTCATAGATTGCAGAGGGGTGGCCCCGAGTTAGGGTGGACATTCCCAGATAGCAGCAAGACGAAAAGTATGAGCTTGCGGCTTTGGCGAGTCCAAAGTATTCTACTAGCACCAGGATGCCTGGGCCCTTGTTGTACTAGAGTAATTGAGCTAATGTAGCCTGGTCGGCCACGCAGTGGTGCTGCTATGGGTAAGAATAAATTTTAGCCGCCGGGAGCATGGATAGTGCTTGAGGGAGGTTAAGCTGTCCCCCACAACTTGTGATCATCCCTATTATTAGGGACAGGTTCTGCTCCTGGGTTGCTGATGCTGTACGAGGTTCCTGGTCAGATCCTAGAGTGATGAATCTTATACCTACCAGTGGGACCAGAAGCAGCAGGACAGGCAAGAACCCTCTCATTGTGTGCCTTGGATCTGACATTCTGGGGTATTTAGTAGTTATAGGGCGATTTGGTTATCACTGTATCTTTTTCATCTGATTAAATCAGTGGAAATAAAATGTCTTCTCTTGTGGGCAGGAAATGAGAGAAATCAGGCTAACTGTTCAGGTTCAGTTCAGGTTAGAGAGGAGCAGCCAGGGAATGAGAGGGACAGAGCAGTAGGGAGTAGAGGAGCAGAATGTAACGATAAGGAGTAGAGCACAGATCAAGCTCTTTACACTTAAGTCCTAACAGGAAGACAGGTGATAGGCAGGGTAAAAGTAAGCCAATGATAATGTAGATGTACGGGGGGGGGGGGGCCAGAAGTGTATTTAAAGGAGGACTGGGAGGGGGTGGAAGGGGCCGGTCAAAAAAGGAGAACGTTTTCACCTTTCAAAAGGTGCAGAAACAGCTATTTTTAACACAGTCAAAAAGCACTCCAATCGGATGGCTCGGGGTTCTAGAACAGACCAATCACGGTCCGGTTAGCCAAGCGCTGCACCAATCAGAAAGGAGCCAGAGCAAGAGGTTCTAGCAGCTGTACCTATGCTGTTGAATCCGGGCTGGAGAACCAGGACGGCAGGCAGGGATGGCAGTCGAGTCGGGCGACGGCAGCGGCGATGGCCATAGGTGCCGCTTTGTTGCTGCGGGCGCCGTTCGGGCGCAAGAGTCCCTGGGGGAGCAACAGAGAGGGAAATTAAGTATAAGAGCAGGAGGGGGCAGGAGACTGGTGACAGACCGTCGGCGGCGGGGTAGGTGTGATGAGGATTACTTAAGAGGTGTAAAGAAGAGAGATAGGGAGGGGTGGGGATATCAGAGAAGACAAAAGGTGAGGTCAGAGCCCTGAGGTAGATAGATGAGCCACGAGTATGGGATCTTTGTTGGGGGGGTTGCTACGGAGAGAGACTGTGTAATTAGAAATGGAAACAGCAGCTAGCTGAGGAGCAAGGGGTTTAATGGGGAAGGCAGCCAGGAAGAGAAATTATATCCAGGGGATAGTCTGATGGGAAATAGACAGGAGGAGGGTAGGCAGAGGAGGAGAGAACAAGCAAAATTCAAATAATAGGGCACAGTTTCAAGAGTATAACCCCTACGGCTGGTATAAGCAGACCACCTAAGCAAACACATTAAATTAATTCAGTACATCAAACATAATCAAATTCAGAGTACATGCAGAATTTCCTTTTTTTTTTTTTAAGTTAAGACAGAGGCAGAAATAGAAGGACAAGAGGAGCGAGTGTTCAAAAAAGGAGCGAATTTTCGCCATTAAAAAGGCACAGAAACAGCTATTTTTAACACACTGAAAAGGCGCTCCAATCGGATGGCTCGGGGTTGTAGAACAGACCAATCACAGTCCAGTTAGCCAAGTGCTGCACCAATCAGAAAGGAGCTCTAGCAGCTGTACCTACGTTGTTGAATCTGGGCTGGAGAACTAGGAGGGTGGGCAGGGATGGCAGTCAAGTCGGGCGACGTCCGCGGTGATGGCTGTAAGTGCCGCCTTGTTGCTGCGGGCGCTGTTCAGGCGTGAGAGTCCCTACACTGTTGAATCCGGGCTGGAGAACCAGGAGGGCAGGCAGGGATGGCAGTCAAGTCGGGCGACAGCCACAGTGATGGCCGTACGTGCCGCCTTGTTGCTGCAGGTGCCATTCGGACGCAAGAGTCCCTGGGGGAGCAAGAGAGAGGGAGACAGTAATCTGTAATCAAACAACATATTTTGATCACAGGGAAAATCCATGGCTTTGTTCTGAGTGTCTATGGTCAGATTGGTTGTTCTAAGCCAGGCGAACGTCTCAGAGAGAGATGGCATGGGCCATCGTCCTAGAGGCTGCATCACTGTTGTCATCTGCCATCTGGAATTGGTATATAGTAGCTTTCAGGGTAGTTTTTGACGTATCCACCAGCTCCTGCACCATAGAATCTGATCCGTTGTGGGCGATAGCCTGGACAGATTTCCAAAGGGCTTTCTGATATTTGGCTGTGAATGCCATGTAAGAAGAAAGTCTGAGAAGCAGGAAAGCTGTGGCATACATTTTCTTTGCTATAAAATCAATTTTCTTGGAATCCTTGTCAGGGGGAGAGGGCGACAAGGAGACTCTAGCTTTCTCACAAGCTGCCTGTTGCAACATACTTTCATGGCTAGGGTGTGCAGACAGGAACTCGCTAGGGTGTGCAGACAGGAAATCGGTACCATTTTTAGACAAATTATATTTTCTCTCAAGCTGCTTATCAACTCCTATTACTGAAGTGGGGTGTTGAAGCACATTCATGGTATTTTTTCTAAATGTATTATAGATAGGGACTACCAGGGTCTTTGTGGATGAAAGACCCTTCATCTCCCTATAATCTTTGTCTTCATTGACATCCTGGTTTGGCTCCTGCATAGGGAGGTCCAGGGTATCCAACATATTTTTATATAAATGTAAACATAGAGGAAGGATCCTTGTGGTCACCCAGGGGATCCCCAAGGTGAGGGTCTGGAGACTCCCGAGGCTCAAGGCCCTCAAAATCCACGTCAGGGGCATCATAAAATTGATCATCATCTGTGTCACCCTCACAGTCTACAGAAAAGAGAACTATGAAGAGTGCTTGCCAGCCCCAGTAAAATCGAGGACTCATTTTTTGAAAGGTCTGAAACAGTTGCCATGCTTTTTCCATATCTTTCACTGACAAAAGAATCTGCACAGTTTATGTTTTATTTTTTCTGTATGCTTTAAGCTGTTCGTTGTCTCGCTATTGGCTTTCCCAGGAGCAATGGGAGCATATCTGTCTTGATAGAGTTTCTTTTTAGCCACTTCATCAGAGGCTTGATCAAGCTTCCTTTTTTCGTCATTCTTATTTTTCAATTTGTGAATAACTTCATCTTTGGAAGCTTTATTTTTTGACTGGGATCTGGAAGGTTCCTCAGCACCTCTGCTTTTGGTATTAGTACCCCCCCCCCCGACTTTATTTCACTCCAGTCACGGCCCATGGAACCTCTCTCACGCATCCTGCCCATATCCTGCCTGCCTGAGGCCCCCTCGAACTATGCCTCCTCCCCGCAGCCAGCATCCCCAGTTTAACCCATCCGGGGTGGGTCGCACCCTCCTCTTTGGGTGCTCTTCTAAGTCAGTCTCTGGCTCAGGTGAGGGCCCTGATGGAGGAACTGGAAGGCCAGTTGAGGTGAACCCGGCTGAAGGCAAGGAGGACAGGAGCCGTCACCTGTTCCACAGAGCCGGTGTTTTCCCTGTTCTGGAGGTGGCTCCCCCCCTTGTGTGGGCACGCCTGATGCAACAGTGCATGGCAACCCTGCCTGTGTCAACCACGCTGTACACTGTGCAGCCCACGCACTACAGCGCTCCCGATCTCCACCGGGAGCAGCTGGTGCGCCGGGCTATCCCTCACCCTCCCCCCAGGGAGAAGAGCCGCCTTATGGACGCTCAATACTCTACCTACCCCTGCTGACTCCCGGTGCCCGAGCTCGCTCCGGAACTCGGGTCGCCGGTGTGGTGTCCAGTGCCTTAACCCTCAGCACCACCGGGCCTACCAGTATTAGTACTTTTGAATGGCCCCTTGTTGGAAGCCTTTTATTTATCCTCAGCCATATTAATCAAAGGTTTGTCTGCTATGTTTGCCAATTTAAACAAAGCAAACCAATTCTGGACCTATGAACTGAGTGCAGGTTTCTGTGAAAATGCCACCAGCCAGTCCTGCCCCAGTTAACAAACTCTATTACTAGTGCCTTTTTTTTGGGGGGTTGTAAAACTGGGATCTATACCAGTGCCAGTCTTAACAGAAACCCAGTAATACTCAACTGCGCACAGGTGGCTGCTGGACCCTTACAGACAGTCCTGACACAGACGATACCAAGGTCCAGTAATATAACTAAAAAGGTTTCCTCGTAATTGCCAATCTAGAGAAAAAAAACACCCAGGCACTGTTTAAATTTAAAATATACTGCAGGTGCCTCACGGTAAACCCCGCGAGGTCTGAGGTAAAAAACAAGGCAACTGTCCCTAATTCGACGGTTCCCACAAGAATTTGCCCCAAGAATGAAGAAAACCATCGAAAATAAGCACCCGTGATAAAATTAAGCTTTAAACTAAATAGTCGCAGTAAAAATAAAGTCAAAATAGTGCCGTTGCACCTAAAAATAAAAAATGTGCGCAGCGCTGATGAAAAAGTAAAACTTTCATGCAGCACACTAAAGGAAATAATTTATGAGGAAAACTATACCCAGATAAGCACTAGGAGGTTGTCAAGGAGGAAAGCTGGGAGACAACTCAGAGGCAATATTGCTCAGTCCAGCAGAGAAAAAATTCTGAAGCATTCAAAAGCTCTCACTCAGCTCACATCCTCTCCTGGCTTTTGACTGGCTTGGCCCTACGCTCATTTAAATATCTCTTAAAGGCACACCTCCAGGGCAGTTGCACCTAGCCAGCTAAGTGCAAAAAAGTTACTGATGCTAAAGGACTCCTGGGGTAAGAATGCATCGGTTTCCCCTGTCTACCCTGCACCAATGTTGCTTTTATACCTTCTCTTACGTACAGGGCCACTCCTCCCCTTTTTGCTCCCCCAACCCTCCTGAATAGAGCATAACCCAGAACATTTGTGTCCCAGTCATGATTTGCAGTGTACCAGGTCTGTTATTGCCACTACGTCCAGGTCTGCCTCTATTATCAAGGCCTCCAGGTCTGGGATTTTATTTATTATAAGGAGCCTGTTTTTGTGAAGCCACACCTGAACTGACAGTAGGTCACATGACAGCTGACAATTTAAGTCAGAGATGCTGTGAGAACTTGTGTAAAGGAAGATGCAGAGAACTGCGCGAGGTGAAAGAACATACGCCTCTACTGCATTCCAGAAGGGGCTGAGGGCTCAAATATAAAATAATTTGTCTCTGATTTACTGCGTACGGCCTCAGACCTCCCCATGGACGTACAGCTTGATCTGGAAAGAGTCCATCGTGCCTTGGCACCCAGACCCTCCTCGCCCACTGCTAGTCTCAGGTCTTTCATAGCCCGTTTCAATAGTTATGCGTTTAAAGAACAAATTCTATTAACTGCATGGTGCAAGCAAAAGATATACTTTGGCCAGAAACTATTCTATGTGGACCACGACTACGCCCCAAAAACCATGAGGCTTCGTCGGGCTTATCTACCTTTGCTGCCAGTCTTAAAAGCTCAAGGCCTCAAGTTCACCACCCCTACCCAGCAAAGTTAGTGGTTATATTACCGACTGGGAAGAGTGAGTTCTCATCAGCAGAGGAAGCCTGAGAAGAATTAACTAAATATGGCATCACCTTTCCTGAACGTTCGGGCATGCCTAGCAAATCAGTCGCACTACCTCCACGATGGCAGACACAAAGTTAAACTCAGCACCCTAAGGGGGTATCACAGAAAACAGCCAGAGACCTGAAGCAGCGTCTTGCAGAATACTGAAGGAAGGACACCAGCTTTATATTGACCTGAGAGCCGAGAGATACTATTACTCCTGTTTTTTCATCTAATCTCTGCCTTCGATGGACTGGCTTCTAAAACCGAGGTAACGGGGTGGGGGTTGGGGAAGCGACTGGACTAGGGTCTTCTCCCTGACTAGGGGCTCCAAAGGTGGATCCAACTGTAGACTACAGGTAAGGGGGACACCCCCCTGTATAAATATGTTACCCTCTAAATATTTGGGATACCTGTGGTCAGTTGTCGTGACTCCTCCGGGAAGCCATATCTCCTCTTGCTCCTCCCCCCCCCCCATATATGAGGCCAAGCAACGCCAAGCATCAACCAGTCTCTATTGGCACTCGGACCATTGCAGGCTTAAGACTTGTACTAGCTACTCTTTATACGAGGAGGCAGTCACGCCCATAAGATGCTTTTGGAATATAACTCTTGGGGAACTTATTATTATTATTATTTGCATTTCTGATGACACCTTTGAGCCGGGGGCTCTTTTACAAAGGTTCCACGTCAAGGCAATAAGGACAATAAGGTACAAAACATAACATGATCATTACAAAGGAACTTACGAAAAAACCAAAAAGACAAGTAAGGTTACAATAATAGCAGCCAAAGGCATTGTCAAGGAATTGTGTTGCAAGTTAATTATACAGTACAAGTCATAGGCGACTCAGTGAAGCTTTGTTAGGAGTGGGTTAGTGGGAAAAGAGAAAGAAGAGTGATGGTGAGGGGGTGGAACAGGGGAGAGAGAGGGAGGAGGGGAGAAATAGGAGGGCATTGTGTTGGGTATGTGGTAGATGGGAAATAGCAAGGGAGGAGGAATGGGGGGGATGAAAAGGAACAGGAAGCAGAAGGAGCTGAGGCAGTGAGGTGGGATGCTTGAGGGTAGTATGCCTGGAGGGGATTATAAGAAGCCATAACAGAAGGCACTAGCCACGAGGTGTTGACGTAGTTTACACTTAAAAGCACCAATCCTGGCAATGTTGGAGATTTCTGTAGGTAGCAAGTTGAACCAGGTGGAGGCTCTGACAAGGTAAGAATGCTGAGCTTGAGAGGTCCGGCAACGAGGTACTGTAAAGGTTAGACTGTCCAATCTTCTAGTTAGGCGGCGGACACGCTGCGGGGTCAATATTGATTGGACTCCAGGGGGCATGAGGTCCAGTGATGTCTTCTTGGCTAGGATGAAGGTCTAGTACTTTAGTCTGCCAGATAGCTGGAGCCAGTTAGCCTGCTCGTAAATGTCACATGTGTGAGAAAGGCGGGCAGATGAAATAAGGAGTCTACATGCCTTATTAAGGGCTACAGCTATGCGCCAGAGTGCAGTATCAGTAGCGGCTCCATAGATAATGAGCCCGTAGTCAATAGTTGAGATAACAGAGCTCTGGATAGTGAGGTTCAAGGCTTCAGCCATTAGGCAATGCTTATGCTTGTATAGTAGAACTATGCGGGAGTTCACAGTTTTAGCAATATTGTCAATGTGTTTGGTATACGAGAGGGAGCAGTCAAGGGTCAGGCCCAGATATTTAAACATATCCACCTGCTCAAGGGTGATGCCTTCATAGTTGTTAATTATGAGCTCATGGTCCTTGTACTTGTGGGTTCCATGGAATATTGTTTTAATTTTTTTGTGGTTAAGGATGAGTTTATGAGAGCAAAACCAGTCTTCCACTTCTGCAGTTGAGACTGAAGGGAGGTGGAATATGTTGCAAGGATGTGGTATCTGAGGACAGAATAAATACTGATTTGTGGGGACTGATTTTTAGATTTTTGAGCTCTACAAATAAGACTACATTGACAGCTGCCTACGCTGTTTGGGGGAGGGGGGCAATAAGCTTTGGATGCTCCAAGGGTGAAGTATTACAAATGAAGATAGAGTGTTAACGATTCTAATTTCTTCTTTTTACTTCGACCATTTTTTGAGCACTTAAATGTAGCTCTTCTCCCCCTTTCCTTTTTTTTCCCCCCCTTTTTTCCTCCTTTCCTTCTGGAATAGAGGCTTGATGGCAATAAAAGCAGTCAATGGGGGATTCTGGACGGGAAAGGCTGGTTTTCAAATTATGCAGTCGCACTCTGGGTTGAGGGATTTTTCCCCCTCCCTTTTGTTTTGGTTTCTCCCTTGCTTGAAAATTTATGTTTGGGACCATGGCGGCCCATGGGGGTCCAGAGATGTATGGAACCTCGGCCCCACCCCCAACCCCGCTGGATCGAAGCTTCATTCCACCTTTGCTTTTCCAGACTTTGAAGGGAAACATGTTAAAGTTTCCCCCACTTTGGAAGTTCTGCTGAATCAGCTTTTTGACTTTAATATAGAAAAACATATCTTTAAAATATTAATTAACAGATGCAGTCATATTGGGTATAATAGTCACTTGTTGTAGGGATCCCCTATTTTGCATTTTGCCTTGTTGGCAACCGATGTGTTTTTGAATTGTCAAGTTGCAGTGCAGTGCATTTTACTCAGCGTACACCTTACTCTTTGGGATATTGGAGAGCACGCGAAGTCTGCTCCTCCTTGTCTCTTGGAAAGTGACTCAAGGAACCTGGGCCTTGTATGGAGAAGGCGTATGGAGAGGGCTGACATTATTATATGAGATTTTGTCTAAATATGACTCTCACCTTAAAATAAAAGGAGCTGGGATTATCTTTCTCCCATATATCCTGCTTGGGATAGGTCACGGGCAGTTGTCTACCTTTGGGGAAGCTGAACTTTTTCTGCACCCCCCCCTTTTTAGACATTCCAATGATGGGCACCTCCTTGATTATGTCGTTCAATGTTAACGGCATTCATAACCCGGCTAAAAGGAAATATCCGTTACACCTTCTCAGGCACGACAATCCTGAGGTCATATTACTACAACAGACTCACCTCTCTCAGAATGAACATCTCAAATTTAAATCATTGGGTTTTCAACAGGTGATATCTGCGGCACACTCCTCTGGTAGATGAAGGGGGGGTGGCAATACCAATTCCCCATGGAGTACATTTTACCCTGCAGAAGGAGATAGTGGATGGGAAGGTTAGGTACGCTATTGCAGTAGGGGTACTGTATTCTGTCCCAGTTACCCTGGCCTCGGTCTATTTCCCTCCTGGCTTCACTCAGATAGCCAGGACATTTTTTAATAATGTTCTGGTCCACGCCGAGGGCATGTCTATCATTGCGGGATCTGAATATCACGCTGCACACAACATTAGATACATCTCGCCTGCTAAACACAGGGCCTCCCTCATACAGAAATACCTTAAGTGTGCCTTACCCGAGATGGGCATGTTAGATGTCTGGTGCCATTTCTTCCCAAGTATTCAGGCCTTCACTTATCACTCGCCGAAGACACATACCTCGGCCAGGTTGGACTACTTTATTTCCTCTGTAGAACATCTTGAACGCATACGGGCTATTTACATAGGGGCCTCTATATTATCGGATCACTCCCCGCTCTACCTTAAAATAGACGTAGAGAAGTCAAAAAGACATTCCTTCTGGAGTTTAAATTTGATGCACTTACATGACCCAGGATTGGTATGCCTGGTTAAGGATTCCATCCCTAAAATTTTGGGGGACTGCATTTCACAAGAGACATCCCTGGCAGTAAATTGGGACATCCCGTAAGATGGTATTGAGGGTGAAGTCATAAAATACTCTACTCACCAAAAGAGGTTACGGGAATCCAATCAGGCTAAACTACAAGCAGACCTAGTAAACTTACAAAATAAATATAACCAAGGGGATCTATATACTAAAACACAGCTGGATCAAACTAAACAGAAGCTTCAAAAGATAATAGATCTTAAACTAGAACAGCAACTACTGTACCTGAGACTTACTTCTCAGGAGGGTGGCCCCCTCGGTGCCAGGAACCTGGCTAGACGTCTGCAAGGTGCGAGACAGCAATCCATGGTCACTAAGATTCAGGACCCCATCACTGGTCATACGCTAGCCCATCCTAAGGGCATCCGACAGGCAATGGCGGATTTTTATAAAGCTCTATATACTGCGGAAACACAAGGTTCCCCCCACAACAAGTGACTGTGTACTTGCAAAACTCGCCCTTGCCAAGGCTCTCCTCAACCCAGGTGGAGCATCTTCTTCGCCCTGTTATTGCTGAGGAGATCTGGGGGGCCCTTAAGCTAACTAAATCTCAAAAGACACCTGGACCGGATGGCTATCCGGCTGTGTTCTATAAAACATTTAAGCAATTAATCACCCCGCCCTCCATGCTGCATTTAGGGACATGCAGGAGGGTAATCCTCCCCCACCCTGCTGGAGATAATGGAAATAGTTGCTATCCCTAAGCCTAAAAAAAGACCCTGTCCTATTAGCCTCTTACCATCCGATTTCCAAATTAAATTGCAATTATAAACTGTTTATGTCTATTTTAGCTCATTGGGTGGATACTTTACTACCTCAGCTTAATGAAGACCTTGGAGGGTTTGTCTGGAGATGCCAAGCTCATGATGCGGTCCGACAGGTCCTATTACTGACTGAATATGCTGTGCAGCAGCAGATTCCCCAACCCTTCTCAGCCTTGATGCCGAGAAGGCATTTGACCGAGTTTCTTGGCCCTTCCTGTGGGCAACCCTTTGTCGCTTTGCCTTTCTGGACAAATTCATCGCACAACTTCAAGCAATGTACCAATCCCCTATAGCCTATCTTAAACTGGACGGTTCCCTTTCGACACCCTTCCCCCTATCCAGGGGTACTCGACAGGGATGCCTACTCTCCCTGCATATTTCTGCCCTCTATTTAGAGCCACTTGAGGCAAGCCTCCGAACCCTAGATATTGTAAAAGGGATCCCACTGGCAGAGAGGTCCAATAAACTAACATTATTTGTGGATGACATTCTGCTGTCTCTCACCTCCCCCGAAACATCTATTCCAGCAGTCTGGGAACAATTGGAAGTTTTCAGTAGGCTATCAGGTTATAAAATAAATAGCTCCAAGATGGAGGTTCTAACCTACTCATTTTTCCCCTCTGGGAGGTTGAAAATGCAGTTCCCCTTTCGGTGGCATAGGCAGGAGCTCACGTATCTGGGTATTAAGATACCTGCTAAGCTAGTACATCTCGAACTGGTAAATTCTGAACCACTGACACAGCAAATTACTGCTGATCTGGCTAGAAGGGCTCACCTTCCGATGGGGATATGGAGCCGTGCCGGTACTATCCAGCAAAATATATTCCCACGTCTTCTTTTCTTTATACAAACCCTACCTATACTACCCACTAATATGTACTTTCAGGCATGGGACAAATTAATCTTTCGGTTTCTCGGGGCACTAAGCCACGTATAAAATACACTTTCTTGCAACTTCCATGGATTCAAGGGGGACTCGGCCTTCCCAATGTGAAGAGATATGCCCAGGCGGCCCAACTCCGAATAGCTTTGCTTCATCTGACGCCCTCATACTTAGCATACTGGAAAGCCATAGAGGTTGCTCTTAATGGTTTTGAAAACCTCCCAAGACTTATTCTGGGAGAACCCCTGGGCTGCCTCCCCCTAAATCGCTCTCAAAGATTTACTTCTGTGTTCTTGGCTTGTTGGGTTAACACATGGTGTCACTCATTTTCAACTGCTGAAAAACAACATATCTCATTACTTGCTGGTCATATTCTCTTATTAGGCAGGGAACTGACCCTTGCCCTATCTCAGTGAAATGATTACCATTTATGTTATGTCTTTCAAATAATGGGCCCTATGGGAATACACCCTTTCTCATTTCTACAATCCAAATATAAATTACCAGGGAACCAATATCAGATATACATGGCTCTGCAAAATAAACTCCTTCCGTTGGAGGAAGTTCTATCTGAGCAGGTGGAAGTTTCTCCCAAATTAGTCCAAATAGTCATCCATCATTTGAAGGGGGTGGGGCTCTAGACCATATCATAAGCCAACTACATCAGGCACTATGTCAGGCACTGGTGGATACATGGAACCGCCTTCCTGAGGAGGTCGTTGAGTCTAAAACAGTGGGGGAATTCAAACATGCATGGGACAGACATAAGGCAATTATAGTGGGGGGGTTGCAGGAAGTAGGCTGTTGGTTAACTAGAATCTGCAGCTTATCCAGTAGGTAAGGAAATGGGCAGACTGGGTGAGCCAAGTGGTCCTTATCTGCCATCAACGTCTATGTTTCTATGTAATGTAGTCCAGACTCAGATGACCCTGTGCAGGTTAGATGGAATAAAGACATGGGCTCAGAAGTTTCCAAGGAGTCCTGGAATAAGACTGCCCGATATTACTCCAAGTGCTCCTCAACCATCAGGGCTAGGTTTTTTAGGACCCCAGATGTAACAGCAAAGTATCGGGGAACGAGGTATGGGGAATGCTGGAGGGGGTATGGGGGACTTCTTGTAGGAAATGAACATATCTTTTGGTCATGCCCCTCTATACAGGTATATTGGCGGGAGGTTTTGGGGGAGATAGATAGTATCTTCGGATTACCAGAGCTCTTGACACAAGTTTTTGTACTGGTGGGTGTCCCGCCTTCCAATCTCAAAATAGGATAGGATACATACAAACTTATTACACTCATTATACTGATTGCCAAAAAGATAATCACTAGACTATGGCTCACATGTAAAAGTCCAACCAAAGACCTCCGGAGAAAGCTCACACGAGGTCTATAATTCAGAGTAACTTACAGCCAGAGTTAACAACCAGATAACTGTATTTGACGAGAGGTGGAGAAGGAGGACCCTATATCAGTTGGACACTTACCAAGACTTTATACCATGATGGGACATTTTTAAATAATAATGGTTAAAGGTGATGGGGGGGGGCTGCCCCCAGGAGGAGAGGGTTTGGTGATACCCTATGACCCTTCTGGGGCTGTTCTACTCTAAAAGAATTGTTCTGGCTCACTAATTTAATGATACTAAGTGTACACACTCAACAACTCATAACCTGGATAAACTTCTATACAATTAGCCTGAGATAGAGCTATACTGTATTAGATGCATTCTCTATTTGTAATTTAACTACCTATGTGTGGCTATGTCTGTACTGCACCTGTTTTAATGTTATTGAATTTGTATCTCCTATACAAGAAAAATAAATTTACGATGTTAAAAAAAAAAAAAAGGAACTTGTGTATAGGACCAGGTCATTGGCATACAGGATAGGTGTACGGTACAGAAGACCAATCTGGATAGTGTTATTTTTTTGCAAGAAAAGAAGGGGCCCTAATATAGATCCTTGTGGGGACCCCAACAACAGTAGCAGCACAGTCAGACAGAGAGTGGTCAAATATTTCCCAGGTAGCTATGGAACCACAACAAGGCAGTGGGTGAGACACCTAAAGCACTGAGTTTACAATAAAGTAGGTATGGTCCACCAAATCAAAGGCTTTGGTGAGGTCAATGAAAATAGCACCTGGGGGCTCACCCCTATTCGTGACAGAAAAGACAATAGTGGGGAGTGACAGTATGGCAGAAGTGGTGCTGTGGTCTTTCCTACATCTGCACTGGGCAGGTGACAGGAGGTTGTATTTGGAAAGGTACTCAGTCATTTGAGGGGCTACCAATTTTTCCAGTAATTTATTAAGTACAGGCAGTATCAAAATGGGTCTATATTTTTAAGTTCTTAGAGCCGCGTTTTTTATATTCTGGGATCATGTGACAGCTTCTAAAGTTCAGAGACTGTGCTGGTCGTAAAGAACAGGTTAAAGAGTCTAGTAATGGGTAAGGCCAGTTCCTTAGCAGCAATCTTCAAGCTTTTAGGCTCAATTTCATCAGAACCTGCAGACTTGGTTAACAGGATTTGTGTAAGTAGTTTACACACGTTGCCACCAGATAATACCCTAAAGTGGGAAGGGGGTGACTTGGGAAGGGACTGTCTACAGTGGAGCTGGGGGGGGGGGTGGAAAGCACCAATACAGGACGAGAGATCAGAGACGCTGCAGTTGAAGTCTAGCAATAGTGATAGGGTTACTGCAGTTGACATCCTCAGTAACTAGATCCTTAGGTGTGAAATTACTGTTCTGGCCCAGGACCTGCTTGATATTTTTTATAACATAAGTTATTCTGCTGAAAAAAATGGCCCTGTTGCTGAAACAGAGGAAGATAAAAAATAGGGTGTTTGTGGAGAGCCATCGACATCTTGCGCTTACACGGTTACTTACGGTAGTCAAGTAATCCTGTGAGCTGTGTGTCATCCAGTGCATGGACAGTATTCCAAACCCTAGTATTAGTGTTCTGAACAATTCCACAATCGTGTTAATGTTTCCGCAGGCTTACTGGCTGCCGGTCCCTCATAAATGTGCACAATTAAGTTTTACAATTAATGCAGCAATATTGTTTCCATGCTTCTGCTCGGCTGTCATTCATTGCAATAGACATTTGTACAGAATTTACTGAGTTTAAAGGGGGGTGCTTGTATTCTTTTTTCTATTGTGGTTCTCATTTGAAGTTTGTAATGCGACAGGGGGCTCCACAGAAAAGAAGATAAATGCAGTTATGCTTTTGTAACCCCCTCCCAAACCGGCCCCCTCTTGTTTAACTATCAGGGCTTCTCCTCTCACCACAACGTCTAGTGAGGTAAAGAGAGGGGTGGGGGGTTTACATTGTAAAATCTATCTACATATGCACTCTATGCAGCTACAACGGCCACCATATACAAGGTGGACTAGTATGTTATACAACACAAACAACCAAGTGTGGCAACTACCTGGCACACACCTAGTAGGGACCAACTGCCATAGTCAACAACCCGGGTCCCTGGGAGAAAATGTTTGCTTAGGACTACACTAGGTTTGCACTTCTGGATAGGGGCACCCAAGTAACTCCAGACACAAGGAAGCAATAACATTACTATCCAAACCAGGTTGGGATTCTAGAGTGTGGCTTTTATTCACATAACAGAGTAGGAATAATCACAAAGCGAAGATGGACCTCCATAGGGCTACACATACTGGTGGTACAGACATTTCTGAATTCCCATTTAGCATAGGATGAAGAAAACACACACTGGTTCCTACTGGAAACTGGCACATTCAGCCAGGTACTGGTACTGTTCCCATATTTCGCAGGAGTAGAGGTGGTACACACAACCACCAAGGAGCACATACAAGCTCAGAACCCACCATACAGGAGTAAACACTCTTCTCAGGCATTGGCCAATTGCACTAAAGAAAAAGTAAAAGGTGCCCTTCAGAACCTGTAGAGGTAAACTGGTTAATCCAGATGGGTGTCTCCCACCTTTTGTGCTTCCAAGCTTATACTCTGCCATTCATCCAGTTAAAACCACCACACAACTGTAGAAAACTGTAGCTGTTGTCTTAAATATTTATCACACTTAACATACTACACACACCCTGGGGAGTCAGAATTAAAAGTTATGTACTTGGACAGTCACATACAGCACTCCAACGTAGGCAGAAAGCTTTGAAACCAAAGGCTAGGTGTCAGGGTCCCTTTGTCAGAGAAAATCACCTCACAGGCATTGCAGATATTCCTGGGTTTTACTCAGAAAACAAACAAGGTACTCACAGAGCAGTTGTCACAAGGCAGCTTGAAGAGTCCAAAAAGGACCACGGGATTGCCCCTGCATCCTGAGGTTCACCCCATCCCTCCTGGAATGAAGCACTGGGAAAACCATAGGACAAGGTCTCCCCCACTTCCAGAACTGGTACAGTTGTCAACCACTAGGGTGAAAACTTAAAAACACAAACTGGTAGCTCTTGGACAGAGCTGAAGGAGGAGCTGCCTAACACTGCAGCCTCCTCCACTGAACTCCAACTACAGACTCCCAAACATTCTTAAGCTAGTTCCCTAGCAGCTGGCCAGTGTGGCTCATGCTGCTGTGACAGTTCTATATGACATCATCCCTCCGGAGCTCAGCAGAGACTGAGAACAGAGAGAGACACAGTGAAACCCTTTTAACTAGCATTTCACTAGCTGCCTTCCTGGCCTTTCACTGATTGTAACGGGGATTCTAGTAACCCCTGGAAACGAGGGGGGTTACACTTTCAGTGGGAGCGCTCCGACCCTCCTCTGGAGGAACACTGGATAATATTGCTGTATGCCGATTAATTTATGTTGTTGTTGTTGTGGGGGAGGCTAACCACCCCCACTGAAAGCATAACTGCATTTACCCAACTGCAATGGTAGTACTGATAATTTTTTTATCTTCCTATCGAGGTTTTCACTGGAAGGTTGTAATGCTGGAAGGAGCGGTTTGCTTTTATTGTAAACACAGTTTATTTACTTATTTTTGGCCTATGGTGTTTATTTCGCCGGGGTGAGTCTGAGAACAAGGAGCATAAGCAGCTAAAGTTGAAATGTTTCTATGCTGCACGTCAACTGCGTCGTAAAATATCAACTAGGACAAAAAAGCGCACCACCGGTGCTGAGTGCATGGATCTCCACACTCGCCAAAAACAGTTACAGTGTTGTAGATTTAGCACTATTGCAGAAAACACTGTACAGTAGAAATACAAATATAAAACTAACACCAACCATCGCACTTCTCCTGCCTACCAGCAGTGCTGCCCACTGCCAAGGCCACGCTGTTGCCCCGCCCCGACTGATAACATTATACAACGGCCTCCTCCGGCCCTTCCCTCCGTCACCAGTAGATGACGTAATCGACTTCTGAGCAGATCGATTACACTCCTCCGCCAGCAGATGACGTAATCGACTTCCGAGCAGATCGATTGCACTCCTCTGCTGAGATAAAGGGGTGGTGGTGGTAGTAGTAGTAGTAGTAGTAGTGGTCGCGCCGCGTAACTCCCACAGCATGTCTGGAGAGCAAAGCGTCTTTTTGAAGGCACAGCACCGGACGTTCACTACATTCCGACAAGGTATACTCCAAATCTGATTGCATTTAGCAGCTGAGGAGTTCATCTTTGACAGCCCATGAAGGCGTTGCTGCATTTTTTCCGGCGCTGGCCTCCCGTTTGGGCGCCAGCAGCCAGAGTGACCCGCAGGGGCAGACTGTTGTCATGGATCGTGTGACTGAAATGATGCTGTGGGCTTGATTGCATCCTTCCCCTCCTCCAGCTTGAGCTTAATACGTTGGCAACTGTCACTCAGAGTCACAAAACAAACATTTCTAAACAAGAACCGGATCAGAGTGAGAATAGAGGACAGTGTTCCTCAATGCACTGCCTCTTAGTAGTACTCATAAAGATAGCTGTTAAAGTGGTGGTGCTCAGGTGTTTATTGATTTTAAGCAGGGCAAAAAAAAAAATGTGGCACAGTTCTCAATTGTAAGTCTCGCACCTGGTGCAGTGCTGTGCAAATCACCAACGAAAAAATGTTACCACATCCTGTGGGGGATAGTATTCGCTAACATCCTGGCGACTGCTCAGAGGTGCTATACTACAGATTGTTGCATTGCTACCGCTAGTGTGGTATATGTGGCAACTAGGGTGTTCCAGGTACTCCCAGGAGTTATGTCTCTCCCCCATGTTCCAAGTGCTTCCTGAGTCCAAGGGCACCCCACCCCTGACATTTTCTAAGCAATTCCTGGTGTCTAGTTGCTACTTCTAATATGTTTCACGCTCATAGGTGCCAGAACCTATGGGCCAAGGGGCTTTAGCACCCCCACTTTTGCCCATGAGCATTCAAAGGGCCCCTTTGCTTACACAAACTACCTATTGTACCCTGTACAGTTTCAAACTTCAGCACCTCCACTTTTCCCCTTGATATCCAGTGGCATCCTCCTGATGCAGTTCTCCCATCTCCCAGTACCATCCCAGGTGTGCTGCTGCTGTCCCTGTCTTGCAGTGTTTACCATCCAGTCTCTCGGTGTGGTCTCCCTGATCCGACACAATTTCCCATCACCTGATGCCATTCTGTCTGGTCTTTTGATGCAGTCCCCATCATCCAGTACGTCTCCCAGTCTCTCAATCACCCGGTGCCACCCTTCACCATCTAATACTGCAGTCCTCTGGTTCGGATGCAATCCTCTATCCCTGGTTACCGATGCAGCCCCCCTTCCCCAATTAACAATGCAACCCCTCCCTATGGCACTGCTGCTGTCTGGTGGTCTTTCCTGGCCTGCCCTCCATCCTCATTCTTGCACAGTTGTGAGTACTCTCATTGGGCTACTTAGGTAAAGAAGTGAGGAACTGCAATGCAAGAGAGTGTCCCTGCCAATCTTCCAATGATCTAATGAAGCACAAGAGCAGAATGGTCTTTGTTAGCATTCTGTCAGAGAAACAAAGGCAACCCTATAAAATGGGGTTTCTATGAAAATGTATTTTTTTCTTAATGACATTTTGACCTAGGTCACCCAAATAAGTGTAGAAATAAAAATGTAAGTTTGTTTGAAGTGAAGTCCTCTATTGAGCCACATGGAAAATACCTCACAGACAGCTGCAGTGTAGGCTTCGTCATGCTGACCCACAGATGCATCTCTGGCTGTCTGAGGGGCTACCTCTCGTGGGTGAAATTAGCTCAGACTCAAAGTCCAGTTCTTTAAGCTTTCATGGGAGACTCCTAGCTAACATTGCAGTTTGGAACCAGTTGGCATCTTTGCTAGTCATCTGAGGTCTGTGATGCAGGCAACTTTTCTGTCATCCAGTGTGGACTACAATTCTTGTCAAAATAAAATAGAAAGTTGGAGGCATCTGTTCCAATAGAGTCAAGGCTGATGTAGGAGGGGTATTGGAAAGTAGGCCCCACTACCACAAAATTTAACTAAACATGTTATTTTTAATAAGAAACACATAGAGTATCACTGCAAAGACAGTGTTTCATGGTCTCCCAGACCACTTTCTCAGGGTTGGTAGTTACTGTTGTAATGATTTAATTACTGCCCAGCTCTTTTTCCCATATGAAAACCTGGTTATAATTTGCCACTACAACCAGCTGGTTATAACGGCAAACGCGCTGGATTTCCCTGCCTTGGCGCATGTGTCAGCTGCCTTCTCTCCCCACTTCTCTTGTTAGACGGATGGCACAGCTGCCACTCAGCAAGTAAAACCCTTCAGAAAAAAAAAAAACAAGAACTAATGCAAAAACGTAAAGGTCCATTTTGGAACCTTATAACATATGAGTAATTTAAAATCTTGGCAGACCATGGACTGTGCTGAATCCTGACCAGTCCGCGGCTGCCTCGACGCTGAGCTCTGTTTTTTTTGTTTTATATCAATTGCTGTGGCAAAAAAGCCCTGGCCAGCAGTTATATAAAATAAAAGATGAGGCTGTGTGTAAAACTTGATTTTACACACACCCTTGGTTTGAGATGCTTTTTATAAACACCAAGGGCATTTATATAGCATCCCTCACCTCGAGTGTATATGAAATCTCGACACACACACACCACCCCATCCTTTGTTCTCTATAGATGGGGAACACATAATGGGTTGCAGTGAAATAAACAAATTCATCTACACTAGTGAATTGTTGAGACCCATATCTCACAAGTGGCGAAGCCGCGAGTTAGTTTTTGAAGGTCTTACTACCTGTGTGGCGATAAATGCATTATTTGACTGCAGCTCATTATTTATTTGATATATACCACATGGTTCCATGCAATATGAGCGAGTCTTTAATAGTGACTCGCATAACGGCGAATGCCAAACACCAAAAACAAAATCGACAATCAGCACTACGCCGACTACAAAATCAGTGGGAATACCAAAAAGCGCAGCATATGAATCTGCTTTTTATGCAGTGGGGCTACACCCCCTGCACCCCCTTTGCAGGAGGCAAGCCCCCCCCCAACTAATTAGAATCAACTGTGGAGGGGGGATGGACAGTGGGGGCAGGAGGAAAACACAGGAGGGGAGACTGTTGCAGGAAGGACAACCTGGAGGAACGGGAGGTCGGTACAAAAAAAATTAAAGTATATGGCAACATCCAGATTAAAAAAAAAAAAATTACAGTTATAGGCAGTCCTGAACCTGGGTCCATGTGAGCCATAGACAGTGACCATAGCCACCACGCCAGACGGCCAGCTCAGCAGTAGCCTGCTGAATTCGACTATTTCACTTATTACTTCTATACTCGCTAACCTCAACCTTTGTTATTCTGTTTCCCGTAAGTCGCTATTCATGCCACCTCGCTGTCCTTTCACGGTTGCTGTATTTGCAGGCGTGCAAATTGAGTCACTCATTTTGAGTCACTCAATTTGCTTCGCCCATATCACTGGATACCATTCCACATTATTTATAATGCTTTAGTGTTTTACCTTGTCTTAGTTTAAAACTGCCTTTCTTTTTTAATTAGCAGTTTTTGAGGCCCAGTTTTCTCCATCCCATCTCCGTGTGAACTCGGCGTGTGGGCATTTTATCGCGCTTGACCTCCCTCCTTCATGTCGCCCATTCCTACCTGTGCCGTCACGGACCTCCACCCGGCAGCAGCGGAACTATGGGGGGAGGCAGCAGCCTTCCCAGGAGAGGAGAGGCGGCTCGATCCATCTACCCCATGCCGAAATGTTTTCAGTTCTCTATCTGGCCCATTGTCCTCTGTTCTGTTAATTTATTTAAAAGCTAACAACAGGGAAATGCACATTGAGCCAATACTCATTTCCAGGTGCAACCCAGGGAAAGGAGTTGTAGGGAGAACAGCTACAAATATAATTCAAAGTTAGCATAGCAATTGCAGGATGACAGGTGTGCCCAGAGGTAGTGGCAGTATCTGCTTGCATAAGATAAATACAGCATTTCCAGATTCTAAGTGGAAAGAACATGTTCTGAGTGTGATAAATTGTGTCCTAGTTGAAATAAACTGTGTTTCAAGTCAAAATAAATATTTATCCCAAAATAACATGGTATAATATTTGCCCAGTTTATTCACGACTGGTAGGAGGGGTCCCTCTAGGAAAGGCTATGTACAGTTGCATCCACCAGGACCAGTCATACTGGTAAAAATGTCACAGATGCCTGCGTGACAAAAAGGATGAACTGCCACTGAATTAAGCCTGATCCTAGTGAACACCACTGGGGGATGAAAAACTCAAGGTTATGCATTGCATCTCCATTCCTACTTCTGTAATTTTTCGTTTTGCCCCCATCGGTAGTTGTTTAACAGATGTCCTCAGAGTTGAAAAAGATTCCTTATAAGCAGTGACTCAAGTAGGGAGGGGGTGTGGTGCTGCCTCTGTGATGTCACAGCATGACTTTGTTGTCACCAGCATGTGTACATCATGATGGGAGTCCTGCAGCTCCCCAGTGCCCAACGTACATGTCTTCAATAACACCATTTACCAAGATACTGTGTGTGTTTTTCTTTCTGTTTCCTCAAAACAGAGGAAAGCCTTTTACTGTTGTCTTACAGGCAAGATTGGTGTGGGGACTATAACTGTAGATTTCAAAAATGAGCACTGTCTCCATTTTTATTTAGTTAGTTAGTTGTAAATTTTAAATTTTTCTTTACCTGGAAAGGCACACTACACTGTGACAGCTTGTTTCCCTGCACCTCCTAGGGGGTGGGTAACACAGACCTGCTTCATTGATGGCGGAATGTTGGCCATGAAACCGGGGAAAAAAACCCTACTCTTCTTTTAGTGCCCTGGGATCTTTTATTTCCACCTGGACAGAGACCAGAGATGATCAGAAGTGATTTTGGTTTGAAGGGAAATAATCATGTATAATGGCTGACATAGTTTGAAAGCCCATGACAGACTCTTTCAGATGAGGTATTGGGCTCATTTGTAGCTGTAACCACACCAGAGATATAGATGACCGCATCTGTTCAACAGTTAATACCACAGTGCAGCCATTTTTAGAACCTTGTGGTGTCACTGAGGAACAAGCTATGGCTAACTACACTGAGTCCAATACCTCATATGAAGGAGCTTTTGTGGTCTGTCAGGCTGATATGAGCAGTGGGCATGAGTGTGTCCCTTTAACGTCTCATCTAAAGGACAGCAACATAACAGGAAGCATCTGTTTCTTACTGCAGCACAGTGCCAGTGGTGGGTATTACCCCAAGTACCTGGTGTGGGGCTAGAACCCACAACCATCTGATCTGCTGGCCCTTGAAGCAAGCGTGCTGCCTTCTGAGCCACTGACAGGTTTTAGTGTATCATGCAGACATTGAACTTACTAGGAATCTGCTCTACATAGAAATTCCACAACTTTATTGTAAAACTTTACCTCACATTTTGGAAAAGACTGTGGGCACAGCAGAAGGGGTGGGAATTGATGGTCTGTCTAAGCTGTTCCCATCCTAAATACTTTCCTTATTCTTATAAATATATTACATACTTGTACTCAATAAATGGTCATTTCATCTAACTTGACCTTATGTTTCTTTGAGATACCACATCTTTTTAAAGCTGACTTTTCTCTATATGGTTTCTTTTTTGTCCCTCATATTTTGTTTATACTCTTTTGGCCAGATCATAATGAGCTCCCTTCAACCCTGCCCCGCCAATGCCCACAGTTCAGCATCTCCCCAGGACTTACCTGGTGGCCTGAATACCACCAGACATCCCCACCCCCAAAACTGTGGCAGGATCAGGAGGGGGGGAGGGCTGTCCCCCATCACCGGAGTACAAATCCAGTTCTCTGCTTCCAGGTCCTGGTGATGCGATAGGTGAGGGATTGGCGGGCAAGGCTTCGTACAAGCCTGTCTTGCCACCATTTTTCCTCAGTTTTCTCCCTTCTCTGCACTATGGCATGCTCATCAAAGTGCGCACGTGGAGGCAGAACCACCACCCACTTCTGCCACTCCTGCCCCACACTGCCACCAGACCTTCACTTGTAATCTTTCTTAGCAGAATCCAGTTTTCAAGAGTAAGCAACTAGCCATTCTGGCGTTTAGATTAACTCTTCAATGTGGTTATACCCATTAGGGGCCTTACACCCAGTTATATGCACCATGTGTGCCCAAAAAAACATAGACCAGTCTGTGAATTTTTATTAAAAGTTAACATTTGCATTTATAGTAAAACATTGTAGCTACACTGAGGCTTAGTAGTGGGAGTAATTCCTCCTCGTTAGACTTTTTAGGTAAATTGTCATTCACTGTTTTATTATTGTGTCACTGCTGACTTGAATGGAAATTGTAAAGATAACCTTTCTGGCGGGAAGTCGCTCTTCAGGCTGTGTAAGCATCAAGCCCCAGGAGGAGGGACCACTGTGCCATATATTTTTTTTAAGACTTTCTTTCTGCCATTGGAGTCTGTGTGGGGGATATAACCCCCCCCCCCCCATCAGTGCCTGTACCTTTCACCTGGCTTCCCTCCAGGCTGCCCAGACTGGGAGGCCTGGCACCTACCCCTCTGGCGGGGCTTCCCAAAGGAGAGAATCAGGACACACCTGAGGCCCTAGCTGAGGCTTACTCCTGGGGCGTCATTCGGGTGGTGGTTCAGGGGCGTCAGAGTGCATCCAGCCCCAGGGCTTTTCAGTTTCATTTCCCACTGAAGGTGCTGACATGCAGTGATATCATCACATGATGTGTGCACTTCTGCTCATGTCCTGTAGACATCTGCCAACACCTGCTCCCTACTACGTCTGGCCCCTGGCTGGTGTACACCCGCCCTCCACTGTGTGTCATTCTATGCCAAGAAGCCACAGCCCGCCCCCACTCCCAGAGAAGGAGAGCAGTCCATGGGATGTTCATCCTATCTCCCCTGGCATACCCTCTGCCACCCGTACTCGTTCCCGAACACAAGTCAGCAGCGCCACAGGTGGAAACACTACTGCTGCGCCAGAATGCCGGCTTACTGTATCATCTTGAAGAGCACGTGGCTTCTTCACCCTCATGCAGTAGTCATTACTCATTGGCCTGTGTACCCACTCGACCCCATTTAAACCGCTCCACTAAGCCTGTGTACCCACTCGACCCCATTTAAACCGCTCCACTAAGTACAGCATTATAAACTTTAAAGATAAATGCTTCAGAAAACAGTGGCAAACCTCATTATAGTACTCTTTTCCGCAAGCAGTGTTAGAAATCACTCAAAGAGAAACCCCATGTTCAGGATAAAAAAAAATTCTTAGAACAGTTCTGAAAGTTCCACAAGGGGTGTTCTTGTATACAATTTAACATCCCCGGACCACAGAACCTGCCACCCAAGATTCAGGTCCGTTTCTGTGCTTGCCCCGTGTTGTACCAAGAATGCGTAAGTGCAAATAATTACAGCTGTGTAGCTGCACATTTAATTCAGATGGAGCACAGCCAGCATCACGCTGCCAGTAGGGGTGGCAGTCAGGCAGTAGGAGCAATCAAATCAATAACCAGGGCAAGAATGCCAGCCCCCCCCCAGTCGACTTGTAAGCCATAGCTGGCATGACATACACTCTGTGTGCGTTCTTACGCCTATGCTGTCAAAAGCAACACAAGTTTAGCTACTGCAAACCTAAAGATCTTTTGTTTTATATCATGTTTATAATTTTGTGGCGTGAACTCCATTCCTCATGACCAGGTTTCGTTCCACAGTTCAGTAAAAAAAAACTGCATATGCTTCAGTGCACTTTTCACAAATAACATATTCCTCAAATAACTGGGCAGCCATAAGGCCCCGTGAATAACTACAGTTAATCAAAATGCTCTCAGGTGTGACTGCAGACTGGCATCTTCTTTACGCATTTTAAGCGACCTTATTAATTTTGAGAAGGGCACTTTTCATTTTGCTGAAGTAGTCTGTAATACTTGTAGTATCCCTTTGACAGGTTTTATCTTAGTACGTGTTTTTGATATGTGGACGTCGAGGGTCATTTACTTGTGGAGATGGCAATTAAGCATAGACTAATACAGCAAATAAGCTTCTGCCCACTTCTGTCTCAAGGCTCTGGATAATTGGAGGCAGTGGGGTTATACTAATTGTCGCTTTTTCTGGGTGAAGGAATTATGGCTGTGTGGCCTTCTTGACTTTCAAAACCATGTAGTGTAAAATGTATATACGTACAGCCTTTGCATAAGACTCACAACAGGTGATGGCCAAAGACGACTTCTGTGTAGGGTTCATTTATATTTATGGACAATATGGAGAACACAAATTCTGCAATGATATATTATAATATCTTGTGACCCATTGTTACAAATGGAAAACCTTGTGTGTATTTTCCCATTGTTGGTTTTCCGTGTGTAATGGCAGCGTGAGCTACAGAGCACATCATACATGTGAGATGAACGCGGCATGGCTGAAAGGCATAAATCGACACGTGGTTTTCACCTCAGGAGAGAGCAGTTGTGGTACCTTAGCAACATAATTTCTTTTGCCACATCAAAAACAAACATTTAAAAGAAATTTGAGAGCCTTTCTACAGAAACCATTAAGTTTTACAACCAGAAATCGCCTTTAAGAACAGTCTTTTCCCGTTTGTTTCACTACATATCTAAGTAACAAAAATAACACCCAGGTATTTTTTTATTGTTTTTTTGCACCAGCAATTATATAAAATAAATCATGGGATGGTTTATGTAGCATCATATATCTCAAGTGTTTAAAAAAATTCTCATTATACACCCACCCTGTTTATCGTTCTCTGTATTATGCATTATTGAGCAAGCCTTTGAGATTACATAGGAAAATATGTGTAATAACCGTGCAACTGTATCAGTATATTGGTGTGAAAACTTTGCCTTGGCTATGAGGCTATGTGTATATTTATTTTAGGTTGTTGCTTTACCCATTCAGTTGCGAATTCTAGTTGAACAGGGATGATGCAGGTCTCCCATAAGACAGGAGAGGGTCTAAAGAAGATGCATTGCACCCCGTTTTCAATGGTTAGAAGTGGCGGTGCAAAATGGGGAGGGGAGATTAGTTGCAACATCGCATCGCCTCCTACTCGTGCTGTAAAGAAAGGCGCTTGTCAGATGGGGGATGTGTCCCTATTTACTGTATACCACAAGGGCCTGCATGCCTCACCTCTGGATGTAACCTGGATATTGGCAGAAGACATTGCATTACTTTGGGACCTGTATGCCACCAACATAGGTGTATGTCCTACCTCTGTTTCTTCTCAAATGTACCTTGCAGTTGTCTACACTGAATCTAATTCAGGAGTCTGACCAGTTGCCCAGCTTGTTCGGGCCCTCCTGAAGCTTCTCCCCATCCTCAAGGGAGTCCAACACTCTGGCCAGCTTGGTCTCATCCATGAACATAAGCAGTTAGCAGGAGACTCCGCATTCTAGATAGTGGATAACTTTGAACAGCAATGATTCCAGTACACATCCTGGCGAGACACTGCTGAGTACCCATATTCCCTTGCAGTAGTGTCTGGCAACCACAGCTCTCTGCCTCCTGCCCCAAACCAGATAGCAATCCACGTGGATTATGCGTAATGTATCTGTACAAGCATACTTTGCATGGAAGCTTATGAGGTCAGCTATGTAGTGAATAGTGATCATTGGTTTACAGAATAATTTCGGAAATCAACAGTCAATTAAATTTCCCTGGTTTCTGGTGGTAATATTTTATAAAATTGTGTGAAAGGAACAATAAAGTAGAATGCTATCATTTGTTTTCAAATAAAATTTGTACATGTAAATACATTTTCACCTGAGTTGGGGGACTTGTAAAAACAAAACAAATAAAAACCTCCTGCCACGCCAGTGACCTGGGTTTGGAAACAGATATGGGTCGCTTGGGGGCCTTCCAGGGAGGAAGGATTGCACGTCCTCAAGACAGCACTCTTCCCTCAAAAATGTGGCTACAGTGCTTCGCTGCTCAGCTGCTGCCTAGAGGAATCTGGCGCAGTGCAGCAGGGTCACGCAAGGGGAGGAACTGCACGAAGGGCACCAGGGCAGTTTCCACGGGTGCAGAGCATGCACATCATCTTTCGGATGAAACGTTAAACCGAGGTCCCATCTGCCTGGATTGGTGGTAGTTCAAGTGGATGTTAAAGATCCCTTGGCACTTATCGAAAAGAGTAAGGGAATTTCCCCGGTGTCCTGGCCAAATTTCCCTCATTCACTAAAAAAACAACACCAACAGCTTAATCTGGTTCAAGGTCAGTTGGCATTCATCTGTATTCCCCCTCCCCCGGGTCGTGCCTGAAAATAGGTAGGATTTGTCTAGTGCACTTACCCGGTCAACAAAAACGAAAAAATAAATAAATCGCATCCATGGCACACATGTCGGTCCCTAGGGGCGAAAATACAAAAATAATGCAGGATGACACCCGGCCCCCACGGGCTTTGCACCTGTGAGGAGACCCTCATGTCAAGAGTGAGCAGGAGCCAGGTAAGCCCTGACAGAGATAGGGGGGGCTGATCTGATGGGGGCAGTGGGGCAGCTAAGATGGACGACAAAGGATTTAAAAAAAAAAAGTCTGTTGTGCATTTTCAACTTGTAATGATTTAGAAAGGTCAAACATTAAAGTTTCTGCCTATCTTTCTTCCTAATTTCACTTTTCAAGAAGATGAACAGGAGTGGAAGGGACCTTTCTACTTCATTCAAGGAGCAGATCCACAGTTTGGCCTGATGAAGGCTTGGACAGTTGGAGACTGTGATAATGGAGGAGACGAATGGGACCAGGAGATCGAACTGACTGAGCAGGCAGTACGAGCTATCAATTCGCTAAACCCGAAACCCAGGTTCTTTGTACTGTGTGGTGATCTAATACATGCCATGCCAGGTAACTTTTATTTAGGTTAATCACAGCTATTCGTTTCTTTTGCTTTAAATTTGAACATTTTGTATTTGATAAGTGGTATAAGTACTTTCCGTGTTTTTTTTTTTCTTTTCCTTTCTTGTGGCTCATTTAGAAGTGTGCCTGTCACGCGGTTATCATCGCAGGTTAGATCATATGTGTTCGATACTTGCATGCTAGAGACAGCATTAGAAAAAATGCAGTGCTTGTGTGTGCATACATGACTCTCAACTTCTCAGTACTAAAATGCATAGCACTGGCCTTCAAAATGCAGAGCAAATGGGAAGAATGTGTAGCACTTTCTTGGAATAGACACTGGGGAATTTATTTTATTTATTTATTTGTATCTAGGATTACAAAGTACCTTTGAGCCAAGGCTCTTTTACAAAGGTTCCACGTCATGCTGGTTACAGGGTAACAGACACTAAAACATAAAAACAGTTACAGGTAGATGGTTTTAGACAGTAACTTTGCTTGACAAAATCGGACTGAGCGATGAGTAACTCAAGAAACAGTAGGAGGAAGAGGGCAAGAAGGGGAGAGGGCTGAGGGTAGGGGAAGGCATAGGTGTAGAGGGTCAGGGTGAGGCAGCCGAGGGGCCTTGTCAGGACAGACACAGGGCAAGTGTATTAGAAGTTAGACCTAGGAATATTAGTAAATAAGCAGCAAGGAGGCAGTGTTGCTGGAGACCAGTTAGGGTTTGTGGAGACATACTAGGCAGGGACCAACTGGGCAGAGTAAATGGGCCAAGTGGTCTAGTTCTGCCGACAAATTCTATGCTTCTATGTAAAGACTAATAAGTTCAAGACTACTAGGCCTCATATGTTTTGTGCTAAGGAATATTTATATCAAGTTTGTTTAATGTTATTCATTAGTTTGTGTGTCCAGAAATAGCTCTAACATTGTAAGGAGCATCAGTAGATCTTCACAGAGCGAGGGTAAATTTAGGTGCAAAATACGCAGTGCTGTACAAAATGTATGGCAGTTGAGAGGTATATGTACACATGTGCTTTTGGGCTACATCCTAAAATGGAATAGGAAACGGAAACAATCTGATAGGTCAACAGGATTCCAAAGGTGTGTACTTATCCAGTTTTGCACACGTCAACTGCCTATGACCTAATCAGTGCTTTTAGGAATTATTTTTCCTTTAAAAAGTGATTTTTATGAGTGCAGCAACACTGCATGATATATGTTCATATGAGCATATGAAAAATGCCAGCAGTGGAAGCCTCAAATGGTCCATCAATTCTGCTTGTTACGGAGCTTATGCATTCTGGTTTCATGTTGCTTCCCCTCCTCACCTGCTACCCTGATCGTCCCCTTGAATTTATCCCAATCCGTTTTAAAACACCAAATGTTTTATTATTGACTGCTTCTCTGGTAAGGCATTCCACCTGGTCACCACTCTCTGTGAAGAAATGCCTCCAGGCATCCTTTTTGTACCTAGCCCCACCCCCAGGCAGCTTGTAGTTGTGCCCTCTGGTGTTCCTTTTTTCGGTGATGTTAAAAGGATCCCCATGGTTGACCTTGTTTATACTTTTGAGGTATTTGAAGGTCTCAGTCATGTCCCCACTCTCCCTCCTCTTGTCAAGTGAGTACATGGTCAGGTTCCCTAGTCTCTGTTCCTATGGGATACCCTGTTGCTCTCGGATCATCTTTGTAGCCCTGCTCTGCACTGCATCAAGCTGATCCACATCCTTCCTGAGACTGAGGCTCCAGTACTGTGCACAGTACTTCAAATATGGTCGAACCACGGACCTGTATGGGGCAGAATGCAAGTCATAATATAAGTGGGTTCGTATAACAATTTGCTACCCCAAAAACACTATTGCTAATGAAGTGCAGCCTTGATTTGCTGCAATGCAGTGAACATTTCCGAATTGCAGTAATGTATTCCCTGTAATTGTGGTAAAAAGTACAGAACTGCAGTAATTTTGGGGTCAGTGATTCACTTTTACCCCACAAGTGCACTCTTCCGGACAGAATCATACTGATAAGAATAACCATTTAATGAAATTGCTCCTCAAACGTGGCTAGTTGCAATGAAAATGTTGCGGCGTAACCAAGACAGCCAATCAAATTGATGCCTTGCAATGATCTCCTTCCTCCTATTGGTGACCCCCCCCCTGAAATGCAACCCAGCATCCTGTTGACCATTGCCACCACTTCTTTTTCTACTGCATTGAATATTTCTGGTTGTTTTAACATTGTCCACAGGAATACTTACAGACTAAAATATTCACAGGAAAGAAAAACGGTAAAAGTACTGTAAGTACCTGTCTCTTTTATTTATTTGGCTTTTATTGACCAGGTCTGCACACTAGACAAACACTGCGCCTATTTTCAGGTGCGACCTGGGAAAGTTACAAGACATTACAAAACCAAAAACAGTAATACAGTGAATACGTACATTCAGCAGGATGACAAATGGAAACATGCAGAGGCAGACAGTAGAAAACATTTGCAAGTAACAAGTAATGGTAAACATAAGCCACATACAAATGTGAGCTGGGTTACAGATCACATAAACAATTTGAAGTTAGTTATAGCAGATGAAAAACCTCCGACAATAGGACATTGAGTCACCTTACAAACTGTGAGGCAGAAACATAGGAAACACCAGTCCTATATGATAAAATACCATTCCAGTTAAGTGAACAAACAGACTGAGCTGGCCTTCAGGAAGTCTCAGAGGAGCTTTTTGAAAAGTGAGTGGGGAGCAACCCTACGAGCAAGGGATGGGAAGGCGTTCCAGAACCTTGGTGCCCAAGCTGCGAAGGCCTGGTCCCCCAAGGCAGTGCAACTCTTTGGAACCACCAGCAGAGACTGGTCAGTGAATCTGAGCTGGTAACTCTGGATGGATGCATTTAGTTGACTGACAGGACAGGCGAAGCAGAAGTTCTCAGTGTCTTGTCTATAAAGTAGCCTAGGGAAAAAGAGCGACTGTTTGCAGGGGACAGCTGTCCCAGCTTGCTGTGAAGTTCAAAGCAATGAGCGATGTGGGCCGCTGACAGAGCAAACCTGCAGACATTCACAGAATCACAGAAATTTGATGGCAGAAAAGAACCGCACTGGCCCATCTAGTCTGCCCTTACATTGTTATATGCAACGTCTCATTTTGTTAGAGAGGCCTTAGCCACGTTAGCATAGATAATGAAGTCGTAGTTAAGACTGGGGAAGAGCGCCCCCCCAGAAAGGGCAGCTTGGGGAGTAAGTATATTTTTGGTCCTATAGGTTATACCCAGTTTGCAGTTTCCAGCCCTACAAACGTTAGAGATATGCAGGGAAAGATGAAGGTGAGGGTCCAGAGTCACTTCAAGGAATTTGTTTTTTATGTACATGAAAAGGTTTTTATGTTCCTGGGGCTGACTGGGCGGCTTGTTCAGCCCTATCCCAGGGTGCTGTCAGCTGGCTTCCTAACTCTCTCTATCTGAGGTTATGTACCCTGAGGATTTCCCCTCATTTGGGGCCACCCCCGGAGAGTCATCTAGATATCCCCCAGTGGACTGGCAGGGCAGGCCGTGGAACTTTGGGCAGGGCTTCACGAAGGCCAGTCCTGCTGCCATTTTCCACCAAGGTTGTCCTCCCTTCCTGAGGCTACGACAAACAAAGACGGCACATGCACATGGAAGCGTGCATTGGGCTGCAGAACCCCCAGCCCCCTTCCGCCCACCTGGCTTTCTGCCAGCCACCCGAGCATCAGTGCCACCACCAGACCTCCACCTCGTTGCAGTCAAGAGCCATGATGGCCCTCACCACCCCAGCCTGGGAGAAGAGAGCTGCCAGGGGGTTGCTCAGTCTCTCCCAGCCCCCCGCATTCGACCCCAGCAACCCGTGCTCGTTCCCAAACTCAGGACACCAGTGAGGAAGAGGTAAGGTGCATCACAGCACCTAACCCATTGGCACCATCAAGCCAGCTTTCACTCCACGGTACTTAGATGAAAAGTCCCCTCAACCATTTTTTTGTTGTTGTTTGCCAGTGTAGTGTGTAGGCATGCAAAATGATTCTCTCTGTCTCAATCCCCTAATTTCATCTTAATTTAAATGTGAATGAAGTTGTTTTACTCTGTTCTGCCCTGGTGTGAAAACCTGTTTGACGTCATTGCAAAGGACACGACCCCACTCATAAAAGGAAACATGGGAGCTGATCATGCGTATTTGCACATCAGAGGGACTAGGAGTAAGCAAACATCTCCTAGTACATAGGAATTAATCAGTTAAGTAACACAACTTTACAAGCACCAACATCCTTCCAACTGCATTTTTTTCAACTCAGACACACTTTAAACAACGGAATACATTAGGAATCTTACCTTGAAAAGTTTGATGGCCAGCACAAGACAAGAATACAGCAACTTCAGAAGACATACAGCAGAACTGACTGACAATAGAACTTCTGCTGACTTGCATGTGCACATCATTGTCAACTCCATGATTCCTTTACAGGAGTGGGGTCATGATCTTTGCAATGGCATCAAATAGGTTTTCACACCAGGGCAGAACAGAGTGAAGCAACTTCATTTAAATTAGGATGAAATTAGTGGGGTGTAAGAGAACGAATCATTGTTCATGGCTACAGACTACACAGATATACAGAAAATAGGTTGATGGAGTTTTCCCTTTAAATGAGAACGTAGTAGGTATGAGTGATGTCTCAGTACTAGTGACTTTTGAGGGTTCAGGGCTTCTGTTTTAATTCTTATGATAAGGTAGTGGGTTTTGGAGTTTCTGAAAATGCCTGCTCTCTTGACAGGCCCATGGCCACAAATGTATGTACTGTCCATCACTGTAGCACTGGGTTGTTAGTAATTAGAAATGCGTGCTAACACTCTGACATATCCACGTTATCAGAATGGTGTGTACAGCTCTGAAGTAATCTCGGGAGAAAATTATTAAAACTGCTACGAGTTGCCATCTTCTGTGTAGATTTACACTTCTTGCAGAACTAATAATTAAAGGGACATCGTCAGCTGTACACTGACTTTCTTTGTCCCATTACAGCAAGAGTGCCTGCGCCCACTGTAGCTTTCTTAATGGCCCTAAAATATAAATTCCTGCTTGGAATGGGCACTAATTAAGTATTTTCTTGCCTTTTTCATTCAGCTTTAAACTCTGGTGGATCGCTCTTATCTGCGGCTGCTCGAAGTTGATGCACGCTCGCATTCTTAAAATGATGTGGAAGTGCTGGCAGACTCGTCCACGGATGAATTCTAAAAATTTTAAGGGACAATGTTGGCTTCTGGGGCTGAGAAACTCATGTATGCACAAGTAGTTAATGTTAGTTGCTGTAAGTCTTTTTTTAATTCTGTAATGCAGACAGTCCCATGAACTAAGCAAACTTAGGAGGCAGTATAGCGTAGTGGTTAAAGACACTGACCTGGAGACCTGGGTTTGAATCTCACAATTCCCACTTGCATATGTGTGACCCTGAGCAAGTCACTTAACGTCCTTGTGCTCCCAGATCGCACCTGGAAGCAAGCTCCGGCTTAGTGTGCTTTACCTGGTTAAACAATTTCCCCTTTCCCCTAAACTACTGTATGTTAGAAATGAAAATGAGCATGGAAACATACTTCAATGAAGAGTTGAAATCTGAAGTCATGGCTCTGAGTATGCGCATCAGTGGTCATACCAGAGTCCTGGCTTCAGATTTCAACTCTTCATTTAGGTATGTTTCTCAGGCATGGATCAGGGACGCATCACCTCTGCCGTCTTTGTTGACTTGGCTAGAGGCTTCAACACCATAGCCCACACCCTTCTCCTCAACAGGCTTGCAGCAGCAGGGCTTTCCACCCCTGCCACTAACTGGTTCCATTCCTATCTTGTGGGTGGAACTCAGTCAGCTAGAACAGGCAACTCCATATCCCCACCTCTCCCCATCAACACGGGAATCCCTCAAGGGTCAGACCCTGGCCCATTACTTTTCTTGGTATTATTAAATGACCTTCCTGCTGCCTGCTCCTCTGCGTCTGTTCATATGTATGCAGACGGCACTGTTCTGTATGCCTTTGGTGCCTCTCCCTCTGATGTGGTGACCAGTCTCGAGCTTGACTTCGATAAAGTCCAGCTCTGATTTCGTTCAAATCAGTTGTCCCTCAGTGCCAAGAAGATGGTCTCTATGACCTTTGGCACCAGGCAAAGGCTCTCTAGGCTTATTGCCACTCCATCCTTCCACACCCTCGATGGGACCACAATCAAGGATTTCACCTTTTTCAAATACCTTGAGCTCTGGCTTGACCAGCACCTCGACTTTTCTGGACATTTGGATGCCGTCCACAAAAACCCTGACCCCAAACTCTGTGCTCTGTTCAGACACCATAGTTTCATCCCCTTACCAACCTGCTGCGAAAATGTCCAGAAATTATTCTCCCAGTTTTTGACTATGGTGACGCAGTCTACAGCACAGTCCCTAAGTCCACCCGAACCAGACTGGACACCCTCCTCCACTTCTTCTTCCGGTTTGCTCTTGACTGTCCGCCCCATACTCACCATTGTGACCATCACACCTCTCTCTCCTCCCCTCCACCCTAGATGCCAGACACCATGCCCACTGTTCCTACTTTGCCGGGAAGTACTGGCTTGGCTCCCTCCCCTCTTACCTCTCTATCCTCTCCACCCTTCCCCAGTCGCACCTCTTTCCTCCGTAACGCTGGCTGCTGGACCTTTGCTTTCCCTGCTAGGTCACCACTTCAGGCTGGTCTACTTTCTGCTACCACTTCCCTAAACTCTGGAACTCCCTTCCTTTAGCTATCTGCTCTGCCCCATCCCTTCGATCGCTATCCTCTCTTTTTCGCAATTTCATTTCCCCTTCCTGCTACTGCACCTGACCCTCTTCTCGGCACCACTGCTATCCTTCTCTCTCCTCCTTTCTTCCCTAATCCTCCCCTTAGCCCCTCTATTTTCCCCTTACCCCATCCCCCACCATTGTTCTATATTCTCTCTACTTCTCCCCAGCCCCTCTGAGCTCCCCTGTCCCAACCTTCCTAACCCTGCAGCTCATACAGCCTCTTACATAGCCCTATCTTTCTGCTCCACCACCAGTGAACCCCACTATTTTTATCTTTTGCCTTTATCCTCTCCATTCACCTACTCCTAAACTTAAACTCTCTCTCCAAATTCCATTCACTCTCACTCTTCCTATACACTCTCTCCTCTATCCCCATATCTAAACTGCCCCCCCATAAATGCCCTTATTCATAGCCCCCCCCGCCCCACTTTGTCCCTCCTAATTGTTTATTCCTACTCCTAACCTCCTTCTGGCAGGCCTGCAAACTAGGACACGGGGTGGGTGTGCACCCTGCTGTGTCTGGCCCTTGTGGGGTTTGCATCCCAGGGGACAAATGTTTGCCTCTCCCTTGCTGTCGCACTCCTTGCAGACCTGGTGACTAGTACACAGACTGGGTGTGCACCCTGCTGTGTCTGGCCCTTGTGGGGTTTGCATCCCCTTCTCTGCCTACTCCCCCTCCTCTCTTTCCTTTCCTCTGCCACACTTGTTCTCCACTCTCCTTCCCTTTGTCCTTTCTGTCTCTGTTCTAAGTGGACATGCTTCCCATGCCTAGTTTTGGAAATATCAGTATTTATTTAACATGTGTTGGTATCGAACCCATAATTCCAACTGCACATATCAGGTCATTGTTATTTTAAATCACTGTACGAAGTTGTATTTTACTGCGTCTTTGTTATGTTTACATTAGTTGTATTTACCCATTCCCCGGATGCATCTGGAAAGCGAGATGTTTTAGCTCAATATGCCTTTCCTGGTGAAACTTTTCAAATAAATGTTTCCGCTCTCGTTTTCATTTCTAATGTAGTTTGCTAAGTTCAGGGGACTGCCGGCATTATAGAATTAAAAAAACATATAGCAACTAACATGAACTACTCGTGCCTGCATGAGTTTCTCTGCCCCAGAAGCCAATACTGTCCTGGTCCGTGGATGAGCCTCCGGCGTGTCTGCTCATTTTAAATATGTGAGCGTGCATGAGTGCATTTTAAACTGAATAAAAAAGGGAAGAAAATGTTTAACTCTTGGCCATCCTAAGCATGTATTTATATTTAAGGGCCATTAAGAAGGCTACAGGGGATGCAAGCACTTTTGCTGTAATGGACAAAAAATGTCAGTGTATAGGTGACAGAGTCCCTTAATGTTTTATAACTTACTGAATTAATTAAAATAATACCTTGATGAAAAATCAAAGAACGTCATAAATTCATTACTGTTAAAAAGATATTTATTTTGCTTGATAACTATACTGCCAAATTAAAAATTGTACAAAATGAACCTTGAAAGTTTATAATCTCAGTGAAGCTCCACCGTAGAAACTGAAATATGGAATTTGCTGGCAGATAAGGACAGCCTGGCCCAGCTAGTCTGCCCATTTTTCACTTCCTATAGTATCACCGCAGATCCTATTTGATCTCCAGACCCTTTCTCCCACCCACCCCCTTTCCTTTCCCTAAGATTCCCTTATGCCAATCCCATGGATTCATGAGCCCCACTACTGTTTTTGCCCTCTCTACCTCTGCTGGAAGACTGTTCCAAGAGTCCACCATTCTTTCTGTGAAGTACGGTACGTCCTCACATCTCTCCTCAATCCACTCCCTCCAGCTTCTTATTGTGACCCCTTGTCTTTGAGCACCGTTTTTTTTTTAAATATTTCCCACCTGTACCTTGTTTACCCCTGCAAGATATTTAAAGGTCTCTATCATATCATTCCTCTCCCTTCTCTCTTCCAGGGTGTACATATTCAGGTCATTAAGTCTCTCCTCATAGGGCTTCTGATGCAGATTCTGCACCATGTTAGTTGCACTCCTCTGGACCTCCTCCACTCTGTCTACGTCCAACTGGAGATGTGTCTCCAGAACTGGGCAGAGTACTCTAAGTGGGGGCTTACTAGTAGCAGTCTGTACAGTGGCAACACCACCTCCCTCCTTCTGCTGATGATACCACTCCCTATGCATCCCAAAATTCCACTGGCCCTCCCAACTGCCTTGTCTCACTGCCTGGCTACCTTTAGGTCATCTAATATAATTACCTCCAGGTCCCTTCCCTGCTTGATGGTCGTCACTACCATTCCTCCCATTTTGTATTCTGCCCCTGGGTTTCTGTGCTGCACATGCATTACTTTGCACTTTTTCATGTTGAAACCCAGCTGCCATACCCTTGACGACTCCTCGAGTTTTCTCAGGTCACTGCTCATCTTTTTCACCCCCCTTCCCTGAAGCATCCACCCTATTATAGATTTTGGTATCATCTGCAAAGAGGCAGACCTTCCCTTCCAGCTGCTCTGCAGTGTCACTTATAAAGACATTAAAGAGAACTGGTTGCAGCACTGACCCCTGAGACACCTTGCTGGTTATCCTCCCTTTATCTGAGTGAACTCTGTTTACCACCGCCCTCTTCCACCTATCCCCTAACCAATTTCTTGCCTAGTTTATCCCCTTCAGACTCACTCCTAAGCTACCCAGCTTTCTTACTAGCTTTCTGTGTGAAACAGTGTTGAAATGTAAGTAGGCCACCGGCCCAGTGGCACTGAGGGTTGAGCTGCTGGACGCCACACCTCGTGCCACACCAGAGACCCAGATTCAGGAATGAGCCCGGGCCACCGGGGGTCAGCAGGGGAGAGAGCGGATTGAGCATCCAGAGGACTGCTCTCCTCTCTTGGGGAGGGAGGGACTGCCGCCTTGCTCGTCGATCACCCTCTAGTGGTGGATGGATGGAGATGCGGGCTGGGAGGCACGTAGCCGACTTACATTGTCGGGGGGGGGGTGGAAGAAAACGGAGGAAAATGGAGCTGGCAGGCTTCATGATGACCTCCCAGTGCCTGGTCTGCCCTGAATGTCTGGATTTCTGTCTGGGGTGGGAAAGCCGTGACCCTTGCCTCGGCCCTGTCATTGGGGGACCCTTGGGGATCGCAGGGATGTCAGACAGAGGGTCAGAGACTGAGCCGCTCTGAGGGAGAAACCAGAGCTGCCTGCCAGGCTCCCAGAGTGATAAATGGATAATAGAACAAAGAAATGTAAGAAGGCCACATCCACAGGTCCTCACTGATCTAATAATTCCTTGGTCACCAACTTAGAAACATCTGTCAGATTCGTTTGGCATGACCTTACCCACCAGTGAATCCCTGCTGCCTTTGGTATTATAACCCACTGGATTAAAGATATTCCACAATCCTTTCTTTCAGCAGTGACTCCATTAACTTCCCCACCACAGATACAGGCTGACTGGCCTATAATTGCCAGCCTCTTCCCTGCTACTGCTTTTGTGAAGTGGGCAGATATCTGCCCTCCTCCAGTTGTCCGGAGCCACTCCTGTTTCCAATGAGCTGTTGAATAGGACTGTCAGAGGTGCAGTCAGTACCTCTCTGAGCTCTCTCAGTACCCTTGGATGCACCCCATCTGGCCCCATTGCTTTGTCCATGTTCAGATTAGCAAGTCCTTTCAGCACACTCTCCTCTGAAAACAGACTAGTGTCCACCTCTGACCCTCCAAAGCTTTTGCTACTTTTTTGTGGCCCTTCCCCTTCTCCTTTCTGTGTGGACACTGACCAAAGGTACTGTATTTGTTCAGGATGTGTGCCTAAAAATTGCAGAGTTATGCGTGTTCATCGAAATGTTTCTACACACGTGCATAACTTTGGTAATTTTCAATATTTTGACTCCAGTTTTCAACATAGCCGTTTTTTTCACACCACTTCATGAACAGTGCAGCTGTCGTTTTTCACCTTCTCTCCAAAATGTGTTTTCGCACCTGTGGTGCGGAATGGCATTTTGGCATGGATTTGAACATTTTCACCTATGGTGTTTGTGGGGTGAGGTCATAAGAAGACTATCTTGAAAATTTGGGTTCAAAATATGAAACAAATGCCAAAATTATGACTATGTGTTGCAATTTCGCTATGCCCGCTTATAACTTTGGAAATTTTAATTATTTTCACCCCAGATTTTCAACATAGCCTTCTTATTACCCCACCTCATGTATGTCACAGCTGTCATTTTTCAAATCCTGCCCAAAATATGTTTTCACACCTATAGATCTCTGTAATTTTAGTTGCTGCTTTGCCCTCACTGTGTGTCATCAGTAAGCTGGAATTTATGTATTTTACATACTTATCTTTTGTATATGCCCTACCTGTTGTACCCTGGTCCCCACCAGGTTTATACCTTGTTGTTATCTGTGAAATGCTTCCACTGTACTCCTTTGCTTTGTATGCTGTACCTGCTGGTATGTCAATGTTTGTAGCCTCCCGGGATCGTGACTGATAATAGTCATTTTATGGCAGAGTTTTATTTAACTCTAAAAATTGATTCGCGTTTTGCTCATAAAAGTTCTAAAACATTATGAAAATGCATAGCACTTGCCTCACTGTGTTTAACAAACATAACACTTCTAGAAAACCTATATAAATACTTTCTGTACAGTTAGTATTGTCCCGGGGGAAAAAAAACTGCTAATCAGTTATTTAAAACCCTGTATGGCTAGCTCACCTACCTGGTAAACAAAAACGAAATAAACAAATAAAATGATGTGGAATGGTGTTGCAGTTGCACAGAATTATGTTTTGGCGAGGATTCGAACATTTTCTGTACTGGATACATGAGGTGGGGTAATACAATGGCTATGCTGACAATTTGGTCACTGTTGTTCTATAAATGGAAGCGCATGGCCCAGAGGGGCCCTATGCTTCCAGCTACATACATACACACATCTACGGAGGGATGGCAACGCGGGGCCCAGAGGGTCATGCACTCCCACAGGCAAATAAGCATATAATTATACTATCTCAAAAAGTAAGGAAATAAATTGCAAAAAGCTGCGTTACTGCTCTAGTTAGGGTTACAGCCACAAAAGTAGGGAAATGTGACATTAGGGTTTCCAAACCTGACACCCCACCTCCATGCTGCACACACCAACAGGCAATGGGGGTGTGCCTTGGGATTGTCAGCATTAATGCTCATTCCGTTCTCCTATACTGTGCCCATCTCGGCTTATTTACTTGTGGAATTGGGTGAGTGTTCAGACTGACAACCCCAAGGCACACCCCTGATGCCCATCACTCCATAATGTTATCCATATGTGGGAGCGCAGGACCCTCTGGGCCCTGCTGTCCCACCTATCCATAAGTGTTTAGATGTTGCAGTTAACCCTTGTGCTGCCAATGGCACAGTATCGCAGTCGCTGTATGCACACTCATACTTTTTTTTTTTTTTACTGTAAAAAAGCCCTGGTAACATGTATAACTGTTTAGCACACAAACTGCCTGGTGCAGCAAGTCCATATCTCGAAGAGTTTTCAAGATACAGCCCCGAAAGGTACCCGGCTATCTCCATGTTATCCTGTGGAAAATTTGTAAACTTTGGAATGTTATAACTGTAGAACCCATGTACATGTTATCAGCAAACCAGCAAAAGGCACATCTGTAGGGCAAGCCCTTTGTACCCTGAAAATTTCAACCATAAGAGCAAACAGTTTGTTTGCTATGTGCAAACAAATAAACGGGCATTACTGGCAAGGTGGCATAAATTTATGACACTTTCACAAATTTTGTAAAGTTGCAAAAACTTTCACAAATTTGCGACACTATGTTTCTGAAAGTTTCATAATTTGTGAAAGTTTTGCAAAGGCAGTGTCGCAAATTTGTGGCACTTCCAATGGCCAAATTAAATAAACATATTTCCAAGCATTTGTTTTTAAATCTAACTCCAGGATCATGTTCCTCTGTGCCCAGTTAGGTAAATACAACTTTTGGTGTTTACAGAGGGGCAGTATTTTTTGAATTACAGTGTTTTTTACTCCGCTGCTAACTGAAAACAAGATGACGGCAGCCCGATACTACTGAACTCTTTTGTGGAAGTAAAAAGTGCTTTTGCACAGCACATCTAATGTTTCCCATAGGCTATAATGGGAAACTTTAAAGTTTTTTAACTTTTGAACGGATTAATATTTTTTTCATTAAACCTCCAAAGGTACATCTGCAGCATGGACCCCATATACCCTAACAATTTCAGACCAGACCCAAAGCTGTTACGGAGATGTGGCCGAGCAAAGAATTTGCAGCTAAATGGCAAATTTCACAATTTTTGATACTCTGCAGCTCCATAACTGCACCACTGACCAGAACGAAACTTGCCAGATCCAGCGATCTGTGGGACCAGATGGCGCATGAAAAATTTGGGGCACATCGGTCATACGGTTGCAGAATTATTAAAGTGCAAAATTTGGGGTTTAACATAGAAGTGGCCGTGCAGCCCTAACTATGCTGGCAGTACTGTGCCAGTATTGTATATGTATATGTATGAGAACTGTGTATTACGAGGTATATTATGAACATCTGGGGTTTGTGGTGACCTCATAAGCTCGAGTAGTTTACAAGGTTATCACAGATCGAGAACACGTAAAATGAATGAGTATCAGGAGAGGTCAGAGCGTGCATCTGGCGGTTGTGGAAAAAATAAGCCTCTGTCCTACAGAGAATACGAACATACGAAATTTGGCAGCAGATAAAGGCCTAGAGGTCTATCAAGTCTGCTTGAATGTGCAGCTAGCACCCCTTATTCTGCAGCCGCCCTTCCCTTCCACCCTTCCCCTTCATTAACCCTCCCCTTGTCCTGTCCCATCCCCTTTTGAAGCAGTCCACTGTTCTACTGGATGCCACTTCTGCAGGTAACACATTCCACCCAGCCACCACCATCTCTGTAAAAAAGTGTCTCCTCATCTCCCTCCTGAACCTTCCTCCCTCCCTCCAGTCTCATATCATGGCCCCTGGTGTCCCTCCCCTCCCTTACTTTGAACAGCCCCTCTGTACCTGTCTTGTTTATTCCTTTCATGTACTTAAAGGTTTCAGTCATGTCCCCCCGTCCCTCCTCTCCTCCAGTGAGTACATGTTCAACTTCCTCAACCTCCCCTCGTATGATAAATCCCCCAGCCCCTTGATCATCTTTGTTGCCCTGCGCTGCACTCCCTCCAGTAACTTAATGTTCCACTTCAGATACGGGCACCAGTACTGCACGCAGTACTCCAGGTGCAGTCTAACTAATGGCCTATACAGTGGCAGAATCACCTCCTCCCTCCTCGAGGATATGCCCCTTGCAATACAACCCAGCATTTTGTTGGCCTTTGCAGCTGCCTTCCTATATTGTGCCGAGTTGTTCATTGACCCTGTAATGAGCACCCCCAGATCCTTCTCCTCCTCTGTCTGGGCTAGCTGCACTCCCCCCAGCTGGTAACTCCTCCATGGGTTCTTCATCCCAAAATGCAGCACCTTGCAATTTTTGGCATTAACCCCCAGTTGCCAGGTGTCTGACCAGGTTTCAAGCTTTGCTAGATCATCCTGCATCCCCTGCCACCCCCCCAGCTCATCCACCACCGCTCCTACCTTGGTATCATCAGCAAACAGACTGATCTTGCTCTTGATGTCCCATGATATGTCTGCAATGAATATCCCGAACAACACTGGTCCCAACACCGAGCCCTGTGGAACACCGCTCATCACTACCTTTGGGTGTGAGAGCTCCCCACCCACCACCACCCTCTGTTGCCTTCCCTGAAGCCAGTTTCCTACCCATCTCACTAGCTTTGCACCCAACCCTGTGCCTACTAACTTACTTCCAAGCCTTCCATGCGGCACCGAGTTGAATGCCTTACTGAAGTCCAGATACAGGACATCCACTGCATGGCCCCTGTCCAGTTGCCTAGTTACCCAGTCATAGAACTCCACCAGGTTGGTTTGGCAGGATCTGCCAATCTTCTATTTTCAGTGGATTCTCCATAGTCGTGCAATTTCTGTGTTCAACATACATTTATTTATTCATGCAGAGTATGGCAACCAGATGAAGCCCACTGGGACAGAACCCTTGTACAGGGGCAACCCAGATGTTATGCAAGACAAAACAGTGATACAGATAGGGATAAGTGAGTGAACAGTTACATCCTGGTTGAGGTAAAACTGCTGTATTTGCAAACAGCAAGAAAGTACTGTTTGTACTGCCATTTAAAGGACCAGAGAGATTTTGCCTCCTTCAGGTGGGCCAGTAAGGTGTTCCACAGTTTGGGAGGGATATAATCAAAGGAATGCGACCTATTGAGGTTCTTATTGTGGTTCTGAACCCAGGACTTGACAGTAAATTCGCTGATGTTGATCTGAGTGACTGAGGCCTGTCTGGAAAATGCAGAGTGCTAGGAGCATGAATTTTATAAATGATGCTGCCCAGCAGGCAGTCAAGCTCGGCATCCAGGTATAACCATATGAGATCCCTATAGCTTAAGCAGTGGTGTATCCCTCTGTCAAGATAAAGGGCAAAGTGCCCGATCTGATTTTACAGAGACTTGTACATAGACATTTCCCTGTTGGACAAGGAGGAAAAAAGAATGGCCACATAACCCAGAATGGGAGAAGGCTGTGTTTTGCAGTGACTAAAGGTAAAGGAGCCCATGTTTTCAGTTTACTTGAAAGGGGAGAAGGTCCGGGTAAAATTTGATGGCTAGCTTGGGATCCAGGTGGATCCCTAGCTATTTAAAACTGCTGACTGTCTCCAGTTTTGTACCATCTAGTATGCATATGTCAACGGCATCAGCAAGGGTGTTTACCCTGGATGTGGACTTGAAAAGCTTGGATTTTGTTTTCCTTTTTAGTTTTTGGTCACATAAGGCATAGTAGCATGTCCATACAAAAATGACCACCAACTGCCATAAAGCAGGTAAGAAGGTCACAGAATGGCACCCTCATTGAAATCCCCACGCATGTGGCAAGAATTGTTAGAGTGGTAGCCCCTGCCAACCGATGCCCCTTTTTCCCCTGCCACATGTTTCAGAATTTCAGTCACTGGAAAAAAAGGACCCTGATGTTTTAAGGTCCTGCAGTTTTTCTGCAGCGTGATACATTAATATATGGGAGTTATAAATTGGACATACATCAGTGTTCTGTACATTTTCTTTTTTTTTATTTTATTGTTTTGGTAACTGGGTAAGGCCCACTGCACACAAGACCTGTTTTCAGGGCTGACCCGGGAGCACTGGGGAGGTCGAGTGACTTGTTCAGGGTCAAATAGTATGACAAGTGGAGGTTGTGGGAATCAAACCCAGGTCTGCTGGATGTACTAGGCTCATTCATAGTGCATTACTCTAACCTCTAGGCTATGCTATGTTGTAGCCAGTACAGTTTTATTTTGACTGTATCTCTTGACTGCCTATTGGGAGCTCTGACAGTGTTCTACTTAGACGATTTTGAACAATTTACAGTAGTCTCCATGCTAACGACACTTGGAGGCAATTTAAGTAACAGTATTGACGTACATACTGCTGCTGAAGGACTCACATTGTTCATCGTTAACCACTTTCGGATTATGATGCCATTTATGATTAAAGGGACCCTGTCAACCCCTAAGCGTGTGATTCTTGGCTTTTTTTAACCAAATGTGGGTGTTGACAGCATCTCAAACTTTGAAATAGATAAGTGTTTAAAACCTCTACATGAAATTCATGGGGTTTTTTTTGGTTGAAATAATTATAATACTGCAGTAGATATGGGGTTGCGTACTGGTGTGATCACGCCAGACAGCCTTCCACTGAACTGTGTCAAGCATTTTTTTTGTCAAATGAACAACAGCCTTATTAGCTGAGTAGTGGCTTTGATTTTAAACAAACTTTTATATTTGTAAAAAAGAAACACTGTTTAAAAAGACATCTCTTTCAGTTCAGTAAAAGCTCTCTCCCACTATGATGTCATGAGCTGTCTAGACCATGGAGGCGTGACACCTGAATAAGGAACGGGTCAGGCTGCTGGTTCCTTGGCACCCAAATATGATCCCTCTTTTGTCAAAAAGGCTGGATATTAACATCTGGCTTCATATGTGTGCTGCCTGACCAGAAGGTGAGGCTCACTTTGTATTTGTTTTGATTTAGAGCCAAGTTGTTACAGCAGTTAGTGTCCTTGTTTTTGTAGATTTTTTTAATTTAACCTCATTATGTGTATTTTCAAATACTTAACATTAGCAAGTGCTTATTTCAGTTATGGACATACGTAAAATAGGACGGAAGAAGGCTTGTCACCCATCAGTATTGCCCCCCACACACACACACACACTTTTCAGTGCTAATATCTTATTACATTTGCTCACCTTAAATACACATCCAGCTATTCTTTAAATGTTTCTATAATTTCTGAATTTACTATATTGCGTGGAACCTAGTTCCAAATTCCCACCACTCTCTGCAAGAAACAGTATTTTCTCTTGTCCCCGAAATGTCCCCTGGAGACTATTTGTTATGACCCCCCCAGTTGTAATAGTTGTAGATTCATTTACTTTCTGAAACAGCCCCAACTCTTGACATTTAGTTTTGTAATTTCTCTTTATGCCCTCTCGACACTCTGAGAGTGACACATCTCCTTCCGATACCCCCAAGGCTATCCACCATCCCCCTTACCTGATCGATTCAAAGTGCCATCCTGCATGGTGCTGTGGTTTACCCCCCAGGAGAGGATCCTTTCCCTCATGTACTTCTGGTATCGTCAGGCAGCAGACTTCAGAGGTCCAGGCAGGGAGATTTGGTGTAACTTGGGGGGGGGGGGATCTTCTTCATTGGGCTCAGGGCTCCATTTTCCACCGTGTTTTCACCCAGCCCCAGGAGACGCATGATTGAGGGCTGTAACTGTGGCCGTTACCATGTGACGTCACACGCAGCCAGCACAACTCCTTCCACCTCTGGTCCTATGAGCCCTACTGTCCTCTGCATCCAGGGGGTGGTGTGGCAACAGTGGACGAGACCCTCCCTCCCCGGAGAAGGAGAGCATCCTCTTGGATGCTGAATCCTTCTGCCACCACCACGCCCGGCCGTCCCTTGATGACTTGTGGTCCACCAGTTCACCAGTTGAGATTCTCTTTCACCAGAAAATAATTAATCTGGTAGGTACTCCAGATGCATGCTGGTTATTAACGTCATTCATTCTGGAAAAATCATGTTAAAAATGTTTCCCTTTACATACAGTATAATGTAAAACAGTACCAAGCCACTTGGTAAGTGCAAGAAGCCCCTCCAGGGTGTTCATTAAAGGAATTTAAAAGAACACCACTCCCTCCAGGACCACCCCCTGATTGGGCTTTTAATAAGCCTAACAAATAAATCACCATGCTGTTTAATATCTATTTGGATGTACCAGTCATAATATAAACATCCTCGGAGCTACGTGGAACCATTTCACATTCTGAGTGTTGCACCATGCCGCTCCCTGTGTAAAGTGATACAGTGAGTGCCGCACTTGAGAATGTCAAATGACACAGCGCAACTCTGGGGATGTTTACATTATGGGTGGTACATCAGACAGGTATTGAACAACACAGGTGATTAAAAAAAATATTTTTTTAGACTTAAAAGCCTAATCGAGTGTTCTGGTTTGGGATGGTGAGGTGCCGGAGGGACAGCTGTTCTCCTTCAGTGCGCTCCCCAGAGACGTAAGAACACTCGCCTTTCAGCTTCGTGCCTCTATCTCCTGGGGCGTGCATTAAAATTCTTTAATGCACACCCTGTCATGGTTTATTACGTCCGTAAAAAAGCAAATACATTGCATAGTAACAGCTAGAAAAATCATCTTTCAGTGGCATAGTAATAATACACTGCTAGATATTGTAGTTGGTATTGTTTCTTAAAATATTTCTAAAATAAATAATAAGTTGCCTAAGTCACGGGTGCTTTTAATAATTACCACCAAAATGTAAGAATTTCTTGCACTGAATTCCAGCACAGTTCATCCAGTTTTAAGCACAGTTCCTTATAACTAAAAATTAATTAAAGACCATCTGCCTTTAAAAAAAAAAATGAGTCAGACCTCTCAGCAGGCTCTCATCCAAACAAGTGTCAAGTCATTTAAACCAAGACTGTTGAAAGACATGGGAAACCAGCAGACAGGAGTGATGAATTGAATTCTGATCAGCTAACTTAAGAAGTAATCAGGCAGAACACAACAGAATCCGCGCTACTTCTCATCCATTAAGCATGCCATCCAAGCAGCTAAATAATCGAGGACAACGCTCCAACATCTATTCATTGATTAAAAGTGGTCTGCGCTAATCTGCCTAATTTAAGGTTGCAACTAACTAAAAAATGCTTCTTCTTGGAAGTGTTCAACCCCCACCGTTTTATAAATATTAGAATTATTTGTATTTCAGGAATAGATCAGGTATATCACCATATGCAATCCCAGTTAAACCTAATTTAATCTGGATTCTTCGTTCCCATTCTGTGAACAGGACTTTGTTTCTGTTCTAGTTAACATATGGTTTCCTCCTGTTCCCTTTATCGTTGCTGCTTTTCACCTGCTGTGACAACACTGGTACTCCTTGTGCTTCCATCTGCAGCACACTACTGTGGAGAGATCCCCTAGTGATGTTGTGCACTCAACAACACTATGCTACAGTAAGCTTCATGGAAGATTAACAACGGAAATTCTTAAGTGTCCTACAGTAACCCCGAATTAAAAATGTGCATTGTTTTTTGGAAGTAACAGTACTGACTTTTTTCTTATGCATTTGCCACACCTCAGTGGTTAGATTGGAAATGTTTAGGTGGGGGAACTCTCATATCTAGATTTCTAGGTGGTGGAACTCTCTTATACAGTAGTAGTGAGTGGAGAACGATGACAGAGTGGTGGAAGTGTTCTACAATTTGTGTTTTTTTCTATAAAACTTTTTGCTTTGTGGTCATCGCAGGCAGGCTGTCAGTCCCCCCCCCCCCCAATCCGGCATCCAAGTCACTTGACCGAACATTCCAATGGATTGCTCCTTTTGTCGGGGCCGTGAAGGGGAGGACTACCTTACCTGCACACAGTGGCTCTCATTTACTGATGGTCTGGCGCTCCAGGTGGTGGTGGTGTGGGCCGGGGGTAGTTGGGCAGGGCTTCATGTAGCCTGCACAAACCTTCTCCATTTTTCTCCCGTGATTCCCCTGCTGTGGCAGCACGTGTGCATATGCATGTCGAGGTGCACACATGCTATGGAAACACAGCCACTCTCATCTTTGTCACTCAAGCGCTGACGCTACCCCCACGCCTCCACCTGGTGGCAGCCAAGGGCTGAGTCAGCATGCCTTCCCATCCCAGGAGAGGAGAGCTGTCTGTGGGACACTCCCCCCCCCCATGGCCGACATCTGGCAGCGAACTCGTTCCTGAACCCAGGTTCCCAGCACGGTAGGAGGTAAGGCGTCCAGCACCCCAGCCCTCTGTGTCACTGGGCCAGCCTGTTGTACAATTTTTTAAGAGGTGGTGGAACTGTGTTCCTGTGGGCTGCTGCCCAGTTTAACCCCTGCCACACCCGCAGTCTCTTTAAAAGGCAGCCAGATACAGAATAATTAACTTCTAACTGAAGAACAGGGTCGTTAGGACACTGACGGGTTTCTTGTGACATCACAGAGCCATGACTCTGATGTCACTAGAATACTGAGGTGCTCTAGCAGCACTGACAGCCACAACTGAAACATGGCCATACCAGGGTACTCCCTGTTCAGGAGAGACAGGGCAGGGAGGCGGGCAAGAGGGGTTGCACTATATGTGAGGGAGGGAATCAAGGCCATGGAGGTACGGGGCATCCGGAGGAAAAGGAAGGACTGGAGGGACTGCAGGTCATCCTGGAGACGGGCTCTGGAGCCGGTATCCGTACAGGGGTGGTATACAGATCTCCAGCACAGGGACAGATTTGGATAAGGCACAAGGGGAAGCCACAATCAGGATGGCAAATAAGGAGGAGGAGCTGCTTGTTGGCGACTTCAGCCTGCCATAAGTGGAGGTGAGGCTCCAGTTGCAGCTTCAGCAAGTAGCATGGTCATCCTTGACTCCCTACAAGTGGCTTTTCTCAAGCAGCTAGTCAGAGAACCCACTAGAGGCAGTGCAGTGCTGGACCTGGGGCTTACAAACTGGGACAGCATTGCAGACGTCACAGTAGGCAGTCCCCTAGGTACCGGTGATCACTGCATAGTGTGGTTTAACTTTGATACGAATAGAGGTTAACCACATGAGGATGAGGGTTCTGGACTGTCTTGGAGGGATTTTAAAGAAATGGGAGGCTGTCTCAGATGCTGCCTCAAGGGGGAGATTGCCAGGGAGGGGTCAAGGCACTGTCAGGAAAAATAAGGGCATAATTAAGGCAACCAGTCTCTGTGGGAAGGAAGTAAAAGCAGGAAGAAAATGAGACTGTTATTGTTCTCTAGGTTAGTGGCCAAGGTGGTGAAGGAAAAAAGGGTGGGATTCAGGAGGTATAAGGAAAAGCAGAGGAAAAGGACAGGGAGGTGTACTAAGTAAAACATAGGGAAGCAGTAAAGGCGATATGGGGAGCAAAGGTTCAGACAGAGGAAAAGATAGCCAAGGGGTAGCTAAAGGGGATAAGACTTTCTTCAGGTACATAAGTGAGAAGAGGAAAACAAGGGGCGGGTTAGTGAGGATAAGGAGGAGGAGCAGCAGGGGGAGACTGTGCAGAAGAGGGCCAAAAAAAAATGCCATCCTGAATGCGTACATCTGTTCAGTCTTCACAGTAGAGGGAGAGGGGGACAGACCACCAGGGAGCTGCAGAAACAAAGTGTGGGGGAGGTAGACACAAGTCCATTTTTAGATGAAAGAGTCATGAAGAGATTTTTAGCTTTGAGGGTGGACAAGGCTATGGGACTGGACGGAATACACCCAAGGGTACTAAAGGAACTCAGGGAAGTTCCAGCTGTCTCACTGATGGCCTTACTCAGCAGTTCACTGAGGACTGGAGACGAGCAGACATGGTCCGTCTACATAAATGCAGCAACAGGGAGGAGGCTAGCAACTACAGGCCAGTCAGTCTCACTTCAGTGGTGGGGAAATGAATGGAAACCCTGCTTAAGGAAAGGCTGGTAGAGTATTTTGAATCCAGTGGCTGCAATACCACAGGCAACATGAATTCATGGGGGGGGGGGGCATGCAAGATGAATTTCTTTGGGTGACCAGGGCAGTGGATGGGGAGGGCAGTGAGCGTGGCCTTTTTGGACTTTAGCAAGGCCTTCGACACTGTGCCGCTTAGGAGACTGACTAATGAATTGAGCAGTGTAGGGGTGGGATCCAGAGTGGTACAATGGGTTAGAAACTGGTTAACAGGTGTCAGAGGGTTGTGATTAACAGCACTAATTCTAATGAGGGAGAGTGACCAATGGTGTGCCACAGGGCTTGGTATTGGGACAAGTCCTCTTCAATGTCTTCTTAAGTGACACTGCAGAAGAATTGGAAGGGAAGGGAAGGTATGCCTGTGTGCAGATGTGATACAAATATCTGTACTAGAATGGACACTCATTAGGGGGAGGAGAGCATGCACAGGGACCTCAGGGAAACCCGAGGACTGGTCAAGAGTATGGCAGTTGGGGTTCAGTGCCAGTAAGTGCAAAATCCATGTGCATCTACAGATGAAACCTACGGCATGTTGTTTTTCTGCTGCAAAACCAACCAGCAGATTGTGTCACAGGTGATGAGGCGGATACAGCAAAAGGTCCTTTTGCTCTTTTAATTGCACAGTGCCTCATTGTGCCGTGAACTGTCATGGTGGCCACGTGGCTGAAAACAACGTGCCTCTGGCCACAACTGTAGGGCATAGAAACCCAGGAGCTGAGTGTAGGATGGGGTGGGGGTACTGACAATCACTAAGCAGGAAAGGAGACCTTGGGGTTATTCTAACCGATGACCTCAAAGTGGTAGGGCAGTGTGACAAAGCAGTGTGTAGGACTAGTGAAATGCTGGGGTGCATAAGGAGGGGCATCTTCAGCAGGAGGTGGTGTTGCCACTATATCACTTGCTGATGAGACCCCACCTAGAGTACTGTGCCCAGTTTTGGAGGCTGCACTTTAGAAAGTACATAGGGTGGAGGCAGTCCAGAGGAGGGCACCTAAAATGGTGCAGGGATTGCACCAACAGCCCTACAAGGAGATAGTGAGGGATCTAAATATGTACACCCTGGAAGAGAGGACAGCAAGAGGGGACATGATAGAGACCTACAGATACTTCACAGAGGAGAACAGTGTACAGCAGGGGAGTCTCTTTCAAATAAGAAAGAGCACCAGGACCATAGTAGATGTGATAGAGCTGGAGGGGGTTGTTTAAGAGGGATGTCAGGGTGTACTGTTTCACTGAAAGGGTGGCAGATGCCTGGAACAGGCTGCCAATGGAAGTGGTGGAGGCAGAAACGGGGCTGCTAGCATGCAAGGGCTAGACATAGGGGAATATTATTAAATAAGCTGGGAGGAAGGAGGGTCGCCGGAGTCCAGTTAGGGTTTGTGGAGACAGACTAGGCAGGGAACATCTGAGCAGACTGGGTGGGCCAGGCAGTTAGGGGAGGTTGCTCAACTCCAGGCTAAGTTGGCTAGGATTTGGGTGGCCTTTTCCCCTACCCAGGGACCAACATGTTGGCCATCGCTGCCTCAAAGGGTGCCAAGGAAGAGGAGGAGTGACTGGACTATAGTGGGCTGGGGAAGGGTGAGGGTGGTGGGGCCAAGGCACATTCCCCCATGGTACCATTACACAATTCCTGTGCCATCCTGGTGAAGAGGGACTATCCCAGGGAGGCACCCATGGTAGTGACCAAGGGGGATGTAGGGGACCATCGTAACGGAGTCCTCAGGGAGGGTGGTAGAGGACCCCATAGAATGAGGAACCAACTCCTGGTGGGGGACTTCATTGGGAGGGGATAGATTTGGGGGTAGTAAAGGAGGGGGAGAGGGAAGTTAAGTGCCTGGCTGGCACCTCGGCTTGGAGGGATGGAAAGCGGATCCTGAGGATTGCTAGTGCAACAGGACAAGAGGGAGAGCTGGATGTGATTGTCCACCTAAGGACTAAAGATCTGGCTGGGGACGAGGTTAGGATAGTACAGTAGGAGTTCAGGGATTTGGGGAGGAGTCTTAGGCAGATAGCATACTCAGTGACTGTTTCTGAGGTACAACCTGTCTACGACAGAGGGGTGGATAGGGTAATCCACATAGAAAGTGACAGCAGATGGGGACCAAAGATCCATCTAGTCTGCCCTGATCCCTAACCCCCTCCTCAGAATTTACTTGCTACTATCCCCCTGTGTTTATCCCATGCTGATCTGAATGCGCTAACTATTTTGATTTTGGAATATACGACCTCAGTAGGTAGGCCATTCCATGGGTCAACCACCCTTTCCATGAAGAAGGACTTCCACATGTTGCCCTTGAACCTTCCTTCTCGTAATCTCAAATCATTTCCTTGTGGACGTATTAACAAGCAAGAGATCCTGGCTTTCTACCCTGTTCCATACCAGGAGCTTCAGGAAGTGGTTGAAGGAGTGGTGCAGAGGGGAGGGATTCGGTTGCATTGGGGATTGGGGTTCCAACTGGAGGGTTAAAGAGCTATACAAGGGAGATGGCCTGCATCCATCCAGGAGGGGGACACAAGTCCTCGGTGAGTAGTTTAAATGATACATAGATGAACATTTAAACTAGCAGAGAGGTGTGGCAGAAGGAAGCAGGGAGATGTAGACTGCCCCACACCCACTAGCTGAAGTAGTCAGTAGGGAGAACAATAAGGGTAGCAAATCCCCAAGGGTGTCTGGTAACAAGAAAAACAAAATGGTAGGTATGAATAGGGATGGAGATGAGGGCAGAGTAAGTAAGGAAAGAAGGGGGGGTGTGGCAAGCAGGGTGGTAACAGTATGTGGAAGGTCATGTGTGCAAATGCTAGAAATTTGGGGAATAAGATTCCTGACCTAGCGGCCATTATGACAGAGGCTGATATACATATTGTCACCATTACTAAGCCATGTGCAATGAGAATCATGACTGGGATTTAGTCATACCAGAATATACGCTGTTCAGGAAGGACAAGGTGGGTAAGAAAGGGGGCAGAGTTGCTGTTTGCATGAGGGATAGCATAAAAGCAAAAGAGATGCAGGGAACACATGAAGGGACAGAAATTCTGTGGGTCACCCTTGAAAGGGGGAATGGAGCCGCTGTTCCCACTGGAGTAATCTACAGACCTCCATCACAGGGGGAGGAGATGGACAAGGTTCTGGCTGAAGCCATTCAAAAGATAGCAAATAAGGGCGAGGTGTTGCTGGTGGGGGACTTCAATCTGCCTGATGTAGATTGGAGCATCCCAGCTGCAGCTTTAGCTAGGAGCAGCGACATCCTGGACTCCCTGCAGGAGTGGGTATTCCTCAGGCAACTAGTAGAGGAGCACACTTGTGAGGGAGCAATATTGGACCTTGTGCTCACCAATCGGAACAGTATTGCAGACATTGCGGTTGGTGGCCACCTGGGGAGCAGTGATCACCGTACGGTATGGTTCAATATAAGAACTGTGTCAGAAGTGAACCACATAAAGGCGAGGGTCTTGGATTTCAAGAGGGTCAGTTATACAATGATGGGAGAATGCCTCACGGATGTCTGGGCAGGGTAGGAGGATTTAGGTGGAGTGGAGGAAGGAGTGGTGTGTAAAGCTGAAAGGGGCCCTAGTGAAGGCAACAAACCTCTGTGTCAGGCAGGTAAGGAAAAGGAGACCACTGTGGTTCTCAAAAGAGGTGGCTAGGAAGGTAAGGATAAAAAAGCTAGCATTCAGAAGGTATAAGGAGACACAGAGGGAGGAGGATAGAGAGTGTATCAAGAGAAGCAGGGAAACCAGTCAGGAGCACAAAGGTGCAAACAGAGGAGCAGATAGCACAGGCAGTAAAGAAAGGGGACAAGAGATTTTCAGGTATGTTAGTGAAAGGAGAAAGATCAGGAGAGGGGTTGTAAGGCTAAGGAGAGAAGGGGGGATTGTGTGTAAGGGGACAAGGAGAAATCAGAAATCCTGAACAATTATTTTTGTTCCATTTTCACAAATGAAAGTGAGGGTGAGGGACCACAGATCTGTGTCAGGGACATCAAAGGAAGGGGTGTGGACACTAGTCCATTTACAGAGGACAGAGTCAATTTTTCCCATAATAAGGAGGTCACTGGGGTCAATCTAATGACTGCTCATTCAAGTCACAACAATTTTAAAATTTAGTTTAATATATTTTTTGAAACCTGTGAATCTCAGCTAATTTGTTTCTATGTATGTATATCTTATCACTTGTATTTTATCACTTATTTTTAAACTGTGTCTAATCAAACCCCCTAGATGTAATCTCGTTAGAGGCATAACAAGTAATATTTATCCTTCATTCTCATAACAGAATAGAAAAATAAATGAACATACATATATTTTTACCCATAATGAGGAGGCCACTAAGGTCAAGCTAATGACTTGCTCATTTAAGTCACAACATTTTTAAATTTAGTTTAATATATTTTTTGAAACCTGTGAAAATCCATAAGGTATAAACATAAAACAGTTTATGAGATAAGCTGTCATAACAAATAGCACAAAACAATCATACCATATACATTTAGCAAAAGTGGATTACCATGCTGCAATAATTATTTATTTTTCACAAAAGCTGTGATGGAAATACCATCATTTAATCCTGGTTTCTCTAGGCTTTTAAGGGTGAAAATCCAGAAAGCCTCACGTTCCAACAATAAATTATCCAAATCCCCTCCCCCCCACCTACTGTAACCTTTTCTATGCATGAGAACTGAAAATTACATTCCCCTCTGTTGTTATTCAGTTGTACATGCTTAGCCAATACATTCTTTAAATCAACATTTCTTATGGCTCCCCTGTGTTCGCCTATCCGAACCTTAAATGCTCTACTTGTTTTCCCGACATAAAAAGCTTTACAACTGCAGGTTGCCAGGTATACGATAGCAGTAGTGCAACAGTTAATAAACTGCTCCACTTTGTATGTTTTTGGACATTTACTGATTCAAACATATCCGTTTTTTTAACCACTCCACAGAACTTACAGTGTCCACATTTAAATGTTCCTTTTGGTGGAGGGAAACAAATTTCTGCCTTTGGAGCCAGTTGCAGACTGCTCACCAACCTATTGCGTAAATTGCTCACTCGTTTATGCACCATTCGTGGTGGTGCTTGTACCCATTTTGTCAGTTATGGCTCAGTCTGCAATATACGCCAATGTTTTTCAACAATTTCTTTTACATGCACTGCCTTCTTAGTATATATACATACAAAATTAATGACATCAGTGTTGGTCCCTCTCTGTTTTTCTTTATACTGCAATAACCAACACTGATACCATTAATTTTGTATGTATATACACTAAGAAGGCAGTGCATGTAAAAGAAATTGTTGAAAAACATTGGAGTATATTGCAGACTGAGCCATTACTGACAAAATTGGTACAAGCACCACCACGAATGGTGCATAAACGAGTGAGCAATTTACACAATAGGTTGGTGAGCAGTCTGCAGCCAACTCCAAGGGCAGAAATTTGTTTCCCTCCACTAGAAGGAACATTTAAATGTGGACATTGTAAGTTCTGTGGAGTGGTTAAAAAAAACGGATATGTTTGAATCAGTAAATGCCCCAAAACATACAAAGTGGAGCAGTTTATTAACTGTTGCACTACTGCTATCGTATACCTGGCAACCTGCAGTTGTAAAGCTTTTTATGTCGGAAAGACCAGTAGAGCATTTACAGTTCGGATAGGCGAACACAGGGGAACCATAGGAACTGTTGATTTAAAGAATGTATTGACTAAGCATGTGCAACTGAATAACAACAGAGGGGAACATAATTTTCAGTTCTCAGGCATAGAAAAGGTTACAGTAGGTGGGGGATTTGGATAATTTATTGTTGGAACGTGAGGCTTTCTGGATTTTCACCCTTAAAAGCCTAGAGAAACCAGGATTAAATGATGGTATTTCCATCATAGCTTTTTTTTTTAAGAAATAATTATTGCAGCATGGTAATCCACTTTTGCTAAATGAATATGGTATGATTGTTTTGTGCTATTTGTTATGACAGCTTATCTCATAAACTGTTTTATGTTTATACCTTATGGATTTTCACAGGTTTCAAAAAATATATTAAACTAAATTTAAAAATGTTGTGACTTGAATGAGCAAATCATTAGATTGACCTTAGTGACCTCCTTATTATGGGTAAAAATATATGTATGTTAATTTATTTTTCTATTATGTTGAGATAATGAAGGATAAATATTACTTGTTATGCCTCTAATTAAATTTCATCTGGAGGGGGGGTTTGATTAAACTTTATTTAAAGATAAGTGATAAAATACACGTACATAGAAACAGAAAAATTAGGTGAGATTGCTATATCTATTACTGTGGCAGTTATAATTGATCAGAACCTTGTCATTTATATGGCTATCTGTACTCCAGTTTTTTCATTCTTTTTCATTTTAATTTTTATAGTGATGTATATACACGTATAAGTAGTGTATAGTAATTGTTAATTTAAATACTTGATTGTAATCACATGGTATGAAGGTATATTTAAATGATGTGTAGTACCTGAATCAGCCTCCCTGAGGAAGCGCGCACGTGCGAAACTGGTCGGGGCCTTTGAGTTTGTTTTCTTCACTTCCTAGTTGGCATAGGCAGTGATGTTTGATTAAATAAATCATTTCTAAGTTAACGGATGCCAGTGCTGCTTTTTTCTGAATTCGCGACATTGACATTTAGCTTGCATGGCACCAGAACTGAGCTGCTTCTTATTGTATTGTAAATCTTAAGGTGGACAAGGCAATGGGGCCAGATGGGATTCATCCAGGGTTTTTGAGGGAGCTCAGAGAGGTGCTGACTGCACCTCTGACAGTCCTATTCAACCACTCACTGGAAATAGGAGTGGTCCCGGAGGACTTGAGGAGGGCAGATGTAGTACCACATCACAAAAGTGTAAGCAGGGAGGAGGCTGGCAATTCCAGGTCAGTCAGTTTGACTTCGGTGGTGGGGAAATTAATGGAATCACTACTGAAAGAAAAGATTGTGGAATATCTTGAATCTAGTGGCTTACAAAATCATCTTGAATCCAGTGGCTGACAAGATCTAAGGCAGCATGGATTCAATAGGGGGAGGACATGGCTGGATCAACGGGGAACTCCTCTCCCTCCTGAAGGACAGGGACTGCCTCTGGGAGAAGGCCAGGAACTCGGGTAGAAAACATGACTACCAGTGCTACAGAATGTCAAGAAACCGCTGTGCCAAACTAATCCAGCTTGCAAAAGTGAACTTCCATAAGACCCAGCTAAGCAACGCCTGGGGCAACGGGAAAAGATTCTGGGCTAACATAAAAAACATTCTCGGCAAGGAAGACAAGCAACACCCATAGTTGCTCAATATTAATAACTCCCCTTCCACTGATCCCCTAGAAATTGCTGACACCTTTAATAAAGCCTCTACTGACCTGTCCTCAGTGCTGCCCCCAGAGTCTCTTCAGACTGATGAGAACCATGCCAGCACCCACTCGCCCAGAATTCACTACCTTCCCTTCTACTTTAAGAAGGTGACAGTAAAGGAGGTCCTAACTTCAGTTAAGAAAATTCTAGGCAAGACAAGACATGGCAGTGATGGGGTAGACATGAAAATACTATCTCTCACCCTGGATGCCCTTATCCTGCCCATTACAATGCTATTTAACAAGTCCCTGTCCCTGGCCCAATTCCCGGAGGTCTAGAAACAAGCCCTTGTCACACCAGTGCATAAAAACAGAGATAAGGCACTGGTAACAAACTACAGGCCTATCTCAATCCTCTCGCATCTATCCAAAGCTCTAGAAAAGAGTGTTACAGAACAACTCATTGAATACCTCAATAAATACAATCTGTTGTGCCCAAACCAGCACGGTTTCAGGCAAAACCACAGTACCACCACAGCACTGCTGGATTTTACTGACTTTGCACATAAGGCACTGGACGAAGACAAATTGGTGGGATCAGTCTTCATAGACCTCACCAAAGCCTTCAATACTGTCAAGCATCCTCTCCTGGTATCTCAATTGCATAGCATGGGGGTGGCACCCAACACCCTACGCTGGTTCCAAAGCTACCTGTCACAGAGGAGCCAAAGGGTCAAAGTGGTGCAGACATTATCCTGCGCCAGAGAGGTATCCCAAGGGGTCCCTCAAGGATCAATTCTGGGGCCCCTGCTTTTCAGCCTGTTCCTAAATTACCTCCCCTTAGCCTGTCACACTAAGCTCATCCTCTACGCGGATGATTACTTATTTTTTATTTATTGATGAATATCGGATAACACCTTTGAGTCAAAGACTCCTTTACAAAGGTTACATGTTATAGAAAACAGAGACATCAGGGACAATAACAACAACTAGACACAATAATTACAGAAATGGTTACAGATAACACAGAAAAGCAGCTGGTGGTACAGAGTTACAGAGTGCTGCCAAACATAGGTACATAGTGCAGACGGTAGCAGGTAACAAAACATACACTGCAGGGTGGTGGTGCTAGCCATGCCCTGGTGGTTATTAGCAGGCCTAGGCTGGACTGAGGTGTCCATTGTCAAAATATAGGCATGCCCATGGGCGGCTGGACCAGAGTTAAGTCCATAGTCGTGTGGGGGGGGGGTAGGACTAAATCAAGGGCAGTCATAGACTGAGTCATGAGTGATTAGGTCTCCTAGTTGGGATTTGAACTGACCAAGTTTGGGTTCTGTAAGGAGGGAGCTTGGGAGTGAGTTGAGCCAGCTAGGGGCCAGGTAGCTAAAAGTTATTTGACCTGAAGTGGTCTTGCAGCGAGGTACCCTGAAGTGGGTTGTCGCCGATTGCCGAGTGAGGTGGGTGGACAGTGGTGCCTGAAGTAGAGGGGAGAGAGCAGGTGGGAGTAGCCCTGCTGTTATTTTTTTTAGCAAAGAGGCAGGTCTGATATTTGAGCCTCCCGTCAAAGTTTAGCCAGTTGGTTGAGGCGTAAAGGGTGCAGGTATGTGTGAGTCTGGCGCAGCCAGTAGTAAGTCTACAGGCCTTATTAAGGGCCAGTCTAATTTTGTTTAGGGACATGTTGTTGGCTGCCCCATAGATGATGATTCCATAGTCTATAAGTAATAGTACAGATGCAGAGACAGCTAGGTGGAGAGCTTCTGGTGGGAGGCAGTGCTTGTACCGGTGAAGCAGACCAATACGCATATTGACAGCGGTGCTCAGTATTCGGATGTGGTCATGGTAGGTGAGCCCAGAGTCTAGGATGATACCTAGGTATTTGAACAAGGTAACCTGCTCAAGGGGGTCATTTAGGGAGTTCAGTATGAGCAGGGGTTGTCCTATGTTCTTGTTCTGGGGGTGTGCAAACACCATGAATTTTGTTTTTTTGTAATTTAAGACTAGCCTATGTTGAACGAACCAGGATTCAGCTTCCGTGAAGGATTTCTGGAGTACCAAGCGGAGGACTGTGGGATCAGTGTGGGAGCTGTAGAGGATGGCATTGTCCGCATACAGTTGTAGTTTCCTGGAGCAAGCCTTGGACAGGGAGTTGAGGAACAGTGAAAAAAGTACAGGGCCAAGAATAGAGCCCTGTGGAACCCCTGACCTGACTTGGAGGGGGGAGGACAGGGTATGGGCAATTCTGACTGTCTGGGTTCTCTCAGACAGGTAGCTGGCAAAGCAGCCAGTGGTACCTGGGGACAGGCCTATTTGTGTGAGGGAATCCAGGAGTAGTGTGTGGTGTGCTGTATCAAACGCCTTAGAAAGGTCTATAAAAACAGCACCAGCGGTGTGGCCAGTGTCCAGAGATATGTGGAGGGCGTTTGTAAATTCCAAGAGGGCTGTGGTGGTACTGTGGTTATGGTAGAAGCCATGCTGTTCAGGACATAGAAGGCTATATTTGGAGCTGTAGTCCATTAGCTGGGTGGCCACAATTTTCTCCAAGGTTTCTGAGAGGGGAGGCAGGATTGAGATGGGTGGTAGTTCCCAGGCAGGGTGTGGTCACCACTTTTAAGGATAGGTGTGATGAAGACAGATTTCCATTTAGAGGGAAACTGGCCCAATGATAATGAGCGGTTAAGAAGCATGGTGAGAGAGGGGAGAACTTGTTGAAGGTGAGTCTAAACAGTTTAAGGTCTTGTGTGTGTGTCACTGCTGAAACGTGATTTGCTGATGGCCTTGAGTAGAAGAGGGGCAGCTTCACACTGAGATATTGCTTTAAAGTGGAATGGGGGGGTGGAGAGTGAGCAATGCGGTGCTGGGGGGGTTGGGGAGAAAAAGCTGGGGGGAGAACACCAGTAAGGTCAGAGAAGGAGTCATTAAATGTATTTGCTATCAGGACAGGGTCTGTGGTGATAGACCCATTGGCCCTGAGTTGGGAGGGAGTTGCAGTGGAGGCTTTGCCACTGAGCTCTTTGAGGGAGTCCCAGAACTTGCGGCCTGAGACCCACGTGGCAGTGAGCAGGGTTTGGTAGTACTCTGCCTTTGCCTTACGAATACTCCAAGTACATTTATTGCATGCTTCTTGGTAGCGCTGCCTATCAGTGGGTTTACCAGTATCCAGCGCAATGTGCCATAGATTGTCATGTTCGTGCATCTGGTCCAGCAGAGCTTGTGATATCCAAGGTGTGTCAACCCCTTTAACTCTTTGTTTGCTGAGGGGTGCATACCGGTTGCAGGCAGCATTGAAAGTGTCGACGAAATGGTCAAGGGCAGTGTTGATGTTCAATGCAGTTTTGATGGGGGACCAGTCACAAGCTAAGAGGCACTGTCTGAGGGACCGAAGTTTGCCGGGTTTGAGGCGGCGTTTGAGGATAGTTTTTGTGGGTGGGGGGCCTTTTTAACACTATATGACCAGTGACAGAGCACTGGGGAGTGGTCACTCAGGGCATTGGGTAGTACCCTGAACTGGGTTGCTTTGTGGGGTGCATTGGTGAGCACTAGATCAAGGAGGGTGGCAGTGCCAGTCTTCTGGTTGATTCTAGTGGCAGTGGTCACAAGTTGTGACAGGTTTTGAGAGGCTGCAACATCCCTAATAGGAGCCGATATGTCAGCTAGCCAGTTTATATTAAAGTCCCCGAGAGCAATGATGTCAGCACTGTCAGGGAATGTCTGGAGATGAGTGAGGACAGAGTGGAAAGCAGTCTTCTGATTTCGGGGAGGGATGTATATGGTGGAGAGGAACAGTGGGGCTCTGTTTGGGGCAAGAGTGAGCTTCAAAGTGAGAACTTGGGCCCCATGTTTGAGGGTTGGGGATGGGAGGGCGAGACACTGTAAAGAGTCCTGGACATACAGTGCACATCCACCCCCTTTTTTTGAGGTTCTGTCGGCACGGTATAGCGCAAAACCGGGAAGTGAGACTGTGGAGTCTGGGGTATGGTCGTTGAGCCAATTTTCAGCTACCGAGATAACATCAGGGCGATTCTGGGTAAGCCAGCCCTGAAGTATATCAAATTTCTAGAGGAGGCTGCATATATTAAGGGAGGCAGTTATTAGATCCTTAGGAGTAGTAACCTTGGGGGGTCCTGGGTGGGTTGGGGTGGACATCTCCTGAGAGGAGGAGGAGCAGGATCAGGAGGATGTGCGAGGATGCCAATTTGAGTTGCTTCTTCATTAGATTAGGCACTAGTTGGGAGGGGGAACAGCAGCATGTGGAAATGGGGATGGGTAGGTCCCGTAGTGAGGGAGAGGCAAGGTAGAGTAGCATCCAGTGCCGTACCATGGTGGCACCACTAGGGGGAGTTGTGGGCGGAGGGAGTGTGGTCCATTGGTAGAGTGAGTCGTGCTTCTGAGCAGCAACACCTCACTGGGTGCCCTCCAGTCAGAACTTCAGAACTCCTTTAGTAAACTCGAGGCCTGGTTCAGTAGGCACAGATTGCTTCTAAATTACAAGAAGACCAAGACCATGGTTATATCCAACCCCCATCACAAACAAAGGCTACATCCCCTCACAATCTCCAACACACACAGCGAGCCACTTGAACAAGTGCACATGTTCAAGTACCTGGGTATCACCATTGATTATTCCCTTACGTTCTCGCACCACATCAACTCTCTTGTCAGGGAGGTAAACACCAAGATAGGGATTCTCTACAGGCATAAGAAATACCTCATCCCAGAGGCACTCCGCCTATCGGTCTCTAGCTCCATCCTATCTGCTATAGACTATGGGCTGGTTGTGCAGGGGGCTGCCTCTGACACAGCCCTCAAGAGGGTCCATACTGCGCTCAGTAAGGCATGTCACCTCTCCTTGGATGCTGGTCGCTGCACTCATACCTGTTTGCTATATGAACGCATTAATTGGCTCAACTTAAGGAACAGGATCAAGTTCCAAACCTGCCTCCAGGGGAAGAAGGCGCTACTGGGAAAGTCCCCTTCCTGTATAGGGAATCTGTTCGGAGGCCCCCCCTCTCATCACATATCACCAGGGGATGGACGCGAGGGATAATATCTATCCCCATTTGCCACACCTCACTAGGGCAACGTGCCTTTTCCTGTCGGGCACCCCTATGGATGAATGAACTACTGGTGCATGTCATGTCTTCCAATAGCCTGACTCAATTCAAAACTGATCTCAAACAGCACGTAATAATAACTTCAAAATGTACCTGCCCCTAAAGCCACTGCCCGTCCGCCTGCTGGCCTGCGCTAATTGTTAGCATCTGACAGGCCAAGTTGAACATCCCCCCCCACCACCCTGAACACTAAGACTGGGTCTCCACTTCCCCAGCAACTCCTGTTCTGCACTGCAGGTAAAACCCTCCCTGACCATGCCTGGACATATACTGCTCAATTCATGTTTCCACTCTACAGAACTGCTGTGCTCGCCCCAGCCCACTCTAACCCACTACGTAATCCAAACCCTTTCTCAACAAGCCCCTTGAAGCTGCTCCCCCCCTCTCTCATTCTACCTCACTGCCCCTCCTCTCTCTCTCCCCCTCCCTCTCTCTGTCACAGTATCAAATCACTGCAAATTTCATGGCACTGCTTGTACTTGTCTTTTGTTATTTATTAGGGGTATCATCGAGGGCTATCACTAAGCCATTGTGCAGTACTGAAATTGTAATTGCTCCTTCACTGTGTGATTCTCATGCACCTACTGTTCTCATGTAACTGTAACCATAACTATACTGTATGTTGTATTACTTGTCTAATCTGACGTGGAACCTTTGTAAAAGAGCTTGCACTCAATGGTATTATCAGAACTGCTAAATAAAAAAAAAAAAAAAACTAGTCTTATAGATTTTCTTGACTGGGTAACCAGGGAAGTAGATCAGGGTGGAGCGGTGGATGTGGCCTACCTAGATTTCAGTAAGTCCTTCGACACTGTTCCACATAAGAGGCTAGTAAAGAAGCTGGGCAGCCTAGAAGTGGGGCTAAAAGTGGTAACCTGGGTAAGGAATTGGTTGGAGGATAGGCGGCAAAGGGTAGTGGTAAACAGAGTTCACTCCGAGGAAGGAAGGGTGCCTAGCGGGGTGCTGTAAGGGTCAGTACTTGAACAAGTCCTCTTTAATATCTTTATAAGCAATATTGCAGAGGGACTAGAAGGGAAAGTATGTCTTTTTGCAGATGACACAAAAATCTGCAGTAGAGTGGACACTCCGGTGTGAGTGTGTGTGTGTGTGTGTGTGTGTGTGTGTGTAAAGATGAATAGAGATCTAAGTAAGCTTGAAGACTGGTCTAGAAAGTGACAACTAAGTCTGAATGCAAAACAATGCAAAATCATGCATTTTGGGCATAGGAACCCAGGGTCAGAGTACTGAACAGGAAAGAGACCTGAGTGTTATCATATCTGATGACCTGAAGGTGGTAAAACGATATGACAAGGCAGTGGGGAGAGCCAGTTGGATGCTAGGTGCATAGGTAGAGGTATCACCAGCAGAAAGAGGGAGGTGGTGATACATCTGTATCAGTCTCTGGTGAGACTCCACCTAGAGTACTGTGTCAAGTTCTGGAGTCCTCATCTCCGAAAGGACATAGAACTGAGGCAGTCCTGAGGAGGGCAACTAAAATGGTGTGGGATCTGCATCAAAAGCTCTATGAGGAGACACTGAAGGACCTCAATATGTATAGACTGGAGGAAAGGAGGGAGAGGGGGATATGATATAGACTTTCAGATACCTGAAGGGTATAAATCAGTTTCAAGAGAGAAGCCTTTTTCAGAGAAAAGGATGCACAAGAACAAGGGGTCATGTGACGAAGCTGGAGGGGGTAGAATCGGGGGGGAATGTAAGGAAACACTTCTTCACAGAAAGGGTGGTGGATGCCTGGAACAGCCTGCCTGAGGAGGAGATGGTGGGAGCAAAAACTGTAATGGGATTTAAGAAGGCATGGGATAGGTGCAGGCACAGGAACTTTTTCACTTCAAGAAGGGCTCCAGGACCAGGGGACATGACCTCAGCCTGCAAGAAGGGAGGTTCTTTACCAACACCAGGAAGTTTTTCTTCACAGAAAGAGTGGTGGATGCCTGGAACCGCCTGCCCCAAGAGGTTGTGGGGGTCAGCACTGTGGGGGGATTCAAGAATGCACGGGATAGACACAAGGGAGCCTTGACTACAAAGGGCAACTAGAGTGTCAAAATAGGTCTAAAACAAATGGGCAGACTAGATGGACCTAGCAGTCTTCTTCCGTCGTCAACTTCTGTGTTTCTATGTTTCTGTGTTAGAAGCAAGGAAGGGGGGAGGGGGAGCTCGAAATCAAGTAGGGTCTCTGTGTGAATGTAGGTAGGGAACAGGGGCAGATTAGGTGGCCAAGCAGACCTTATCTGCCTTCAAATTCGATGTTTTCTGCCAATGAATTCTGTGTTTCTATGAGGCTGTTTTAACTGTAGAGTTTGAATTTCTGATTTCTGTTGTCATCTTGGATTGCCTTTAAATGCCATCAGAATAATTGAAATCCAGGTTTAAGGTGTCTTTATATGACCTTTATAAATGCCCTTACCAGAATTCTATTTCCAGTCATACCTAACCGGCACGTCATTATTGTGGTAAGCTTCAAGCTGTTCTGGGTCAGGTAGAACATAGACGGTAACAAGATTAACAGAATCTAATGAAAGGCATCATTAGTCTCCTCGGCTGTATTGTTTTATGGGCAACTTTCTTAACAGCAGAGAAGCCTCATTATTATTTCAGATGATGTAAGGTCATAGACAGAAAAATACCTGCAAAAGTAGGTAAAGGAGAAGGCCTTATGTCTCCTAAACTGGTGGTCAATTAGTACACTATTTGCACACTAGATCTACAGCCAGTAAAAATATATATCTGCAAGGATTTGCAGTAGAGAAGGCTATGTTCGGGGCATCACTTATTTAGGGCTGTATGGATGATGGAGCTTAGTAAGCTTAGGAAAGGACACGCATTGAGCCATGCAGCCACGTGCCACATGTCCGGCCCCAGTCAGACATGAGGGACCAGGATGCACTATCCCAGGCTGGTCCTGTGCAAGGGGAAGGACCAGCTGATGGGACAAATGTGGTCTGGACTGTGGGCTTCCATTTGGAATCCCTGACCAGTCCCACAGTAGATTCCCTGGTCCACAGGAACAGAGGAGGATGGGATATGGTATTCAGCAAAAGGACTACCATGTCCTGGAGGCACTGCTGCTGTTTTTAAGTTTTAGTACAGAACTGCCCCTCAGCCGTGTTCCTCGCCCAAGCCATCTGTGGCATGGAGGAGGGTTGAGATCTGTAGAAGCAGGGCACTGTTAAGTCCTCCATATGCCTGTCAAGAGAGGTGTGCCCCTGTTATGGCAGCCCTCCAGCTAGCCAACAAACACCCCCCAACACTGGGCTGGCAGAGCACAACTGGCATTCTGAATGCCACCCCTGACAAAGAGGCATTCTATAGCCCCGAAGCACCAGGGTTTTCTGCCCTGGGTCTCCAGTCATTGTATTATTCCAGCCAACAAGATGCTTGTTTAATAAATGCACAGTATGTTGAATAGAAGTACATTGAATGGAAGGTCTGTGAGTGTTTGCTGTCATACTTGTATCCTTGCTCGGTTGAACAGCTCTTTGTAGGGACCAGGATTCTGTGAGGATGCTACAACCCACCCCCAGGCAACCTCAATGCCACCCTTGGCAGGCCCACCTCTGTCTTGCACACTGACCACACCCTGCCCAGACCAGCCACCTACTGTAGATGCATGGGTATGGGCCTGGGAGGGACACATGGCAGGGAGCTATTCGTGCATCCACGGATGTTCTTTGCACACCAAGGATGTGTGTATGTCCGGTCCTATGCATACCATATCTGGATGAGTGTTAGGGTCTGAAAGGTGTTAGCCACTGTGGCTGATATACACCTACAAATGTTAGCCACATTGAAACTGGGTTAGCCACTGTAAAAAAGTAAAATAAAGTATTCATGATGATATAGAGAACTTTCTGAAACCCCAAGAAATAGGCAAGGACCTAGAGGTCCTGATAAAATAAGTGGCACTTGGAGTTTAGTTTTTCTTTTAAGTTTACTTTAGAATTCCTTACATTTTTTGCTCTGACTGATCTGCCAACTCCTGCTCATCATAGTTGATACCTAAAACTCTCGTAGCCCCCGAAGGTGGGCCGACCTTGAGGCTGAGATGCTGATGACGCGAAAGATGGCCTCACCAGTGGGGACCGTCTATGTGCCATAGATAATCAAATTACTCAGATATGGAACTGTAATATATCTGAGTGCATTATCGCGATGACACTGCCAGTACCAGTCTTGCTTTCCAGGGCCCAGTAAGAATTGTACTTTTTTATTTAAACTGTTTAAACAGGTCAAACTATTTCAAATAGCTGAATTACTGTAATATGGTGCTGATGTGTTGTGTTTGAACTTCAGGCAGCAGAATATACCATTGTAGGTCTAATAACTTGCCCTTATACCTTTGTTCAAACTGCCCATGATGTCCTTAACACGCACTAGTTTGTGGCATGCCAGCATTTCGATTTTATGATTGTACTGTTTCTTATACATTCAGATGGTTCTCAGAGCGTCTTACAGCTGCAAAAGTGTCTTCCTGTGAGTTCTTAGAATGGGAGAGTTCTTGCGGGTCAAGGATGCCAGAGGTGACACATTAACAGCTGTAAGAGGCACTTTGGGCTCCTTCTAAATGTAATAGAAATCATAAGATTATGATTGATTTATAAAAAAAAAAAAAAGTAAATTTAAGAAACCAATTTGTTAAAAAGATCGAGGAGCTGGCCCAGTAATGTTACCACTCGCAACACTGGCAATCTGGGTTTAGGAACAGGTTTGGGTTGGTTGGTGGTGTGGGGGGGTGGGGCTAGGCATGAGGAAGGAGGATCAAGTTTTCAGGGTCAGCTGTTCTTCTCTGGTGTCAGAAGGCAACATGCTCTGGTCTGTGACTGAGTGGTAGCATGCCGGAGATGCCAAATTGGGGGTGCTAGATGCTAGCGCAGCCTAGCATGTGTCATTGTACTGTGGCTCCCTTCAGGGGAAAAGAATCTGTGGAAAAATTCCCTAGCAGGAAGGATGATGGTGACCCCACCCCACTACCACAGGCCCTGTATTGCCACCAAAGCACCCAGCCACCAACTGGGCTTGTGCAAGTGGTGGGGTAAGTCCCAGAGAAGGTAGATGACTGGATTGGGAGGGGTCAAAAGAAAGAGGCGAGCCAGGGCACAGCAGATGAGAAAAAAACTACAGTATAAAAGAGGTAGGTGCCCCTGTGTAAAGAATGGAACATTCCACAGTTTCAAACGATGCGTGAGAAGGACCTTTCATGGTTATGTGTGCCTCCACCTAGCCCGTACCAGCATTTGTGCAGCAGCAGGGGAACAGGGAAAAAACAGAAGAGGATGCTGGGATATATGAAGCCCTGCCAGCCTGTCCCTGACCCGGGCAATCACCCAGGGTGTCTGGACCCAGCTGTGGATCATGTCTCCAGGAGTGCAGTGGGGGTGGGCGTCCCTGCTCCTTTAACCAAGCCACAGGAGGTAGGGAGGGTAATCCGTGACAGAACTTAAGATCTCAAAGGGCCAGGTAAGTCGCAGGGAGGTGGTCTCCAGTCTGGGCTGGTGGGACAGGGCTGACACAGTCTCCTAAGCAAGGGGAAATAAAAACCTTTATGGAAACAAACTATTTCATATTGGGAGTATGATTGTTCAGCTATTAGTGATTGTGTTTTGTAGCAATTCTTGACTTACTTGTTTCACCTATTACTGTCCTGTCACTCTTCTTTTATGTCGCTGTATATTAATTATTTATTCCGTAGACACTCTGCTGCTCTGGTACTGTTGGTGTGTTTTTGATGTATACTGCTTATTATGTCTATTGGAATTTGTATTACTGGTATTACATCTGTACCCATCGATTGCTTTCACGACCTGTCTATCATGATGTCTGTGACCTATTGTAACCTGCAAGGTCATGCTTGAAAATAGGCAGTTACTTTGTGCACTTAAAACCCAAGTCCAAATGCACTCCAGAATCTAAAGCATGTACTACTCTTAATAAAAATGCCAAAGCAGTTTCTTTTCCTTCCAAAATGCAGTTCATTGTGCTTAAATACACATATGCAGAAAGAGCACATACAACAAAGATTTAGGGAGCTGTTGTCGACATCCTAGAAACCACGGCACTTCGCTCAGTGGAGTTCCTCAGGGGGCCCCCTAAGGAAGCTCCACAGGTAACACTGGGGTTTCTGGGATAGCAGCAACAACTCTAAATCTGTATAATACTCTTTCTCTACTATCATTCTTCAATAAACGTTCTGGAAGAAAGAAACTTCTTTATGCGATAAGAGCACTACATGCTTTTGTTTGGAGTGCATTTTATTCTGGATTTGGGTTTTATCTGTTGTTTAACAAGGGCAAAGCACGGCCCTCCATTTGCACCCAGCCCTGCACCGGAGAGCGCTGTGTACACTACAGTCATTTTTTACTTTGTGCACTTACCTGGTAGACAAAATCTACAGTAAATAGTCCTGGCGTGGGAGCCAGCCTGGTGATGCAGAGGGCTGAAACACTGTAAAGCGCCTTACCTTGCACCATGTCAACAACCTGAGTTTGGGAACGATCTCAGGTTGCCAGGGTCTGGGGGGCAGGGGAGGACTGGGAGAGGATTGAGCAGCCACCAGGCAGCTGTTCTGTCCCAGACAGGGGTGGTATGCCTTACTGGCTGTTGGCTACCATCAGGTGGAGGCCTGGTGGTGGCGGTGATGCTCGGGAGAGAGATGGACATCAGGGAGCGTGGGAACAGGCCATGGTTCTGGAGTAGATGTGCACATCCATGTGCATATGCTTCCATACTGTGCTGCAGCTCCAGCTGGGAGGGAGAAAAATTAGGTGGAAAAAGAGGGGATCAGGGCTCCATGAGGCTTCGCCTGAGGTACCACGACCCACCCAACCGCTCCCGTTTGGGGACTTCTGGATGGGAGGCAGCAGGGGGTAGAAGATGACCCTCCCCTCCTGGCTCTGCCGCGGGAGGCAGTCCACTGGGGAAATCCCCTTGACAAGGAGAGAGGCCAGGAACAGTTGATGGTACCGGGGTACCAGGTTGAACAGCCACCAGGTCAGCCCTGAAGAGATATAAACCTTATATATATAAAAAAAAAAAAAAAAACACTAAAATAAATAGTCCTGGTGTGTCAAATTTTAAACAAAAGTAAATAAATAAATGTGAACAACTTTGGATTTCTTTACACTGAACCTCAGGTACGTTATTATAAATCGAAGGCTGATTCAGAAACTCATCACTGATGATCATTATGCACTCGAGGACAACTTATAATTATAAGGGGGCCTGTCTGGTAGAAGAGTTGAAAATGTCGAATGTTCCACCTACAGACTGGGGAGGAGACAGAGTTTTTTTCATTTGAAAAATGAATTTATAAAAAATAATATATTATAACACAGACAATTTAAAATATATTTTAAGGATCACTGAGCTAACACTTTTATGGTTATGGGTGTGTAGGTTTGCGTCCTTAAGGTGCCTGAACCGTTTACATTTTGTACGCTGTTTTCAAGCCCAAAGAATGTGTGAGGAGGTAGTGATAACCATAAGGGAGCTGTGTGTGTGTGTGTGTTTATACATACACACACACACACACTCTGAATGACTACTAATATCTACAAGTCATAATAGTGCATGGCATTTTGAATTTTATTAATTTAGTAATCTGAGTGTTATATCTTCAGTGCCGAGGTAGTGTGGTCTGGACTTGGCTGGTTAGAGTAGGAACTGGGAGCTTGCAGGTTCAAACACCGCTAAAGACAAATACTTATGGTGGATCCTTGGGCAAGTCACTTAAACAATCAGAGCTCCAATCCACCCACTTGCAGAAATGGATAGAAGCAGGACCACACTAGAAATGAGAAATAAATTGTAACAAACAAAAAAAAAAAAAAAGAAAAGTAAAAAGCATATATCTATTCAGACTCAGTCCTTTTGTTCAATGTGGAGGTTATCGAGTTCCATAGAAAAAGGAAGCACATATCGGGGTGATGTCCCAATTCTTTTTTGTAGTGCCTGTACAATCTCAAAACGTAAAATGTAAGCAGACCTCGTCCAGCTGTTAGTACAGCAAAATAAAATTCTGCCAACCAAGATGCGTCTTAGGCAGGGCTCCAGATAAGGTGTGTACCGGCCTATTTTAATCACCTCATTTTAGGAAATACTCTTCAGAAATTTTTTTAATGAGTACCAGTTCTTACCCAACATTTGTAAATACTCCACACGCCAAAGAATACTGCTTCATAACATAACTGGTGATTCAAAAAGAGTTTTTTTGCCAGACTTACAGCACTGGTATGCATCCCACTTTTGTTTTACTCACTATGTTTTAAAACTGGTGAGTAAATTCCTACCTGCCAATATTATTTGGAGCACTGTTGGCACGTGAAGTTCTTATCTAGAAAAAAAAAAAAATTTTAATAAATGTACTCCTCAGTCCACTCTAGCAAGACATTTGTACACATCTGAATTTCGTTTTACTCACTTCACTTTCAAAATGAGGAGTACAGGTACTCATCCCAAAAAATCTTATCTAGAGCCCTGGCCTAAGGTGTATCCTGTATTATACAGTTCTCAGTTTAAATACAGTAACTCAGTTACCACTAAATCATTTGATCTTAATTCAAGAGGGTTCCTGCAGTAGGTCTTCACATATAGGACTGCGCCCCTTGGCGTCAGGTTCCAGCGGCAAACTTGTAGCTAGCAATGATCAGCGGGGACCGCCCCCCCCCCCGGCGTCAGATGATGCGACGTCAGCCCAACCATAAAAAGGGCGGTCCCGCTCCCACCCTCCAGTTCCTTCCCGCCGTCGCTCAGTTCGTTCAACAGGCGTGGTAGAACAGCGGTCAGTCTCCTGCTTAGTATTCAACGTTTTTAATCATATTCCTTTACATTTTCACGATTTCTCGATCGAGTGTATGTCTTCTCATCTCAAAAAGAAGTGCACTAAGTGCGGAACCCAAATCCTGCACGGGGACGACCACTTCCGCTGCCTCCTCTGCCTGGGGCCTAAGCACAGCTTGGCTGAGTGTGCCATTTGCCAGCGGTTCAACCAGGCCACAAGAACCCAACACAAGCGGACCCTCAAGGCCCACCTTCTCACCTAAAAGCTAGCTTCCACTGGAAAAGGAGCTCCAGGAGCTTAAGGGATAATGGATCCGATCTCTGGCCCCAGAAAAAGGAAAAAAAAGAAGGACAGGAGAAGTGCCGGGAGAGAACCCCGTCGCCGCAAGGGAGACCTTCCACTTCAAAAACTGTGAGTACCAGCACTCCGTCCACTTCTGCGGGCCGGATGCCTTCTCCCCTTCCTGCCAGGGTATATGGGCAGACGGGGGTTGCCTCTCTCTCGAGGTTTCTACCAGTTCTCCCACTCATAGCACCACCGATAAGTCACCCTGCCACCGGGCGCCCGGCCCAGACCGATAAGCATGACCGCGATCCTTCCGCATCCAGCTCGGTCACATCTGATAAGCCAGATGATGGATCCCCCATCGACTGCACAGATGCATCTGCTCTCCCGTTGGGCTCCCTTGAGGACCCCGACCCAGGACGAGTGTGCTCATGTGGGACACTTCATCCCTGCCGATATCTATCCCCAGGGATTCACCACCCGTTCCCGACCTTTCCCTTCCGTCAGGATCATTACCAGACCTGTTGTTGGGATCTCTTCCCGAGCTCCCACCTTCACCTGGATCTTTTCCTTCTATGGATTCCCGCCCTCCCAGGGATCTGTCGCTGGACTGGGATCTTTTAGGCATAGAGCCCCCTCCCTTGGGGATGACGCCTGATCCCTTCCCTCTGCGCAGCGGTCCTTCGACATCTCCCCCGGCAGAGCCTTCCGCTCCTCCTGCGGGACCCTCCGGTGAGTTTCTGGGCCTGACCCCCATGTTCTGCCACGGGCGGTCCTCCACCGGACCCTTCTCATCCGACGCTGGGCTATCTGATGCCGAGATACCCGACACCTGGATATCCTTCACCTGGATATCCGACACCAGGATATCCCTTTGGCTTACCAGGATACCAATACCCTTTTTGGCTACCATCCTGCTTACCAACCCTTGGCCAGGTATCCCGGGTACCAGCCTCCACCTCCACCACCGCCGCCTGATCATAAATCTATACCGGCGTGGTGGCAGGATGCTAGGACTCAACTCCTAACCGAACTTAGACAGCCCCAGCCAATCGGAGGAATTCCTCTACCCAGAGCACCACCTCCCCCTTCAGTTCCTGTGGGACGTGCTGCGAGTTCTCTGTCAGTGGGCGACACCGGGTTGGACCCTTCCATTCCCAGTGTCTTGGAGCCCTCGGATTCAGATGAGTACTCTAATATCGACCACTCTGAACCCCGTTCACTGGTCGAAATCCATCCTAAAGAATCCCCCAAATCTCCTCCAGAGGATCCTTCTTTTGGGGACCTATTGAGAACTATTCAAACAGCAGGGGGCTGGCCATCCAAGGAAACTGATCCTCAGCACAAAAGACTGGTGGAACATTTGGATTTGTCCACCACAGACCCTCTACCCATCCCCCCTTGGATAGATCTACACGAGGATCTCGTCACGACAATCTGGTATTAGCCCTCATCCATACCGGCTGTTTCCAGGAAGGCTGATGGAACCTACTTCCCCATGGAACGGATCTCTCACCTCACCAACCATCCTAAAGCTGACTCTTTGGTGATCATGGCTGCGGATGACCGCTCGGCTCAGCCTAAGCACTTGAGTTCCTCCCCACCAGACAAGGTCTCAAGACAGCTTGACCAATTTGGTAGGAAGATCAAGTCATCCACCTCCTGCGCCATCCTGTCATTGAATTACGTATCGCATATGGTGACTTTTCAGAAGTCCTCTCTCTCAGAACTGGAGAGGGACCTTCAGGACATCCCTGATGAGAACGTTATGGCAAAACTGCTTGACAAGGTTCGCATGAACAAATCTTCCTGCCGTCACACCTTATGATTCTGTGGACTCTGTGGCCCCGGCTGCGGCCTCGGGAGTCTGCCTTTGGCGCCTAGCAAGGCTGCACCTCTCAGGCTTGGCACAAGATATTCAATCATCCCTCTTGGACGCACCTTTCAGGGGTTCCATCCTCTTTGGCGCCGACGCCAAAGACATCATTACAGGGCTGCAGGAGGACGGTCGATCCCTCAGAGACGCATGCTCTATGTACCGGATGGGTCAAAAGAAACAGCCCTTTTGTCGCCAGAGAAGATGGAACAAGAACCAGAACAAGCGTCAAGGCAAGAGACGCGCCACTGGTTCTGGAGCCCAAGCCCCTCAGGCTAAATTCGTCAAAGCAGCCTCAAGATCTAAGGCTCTGCTCCCCTCAGCATCCTGACTCGCTCCCCCTCCTCCCGCTCCCTCCGTTTCCCTTGGAGGAACCGGTAGGAGGGCGGTTCAGCCTCCACCTGGAGGGGTGGAAGGCAGTCATCGCAGACGTATGGGTGCTTCAACTCATACAAAGAGGTCACTCCATCGAGTTCCTGGAGATCCCACCTCCAAACCCTCCGGGAAGGTCTTTTTGTCCATCGCATCAGATCCCCATCATTCACCAGGAGATTGAGACCCTGCTTCGAAAAGCTCCCATAGAACCCGTCCCTCAGAATCAGCTAGGAAGGGGAATTTACTCCCATTTCTTCCTAGTTCCAAAAAAGGGGGGATATGTGACCTATCCTGGACCTCAGCACGCTCAACCTCTATGTGGAGTACAAGAAGTCCGCATGTTGACTCTTCAGGGACTCCTTCACCTACTCCAGTCAAACACATGGCTGTGCTCCCTGGATATGCAAGATGCTTATCTTCATATTCCCCTCCTTCCGGCCCACCACCGCTTCCTTCGATTCTCCTTCCGGGAGTACCATTTTCAATTCAAGGCACTTCCCTTTGGCCTGTTCTCAGCGCCCGGGTCTTCACCAAGTGATTAGCGGTGGTAGCAGTTTTTCTTCGCTGCCTAGGCTTATATGTGTTCCCATACCTGGACGTCTGGCTCTTTTCAGCCCCATCTCCGGCCAGCCTGAAGGAGGCTCTCTCCTTCACTCTGGATCTGTGTGCCCAGCTGGGCATCTCGGTCAGTCTCCCCAAGTCCCACCTAGTACCCTCTCAGCACCTCCAATTTATTGGAGTAGTACTGGATACAGTCCAGAACAAGGCCTTCTTGCCGCTGGATCGAGCTGAGACCTTGGCTTCTCAGGCACCAAAGCTCGATGGACCCCATTGCACTCGGTGCTCTGTTTTTTGGCTCTTGCGGCAGCGGCCATTCCTACCATCCCCCTGGCCAGGCTGCACATGAGGGTTACCCAGTGGTCTCTTCGGGTCCAATGGGATCAATGAGTGGACGACATGAACCAACTGGTCATGGTATCCACCAGCCTTCAGAAAGACCTCCTCTGGTGGCAGGACCTCACCAACTTGTTGGTGGGAGCTCCTTCCACTCTCTGACTTACTCCCACACCCTCACATCGGATGCCTTCAATATGGGTTGGGGAGCCCATTTGGGGGACCACAGAACTCAAGGTGCGTGGTCTCCTCAGGAGCAGCACCTTCACATCAACATCATGGAGTCCAGAGCCATCCTCTGTGCTTTTCAGGCCTTCCAGTTATTACTACTCCCAGGAACACTCTTGGTCCAGACAGACAACATGGCGACTGTCTGGTACCTCAACAAACGGGGGTACCCAATTGTACCCTCTTTGCAGGGAAGCAATGAGAGTATGGTATTGGGCTCTTCAGCATGGCCTGTTTCTGACAGCAATCTACGTCCCAGGCATACACAACACCCTGGCGGACAGTCTCAGCCAATCAGTGGCCAGGGCTCACGAGTGGGAACTAAAGCAGGAGGTAGTCGAAGACCTGTTTCTTCGATGGGATCGGCCAGATCTAGATCTGTTCGCCTCCCCATTCAGTGCAAACCTACCCAAGTTTTGCTCGCTCATTCCCGGGCATGGTGCTTTTTGGCAAGACGCACTGTCTCTTGGACAGGGAGGTTTCTATACCCGGTTTCTCCCTTCCCTCTTATACAGAAGGTTCTGTTGAAACTCCAGGCAGAGGGGCCTCACTTGATTCTGATTGTCCCTCTGTGGCCCTGGCAGATTTGGTCCCCACTGTTACAACAACTAGCGCTAGAACCACCGTTTCTTCTGCCACTGTCTCACGACCTTCTGTCTCAGGAGCAGGGCACCCTGGTACATCCAAGCCTTCAGTCTCTCCATCTTCATGCATGGCACCTGTGGACATAGCAGTGGCTCGCTATGGAGTCTCCTGTCAGGTTGCTAAGGTGCTGGTGGAAGCCAGAAAACCCTCCATCAGAAGCATTTACACCATGAAGTGGAAGAGATTTTCTGTTTGGGTCACAGCCAAACGCTTGGACCCTTTTTCTTACTCGGCTTCCCAGGTGTTGGAGTACCTCATACATCTTTCTGAGTTGGGCCTTAGTTATTCTTCCATTAAGGTTCATCTTTCTGCAGTGTCGGCCTATCACCTTCCGGTGGAGGGCAAATCCATAGCACAGCTAGAGGTTTCTAGAACTTTCTTGGAGGGTATCCTTCACATCAAACCTCCAGTCCAGAACCCCTGTCCTCCCTGGGATCTTAATTTTATGTTGGAGAAACTTACTTTGCCCCCTTTTGAACTGGCAGCAAGTTGTGATATGCACTTCCTGTAATGGAAGACTGTTTTTGGTTGCTGTTACTTCCACTGGAAGGCTTTCAGAGCTTCAGGCCTTTTTTTGTAGAGAGCATTATTTGATTTTCCATAAGGACCAGGTGGTCCTAAGGACTAATCCGTCCTTCCTTCCGAAAGTGGTTTTGGAGACGACTCTTAACCAGAGCATTGAACTGCCAGTCTATTATCCTCAGCATTCCAACAGGGGGAAATATCTTTTGCACACCTTGGATGTGCATTGGATTTTGAGGTACTATACCTCCTGGACTAAGGAGGTTCGAAAGTTGAACCAGCTTTTTGTGGCCTTTGCCTCCCAGTGTCAGGGCAAGGCCATGTCTAAACAGACTGTTTCTAGGTGGCTGGCTAACTGTATTCACTGCACTTACCAGAAGTATGGGAAAACCCTTCTGGGGGTTGTTAAAGGCCACTCCACTAGAAGCGTGGCCACCTCTGCCGCTTTTTTCAGGAATGTGTCCTCCGCGGAGATCTGCATAGCGGCCACTTGGTCTTCCGTCCACACCTTTACTAAGCATTACAGTCTGGACATTGCTTCTAGGCGTAGAACTGGTTTCAGCCTTGAAGTCTTGCAAGGTCTTCTGTTTTAGGGCAGACCCTTAGTTGGCAGACATTTTTCCTCCTCCTCTCAGAACCTCGTCTCCGACTCCTTCTTCTTTCTTAGACTGCTTGGAATTCAGTCCAATATGTGAAGACCTACTGCAGAACTCTCTCGAAGTCAGATATAGCAGTTACATAAGAACTTACCATAACAGTAGATCTTCCAGAGAGGTTCCTGCAGTAGGTCTAGTTTCCCACCCACCTTCCCCCAGCTCCTGGAAATCTTCCTTTTTTATTATGCCTAGCCCTCGGGTCCTACCAGGGCACAGGGTCTCAGGAGTCATTACTCCTTTCTTTCTACTATCCTCTCTCTAGGTCTCTGGTGGAAAAGAACTGGAGGGCGGGCGTGGGACCGCCCCTTTTGTGGTCGGGCTGACGTCGTGTCACCTGACACTGGGGGCGGTCCCCACTGATGATTGCTAGCTACAAGTTTGTTGTTGGAACCTTACTGGGGCACAGTCCTATATGTGAAGACCTACTGCAGGAACCTCTCTCGAAGATCTACTGTTACGGTAAGTTCTTACGTAACTGCTATTTCTTGTATAATGCAGATTGCTAATAACTGAATTTGTGTGTTGATTTTCCGCTTGTAGTACACAGAAAACCTGTGTGTGTCTTAATCATTGTGCTTGATAGTTTTGGTTTTCTAGGTAGGTGAATGTGAATTCTATTTTTAGAAATTAATTTACTGTGCCTTCCACACAAGCCCCTGTTTTTTGATTACCTACTAAGGTAATCCCCAAGGTTTAAACCAATCTACTGTGTTTGTACGTAAAACAGCTAATACACCATTCTTCGACCTATTAAAGACACTAATAATAGTTCCAGCAGGGTATTATTTCATTAGAGGCCTGAGTATTGTAACATAGTGATTTGAGTTCTGAAGTTCTGCTGTAGGTCCATCATGTCAGCAGGACTCAAATACCGTACGTATACTGTGCAACCACGTACCACATTATAGAGATTTCTTACCTTCTTATCCAAGGTACTGTACCTGGTGAGTCACTTACTAAGTAGAAATTTGGCCACACTTCTCTTGAAGGCCTGTATTATCTTCATGCCCACTGTCTCTGCTGGCAGACTGTTCCTCAGGCGAACCGTTCTTTCGGGGCGGAGGACAGTGCATACCAAGTTACCCTTAAATTATCACACCTAATCTTCAAGGCGTGCCCCTGCATCTGGCTGCAGAACACCATAGAGACATAAACACAGAAAACTGCTAGCAAAATAAGACCTGATTGTCTTTTCAGTTTGCCCTGTGAGACGGCACATGCCCCCTAGGGGTCCATGACCAAACCCCCTCCCCAACCTCAGCCTCCCCATCTCCCTTAATGGGGAGCACTCAGCACCAAGAGCCCCCACATTCAAGTGTGGGGTTGGTCCCACTATGCACTTAGTGTGCAAAAAACATGTCGGTTTACTTACTGTTTACTGTAGTATAGTAGATTGTATCAGATTAATTCTGCTGACTTCCAGACTGACATCTTCTGTTACTACAAATCCCAGAATCCCCTGCAGCAGACATCGGAGCAGTAGGCATCACTAGAAGATTCAATAGCCTGCAGCGCATGTTAATGTTTATATAAGCTCTTATCTTTTGTTTGCTGATCCTACTGTCCTCCCTGAGCTAAATACAGTCCCAGAGGATTATTTATTTATTAAATTTTGATGACCGGGTAGGCCCACTGAGCCTCGAAGATTCCTTTTTCAGGGGCGACCCGGGATTACATTACTGTACGAGATACACAGATACAAAAGATTACAGAGAAAGTACAGATGATAAACTGGTTACAGTAAATAGCAATTTTTCTGAGTCAATTAGACATTCCAGCAGTGATAGTGTGAGGCAAGACCAAACCTTATAGTCTATTTGGGATTATACTTAGTCCCTGGAGAAAAGAAGACCCTGAAGACATATGATCGGAGATTATTAAATCTCTAACATTCACTGCAGGCTGTTGAATCTCCCACTGCTACCTACTGCACTGATGTCAGCTGCTGGTGATCCTGGGATTTGTAGCAATGGAGGATGTTATTCTAGAACTAAGCTAAATTGGTCAGGTACAATCTACTATACTGCAGTAAACAACACCACACTTGAGTGTGGGGCCCTTTGTGCTGACTGCTTCCCTTAACCAGCCCTCTATGTCAGTCTCATCCTCTCTTGAATCCATTCACCGGTTTTGCACTGACCAGATCCATGAGTAGTCGATTCCACCCCTCTCCCACTTGGCCTCTGAAAAAGTACTTCCTAACATACCTCTCAACCTCTTGCCTCATGAATCAGGGACAAGGCTTAAAAAAAGCAGGGACAAAGACCCAAAATCAGGGACACATCTTAATAATTGGTACTATTCACTCAGAAAGCTGATATAATAAAGGGATATGTGTTAAGATGCATTTTCTGAAGAAGAACAAGTCTATAACTTTAATGTTTAACATTATTTTGTGATTTTAGTCCAACGGTTCTGTCACAAAAATGCAAATTTTATGAGGGAGAGAGGAACATTTTGAGGCAAAATCAGGGACGTCCCTGAAAATCAGGGACAGTTGAGAGGTATGCTTCCTAATGTCCTATTTAAAACTATTCCCCTTCCCACCAATTTTCTCTTTATTAACCCCAGGTATTACTGTTGCCACACTCTGTGAACAGCTTCCTTTCTAATCGCTGCATCCCAGGATTACTTATTATTCTTGGGGGGTGTCAGGGAGTCAGCGAGGGAAGGGACCTAGTGCTCATGAATAATGTCTGTGTTGAGCACTCAGAAGCAGGAGAACCACCAGATCAAACATGGCTGGCTGTTCAGTCCTGCCTATACCCTTCACTATGCAAATGTCTGAGATCATGTCCCCTCTCTTTTTATGCCTTGGGTGACAGGACAGGAATGACAGCAGGTGTGCTTCTCTGACGGCCTGAGAACTTCCTTCATTTCCTGCTGTAATAAGATACAGCTGTTATGTGGAGTAAGTGAAATGGCTCTTGTCTAATAATGGTGTGTGATCGAAAAATCAGTGCAACTTGATTGAGCCTAATGTGTTAGTGGTTGGATAATGGAGCTCTAAAGCAGGTACTGTTATGTCTTCACATACAGTATAATGGCTCTTTCGTTCACTGAGCCTAGATACAGACATTTGCATGAGGATAGCGTAATCTATGTGGCATTAGAAAAATGCCAGTGTTTTAGTCAGATCTGATTTAAATGTAGAATAACACATGGGGGTAGTGCGTATTATGTAAGGAATAAGATGTGACAAGGTGTGGTTTATAGGCTGATAAGAGCATGGCCCAGGTGCATAATGAGGCAAAAGGTGCTTGTGCTAAGTGTCTTTAGCACCTAGGAAGTGCTCTTAGCCATAAACCAGACATCAGAGTGTCTTATTCCGCTATAAAATGGGTGTAACATTTCCAAATGACAGTCTGGACACATTTTACTTAACAATAGTTTTTTTTTTTTTCCCATAAAAAAGAAAACATAAAAGTGAAAGAGCTATCAAATAGTCCTAGCAGTCAGTTCTTTGTAATGGAGATGGTATTGAGACCATGAGAGGGCAGCGGTGTCACCCTCACTGTAAAGTTTCAGTGCTGCAGCAACCCCACCTTCGAGATTTTATTTACTTTTTTTCTTATTTCTGTCATTTTTAATTTGGTTTCTGATAGTGTATTGTTGCTGTATATGTTCAGGGGGACAGACAACATGCTAACCAAGGAGCGGACTCAGTCGTTGAGTGAGCCAGCTGCTGAGCAAGTGTCTTCCTGGTTTTGCAGTCGGCTTTTAGGATTGCGATTGGGCTGCAACTATTGGCTTTGTGCTGGGACAGGGTTTCTGTAAAAGCTGGAGAGGTGATCCAGGATCTGGCAGCTTGGCTTCAATGCCAGGAATTGCAAAGTTATGCATATTGGAGCCAAGAATCCCAGGACAGAGCACTACCTGGGTGGATTCCAATTATCTGCATCAGAGGAGGAGAAGGACCTGGGAGTGATGATCACTAGTGACCTGAAGCACTCCACACAGTGCAAGAAAGCAGCAGCAAAGGCAAACAAGATGCTGGGATGTATATCTAGGGGGATCAGTAGTAGGAGAGAGGAGGTTATACTACCCTTGTACAGGTCACTGGTAAGGCCGCATCTAGAGTATGGAGTTCAGTACTGGTGCCCACACTAACCTGCTGGAGAAGGTCCAGAGAAGGGCTACAAAGATGATAGTGGGTCAGCAGGGTAAGGCATACAAGGAGAGGTTGAGGGCACTGAACATGTACTCCTTGGAAGACAGGGGAGAGAGAGGGAACATGATTGGGACCTTCAGGTACCTGAAGGGGATAAATAAGGTTGATAAAGAGAGTCTCTTTAAGGTGAGTGGCAACCATAACACTATGGGGCACAGTCTTTAGCTGGATGATGGGAGGTTTAGAGGGAGGTCAGAAAGCATTTCTTCACAGAGAGGGTGGCGGACACTTGGAATGCACTGCCAGAAGAGGTCATCTCGTTGACGACAGTGGGCAGCTTTAAGAGATGCTGGGATAGGCATAGGGGAAAGTAAGGATCATGGGTAGGGAGGATGGAAGAAGTGGGGAGGGAGGGTAGGGACATTAGCTGAAGCTGTGGACCCTGCAATATGAGCAGACTTGATGGATCAAATGGCCTTCTTCTGCTGGCTTCTTCGTATGTTCGTATGAAATAATAAAAGGGCTTTTTTTTGCTGTTAAAAAGAATACTTCCTGACATGAGTTGTTGTTGTTTGTTGTTTAAAATGTTATTCAAATTTCATGAATTAGGATAGTTGTTACATACTCCATTGAGCAAAGCTCATTTCCAAAGAGGTCCATTTAAAAAAAAGAAAAGAAAAGAGCATAAGCTATTACACATACAAAACTTATTTAAAAAATTAAATACATTATACAAAATCATGAGTAATTACTCATGCAACATTATTAAAAATTAAACACGGTATACAAATACAGTCACTACAATGTGTGACAAGGTCCCTGTTAAGTAAGTATACCTACCTATACAACAAATTATTGTTGCATCTGACTTGGTTTTATACCACTGTTTTATACTACCCAAATGAATTACCTGGTTGTTTTGACGTAAAGAAATGGGTAAAGAATTCCATACTACAGGCCCCTTGATCCAAATGGCAGATCTGCCCATATTAGAATTGCATCTAGGAACATCAAATTCTAAGCCAGAGGCAGACCTCAAATTGAGTTTAGTTTCCCTGATAGAAAATTAATCTAATAGATACTGTGGTAAATTAAGTTTATATACCTTATACATAAAAGTAAGAAGGTGCCAATCTCTCCTATCTTTTAATTTTAGCCACTGCAAAGATCTATATAGATTGCGGTGGTGAGTCTCTCTGGGTACCTCAAGTATAAAACGAGCCATCCTGTTGTATAGGATGTCTAATCCAGCAAGTACTCCCCCTGCTGCTCCTACAGAAAGAACATCCCCATAATCTAAACCAGGGAGTAACATACCATTTACCACCCTTCGTCTAATATCTGAAGACAAATACTGCCTTATTTTGCACAGTGCTCCCAGTTTATTGCCTAAATTCTTCATCAGGATTTCAATATGTATGGTTTCCAAGTCAGCTTAGCATCCAGAGTCAGTCCTAAATGTTTATAATCATCTACCTACTGAATAGTAATATCATCCATGGATTTAATTTCAAGATTGTCTGAATCAGCAAGCCTAGAGAATAAAATCCAGTTAGGTTTTACCTGTAGATTGTCAAAAGCTATTTGTAATTTTGTTTGAATACATTTAGGATCCTTTCCTTCAGTATATACAACTGTGTCATCTGCATAGGCTGAGATTTTGCAGCTAATCCCACCCACCTGGATACCTTCAACCACAGGATTATCCTGGAGGTTGTGGAGCAGGGGTTCAAGATAGAGATTAAACAGGAATGGGGATAGGGGACATCCCTGCCGCATTCCACGCTGCAAGGTAAATGAAGCGGACAGAATCCCATTGCAGCAGATCCTAGCTGTGGGATTGGAATACAGGATGCACACCCAATCACAAAATCTCTAAGGGAAACCAAATTTTCAGAGAGTGGCGCAAAGGAAAGGCCATGACATGCAATCAAAAGCCTTTTCTGCGTCGAGCAAAACCAAAGCCTCTGGAACCTTACTCTCGCCCGACGTAGAAATCAAATACCAGAGTTTTCAAAGGTGATCAGAGGAGGATCGACCAGCCATGAATCAACTTGCGTTGGACTGATGAGACCCATCCATACCTGGAGCAAACAGGTGGCCAGGACTTTCACAATAATTTTCAAATCAGAATTGAGCAGGGATATGGGCCTGTAATTAGCGGGCAACAGGGTATTCCTGCCTGGTTTTGGGATGAGAGAAATCCATGCATGGGTAAATGAACAATCGGAGAGGCCCGATGAGCACAAATAGTTAAATAAACGGGTAAAAACGGGGGTCACCAGATCACCGCACTCGATATAAAAATTATTAAGGAAGCCATTGTGACCCAGGACTTTATTTTTGGGGAGAGACCGGATAGCCGCCCTGATTTCCTCCTCTGTAATGGGGGGTCCAAAAAAATCCTGCTGAGGGGAGAAAGCTGTGGGAGGCGTAGGGCACTCAGATATTTTGTAATTCGGTCGGGGAGATCAGGTGAGGAAGAATCAGCGGCATATTGGGATTGATAATATTGGTGAAATGCATCCGCAATCTCCCGAGGCCGCGTAAAGATCTGCCCCTGCAGATTTGGCTGAAGGGAATGTATGGCCTTCTTCACCTCAGTCTGTCGAAGGCGCAGAGCCAGAAGCTTCCCAACCCTCTCCCCTGATTCCAGGTAATGCAGTGTCGTGCATTGAAGAGCTAAGTCGGCCTGCTCAGCCACAAGACCAAAATATTGAACCCGTAGGGCACTCATGTACATTGTCTCACGGAGGGGGGTGCAAGAGGCACCAGGGGTCTACTAGCCCAGCGGTGTCCAGCAGGTCACGCAAGCCCCGCTGCCCCGGGGAGTGCCCCCTCCAGGCAGCCCCCAATAATCACAAACCAAATTCCAATCACCTCCCAGCGTTATCAGTAAATGCATAAAAGGGGCTAGCTGAGATAACAGGTTAGCAAAGAACAGGGGTGAATCTGCGTTGGGACCATATACTGAACCCAGTACTATTTCCGTCAGTCCCAACCTACATTGTAGAAAGATGAAACGACCCTCCGGGTCCCAGATCTCTCGCAGCAGGTCATAGGAAACCATCCTGTCGATAAGAATGGCAAAACCCCTCTCTTATTACTGGCCCCTGAATCAAACACATGCCACGCCCATTCTCTTTGGAAGTAAAGGACTTTTGTAATTTTCTTGATCCCAACCCTTACTAAACAGTTCAAATTCAATCTGACTCCCAAATAAGTTGCTTTATATCAACAGATATTACTTGCCCAAACATAAATTTCAAATAGGGTTTGTATACATAATTTTTGAAACCTATAAAATTGATAATTGTTGGTTAGTCATTAATAATAGTGGCCCCACTGCTTTGCCACTGTGAAGCACCCACACAGTGTTATTTCCAGTTGTAATTTTAAATAAAACAGAGGGTTTCTATATGTGGCAGGGGAGATCACTAGTAAAACACATTGGTCTAAAGCAAAGATGGGTAGACAAAAGACGACAGAAGCATACAGGCAAAGCTGTGCAAAGGCAGCTTCCGTGTGAGTTACAAGAAATTATACAATGGTGTGTGAAAATTCTGTAACATCATTGGTCAAAACATGTCGCGTGACTGTTGGTAAATCCTGCATAAACCACGGCTGAGGAATAGCGTTTATAAAAAACATAATTAAACACATTTTAAATTTATTTTACACATGGTCCATTGCATAATCGCAATAAGGCACTCCAGGGTGTGAGTTATTTAAACAATAAGGCACAACAGGGTGTGGGTTATTGAGTTTACTGCGCCTTGTGTGTGGTGTGTCACGAGGCGCAGCCGAGTGACCTAACCACACAAGAAGTGGGTAAATCACCCAATAACTCACATGCTGAAGTGCCTTATTGCGATTATACAATGGACCCATGTGAAAAATAAATTTAAAATGTGTTTAATTGGTGGCTTAGCCTTTAACCAAGATGGCAGCATAGTCTCCAAGCTCCCTGTCCTTGTGGGCTTTATCCTACAACATCCTGCTTTAAGGAGCTATCCCTATCGTCTGACTACACAAGAACTCGAAGAGGGATCCACCAGTTACACAGCGTGGTCCTCATTTTCTTCCTGTTGCCGTGCTGCAGCCTACTAGAAGTGCCTCCTCCACATCGGGGCCTACAGGATGGCGTCCTCTTCTCCAGCTCAAGTTGAACCTGCAACAATGGAGCACATGTTCTCTCAATTAATGGCTCGGATGGCACAAATGACTGTAGCCTTAAATACTAACACCCAGACATTGCAGGCTATTGAAACTAGGATGTTTCATACAGAAAGGCATCTTAAAGCCCATGATGCGGCCATACAGGAGCTTATAGCTACTCATTGGGATCAGGCCCACCTTATATTTCTTTTGCAAGATAAGGTGGATGATCTAGAAAACCGAGGCTGACAAAACAATTTAAGCTATATCGGCTTCCCTGAGGGGGCTGAGCAACGGGACACAATCCTTTTTTTACAAGACACCTTGCCTCGCATTCTTGGCCTATCTCCGGACACTAATCTTCAGATTGAGTGGGCCCATCACTCTGTTGCCCCACTTCCCAAGCCAGGAGAGTGCCCGCGCCCAATTTTGGCCAGGTTCCTGGATTACCTACAAAAAGAGATAGTCACCACTGCAGCTACAGACCAAGGTTCTGTCTCCTGGAAGGGCAACACAATCTGAATTTTGCAGGACTACTCCCAGAAACTAACCGAGTGGCACAAGGCATACACAAACTGCCACAGAATTCTTCATGCCCACTGTGTCTCCTTCTCGCTCCGCTATCCAGCCACTGTGCGGGTGATAATTAAAGGGTCTTCTACCTTCTTCTCCATCCCGGAAAGCCTTATGGATTACCTCCATAAAGAATACCCACAGGACTTTTAAAATCCAGAGCTCTTCAGCACTCCCTGCGGCCTTCCAGACACTCCTTCCCATATGGATGTGTCTTCCAGATCCCCAACGCAGTCTCCCCAGCCACTGGTACGCCACTTCGACTCCTCCCTACCTCTGAGGAGTAGGAAATGTCATCCTCCGCAACGGCACGAAAAACAGCCACATCTGAACACCAGACAAAATGAACCTGAAGCCCCAGAAGATGTTATCGGTGACTTGCACCAACACTACTCCCCCAATCGATATGCCCCACTGCTCACCCTCTCTGAAGAGCAATTACATGAGGACAATCGCTCAGCACGTGGCCCGTCATCAGATAAGCCAAGAACCTGGGCCGCAGTAGTAGCAGCGGATACCGTGCAAGTTCCCTGGAGCAAACTTCTCCTGTGCCAGTAAGTCCATCCCCGACAACACTCGCAACAACTGGAAGCACCAGGCCGTGAGCCTTCACTACCGACTGAGGATTCGCCTCCTTGAGAACACAGCTTGGTGGTCTACTCACTTGTATTCTGTATTTTTTGCTAGCTGACTGGCCTAGGGGGACGCTTGGGATATAGCCTAATGGCTAGGTTATCTCATCTGGAACTGTCTCCTGACTGGTCGCTTGGGCCTGCTTCACCTCCTCGGGCCGATTGGACTTAACCCCCTGGCAATTCGCCATGAACATTCTATGGGTGAGACTTTGAGGGGGTCTAGTACTAGTGACCCAGACCCTCCAAGAGCAACTAGCTTCTACTGCGCATGCCTCTAATATGCTGCACGCTGGTCTCATCTTGAGTCTATTGGGATAGTTGCCATCAGTTTGATTAGTGTTGCTGCCTTCTAACTGTTTTTCCTCCCCTAGAATTCCTTGAGTATTGAAACTGCATAACTAGTTATTAGCAGGGGCTATGACCTTGACGCATAAGCCCCATGTATGGCCTCAGACGTATTTCAGGATATCAGAGATCCTTATCCTTCCTACACTCTGGGGCGGTTTGTGTTCACCTTGCATTAATGGATGGTGCCCCTACTCTCCACTGCCCTTCATAACCTCTGTATGGATGGAGAAATGGAGCAAGAATGAGTTATTTTCTTTTTTTCTCTCACTAGGGGCATAACAACACCGGGCCACGTTGAGGTCTTCATTATTATGTTTGTTTATCTTCTTATAAACCCTACTGCTGCCTATCTGGCAGGGTTGCTGACCTCTAAGCTCCCCTAGGGGTGGTCTGAGGAGTTTTCCTCCCATCCCTTCAGAGCTATATTATACCCTAGAGGTGGTTTTCTGACCCCGATATTGCCCCAAGCACTTCCTAGCATTTCCCCTTCTATGCCCTAACAAGGAACGGGAAAGGGGATGTCTGCTGCCACACAGCAAGCACACAAAGCTGATATCTCCGCAGTGCTCTGCTCTCCATCTCCTTATACCCACCCCATGAGAGGATAATGGATGGCCTTGGGAGCTGGTCTGCCAGCCTAACCGTTATCCTCCGACTACTTAAAGTTGCTGAATTGTTACAGCTTTGTACATAGGTAGATGTTTTTGTGGGCCATTTAGCCCAATTATTTGGCTTACATATTATAAGGACTGGGTATCTAGTAAGTGTCTGTTTACACAAAACCCTGCATGGCTTAACACTCGCAAGCAGCTAGATGTTTTTAAGAGTTTCCTGGGGGGGGGGAGACCTGATTTGACTTCAGCCTGCACATTCTGTAATACTATTAAGGTACCTTGCTCTGATCCCCATCGCTCTAACTGTGGCTGACCTTCATGTATACACCTGGAACGTACGGAGCCTGAATACCCCGGTAAAACGCAAACAGGTGTTATCTCATTTGAAAAGGCTGAGGGCCACACTGGCCTTTTTACAGGAAACTAAACGTACAAAACAGGACCATGATAGGTTAGTAAGAGACTGGGTAGGGCAGGTCCTATCCGCCTCTTTTACAACTAAAAAGAGAGGGGTGGCCATCCTTATTCATAAGTCATTAGCTTGGACCTGTACTCAGACTTGATCAGATCCCCAGGGTAGCTGGGTGCTGGCATTAATGGCAACTCCTGAGGGGCCCCTACTTCTTGGTTATATTTATGCCCCGAATGAAGATAATCCCTCCTTTTTTCATTCACTAGCACAGGAATTAAGCTCCATATCACCAGACCCTGTACCCATTATTTTGGGAGGTGATTTTAATCTTGTTATGGTGCCCCAGCTAGATTGTAGTGCCCCGCAACAGTGCAACATCCTAAGGCCCACCTGGCTCTGCATCAACTGATACCGGAAGTTAGCCTAGATGATATATGTAGAACTCTCCACCCGAGGGTGAGAGACTACTCCTTTACTTCAGCAGTGCATGGGTCTCATAGCAGACTGGATTTCTGGCTGGTGTCGACAGACATCTGTCAGAGTACAGTGGACTCTGAGATCCTACCCAAAGTTATATCAGATCATGCCCCTGTACACCTACATATTCTCTGGGGTCTACCCCACATAGATCTGCCATATGGAAACTGGATCCCCTTTTGCTTAAGGACCCACTCTTCACTCCGTGGGTGACCTCGGAGACAGTTTTATTCTTAGCAGAAAACCCCCCTCAGGATACCTCTCTGGGCATCCGTTGGGAGGCTCTCAAGGCCACCCTGCGTGGGGCTATAATTGGCTTTGCCTCTACATGCTGGAAGAGACGGGAACACCTCCTCACTTCTTTGGAGGCTAGACTAAAAAAATCTAGAAACCCGGGCAAAACAGATGCCTCGTCTAGTATCGGATTCTCCAATACACAGAGACATGCTCTCTACTCGTTTGGAGATTAATGACCTGCTAACTCGCAAGGCTGAATTGGCCATGCTATGGCTGCGTTATCATTACCGGGAGGGGGCAGAAAAAGCCGTCAAACTACTGGCTTACCGTCTTCATAAACAGCAGGCTGAATGCCATATCTCTGGTCTGAAAGACCATTCCAGCTCAATCAGTACTGATTCTAAATCCATTAATGGCATTATGAAACAGTTTTACTCCGAACTTTACTCCTCCACTAAAACTCTGGTGAAGACCCCAATGGATGCCTTCCTAGCCTCGCTTCAACTTCCCACACTCCAGCCCTCCCAAGCAGAGAACCTAGACCTTCCTATTACACCTGAGGAAGTTGCAACAGCTATAAAAAAAAACCTCAACGCTGGTAAGACCCCTGGAGGGGATGGCTTTCCAGTTGAGCTGTGGCAGTTACTTACACCTCATATTGCCCCCCTTCTCTCTCAGGTTTACAGTGAGGCGCTGCACAATGGTATCTTCCCTCCCACCCTTCGGGAAGTGATCATTACCGTATTCCCAAAAAAAGGTAAAGACCCCACACTCCCCTCTAGTTATTGCCCAATTTCTTTAATTAATACAGACAGCAAAATATTTGCTAAGATTATGGCTCTCAGGCTTAGCTCCCTTCTTTCCTCTCTTATACACCCTTCACAAGTGGGCTTTGTGCCCGGCGCCTAAGCCGCGACCATATTAGATCGCTGGTTAATATTATCTACCAGGCCAAATCTCTCCCCGCCCCTGCAGCAACTATAGCTGTCGACTTCGAGAAAGCCTTCGACTCCCTGGAATGGGATTTTTTGGAGAAGGTGCTATAGAGGTTTGGCTTTGGCCCCCTTTTTCGGCAATGGATCATGGCACTGTACCAACAACCACTTGCCAGGATCCAGACCAATGCTGTGATCTCTAGTCCCTTCCAGCTTGGTAGGGGCACCTGCCAAGGCTGCCCCCTCTCCCCTCTTTTGTTCATTTTAGCAGTTGAGCCATTAGCAGTGGCCACCCGACAACATCCACACATTCCTGGGATCGCTATTGGGACACATACTTACACCACGCTTATGTATGCTGATGATCTCTTGGTCCCTGTTAAAGACATCGCTACAGCCCTCCCAGCTCTCCTTACACTTTTGACCGACTTTGCAACAATCTTTTGTCTCCGGATGAACTCATCTAAAACGAAAATACTACTCAATTCTAACTGTACAGAGAACAAGATCTCTCCCCCAGGGCTTAAATGGGCCCCCAACTCCCTTCTATATCTCGCCATTCATATTTCCCCTGATCTATCTAAACTCTGGGACCTCAATCTTAGCCCTCTAGTTGCTGACCTTAGAACAGAATTAGATAGATGGCGACTGCTTCACCTCACCTTCGCAGGGAAAATAGCAGCTTTAAAAATGATTGCCATCCCCAAACTCCTTTACCCTCTTTCCAACATCCCTCTAGCCCCCTTGAAGTGACTCTGTATCATTGATACTGTAGTGGGCAACTATATATGGAAGAACAAGAAACCCTGCTATAGCAGGGGTAAGCTTCGCTCTCATTGGAAGGATGGTGGATGGGGTCTCCCATGGCTTGAAGGATATGCCTGGGCCTACTCAATGGCACAGTCCCTAAAATGGTTCACTACTCTGACCTCAGACTTTCTGCAATGGCTGCATATGGAAAAGGCCATAGCTCAGGTTCATAGCCTCCCCCTTTTATTATATAATCCACTACCCAAGTTTTTGCGACCCCACCCCTTCATAGAATCAGCACTTAGTATTTGGCATAAGGTGCACAAAAAGGTTCAGGCTAATCCCACCCCCCTTCTCTACACACCTATCTTTCACAACCAGCACATCTTGATGGACAACAAGCCTATCTATTGGCCCCATTGGGAACACGCTGGCATTAAAGTTTTGGCAGATATCCTAGATGAAACTGGTTCAGGAATGAAACCCTTTCAAGTCCTGGCCCAGACGAAAGCCTTAAGCAAAACGGACTTCTGGAGATACCTACAACTTCGTAGCTCCCTGGTTACACTCCTTAAACCGAGTCCATCGACTCAGACTACTCCTCAGAGGATCTCTGTCTGGCTCAAGCTTCCTAGGGGACAAGCAAGTAAAATATATGCAGACATCACAGAGAGCATTCCCTCCCAATCCTGGGTTTCAAAATCAAAATGGGGAAAAAGCAATTAAAATTGAAATAGAGGACACTCAATGGGATCCCTGCTGGAAATTGGCACATTCCTGCTACCCAGATGCCCGCAGCAAACTTATTCAAAATAAACTGTTACACCACTGGTACAGAACACCAGTTGTGTTGTACAAAGCAAAGCTCCTGAATACCAACCTGTGCTGGAGATGTCAGGCTCAACCAGGAGATCTCTATCACGTTATTTGGCACTGCTCTCTGTTGACCCCCTTCTGGCAAGCTGTCACTCAACTAGCCAGGGATGTCCTTGGCTTAGCAATCCAACCGAACCCCCTTTTGTGGATCTTGCGCCTGCCTCCTCCTGGATCTAGTCTCAGACCCCACCAAATCCAATGGCTGGCCCTGGGTCTAGTCTCAGACCCCACCAAATCCAATGGCTGGCCTTGCTAAGTATCTCAGCTAAACACCTTATACTGTCACTGTGGAGATCCACTGAAATCCCCACTGTATCAGAATTCCAACAAGCTCTCACCCTGCTTGCCACACTTGTTCGTTTATCATACTCGGCACTTAATAAGTTAGCGTCCTACGTAACATGTTAGGCTCCCTTCCTAGCTTACTTGAAACCTAGGACTGGAATAGGGTGAACCCTCATTGGTGATTTATAACTTGCTTTACCCCTTAAATTACTCCCGATATGAGAGACTCTTAGCTCTGATGTGATACAATTAGCCTGGCTTGCATATCACTTCTTGTAACCCTAGTAGTGCCTGTGTTTTCTTCATCATGGTAATATTTATCGGATACCCAGTCACAATTTTTATGTTTGGTTTTGTATCTCTGAATGTCTTTATGCTATCATGTATCATCCAGAGCAGAGATTCGAGGGCTTCCCCCCTCCTACCCCTTCTGAAGTCCATTACAACGGCACTATGTGAAATATCTGTTGTGCATACTGAAGACTATGGACATCTTGTTGTAAGATCCTTCTCTGCTGCTACAATATACTCTGTACTTTGTTATGTGATATTGTTTCTATGCTGAAAACTAATAAAATTATTAACTGAAAAAATGTGTTTAATTATGTTTTTTATAAATGCTATTCCTCAGCCGTGGGTTATGCAGGATTTACCAACGGTCATGTGACATGTTTTCACCAATGATGTTACAGGATTTTCACACACCATTGTATAATGGGTGATTTATCCACTTCTTGTGTGGTTAAGTCACTCGGCTGCGCCTTGTGATACACCATACAAGGCATGGGTAAATCCCCAGTAACCAACACCCCGTTGTGCCTCATTGATTAAATATACAGTCACTTCAGATTAAATAGAGAAGAGAAACATTAGGTGTGTTTACATGACCTGATCTGCACCATTGCGAGCAGTGCAGTTGAGTTGAACTGGTACAGATCAGGCCATGTAAACAACTTACAGAGCGTTGTAGGTCGCTCCCTTGTGGCAAACTACGATCCCTGGTTTGGTGGGATCCTGTACCAGTGTATGAGTTTTTCTGCAAGTGTGTAAACATGCTGCTCTGCTTGTACCGCTGCAGCCCCATGGCATGCCGCACACATACAGTGTGCAGCTGCATTCCATACTCCTCAATCTGTATGTTACCTGAACTGGGGCGGAGAGCGAGTTTCGGTGCTTGTTCCTGGGACCTTGTTGGCGGGCAGCTTGAGGATAGACGGATTGGATTTTCGTGAGTTCAGTAAGGTGGAATCGAAACTAGATTGGCATTATTGTCAGTGATGCTGGGCCCCCCCATTGGAAATTCAGCTAAAATGCCGGAAATTCACTCGTTCCGATGCGGGGGGGAAGGGTCCGTGTAACTCCTGAGCAGCATCACTGCAGCTTGAATGCCTCAGCCTGCACCACAACGCAAATGCAAACTGGTACGTAGTGTAAACACCTATTAACTGAGAGGCATCAGTTGCACATATGGGGAGAGTAGAAAACGAGAAGGAGAAGGCAAATAAAGGGAAGGGAGCAAAGGGGGTTGGGGAAGGGGAAAAGAGACGAGGAAGGAAATAATTTAATAATACATAAAAGCCAGTCCTGCTTACACTGACTTTATTTACACTCCTGCAACACCCCAGGGGTCTCAGAGACCCCAAATCCTGCTATCTACTGGGGATTTTGGTCACACAGCTAAGAAAGTCCTAAAGAAATATTGGCTATCCCCCACCATTTTGACTGTGACTGCTTGAGGGACGTGGTAGGTGAACCACATCTATCACATGAACAAAATAACACACGCCCTTAACAACCGAGAAGAAATGTGCTCCTCCTGCTACAACATCTGGTTATTGCACGCCATGAGCAAAGACCCTACTTTAATACTCTGAGTACTTACAGTTGTACTACTATGCCTCCCCATGGTACCCCTGCAATAGAAGGGACATGTGAATGGTACATACCAAGCTACAGCTGAACAAAATGGGGAAATAGCTCCCTTCGTTCATTTTGCACCTCCCTCCCAGCGGTGTGTGCCCCCTCCTAGGGTTGTCACCCGTCCTGTTTTTGTGGGGATCGTCCTGTTTTTAAGGTCCTTGTCCCAGGAAATCTGAAAATCTTCCCTGGACATTAGAAGTCCCGTCTTTTGTGGTAACATTATTTTTTAATGTCATTCTCGCACTAATTTCTTGCCCCAAATCATCCTGCATAATCAAACAGTCCAGTAGCCGCCTGCCACCTGTCATCTCAGTCCTCCCAACATGTTTTGGCTACTGTACATGTCACCAGGCAATGGACAGGCAGGCTGGCCAATGGGTAGTGCTGCTACTGCATCTGCGCAGACTAGCTGTGCTGAGCAGCGAATGCATGTGTGTTTCTGTCTCTTGCTCAGTGGAACTTCATGTGGACTGGAGCGGAGCACTGCACAGCAGCAATACCTCGTCTGGAGTCAGCACCCCTGGCTAAAACATAGTCACTGGTCAAGCAAGACTGATCTGACAGCAAGTCAGAGACATGTATACTGAGTGCTCTCAGTTAAAAAAAGTAAGAGAGCTGGAGTAGCAGCCTCCTGTTACTCATTGCGAAGATGAAGCGGGGACAGCCAAGCAGATTTTCAAGTAACAGAAATAATTCTATTTTGGCAGTCCTAAGCACAGGTTATTGCCCGCTAACCTACTGGGGGTAGCTTGCAAATCTGTGTGGCTGTCCTTGCTGTTCTGGAGTGCACACCACTGGAACTTCATTATTACTACAAGCTGGTGGCCCGGGTTCTGCACCCCCTCACCCAGTTGTTCATGGTGGCCCTTTTGGGATTGTCACTCATTGTGGCCTGCTCCCTTACCTGCCGCCGGCTTGTGCTGCCTGCCTGGAGCTGAATTTGTATGCTAGGCCATACCCCTAGCGGCCCGCCCTGGCGTCCGCCGCCTCCCTGCCGATCGGTCCCTTGATCCTTCCTCCCAGAGAAGGAGAACTTTGAAGAGAAGACCAGTATAGCCAGGTCCTAGCCTCAGCCTCCAGGACCATTGGGATTTAAATGGTTTGGAAAGGAATGGGACAAGACAAAGTCAACAGCAGCCTGCCAGTCGAAGAAGCAAACTCAACAAACAAGGTGGAGATGGAAGGTAGTGAGTGGTCATACAGGGAGAGAGAGAGAGAGAGAGAGAGAGACGTAACTGAGACAAGAGTCAGAGGGTCATTTGCACGTTGCACTGGATGCAGCAGCATAGCAAATCGGTGAGATCTGGACATTTATTGTCTCTTGAAAGTGTTTTAATCAGCAGCTACCTGTCACCAAATACATACGTGATTCAAGAAAAACAAAGTCCCTGACTTGTCACTCACTGTGCAGTTCAACAGTGAAGTGCTACTTGAATTGCTATATACTGTATGTGTTGTTATAACTTACGCTGCCAAAAAGTAAGAGTCAGAGAAGGGCACTTGACGCAGCAGCTAATGGGTGAGATGATCCGCCCTCCAGTTGACCAGGCAGAGTCTCCCACTTTTTCCCTGGAGTCAGGGGTGTTTGGTCCACAAATAATTTTTTCTTCCTGGGGTCAGGGGTAGGCAAGACATAACAAAAGTGTGTTTAATCTTCAATAAAAGCCTAAAACTCACCACAGAGCATCTAAACCCCAGAGTTTCTGGGGGCCTAGCAGCCTCCAGACCCCTGTCCGTTATGTGTCAGATGTCCAGGTTTTTTGTACTTGGGAGGTGGCAATCCTGCACCTGCCTTGGCTGCATTCCTGGGTCAACTCACAGCTCTAACACAGATTCCACAGCCTGAGCACCATTAGCTGTGTAACTGCAACATACAGTAATCTAGATTCCCAATGAACACCTCCCCCGCACTGTCCCTTGGGGGGGGGGGGCTGAATTACCAAAAGTAATGGTTGTCTACAGTGTGGTAAAGTTTGCAATTAAGAGACCCACAACAGTGCCGGCCTGGTGGCGCTGAGGGTTGAGGCGCTGGACACCACACCTCACGCCACGCCGGTGACCCGGGTTCGGGAATGAGCCCGGGCCAGCAGGGGAGAGAGAGGATTGAGTGTCCGGAGAACTGCTCTCCTCTCTTGTGGGCGTCCGGGCCCCTGCCCGATACCGCAGCGCACCCCAGTGGCAGCCGGAGGCACTGCAACATGCAGGGTTTGCTAGAGGGGACGCAGAGCTGCGGCAGGCGTGCCTGGCGCAATTGCACGTCCAAGCTCTGCCAGGGTGGTGAAGGGGAGGGGACGTAATGCAGCCAAGAAAATCCCTGCTCCTGGAAATACGCAGCGGCACTGCCCACTCGACCACATTCCACTGGCCGGACTCCTCCAGCTCCTGGGCCGAGCCTAGTCTGGCCCGCATTACAGATAGAGTGCCCAGGATGGAGAGTGCGGCCCCACCTTGGGAGGGCTCAGAGCTGAGGAGATAGGCTGGTGCCAGGAAGCTGGAGAGTTTCAGGCCCGGAGGTAGAGATGAGGATGTGTGGCTGCCCGAGAGAGTTCTCCGGGGCCCAGCAGAGCCAGAAAAAGACTATTACAAAAAAAAAAAAAGAGAGTGACCCATAACAGTTTGCATTCACAGTCTTTTATTCTTGATGCAACAATGTTCTGTAATGACCTTGAAAATTGAATAAAGATTAAATTAACATAAACAATACATAACAAAGCAGCAGAGCACATAGTATGTTACCAGCTGAAAACCTAAGATAAACATATGAGGTAGGGACAGAGGGTAAAGAGGATCACGAGGGAGGCCAACACAGATATACAGTAGAACAATTTAAAGAATAGTGACTGCCTGGTATAAGGGTACCAGTGGTTGCAGTCCACTTAGATTCCTTTTGCAACAATGCTTTGATCCTATTCTCCCTCTCTGTGGGTGTTGCAGTTCTTGAAATCTGAAACCTTCACACTTGAGCCCTGTGCCTCCTTAAAGTATGCATCCAGAGCGTTTTCCTGTATACTTCCATTATCTTTTGCCTATCAATATTTGCTTTAGACCAGTGTCTTTTAGTGATGGTGGTCTCACCTGCCAGATATCGCCCCCCCCCCCCATTTTTATTTAACATATTTAACATCCCTTTGGAAATAACGTTGTGTGGGTGCTACAAGTGGATCAACAGTGGGGTCACTATTGTTCATGGCTTACCAACAGTTATCAGTTTTATAGGTTTTACAGATTATGTATTACAGCTATTTTCCACACCGTAATTGGGCTCATACCTTAAACGCTGGCACCTGAGTGCAGTACTTTGGGGAGGTTGCTGTACTTTTGGGGTGTACCAGACTTCGGATGAGATGATAAACCAAAGTCCCTTCTGGCCATCTCTGGTGCTGTCCAAGTGGAACTAAAATGAACCCAAGGCACTTTTCACAAAAGTAGGGATTTTCCCCCAGTGTCCTGGCCAACATTCCCCTTTCCACAAAACCGAGTCATGCAACTGTCCAAGGCTATGTGTGGGCGTCGATGTGCAAAATGGCTGCCACTACATGTTCAGTCACTTCACTATCAATCTAGCATTGCTCGTAAAGCACTTTGGAATGCAGTGTGTATGAAAAGCACTATAAAAATGCTGATCATTCTATTTGAAACTTTTGTGAACCTTTACTATTTGGTCGTGCAATGTCTGTTAATATAAAGCAATTGATTTGGCAGTCAGATGGAATTTGAACTGTGTAGTTATTTTGTGTACAGTCGTGTTTGAACATTGCTGTCTGCACCTGCACTCTTTGTGGTATGAACCGATGCCTCCTGATTAATTTGTATGTACCAGTGGTGCTTTATGTTTGAAACGGGATATTTAGGAGCTCTGCCCCCTGACTGAGCCTTGTTTGTAATGCTGTGCGTATGTTTGAAAGCTAATTAGTCTGTGAAGGCTACTGGAAAATAATGAAATGAATATATCGATTGCTCATAATGTATTCTGGTGGATATCACAACCACATCTGGTGGTTTCATTTTGAACTCTGATGGATGCTACGCTGTTGTGTATATTTCCACAGTCTCACTGCATTACAGCTCTGTTTGGACTATCCTTATGGGATTATTAGGATTTATGACAAGAAAAAAATCTAGAAATTTCATTGGCCAAGATACATCACCTGGCAATGGATTAAGTAAGTAATAATACCCGACAGGGTGGGCGTTATTGGGATATAATTACTGGCCAGCAATTTTTTCCATAGGCTGACCGAGTTATAATTTGCCGTTATAACGGCAAACACGCGCCACGTCAATCGAGAACAGCCACTCCCTGATTGGCTATTAATGTCCTACTGGGCGGGTTTCCACTCGTGAGCAAACATGGTGCGTCCTTACCCGCATAACGAGGAGCCAAGAGGAGCCGCCGAGCCGCCAGACCGAAAGTACTCAATGTCTTTTTTAAAAAAAAAAATTAAATAGTCATTTAACTATCTGGGTGATCGCGCCATTCGAAAGCCGTAGAAGACAACATGAACGGCTCATACCTCGCTCCTTGAGGTAAGACGATCGCGATTTCCACACAGAACTTTGGCCAAAGATAAAAAAAAAAAAAAAGCAATGATTAAAAAACAAACTAAAAAAAAAAAGACGACTGGAAAGACAGACAGGGTGTGTGTGTGTGTGTGTGTGTGTGTGTGAGACAGAGAGTCACTGTGTGTGTGTATGTGAGACATAGAGTCAGAGTGTGTGGGTGTGAGAGAGATTCAGACACAGGGCTGGAAAAAATTGCTGTCCAGCAATTATAAAAATAAATAGAGGAGTAGTGTGTGTAAACTCGGATTTTACACCCTGCGTGAGATAGATTTATAAACCCGAGGCGAATGTAGCATCCCACAACTCGGGTGTGTATAAAATCTCGTTACACACACCACCCCATATATTATTCTCTATATAATGGACCACCCAGGGGCGTAATGAGGCGGTGGAGGGCCTTATAGCCCCTGGAAAGACCGTTATATCCCATAACGCCCACCCTGAAGGGTATTATTACACTTAGAAAATGGGCTTTTTTCTAAAAAATAGAAAAAAATTAAAAATATATGTTTAAAAAATAAATATTATAAGTAACTATTGTAGTAAAGTAGTGCCTGTATTTGTGAAATCACCACTGGAGGGCACTGCATTATTTTTGTTTTTAAATTTTATTTATATGAGTATGCTGTGCAGGTTAAGCATCATTGCTGTTTTGTCTCCTGATACCCCCCCCCCCCACACACACACGCAAACGCTGACACAGATGAGAGAATTTATTTTGATTTGTGTAATACAGCGTCAGTGGGAACAGGCAAATATTAGCGTGCCAATCTGGAGACTGGCTGTGAAGAGAGGTAAATGTTTCTGATGGCGTTTGAAATGTGGCATGATTTTCTAGCGGTAGCATGATAAGATGCTGTGAGGTGATACGAACGGGAGTGCTTAGTATGGCAAAGGAGAGTTTGTGTTGCTTCCGAAATTTTTTTTCTCGAGGGAAACAGTGTGGTTGAATGGGGGATAGTGCTACGGTAGTGTTATTGTGGATGGGGATGGATTTGGGGGATGGGGGTACATTTGGTTTACTTTAAAAATGTGTTTGCTCTTTGTTTTCAGTGGGGAAGTTTAACTCTTTTTATTGTTTGTACCAAGGTAAATATCGATAAACAAGTGGTGGAAAAGATGGCGGCTTGAGTGTCTCGCAATTTTGGTGGCCCCAGGATTTCCTTAGTAATGGGGCATGTTAAAGTGGTACTCGTTATTTTGCGGGCATTGCTGAGAAGTAACAACCCCGGTGCCAGCGTCTCTCAGCCAATCAGTAACATAGAAACATAGAAGTTGACGGCAGATAAGGACCGCAAGGCCCATCCAGTCTGCCCATTTATTTTTCTACCTTATAAATGTGCCATAGGCCTTTGCTCTGTCAGTGACCTATCTATTCATAGTCATTTGTAATACTCCCTTATGCCTATCCCATGCCTGTTTGAAGCCCTGCACTGCATTCATAGCCACCACTTCTTGTGGTAAGCCATTCCATGCATCTACCACCCTTTCTGTGAAAGAATTTCTCACATTCCCCTTAATCGGCCTCCTCTAATCTCATGCTGTGTCCTCTTGTCCTGCTATTTTTCTTATATTTAAACATGTTAGACTCTTTCACCTTGTTTATGCCCTTAAGGTGTTTGAATGCCTCGATCATATCACCTCTCTCCTCCTTTGCTCTAGGGTATACATATTGAGCTCCATTAATCTGTCCTCATGTCTTCTGATGCAGTCCCTGCACCATTTTGGTGCCCTTCTCTGGACTGCCTCAATTTGGTTAATGTCCTTTTGAAGGTGTGGCCTCCAATACTGTACGCAGTACTCCAGATGGGGCCTAACCAATGTCTTGTACAGAGGATTATTACCTCCCTCTTCACGACTTTGATACCCCTACTAATACACCCCAACACCCCTAGCCTTACCTACTGCTTTAGAGGTCTGCTTGGATGATTTCAGGTCATCAGTGATGATGATGCCCAAGTCTCTTTCTTCCTTTGTGACTGCTAGCAACTCCTCCCAGCCTATAAGTGGCTTCAGGGTTTCTCTTCCCTATGTGCATGATTTTGCACTTCTTTTGCATTAAATCCCAGTTGCCACTGTTCTGACCATTCTGCTAGTTTATCCAGATCTCTTCTCATTCTGCCCACCCCATCTGGATCATCTACTCTGTTGCAGATCTTGGTGTCATCTGCAAACAGACAAGCCTTACCTCTAGTCCATCTGCGAGGTCACTAATGAAGATGTTGAATAGGACTGGCCCCAGGACTGATCCTTGAGGTACCCCACTTGTGACTTGCATCTCTTCTGACTGTATACCATTTACCACCACTCTCTGTTTTCTGCCAGTCAACCAATTTGCCACCAGTTGACCAACTTCTGACCCACCCGAGCCTACCTAGCTTATTTATCAATCTTCTATGTGGAACAGTGTCAAAAGCTTTGCTGGAAGTCAAGGTAGGCGACATCAACTGCTCCCCTTGGTCCACCACTCTGGTTACCCAGTCAAAGAAATCTATGAGATTAGTTTGACAGGACCTTCCTTTGTAAACCCATGCTGTCTTGGATCCTGTGCCCCTATGGATTCCAGGTGTTGCACTATCCTTTCCTTAAGGAGTGCCTCCATAATCTTGCCCACTACTGAGGTAAGACTGACTGGTCTGTAGTTCCCTGCCTCCTCCCTGCTACCACTCTTGTGGAGCGGGATAACATGAGCCCTTCTCCAGTCTTCTGGGACCTCTCCTGTGCTCAGAGACTCACTAAACAATTCTGCTAATGGCTCTGCTAGTTCCTCCTTTAGCTCCTTAAGTACCCTGGGATGTATGCCATCAGGTCCCATTGCCTTATCCACCCTGAGCTTAGCAAGCTCTTGTAGGACCCTTTCTTTTGTGAAGGGAGTAGTGCTCACCTCCCTCCCCCCTGTGTCCATGATGCTGAGCTGTGGGCCCTGCCCTACCTTCTCTTCAGTAAATACTGAGCAAAAGTATCTATTTAGGATAGTTGCCTTTACAGGGTCCTCCTCCTCACATGCTCCCTTTTCTCCATTAAGCTTAGCAATACCCCCTCTGGACTTTCTCCTTTCACTAATGTATCTATAGAAAGTCTTGTCACCTTCTTTTACTGTTCGTGCTAGTGTTTCCCAGTTTGGGACTTTGCCTGCCTTACTGCCTTACCTGCTTCCCTTAGGGCAGTTTGGTATGCCTCCCTATCTTCATCCCGCTGTGTTCCCTTATATTTCCTGAAGGCCAGCCTTTGGCTCTGACCTTTCTGCTACTGTATTTGAGAACCAAAGTGGTTTCCTTCTTCTTTTGCACTTCCTTTCTGTCTAACACAATGGGATGTTGCTTCAAGTATTGCATCCTTAATGCTTGCCCACTTTGCCTGTACCTCCTCACCTGTGTTTCTTTTGCCAGGGCTAGCTTAACTCTGTTGGCCATCTTATCAAAGTCAGCTCCTCTGAAGTCCCATATTTTTGCCTTGGAATGGGATGATTTAGATGTAGTAGCCAAATTGAACCATACCATGTGATGGTCACTGGCCCCAGGTGACCTTCTACCTGGAGATCTGTGATCCCTTCTTTGTTAGTCAGTACTAGATCTAGGATAGCCCTGTCTCTTGTGGGTTGCTGTACCAGTTGTTTGAGGCCCTCCCCTGCAGGAATCCACTATGAGTCTAGTTCTGGCAGATGTTCCTGCTGGTATTGACCAATCTGTATCTGGCATGTTGAAGTCTCCCATTACCAGAACCTCCCCTTTAGCTGTCATGTTTTGTATATCTTCTAACAGTAATGTGTCTGTGTCCTCCCCCTGGTCTGGGGGCCTGTAGACAACCCCAGTTCTTATGGCTGTCCCATTTCCTGTTTCCAGGGTGACCCACAGTTCTTCTGGCTCCTTATGTAAGTAAGCTTGATTTACGATGTTTGCAGGGTGCCCATTTTCTAAATCTCTAATAATGCATAGCCATTCATAGCTTATTACTTACTTAAAGAGCAACTAACCTGGTCGTTGTGAAATTTCCCCCCGAAGAACCATAAAGAAGCCTTACCTGGCCACAAGTCATATGCTGCCAATATTTCCATTTTAATTGCCCCTATTTAGGAAGGAAAGGGACTGTATTTTGGCTCCATGGTGGCATGCCGATTCCTTCCAGTTCCAGGCACCTTCTGCTACAACGATCAGCCTCCGATCTTTCCCCCCGTGCTAGCACATTTTGTGACTTCACTATAAGGAGAGCACAGAGGCATGCTACATAGACATGAATGTGGCTGTTTTTTAAAGTAAATGTTTTGTAGTTTAGATGGCCGTGATTTGTTCCAAATGGCCATCTAAACTACGAAAAAAGAACTTAAAAAAAATGGGCCCATTTATGTCTATGAAGCGCTCTCCATGTAGTGACATCAGAAAACATGCTAGCACAGGGGCGTACTCTCTGTAGTAGAGGTACCCACGGGTGAAGGATCAGTGCGCCTGCTCTACTTGAGCCAAATACGTATCCCTTCCTTTCCTAAATAAGGGCAATTAAAAAGGGTATATTCATAGTCATATGAACTGTGGCCAGATAAAGCTTCTTTATGGTCTGGGGTGGGTGGGGGGCACCAGGATAGTGGCTCTTTAATGGACTGCCTCCAAATGTGGCAACATTATAGAAAGTCATATCCTGTAATAATTGTTTGCAGCTTGATCTGTTTCCTGTGATCTGTAGTTGTATAATTTTCTGCTTGTTTTTATTGCTGAAAACATAAAAATAGAGTTTTAAAGCCAAATTGGTCTAGAGGAAGTTCCAGTCAAGATGCCGTCGTTGTATAACATCACGATCTGAAACTAAAGAAAAAACAATATCAGTAGCTTTTTCTAAAACTTCTGCAGGCTCAGTTTTATAGTTGCAACAAGGCACTCCAATGTTATGCTGGTTCATCTCACTTCTTGGGTGGTTGACAGCATGAGGTGGGCACAACCCACCCAGGGCATGATGTCATCCCAGCATAACAAGCTCTTGCTGTACAGAAGGGTGAGAGCAACGCTAAGCGTTTGGAATTAAAAGCTATTGTGGGAGGGAGCTACACTTGCTGTTTGTGCAGAAGCAAAGCAAAATTGGTAGAGGTTGTAAAAAGTTTTGAACAAATGCCTTTTCTTGATGCGTTTTGGAATAGGGTTTACTAGAAACAGCTTGAGCTCAAACAATTTATCACATGCAGTACACAAGCTGTGGTTTATTTACTTAACTGTAGTTGCAGAGTCTTCTATGTAGGATGCACTACTTGCCCGCTGAAAGTGAGAGTAGGGGAACATATTAGGGCCCTGCAACAAGGCGATGAAACATATGCCATTGTTCAACATGTGAGAAAAAATCCACAGATATCTCATGAAGTTAAGTTCATTGGTATTGAACATGTTATGTTAGGCCCCAGGGGAAGTGATATTAAAAAGCTGATAGGTCAGCGTGAAAGCTTTTGGATTTTCAAGTTGGGACCACGTGGGTCCGATGGACTAAAGGAAAGCATTGATTTGGCAGCATTCTTAAGGAAATTTAGATGCTAAATATGTATATTTCAGTAAATAGGGCATCTTTAGATGCATTTTTACCTATATATGCTACACAAATCACTGTTCTCTCATTGCCTTTATTACCCTGGCTGGGTTGACAAATATGAATTACCTATAAAGGTATTTTTATACTTAAGCGTATGTGCCTGGACATGGTAACTGTTCAAATCCCGACACAGGCCTGTTTTAGGTATGATACCTTTAAATTTTAGGCTTTTGCCTTACATATTTTCTGAACAAATAAATACATATAAAGTATGGTGGTATAGGGACTGTACATTTACTTGTGTCCAAGTTAAATGCTTATTGTCATTTATTTATGTGCTTTTTATATATAATTTATGTGTGAGAGATGCAGTTGGTATTATATAGGGCTGGGCGGAGAGCAAAATGTGCCCAGATATCGGATCCGGATACCCTGTGGCTACTCTCCGATTGGATCCGGTTTTGCCTCGGGTCGGATAGTAGCAGCTTTTTCTCAGAGGGTATACAGGGTGCCCTTCAGCTGACGTGTTCAGTAGATCTTTTCTTGAGCTCCTGCTCCAGCTGAAACCTCTGGTGCACTACTGTAGCTCCCTAAAATAAGACATCAATTGGCCGGTAACCAAGACTCATTTTTATTTTTTCTCTTATCCCTCTCATTAGTTGGCTCTGTCTGTCTCTCAACCCCAGAGTAGAATCATTTTTTAACATGTTAAAAACCAGGAAAAGGGACGAATGCACGGAAACTGAAGCCTTTCACTTCGGGTGCACTTAAATCGGTAGCAACAGACTGAGCTGTCAGAGAGTGCAGCTGGAGCAGATATTTCATGTATTTGGCTAACCTCCCTGATCCAGACCATGCTGTTGATTGAGGGAGGTGGGGACAATTTTACAATCATATCCAAGTGCCTCTGCAGTTAAATAAAAAAGGCTTATGGATTGGAACATATTTCAAATAAAATGACGGGCCTGCATCCACTGTAATAGCCAGTTCCAGCTGCTTGCTTAACAGATCACTACTCTCCCCGTAAGTAGATAACTCTTTTGTGATGAAGGCCACTGAAGTACCACTTAAGTACCATCTGGTAATTATCACCTAATCAGGCACTTAAAGATTAAACCAACTGACTGTATTAAGCGCATCTGCTATTAGCAGACTTCATTGTACCTGGAGCCATAAGTAGTAGAATACAGATCCCCCATCTCCCTGCGTGCACCACATCACCTGCTGGATCACCAACTACCCGAGCCGATATACACAGCAGTATCCACTCTGGTCGGATATCTGTCCATCCCTAGTATTATATATGTGATTGTGCCTTTAAATGACTACTTGTTACCATATATGTATTGTATGTGATTGGTGAATTTGATTGATACACACACCCCTTTGCACTATAAATGTAGAGCCCTTTGCACTTTGTTTCAGATCACTCTGAGGAAGCTTGACAGAGCCCAGGAGAAACATCAGTGCATAGTTTTAACAGTTTGCTGCCAGACCTTATGTCTTTCACATTTTGCTGCTGCTAATTTTTGCACCATGGAGTTCAGTAAAGTACTATGATTATATTTTCAATGTGTCCTGGCTGCAGTCTGTGCAACGGGTGCTGTTATTCGTCTTTCGGATGAGACGTTAAACCGAGGTCCCATCTGCCTGGATTGATGGTAGTTCAGGTGGATGTTAAAGATCCCATGGCACTTATCGAAAAGAGTAGGGGAATGTCCCCGGTGTCCTGGCCTAATTTCTCTCATTCACTAAAAATTACCACAAACAGCTTAATCTGGTTCAAGGTCAGTTGGCATTCATCTGTATCCCCCTCCCCCGGGTCGTGCCTGAAAATAGGCAGGATTTGTCTAGTGCACTTACCCGGTCAACAAAAACTAACTAAATAAATAAATAATACCTGCTTCATGTGAGTTCATTTACTTTTTACTGGCACCGTTGCCCCAGTTTACTGGTGCTCATATTTTTTGTAATTGCCTTGTACAAAAGACAAAGCAAAATTGGTAGAGGTTGTAAAATGTTTGGAACAAATGCCTTTTCTTGATGCGTTTTGAAGTAGGGTTTACTAGACGAGAACCTGCCACCCTGATGAAGCAGCTCTGGTTGTGAAATGTTTGCGGGCTTATAAGCAGGTCTCGGCCTAATTCTTATTATTTGCTAATAATAACAGCAATGCTGAATATTAGGATGACTTGGTTCTTTGATTTCCGATCGGCATGTGTCCTCCTTGGATCTTACAGGTACAGGATGCCTTGCTGTGATTTTATCTTTTTCTGATCATGGTGCCAGGACGCCGGGCTAGCATTGTTTTATTCCCGCACTGCACGTGCCCTGTCATGCCTAAATACTTAATTTTGAAATGGTAACACCTCTCTGTTATTTTATTGGTTATAAATATTCCAACGGCTGGTGCCCTGTCCAACTGAATGTAGCATCCTCGGGGTCGTGGGCAATCGCAAAGCAAACCTTTGTATTCTGCTTTTGCCTCTTTTCCAGTCTTGGGCCCCTGGAATGTTTTATAGTGAAAAAAGTTAGGGTCACATTTTTGGCCCAGTTTTGTTGCACTGCTGCTTTAAATATTTTTATTGAATTTTTAGAAAAAGTTCAATACCAGATGTATGTAAACATCTTACACAGGGAGGGGTAGAAATTAGATAAAAAATGAGCAGCATTCATTCTGCATCATCGTATTACTTCATACTAAGGTAGATATAATCATTTCAAAACAGCACATAGGGTACATGCACTTTTGATAAGGCATTTTAAAAGGGTACCTCATCAAGTAAGTTCTCTTAACTTACTGCCATCTGAGATTGGTCTCATTATGGGATGCCATGTCTAATTAAGTATGCTGCACTTATCAGTAATGAATGGTCCCAAAAAAAAAAAAAAAGGAAATTGCTGGTGCTGTTAGTGAAATGCTTTCAGTAATAAAGGAGTAGGATGAGTGGGAGTGTGGGAATAACGAGTGGTGTTGAAGGGAGGGGCCACGGTTCCATAGCATGTCTGCATCTACATGCCAGGTGGCAGAGGCGGGGACAGGGTTGAGTAGCCTGCCTGCATCAGTCGGCAAGAGAAACTGCTTTATGGCAAAAAACAAAATACTCACCAATAGAGATGGTGGAAGTTCTTTAAATTAGCTCTGCGGATTAATCCGTTAATTTAGTACAATTCACGGAGTGCGGAACGATCTGTAACATGCAGAATTTTGCCAAGAAAGGTGCAATTTTGCCTATGAATGGTGGAATTTCGCCTGTGAATGGTGAAATTCATTTTTTTTTTTTTTTATCGTACTGCTGTTTTTCCTCCTCGGCAGAGCAGCCTCATACGATCTCCGGCTGCTGGCCCTGCACCTCCGGACTCAGTCGTACGTGCGGGCCACACGATCCCACTTCCCCAGTGAGCCAGCCATTAGTGCTCTCGCACCTCTGGGTACGCGCCCCTGTTGGGTCTCTCCGGGGGCACAAGGCGCGGCCATCAGCCGTGAAGATCGCCCTCTGCATTTTCCACATTTTTCTTCCACTGGAGAGCTGGACATGCAGTGGCGTCCGAGCACGTAGTGCTGATGTCCGCCGCGCTCTTCCCCCCCTGCTGTTGCATGCCACTTGTAGTGCGGCTGGCCTCCGCCAGTCGCCGCTACAGGGCGATGCAAGCCCCACTACCCACCCCAGAGAGAGGAGAGCAGTTGTTGGATGCTCAACCGTCCCTCTCCCCTGCCAGCATGTGGCAGCCTGAGTCCGTTCCCGAACCCGGGTCGCCGGCGAGGCGTGGCGTCCAGCGCCTCAACCCTCAGCACCATCGGGCCGGCATGAATGATGAAATTCTGCCGTTCGCTGTGAAATGCCACACTTTGAGGGTGATTTTCACACTTTCGCATTGAAAACTTCACAATATTGGGCAAAGTTGAAGTGGCTGAGGGCAAGAGGAACTTTGTGAAACTCTGTGGTTGTGAATATCAGCCACTTTGTGGGAACTTTGCCGGCAGAGTAAAACTTTGCTGCAGTTCTACTCACAAACTTGCTAGACTCCATCCTGCTGTTGTGTTCCGAGTATTCCTTGGTGTCTAGTGCTATCCCATGATGCAGTGTGTTCTAGCGTGTCCCTGGTGTCTAGTGTCCTTCTTGATTGCCTGTTGCGGTGCCTCCGTCTCCTGATGCCATCCTGGTGCTGATGGCAATCTGCACCCCTCCTGGACAGCAGTGTCCGGTGATACCCCCTCTCCCCATCCCATGTTCTGCATTCCCTGCTGTCCGTTTGTCCCATTTCCTGTTGTTGTCCTATTCCTACCCCCCCCCCACCCCAGTTTACACAATTTTCAGCTGGCTTACATATTTGCCACCTGGTAAAGGTAACCGTGACTCCACAGCCTTTTTAACCTAAGAAGCAAAGGCCACGCATCTTGGTCATCAGTACTAGGGTGTCCACTCCATTTCCCAGGTACTCTCAAATGACTTTGCATCTGCTCAGGAACATTTTGCAACTCTAGCAGGATTGCAAACTCATGAAGGTTACAAACTGGTCTTTACAGCGACTGTGTGTGCATAACAACTCCCCATTCTGATCTAAATAAATGCCCAAAACAAATTTAGCCATTGTTTTCTGTGGATTTTACCCGTGAACTTCTTTTCTTGACAAGGCTACAGTCAGAAAGCCTCCTGCCTGGGCGCAATATTTCTAGTACACTTGTGTCCATAAGCAGCTAGACTCCTTCCTTCTGACTTTAAAAGGTCACAACCACACAGCGTAACAATAATGTGTATAACAACCTGGAATATATTCTAGACATTTTCCAAGAGTCAGTGGTCTGTAACTGCAAAAAGGTAGAGGTCAATGCTTGCGGCATTCTGCATATATTAGCAGCAGTCCAATTTGGAAAAAATGTGAGGCATAATCTATTTTATTTATTTATTTATTGAAATTTCGGAATTACAATCCTTTGAGTCAAAGACTCCTTCGCAAAGGCTCCATGTCAGTTACAACAGAACATTACATCAAGACAGATTGTACAAAGTTTTCAAAACAGAAATTACATTTTGACAAGTTGTTCATAATTCTAGCTAAATACTGATTGGCTAGCTGTTATCCGTCATTTGAAAAAAAAAATGTGTTTAAAAACGTTATCTGTGCAAATCCGCTAGCTTCATATGCTATAAGAAAACCCTACTGATATTTCTATTTTTTTTAGTTACTCTACTCTGCACCCACTTCTCTCCATCCTCTTCTACCTGCCACTCCTCCACCCTTACATTCCTGATCTTTGGCCCTATCAATTACTTGGTCGCCTGGCACCTCTTTGGGCTTTTTTACGCTGTCCAGTTTCTTCCCCTAACCCTCATATCCTCCCACCTTTCCCCAATCCCCACCTTCCCACACAACTTTTAATACCTTGATATACCTCTTCATTCCTCCCCCCTTAGCCAATAGTCCGTAGAACTCTTTGTCCCATTTATCTGTCCTCAGAGTTGCTTTTTGTTTGACAAGGCCTAGCGGCTGCACTTCTCATCTGTAATGGTACCTATGATAGTAATTCTTTAATCTCCCTGATATTTCTTAGGTCTATGAACTTTTATCTGATGTAATTAGGTCTTGTCTACATGTATAGTTGCAAACGATGTGATTAACTTACCCATGTAACTATCATTTGTCTGCTTGTATGTAGTAATCTTTGCCTGACTTTCCTAAGCCTGTTTTCTCTTATGTGCACTATGATGTGGAACCTGTGTAAAAGAGTCTTGGCTCAAAGGTTGTAATCTGAAATTTAAGTAAATAAATAAAATAAAATTCTTAATTATCCTGACCTTTGCGAGGCCCATCATCTAAAGGAAACATAATCCTCCCTTTACCTTTCTTTTTTTAATATAATTAGAAGGTACCCTTACGTTGTGCCGAAGCTCACTATCTCGACACAGACCTGCCCGGGCAGTATTGCCAGACAGGTTCAATATCCGGACAGTGAGCATCCCGGCACAAGGAATCCTGAGGGACGTCAAGAGGGGTAAGGTAGTAGATGTGATGGCTTGCTACCTTACTCCTGTCCCTGGAATTGAAATCGGCAAGGAATCTGGATGCTGGCTCGGTGATGTTGTGGACTACACCATGGCGGCTCGGCCAGTGTACTGTGGAGGCGTGGGTTCTATCTGCACTGTGGGCGACAGACATTTTAACCCCGTAACTAATTTATTTCCAACTCTGAGGTCCGCTCCCCCTCGGAGTTAGATATGTTAGTTACGGTGGGGGGTTCAGGGGGTGAAGCCAGCCCCCCGATTTGCCTTGTGGTTTTGCAGTCAGATGCCTGAAATCATATTTTTGGGCATCTGATTGATTCGGAAGACTGGAGTACGGGCCAGTGGGGTCAGTATCCTGAGACTCAGGATTTTGAATTTAGGGAATACCATAATATATCCAATTAGAATTTGTATAGACTCTTTAACCTACAATAATCTTTTTTCCCCTTTTTGTAGGATGCCTTGTTGATGCTACCTTTTTCCACACTTGTGGCCTGATTTTCAGTCCCCAAAATCTGCGCAGCTGCAGGTAAAAACTGCCAATAGTGGGGCTTCACTTGGGGAGCCACAGTTTTTCCTGCACACGTCGTATTTTTAAAACGGGAGCTGATTTATTACCGGCTCCCCGATTTACATCAGCTTGTGGATTTTTTTTTATGCTGAAATGTTCGGCCCGGTGGGACCAGGTGTAACATCTCCCGCAGCTGTGCCTGCCGCCAATGTGGAGCTCAGGTTAAAAATAGTAAAAGTCTGCTGGTGCAGAGAATTTGTTCCACACTGTCTGCTTCGGAATGGAACTTAGTCCCAGGTGACTGAAAGTCCATCCCCTGATGCTTGTTTTTAGAATTACTGATCTGTTCAGCAACCCAGTAACATCAGTTGAGCAAAACTGACAGTACGAGGTTCATTGAAATGACTCTACTCAACTGTCGTCTCTGGGTTCTGGAACTGATCATTAATTGTAAAAGTGAATATCGGGTGGGAAAAATGCAGCTGTTCATTAACAAAGGAATCTTAAAAAGGGAGAGGAATCACTTGAAAGTGAACAAAAAAAAATACAGTAGGTATAGCTTAAAGTTCAAATGCACCACTTTTTCCATATTTTTAATAAAAGCTTTAATTCATATGAATTCAAGTCCCTGTGTCATGACTAGTGTGTCCTGAAAATTCGCTGCTGTTTGGTTTTGTAGCTTTCTTTAAATCAGCATTTGTTAATGTGCTCTGTAGTGATTGAAAACAGTGAAGATTTTTCTGTCCCTATCAGAGTGATGACATCATATTTATTTATTTATTTATTTATTAAATCTAGGATTGCAAGTATCTCTGAGCCAAGGCTCTTTTACAGAAGTTCCACGTCAAGTACAATACATACAATTACAACATGGATAAAAAAAAATAATGCCAAGGTTAGGTGAAGCTGTACAATAGAGAATATTATACAGGGGAAGACAAAGTGGAGGGTGGAAGGGGAAAACAAGGGGGAAGGTGGATACCGTTGGGGGGAGAGCAGTCAAAGGCAGTTGTCAAACATACAGACAGGGGGGTGGCATATGGTATAGAATGAACAGAGTGGGGTGAAGAAGTGGGATAAGTGCATGGTGCTGATTAGAAGAAGTTAAGGGGGCCAGTTATATAAAGCAGTCACATGAGCTGGCAGAAATTAGATGAAGGCGAAGTTTGGCTTTGAAAGGGCCGAGTGTAGTCATAGAAGTGATGTCAGGACTGAGATTGTTTAGTCAGCTAGGCCCCCTGTAGGCAAAGGATCGTTGGCCCAATGAGGTGCGGCAATAAGGAACCTAGAGGAGTTGAGTTTCAGATCGTCTGGTATTCCGAATACTCAGTGCTTGGACACCGGGTGGTGCGAGGCCCAAGGAAGCTTTCTTGGCCATAGTGCAGGTTAGATACCTTATGCGGTTGGAGAGCTGAAGCCATCCGGATTGCGCATAAAGGTCACAGATATGTCAGGCGGGGGGCACAAGAGATTTTTTTTTTTTTATTTAGTTTTTGTTGACCGGGTAAGTGCACTAGACAAATCCTGCCTATTTTCAGGCACGACCTGAGGGAGGGAGGATACAGATGAATGCCAATTGACCTTGAACCAGATTAAGCTGTTGGTGGTATTTTTAGTGAATGAGGGAAATTTGGCCAGGACACCGGGGAAATTCCCCTACTCTTTTCGATAAGTGCCATGGGATCTTTAACATCCACATGAACTACCACCAATCCAGGCAGATGGGACCTCGGTTTAACGTCTCATCCGAAAGACAGCACCTCAGAAGTGCAGCACCCCTCTCATGCTGCACTACAGTGTCAGCACTGGGATAGTAACCCAAATGCCAGATGTGGGAACTGAACCCACAGCCCTCTGATCTCCCGGCCTCAGAGGTGAGTGTGCTACCTACTGAGCCACTGACACTGAAAAGAGCCTACAAGCCTTGTTCAGAGATGTTGAAATTCGTCTGAGCGCAGTGGCTGATGCAGAACTGTATATGATTAGGCCGTAATCTATAATGGAGACCACCAAGCTCTGGACAGCGATCCTCAAGGCTTCCGGAGTAAGGTGACTTCTGTGGCGGTATATCAGGCCTAGTCGAGAGTTTGCAGCTTTGGCTACATAGTCAATGTGGGAGCCATATGTTAGGTATGGGTCCAGTGATATCCTGAGATATTTGAATGACTGACCTTGCTCAAGGGTATTTCCGGGGCTGGTAATGATATTAAGGGGGTGTTGCTTGTGCTGGTTGTGATGGCTGCTGAAGAGCATGACCTTGGTTTTTTATGGTTTAGGACCAGCTTGTGCCTACTAAACCAGTTCTCTACAGTGGCAAATCCTTGCTGGAGATTCTGTTGAAGTGGCTCAGGTTCCTTGTGAATGGTGAAAATTGCTGCGTCGTCTGCATATAGAATGATTTGTTCAGAGCAGTACTGAGGAAGGGTGTTAAGGAAAAGACAGAATAGTAGTGGCCCCAGGATAGTCCCCTGGGGGACTCCGGAGTGGACTAATCTGGCATCAGAGAGAACCCCAGCAATTTTTACTCTTTGTGTCCGATTGTCAAGGTAGCTATTAAACCAGTCTGTGGCATCAGGTGAGAGTCCAGAGGACCGGAGCTGTTCTGTCAGCAGACGATGATGAACGGTGTCGAACACTTTTGTCAGGTCGACAAAGACGGCCCCAGTTAGATGGCCCTTATCCAGCGCATTTTGTAGTTCTCCAGTAAGTTCCAGTAAGGCCGATGTTGTACTGTGGCCTTTTCTAAAGCCATGTTGTTGGGGGCATAGGATGTTATATTTTTCCAGGAAGTCGGTAAGTTGGTCAGCCACTGTGCGTTCCAGGGCCTTCGAGAGAGGAGGGAGTATGGAGATAGGGTGATAGTTTCCATGGTTGGTCTTATCCCCGTTTTTGTGGACTGGTGTAACAGTAGCATCTTTCCAAAGGTCTATTGGCTGTGCCTAAGGGAGAGGTTGAAAATATGAGTAAGGGGACCTAGGACCTCTTCAAGAGTAAGAGATAGAAGTTTGAGGTCGAGCGAGTCTCCACTAGTTCTAGACTTGGATATAGCTTTAGTGATATATTTTTGGGCTTCATGTTTCTTTATAGCTTTGAAATAGAATGGGGGTGATTAGATGGGGTGGGATAGCTACATGACTGGAGGTTGGGAGGAGTGGGGAAGCTGCAGGGAGTGGAGGAGACAGAGGCCTGGAAAAAATTCGGAGGGAGAACACTACTTAGGTCAGTGAAAGCATCGTTGAAGGTGTTAGCAGTGACCAGTGGATCAAGGGTGATGGACCCATCAACTTTTAGCATAGATGGCGAGGATTTGGGCTGCTTCCCTGTGATTTCTTTAATGTTCTTCCAGAACTCACTTCCATTTCCCCAGGTATTGGAAAGAGCTTATTTGTAGTACAGGCTTTCTTAAGTCTGATGGATTTCGTGCAGTTGTTGCTGGCACGTTTGTAATTTTGAATGTCGGATTGAGTACCAGAGGCCCTAGCTAGGGCCCAGAGGTGGTCCCTTGATTTTAGCTGTGCCAGAAGCTCACCGGTTATCCAGGGGTTGTTTAGGGCCTTCACTTTTCGCTTTTTGTGTGGGGTGTAGAGGTCACAGGCAGCATTGAAGGATGAGACAAAGTAGTTAAAGAGCTGTGTTGACACCTGTGGCTTTATAGACATGGGTCCAATCATACTGGCTAATGCAAGATTTAAGGTGATTCAGCCGACCACGGGGGAGCGCTCGACTGGTGATGACTTTGGGCGGAGGCTTGTGGATTGTTTGACCATTCACAAATAACAGGGGAATGGTCACTGAAAGAGTCTGGGAGTACGGAGGTGCTTAGGATACGGGAAGGGTGACTGGTCAGGACCCAGTCCAGAAGGGTACTAGTGCCAGTTTTGTAATTTTTTCTTGTGTGGGAGAGGACCATTTGTGAAAGATTTGCTGCCAAGATGGTATCCCTATATGCACCTGCATCAGATGCATGCCAGTAAATATTAAAGTCACCAAGGATGATTGTCTCAGAGCCCATTGGGAGGGTTCTGATAAAATTCAAAGTGGAGTTGAGACTTTTCCCTTGTTCTTTTGGGGGGATGTAGACATAGACAATGGTAAGGGCTTTGTTGTGGGCCCCAAGAAGAATTTTGACTGGGAGAAACTGGGCTGCAGAGTCATGGGTAGGGGTATCGATGGGGCAGCCCACGAGATAGTCCTTGACATAGATTGCACAACCGCCTCCTCTTTTGGATACATGATCAAGTCTGTGCACATTGTATCCTGGTAGGTCGAGTGCCATGTCTGGCATTTTCGGTGCCAGCCAAGTTTCAACAATTGAGAGGATATCAGGTTGGTGTTGATTAGCAAAGATTCGAACGGCATCCAGCTTAGGTAAGAGGCTGCAGGCGTTGATGTTTGCGATGATCAAACCCCACCAGAGGGTTTAGCATGCCAGTCCGAGCTTAAGAGGGTGGGACCTGGATTAGGGTGCACGTTACCAGACATCAGCAGAAGGAGAAACAGGAGCTTCAGGGTACACAACCGGAGTTTTTTATAGGATAAATTCTGTGTCCTTTGCTTGTCTGGACTTAGACAGGGCAGCAGGTGTTTGTCCCGGAGAGTTGGCATATATGATAGTGGGGACAGGTGTGCCCAGTACCCAATTCTGGAGAAACTCAGGAAATGCCAGTCAGGGGCCAGGGCGAGCTGTGCAAGAGAGCAGAACTCAAAGTGGAGTGTGCCTAGATGGCGATAGGGGTATTGTAGTTGGTAAGCAGGGGGAGGGAGAGGGGTAGCAGCACTCAGGAAGGTATGAGAGGTGCAGCAGGGAGGCAAGGATAGAGAGGTGAGTGAAAAGATTGGGACAGAAATACATGGTTAAAGAGGGAAGGAGAAAGAGGCAGTGCTAGGCACAGGTAGTGTGGCAGCAGAGTGGGTGGAGAGGCAGAGAGGGCGGGTTAGAGGAGTGGTATGAAAAGAAAAAAGGGAGGAGAAGCAAGAAAGAAACTGGAGTGAGGAGGATGTAACCACGGAGGTGGCCCAATTGGGTTGAAATAAGGCGGGTCTAGGGGAAAGGTGGGCGGTGCTTGGGTCTATTTAATTAAGTTGGGGGGGTGGGCATAACATTTCGGCACTTTGCGATGCCTGAGACTGGTCTCCGAAAGCACTGAGGTGCAGGGTACAGAAAGGCCATCAGGAGCAGTGGCAAAAAAACCGGAGTCCAGTTGGGAGAAAGTGCAGAGCAGGAGCCAACCGCAGCTGCTCACGGCTTCCCCGGTCCGGGCTGTAGGCTTACCCGGTCTATCTGGTGGCTCTTGTGGGTCCTGGAGTAGAGGATAGGGCGGCTTGCTGGGAGAGCCGCGGCCGCATCAGCAGCGAGCCCGATCAAGGACAGGATCTAGTGGAGTAAATCACAGACAGGTTAGACTTTAGGAAGGAGAGAGACAAAGGGGAAAATGACACCGATTGTGAATCGGGGGGCGTGGAGATGGCAAGGTGAAGTGAAAGAGTTAGCTAGTGGAAGGCAGGGAGGGAGGGTGACCAGGGGCAGCCAGCAATTTGTCCTGGCACCAGGTGAGACGGGGGGCTACACAAATAGGAAAAGGGGGGTTTGGGAGAAAAGAGAGGAAAATTAAGTAGTTGTAGAGAGTCAGAGCAGGAGGCAAGTCAGAGCAACAATTTCAGAAAGTAGGATAAACAGCAATGAACTATTAACATTCATGAGCTACATCGGGAGTTAAAGCATTTAACATGTACACATTTTAAACAGCAGTTATTTTTTTTTGGTTTTCACAGACAAGGACCCAAATGCTAAAAATAAAATTTCGGTACTTTGCTATGCCTGTGACTGGTCTCCGAAAGCACCGAGGTGCAGGGTACAGAAAGGCCAATCAGGAGCAGTGGCAAAAAAAAGGGAGTCCAATCAGGGGAGAAAGCGCAGAGTAGAAGCCAACCGCAGCTGCTCACGGCTTCCCCATTCTGGGCTGTAGGCTTACCTGGTCTGTCTGGTGGCTCTTGCGGGTCCTGGAGTGGAGGATAGGGCGGTTTGCTGGGAGAGCCACTGCTGCACCAGCAGCGAGCGCGATCAAGGGCAGGATCCGGTCTGTCTGGTGGCTCTTGCGGGTCCTGGAGTGGAGGATAGGGCCGCTTGCTGGGAGAGCCGCAGCTGCAGCGAGCCCGATCAGGGGCAGGATCCGGTCTGTCTGGTGGCTGTTGTGGGTCCTGGAGTGGAGGGTAGGACGGCTTGCTGGGAGAGCCACACCAGCAGCGAGCCTGATCAAGGGCAGGATCCGGTCTGTCTTGTGGCTCTTGTGGGTCCTGGAGTGGAGGATAGGGCGACTTGCTGGGAGAGCCGCGGCAGCACCAGCAGCGAGCCCAATCAAGGGCAGGATCTGCTCTGTCTGGTGGCTCTTGCGGGTCCTGGAGTGGAGGATAGGGTGGCTTGCTGGGAGAGCTGCGCCTGCACCAGCAGCGAGCCCGATCAAGGGCAGGATCATATTGGTCTAGCCTGCTGCTTCAGCAGTTAAGTCCCCAACTGACTGAAGAGGCTGAAGCACCTCAAAGTCAGAACAGTGTGTAGAGCCAATTGTTTTCACTCCTAGGTGTTTATTAACCCATCTGGTTTGTGTTAGATAGATTAGCTTAAAATCTATCATTCAGTTGTCATAAAAAGTTGATCATTTTGAGTTTCAGTGCTGAACTGAAGTGTATGAATATTTGTGAGAAATCACCTTGTCTGGGACCCGCCCAGTGGTGCTGGTGGTTGAAGTGCTGGTCGCTACACCTTGCACCACGCTGCAACCCAGGTTCAGAAACGAGCTCGGGCCGCCGGGGATCGGCAGGGGCGAGAGAGGATCAAGCATCCAGAGGACTGCTCTCTTCTCTCGGGAAGGGGCATTTGTTGTCCTGCTCGTTGACTGCCCTCTGGCGATGACCGGGGGGGCACTACGGGTCGGGAGGCACGTACTGACTCCCTTGTGTCAATAGGGGAGGCAGGGAGAAAATGGTGGAAAAAGAGCCTGGCAGGCTTCAAGATGGCCCACCGCATCCTGAGGGCCGCACCTGGTTTCTGGATTGGGTCTCCGAGGGGGGAGGGGCCGGCACCAACCTCCCTGGCCTCGCCACAGAGGGTAAGCTGCTGGGGATTTTCCGGGGGTCGGCAGGAGTGCAGGAGCGTGCAGGACTGGAGAGTGAGTGCCTCCGCAATGAGGGCCGTAGCCACCTGCCAGGGCTCCAGGTGGAAAAGCAAATAATAGGAAAAAAATAAGAAATCACCTTGTCTGTTACAGCTGTCAGTTCTGTCTCATCAAAATTCTGCATTATTTACTGGCTGTATGACACAGGGTAGTTTAATGGATGTAAAATAAACTACATTTTGTTAATTCATAGAAGTAGTGTGTCTTTGTTGTAGCCTCCATAAATCTGTTGTGAGAACAATTTTGTTTTATGTCGGATTGACAAAGAGGTTTCTGCCACACACTGCTATTTCAGGAACATGTATTGTATAAACACACAAAATTCAGTTCTTTGAGGGTTCTTGTGTCAAAATACATAATGTGTGTGTATAACTAGAAATACTATATGGCATCCTAATGCCCCTGTCTCCTGCCCCTCAGTTAAGGCTGCTGCACCCTGCTTCCCTCTGTTTCCCACCCCCACAGTCAGGGCCAGTGCACCCTGTTGCCCCCTGTTCCTGTCTCCACAGATAGGGCTGCTGTGCTGTGCTAAATCGTAGAGTCCCAGTGACTCTGCCTCCACGGGGCTGCTGCACCATGCTGCTGCAGGTCACCAAAGGTGGGGCTTTTGTTGCACCCTGCTGCCCACTTCCGTTGCACCAAATGGGCCGGGCCGCTGCACCACATGCAACCCGTCTCACAGTCAGGGCTGTTGTACCCTAATGCCCCACTGTGTTCTGCCTCACAATGAAGGCTTCTGTATCATGCTGTCCTCTGTCCCCTGCTACCACTGTGCCCTGCTGCAGCATAGAATCTCTTGCCTCCACAGTTAAGGATGTTGCACTACGCTGCTCCCTGCCACCAGTGTCAGATCCTTTAGGACACTGCCCAAACTGCTCGAAAGAAAAAAACCAAAAATACTTTCATCTTGTGTTATGGAGTGGGTGACAGAGGGTATCAGGGTGCAGCAGCCCTGACTGTTCAGGCAGGAGACAGGGGAGGCATTAGGGTACAGCAGCTCAAACTGTGGAACAGGGTGCAGCAGACTTGCCTGTTTGGGACAAGGGCAGGAGGGTGTAGCAAAGGACCTGGCTCTGTTGGCAGGAGGCAACAGGGAGAAACTGCCCCAACTGTGGTGGTGGGGGACAGGGTGCAGCACATGCCCACCTTGTCTTATGGCAAGTGGCAGCATGGTGCAGCAGCCCTAAGTGTGGAGGCATTGGGGTTCTAGGGCACAGCAGCCTTGACTGTGTAGACAGGTGCAACAGCCTTGGATGTGGTGGCAGAGACAGAGAACAGCATGGTGCAGAAGCCTTGACTGTGTGACAGGACACAGGGGGGGCATCAGGGTACAGCAGCTATGACTGTGGGACAAGGCGTGTGTGGTGCAGCAGCCTTGCCCAGTTGGGGCAATGAAAGTGGGTAGCAGGTACAGCAAATACCCTGCCTCTGGTGGCCTGGGTGGGGGCAGCATGGTGTAGCAGCCAGAATTGTGAAGGCAGTGGACCTGGGACTCTATTCCTTATCAGAGACAGCAGCCCGACGGTGGGGACAGGAACAAGGAGCAACAGGGTGCATTGGCCCTGACTGTGCGGGGGGAGGACAGAGGGAAGCAGGGTACAGTAGCCTCAGCTGTTTATAAAGGAGGCAGCCGGGTGCAGCAGCCTCGACTATGTGGAGAAGACAGTGGATAGTGGGGTGCAGCAACTTCAGTTGGGGGAAGGAGGAGACAAGGGGCTCGTGGGGCAGGGGAAATGGTGCAGCAGAGTGCTGCTGCCTCAACTGTTGAGTACGAGATGGGGCATCAGGATGCCATAAAGTATTTCTGTTTATACACGTACATGATGTATTTTCACACAGACACACTCAGCGAACTGAATTTTGTTTGTTCATACAGTACATGTTCCTGAAATAGCAGAGTGTGGCAGAAACCTCTTTGTCAATCTGACATAAAACAAAATTGTTCTCACATGAACATATTTATGCAGGCTACATCAAAGACACACTACTTCTATAAATTAAATTTAGATATATTTTATATCTATTAAGCTACCCTGTGTCATATAGCCGGTAAACAATGCAGAATTTTGATAAGACAGAACTGACAGCTGTAATACAGACAAGGTGATGTCTCACAAACAGTCATACCATTTCGGTTCAGCACTGAAACTCAAAATGGTCAACTTTTTATGAGAACAGTATGATATATTTTAAGCTAATCTATCTAAACACAAACCAGATGGGTTAATAAACACCTTGGCGTGAAAACAATTAGCTCTACAGACTGCTCTGACTTTGAAGTGCTCCATCCTCTTCAGTCAGTCAGGGACTTGATTGCTGAACAGGGTCGGACTGGGAAGCAAAGGGCCCACCTTGAAATTGGCCCAGGGGGGCCTTGGTACTGGCAGGGGAGGCCCTGTTAGGGTCATGGGGGGCCCCCCAACCACTGCATGCTGTAGACAAGTACAAGATGTCAGCATGTATTCTATTCAGAAGAAAGCTATTGTATACTATGAAGAAAGCTATTACATTACTGGAAAATGTATACTCATTATTTCGGAGGCTTCAGTCCCATTGATTTAAAGTGAACTCTGACACCTTGCAAAATGCTGCTAGCCATGACCTGTTAGTCCCACCCTGCAGCAATACTGCAGGAATGCAGGTTACCAATTTAGCAATACTTGTTTCATTAACTGATCCTGCAACATTACATTTATCCAGCTACATGGCTGCAGGTGAGCAGAGAATTCCCTTCAAACAAAATCAATGGTTAAGCTCAACTCCGGCAAGGCACCTCCGGAGGTTGAGGCCCTACCTTTCCCTACCCTTTCCCTTTCTGAGCAATTTGTGAGGCAACATGATGTGAACAGGAGAAAAGAGTGCAGTGCAATGTGTGTTATGCTAAGATTCTGCCAAAAGCAGCCTCTGTGCCCCCAACATGATTGTTACAGTACTATTGTTAGCCCCAATAAAGGAACATGAGGCAGCAACTCACAATGCTCTGCCTTAAGACAGAAATGAGGTTGCGCTCATCTGAAGAGATTGGTGTCCGCTAATTATATACACAGTGAAAAGTTTCCACCAAGGCATTTTCACAAAGTTTTGAAAATTTTTAATTTTGCTTTGGGTTCCCTCATATCTACTTGCATACAGTTTCACTCAGCTACTGAGTCATGTGTAAGTGTTCTATGGCCTTAATAACCCCACTCTATGCTATACATCTGAATGGTCTCAAATGGTGTTATTGATGTCACAGAATGTTCGGCAGTGTGAAAAGAGCATCAGCTGCAGAGTAAAGGGGGATTCAGGGACTGGTTACAAAGGCAATAAAATCAGATGCAACCCAAAAACGTCAGACTCAAAAGGACAATTGAATGCCATCTAGAGGTGTAAACAGTGTAACAGTGTTCTATTGTATATTGATGTTAGTGCTGCTGTATTAAACTGCACTGTATTGTGTGACATGAATTTAATCAAATTGGTACTATGCACACCGAGTCATGGCACATTTCCAGCCAGGTGCAACCAGAGTAAAAGGGAAGAGGAAAAGCACAGGTAGTGTTAGTGAGGGTGGCAATGTATATGTTTAATTGCAGCACATATAAAATGGTTGGTGATAGTTCTTATGAACTAGCATAGAAATTGATGAATTGGGCAAACTAAAAATGCATAGTGCCAGAGTGAAGGGAGGCCAAGCTGGTGCTCAAGTTACCTAAAGCAGGGAAATAGCTGCCAGGATGTTGCAACTGAGGGTGGAAGGGGAGGGGGTAAGGGGTGGTCAAAGGCCCAGCCATGGTAAGAAAGGGTTCAGAAAAGGGTTTGCATGGAAAGACTTGAAAATGGGCCTTGACTCAGCTTACACAGAAGTAGATCTATCCTAATCTTTCCCTACATTTCCTAATTCTAAACATTAGCTGCACAGTACAATCTGTTGTACATTTCCCATCATCATTTGATCAGTTATACTTTAGTCTGTCCACAGTGTCATGTAATTTGTATTTTAATAAAACAGAACTGTGTATCCATTGTGTTTCATTGTCATTTGATCACTTATACATTAAAGTCTGCCAACAGTGTCCTGAGTGTAATTTTATTTTCATAAACTAACTGTGCATCTGTTTTACCACATACAAAGTATAAAGTACAAATTCAATGATAAGGTCTCCATACAAACAAAACCAATAACCAGAACAGTGCATACCATGGTTTTTAGTCAGAAGAAATTAAAATGTATACTTCACGCAATTACATTTGAGGATCTCTTCTGCATGCAATCAGCTCACATTACAGCGAAGACCAGCATGGTAAATATCCCTTTCTTCAGTTCAGACATGATCACTACTCCAGGTAGCAAATACAGTAGCCAGCTTTTTTTTTTTTTTTATATACTTTTATTTTTAGATTTTCAGTTGCTTTATATCAAAGCCACAAAAACATTGTATCCATGACAGTCCATACATAAATCAATTTTAGGGGACGCAGCCCCTTTAAACATAGGATTAGTGCATCAAGGATATGTTGATACCACATATGGGGGAAAACTAAATAGCCAGATTCAAATATATCGAAGACTTATGCTGCATAAGTTAAGCACATGAGCAGTAGGACTTTATTCAAACACAAAAAAAACTAAAGTCCACAGAAAGGACAGCTTTTACCCGCCTGAACTCAGGGTATTGGCGTCATACTAAAAACCTAAAGGTAGTTCCTAAAATAAAGTGAAATCTGGCAGCTAAATCAACGTTTAACTATATTTACTCAAAGCCCAGAATTTTACAAAAATCTCCAACTGGATTTAACAAGATATTGAAAAATTGACATCACATTTTACACTAGGGCTCCTAGAAAGCCTTCCAGCACTAAGCAATTATTTAATAATGGCTCAAAAAACCGAATAGTCTGGAGCAAAGCTCAGCCGGAAAGGCTGAAATACATATAAAGGCACTCACACCGCCTGAAAATATCCATACAGACCTTCCTGTTATATACCACTCGCAACCTGGCAGGGAAGAGCACTGTGTGAGGGATACGATTCTCTCTAAGTCGCCTTCTAATTCCATCAAACTTTTTCCGGCGCATGAGAATCGCATAGCTTACGTCAGGAAATAAATAAACTGCCCTTTCATCTTGCATTAGAGAACCCACTCGACGGGCCAATCTCAGAATGTGGTCTCCAGTTCCAACACTGTCTGTCACCAAAAGTAGAGTGCGTGGCGTGTCCGAATCTGACCTGTATCCTCGAGGTGCAATTCTGTACACCCTTTGCAAGCCAAAATGTGCCAGGGGTTCTTCCACAGACAGTTTCTCTTGAAGCCACTCTTGGATAAACATCACCAGGTGATCTATCCCCTCGGGCATTCCTAAAATCCGAATATGCATGGATTGAGCCTGGTTTGAGTGTCTGTAACCTAGCCCGAAAGTGCGTGTTTTCCTTGATCAGGTTCATGGTAGTTACCATGGCCTTCTCTGTTTTTTGACTTCCTCCATCTCACTTTAGTTTATTCCATGGATGTTTCAACTACAGTCAGTGGAATTGTATGCATCCACTTTTGAATTCAGGTCAGAGACCAGATATCTGCCTCTGCAGTTTTGTCCCAATTGACAATAAAGGTCTCTTCGGGTTCGTGGTGGATGAGGTCTGTACAGTCAGATTCGTCCTAGCAGAGTGAGAGGATCCTGTGGTTTTTCCTCCCGGACCGCCACCTTTCTCTTTACGAGGACTACCCATAGCGTACTTCCCAATGGTACTCTTCAGATTCTCAAAATAGCCTCGAATTTCTGTCTACCAATGGTTAATTTGATTTTTAGAGTAAAGATTTGGAGCGGATAGATTTTGCTGCCAGTTAGCTCGGGCTCCACAGCGCCCCCCACAGTAGTCAGTCTAATCCATTGAATCCTTCTGGACCTGGGTACCTCAACCCAACATCCAGCTTTGGCCCTCTAGTGACAGTAGCAGTAGCCTTCCAGTGTCAGGGTGACAGTACTCGCTTGTATGCTTCAGATCGTTGAATTAGTTTCTGGATGACATCTGCTCGCACTCCATCAAGAAGGTCTCTCTCAATGGCCATAATCATGAATGCCTCTAGTTTCTCTTGTCCCAGCAATGAGCGCAGTCGAGTCTTTATTATCTTTAGCTTGCTGAAAGCTCTCTCACAGGACACCTGGGTAAACGATAGAGTCAACAAATACTGTAGACAACGAACAAGGTTGAAAATGCAGAGAGTGCATGTTGTACTGTGCCAAAATTTTATAACAGCACATTAGGCATTCTTTGCAGGACTTGCATTTGTCTGGCAAATCTCTTCTCTTGTTGCTCATTCTGGTCACTAGTTTCACTTTCAGATCACGAGTGTCGGAGTCTTCGAGTCATGAAAGTCAACATCCTCTGTCAACACATCCGCAGTGTATTCTTCAGGCAGTGATCTTTGCAGTCGCCTGAATATTTTAGCAAACGTTAACAACTCAGTTTAAGTCTGCTACGGTCTACTTCTGCCAAGAATGCCACTTTCTGCAGACTTTCATCTGGTATGCCACCTTGAATTATACTTTCGAAGTGACGTGGTCCATGCAGCTGGTATCCAGAATCAGTTGCTTGTTCTTATCAAAGCGATCATTTAAGCTCATCCGAACTTGATCCATAATACAGTGTACACTTCACATTCAAATCGCTTCATGGGATCTGCCACTGTTCGTCACTGACATTTCCCTGGCATTCTCTTCTTCCTGGATACCTTTTATTTGGCAGATGATCCTCAAGGTCAATCTCAATACCCAACTCATCAATTTCTTCTTGTCTTCCAGCAACAAAGTTAGAAGCTTTTTGCTGGATGTTTATAAATTCAGACTGTTGCAACTCCATCTTAGCATGATCCACCATGCGCCATGCCGAAAGATAGTCTAGTCCCTTAGTCTGCAGATACTTTGATACTGGCCCAATTACTGTAAAGATCTTCATGAACACAAAGGCTATCAAAATGATGTCAAACTTCTTCCATTTGTCAAGCAGTGAATCTGCCTCACTGGCAGCTTTAGCATCAAACTTTCCAGAGGTACTAATAAAAAGCAAAGTCTGGAGGAGTGACACATACAGATTCTTCTCTTGGTTTTCATATGTTCCAAAGATGCATGCCAGTGCTCTGGGTTTTACCCACCATCTGGTTTCACCAATCTTTTGAAGCCGTCTGAGTTTGTCCTGTCCTGTACCATCAATGCTAGATTTCCATATAGTCATCCTTTTGTGCGATTCACTAATGAAGACGGATGTCCTTTGTAGCAAACCAAATAATGTCTTTGCTTCCACAACTGCTTCACTACAATCTGAGACACACAAATTGAGAACATGTGCATAACACCAGGTATAGACACTGTTTGGTGAATCCCTTTATCAAAGCTCATAACCCCACAAACTCGCCTCCACTGTTGGCTGCACCATCAAATGACTCCTCACGATGTTCTTTTCATATCGAGTCCATGCATTTCAAAGTTCTCCTTTAAAACCTTGTGCATTCCTTGTCCAGAAGTGTCCTGCATCTCAACCACAGCAAAGAGACGCTCATGAACTTTAAGGTCCTTCACATACCGTAGAATGATAGCCGCTTGGTCAGTCACACCAATGTCCTGTGTGGTATCCATCTGAATGCTGATCTTCTGGTCCATAGCATCCTTTACAATGCTGTCTCTGATTATCTGCATAATAATCTCGATAATTTGATTTACGGTGGTCTTTGACAGCAAGGTAATCAGCCCTCCACAGCCACGCGCTTCTGAAGTGTCCTTTTCTTTCTCCATTCTCTGCTTCCTTCTCTTGCTCTGCTCTACTACTTTTTGGATGTGTGTATTCAGAGGAACATCAAATTGGGACAACAGAAGAATCAGCTCCAAGAAATTTCCATGGTTAAGTGATGGGTCCTGCACACTGTATAAAGCTTCGTCTTTTCCACGATATGGTAGGCACTGGCGTCCAATAAACTTGACAACTTCAATAATTCTCGCATGACATCTATGTTCTGCTGGACTTGCTTCCTCCGACTTGCAAACATATCTTTGTTCACCAGCGCTTCAACATCAGCATCCATAAGCAGGCCAGATACGCATCCACAGCTGCATTGTGAGCTCTGGAATCCTCATGTTCTATCATGCCTTGGTAGATGTGCTTAAAGTCTTGGTATCCTGTAACAAACCGAGTTTCCACATCTGAAAATGCCATGCAGATACTGCAGTGGAGAGAATGCACCAAACAGTCAACCACCTGTACAGTGACCCAGTTCCTTGGTATAACTTTTTGCTCCCAGGAAGAATCCGTGTAGATTTTGACGGTTTGTACGGTAGGACTTTAACATCTGCTAATCCGGCTGAACTGGATGCCTTTGTACAAAGGCAACCTCTTCATGTTGCAGGCAGAGCTTTTGGGCATTGAAAATAGGGATTTTGATTCTTCACAACATCAAGTGGCAAACTGTTCCCTTGCAGAATCCACTGGCTGTATTTGCTGAGTATTTAGATTCTGACTAGCAGTGCAGCTGCTCACACAGTGAGCCACAATTTGTCCACCTTGTATTTCAGCTGCATCCTCAAGACTAGTTTTGTTCACGGGTAGTAGCTTTGTTTGTATGCGTAAACAGCTATAGCTTCCTTTGTTTTGGATCACTTGATGCTGCCACCAGTGCAGACAAGTTAGCCAGTTTCCGTTTCTGTGCACCAGATTTGACTTTGCTCAGCTCCGACATCATGAAGACCAGTTTCTACCGCGCAATAAGGTGATCCTCCAGACAACTCCACAACTGTTCTATCTGAAAGGCAATAACTGTACCAAAAGAACATGACAAACATGCAACAAACAGAACCAGAAAGGACAAATAACTGAACTCAAAATTCAACCAGATTTACCTTTGCTAGTTCTGCTCCTCTGGTCAAGCTACAGTGCCAGTGATGTGCTGCGCCAAGCTCAGTCTGTCAGTCACCACACTGTCCACTCTGTTCCTGCTGCTTTTACCTGCCCATTACAGTAATCTTGAGTTGAATTATATGGCAGACAATTATGCAACAACATGAGTGGTTGCCCAGTACCACTAAACAAATTTCCTTTCTCTATACACAAGAGAACCCCAAGAACGCCCCCACATTACTCCATGATAGCGGAGGCATTAGGTGATCTTGAACTCATTTTCCATGAAAATGACATTTGAAACTGGGTTTTAGATGCTGGTATAGCATAGCAAAGCTCTAAGCAAAAAACAGGAGGTAATGCCAACCATTTCCAAAATGGCACATCAGTACACCGCCAACCATTTTCTCCAGTGGATTCATGGCAAATCTATGCCACAATGGACACAGATGGTAAGGGACTTAAAAAAGGCATATCACGACTGAGAGCACAGTACCTCAATAGAGAGAGAGACACACACACCAATACGAAAGCCTTCAAATATCTCAATGGAATAAAGAGGGCACTGGAGGATAGCATCTTTCAGAAAAGGAGAGGCAGAGGAATGAGAGGGCATGACATGAGGTTGAATGGGTAGACTAAGTGGCAGCATAAAGCATCATTACTTCACCAGATGGGTGGTGGATCCATGGAACAGCCTATCTGCGGAGGTAGTGGAAGTGAACAGTACAGGGATTCAGTAAAGTGCATGGGATAAGCATAGAGTCACCCTGCTATACAGCAGAGTGGGGGAAAGGTAGTCCAGAGAATAGTAGGGATTGCCAAATCAAGGAATGAAAAATCCAAGTCAAAGGACCGATACACATCTAAACAGAAGCAGGACGTGAACTGCACAGCCCTTTAAAGTCCTTATTCTCTGGAACTTTAAAATTACTTAAAAAAAGTAATGCACAACATCATGTTAGCAACTGTCTGTAATTATTTTAAACTTCCTGAGATGCTTCACCACCCCCACAGAAAGATGAATAAAATAAAGCTATTACTTTATGAGGAGATTAGGCTCCGTCAAGCAACCATACCCCCCACACCTACCGCACCATACACCCACCCACATGTGGTGACGGGGGGTCCACGGCCCATTTTCTTCCACCAGCACCTGCACCAACACAAGTTAACATTACTACCTTACTTGATGGTCCAGAATTCCAGCCCATACAGCAGTCTCCACTCCATGCTCAGACAGGCCAGGAAACCAGAACCCAATTTCCTCCCTTGTCCCATTACCCCCGGCTGCTGCTGTGCACTTGGTTTTCAAATAGGAGATTTACCAAGCAGGGCTGCTCGTCACCAGCCCGGATTCAATCTGCAAGGAACACTGCCTGACCTGACCATTATACCATTAACTGGTGGAGCAGCCTGGCCTGGACCCCCAATCCCTTTCCCACTGTCCAGCCCCCATGCACCAACATTGTTTGCTTACAGAGAGCAGCATACGAGTCTCACCCCCCCCCACACACACAGGCTCATAAGTGACTACATCTCCCCCAGTCCAGGCACTGAAACTGGTTTGTTCCCCGACAGCAGCATTGCCAGCATACGACTCATGCCCCCCCACAGGCCCGTAACTGACTCGTCACGATTAGCCGACTACAATACAATCCAACCCCCCACCCCAGTGACGACCCTCCTGGTCCCATCCACCACATTAACACAACCATATGATCCACTGCACAGTCTCCAGCTTAAATGTTAAAAATGCATCTGAAAGTTAAATTCTTACCTTACCCTGGAGAAGCTGATTTTTGGGTCCAGAGATGCTGCCTGGATATGTGATGGGGCAGCCACAGTCTGCTCAGGTTCAGTGTCTTGATGGAAAAATTTGGTTCCAATCCTGGATTTCTGTCCTCCACAAAGTCACGAACTGACCACGAGAAGCACCGGAACGGAACCTGTATCAAGCTCTCATCGACCGAGCCAGCCGAGGGTGAGCGTGCTTGGTAGTACTGTTAGTACTGTTAAACGGTTCAGCTGAAACGAGGAACATAGAATTTGACGGCAGATATTAGGCCCACCTAGTCTGCCCATTTTCCTACCTAACAGATAAGATGCAGATCCTGTTAAACAGCTTACTTCCTCCTACCCCCTAGGAATGGTTTAAGTCTGTCCCATGCATCCTTGAATTCCCTACTAACCCTCACCCCCTGTAAGCCAATGCATTTTGGGTTGTGTATGACACGCCCAAAATGCAGTATTGTGTCCAGTACTGAGGCCACACTTTCACAAGGACATTAACCACAGGACATTAACCAAATTGAGGCAGACCAGAGAAGAGCAACCAAAGTGGTGCAGGGACTGCATCAGAAAACATATGAGGATTAATGGACCTCAATATGTATACCCTTGAGCAAGAGGAGAGAAGTAATATGATCGAAACATTCAGACACCTTAAGGGCATTAACAGGTGAAAGAGTCTAAATGTTTCAATATAAGGAACATAGCAGGACAAGAGGACACAGCATGAGATTAGAGTGAGGCCGATTAAGGGACAATGTGAGGAAATTCTTTTTCACAGAAAGGGTGGTGGATGCATGGATGCATGGAATGGCCTATCTCAAGAAGTGGTGGCTATGAATACAGTGCAGGGCTTCAAACAGGCGTGGAATAGGAATTATCTGGACCCTGGCTGCGATACTGGCTCTGCCTGCTTTCATCCTTCGCAAGACCAAGGATAGTTATAACACCACCTTATGCGACATGGACTTCAGTGGCCTTGCAAAAAAAGAGGAGGAGCGCTACTGGATGGCAGGTCTGGGTCTCAGCACCACCTTGCTTGGCTTCATCCTTCCCTTCCTCCTGATGACCATTTTCTACTGCTTCATTGGAAGGACCGTCACCCAACACTTCCAGAACCTCAAGAAAGAGGATCAGAAAAAGAAATGGCTCCTCAAGATTATCAGCACCTTGGTGGTGGTCTTTGCCATCTGTTGGCTCCCTTTCCACGTTCTGAAAACCATTGATAGTCTGGACTGGCTTGAGTTCATCTATATCCCTTGTTCCTTCCACGAATTTATCGTGCAGGCTCACCCCTACGCCACCTTCCTGGCCTACCTCAATAGTTGCCTGAACCCTTTCCTCTACACCTTCTTTGACCTGAGGTTGAGGTTCCAGTGCGTCTAACTGCTGCGCATGGAGAAGCCTACGCATGGACAGATCAGCTTCGTCTCCTCCACCATGAGTGGCCAGACACAGAAATCGGAAATCCAGTCCTTGGCAACAAAGGTTTAGGGGTGTGGGACCAGTTTAGGTAAAACATGGACTACCCCAGCACTGGAGAAGGACCTCTCCTACCCCAAGACTGCAGGTCCCTTTGCTGTTCCGAGACACTGAAGGGGAGCCAGGAAAATGACTAAGGGGACAGCACTTGTGTGACCCAGGGAAGAGAGTCCAGATTAAAGGTAGGTCAGATGCTCCTGGCTGATCACAAACTTAGACTTGACTATGAAGACTACTATATTACTTTTTGTATATGCTGTCAGGTGGAACTTGGCCAAGTTATCAGCCATACAACTACTGTTTACCTAACACATTACCAGACCAGGTATTTTCTATCCTCCTTGAGTATTACCAGCTTTGGTGAGCAGTAGCCAGAGCATAATCTAAAAAGCAAAGCACAGGGAAGCAGATTAAACGGCACCTTGGCTTTTTTTGATCTTTCCTGGTGGACTTTCACACTCAAGGCAATACTTCACACAGGAAGATGTGACAGGCAGGCCAGCAGAGCCTTCCCGACGATTCTTCTCTGCTCCTAGCAGAAGCGGCTGCTCGATGGCTCAAGCTGTTTTCTCTCCAAACTCCAACTCTTGACTGACTTCTGCTTCAAGCAGTTCTGGGTATGTCCTCTGAGATCCAAAGGTTCGGTTGGCTGGGAACTGTCTGTCACAGAATGGGCTCCCCCTTCGCGTCCATTAAGGTGCCAAACCCTTAAAACTACAATTACTACAGAATTTCAGTCCCACAATATCACTGATGACGAGCTCCATTTTAGGTCCCCTGAGATTCGATTGGTCCGACTCTGGCAGTCCAGAACCAAAATGGTGGCTTATCCAAAAGCTCAAGCTGCAATAGAAGGCTGGTTAGACTAACTCCTATATTATTATTATTATTATTATTACAGATAAACAGTGAACGAACACAGTTTCTAAGAGGGCTCCCTCTGTGCAAGTAGCGACTGCAGAATGGAGCAGAAAAATGGACTGTCTGGCCGGTTGCGAGCTTTAAATCACTCAAACCCAGCCAAGACTGATTTTCTAACACATTAGACGTTCTCTTAAAGACAGGCATGAGGCTTACTGGAGCACTTTCATGCAGACGATTAGAACTGCTGAACACAGGACACCATCCTAAAAGTGTGCATTAGGCAGCCCAGGAAGACATTATAGGAACCCCTATTGGGGGTTACATAAGGAAGGTGAGGGGACATAACAGGAAGGGTGGGTGGGCAATGAAATAGGAACAAGTCTATAGCTGTTGTTTGTATTCTGTGCCTAGTTTAATTTAAGCAAGCACTCGTTCCATTATTCTGAGAGTGCGTGGTTGTTTTGTGTTTCTATTGTGAATAGGGGAAGGCTAATGCAGAAAACATTTGAAATGTCAGTGGAAATATTTCTAAAGCTGTGGTTTTCTGGAGTTTCCTTTGCATTATCTGTTTAGCACAGGATAGAATGCTTTCCTCATTTGATGCCATTCTAAAACCCTGTGCATCATACAGAATAGTTCAAAATAATAGCACATAAATTGCCCTAAAAATACAGACGAGTTGGTCTACCAATGATAGAACAGGAAAAATATATACAATCAAGGACAGAATTAACTGATGGGGCCAGGATATGCAAATCAAAACACAACACACCCTTCAAAACCTGTAATTTGGAGTGCCTTGAACCCATAATCTACTGAACAGGCAGCGAGAGGTAATTCCATAATACCAAGTCTGCCACCAAGAATGCCCCATCTTCTGCCAGCTTCAGCCTGGAGGGTGGTGAGCAACCCCTGGAATGAAGGACTCTACCATAGGTGTAGTCATCTGCCTTGTGTATGCCTCATGTTGTATACAGCACAGGTGTACTTATATCAGGAAGTGCTTCACAGAGCGGGTGGTGGTGACTAGAACAGACTCTCCAGAGAGGCGGTTGGGCAGATACAGTATAAGGGAATAATGGGACCCACAGTAACTGAAGGGGAATGAAGACCTGGGAAAAAGGCTGTCGATCAGTCATCACTATGGCTATCAGACCCAGTCTATATCCAGCCCACTGGTGTTACCATGTTCAAAATCAAAATAAATCATTGTTCCAAACTTCCAACGCCTTACCTGCTCCCAGTGCTCCGTCGCCTTAGGCCTGACCTTCCTCGACTCGACCAGACCGCACACCGGCTCTTTGACTTTATTTAAACGCCAACGACAGACCGGCCGACCGACAAAGAAAGAAACGACTCCACAGTCTCCACACGTCCTACCGACGACGGCCGATGACGCTAAGCAGTAAGTGGCACTGCAGTTTTAGTAGACTCTGTCACTCTGACTCTCAGTCCTCACTCCCCGAGTGGCGTGCTGGAAAAGGACCAAATGGTGTTGCAGGGGTCCTTTTAAGTGCCCGGCCGTCGCGTCGCATGCCGTGATGTCATCATTTGAGCGACAGACTAGTGACGTCCCTGATGCTGCCATTAGGGATGGTACCATCATCTGATCTGTGAATGTAGCCTGTGGCTGTGCCGAGACGAGCGCCTGACAACCCCCTCCCCGCAACCTACATGCAGCTGAAGCGGATGCCAGATTCAATTTCAAATCGGTAGGTACGCATAACAAAGGGCCCAACCCCGCCCCCCATGGCTTATGGCTGCAGAATTAAGAAATGAAGTGACTTAAATGAGGCAGTTTAGTGACCGGCGCGCGTTGTTGTTTGTTGTTGCGCCCCTATGAAATGGCGTGATTTGTAGGCACCGTAATGAGGGGGGCCCACCCGGAAATTTCCGGGTATCCGGGCAGGCCAGTCCGACGCTGTTGCTGAAGCAGCAGGCTAGACCAATATGATGTCATCACTCACTGATAGGGACAGAAAAATCTTCACTGTTTTCAGCTACTGCAGAGCACATTAACAAATGCTGATTTAAAGAAATCTACAAAACCAAACAGCAGGGAATTTTCAGGAAACACTAATCATGACACAGGGATTTAAATAATTCAAGCTTTTATTAAACATGGAAAAAGTGGTGCATTTTGCATTCAGGCAGGAAGCAACGGATGGTTATGGGTAATTTTTCCTACACCCTTAAGCCCCTGCCCTGTGGAGTTCCTCAGGGATCGGTCTCGTCTTTCATGTTGTTTGCAGTGTACATGCTGCCTCTTGGTGAGATCATTAGATTATACAGTGTGGGTTTTCACTGCTATGCAGATGATACCCAGCTATACCTGTTCTTTGCCCCTGGTATATCTGCTGCTGTGGAGGTGCTCAATGATTGCCTGGCTGAAATCAGTGACTGAATGGCCTTCAGCTGGCTATGACTTAATCCGGACTAGACGGAGGTACTTGTGATTGAGCCAGGCCCTGGGATTGCCACCGCTACTGGGATGCCGGGTTTACATTTGGGTCCGGCGGCATTGATGGCCCCGCACTGAGTCCAAGATCTTGGCGTGATCCTTGATGACAGACTGACACTGGAAGCCCAGGTGTCGGCTGTCGTCCAAAGTGGTTTCTGTCACCTCAGAAACATTGCCAGGATCAAACCGCTGTTTCCACTGGACGACCTGCAAGTCCTTGTACACACTTTTGTGATCTCCAGGATTGACTACTGTAATGTTCTTTACCTCGTGGTCACTGGAGGTACCCTCCACCGACTGCAACTAGTTCAGGATACTGCCGCTAGGTTATTAACTGGCCTTCCGAGGTCCAGCCATATAACCCTGGTATTACAGTTGTAACCAGGGTGCGGGGGGGGGGATTACAGTGCCTCCATTTTGTAACCAGGGTGCGGGGGGGTTGCGGTGCCTCTAATTTTGTAACCCACTACCTGGCCAGCCTAGGTTCGGGGAGAAAACATTCGCTCTGCATCGGGGCTAGGTTTGTACTTCTGGTCAGGGGCACCCAAATGAGCCTCTTTCTTCTCATGCTCTTCTCCTCCATGGCGATCGTCGGGCAGGCAAAATTTAAACTGCAAACCACACTTTTTTTTTTCCAACTGTAGCTCCTCGGCTGGAGCACCATTTCGACCATTTTTCACAACATTTCACTCAGCGACTCTCTCTCTGTCCATACAACAAGCACATCCAACTTCTAGGGCACAAATCTCTCTTTGTGTCCCACAGTTTTCCACACTTTTTGTTGTCACATAACTTTAAAAAGCTGACAAACGTTGTAACTTTGATGCAGGACAAGGGGCATACTCAATCTGGCTTTACTGCTCCTCGGTAAACTGGTGGCACAATTACAGCAGCACATGAACAGCAGCACACAGCGGCACATTTGGGTGGCAGTGCTTCCAACTTTTTGGGTTACCAACTGCCAGACAGCCAAAACGCTAGCCCTAATCAGAGCAAATCTTTATTTTTCTCTCCTTAGATACCAAACCAAGTCCCAGCGGTGCTTCCATTTTGTAACCAGGCTGTGGGGGGGGGGGGAGGTTGCAGTGCCTCCATTTTGTAACCGGGATGCGGGGGGTTGCGGTGCCTCCAGTTTTGTAACCCACTACCTGGTTAGCCTAGGTTCAGGGAGAAAACATTCGCTCAGCATCAGGGCTAGGTTCGTACTTCTGGTCTGGGGCACCCAAGTAACTCTGGACACAGGAGGCAATAACTGAAAATGTCCAAACCAGGAGTGGGATTCTAAAGTGTGGCTTTTATTCACTTCAACACAAGAATACAAAGCAAGATGGACCCCCACGGGGCAGCACTCACTGGATATGCAGATCTACAGAGGTCAGAACACTTCTTCTTCATTACAGGTTCTGAACACATCTGGGCTCACATGCCCGAACTGGTACTCTCACTCTTGGATTCCTTGGCATGGCACCCTGGCCAGCACTAGTACACTTTTCCATATGTTTTGGAGTTTGGTGGTGGCTCCCTCAACCACCCATGAGCGTTTTCTAGCTCTAAAGGTAAAATCTCATCCTTAATCCCACGTCTGGGTACTTTCTGCAGACACTGGCCAAGTGCCTGGGAGAAAGCTGTAGGTGCCCAAAGTGAATCTGTGGAGGTAAACCTGGTTATTCCAGATGAGGGGTCTCCCACCTCTTGTTCCCAAATCCGTAACCGGCCATTCATTTGGAATCGACACCTTTCTTTGAACTCTCTGGTTATAGATTGCTATCTCAAATTGTATATCACATTTAACATTCTGCTCTCGTTATGTAGCTGGTGTCCTGACTTGCAGCATACTGTAAGTGGCTATGTCCATCCCTGTAGACCCCCAATGGTTAGATGCATTTCAAGCCATACATATATCTTGAAAGTACTGTACTTGGCTAGTCCTTTCCTGACCCCACAGTAGGCAGATACTTTTACACAACTTTCTTGGTGAAAAACATGGGCTCTATGTCAGAGCAGACTCACCATGGTTTGCAGGTGCCCGAGGGCTTCTCTCACAAAACACAAAATTCTCTGGTAATTCAGAACAGACTCTTGTCAGGCAGCTTTTTCCATTCCCAGCAGGGCCAGGGGATTGCCCCTGCAATGCTGGATTCTTTCCCCCATCCCTCCAGGAATAGGGCACTGTAACAACTCGGGGAGCAGTCTCTACCACTTCTGCTGGTATCTTCAGTGTTCTTCTCTAGGGTGAGAACACACTACCCTGTTTCTGAAGTAACTCTATGACAGAGCTAGGCTCTGAGGGGCTGCCAACTACAGCACACCTCCTCCTTCCCTTGAGTCTCCCTCTAGATTTCTGCCCACTGACCATGAAAATCCCCAGTGTTCTAACCTAACTCCCTGCAGCCAACATTCCACTGTGGCTTATGCTGCTGCGAGAATTGTATAGTGATGTCATCCCTCCAGCTCAGCTGAGACTGCGAACAGAGTGAGACATTGTGAAACCCGTTTAACTGGTGTCTCACAAGCTGCCTTTCCCTGCCTGCCACTAGTTCTAATTGGGATTCTAGTAACCCCGGGTGACAAGGGGGTTACACAGTCATTACACTGGTTGCCTGTCAGGTGGAGGGTAATCTTCAAGGTGAACCTGTAAGGCCCTATACGGGCTAGGCCCTGGCTATCTGACAGAACTCTTGACACCTAGCTCCTCAGTACACCCCCTCCACTCCTCAACCAGGGGCCTTCTAGAGGTTCTCAGGACCAGGCTGAAAACTTCTGGTGACAGGGCTGTTTGTGTCGCCGGCCCAGTCCTGTGGAACACCTTTACCACCTTCGTGGTGCATCTTTTAGCCCTGGCCTTCCCGAATGAGACAATATAAATGTAATCTGATTGTGAATTGATTTTATAGATCATAGATTTTATTTTATTAATCTGGTTATCTTCATTGCTGAATATGTGGTTTTATTTGTTTTGATATTTCTTATTTACGTCTTTACTATCTCTGTTTTCATTGTTTGTGTACAGCGCTCAGAGCCTCTGCGATTGGGCACTTTATAAATAAAGTTTGCCATGCCTTGCCATTTGATCTTTGAGTCTACACACACACACTCACACACCCATGTACACACACAGAAAATTATCTTAATGCAAGCTGTCAGTGTAAATGTAGTTAGAAATTTGGCCTTTGCTTAAATGTACATTTATTTTGATTATTGTTCAATCTGTATTACGTTTTGTATGTTCTGATGTTCTATGTTCTGGTCGCCCGTGAAAACGGGTCATTGATCCATGGACTCACCAGATTTTAAATGGACTCCCCAGATTTTAAATAAAATAAAACAAACCCACAGATGCCCACATTTCAGATTATGAGTATCAGTGGCCCAGCAAGTTGCACACTCGCCTCTTAGGCCAGAAGATCAGAAGGTTGTGAGTTCTAGTCAGACACCAGGAACTTGTGGTAAAAATCCCAGTACTAACACTGTAGTGCAGCATGATGGGGGTGCTGTACTTCTGAGGTGCCGTCTTTTCCATGAAATGTTAAACTGAAATCCTGTCTGCCTGTTCTGATGGTTGTTCAGATGTATGTTAAACATCCCATGGCACTTCTCAAAAAGTTTTGAAAAATTCCTCAGTGCCCTGGCCAAATTTCCCCCATTCACTAAAAAATACCACCAACAGCTTAATCTAGTTCAGTAACAGTTGGTTTCCATCTGTACCTCCCACACCAAATCCAGGGCAAGGCTGAAAACAGGCAGAATTGCCTAGTCCTCCTTTCTCGGGCAACAAAAACTAAAAAAAAAAATTCTAGAGACGTTAATATGATGTACTTATCCACACTTCTGGCAGTGTTCCTTTCCGTTATAAGGCTTGACGGAAAGTCTTCAAGCTGGCTCCTCCCTCTCACCCTCCCGGGTAGTAACTCCCTCGGCACCACCCCCGATATCAGATCTTCCTTTCCACTGGAAAAATAAGGTTCCCTCCTTGCCGCTCTCCACACTGAATGGACCCTTTGCTTTCAAACTTTAGTGATTGCTAAATTCTTCGTCTTCTGGCAATTTTCTTCAACTTCACTGTTATGGATGACTCAAAGTCAGCACCGGGATTCAAGAAATGTGCGTGTGGGCATAAGATGTCCCAGACAGACCCGCCCTCCACATGCATCTACCACCTAGGCCATGAACATAATCCCCAGGCATGTGGCCTCTGTCGCACTTTGCATCCTTCAGCTTTGGAAGATTGGCACGCTTTGCTTCTGCTGGGGCATCCTGATGAAACGCGATCCTCTTGTTAAATGGAAAGACACCCATCAGGCGGTCTCCACCACTGCTGAGTCTGCTGAACAGCTTGTAGCTTTCAAAGAGGATGCTGCTCAGGCCGCAAAGCATGTGTCTTCGGCTTTGGCCTTTATTCCACTTTCCTTAGGCAACTCCTTTTCAGGGGCGTTTTGTGATTTGTGCCGGTCCCTTCCCACCTTTGGGCAGGTCCTGTCTATGGGCACCAAATCTAAATCTTTGAAAAAAAGACACCGAAAAGAAGTCTCACTGTCAATCATGGGATCATGAGTTCTTTTGGGTCTTGGATTCCCACTCTTCTCTGGAGGTTTTGACTCCGGTCAATACTTCGGTCCTGACCACTGGCTCTACAGTTCCCCTGTCAGGCCAGTTGGTTGAGATGCCCATCAACCAACCTGTTGAGATATTTCTCAAGCCGGTTGACCTGTTGTCACTAGAAGAGGCCAATACCGCCTTCTCTAAGACTCCAATCCTCCCTATTACTTCCCAGGGAGGGTCAGACCAGCCTGCTGATCTGGTCCCTATCCCCCAGAATCCGGTGGTCCCGGAGGATCCTGGGTTTTTGCCAGATCCCTCCAAAACCTACCAGTGGCAGCCCTGATGGTCGAGGTCATGGTCCCTATCCAGAAGCCCCAAGTCGAGCAGCCCACGCCGGCATTGGCGTTCCCGCTCTCGGCATTCGGGCAAGCGGCATCACCGCTACTCCTCCTCCTCCTCTTCCTTGGACAAGGAGAGGCTCCACCACAAAGTGCATTGGCGCTATGAGGAGCTTATATTGCACCAGTGGCCCACCCCGGCCCGTTTAATCTCAGAGTCTACGGTCTTCAGATAGAGCCTATCCAGAAACAGGCTAAATAGCCCCAACTGACATTCTAGACCAGGGTGACTCCCCTTGGGAGGCCTTCCCAGTCACCAAGGCCATTCTTGGCCCCGCTCTGGAGCTTTGGCAGCACCCTGCCTCTTGCCCTGCACCATCGACCCAGATGGCCCGCAGGTATGCACTCCCTACTGGTTCCCTGTCGGGTTTTACCGAACATCCCTTGGCCGAGGGTCTGGTGGCCGACTCGGTCTTTTGGGGTATGGGCAGTATTGGGGACATGGATAAACCTCCCAACAAGGAATCCAAGAAATTGGATCATATGGCCAAGAAGGTCTACACGGTCTACTCCCTCAGCTTTCAGCAAGTGAGTTCGGCCCTTTTAATGACCCACTGTGCTCACGCCCTCTTGGACACCCTTGATGAGGTGCTTCCTCATCTCCCTGCAGACTTGCGGACCACGGTCAAGCAGGTCCCAGATCAGGGCTGAGCAATGGCTAAGCAGTGGCTCCAGATGTCCATGGACATCGGTGACTCCTTCGCCTGGTCCGTGGCCACTGCAGTGGCCATGTACTGCAGGGCTTGACTGAGGATCTCGACCTTCATGGCAGATGCCCAGCACAAGCTAGCGGATGTTCCCTTCCTGGGCACCGACTTGTTCGTGCTGGGGGTGAAAGGACACCTCACTCGCACTGAGAAGTCTGATTCCACCCTGGACTGTGTCGCCTCCGCCCAGAGGGATCCCAAGGGCTCTAAGGCTCAAAAGAAGAAGCCTTTTCTGCCCCTCTCTGCTCCTGTGACTAAGCCATTCCAGCTGTCAGCTGGGCAGCAGGCCCAGGCTTAGCATCCCCTGCTGAAGTCAGTTGCTTCGGTTGTCCGAAAACCAGGAGGTCGAGGTCCCGCTGGTTCCTCAACTGGTCCCTCCTCCAAGCCTGCCCAGTAATGGGGTGGGGATGCCTCCCCCATGCCTGTCCTGACTCCCCTGGGTCCTCCCATGAGGGGTCCGGCTCTGCCACTTCCTTTCCGCCTGGTCTGCTGTTACCACAGGCAGGTGGGTTCTCGCAGTGGTCGATCAGGGTCTGCCTCTGGAGTTCAAGACTTACCCACCTTGCCGAGTCTGTGCCCCACAGAAGGTCATGTGTCCACCGACATTCTTTCAGCCCTTCAGGAAGACATTGCCCAACTCTTCCAGAAGGAGGTCATGGCTCCTGTCTTAGACTCTCCGGTACACCCAGGGTTTGTCTCCAAGTAGTTCCTGGTGCCAGAATGAATGTGGGGAGCTGGCACCCCATCTTAGATCTGCATGACATGTACAAATTCCTTTGGCTGCACACTTTCAGGATGGTCACTCTGTCTCAGATCATACCATCTCTGGAGCAGAACATGTGGCTTTGCTCCCTGGGTCTTCAGGATGTTCTTCCAGTTCCCAATCTGTCCAGCCCACCACCAGTTCCTCCGGTTCTGTGCAGGAAGGATTCTGTATGAGTTCCTGTCCATGCCCTTTGGCCTCTCTTCAGCTCCCAGGGTCTTCACCAAATGCATTACAGTGGTTGCAGACTACCTGATGTGCTGAGGGGCCCGGGGATACCCCTACCTGGATGACTGGCTCATAGCGGGTTCCTCCAGGGAGGAGGTGGAGCAGTCCAGCAATCTGGCCCTCCAGATCTGCATGTCCCTTGGCCTTCTGGTCAGTGAGACCAGTCAGAATTCATGTCTTTGCAGGTGATGCACTTCATCAGGGAAGAGATCGACTCTTGCAGAGCCAGAGCTTGGCTTCTGATCAACTGTGCGGAGGATCGCTCCTCCTTTGCCTGATCATTTCGGATTGAGCAGTTATGCCCTGCTCAGGACTTCCTGCACATCTTGGGATACATGGTGACATGCACCAGCACGGTCCGTTGGGCCCAGTGGAGAATGCACTCTCTGCAGTGGGCTTGCCCGCCACTGGTCTCAACGCAAGGGCCACTTCGACCAGCCGGTCACTGTGACCCAGCTGATGTGGGACGATCTCCAGTGGTGGTTAGTCCCAGAACATCTGCAGGCAGGGATCCCCTTTGTCCACCCAGAGCCGATGGTCATCCTGACTGATGGGCTGGGGTGCCCACCTGGGGACCACAGACTCTACGGACTCTGGACCTCTGAGGAGTCCCGACGCCATATAAACCTGCTGGAGCTTCGGGCAGTTCAGCTAGTGCTGACAGCCTTTGCTCCATGCATTTGGGGTCAGGTTATTCAGGTCCAGACAGAAAACACCACAACCATGTACTACCTCAACAAACAGAGTTTGATGCACTCCCTCCCTTCCTCTGTGCAGGGAAACTCTCTGCATCTGGAACCTTGTGCTCAGCCTGGACGCTGATCTCCTGGCCATCCATGTAGCTGACTTCTCCAACCAGCTGGTGGACATCCTCAGGCATGTGGACGAGGCGTCTCTCGAATGGTCTTTCCATCTAGAGGTAGTACACAGCCTGTTCTCCCAATGGGGTTCCCCTCTGGTGGACCTGTTCACCTCCAAGGAGATCACAAATTGAGGCTGTTTTGTGCCTGTCCACTTCCACAGGGAACACTGCAGGGGGATGCTTTCTTGAGGCCTGGGACTTCAGGCCTCCTCTGTGCCTTCCCTCCATTCCCCTAGATCCGCAAAGTGCTGATCAAGGCCAGGAGGGACAATACATGGATGAGTCTGATGATGCTGGATTGGCCACGCTAGTTCTGGTACCCTGATCTCCTCAGCCTCAGCAGCAGGCTCCCGTGGCATCTTTCTCTCCATCCGGACCTGCTCTCTTGCAATCAGGGGAAGGCATCCCATCCAGACATTCAATCCTTGCACCCAACAGCCTGGTTTCTGAGCGACTAGAGTTCCAGGCTTTGGGTCTCTCCGAAGATGTCCTCACCATAGTCGAGGCTTCTTGGAAGGAGTCGACATGAAAATGCTATGCCTTCAAATGGAAGAGGTTCTCTACTGGTGCCAGGGCAAGGGGCTTGACCCCTTATTTTGTCCAGTGGTTGGCAATCTTATCTGTGTCAGTCTTCACCATTCATCACCTTTGGGTATATGGCCGGAGGTCATGACCCCGCAGGAGTTTTTTTATTTTTATTTTTTTTTGGATGGTGAGTCGACACACTGTTGATGCCACCTCGAGGCGGCCTTGCTTGCGCTCACGGGTTGGCCGTTGGGTGCTGTCAGCTCCGGCCTCCCGCCAGTTCTTCGTCTCCCGCCAACAAGGTCACCTCGTGAGAAGCTAGAAGAGTTTGAGGCCTACCTGCTTCGCAGTTCAAATCCGTTATTTTTAATTTCGGTGCTGTAGTTCTTTGGGTCCTCCTGCCGGTTCTGTTTGCCATACTCGACGTCACCCGGTAAGACCTTTCCAATTATTCTATTATCTGCGATGTCGAGTCTATTTTTTGTGGTTTTTTCTCCATAGGTCATGTCTAGGTCGGAGGGCAAGAAATCTTCCAGGACGGGGCGGCCCCCTATGCGACCGAAAATTTTCCGTCACCGACCAGCACGACCGTTGTCTTACGTGTCTTGGCCCACTTCACGACATGGATTCGTGCGATGCCTGCTTCTCCATGGATCGGAGAGTAATCGAACAATGCGCATGTAAAGTGTGGTGGGCTCCGCCGACTTTCGGGGGTTGGGTTCGCACTCGTCGGGCCAAGCCACGTACTCTTGGCCTTTCCTCTGGGTCCCCTTCTGGTTCTATATGAACCAAGGAGGAGGCAGCTTCAGCTTTTCCCAGCCTAGCAGTGGCTGAGGCTCCTCCCACGGTGCAGGAGGCCCAATCTGTTCCCTCCGGGGATGGACGGTTATGGCAGTCGCCCCTGGGGGGGGTGAAGGCTCCCCAAGTGTCGGACCTGCGGCTCGGAAGGCCTGGGTTGGTGCTGTTCTCGATGCCGTTGGTTGGTGCTGTTTTGAGCCTCGGCGCCGTTCATGGTGCCGTGGGCCCTGACGGTGCCGGCCAGTCGCTCGGTGCCATGGCTGCTGTCGGCACCGTTCGAGGCACCGATAGTGCTAGCGGCGCCGTCGGAGTTTCTACGGCGCCATCTTCTTCTTTCTCTCACTTCAGCGCCATTTGCAGCGCCAAGGTTTAGAACAGCGCCGCTGTTGGTGCCATCGTTGGTGCCGTTTCTGCCCTCTGTGCCACTTGCAGCGCTGTGGGGCCGGACAGCACCGTTCTCTGCACCAATGGGGCTGTTGGAGCCGACATCGGCGCCATCTCTGTCCCCAGAGCCGTTTGTGGCGCCATGGGGCTGGACGGCGCCGTGTCAGTTTCTGACACCGGGATTGCTGCCCTTGCTGGAGCCGTGCCTCACTCCTGCCACCATTCGGGGTGCTGAGGAGGGCATTGGAACTGTCTCGGATGCAGTCTCCTTTTCTGGTGCCCCGTTTGGTCAAGGTTGCGCTGAGCGCCCACCCACGGTCTGGCACAGGACTTCGATTTCCACTTCTTTGGAGGAGGAGTCGGATTCTGGGTTGGACAGGCAGTCTGGCTTCTCAGAGCTAGTTGCCCAGGTGGGCACTGTAGTAGTGTCCTCGAAAGGCCATGTCCAGCCCCACTCTGAGGACCAGACAGTGGCTACTGTAGCCAGGGTCAGGGGTGGTGACCAGCAGGCAGTGGTGCAGGCCACTATTGCTCTGCAGCCTGGCCTTGGAGGGTTTGATGACCCCTCAGTGGTGGTACCCCCTCGAGTGGTGTGCCTGGATCGCCCAACTTTGGGGCCGATCGGAGCACCCACAGGAGGGGAGGGCAGTGCTCCTTCGATAGTTCCTTTGGGGGCTGACCAGGGTTGCCAGCTGCCCAGGCTGGCTCTTTCGAGGAAGAGGGCACTATTGGATTCTGAGGGGTTGAGGGATGTGAGTTCTGTTCGGCAGCCTTTTTCCGAAACATACCTGGTCTCTGGGAGGAGCCGTAGTGCGGATCTCTGCTCTTCCCCCTCGATTTCTTTGAGAGGGCCCTATTCTTTGGAGGTAGGGGACCATCCTTCTGGATGTACACGGCCCCGGTCACCTCACAGGGGGGATTCTTCCGGGCGCAGCCAAGGCAATTCCAAAATGGTTGTTCAGCTGTCAGCTGTGTAGTCTTTCAGAGCTCCTTCATCTTCTGGAGCTCTTGGTCCGCTCCCTAGCCCAGGCAGAGGTCAGTCGACTTCTCTTCTCGGCTCTGTCCCCATCCCTCTGACGCATTCTCCTGCACTCCCTGGTATACGTGGTCCTTCCGGGCCTCTCACCTGGGAGCAGTTCAGCGCCGTGGCTGCTCAGTTCCCCGCTTACATCAGGGCCATGGACAGACAGGTTTTTCAACCTCCCCCTGAGCAGCCGTGCTCCGAACAGCCTAGGTCCTCTGACTCCTCTTCCCCCTCTTCTGGGGGAGAGGAGCCTTCTGTCCACATTTCTCCAGCTGCTGATCTTGCAGAGTATCAGCAATTCCTTGTGAGTATGTTAGAGGACCTGTGTATCACCCCTCCCACTCAAAGCAATCCGGAGAACTGGGCGCATGCCTTTTTAGGCGATTTCGACAAGGACACCCTTGTGGTGCCCCCTTGGCCTGCTTCCTTTCGGGAGGCGTCATTGCATTCCTGGCAGAGACCTTTTTCCGGAGTTCCTGCCCCCAGGAATCTCTGCCAGCGGTATTGCACCCCCCTGGAGTCTCCAGGTTCCATGCCTCATCCTTAGTCAGGATTGACGCAACTGGACACTCCCGATGGGCTTTGTGCCCTTCACCATGACCGGCCCCCAGGTCAAGACTCCTCGGATTTTGACTTCTGGGGTAGGAGGACTTTTTACTTGGCACAGTTACTGCTCTCTATTGCAGCACATCAGGCCCACTACACAACCTATGACAGGTTCCTGTAGTCCAGGCTCGGTCAACTCCTAGCCTCAATGCCTGACATGGAGCAAACCAGACAAGCCATTTCACTCTCTGCACATGGTCTGGAGCTAGCAAGGCACCAAGCGAGGGCATCGTGTGATGCCAATGAGGTAGCTACCAGAGTCGCAGGGACAGCGATCTGCACTAGGCGGATGGCATGGCTGCATCTTTCCCGGTTGTCACCCTTGGCCTGGCGTAGGGTGATTAACTCCACTCACCAGAGAACCTGTCTCTTCTCCCGTAGAGCGAGACAGCGTTTGTCGGGGCAACTTCCTTTCCCTCCGGGGGTCCCCGTCTCACTCTTCCCATGCTCGGGCTTCTCCAGGCCCCGAAGGTTCTCCCTCTTAGTGTGTCACCCACTGAGAGCTAAGGGACCCTGTCCCTTAGGGTTAAAAGAAAAAACCCCTTCGGGCGGGGGCTCGGCACTCACCCAAAGGTGATGAATGGTGAAGATTGACACAGATAAGATATGAAAATTACGTACCTACCGTAATTATGATCTTTCTGTGTATCTTCACCATTCATCACAATCCCGCCCTCCATCCCCCTGGGGCCTCAGTCTCTGGGTCCCGCTCCCTCTATGTGCCCAGTCTCTCCCTCCTCCTTTCTTTGTTAGGAGTGGGATGGACAGGGGCACACAGGAGGATGTTTCTAAAAGGGAGAGTGGTCAGCATGGGAGGCACTCCTTCTCCAGTGCTCTAGCTCCACCCCGTGGGGTGGGAGTTGGCAGTTGCCCGCCATTCTCTCCTCCTCCTTCATTCCTGTCCATCTTTAATTTTCTTTGTCCGGTGGACATGTTGTTTAAAAAAAACAATAAAAAAAAACTACATTTTCTTTCACCAAAATGTTTTTCCCTGAGAGGGGGACAATTTTCTGTGCCCTGTCTTTCTTCCAGAATAGCCGTTTTCTGCTTTTGGAGTTTTTTGCCAGTGATTCTGTGCCTTGAATTCTGACAATGAGCCCTTTGGCTACTCCTTGCAGTTCCTATACAATCTGGAGATAAGTCAAGGACCAGGTTATGGTTGTCACCTTCCTCCTCCCCCTCTCACGCTTACCTTAAATCCTTCCTCTTCCCTCTTTTCCTATTTCCAGAGATTGGGGCCCCTACCCAATCCCCTTAGACTTCTCTCTTAATCTGTCCTCTCAGTTGTTATTTCTCCTTTATGTTATATATCTTTTCCTTTATCTGTCCCTTGGACTTTCTTGTCCCACCCTCCCAACCCTTTTCCTCACCTCTCCGGCGACTCAGAACTGGCTGGAGGGCGGAGCCGACAGCACCTAACGGCCAATCTGTGAGCACCACACAGTGCGTCGACTCTGCCCATCCCAAAAAAAAAAAAAAAAACTCCTTCCATATACCCAAAGGTGATGAATGGTGAAGATACACAGAAAGATCTTAATTACGGTAGGGATGTCATTTTCATTTCTTGTCTACCTTTGTTCCCTTTCTCAATCGGGCCTTTGGTCGACGACCCTTAATGTGCACCTGGCAGCCATCTCTGTATACTGAGCACAGGCTGGTATGCCTTTGGCGCAGGAAAAAGTGGTCTGGTGCTTTTTCAACGGCCTTGACCACATTTCCACTCTGGTGCATGAACCACCACCGTGGGACTTGTTGCTGGTGTTGGCAAAGCTCATGGACAAGCCATTCGAACCAGTGCACAGGTGTGTAGTGTCACACCTGTCATGAAAGACCGCCATTTTGGTGACTATCACATCAGTCAGAAGGATCAGTGAACTTCAGCTCTTGTTGGAGTCTCCTTACTTGGTCTTCGACAGGGACAAGGTTGTCCTTTGCCCCAGCCCGAAGTTCTTCCTGAAGGTTGTGTCTGAGTTTCACCTTAACCAGGTGATGCATCTCCTGGTGTTCTTTACCAATCACACTTCGGAGGCCGAGCACAGGCTCCATACTTTGGACCTGCGGTTAGCGCTTACTTGTTACAAGAAGTGCATGGCTGGAGTTTGGGGAGAGGTAAACCAGCTCTTCATCTCCTATGCTGAAGCCGCGCCTGGCAGACTGGCAGCTAAGAGGATGATTGGAAGATGGATTGTATCCTGCATCAACCTCTGGTGTAGATTGGCAGGTAGTGAGCCTCCTGTAGGGTTAAGGGCTCATTCCACCTGCCATACCGCTGCCTTGGGGGGCTGCTTCCAGGGATGTTCCTATCCAGGAAATCTGCAGGGCTGCTACCTGGAATTCAGCACACACCTTCATTTCCCACTACCAAATTGACCTTGAGTCACGCCAGGATGCTGGCTTTGGAACCTCAGTTCTCCAATCTCTGATCCCTAAATAGGGTGTGTGTGCCTTGTCCCCTCCTCGTGGAGAACTTCTGGGAGTCTGCCAGAAGTGTGGGTAAGTACATCATATCCATGTCTCTAGAAAAACAGGTTACTCACCTGTAACAGTAGTTCTAGGAGTGATTTATGATGTGCATCCACACTGACCCACCCGACCTTCCATGGTAAGTGGCACACTGATTCTTGCTTCCAGTGGGTAAGATCTGACGTCACGGGGTGGTGCCGAGGGGGTCACCACCCAGGTGGGTCGAAGGAGCCAGCTTGAAGACTTTCCAGCAAGCCTTAAAGGGGAAAGAAACACTGCCAGAAGTGTGGATGTACATCATATACCACTCCTAGAACTACTGTTACAGGTGAGTAACCTGCTTTTACAGTGCTTCCTCACTCTAACGTCCCTCCTTATAGCGAATCTTGGTTATAATGAACAGCTGTGATGGCTCCCATTGTTTTCATCTGGTAGGTGTTAATGGGTGAGTACTATCAGTTATGCTGAAAACAGAGAAAATCCATCACAGCTGTTTCTGCTTTCAGCCTTTCTATCCCTCTGTATTCTTGCTCTGCACCAAGTCTGCATGCCATGAAAAGCTGAGATGCAAAAGTTAGAAATACAGTTAGAGTTAAGAGTTAAAAATTGAGCAACAGGCACCAGCGCTTCAGTCTAGTAGTAAATTAAGGAAACAAGGAAAGGCAAGGTTTGGATTTTGGATAACCAATACACCGTGGCATACACAATAAATAGAATAATAGATAGATAGGTGTGTATTACCAGGCAGTAATACCATCGAGAGGTCTTGGGGACATGGAACCTCGAGAGCGAAGCTCGAGAGGTCCTAAAGTCCCCAAAACCTCAAGATGGTGTTTACTGCCTTGTAAAACACTTATCTTTCTGTTATTTTTCGTAATACAGTATATGGATCCATTGATAATACTACAGTTGGAGATGACCTTTGAACTGTAGTATTATCAGCAAAAACGACAGTATTATCACTTTTCAGGATAGTATTATTGAGAGTAGTGATGTATTATTGGGAAGTGTTTGTATAACTTAGTATAGTATTATTGAGGCTTATCCATATATTACACACCAGTTAACTCACCCTCAAGCCCTGCCTCACCTTTCTACCTTAGGGTTACCTCTAAATCCGAAGCAAAAAAATGCCTTCTGCAAGTAGTAGGTGAAACCAGGCACAGTGGGGCAGTCTTGACCTAAAGCTAGTCTCGCTAACCCTAAATGTACTCCTGGCACCCCTAACCAGAATACTAAACCTTTCCCCTTACAACTGTAAAATTCTCCAAACTCTGGAAAGCCGCTATCATTACTCCAGTTTTTAAAAGCGGGGAAAGGACAACACACACAAACTACTGCCCTATTTCAATTCTACCCCAATCTCTAAAGCCTTAAAATGGATTGTCTACGATCATCTCATTGACCATTTAGATAAATACCGTCTTCAGTGCCAACAGCAACATGGTTTTAAAAAGCATCATAGCACTACAACAGCACTAACTGAGGTTACAGGGTTTATATATGATGCACTTGATCGGGGCACTTGGTGGGGACTATTTTCATAGACCTCACTAAGGCCTTCGATATGGTCAACCATTAACTTCTGCTTACTCAAGTGACTTAGGCATGTCCTCGAACCCCCTCTGCTGGTTTCGGAGCTACCTCCCTTGACGTGTACAACAGGTAAAAATCGGCAGCACACTCTCCGATAGCTTTAGCGTTAGCACTGGAGTTCCCCAAGGATCCATTTTGGGCCACTGTTGTTTAGTGTCTTTTTAAGTCATCTTCCTCAAGCGTGTCAGGACAGAATCCTCCTTTAGGCAGACAACGTTGTCCTTTACACTAGTCACCCAGAAGACACCACCCTGGAACAACGTATGCAGTGCAACTTCAGTATTGTTGAAGACTGGTTCATTAATGCATGGTTACTGTTAAACTATAAGAAAACGAAAAACATGTTGTTCGCCTCCACACAGATCAGGTGCAAGTCATCCAAACTGGTTATTCAAAACAAACAAAACGAAACTCTCAAAATGGTTCAGTCCTTCAAATACCTCAGGGTTACATTGGACAGCTCCCTCTCTCACTCTACACGTTGACCAGGTCGCTGGGTCTGTTCATAGGAGAATTGGCCAACTCCATATACATAAGCACTATCTAACAGAAGAAGCTTTAAAACTCGCCATAAATAGCTTGGTCTTTTCTATACTAGACATTGGCCTAATTGTCTGTAGTGTGGCCACTGATACAACTTTAAAAAGTATTGCCTTAACACTGAATAAAGCCTGCAGACTGGTCCTGGGCACCCCACGCCATTTCCACACATGTGACCTCTACTCGCTGTCAGATTGGCTAGATCTGGACAACAGAATCCGATATCAATCATGTCTTCTAGCCACAGAGGCTATCCTTGGCACCAGCCGGGATTCAGTCCATGCTTAACCCAGCTGCAGCAGCTCGTCTAACCAGAGGGTCAAACAACAATCTCTAAGGTACCTTTCTGCTGAACCTCGCAAGGTCAATGATCCTTTGGTTACCATGCCCCAAACTGGCTCAACTCCCTCCCAAGTGACCTACTCACTGAGCCCAAAATTGGAGCGTTTAAATCAAAACTCCATTCACATCTCACAAACCAAAAGAAGTGCACCTGTTTTCTTGCCTAGGACAGTCGCGTTAATCTTAGCTCCTTATTCTCCTCTACTAGATGCCTAACTCCCTTCTTCCACCTTATTATTTTTCTGCTCACCCCTAACTGTACCCTTCTAAACACTTAACTACTACCTTAATAACTTCTTTCCTTATTTTCCTACCCCTGCTTCCTCCATCCCTACCAATCCCCCTTTCCCGCATTTGAACCCGTTTACTATGCTGTGCCAAGGAACTGTTTATCTCCTTTAAAAATGTTATTCCTTCTCCTGTTAATAGATCAAGGTATTTTTATTGCTTTTATACTGTGAATTATTTTTGCTAATTTCTGATTTTGTGTTAATTGAACATATAGTGTATGGGAGAGGTCTGTTGTATATGAAAATCGCTGGTATCCCAATGCTGTTGTACCATCAGTGTGACGTCAATAGGCTGTTGTACCATCTTGAGTACGTCACATCGATGGTACAACAGCACCGAATGTATTTGCGCATGCATGGATTGCTGAGCTCTGGGCTTTGGGAAATGACCACAGCAGTGTGTGCTGGCCTCGAAGTGAACCGCAAGCTGCAAACTTAAAAACGTAAGGATAAACTTGTTCTGTGTAAGGAGTGGCCCAATTGGCTTTTTCGCAGATTGTGTTCATTTTAGTAATGTACAGGTGCTGAAATATAGAGATAATATCTGGTTGATTGTGCCTCCCTACCGCTGGCATGTTAAAGTCCTCGGTGTGCCCACAACCCCCAGCAGCTGTCCCAGTATGATATTTGACACGGGGAGCAGCTGCGCACACATCCATAGACCTCCTGTGTAAATGGAGCTATTAACAGCTTCAGTTTGCAAAGTACATGTCCTGGTGCTATACCGAGCCCAGGTATAGTATGGTAGTTGACTACCATACTGTACCTGGACTCAGTACAGCCTGGGACATGTACTTTGCAAACCTGCTTTATTAGCTCCATTTACTGAGAGGTTCAGACCACGTCATGATGACTGTGGGACAGCCACGGTGGGTTGTGGGCGCACTGAGGACTTCAATATGCCGCTGGAGGGGAGGTAGGTCAACCGATACAGTCTATATTTCAGCACCTGTAAGGTACTAAAAATAACACACTTTGCAAAAAAAGCTAATTGGGCCACGCCTGGCCCAATTACACGTGGAGATTCCCTTTAAGACAAATCACATTAGTATTATACGTCAAAAAAGCAAAGAACAGGAGTCATCAACAACATAAAATAATGGGGGAAACAATTAAAATAATTAAAAAGGAAACAAAAAATATCTGTTCAGAAATATCAGCTAACCCCAACTTGGTTAGTTCCTGCCATAATCTTTTCTAGTCTGTCCAACAAATCTACATTTTTGCCTAGCTAAGGGTTGGGGAATTTCCCTGATGTCTTGGCCAATATTCCCCCATTCACTTACCCACAAACTGATTAACTTGGCTGAGTATTACTCTGTCAGCATCTGGGCACAGAGACGTGGAGTGCTGTTGTTTAGTGTTTTGGCACAAACTGACTTCCGCATTCCATGCCAGAGATGGCAGCCCTAGTGATTGGTTGGCAATGTAGCTGTGTGTTGATTGTAAAGCACTTTAAGATGCTTACATGAAAGGCGCTATATAAATACAAATGTTCATTAGGTTAAGCAGACATGTAGGGCATAGTCCCTCTCATTAGCTTTTCCTCTTTAGTTGCTCACTATTTATTGGAATTATTTTGCCAGATAAGCAATACAGAGACTCGTACAAGTCCTGTTTACAGATATAGCCTGGGGAAAGGAATGAGGTAAAGAAGCCGGGGAAAGGAATGAGGTAAAGAAGCCGGGGAAAGGAATGAGGTAAAGAAGCCGGGGAAAGGAATGAGGTAAAGAAGGAGCAATAGGGAGAACAGGGTAGCGGTAAATTAAACATTAGTTTAAAAAAAAATCGTAGCAGTCTGAGTATCCAAATAATGAGCTGTCCAGCAGTGTACAGTACAATAAAGATTAATACAGGCATTGGGAGTAGTAACATTTAGTTTTGAGCAAGTGTAGGAAAGGGTGAAGCAGTGCTTTGATTTTAATTTTGGATATGCTCAAGTCTGGGGCAGAGGTTATTTCATCTGGCAAGCTGTTCCAGATTTTGGACAACCTAAAACTGACTGCAGCTTGCTCAGATTGCTTTTTTCACTGGGAGATCTGTAACCTTTTGTCCAGTTGGGATCTCAGTACGTAGGAGGGGGTTAGAGTTAGGGTTAAATAGATGATGCACACTTCAAAACAAATCTACAAAGTGCATTATATTGCATAAACAGTCCATTTCAGAGAGAGCAGTATGAGCACTCCACACCAAAGTTACTGACAGAGGAACCGCACCACCAACAGTTTACAGATGTCACCACAGTTACTTCAGTCCCATACAGTATATACTGGGTCGCAAATTAGCACATTTCTTTAGATCATCAATTTCCATTCCTCTGGCAGCCTGCTACACATCATTGGCAGATTAGGGAGCAAGTGAGAAAAGAAAAAATAAATAAATAAATACACTACAGACTCTGGCACATAAGGAGTTGATGGATACCTACACTCCCCCTCGTGTTATGTTTTTGTTGTTTTCACATGTTATCGTATCTCAGAGCCGTGTAGCACAGTGAGCTGTGAACAAGCTTGGTACATTCAATACACCTGGGTTTGATCCCCACAACCACTACTTGTGTACTGTGTGATCCTGAGCAAGTCACTTAACCTCCCTGCATTCCGAAGACATGCCTGAGAAAAAGAGCTTCTGCTCAGTGTGCCTTTCCCAGCTAAAAGTTATTAAATAAAATAAATGTGCATGTGAAGCAATGCAGTAGAGCAGATAAAAAGCACCATTTCATTTGCCGTCAACTGTTACAATATAGGTATTCTAATTGATTTAAAAATTAACGCTGCATAACGACTTTTACATTTCAGTCTAATGGTGTACAAAAATATGCAGATCTGCACCTGACTTTCAGAACTTCAGACTGTCATAAATCCACAGGCAAGACACAGTTAAGGTTTACCTACGTAACTATGGTGTGTCATCATTGCTCCGCATTTGACCAGCTAAGGAGGATTTCCGTAGCTGTAAGGAATTTCCATCTAAAAGGATCAGCGAAAATATTCAGATTTGCTCATCTGCACTTCCCACACACTAATTAACATTTCTCACAACAAATGCTTCTGACTTCTACCATTGCATTAGCACTGCTGACTCGCCTTTTAAAAAGTAACACAAAAGTTACTGTTTCAGTTTGCTCAAGGTGAAGGAAACTCTGAATCGCTGTATTTATTGTTACACACAGTAAAAGCCAGCAAACCGCTTTAAAAGCCCCTTTCACTCACTCTTACAAAGAACCATGCCATAATATCTGCACATTGAACTGCGCGTAACACAATTTCCAGAACTTAGAAACATGCAGAACAACTTGAAATTTGCAGAATGTGTTTCTGTGGCAACCATGGATCCATGTTAAAAATGAAACACCTTTTTCCCATTAAACTTTTCCGGAGCAGCAAGGGGAAGCATGCGCAGGACATTTTCCTCTCCGGCAGATATTAAGTAATCAAATCCAGTCCAATGACCGCTTCATCTCAATCAGGATAGACATATTCCAAGGATCTATACTGGGATCATTATTATTCAGCCATTCATAAATTATCTTCTTTCCATTTGCAGTCGCACTTGTGCCAGTATTAATCTGTACACCCATGATTATCTTTGCAATAGCCAGATCTGTGATGTCAGCAGATCACTGCAAGCAGTTTTCAATAAGGCACAAAACTGGATGGGATTACAAAGGGACTAATGTTCAGCAACTCTGAGACAAAAGCCATGATATCCTCTGACAAAATGTATCCACACAACTCATTGTAAATCACACAGCTACATGATTCATCCTTGCTAATGTTCAGAGTTTCATATACCTTGACCAGTGACTTTAGAACAGATTGACTTTTTCTGATCCTATCAACAGAAGAAGATCTCACACCAGAAAGATGGACTAATCTTCACAACCGTAGTTGGCTTAAACAACAAGGCATGATAGGGTGTGCTTTGTGATGGGATAACAGCATGCCTTGGGTCGGGTAAAGAATGAGGCCAAAGGTCAAGCACTTCCACCGCCCGAGAAGTACCATTATCCTAGCACAGAGTACTCCCTGGAGTGCCTTAATGCAGTTGTGGAATTGTCCCATCAGGATTAGTAAAGAAATATTTTTTGTTTAACTTTTTTAATGTAAATAAGTAAACATTTGGAAAAAAGTAGTCCTATTGAGCAAATGTTATATTGTTGTGATGGCAGATGCTATATTCTTTTTTAAATACAAGTCAGTGAATTGAAGGGTAGTGATACAGGCATGCCTGCTTAATGTAAACAGGCCAGTGTTGCTGTGCTGGCATATCAGCACTGAGTTCCGAGCTCCTCAGCCAGTCAGGTTTTTGGATTTAAAGTTGCTACTTAGAGAGTCCCTCCAACCTTCACTGGACTATACAAGTGAAGTCTGCAAAACTGCAAATCTCACACTGTTACACAAAATCACGATAACATGAAACAATGTGCAGATTTGCGCTTGGCTGGGACAGAATGATCTACAATCCAAAGAACAGGACCACGAAAACTTGCTCTAGGTGGGTGCAGTAAAGGGGTAGCCAGCCCAGTGATCCAAAAGAAAACCAAAGTTCTGCATTCCAGGGCCTGAAGAAACACACTCCAGTCCACAGTCGACAGACTGATCTACCACTGCTTACTGTACAATAAACTAAGGTTGCTTACTCCAGAAATAACACTAGATCAAATGTACCTCATTATAGAGAAGCACGGCTCAGCCCAATGCTGGCTGCTCTTCAGTGATCACCCAGCATTGTGTCATAAAGCACTTTGAGGTGCCCGCATTAAAGGCGCTATATAAATGAAAATGGCATGGTACGGTACTGTAGTTGCCTTTACAGGGATTTGAACCCAGGTCACCTGGAATACCATTCCACCATGCTGCCAGCTGCCTCTCCAAGGCAGCTAAAATCCTTGGAGAGTAAGGTGCTTCTTGGTGCCCCAGGTTTTCAATATTTGGCCTCTGTTCAAATCTCAGTTAAGTCACTTGTTTCTTTTTTCTTGTCTGCTTGTTTGTATGCTACAGTTGTGTGTACTGTGCCTTGTCTACCTAAGCACAAGATAAATTGAGGCAAGTCCATCCTTTTCCACCTCTCGTCCTGTAACTTTGGTTCCTTCAAGTCATTTCTTCCCTTTCTGTGGACCTCAGGAAATTTTTGATACTTGGGAGTTAATATTACCAAAAAGATGAATATCTTTTCCAGTAGAATTTTCCCCCCTTCTTGAAAAGATAGAAGTACTATGTAAATGAAGAATGGGCTACTTTTTCTCTCTTTTGGAGTGCATTAATGTGGTCAAGATGACTTTACTACCAATGTTTTTATATCTCTTCCCGACCCTACCCAATCACATCCCGAACTAATTTTTCATCAAGTTACACTCTCTTATCTCCTTCTAGATGTGGGTAATGAAGCTCCACAAATTCAGTACCAACAATTGACTGCCCCATACTTGGGGGTGGATGAGGGGCCCGGGTTTCCTGAATTTTAAACTTTTATTGGGCCACCCAACTTAGTCTCATCACCCCTAGTTTAATTCAAACGTAACCCATCTCTCCCTCAAACTCCCCGTTGAGCTGCCACAGAGATGTAGACTGACAGATTGGTTATTTGTGACTTTACAGTTTAGAAGTTCAGATTTGGCTCAGTACAGGGTATTACAATAAAGTTTGTTTTCAAAAGCATTACTTCATCAGTTGCCCTCATGGGGTTGGCCTTCTCATACCCGTATAGGACCACATGTTTTTCTCTTGCACCTTTAGGGACAGTGGTCTTAAATTATGGAAGCAGCAGTCTATACAATTGGTGGGCCACCTATTCGAGAACAACACTTTGTTAACGTTCCCACAGGTTCAAGCTAAATATGACCTCCCACCTTCCCACACCTTTAAATATTGGCAGGTCCACCATTACCTGCACACTACTTTTGGGAGATCACGGACACCAGATGAACCCTCTGCCATTGTTGTATCTCTTGAGAATGAGGGATGAGAGAAAGGTACAATTTCTAGGCTGTTTGCCACCTTGCTGCACCGGCAAAAATTTCTATTTTTTTCAGAAGAGTATTTGTCTTCGATTCTGGAGGAAGTCATCCAACTCTGAATTAACAATGACTTGGAAAAAAAAACCCATAAGTTTGTCAGTATTCAGCAGGCTTATACACTTACAGATTGGCAACATTTATTTTAGGGTTGAACAGCCAGTGTCCCAGATGGTGAGATCCAGAGCTTGACAACACAAATATTTTGGTCTTGCCGACATTGTGAAACTTCTGGTCCCAGGTTGAAAGCATCTTGATTTTATACAAATAAAAGAGTTTTGTTATGCTAGGATGACCTTGTTCTCCCAATTAGAGGATTGTCCCATGGGAAACTGTGAATTTGTTGATGTGGCCCTTGTTATGGCGAAACATTCCATCCTGTCCCTTGAAAGTCCCCAGCCCCTCAGAACCATAAAGAATGGCTCAGTAGTGTCTCATAAACCTCCACCCTTCAAAAATGGGTATACTCCTCCAGGCAATATCAAACAGGAAAAAAGACCCCGCACCTATTCTTAGCACCAATCATTTGAGATTCACTCCATATTATAGGAGTAAAAACATATGCTTTATTTAATACAGAATTTTAAAAGGCAGCAAATGCATACCATATATTAATAACAGTACCTCAAAGTGCATAAAACACTTCCCCCAACAGCGTTTCCCACCCTCGAGGGTGCTTTTCCATGGGTTAAACACACATCCTTTACTGGTATTTATAATAGCAGCATAGTAAATTGAGATATAAATTATTATAATTTAGCCAATCATCGTATACATACTCATTCTATCACCCACAACATATTGCTCGTAACTATTCAACCATGATCAAATTCAGTGCATTAGAACAATCATGCCCCCTGAATGATAGGACCTAGCATACTTATAACAATCAATTAGGTATGTTGTTATTTCTTGATCTCCTTAATCAAGTTAATTTCAAAGCCTTTATTTATTTATTTGAGTTGTGTTAATCGGGTAAGTCCACTGAGACAATTACAGTCCCTTTTTCAGGGTCAGCCTGGGAGTACAACATAATAAAAACACATAGGCATAACAGGTAAAGACAGTTCAACAGGTGGAAGTAAGCAATAAATAATAGTAGTCTTTGATAACACATTAAATTGTACCATAAAATATAGAAAAGCAAAGAAGAACAATATTTACACAACTGTATATACAAAATACATAAATAGCAGAGCATTACAGTTCAGAACTGGAGTAATTATAAGATTGTCAACAAATATAGCAGAGTAATCATACAGCTGCCAACAGATAAGAGAGGGAGCAAGTGTGTAACAAGTGCAGTCATCGGTGCCCTTTATAGCAGAAGCATGTAGCAGAGGCAGTAGGAAAGGAGAGCAACTTGCAAGTGGGTCTTGAACTCAGAGAGAATGTGACAGGACAGAAGGGGGAAGGGAGTTCCAGTCAGTGACAGCAGCAAAGGGGAAGGACCTACGCAGAAGAGCAAGCTGAGCAGTAGGCCGTTGTAAGAGGGGGAGTGTGGCACATCTTAGTGTACATGGGGCAATTCTGTGGCAGATAATATCTCTAAGACAGGGGAGAGTATAAGTGTGAACTTGCTTAAACATGAAACACAGGGTGGAGAATCTTAATCTTAGTTCGTAGGTAACCACCTCAGAGAGGAAAGGACGTCGTAGTAATGGTGACGGGCAGTGACCCCAAGGGGAAACCTCCCTACTCTATGGTATGCTTGTGTGAGAAGAGACATGGCAGCAGCACTGCTAGAGAGCAATAGAGGAGCACCGTAGGTTAGGATTGGAAGGAGGGACGAGGAGGCAATCCGATGGCAAGCTGCAGCAATGAGAAAGGGACGAATGCGATAGAGGAGGCCTATCTTTTGGTTCAGGGATTTAATTAGCAAGGAGACATGGGTGAGTAGAGAAAGTGAGGGGTCCAGAGTGATGCCCAGGTATTTAAAAGTAGGGACAGATTCCAGAGTGTATCCATTGAGAAAGGTTATATTGAGAGGGGCAGGGGTATGTAGGGAGGAGGGTCTGTGGGTAAATAGCATGCATTTCGTTTTTTAGTATTAAGGACAAGTTGTTTATGTCTAAACCACACTTCCAGTGCAGTGAAATCAGAGGCAAGTTCTTGATTAATGTGGGTAATGTTGGATGATGAGCGATATAGGATAGCATCATCAGCATAGAGGTTACACAGAGGCCCCTCCACAATGGTATGATAAGTCATTGATAAATAGGGAGAACAGCAAGGGATCCAGGATATAGACCCCTGAGGGACTCCGTGGGTTGTAGGTCTAAGGTCAGAGAGTGAATCAGCCCAATTGACCCTCTGAGAACGACAGGTAAGATAACTTTGGAACTAGTCGAAGGCAGCGGAGTCAAGACCAAGTATCTGGAGCTGCTGGAGCAGGAGGCTGCGATTTACCAGATCAAATGCTTTCATGAGATCCACGAAGACGGCTCCAGCGGCAGATCCCTGATCCATGGCTTGAACAATATCTGAGGTCACTTTCAATAAAGCAGTAAGGGTACTATGATTCTTTCTAAACCCATGTTGGAAGGGGGATAATATATTGTGGAATTCCAGGTAGTTCTGAAGGTGATTGTAAACTATGCACTCCTGAATTTTGGCAAGTGGGCAGAGAATGGAGATGGGCCTAAAGTTTTCGACCACAGAGTTAGGTCCACTTTTATGCACTGGCACAACAACAGCAGCTTTCCATTTGTCAGGAACAGGATAGGAAGGATCTGTTGAATAAGTCACGGACAGGATGGGCAAGGGAAGGAGCACTAAGCTTGAGAAACTTTGGCTCAAGAGTATCATGACCTGGAGAACTCTCACGTTTCGGATTGGAGAGCAGCCTCTGGACCTCTTTAAGAGTTGATAATTTTAGGTGGAAATCAGGCGCTCCAGATAGGCAATGGGATGAGGGGTGGGGGGTGAGCAGACATGAAAGAGCGAGGTATATTTTTGGAGATAAGTGAAGAATTTATTAAATCCTGTGGCAATAAATAGAGGGTCAGTGAGGATGGTGCCCTGGGCCGTAAGAAAGCTAGGGAGTATAGCTGTTTTACCTTTTATCAGAGAGTTGACCTGTCTCCAAAACTCCTTGGGGTTGCACAGGTGTTCTGTTTGTAAGGATCTGAAATGGTGTCATTTGGCTTTCTGTAGAGAGCTCATGCATTTGTTGCGGAGCTGTCTGTAGTACTGCCAATCAGATGGCAAACTCACTTTTTTGAAGGACTGCCAGGCCAGGCCCCTGAAGGACAGGAGGATCCTGACATCTTTTGTAAGCCAAGGAGCTTTAATACCCATGGATCTGCATTTTTTGAGAGGGGCATCTTTATCAATAATTTGTGAAAGGGTAGAGATGAAACAGCCAATGCTTGATTAATGTCAGGAAGAGTCTTAATAGGGTTCCAGTTTGTGAGATTGATCGAGGTGAGGAAACTATTAACACTGAACCTGGATAGGTCCCGTAGAGGGGAGATGCGAGGAGGTGGGTTAGGGAAGTTATTCCTCCAGACACAGATAGTAGGTGAATGGTCACTTAAACAGTCTGATAGCACGCCCACTGCTTTGAACTTCAGAGGGCAGTTAGTGACCACCCAGTCAAGCAATGTATGTTTGCCAGATTTTTTATTGATACGGGTGGGCTCGGGTATGAGCTGGGATAGGCTGGAGTCAGCTAACAAGGACCGCAGCTTATTACTAGAGAAACATAGCCAGTCATTATTGAAATCAGCACAAAGTATAAGGTCATGATGAGGGAGGTTGGCAAGAGAGGTTAGAAAAGGTGGTGAACCTATGGAGACAACATCGGGTGGGAGGTAGGCACACTCAATAATTAACTTCTTGACCTTACTAAGAGTTAGAGTTATGAATAAGGCTTCCATTGTAGGGGGTACGACATCAGGTGTAGTGAGTTCTGTGGCATCCAATTCAAGCCAGGTGTAGATAAGAATGCCTCTAGCCCTTTAGTCCAGTCTATCTTTCCTAAAGCAGTTATAACCAGGTAGAGTCACCTCATGCTGCTTGATATCAGGTTTAAGCCAAGATTCAGAGATACATACAGTATCAGGGTCCTTCTGAGTGACCCAAGCTTCTAATTCAGACATTTTCTGATGTATACTACAGATGTTCATATGTGCTATTTTTAGGCCTTTGGGATATGGTGGGTTAGAAATTACGGAAATAGGAGTGGGACTAGGGGGCCCGGGGTTAATCTCAGTGTCCCTGGCACATACCAGTAGCAGGAGGACCACAGCATGGACCCAAGCAGAGGTGCATGGCAGTCTCAAGAACAATAAAAAAGGGACATGGTGACTGCACAGACACTTACGGAGCCAAAAGCCAAAAAGAGCAGAACCTGGTCGAGGGAGACGGGATGAGAAGAAGCATAAAGTTAGGGATGGGCCAGACAGGACGGGGAGGGGGAGGTGCAAGATAGTGGAGGGGGTGGTAAGGATAAAGCAATGAGCTGGTCTGCACAGCTGAAAAGGGCATGTACATCCAAGCAGCTAGCCAACCTAAGCAACCCATGTTTTATGGTGTTGGAGGCCTTGGATACTAAAGGATGGAAAGAAAGAGTGAGATAAGGAGGTTAGGTAAGCCCTCAGCACAGAAGGGGAGAGTAGGATCCAAACAACTGAGCAAAGTTAGTAACATTAGGTCACATGGATACAGAGCTATACAGAGGTTAGAGAGTACCACCGAGAGAGAGTAAAATAAAGTGTGAGGTTAAAAAAGTTGCAAGGAACCTTAATGGAGCAGCCCTTAGGAGATAAGCAGATTAGCTGCCACATGATCCCAACCCACCAAACTTATAACAGCTCTAAAAGCTTCTAAAGACACTTCAGAAGGCAGACAGGGAGTATTGCTGCTGTAACTTTAGCAGGTTTGTAGCTAGTAACGATGCTCTGACTTTAGAAGGGCAGACTTCCTTTAAATGAAAGAACAAGGCCCCTCTAGTGGCAGATCTATATAAACTGCTAATGGGAAACAGGACACTTAAAACTTCATCAATTATATTCTTGATTAGGTGATTCTTATTGTATCTGTACACATTTTACAATCTCATCAATTATATTCTTGATTAGTTGATTCTTCTTGTATCTGTACACATTTTACAATCCACTTTGCTTCCATGCTTAAAGTTTTATCTAAATCACCACTCGCAAGAACTTACTGTAACAGTAGATCTTCGAGAAAGAGGCTCGTGCGGTAGGTAACTTTCCCTCTCACCGTCTCCCATCTTCTGCTAGTGCCTTTTCTAGCTTTCCTTAGGCTCAAGGAGCTCCACTGCTTTCTCCTGTCACTTTGTTCTAAAGTCTCCAGCGGGAGAACTGTAGGGCAGACTGGGGACCACCTACTATATAGGGTCACGCTGACATCAGTCACGTGATGTCACTGGGCAGTCCCCCGCCAGACACTGCTAGCTAAAGTTTTCTGTATGGTCCCAATGCCTAGGGGCGGAGTCCTTATGGTTAATACCTACTGCAAGAGCCTCTCTCGAACATCTATTGTTACAGTAAGTTCTTACGTAACTGTACTTTCTTTTATTGCTCTTTATGGTAACTGCAAACTATGTCTGTGCTATTTTGTGTCCCGTATTCCCTTCCCTCGGGTCGCACCTGGAAGCAAACCTCGGCTCAGTGTGCCTTTCCCAGTCTTCACTTTTCAAATAAGTAAATAAATTCACCACATTGCTGGACAGACTGTTCCACCCATCACCCACCAGTTCCATGAAAAGAATTCATCCTAATATCCTTTTCGAATTTGCCCATTTGCAGCTTCACATTGTGCTCCCTGGTGGTGGAACTGTTCTACTTGAACAGCTCTGTGGGTTCACCTTATTGTATCACTGCATGTATGTTTCCATCATGCTACCCCCCACCTGCCATCCAGAGAATACATATTGAGACTTTGCAGTCTCTCCTCATAGGACCTACGCTACTGTCCTGGGATTGTTGTCATCGCCCTCCGCCGCATAGTTTCTAGCCTGTCCCTGTCCTTCCTGAGATGTTCACTCTGAAATTCCACACAGTACTTCAGGTGTTGTCAAACTAGTAACCTGTGCAGTAACAGTATTACCTCCCACCCGCAGCCAGAGAAACCCTGCCTTATACAAGTCAAGTCAGACTTTATTTTTAAAAGCTACATCCAAGGCCCGGTGGTGCAGAGGGTTGAGGCGCTGGACGCCACACCTCGCTTCACGCCAGCGACCCGGGTTCGGGAACGAGCCTGGGTCACCTGAGGTCGGCCGGGGGAGGGGAAAGAAGAGGACTAGAGCAGGCTGCCGACTGGCATCCCTCTACCTCGGGGATAGGGGTAGCAGGTGCCTTGGAGTTCAGCCGCCCTCTGGTGGAGGCCAGAGAAGCAGCGTCTCTCCAAGGATCTTCGGCATTAGACTGTTCGGGGGAAGGCGGAGGAGACCCCATCTGGAGCTGTGATGCGCATGTGCACCCCCACGCGCATACGTTACCACTTCCAGGGGTCTCGGGAGTAGGTCCACGGGGAAACGGAGGAAAAAGTTGGGGCCCACCAAGGATGATGCCTCCAGGCTGGCTCTGGGGATCTGCCGGGGTGTTCATGGCACTACAAGCCCCCGAAAGACCCCGAGTCCGGTAGGTTGGTGGATGAAGAGGGAGGACCTGCCTCAGGAGGATAAAAACAGTTAACAAAAAAAAAAAGCTACATCCAGATATCCTGTTTGCCTTCCTATAGTCTATGCTTTACTGAAATGTAGAGATATTTTTCGACTAATAATTTTGGCTCCCATGTTCCTTTCTTCCTCGGAATGCTCCTTTCAGTGGCAGATCGAGGGAGGAGCAAAGGGGACGGCTGCACACCCATTGTAACATGCTGGCTTGGTGCTGCTGTATTTCACCTTGTTAAAGAAGTCTGGTGTATTGATTGTAAGAAAAACAAACATTCAAAACTATAGATTGCATTTGTATTTTCTGTCAAAAATGCAATGAAAAACATAATAGAAGACAGTATAGAGGATTAAAGAAATTAAAAACAATATTGCATATCACATCCATACACTACCTCTGCATCCCTCCCCCCCCCCAAAGCAAAATCCTGGATCTGCCACTGGCTCCTTTACCCCAGTTATGCAATAAGTCATATGTAGAGTTCTGCTCCCAGTGCACATTATCTCATATTTCTTTGCGCTGAATTTTAATTGCAAAATACAAGGCCACTCTACATCCATTTTGTGCTGCTAATTCCCTCCTCAGTATAAACTTTCCTGCAGAGTTTTGTGTTGTCTGTTAACAGACTCGCTGTCCTCTGTAACCCCACCCATATCATTTACAACTTGTGTATACCCAGTCTGTGCAAAATAAATGGATTATTTTGCTATTAGGTGCATAAGTAAAAAAATAAATGTTTATATTTCTCATAGTAAGTCAAACCCGCAGTGTTTTGGTGCTTAAGAGCATCAAATTGATTGACACATCAAGCTGTCTAATCTCCTCCTCAGTACTACCTTCCTAACATCCAATCATTGTGCACTATCAAAATATTAAAAACTGCGGCCATGGCCAGATTGTTTTCCTGCACGTCTCAGTTCACCAGTACAACAATCCTTGTGCCCACAAACAAGATTTACTTTTGACCGTGCTCTACTTTATTTTATCACAAGCCATCTTTTCAGTCATTATTATTCTCACACATAAAGACACAATAAACCCGATAAGTCTCGCAACTGCACATATTTACAGCAGTTGCAAGTGACATATCTGCTGGAATGCAACTAAAAACACCTCTGTGGCTATTAAAAATAAACTTGCAACTTTTTTTTTTAGTTAATTTCTTTATCCGCCTGGTCCCTGGTGGCGATGCCTGCTATCGGCTCCCCCAGCCCTGTCCCCCGCTTGCAGATTACCCCTCCAGCTGCCCCACGGTTTTCCCCCATGGTGGGGTGGCGGGGATACCTCAACCCACTTAACTCCGGATCCGGTGCTGGAGGGATTACTGCCCATTGCGGGGTCTGCGCCTGCGGGGACCGATCGTCATTCTGCAGCACCAGTCCCTAGATTTTCCACCTGTAATTTGTCCCCGTAGACAAGGCGTGCAGTGACGCCACTAGTAGCAAGTGCACACGCTTTCGTACGCGCACCTTTGAGCGTCTGCCTCGTCTACCCCCATTCTGTAGCGTTTCGGTTCACTACCCGTAGCCTCCGTCAGGGGCTAGTCATGCACCGAAGCGCAGGTGTCCCCCCTTCCCGGAGAGGGAGAGCAGTCCTACGGACGCTCAATCCTTCTCCTCCTTGCCGACCCCCAGTGGCCCATGTCTGTTCCCGAACACGGGTCGCTGAGTGCTGAGGAAGGTGGCCAGTGCCTCAGCCCTCAGCGCCACCGGCCGGGCTTAAACTTGCCACTTAAAAAAATATATATATATATGTGTGTGTGTATGTAAACTCTCAGCTCCCTACTCCACTCATGAGTTATGGTACTGCCACCTCACTCATGGAAAAAAATTGTATAGTTTTAGTCATGCCATTGCATATCCCGTATGCGCATATTAAAGAGTCAGTTAATAAATTGTAAAATAACTGACCCAGGAAGCATGGTGGGTCAGGGCATGGTTTGCCTCACTGCCTGCAACACTGGTGACTCCGGTTCAGAAACCAACAAGAGTAGCACAGGGGCCATCCAGTGAAAGGAGGATTGAGTGTCCACTGTCTGTGTTCCGCCGGGGAGGGGGAACAGCACATGCTGCTTCTTGGTTGCCACCTACCAGGGGCTAGCTGGCCTAGAAGCTGTCGCTCACCTGCTTGGATGGATGCGGGCACTGAGGTGTACTGTGGCTCCGAACAGTGTGTGGGCACCATTGCATGTGTGCCAGTCCAGGCATCGAGAAAACAGAGGAAATACATCCAGCAGCAGGCTGATGGCAGTGACCCCCCAGGCTCCGCAACAGCCAGCCACCCATGGCGGTACAGGTACATGGGAGTAAGTCCTGAGTAAGTTGGGTAATGGGGCTTGGTGGGGTGATGCCAAAAGGAGACCACTGGGGAGGAACTGGATGGCAAAAAAAGGACAGATCAGGAACAAAAAACTGCAAATAAAAATATTCTACTGCATTTTTACCAGTGACCTGAACGACAGCCATGTCACCTTATCCGAATTTCTTCAGCTCTTCATACAACAGTAGCAAATCATCAACAGTCATTGTTGTGGCTCAGCAGTGGAGAATGGAGCATTTAGACATGGAAAAGAGAACATAACCTTTGAGCGCTTTCTCCACAAATGCCCCCAGCGGCTTTATAGTTTATAGAATTTACACTCAGTCTATACAGCAGCTGCTAAAGCAGGCAAGGAAATTGTGGCAAAATCAATGTTTCTTTAAGAGAATGTCTCTTGAAGTTTACTCTTTAACAAAGTTCCAAGTTTTATTTTTCAGATTATTGCAGTTTATAAAATGGGGTATAAAAAACTGACCAAATTGAACAACTTTGTTGGTTAAAACATGGTACCTGACCGATTATTTACCAAGAAGCTGCACAGTTATAACTAACCTGCCTTAATCTACCTAGCAACAACCTAACTAAATGAAAATAAAATGTTTTTCCATTAAAATAAAAATTTCTTCAGCTATCTAAGTGCAGGAACCCACAGCAGGGCATAGGCTTCCTCAAAATAAATTCAGTTCCTAGTACCTTTAAAGGCACATGGCCTTTTTTTTTTACCAAAATCACCTGTTCTACGTAACAACCAACTAACTAGAGGAAAATTAAACGTTTTTTGATTAAAAAAAGATTCCATTTCATAAGTACTATAACCAACTCCAGGGCATGGGTTTCTTGAGAATTAATGCACTTCCGAGGTGTGTTGAAAGTCACTCGGCCTTTGGCCACGTGCCTTTCTGTTCACGAGGGTATGCATTAAAGAGCTAGTGTACTGCCTAAAACAAATATTAGTTTTAAAAGCAGTCAGCGATTACCTTTTATATCTGAAGTACTTTTTGTTTTCCCTTTGATTAATTAGAAGATTGTTTACCTGATGTGTGTATGGAAAAGCACTCTGCCTGACAGCTGACATATCTATCTCTGTCTCCCCCCCCCCCCATTATATATTCAGCATTGTGACATCACTGCTGCTTAGAAACAGCCACTCAGTAGCTGCCAGGTCAATCACCTGCGATGTCACTGTCAGTGAGATCCCAATGTTGATGTAGTAGAGCAGTGTTCCCACTGGGTCCACATAAGAGGGAGTGCAGCATACTCCCCCCCTCCAAATATTTCAGGGGTGCAAATTGTGTACAGAGGGTACGCTGCACCCTTTGCAGAACATTAGTGGAGGTTCGTATTTGTTTTTATGGGGTATGCCGCACAGCAGCAATCACTGCCTCAACATAATGCACAGCAGCAGGTTTTGGACAGCCACAGCAACTCAGAAACACAAACGTAGTCTTGTACTCTTCTTCTTATCTGTACAGCAGTACTAATGCGTGGTATCCCTCCTGAAGTTGTTCTTGGTGGTTACCTAACCTGGGGCTGCCACAAATAAATATCTAGGCTGTTAACCATTTGGAATTATAGTCCATAACTGTAAAGTCAAATGATGAAGGAAGGACACAGGCAGAGTAGTGACTACTAAATAGCCTCTGCTGCCGCAGCCTTGCTCGTATTGAGTCAACAATAGTAAAGCAGTGCTGTATGTAGGCAGTGCAGCAGGCATTAGTAGAAGACGAAGAAATACTGTGCTAGTCTACTCTGCACCTTTTTACAGTAGTACTGCTAACCAAAAGCTGTTGGGGAATGGAGTCTTAGGAGGATGGCATTGGAAAGCAGGACAGGATCCGTCACCCACCCGACAACCAGCGGCACCAGGACATCAGTAGTGGGGACTGGGGCAAGCCGTGGTGACATGTGCCTGCCACAGATTCCGCGGAATAACTCAGACTCAGACCAAGGAGTCTCTGGAGAAATTGGGCCCATTAGTTCCAACAGCACACAGCAGAGCAGCACTAATCAGCATTAGGGGAAGGTCGCTCACTGCAACAAACTGTGCACTGCTGAAGGAGACAGATCAGTTGCCATGCCCCATCGTCGGAGTCTCAGGGAGATGACAGACTGAGGACTCGGTCAGGACTGGAGCACCCAAACCACTTCACAGATCAACCAAGCTGGTGAGTGGGCGGGGGGGCAAGCATAGCAGCCATTTGGAATTGGTTCCCAAACTTCCCAGTCCCACTAAACACGAAATGTGACCCCGGTGACCTTGGCTCACTACTCGCCATTCAGGCTGCTCTCAGTTCAGTCAGCACAGCAGGAACAGCCCCATACAAACAACTGAGAAGGTGATTGGATTCATTTCGGGAGGTGGCAGGGACATTAAACGAGCTGGGCCTGAAGCTGCTGAGCTGAGAGAAACTAGGAGGAGGAGGACGATGGACCTAGATGATACAGGCATCATCGGTGTACTTACTACTCAAGGTAAGCAATCGGGTGAGGCCGGGGGCACAATGGGTCGGGTGTATGGCTGGCACTGTAGGGCTGATGATCAGATCAGTCACCGTGACAAGGGAGGGATTGCCAAATGCATTCATCATTGCTGGGCCTCAGCGAGCTGATGATTTCTGATGGTGGAGAAGAGGGAGACGGACTTTAACAGTGGTCGTGATAAGGCTGGGCGTGCTCAAGGGGCAACAGGTGCAGCCATGTCTAGAGACAGGGAGGGATAGCAGATAGCCAGGTCAAGGAATCTGGGTCTGGAGACAGAAGGTGGATGACTGGTGGGGACTAGGGATGGAACACGGTCGCCGACAGCATACGGCAAGGAAAACCACAACTTCTAAGGCCATTAATCTTGTCCACTAGTCACTCGATCCACACATTAATTTCCACCTGTAAAAAAATACACAAACATGACTGAGTTATACAGCTGTCCTTGTCTTCCAGGTCAGGAAGTGGTAGAGATCCCACTTGCCGGCCCTGTCCCTCCTAAATTCTGCTGCTGAATTAGCACTTTTCTCTAGTCTGGCAACCGTTGTACTTTTTCCCCGCTCTGTGGCACATGTGGACCCCACGTAGGTGCTGTACCATCGCGCCTAGAAAACAGTCACAGGTGCATGCCCACTGGCAACTACTGGTGGAATGGGATAGGGAGATTTGTTTTTCACTTTCTGTATTTAGACCAATCCTACGATGGCTGCTAATGTAGGGAGAAAAAAAAATGGCACAGTCTGCACGTAAAGCAGCTCCCATGCCTACATACACAAAACTCAGTAAGGCTTCTTTACGTGCAGCTGTACCCCCTACGCACACAGATGTACGGGAAGTTCGTAATTCTTACGTGATTCATGTACATCTATGCGTGAATGGGAACACTATAGTAGGGGTAAAAGCACTAGATATGTCAGCTGCCAGGCCAAGAGATGTTACGCACATCCAGCACAATATTATTACATAGAAAACTTTCTAATTAGCAAAAGGAAAAAGAAATAAAAAGTTACAACTGACTACTTCTTAAAATTTGTATAATTTTCCTGTCTGTTTTGGTTCCACTAACTCTTTACTTCTCCAGAAATGCATGATCTGTTGTGGGTGATTGCATTTGCTCTGTGCTTTTAAGTCAAGTCTCAAAGAGAACAGGAGCAGTGTGTTTTCCTCATGCTTTTTGATCTAGGTACTCTTAGCTGTTGTTTCTTTCAATCCACAGTCTGACAAGATGGACTTCAAGGCCCTAATCTACCCAGCATCATGAATATGATGTACTTTTATATGAAAATGCATTGATTTTTCTGACGTGAAAACCAGTTTTAGTTTGGAGAACAGAAGGCATCTGGGAAGAATTAAACAGAAGCTGTCAGGTTTAAATAAAGAAACCTACCTCTGGACAGTAGGGTAATAGAAAACATGAGGGATTGTTATCAAACATGACATCTCATTAAAAACCTCTATGGAGCCCAGGACAGTGGGATGTTGGGTATTAATCAGGATATCGAATTAGAACTTGAATGCTAGGAATGCTTCTCTCTGAATCAAATTGAAACCATTTGTATAAATAGAATTAACTTTTCAGTACAGGATCACGGGTTTTATTAAAAATTATTTATTTGGGCAATAAAACACCACACAGCTTTGGAATGGCGAAGCTTACATCTAATATAGTATCGGTCTCTTTTTCTTTCTTAGAACTGTGAGTCGAACTTCCATATATTTCCAGTTTTAATCCGGCATTAAGAACAAGATGAAACAAAATTTATTGAAGATAATTCTGACTTGCACGCTATTTTCAGTTTAGCAAGCTTTTATTTCAGAGCATGGTAGGTTTGCAGAGAAAAGTCTAAATCGCAACCACAGAGACAGTACCCTATCTACAGAAATAACTGATTTCTGTAGCATCCTTCCATATTGCAAGGAGGCTGTCTGTGCAAGTACAGCAAATCATGGTTTAAAATATGGTCTACAGAAGAAAAAATTAGCAACACTGCGTGTAAATCTGGATTTGTTTTAAATTGGGATCTAGATATTTAAAACAGTGACTTTAAGCATTAAGAAATGAATGATAAAAAAAAAAATTGAGACCTAATTAGACGCCAATATTCTCTAACCATGATGGCATTTATTCTTTTCAAACGTTTTACCAGGAAAGACGTGCATACTGAGCTAGTAACAGCTCGTTTTCTGATGGTCCTAGGGGATGGGAATGTGGGGGAGAAGACAGTGAGGTGCAATAAATTCAGTTAATTAATGGTTGTGCAAATAAATACAAATTAGGAGTAGAATAATGCAGTATAACAAGGTGCTTATGGTAAAGTAGATGTGCAAATGGTCAACTGATCAGTAAAATCATATGTTGAAAGTAGGCCCTGCCAGCAGTTTTTTTTTTTTTTTTTTTTTTTCTTACCTTCATATTAGTACACATATCTGTCCACAGTTTGCCCATGAAGAACATGGCTGCTCTGGCATCAGTTACCTACTCTTCCTCACAGTATTTAGTGCATAGCTGGTCATGGCTTAAAACCCCATAAACCTGATGATTTTCTGTCGACTGCTACAGTCAGACCCCCTTACAGAATATGCAGTGGTTTCAGACCATCTAAGGCTGTGTGTTACTCCCAACCATAACTTCATCCCACTCAAGCTTACAGAACTGCCACTGACCACGCTTTAGCCCCGCTACTGTTCACACAGCCTACCACCATCACCACCACCACCCAGTCAGACACATTATCAAAACTGCCAACTGTCCTTCACACCAGCTGAAGCTCACACTGAACTGTTTTTGTACTCCGGTACAACAGGTTAGAATTTCAGCAGGATACACTATAGCATGCTGGCGGGATTGTGGTGAGATCCGCTCAACACATTCTCCGCTCAACACATTCTCCTGTGTTTTGTCTTTGTCTTTGTCTGAAGGTGCAGTACAGGCCTTTCTTCAAGATCTAGATAGGGCTCTTAAAGATGTCCTAAGAGATGCTATTTGGTTAACTCCTCAACTTTTATATTAAATATTTTTCTAGATATGATGAGAGCAAAAAAACAAAGATACTTGATTGGCATACTGCTGGTGGCAGCCACGAAATAACAGGTTGCTGCTGTGCTTCTTGATTTAGAAACCTGGAGGTGAAGGGTTAATTTCATTTTTGAAATGAGCATCAAACTTCTTTGAAATTCTACCAACTTCATAAGTCTAAAGACATTACTTGACCATTCATTAGTCCTCAGTAACTGCATGGTTTGTCACTAACCTGCCCTAATCTACATAGCAACAACTTTCTTACCCAAACTAAAATCACTTCATCACTATGCCCCAAGGCCATTACTGCCTGCAGTTCTTGTAAATTGTTGAAACATACCCCAGTCTAGCTTAGCATGATGCCACCCTCCTTATCCATCTGTTTAAAACTTTCCTTGAACCACATAGTATTAAATATTTACTCTGTTAAAGTTGCCAAGGCTGCACATTGTATTCAGTATGACTCCCAATCTCAAATGACAATCTCTTGTCCCAGTTAAAGCTTTACGTGAACTGCAAAGGACTACTGAGATAAGTACCCAGCATTCATTGATTGGGAATCGTAAGACGTACAGAAGGATTGTCATCGAGCAACATAGGAGACTTTGACAAAGTAAATAGTACTATGCGCCTCAACTGTAGTTCTGAACAAAGAGGCTGGAGGGTAGTGGTGCTCCAATGGGCAAGGGGGGATCTGTACTGCAAACCAGGAACACATAGTGCTGTAAAACAGCTATGATGGGGGACAATCAGCCATCCAATCAGAAAGAATATTTCTTCTTATGGACTAAATATGTATAGAATTATGCAATGTATACAAATTTAAACCTATTTTTGGAATTTAATCCAAAAGCACTTGTCCCAAGAGCAGTAAACCGCTCTCGGGCATGCATTTATTGCTCATTAATGTACGCCCTGGGTGCATTTAAAGGCACCTGACGCATGCATTAAAGGAGATCTGCATTGAACCTGAAAGTCATTTTCCTCAGTAGATGTAGTTTTTTTAATACTAGTTGCACTTCAGTTATCATTCCATCTATACAGGCCTACTGTTAAACTGCATTTAAAGGGAAACAATGGAAAAGACACAGCTTTCCTCAGACACTACAGAAACTCTCAATTAATGCTTTCAGACAGTAACAGTTTTATTTAATGATTTAGAACAGCTACCCACAACTCCCACTTCCTGTTGTTATAGCTAGCATATTTCGATGATAGAGAAGCCTGAGTTTCACTGTATGCCAATATGCCTGTCTGACTTCAGCTGTTGGTTGGAAGGACATATTAGCATAAAGTGAGCTCAGGAAGCTCTCTGCTACTCATGAAATGGTGGCTGCCAGCAATAGAAAGTGAAAGTTGAAGACCGCTGTTTAAATCACTAAAAAAACAGAGTAATTTAAAAAAAAATGTTACCGTCTGAAAGCACTAATCAGGAATTTCTGTAGTGCCTGGGTAAAGCTGTGCCTTTTCCAGTGTTTTCCTTTAAGATAAAAATTATCTAAGTTGTTGATTCCCTTGGCAGTGTTTTCTCTAAGGGAGCATAGTAATGTAAATACTTTGTCAGTTCTAATAGACCTAAAGTAAAATATAGGTTTTGAGAGAGGAAACATTGCAATGGGATCGTGAAGTAAGCCAACAATGGATAAGCCAGTCTCATTTAACAACATAGCAGAAGCCTCAGAAACAAAATAAGTTAAACATAGCACAAACACCCTCCTTAGAGTAAGGTATAGAACCACCATAGAATACATTTGTAGTGGGGGACTCTGAAGGCCCCTTCCAAACAGAGTCTGCCTTGTGCCAACATTTCTTTGGATTACTTTTCCCGCATACAGCTCCCTCTTGTTTTATTCTGAAATTCTTGAATCACTTCTGTAAGTGAAATTACAGCCCCTTCCTGATTTATTTTTGAATTAGTTTTTCCTGCCTGCAGCTGTACCCTGCTCTTTGTCTAACATTGGTGCCTCTCTGGCTACCCCCACCCCCCTCCTCACCTTAGATCCTATTTAATTTTCACCTCAGAGCTTCTCACCTCCGCCCACAAATTACCCAGCCCTTGTATTCTCTATTTTCTCCCCTTAATATAACCCCCCCCACCTAACCTCTTGTTCTCCCCTCTCTTTCTCCTAGGCAGCTCCACGCCTCCTCGAAGCGCTGACCAAGCAGCGCCGCAGACCATCCTCACAACAGAAGCTCTGTGCCTGGCTGAAGGCTGAGATCCGCTCTGCTCCCTCTGGCACTAAGGTACGGCTTGTCACCTAGTTCTATGGCTTTTGCACTCCTTGGCACACTGCCCTGTGCTACCCTAACAGGACTGGCCAGAAGCACTGCTGCCTCTTCCCTGTTGGACAGAGGCTTCAGCAGACTTGTACGCCGCGGCTGAGCCAGCTCTGTGGATCTGCCTACCAGGTAAAAGCAGCCCTGGTTCCCAGTAGGTAGTGTCCGGTCCTTGCAACGCCGCACACTCGATTTTTCGGCCTGCCCCCCACGCCCAGGCCAGACCTCCATTAAATGCTCATAAGCCACTCCCAACTACGTAGTGGTTGGCTGGACACTTTGAACTAATTCTTAGATCTTACTTCGAGAGGGTTACTGCAGTAGGTCTTCACATATAGGACTGCGCCCCCTGGCATCAGGTTCCAACGGCAAACTTGTAGCTAGCAATCATTAGTGGGACCACCACCGATGTCAGGTGACATCAGCCTAACCATAAAAGGGGTGGTCCTGCGCCCGCCGTTGCCTCAGTTCGTTTGGCAGACATGTTAGAACAGCGATCAGTCGCACGCTTTATATTCGGCCGGGCATGGTGCTTTTTGGCGAGACGCACTGTCGCTATCTTGGACAGGGAGGTTTCTATATGCATTTCCTCCCTTTCCTCTTATTCAAAAGGTTCTATTGAAACTTCAGGTGGAAGGGGACCACTTAATTCTGATTGCCTCTCTGTGGCCTCGGCAGATTTGGTTCCCGCTGTTGCAACAGCTGGTTCTAGAACCTCCGGTCCTTCTGACGATATCTCATGACTTTCTGTCACAGGAGCAGGGCACCCTGGTACATCCAAGTCTTCAGTCTCTCCACCTCCATGTGTGGCACCTGTGGACATAGTGGTTTCCCGCTATGGAGTTTCCTCCCAGGTCGCTCGGGTCCTGGTAGAAGTCAGAAAACCTTCTACCAGATCTACCTATGCCATGAAGTGGAAGAGATTTTCTATTTGAGCCACAGCTAAACGCTTGGACCCCTTTTCTTGCTTGCTTCCCAGGTGTTAGAGTACCTAGTACATCTTTCAGACTTGGGTCTTGGTTGCTCCTCCATTAAGGTCCATCTTTCTACGGTGTCGGCCTACCACCTCCCGGTGGAGGGCAAAACCCTAGCACAACTAGAGGTTTCGAAAACTTTCTTGAAGGGCATCCTTCATATTAAACCTCCAGTCTGGAACCGCTGTCCTCCATGGGATCTTAATTTCATGTGGGAGAAACTTACTTTACCCCCTTTTGAACCGGCAGCAAGTTGCGATATGCACTTCCTGTCCTGGTAGACTTTATTTTTAGTTGCTGTTACTTCAGCTCGAAGAGTTTCAGAGCTTCAGACCTTTGTTTGCAGAGAGCCTTATTTGATTTTTCACAAAGACCGGGTAGTCCTGAGGACTGATCCTTCCTTTCTTCCAAAGTGGTATCGGAGACAACTCTCAGCCAGAGTGTTGAACTGTCAGTCTGTCATCCTCAGCATTCCAACATGGGGACAATATCTGTTGCACACCTTGGATGTGCATTGGATCCTAAGGTGCTGTACGTCCTGGACTAAGGAGGTTCTTAAATCGAACCAACTCTTCGTGGCCTTTGCCCCCCAGTGCCAGGACAAGGCCATCTCAAAGCAGACTATCTCTAGGTGGCTGGTTAACTGTATTCACTACACTTAACTGAAATATGGAAAGACTCTTCCGGGGGCAGTTAAAGGCCACTCCACTAGAAGCGTGGCCACCTCTACTGCCTTTTTCAGAAATGTGCCTTCTGCAGAGATCTGTGCAGCGGCCACTTGGTCTTCTGTCCACACCTTCACTAAACACTGCAGTTTGGACATTTCCTCTAGGCGTAGAGCTGGTTTTGGCCTTACAGTTTTGCAAGGTCTTCTGTCCTAAAGCAGACCCTAAGTTGGCAGACATCTTCCCCCTCCCGGAACCTCGTCTCTGACTCCTTTTACTTAGACTGCTTGGTATTCAGTCCTGTATGTGAAGACCTGCTGATTTGGAAGAGGTCGACATCAAGGAGGAACACCATCCAGACCTCATTCTTCCTAATGATGAGGAGGAAGAAGAGGAAGAGATTCTGATCTCTGACAGGTCTACAGCTTCCTCTGTCAGTGAAGATTTGATTAAACATAACCCTAGGTCTCCTTCTGAGGACCCCACATTTTTTAATGTGTTGAAACAGCTGCTTTCAGCTATGGGCTTCCACAGTGTAGAAGAGGATATAACCAGGAAAGAGCTGGTGGACTTCCTGGAGATCCCAGACTGTCCCCCAAAGATCATTCCTCCAGTTCTGCCTGCCTTGAGGAATACAGCCACTGCAGCCTGGCACAGATCAGACATGGTGCCAGCTATGCCCCGCAGGGCGGACAAACATTACCATGCCCCCCCCAGGGGTTTCTTTGCTATGCTGCCCAGCCTGAAACAGATGCAGTGGTCATTAAGGCAGTTCCTGATAGGTCTAAGGTGCCCATACACCTTAGTTCCCTCCCCCCAGATAAAGAGTCCCGTAGAATTGACCTCTGGGGTAAGAGGGGGTATATGCCTCCTCCTGCCTGGGTTTGAGGATTGCAAACTACCTGTCACACATGGTGAAGTACCAAAATTCCAATTGGAAGAAGGGCAAGGCTGACACCCAGGGCCTCCTAGATGGCACTTAGAAGCAGGAGCTTCTTCAGTGCCTTCAGACAGCCAAGGACGTTAGTAAACATCTCCTCAGGGCCCTCTGTGACATGGCTGACACTATTGCCAGGGCAGCTGCCATGGCGTATGCTTGAGTAGGCACTCCTGGTTGAGGGTATCTGGTTTTGCTGCTGATGTTCAGCAAAAAGTGTTTAATGCCCCTTTCAATGGTACTAAAGCTGTTTGGTCCCGACATCTAGGACATTATCAATGATCTACAAGCATCTGGAAGGACAATTAAGTCTGTCCACTCTCTCTACCATACTCAGTCGAGAGGTAGAGGGCGCCCTACCTTTCGCAAAACAAACAGGCCCGGAACAGCCTCTCACCCCCAAGGGAAGTGCAGAGCCCGGCTGCCTTGCCCGACCCTACAATGCTGGTGCTGCGGCCAAGTGTCCAAGAAGTGAGGGACCAGCCCCCGTGGCTGGATCCACCTCTGTTTGACTCCTTGCCAGACCCCCATTTTCCAGTCCCTGACCAAAAGATGGTGATTGGAGGTTAGGTCTCCCTCATCTAAATCACTGGAGAACCATAACTTTGGATGCATGGATTTTGCAGATCATAGAACAGGACACACCCTGAAGCTCATCAAACAGCCTCCAGGAACCCCTTCCCCACCCTCCAGTTACCCCCCGGCTGACCTGTCTGTTCTCTGGGAGGAGGTACAATCCCTTCTATGCAAGCAGGCCATTGAGCCAGTACCCAGGCGCCAGAGAAACAAGGGGTTTTATTCCAGGTTTTTCCTGGTCGCCAAAAAGACCGGAGATCTGAGGCCCTTTCTGGAACTAAAAGACCTCAATCTGTATGTCCAGTACAAAAAGTTCTGGATGGTAACTTTTCCAGGCCTGATGCCTCTCCTCAAGACAGGAGATTGGCTCTGCTCGCTGGACATGCAGGATGCTTACCTGCACATATCGATCTTTCCTCCTCACAGGAAGTTTCTCCGATTTGCATTTCAGGGCTAGCGTTATCAGTTCAAAGTGCTGCCCTTTGGCCTTTCCTCTGCACCGCAGATCTTTACCAAGTGTTTAGCAGCGGTAGCAGCAGCTCTTGGAAGGGAGAGACTGTTATGTTTCCCTTATCTGGATGATTGGCTCCTAAAGGCCCATCCAGGGAATAGCTTCTCCTGACACTGGAGAGAACTCTCCAGCTGTTTCGCTTCCTTGGCATCACTGTCAGTCTGCTCAAGTTGGTTTTCACACGGTCCCAAAGGTTGCGGAATATTGGGGCAGTTCTAGATTCGGTGCAAGGGAAGGCCTTCCTGCCCAAGAACAGGGAAGAATGTCTTGTAACCCAAGTGCAGGAAGTTGCTCAAAGCCACTACATTCCTTCCAGGGTGTACCTGAGGTTGCTGGAACTGGTGGCAGCTGCCATTCCCACTGTTCCACTGCCCAGGCTCCATATGCACACCCTTCAGTGGAGGGGGCCAGCATGATTCTGGTAGTTCCATTCTGGCCTCAGAAGATATGGCTCCCTCTATTACAGCAGTTGGCGGAGGAGCCACCGGTCCCTCTCTACCTTTGCAGGAACCTGCTGACCTAGGGCCAGGGGACCCTGGTCCATCCCAACCTCAGGTCCCTTCACCTGCATGCTAGGCTCCTGAGAACATAGCCATTTCCAGATTTGGGGTCTCTAATAGAGTGGCGGATGATCTGGTGGTTGCCCAGAAGCCTTCCACCCGAGCCACTTATGCCATGAAGTGGAAGAGGTTTGCCATCTGGGCTGCCAAACATAATCTGAACTCTTTCACCTGTCCGGTGAGCCGGATCCTGGACTACCTGATCTCACTGTCTGACTCAGGCCCCCAGTATTTTTCCATCAAGGTGCAACTTTCAGCTATTTCTGCTTTTCATGAGCCCATGGGTAACCGCACCATTGCTCAGCTGGAAGGATTTTTGAGGGGCTTCCTGCACCTGAAACCTCCAATTTGTTTTCCTGTCCTGGCTTGGAATTTGAATTTTGTTTTGGAAAAGTTGACCCTGTCTCCTTTTGAGCCTGTTGCGACTTGCGAGTTACGCTTTTTCTCTTGGAAAGCATTGTTTTTAGTTGCCAGTACTTCTGCTCAAAGAATTCAGAGCTTCAGGCCCTCTGGTGCGAGGAGCCTTATTTGATTTTTTCACAAAGACATGGTATCTTTGTGCCCAAATCCTAAGTTTCTCCTTAAGGTGGCCTCTGAGTTTCCACTCAACTAGCCTATCCACCTTCTTGTTTATTTTCCTGAGCATGCCAATCCAGGGGAAGCACTGCTCTATCTGTTAAATGTGAGCAGAACTTTGAAGTATTACCTGCTTCGAACCAAGGAATGTAGAAAGCTGAAGCAGTTGTTTGTTTCCTTCGCACTGGGTACAGCGGGCGCTTCAGTTTCTAAGCAGTGTTTATCCAGATGGTTGGGAAATTGAATTGTATTTTGCTACAACAAGTATGGCAAAGAATTGCCTGGAGCTGTCAAAGCTCACTCCGCAAGAGGCATGGCTACCTCTGTGGCTTGTTTCCGAGGGGTCTCAGCTGCTGACATCTGTGCAGCTGACACCTGGAGTACCATCCATATTTTCATCAAGCCCTGCAGTCTGGACATTGCCTCAAGTGCCCGTGCAGGTTTTGGCAGGGCCTCCTGTCTTAAGCTTAAGATTGGCCTTCCTCTCAGACTTTTCAGTTGCACCTGTAACTGCTTGGGACTCGTTCCTATGGTGTGACCTGATGACTGAGATACCCACTAAAGAAGATACAACAGTTACATGAGAACTTACTGTAACAGTAGATCTTCAAGGGGATCTCAGTCATAAGGTCTGCCTTCCCTCTCACCATCCCCCTCTTTTTTGGGGAAACTCTTTCTTAGAACAGGCTATCTGGTGTATCCAGCCTTTTGTACAGGCCTGGGCACCTCTGTCTCTCCTCGGTTGCCCTATGGCATGAGCTTTGCTCCCTTAGTCTCTGGGGGACTGAGGAGGGAGCGGGGCTGCTCATGCCTTTATAGGGTTGATGACGTCAGTGGTGTGAGCAGCCTAAGTTGTACTGCTGAAACTCTTCCGAATGGATCCTGCTTCACCGAGGGTGAAGTTCCTATGGTGTGTTCTGATGACTGAGATCCCATCAAAGATCTACTGTTACAGTAAGTTCTTACATAACTGTTCCTTCTTGCGGTAAAGGGCTGGGATTGGTTTCTATTTCACCTGCCTCCAAAAGAAATAAGAAAATAAAGCAGTAGCATACTTATCCCCACTCTGCTGGAGCTTGGCGGAATAAGTATAGGATGATAAAGTAAAACTAAATGTGAAGATACATTAAACAGGGAACCACATGATTTAAAAAGCTGAGGATGAGAAGACGTAAAAGCATGTGCTCCTTAACTTGATAATAACCAGGAGCAGCAGCAACCTAATTAAAATGCATATGAAATAGTCAAACAGGATAATTAAGCAACAGAAAGATACAGCAACATCAGAATAAGCTGCATAGTAGATAAGGAGGCAAACTTTAGAAACAAAAGTAAATGCCTCGAAGCCAGTAAAGAGATCAAACAGCTGTAGGACAAATTAGTAAAATAAAAGCTAGGACTGTAATTCCAACTCCCCAGAAAGAACGAGCTTCAGCAGTCAGGCAAAATTAAAACACGAGAAAGTAACTTTTCAAATGAAAAGAACATCACTGCTAAAGTCTCGGTTCAAGATGTGCCCTTACTGATGAGCCTCAGGCTATGTGGCAATACCTAGTCCAAAGTTAAAACAATGATAATAGAATAGTTAAAATGACACCACTGAGAGCCAAGAGTCAAACTGTGGTTAGTGAATAACAGACACGTAACAAATGAAGACACTATATGTATAGGAATAATAACTTCAGACAGCAGTTTAAAACTACTTACCAAAGCTGTGTCGAGTCCCCCAGTTTTTCCCGCTCTGATTTTGCACTACACTTATCCTCTGTGCTTCGTCGCTGCTGCAGTGATGCTGCTACATCAGCTAGAGGTGTGGCTTTTCAAGTGGCTCAGTCCTACCCCTCATGGTGCTGCCACCACTGTGATTGGGCTACAAAGAAGATGGACATCTTGTTTGGAGCAGCTCGATCCCGGCCCCTCACGGCACTGCCACCACTGCAATTGGGCTTTGTCGGGATGAGAGTCTTGTCTGAAGGAGCAACCAGCCATGAAATTCCCAGCATTAACTGCCATTGCATCTGCTGATGCCAGTGGCCCCAATTCTGCAGTGATTTCTCCATACACACAAGTGCCGGATCTGGATATGGTCAATCTTAAACAATTCTCCTTCATTGGTGCAGGAGCACAGAGTGCGGCGGTCAACTTTGGAAGCAATAAAAGAATGATGGCACTAATAAAAGAAGATTGCCTATGGCTTATTGCCATTCATTGTGTTTTTCACAGGCTGGAACTAGCAGCAAAAGATGCTTTCAAAAATACCTATTTCAGGCAGGCTATTGACAACATCTTAATTTCCATATTTTATTTTTATGAGAACTCCCCTAAACGTTTCAGCAAGTTAAGAAGAGTGGTTGAAGTACATCAAACCACAGTCATCAAGTTTAAAAAATCACAAGGAATAATGTGATTCGCTCATACAGACTCTGCTTGCTGTTCTACATAACTACCGCACCATCGTGGTCACTGGGATGAGCTTGTGTGTGATACTAGATGGGATATCCCGCAAGCCGACAAAGCAAAAATTAGGGGATGGAGCAAGCAAATCTTCAATCTTATAAATTTTTGATATTCTTGCACTTTTATCTCAGACTACTAACAGACCTCTCAATAGTGTGTCATGCATTTCAGGATGCCCATTGCTCTCATCCCATGGTAATGGACGCTCTCAGTACTGTGCACCTGGAAATAGAGAATCTAGTAGAAATAGGTAGAACCAGACTAGCTCAGTTCAGGAGAGAGGTGGTTATTACTGAGGAAGGAACAGCAGTGTTTAAAGGCAGTGAGCTCCCAGGGGAAGTAAGGGATGCTGTTTCTGTCCCTGCGAAGGAACAGGAAAAGATTGTAAGCGGTGTAATGGAATGTCTCAACCATCACTTCCTTGGCTTCACAGAAGACTCCCTCTTAGTAAACTGCAAATTCACTGACCTAGCAAATTGGCCTGAAAATGATCACGAGCTTTCAGAATTTGGAAATGAGGAGATCCAGTTTCCTCTGAGCCATTTCTCTTCTGTCTTGTTACAGAATGGGTGCAGTGCGCATGATGCAGTGACAGAATGGAAAAATGTTGAAACAAAATATTAAAGCAGCAGTGCAATGTAAAAAACAAAATCTGCGCTTTTTCAACAGTTTATTCCCTGTGCTCTGCTGGGCATTTCCCTGGTACTCTTTCCCGACTGCAATGTACTATCTCTGAGTAATTTGTTCAGTTTTCCTTTGCTTTTATTTACATTTCTGCCACCCGGCATGTTGCACTGGAACCCCCTCTGTTGCCAACTGCAGATGTGTATGACTGACAGTACTACACAGGGACAGTTCAGCACAGGGTCCCACTGCAGTAACCAAAAGACTTGATGCAACAGAATGGGGGAGCGCAGCTCAAATTTAGACAGCCACCATATTTATTGTAGCGCTACAACAAATCAAGTAAATTGTAAATCTGTAAAAAAGTAAAGATAGCCTTAAAAAAAATATTAACAGATCTGGGAACTGAAACTATGGCCACATGCGTACAGCCAAAAAGCAGAATTGTGATAAATCACTTCCTGATTTGGTAGTATTGCTGCTTTAGCAAGTATCACAAGCAGCTCTCGTTTCTTGAAGTATGGAATGCAGTCTACCAGAGAAAATTTACAAAAATTCAAACAAATTTTTCATGCCACTTCTATGGTATGTGTGTGTCTCCAATATCAAATGCTACTCTAAAAAGAGCCTTTTCAGCTATGAAAATAATGTTTTTTTTAAGATTAGAGAGCTGAGTTGAAGACCAGCACCCTAGAGGACTTGCTTTTAATCTCCATGGAAGGTCTGGAACTGCAAGATTTTTACAGCAAACCCGCATTAAAAGACTGGTTCTTAAAATCAAAGCGTAAGATGGGAGCAGAACCTCACAGGTCAGCAGCAGCAGGCCAAAGCTAAGAGACAGTAGAGGAAATGCAAATCACGTCTAGTAAAAGTGAGATTGAGGAGCAACTCCATCCTTATCTAGAACCAGATTCAGAAGAAGACTAACGGCCTTCAGCTGTTTTTTTGTGCCATTTAGCTGCTTGTGATTCTTGTGTATTTTTTTTTTTACATATTTGCGAAGATTTCAGCTTCACACTGACACAACACTGTATTCTTTCATAAAACTAAATCTGTCTCTGGTAAAAGTCCTAAACTGTGATCTTACTTGAGAGGGTACCTGCAGTAGGTCTTCACATATAGGACTGTGCCTCCACGTGTCAGGTATAGCAGCAAACTTGTAGCTAGTGATCACCAGTGGGGCTGACCTGGCGTGGTGGCATTGACGTCAGGCTGACTATAAAAGGGGCTTGTCCTGCGCCGCTCAGTTCTTTCCCTCGACACCTCAGTTCGTTTGGCTCGTGGTTAGAACAGCGATCAAACGCCCGCATGTCAGTCGAAGTTTTTTCTACTTCTGTAATGTTTTTTCTCTTCAGCATCCGACCGATTGTATGTCGGCTCACCCTAAAAAGAAGTGTTCTAATTGTGGAGCTCAAATCCCGCATGGGGACGACCATTCCCGCTGCCTTCTGTGTCTAGGCCCCAAGCACAACTCAGACAAGTGTGCCATTTGTCTTGCCTTTAATCAAGCCATCCGGACCAGACGCAAGCAGACCCTCGAGGCCTACCTTCTTACTCAGCAGCTGGCATCAATGGAAAAGGAGCTTCAGGAGTTAAGGGAAAGGTTGTCATCACCGGCCCCGAGAAAAAAGAAGAAAGATAAGGAAACGTGCTGGGAGAGGAGTCCATCGCCATGTGGAAGGCCTGCTCCTAAAACTGTGAGTACTTCTTCAGGTACTCCATCTGCTTCTTTGGGCCGGGCACTTTCTCCCCCTCCTGCTGAAATAAGCAGGCAGCCTGGGGTAGCCTCTGTCGAGGTGTCTGTTGTGTCTCCTCCTCCTAGCACTGCCGATAAGTTGCCCCTTGACCCTGTCGACGGGTGCACGGCTATGACCGTTAAGCCTAGCGGCAGCCTCTCGGCTACTGCCAGCCTGGTCAGGTCTGATAAGTTTGGCGACGGATCTTCTGTCGTCTGCCCGGATCCTCAGTCTCGCCCGTCGGGCTCCTGTGAGGACCCCCAATGCCAGCTTGAGCGTGCTGCCTGGAGACCCTTCATCCTTTCAGGTCCTTCATCCCAGGGATTCGTAAACCCAATCCTGCTTTGTCTCTTCCGTCAGGATCGTTTTTGGACCTTTCGCTGGGGTCGCTACCTGAGTTCCCCCATCGCCTGGTCTTTTGCCGCCTCCATACAGGAGTCCATCACCGGCTCGGGATCCTATTATGGAGCCTCTTCCCTCGGTACCTTCAGGGGGCCCTTCCTGATCCCGTGCCACCTTGTGACCCTCAGGCCCTCACCACCCCGGTAGGTCCAGTAGAACCTCCAGGCTGTTTTCCGGGGCCAGACCCCCATTTTCCTCCACCGGGTGGGCCTCCATCAGCACCTCATTACCCGACGCCAGGCTCTGTGCTGCCGATGCCAGGATACCCGACGCCGGGATACCCTGGGTACCCTCCCTGTGGCTATTACCCAAGATCGCCAGGATTCCAGTATCCTCCTTGGCAACATCCACAATACCCAAGCTACCAGCCTCCTCCTCCACCACTGATTGATCAGGATACGATCCCGGCTTGGTGGCAGGATGCCAGGACCCAGCTTCTCTCGAAGCTGCAGCATCCGGTGAGTGATATTCCCCTGCCTAGGGCACCTCCCCCACCGATTCCCTCCAGACGAGCTTTGGGTTCTCTACCAGTGGGTTCCTCTGGGGTGGACCCATCCATCCCCAGCGGTTCAGAACCTTCTGACTCGGACATCGATTCTGACCCTTCAGACACTCAGTCTCCAGTTGAGGCCCCTCCTAAGGAATCTCCTAAATTCCCCCAGAAGATCCCTCCTTTGGGGACCTTCTGAGGACTATTCAGGCAGCAGGAGGATGGCCTTTTAAAGAAGTGGACCCCCAGTGCAAAAGACTGGCGGAACACTTAGATCTGGCCACTACAGATCCCCTACCCATCCCTCCCTGGATGGGTCCTCATGAGGATCTGGTCACCGCCATCTGGCAGCAGCCTTCCTCTATCCCTGCTGTATCCAGAAAGGCCAATCACCTTACTTTCCCCCAGAAGGGATTCAACATCTAATGACTCATCTGAAGGCGACTCAATGGTCATTATGGCCACTCATGACCAGTTGGCATAACCCAAGCATTTGAGCTCCTCGCCTCCCGACAAGGACTCAAGGCAATTGGACCAGTTTGGCAGAAAGGTATATTCCTCTACTTCCTGTGCCATCTGGTCCCTTAACTATGTATCACATATGGTGGCCTTCCAGAAGGCTTCCCTCTCGGAGCTCGAGAGGGACCTCCAGGAGGTCCAGGATGAGACGCTCAGAAACAAGTTACTGGACAAGGTCCGTATGGGCAAGTCTTTGTGTCGTCATGCTCTTCGAGCAGCGTACGATTCGGTAGACTCAGTTGTTAGGGTGGCAGCTATGGGGATCTGCATCCAATGTCTTTCATGGCTCAGGATTGCAGGTTTGGCACAGGACATCCAGTTTTCCCTTCTGGATGCCCCTTTTAGGGGTTCCGTCCTTTTTAGCGGTGATGCCAAGGATATAATAACTGGGCTGCAGGAGAGCGGAAGCTCCTTGCGGGACGTACACTGTATGTATAGGATGGGGCAGAAGAAGCAGCCTTTTCGCTGTCAAATATGATGGAATAAGACCCAGGGGAAAGCATCCAGGCAAATGATGAGCCCCTGGCTTTGGAGCCCAAACCCCCCAGGCCAAATTTCTCAAGCCAGCCTCCGGGGCTAAAGCACCCCTCCCCTCAACGTCCTGACTCTTTCCCCCTCCTTCCGCTACCTCCAGTCGACAAGGAGGAACTGGTAGGAGGGAGGTTTGGCTTCCACTTGGTGGGGTGGAGGGCTGTCACCACAGATCTGTGGGTTCTGCAACTCATCCAGCGAGGTTATACAATGGAGTTTACAGAGATCCCTGCCCCTCACCCTCCAGGACAGTCTTTTTATCCAAGGGATCAGATCCCCATAGTCTTCCAGGAGATTCAGGCCCTCCTGCAAAAAGCGGCCATAAAACCCATCCCTCAAGACCAAATAGGAAGGGGATTTTATTCCCACTTCTTCCTAGTACCCAAAGAAGATGGGAAATCTGAGGCCGATCCTGGATCTCAGCATGCTCAACCTCTTCGTTGAGTACAAGAGGTTTCGCATGCTGACCCTTCAGGATCTTCTTCCCCTGCTCCAACCAAGATCTTGGCTGTGCTTCCTGGATGTGCAGGATGCCTACCTGCATATCCCCATCCTCCCGGCCCACTGCCACTTCCTTTGTTTCTCCTTCCAGGAGAACCATTTTCAATTCCGAGCACTACCCTTTGGCCTTTCCTCGGCTCCCCGGGTGTTCACAGAGTGCTTAGCGGTGGTTGCAGCTTTTCTACGCTGCCAGGGCATTTACGTGTTCCCGTATCTGGATGACTGGCTCCTCACAACACCCTCTCTAGACAGCCTGAAAGAATCTCTCTCTCTTTCACTCTGAACTTGTTTGTCCAACTGGGTATCACAGTCAGTCTGCCCAAGTCCCTGCTAGTACCTTCTCAGTGACTCCAATTCATTGGAGCAGTACTAGACACAGTTCAGAGTAAGGCTTTCCTGCCATTAGATCAAGCCGAGACTTTAGTTTCTCAAGCCACCCTTGTGGCCCAGGCTTGATGGATCCCAGCACACGTTGTGCTCCGTCTTCTGGGACTGATGGCAGCGCCCATTTCGACGGTTCCCCCGGCCAGACATCATATAAGGGTCACCCAGTGGTCTCGTCGAGTCCACTGGGACCAGAGGACAGACGACATGAACCGAGTCATGATCTCCAACAGCCTCCAGAAAGATCTTTGCTGGTGGCAGGATCTTTCCAATCTACTGAGCGGAGCTCCCTTTCAATCCCCAAACCCCACCCAAATCCTCATCATGGATGCCTCAGACACAGGCTGGGGAGCCCATGTGGGGGACCACACGACACAAGGGTCTTGGTCCGATCAGGAGCTTCTTCTCCACATCAACGTTCTGGAGACAAGAGCAGTCTTGTATGCTCTCTAGGCATTCGAGTCACATCTCCTACCGGGATCATTTCTTGTCCAGATTGACAACATATCCACAGTCTGGTATATCAACAAACAGGGAGGAACTCGCTCGTACACTCTATGCAGGGGAGCAATGGGGGTTTGGTACTGGGTGATTCAGCACAGCCTTTTCTTGACAGCAGTCCACGTTCCAGGCGTAAGCAACGTCCTGGCAGACAGTCTCAGTTGATCAGTGGCCCGGGCGCACAAGTGGGAGTTAAAGCAGGAGGTGGTCGAAGACCTCTTTCTTCTATGGGGTCGGACGGATGTAGATCTATTCACCTCCCCATTCAACACAAAACTATTCAGCTTTTGCTCGCTCATTCCCGGGCATGGTGCTTTTTGGCAAGATGCACTGTCTCTCCCTTGGACAGGGAGATTTCTTTATGCTTTTCCTCCCTTTCCTCTCGTTCAGAAGGTTCTGGTGAAACTTCAGGAGGAAAGCGCACATTTGATTCTGATTGCCCCTCTGTGGCCCTGTCAGATTTGGTTTTCACTGTTGCAACAGTTGGCGCTAGAACCACCGATTCTCCTGCATTTGTCCCATGAACTTCTGACACAGGAGCAGGGCACCCTGGTGCATCTGAGCCTTCAATCCCTCCACCTTCACGCGTGGCATCTGCGGACATAGCGGCTTCCTGCTATGGAGTTTCCTCCCAGGTTGCTCATATCTTGGTGGAAGCCAAAAAACCATCTACCAGATCCACCTACGCCATGAAGTGGAAAAGATTTTCGATCTGGGCCCCAGCCAGGAGCTTGGATCCCTTTTTGTGCTCGGCCGAACAGATGTTAGAGTACCTCATACATTTATTGGAGACGGGCCTTAGTTATTCCTCCATCAAGGTCCATCTCCCTGCGGTGTCAGCCTACCACCTCCCGGTGGAGGGCAAAACTCTGGCTCAACCTGAGGTCGCCAAAACCTTTTTGAAAGGTATCCTTCATTTAAAACCTCCAGTCCAGAACCCCTGTCCTCCCTGGGACCTTAACTTTATGTTAGAAAAACTTACCTTGCCCCCCTTTGAAGCAGCTTCAAATTGTGACATGCGCTTCCTTTCTTGGAAGACTTTGTTTCTAGTTGCTGTCACTTCGGCCCAAAGGGTTTCAGAACTTCAGGCGTTTGTCTGCAAGGAACCCTATTTGATTTTTCATAGGGAAAGAGTTGTTCTTAGGACTAACCCATCCTTCGTTCCAAAGGTGGTTTCGGAAACCACTCTCTATCAGAGTGTGGAATTGCCGGTCTATCATCCCCAGCATTCTAACAGGGGGGAATATCTTTTGCACACCTTAGATGTGCACTGAATCTTGAGGTATTACACAAACCAGACTAAAGAGGAACGTAAGTCCAATCAGCTCTTCGTGGCCTTTGCCCCCCAGTGCCAGGGTAAAGCTATCTCAAAACAGACCATATCTAGGTGGTTGGCTAATTGCATCCACTTCACGTACCAAAAACATGGGAAGTCCCTTCCGGGGGCAGTTAAAGGCCACTCCACTTGGAGTGTCGCTGCGTCTACCGCCTTTTTCAGGAATGTGTCCATGGCAGAGATTTGTGCAGCGGCCACGTGGTTGTCTGTCCACACCTTCACTAAGCACTACAGTCTGGACATTGCCTCTAGGTGCAGGACCAGTTTCTGCCTTGTGATCCTGCAAGGTCTTTTGTCATAAGACAGTACTCAGTTGACACTCAACTCCTCCTCCTCCTCCTCCCGGAACTTATCTCCGTATTTTTCTTTTGGACTGCTAGATATTCAGTCCTATATGTGAAGACCTACTGCAGGAACCCTCTCGAAGCAAGATATTGCAGTTATGTAAGAACTTAACGTAACAGTAGATCTTCGAGAGAGATTTCTGCAGTAGGTCTAGTTTCCCACTCACCTTCCCCCAGCTCCTGGAATGTTTCCTTTATTTTTCATCTTGCCTAGCCCTTGGGTCTAGAGAGGAAACATGGTCCTAGGAGTTATCACTCCTTCCTTTCTACTTACCTTTCTTTAGGTCTTCGGTGGAAAAGAACTGGAGGGCAGGCGTGGGACCGCCCCCCTTTTATAGTTGGCCCAACGTCGCGTCTCCTGACGTTGGGAGCGGTTCCCGCTGATGATTGCTATTTACAAGTTTGCCATTGGAACCAGACGCCTGGGGGGCGTAGTCCTATATGTGAAGACCTACTGCAGGAACCTCTCTCGAAGATCTACTGTTACGGTAAGTTTTTACGTAACTGCAATTTCTTTCTAAAATGTAACCTGAACTGCAGTCCCAATAACTTGGTTCTGTGCTTGCTGTCCTTCTTCTGCATCAGTCTGCTCTGTCTGGCCAGCCTGAATCTTTCTGGGCTTGCTGTCATTCACTGCATCTCTGTCTTCCTGTCAGTCTAATCATCATCCTTACCTAGTCTTCAGGGGAGCTATTTTTCCCTGACAAAACAAAAGAAAAAGGTAAATACATGTTTTGTATTAGTTTATGAACTTTTTACCTTTTTTTTAGGCATCAACTCCTGGTTGGCTTGGGTAGCTCCTGGTCGGCCATAAAAATGCCAATGACCAGAACCTTTCTGTTCATGGCTCTTCATTGGCAAAACCTTATGTTGGCCGCTGTAGTGATTAAGTTTGCAAAATCATCAGTAAAATCAGCTGGGAAACCAGGAGGCCAATAAACAACAATAATAAGTTTTTTAGAGTAAGGAACCTGTAAACAGATTCAAAGGCGTCATATGGAGATGGGGGAACAACTGCATAAATTTAAAACCAGAGTGTAAAATAAGATCCATGACACCTGCCCTTCTATCAGCTCTGGGCAATGGTTAAAAATATGGCCATGGACAAGTTTTGGTAAGCACCGAGAGTGATATGCTGGCATGGCAGCAGCGCTACCATTTGCAGCATGACTACCTGTGTTTCAGGCACAAACTTGGGGCAGCGGGGGTGGGGACAAGACTGAGCATCTGATGGACTGTTCTCTCTGGGGTGGGGGGGGAATGCAGCACCCGGTGCTCGCCTGACCCCTAGTGGTGGATAGGGTAGCTCAGGGACTGTAACACTGGAGGTGGGAGGAGCAGTGGCTGCCGACATCCTGTGAGTGGGAGCGTACACAGGGCCATCTCGTTGGCATTGTATATCCGCTCTCTCTGGGACCAAAACATAGGAGTGAGGAGAAAAAACAAGGGCTGGCCAGCATAATGGAACCAACCCTCCGCAAGCCCCACACCCAATAACATGGCACCCCTCCTGCCCGAGGAGCCACTTCATGACCTGCTGGCCACCCCTGCCACAGAGGGAAGCCATGGGTAAGGCGTGGATTTGAACGGTAAGTCCACAGGGTGATGCGCTGGGGTCGGTGCCTGATGATGGAGCCAGCCTGATAACATAAACAGCACTAACTGCAAAAGAAGAAAAAAAGCATGATCAATGAATTGTGTTGATGAAATAATTCTTAAGCAGTGCCTTATTGTAAACTGATTGGATGTTACAAAGTACTAATTTAAAACAAAATCAGGAAGGATAGCAAAACTAAGTAAAGAAACAGGCCTAAGACTACCTGGATGAACACCAGTTTCAGGGTTAAAACCTTCCTTTCCACCTTACCCCCCCAACCCGTTCCCTCCTCTGTATACCACCTTACCCTCACTACCCACTCGCCGTTGCTTGGCCTAGGCCCCTAGCAGGGTTCTCTGCATCCTGGAGGGGTCCAGAACCTAGGCAAACACCTTCCTCGCCTCCTACTCCCATCCCATTCTTTTCTGAAAGGGCTGGGTCGTGGTCCCTCTTTTCTCCTCCCTCCCTCTCTTGGTGCTTCTGAAGCCTACTCCCCATCGCTGCATGCTTCCCTCCTGTCGTGCTCTACCTCTGCTGCCTACAACCTGCTTTCCTCCTGTCATACTGTACCTCTGCCTTGTGCAGGCAGTGTCCACAGCATACTGAAGGGGCCAGGCCCCAGTAGACCCTTCTCTTCCCCCTCTCTTCCTTCCTGACGTGCTCTAACTCCCACTGCCTACAACTTGCTTCCCTCCTATTCATGCTTGACCTCCGCCTGGTGCAGGCAGGGACCCCAGCATTCTGGAGGGATCGGGCCCTGGCCGACCCCCACCCTTGCCTTCCGTCCTCCAAATCCCCTTTCTACCCCCGCTCCTGCCTATATGCCCCACCTACCCCCTTCTAGCCATAGTTATTGGTTGACCCTAATCGCTAATGCACTTATAGTCAAACTTGCACTTTTGTTACACATTGCAAATTTTGTATATCCGTCTCTCCTTGCAATCTTGCCCAAGTTCAACCTCCTTATATTCTGTCAAGCCAATTTCTAACTACAAAGCTATGTCCCACCTTGTTTGCCAAAGATATTTGTGCTATCTTATCTATCTAGTTCAAAGTTGTTAGCATTTATTTATTTCTGATCTCGGATTAACCATTTGAGCTCAGAGCTCTTTATATAGTTTCTACGTTAGTACATTTAGAACAAGTTGATGATTATACAGAGGATTGAGACAAACAAGGCACTAGAATTAGAATGAGAACATTCGGTACATTTGGTCTTTAAACAAAGGAATGCAAAAAATACAGTGAAAACTAAAACTGGAATAAGTAAACACAGTCAGATACATACAGGAACCAGCTAAATAACTGCCCAACAGGGAGCCTGTTAGTTGTCAGCAGCACAAGGGGGTTAGCGCATAGAAGTGCTGGAGTATTGTATCCATCTAGTTCATACCTGTTAGCAATCCTCCTTTTCCGTACTTCTGTATAGTCTGCTCACTTTATTGAATGTAATCAAATTGTATATCTATATTGTGTACCGAATCTCTGTATACTATCCTCATGTTGCCCTACCCCCCAGGTTGCACCGGGAGACAAGCAACTTGTTGTTCAGCGTCCCTTCCTGGTGAAACATTTAAATTAATAAAACAGCGATGGGGCCAGGCAGACGAATGTGAGATAACAACAGAGATTTCAGAACTCGTCAGAGGAGACTGTAGCAGGGGAAGACAGAGAGCTAATGGAGGGAGTCCAGAGGGTCCTTCTTAAATTAGTGAAATATGCCCCCCCCCCCAAAAAAAAAAACCTTTATGAAAATGAGGGCCAAGAAGGCCACCTAGAGACCACTGTAAGAATGTTGGAGTGAGTTGGGCCAGCAGGTAAAACATACAAGAGAATAAAAGTAAACAGTAAAAGCTAATTAACAAAATCATGATTGAATAATTGCAGCTTGAGCAAACAGTGAAATGGTAGACTAGAAAAATAAAACCTTGTAATAATATTAAAAGCCAGTAAATGGAATATGTAAAGTGCTTGCAGCCAATAAACTTGAGGGGCAGACTACACCTGATAAAGCAGCCCAGGAGGAAACCTCACTTAAACATAGTCGGCATCCTCAACATTAAACGGAGAAGCATTTTGATGTGGTCTCCAGCCCCGGTTCCAGCTGACTCTGGTGGACTCCTCATTCTGCTGTGTCAAGTCAGATTGCTGCAGCTCCCAGATGGCAACAGGCTTTTGAAATGGCTATCGCCGCCCCCCCCCAAGCAGATCTGACACCGCTGCAGTTAGCTGGAGGGAGTCAGAGTCTCGTAACAGGCATGTAGCTGGCTGGTGGAACAGTTTACGGGTAACTGGTGGGAGAGACAAGCCTGTACTGGTGGCTGTGCCAGTCAGACCAGAAAGTACAGTATTCTGCAGGACCTGAATACACGTGCTGCAGGCAAAACCGAAAGAAAAAAACTCTGCCAGAGTGAGGAAAGACAACAGCAGGAGCCAGCCACACTCCGGTGGACTCAGTACTTACCCTGCTGTCTCACCCAGCTGCTGCTGCTCAGATTGTATAAAACTCATTTATACAATGTACATTAGTGCTTTTTCTTTAAGATAAAACGCTAACACATAGAATCCTAGCTAGCTAGATACATTTTTTATCTTGCTTTGTACTTCACTATATGTACCTTCCTCTGAGCGCTGTTCCTCGTGCTCTGCTGAACCGCAAGCAAGCTTAAGGACAGCCTTAATATGAACTGCATGGCAGCTACAGTGATGTTAAAATAAGCAGGTGCCATCAAAACAGTCTGTCATTTAATGAGCTTTTTAAAGCACTGATGTAAATTTTATAAACTGCACATGTGATGGGCAGTTACGAGATATCAATTTTATCTTCATTTGTGCTCAGTGACCTCTTGTACCCTTACTTGTGGCTGCGCCACTTGTGAAGGTCAAGAGGTCACTGACCACTCATGAAGATAAAAATGACATCCGATCTCATAGCCGCCCATCATGTATCCTGTATATCTCTGATTCATATCTGTGTTAGTGGCACTGCTGCTGCATCCATGAGTTATAAAGAACAGAGCAATGATAAACAGAATAACAGGTAGAAATCCATCTCTTACAGGGCTGTAATTCCAACAAGGGATTCAAGCGACATGCAGAGAGGGTGGGCACAAAAAACATTAATGCGTTCAAGCATGGCTGAGACTGAAGAAAGGACTTAATTCAGTGGAGCCCACTTAAAAGCACATCAGATAAGTGCACATTCTGGATAAATGCACACTTTTTCTATTTCGGATCCCCCAATCTCTGCAGTGTTGCATTGTCTGGTCAGGTGTATATTCCTGTTAAGTGCACATTTTCACGGTTCACCGGTGCATCTATTAGCATGGAATTAGCATCTGTTAAGTGCACAGCCTGTTTTCAGCTGGTGTGAAGGCAGTAGTTTAATTAGCATCCGCATCCTGCCTGTAGTGCCTTCTTTTTTTTTTTTTTCTGTTTATCCTCCTCGCTCTGCTGGCCTCCGGCTCCAAGCCAGCGCACACGGTACCCTTGCCTTATTCCCCATGGATTACCCCCGTGGTGAGGCAGAAGGAGAGAGGGGCGTCCTCCCCCCTTCCCAAGACACATGTTTGGAAGGGCAATTTTGGGCAGTCCCAGGGCGGTGTCGCCGGCATGCTGCAGGGCGACTTCATAGAGCCTGCAGCCGTACTTTTTTATGTTTTTCCATGGCCCTCCCCTTGCGGCCATGATGCCATGCTTTTCGTCTCCCTGACTCTGGCACTGCCCCAGCCATCCACCAGAAGGCAGTGAAGGAGCAGGACGATGTACCCACCCGTCCCCGGGAGATGAGAGCTGTCGTGGGACGCGTGATCCTCTCCCCCTCCCTCCCTCCCCTGCTGACCCCCGGCAGCCCAAGCTCACTTCCAAACCCGGGTCACCGACGTGGCACAAGGTGTGGCGTCCAGCGCCTCAACCCTCAGCACCACCAGGCCATCTCCCTGTAATGCCCTTTTAACACAGTTAATTAGCGTGAATAAAGAGATACATGAACAACATAATTTTTTATCACATTACACATTAATGCATTTTATTTGATATTCTACTTGTTTCTGTGCTGTTCTAAGTACAGAAATAAAGAAAATAAAAAAACAGATCTCAGGCTCAGTATTTCCCACTGAAAACGTGCAGATCTGGATAAATGCACAGTCTGATTAAATGCATATTTTCCCTGTGCAAAAGGGGTGTGCATTTAAGCCGGCTGCACTGTAGTTTATCAGGGGGTAGCAGTAAGGGTATCCCGTGATACGGGTGAAAACTTATGGGCGACTGCAATAATGGTGATGGAATAACAGCGACTGGTAAAGGCGTGACCAGGAGCAACAATGATCGCTGAAACAGCGACCTTCGACTTTCACCCTCTCCTCAAGTTTTGCATCCCCCCGACTTGATTATTTATAGAAGGGAGGTGTGGCAGGGGGGGGGGGCAAAGCCACTCTGAAGAAATGCACTGCATTGTTTTTCGTAGTTTTTGGTAATCGCTGTTTAGTGAGGGTCACCCTTTTCCTGTCTTACTCTTTTTTTCCATTGCCATTTTGCTTTTGCCCAAATCACATAGAACTGCAGTAAGGCAGGGAGCAAAGGGGGGAGGTAAGAGTGAAAACCTCATCTAGACAATAGGTCACAAGGGAGAGTAGGGTAAGACTGAGCAGACAGATGGACCAGTGCCCTTTTCCTGCCAATATTGTCTATATATTTCTATAAAAGTCAGTAGGGAAGCTTGAGGGCTCTATAAGGTCACTGACTCTATAGCTGTTTGAAAAGCTGCCCTGGAAATGGGCACATTCGGGTAATGGTGTTTAAAAATGTAATATATTCTTGATCAAGCTCGATCATTAATATATTAATAGAGTCACCAATAGTACGGTTGTAAGAGTGATCGCAGTTAAATGTTTAGGGTATCAGAATTGGTCACCTTCTGTTTGCGGTTCGCATTCCCTAATAAAGCACGTGAGACCACTCTTACAACTGTAAGAGTGGTCTCAGAGGTGGTATTAACATACATAAGAGTGCAGTCTTGAGTTATTTGAGTGAAAGAACTGCAAGGCGATGCTGGGGAGTTCTAGCAGACAAAGGACTTAAGAAGAAACTCGTAAGAGACACAGAAACTGCACATATAAACATATCATAAATCATGTTAAAGAGCTTTGTTAAAAATTTTTATTTGAAATTAAAAATCAAAATGTATTACTTTGCAGAATATTAGAGAATCCTCTTTGTGGAAGATGACCTATGCTAGCTGAACTTAGAACTTCAGAATTTAGAAGTACATGTATGAGACACCCTCTTATGGTTATAAAGTACCATGAATGTTTAGAAATAAACAATCTTGGTTGTATTACAATGATTTCATGATTTTTAACAAGTTCATACTTCCTCCACAGCACGTGTCTTATGGTTTAAGAGAGCCCTAGTGTAAGGTTTGGGTAGCCAGAGCTGGTTGGATTCCTTTTCACGGCCCTCACCCAAACCTCAAACTCAGACTCTCTCTTTTCTTTCCATGGAGAGTTTTCTACCCGCAGCCATGTCCGTCAGTCTAGTGTAGGGATATACCCTGGTCCCAGAAAGTTACCCTATTCAGGCCTGTGTCTCTGGCCTCCCCTGGCAGCCCACCAGTTACCCTTATGGTTCTGCCCTTCAGTGGCAGGGGCTCTGAGGGGAAGGCCATCCTCCCCCCTTCAGTGGCAATTCACCGTGTGGACTATGATACTGTACCGGCAGGCACTAGTTCCCAGGGGAGCCTGGACCCCAGACCATCATTCAGATGGCTGTGGGGTTTTCCTGCCGTCTTTCTGATCCCTCCCACCTCCCCGACGTGAGCGGAGCATCTGTCAGCCTCGCGTTTATGTAGCATGTCCTCCTGTGGCAGGAGCAAGCTCCCTGTCCAAGCCACAGGGAGTCAGTGTGGTGCCAGAGATCACCGTGAACCCTGCCCAGCTGATGCATACTGCCAGGTGGCAGCTACCTCATTGTGTCCTGCCTCCCAGTGCATACCACCTGGGTTTGCCCCTAAATCCAGGTCATCTGCACAGCCCCGTGAATCGTTGCTGCCGAGCCATTGGGGCGGCCTACACTCTGACTCTCTTAAACCATAAGAGACACCCCCACAGAGGACATATTTAAATTATAGTATCAAAACAGTATTGTAAGCATTAAGATACATGTAAACACTGTCCTTTACCCTAGTTGAATGCTCATGATGCTGTACTATCACCATGGGTACTACGAGTGACGTTGTAACCTTATTGTATACTAGCTACCTACTATATGAGTATTGTATATAAACTGTTTATTATTGTTGTCATTGTCACTGTTTGACGTGGAACCGTTGTAAAAGAGCTCTGAGTTCAAAGGTATGATCCGAATCCCTAAATAAATAAATAAAAAGATGGAAAAAGTGCTTATCGCTATTGATACTAGTTGTGGAAATGTTTACATTCCTAGTAATAACGGAGATTCTTTTTTCGCCTCATCTTTTTGTTTGCATACAGTTTTTAAACTAGAAGGAACAGACAAGAAATGTTGAACATTTAGCCAGTAGTAACCAGAGTTAGTATTTTTGCTGCTCATTCAGTAATGCGTTTTGTCAGCTGAAGTTTTGCAGTGTAATTATAGTGCTGTAGCGTTAGACATTTCGTATTTTAGAAACAAGCAGCAAGACGGGAAAGTGATGGGCAGTGTTTAAAGGCTGAGCGGTAAATTGTTGCGGTACTTAGGTAGATGCTGGGCAGAGACACATTGAAATAAAACACAGCAATTATGTTCGTAGTGCATGATGACACAGTAAAGTGCTCAAATGGGTAGTTAAGTGGACACCTGTGTGTAGCCTACGAGCTAGGACAGAGGCTTAAGTTCACAAAGAAATGTACTGTATAATAAAGTACTTTTATACTGCAAGCATAATTAAATTGCATTAAGAGCAAGCATTATCCATTTTTGCATACTATTGCCTGCGTCACCATTTGAGATATGCAAGACTTATATGATAGTTATACATTATTAACTAATGTGACATTTAGTTTCCCTGTTTGGTTTACTTCAGGACATTAAGCAAAATTGCAGTTGGTATATTTTTGTCGAAAGAAGAGTAATCTGCTTTTCTGAATTTGGCTTTTTCTTTCTAACACTTAGTCCTTTACTAGGATTACTTTTGTACCCATGCAGTGACTGTTAACCCCCCCCCCCTTTTTTTCAGTTAGTTTTATCTTTTTTTTTGTTTTTTTTTACCCAACCTGCCCCCATCCCGACTGCTCTCCCCAGCCTCATCACCCAACGTTTCTGGGTCTTACCTTCTTGCTCTGTTCTCTACTCTGCCACAGGACATTCAGAGGTGCCCAGTCGCCGGTGAGGGGTCTGCTGGGAACTGTGTCATCAGTTCAGCCGCAGTCAGGTTTTTTCCCCCACCATTTTCTCCCCAGGGTTCACAATGCATGCAATGATGCATTGTGCATACTGTACCACTGTGGAGATGCCCCCCAGTATCATGCTGATAGGGTTCCTTTCCCTTGCATCCCATTGTGCTGCCTCCCAAATTCATCTAGGTTGCAGTCACTGAGCAAGATGTGTGTAACCCCCTCCCAAGGGAGGAGAGCTGTCCTTGGCTCACTCAGTCCTCCCTCCTGCTCCTCTCGGCTGGCCCCCGAGCAACCCACATCCATTCCCAAATCTGGGTCGTCAGGGCGGCAGGTGGTGTGGCACTCAGTGCCGCAGACCACTGCATCACTGGGCCTCATGTGTTTTTTTGGTTTTGTAACTTACGTTTATTGAAGTCGCAGTTCATATGACATGTAGAGCAAGCACTTGCTTGCACAGCATAGTCGTACATCCTACTGTTAGAGAAGCATGATCCATGAATTACATAGCACATAACATAGCAACTACTGAACAACAATACAGTACTACCAAACAAAACTACAGCAAAATAATCTTGCAGCTTTACAGATCATACCTTGTTATTTTCGCAATATGTATTGATATCTTCCTGAGTATTAAAATAGTCCTGATAGTTGCCCACAATGATCATACAAGGGCCAGCTACAAGAGTAAAAGGTAATGAACAAACATCCCGTTTGTTCTACAGTGTACCTAGAATTTGATGGTACATGAAGACCACTTAGCCCATCCATTCTGCCCTTTTTCCCTTCCTACAGTATCACCGCAGACCTTACTTGATCTCTGGATCTCCCCCGACCACCCTTCCTTTATGCTAAAATTCCCTTATGCCTGTCCCATGCATTCCTGAACCCTACCACTGTTTTCACCTCCACCGCCTCTGCTGTTCCAGGAATCTACCACTCTTTCTGTGAAGAAGTACTTCCTCGTATCTCTCCTGAATCTACCCCTTTCAGCTTCATAGCATGTCACCTTGTTCCTGAGCTCCTTTTTGCTGAGAAATACTTCCCTCCTGTACCTTATTTACCCCCACAATGTATTTTTAGGCACATTTACACTGGCGATTTTGCAGTGCATCAACCCATGCACACAGGTTGATGTGCTTTGATGTGCTGCAGAGTCAGCTTTGTAGCCACTTTCTAGAGTGCCGTAAGAGCACTTCGGATCCTTTTTTGATGCCATTCGTAAGTGGGGACGTGTATCAGAGTGAGCACGTGAGCCTGCATTGTAAATCCTCTGCTGCGCTTGCTCCGATACAAAGCCTTCTCTCAGTTGCATGGTGGCACCTAACAGCCGAGTGGCAAAGCTGGTAAGACAAGATAAGTAGACTTTTTCTGCAGGACTTGTCCTTGATAGTGAAAGCACACTGGGAACAGGCCTTAGGGCAGGTTATTTACGGAAGAAAATTGGAGCATAGCACTTCAACTGTGTATGGATTTGCTACTCACAAGTACAAGAAATCACAGTTCACATTCCCTCAACGACTGCCCACTGAGCATGGTGCACAGATTCAGCCTCATCATTCCCCCAATATGTGGCCGATGCCAGGTGTCCTGACTCCTACATCCAGTGTTTCTGAGAGTCTGACTCTCTGGTTCCTTTCTGGAGGGCACTGGGCAGCAGCACAAGAACTGAAACTGCTCACTGCCAGGCCTACGGTGTTCTTTCCCTTGCCACTTCTGTTTGAGGCTGAAAAGTGTACTTTTTGAGAGTAATTAACTTTTCCAAAGAGAAGTAATACACAGAGACCAGTGCAGAGTTCAGCTGTACATAGTTTATTTTATTTTTCTTGTAAGGATCATCAGTTGTAAATTTTTCTTTTTTAGCATAATTCAAAGAATGTTATTGAGGTTGTGCAGAAATAAACCAAAGTGGACTTATCTGTCATGAAAGACCAAATAGAAGGCTGCACGTACTAGGCAGATTACAGCTAACACTGTTAAACATGACACCTAATGTAACACCTAGGGTTATTTTTCGCAAAAAGGGAACAGAAGTCGATAGAATGTGTCTCAAACCCAGCAGCTGTATCTGACTATCCCATTGCTAATGTTTGTCTTGAACAGATGAATTGAAGACACTGTGTATTGTAAATTGTTTTTTTTTACATGTCATCGTCAATAAAAATGAGTTTAAATAAAGTTTACTTTTCAAATTTTGAAAGTTTAGCTACCATACAAAATTAACCTGCTGACAAGGGTGGGGCTAGTTGCAATGGATATTAATGACTACAGACAAGAAGTTTTGTGACAACTGAGTTCAGCTACACATTACATTCGGCAAAGGGGAGACTTGTGAAGTAATGGTTGCTTTGGGTGTCCATGATTCATTCCTTCATAGTAATACAAGATACCCATGTGTTCTATGCCAGTGCCAATATAACTCTCCTCCTCCCCATGTCTTCCACCTGACAAACCCGGCCCATGGAATGTACAGCCCCTCCACGGTGGGACCTACAGCATTGTGAGGGTGGGCTGTGAAAACAGTTAACTGAACAAGTAGTAGACATCACAGCAGGACAGGGGCGGCACAAATACAAGAGTGCTGCAGCCATGTAAACACGATGTAAAGGTCTGTATCATATCCCCCATCTCTTCCAGGGTGTGCATATTGACGCTAATAACGCCAATGTATTGTTGCATGTGTTTGTTTTGTAAAAGTCCTATTTTTATTATTTTGGGTCCCCTGCTAAAGCTGCCTTTCCCCCACCCAATATTCATTTTCATGTTTCCTTGTGAATGCGCAAGAAACATCTTGCAGTAGAATGACATTTGAGAGGTGTGTCAGGGACGAGTCCAATGCAGAGCACTCTACACTGGGCTCGTCCCTCACAGACCAATGAGAATGCAACCAAGCTATGACACTAGTCTGAATTTCACAGTTGGAAGCCGTTCTGTAGTTGAAAGAAATGTAGCGCTCCAGTGAGAGCGGAAATTTCTTTCATTTGCATAGTGCTGTCGGCCCAACCCTCTGTTCCTCATCCCAGCAGCACAATAACCCCTCCTGCTCTCTCCCTCTGCATGCAGTCCACCCGGCTCCCTTTGTTCCCCATCCCAGCAGCAAAATAACCCCTACTGCTCCCTCCCTCTGTGTGCAGTCCACCCTGCTCCCTCTGTTCCCGTCCTGGCAGCACAATAACCCCTCCCGCTCCCTCCCTCTGCATACAGTCCACCCCACTCCCTCTGTTCCCCATCAAGGCAGCACAGTAACCCCATCCCATGCATTCAGTCCGCCCCACTCCCTCTGTTCCCCATCCCATGCCGACATCGGAGTGCCCAATCCCCATGTCTGCATAATTTACCTCTCCCACAACACTGGAGAGCCCACTCCCAATGTCCCGAAATAAACATGTTTTGCAGTGTCAGTGGTTCAGCAGGTTGCACACTGACCTCTGAGGCCAGAAGATTAGAAGGCTGTGGGTTCTGTCCCCACTCCAGGCACTTGGGTTAAATCCTAATGCTGACACTGTAGTGCAGCATGAGGGTGGCGCTGCACTCCTGAGGTGCCGTCTTTCGGATGAGATGTTAAACCGAGGTCCCATCTGCCTGTTCTGGTGGTAGTTCAGGTGGATGTTAAAGATCCCATGGCACTTCTCGAAAAGTGTAGGGGAATGTTTTTATTAAAGCAATAAAGTAAAATCATACCAAATGCAGTTCAGTATCCATTGTCACAATAAAATGTATTATTTCATTCATACATTCATGATACACCAATATAGTAATTCAATATGCCTGTCCCAGTATCAAGTCTCTAAGAACCATGTACAAGATGTCCGGTATTTATCGTGGTGAGACTTAAGCATAGAGTTTCGCTCTAAAAAATATACAGCTTGTAAATTAGTCATAATCTGATTCAAAACTTGTATCACAATGAAAGTTTTCTGCTGTAATAATTGGGCACATCTGGCCTGCCATAAATAATATCTACTGAAAGCAAAAATAAGCCACAAAGTACTGGCATGATAATGGGATAACGAGGGAGGAAAGATTCCATATTTAAGCATCTTATGTGTAATGTTATTGATACGTTTGTCTTTCCATTTGTGTAGTAGAAGGGTCCAAAGTGAAGCATTGTGGGGACACTCAATAAAGAAATGTTGCATAGTTTCCTGTGTAGTGCTACATGTATCTCTGAAGCATATTCTTTCCTCCAGTGATTTATGTGTTAAAGTGCCATGCACAACAAGCCTTCCCTGGTAAGACAACCATGTGATATCCCAAAGTTTTAAAGGAATTCTAGAATCTATCAGTTGTAAGAAAACAGTATTAGTATCCAGTTCTGTCCCTTGAGCGTCTAAACGTCTTGGTGCTTCTGAGTAAAATGAATGTAGAATATTTGGATATATTTGTTTCCAAGTTGCAGTCTGGATCATAGTGTAAGCTAGTCTCCACTGCCTAATTTTCAGAAAAGTGGGTACTAAAAAGGTGGGAACTACATATTTCCTGAAATTCCTAGGTATTTCTGAGGGGGTCCTTTGCCATATGTCACATAAGGGTGAAACTAAAGTTTTTAACAATAAAAACCAGAAGTGGGGAAGAGGATGTAGCAGGAATGGGATGACTGATTTAATAAAGAAACTGTAAAAACAAACAAACGGAGGATTAATCATTCGTACCCCTCCAAAACAATAATCTGGGTAGGTAAATACCCTTTTTATGGGGTTCAGGCGACTATCCCAGAATCCTTGAAAGAAAACATTATTAGCGCTAGCCTCTAAAGAGAAGGGTAGGGGGTATATAGAAGCTACATGTAAGAGCAATGGTAAAATCAGCATTTTCAACAGTAACACCCTCTTTTTTTTTTTGCTATTGTTCACCCTTTCCAAAAATGTACTATCCTGTCTGCTTTGTCCAAAGATAAATTCCAGTTATACTGTATGTAGGGTCATCAGAACTTCCAAAAAAAGGCCTAACATTTTAATAGGGTCCTTGTTTATCGGAATACTTGCTACTTGACCTAAAGAAGTAGGGGTGACAATGCTGGGAACGTACTTAGCTACACTTTTATGGTAATTTAGTTTGGAACCGGACAATGCTTCAAAATCAGAAAGTGTAGATGTAATACCGGATGGGTTTAACAGGAGAGTAGTATAAATACAAAGAGCATCTGCATAAGCACTAATAACAGGAACAGAAATACCACCAGGGAGGAGTCATTTGGGAATAGTAGGGTGCTGTAAAAATTTCCGTAGTAGGGGGTCTATTTGAAATACATGTAAGAGTGGACTTAAAGGGCATCCTTGCCTCACGCCCTTTTTACCTAAAAAAATGTGTACAGGGGAATTATTAATATGAGGTGTAATCCAGGCTATTTTATACAATAGCTGTATCCAGGAAATGAACGATAGGAATGCAACACTTGGAATAAATACCTATGATTTACCCCATCAAAGGCTTTTTCTTGATCTAGAAAGATAAGAAGTGTTGGAGTTTCTATAGAACTAGAGCAAACAATATCTCTAAGTAGGGAAATGTTATGTAGCATAGATCTATAGGGTATTGCGCAAGTCTGTTCTGCCGTTATAACCTGTGCCGCTATTGGTAGTAACCTATTTAATAGTATGGATGTAAAAATGTTATAGTCAACATTTAATAAACGGAGGGGCCTCCAATTCCAGGTATCTGCTCCGTCACCTTTTTTTAAAGAGTAGAATCATAATGGCAGCCGAAAAATGCCTCGGGACAGAGTGGGTATCTAAAATACTATTAAATACACATATAAGAGATGGGGCAAAGATATTAACAAAATACTGGTATAATTCTGCTGTTAGCCCATCTGCCTCTGGAGAGGTGCACTTTTTCTGATGCATAATTGGACATACTGTCTCTTCCACTGTGGAAGAGACAGTATATATGTCATCAGAAAAGCACCTGCTGATATAGGGGCTGTCAAAGTCTGTAGCTGCTCTAAAGAGACTTCAAGGGTAGAAATGTTATGGGTAGTTATGGGTGCAGAACTAAACATACTTTCTAAATAGGGCAGTGTTATCTGTTTTATGGAGGAGAGAAAGGTATGATTAGTATTATTGACAGGATCTACACGCCATTCTATAAAAGTAGCTGATATTCTGTCAGAGCAACATTTGTAAATATCTAGGGAAGATTTTGAGGTTTGAGTCCCACACTGTGCTTCTAGTTTTAAAGAAATAGCTCTGTTATACTGAAAAGCCTCCATTTCAGTCTTAAGTGCTTCTATCCGCTGGGAAAGATTAGTGTTAGTTTCATGGGCCAAAGAAATGGTTTCTAACAGCTGTTTCCAGAGGCAAGTGTATCTGAAATAGGCTGTTAAAAATTTGTTTTGGCAGATTTCAGAAAAAATCTCTGTAAATCTAGTTTAGTGTCTTCCCACCAGGTTGTAGGAGATTGGTAGGCATCTAACACTGAAACTCTTGCCCGCAATAAATCCAAATAGGCTGTTGAAATGTGAGTATCCTGAAGCAAGTAGCTATTTAATTTCCACCGGGATCGTGGTATATCAGGAAAAGGGCCTCCTACTGGGGAGCATAACAGTGACACAGCCAAGTGATCAGATGTTTCACAAGGGATTACATCGGTTTGGTGCACCTTAATATTTTTGGAACAGACATATAATCGATGCAGGTGGCAAGTGTCCCTCTGTAGTAGGTTTTAGCACCTGACTTATGTATTGTGCAGTACCCATCTGCAAACTGAGCAGCATGTGTCAGTTTCTGTAAAGTAGCCACGTCGCTAAAGATTTTTGAGTGCTACCCCCTCTGTCAGCCAAGGTAAGTCCGCAATTAAAGTCTCCCCGTAGGTAAACATATTGAGAAGTGTAGAGATAGGGTTGAATTAAATTAAAAAGAGAGGATCTAGCAGCAGTGCTATGAGGGTCAGACACATTAATTAGATGCAGTTTTTTTTTTGTATTATCTATTTATGCCCCTCCTACAGGCTCAGGAGCTGCCTCTCCTTCGGGCCGCCATGACCCACAGACATTCCCCCTACTGTCTCTCCCTCAGCCACCTACCTCAAATCTGCAGCCATCCACGGAGTAGCCCGATGTAACCCTTTCACCGGGTGGGTTCCCCTTCTTCGAGGGGGAAGGCACCCCCTGGCGGGAGCAGACTAGCACACTATTTTTTTTTCGGTCCTGGGTGCTGTTGAGGCATTTTTTGTCTTCCAAGGAGTCTTCGGAGGTGTCTGAGGTCGGCAGCCATCATCCGGCTTGTCGGTTTTCCGTTTTCTGGTTTTCCCCAGTGTGCCGCTCATGTAGTACCTCCAGTCTCCACTGGAGGTCGCTGCCGAGCAAGGCCATCCTCAATCCCACCCCAGGATAGGAGAGCAGTCTATCGGATGCTCAATCCTATCCTCCCCCTGCCAACCCCAGCGACCTGAATCCCGTTCTCGAACCCGGGTCGTCAAGTGTGGGTCGAGTGTGGCCAGTGCCTCAGCCCTCTACACCACTGGGCCGGCTAATTAGATGCAGTTTTAATTGGTTATAACCCCCATCTGTCAACATTGCACACCCTGGAAATATATCCAGAACCTTGGAGATGTGAAACTTGTATTCTGCAAATAAAATACCCACCCCATCACAAGTATCCTCCCCAGAGGTCCAAAAAGAAGGCCCTAATGCCCATTTATTCTGGACCTGTGTCATTTCTTGTCTAGTCTTCAGCCTCATATCTTGCAAAAAATAGAAATCTTGTTTTAAAGATTTTAAGAGACTTATAGTGGTAATTTGTTTCCGGAATGATTTAATACTGCACACATTTAATGTACAACAGCGCAGTTGAGTGGGACCATGCATAATAAATTAGAAAGAGGGAGAAGAAAAACAGACCAGCAATCCTCTAACCTCACCTATTTGGGAACTTAGCCTTCTGTTTCTTTCCAGCTTGCACATACTCCTTACTTGACTCAGAAAAATATTCCATTTTTGAGGAGGATGCCCTAGAAGAGTCTGAATCAGTGTCTTGCTCCTCTCTATCCTCCCACTGCTGTCTTTTAGCTAGGGCTTGAAACTTATTTCTGGTGATAATAGATCTGGTAGGTGTGCGGGCCTCAGATTTTCGTTTCCCTTTTCCTCGTTTGGAGACTGGGACTGGAGTGAAAACTTCCTCTGCCAGAGGAGGGGAAGGGCATTGTGTCTTGTCCAGATGTCCCAATTACATGGCCATCGTTTTCTTGGGGGCTAGCTCTTTCTGAAGAAGGTGAGTGATCTATCAGTATAGAGCCTGTGTGGGTATGAGAGGCCTGAGGCTCTGCCGGCATAGTGGCAGTCACTGCGGTAACCTCTGGTGCCTCAGGCGCTGTAGAGAGGATAGTGGAGGGTGATATTTCCTCCCATCTTCTGATTGCCTGCACTTGTGACTCTGTAATTATAGTAATTTGGTCCTGGGGGACACGATCCAAGCTGTTGTGTTCACGGACACTGTGGATAGGTGTGCCCCTGCTCATCACATAGATTACAAACCATGGGGTTGGGGCAACCCAAACTGACATGTCCATAGGCCAAACACAGCGTACAGCGAGGCTAGTCACAGTTATAACTCAGATGTGTTCAGGAACCATACTTATGGCAAGTATGGGTCTGTCCCAGGTAAAAGCACAACCCTCTGTCTCACCCTATTTGAAAACTGGCAGGTAAATGTGCAGTGCCTTGCTCACTTTGTCTAAACTGTACTTTGATGACGGCCGCGCTGGGTTGCCAGCAGCAGTAGCACTATAGATGTATTCAGAGTTTAGAGTTTATTTTAGAGTTTAGAGATTATTTTATTTAATATGTCTTCTCATTTGTTTTGATTTGCTTGTCAGCTTAGGTTAGATAAATTAGAGGCAGTTTAGTAAGGGCCTGAAGTGAGATAGAAATCGTAGGTACAGTGTTTTCAGAGTCGCTAGTTTAAAATTTAAAAATGTTATCTCCTGTGTGCCTGTGAAAACGGAATTTCCTATTTTGTGCTGCAAAGTTTCCGTTTGTTGCTAGCGTTCGCTGACTTAAAGACACTAGTGTTTGCATACTTATTAACTTTCCCTACCTGTTGGTAGTGTCCTCGGAGTCTGGAGCTTGAGTTTCGTGGGGTTTTCTGGTGGAGTCCCTGGATTTGGTGGTGTCCTGATCTGATGGGAAGGAGGTCTTGAGACGCTGAAGGGGAACCACTGATTGAGGGTGGTTAACTGGCGCATTTAAATGAGGATCTTTGGCAGCTGGACTCTGTCATAATATTGTTGGCAAATTTTCATCGGTAGATTCTTGGAATCTCGACCGGAGTCCCTGTAAGCGCTGTTGGGACTGGCTAATTTGGAGGGAGCACGTGGGGGGGGCTACACCAGCCTGTACGGAGGCGATTGCTGTGTGCTGGGGCCACAACGGGAGGTACCAGTCCAGACCTACTGAAAAGTGGATGTTTTACTGCCGGCCTCTGGGTTTCTCGAGGAGTCTACTGGTGAGTGGATTCTGAGCCGGGGACCACAGTTGTGGGTCCATTTGGGCAGGGTAACTGCCTCCTGAGGTGAGTGGTGTGGGGCCTCTCCCTTGTTCCTTAACCAGCACTCCTGCCTGTTACTGTGTGGCGGGCTATCACTGCAAGAATCCCCAAGGTTGAAGACACGCCAAAAAAGGAGAATTGCTGCAAGAAGAACGGTTACAGTTTAAAGCAAGATCCATTGGAGGGACTCCTCGTTTTCATTGTTGGTTTGCTGTATCCCTCATTTTGCTCCAGACCAGTCCATCATCAGGTGCTGTAATTATATTTTTCAGTTTGTAGGCAGAGCGAGAGCCTCGGTGGATTTCAACACTTACTAACTTCAGTCTTTGTGGCAGTGAGAGGGCCACTTTTTTGGACATTTTTACAAGGATTGGGTGAGAGCTACCCTTGTTGTATAAACTCTAAAGGATCTGGCAAAAGACATGTATAATGCATCTTACTGGACATTAATAAGTAATTTAACCTAGAGCTGTGGCTCTCTTAATCTTTTTCTGGATTGTTGGTCTTGGGGTTTTAAATTTTGGGGTGGGTTGGGATTGCTTTTTGTTTTATTGAGTTGATTTATTTGGTTTTGTTAACTCTTATACCCTAGGGTATAAGAGTACTGTTATTAAGATCAGATTTATTTGTTTTATTTGGGGTGGGTTTGATCTTAGTTTATTTAGTTTCCTTTTATTACTATGCGTAGCACTATAATGTGCTGGGGAGGTTTAGCAACGGTCCAGCACTATTCCCCTACCAGGCTCAGGGAATTATGCCCCTTTTGAATGTCCCCCGCTATCATCTGACACCTATTTTAGGTGTTGTGCTTTGGGTATACTTAAAAAGCGTAAAAGAAGGGGGAGAGCTGGGCCTGGTGGGGGACAGGAAAGGGGGGGGCGGATTGGAGTCATGGGGTCCAGGAGATGCCCCGAGGCGAAATGGAGTCAGGATAGAGGCCCTCCTTGTCTTGTCCCCATACCCAAGGGCTCTGACGTTAGCAGGCAGGTGCCGAGATCTTCCCCAACAGCTCATCCTGCCTTGGTGGTGTTACACAATGCCAGATATATTAAAAACAAGACAGCTATTATAGCTGATCTTGTTGGAACAACTGATCTGGCTTGCATCACCGAGACCTGGCTGGATGAAAATGCAAGCCCTATATTGGCTTTGGCAACTCCGGCTGGGTTCTCCATGATAAACCGTCCAAGGTTGGATCTTAGGGGCGGGGGTGTGGCCATTATGTTTAAGACTGAGCTGGGCCTTGTGGATGTGCCATTGAGAAGTACCAGATCCTTTGAATATATCCTGGGAGAGGGTGTAGGCTGCGGGATTCTCCTCATCTACTGTCCATCAGGAGATGGAGGAGAATTCCTGCAGGAGATAGCAGACTTCATTGTCGACATGGTGTTGAGGTCCCCCAGATGGATAGTTCTGGGGGACTTCAGTGCCTGAGTCGATGATGGACTCTCGCATTTTGGTCAAACTCTCCTCCAGCTGATGACGACACTGGGCCTTACACAGGTAGTTACCTCTTCAACCCATAAAGGGAGTCATTCGTTGGGTCTGATCTTTCTCTTGGGTATGGAGATAGCTGGTCTGACCATCACACCATAAGGTTCAGTTTCAGGGCCCCCTCAATAGGTCTGCCCCTACGGAGATGATTCAGTACCGCCCTTTAAGTGGGGTTAACCCTAGTGACCTGTCGACAGTACTGGACCTATCGGGCTTGTCGGGTGAATGCATGAGTCCAGATGATTTCGTACTGCCTATAATAAGGCTGTGGGAGATGCTCTGGACAAGATTGCTTCTGTTCCTGTTCGGCCACTCACCCTTCGCCCAAGGAGCCCTTGGTTTGTTGGCTCCTTGAAGGAGCTGAGGCAAGTTGGCCAAAGGATGGCGAGAGCCTGATGGAAGTCCGGCCATGATGCTGACATGCTTAGGTTAATGGCACATTATGACAGCTATCAATCAGAAATCATCTGTAAGAAGGCAGAATTCCTGTCCAGGGAGATTTCTGCTGCACAGAATCGACCCGGCTCAGCTTTCCCGGACTGTTGACAGATTGCACAATCCAATTTGTCTCCAGCCCAGAGAAGCCTTTTCTCAGCTAAGATGCGAGGAGTTCGCTCGATTCTTCACAGATAAGGTTGCCAGCATCAGGTCTGGCATCGGTCGAACCTCTCCTATGAGGGATTATAGTGGTCGACAAGAAGTGGCATGCGCTCGTTCTATCTGGTCAGATTTCTGGCTGCCGGAATTCACGGACATTGTGAAGATCTTCCAAACATTGTGCCCAACCAGTTGTAGTTTGGATCCGGGCCCTACATCCCTTTTAGTGGGATGTGTAGATGTCATCTGCCCGATCCTTGCTGAAATTGTCTGGAAGTCCTTGGAGAGGGTTTTTTTTCTCCCTCAAGGAGGCGGTCGTTCGACCACTCATTAAGAAATCCTCCTTGGATCCTCCTTGGATCCAGACTGTCTAGCCAACTACTGGCCTATCTCTAACCTGCCACTTGTTGGTAAGGTTATTGAAAAGGTGGTTGCATTGCAATTGGATGATCATTTTACAACTCACAATGTCTATGATTCTCTCCAGTCTGAATTTAGGAAGAAGCATAGTACGGAGACTGCTCTTGTCCGGGTATTGAACGACCTCCTAATGGCTAGAGATCGAAAGGCATGTACCATTCTGGTCCTTCTTGATCTCTCTGCTGCATTTGACACTGTAGACCATGGTGTGCTGCTGGAGCACCTGCAGCTCTTTTGTGGGCTGTCTGGTACAGTCCTTAAATGGTTCCATTCGTTCCTCACAGGCAGGTCTCAGAGAGTTACCACTGGAATTTATTCCTCTGGTGCTCACTTCCTGCTCTGTGGGGTGCCGCAGGGCTCCATTTTGGCCCCCATGTTGTTTGCAGTGCATATGCTGCCATTGGAAGATATCATCAGGCGATACAGTCTTGAGCTGTCCGGGGGCTGGACAACCATCAGGCTTGTGGTATACCGCTCACTACCTCAGACCAGGTGCGTAACCTGGGTGTTATTTTTGACGATGATCTGACTATAAAATTTCAGGTGTCAGCTGCCGTCAGATCCTCTTTTTATCATCTGAGGAATATCGCCCAGGTGAAACACCTGGTTTCTCTGGATGATCTTCCAGCACTGGTCCATGCCTTTGTCACTACCCGTCTTGATTACTGCAAGTCCCTCTACCTAGGGCTACCAGGGGTTGATATCCGCCGCCTGCAGCTGGTGCAGAACGCGGCAGCCAGGCTGTTGACTGGGACCTCTAGGACCAGTCATATTATGCCTGTGCTCCGCGAGCTGCACTGGCTGCCTGTTCAGTGGCGGATCACCTTTGAGGTTGGCTTGCTAACCTTCAAAGCCCTAAATGATCAGGGACCCAGCTACCTGCAAGATCTCCTTGTACCCTACTGCCCCCTCCGTCCTCTCCAATCCACCGACGATGGATTGCTGGAGATTCTCAGGGTACGATTAAAGACATCTGGCTCTCATGCTTTTTCCTTTTCAGTTCCAACCCTGTGGAATTCTGTACCTCATCGGTTAAGAGAATGCCTGACCGTCGATAGGTTTAAAACTGAGTTAAAAACATATTTATTTGATTTAGCCTTCCCGAAATATGGTTAACTTGTTTTATTGTTCCTGTTTTAATCTTATTTATATCTGCTGTATTTGGTTTTATGTACAGTGCCTTGGCTTGGAAAGGCACTATAAAAATAAAGTTGACTTGACTTGATCTCATCTAAAATAGGATGGGGAGCATCTAAAAGATCGCACCTTTGTTTCAACCAGTATTGTATGTCATTTATGTTGACCCCCTCGCTTCTGAAAAGCAAAGTGATGACTTTAACCAGAGGCTTGGTGAGAGGAATCAACATAAATGAAGCCCAGAGCGAAGAAGTTTTAACTCATATTGTACCCAAAACTTCTCTAATGAACACACATTTTTGGAGCTAATGTTGTAAACCAATTCTCCATGCACATGTATGAAGGCAAAGAGCTCTGAGGGGCCAATCCCCATAGAATATTTGGGCATATTGTGCAACAAAACCCTCCGTGTAGAAGCAGAAACTACTTCCCCCACATATTTTAGCCAAACTGTGTTTCTACGTTATGCAGGTTCGCTAACATTTCTAAACAAATCACTCATTTTTAAATTGTGCATTGGCTGTATTCTGTAAAGTGTCTTTTTGTACAGGTAAAGCATCCGTACTTGTGGTGCGATGCATCTCGTTGGGGACCAAAGATTGGTCATTCTTCTCTATCTGCCAGCTAGTGTCCGTACAGCTGACTAGTTGTTGCTGAGAGTCAAGCTGCAGTTCTCTAGGCGTGTTTGGAGACTGAGGGGTAATCGGAAGGTCCACGTTGTGTAAATCGTTCATCGCAGCGATGATTTCGGTCGTGGTTACTGGTCCCGGAGAGGTCCAAGGCGCTCCATCAGCTGATTGCCGCCATCCTGCCACTCGTAAAACAGACTCAGGAGACCAGGTACAAGTAGTCATTAGTTGTCCTAGTAGTAGGGTGAAGATGCAACTGTGACGGCTTTTGTGTTGAAACAGTGCAAAAGTCAGAAATAACTATTACACTCTGTTGTATCTGTAGTTGGATTATGTATAGTTGCTGTTGCGGAATATAATGCATCCAGGATGTCCTCCTGAGAAAGAGCTTCTTCCTGAGCAAGTTTCAGCAGAAAATGTTTATGCAGGTTAAAAACTTGCCTTAATTGTGGTTCTAATATGGCAATAATAGCAGCAATATCCAGGTGAGACACAATTGTGTTAGAACCTTGTACAGGAGTGTCGGTGTCCATCAAAATCTGTTTATCAGCAGTGTCCATGATGCTTTCTGCAAATTCCAGCTTATCAGTAGGATCGGGAGTCTGAGGAAATTCAGTGGTCACAGTAGAAAAATCTGAGCCAGAAGGTAGAACAGCACCTCCACCTTCCCTTCCGCCATCTTGGGTGTCAGCCATCTTGCAGCAAAATGGCCAATGGTTCCCCCTACAGCAGAGTAGGTGAATTTCCCCGGTGTCCTGGCCAAATTTCCCCCATTCACTAAAAATACCAACAGCTTAAAAATCTGGTTCAATTTCAGTTGGCATCCATCTGTATCCCCCGGGACGTGGCTGAAAATAGGCAAATACTTGTCTAGTCCTCCTTCCCAGTCAACAAAAACTAAATAAAATAAATGTATGCCCTGTAAAAAAAAGACAACTGTTCCTCGATGTCTTTTTTTTTAAGCCTATAAAAAGAAAATGGTCCCTCGTCCTCTTCCCGTCCCTTGTCCCAACCCTCCTTTGCACCACCTCCTGCAACCCCACCCCACCCCCACCCCATACTTATGGCGGCTGCAGTCTCTCTGGACCGGGACATGTCTGCACTCTTCAAAGCTGAACTGCAAACTGAGGAATCAAGGTAAGCCTGTATAATGGCTATCAATAGGGTTTTCAACTTATGTTGCTATCGCAACCATTTTTAAGAATTTTGACTGCAGATTTTCAACATGGGGTTCTTGGGACCCCACCTCATGAACACTGGCACTGTCATTTCGTTACTCGGTCCTGAAAGGTGATTTTGCAGTTTCTGCGCCACAATCACCTTTCGGGACTGATTAACAAAATGACAGTGCCAGTGTTCATGAGGAGAGGTCCCAAAAAGCCCATGTTAAAAAGTTGGTGCAAAAAAATTCCCAAAATGACTGCATTACAAACGTGCGTTGCACAGTTTCTATGCACACTTGTAACTTTGCCAATTTTAAATATTTTCACTCCAGATGTTCAGCATTACCATTTTTGCACACCTCTTCATGAACAGTACAGCTGTCATTTTTCACATCCTGCCTGAAACGTGTTTTCACACCTGTGGCACAGAAGGGCATGGTCGCTGTGAAAAATCACCTTTCGGGACCAATGAACGGAATGACAGTGGCACTCTTCATGAGGTGGGGTCCCAAAAAGGCCATTTTGAAAATCTGGTGAAAAAAATTCAAAAAATAGCCGAGTTACACACAGTAGATCAACATTTTCTATGCATGCATGTAACTTTGGTAATTTTCAATATTTTCACTCCAGATTTTCCATGTAGTCATTTTATCACACCACCTCATGTGGTCATGTTTCACATCCTGCTCAAAACGTGTTTTCATGCCTGTGGCATGGAATGCTGTTTTCCCACGTATTTGAAAATGTTACCCTATGAGGTTCATGAGGTGAGGTGATAAGAAGACTATATTCAAAATTTGGGGTCAAAATACGAAAAAATGACAAAGTTTTGGCCGGCCCGGTGGCGCTGAGGGTTAAGGCACTAGATGCTTCACCTCGTGCGACATCGGTGACCTGGGTACAGGAATGAGCCCGGGCCATCAGGGGTCGGTAGGGGCAGGGAGGGATTGAGCATCCTGCAGATGGCTCTCCCTTCCCAGGGAGGGTGTAGGGAATGTGTTGCTCCTGAATGACTTCTTACATCAGTTGGGGTAGCCAGGAGCAGGCGACGTTGCCGTAGTGTCACCGGGAGGGGCGGACGCTGGTCATCATTGCATGTCCGAACTCCGCAGGGGGGTGGGCAGAAAAGCGGAAAAACCCCGGCACCTGATAGATGAAGGTGGGACCAGTGGTTGGTCCCCACGCCCAATGTCGGACCTTCCAGCTCTGTCTTGGACACTCCCTCTTCTCCCTGGTCACTCAATTAGACTTGTAGATAGAGTGCCAGAGGAGTCGGTGGTCCCGCCCCAGGCGGCAGGTGTGCAGTGAGGAGATGGACCGCCATGGCCGAACGGAGTCTGAGGCTTCAAACAGGCGGAACAGACCTCACCGAATGTCCACACTGAAGAGAGGTCAGGACTGCCGCCGAATGGGGACATAAAGAAAGTTAAAAAAAAATTATGACAAAGTTTTGCCCACTCATTGCAATTTCAGTACACATGCTCGTAACTACGGAAATTTTAAATATTTGCACACCACATTTCCAACATAGCCTTCTTCTTACCCAAGCTTTTGTATTCACATGCTGTCTAAAATATGACAGCTTGTCAAAACATAGTTCAGGCAGGCTTTTCCTCCCAACAGAAGTTCAACTAACACAACCCTGTCACATAACCCATGCAATGACAAATGCTTGTTTAAATTACTTATGTGTTCCGCCTCCCAGTGACATCAGGTAAGCTAAAGTATATAATGAAACTTTCCATGCAGAACTTCTTGATCAACTGAAGTCACTGGGTTCTAAAACTGTCAAGTAATTAAACAAGCATTTGTCAATGCCGAATGTTTGCTTGCTAGTATTAGCATTGGAAATGCAGGAGTTAGATGCAGAATAGGAATAGCAGTGAAATACTGAACTTCACGCCAACCCCACCTCCATCCTGCAGAGATGGACAGGCATTGGGGTATGTGTTTGCGTTGTCGCCCATGACATTCATGCCATGTCACCTCACCCTATCCTGCAGACACCGACACGTGTTGAGGTGTGCCGCTTTACAATCACCCCATTCCATAAGGACATATGCTGAAATGGGTGCAGTATAGGAGAATGGGGTGAACTCTGGGACCGAAGAGGCCAAGGTACACCTCGACGCCTATCACTGGCTGGGCGGTGGGGATGGCATGGCATGAGCATTACAGTCAAAGACACACCCCGATGCCTGTCAGTCTGTACAGAGTGGGACGTTATGGTTAGAAACCCTAACACCCCTGGCGTTTGTTGGTATTTGCACTACAAATTTTTAACATGGCCTTTTTGTGACCCCACCTCATGAAAGCATTTGGGACCTCTTCTCATGAAGAGTGGCAGTGCAATTTTGTTAATGTGTCCCAAACTTTGAGTTCCAACAGCGACCGTGCCATTCTGCGCCAGATGTATGAAAACACAGATCGGGCAGGATGTGAAGAATGACAGCTGTACCATCCATAAGGAGGTGTGAAGAGATGGCAATGTTGAAAATCTGTAGTGGGAATATTAAAAATGCTCGCACTTCCAAGCATACATGGAAACTGCACAATACATGCACGTAACACAGTCATTTTATGGACTTTCATCACCAAATCTTGTCCCTGTGTTTGGTGGGGGACCTCAGCAGCTGCTGGGCGGCTGGGGTTATGGATTCCCCTCCTGGAGCAGCCTGCTGCCCTTGTGGATTTTACACACCTGTAGAGGGAGTGGGAATTGCATTCTGCCTTTTGGGTCACGGCTCATGTCTTGGCCTGTGTGTTGGAGTGCTTTTTGGAAAGGACTGAAAAAGAACTGGTCTCTGGGAGGAATCTTTTGGAGGTTAGACTAGGAGGGGGTGAGAGACCCTCTTGCTATCTCCAAAGGTTTTTTTGTTTGAAAATTCCCATCTGTTTTTTGATGCTGATTTACCAAGACCATATCGAGACTTGCATTGTTCGATTTTGTTTTAGAAGTGAGGGAGGATGAGAGCCTCTCATACTCCAAATACGCAGTATTTTTCGGGACTCTTTTGGACATTTGTTTATTTTGATATTATTTATTTGGATATTTTATTTTGCTTGTGTGATTTAATTTGTTTTATATTTTATTATTTTGGTTTAATTTGGGTTGTTTATATTTTTGTTTAGTTGTGTGGGTGTGGAATTTTAATATGTGTAGAGGGCCTGCCACCGCGGTCGTGCGTTATTCGTCCTCCGCTCTTCGTGCCCTCCGCCCTTTCTTCCTCTTGCCATTACAGTTGTCAGCTTACCAGCGCTGTAGAGCGCTGGGGATTGTGCGGAGGGGGAGGAGGGGTTTTGGGGATGACAAACAGCGGAGGACGAATGAGCAGGTACATCGTATTGGGATAGTAGGGACTAGAAGACGTCCTGGGGCGAAATGGATTCTGGAGCGAGGTCATTCTTGCCTGGTTTCCATACCCAAGGGTACCAGTACTATTTGATGGTACAGGGCAAGTGGTCTGTACCGCTTCTGAGACCCATCCAACCTGGGCGGTGTTGTGCAATGCCAGATCCATAAGGAATAAGACTGCCGTTATTGCAGATCTTGTGGAGTCTGTGGATCTGGCTTGCATTACCGAGACCTGGCTGGATGAAAATGCTTGTCCAGTTTTGGAGGCAGCAGTTCCAGCTGGGTACTCAGCGTTAGACCGCCTGAGGTTGGACCGCGAGGGGAGGGGGTTGCGGTCTGTTTCAAGACCGAACTGGGCTTCACAAGTGTACCAGTTGAGGGGCCTGAGTACTTTGAGTGTACTGTAGTGGCAGGTGTGGGTTGTAGAAGTGTTCTCATTTACCGTCCGCCAGATGATGAGAAACATTTTCTACAGGAAGGAGCTGATTTTGTCATTGACATGGCATTTGAGTCTCCCAGGCTGATGGTCCTGGGTGACTTCAGTGCCTGGGTCAATGATGAACTCTCTCAGTTTGGACAACACTTCCTCCAGTTAATGACATCTTTGGGCCTCACACAAGTGGTTACTTCTGCCACTCATAAGAGTGGTCACTCCTTGGACTTGGTTTTCCTCCTGGGGATTGAGGCCTCTGACGTGGAGGTGGAACCCATCAGTTGGTCTGATCATTACACTGTGGGGTTCAGTTTTTGCACCCGCCCCCCATAGGCCTACCCCTGTGGTGATGGTTAGGTACCGCTCTTTGTGAGATGTTAGCTCTACGGGCCTGGCAGCGGTACTTGACCTATCGAAGTTTTCTGGAGTAAGCAATGATCCTGATGCCTTGGTGGTGGCTTATAATAGGGCCATCTCCTCGGCTCTTGATCAGATTGCTCCTGTCCATGTTTGTCCTCTCCCCCTTCAACCTCGGTCTCCATGTTTTGATGGGACTTTGGGAGATGCGGCGATGAGGACGAAGTTTAGAGCATCGATGACAGAGAACTGCCCTTGATGCCGACCATCTTAGACTGATGGAACATTATCAATTCTATCATTCTGCAATGTCTTATAAGAAGGCAAAGTTCCTGTCTGGGGAGATTGCGGCTGCTCAGAACCGACCAGCTCAGCTTTTTCGAACTGTGGACAGACTGTGCAACCCAGCCTGTCTTCAGGTTCGGAAAGCTTTTTCACAAATAGAGTGTGATGAACTTGCTCGCTTCTTTGCAGATAAGGTGGCTGACATCAGGGCAGAGCTCCAGCCGGCTTCCTCTATGGGAGAAGCTATTAATCGGTGTTTGGTCGCATCCTCCAGTCGTTCCTGGAGTTCCTTTGACCGGCCTGAGTTCATTGATGTCATGAGGATTGTCCATAGTATGCGCCCTACTTGCCGTAGTTTGGATCCGGGCCCGACTTCCCTGATAAAGGGTTGTCTTGATATCATTGGCCCTGTCCTAGCACAGATAGTCTGGTGCTCCTTGGATAAGTGTGAGTTTCCTAGCTCCCTGAAGGAGGCGGTGGTGACACCCCTCCTGAAGAAAGCTTCCTTGGACCCAGGCTGCTTTGCTAACTACAGGCTGATTTCTAATCTTCCCTTTGTTGGGAAGATTATTGAGAAAGTAGTGACTGCACAATTGGAAAACCATTTAACCATCCATGACATCTATGAACCGCTCCAGTCTGGTTTTTCGTAAGAAGCATAGTACCGAGACAGCGCTGGTTCGGGTGTTCAATTATCTCCTGATGGCTAGAGATCAGAAGAATCGTTCCATTCTCTGTCTTCTTGATCTGTCATCAGCATTTGACACTGTGGACCATGGGGTACTTCTTGGGTGCCTGGAGTTCATCTGTGGCCTGTCTGGTACAGTCCTCAGATGGTTTTGATCTTACCTCACTGACAGAACTCAGAGAGTGGTGTCGGGCATAAATTCTTCCCGCCCAGTCTCTCTGTCATGTGGGGTTCCCCAGGGCTCGGTGTTGTCCCCCATGTTGGTCGCAGTGTATATGCTGCCCCCCCCTCGGAGACATTGTAAGAAGGTATTGGATGAGGTGTCACTGCTATGCAGATGATACCCAGCTCTACCTATCTTTTGCACCCAACCAAGATAGAGCTGTCTCGATCTTTAATAACTGACTCACTGAAATCCAGTGCTGGATGAATTCAAGCTGGATAAAGTTGAACTCAGAAAAGACTGAGGTAATGGTGGTGGACCCGGGTCGCAGGGTAGAGGGGGTGGGAGTTGGTCTTCCCTCAGGTTTATTTCTGGGAGGTGTCCAGCTTCCCTGCTATGAACGGGTGCGGAACCTGGGGGTGATTTTTGACAATGAGCTGACACTTCGTTTACAAGTGTCAGCAGTTGTCAAACTTTCCTTTTTATCATCTTAGGAACATCGCCAGGATTAAGCACCTTGTTCCGCCTGTGGATTTGCCAACGTTGGTCCATGCCTTTGTGTCCTCACACTTTGATTATTGCAACTCCCTGTATCTAGGTCTTCCTGGGGTTGATATCCGCCGCTTGCAGCTGTTGCAGAATGGTGCAGCCTGGTTATTGACAGGTACGTCTCGTCCCTGTCATATTTCGCCAGTGCTGCGTGATCTGCACTGGCTGCCAATTCAATGGTGGATCACCTTTAAAGTTGGTTTTTTGACCTATAAAGCCCTACATGGACAGGGTCCGGACTACTTGAAAGAGCTTTTAGTTCCCTACTGCCCTAAGCAATCTCTCCACTCAGCAGACGAGGGGTTGCTAGAGATTCTGAGGGTTTCTTTGAAATCATCGGGTGCTCGAGCCTTTATGTATGCTGCTCTGACCCTCTGGAATTCTCTACCCTGTCCGATTCGTCAGTGTGCGTCTGTGGAGGAATTTAAAAGGCCCTGAAGACCTATTTATGGTCAAAGATTTATTTTAATTAATACTGTGATTTTAGGAGTTTAGAGCATTATGTATTGATTTTTATTTATTATGTTGTTAGATATTGTAACGCGGCTAACGCGGCTTGATTTTAGAAAGGCGCAATAGCAATAAAGTTTTATTATTATTATTATTTTCAACATAGGCATTTTAGGACCTCTGCTCATGAACAGTATCACTGTGATTTTCTTAATGTGTCCCGAATACTGATTTCCCACAGCGACCGCGCTATTCTGCGCCGGAAGTACAAAAACACATTTCGTCCAGGATGTGGAAAATGACAGCTATACTGTTCATAAGGAGGTGTGGAAAAATGCCAGTGTTGAAAATCTGGAGTGAAAATATTACAAATTTGCAAAGTTATGAGCGTACATGGAAACTGTGCAACGCATGCTCATAACACAGTCATTTTATGGACTTTTGTCACCAAATTTTCAACATAGGCATTTTAGGACCTCTGCTCATGAACAGTGTCACTGTGATTTTCTTAATATGTCCTGAATACTGATTTTCCACAGCAACCATGCTATTCTGCGCTGGAAGTGCGAAAACACATTTCGGTCAGGATGTGAAAAATGACAGCTGTACTGTTCATAAGGAGGTTTGGAAAAATGCCAATGTTGAAAATCTGGAGTGAAAATATTACAAATTTGCAGAGTTACAAGCATGCATGTAAACTGCGCAACGCATGCTCGTAAAACAGTCATTTCTTTGATTTCTTTCACCAGATTTGCAACATAAGCTTTTTGAGAGCCCACCTCATGAACACTGGCACTGTCATTTTGTTAATCGGTTCCAAAAGGAGATTCCGTGCAGTGACCGCGAAATCTCCTTTCAGGACTGAATAATGCCACGACAGTGGCTGAATTCATGAGGAGGGGTCCCAATAATTCTATGTTGAAAATTTGGTGCCAAAATTCCCCAAAATGCCTGAGATATACACCAAAGTTGAAAAAACCCTATTTATGCCATTATACAGCTTACCGGCATTTCTTCAGTTCGCGGTCGGCTTTGAAGAGTGTAGACATGTTCCCAGTCCAACGAAGATCGTCGCACCAAGCTCCAGAAGTAAGTTTGGGGTGGGGAGGTAGGGTGCGCAGTGGGTGGGTGCGAGTTGGGGAGGGGACCCGACCGGCATGGGACCGTTTCCTTTCTTTCATGGAGAAAAAGAAACAACAAAAAGACATCGCAGGAAGATTTTTTTCTTTCAGGCTTGCTTTCAGCACACTGGGGTGGGCACCCAGTGTGCCATCTACCTATTTTGCGGTGGGGGGACTTAAGCCAACGGAGATTGGGCCCCCTGTCGGCACACAACAAATGGGGGAGGGGGTTACATTATGCCAATGTGGAGTGGGCTCCCCCCTCAGCAAATGAACCGGGTCGGGGGCATGCCGACAGGGGGATTGGGCACCCCAGTCGGTCGGCTTTCATGGGGCTGTGAGGCGGCAGCATAAGTCGCCGCCATGTTTAGGGGAATGTTACACCAGGCAAGGTACCGCCCTGCAATGACGGGTCACTCCTTCATTGCAGCGGAATGACTGACGCCGCAATGACAAGGCGGCCCCTCATTGCTGCGGCAAAATTGTTTCAACTTTATGGCACTTTTGGAAACTAGTGTCGTCAGCACAGTGTGCCTGCATTGGTCCACCAGTGCCAAACCCCCAAATGCAGTGCCACTGTTTGCTGCCACAGTGCTGCACCTCCACAACCTGCTTCTCTCCTAAGCTGCCACATAATGTTTCTTGCACATGCGCACAAGCAAACATAAAATGAATATTGAGTAGGACAAAGTGAGGTACCCTATCTACGGAAAAACAAGATTATTTCAAATCAAACACAAACAAAACAAGACACTGTTGTTATTCAGCCAACTTCAGACATGCCTAAATTTACAATCATATTGAAAAAATGTAAACAACAGTGTTTTTGTTCCCTTTAATTATTGGCAGTTCTGTTCCAGGAGTTGATTTTAGTTGAACCATGAAAGAAACACTTCATGGTCAATACCTCCTCTCTTATGCAGAAACCATTTGTCTCAAGGTATCGTGTTCTGCAGGCTTCAAAGCTTTGTGTAGCTCTGTTTTACTTGAAGGCTCCAGGCATTCCAGTAATAGTTCTCCACCTCCCTCTGAAGATTTCATTCTTGTGATTTGTTTTCTTTGCCTGGGAAGGCATTAGAAACAGTATTTGTTAAAAGGTATTAGATTACCTCTTTTATTGGTGGCCTCAGTGGTGAAGTCAGATTTGGGAGCCATTGGGGGGGGGGGGCTCCATTGTGATAACAAGCAAAGGTCAGATGCCCAAACCAGATAGAAGGAAACCAGAAAAATATAAAAATATGGATTTCTGCAGAAAGGCAAAAGCAGCATGTAGTGTGGCAAACACCTTCATCTATACAAGGAGGGACAGATAAGTGGCTGGTTCATTGGTGAGCAAGCAAGAGCGAGGCTCGGCACCGGCGCAGGCCATCCGGCACATCTTTGTTTTAAACTGTGGTATTCAGCTGTGCCCACCAGTCAGAAGTTACCTTTTAAAGGAGAACTGCTCTGAATCTGCAAGTCTTTTTCCCCGGTAGAAGCTGATTTTTAAATACTGGTTCAGATTATGTTACTCCTGCACCCATCCAGGCTGTTTAGTTTTCCTAGTGGGCATTTCCAATTTACCCACAGGTAGTAAGCACCATTTTAGAACTGTATGGTGTAGAGTATGTCCCTTGCTCAGCTATTCTGGCATTTGCCACAACACACTTGTGTTCTGTTGCAGAACTCTGTGGTTCAGAAGGACTTAAACTACATCATACAGCTCTAAAATGGCTCTTAACCCAGAATGTAAATCAGAAACAACCACCGAACGCCTTCTTCTCACTCAGTGGTGGCAATCTGTTATCCCTAGCCGTACTGCATGGCATGTAGCCCTGGCTAAACTTTCTATATTTGAAAGGCTTTCACATCTGCATTGTGGAAACATGCGCCGTTACCATCAAAGGTTGGATCCTTATCTCCACTCCTCTGTTTGTAAACTCCCAGCTTTGTCCTCTAATTTTCCTACTACCTAAAGGGCTGTATACCCTTCCCTGTATTTCTCCCCTCCCTCAAGCAATAATAGCTATGTTAGTACTCTGCGCAAGTGACTCTCGACGTGAGCTTGTCTAATTATTTTGCTTCTCTATCCATGGTATATTTTATTTGAGGATACCTGTATTAATGATCAATACAATTTTGTTAGGTCTCTTGGTGATATGGTATGATAGAGAATCTGGTTTAAGAGATTTAAGAGGTTTAAGAACTTCAAGAATTATGTTATTAATTGGTGATGTATGAACAATGTGGTATCTGATTGGTTGCGATGTATCTTATATCTATATAAAGAAACTAAAATACCTTCAATAAAATGTTATATGATAAAAAAAAGAAACAACCACTAAAGCTACTAAATGGCAAGTAAAAATGAAACAATAACAGAATTGGATCCAATATTTAAAAAACGCTTCTACCGGGGAAAACTTTCGGTTTCAGCACCGTTCTCCTTTAAGGGCCCAGTGTACCATTCTACTTCCAGCAAGTTGTTCCATTTGGGTGGGAGTTAGGGGGTTGGGTAGTCATGGAAAAAGTCTAACTAGTCCCTCAGCGTTCTGTCTTGTAAAACCGTCCCCCGAAGATCTGTGATATCTTACATTCAATGGCAGGCCAGCATAGCACGCCTGTGTTTGCCACTGCAGAATCTGAATGTTGTTACTGATGAGGCTGAGCAGGATAACTATGGTCGAGATCACCAATGTAATCAGAGCAAACACTGCGTAAAAATGGCAGAGGGGCACCACTACTTACTTAGACCATGGCAGCTGGAGAGAGGAGTGCTCCACCTGTGTCCCCGTAGCTCTGCTTGTGGGTAGCCTCATACAGCTATTATGTTTCCAATGGTCTTATTTATTGTACTTTAGTTTTGTTTTAACAAGTCATCTTTTGTGGTTTTTAGACAGGTTCCTAATAGGCTGTGTACGCCTACTTCTACCAACAGGAATTCATTGCATCGTTGACCGATGTATGCAGTACTCTCTGGTTGGCAGCCTGCGTAGCCAAAGCAAGGTGTCTCACAAGTTGTCATTTCATCTAATGGTACTGGATGACATATTCTGCCAGTGAAGATATCCTCGGACAAGTTTAATCACACCCTAAGAGAACCAGCTGTCATCTCTGTTTTGTATACACAAGGCATATACAAGGTGGATTGTTAACGGATTTGGGGGCAGAAAGTATAGGGTTATGGGCGCTACTCTGAGTGAGGAGGGGTACTCAGCAGTGTTCCCTGGTGCTGGGGCCACTGCATTTCAACATTTTCATTAACGATCTGAAAACTGGAGTTTCCAACTGGTGACTGAAGTTTGCGGTTGACACTACGCTGGTCTGGGTAGTGGACAGCCATCACGAGTACATGAACAAGCTGGGCAACTGGTCAGACTGCTGGAGTTTTACAGCACTTTTACATTCAACTTACCTGGAGAGGTGCCATTTGAATCATCTCCCTCCGCTCCAATCTCTTTACACACTGCGGCTGTGCAGCATTCCTGGTGGCCTTCCCATGTTTGGAGGGCATTTCTGGCAGAGGGGTTTGTGAATGGCAGTGGCACTGGTGCAGGCAAAGCAGTGTATTTGTGCACAAAAAACACCTACATCGGTGCACAATGGTCTGTGTTCCCAACAAACCAGGGAACACACTACGCAACAACAGAGCGGCTTGCAATGCTCCGGCACTTACTTACACTGCCGGACCTGCACCAGTGCAACTCATCTGCACTGCTGTCACTGGTGCAGATCCGGTCGTGTAAAAGCGCCTTCAGACTCAATGTAATCAGATGCCAAGTGCTGTTTTTGAGGAGGTGGAACAGAAGAAGGACCTACACTGTGGGGGCTCCTCTTGCTGTAGTTAAGGAGGGAAAGGACTTGGGGGAAGGGGGCATAATAGACAAGGGAGTGAAGCATCAAGGTAAACTAAGGATACCCCTGACGAAGGTCGACAGTTTCAAAGTGTCGGGGGACCTAGACAGTGTTGTACTATTGTGCTACTTTGTCAAATAAATTAATCACAGAATTGCACTTAGCCAAAGTGTACTAACTGCTTATTTTTTGCATACAGCCTTTTATTTTAGACCCTCTCCTGAGTGCACCAAATGCCTGCTTTGCCTTGGCACAGTAGGGGCTAGCAACCCCTCAGCAGCACCTGAGCTCAGTTACCTGCTAAGAGTGTAAATCCAGCTTCTGCTTTGTCTCAGCTGCTGTCAGGAAGGTTGGAAGAATGTTTAGGTGCATCAAAAGAGGTGACTACAGAGTAGGGGAACCATAGAAACAAATGATGGCAGAAAAAGGCCAATGGTCCATCCAGTCTGCCTGAGTTCCTCTGATTAGCCCTGGGACATACTGTCCTTCCAGGGTCTTAGCCCTCCCCATCCTTCCCCCCCATTCCCTTCCCAGCTTCTGCCACCCCAAGTTACCACTATATCCTTCATTCTGTCACAACCATGCTTGAATCTACCAACAGGTTTAGCACCCACCACTTCGGCAGGTAGACTGTTCCACAGCTCCACCACCCTTTCTTTAAAATTATACTTCCTTGTGTCCCTTCTGAGACTCCCTCCTGCCAGTCCCCACTCATGTACACATGACTGTGAGCTAGTATTCAAGCTAAATATTTCCCCACACTTCACCTTATTCCTTTTAGGAACTTGAAGGTCTCCATCATATCTCCTCCTTTCTGTCTGATCTCCACCGAGTACATGTCCATTGCTTTCAGGACCCACCCTGTTGGCTCTGTATCATTATTGTTACCCTAAACTGCACCGTCTCCAGCTTATCTCTGTCCTTCCTGAGGTGAAGACTCACAAAGTGGGCGCATTAATTTCAGGTGTGGCCTCACTAAGAATCTATATTTATTGCACAAAACTTTGTTAATGCACCAGAGTTACAGCGACAAAAGTAGGGAAATGTGGCGTTAGGGTTTCCAGCCCTAATACTCAACCCCCACCCAGCGGGCAGCAACAGGAAAAACCATTACAGTTTCACCTCTCTTGCCTCTTCACAGATCAGGCATGTGGTGTGCCTTGGGGTTGTCGGTGCTTACGCTCACCCCATTCCATCAGTAAACAAGCAGAGATGGGTACTGCATATGGGAATAGAATGAGCATTGTGACGTGGACAGCCAGTTCTGAGTGCTGTATGATCATTTTTTGTAATATAAAAAAATGTGCATGGACTGTCTCCCATGAGAAAGGCTGAAACAGCATGTGAGATCACACACACACACAGGTTTTAGAGACAAGGTGTGATGTAGAAGGCCAGAAGCTAATTACAGAGTAGAACAGACCTTGATCAAGGATCTCCTATTTTTAAGTTAATTTTAGCTGTAGTTGTTAAGGGGGAAATCATAAAAAATGTTTATGACGTTAGAGGGGGAAACCAGGTTTAACAAACTGATGCGAAGTTGTAAGTGTTCCTTTGATGCCTGTGTGAGAGAGGATACTGATTAAGATCAAAGAAATGTCATTTGAAGAACATGAGTGATGCTGAGGTTGCAGAATTTACTACTTGGAAAAGACATCCTGTTTTTATATAGATATATTTTTTTATATATTCTGACAGGGAGGAGCTAGGTGGCCTCATGCAAAATAGGTGGGGAAAAACAGCTTTTAAAGATTATTCTGTTTTCGTTCAGAGACACTTTTATCTAGACTCTGACAAAGAAACATCTGTGAGCACTTTCAACAGGTATTTAGAAAGAGAGATAAATCTAATTACTGTAGTAGGAATTACACTGTTTAAAACCGTGTTCTTTTAAAAGATTTGTATGTCTTGTGATATAATAGTTCTGTATTGTATGTTTTACATATTATTATCTGTTTTAGTAAAACTCTTCTTAGAGCTTACTTGGTCTGTCTTTGATTTCTTTCCTTTACAAGTAGAGTATATATGGTTACAGCAGACGCTGGGCATAAGCTTGAATGATGATACCAAACTGGAAAAAGGTAAGAATAATCTGAGGTCTTTATTAAAGTTTAAGGGTTCATTTTTGTACACCTGGTTAGGTGCCCGTAGGCAAAGATATCTGGCACCCCGAAGACAGAATTATCTGAGCCTGTACATTGGGTACGCTAACAAGAGGTTCACAGTTTGAATTCCTCCAAGACTTGAGACCAAAGGTTGACTTGAACCCACAAAAACAGACAAGAGGGTTACCTTGTTGTGTTAAACTGTTCACAAGACTGTGCTCGGAGGTTGGCACTTTGGGAGTAGAGGGCTGACCTGCTGAGTGTGTTTGTGACAGGTACTGCATATGGGAATGGAATGAGCATTTGTGTTGACAACCCCAAGGCACACCACACGCCTGATTCGCGAAGAGGCAAGAGAGGTGAAACTGTAATGGTTTTTCCTATTGCTGCCTGAAGGATAGGGGTAAGGGTTGGAAACCCTAATGCCACATTTCCCTACTTTTGTTACTTTAACCCTAACTAGTGCATTAACAAAGTTTCTTGCAGTGAATTTCCTTACTTTTTGAGATAGTATATTTGTATCCTTATTTGCCTGTGGGAGCACAGGACCTTCTGGACCCTGTGCTCCCATCCATCCGTACTTTTGCAGACAGTATAATCGTATCTTTATTTGCCTGTGAGAGCGCAGGGCCCAGAGGACCCTCCACTCCCATTTCCTTACTTTTTTCAGATAGTGTAATCGTATCCTTATTTGCCTGTGGGAGCGCAGAGCCCAGAGGACCTTCCGCTCCCATTTCCTTATTTTTTGAGATAGTATAATCGTATTCTTATTTGCCTGTAGGAGTGCAGGGCCCTGAGGACCCTCTGCTCCCATCACTCCATAGATGCATATATGTATGTTGATGTGGAAGCGTAGGCCCCAGAACAGCAACCAGATTTCAGCATAGCCTTCTTATTACCCCACCTCACGAACCCTGTACTGAAAATTTTCAGATCCCAACCGAAACACCATTCTGTGTCACCACAATAGCATTCTGTAACAGAGGTGCGAAAATACATTTTGGCCAAGATTTGAAAAATGACAGCTGTCACGTTCATGAGGTGGTGTAAAGAAATGGCTGTGTTAAAAATTTGGGATGAACATATATGAAGTTACGAAAGTTATGAGTGAGTGTAGCAAAATTTCAGCAGATGCACATAACTTTGCCATTTTAACATATTTTGTCCCTGAATCTTCAACATACCCTTCTTATGACCCCACCTCATGAACCCAGTACTGAAAATTTTCAAATCCCCACAAAACATGATTCCGCACAACCGCAACATCATTCCACGTCACAGGCACAAAATGACAGCTTGGCCATGATTTGAAAAATGACAGCTGTCACATTTATGAGGTGTAAAAAAATGGATACGTTGAAATTTGGGGTCAAAATATTTAAAATTACCAAAGTTACGAGCGAGCGAAACAAAATTTCAATGGATGTGCATAACTTTGCTATTTTTATGTATTTTGACCACAGTTTTAAACATACCCTTTTTATGACCCCACCTCATGAACAAGGGCAGTGAAAATGTTCAAATCCCACCCGAAAGGTGATTTTTTTTCCAAGCGACCACAAAATCGCCTTTCCGACCGGATTTGCATAGTTCCACGAACATTGTTCATGAGGTGGGGTCTAAAAAAGGCCATGTTGAAAATTTGGTGTCAAAACATGCAAATATGGCAAAGCTATACACCAAAGTTGAAAACCCCATTGAAATGTATTGAACCACACTTTCCTTACTTTCTCATACAGCAGTTCCAGCAGCAAGTCTTGTCTTCGATTAGAAAGTGGATCTTCACCCTGGGACCTGTTCAGGTGATTGAGGGGGTGTGTGTGTGTGGTGGGGGTGCAGGGTGGTGGGTGCTCATTTGAAGGTCGAGGTGGGGTGAGGTTGGATCACAATGTATCTTTTTTTTTGGTTTTTTTAATAGGTTAAAAAAAAAAAAAAGACATTGAGGGACCGTTTTCTTTTTTTCAGTTCCAGCAGCAATCGGAGGGTGGGGGTGCCACTGGACACCAGGGAAATACTTTATGCTTACGGGGACGACGATCAGAGGGTGGGGGTGCACCACTAGACACCAGGGAAAATATCATTACGGGGTCGGTGATCGGAGGGTAGGAGGTGCCACTAGACACCAGTGATAAATCATACAATTACGGGGATGGTAAACGGAGGGTGGGGGGGTACCACTAGAAACAGTGGATAAATATTATGATTACTGGGATGGCAAATTGAGGGTGGGGGTGCCACTAAGCACCATACATGCTACAATTACAGGGACAGTGCATGGAGGGTGGGGGTGCCACTAGCCACCAGGGATAAATCCTGCAATTATGAGGATGGCAATCGTAGGGTTCGGAGGGGGGGAGGCTGGGGAAGTGTCACTAGACACCAGGAAAAATGCCACAATTATGGGATGGCGACGGACTTTGGCGGGGGGTGCCACTAGACACCAGGGAAAAATAAAAAAAATTCAGGGTTGGCAATCAGAGGGTGGGGGGGGGGCACTGGACACCAAGAAACAAATCACGGGGACCACGATTGGTGGGGGGGCACTAGACACCAGGGATAAATTAAATGATATGGGGTTAAGTACGGAGCCGCATGCAAAATCCTTTTTTCGTTTGCAGGAATCCTTTTCCATCTCAAATGAAAAAAGGAAACGAAAAAGAATTCCTTCAAACGAAAAAAGAATTTCAGAAAAACTAAGTCCAAAATTCTTTTTCATTTGAACGGAATAAGAAGGAATCCTTTTTTGTTTGAACAAAAAAGGACAAATGAAAAAACAAACAAAAAAACTAAATCCCAAATCTTTTTTCGTTTGATTGGATCCTTTTTCGTTTGGACAAAAAGCTGAAACTGAAAAAGGGGAAGCAAGCCTTGAAAAAGGATTTTAAAAAGAAAAAAAAACACATTTTAGGGTCATAGCAAGATACGTGTCTTGGTCTCTCTACGGGATGTAATTTTTGTAGGTTTTGAATATTTTTTTTCACAGAAAACTGGAAACAAGATGGCAGCAAATGAAAATGGATTGGCCCCAAACGAAAAAGGATTATTCTTCTTATGGACCGAATTCCTTTTCATTTCAAACCTCTGTTGAAAAGACTGTACTGAGCATGCTCAGAAACCATAATTTTAAAAGTTGTTAACTTTGAAACGGATTCATATTTTTTTTTATCAAACCAGCAAAAGGCTCATCTGTAGTGCAAGCCCTCTTCACCCTGAAAATTGACCAAAATTCCAACCCATCTGTGCGCAAGGTGATAGGGAAAAAGACCGTAAAAAACAGTGATTTTTTTTTTTTTTTTTTACATTTTTTCACTATCCAGATTCCGGAATCCACACATTCAACCGGAATGCAACTTGCCAGGTCAAGAGACCTACCCCACGAGACCATGCATACAAAAGTTTGTGCAAATCCATTGAACGGTTGTGGAGAGGTATTAAAGTTCGAAATTTGAGGTTTAACATAGAAACACTTGCTCAATCTTATAATCAGGGAATTGAAGCATAGAAAGATGATGGCAGAAGAAGACCAAAGGTCCATCAAGTCTGCCCTTGAGATCCCGAGATCCTAGGTGATCCTGGGTCCTAGCTAGTAGATTCCCTCGCAGATGTTTTTTTTTTTTTTTGTTAGTTATTTAACCAGGACTAGCACACTAAGCTGAAAGCTTTTTTACAGGTGCGACCTGGGAGCACAGGTAAGTTAAGTGACTTGCTCAAGGTCACACAGTATGCAAGTGGAAGCTGTGGGGTTCAAACCCAGGTATTGTCTGCTGGATGTCACCAGATTTGCAGAAAACTGAAAACAAGATGGCAGCAAATGATTTGATTCTAGCATTCTCCTTCCCAACCCCTGGTGGCAGCACCACTAGCAGAACTCTTTACCATGCAATTGGAGACCGGGGAGATCCCAGAGGACTGGAAAAGGGCTACAGTGGTGCCACTAGACAAGAGTGGGAGCAAAGAAGAACCAGAAAACTACCACCTGATTAGCCTCACCTCAGTGGTGGGTAAGTTAATGGAATCACTATTAAATTAGAGGATATTAGCATTTTTAGAAGCAAGTGATAAATTAGACTTAAAGCAACATGACTTCACAGCAGGAAAGTCCTGCCGAACAAACCTGGTTGATTTTTCGACTGGGTCACTAGGGTGGTGGGCGGGGGCTTGATGTAGCCTACCAGTCTGCCTTCGACTCCATGCCACACAGGAGATTGGTCAGTAAACTAGGGCACATTGGAGTGGGGCATAAAATAACATCCTGGGTGCAAAATTGGCTAAGTGGGAGAACTCAGAAGGTACTAGTGAATGGCACCCTGTCAAAAGACGGCACGGTCACCAGTGGAGTGCCTCAGGGATCAGTGCTGGAACCGATCCTCTTCACTGTATTCATCAGTGACCTTGCAGAGGGCCTGGAGGGCAAGGTGTGTCTGTTTGCAGATGACACGAAGATCTGCAACAGAGTAGATACTCCTAATGGGTCACAGAGGATGTAGTCTGACCGCAGAAAACTAGAGGAATAGTCGAGAAACTGGCAGTTGAAATTCAGTGTGAAAAAACGCAATGTCATGCACCTGGGAAAATGTAATCCGGAAGAGTGTACTTAATGGGAGGGGAATAGCTAATGTCAATAAAAAATGAGCATGATTTAGGGGTCTTCATTTCTGATGACATGTAGATAAGCAAATGATGTGGAAAGGCATCACTAAAGGCTAGTGGAATCCTGGGTTGCATAGGGAGGGGAATCACTAGTAGTAGGAGAAGGGAGGTGGTCATGCCACTGTATAGATCAATTGTGAGGCCTCATTTGGAGTACTGCGTCCAGTTCTGGAGGCCTCACCTTAGGAAGGACAAAGATCAATTAGAGACAGTGCAGAGAAGGGCAACAAAAATGGTACAAGGTATACATCAGGAACCATACAAGGCACGGCTAGAAAGTCTCAACATGTACTTCTTGGAGCAACGTAGGATTTGGGAGGGGCATGATAGAGACATTCAGATATCTGAAGAGTATCAACAAGTTTCAGATACAGACTCTTTTTCAGGCAAGCACTTGTACCAGGACTCGAGGGCACAGCATGCGACTCAAGGGAGGTAGATTCAGGAGCAATGGGAAAAAGTACTTCTTCACAGAGTGGGTGGTGGACGCATGGAACGACCTAACCCAGGAGGTTGTGAGAGCAAAGACAGTAACGGAATTTAAACTAGCATGGGACAGACATAAGGGTATCCTCAAAAATAAAACAAACTTTGGGGGGGGGAGTAGAAGAAATGGGCAGACTAGAGGGATCTTGCAGTCCCTATCTGCCGGTACATTCTGTGTTTCTTTGAAAACTGATACGGAATGGGGAAGTGTTAAGTATTACCGCTTCTCTTCTGCTAGCAATACCCCTCCCGATACATCCCAGTATCCTACCCGCTTTGCTGTATGCCTTGTTGCACTGACTTGATTGTTTGAGGGAGTCACTGATGATAACTCCAAGGTCCCACTCCTCGATCGTAGTGCTGAATTTCACCCCACCCACCCAATACGCTGTCCTGGGGTTCTTTTTCCCTAGGTGCATTACCTTGTACATTTTGTCATTGAATTTCAACTGCCAAACCTTAGACCACCCCTGTAGCTTTCATATATCACTGCATTTCCCTGATTCCCTCATCGCTGTATCAGTTTAGTCTGGCAAGACCTCCCTGCCATGAATTTGTGCTGTTTACTATCCTGAAGCCTGTCGCTCTCCAAGTAGTCCACAAGGTCCTTTTAACCAATGACCCCATCAGCTTCCCTACAGTAGAGGTAAGACTGACAGATCTGTTGTTTCCTGCATAGAAACAGAAGTTGTCAGCAGATAAGGATCTCTTGGCCCCCCTGGTCTACCCTAAATTCACTACCTACTGTGCTCCTACTGTGCATGTTCCTGGCCCACCCCCTTATGTAGCAGAACTACATCCACCACCCTCCAATCCTTTGGAACTAACCCCCATCATTAGAGAGCTGTTAAATAAACCTACCAGGGGTTCAGCCAGCTCTGCTGCCAGCTCCCTGAGTAGCCCTGCATGCAGCCCACCTGGTCCCAAGGCCTTATCTGTTTTTACGGCTGCCAGCTCTTTCTAGATCCTTTCACTTGTAAATAGTGGCTGCTTCATCTCTGGGACCCCCGTAGTGACTGCTGTGTTGCCACTATCTGGCAAGGGTCCACCATTCTCCTTAGTGAAAACTAAACCGAAGTAATCATTAAGGGCGGCAGCCTTTTGCCTATCCTTCATTCTCTGTCACCCTACTCCTCCTCTGCTAAACTTATGATTCTCCCCCCCCCACTTCCTTTTTAATACATCAGAAGAACTGTTTTTCTGCACTCTTGGCTCCCTCTCTAATATGCAGCTCTGTGTCTGCTTTTTCCTCCCTAACCACCCTCTTTGCCTCTCTGCTTTTCAGTCTGTCTTCTCCCCATTCGTCATCCCCCTGCTTTCCTGTATACTTACAGAAGGCCTTTCTCTTTGTCCTTACCGCATCCTGGATGCTTGCTGAGAACAATATTGGTCTCGTGAACCTGTTCTTGTTGGTTACTATCCTCATGTGTAATTTATATGCCTCAGTGGCTCCCTTATTTGCCCTCCTTTTCTCTTCCACTCCCGTGTGGTGTCCACCCTGACTAACTTTTTCTTGACCAGTTCCCGCAGCCTGTTGAAGTCTGCCCTTCTGAAATCCAGGACTTCAGCTCTTAATTGGGGTTTTCCAGACCCAAGGGCAAGTACAAAGCAAATGGAGTTATGGTCGCTGTTCAGCAGTGGCGCGTGTCTTCTGCAACTCCGATCTCCTCCGAGCTGGTGAACACCACGTCGAGAGTTGTAGTCTGCCTGGTGGGTTGTTTAACTAGCGGTACCAGCAGACAGTCCTGGGAGGCATCCAGCAATGCCTGACGTCTGGTCCTCCTGGCCACTGGAATATCGCAATCAGTGTCTGGCAGGTTCAGAGCACCCACCACCCCTGCTTCCCTCTTTGCCACTCCTCTTTCAGCTTCTTCCCTGAGCTCTCTGTCTCTCTCGTCAGCTTGCCCTGAAGGTCTGTAGATCACCCCCAAATGCAGTTTCTTGCCTGAGGCTGCCATGAGTTGCATGCACAGTGACTTAGTCTTTCCATTACTACCCTGATGCACCCATCTTCCACCACCTCGCTGCAATCCTTGACAAAAAGGGCAACTCCTCCTCCTCTACCTGTTCCTCTGTCCCTCTGAAACAATGATTACCCAGGGGCCGTCATATCCCAGTCATTATTTTCAGAAGCCCATGTTTCTGTGATGGCTACTAGGTCCACCTCAGTGTCCACCATCAGCGCCTGGAGCTCACTGATTGTGTTACCCAGGTTCCTTGTATTAAGGCATACTCCCTTCCATCTGACTCTTGAGCCTCCATTGCTACTATCCTTGTGCTTTCCTTGTCCTCTTATCCTTTTTTTTGTTTGTTATGTTGATTGCACACATGCGCAAGAAACATGTTGCGTCAGCGTTCTCCACAAGCAGGTTGTGGAGGCATGGCACTGTTGTGCCCAATGCCCCCACAGCCTGCAAAGACTTGACCCCCGTCCCCCAATGCCGTGGCACGCTGCTGCTGACACTAGCTCAGCCAGCGTGCCACAACCTTCTAAAATCAATCACGCTGTAACACGGGGGCCACCTCATCATTGCAGCGTTAGCCATCCGCTGCAATGAGGAGCGACCGTCATTGCAGGATGTAGAGATCTGATATTGTTTGTGAACATGGCGGGCTTGCTGCCATGTTCACAAACAATATTAATGCTTATTTGCTGATGGGGAGCCCACCCCGTCGGCATAATGTAACCCCGCTTTTATTGTCTACCAACGGGTGCCCAATCCCCATTGGCAGAAAGGAACCCCTTTTGTTGTTTGCCGACAGGGTGCCCAATCCTCGTTGGCAGAAAAGAATTCCCTGCTTTTGTTGTTTGCCGGACGGGATGCCCAATCCCCGTCGGCTACAGCTGCCCCCCCAAAAACAAGGCTCCGGTGGCACGCTGGGAGCCCACCCCAGTGTGCCACATGCCCCTTTTGTTGTTTGCCGATAGGGGTGCCCAGTCCCCCATTGGCTACAGCTTCCCCCCCAAAGCAAGACTCCGGTGGCATGCTGGGAGCCCACTCCAGCGTGCCACATGCCCCTGTAAAGTTAAAAATGGTCCCGCGACATTTTTTTGGTTTTTACCTGAAAAAAAGGAAGCGGTCCTCGCAGTGTCCCTGCGCCCTCCACAACCCCGCACCACCCACGGTGCACCCTGCTTCCCACACCCCACCCCATACTTACCTCCAGAGCTTGGCATGACGATCTTCGGTTGACCAGGAACACGTCTGCACTCTTCAAAGCCGACCGCGAACTGAGGAAATGCCGGTAAGCTGTATCATGTAATAAATAGGGTTTTTTCAGCTTTAGTGCATATCACGGTCATTTTTGGGAATTTTTTCACCAAATTTTCAACATGGGGTTTTTGGGACCCCTCCTCGTGAATTCTTGAACTGTCATGGCTTTAATCGGGCCCAAAAGGTGGTTTTGCGGTCACTGTGCGGAATCACCCTTTGGGGCCAATTAACAAAACAACAGTGCCAGTGTTCATGAGGTGGGCTCTCAAAAGCCTCTGTTAAATTTGGTGGCAAAAATCAAAATTACTGTTTTCAGTGTCGTTGCACAGTTATAGAAATACAGCGAGTTTACAATATTTTCACACCAGATTTTCAATATCAGCATTTTGTCACACCTCCTTGTGAGCAGTATAGCTGTCATTGTTCACATCCTGGCCGAAATGTGTTTTCGCACTTCCAGCGCAGAATAGCGCGGTCGCTGTGGGAAATCAGTGTTCAAGACTGATTAAAAAAATGACAGTGACACTGTTCATGAGTAGAGGTCCTAAAATGCCCGCTTTGAAAATTTGGTAACAATACTCCATAAAATGACTGTGTTATGAGCGTGCATTGCGCAGTTGGCACGCACGCTCGTAACTCCGCGAATTTATAATTTCTAGGGACATGGATATGTTGTTCTATCCACACTTACTGGCAGGTTCCTTGGCGCTTTAAATCTTGCCGGAAGGTCTTCAAGCTAGCTCCTCCCGCCCATCCGGGTGGTAAAACTCTCAGCTCCGCCCCATGACGCCAGATCTTCCTTACCACTTGGAAGCTCAGGTTCCCTCCTTAGCGCTCTGCGTTTTAGGCCTGGATCCTAACTCATCGGTTAAACCGAAATGCATAATTAAATTTTCTAGACTTTGGTCTTTTTCTTCCTTCGCGGCTGCGATGGACAAATCGACTCCTGGATTTCAGCAGTGCCCTTGTGGGCAGAAGATTTCTCGGACCGATCCGCACTTCATGTGCGTTTACTGCCTTGGGCTCGATCATGATCCACAGGCCTGCGAATTGTGCAAGTCCTTCTCGGTCAACGTTCTCAAAGACCGTGCTGTCAGACTTCAACTTGGGCGCCCCGAGAGACGTATTCCTCCGGTAAAGTCGAAGGAGGCCCGTTGGGCGGTGTCCACAGAGGCGGGCTCGGCTGAGCAACTTGAACAGATGATCACCCTCGAGGAGGAGGCAGTCCAGGCCGCATCTTCTTCCTCGGTCACGGCATTTATCCCACTCTCCTTGGGCTCCTCCTACTCGGCTTCATTTAAGGAGCTTTGTCAGTCCCTCTCTACTAAAGGAGAGGGGCCATCGGGACACTCCTCTCGGTCCAAGAAAAAGGACTCAAAAGGTAAGTCCCACCATCGACATTCGTGGGAGCGGGAGAGGTCCCCTTCCCCGGATAGTCGACTCTCGACTTCGGTCGAGGTTGCGGCTAAGGCCTCTGGCTTCACGCTGTCCCCGTCAGGTCAGCCGGCCGAGACACCCGTCGATGCGGTCGAGATTTTTCTCGACCCGTCGGATGGGCTGTCGACTGGAGAAGCAGACAACCCTTCTTCATCGGTTCCCCCCGGTGGAAACCGAGGACTTGCCTGTGCCGGAGTCCCCGGTTAAGGTTCCTGAACCAGGAGAGGAACTGGTTTCCCTCGCTCCCTCCCAGACCCACCCTCGGAAACACCGAGGGCCTCAGTCTCGGACCTCCTTTTGGTCCAGCCGATTCCACCGACTTTGGCGGTCTTGGTCTCGGCCCCGAGGGAAGTGGCGGCACCGCTCATCCTCGTCATTGTCCTCCGCAGAGGATAGGCTCTGGCGCAAGTTGCGTCAGCGCTACGAGGATCTGATGTGGCAGCAGCTCCTTTTGACCGTGAGCAAGCCGACTCCGTCTCCTTCCCCGGCCATTAAGTGGCTGTCACCTGAGCGGCTGAAACAACCCCTCGTGGTCATCAAGAAGCCGAAGCCGGCACCGGTTGTTCAGCCAAAACCAGCTGTACCACCCATTATGATGGAACCCCCGCCTCCACAACCAAAAACTGGGGCTCCGACCAAGGATTCTCGGTCAGGTCATGGGTTGCCCCATCGGTTGTTGGTCACCCTCACTCCCGATCATCCTCTGCAGGTGGAGGGTGGCTCAGGCCCTCGGCAGCTGTTTTCAGATTCCTCGGAGTCTGACGATGACTCTTCCCTGTTCTCCAGGCCTCTCGGCCTGGAGTCCTCTGGGGGACAGCCGGTGGATGAGAGCCCATCCTCGTTCATGGGTTTGCTTCGGCTCATCTCAGAATCTACTGGGATGAAGCTCGAACCCATGTCAAAGCGGGCCAAGTATCCCCTCATGGAGATACTGGACCGGGGGGATTCTCCTAGGAGGCCTTTCCTGTAGCCGAAGCCATTGTTGGCCTGGCGCTGGAGCTATGGCAGCGGCTGGCTTCGTGTCCAGCTCCCTCGGGCAGGATGGCCAGGAAGTATGCCGTTCCCACCGGCTCACTCTCCGGATTCTGGGAGCACCCCTCTGCAGAGGGGTTGGTGACCAACAGTGTTTTCCGGCGCTCCGGAAATGCTCGGGACAGGGACAAGCCACCTGATAAAGAGTCCAAGCAACTGGACTACTCCGGGCGTCAAGTTTACGCTGCATCCTCCTTAGGCCTTCGTCAGGCCAGTTCGGCCGTACTGATGGCACACTTTTCCCACGCCCATTTGGGCTCCCTGGATAGGGTGATTCCTCATCTCCCGGCTGACCACCAGACTACGGGCAAGCAGGTGCAGGATCAGGGAAGTGCGGTGGCAAAGCAACAGCTCCAAACTGCTCTCGACATTGGAGACTCTTGTGCCCGGTCAGTAGCGGCCGCAGTGGCCATGCACCGCAGAGCTTGGCTGCGGATCTCTACCTTCACGGCGGATACCCAGAACAAGCTGGCAGACGTTCCCTTCCCTTCCTGGGTACCGACTTGTTCGGTCCCAGGGTGGTGGGTCACTTGCAGAGGATCAAGAAGTCCAGTAACACCTTGGACTTGGGCACGTCTGCCCAGAAGGACAAAGGCCGCCAGCAGCAGCGTAAGCCCTTTCGGCCTTCTACCCCCTGCAGCACGTCTGGCCCAGCAACACCAGCATCAGGGCCAGCAGGCTCGCACTTGGTACCCCAAAGCCAAGCCTGCAGCTTCCTCCAGGAGGTCCCTTGGCTGGTCCTGCCTCCAAGCCTGCCCAGTGACGGGTTGAGGGGTGTCGCCCCCAGCCTCGTCACTCCCCCCCATGGGGAGACAGCTCCGCCACTTCTTTTCCACCTGGTCCACTATCACCGTGGACTGCTGGGTGTTGGAAGTGGTAGGGAAAGGTCTGCCTCTGGAATTCGAGCAGGCCCTACCCTATCAGGCCATCTCCCCACGGGGGGCTATGGGGTCCGCAGCCTCTCTGTCAGCTCGTCGAGCTGACATTGCTCTGCTCCTCCAAAAGAAGGTGATCAGGGAGGTAGCGGATCCTCCACCAGACCCAGGGTTTGTGTCCAGGTATTTCCTGGTCCCGAAACGGATGGGGGGCTAGCGCCCCATTCTAGACCTACACGACCTGAACAAGTTCCTAAGGTCCCGAACCTTCAGGATGGTCACTCTGGCACAGATCATTCCATGCTTGGAACGAGGCGTGTGGTTCTGTTCTCTGGACCTCCAGGGCACGTTCTTTGACGTCCCAATCCGTCCATCCCACCAGCGATTCCTTCACTTCATAGCGGGGGGGGTTCCTTTACGAGTTCTGGGCCATGCCCTTCAGCCTCTGTCCAGCTCCCAGGGTCTTCACCAAATGCATGGCAGTGGTGACAGCATTCCTGTGGTGCCGAAGGGTCCGGGTGTACCCATACCTGGACGACTGGCTGATTGCAGCCCCCTCCAGGCTGGAGGTGGAGCGGTTCAGGGATCTGGCCCTCCAGGTCTGCTCTCAGATTGGCCTCCTCTTCAACAAGGCCAAATCGGAACTCGTGCCAACGCAGGTGATTCAATTCATCGGGGCAGAGCGCGACTCTCTTCGAGCCACAGCACGGCCCCCGCCAGACAGGGCTGAGGTTCTTTCCTCCTTTGCCCAGTCATTTCTGGTTGGGCAATTGCACCCTGCCTGGGACTTCCTGCGCCTCATGGCGGCCTGCACCAGTGTGGTCCGTTGGGCCTGCTGGCACATGCGTCCCCTTCAATGGGGGCTGGCCCGCCAATGGTCACAGCGTTCCGGTCCTCTGGACCAGCCAGTGGTGGTGACCCAGGAGATGTGGAACGCTCTCCAGTGGTGGATCGTTCCAGCTCATCTGCAGGAGGGCATCCCGTTTGTCCGCCCCGAGCCAACGGTCATTCTAATGACCGATGCCTCTCTGATGGGTTGGTGTGCCCATCTGGGGGAGCACTGAGTGCATGGCCTCTGGTCCCCTTAGGAGTCTCAATGCCACATCAACCTGCTGGAGCTTCAAGTGGTCCGACTAGCCCTCACCGCCTTCGCTCCATTTGTATGGGGTCAAGTGGTCCAGGTCCAGATGGTCAATACCACGACCATGTACTACCTAAACCGCCAGGGCGGGACGCACTCCTTGCCCCTGTGCAAGGAAGCTCTCCGCACTTTGTCCCTCGTGAGTAGACTGGAGGCGGATCTCCTAGCCATCCATGTGGTGGGAGCCTCCAACACTCTGGCTGATGCCCTATGCCAGATAGGTGCTGCATCTCACGAGTGGTTTCTCCAGCTGGAGGTAGTACACGATCTGTTCTCCCACTGGGGCACACCTCAGGTGGACCTGTTTGCCTCCAGGGAGAATGCGAAGCTGAGGCTGTTTCATGCCCGCCCCCCCCCCAAGCAGGGCTCACTGCAGGGGGATGCCTTCTCGAGGCTGTGGACCCCAGGCCTCTTCTACACCTTTCCCCATTTCCCTTGATCCACAAGGTGGTTCCCAAGATGAGGAGGGACAAGGTGCAGGTGATTCTGGTAGCCCCAGACTGGCCCCGCCAGTTGTGGTATCCAGATCTCCTCAGCTCCAGGCTTCCGAGGCGGCTTCCAGCCTGCCCGGACCTGATCACAGTCAACCAGGGGAAGGTACTCCACCCGGACCTTCAATCCCTGCACCTGATGGCCTGGTTCCTGAGCGGCTAGAGTTCCAGGCCTTGGGTCTTTCCGACGAGGTCCTTAACATTGTTGAGGCATCCCGTAAGGAATCGACCAGAAAATGCTATTCCTTCAAATGGAAGAGATTCTCCATTTGGTGTCAGGATAAAGGGTTGGACCCTTCCTCCTGCTCCTTGGCCAGCATTCTGGAGTACCTGTGGTCCCTTTCTCAGCAAGGGCTTCGGTCGACGACCATTAAGGTGCACCTGGCAGCCATCTCTGCTTACCGGGCGTGGGCCGGGAAGCAGTCGGTGGCACAGGAGAAGGTGGTCGGGTGCTTTTTCAAAGGCCTTGATCACATATCCCCTTCGGTGTGAGAACCTACACCTCCGTGGGATCTACTGCTGATATTGGCTAAGCTCATGGGCAAGCCATTGAACACGATGCACAGGTGCGATATCTCCCACCTGTCGGAAGACCGCCTTCTTGGTGGCTATTCAGTCAGCCAGAAGGATGGGAGAGCTCCAGGCTCTTTCCATCGAGTCTCCTTATCTGGTCTTCCATAGGGGCAGGTTGTCCCTGCCCCACCGAAATTCTTTCTGAAGGTGGTGTCGGAGTTTCACCTTAACCAGGTGTTGACTCTGCCGGTGTTCTACCCCAGTCACACCTCAGAGGCTGAATATGGCTGCATACTTTGGACCCTGAAGAGCTCTCTTATTATAAGGAGGCGGACGGCTAAAGTTCAGGAGAGGTTCGCCAGCTGTTTGTCACCTACGCTGAAGCCGCATCTGGCAGACCTGCAGCCAAGCGGACGATAGGCAGGTGGGTCACCTCCTGCATAGATCTCTGCTATAGGTTGGCGAGCATGGAGCCTCCCAGAGGGATAAGAGCTCATTCTACCCGCCATACCACTGCTTCGGTGGCTGCTTCCGGGGACATCCCTATCCAGGAACTCTGAAGGGCTGCTACCTGGAAGTCAGCACACACCTTCATTACCCACTACCACATCGACCTTGAGTCACGCCGGGATGCTGGTTTTGGGAACTCGGTTCTCCAGTCCTTATTTCCTAAGTAGGGGGTGTGCGCCTTGCCTCCCTCCTCCCGGAGAACTGCTAGGAGTCTGCCAGTAAGTGTGGATAGAACAACATATCCATGTCCCTAGAAATACAGGTTATTCACCTGTAACAGGAGTTCTAGGAATGGTATCTATTGTTCATCCACACAACCCACCCGACCTCCCTGGCTTCGACGCACAACCTGGCTTCCAGCGGGCTAGATCTGGCATCATGGGGCGGAGCCGAGAGTTTTTCCACCCGGGTGGGTCAGAGGAGCCAGCTTGAAGACCTTCCGGCAAGATTTAAAGCGGCAAGGAACCTGCCAGTAAGTGTGGATGAACAACATATACCATTCCTAGGACTCCTGTTACAGGTGAGTAATCTGTATATTTTCACTCCAGATTTTCAACATTACCATTTTCCCAGACCTACTTATGAACAGTACAGCTGTCATTTTTCCCATCCTGGCCGAAATGTGTTTTCGCACTTTCAGCGTAGAATAGAGCGGTCGCTGGGGAAATCACTGTTCGGGACAGATTAAGAAAATGGCAATGATAGTGTTCATGAGCAGAGGTCCTAAAATGCCTATGTTGAAAATTTGGTGATGATAGCCCATCAATTGACTGTGTTACAAGCGTGCGTTGTGCACTTTCCACGCACCCTTGTAACTTCGCAGATTTGTAATATTGTTACACCAGATTTTCAACAGTGCCATTTTTTCACACCTCCTTATAAGCAGTACAGCTGTCATTTTTCACATTGTGACCGAAATGTGTTTTCACAGTTCCGGCGCAGAATAAAATGGTCACTGTGGGAAATCAGTGTTCGGGACACATTAAGAAAATGACAGTGGCACTGTTCATAAGCAGAGGTCCTAAAATCCCTATGTTGAAAATTTGGTGACGAAACTCCATAACATGACTGTGTTACAAGCATGCATTGAACTGTTTCCACGCACCCTTGTAACTTCACAAATTTGTAATACTGTCACGCCACATTTTCAACAGTGGCATTTTTTCACAACTCCTTATGAAAACTACAGCTGTCATTTTTCACATCCTGGCTAAAATATGTTTTTGCACTCCTGCCGGACAATAACACGGTCACTCTGGGAAATCAGTGTTTGGGACAGATTAAGATCGACCGAGTGAGGGGGTGGAGTGACCGAGCTCAACTGAGCTCTATCAGGACTGCTGCGGAATTTTTTGTGGGCAGACAAAGGCCCCAACACAAGAGCCCAGTACAAAAGGGCAGCCTGCAGCACTGGGAGAAACAGAACGAGAAGGCGAGTGAGCGAACTCACTGAAGTGCTGTCAGGACTGCTGCGGATTTCTTTGTGGGCAGAAAAAGGCTTCAATACAGGCAGGGGCCCAGTACAAAAGGCCTGCCTGCAGCGGTGAGAGAAACAGTACGAGTGAGTGAGACATGGGGACTAGTGAGCTCAACGGAGCTCTATCAGGACTGCTGGGATTTCTTTGTGGGCAGAAAAAGGCGCCAATGCAGGCAGGAGCCCTGTACAAAAGGGCAGCTTGCAGCGCCAGGACAAACAGAATGAGGGATGAGAGAGGGAGACTGAGCAACCTCAATGGAGCTCTGTCGGGACAGCTGTGGATTTCTTTGTGGACAGACAAAGGTGCCACCGCAGCCAGGAGCCCCATACAAAAGCGCAGTCTGCGGCACCAAGAGAAGCAGAACGAGCGAGTGACAGAGCGGTAGTGAGCGAGCTCAACGGAGCTCTAGTGTGACTGCTGCAGATTTCTTTGTGGGCAGAAAATGCAGCAATGCAGGCAGGAGCCCAGTACAAAAAGCCATCTTGCAGCGCCAGCAGAAACTGAAGGCGAGAGTGACAGAGGGGGAGTGAGCGAGCTCAGTGGAGCTGTATCGGGACTGCTTCAGATTTCTTACTGGCCAGAAAAAGCCACCAATGCAGGCAGGAGCCCAGTACAAAAGGGCAGCCTGCAGGGCCAGGAGACACAGAACGGGTGAGTGAGGGAAGGGGAGTCAGTGAGCTCAACGGGGCTTTGTTGGGACTGCTGCAGATTTGTTTATGGGCAGAAAAAGGCAGAATGCATGCAGGGGCCCAGTACAAAAGAGCAGCCTGCAGTGGCAGGAAAACCAGAATGAGCGAGTGAGTGAGCTCAACAGAGCTGTATTGTAACTGCTGCAAATTTCTGTGTGGGCATAAAAAGGCAGCAACGCAGGCAGGAGCCCAGTAGAAAAGGGCAGCCTGCAGTGCCGGCAGAACAGAATGAGCAAGTGAGAGAAGGGGAGTGAGCAAGCTCAACGGAGCTTTGTCGGGACTGCTGCAAATTTCTTTGTGGGCAGAAAAAGGCGCCAACAGAGGCAGGAGCCCAGTACAAAAGGGCAGCCTGCAGCGCCGGGAGAACCGGAATAAGTGAATGAGACAGGGGGAGTGAGCGACCTCAGCGGAGCTCTGTCAGGACAGCTGTGGATTTCTTTGTGGGTAGAAAAAGCCACCAACACAGGCAGGAGCCCAGTACAAAAGGGCAGCCTGCAGTACCAGGAGAAACAGAATGAGCGAGTGAGAGAGGGGGAGTGAGCCACCTCAATGGAGCTCTGTCAGGACAGCTGTGGATTTCTTCCTCAGCAGAACAAGATGCCAACGCAGGCAGCAGCCTAGTACAAAAGAGCAGCCTGCAGCACCGGGACAAACGGACTGAGCCACTGACAGAGGGCCATGAGCGAGCTCAACAGACCAACGCAATCGACATTCGGCATTGACAAATGCTTGTTTTTTACTTTTGGTGTTTGCACACTTTGCATTACTCCTCTTTAATGCCTCGTCACCTAGTCCAGTTGGAGCCACAACCCCCTTTGCATCTGCTGCGTGTTGCTTCGGACCTCAGATGTGTGGGAGTACTATCTAGGATCCCCTTTCTTTCTCCTGCCACAGTGGGTCCCCTAGTTCCAGTCTTCCCCACAGTCAGTTTAAACATCTCCCTTGTCAGGTGAAGTTTGTCACCCTTAAAGAGTCTCCCATCCCACAAGTCCCCCCAATCCCCCCACAAAGTGTTACCCCTTCTCCTGACACCATCCCTTAAGCCACCCATTAAACGCTTCTGTTACATCACTCCTTGTCCAGTCTTGCTTCCCTCCCTGCCCAGCATAGGGAGGACTTCTGAAAAGGCCATGGAAAGAGTGTGCTACCAGTCTGTTCCCCAGTCTACAGAAGTTCTGCTTCACCATCTCTATTGACCGGTTTACCAGATCATTGGTACCCAGGTGTACCAGCATCCCTAGCTCCCCCTGCTCCCTCTTCACCATCCTCCCCTATCCTATTTGAATCCCTGATGGTCAATGCACCAGGAAGGCACTGGACTCAAGGGAGGGATTCAAGATTGCATGGGACAGATGCAAGGGAGCCCTGACTACAAAGGGCAGCTAGAGTGTCAAAATAGGTCTAAAACAAATGGGCAGACTAGATGGACCTAGCAGTCTCCTTCTGCTGTCAACTTCTGTGTTTCTATGACCATTCCCCTCATATCTACCGCCCCCTTCACCACCCTCTTTACCCCTCTAATCATTGAGTCACCAGCCACCAAGATTCTTCTGGTAGACTTGCTTCCCCTGGGTGCCATCATGTTGCCCTGCCCTTTCCCATTGACTGACTTGGAGTCCCCCATCCCCCCACCCAAAGTCAGGTGCCTGAGCCTCCACTAGGAGTGCAAAGTGGTTCGCCATCTGGATGGTGTTGGAAGTAACTTTACCACTTTACAAGGCCCTGGTCAGTTCCCATATGGAATATTATGTGCTGCTGTTCTAGCTTCCACAATACAGAAAGGAGATTGAGGCAGCAAGCAGATACAACAGAGGGCCACCAAATTAATTAGCACTATGGCGGATAAAGGCTATGTGGGGAGACTGAAGGCCCTTAATATTTTCACTCTAGAGACGAGGAGGCTGTGGGGGGGGGCAAGATACTGTGATCCTAGTCTTCTGCAGACTGAAGGCTATCAGCAAGGACAAGCAAACAAGAGATGTGTGATCTGGTGGGCTTCAAGCGGGATGAGGGGTTACATCCTGTAGCTCAAAGGTGAGAAATTCCAGGGTAACGTTAAGAGGCAGGTCTTCTCGTAAAGAGTGTTGAGTGTGTGGAACAGCCTACCAGTGGACATTATGACAGTACAGGCCATCAAGGGAAGCTTGGGCAAATTTCTACTTAACAAGGGAATTGTGGGGGTACCCTGGGTAATAGAGTGGGTGGGAAATCTCTATAAATTACTAAAGGTTTGAACAGCACACTTGTACTTGTTGGTTTCTGCTTATGAAGCGGCAGCATGGGTGGGGGGTGGACTTAAAATACCCAGAGTCCCTTCCAACCTTACTTTGTCATTATGCATTGTGATGTTCTTTTACTATAGGTTTGAACAACACACTTGTTCTAGGAGCGTGGATATGTTGTTCATCCACACTGTTTGACATTGTCCCCTTCTACTTTAAATTTGCCGGAAGTCTTCAAGCTGGCTCCTCCAACCCACCCAGGTGGTGTATACCTTGGCTCCGCCCCATGACACCAGCTCTTCCTTTCCGCTGGAAGATACAGGTTGCCTCCCTCATGCTCTCGCATTTCATAGGCCCTGGCTTTCAAACTATCGGTTTTACCGGAGCTCAAACTCATTCAAGTTAGCAATCGCACTTTTGCAGCATCGATTATGGAGGAGAAATCTTACCCTGGATTTCGCCGGTGTCCCTGCAGCTAGAAGATGTCGCACACCGATCTCCACCTCACGTGCATCTACTGCCTAGGTGTCGGTCATGACACCTCGTCGTGTAGCTTTTGCTTGGCCTTCCATCCCAACGCCCTGGACAACCGCAAGGCATGCCTGAAGCTGGGGAGACCGGAAAAAAGGAACCCTCCAGTGAAGTCGAAGGAGGCTAGGTGGGCGGTTTCTGCAGCCGCAGGCTCCGCTGATCAGCTGGAACAGATAAAGACGTTCGAGGAAGAAGCTGCTCGTGCTTCGGCCAGTCAAAGCTTCTTCGTCCCGCTGAACCTGGGCTCCGTCTTTATGGGATCCTTTAGGGAGATGTGCCAGTCTCTCCCCACCCGGGGAGAGGCGTCCTCGGGCTCGCACTCCTCCCGCTCTCAGAAGAGAGAGAAGGACCCGTTGTCTTCATCCCGGCGAAGACGTTCTTGGGACTGAGAAAGGTCCGAGTCCCAGGAACACGCGGTCTCGGTCGAGATCGCATCCTCGGCTGCCGGCTTCACAAATCTTCCATCTGACCAGGAGACCGAAGAAGGGGCCGATGAGGTCGAAATTATCTTCAACCTGATTGACCCTTTGTCGCTGGCCGGTGCCGGCGACTCACTAGAACAGACTCTGGTCCTGGTATTTCTGGATAAGGAGACTCAGCCCACTGGTGTCCCCATCAAGGACCTGGTTCCGGACCCTAGGATTTCACCGATCACATCGGTGTCTCCTGATCGACCGAGTTGGACTCCCCGATCTCTGTCATGGTCCAGGACCCCCTCGGCCAAATGACCAAGGAAGAGCCATAAGCGCTCGAAGAACAGGCGATGCCACAGGTCGTCCTCATCCTCCTTGGATGAGGAGAGGCTTCTGCTGAAACTCCGTCGGTGCTATGAGGATCTGATGTGGCAACAGCTGATCATGACCAGGCAGAAGTCGGCTCCGCCGCCTATCCCAGCCATTACTTCCATTACTTGGCTTTCGCCTCCCAGGCTGAAGCCGACCCCTCCGGAACTGAAGTCTTTGGTTCCTCCACCCGTGGGTCTGGCCTGTCTTCCAGTTCAGCCTATTCCGGTCTCTCCACCTAATCCGGTGGAACCGCCGCCTAAGCAGCCTAAGGGAGGGGCTCCCTCGAAAGAGGACTAACTAGACGCTGGCCTTCCCCGATGTCTGTCGGTTACAGTCATTCCATACCTCCCTCGGAGAATCGAGGGTGATTTAGGCGGTAGACTGCTGTATCACGACTCCTCAGACTTGGATGTCACTGGGCTTCAGTCACATCCCAGGGATGATGAGTCGTCCATTGGGATGGAGGAAGGACCTTCCTCCTTTCAAGGGATTCTCCATCTCATTTTTGACTCCACCGGAATGCCCCTGGAACCCATCCAGAAAAAGGCGGAGTACCCTCTCACAGATATTTTGAAGAGAGGGAAGGGATACCATGACTGAGGCCTTTCCAGTGGCCGAAACCATAGTTGGCATGGCACTTGAACTTTGGCAGCGCCCTGCCTCATGCCCAGCACTGTCTTCCCGCATGGCCTGCAAGTACGTGGTACCTGGGGGGCCCTTGCGGGGTTCACGGAGCACCCTTCGGCCGAGAGCCTGGTGACCACCTCTGTATTCAGACGTACTTGTAGTTCGGCCGACACTGACCGACCTCCGGACAAAGAGTCCAAAATATGGACCACACTGCCCAAAAGGTCTATGCAACCTCTTCCTTGGGCCTTCGTCAAGCCAGCTCAGCAGTCGTCATGGCACACTTCTCTCATGCCCTTCTTGGGTCATTGGACGAAGTCCTTCCTCATCCCCCTGCGGACATGCAGACCATGGTCAAACAGGTCCATGACCAGGGCCGTGCTGTTGCCAAACAGCAGCTCCAGATGACCCTGGACATGGGGGATTCTTGTGCCCGCTCGATGGCCACCGTAGTGGCCTCTTGCCGCAGGGCTTAGCTGAGGCTTTCCTCCTTCCTGGTGGATACTCAGCACAACTTGCCTTTCCTGGGGACCGACCTTTTCGGTCCAGAAGTGGTGGGTCACCTACAGCGCATAGAGCAGTCCAGCGCCACCTTGGATGCCACTTCTGCCAAGGGTTCTTCGGGCAAGAACCAGCAGAAGAAGAAGAAGAATAAGTCTTTTCGGCATTCTTCCCCTGCGGTTCGGCAGCCCTCCTACCAAATAGATCAGCAGCATCAACATCAGCAGCAGGCTCAAGTTTGACACCCTCGGCCCAAGCCTGGACCCCAACAGGCCTGCAAAGGAGGCCGAGGCTCAGGTCCTGGAGCCTCCTCCTCCTCTAAGCCTGCTCAGTGACGGGTTGGTGGTTGCCTCCCGTATACCAGTCACGCCAGCTCTGGGTCCTCCCATGGGGGTCGGCTCTGACACATCCTTTCCGCCTGGTCCGCTGTCACTTCGGACAGGTGGGTTCTCAAAGTGGTCGGTCGGGGATTGCCTCTAGAATTTGAGCAGTACCTTCCTAGCCATGCCCGTGCCCTCGGAAGGAAAGGATTTCTACCTGCACCCAGTGGCTTTTCGAGGCGACATAGCTCAGCTCTTCTGCAAGGAGGCAGTAGCTCCAATGCCGGATCCTCCAATAGACCCAGGCTTTATCTCCAGGTACTTCCTGGTGCCCAAGTGGACAGGGGGTTGGCTCCCCATTCTGGATCTCCATGACCTGAATCAGTTTCTCAGATCTCGCACCTTTCAGATGGTCACTCTGAATCAGATCATACCATCCCAGGAGCGAACCATGTGGTCCTGTTCACTGGATCTATGAGACGTGTTGTTTCACGTCCCTATCTGTCCATCCCATCAGCTGTTTCTTCGCTTCAGGGTCGAAAGGGAACCTGTACAAGTTCCGTGCCATGCCGTTCAGCCTGTCATCGGCCCCCAGGTCTTCACCAAATGCATTGCAGTGGTGGCAGCCCACCTTCACCGTCAAGGAGTCAGAATCTACCCTTATCTCGACGATTGGCTCTTGGCAGGTTCCACCCAACAGGAGATGGAGAGGTCCAGGGATCTGGCCCTCCAAACCAGCTCCCAACTCGGCTTCCTGATCAACGAGGCCAAGTCGGAGCTCGTGCCTTCTCAAGTGATGGGCTTCATCAGGGCAGAGCTCAACTCTTGTCAAGCCAGAGCTTGGCTCCTGGCAGACGGGGCAGAGGTTCTTTCCTCCTTTGCCCAGTCATTTCTGGTTGGGCACTTGCGCCCTGCCCGGGACTTTCTGCTCCTTCTGGGTTACATGGCAGCGTGCACCTCCATGGTCTGTTAGACCAGGTTGCACATGTGCCCCCTTCAATAGGAGCTGGCCGCCCAGTGGACTTAGCACCACGGTCACTTCGACCAGCTGATCACTGTGACTCAGAAGATGTGGAACGCGCTCCAATGGTGGACCGCCCCAGACCGGTTGGAGGAAGGGATCCCGTTTGTCCGCCCCAAGCTGACGGTCGTCCTTACGACCAACGCCTCTCTCATGGGCTGGGGAGCCCACATGGGGGACAACAGAGCCCACGGGTTCTGGACCCCCGAGGAGTCCCAATGCCACATCAACCTGTTGGAGCTCAGAGCAGTCAAAATGGCACTGGCAGCTTTCGCTCCTCAGCTCCGGGGTCAAGTGGTTCAAGTCCAGACGGACAATACCACGACCATGTACTACCTTAACAAACAGGGCGGCATGCACTCCCATCTGCTGTGCAAGGAGGCGCTCCGCATCCAGACCCTCGTGAACCGGTTGGAGGCGGATCTTCTAGCCATCCATGTGGCTGGAGCCTCGAACCAGCTGGTGGATGCTCTCAGCTACATAGGCCAGACATCCCATGAGTGGTCCCTCCATCCAGAGGTAGCTTACAGCCTGTTCTCCCATTGGGGCAAACCGATGGTGGACCTGTTTGCCTCCAGGGAAAACACAAAGCTGAGGCTGTATCATGCCCGCTCCCTTAGCAGGGCTCGCTGCAGGGGGATGCCTTCTCGAGGCCATGGACCCCAGGCCTCCTCTATGCCGTCCCTCCATTTCCCTTGATCCACAAGGTGTTACTCAAGGTGAGGAATGACAAGGCGAAGGTGATTCTGGTAATCCCAGACTGACCGTGCCAATTCTGGTATCCAGATCTCCTCAGCCTCAGCTACAGGCCCTTAAAGCGGCTTTGCACACGCCCGGACCTGATATCTTTGAACCAGGGGAAGGTCTTCCATCCGGACTTTCAATCCCTGCACCTTACAGCCTGGTACCTGAGCAGCTAGAGTTCCAGGCTTTGGGTCTTTCCGAAGATGTCTACACCATGGTGGAGGCATCTAGAAAGGAATCGACCAGGAAATGTTATGCCTTCAAATGGAAGAGATTTTCCATTTGGTATCAGGGCAAGGGTCTGGACCCCTTATCCTGTTCTGTGGCCAACATTCTTGACTACCTTTGGTCTCTCTCCAAAGGGGGTCTACGGTCATTGACCCTTAGGGTGCACCTGGCAGCCATTTCTGCTTACCGGGCGAGGGCCGGTCAGACGACATTGGTGCAGGAGACGGTGGTCGGGCGCTTCTTCAAAGGCCTGGATCACATCCCCTCTGGTGCGTAAACCTCCACCTCCGTGGGATCTGCTGCTGGTTTTGGCAAAGCTTATGGGCAAGCCTTTCGAAACCATGCACAAGTGTGAGCTTTCACACTTGTCATGGAAGACAGCCTTCCTGGTGTCTATCACGTCAGTCAGAAAGACAGGGGAGCTCCAGGCACTTTCGGTGGACTCCCCTTATCTGGTCTTTCACAGGGACAAAGTTGTCCTGCGCCCCCACCTGAAATTCCTTCCGAAGGTGGTGAGAGTTTCACATTAATCAGGTCTTGACTCTGCCAGTATACTACCTTAATTACACCTCGAACGCCGAGTACAGGCTCCATACTTTGGACCTGAGATGTGCTCTCTCCTATTATAAGGAGAGGATGGCGGAAATTCATGGAGAGGTTCGCCAGCTGTTTGTCACCTACGCTGAAGCCGCTTGTGGCAGACCTGCAGCCAAACGGACTATAGCAAGATGGATTACATCATGCATAGGTCTGTGCTATGAGTTGGCGGGCAAGGAGTCACCCAGAGGGATAAGAGCTCATTTAACCCACCATACTGCTGCATCGGTGGCTGCTTCCAGGGACATCCCTGTCCAGGAGATCTGCCGGTCTGCTACCTAGAAGTAAGCTAACACCTTTATCACCCACTACCACATCGACCTTGAGTCACGCCGGGATACTGGTTTTGGGGCTTCAGTTCTCCAATCTCTGTTTCCTAAGTAGGGGGTGTGCGCCTTGCCTCCCTTCTCCTGGAGAACTGCTTGGAGTCTGCCAAACAGTGTAGATGAACAACATATCCACGCTCCTAGAAGAACAGGTTACTCTCCTGTAACAGTAGTTCTAGGAGTGGTATATGTTGTTCATCCACACGGACCCACCTGACCTCCCCGGCTGCGGACACACACAACCTTGCTTCCAGCGGGCTAAGATCTGGCATCATGGGGCGGAGCCAAGGTATATACCACCTGGGTGGGTGGTAGGAGCCTGCTTGAAGACTTCCGGCAGATTTAAAGTGGAAGGGGACAATGCCAAACAGTGTGGATGAACAACATATACCACTCCTAGAACTACTGTTACAGGTAAGTAACCTGTTCATTCTGTTCACTGGATCTGCAGGATGCGTTCTTTCATGTCCCAATCCATCCATCCCATCAGCGGTTCCTCCGCTTCAGGGTCGAGGGGACCCTGTAAGAGTTCCGAGCAATGCCATTCGGCCTGTCTTCGGCCCCACGGGACTTCACCAAATGCATTGCAATGGTGGCGGCCCATCTTCGGCATCGAGGAGTCAGAATCTACCCTTACCTCAGCAATTGGCTCTTGGCAGGTTCCACCCAACAGGAGGTGGAGAGACCCAGAGATCTGGCCCTCCAGACCTGCTCCCAACTCGGCCTACTGATCAACGATGCCAAGTCGGAACTCGTACCTTCCCAGGTGATGGCCTTCATCGAGGCAGAGCTCGACTCTTGTCAAGCCAGAGCTCAGCTCCCAGCGGACAGGGCGGAGGTTCTCTCCTCCTTTGCCCAGTCATTTCTGGTTGGGCACTTGTGCCCTGCCCTGGACTTTCTGCGCCTTCTGGGTTACATGGTGGCGTGCACCTCGGTGGTCAGTTGGGCCCGGTTGCACATGTGCCCCCTCCAATCCCAGTGGACTCAACGATATGGTCATTTTGACCAGCTGATCACTGTGACCCAGAAGATGTGGGACACTCTGCAATGGTGGACCACCCCAGACCGGTTGCAGGAAGGGATCCCATTTGTCCGCCCTGAGCCGACGGTCGTTCTTACGACTGATGCCTCTCTAATGGACTGGGGAGCCCACATGGGGGACAACAAGGCCCACAGGTTCTGGACCCCTGAGGAGTCCTGATGCCACATCAACCTGTTGGAGCTCAGAGCAGTCAGACTGGCACTGTCAGCGTTCGCTCCTCAGCTCCGGGGTCAAGTGGTTCAAGTCCAGATGGACAATACCACGACCATGTATTACCTCAACAAACAGGGCGGCATGCACTCCTGTCTGCTGTGCAAGGAGGTGCCCTGCATCTGGACCCTCATAAGCCGGTTGGAGGCGGATCTCCTAGCCATCCATGTGGCTGGAGCCTCGAACCAGCTGGCGGATGCTCTCAGCCACATAGGCCAGACATCCCAAGAGTGGTCTCTCCCTCCAGAGGTAGCTTACAGCCTGTTCTCCCGTTGGGGCAAACCGATGGTGGACCTGTTTGCCTCCAGGGAAAACGCCAAGCTGAGGCTGTATCATGCCCGCCCCTTTCAGCAGGGCTCGCTGCAGGGGGTTGCCTTCTCGAGGCCGTGGACCCCAGGCCTCCTCTACACCTTCCCTCCATTTCCCGTGATCCACAAGGTGTTACTCAAGGTGAGGAGGGACAAGGCGAAGGTGATTCTTCTGGTAGCCCAGACTAGCCATGCCAGTTCTGGTACCCAGATCTCCTCAACCTCAGCTGCAGGCCCCCAGAGCTGCTTTGCACACGCCTGGACCTGATATCTTTCAACCAGGGACGGTCTTCCATCCGGACCTTCAATCCCTCACTTCACAGCCTGGTACCTGAGCGGCTAGAGTTCCAGGCTTTGGGTCTTTCCGAAGATGTCTACACCGTGGTGGAGGCATCTAGAAAGGAATCGACCAGGAAATCTTATCCCTTCAGATGGAAAAGATTTTCCATTTGGTGTCAGGGTAAGGGTCTGGACCCCTTATCCTGTTCTGAGGCTAACATTCTCGACTACCTTTGGTCTCTCTCTCTCCAAAGGGGGTCTACGGTCTTCGACCCTTACAGTGCGCCTGGCAGGCATTTCTGCTTAACGGGCACAGGCCGGTTAGCCGACATTGGCGCAGGAGACAGTGGTCAGGTGGTTTTTCAAAGGCCTGGATCACATATCCCCTCCAGTGCGAGAACCTCCACCTCCGTGGGATCTGCTGCTGGTTTTGGCAAAGCTCATGGGCAAGCCATTCAAACCCATGCACAAATGTGAGCTGTCACATCTGTTGTGGAAGACGGCCTTCCTGGTGGCTGTCACATCAGCCAGAAGGACAGGGGAGCTGCAGGCGCTTTCCGTGGACTCTCCTTATCTGGTCTTCCATAGAGACAAAGTTGTCCTGCGTCCCCACCCAAAATTTCCTTCCGAAGGTGGTTTCAGAGTTTCACCTTAACCAAGTGCTGACTCTGCCAGTTTACTACCCTAACTACACCTCGGACGCCGAGTACAGGCTCCATACTTTGGACCTGAGACATGCTCTCTCCTATTATAAGGAGAGGACGGCGGATATTCATGGAGAGGTTCACCAGCTGTTTGTCACTTACGCTGAAGCCGCTTTTGGCAGACCTGCAGCAAAGTGGACTATTGCAAGTTGGATTACATCATGCATAGGTCTGTGCTATGAGTTGGTGGGAAAGGAGCCTCCCAAAGGGATAAGAGCTCATTCCACCCACCATACTGCTGCATTGGTGGCTGCTTCCAGGGACATCCCCATCCAGGAAATCTGTCAGGCTGCTACCTGGAAGTCCGCAAACACCTTTATCACCCACTACCACATCGACCCAGAGTCACGCCGGGATGCTGGTTTTGGGGCTTCAGTTCTCCAATCTCTGTTTCCTAAGTAGGGGGTGCACGCCTTGCCTCCCTCCTCCCAGAGAACTGCTTGAGTCTGCCGTTACAGTGTGGCTGAACAACATATCCACGCTCCTAGAAGAACAGGTTACTCACCTGTAACAGTAGTTCTAGGAGTGGTATGTTGTTCATCCACAGACCCACCTGACCTCCCGGCTGTGGATGCACAGCCTGGCTTCCAGCAGGCTAAGATCTGGTGTCATGGGGCGAAGCCGAGGTATAGATCACCCGGGTGGGTGGGAGGAGCCAGCTTGAAGACTTCCGGCAGATTTAAAGTGGAAGGGGACAATGCCAAACAGTGTGGATGAACAACATATACCATTCCTAGAACTACTGTTACAGGTGAGTAACCTGTTCTTCTTGTTGCGTCCTGCTTAAGAAGTGGCAGTGGGAGGGGGGTAGACTTAATGTACCCAGAGTCCCTTCCAACCTTACTTTGTCATTAAGCATTGCGATCTCCTTACTACACTGTGTCATTAATATAGTGGCACCTGTCTGCTGAAGACAGGCAAGCTGGTAGCTGTAAGCAGGTTCACTGCCCCTACGAAGCACGGTATGATTCTTTGCTACAAATTCCAGGCTTGGATGCTTTTAAGATAAAAATATTACCCGGGGTGATGCATTTAAACATTTAATTTTTAAGAACTGCATGAAAGGTGCTTTTTAAGAAAGATCTGCTTTTTATTTCCCCTCTACAAAGCATTTTTCTTTTCCAGTTGTGTACAGCTGTTGGCTCTGTAGAGTTCTTCTGAGGGCCGTGCCATTGGGTATTGTTGGAAAATTGTTCGCAGCTGAAAAGCATGCTGCTTAAATACTTCTGACAGTAAGGCCCTTTGTTTCAAAAACTGGAAATGAGACAAATTGAATTTTATACTAAAATCGTCTATTTGGGAAGATTATTTATGAATATGCACATACTCTGGATATGTCCTGTGGAAAAACTCCACTTAAGAGCCCAGTTTGATGCCTCTGACTACCAGATGCCCAGCTTTTTTTTTTTAAATGCCTCTGAGTAAATATAACAGGAAATGAAAACTCCCCCAAGAAAACATTCTAGTTTTCATTAAAATTACGTTAAAAAGAACTGCATATATCAAAAACGCTTCCAAACTTCCATTACGCTCATATTGCTGACACCCCACAGGCATTTAAATTCAAGTTCTTTTTATAGGATTAACCCAAAAGCTTTTAAAATTAAGCTCAAAAACATATGTCAGTTACAATTTCTCCATGATAGCTCATATTGCGTTGGAGTACAACTTATAGGCTTTAGCTTATTTATAATTTTCTGCTTAGCAGAACAGAAATAATACAGTGGTTGATAAATCTGTGCTCGTAATGTGAATTATAAAGCAATATCTTATTAACAGGGATTATATTGTATTTGTTTTTACCATTTTTTCAGACTATATATATATTATGACTATAGTATATGGGATAAGGTTTGTTTTATATAGAACTCCATGCACTAAATAAAGAATACTGGTTGGGCGACCATAGATAGCCAGGCAGTGCTGCCATAGATTCTGATTACATCAGACCTTGAGAGTGACGCACGAGAAATCCGATGTAATCAGAAGCCCACAGTAGGGGCACAGGCTGGTTGGGCATGTAGTTGCCCAACCAGTATATATTTTTTACAGTGTACAGTTTTATAGTTTTTATTTTTTTTAATGCAAATATTTTCACAGCGCTCTGTGGCAGCAGCAAATGTGTTAGCAGTATTAGTTCAGAACCGACTGGGTGCTGTGTTTGTAGCGCTGTGAAGACACCAACTACTCTGATTTCCCATCAGCTGGAATGAAGGGTACAACCACGTTCCATGCCTTTGAATTGTGGTACAACAAAGTCTTAGCTGGCATGGAAATCCACGTAGAACAAACCTTCACAATGCACTATAAAGTATGGTTGTGCTGCCATAGATACATCACAGTTGCAAGCAAATGAGCTGATGTTTCTTAAGTTATTCAGTCGCTTGTGCTGACTGTTCAATACAGGTGAGTGAAAGCATTCAAAGTACTGTACTGGCAATTTTGAAAAACAAATTCTGGGAAGTACTTATCAATAGGTTCTATTGGTTGTGGGGGGTGGGGCATCCTGTTCCACCAGCCAATAGGGCCAGTGATTTACCATTTTCAACAAAAACACTGGTAAAAAAAACAAAAAAAAACTAAATGTGTTATTTTTAAACCTGCACTTGAGAGTCAATTTTTCATGAAAACCCCTACTTTCTACCGATGTTTTTGGCTTATCCCTCCATTTTAAGCCACATTTTTGTGCAAACATGCTAATTTGCCCTCAGTTTGGGGGAAAAATGGAAAAAACAGATTTTAAGACTTTGCTAAATGGAAGTGGCCGTTTTTAAAATGAAAAAAGTATTGGCTGTGTAGTCAGTCACCGTCACGTCGCCATGAAACTAATCGCCAAACAAACGGGACCTCAGATGAGAACGAGAGGTGACAGAGGAGGAGGAGGTTGAGTACCGGCGGGAGAGTATTGGTGTGACATTGGTAAGTACAGAACTGTAATCAGGGATGACCAGCAGTACAGTGAGCTGTGGCGGAGGAAGGGCAAGTGAATCAGTGTCAGGACAGTGGTGATCAGGCGTGACCTGCAGCTGTTAAAAAAAAAAAAGTGTACCAAAATGGAGAAAAGCAAACAACATGGTAACTTATACATTTTTTATTCTTCAGCATCAAAGTGAAATGAAACTTTGGTGGTTTTCTGTTTCATGGCTGCCCATACACTATACAGAATAAGGTTTGGGTGGCCAGACAGTGTAAGGCTGTGTTGCCACCGAGGTGTTGTCATGATGACACAGTGACCTTAAGAACCAATTGTGTATGGTTGCCCATACATTATCCTATATGATTTATTTTTAGCCCACACACTGATGCAGTTCTTTTTTTGTTCTTACAACAATATCTAGGAGTACATAAACTTAGAGACTGCAAGCTGGGTGTTTATGACATCTCAGATACAGTTATTACAAAATTTTGCCCCGCCACTATAGCTATAATAGATATTATGCTGCAAAATAAAGTTTACTTGAAAATTAATCCCAGGAATTGGCCAGAGAAGTTAAAACTGGCTTCATGTGAGATCTTCTTGTACTGTCCGGGGGTGATCCAGGTGAGGTTGGACAGGAGGGACCTGGAAAACAAATGAAAAAAACAATAATAGGAAAATCGAAACCCAAAAAGATAATAAAGGTAATTAGTATTAAACTCAAAATAGTAAAAAGAGAAGGAAAGAACAAAAAACCCAAATGGCTTCCCAGCCAGTAAAGATCTACTCTATAAATGTAAACGGCCTTCACAACCCCATCAAAGCATCCCGAGTGATGCAGCATCTAACCAACAAAAGGCAGATGTTATATTTATACAAGAATCCCATCTTTCAGACATAGAACACCAGAAATTAACGTGGGGAGGCCGATATACCATTTATTCTTCCTCTCATCCGAACAGGCGTAAACAGGGAGTAGCAATAATGATTCCATCTACCACACAAATCAAGATAAACAAAATACAATCTGACAAATCAGGACGCTATATCATCATTCAGGGTCGTCTATGCAACCAAGAAGTTACATTAGTTAATATACTGTATATTTACCTCCACAGACTAAAACTCCAATAATCTGGCAAATTTTAAATAAGATACTAGACTTCCTTCAGGGACAACTTCTAATGGTGGGAGACTTCAATATGACAATCACCCCAAACCTTGATTCATCAAACCCCAAAGTCTACCGTCTCTCAACTCCAGTGAAGTTTTTCAAAACACAACTTGAAAACCTAGGCTTGGTGGATGTCTGGAGAAAATGTTTCCCTTCAGCCCCAGGTTTCACTTATTACTCAGGGAGATTTCACTCATATTCTAGACTAGATTATTTTTTCACCACATGCGAACACTTCTCCTCAGTAAGAGACATAACCATTTGTCCCAAAATAATATCTGATCATCACCCTTTGCTATTAAAAGTAGATATGGGCAAAAAAACAAAACAAATCTCTGGAGACTAAACCCCTATCTTCTAAAGGACAAAGAATTTATCGATCAAATAAAAAAAGAATCCCCCAATTCTTTGAAGAGAATGCCCCATCGGTTGTTTCTGAAGCCATGTTATGGGATGCCATGAAGGCCACCATTAGAGGTGAGATCATTGCCTATGCCTCAAGGAAAAAAAAGGAAAGGGAGAGGAAATATAACGATCTTACTAATATCTTACAAAACCTCCAACTTCTTTACAGAGAAGGGGATAAAGAGATACAAACAAAAATCAGAGCAACTAAATCAGCCCTCCAAAAAATAATAGATGAAAAGATTCAAATGCCTCTTACATACTTAAAACAAACAAATTATGAGGGTGGATCTAGGGGAACACGTCGGTTGGCACAGAAGCTGAGAGCAAGGAAAAATGCAGTAACAGTATTAAAAATTAAACATCCCCAAACCGGTAAGACAACCCACAGAGAGGAGGAGATAAGACAAGCCATCGCTTACTACTACCAACAACTCTATGCCACACGTAATACCTTTTCCCAAGAAGATAGACAAACCTTTCTAGACCAGTTACAACTTCCAAAAATCTCAACAGCACAAGTTCAGAAACTACAAGCTCCCATATTAACTGAAGAAATAGAGGCTGCAGTCACTAAACAATTCTCTGGTCGTTGCCCTGGCCCTGATGGATATACCAATGAATGGTACAAAATCTTTAGTAAAGAAATAACCCCAAGACTTTTAAAACTATTCAGAGAAACGGCAGCCGTAAATACCCCCCCCCCCCATCCTGGGAATATGCCACAATAGCCGCCATCCCAAAACCTAATGGAAATAAACTAGATCCCTCTGCCTATCGCCCAGTTTCACTATTGAACTCAGACTATAAAATCTTCGTGGCTATATGGGCCAAGAAAATAGAAATAATCCTCCCAACAATAATACATCCAGACCAAGTGGGTGTCATATAAAATAGATCCACCACAGACAATGTAAGAAAATCCTTAATACTTATAGAATACATCCAAACTCTGAAGATCCCAACCGCCTTTATAAGCCTCGATGCTGAAAAGGCATTTGATAGAGTATGTTGGCCTTTTCTTTGGGAAACACTTAAAACATTTGGTTTTCCGGACTCACTGCTGCGTTGGCTGACTCAAATGTATCTCTCACCAAAAGCATATATTCGGATAAATGGGGGCCTCTCCTCCCCTATCTCAGTAGGACAGGGCACAAGGCAGGGTTGTCCTCTTTCCCCTCTACTTTTTGTATTATACCTAGAACCATTAGCAAGAACGATAAGAATATCGGAAAAGGTGGAGGGTGTCCCATTGCAACAGTCAGAAAACAAGATTAGCCTTTTTGCGGATGATATACTTCTTTCCTTAATATCCCCTACTGACTTGATCAAAGAAACATGGAAAATTCTATCTCGATTTGAAGAATTGGCTGGTTTTAAATTAAATATTTCAAAAACTAAGGCCCTACTATATAGTTATTCCCCTCCAAATATGTTAAAACGAAGCCTAGCAATTAAATGGCACTGTACCAAAATAAAGTATCTAGGAATACACATTCCTTGAGATCTTCAAGTACTTGAACTAATAAATTATGAACCCATTTCTATAGAAATTAATAAAAACTTGGACAGATGGTCCACTCTTCCTATATCTTTATTCCAACGTGTTGAAACCATTAGAATGAACATCATACCCCGCCTATTGTATTTGTTCCAAAATATCCCCTATTTCCCATTACTGTATTATTTTAAGTCATGGGATAACATGATATCTAAATTTATTTGGAATAAACAAAAACCACGAATTCGTCTTTCTGTATTAAAATTATCATTGGCTTAGGGTGGCACCAATCTTCCGGACCTGAGTAAATATGCAGAAGCAGCGTTTTTGAAAATTCTTCTATTATGGCTCTCTGATCAGTTTGACTCCCAATGGAAGAAACTGGAATTTCATTTAAACAATGTATACGATATAAAAAAATAATTTTTTCTTCTCCAGGGAAGACCCCTCCATTGAGAGACTTCACAGGTATCGCCTCACAGGTCTTAGCAACTTGGTTTCAAGTGTGAGAGAAAGAGCCACTCCAATCAGTCTACGAATACTGCAAAATAATTTCAGATGATGATCTTTTCATTCCATCCCACAACGATTTAACCTTTTCCCATTGGCGTAGATTGGGTCTGGAGCAAGCCTTTCAATTCTTAGGACCAAATGGGATCCTACTGTTCAAAGAATTAAAATTTAAATTTAATCTCCCAAATGTTGACCATTTTAGATACCTCCAAATAAGAAACCACCTACTTCGTAATAGAATTATTCAGGTCAAACTGATCCCCCCCACCCCCTTCTAAAATTATTCCTAGACCACTCTCAGGGACAATACTGGAACCATTTAATTGCTCATCTATATAAAATGATGCGAGATCAAGCTAAAGAATCTACAAATTCAATACTAGCAAGCTGGAACAAAGACTTAGACCTCGTTGTATCTAATGTGGAATGGTCCTCTTTGTCCTTGCGAGTGGTCAAAATCACCCAGTCTTATATTTGGAGAGAATATTCCTGGAAATGCAGCTCAAGATTTTTTAGGTCTCCGGCTAGTCTGACTAAATATCTTCCAATTGAATCTGGGGTTTGTTGGAGGGGGTGTGGTGCACTTAGCACATGTAATCTGGCAGTGTCCATGTCTAGTGCCTTTCTGGTTATGTATACAAAATGAAATTGGTGAGGGTCTCGGGGAGTGTGTTGAGCTCACAGCTGAAATGGTGCTTATGGCTGTTTACCCGGATCGCTCCCCCCCAGACAAAAACCCTACTTCCCGTTTTGCTGTTGGCTGCAAAAAAATCTTTAACAAAGAAACGGAGGACCAAAACAATACCGAGCATCAAAGAATGGAGACAAATTGTGTATTCAATATACCAGATGGAAAATATCACAGCAAAACTAAATAATCAGGTGGACAGATTCGCCAATCTCTGGCAGAGATGTTCACTTTACCAGGCCAGGGTTGATCCTGATTATTGTCCATAGCGGACGGGATCTGGGGTAGTGAGGAAACGAGAACAGAATGAAGTTACTGAATTATTTGTTTTCCAACAACAACCTGTATCAAACACAAAAGATCTCTATGTATTGTACATTTGTATCATAACAAATCTGAAGTACAGATAATGATTTGGCTGTATAATGTCTCCTGAACTAAAAGAAAAGGAAATATTTCAATAAAAATATATTTAAAAAAAACCTGGCTTCATGTGCAAGCCCAGACAGTGCCAAACAGTTTGTTGGTTAGCCAATCAGAATGCAGGGATCACCATTCTCTTTCTAACCTCCCTTAACTCCCGGTTCCAACTGTAAAAGAAGAATCTTTATGTCCAGGGAACTTTTATCTGGTTAATAAATATTAAATAAATAAAATAAAAGGCATGCAGCCCCATCATTGACTTCTGCATTCTGATTGGCTGAGGAGAAAGTTTCTCAGCATAATAAAAAAGAAAGGGAAAATAAAACCAAGAAATATGTAAAATACAATGAAAATGATGTACAGTTTCCACAGTTTTCCTAGACGCATCACAGGCTCTTTAAACCAAAATTTTTTTTTTCTTTTCTTTTCATGCCTCTCCCTCCGGCAGTAGCACCCGGCCCCCACCTACCTTCTAGTTGCTCGTCCCCACGGAGCCTAGGTTTACTTCCATGGCAGGGTACAGGGTGGGGAAATACTTCTGAGTGAGCCAAGAATTTTACAATAGAGGAGGTGGCAGGAGCCAGCCCAGATATACCATGGTTTCACCTGGAAGCCAACACCAGAGCTGCTTTTTCCGTTTTCATGTTCCTCCCTGTCCCCCTGGAAGATGTCGATGTGCAAGGTGAACAGTGCTTGTGTGCACACATTGTATGCGCAGTGCAGATCCCAAGCCAACTTGTTCCCCTTCCCACATGGGCCTTCAGCCGCATTACTACCTGTGGTCACTCAAGTGGCAGTATCGCAGTGAGGACGGCTGCCCTCCCTTACCCGTAGGAAGAGAGCATCCCTTGGGATGCTCAGTCCTCCTCCCCACGACCCTGGCTTGTTCGTAAACTGGTGTCACTGGCATTACAAGCAGTGGTCCTCCTGCTTCACCCTTTAGCCAGACGAAACTGACATGGTTAATTTTGTGAAATGCTTGAATTACTGTTAATGACTTCACCATTTCTGTTTCCAGGTACTCAGTGGCGAGAGGAGCAAGAGCGAGACCTTAAGAATGTTCTGAAGGACGTTGACCCTGCTATCCCACTGGTATTCGTCAGTGGCAATCATGACATTGGCAACACTCCAACTCCAGAGACAGTTGAGGAATACAGGAAAGCCTGGGGAGATGACTACTTTAGCTTCTGGGTGGGAGGGGTTCTCTTTCTGGTGCTGAATTCTCAGTTTTTCTTTGATGCCTCCAAGTGCCCAGAACTTAAGGAGGCCCATGACGAATGGCTGAGCGAACAACTGGTCGTGGCTGAACAGCGCAAGTGTAAACATGCCATCGTATTTCAGCACATCCCACTATTCCTCAAGAAGCCAGATGAAGAAAGCGACTACTTCAACTTGGAAGTCTCCGTACGACAGGAAATTCTGGATCGGTTTCATAAGTCAGGTAATATGCCATTTCTTTTCTAACTGGTTCCGAGTACTAAGAGCAGTGGTTCTCAGACTTCTGTTTCCTGAAAACCTGTGGCCATGAGGTTCAGAACTTGCAGGGTGCACTCAGCTGATTCTGTGCTGGTGAGAGAAGGTTGCATATACATAACTTTCACAGATCAGGAGCTCTGGGAGTTTGTAGGATTACATATAAAGGACATGGTTGTGGCAAGAAGTTCAAGGCATCATAATATGCAACTCAAAGGAGAAACTGTAAAAACTGAAAAAGGGGGTGATTGGATTAATCAGCAAGTCATTATCACCTAGAACTCACACCCATCCCATGTTGTCTGTTGTGAAACTATGGATGGTTTTAAGATAGCACCAGACACTTAACTGGGAAACACTGTAAAGAGGAAATTCCACTGATTTTTTTTTTCACCAGGAGAGAGACACTAAGCTGAAAGCTTGCTTACAGGTGCGACCTGGGAGCACAGGGAAGTTAAGTAACTTGCTCAGAGACACACAGTATGCAAGTGGGGGCTGTGAAATTCAAACCCAGCTCTCCAGGTTTGCAGCTCAGAGTCTTAAACCACTGCGCTATACTGCCTGCTTGATATGTGGCGAGTCACTTTGGCTAAAGCTAACCAACTCATAATTGCATCTGTGACATGTGTGCGATTGTGTCTCCTGGTGTGTGAGGAGTGGTGTGTGTGTGTGTGTGTGTGTGTGTATGTTAGAAGGTGTGTGTATTTAAGGGTACATCAGTAGAAGGGGAGGAGGGGTGCATGTGTGAAAACCTATCAAAAAGGTTTGTTTTTGAGTGTGTGCTGGTGGGTAGGTACAGTATGTGTGTGTCTGTCTGTGTGTCAGCCAGCAGAAAAGAGGGCACATGTATATGAATTTGTGCCATTGAGGAAGTGTGCACACATAAGACTGCTAGAAATGAAAGGCGTTTATAAGCTGCGGTATAATTCTGGGATGTATTCCATATGCCCCTTGGCATTGCTCGTGTGTTTTATCAGGCCACAAGGCTCAGTTTGCTGTTAGGATGGTGGGAGGGTCAGAGGGTGAAACCCGGGGAAATAGCACAAGGTGATGGTCACTGCCACTCTCAGGGCCCCCTCTGCATGGACCCCCTCTGGAGGTGGCAAATGGGGCTGAGAGATTGCTAAGGAAATACCACAGCCGAGGAATTGGGTAGAAGGTGCTGGAAGAGAGAGTGGTCTGTAAATTCCTGGTTCCAGTGAAAGAACAGATAACATGTTGACCATAACCAGAAAAAAACACAAAATACTGTTATTAAAATCAACATTTATATAGGTATGGTCACGCATGGAAAGATCTGAGGTTACTCCCAGGGGAAATAAAGATTTTATGTAGCGCGATAAGACCCATTTGAAAACACATTTCCCTATCAAAAATCATTCACTTGCTATGTTTGTGGGGTGTTTTTTTTTTCTGGGGCGGGGTTACCAAATAACTGAGCATGTTTATAAAGTCTTTAAAAAAAGATGTTTAACTGGCCTTCTGTCAAACATAGTGAAAGGCATTAGTATATCGATGTAGTGGAAGAACATTTTTTTTCCTTTTTCCAATTGTTTAAGCAGGTGAGACACACCAAGCTGAAAACTTGTTTACAGGTGCAACCTGGGAGCACAGGGAAGTTAAGTGACTTGCTCAGGGTCACACAGTATGCAAGTGGGGGCTGTGGGATTCAAACCCAGGTCTCCAGATTTGCAGCTCAGAGCCTTAAACCACTGCGCTATACTGCCTCCCATAATATACCAGTATAGTAATTCTATACTATAGTGGTACCCCCCTTCCCAGTGCCAGCATTCCTAGCACTCCCCCTCCCACCAGTTGCTTCGAGATGCTAGCCACACCCTCCGGTCATTGGCTCAGGAGGTGGCACACTCGCCTCTGAGGCCGAGAGATCAGAAGGCTGTGGGTTCTATCCCCACACCAGGCACTTGGGTTAAATCCCAATACTGACACTGCATTACAGCATGAGGGGGGGTGCTGCATTCCTGAGGTACCATCTTTCGGATGAGACGTTAAACCGAGGTCCCATCTACCTGTTCTGGTGGTAGTTCAGGTGGATGTTAAAGATCCCATGGCACTTCTCGAAAAGAGTAGGGGAATTTCCCCAATGCATTGGCCAAATTTCCCCCATTCACGAAAAATATACCAACAACAGCGTAATCTGGTTCAAGGTCAGTTGGCATTCATCTGCATCCTCCTCTCCTGGGTCATGCCTGAAAATAGGCAAGAATTTGTCTAGTGCACTTCCCCGGTCAACAGAAACTAAATAAATAAAATCTCTGCTGCTGACTGTCCTATCATACAGGTACAGTCGCTTGTGGTGCACTAGTAATTTTATCAGCACTGAACTTGTGTCAGTACAGATTCACAAAGTTACTAGTATATCGCAAGTGACTGTACTTGTGTGAGATGGCAGTCAGCAGTGGAGATGATCAGAAGGTGTCAGCCACTGTCATGAGGTGAGGTGTGTGTGCATGCATCAGTGACAGCAGTCAGTAGTTCTCCAACTATATCCTGTCGTCATGAATTGTTGCCCATTTGATAAGGAAAAGAAGAACAATAGTTTCTATTTTTTAGTCATGTGTCTTGGTTTTGGCCAATCACCATGACAGTATCTGGTATCTGTCCTGCCCTCATTTGATCCCCCTACTGATTTTGCACAGACCTCCTCTGGCAGCCTATTCCACCCCCTCCCTCATCCTCTCCATAACAAAGTCCTTCCTGGTATCGCTCTTAAACTTGCCCCCGCCAGCTTCATGGAGTTTGCCCTGGGTGTTTGTTTCCCCACTCAGTCTGTCCAGTTTCTCACTAGCCACATTATTTACTCCATGGAGATATTTGTATGACTTTCCAAGAATCGGACTTCACCATTTATTCCCACTTATGGGTTTTTGCTGGCGCCACCAGGAACCCACGATAGCAGAGTCTTTGTCAGCTTACAGCTAGGAGGCTGACTCCGGTGACAGTGGCATCCACGAGAGACGCATGTGACATGGCATTCATGGACTGGCCAGTAACCGACACCAGCCCCTTGCCTTCCTCAGTCCTGTTCTTTCCACCATCAAAGGCACATCATGGGAGCACTTATGTTTTTTCAGCTGCATCACCACCTTCCCAGTCCATACCTTCAGTCCCACTTTTCGGTGTGGCATTTCTTTCTCTCTCTGGCACGGCACCAAGGTCTTTATTTTTCTCGTTTTGTTTTTATTTTCCAAAGTTCATCATGTCCAACGCTCAGGAGCGTAAGAAGAATGGGACTAAAAGAGTAAGGATGACACCCCACCATGCATCGGTACTCCTGTGGGGACACATCTCTGTCAGGGACTGGTATGACAGGTGTTGGACTTGCCTTGGTGTAGAACACAACATGGATCTGTGTGATGCCTGCTTCTTTATGGACTACCACACCTTGAAATCACGCACTAAAGTGGGATCATTTGCTCCCCTTTCCCCCCACACACACTTTTGGAGGCAGACTTCACACCAGGGATGCCAAGGTAAGGTCCCTGGCACTTCCCCGATCCCGCCCCAAGTACTATGATTACTGACGGAGACCAGGCCTCTCCTTGTCCAAGACAGAGAGCCTGGGGAGGGGTTTTGTGGACAGTCAAGTCACCCCTGGGGCTGCTGGCTGAGCACCCCTCCCAATCTGTCACTTCTTTGAGGCAGCAGATGGCCCAAGTGGTGAGGTCGAAGCTGTACGCTGGGCCTACACTGGCAGGCACATTGGTGTTGCAGCCCAGTGCCATCTCGGCTTCCGCCACTAAGGTCGGTGCCGGTGCGCGGGGTAATGCCAACCCACAAGGCCAGGTCCCCTCCAGACGCCACTTACGATGCTAGAAGGGGGTAGGTCACTCTCGTCCAATGGAAATCTTCTGGATATCTTCCACTGAGCAGTCAGGTGACCCGGGGGAGGGTGTGGAAAAGGACCCCAGGATCATGGAGGTGACCAGTGATGAAGGAGACCTTCCTGGGCCTGGTTCTTGGTCCTGCGTCAGGTTTGGGGTCGTCCGGGGTGACTGGCTCTCTGGGTGGCGCCGGGGTTGGTGCTGGATCCCCTACATGCGTCAGTCGCAGTGCCGCTTCAGGTTCTTGCACTGTTCCCGATACTGCTTCAGCTCCTGGATTCATTTGTTGTACCGGGGAGGGGTCGAGTGCCACTTGCAGCACTGGGGGATGGGTCAGTGCTGTTCGTGGCACCGTCTCTAGCTCAGTCACTAAGGAGGCTTCTGATTCTGACCATAGGCCTAGCCCAAGGGGCAGGGCTAGTTCTGGTGAGGTTGGGACAGTGAGATCCAGGTCAGCAGCTCACTCTTTGTCTAGAGTATGGGGCAGCTCTTGTTTCTCTGGCACTATCTTGCACTGTCATTGGTGGGGACCAGGGCTGCCCCATGGGACCTTTACAGCTCTACTGACCCCACCTTGGGGCTTCCCCCAAGGGCACCATCTTGACCAGTCCTCAGCTGTTGATCGTTCATTGATGGACAAGTTTGTCAGGCCCTCCCCCCATGTAAGATCCCCTGGACATTCTTGTAGCCCTGGCAGAGGACCTTGCATGGCCCTCTGCTTTCCCCCCTTCTTCTCCTCTCCCCTCCCTGGCATCCTGGGTCCTTCGGATCCCCTGTCCTGGGAACAGTTCAGGGCAGCAGCTAGTGCATTCCCTCAGTACCTCAGGTCTTTAGACCAGGCCATTTTCTGGCCTGAGGTCCCTGCACTACCACCCTCAGACTCCAGCTCCTCTTCACCTCTCACTTGCTCCTTTGAGGAAGGAGCACTTTTCTCCATCTTTCCTCCAACACTGAGTACAGTCCGTAGGTACTAACAGTTTCTGGTGGAGATGATGTAGGAGCTTAGCCTTTATCACTTTGCCAGTCGCAGCCCTGCTAACCTGGCGCTCCTCATTCCTGGGGATTACAGTAGAGACTGTGCTGTCATCCGTCTGTGGCCCAGGCCCTTCACGGAAGCATCCAGGGATGTATGACTCTGTCCCTCTGCCTCTTCTTCAGCCCCGAGGGGCATTCATCGCAAGTATTGTGCACCATTGGGGTCTCTAGGTGCCATGCTACATCCCTCTGCTGGGATTCAGTTCTTGGATACCCCCACTGGACATAGGTGCCTGGTGTGTAACCACCCCCAAGACTCCGACTCTGCAGAGTTTAATGCCTAGGGCAGAAGGGTTTTTACAGTACCACGCACCATGCTCTGCATTTCCGCACACCAGCCCCATCAGGTGTCCTCTTGTAGGCACCTGTGGATGACACTGGGTCAGGCATGCCATTCACCTTTCCACCCAGGGCCTGGCATTGACGAGGCACCAGATGATGGTATCTTATGATGCCAACGAGGTGGCTTCTAGTCTGGCAGGAACTGCTGTCTGCATTTGAGGGATGGTGTGGCTTTGCGTATTGTTGTTGTCATCCTTGGCCAATGTAAGGTGATTGCCTCGTGGTTCCACAGGACCCACTTCTTCTCATGCAAAAGAAGAAGAAGAAGTAGAAGGAGAAGGAGAAGGAGAAGGAGAATGAAGAAAACAGGGTAATTGGACCTCTTTTCCTCCAGAGCCTTCTTGGGTTCAAACCGCCTTCTCTCTGCCCAGATGGCTCAAGGATTTGCCCTTAAACCCACTACCCTAGGCCCACCCTTCCACTGCTTTAATTTGGTAGTCTGGTTTTATTCCTTTTATGATTTTATATCCTATATCCCTTACTTTATCCCTTTGGACACTTTTAGCCTCTCTCTGGTTTTCTCTCCCACTTTGTTTCCTCTCCTGGCTAACAGAACTGAGGAAGGCAGGGGTCCAGTGTCAGTTACTGGTCAGTCCGTGAGCACTACATTATATGTGTATCTCATGGGCATTGCTGTCACCAACATTAGCCCCTAAACTGTAGGCTGATAAAGACTTTGCTCCCACAGGGTCCTGGTGCCTCCGGCATAGATCCATCAGTGGATATAAGTGGTGACGATATTCTGGAAGATCAAGAATTACAGTAAGTATGTAATTTTCAGTTATGTCGCCTCTCTCCTTTCTCACTTCAAAAGTGTTTATTCAAATATTCATTTTCCAACTGATTACATATCACAAATGCAAATACCTTGGCGTGATGTACCGCAACGCAAGGAAAAGTACGGTTCCAATGAAGACGTCAGGGACCAACCCTGGTATCTTGCACCCATGAAGCACATGCTCCACCCCTGAACCACACTGTCTGCATAGATCATTCTGTAAACAGTAACTACTAGTTTCAAGTTTCCTTTCTCTGCTTTTGAATCTCTTTTGTGTCCTTTGTCTTTCCCCTTCAAGGAAAGCTGAAGGAGGCTAAGTACAGAGGGGGAGAGTAAGGCGAGTAGTATAGCCAAGAGGTTAGTGTAGTGAGCTGTGAATGACCTTGGTACATCCAACAGACCTGGGTTTGATTCCCACAACCTCCACTTGCATACTGTGTGACCTTGCGCAATGCCAGATCGGTCAGAAACAAGACTGCAATTATAGCGGATTTGGGTTCTTTGGCCAATCTGGCTTGCACCATGGAGACCTGGATCGGTGATGATGCTGGCCTGGTTCTAGAGGCTGCCGTTCCGCCCGGGTATACCGTAGTGCACTGCCCCAGAGTGGAACGCAGGGGCAGGGGGGGGTAGCCATCTGTTTTAGATCTGAGCTGGGCTTCACCCTGCACCCAGTGAGTGCACCACATTCATTTGAATGTGTGGCCATCCATGGCAGTCAGGGCGCAGGTTGCTCGATTCTCCTGATTTACCGCCCTTCTGGGGCGGCGGGAGATTTCTTACAGGAGGTGGTTGATTTCATAGTCGGGGAAACATTGGAGGCCCCCAGATGTATAGTGCTGGGGGACTTCAGTGTTTGGGCCAAGGATGAATCTTCTCGGCTTGGTTACAACTTCCTCCAGATGATGTAATCTCGGGGCTTTGCACAAGGAGTTTCCTCCATGACCCATCAGGGTGGCCACGTGTTGGATCTGGTGTTCTCGCTGGGGCTTGAGATAGATAGTCTCAGCATTGATTGGGTCATGTGGTCCGATAATGGCACTGTGAAGTTCCGGTTGGGCCCCCCTTGATAGCCCTCCCCCTGCAGAGATGGTCAGCTATCGCCCATTGAGGGGGTTGACCCCTGAGGGTTTTTTGGCAGTGGCAGACCTATCTAGTGTGGACAGTGCATGCATTGAGGGTGTGTGTGCAGCAGTGGATGCCTATAACAAGGCGCTGTCTGCTGTGCTCGACTCCCTCGCACCAGCACATGTATGACCCAGGTCTTCTCACATGAGGTCCCCTTGGTATGGTGGGGAGCTCAAGGCGATGAAGACTTTGGGTTGGAGATTAGAGCGCTGCTGGTGGAAGTCCAGCCTGGAGGTAGACAAACTGGCCCTACCTGTGCACTTCGCTGCATACCAGGGGGCAATCAACCGTAAGAAGGCAGAATTCCTGTCCAGGGAGGAACTGACCAACTGTGCTCTTTTGGACTGTGGATAGGCTTCTTCATCATTCCTGTCTACAGCCGAAGGTAGCCTTTTCGAATGCATTGTGCGAGGAGTTTGCTCAATTCTTCTCGGACAGGGTGTCTGCCATCAGGCAGGGGTTCCACCAGTGGACCAGAATTTGGCCAACAGTGGTTGCCATGGGCGACCAGAGAGCACTCCGCCTGGTTGGGGTGAGTTTAGACTGCTGGAGGTGGCTGAGGTCAGTGAGATTGCCTCCAAGCTTCTGCACACCTTTTGTGAACTAGCCCCGGTGCCAACTCGTTTCTTAATGAGATGTGTTAACTCTGTTGGCCCAGTGTTTGCCTTGATTGTCAGAGGGGGTCTTCCCCGATGTCTTGAAGGAGGCATTGGTGATACCCCTTCTGAAAAAAACATTTAGACCTGGACATCAAGGCAAATTACCGTCCTGTCTCCAATCTTCCATTTTTGGGTAAGATTGTGGAGAAGGTGGTGGTGCTTCAGCTTGAGGAGCATCTCGTGGCCTATGATCTGTACGAGCCACTCCAGTCTGGGTTTCGTGCGAGGCATAGCACAGAAACTGCGCTAGTTCATGTGCATAATGACCTCCTTAGGGCTAGAGATCGAGGGAAGGGGACAATTCTTGTTCTTCTCGATCTCTCTTCACCATTTTACACGGTGGACCATCGAGTGTTACTTGACCGCCTAAGAGAATTCTGTGGACTCGCCAGCACTGTCATCTGCTGGTTTGAGTCTTTCCTATCTAACAGGAGGCAGAGGGTAGTGATGGGGAATTTCTCCTCCTCTTGTGGCCACCTGTCATGCGGAGTTCCCCAGGATTCGGTCTTGTCGCCGACGTTGTTTGCCGTGTATATGTTGCCCCTGGGAGAGCTCATTAGGAAGTACAGTCTGGGTTTTCACTGCTATGCTGATGATACCCAGCTGTGTCTTTCTTTTGCCCCGGAACATCTTGTGCAGTGGAAGTGCTTAACAGCTGCCTTGCTGAGATCAATGACTGGATGGCCTCCAGCTGGTTGTGACTGAACTCCAGTAAGGCAGAGGTACTAGTGGTGGAGTCGAACAGAGGGCGTGATAGGTTGACCTCTGATGCAGAGACAGGGCTTTGTCTTGGCTCTGTACCATTGAAGGACTCCTCTAGGATATGTGATCTGGGCATTATTCTTGACAGCAGATTGACACTTGAGTTTCAGGTGGCATCCGTTGTCTGCACCAGTTTTTATCATCTGAGGAATATCGCCAGGATAAAGCCCCTAGTTCCGCCACTGGACCTCCCCACTTTGGTGCATGCCTTTGTGATGTCCAGGCTTGACTACTGTAATACACTCTATCTTGGGATCTCTGAGAGTACCCTGCGCCAACTGCAGCTGGTGCAGAACACGGCAGTGAGGCTGTTGACAGGACAGCCTAAGTATTGTTACATCACTCCGGTGTTGCGTCAACTGCACTGGCTGCCAGTTAGGTGGAGGGTCCTCTTTAAGGTGGGTTTGCTAACCTTTAAGGCCCCACATGGCCTGGGCCCTGGCTACCTGAAGGACCTTCTTGCACCTGCTGTCTCGGTCCACTTCCTCTGCTCCTCCTCCTCCTCCTCCTCTAGGGGCCTCCTCGCGATTCCCAGGATGAGGTTAAAAAACGCTGGCGACAGAGCATTTAGTGTGGCTGCCCCTGTCCTGTGGAATTCACTTCCTTTAGCTGTCAGGGAGGCCCCTTCTGTGGAGGTATTATGTTGTTTTGCATTTATTTTGATTGTTGTATGGCACCCAGAGCCTCCGGGATGGGCGTCTCTTAAATAAAACTTGCCTTGACCTCCTCAGTACTCCCGGGTCACCCCTGAAAACAGGTGTTGGGCCTTACCCAGTTACCAAAGAACTTTTTAAAAAAAAAAAGGTGATTAAACACAAGGAGGTTACGTGACTTATTTAATGTCACAGAGTGAGCCGGACCTGTGGTGTGGAGGGTTGAGACTCTGGATGCCTTACCTGCCGCCACACCAGTGACCTAGATTCAGGAACAGACTCGGGCTGCTGGGGGTCGATCGGGTGAGGGAGGACTGAATGTCCTAAGGACTGCTTCCCTCCCTTGGGAGGAAGAAGTTATGTCGCATCACATGACTGCCACCTGGTGGAGGCCTAGTGGCTGTGACAGCTGGAGCACACTGACGTGGAGGGGACGTTGGCAGATGCGTCTTGTCATTGCACACTAACAACATGGGGAGAAAATCTGAAGGAAAAAGACCCTGACTTCTCAACTTTACCTGAAGGCTCCACGCTATCCCAAGTGGCAAGACACCTTCAGGGGTGGATAACCAGTAAGGCCACCAGATGAGTCAGTGACAGGGCTGAGGCATCCGCGGGACTGTGGCACAGATGGTATTGATGAAAAAGTCACAGAGTGAATAATACTGATTCCTATGTTTTGGTTTAGAAACATAGACGCTACTGACAGAGAAAGACAAATGGTCCATCCTGTATTTATTAAAGGGGAACAGTCAGCACCAAGGGCCCCACACTCAAGTGTGGGGCTGGTCCCCTTGTGCACTTTGTGTGCAAAACATGTTGGTTTACCTTCTGTTTACTGTAGTACAGTAGAGTGTATCAGACTAATGCTGCTTTGTTCTAGACTGACATCTTCTGTTACTGCAAATCCCAGAATCCCCTGCAGATGACATCAGAGCTATAGGCAGTGGTGAAAGATTCACTAACTGCATGTTAGAGTTTATATAAGCTCTTATCTTTTGTTTGCTGGTCCCACTGTTCTCTATGGGCTAAGTATAGTCACAGAGGACTGTGCTTAGCCCCTGAAGAATAGCAGACCTGGAAAACATCTAATCGGAGATTATTAAAGCTCTAACATGCACTGTAGGCAGCTGAATCTCCCACTGCCTACTGTTCTGGTGTCAGCTGCAGGGGATTCTGGGATTTGTAGTAACAGAAGATGTGAGCCTAGAACTAAGCAAAATGAGTCTGATACAATCTACTACACTACAGTAAACAATAAGTAAACCAAAATGTTTTTTACACACAAAGTTCACAAAGGGACCAGCCCCACACTTGAGTGTCGGGCCCTTTGTGCTGATGGTTCCCTTTTAATGTTCAGTGTTGAGTTTGACTTCTTTGGACCAAACCTAAGGAGGCAGTATAGCACAGTGGTCAAGGGTACTAACCTGCAGAACTGGAGACCTGGGTTTGAATCCCATCAGCCCCCACTTGCATACTGTGTGACCCTGAGCAAGTCACTTAACTTCCTTGTGCTCCCAGGTCACACCTGGAAACAAGTTCTGGCTTAGTGTGCCTTTCCTGGTTAAACAATTGCCCCTATCCCTTTCCTTTGAGGGGTCCATGCTGCTTGTAGTGTTTGTTCTGAAGGAAATCTTTATTAGTATCAAGCTGCGAACAGCTTTGATGGACCGAGGGTATTTTTCTACCTGTAATATTCTGTGGCCCAGTTTTTCAAAACTGGATGTTTTTGGCACCCATGTGGAAAAATACTGTGGGTGTTTTTAATAAGAGAGCCATTTGCGACGGCTCCATGATTTACGGCTGCTTGCAGTCATTTTTTTGGCACAGCTGCGCCAAAAAGTTACACCTGATTGGACCAGGCGTAACATCCTCCATAGCTGCACCTACTGCCCATGTGGCAGTTAAGACTTTGGCGCCGGTGGGGAGATTTTGTCCTACACTGGTGGCTGCAGAGTGGGCCTTAGTCCCAAAACAATCTGAAAATCCATCCCGTGTTTTTATGTTAATGTTCCTGATGTCACCTTATATAGTCTGGTTTTTGGTTCTGTCTGATTCTCAGTATAAGCAGCAAACATTGGTATGTATCCCCTTGAAATACGACGAAAAACCGATATATAAATATATATATATATATTTATTATTATTTTGGGGTGGTATAGCTTGGAGATCAGAGACTTCTAAGAACTTAAGCTCTCAGATCCAGAACCTAATAGTACAGGAGCTCCAACTGAAGATAATTTGCCTTCCGAACACAGTATGTTGCACCCAGTATGTGATCTAAACATTTTAAAGGTGATAGGAAATAGGTTCTGCACCTCTGTATGCCCTCCAGCTGTTCTCATATTAGCTACCCAGTATTCTGATATGTTTTTGACCTTTTTTTGTTAAATTAATAATCTAATTTTGTTGTCTTTTTAAGGACCCCGAATCCCTCTCCCCTCAGCAGTTGTTGCTCTTTCTTTTCATACTGCCTGAACATTCTGACATCACAAACACCTTTCCAGGCCATTCAGATGAACAGCATGGAATGGGAGTTTCTGATGTCATAAAATGTCTTAGAAATATGAAAATCAAGAGCAGTAGCTGGTGAGGAGAGTGGAACTTTATGTAGAACTGAGGGCACCCCAAACCTAGAGTATTTATTTATCAAAAAATCACCGAAGCACATCACAATACATAACTGGCATGGAAAGGAAAATAGAAGGACAGTTAACTATGTAAAAATAATTTCCTGTCTCCTTTAAGAAACTCACTGAAGGCAGTGGAAAAATATGGCTCATTTCATTTGGTAACATAATTGTCAAATTTCAGATTATATAACACTGAAATCTACTTTAATACTATACCCATAGGACTTCACTGCAAAATATGTATATTCCACCGGCTGGAACAGTATGCTGAATTCCTTGCGTCAGGCAAAAAAAAAACTAAAATGTTTTTGTAATGCCAAGTTAGACTATCTGCTCTCCAGGTTTCAGTGTTTCCCTGGTAACAAATACTCTCATTTTCCATTCTTCCCTCTTCAAGACCCTTCTTTTTAGACCCACGGAATTATGTTAGTGTAGCACAAATAGACGTTATCATGACAGGACAGATACACATGTGTAGTGACACCAATTATATCGTCTTTGTATGTTCTGCCCAAGGATAATCAGTTTTATCACTTCTGTGGTTAGGAAATTGGTTTTGCCCCTAATGCACCTGATATACGGTAGCTGAAGCCTGGTACTCACTTATTGGATAATAAGACCCAAGCTGATATGCAGTATTCCAGTTTTTATGATTTTTAAAAAACAGGATATGTTAACCTTTTGAGTGCTAAAGTCTTCAGTTTTTCTGTAGTAATTTCATTACACTGGGGGAAGGAAGCAAAACCAGGAAACATCTGATTGGAGATTATAAAAACTCTAACATGCACTTCAGGCTATTGAATCTCTCACTGCAGCACTACTGCTCTGATGTCAGCTGCAGGGGATTGTGGGATATGTAGTAACAGAAGATGTCAGCCTAGAAGTAAGCAAAAGTAGTCAGATACAGTTTACTGTACTGCAGAAAACAGTAAGTAAACCAAAATGTTTGTGCACACAAAGTGCACATTGGGGCCAGCCCCACTGATGAGTGTGGGGCCCCTGTGCTGTTCCCTTTTAAAGTCAGAATTTACAGTGTGAGACAGCACTTTTTTTATGTGTGAGCACGATTTCCATGTGGGTTGGAGCAATTCTGCAGAGTGAAATGTGAGTGGAATATCCCTCATAATGTAGGACAGTTTAGAGGTATGCATGCTTAGTCCTGATTTCTGTGGCAGGACTCTTAGGTGTCTGTGACAGCATTTGTTGGTTCCTATGGCATCATCTATTCATTTCTGTGATAAAATGCAGCCCTGCACACTGGCCAAAAAATGATGTGATGTCATCAGTGACATCACATGCTGAGTACAGTGAAGAGGTTTCAGGATAAATAAGAAGAGGAAAGGAGTCAGGCACTATGGAACAGTTGTATATTTGAATAAGAAATTCACCAAGAGCAGTGAATTCCGCAGCACTACATCTGTTCTGCGGCATGATGGCAGTTCTGCAGAAAATTCTGCAGTCGTGAAATCACAAAATTCCAGGAGCCTTGGGTATGCAGTTACATAGACGTATGAAGACATGATTGTGCCAAGCCTCGCATGCAGAAAGTTCTGCCACTAGGAAGTACAGTGCTTCTTGCATAGCAGGAAATGGCCTTCCCCCTAGATGGTTGCAGGCTTTGTTCATTGGAGGAGGCTGCAACACCTGGCAAATATTTGGGGCTTGCCACTCACTGACATCCATGTCCATAGCTTTTTCCTTTCTCTATGGACAGTTACAGTAGTAGCAGGTGACATTGTGTGGAATATCCAGATATATCACAGGAAATCCCCATCTGTTTTGCTTGTACTTCTGTGATATTTAAGCAATAAACCACTCCAGGGTATGGGTTATGCGAGGTTACGCCTGCTGTGGGTTGGTCATGAGGCCGCAGGCTGAGTGACCAAATCCACACCAGGAATGGGTAAATCCCAGCACAACCCACACCCTAGAGTGGTTTATTGAAATTATATAATGTCTCCTTTGTGTTTTCTGACAAAAAAAAGAGTTTTTATTATATTTTGAATAATTTTTATTGAATTATTTGCTCAGCGTGAAAAAATAATCTCAGGTTGCTAGGGCTGCAGTCCTGGGTTGCTAGTACTCCCGTTTCATGAACATGCACAGGTCTGTTTTCCCATTCCCAGCTCTGATGCTTTTCCTGGGACCGGGAAACCTTTAAGTCTGTGCCCCATATCGGCAGTTCACTGTGTCCCGGCTCTGTTTTTCTTGTAGGAGCCAGGACAGTGTTCTGATCTTGGTCCATGCTGCGATTTGAACTGCGGAGCAGTGGCTTCGGTATTTTGCATTGTGTGCATGCGTGGTTTTCCACTAATGGGTCAGGGAAGAAAAGCCCTCCAACGACAGCCTCCTCTCCTGTTAAAATAGTGGACAGAATGGGGAGCTACTGGTCGCCGCAAGGGAGATGTGACTGAGTGACTGTTACAGTGGGTGCCATTATTGGAACAGAGGTTGCAGGGAGCAAGGTGTCACAGGACCCAGCCATAGAGAGGTGGCAAGGTGGAACCGTCACAGGAAGTAATTAGGGCTGAGTGTCAAGGTATTCTGCCTTTATAGTTGATTATCAGTTTTTTTTGTGCCACTTGTTTCAGGAGGCCAGTGTATGTTTATGTAGGCAGGGTTTTCAACTTTGTACGTTGTGGAGCACTTTAACGGGGAAGCAACATGGCTGGTTTATTGTTTTGATTTTCGGGGCGTGATTTTTTGTAGATGCGGCTGACAGGGTCTTTTATCTGTGAGTTATTCTAGGATTTACTCATGGATAAAATACCCAGTTAGCCAGTCAGGTTTTGATTTTTATCAAGTCCCATTGTATAATTTCCCATATATATGGACATATTGTTCATCTCGTCGCTGGCTACCACTGTACTGTCATACAGAGACCTAAAAAATCAGTCCTTTTGGGGTCTGCTGCAGTATTGGTTAGTTCTGTCAGTGTCAGCTAGATCACATCTGTCAATAGATTGGTGACAAGTGTCACCCCCTGCAAATGGGGGTTCCTAAAATGTCTGTCTGGGCTTACCTTAGCCAGGCCCCTCTGTTCTCCTCCTGGTCTACCTGGACTTCTCCTGATGCCAGCCAGCAAGTTTTTCAGCCCCTCGAGTCTTGTCTTGCCCTCCTCTGGTGCCCCAGTCTGCAGCCCAAGTAAAAATCCAGCCCCTTGGGGCTCAAAACATCCACCGTGATCTCCTGCTGTGTTTGTTCTGCCCTCAGGGCAGCAGGAATTGCATGGGCGTGAGCGGCACCTTTCATCTTCAACCACTTGAAATTGTGGTTGTTTTGGGGAGTGTTCCATCGGTCCCAGGATCCCCTCCACCTAAGTGGAACCCAGTGACCACAGACAGGCTGCTGAGAGGCCGCTCCTCTAAATATTAGAGTTTTGCGAGGTGTTGGATTGGGGCTCATTTAAATATTCATGAGCTGGAGCCCCAGTCCTTTTGAATATTCATCAGTGCCTGTCTTCCCCCAGGACAACTGTTCTCGGCTGCAGCCGAGAAAAAGAAAAGAAAGCATTTTGTTTAAATTATATCTGCTGCTGTATGTGGGAAAAAGTGTGTCACAAAGGGGGAAGTATGTAAACAAAACAAATGCTTTACCCTGGCTGAACCAGAAACTATTTTTGGGACTCAAAGTGTCAGCCTGTCTGCTGTTGCAAAGGGCGCTGAAACATTGGCAGCAGCGACAGGAAAACGAGCTGAGCAAAATCCTTCTTCTGTGCAGCGACAGCAAGTACACACTCTGGGCCTTGTACTGTGGGGCATAGGGGGCAAATATTTATTTCTTCCTGGCTGCACCAGAACTTCTATTTAGGACTGTATCAGTTCTGCTAAAGGGACAGTGGGTTAAGCAACCATTGCAAGCAGTCACAGCCAATTGGAGAGCCAGGAATACAAAGCCAGGACTTGTGGGACATTCACTAAAGCTCATGGGTAGACACCAAGTGCTCATGGGGACTTACAGGGACCTAATTTTAGGCAGCAAAACACCAGACCAACAGTGCTTCGAGTAAGCTTCATGCATTATTCATTTCTGTGATTGAGAGGTCCTCCGGCCAATCGGAGGCCCATCACCCCATCTCTACAGACAATCAGGGGCCTTGGGAAAGCCCTATAAGAGACAGTGTAAGCCAGCATTTTGCTTGATTCAGATTGAAGGAGAGAGAGAGAGAGAGAGAGAGCAGATTCCACTCTGCTGGGAGCCCCCACCCTCAGGCCCCTGCCATGCTTCCAGGCCTGGGCATTCCAGTTAGGCCCCTCCATCCAGGAGGGGTGGTTGGTGTTTATTTTATTTGTGTTAAAGTAATTTAGTCAAGTTTGCAACTGCTATCCTGGAGGTTGCCAGAGACGTCCTCCAGGTGCTACCCCCCCCCCACGTCATAGAAGGATGTGGGCCGAAGACCAGATGACATCAAGGAGAGGTGACAGCACTGACCCAAACCTCAGTCGTGAGAGGACTGAAGACGTCAGGATGCCTTCTATAGCAGATGACCACCCGTGGAGGACCTGCGTGAATACCTTTGTACCCCCAGTGCAAGGGAGAAGTTTTTCAAGTAAAATATGGGCCTGCTCGCCTTGTAATCATTTATGTCGGATATACAAAGTAAATAACCTTGGGCCGACATGCCCTCTATCTTCTGAATAGTGACAGACAGTAAAAGTAATCAGTCTGGGCCACCTTGCCCTCAAGAGACTGTGTTGTCTGAAAGTTGTTCTGCTGCACCTTGCCTGCTGCCCAAATGGCCCAATGCAGGTGTATTGAATTCTGTGTTGTTGAATCATATAAGCGTGCTGATATTTTTCTGTACCCTCTATGGGTCAAGTCTGCCATTTTGGAGCTGCCAGCCAATGTTGCATTGCCACTTCAGAGGACAGGAGGCCCTAGAGCGTGCTACGTCTGAGTTATACCTAGGAATGACATATTTCCATCTTGCCTGCTTATGTCTGAGTAGAAATGCTTGAAGAAAAGTATTGGTATATAAATGTACTAGAATATGACTACGCCTCAGAATAGGGATACTTGATAAAAGTATTGGTATATAAATGTACTGGATGTGACTTCATCTGGTAGTAAACGTGCTCGATAAAAGTATTGATATGTGAGTGTAGTGGATGTGACTACCATTTTCATTGTGCTGAATGTTCAGGATTTGTGATCCAAGATCTGGCCAAGGTAACCCGGATCAGTTGCCCTTTCTGAAATGTTCAATTCTGTGACAAGCAGGGCCATCCGTGCCTTTCTGTGACCAGCAGGGCCACCCCTGCTACTCTGCCAAAGCAGGGCAATCCCTGCATTCTTTAAGATATTCGACAGCCTTTGTTGAAAGTAGCTTTGCAAGTTTGCCCCTCTCTTCTAATCAAAGCCAGCCAACTCGACCAGCTGCAACATCCACCAGGCCTGCAACATCCAGGACTTTGGTATCTGGGTACCCAGTGTATAGTATGAGATTGCAGGGTTTCAGCTGTATCTGGGACTGGTACCAATGGGGAAATAATTACTGTGTAACATCTGATTTTAGCTAGCAGCTTAGATAGCCATGGCTCTGGGTATCATGTTGGTCAACTAAACTGTGATTGCCCTATTTGTAATCTACTAGCCACCCAGCTGGAGGGTTCACCAGCAAACCAAACCAACACTTTGTACATTTGTAAATAGCAATCAGCATAACCTCTATCCCTCCTGTTTCCCCATCCTAACTCCTATGTCCCCCTGAATACATTTTGTTGTTATTGTTTTGCAAATCATTATGTGTGAGTATATTATTGGAGAGAGAGTCATTAATTGCAAAATGTTGAAATATGGGGAAATGTCTATTAGGTCATGTCTGGGGGTGGTTAATTGTATTTGTGGGTGGTATAACATCTCAGGGGGTTATTCCTGATAACAGCTAGCCCACGTAAAGGTATACTCTGAGTGGAGGCACTGCGCATTGTTTAGACTTGATATAAGTTAACGAACCCAAACCCCTCAGCCTAGCTCTTAGGTAGTAGGCAAGGGTGTAACACTAGGGATAGCACCACTTAGGGGATACACAAGCAATCTATGTAATTGAGTTGCGGACATGACCCATCCACCTTCTTTTTCAGAACTCTAGAGCTTCCCACCTGCATGACTTTCTGTTTTTTAAACTTTCTCTTTATTGGTTTTATGAAGTTCTGATCCATACTGAGATCCAGTAATACAAATCAGTGTATCAAAAAGGGAAAACGATAAATCAGCAAGTAATCAAGAGAATAGAATAGCCTAGGCCAAAGGATACGGCACACTCAAAATCCATATATATATTTTTAATTCTTCTTCTTCTTCTTTTTGGTAACTGGGTAAGGCCCACTAGGCACAAAGCCTATTTGCAGGGACGACCTGGGAGATCTGAGGAGGTTAAGTGAGTTGTCCAGGGTCACACAGTATGCAAATGAAGGTTGTGGGAATCAAACCCAGGTCTGCTGGATGTACTGAGCTCATTCATAGCTTGTTGTGCATATTTATAGGCTATACTGCCAGCCATATATGAAAGGAATAGTTTTAAGCACAGTTAGACCGCCAGTGCCGGAGGACTCAAGACAGCTTCTGTCATGAATTTATACATGCATAGGAAAATCTGCGTGCCCCTCCCCCCAATGTAGTTTTATGGGATGAGGCAGAAAGCTTCATGTTTTGAAATTATCTGGAAGTAAATTGCAATAAAATAAACAATTTAACATGTTCGGAGCCTATTAAGCACTGTTCATTCTCCTGAAGCTTGTACAATGAGTAGTTATTATAACTTATTAGTACGAGCAGCTGTTAGTATAGAAAAACAAACTATTAATATATAAAAATGACTCAGTGCTGAGACTGAATAATAATTTACAAACTATTGTTCTGGTCCTAAACCCCAAAGCAAAACCAAACAAATTCAGCCTGAGCAAATGTCATTCATCCAGAATCTACAGATAAAGCTAGTTTCTCACTGAATATCTTTCTGGGGCATCAAGACAATTTACAAAATCTTTAACACAATCTGTTATGCAAGGAAATCAGATGCTGCCGTATAAAGAAAATAATCTCTTCCTGTCACATGCTAAACCAAATTACATAGCTTCATAATTTGCTCTAAGTCAATGGCCAGATAGTCCACCTCTGAGTCACTGAAATTTTGTCCGGATCGATTTTTTCTCTCTCTCTCTCTCTCTATGCCCTTTTAGTAAATTCCATAACCTGATTAGTGTCAAAGAACAAAATGTTTGTGCCCCTTCCTGATTTAGTCAAGACTGGGATTAGTGTAAGACTGTGATGTAGCCTCACAAATTAAGAATTTTTGATCAAAAGTTGAAGAATCTCTTCCTGGGTGTTGACTTGAGTGGCACATCTTGAAATGTAAAGATTTTTCAGTTTTTGCTGCACTCCACTTTTTTACATGCTTGTTTTTTTCCTGGTCAAAACTGAATGCAAAGAGGTGGCCAGCCTGCTGCCGCAGCAGTAGAGCTACTGTGGGCAATGCCGGCAACACTGGTTCAGGAACGAGTCTCGGTTGCTGAAGGGGCGGCCGGGGGAAGGAAGATTGAGCAACCTAAGGGACGCTATCCTCTGGGGAAGGAGAGTTGCTGTACCCGCTGCATTACTGCCACCTGGGTGACCACAGGTGGCGGTGTAGTGACTGGTGCTACAAGGGAAGGGAAGATGTCCGCTGGAGCCCGGAGAGGCAGCATGTCTCTGTGTGCGCATGCCTCCTTGGGCTTCATTGCATGCCATCATCCTCGAGGAACGGGACCACACTGGGAAACTGAAAAACTCCCCATGAGTTAGGACCTTCTGAATCAGTGGTCACATTGAGTCCTAATCCCTTGGGATGGCCCCACAACAAGGGGGTTAACTCGTGGAGTTGATGTTCCACGGTTGAGGTGTGCTATGGCCTACCTGGATTTCAGCAAGGCCTTTGACACTGCCACATAGAAGGCTGTTAAACAAGCTGGGGAGCACAGGGGTGGGAAAGAAGGTAGTGAAGTGGGTGGAGAATTGGCTGGATAATAGGACCCAGAGGGTGGTAATAAATGGCATTCACTCTGCAGAGGGTGAAGTGACCAGTGGGGTACCACAGTGATAAGTGCTGGGTCCAGTCCTCTTCAATGTCTTTATCAGTGATATTGCAGAGGGGCTGGAAGAGAAAATGTGTCTGTTTGCTGATGACACTAAGCTCTGCAACAAGGTGGACAGACCAGGGGGGTGGATGGAATGAGGGGAAATCTAAGGAAGCTGGAGGATTGGTCAAGGGATTGCCAGCTAGGTTTCAATGCAAAAAAGTGCAAGATAATGCACGAAGGGCACAAAAACCCAGGAGCTACATATCAACTGGGAGGGGGGAAGATAGCATGCTCCAAGCAAGAAAGAGACCTGGAGGTGATCATCTCCAGTGACCTCAGGGTAAGTAGGCAGTGTTACAAGGCAACAGGAATGGCAGACAGGATGCTGGGATGCATAGGAAGGGGAATCACCAGTAGAAAAAGGGAGGTAATAATTCCACTATACAGGACATTAATGAGGCTGCACCTTGAATACTGTGTCCAGTTCTAGAGGCCTCATCTGATTAAGAACATAGATAGAAGATGGAGGTGGTTCAGAGGAGGGCAACCAAAATGGTGCAGGGACTGCATCGCAAGCCCTATGAGGATGGGCTGAGGGAATTAAATATGTACTCCCTGGAGGAGAGGATGATATGATTGAAACATGTAAGTACCTCACAGGGAAGAATGAATTACAGGAGAATATTATATTCCAAAGAAAAAGATGCTCAAGAATGAGGGGGCACAAGATGAAACTGGGGGAAGGGAGGGAGGGAGGTTCAGCAGGAATGTGAGGAAGTACTTCTTCACAGAGAGGGTGGTGGACAAGTGGAACAGCCTGCAAGCAGAGGTGGTGGGGGCAGAAACTATTACAGGTTTTAATCATGCTTGGAATAGGCATAGAGGACTGGTGGTAGTCGGGGAGTATAACCTGATGCCAGCAGTGCATGATAGAGTGCAATTGTTGGTGGTAAAAGGGCAGACTAGATGATCCGAAAGGCCCTTATCTGATGGCAGTTTCTATGTTTAGCACCCTACTGATGATGATTAAGTAATAAGGCGTGAAAAGGTTTGCATTGTGATGGACTAACAGCACACCTCAGGTGGGTTGAAGCACGAGGTCAAAGACCTAGTACTCATACTACGGAGAAGTGCTGTTATCCACACAGAAAGCACACCCTGGAGTACCTTATTGTGATTATGAAATGGGTCCATTAGGATTAGTAAAAACAAAATTATTTTTAAATTTAATTAAGTAAAAATGAGAAAAAACATGAAGAAAAAAGTAGTCCTTTTGTCATTTTGCAGTTTGGTCAGTAGATGGCAGATGCTGTACTCTATTTTTGAAAACACAAGTGAGTGAATTGAGCTGTATTGATACAACTGTGCCAGCTCAATGTAAACAGGCCAGTGAGGCCACTGATCTCTTTCCAGGGCTGCTATTCAGAGATATCAGCACTGGGTGCCAAGCTTCTCAGCCAGTCAGGTTTCTGGATTTTTATACCCATTTCTTCATGAATATTTATAATATTTAAAAATGATGAATCTTGCTGGCCAGGTGGCGTGGAGGGCTGAAGCATCCGTGCCTTATCTCCTGCCTCACCGGCGACTTGTGTTCGTGGTGCGAGCAGGTCATCAGACTTCGGCTGGGGAGGGAGAGGATCGTGCATCTGGAGGAGTGCTCTCCTCTCCTGGTGAAGGTGGTTTGGCAGTCCTGCCACAATATTGCCCCCAGATGCAGGCCTGAGGGTAGGACGGGTCGGAGACACCAAAGGAAGGGAAGGTGCTGTGGGACTTCTGCAGCATGCGCGCGCCTCCACACATGCACGTTGATGTGTGCATCCCAGCAACAGAGAGGGAGAAAATGGCAGAAAAAACCCTGATGGCTAGATAACGACTGACCCCCTGCAGGCTCTGCACCTGGTGGCTGGGCACAACCACAGCCCTGTGGCAGCAGGGCACAAGTTGAATGTAAGACCGGGGTGATGGGGTTGTTGGGGGGGAGGGGTCTGTCAGATGGGGCAGCCAGGGAGAGAGGAGATAAAATGTACTGTAAATACATTTTTTTTGTTAAATGTGAATCAAGTGAAGCCAAGCATTACAACTAGTTGTGACAATAATATCAGGATATCTTTAGTCACGATGGAGGCCGATGCTGGGCACCACCACATGTAGTAACAGACTGACATATTACACATTCTTAGCATTTGAAGAGAGCCACTTTCCATGCTTTCCTGAAGCCCCCATGGGTAGTTTACCTGCACCGGCGTTTAACTGTTCATTCTTTAATCTTTTGGTTTTCATATTTTGTGAAGAGGAAATGTTCATAAGTGAGAGCTGGCCACCCGATCTCTTCCCGGCCCTGAATGTAGTCAAGCTCCTCCCTTGTGCCACCCCAGTACTCCTGTGTTTTGTGATGAAGGAGATTATAGAGTGTGTGTGGGGGGGCTCCATTGATAGCAATTGGAGTGCCATTTAAAACCGGTATTTTTATGTTTCAGAGGTACACCGAGGGCAAAACTTGACTAACAAGACTCTTGTTAGTTAAGCTGTGCCTTTGATTTGCCCTCAGTGGACCTCTACAATATAAAAATACATGTTTTAAGTGACACTTCCATTGCTATCAGTTATAATCCCTTCCCCTTCACAAAATATGAAAAGCAACATTTATTGAGATGAACAGTTGAACTTTGGTGCAGGTAAGCTATCATGGGGCTTCAGGAACTGTACAGTATATTGAAATATGCGCAACTGGTGCTCCTTAAGCCATAGATTTATTTACATCATTGTTCCTTTAAAGACCAGTAAATGGCCAGTCAGAAAGTTTCTTTCTTATTTGTTTAGTTTTTGATTACCGAGTGGGTGTGCTAGCCATAGTAATGCCAATTCAAACAACATGAAGTCTTGCTGTATTCTGACAATATGCCGTTAGCCCTTCCAGTTCAACTGCCCCGGAGAGGAAAGAGTTAACTCTGTGCAGAAGCATAGAATGTCGAGCTCGAGTTTGGTTTTCAAACCCCTGTCCCTGGTGCATTCTCTGTAACCGTCAGATTCTTTACTCCGCTTAACTGTGAAGACGCTCTGGAGATTTCTCTTTCGCTGCTTCAGTTTGATAGTGGTTTTCCATCCGGTTTTTCAACCGATGTTATTATTTTCTTTCAGTCTTCAAACCTCTGTCTGCAGTATAGGTAGTATAGTTTAGATAGTTTGGGATAAGTTTTGGTTCTTCATCAGTCGGTCCAGTGGGGAATCGGTCTTTTGCGATTGTTTTTGTGTGAATTTATCTGTGTTTTGGGTACCGGCGACCTTCGGTCACTTAAAAACTTAGTTTTTTCAGTTTTTTTACACAACCCATAATCTGGTTGGTAACCGAAGGGTTCTTTGTTACTCGGCTTGACTACCACTTAAGGTAACTTGGCAAATTGCTATGTCTGAGAAACCCAAGAGAAAGACCAGACCCACAGTGTTTCAGCACTGCACGGAGTGTGGGGAGGCTTTTGCTAAAACTGATCCCCACCTCATCTGCGTGTATTGTCTGGGGTTTGACCACCTAAAAACAGACTGCTAAATTTGTGACAACTTTCCTAAAGCTACGCTGGATAAGTGTTTAACCCAGCTGAAGGAAAGAATGGCTGAAAAATCCATTGACCCTGCTGGCCAGCCTGGTTTGGGTTCAACCGAACCAGAGAAGGTGCTTTCTGACCAGGGCGATACCTCCTCAGGCAAGAGAAAGGCCGATACCGACATACCAGTTCCGGAGAAAAAGAAAAGAAAGTCTGCTGGTTCAGATCCGAAGTCCTCGACCCCAACTGCAGACGAAATAGCGAAAGCGATAAAAATTGTACAGTCGCTGCAATCTGTACCGACTGGACCGGTGCATACTTCTCGTCGGTCAGTTGAGTTGGTTCAACTCCCTTCAGAATATGATCCGGAAGCTTATTATGTAAATGAATGGGAGGGAGAAGAAGAAGAGGAAGGCCTTGGTGAACCAGTGAAGCCCTGACATCTCCCCAGATAGGCCTGACTCTGTTTCCCCTCCCAGACTCGGTGTGTCCCCCTCCCACTTTGCTTTTTATAAGAAAGTGACTGACACAATACAGCTGCCTACTGTGGAGGCAACTAAGGAGGAAGAGGAACCTGATTTTATCGAAATGATGGACGTCCCAGAGTCCATCTAAGAGCTGGCCCGGTGGTGCTGAGGGTTGAGGTGCTGGATGCCATACCTCGTAACACGCCAGTGACCCATGTTCATGTACAAGCATGGGGGGTCAGCAGGGAGAAGTTGGACTGAGCATCCGATGGACTGCTCTGCATCTCCAGGGAAGGGGAATTCAGTGACCTGTGCTCGCCTGACCCCTAGCGGAGGCTGGGGCTTGACGGCACGGAGCCATACAACAGGGGTCAGGTCGCGGCAGCCGCTTGACAGGGGGGCACACACGGGAGAGTGTGTGGTCCCAGTCGCTGGTAACATTGCACGCCGTGATCCCGCAAGGAGAGAAAACAGCTGAAAATAGCCTGCAGATGATGACGTGGGAACTCGGTAAGCCCTGGGGGTGACTGCTGTGCTGGCTGGTAGATGCCGGGGTGACGGGGCTGGGGTTCCCCCAGAGCTAGAGGGCTGCAGGGCTGGAGCATAAATACTACAAAAAAAGGCTGTCTGTTCCTTTACACAAAATTTAGAGGAAACAGAGAAATAAAATTCTGCAATGACCTACTTCCATACCTCCTGTGGATAGGAAGATGGACAGAAGGTATATGCTATCATGTCCAGGTACAGAGTTCTTGTACAGTCATTGCAGCCATGGTGGGGTTGTGCAGGCTGAAGCCTGTGATAAGGCTAATATTCCCTTGGCTTCACACCCCTGGATAAGGACTCCAGGAAGGTGGATGCTATGGCAAAGAAGCAGTACCTGGCATCCTCCTTGGGACTCAGACGGGCTTCATACATGGCTTATGTGGCAAGGTACCAAAAGTCCAGATGGGAGTCTGTCATGGACCTTGCCAAAGGTGCCTCTCCCCAGCTGGCCAAGGAGCTGGAGCAGGCAGCTGCTGATGGAACTGAGGCGTCCAAAGTGCAATTTCATGCTGCTGTGTACTCTAATGCTGTGTCATCCAGGGTCATGGCTACATCTGTCTCCCTGCGAAGAATTGCTTGGGTCAGATGTACCAATCTTTCTAAGGATACCCAGGCCAAGGCCATGGATTTTCCTGTCATCAAAACTCTCTGTTTGGGGAGCAAACAGAGGTGTATATGAAAAAGATGGATGCGTATAGGGCCACTTACAGGAGTGCAGTGGCAAAAGGAAAAGCTGCTACTCCTCAGAAGCAGCAGTCTAGGGCTGGCAGGGGTAGGCCTTATCAAAGACCTTTTTATCAAGCTCAGGCCTCCTCGACATTTCAGCAGATGGGTTTCTTCAGAAGGAGATGTAGGAGAGGGATGAGCAGGGCTACATCTACTTCCCAACTAGTACCCCTGCCAAACAGACACCATGATGTGTCAGTCCAGGCCGCCTCCCCTATTCCAGTAGGGGGCAGGCTGGCTCACTTCCTCCAGGCTTGGAAATCTGTTACTACGGACAGGTGGGTCTTGGAGGTGGTGAGCCAGAAACTTGCTCTGAATTTCAGAAGATTCCTCAAGACCAGAGGAAGGTCCTTCAAGCCTGCTAGCCAGCTGGAAACAGCTGCCTTAGAGGGAGAAGTTTTTTCCTTGCTGCTTCAAAAAGCAGTGGAGCAGGTCCCCATCTTATTCAGGGGAAAAGGGTTGTACTTAAGGTACTTCTTTACCCCAAAGAAGACAGGGGAGTGGCAACCCATCCTAGACCTCAGGTATTTAAACAGACATCTTACAAAACCCAAGTTCAAGATGGTGACTGGGCACTATTCTTCCCTCTCTAAGACCAGGAGACTGGTTAGCCTCCCTGGACCTCAAGGATGCCTATTTTCACATACCAATCAGGTGCTCCCACAGAAAATACCTAAGGTTCAAGTTACCCTCAGGCCATTACCAGTTCAGAGCTATGCCCTTCGGCCTTTCTTCTGCCCCCAGAGCTTTCACAGAATGTCTAGCAGTGGTAGTAGCATTCCTGAGAAAGCAGGGAGTGTCTGTATTCCCCTATCTGGATGACTGGCTCATTGTAGGCCAGTCTCCAGTGCAGGTCAGGACAGCTTTGTCAGTAACCCAACAAATCTTGGGCCCTCTGGGTTTCCTCTCAGCTTGTCCAAGTCAGTACTGGAACCAGGCAAGGTACACACCTTCATATGGGCAGAGCTGGACACTGTTCAAGCAAAGGCTTCTTTACCAGTAGAAAGGGTAAAATCATTAACCGGTCTGGCAGACTCCTTCAGAGTACTGGTGTCTCGCCCAGCCAGACACTTCCTCCAACTCTTGGGTCTCATGGCAGCATCCACTGCAGTGGTCCCAGGAGCCAGGTTTCAGATGAGGGATATTCAGTTTCACCTCAGGTCCTTGTGGTCCCAGAGGAGGTATCCTCTTTCCAAGCTGATTCCAGTGACTCAGACACTTGTCCAGGCTCTCCAATGGTGGTTGGTTGGGGACAACCTCAGACAAGGGGTCCCCTTTCTGCAACAGCCTCCTTCAGTGATTCTCACTACAGATGCCTCCCTTCTGGGGTAGGAAGTCCACCTAGGGAGCCTCAATGCTCAGGGAACGTAGTCAGAGCAGGAGTCTCTTCTCCACATCAGTCTTCTGGAACTCAGGGCTATGCTCCTGGCCCTTCAGGCCTTCTCAAAGGAAGTTCAGGGGAAGGTAGTGCAAGTCAGAACAGACAACACCACCACCATGTATTACATAAACAAGCAAGGAGGAACAAGGTCCACAGCTTTGTGCACAGAAGCCATGAAGGTTTGGAGTCTGGCCTATTCCCTTCAGGTTTCTCTAATAGCAGTGAATCTTCCAGGCAAAGACAATGTACTAGCAGATGCTCTCAGCAGGATCTCTCAGAAACACCACGAGTGGTCTCTGAACAAACAAATACTTTAAGTAATCTTCAGGAAGTGGGGCACTCCAGAGATAGATCTCTTTGCAGCCCCAGATAATCATCAGCTTCCCCAGTTCTGCTGCAGACCCCCAATCTTGGGATCTGTACCACTGGATGCTCTAGTGCTGGAACGGGGAGCAGGTTTCTGTATGCCTTCCCTCCATTTCCCCTCCTATTCAGCCCTGTACAGTGATTCTGATTGCACCAGACTGAGCCAGACAACCCTGGTACCCATTGTTGATGTCCCTGTCAGTGGTACCTCCTATCTGCCTCCCCAGGAGGCACAGTCTTCTGACCTCCTACCAGGGGAGGATGTGGTACCCCAACCTCGGCTCCCTCAGGCTCAAAGCCTGGCTCTTGAGGAGTTAGAATATGCAGGCTTGCATTTTTCTCAGGGAATACTGGAGATCTTGAAGGTTTCAAGAAAATCTGCCACCAGAAAAGCTTATAATTCCAAATGGAAAAGGTTCTCCATCTGGTGCTGTCAAAAAGGTCTGGATCTGAATTCAACAGGTTAACTGAAACATTGGACTGTTTAGTCCATCTGCATTCTTTGGGCCTTCAGCCTGCCACTTTAAAGGTTCACTTGGCATCTGTGTCTGCTTTCCTCTCTGCATGTAAGGCTTCTTCCCTGGCATCTCAGTCAGTTTTTAATAAGTTCTTCAAGGGGTTGCTGTACTTACACCCCCCTCACAGACAGCCTACTCCTGCTTGGGATCTGAATGTCTGCATTGCACAGCTTATGCAGCCCCCCTTAGAATCAATGTCTTCAGCCGAACTTAAGTACTTGACTTGGAAGACTGTTTTTCTTGTAGCCATTACATCTGCCAGGAGGATTAGTGAGCTACAAGCCCTCTCCATTGAACCTGACTGTATCTTCTTTCACAATGATAAAGTTGTTCTCAGGACAAATAGACAATTTCTTTCCAAAGTAGTGTCAGATTTTCATCGTAACCAAACAGTGATAATTCCAGTGTTCTTCACTGACCATTCCTCCTCAGGTGAAAGAAGGTTACATAGTTTTGATGTCAAGAGGGCCATTAGTTATTATTTGGATCAAACCAAAGTCCATCGAAATGACTGTTCCCAGCCGTTTCTTGCCTCTGGCGAGGTGGGCAAAGGAAAGCCTGCCACCAAGAGGACCATTGCTAGGTGGATTGTCTCTTGTATTCAGTTCTGTTATGGTAAACTGGGCAGAGAGCCTCCCTCAGGCCTGAGGGCTCACTCAACCAGAGGTACAGCTGCTTCTGTGGCACCAGATAGGGACATTCCCCTATTGGAGATCTGTAAAGCAGCCACCTGGAAGACTGTTCACATGTTCACTAAGCATTACTGCCTGGACACCCAGGCCAGGAGTGATGCCAGGTTTGGCAGAGCAGTACTGTGGAGCCTGTTGCCTAAACAGGTTCTGTACCCCCTCCAGGGGATACTGCTTGGTAGTCTGCATATTGTCAGAATACAGCAAGACTTCATGTTGTTTGAAAAAAAAATTACTTCTCATAGTAATCTTGTTTCTTCTAATGGAGTCTTGCTGTATTCTGACCTCCCTCCCTGCCTCCCCTCACAGAACCCCAAAGCTTGATTTTGGGGATGGCATGTGCCACTGCTGCACCTCAGAGAGTTTCCCTCTTCTCCTTCCTTTGGGGGAGATGGGCTCATGTTCTTAGGATGATATTATTATTTTGGGGTGCTTTTTCTTGGGTTCTCGACTGGAGTCTTTTTACCCAAGTGGTTGGTGTTGGCTTTTGCCTTTATAGTTTTTTTCTATAGTAGTAGTTAGTCTTAGGTCCCTTAGTGCTCGTAAGAATCTGACGGTTACAGAGAATACTAGGGACAGGGTTTGAAAACCGAGCTCAAGATCAACATTCTGTGCTTCTGCATAGAGTTAACTCTTTCCTCTCCGGGGAAGTTGAACTGGAAGGGCTAACTGCATATTGTCAGAATACAGCAAGACTCCATTAGAAGAAACAAGATTGCTATGGTAAGTAATTTTTTCTTTTCAGACATGACCCAGGAGGTTACAGACAGGGCAGTACAGCAGAAATACAAGGTGGGATCACAAATAGCAGGATACAGCTTTTGACAGCAAAACAAGGGACAAATATTGGATAAGGCGGATAACCATAAAACATAGCAATCAAGAAGTGGTACAAGTTCAAGGTAAGTGCCACAGGTAAAAACAGTAGGTCTTATGAGTGCTAACACCAGACAACTAAGTCAGCTTAATAATTTTGTCAGGATTAGGTAGTGGTTGACAGAGGGTAAATAGAGTTAGGTCCTAAAGAGAGTGGTAGAGTGACAGTGAGGTTAAATCATGGGAGGAGCAGGATAAGGCAGGGATCAGAGCGGAAGGGGCAGGAGTGATGAAGGGCAATAATAAGGGGAGGCAGAAGCTCATAGCTAAGTGGTGACAGTCAAGTAAAATTAGGGTGGATTGAAACACGTGCATGTGGTTGGTTTAAACAGGTGAGACTGACACTCTTTTTTTCAAAATTGGCATGACTTGGTGCAAGCCAGACTGCAAGGGAAAGGGAGTTCCAAAATTTAGGGGCGACATAGAAGGCACAGATTCTCTTGGAGGTTTTGCACCTAGGGATATGTAGTAGGGATTGATCGGTGGAACGGAGGCCATAGGAGGAGGTCTGGGGAAAAAGAAGGGAGGCAAGTGATAGTGGGATGTTGGTTCCGATAATGTTATCCACCAGTGAGCCAAGGGAGAGAAGCTGATAGTTTGAGGGGGAAGGCCAGTTAAGGTCAGTGTAGAGCTGACAGCAATGTTTGAGCTGCGGGAATGCTGAGGCGTACAAACAGATGTTACTGAAAGTAGTGTTTCATCTGTGTAGGGATGCCTTCGCATTTAGATGAGTGACAGCACCATTGATAAGAGAAGGGAGCAGGACACCTCTGGCAATGGCCAGTCTAGCAGAGGGTGTTAAGATGTGACTAGTCGTACAAGCAAGCCCAGTTTTAGAGTTCACAGACTTACATGTGGACAGGGTGTGTTGATCAAAGTCAAGGGACCCATCTAGTAGAACACCAAAGTATTTGAATGAGCTCACCGTCTTCAACAGAGAACCATCAAGGTAGGAAATACTAAGTTGACTTCGAGATGACCTAAGCTTGGCCGCAGAGCCAAAGACCATAGCCTGAGTTTTCCCCACATTAAGTAGGAGCTTGTGTCTAGTTTGCCAAGTCTGGACATTTTGGAAGGCAGAAGAGAGGGTAAGGTTTATCTCCAGTATACTTTTGGAGCTGAAGTACAGGGCAAGGTCATCCGCATAAAGGAGTGACGAGCAGTGAGGGATATCCTGGGTTATGTGATTGATAAAAATAGAGAAAAGAAGGGGACCCAGGATGGAACCCTGGGGAACACCTACACCGACAGACGCTTGATGTGATACAACAGAATTAAAATTCATGACCTGAAATCTGTCCGTTAAGTAGTTATTAAACCAGGATACATATTGTGGCAAGAAGCCAAGAGATAGAAGACTTAAGAGCAGAAGAGGGTGATCCACAAGAGCGAAGGCTTTCGTAAGGTCAAGAAATGCTACTCCTGTCAGATGACCGGAATCAATGGCACAGAGTGCGTCGTTGGTAAATTTAAGCTGAGCAGTGGTGGTACTATGCCCTTTGTGGAAGTTGTGCTGGTTAGATGAGAGCAGGTTAAATTTGGATGGATATTCAATAGCTTGGGAGGCCTCCAGTTTTTCTAGGATTTTTCCTAATACAGAGAGGATCCTGTCCCCTTTTTTCAATACAGGAGCGACTCTGCCAATTTTCTGTATATTAGAGACATGACCTGCTGCTAACATTCCCCTCAATCAGCTTTATACAGTCACTCGCAGTGGTCAGAGTGCATTTGCAAGCAGAAATTCTCATGAAATCTCTAACCTTTTTTGAATATAGGAGTGACTGGCAATTTTCCGTATATTAGAGGTATGACTTGCTGCTAACATTCCCCTCAGTCAGATTTATAGTCGTTCACAGTGGTCAGAGTGCATTTGCAAGCAGAAATTTTCATGAAATCTCTAACCAAATGGAAGAGTTGATACACCTGAAAAAAAAATTCTGTTTCCTACATAATGTATTTTACTACTGTAGATAGATTAACTTAGGCTTGGTAGCTAGCAGTGTTAAAAAAGACATTTGTTGAATTCGATTACCATTTGTTGAAGTTTACCCTGCTAACAGTCCTTTAAAAGAAAAACTTCCACGTGACACCTTTATTAGGTTCTAACATTCATTCTTCTGCCCACTGTCTTGCCTGCAAACCTTGAATTAGGTCTCAAGAAAATGGAATTGCATCTTTACTGAAGTGCCGTACTACATGAATGAGCTGCTGCTGATTCTGGAAATGTTTGGGAAACATATTTAGACAGCATTCAGCATGTATTTCTTACATCTTCTGTAGATTTCTTCTTCTCCCTATTCATTACTAAGAACATTTACACAAAAAATGGTTAATCTGGTCCTATGGCTCATTCCTGACTTGAAGTCACAGTCCTCTGTTGTGATATAACTGGGCGTTTTTACATTACAGGATGTGCACTGTTGTAAGCATTGCAGGTCCTAGTGTGTAAACACCTGTCAGAGCGTTGTAAGTTGCCCCGTTGTTTGTTTATTTATTTTATTTATGTCTTTGTTAACCAGGTAAGTGCACTGATCCAAAGGACCGTTCTCAGTCATGACCCGGGCCACAAAAGTGGCAAACAACACAGATCACAGCAGTACATACAGAGCATGGTAATACACACATCAGACATGAGGTTGTGTGTAAAATAAGAAATGAACATTAGATAGTTGTATTATAGAACGGCAGCAGAGTTAGGCAATGGCCAAGCGTAGCGAGAAACACATAGTGCAAAAAGAAGACATTCATAACAATATATGATAACATGAATATAGGAGCCACATTACCTAGTGCAAAAAAGAACATATATAACAGTATACTATGACACGAATCCAATTTAGTACAGAGCCATCAATAAAGGTGTGCAGATTCAGACAGTCAGATACTCACATCAGTCTTTAGGGATTAGACGTTTAAAGGGAAAAGAGGGTTTTAGAGAAAGACAGAGATGAGAGAGGAGATGCTTGGAGGGCAGAGGTAGTGGATGCCTGCTCATAATAGAGACATGGGTGCTATGTTGCCCTAATGTTATTACTGGGTACAGTGACAGTTAGCAGCAGTTAGGAGCCAGGCTTTCAGATTCTGTTTGAAAGCTAGGTGTATGGGGGACAAGTGGACGAATGGTGGGAGCTTGTTCCATAGAGTGGGTGGTGAGATGGAGAAGGCTCTGCTTCCCATTGCAGTGGAGACGCAAGGTGCTTCCAGTGGGGGGGGACTGAGGATGTCCTAAGAGTCCTAGAAGCCATTCTGTCTGTCATGAGGAGTGAGTACAGGGATAGGTGCCAGTTTCTAAGCGAGTTGTCCACTAGGCAGCCCATAGCATAATCAAAGCGACCTTGCAAGGGGAGCCAACCTAGAGAATGGTAGAGTGTGCAGTGGTGGGTACAGTGGGGAGCCTGAAGGACAAATCGACAGATAGAATTGTATGAAATGTTTAGTTGTGTGTGCAAGGTGGGGGATACGAGGGAGTAGACAGAGGAGCAGTAGTCAAGGAGGTGCAGTTGGTTACCCTGAGCAATGGCAAGGTGTGCTTCAGCAGACAGAAAATGTTTGAGTCTATAAGCAGTGCCTAGTTTCTGGTGAATTCTCCGCACAGTATTATTGACATGCTCAGAGAAAGAGAGGGAGGGGTCAAGGCCCAGGAAACACCTCAATATTTGAAAAATGGGACATTTTCAAGAGGGTGGCCAGCTGGGGTGAGTACTAGGAGGGAGGGGTTGGATTTGGCAGCTTTAGCGAGGAAAGGTTTAGAGCCAAAGAGCATGGACTTCGTCTTCCTTTTGTTGGCTAGGAGCCTGTTGGAGAGGAACCATTTATAGGTAGAGCCATAGTTGTGTGTGAGGGTGGAGGAGATGGACTCAGTAGATTTATCGCTATGGTAGAGAACCAGATCATCTGCATAGAGGAGTGCTTTACAGCTGAGGCTATCCCTTGGGAGTGCAATAATGAATATGGAGAAGAGCAGGGGTCGGAGTATGGAGCCCTGGGGGCCTCCAGTGTGTACGGAGAGGGCAGCAGAGGAAGCATTATTGATGATGACAGACTGAGACCTGTTGGACAGATAGCTGTGGAACCATGCAGCAATTTTGGCGGAGCAGCCAGAAAGAAACAGGGTTGAGTGCAGGAGGTGGTGGTCGGCAAGGTCAAAAGCTTTTGACAGATCTATGAAGACAGCACCTGTGTGGCGTTGCCCTGGTCCATGTTTCTCAGCACATGATCAGAGATAAGGGCCAAAGCAGAGGAGGTACTGTGGTGCTTGCAGAAACCATGCTGGAGGGGACATAGGAGGTTGTATTTTTCGAGATGCTTTGAAAGCTGGAGGTGTACAACCTTTTCAAGCAGTTTGCTTAGGTGGGGGAGTAGGGAGATGGGCCTGTAGTTATCAGGGGTGAGAGGGTCACCAGTTTTGAAGATTGGTACCACATTTGCATGTTTCCAAGAGTCAGGAACAGTAGATGTTGTAAGGGCGAGATTTAAGATGAAGATGAGGGGTTTAATAATTGCGGAGGCGATGAGTTTAAGAAACGCGGGGTATAGTCCATCACTGCCGGGGCTGCCTTTGACTGGGAGAGACTTCAGGAGCTTAATTGTGTCTTTATGCCCAATGACTCTAAAGAGGAAAGGTGGGGGCAGGGTAGTAGTTGAGGAGGAGAGAAGTGGGAGGCTGATGGTTCAGGGCTGAGGACGCCTGGGGGGGGGGGAGTTTGCTCAGATAGGGGGATAAATCCGTGAACTTTGTGTTGAAAGCATTAGCTATCTTAGTAGGGTCTGAAATAGGACCAGAGGGGGATTCAAGCTGCGTTAATTGCCTATTGGTCTTGGGATTTAGGAGAGACTCAATAGAGGCCCAGAAATTGCGTGAGTTGCCAAGGTTGTTGCTTTGTTGGTTAATGTAGAATTTTCGCTTGAGTGATTTCGCAGTCTGTTTGCAGGTGTTGCGTAGCTGTCTGTAGGCATTCCAGAGGTGGGTAAAGGGTGACGCTTTGTACGCCTTCCATTTGTTGTCCCAAACTTTCATAAGTGCCAGTAGTTCTTTGGATAGCCACGGGGTACAGCCCCCTCTTACCCTTCTGGCTTGGCTTACTGCAATCCATATTTTGGTGGGATCATGTACTGATGCAGGTGTTTTCTACTAGCGTGTGACCACACTGCTCCCACCTGCACCAGTGCACCCCGTGGCAAGTACTGGTCATACCTGTCAGAGTTTGGAATCCCTCCTTTGCTGAGCTCAGAATAGAACAACCTGTCACAAAACACCACCTGTCATTCCCGTCTCTGTCTTCCAAAAGGCTGAGGAGAGACAGAAGACCAGCATTCAGGCCCAGACAGAAATGTTCTAAAGTGCAGGAAGTCTTCCTGCAACAATACCCACCGTCAGGTGTATAAACACAGGCTGGCAGTGTTGTAGTTGAAGCGGTGGCTGAGTGCTGTAGTCTGCAGTGAACCAGTGAGGTTCGTATAAACATGCCCAATGTCCACAAACTGATTTTACAAGCAGAGTATTACATTGGGTGTGGAATAAACAATGAATTAATGAACTCTCAGGGAACAACGATGCTGTTTTCACACAGATGACCTCAGTAATGAATGAGGAGGAGGAGGAGGAATACAAAACTAATGTAAAAATATAAGCTGGATTTTGGCCAAATATATGTTTTTCAAAGTTCTCCTGGAGTTGTTGGCAGCTCTTCAAGTTGCTTCAGATCAAAGGCCAAGCGGCTTACTTATTCTGTGCCTTGGTTGAAAACTAGCAGCAGTAGCTACGTGTGGTGTGGCATAATAAAACATGCTTCCCACATTAGGAGTACCCCTGGCAGTTGAGCTAATTAGGAATAAAACCATGCCTGCATAATAACTATTTATCAAATGAGAACCTGGCACTTGCAAATGTGTACTGATTAGGTCTGGAAGTTAAATTAGACAGGTAACCAATTATCTGACAGTGCAGGAGAATATTTTTTTGACAAACTTATGTGCTGCAGGAACAACTAGATTAATGTTGACGTCTGTCACCTATTATTTGGCACATAACCTGAGAAGGTATGCCAGTTCTTGGTGACAGGATGGCTCAGTGGATTGGTAGTGAGTTAAGGAGCCTTTCATCTGTAGATCCCTGGTTTGAATCTTGTCCATGTCGGTAGCGTTCGAAAGTCAGTACTGTATTATGTTATGGCTGTTCGGTGGCCTGCATGAAATGAGTTGAGGTGGTGTGAACACTATTCCTAGTGGACCAGAGTCCACATTACAGAACCACTAACACAATCTGCATCTTTATAGGTAGTGTCACAGGAGTTACAGGTAGTGTCACAGGAGAGGACAAGGATTGAAAGGCATAGCGCGTGAACGTCCCTCGCACCTACATTGTGGCCCCTCCTTGACAGGGTTGAGGTAGTATGTCAGTGTGTGTGGTGTTGTGGGATAAATGCATGTCTCAGGAAGAGAGGCACTAGGCACCACCAAGTACCTTACGTAACCAAGCTGTGCCATTATCCAGCTGTTATGCACACCTTGGCATGCCTTATTGTGATTATGAAATGGTTCCTTTGGTTTTCATTTTAAAAACTAAATAATGAGGTTCACAATGTTATATTTCGGACCTTTGCTTTTGTGCTGGAATGAGGCATGGTCATGTGATTGCATCTTACCAATCCCATGTCTTGGTTTCTGTTACCCATTTTATAAGCAACATTAAGGTATGACCAGGGTTGGGTTACCTTGAGTTAATCTAACCATGGGGGGTCATGAGGCACAAGGCATAGCCAAGTATCCAACCCAGTCCCTAGAGTTTCTTAATGCTATTATTTCAAATGCTTTCATTTTTTAGTGCATGTTTTTATAGTTAAAATTCTAATTGTGCATGCAGGTTACCAGTCATTAATTCTAACCCTTCTGGAATGCTGTTAGCCAATCAGAATTCTCCATTTCTAGCCATGGTTTTATAATGAAGCTTGCACTGTGATTGCTTATGTTGTTTTTATCATGCAGACAGACAGCACCTTTCACAAGCACTAAAAATTCACTGAAAAAAATTGTAAAAGTAAGGTGTATCAGTTCTTACCCTAACAAAGTACCAGGTCCATTGATGCGATTTTCCAGATCCATGGTAACCATTTTTTACAACATCATGGCACAGTATGCGGGCCAGCGATACACAGAGTGCTACCACTTTGATGAATGCCGGAGGCTCTTGCCTAGATGCTTCTAACAGTGGAATTGCTTACACTGTCAAGTTTTAAAGCAGCAGTGCAACGAAACTGGGCAATAACTTGGACCCTTCCTTGCTTTTCCCACTGTAAAAGATTCCAGGCATTGTTTAGTTTTATTTGGTGGTAACATTTTCTAGTTCCACCAAATTTTGAGTATTTTATAAATGTTTTACTTAAATTTTTTCTCAAGAGAAAAAAGAAGGCCACTTCCCACATCCAGCTTAGAAAGAGCATTAAATACTTGGCAAGAGGTTTGGGTCGAAAGCATTTTACAAACTTATGGTGCAGAGCCCATGTGGTATCTAGAAAAGCAGATTTTGTTAGGTATGCTAATATTTTTATAAACTGAAGCTGAAACTAGCTTTTTGGAAAACATTTTTTTTTGTTGCATTTCTGATGATCTTTTTTAAGAACGGACTTTTTGATCTTCTGGATGTCAGGCTAGGTTGGTTATCAGGATTTGCACACATAATATATTAAGGAGGTTTACCAAGGTTAGAGACAGATTCCTCGCTGAGTAAGCTTACCCAGCAAACACCTATCTACAGTAATAGGTTTTCATAATTTTACTATGCCCCATTTTGGGGTAGGAAGGGATTGTATTTTTGCCCCAAGGGGCTATCCAGTTGATCCCTTCCCTTCCTGGCACTGGCCACACCCCTTCACTGGCATACACTTTGACGTATGCACAGGGAGGCACATGAGTACATGCCCCATTATAGTCAATGGGGTGACCTTCCTGCGTAGATTTCCTTATGGTAATTAGCATTGGGAGGATAATTAAGGCCAGTGTCTGATTAACACATCTATTGTTAGCCATGCACTAGACATAATTACCCTCCCAGTTCTAATCTGTATAGAAAATTCACAACATTGAATATAATGGGGTACGCACTCACGCACCTCTCTGTGCACACATCACAGCGTGTGCCATCATGAGGATGGGGCCAGCACCGAGAAGGGAAGGGATCAGCTGGATGGCTCCTCAGGGCAAAAATACAGTCTCTTACCACCCGTAGATGGGCACAGTAAAATTATGAAAACCTACTAGACAGGTTTTCATAGGGTAAACTTTCTCACAGAGGAAGCTGTTGCCGTAGCAATAAAAAATTTATAAATTCCTTTAAATCCATATATTCCCAATTCGATGAGGTAATGTAGCCAAATGGTTACTGTGCAGAGCTGTGAACCTACACATCCGGGTTTGAATCCCACCAGAACCATAAGTACTTCTCGTAACTTTGAGCAAGTCATTTCATGACACCACTGAAAACAAGATGTGGTGCCTTGCCTGGGCTATCCTGGATAAATACATTGTCAAAAAAATTTGCTGAATAGCTGACCATGTTCTGTATAGTTTGTTAAATTTTGTATTTCTTGACAAGTATGTTTGCTTGTTGCATTTATTTCAGCAGTAGTTAATACAGGAGGTTTGTATTCTATCAAAATACAGGATTTATACATTTTTTAGCATGCATTTGTGGTTTCCAGTCAAGTAGGAAATGAAACACATATCCTAGAGCATAAAATAATTTAAAACTATCCATAGATTTTCTTGGGGTGAGCTGAGCCGTGAATACATTTTTGGCTAATCCTTAAGCTTGCTTTTTTTTTTTATTATAATACAGTTCCAATTATGTTGTGCATATTAGCCTGGGAAGATAAAATGAAAGAGGCACTTAAAATGAAAAGGATTTAGACACTGATGTCCCCCTTCTGTACTGGAGCCTAATTATTTTTATCTTAGCCTGTAACTGTTTCTGCTAATTCATTTAGAGGATTTTGGTCAAGGCTGTTAATACATGTGCTGTGCATAAATTGAACACAAAGCCAGTAACTAAAAAGAGGTCTGCAGGAGTTCATGAATGCAGAACAGTCACACAGCATCAGTGAATATTTCACCGATGATCAGAAGGTTAATGAGCCGTTTATATGATCTCAATGCTGTTGTAATTTTTAAACTTCAGGAGTACAACTTATAACAACCTCATCCTTCATAAGAACATATTAATAATTGGATTAATACAGTATGTTGCTGATAAAATGTCCCAGTATTAAGATTTTTTTTTTTCATTTCATTTACTTTAGTGGTAGTTCCAAGTCAACAGCCCAGTGCAACAGGGAGCTTGGGAAGACATGCAGGATGCTGGGATGCATAGGGAGGGGGGTTCTCCAGTAAATGAAAGGAGGTACTGTTACCTCACTGTGGGTCCATGGCGAATCCGCCCCTGGAATACTGTATCCAGATCTGGAGGCCACACCTGAAAAAAGATAAGGGCCTTGTAGAGTCTGTCCAGAGGTTAGCTTCAAAACTGATACATGGTCAGAAGAGAAAAACATGTGGAGAGCATCTGGCAAGTTGGAACATGTACTCGCTGGAGGCCAGGAGGGAGAGGGATGACATATGAATGTACAGAAAGTGCCAGCAGAAGGCCTGGTAGTCTGTCAAGTCATCATATTGCAGAGTCCAAGCAGAAACTAAGGATTTCACCCCCAGCTGCAATACCCCCCACACACACACACACACACAATATCTATTCCATCCTCTCCAGGTCTCGTCCTGAACTTCCTCTTTACCATGTCCCAGCCCCTTTTGAAGCTCTCCATTGTCTCCTGTGAGACCACCTCCTCAGGGAGCTTGTTTCACCTTGCAGCCACCCTCTATGTGAAGAAATGTCTCCTGAACTCTCTTTCCCCTAGACCTCCTCCCTCCAGCTTAAGGCAGTGTCCCCTCGTAGTTTTATTGCTACATAGACTGAAGAAGCTCTCTTTCCTCACCACCTTAATGCCCTTCATATACTTAAAGGTCTCAATCATATCTCCCTTCTCCCTCCCTCCACCAGGGAGTACATATTCAGGTTCTCCAGCCTCTCCTTATATGTCCTGCCTTGCTGACCTTTAACCATCTTTTGTCACCCTCCTCTGGACCACCTCTAGTACGTTAATGTCCTCTTTCAGGTAGGGATGCAGTACTGCACACTATACTCTAGATGCGGCCGCCCCAACGATCTTACTGTAATGGCAGTATTACTTCCTCCTGCTTGCTACTGATCCCAGCATTCTGTTGGCTTTTGCTGCCACCTTTCTGCAATGTAAGGAGTACTTCAGGTCACTAGTGATCATTACCCCCAGGTCATTCCCTTCCTCATATTGACAGAATCCAATACATACCTGAGGTGAATAAACAGAGTGGGGTGTCATGTCCTGTTCTAGGGTAGTGAGAGATTAACAACGAGTGGGCATGATGATAAGCTGGTGAGAGGTAGGTTCAGGAAGGACATGAGGAAATGTTTTCTTTTCTGAAAAGAGTGGTGGGTGGATGGATGGAACAGCCTGCCCATGAATGTGGTAAACACCAAGATGGTGACAGGTGTTAAAGAGTGTGGGATAACTACAAGGGGTTGGTGAAGGCAAAAGAAGGTAAGGGTGTGGGGCCTGGAGGTGGGGGAAGGGGCCGAGCTGCCACGGAAACGTTTGGCCTTGTCACATGAAACCTTTCTGTGTTTCAGTTTTGATTTTTTTTTTTTAAACGTAGAAACATAGAGTTTGTCGGCAGATAAGGACCACATGACCCACCAAGTCTGCCCTTATTTCCCCATCTACAGTATCACCACAAACCCTACCTGATCTCCAGCTTTTATTTTATTTGATGACCTGGTTATTGCATAAGCAACCTTGCCGATTTTCATTCACAACCAGAAAATTAACATTCAAAGCACATAACCATACATTAATTAAAACATGTACAAGCAAAAATAATTCTCAAAGTCTTGTTTTAAAAGAGTACAAACGACTGGCCTGGTGAAGTATCAGTACCACTATGACATGCTACTCCAGTGACCTGGGTTCTGGGGCGAACTTTAGGTTATCAGAGGTTGGCTGGGGTGTGGGAGGATTGCACGTCTAAAGGATGCCATCCTGTCACGGGTGGGGAGGGACGGGTCTCCCATAGTATGCCAGACACCACGTGGTGGCCAGGTGTCTCAGCAGTCTTGAGGCCTAGCAAGGGTTAGAATGCCAAAAGATTTTGTGCGTCATTGCACATCAAACATCTCGATGGAGAAAACACTTTCTCGGGAGGGATGACAGACAGCTCCCCACAGGCCTGGCACCCCCCCTGACTGGGCACCCCATACTGAAGCCTGCTTCAGGAGGACCTGGCGAGCCCTTCTGTCCCCGCAAGGAGGGGTATGTGTGGGCGTATCTTGGAATTTAGTCCGAGGGATGGTGCATGATTGGGCTGTGGGCCGTCCAGAAGATGGCTGCAAGAGTGAAGGAGCATAAATTCAGTAATAAAATTGGGAGGAAAACAAGAGTACAACCGAGTGCAATTTTAAGACTTTAGCAACACCGCTAACAATTATTTCTTTAATATTTAGTTTGGGATCCTTCTTAATTGAAACAGCAAGAGTAAAACAGCAGTCTGTTTTCTACTCAACACTAATAAATCACCTGTCTGTAATGGTGTCACATCCTAATGAATTGTCTTGTTGAACGTTTTCCGTATCATTTATTGTAGTGACACATGCTAGTTTTCCTCCTAATCTAGTGATTCATTGCAGTATTAAAAGGCATTACTTCAGACGGTAAGTGAAAAGCAACATTAAGTATATCTACCATGGGTTTGTGTCATGACTGTTTCCAGTAGTGTGATAAATAATGTATAAATACAGCCACTGCAGAGATCATCTATGCCTGTTAGCATTCATTAAACATTACTGCAGAAATGCAAATTTATTTAATTCATTCGTTTATTGTAGTCATTTGTTTACTAGGTAAGTGTACTGGACAAAAGCACTTTTTTAGACACAACCCGAGCCACAAGGCAGCGCAACACAAAATGATAGATGAAAAAATACTTACCGTGGGTGCATCCTTGATATACTATACCTATATGCAGATTAACAAGTGAAAGTAGGGCAGTCAAAGAAGTCATTATATATAATTATACAAATATATTTATTATATTATATATATATATACACATACATATATATATATATATATATATAATTTGTTGTCAGACTTTTTTGATTCCTTCTTGCTCTGAGGTGCTAGCTGCCCTACCCTTACCCCTTCCTCTTTGGCAGTTCCCCTCTGCACTACCCCCACTCTCGGACAGTTTCGAAGATTGGAAAGCACCAAGAATTGTGTCATGGAGATCAACTAGAGCAAGTTTTCAGTTTGTTTTTTTAGTATTGTAGCAGTCTGCTGGTGTCAGATCAAACCACTGCTCAGTATCATGCAATGGCTTTGATGTGACCTTGGTGGACCTCTAAAATACTAAAATAAATAAAAAAAAGCTCAAAGTTAGTTTAAAGCCACTTCCATTGACACCTCTGGAATATGCCCCCATGCTCTCCAAACTAAAACATCACAAAACATCTGAGCACAGGGGCGAAGCTGTGGTGACTCAGTAACCAGGAAGAGAAAGGGATTAGCAGGAAGTGAAAGGGATCAGGTAAACAGCGGCTTAGAGCAAGAATTAACAATTCTTTCCCCTCCTTAAAAAAAAAAAAAAGCAAAATTCTGCAAATATGCCTGTTTAAGTCCATAGGGGGTAAGCTACTGGAGGGGCTTTGGAGGAGATTTTTTGAATGTGAGCATGATTGATACTCTCTAATTAATCTTTATAAATGGCAACAAATGTCTCAAAACTTAATTGGCCGAGAGACTTCACTTTACCGTGCATTAAATTCCTAGCACCTCATGGTCAGGTGCCTGATTTCATTACCAAAGCAAAAAAGTCTAATTTACCTACAAAATCAGGGACAACTGCATGAATATATTTTGTTATTTAACATGCATTTAAGCCAATAATTTATGTAAAAAAATATTAAAAATGTTTCTATTTACATTAATACAAAAGAGCAGCAAGAAATTTTATAAGCACAATAAGCCACTCCAGGGTGTGCATTAGAGGATTTGAACACACTTCCCAGGGCCCTAAGGATGCTCGGCCTTTGGCCTCATACGTCACACTCTTGGAGTGTGCATTAAAATCTTTTGGTTTATTGCGTAGTTACCAGCTGATAAACATGAGCCCCGTATTTCTGACACTAACCCAGTTACACAAAACACCATTCTGAAAGAAGACTCCAGGTGTAGGCAAACTGTGGCCATTCCTCCTAACAATTCTTAGTTTTGAAACAATGGCAGCTGCCAGCTAAAAATTACTAACTAATATTATATAAAGGGTCTGAGAAGTGGGGCTTCTTGATTGGCTGTAAGCATTCTGTCAGTGTTGTGTTAATCTTTGGGCAGCATACATGTAGAGCGCAATCACATGCTGAACAAGTGACAACACTAGTTATAATACCCACTTTTATTATAATACAATAAGGCACTCCCAGGGGTAATGTTAATGGTCAGTTAATCACCCTCTAGGGGCAAGCCCCTAAAGGGTGAGTAACAGACCACTACCCTTACCTCTGGTTCTACCGTATTGCATAATTAGCATACAGTGCTTATTGAAACTGTAGTGAACGGGATAGGCACACTGAGCTGGAGCTCTGTGTGACCCGGGGAAGGGATACACCAGGGAGTGAAATAATAATAACCAACTGACAACAATAGGTGCGTGAACATGTGCAATAAAATCACAATACAGGTAACGAATTACAGAGAAAGACAAAAACAACGTAAAAAGTGTACATGTAAATTGGTTATGGGGTAACTAGGTTGAGAGCTGAAAGACTGCCACCAGTGTGGGGCAACATATTTGTATAGAACCATTGAGGTGTAAAATTCTGATTACAGAGTACACTCTGTTGTACACTGTACAACTGTGTAGGCAAAAACGAAGTAAAATAGCAGGGGGTGGGGATTGTACACGGGTTGTTGTAATGTGGAGAGAAGAAGAAGGCACTGCCTTGCTGCAGGCGCATTCTTTAATGATGATGTGTGTCAGTATGAGTGGATTGAGAGTGAAGGGAGGGAGAGAGAGATGGAAGGAGAGGACACCATGTTCTCAACATATTTAACCTCTGGCACCAGCTCTGTGCTCTCAGTACGCAACTTTGCATCTTTTTCAACAGTTTTCTGATGCTTTCCACTTCTCCTTCTCTTATCTGAATGATTATAGATGAAGGGAACACTCCTGACCAATCAGAGTACTCCTTTCCTCTGCACATGAGACAGCCTTATTTTGTGAAGAGGATCTCATGCCAGCTGCCCTGGAAATGGGGACGTTCCAGTAAGGGGATTTAAACAATTCATATATTATTGCTCAAGCTCATTCAGTAATATACAGTATTAGTACTGCTGTGGAGACCACCCTTACGCTTAAGGTTGTAAGAGTGGTCTCACTTTCATTCTTAGGGTATCAGAACTGCTCACCTGTAGTTTGCACTCCTCATACCCTACGAATGTGCGTGAGACCACGCTTAAGAGTGGTCTCCATAGTAGTATTAACACAATAATCAAACCTTGGCTCTGGCTCTTTGTTTCCTTTCAGACCACTATCTTTAAAAATGTGTCATTATCCATGGCAAAAAGTATCATTCTTCAAAATACCTTCTTCTTAATTACCCTTCTTAAAGACCTAGTATACTGCCTAAAACTAATAGTTTTTAAAAGCAGTCAACTGTTAACCTTTTATACGTGAGTTACTTTTTCTATTCCCTTTGGTTAATTAGATTATTTTAGTACTGTAGGTGTGATGTGGGGAACAGCACTCTGCGTGGCAGCTGACATGTCTAGCTGTGTTCCTCCCATTACATCATCACCATTGTCACCTCACTGACTGTGACATCACAGATGCTCAAGAAGAGCCACTCAGAAGCTCAAGATCAGTCACCTGTGATGTCACAGTCAGTGAGGTCACAGTGCTGATGATGTAGTGGGGGACTAGAACTAGATATGTCAGCTGCCAGGCAGAGTGTTATTCTGCACACCCTGTGTAATACTATCAGATGGAACATTTTCTAATTAGCAAAAGAAAAAAACAGTTCAGAAATAAAAAGTTACAAGTAACTACTTCTTAAAATATGTAACATTTTTCTGTCTGCTATATTTGGTTCTACTAGCTCTTTAATTCTTCCCTCTCCTTCACTTGCTGCATGAGAAATCTTGGTGCAGTTTCCTTAAAGGACAGAGGGTGGCTAGTAATATTAGACATACAGTTAAAGAGCTACCGACGCCTCAAAGAAAACTTTGAAAAACATAAAATTTGGTACAATTCAGCTTGCATTCCATATATATTCTATATATTTCTCTTCCCCATTATTTCGTACTGAGTAAGTTTGCATGAATACATGATCTTTATCCCTTAACGTTCATCTGCCTCTATAGCTTACTCCCAACTTCAAGTCATAATCTTCTGTTGTGACATCATGATGTGTTGCCATGAGAGGAACTGTGATGTCACAAGCAGTGCGTTATGACCTCAGGTAGGGAGAAAGCAACAGAAATAGATGAACTCTTCAGGTACAAAGGTTTTGTTTTAATGCAAATGACCTCAGTAATAAATAATGGGGAGGAGGAATACATAACTAACCTGAAATACAAGCTGAACTATGTCTAAATATTACTGTTAAAGTTGTCTTGAAGGTGTCAGATGCGCTTTAACTTGATTGACCTTGCTAACCTAGGCTGAGGGATCCCACAAGCATTAGATGGAGAAAAGGCTTTCCACCAGGTTGAGCTGGACTCAATCCATGAAGTTCTTAAAAAAAAAAAAAAAACTTGGCCTGGGTTCTAACTGTAGGAAATGGATTAACCTGTTGTATTCAGTTGCCAAAGCTCAGATTAAAAACAAGACTCCTGCCTGGCCATTGCAAACAGTGTACTTCTCCCTTCCTTCACCTGTGATGCAACTTACCTGATGTCATTAAAGGAACCTGAAATGGCCAGGCTCAGCATGCTCTACAATTTAATCAGTTGCTTTGTAGTTGGTATTCCCAAAAAACAGAGGCCTCAACTAACGAGTCTTGGTGGAGTTAAATTGGCCCACATTCCAGGGTCAGTTGCAATATGCACTACAAAACCTGACCTTTAAAGAGCAACTGACACATTCTGGGCAGGTAGCTGATACTAAGGAGTTGCCTGCCCGAGGCGCTAATTAAACCTACTTTTGAATTATTTTAAGTAATAAAGAGCAATTTATAGTTATATGCCCGGCTTGTAACTTCCAAGCACGAATCAAGTGGCCACCTAGTGCTGCGGCCCCACACCTAAAAATAACATTTTGAAGACATGAAGTAGGGGACAACATGGCAGGTGTGCTACATATAGAAACAATGAACCCAGGGAGGGGGACTCTCTGAACATGCATAGTTTCTTTGCTGCTAGTTACACATGTTAGGGCTGTACTGTACAGTATATCATACATTAGCCTCATATGTGTATAACTGGTAGCAAAGAAACTGTATGTATGTTCAGAGGGTCCCCCTTCCCAATTTCATTGTTCTTTATATAGTGTACCTGCAGTCCCGTCCTGCACTTCACATCATCGGAGTGCTGTTTTTAGGGGCAGGGCTGCAATGCTTGGTGGCCACTCAGATGTTAGAAGCCGAGAATATACATAACTGTAAGTTGCTCGTTTATTACCTAAATAAAAGATTCCAAAGTAGGCTTAATTAGCTCCTCGGACAGGTAACTCCATAGTATGAGTTGCCTGCCCAAGACCTCAGACTGTGGGAGCTACTCTAAGTTGCTTACAAGGACACTGTCAGCTTTGAGCTCATTGTTTAGCCCCCCCCTGCAGCCATCTGTAGCATTAGACTTCCTATATACAGTGCTTGATTGACACAAAAGTTTTGATAATATTTTTTACATTTACCTGACCCATCTTAATACCCGGCAGCCTGCAGCTCCTGTTCATGCACTTGCAACATGGCGCCAAAGACGTCGGCCTGCTGGCACAATGGTAGTGCTGTTGTTTGTGACACCAATGACCCAGGTTTTGGAATGAGCCAGGATCACCATGGGTCGGCCAGGTGAGGAAGATCGAGTGTCCCACTGGATGCTCCCCTCCTCCAGGGAGGGAGGGAAGGAAGGACACTGCCGACACTTGACCACCACCTGCGTGACCGCAGGTGAGAGTGCAGACTAGGAAGTAGGGACAGCTGATTGGCTGGATGGATGTGCACGCCTTGCATGCGCATGTCTGTTAGCCAGTGTTCTTTTGGGGGGGGGGTCTAAGAAAACTGCAGTTTTACCTTATGACAGCTCTGGGTGGCCCACTGACCCTGCACCCTGTTAACCTCAGCTCAAGCTGCGTGTACCAAAAGAAGCCTATCCATGGGAACTGGTCCAGCCTGAGGACCTCCACCATGGGAAGAGGATACCACGGGGAGCTACCCTTCTGGTGGAGATAAGTTGTGGTAGGTGGCGGGGGTGATGGGCTTCGGGGCTCCCCAGAGCTCCAAGAAGGACAGCAGCTGGCTGGGGGAAATAAACAGAAAAAGAAAAAAAAACATGGCGCCAAAGCACCTGTAAACTTGTGCATGCATGAGTTCGAATTTTCCAAGTGATGTTAGCAGAAGTAATTCCCTAAATGTTGACAGTGTCCTGAGTACCAGAAAGTGACTCAAGTGCTCTAACATGTTTAATTGATGTTTAAAATCTAAAGCCATGACTCTGGACCTGGGCATTAGCATCCATGCTACCATAAAGGAAATCACTCTTGTTGCAGGTATCACTTCACAGATTCCAACTCGTATTTATTGCTGATGTCTCTGCATCTCCTCATGTCTTAGAGATTACCTCCTTCTTGAAGGAGAGTGCTAGAACAACACAAAATGAGCATAACTGCAAGATATGGGGAGGTCACCACAGGAATGAGGCAGTTTCTTGGGCTCTTCCACTCCTCATATGGGGCCCCACCAAGGAGGATTCGTACAAGGCCTCAAGATCACTAGGGCCAGCGCTGCATGTGAGCTGCATCCTTCCTCCTCTGCCATGTCTGTAGTGAGCATTAGATGTCTCCCTGTAATCAGTTGTCAAGACATAGGAAGATCAGGCAACATGTATGCCCATCTCACGTCAGTAAGATGAAGCCTTCTTTGTTAGTTTTTCATAGAACATCAAAAAAGTCAACAATGTTATGCTGCCACAAGGGAGTGATGATGTGGTTGGGGACACAGAATGTCATACACCAAATGAGAGCAGGTTTTTCCTCCCCATCATAGGTCCCTCAAACAACAGTTGTCTTGGGCCAGTCTTGTCCATGCCAGCCTAGGGGAGGGCAGGACTTTTCATGGCCAACTGCAACATCCTGTGCCTACCTGGTCACAGTAGGAAGTGCGACATTCCCCCACCCCCCAGGCGTGTGAGTGCAGCATCCACAGCACACCCCAGACCCCAGTAGGAGGTGATCAAGTAGCTTGATGGCTTCCTCCTCTCCTCTTCAGAGCTGGCAAGAGTAGGAGGTGCTCATGTAGCTTAGTGGCTTTGTTCCTCCCCGGGGCCCATGACTACAGGCTCCACAGCACCCTCCAGCCCAGAGCAGTTGAACAGCCGCACATTGCCATCCCAGGTTGTGTACATGGGCGTGCAGGGTGCTCTGCCTGCACCGCTGGGCTGGACCCTTTTTTTATTTTATGTCCCGGCCCACCATCTGTCTTGCAGTGATATATCTTGGTCACGCCAAAGGAATCCTAGCTATCATATAGATGGCAGCGAAGTTTTTTGTCCCACGCTTTTCCCCAGTCCCTCTCCAGGTGTGGGCCAGTACCTGTGTCGGCCTCGGTCATGCACAGTATCCCATCATTGCAGCAACAAGCTCCTTGGCCCAGTCATAGGGGTCACTGGTGACAGAACCCGATGCCAGCCGTTCCTGGCTGAGACGCACCGCCATGTGGCAGCTGTCTCGGCCAAGTCTGACCCTTAACCTGATGTACTGAATTTTTTCCTGAACCTGGGTCTTCCACACAGCAGTGCTAGGCATTGGAGCAGCTGGGCCAGATCCTTTTTTAATTTATTTTCATATATGTTCTGTTTTCTCCATCAACTTGCATGTCCAAAGCATGGGTCAGTTGTTTCAACCTTAGGAAAATTGGGTGCATCATCCTTGCTCTCTCCTCCTACTTCCTTTATTCTTAAAGCAGCAGTGCAATAAAAGAGGACAAAATAATTTGACCTTACCTTTTTTTTTCACTCTAAAAGATTCTAAGTATCTCCCAGTTTTATATGGTGATAAAATGTAGTTCCACTGAATTTTGAGTAGTTTTCTTAATGTTTTCCTTTAGTTTTTTTCTCATGAAAAAATGACGGCTGCCACAGTTGGCTTAGAAAAATCATTGTAAAGCTGCTGCCAGGACTGAGAAAATAACAAAAATTCTTGGTGTGAAGCATTGAAAGTACCTAGAAATGTAGATTGGACAGGTATGCCAGTATTTGGATTAATTGTAACTGAAACTAGCGTTCTGGAAAAACATTTTTCATTGCACTGCAGCTTTAAGATGAAGTTAAACCACGGTAGTAACATTTAGAATTGGCGGGTAGGTGTAATTGATATTACCGTGACTGTAGAAGATATTACTCATTCTACTTTTTCCATTAATGCCAATAGTTTTAACAGTCTCTCTCTCTCTCTCACTTCTCAAAATGAAGTTTGCTTGAACTGCAATGTATCAATAGTTATTTAATCACTCATTTTGTTCAGATTCTCAACAGCTGCTTATTGTCTCGTGTTCTAACTTAACATTTTCTCTCTATAGCTTCACAGTGTGTGTTCTGCATATTCCCGGGGGGGGGCGCTGTTCCTATGTCTTTTTTCTCTCTTTCACTTGGAACATTTTCAGATGCATCTCTTTGAAAAATACTGCATAAAAGTGTATTATGTAAATGAATGACTGAATGGGAAAGTGTGCCTGTTCGCAAATGATACAAAGATCTGCAATAGGGTGGACACACCAGGAGGGGATGGAGCACATGACAGAGGACCTGTTAAAGCTAGAGGGGTGGTCAGAGAGATGGCAGCTGAGATTTAATGCCAAGAAGTGCAGGATAATGCACATAGGGTGCAAGAACCCAAAGGTCACATACACATTGGGAGGGGAGTATGTTTTGGTTAAGGATCAGGAGAGGGACCTAGGGATTATCATCTCGGATGACCTTAAGGAGGCAAACCAGTGTAATAAAGCAGTTGGGAAGGCAAGTGGTATGCTGACATGCATAGAGAGGGGAGGGGTATTACTAGCAGGAGGGGGGAGGTGATAATGCCTCTATACAAGTCCATGGTACGGCCACACCTTGAGTATGGGGTGCAGTTCTGGAGATCTCACCTTCAAAGGGATAGGGATAGGGTGGAGAGAGTCCAGAGGAGAATGACCAGAATGGTGCATGGTATGCATCAGAGGTCTTGTGAAGAGAGGATGGAGGAGCTTGATATGTATCCCCTGGAGACCAGGAGGGAGAGGGAGGATATGACTGAGCCTTTTAAATACCTGGAGGGAATAAACAAGGTGAGGGAAGGGAGTATCTTCAAGATGAAGGAAAATCCCAAGACTAGGTGGCACAACTTTAAGCTGAAGGGTAGAAAATTCAGAGGACGTCGGAGAGGGCACTACTTTACTGAGAGGGTGGTAGCCCCTGGAATATGCTTCTAGAGGAGGTGGTGGAGGCAAAAACAGTGAGAGGGTTCAAGATAGCATAGGATATCTACATGGGTTTAAACAAGAGAGGGAAGGATGGGTACCCTAATGGAAAAAAGGGGGTTGGAAGCATTATTGGGTGGGGTGAGAACATGTGCGGGGCAAAGCGTGGATTGGGTCAGGGCTACATATGGGGTGGGGATGAGGGCAGACTGGATGGGTTCTTTGCTGCCAGCAAACCTCTGTGACGCTATGAAATATTGTCTAACTGAATGCTGGGGTGCATTAAGGGGGGTAGGGACCAGCAGGACATGGTGAGTAATCCTGCTACTTTACAAGGCCCTGGTTGCACCCCACCTGTCTGCAGTTGTGGGCTCTGTAATACAAAGAGGACACTGAGGTGGTTGAAAGAGTTCAGCTCAGGGTCACCAAAAAAAATCCGCGGGGGGTGGAACAAGAGCATGGAGGAGCGGCTGGCAGCCACTAACATGCTCTCCTTGGGAAAAGGAGGAGGCTGGGGGCGGCATGATCTCAGTCTTCCACATATGGAAGGGTATCGTCACGACTGAACAGTGATGTTTCGTGTTCCAGCAGGACATGGGGACCCGCCTTGAAGCTCAGAGGTGGTTAATTCAGGGGTAATAATATGAGGTATTCCCCCCCCACACACACCGAGGCTGCTGAACCCAGGTAGTAGCCTACCAGTGAGGACAGTGGACATAAAGACAATAAAGGCCTCCAAGGTAAGCCTAGACAAATGTCTACTTACCAAGGGAATCACTGGATACCCTGGGTAGTAGGGCAGGTAGAGAAGTAAAAAAGCCAAAAAAGGTTTGCACAAACTAAGTCAACGAACACCGTGACCACAAATATACTTTTTAAAGTTATTTTTATTGCTCACCATTAAAAGTTACAGTTCACAGAGAAAGGTCACTCCCACAGCCTGGCAAAAAAGACCTGGCGGCGTTTCATAACTACCTCTGGCACTTTGTCAAGCGAGCCTATTTTGGCCTTTTTATTGATGTATTTTAGTCCACGCACCTTATTTTCTTGGCAAGCTTTCTTTGTATGTTGCAGGTAGATAAGTCCCTATAAATCAGTACATTTTTCCAGATCGTATTTACACAGCTCTGCTTTTTGAAGCACTGGGGTCAAGTACGATGGACCTAGAGTCCCTTACTACCTTAAATGACTGTGTTATCATGCAGAAGCTCGGAAGTGACAAACATTATCAGTGTATCAAATTGTTTTAACAACTGCATAAAAATGCAGTAATGTACATGCTGGTAAGTTGCAAAGCTGACATCTGCACTGAATGGTTATAAGGTGTGACATAAGTAGTGGATGTTTTTAAGCCTGTAGAGATTGAGGTTGTCATTCACCATAGCAACGGTCCATTGGTTCTAAATTTTGTCAGCAGCAGTACATTCCTCGACCACTGTGAGAAAGTAGTTGTATTCTGTAAAAGTAAGAAATACAGTTGTTTGATGGTTTAATCCCTTCTCTTTCCACACTTGTAAACTGGTACATTTGTCTGAGCCTCTTCTTGGAGAAGTAGGCAAAATATTTTTAAAGGGTGACACTTGTCCTACCCCCACCCCCCCAATTAGGCTTTTCAGCCTAAAAAATAATGCATCCATTACCTCTGTGTAATAAAATATCTTCCAACGTGTCCGCTGTAATGTAAACACGGCCAGAGCAGTATGGGTCCACACTGCTCCGCTGTATCACTTATACATTGGAGCAGTACTGAGCGTGTCAAACGGTACTGCACTGCTCCAGCTGTGTTTACACTGTGGCAGATACATTGGAAGGCATATTATTACACAGAGATAATGGGCAAAGTATATTTTAGGCTGAAAAGCCTAATCAATGGGGGTTGTGGTTTGGGAGGTGGGGGGATGCTGGAAGCACAAGTGTTGTCCTTTAATGTAGTTTTCCTCCACAGACTAATAAAATAGCTTGTAGCTTTTGTTCAGGGGAAGGGGGATCAGAAACTCTGTTTTTTTTGCCAGCCCAGTGGAGAGGCAGGTAGAGACACTGGCTGCCCCCTTCATCTGCCACACTAGCGTCTAGGGTTCAAAATAGACCAGGGTCCCATGGGGCTGGCCAGAGGAGGGGAGAATCGAATGTCCTTAGAAAGCTCTGCTCCTTTGTGGGGGTTGGGGTTAGTGCATGATGTCATTAATAATTTTAAATGGCCAGTTGCTATTTTTTATTTCTGAAGAATTTTTCTTTTTCCATTTGCTCATTAGAATATTTTGTGTCTTGTAGTATGGGGGTGGGTGGGGGAAAGAGTAGTCCTTTACCTGGCAGCAGAGCTGACTATCTAGTTCTTTTCCTCTTCATACCTCATTCGCATTGTGACTTCACTCATTTTGACATCACAAGTGATCCATCTGGCAGTGGGTGAGGGTTTTTTCTTTGTCATTTGTGCGTGATGTCATAATGAGAAAACAGTGCTGATTAAATATGAAAGGAAATGGAACCGGATATGTCCGCCTCCAGGTACAGTAGAGTACTGTTCTAGTACAGTAGAACCTCCAGGTAGAGTACTGTTCCTGTACAGTAGAGCCTCCAGGTACAGTAGAGTACTGTTCCTGTACAGTAGAGCCTCCAGGTACAGTAGAGGGCTGCTCCAGTACAGTAGAGCCTCAATGTACAGTAGAGCCTCCAGGTATAGTAGGGTACTGTTCCAGTACAGTAGAGCCTCCAGGTGCAGTAGGGTACTGTTCCAGTGCAGTAGAGCCTCCAGGTACATTAGAGTACTGTTCCAGTGCAGTAGCGCCCCCAGGTACAGTAGAGTACTGTTCCAGTACAGTAGAGCCTCCAGGTACAGTAGAGTACTATTCCAGTGCAGTAGAGCCTCCAGGTACAGTAGGATACTCTTCCACTGCAGTAGAACATCCAGGTACAGTAGAGCACTGTCCCAGTGCAGCAGAGCCTCCAGGTACAGGAGAGTACTGTTCCAGTGCAGTAGAGCCTCCAAGTACAGTAGAGTACTGTTCCATTACAGTAGAGCCTCCAGGTGTAGTAGAATACTGCTCCAGTAGAGTAGAGCCTCCAGGTGCAGTAGAGTGCTGTTCCAGTACAGTAGAACTTCCAGGTGCAGTAGAGTACTGTTCCAGTTCAGTAGAGCATCCAGGTACAGTAGAATACTTTCCCAGTGCAGCAGAGCCTCCAGGTACAGTAGAGTACTATTCCAGTGCAGTAGAGCCTCCAAGTACAGTAGAGTGCTGTTTCAGTACAGTAGAGCCTCCAAGTACAGTAGAGTACTGTTCCATTACAGTAGAGCCTCCAAGTGTAGTAGAATACTGCTCCAGTAGAGTAGAGCCTCCAAGTGCAGTAGAGTACTGTTCCAGTACAATTGAACTTCCAGGTGCAGTAGAGTACTGTTCCAGTTCAGTAGAGCCTCCAGGTACAGTACTGTTCCAGAACAGTAGAGCTTCCGAGTACAGTAGAGTACTGTTCCACTACTATAGAGCCTCCAGGTACGGCACAGTACTGTTCCAGTACAGTAGAGCCTCCAGGTACAGTAAAGTACTGTTCCAGTACAGTAGAGCCTCCAGTACAGTAGAGCCTCCAAGTACAGTAGGGTACTGTTCCGGTACAGTAGAGCCTCCAAATACAGTAGAGTACTATAGTGTAAAGTGGAGTGTTGTTCTGTATAGAATTCCATTCTTTTCAAAATGCTGTTCTACCACAGTTCCAAGGTCATGGAATGCTGTTCTACCCTACTGTGGTTGAACAGTATTCTAGAACCTCTAGAGACTGCATGAGTTTCATTTTGAAAGCAAAGGAACTCACAAAATACATTTTTCACACAGTACTATACACTGTAAAAAATACAGGATGAGCAACTCTATGCAGAACCAGTGTGTTTTGCCACCTCGGGGTTCTGATTACCATGGGCTACTCGAGCTTCGCTGTCAAGGTCAGGGGGAACCAGAATACCTTTGTGGTGGAACACACTGGTTCTGCATAGTTGCCCATCCAGTATTCTCTATGTTCCAGTACAGTAGAGCATCCTGGTGCAGTAGAGTACTGTTCCAGTACAGTAGAACCTCCAGGTACAGTAGAGTTATGTTCCAGTACAGTAGAGCCTCCAGGTGCAGTAGAGTACTGTTCCAGTGCAGTAGAGCTTCCTGGTGCAGTAGAGTACTGTTCTAGTACAGTAGAGCTTCCAAGTACAGTAGAGCCTCCAGGTACAGTAGGGTACTGTTCTAGTACAGTAGAGTTTCCAGGTGCAATAGAGTACTGTAGATCAAGTAGAGTCTACAGCAAGAAGGTGGGTAGAAAAAATGGGCAACCTGGGTGGACCAAGTTGCCCTTATCCTCCATCAGATTCTGTGTCTCTGTGTTTCTATCATGCCAAGTAGTGTCAAATAGAAATCTAATTCCTAAAATAATAAACTACTTCAGATATAAAAAAAAATAGTTGATTACATTTAAATTTGATATTAAATTTCATATTAATTTCTGGCAGTTTCCTAGCTCTTTAAAACCTACATTTGCAAGGTAAACTGGATGATTGCAGTGGCATTTTGGATTCACTACTGGCTACATGTGATCAGTCTCCAAGGTAGACCTAAACAGATTGCATATCCGTTATTTAATCTGGATAAATAGTACAGATGAAATGCTGTGATTATTGTTGGAGTGCACCAACATTATTTTTCTTTCAGAGATATAATTATCTGTAGTTCTACATTTGATTATTTAAACACAATCAGAATCTTCCTAATTTAAAGAATTGTTTGTTGCTGTATTGGTCATTGTACGATAAGATGAACAAAGTGGGGGATTTTATACCTTTTATTGGACCAGAGATTTAAATAATTTAAGTTTTTGTATTACACAGAGTAGCTAATTTATTCCCAATTAGGATTTCAAAGACCGTTTTTTTTGTCTCTGAATAATACCAGTTCTACTCTATGTACTTAAAATGGGTTATTTGAGAAGTCTGTCATTTTCTGATGAAGAACCATGTGTAGTTCGAAAGCTTAAATTATTTAAATCTCTTGTTGGACCAATAAAAGTATCAAATCATGCACTTTGTTCATCTAAATTAAAGTACGTCATCTTGGAGAAAACCAGTATTACGTGCAAGAAATAAGGTTCTTGGAGGCAGCTTAAAGGGAAACACCTGAAAACCTAGAGAATGCAGCAGCTGCTGCAGAAATACCAGATTAGGGCTTATAGCAATAAAAGGATATTTTTTTATTACCTGCTACATTCCTGTTTTTACTTTCAAAAAATGGTGCTGTCCGTAATGTCTGCAGAGCTGCGTGTGGCATTCTTACGCACCCCAGGCAGCCTGTGGTGCGCAGGTTATGCTGATGAGGACCACCAAATAATGGCAGAATTCGTAGTCTTCATTAGCATAACTCGCGCGCCAGAAGCCACCTGAGGTGCATGAGATGGCCATGGACGACTTGGCAGACATTACAGACAGAGCAGTTCTATAAAAGTAAAAAACAGAAATGTAGCAGGTAATAAAAAAGTTCCATTTATTGCTGTAAGCCCTAATCAGGCATTTCTGCAGCAGCTGCTACACTCTCTACGTTTTATCGTGTTTCCCTTTAAGTCTTAAATTAAAATTATATTATGTCAAGCATTGAGAGCTAATTTAGTTATCTGTGGGTGACACCATTTAGGATAAGCAATTAGTGCAAGAGTGAATGAATCTTTTTGATGTTAATAAAGCAGCTTTAATTCCAATTTTGCCAGGGTTATGGAAATCCAAGGTAAAAAAATGCATACAGCTTGGCACAGCAATCTGTAAGTGAAATTAGTTTACAGTTTCCTGATTGTGAGATCTGTTTTAGAGCTGCATAGGTACGTTGCATCGACAGTGCAGTTCAACTAAATCCATGTGAGCACACCATGCTCAGAAATGTCTATTATAAAATTGGAATACACCTTGCTGTAATTACTCTATAGACAGGAACTTACAGCATATCTCTAAAATGCATAGCACTGGCCTTCAAAATGTAGTGCAGGTGGCCAGAATGTGTAGCACTTTTTATTTTAAAGAATACTGTCCTTAAGAATAGTTGACCCCATATATTTAGTGCCAAGGAATGTTTCTTTTAAGGTAGTTTAATTTTTAATAGTTTTTGCGTCCAGAAATGGCTTTAAAGTTATGAGGAACGTGTCGGTTTCAGTGCAACTAATGATTAATTACATACAACAGAAGTAATTACGCTGTAGTTACATGTTTGTTGCATGCAACTACATTGCGGGTTGAGTGCAGTTATGGTGTAGTTATGCTGTAACCACAGTGTAGTTAACTGACACGTAAAATAAAGTGCAACCAGAACACCAGTAAATGTTCACAGAACAAGGGTAAGTCTAAGTGTAAAATACATAGCACTGTGCAGAGTGGATAGCAATTGAGAGCTATGCCTTAAAGGACAACACCTGTCCCGTCAACACCACACACACACCCAAACCAAAACCCACTGATTAGGCTTTTCAGCCAAATAAATAATGTTTTAGTTACCTCTGTGGCCTTATATGTGATCCAGTGCAATAGCCATAATGTAAAGAGTGCCGGAACAGCGTGGCACCATTTTACATTTTCAGTTTGGCTCCGCTCACTGTATTACTTTAGAAACGTCCATTTCTTCATGGTTACTTGTTGGCTGTATATGTTGGATTCATACTTGGGACGTATTTGAAGGGTGCTAGCACACATTTTGTTTGGAAAACAGCACACCACCACATTAAATTTATTCGTTGTGGGCGTGGCCACAGAGCAGGGAATTTTAAACACTCCAAAACCCTTTATCTCAGGTCAGGAATGAAATATGTTGAAAAGAAAAATGGGCATAGTGATGTTTTTGCCAGAAATACACAGTTACTAAAAAACTAAATTATGAAATTTTTTCCGCTAGCAAACGCTGCTGCTTTAAAACATCATTGGACATCACAGTGACTGTGTATGAGTTTTTATGAATGGCTGTAATCACTGCAGACACATTATAACAACATGAGACAGGCTGCTTATTAAGTAAGAGCTTTGCCACACAATAGAACACTTAATGACTATTATGTTGTTTTTGTTGCAAAATGAGAAGGAAGAGAACAAATTGGGAATAGCATGCTGCCCGGCAGTCAGCATTTTCATTGCTCAGTACGAACTCTTTCAGTATACAGTTTATTAACAAAATTATTGATTGTCTCTGTTTAGATCAGAATGTAAAAGGCCATTTCGAAATGGCATTCCATCACCAGAGACGTAGTTTATGCCCATGAGAATGCATCAGTAGATTGACGGGGATATAAACAACATCACTGCTGATGTCATGTGGTTCCAAATTCACGCTCACCATCTGGATGAAATCAGAAGCAACAAAAGGTTTTTAATAAACTAGAAATGATTACACCAAAATAACATGGAAAGCTACTCTTTATTTACAGTGCAAACCTCTTTATTTATTAAAGCATTTCACCAGGAAAGGCATACTGAGTTTTGAATTAGCTTGTTTCTAGGTGCGTCCTGGGGAGGAAGGGCATCGATACAAGAATAACAGTGTATATACAATGCAATAACAGTGTATATACAGTACAATACAGTGTATATATAGTACAATAACTATATACAGCACAGTACAGTGTATATACAGTATACTAAGTGTATATACAGTACAATACAGTGTATATATAGTGCAGTAACTCTATATACAGCACAGTACAGTGTATATACAGCACAATAACTGTATGTACAGCACAGTACAGTGTATATACAGTACAATAACAGTCTATATACAGTACACTACAGTGTATATATAGTACAATAACTGTATATACAGCACAGTACAGTGTATATACAGTACAATAACAGTGTATATAGAGTACAATACAGTGTATATATAGTACAACTATATACAGCATAGTGCAGTGTATATACAGTACAATACAGTGTATATATACAGTAGTACAATAACTATATACAGCACAGTACAGTGTATATACAGTACAATACAGTGTATATATAGTACAATTATATACAGCATAGTACAGTGTATATACAGTACAATAGTGTATAGTACAATAACTGTATATACAGCACAGTACAGTGTATATACAGCATAGTACAGTGTATATACAGTACAATAGTGTATATACAGTACAATAACTGTGTATATACAGCACAGTACATGTATATACAGTACAATAACAGTGTATATACAGTACAATACAGTGTATATATAGTACAATAACTGTATATACAGCACAGTACAGTGTATATACAGTTCAACCCAGTGTATATATGGTACAATACAGTGTATGTATAGTACAATAACTGTATATACAGCACAGTGCAGTGTATATACAGTACAATAACAGTGTATATACAATACAATACAGTGAACAGTAGTTTCGCTTTTGCAATAAACAGTTATTTACTGCATATACACTCATATACTGGTAAGATACAAGGTAATAGTGCAGCTGAGTCCTCGTGGGTAGTTGAAGTAGAGGCCCAACTCAGAGCAAATTGATGAGAGAATTTAGTCAGGGATCATGGGCAGAGGTCAGGAGGGAATGGGGGAGATTGGGGAGGTAAGGAAGGGGAAATGAGAGGAGGAGGAGGAGGGGATAAGGGAGAGGAGATAAGGGAGGGAGAATGAGGGGTGAGGAGAGGGAGAGGAAAGTGAGGGAAAAAGAGGGGAGAGAGTGAGGGGAGGGAGGAGAGTGAGTGAAGAGGATAGGAAGAACAGGAGAAGGTGGGGGGGAGTGAGGGGGAAGGAGTTGAGTGAAACAATTGGGCGTGGTAACTAGGGACAGTCACATGAGGGGGTGGGGTGGGTACGGAGTTGTGAGGTTAGTGAGTGTTTGGAAGAAGCGGAGCAAATGGGAAGGGGGAGAGAGTTCCAGAGTTTAGGAAAATGGAATGAAAAAGCAGCTTGACCAGCAAGGGCTTTACGAGAGGGGAGCAGGAGGTAGCAATAGTCAGGATTGCGGAGGGATGTGTGTGTGGGGGGGGGGGATAAGTGAGAGAAGAGAGTTCAGAAAGAGAGGGAAGGAGGGAGGACAGTCTGAACTTGGAAGTGAAGGTGGTGCAGTGGGTTAGGCGGTGATGTTTATCAACATAATTTAGGATATGGTTCAGTGTCATTTGGGAATCCATACACAGAGAAAAATAGAATATGATGGCAGATAAGGACCTGCCAGTCCACGTAGTGCTGATGTACACTTACTGCTATACTACAGTAGTGATGTCAGAATGCTGATGTACTACAGCAGTGATATCAGAATGCTGCCGTACCACAGTTGTGATGTCAGAATGCTGCCGTACTGCAGTAGTGATGTCAAAATGCTGCAGTACCACAGTAGTGATGTCAGAATGATGCTGTACCACAGTAGTGATGTCAGAATGCTGCTGTGCCACAGTAGTGATGTCACAATGTTTTTGTACCGCAGTAGTGATGTCAGAATACTGTTGTACCCAACCAGCTATGTCAGAATGCTGCAGTACCACAGTAGTGATGTCAGAATATTGTTGTACCACAGTAGTAATGTCACAATGCTGCAGTACCCTGGTAGTGATGTCACAGTGCATTTGTACCACAGTAATGATGTCAGAATGCTGTTGTACCCAACCAGCTATATCAGAATGCTGTTGTACCACAGTAGTAATGTCACAATGCTGCAGTACCACAGTAGTGATGTCTGAATGCTGCCGTACCATAGTAGTGATGTCAGAATGCTGCAGTACCACAGTAGTGATGTCAGAATGCTGTTGTACCACAGTAGCAGCGCCAAAATACTGCTGTACCACATTAATGATGTCAGAATGCTGCTGTACCACAGTAGTGATGTCAGAATGCTGCCGTACCACAGTAGTGATGTCACAATGCTGCTGTACCCCAGTAGTGATGACACAATGCTGTTGTATCACAGTAGTGATATCACTACTATGGTACAAAAGCATAAAATCCCATTTTCTGTAAAAAATTCCTCATGCTTACCTACACAGCAGATTTCTCATAGCAAAAATATCAGCAAGATTGAAAACACCCTGTGAAGATTTTGGTAAAATATAAACTACTAGAAATGTTGCCAGCTCATCTATTGTAGCTATTACGTAAAATCACATAACATGTTTTTAATCTTATCCTGTTGTTTGCTGTTTGTGTTTATTTAACCACCGTTCAAGACAGAGTTTAAAAGAAATCAGATTAAGTAAAACACACATAACTATACAAAATAATGTATGGACAAGAATAGAAAACAAGACTGATGTTTCTGCCTCAAGCTGAGATTACATCATAGTGACCTCTTGAACATCGGTGTCAAGGTATGTGATGTCATCTCACCCCTTGATGGAAACAGAGCCTTGTTCTGTATGGTTGCCATACATTGTTCTATAAGTGATAAATAGGGAATGTAGTTACTTTATTTTGTGTGTCAAAATCCTCCAATCAGAATCAGTTGATTTTCTCAAATTAATGTATATCTGTATTCCTAATTACATGAATGTCATCAGACATGCTAAAATATTAATTGATCAAAACATCATGCTGTTGGTGTAAAACCATGTTTTGCATCTGGAATCCTTATAAAGGCAAGCTTGAATCAGAAAAAGATAATTACGTAGGGTTGTGTGGAGCAGAATGAAGAAAAGGCATGCTGTTAGCAGCTGGAGCTGCCTGGACTAGCTTATGCTGCTGTATTAACATTTAGATTTACATAATGCTGTGCCAACTTCTCATAAAATGTATTATTTCAAACTAAAACCTGTAAAGAAAATGTCCTGGCTTTTCAAAGAAACTAACATTTCATCTTGTAAAAAAATCTTACTTCAAGAGGCTGCATAATTGGCTTACATTCTCTGCAAAAGTTGACTGAACAAAAATCAGGCGACCAGTGGTGATGTCCACTAATTCAGATGGCATGGCAACATTTCACTGCATTGTGTTGACAGTTCTGGAACATAAAACAAAGTGCAATAGAAGGTGTACCAAAGTGCTGGACTACTCGTATCATCCTTTGCAGTACCATATATTTCCTTTCCACGTTATTTATCGTAAAGGAAGCAGGACACCTAAGGCTTCACAAAAGCCCTCTAGTCACAGAAACATAGACAGTGATGGCAGAAAACAAACAGTGGTCCATCCAGTCTGCCTGTAACACCCTCTTATAGATAGATGGAGCGCTCCCGACCAGTCGGAGCACTCCCTTCCACTGTGAGTGAGGCGTACTTATTCTGTGAAGAGTGTTTCATGCACAACTACCCTGGAAAAGGACACATTCGAGTAAGATTAAAAATATATATATATATCATTGATTGCGCGCGATCAATAATATATTACTACTACCACGGAGACCACTCTTACACTTCAAGAGTGGTCTCACTTACATTCTTAGGGGATCAGAACTGCTCACCTTTGGTTTGTGGGCCTCATACCCTAAGAATGCATGTGAAACCTCTCTTACAACCGTTAAGAATAGTCTCGGCAGCAGTATTAACATACATCATTCCCCGAGAGCTTTAATCCATACAGGGTCGTTGTGTACACTATCTGTCCCCTGGCTCCCTGTTTTACTACTACCCCCCTGAGAAACAACTTAAGCCTTAACTCTGTCCCAACTATGTTTTGAAACCATCAACTGTTTTGGTTCCCACCACCTCTGCTAGCAGACTGTTCCTTGGTTCAACCACCCTCTCTGTAAAAAAAAACTTTCTCACGTTACTCCTAAACCTGCCCCCACCAGCTTACGCTCGTGACCTTGTGTTCTAGATTTGCTACTCTTGTTGACTAGTTCCTCGCATTTCACCTTGTTCATTCCTATCTGGAACTTGGATGTCTCTGTCATATCCTACCCATAAATGAATAATGAGAGCACTGTTCTTAGCCTGGTTATTGTGTCTCAGATTTGGCAATCGTATGGGAGTCCTGATGGAACAAACAGCTTCTGTAAGTGCTATTTTAAATCTAATTAAATATTCTAGGGACGTGGATATGTTGTTCTATCCACATGTCTGGCAGCATACTTTCCCTTTAAGATGTTGCCGGAAAGTCTTCAAGCTTGCTCCTCACACCCACCCTGGTGATATCTCCCTTGGCTCCACCCCATGATGCCAGATCTTACTTTCCGCTGAAAGAAGCAGGTTCCCTCCTTCGCGCTTCTACATTGTAGGCCCTAGCACTTGTAAACCTTTTGGATTACTCCAAAACTTTCACAACCTTTTCGGTTTTCGTCCTCGAGCTCAATTTTCGACCCGACCACAATGGACAGCAAGTCCATGCCTGGATTCTACTAATGGCTGTGTGGGCAGAAGATGTCACATACCAACCCCCACGCCATGTGCGTATACTGCCTGGGCCACAGAATGATCCCCAGGTGTGCGATTTCTGTCAGTCATTCCACCCGACGGTCCTCGAGGACCATCTCACCCACTTGAAATGGGGCCGCCCAGAGTAATGGCATCTGCTGGTCAAATCTAAGAATGCCCGGTGGGTGGTCTCCACGGCTGCGGTGTCCACTAAACAGCTAGAACAGATCACGGCCTTCAAGGAGGAGGAGGTGGCTGGGGCCGCCACTCACTGTTCTTCAGCGTTTGCCTTTGTGCCGCTCCAATTGGGCTCCCCTTTTATGGGTTCCTTCAAGGAGCTGTGCCAATCCATCCCAACGAAGGCTCAGGGGCCTTCTGAAAAACACAGCTCTAGATCTTGAAAGGAGAAGTAGTCAAAAAAGGAGACGATTCATCGTCGTCATTTCATGGTATCAGGAGTGCTCTCAGTTGAGAGCTTCAGATTCTTCCGACTCTCCGGGTTTGACTACGATTGAACCTGCAGCCTTGGCAATTGGCTTCACTGAGACCCTATCGGGCCATTTGGTAGAGATGCCGGCTGATGATGCGGCCAAGATATTTGTTGACCAAATTGATCAGTTGTTGTCCAAAGAGGCTGATAACGCTCTCTTCAGGACTCTGGTCCTGCCTATGACCATTGAATGGTCTGCTCAGTCTGCTGTCCAGAACCCTTCAGTCACTGACCCAGACCAGGAGGAGCCCCAGCAGTCCCCAGCTCCGTCCTAGATCTGCCATCGCCCCTGGCACCCGAGGTCTAGGTCTCGATCCTCATCCAGTGGGTCGAGCAGTTCCCGCCATCATCGGCGCTCCTGCTCTTGGTGACATGGGGAGCTACACCGCTGCTCCTCATCTTTGTCCTCCTCAGGTGAGGAGAGACTTCGGTGCAAGTTGCGTCGGTGCTACAAAGATCTTGTGTGGCAGCAGTTGGTGCTGGACAGTACTAAACTGAACCCAGTTTCCACACCGGCCATCACTTGGCTGTGGAACAAAAGTCCGACACCAACTCCTTCTGTGGGGTCGGTCAAGACTGTTCCTCCCCTTGTGGAGCCAGTCAAAACCGTTCTGGTTCATCCGAAGCCGGCCTGTCCACCAATTGTGGTGGAGCCGCTGCCCAAGCAGCCGTCAACCGGTGCACCGGCCAAGGGACTTCCCTGTCAACTGTCAGTCACCCCTAACAGCCCGCGGAGGGTTGAAGGTGACTCAGGCAGTTGGCTGCTTTATGCAGACTCCTCAGAGTCCAAAGATTCCTCCCTGCACTCCAGTGTGGTCGACGAGGAGTTCGTGGGGGACCTATCAATGGAGGAGGGGCTCTCCTCCTTCATGGGCATCCTGTGCCACATTTCTGAGTCCACGGGGATGAAAATGGAGCCCATTCAGAAGCGGGCTCACTATCCCCTTACAGAGATTCTGGACAAAGGGGACTCTTCGATGGAGGCTTTTCCAGTGGCCGAGGCCATTGCCGGCCCAACCCTGGAGCTTTGGCAGCATCCCGCATCCTGCCTTGTGCGCTTTGCCTGAATGACCCGCAAGTATGCGGTGCCCACCAGTACCCTCTTGGGTTTCACAGAACACCCCTCGGCCGAGGGGTTGGTGGCTGACTCTGTGTTGCGGCACTCGGGCAATACTAGGGAGGTCGACAAGTCACCGGACAAGGAGTCCAAAAAATTGGACCATGCGGCTATAAAAGTCTAAGCTGCCTCCTCACTCGGCCTCTGGCAGGCAAGCTCATTTGTCTTGATGACACACTTCTCCCACAACCTCTTCAGCTCTTTGGATGAGGTGATTCCTTACCTGCCTGCGGATCTCCAGATCACAGTCAAACAGGTCCGAGATCAGGGCCAGGCTGTGGCCAAGCATCAGCTTCAAATGGCTCAGGATCTGGGAGATTCTTGTACCCGCTTGGTGGTGGCTGCAGTAGCCATGCACCATAGGGCTTGGCTGAGGATCTCGATCTTCACGGCAGATACTCAGCACAAGCTGGCGGATGTTCCTTTCTTGGGCACCAACCTGTTTGGGTCCAGTGTGGAGAGTCACCTCCAGCGCATTGAAAAGTCCAGTGCCACCTTGGACTCTGTAACATCCACATAGAAGGATCCCATGGATCCAGACAACATAGGTGAAAGCCCTTTTGGTCCTCCACGCCTGTGGAAAAAACAGCCCAGCATCAGGCTGGTGACCCCAGCCCAAGTCGGTTGCCTCGGTGGCTGTAAACCAGGAGAGTAGGGGCCAGTGGCTCCTCAGCCGGGCCCGGCTCCTCCAAGTCTGTCCAGTGACAGGATGGGGGGTGCCACCCTCATGCCCGTCACACACCCCTGGGTCCTCCTGTGGGTGGCCGGCTCAGCCACTTCTTTATGACTGGTCCACTGTCACCATGGACAGGTGGGTTCTTGAAGTGGTTGGTCAGGGTCTGCCTCTAGAATTCGGGCAATACCCTCCTTGCCGAGCCCATGCCCCACAGGAGGACTTGGTTTCCGAAGACACTCGGTCGGTTCTTTGAGATGACATAGCCCAGGTCTTCTGCAACGAGGTCGTGGTCAGAGTAGCTGATCCTCCAGAACACCCAGGATTTGTCTCCAGCTACTTCCTGGTGCCAAAACAGATGGGGGGCTGGGGTCCCATTTTAGATCTGGATGACCTGAGCAAGTTTCTTAGGTCGTGCACCTTCAGGATGGTTACACTGTCTCAGATCATACCATCTCTCGAGTGAGACATGTGGTTTTGCTTCCTGGATATTCAAAATGCATTCTTTCACATCCCAATCTGTCCATCCCACCGAAGGGTCCTCCACTTTCAGATAGAGGGCACCCTCTACAAGTTTCAGGCCATGCCATTTGGCCTCTCCTCGGCCCCCAGGGTCTTCACCAAATGCATGACAGTGGTGGCAGCTTACTTGAGGCACCAAGGAATCCAGATGTACCCCTACCTGGATGACTGGATGATTGCAGATCCCTCCAGGCAGGAGGTGGAGCGGTCCAGGGATCTGGCCCTCCAGACCTGCACCTCCTTTGACCTCCTGGTCAACAAGGCCAAGTTGGAACTTGTGTCTTCACAGGTGATCAGCTTCATCGGGGCAGAGCTCGACTCTTGCCGAGCCAGAGCCCGGCCCCTGGCAGACAGGGTGGAGGGTCTCTCCTTCTTTGCCTGATCATTTCAGGTTGGGCAATTGCGTCCTGCCTGGGACTTCCTGCACCTTCTGGGTTACATAGTGGCCTGCACCAGCGTTATCCGATGGGCCTGTTGGAATGTGCAGTCCCTGCAGTGGGGGCTGGCCAGTCAGTGGTCTCAGCACAAAGGTCACCTCGACCAGCTGGTCACTGTGACCCAGAAGATGTGGGATGCCCTTCGGTGGTGGTTAGTCCCAGAGCATCTGCAGGAAGGGATCCCGTTTGTTTGCCCTGAGCCGACGGTCATCCTCTCATGGGCTGGAGTGCCCATCTGGGGAACACAGAGTCCATGGGATCTGGACCCCCAAGGAGTCTTGATGGCACACCGAACTGCTGGAGCTCCGAGCAGTTTGGCTGGCACTGACTGCATTCATTCCACACATTTGGGGTCAGGTGATCCAAGTCCAGACGGACAACACCATGACCATATAGTAGCGTCATCTACGTTAAATCAATCCATAGAGTTGCCTGCTTGCTTTTTTATTTTATTTATTTATTTATTAATACCTTGGATTACAAGTACCTTTGAGTAGGAGCTACTCATTTACAAAGGTTCCACATCAAAGGAAGGGGGAAACATACAAACAAAGGTTGGTAATGGTAAACAGGCATAGTACAGACATGACTGACATTTTTATGCGGCTGTAAAACAATTTATAGATAAAGGTTAACATTAGAGAGCAATGTAAGAACAGGCAGATAGATGATGAAGTAGACTGAGGGGATAAAGAAGGAAGGTGACTATTAGACTTAAATTGAGTAGTAGGGTGCCAGAGAGAAGTGGTCAGGCTGAGGGGCCTTTGTCGTGAGGTGGAAGAGGGATGGAGGGAGAGGATCGATACAGAGGAAAATAAAATGAAGTTTGAAGAGTGGAGGAGCGAGGGGAGGAGGAGGAGGGTGGAGAGAGGGGAATGAAAAGGGTCATAAGGAAAGACAGAAGCCAGAGAGAGTAAAGCCAGGAGGGATGTAGGGCACAGGTCACGAACGACTAGGCAGAGAAGTGGAGCAGTCCTTTAGTAGAAGCAGTCACATTTGGACGTAGCGATGAGATAAAGTCAGAGATTCCGTTTAAAGGGTCCAAATGTTGGGGAGGAAAGTGCTTCATTGTTAAGGGTATTAAACCAAAGAGGAGCCCTATAGGTGAAGGACCACTGACCCAAGGAGGTACAACATCTAGGAACCTGGAGGGTTTGGGATTGAGTACTACACGTTTGCTGAGTACCACAGAAGGCAGAGAGGAACTTAAAAACACCAGGGGGCATGAGACCAAGGAGAATCCTTTTGGTAACCAGGCAGGTCTGATATTGAATTCTGTTGAGGAGTGGAAGCCAACAAGCCTGTGCGTAGAGGTCACAGGTGTGTGTGTCTCTGGCAGCGCCTGTTAAGAGCCTACAGGCTTTGTTGAGTGAGATTGAGATTCTACGGAGGGCAGTTGGAAAAGCAGAGCCATAGATAGCCAGACCGTAGTCAATGATAGAGGTGACAGAGCTGTAGATGGCCAGCCTGAGGGCATCTGCAGTCATACAGTGCTTGTGCTTGTGTAGCAGACCAGTTCACATATTAGTGGCTTTGGCAACAGTGTCAGTGTGCCACATGTAGGAGAGGGTATTATCCAGTGTGATACCAAGGTATTTGAACTCCAGGACATGCTCGAGTAAGTTCCCTGCATCGTTCATTATATTGAAGGACCGGGATTTGTGCCTGCTCCGTGGGTTACAGAAGGTCATTACTTTGGTCTTGCTATAGTTCATGATGAGTTTATGCATTGTGAACCAATCTTCAACATGCTTGAAGTCAGGCTGCAGCTGTGTTTCAAGGAGTTTAGTGTCATGGTGCCTAGAGAAAAGCACTGCAACATCTGCATAGAGTAGCATGTTTTGCTGGCAGACACCAGGGAGTCTTATTGAGGAAGAGTGAGAAGAGTAGAGGTCCCAGGATGGACCCCTGGGGGACTCCAGAGAGGACTGGCCTGACTTCGGACGTGACACCTGCTATTCTGACCCATTGGGTTCGATTCCTGAGGTAGCTGGCAAACCATGGAAGGGCATCATTAGAGAGCCCAATGTAAGACAGTTGCCTAAGGAGTAGAGGGTGATTAACGGTGTCGAAGGCCTTCATCGGGTGAATAAAAACTGCTCCCCCACAGTTTCCTTTGTTGAGTGTATCGTGAATAAAACCTGGAATTCCAGGAGCGCCGTGGTGGTACTGTGACCTTTTCTGAAGCCATGCTGTTCTGGGCATTGGACTTCATACTTATCCAGGAATTTGACTAGCTGATCCGACATTATTCGTTCTAATGCCTTAGATAATGGGGGGAGGAGTGAGATAGGTCAGTAGTTGGAATGAAGAGACCTGTCTCCACTTTTATGCACCGGTGTGACAGTTGCCTGTTTCCAGCGAGAGGAGAATTAGCCCAGTCTTAATGAGAGGTTAAAGATCTTCGTCAGGGTTCAACGACCTCATCCAGAACTAGTGCCAGTAGTTTGAGGTCAAGGGAATCCCCACTGTACCCAGACTTGCAGATGGCCTTGCAGATACAGTTACGAGCCACATGTGGTGGAACCTCTTTGAAGAAGAATTGAGGTGCTGGATGAGCATTTAGGGTGGACACGTGGGGGGTATTGGGGGAAGGGTCATCGAAGAAGTTAGGAGGAAGCACTTTGTCCAGGTTCAAGAAAGCATTGTTGAAGGTATTGGTAATGGTGTCAAGGTCGAGTGTTGGAATGCCTTGTATGTTGAGCATAGTGGGGGGTGCCTTAGGATCCTTGCTGGTGATTTCTTTTAGGTTGTTCCAGAAGCTTTTCCCATCACCCCAAGAGTTGATCAGAGCCTCCTTGTAATATTTGCTTTTGGTATTCCGAATCAGACGAGTGCAGGCATTTCGGGCTGCTTTGTATTTTTGTATGTTTCCGTGCGTTGGGGCAGCACGAGTACAGGGCCCGAGGTGATCCCTGTACTTAAGGCGTGTTACCAGGTCAGAGGTAATCCAGAGGTTCAACCGTCCCTTGACCTTCATCTTTTTTAGTGGCGCATAGATGTTACAGGCTGCATTGAAGCGGTCGATGAACAAGTCCAAGGCTTTGTTAGCATCATTGAGTGTGTCCAACACTGCTCAGTCAAGTCTATTTAGGTGGGATTTTAGTAGCTGAAGATGCCCCTGATTAAATACCCTTGTGTAGACTAGTTTGGGAGGAGGTTTGAGGAACTTGTTAGTCCAAGAGCAGATGACAGGTGAGTGATCACTTATTGTATCCGGGAGGACTAAGACAGTAGAGATTCGTTCAGGGCAGTTGGACAGAATCCAATGTAGTAGTGTGAGAGTACCGGTCCTGCAGTTGCATCTGGTGGGGGTGAGGACAAGTTGTGAGAGGTGCTGCACAGCAACTGCATCGTTAAATACAGAGGCCTCAGGGGAGAGCCAGTTAATATTAAAATCGCCTAGAATTATAGTTTCTGTGTTATGATGTAGGTTCCTTATATATTTCAAAATGTTGTTGAAGCCAGTGGACTGGTCCTTAGAGGGTAGAAAAACTGAGACAACAGTAAGTTTCTTATTGTGAGCTCCAAGGAGGACTTTGATAGCGAGGACCTGAGCAGAGATGCCCTGGTTAGGAGATGGTATAACGTGACCAGAGGGGGTACTCCTGAGGTATATTGCACATCCCCCTCCTCGTTTGGAAATCCTGTCTTGTCTAAATATGGAGTAGCCAGGGATTGAAACTGAGGCATCCGGGATCTTAGGGTTTAGCCATGTTTCAACCATGGAGAGGATATCAGGGTTGTGTTGTTGAATCCATGTTTGGAGGGACTCTAGCTTGCTGAGGATGCTACAGGCATTAATAGATGCCAGGGTGAGAGACCCTTCCCTCCTTAATGAATTTTCCGCAGCATGGCCAGAGGGTCCTGGATTGGGGTGAACATTTCCTGAGAGCAGGAGCAGCATAAGCAGTAGTCATAGGGAAAGGATTTCAGCATGCTGCAGACTTGCTTGTGAGTGAAATTCCTATGCCTTATAGCGCCACAGCGCTGAAGCTGTCTTGACAAATCATAGAATATGTGCATGGCCTGCGGGATCATCGGGAGGCTGTACACTATAAGTTTGAGAAGGACCCCAAGGTGCCACAGAGGAGGGCAGAGGGCCAAATAGTCTGTGCCATAAGTCCCTGCGATCATACCAGGGGTGTAATGTAGGGCAGAGAGAGGTGACAGGAGCAGGTTAGAATGGCAGGAGTTGCAACTAGGGGGTACGGGACCGAGAATCACAAGCAAAACCACAATAATCAGTTGAATAAGCATTTTAGGACAGAGGAAAGTTTGAATACTAGAGGGATAACAAGAGGGAGGGAGAGTACACAAAGGAGGGTAAAAGCGGTTGCAAAGTTGGTGAGAGAGAGAGTGTGAGGTTTACATGAGGGGTGGTTAGGTCCTGGAAAGCAGAACCAATGCGACAATGACAACTCAGAGGGAGGGCCGAAGCGATTTGAAGGAGGCCTGGGAGGGGGTGGTGGGTGGACAAAATATCTTAGAGCAAACAGACAAATATCAGGTCGGAGATAGGCTTAGCAAATGCTTAAGTCCGTGAGAAAGGCGCATCAATGGCTGTGTGTGCCTGAAACGACCAGTCCAATCAGGAGTCACAGGCAGTGGCAGTGGACCAATTGGCAACCAGCCACTGGGAACCAGGCTCCTAAGCTGAAGGGCGAACGTACCTTGGCTGGTGATCCATGTCTGGGAACTAGGAGAGTGGGCCAGGAGGGTCCATTGGGACGGCACGGCGGCCAAAGTTGCGGCTGTAGGGCGCCGCTCACGGTGATGGTGCTGCTCGATGAGGCAGTCTCCCTAAAGTGGAGAAATTGGAGACAGAAGTGAAATTAAAAGGGCTGTAGACACAGTGGAAGCGGTGCGGGGAACTGGCGGCAGATAGCCGTGGGGGTGGGTGAGGCTAACTAACAAAAGAGACAGCTTCAGGACAAAAGGGAGGGGTCTGAAGCTGCGTTAAGGAGACAAAGGGGCAGATGATTGGCAAGCAAGAAGGGACTGATGGCAGGGGGGAGGGTGGAGATGGTTTGAGAGATGACAAATTAGTCAGAGCCAGGGAAGCACGAGATGAGGTTGAGGAGAAAGGAGAGGAGAAAGATGAAGAAGCGTAACGAGCAGGGGGGCTGGGGGGGGACAAAGTCCAGGAACGTTACTGACCCAAGGAAGTGGACAGAGTGGCAGAGGGGGGTGAGAGCGGGGAGAAAGAGGAAAGTGAAATTACAGTTTACACAGTACTGGGCTAATCAGTAGGACAGAAGCAGTAAAAATCAAGCAGAATAACAATGCAGCAGTAACATAGCTAAAAGCACACAAGTAACCATAAATACATTTAAATATAAGCTAACAGTGCAAATTAAAAATATCTTAGAGCAAACAGACAAATATCAGGCAGGGGGATAGGCTTAGCGACAAGCTTAAGTCTGGGAGAAAGGCGCACCAATGGCTGTGCTGCCTGGAAACGACCAGTCCAATCAGGAGTCACAGGCAGCGGCAGTGGACCAATCGGCAACCAGCCACTGGGAACCAGGCTCCTAAGCTGAAGGACAGACATACCTTGGCCAGTGATCTGTGTCTGGGAACTAGGAGAGCGGGCGAGGAGGGTCCGTTGGGCTGGTGTGGCGGCCGGGTTGCGCCGTGAGGGCGCCACCTCACGGGCGATGGTGCCGCCGATGAGGCAGTCTCCGCTGCCAGTGATCCATGTCTGGGGAACCAGGAGAGCAGGAGAGGGTCCATAGTCGGCGCGCAGCCGTGGGTTGCGTCCGAGGGCACTGCTTACGGCGATGGTGCCGCCGATGAGGCAGTCTCCTTGGCCAGTGATCCTGTCTGGGAACCAGAGAGCGACAGGAGGTCCGCTAAGCTGGTGGCGCCGGTTGCGTCAGAGGGCGCCACTTACGGCGATGGTGCCGCCTGATGAGGCAGTCTCCGCTGGCCAGTGATCCATGTCTGGGAACTAGGGAGAGCAGGTGAGGAGGGTCCGCTACGGCGGCGGCAGCCGGGTTGGCGTCTGAGGGGCACTGCTACGCGGCGCAGGCCGGGCGAGGCAGTCTCCCTGGCCAGTGATCCGTGTCTGGGAACTAGAGAGGGTGAGGAGGGTCCGCTAGGCGGTGTGGCAGCCGGGTTGTGGCCGAGGGCGCCGCCACGCGGCGATGTGCCACTCAATGAGGCAGTCTCCTGGCCAGTGATCCCTGTCTGGGAACTAGGAGAGCGGGCAAGGAGGGTCCGTTGGGCCATCGCGGCAGCCGAGGCTGTGGCCGTAGGTAGGGAGCCACTTACGGCGATGGTGCTGCTCGATGAGGCAGTCTCCCTTGGCCAGTGATCTGTGTCTGGGAACTAGGAGAGTGGGTGAGGAGGGTCCGTCGGGCCGGCGCAGCAGGCGAAGTTGCAGCCGTAGGGCACCGCTCACGGCGCTGGTGCCGCTCGATGAGGCAGTGGTCTTTACGCAACACTCCAGTCAAGGGGAGTACCTCTTGCATACTCTGGATGTTCACCGGATTCTGAGATACTACACCTCCAGGACGAAGGATCTCCGAAAGTCTGATCAATTGTTTGTCTCTTTTGCTCATAAAAGAGAAGGCAATGCTGTTTCCAAGCAATGCCTGTCTAAATGGTTGGCTCATTGTGTCACTTTCTGTTATGACAAGTACAACAAGACCCTGCCGGGTCAGGTCAGAGGCCACTCCACCAGAGGGGTCACTGCCTCTGCTACTTGTTTCAAGAATATGTCAGCGGCTGACATCTGTGCAGCCACTACTTGGACTTCTGTCCATACCTTTACGAAACATTACAGTTTGGATATTGCCTCTCACCGTAGAGCGGGCTTCGGGTTGGCTGTTTTGCAAGGTCTCCTTTCATAAGACCTTCACAGGCAGAGGGTCTACTTCTGGGTAGTTTTCCTCCTCCCGTTTGCTTTTTTCTTGTTCCAGACTACTTGGGACTCAGTCCTATATGTAATTACCTACTGCAAGACCCTCTTGAAGTAAGATAGTACAGTTACGTAAGAACTTACTGCAGCAGATCTTCGAGAGAGGCTCTTGCAGGTAATACCTTCCACCCTCCATCCCCTAAGCTATTTCAGTCCTTTTCCAGGATGAGAAACATCCGCTTCGTCTCGCCTTTTGGCCTTTGGCGGAAAGAACTGGAAGGCGGCATGGAGGACCCGCCTTTATACTGACGTCGCATGACATCGGGTCACCTGACGTGGAGGCGGTCCCCCGCCAGAGACTGCTAGCTAGAAATGTTTCCGTGGGGTCCTGATGCCTGCCGGCTTCAGTCCTATATGTAATTACCTACTGCAAGAACCTCTCTCGAAGATCTGCTGTTACGGTAAGTTCTTATGTAACTGTACTTTTCTTGAGCCTAGCGAGGCTCCGGGTCGGCTACTGGATTGGCCATTAACATCTTAGAAATGACCGATCCATCTGCAAACTGATGCTGTGTGGCACGCATGGCTCATGTTAATCTGCTCAAAACCCAAAAATAAGAAAAAAAAAAAAAAATGATAAAAATGAAGGTTGTTATTGCGATTAAACTTATAATTGCAATATCAGCCTTGAAACTGGTTATTTCCTTGGAGTAATGGCCATCTGGAAGGAGGTGGCCCATGGCTGCGCCTTGGGCCCCCCCAAGATGGTAGTTAACCCCTCAGAAATTACCTGCTTCATGGTCATTATTGCTGAATTGGTACATTTTCATTCTTTTTGCTATTAAAACACAGAGTGCATGTGATGTGATTTCCTGGGATCTCCCTTCAGTCTACATGCACCGTTTTTTAAACAGGCAGGGAGATGGCCTTTTAGAATATGCGCAGTCTTTGACCTGTTGTTGGTGATGCATCACAAATGGTTCATACACATTCACTGCTAATTTAGTTTGCACTTCTTTACCAAACAGTCACCTCTCTCAGGGAATAAAAAACAATTTTGCAGCAGCCGCTGCAGCCAGTAGCTGATTTGATACATTGACACACTATTAGCAGGACTGTTTTGCTGACAGAAGTGCTTGATACATTGGGCCCAGTCTGTTAATTAGATACTTGAATGAAGAAGTAGCTTCAGGAGACAGAATTTAATAAAAGGTTAACCGGCAGGGGCATAGGCAACTGCCGCTTTAATGTAGGACTAGAGACACAAATGAAAAGAGTGCAGATTACACTTGCAGTGGGGAATCAGTGTAACCAGCAGAGTACAGTAGCACCCACAGCAGCCAATGCTTCAGGCAGCAGTATCTGTTAGTCACCATGTAGTTTGTTTTCCAACATTAATATTTTTCTGGCAGAAACATCAGTATACCCATTTTTCTTTTCATTTCATTCCTAAACTGATATACAGGAGTTTTGACTTTTTTGTTTTACAATTTTTGGCCAGGAAAGACGCTCTAAGCCGAGGCTTGTTTCCAGGTGTGTCCTGAGAGTACAGGGCGCAGGGAAGTTAAGTGACCTGCTCGTGGTCACACAGTATGTAAATGGTGGCTGTGGGATTCAACCCCAGTTCTCCAGGTTTGCAACTTGGTACTGTTAACCACTATTCTTTGGTGCTATTTTTAAAGGCTCCCATTCCCATTCAATGCTTGTCAAGAAAAAATTTAAAATCTTGGTACAGTGCTGTGCTGTTTACCATTAGAAACATGTAATAGCACCATCCTAATACATCCACAGTATGAATCTAGTATACACAACGGCTGTGCTGCTACTAGGTAATTGTGGTGCTGAATTGCTGAACCAGTAAGAATCAAAAATGTATTGCAGTAGCACTTAACCTTAGCTTGGTATGCTCATCCCCTTGAGAAAGTACCAAGTGCTGGCACAAAACATTGGGGGTTGCTGCCACCATTGCACCTGAGCACCTTGTCACATCACAGTTCCATTGTTGTGAGATGTCTTCAATCAAAGCCACATTTCTGCCTACTTCAGAGCCTGTGAATCTGTGCATCATACCAATCTATGGAGGGTGAATGCTATTGCAATACATGATTTTATTATTATTCAAGGACCCTGGAATTCTGCACTTCCATGGTTGCAGAATTTTCCGCAGAATTTGCATCATGCCGTGGAATATATATATATGTAGTGCCACAGAATTCACTGTTTATAGTGAATTTGCATTCAAATATATAGTTTTTCCGTAGTGCCCGGCTCCCTTTCCCATCTTGTTTATCCTGACGCCCTTCCTCTGTGCCTGACACATGATGTCATCACATCATATTTTAGCCAATAGCAGGACTCTATTCTGCCACAGAAATGAATAAATCATGCCGAAAAAATCAGAAAATGCTGCCACAGAATCCAGAGCCCTGTCACAGAAATCAGGACAAAGGGCCGCAGGGCACCAGGGGCCCTGTTATAATACGCACAGTCAGCAGGTAGCTCAGCTGAAGAGATTTTTTTTAAAATTGCAAGTGGCTCCCATCTTTAATTACTTGAGTTATTAATTACAGTATTAGTTTTTAAAGCTGTTTTAAAATATCTACCGGAATTTAAAAATAAATGTTACCAGTTTTATTAAAAATACACTGGGGATGAATCTAAGGATGTCAAATATATTTTTGCCAAAAAAAAATACTATGGGCTGGATTTTCAAAGAGTTGTGTCATGATCATGACGCAGTTGTGTTAATTGTGCCAAGATTGTTAGAGCACGAAAAAGATGGTCTAACTTCTGAACGCAGTTACCGCAAGATACATTTCAAAAATGATGCGTACATCACAATAATGGCACATGCATCACTTTTGTTCCTTCAGGAAGTGGGCAGAGTGTTGTAACTGCATCAGAATGTTTGAAAATTGGGTGCATATTGTCTGATGCATTTATCGTGATGCAGCTGCATCAAAACAAATGACACAAGTGCTGCGTCCAGATCTTTGAAAATCCACCCCTTTATGATTAAATGTTTTGCAGGTTAACAAATACTGCACTTCAGAGAGCAGTGGATGCCTCTGAAACAACATCAAGAAATCTGGTCGATAGTGGAGATTATCGGACCAGCGCTACTTGCGTAGCATAAAGTTTTCGTCAATACAACACATATCGCCTCCAGCTAGTAGGTGTTGTGTTTTATGCCAGGTCGGGAGGTCCTTCGTTCAGTTAGATATCACATTGCATTAGTCAGGGTCTGTTGTTCTCCCTTTGTCTTTTTGAATTGGGGAGGTGCTAAGCCCCAGAGTAAATGAAGTGAAAAATTTCATTCAGATCAGATTCATGTTCTTTCATTTTTTGATTGCTTTATTTTGTACTTTCATTTTTTCACTACTGTATTTTACTTTGGGGGGCTTTGACAACCCCCCCACCCCGGATATTAAAAAAGACAAAGAGGGGGTGCGAGAGTGGCGCCCCTTGACTAACGCAATGTGAGAAAATCTAACTGAATAGGGACATCACGGCTTACATAGCATAAAGAACACAGCCATGATGTTAAGTCAAACAGACAGTTTTATGCTACGCTGGTAGCGAGGCCATAACCATGGTCCGATAATCTACATGATCGCTGAAATTTGGACAGAATTTTTAAAAGAATAAGAACATACAAAAATGCCTTCAGAAGAAGGCCCACATTTATTTACTGATTTAATGAGTGAGTTAGTCAATTAAAAAGTTTGTAACCGGGAAAGGTACACTGAGCTGGGGCTCGTTTCCATGTGCAACCTGGAGGAAGGGCTATAAGGAGGAACACCTTACATAGCAAAACATTGATACAAATTACATTCCAAAAATATGGATATAAGCATAAAAAAATACAATGGTAGCAAATGGAGTGGAGACATAAAAGAGCAGCATAAACACAGCAATGATATGGTGGCTAGACATAAGTGAAGCAAAGTGCCTAGTGCATGTTTTGGGGGAGGACTATGCTAAAGAGCCTCAAATGAAGGGGAGATGTCAGAACATAGTCAAGAAAGAGGTTATGCGATTACAGAGGGGATTTAAAGGAACAGGAGGGTGCAAGGAGTTGTCTTAGTTGATATCTTAAGGCAAGAGAGGGAGGGGAGAAGCGGAGGGGGAAGGGAGCAGATTCCAGAGGGAGGAGAGGTGGTAGGAGAAAGCAGCTTGGCCAGCAGATGAGTGAGCATGGAAAATGGAGAAGGTGCGGGAATCCCTGGAGCAGAGGGAGTAGGACGAGGAGGGAACAGGGGAGATGAGGGAGGATAGGTAGGAAGGAATGTATCTAAGCCAGTATTTGGTGATGAAGGTGGCACAGTGGAACAGGCAACATGAAGGGATGGGGAGGATGGAGGGGGAGGAATAAAGGGAGCAGTGATGAGTGCGGAGGGGAGATTTGGTGGCAAAATGCCAGAAGGCTTTACAGAAGGTATTCAGTTTGGCAAGGGAGGAGGAAGGGGCAGTACCATAGACCACGTCAGCACAGTCAAAGATTGGAAGGACCATTTTGGTTACCAGCTCCCGGTGGATCTGAAGGAGGAGACCGTCCTTATTATGGGTAAGGCACACATTTTTTGGCCGAATTTGGCATGAATTGCTTCGATGTGGATGGAGAAATCCAGCTTGCTGTCGAGACAGATTCCGAGGTACTTGAAGGCAGAACAGCCTCCAGAGGGGTACCATCAAGCATGGAGAAAACAGGAGGATGTGAAAGCCTAGCCAGTTTCTGATTGTTACTGCAGTTCATAGTGACAGTCTTCTTTATGTTGACCCTGAGTTGATTAGCGTGGAACCAATGCAGAACATTGTGGAAGTCCTTTTGTAGCAGAACTTCAACAGCTGAAGCTGAAGGGCCGGAGATGTAAATGACCATATCATTCACATACATTTGGATATGCGAAGAGACACAGGCAGAGGAGAGGTTGTTTAGGAAAATGGAGAACAGAACAGGGCCCTAGAAGAATGGAGAACTGAACAGGGCCCAAGATGGAGCACTGAAGGACACCAGCTAGGATGGGGAACAGTACGCCACCCACTTATACCAACTGCAAGGTGGCCTGTGAGGTATGAGCTGAACTAGCCAGCAGTGGACACTGAGAGGCCTGCAAAGCTCAGCATTTTTGAGGAGGAGAGGGTGGGACACTGAGTCACAGACTTTGGCCAGGTCAATGAATATGGCTGAGGTGATATGTCCCTGATCCCATCCCATTGAGGATAGAGTCAGTTACCCTGAACAGGGAGGATATGCTTGAGTAGTGCTTCCTAAAGCCAGACTGAAAAAGGGATAGGAAATCTGAGGAATAAAGGAAGCTGCAAGGACATAGGATGGAGGCAATCCAGAGGAGGGCAGCTAAAATGGTGCAGAGTCTGCACCAGGAGCCATACGAAGAGAGACTAAATATGTATAACCCTCGAGGAAAGGAGGGAGAGAGGGGACATGATAGAAACTTTCAAGTACCTCAAGGGAATCAACAAAGTCCAAGAGGACAGCATCTGTCAGAAAAAGAGATGTGCAATTAGGTATCTCCCCCTGCTTTTCCATTGTGAATACTGAGCAGAAGTATTCGTTCAGTATCCCTGCTTTTTTACTGTCGCTCTCTGCCCAACCACCTTCCTCTTTTTTCGGCCTCAGTTTCCCTGCCTTAGTCTTTCTTTGCTCCCTAATGTACCTATAAAAGGTTTTATCCCCCTTCTTAACTAAGTTGGCTATCTTTTCCTCGGTTTGGGCCTTTGCTATTCTGACTGCCTTCCCCACTTCCTTCTGCTGTAACTGGTACAGTTCTCTGTCCTGCTCCTTCTGTGTTTCCTTATACTTCTTGAATGCAGTCTTTTTCTCCCTTACCTTCCCAGCCACTTCTTTTGAGAACCATAGTGGTTTTTTTCCTTTGTTTTGATTTATTTGCTTCACACAAAGGCTTGTTGCCTCTGTAACAGCGGTTTTGATGATTCCCCATTGTTGCTCCACCCCACCTACTTGCCTCTTTGCTAGTGCTTTTCTGAGGCACTCTCCCATTTTGACAAAATCAGCCCTCCTGAAGTCCAGTACCTTCACTTTTGAATGGCTTGACTCTACAGCTAAGTTTATCGTGAACCATGCTGTTTGGTGGTCACTTGTTCCCAGATGGCTACCCACTTCAAGACCGGAGATCCTCTCTCCGTCCCCATTTGAGAGTACCAGGTCTAAGATTGCTCCCTTCCTCCCGAGTGGGTTCCAAAACTAGCTGCCTGAGGCATGCCCCCTGTAGGGCATTAAGAATGGCCCTGCTCTTGGATATGGCTGCAGCAAAGGTGCTCCAGTTAACATCTGGCATATGCAGGTCCCCCATCAGCAATATCTCCCCTTTCTCTGTCATCCCAAGGATGCCTTGTATCATTTTCTTGTCCGTTTCCTCCCCCTGAGACGGGGGTCTGTATACAACCCCTGTGCAGATTGTGGTGACATTTCCAGTCTCCAGGGTAACCCACAGTGCCTCCTGTCCTCCTCTCCCTGTTTACCCTTTAGTTCTGTTGCTTTGATCCCTTTCCTTACATATAGAGCTACTCCTCCTCCTCTTCTTCCTTCCCTGTCCCTCCTGTAGATTGTGTACCCTGGTATGTTGACATTCCAGTCATGGTTCTCTGTGTACCATATTTCTGCGACTGCCACGATATCCAGGCATCCTTCTTCCATCAAGGCCACCATTTCGGGGAGCTTTTTACCTAGACTATGGGCATTGGTACTCATTACCCTCCATTTTTTATGGCTTTATTTCTTTTTGCCCCATCCCTGTCCTTACTGCCTTTGTCTTTTTCTCCATTTACCCCTGCCCTTCTCCCTATCAACTGCTCTATCTTAATGTTTACCTCACTAACTACCCTGATTTTTTTTGGGGGGGGTGGCTAGGATTTCACGTCTCCTGTGGAGAGGCAGTAGCCGGAGCTGGGATTCATAGAAATTTGGGTTCCAGACCACTGGGGCTGGACTTTAATGGGTTAAGTGAAGTTAAGGTGAGAAAGTCTTTGTGGGTGGACATGGGGAGAAATGAAAGCCTTCAGGAGAGAAGGGAGGGGAAGGAGAGAGGCAGGAGGGGACTGAGGGAGGGAGTGCCCAGAGGACTGGTATGAGAGAAGAGCACAGGTGGTGAAGAATTAGTTAAAATGAGTGGCAACTGAGAGAGGGCCAGAGACCAATGAACCATCTACTTGGATGATGGGGAGAGTGGACTGGGCTGAAGGACCAAAGAGGGAGTGAATAACCTTCCAGAAATTAATGGGAGAATTAAGGTTAAACTGGAGATTAGATTTAAAGTACAGGGCCTTGGCAAAGCAGACAGCCTTCATGCAAGAATTCCTGAGTGACCTGTAGAACTGCAGATCACTCGGGGATTGTGAGAATTTGAAATGAGCCCAAGCTCGGTCATGGGACTTACAAAGATTGATCATTTCAGGGGTAATCCAGGGGTGATGGAGAGCCTAGATTTGCCTGGGGGGGGCATGGATGTTCCAGGTGTGGTTAAAAATGACGAGGAAGTGGGAGAGGGCAGTGTCAATGTCTGTAGCAGAATAGACCGGGGGCCAGTCAGAGGAAGCAAGGTCATGTAGAAGGGCATCTGAGTCCAGAGTCCTGAGTGAATTGGACCAAATGTATTTTGGGGGTAGAGTGAGTAGACCTCACTTTCCTGATACGGTAGGTAATGTTGTGTCACTGAAGGCATCCGGTAGAATGCCTGCTTCAGTGATACAGTAGGGGTGTGAGGTGAGCACCCAGTCCAAGAGGGAGTGATTAGAGGAGTGAGGATTGAGCTGGGTGGGTTGGCTATTAGTTGGGCGAGGTTCAGGGACTCAATCTTGTGTAGAGTGAGCCTGTAGATAGGGGAGAGCCAGTTTATGTTGAAGTCTCCCAAGAGGATAAGCTCACAAGAGTCAGCATGGGAGACAAGGGATGAGAGGGAGTCAACCAGGGAGAAGGGAGCAATATTAGGAGAGGCATAGAAAACACCAACATAAATAGGGAGGGATAGCTTAACTAGAAGAAGCCTGTGGCAGGAAGGAATTGACTCACTGAAGGTGACAGAGCAGAACAGGTTTTGGCCAACATACAAGGCCACTCCACCATCATGCTTGCCATGGTCCTTCCTGATGGAAGAGGTGGTAGTCAGGAAGAGCCAAGTTGGCATGTTGTATCCTGGATGAGAACCAGGATTCAGATATGCACAGGAGGCCAGGGAACTACTGAGAGATCCAGACTTTAAGAGAATCGAGCTAAGGGAGGAGGCTCCTAGCATTGAGATGGAAAATGCTGAGGCCTTTAGGGAGAGTGGGGGGAGAAGGAAGGCCAGGGTTAGGTTCGACATCGCCATCAAGGAGGAGGAGAATGAAGAAAAGAAGGAGAATAGAGTGAGACTTTTGCCCCTTGAGCGAGGGGTAGAAGGAGGAGGGGGGGAGAGAGTAAAAGAGAGGATGGACCAATGGAGATCTTCTAAAGGAGTAGGGTCTGAAGGAACCCAGGGTGGATAGCAGAGGTAGGGTGGGGGGGGAGGTGAGTATGGTTGGGGAAATGAAGCTGTGGTGGGAGAACAGGGGCAGAGATGAGACTATAAATGAAATGACCTATGGGGAGGGAGTAGAGGGGAAGAGAGGGGTTTAGGGATAGGAGAGAGATGAAGGTGATGCGGACAGGGAGGGGATGTAGCATAATAAGGTGAAGTTTGAGGCAGGCGACTAATGTGAATGGTCTATCAAGTCTACATTGCAGAGCTCATGCATGTTTGCTACATGTTGCTGCACCCCTGTTACCCTAGGAATGGGGTCATAACCACGCAGGAAAGCACCACGCAGCATTTCACACCACAAACATAAGGACGTACACTGCAACATCGTCGGACAAAATACCGACGAACACAGGCAGCACATGCCCTTATCCTCTACGGGCGTCATCTGTTTATGTGGGAGGCTTCACCCCCACACACCGCAGAACTTAAATAACAAACTCGGGGTTGCAGACATTGGGGAATGGAGATAATGCGGCAGAGGGGGAAAGTTTACCGGCAGAAAAAAACCTCGACACCAAATTTTGCAGCACAGGGACACCTGGTGGGGAACCAAACCATGGTCCCAGGTCTCCCATTTTGGCATGTGCTGGTGCCCTAGCCACTCCTCCAGGGGAGCGGCTTGACCAGGCACCCAGCACATGGCAACTTGAGCTATGCCAGAAACTTGTACAGCAACCGGGGTAGTGGTATCTTTCTAGCACTGTTCTGCCCGTCTCTGTAATTACATGCTCTCTATAGACAGCTCGGTAAACTGCACTATCTTGCATGAGCAGTATTGACCCGGTAGGGTCACCCTAACTTTCCCTTTGACTTCATCCCACACCCTTTTAAAGCCCCCTACTGATCTGTTATTAACTACCCCCTCTGGTTGTGCATTCCACCCTGTCACCAGTGTTTCTGTGAAGAAATGCATCCTGACCACCTTCCTGTACCTTACTCATGCCAGTTTGTAGCCATGCCCACTTGTTTTTTATTTTTGCTTATGCTAAAAAGATCTCCAAAGTTGACCTTGTTTGTACTGTTAAAAGAGAACACTATTTACTGTTCCCCAAAAAAAAAAATTAGGTTTTTAGGCCAGTAAAAAATGTTTTTGCTAACCTGACTGCTGTTATATTTAATTCCATGTTTCCATTCCAAGGTAAACAATGTCAGAGTAGCATGGCACCATTTCACATTCACAGCACGGCTCCATGCACTCCATTGTATAAAATGATGCAGTGGAGAGCTGCAGAACCACGTTGTTAATGCAATACAACACCACTGTGCTTCAGCTTTGCATTGTTTATGTTGGAATGGAAATACGTAATTAAATAACAGCAGTCAGATCTGCAAAAAGTTATTTTAATGCATTCAAATCCTGATTGGGTGGGTTCCTTTGGGGGGGGGTTACACTAAATGGTGTACTCCTTTAAGGTATCTGAAGGTCTGAATCATGTTCCCCCTCTGTCTTCTCTCCCCAGGCAAGTACATGTTCAAGTTCACTAGACTCTGGTCATACTAGACATCCTGTTGTCCTTGGATCATCTTGGTAGCCCTTCTCTTCATAGTTTCCAGCTGATTTATGTCCGTAAGGTAGGGGCTGCAGCACTGCACACAGTGCTCCAGGTGCAGTTGCACCATGGATCAGTACAGGGCCAGAATGACCTCTTTCCTCCGTCAGGTGAACCCCCTTGATATGAAACCCAACATCCTGTTTGCCTTCACTGCTGCCTTTTTACATTGCATTGAAGGTTTCAGGTTGCTTTGTCCGAGGTGTTTTGGATGCTGTTTTCAAAATGGAAATGCTTCCAGATGGCAAGACTGTCTCTTAAAGGGTATAACAGCATCCAAATTTCATGACAAAAAAAACACAATGCAACTGCAGCAAAAAAATGCAAGAAATACAAACCAGAGAAAAAGCTGTCATAGCACCCAGCATTAAAAGAATAGGGGATGTTTCTGAAACAGCATTATAAAACAGGGAAGGGATTTCGGCTATTCTGATTGGTTGTTTAATGCACGACTAAGACTAGAAACCCCATGCAGAATACACAGTCCCATTTTATAAGCACAATAATCCCCTCCAGGGATGTGTGTTAGACAGTTCTAACATATAGCTAGGGGACTGAATGCACTCGGCCTGTGGCCTGGTGCCTCACTACGCCCCCTAGCCGTGCGTTTGAACTGTCATGCACACCCCATATTGCTTACTTGAAAAACTAGAGCTGGGTTTTCAAAGTCCCTGCTGTAGGCGCAAGAACTGATTTTAGGGTGCGCCTGTGGCAGGGTGGAAGTGATAAAATGTTTGAATGCTATTTTCAAATGTTTTGCTGCATTTACGACAGTCAGCGCCACTTTGTAGCACAGTATTAATGCATACATCAAAGATTGACACATGCGTCGTTAGCAGGTAACCAATTTGCTGCATATTGTTGCAGATGCATGCATAAGTTAGACCACCTTTCAGGTGGTCCAGTTTATGGCTGCAAGTTTCAGGGATGCAGCACGATTGTGCCACATGTCCTTCACGCAACTTTGAAAATCCAGCCTCCTTCTCTTTTAGGCACAATTCTGATTATAGTTCGGACATTTTCTGTAGTTCTGTTTTTTCCATTCTTTATTGCTGAGGACATTTGTAATAAATCAAGATCTTTGTTTTATAGAGTGCATCTGCTTTTGGAACTAGAGTCCCTTCTGACCTTAATTGACTAGGTTACTATTGTAGGTTTTGCAAAGTTTCAGCCGCTGTTGTCACTCCCACTTGCTCTTTCTCAGTCCTGTCACTGTTTCCTCAGACATGCAAACCAGAATGTTACACTTTATTCAGGATGGAGTCTGACTAGTGATCTGTACAGGGCTGGCCTACATTCCTTTATGTTGATTTGCATATTGTATATTACCCACACTGCCTTGCATTTGATGGTATGTGTAGTTATGTGTTTTTTTTAAAGTTGGCTTTATTGTTGATGCACATCTTTAATAACCCTCGCTGCACAGCTTTTGCACTGAGGTGCTTGCCTTTTGAATGTGTTTACTACTTTAGGCTCACCATCAACCTAACCAATGTCAATATTTGGTTGGTTCACAGCTGATTATGGGCTGAGGCAACAGCGTTACTGCATTGTTAAGTTCTAATAGGAATCAAATACATGTCCATGGTTTGCTATACGCAGTCTTTGCAGATTGTTTGTGAGGCATTTTGGCAACTTAACCCCACCAACCTGAAGTCCTTCATGGTGATTTGCATATATTATGCATAATGCCTTGTATTAAGAGATATTTGTCATCTTGTCTTTCTTGAAAACATGGCTTTATTGCCAATGCACTGTATGTGTAACCCTTTGCATCAGTACTTTTGCACTGATTTTCTTGGCTGACTTTTTTTTTTTTTTAAGGAATTGGTGCTCTATAAAGGATTGCATTCCTTTTTCATACATGTGATATGTCCAACTTGCTTAAGAGGAAGATTTGGGTCAAATCAGTAGGGAAATTGGCCTGCTACTAGGGAGATGCCGTAACATTACGAGTTTGTTCTTAAATTGCATCAACAAATAGGAAAAAAAAGCATTTAAAAACATTTATTTCATTTTGTCAAGAATAAGCACTAAAAAGAATCAGCAACTAGTTGTGCAAAGTTATCACTTGCATTGTCCATCAGTAATTTACTTTTTATGTGTCTCTATCTGCCAAAAAAACATGAATGTATATTTTGGACAGAATTTTAATTAAGCAGGAGATTTTGTTTCCCAGGAGGGAGTTCAGCCAAAAAAAAACAGGAGTCTCATGCGAAAAGAGGAAGATATCACATGTATGCCTTTTGCTGAAACAAAAGGCTAGATTTTCCTTTTATTAAAAACAAAATAAATAAAAATATGCCCTCTGTGAAAATCAAGCAAATGATACTGTCCTCCATATGCTATGTGCTGAATTTTCAAAATAGACTGACACAGCTGTAATGCTACTAGGCTGGTGTATGCCAGTGAGATGCTGGGGTGCACAGGGAGAGGTATCACCAGCAGAAAGAACAAGGTGGTTATGCCACTATAATAACTGGTGACCCCCGATATCATCCTGTTTTTTGAGACCTATAAAAGTCATATCAACCTGCAAGTTGATATGGCAAAGTCATATCAACCTGCGAGTTGATACAGCTTTTACTGTCTCATGCCTGGTTGTGTGCACCATGCTAAGGTACTTACTAACTCATAAAATTGAACTGTTCACAGTTTTAAAAAAAACTTTAAACAACTGAGAAGCCATTGAACCTTCACCTTGTCGTCATAACAACCAGCATGCCATGGAGCCCATACAGAGGTCGAATCAGCAATGCAGGAAGCACATAATGCTAAGACTCCAAGCTTTGTTTACTTAGCACTGGTTATTATAAAAAATAACACATATGAAGGTGTGTGATCTGCAGTGTTTTTACTCACCCTCGATGTATGACAATATATAAACTTTTTGAGCTTCACTCTCGAGGTTTATATATTATCACACACCTTGGGTGAGTAAAAAAAAATGCATTTCACACACCTACATATGCATTATTCTCTATGTACAGATCGCTGGTGAGACCTGGGGACCACATCTCCAGAAGGACATAGACAGACTGGAGGTGGTCCAGCGGAGGGCAACAAAGATGATGCAGGGTCTGCATGAAAAGCCCTATGAGGAGAGGCTAGGGGAACTCGATATGTATTCCCTGGAGGAGAGGAGAGAGAGAGAGGGGGACATGATTGGAACATTCAAGTATCTCAGGGTTATAAACAAGGTACAGGAGGGTAGCATCTTTCAAAAAAGAAGATATGCAAGAATAAGGGGGCACAAAATGAAGTTGGGGGGAGGTTCAAGGGTAACATGAGGAAGTACTTTTTCACTAAAAGAGTGATGGATGCTTGGACTGGCCTCCTAAAAAACTTGGTAGGGGCCAAAACTGTTAGGGAATTCAAGAATGCATGGGATAGGCATACGCTACCCTTAAAGCATTTTTTTTTTGCGACGAAAAGTCATACTTGTGGCAGTTTGCTTAAAAACAAGAAAAAGAGACCAGGGTAGCTTCAAATATTAAATCTCACTAAAAAAAAAAAAAACAGTACACAACTACACTTGTGCACAAAGAAAGGTGCAAAGCTCCATTGGCTTGGCTCTAAACTTCAGGTCAGATGACACTTAGGTATATAAGGGCTACCAGCTATGGTGCATGTTTCTTTGCAGTGTTCTTTGAACTTTCTGGAGATGAAATAGAGAGGTTCTTTGTTGTTGTTTTTTTTCCAAAAAAAACTGTACTTCTACTGTGATTCTCTTAGTAGAACACGTTAAAGGGTAACTAGTTTAGTGCTGATCCCCAGAAGCATGAAAATCCCTTCCCGGGCTCCGAGTCCACTGGTGCCAAAACTGATTTTTTTCTGTGCCCCCATTTAGGAAGGGAAGGAAAGGGATCATAATTTGGCTCCATGGAGCCGAGCCACACTGATCCCTTCCACTTCCTAGTATCACTTCAGCCTGAGGTCTGCCCCCGATCCGTCCCCGCGCTACCACATTTTGTGATGTAACTATATGGATAGTGTGGGTGGTGTACCCCATAGACATGAGTGAGACTGTTTTTTAAAGTAAAATTGATGTAGTTTAGATGGCCGTTGAAACAAATCATGTCCGCTGCTTAACTAAGAAGGTCCTTCTTAGTTAAGCAGTGGACATGATTTGTTCCGAACGCCCATCTAAACTACATAAATTTTACTTTAAAAAACAGCCCCATTCATGTCTATAGGGCATGCCACCCGCGCTATCCATATAGTTACATCACAAAATGTGGTAGCGCAAGGGCGGACCTCAGACTGAAGTGATACTAGGAAGTGGAAGGGATCAATGCGGCTCGGTTCCCCAGAGCCAAATTACCATCCCTTCCCTTCCTAAATCGGGGCACTGAAAAAATTTAACTTTGGCACCAGTGGACTCGGAGCCTGGTATGGGATGTTCATGCTTCTGGGGGGGACGTTTTCAAAAAGAGCCAGTTAGTTGCTCTTTAAAGTGAGATTATGGTTTTGGAGTTGTCAAAATTACAAATGGGCTATCCTAAATAGGGTCATAGTAGCAAACAACTGAAATTTGATCACATAATAGAACCACATTCAGTGATGACACCTGTTTTTACTGCATGTTTTCATGTTCCCAAAAGTGAAAGTCCATTTGGCTTTAGCCACCTCAGGTTGATAGAAAAACCACTGTTATCTGAAGCATGACTGTTGTAGTTTTCTTGGGGGAAAAAGTCTTTAATTCTCTTTCAAAACACTGTTTTTGTGTTGCAGGTATCAAAGCTGTCTTCTCTGGCCATTACCATCGGAATGCTGGTGGATTACATAATGACCTTGACATGGTGGTGACTTCTGCAATAGGTTGCCAGCTGGGAGAAGATCCCCATGGTCTCCGTGTAGTGGTTGTCACGGAAGAAAAGATCCTTCACAGATACTGCAGCTTAAATGAGCTACTTGACCAAGGGCTGGAACAAGATGATCTTAACCTGATAAAATCAAATTAGCAAATATTTTTAATGTTGGTTTCTATTCATGGCATTAAAAAGGCATATTGTAATCAGATACAATAGGAATCATTAAAAATGTATACTGTGCTGTATTTTAAAATAAAATATACACTCATCTTTGTACAGTAAAGAATGGGCAGTGATACGCCACTTGCTGTACAGTATAGTGTCTGTAAAGGTACAGCACTAATACGCTGGATTTATTTTGAACACATAGTGAGAGTCTAAGGAAATAAACTACTGCTTTTTATGTCCTTGCCGCAAAGTGAATAAAACATTCAGTCATCGCTGGACCATTTTTCTTATCTATCAGCAGTTAGATACATATTGAAATAATCATCTTGCATGCAGTTCAACTGATAGCTGTCAGACTTCGCAGAAGATAAGTTGCAAGGAAGTACACAACACTCAGGTTGCTAAAGAAATGTTTTATATTACATGCAGTTTTTGTACTCTTTGTACATTTCTTATAAATTAAAATATCTTATGGTACTTTAGAACTGTGTCTGAGAAGAAAGAATTAAAGATTACTTGTACAGTACAGTCCATGCTTTTTTATTGTCGCATGCAACGTAAAATAACTGGGTAACCAGAGAGGCAAAAATAAGTGGCATGTTTGTCTTGAATAATAAAGTGGCTTCTGTTTTTTTATCGAAGTAAAACAAAAAGGAAGAGAAGGCTTCCCTGTTTATTCATCTTTAAGCCATTTGGAGAAAGGTAATGAAACACTCAGTTTTATTTATACACAATAAATACTCTGTGGTCCTAAACACGATTCTTGTGCAAAACCACAAATGTGCTGTGTTACCTCTCAGCAGTATTTTATTTCTCGAAGTGCCAGACAGTGTAAAAATTGTGCAATATACTCACTGGTTCCAAACACACAATCCTCATATGAAACGGCAGACATGAGGACCCATGTCTGCTGTTTCGCACGAGAATCATGTGTTTGGGACCAGAGAGCATTTTGCAAATGTTTTGCACTGTCTGGCACTTTGAGAAATAAAATACTGCCTGAGATGTAACATAGCAGTTTCACTTGCCTCCTTTTAGCTTCAGGTGTGGAACCTGTAAGGAGTCGGTCATCACCCGCAGCCTGGGATGTTTTTCCACCATTTTCTCCCTTCCCTTTCCCAAGCGCTGGGGCACATATGCCAGATGTGCGTGCGTGGAGGCATGCACACATTCGCAGAAGTCCCACAGCTCCTCCCTTCACCAGCGCCCTCAGACCCATACCACCTGCAGGCCTCCCCCTTGGGGCAGTCATTCGGCAGGTACACCAAGCCTCCCTCCTCAGGAGAGGAGAGCTATCCTCTGAATGCTCAATCTTCTCCCTCCCCAGCCAACTCCCAGTGGCCTGCTCGCACTGCGAACACGGGTTGCCAGCATGGCAGGAGGTAAGGCATAGATGCCTCAGCCCTCCACGCCATTGGGCCAGTCCCCTTAAGCTGCTTCTTAAAGGAAAACAGTTATAATCTCATAACCCCGACTCCCAAAGCCTTACCCCGATAAGGCATTTAGTAAGGGAAATGCTATTTTTCAGATAAGGGAACTTACTTTTTTAAAATGTTGTAAAGTCCAGAATCTGCAAAATGTCTGATACTGCTCTGTTCCATTTCATGGGAAAGTGCGACACTGCACTGCTCACTTCAGTACAGGAGTCTGGCAAGTGTTTGCTGTTGGACATTGTGAACTGTGACACTTGTTACTTAACAAAGACGAAATAGGGGGCCCACATTTGCTGAAAACAGTTTACTTGTAGCCATATAATAATGAGACAATCTAGCATATGAAGCCAGAGTTTCTATAACTCATAGCCATTCCTGTATGGAGGGCACTTCAGTCCTTCTCCACCTCCTTAGAATTAACCTCTTGGCTTCTATTGTAGCTAAAAGTAACCATTTCCTATCCAGGGTCCTTAGGGATGAAGGAGTTCTATGAACCCCCAACAAAATAATTTCCAGGGAGCTTGGGTTATGAGAATGAAGAATGGTAGCACAATGCTGGGTCACCTGTTCCCAGAAAGCTTGAAGGGGGAGACAACTCCATAAAACATGTGACAAATCCACTCCCTCTGTTCCACACCTCCAACATTTGTCATGTGGTAGTAGGCCCATACTTTTAAGCTGGGCTGGAGTGTGATACCAGTGGTGCAAAACTTTAATTTGCAGTAGCAGGCTACGGGGGTCAGAGCAAGCTTTATGCACTAATGCCCAACTCTGGGTCCACTTGGAGTCTGATATGGGCACTTTCAGAGACCCCTGCCACTTACGTTTCGAGGTTAGGGAAGGATCTGGGGTGGCATCCCTTAAACTTTTCTGGATAACCCCTGCCAACCCCTTAGAGATTTATGCCCCGGGTTGGATGGGAAGCCTCTGTGGGCAGGGTACCAGGGATATTCGGCACGTAGAGCAGGTGCATTTTGTTCTTCCCCATTGGGAGTATAAGCTCTGCAGCTGGAGGTATTTCCAAAAGTTTGCTTTGGGCATGTTGTAGGTGGTTTGCAGGGTCTGAAATGATTCCATTGTTTTCCTGTTTGGCATCAACACATAACTTATAATGAAAATCTGTTTTTACTCCCACTCCTGCCACCATATCGAGTGCTTGTCAATACACAGAAAGGGTTGTTCCATAATGGAGTGTATATTCCAGTGCCTTGACAAAGGTTCAGGCTGTGCCCCACCCTTTCCCATAGCCTACGTGCTGCTGTTAATGTTAGCCATTGCTTGTTTGGAAGAGGGTGCCCAAAGTATACTGAGAGGGGTGCCCATTCTGGGAGTGAATGCTCTCTCTATGTCCAGGCCAGCGGATAGAGTCTAGGGTGTAGGAATATCTGGAGAGTTTTTGCTGCCGAAAAGGCATAGTGAGACGGCTGGAAGTGTGGGAGATTCCACCCACCTTTAGACCAACGTGCCTAGAGGTTATTCCTGCTGTATATGGGGGGAGAATGTTCCCGTAAGAACCTGCTCAAAATGACATTCAGTTTCTGAAACCATTGATTGGGAATGTCTATGGGAAGGTATGACAGAAGATAAAAAACCTTGGGAGCCAGTAGCATTTTGATGGCTGCTATTTGCCCCACCAATGACAGCTTCAGATGTTTCCAATGGTCTGTGTCATTTTTAATTCATTCTACCAGTGGCGTGAGGTTCCCTGGGACTATTTGTTTCAGGTCTGTTGTTATTTTTATACCCAGGTATTTAATTCCGTTCAGAGCCCATGCTAACCCTGATTTGTTCATTCAGCCCACTATAGTCTTAATATTTATAGGGAGAATTTCAGATTTTGTCATGTTGATCTGCAGCCCAGAGTAACTGGCGAAGGAGTCTTAACAGGTCTAAAACAAAGGGGTAGCTAGTCTCTGTCACTTGTCAGGATTAAGCAGTCATCCACATACTTCTTAGTAATATATTCCACCTGTCCGACTTTGATCCCCCTAATTAGAGATATGCTGGTGGAAAGCTGCAGCCAGAGATTCAATAGCCATGGTGAACAGTAGGGGCAATGGGGTAGCCCTGACGCATTCCTCTGTAGAGTTGGAAGGGAGGGGATAGGGTGTTATTAGTGAGCAATCTGGCTGTAGGGTTGGCATACAAAGTCCTTATCCATTTTATAAACCCAGTGCCCATGTTTAGGTGTCTCAAAACTGCGTAGAGGTATTCCCACTCCACAGAATCAACCACTTTCTCGAAATCCACCGATATTGCCATTGCCGTGGTTGGGAGTGTTGATGCAACCTGCATGAGTGTTATAAGGGCCCAAAGATTATATGAGCTGTTGCGCCCTTTAACGAATACGACCTGTGCGGGAAATATAATGGCTGGGAGAATAGTCTCCAGCCATGCAGCCAGAGTTTTCACCATAATCTTTGCATCTGCATTGATTAAGGAAATCAGTCTATAACTGGCAGCCTCAAGAGGGTCTTTCCCCTTTTTCAGGAGTACCATTATAATAGCTTTGTTTAGAGTTCCTGGGGTGTTGCCACACCCGGGTGCCTCAAGTATCATCTGTAACATGGGTTGTGATATCGAGTCTTTTAAGATCTGATAAAAATCAGCAGGAAAGCCATCCATTCCTGGTGACTTATGGAGGGCCACACTAGCTATGGCTCATAGCAGTTCGGTTTCCATTATTCGGGTGTCTTATTCGTCTTTTTGAGCCATGGTTAATGTGGGTAGGGTTAGCTTGGAGAGAAAGACATCTAACCTAGGCCTGTCTAGTGACATGCGAGCTATATAGCTTTTTATAAAAATTTACAATAGCTTGGTTTATAGCTACTGGAGTATTATGAAGGTGGCCTTTAAAGTCCTTCAGTTGAGCAATGTGCCTTTCCTTTTGTTGTTTCCAGAGATGGTATGCGACCAACTTGCCAGATTGTTCCCCACTGGTGCAAAATTTATGTTTGTGTAACCCCCCTGCAAACGGGGGTTCCCAAAAGTCTTCCAGGAGCTTGCTAAGTGCTCCAAGTCTGGATGGTGTTCGGTGTTTAAGCCGTTTACATGGCACTGCAGTGAGTGCTTTTAGAGCCTCTGCATACTGTCTCTTTAAGAGCTGTCTGCTTGCAGACATAATTAGTTTATATGGGGGTACTGTGTGTTTTCCTGCTCGAGTCCCGCTCGAGCTACTGACAAATCGCTCCGTTTCTGCCATCGCTAAGTGGGCAGAGTGAGCACTTTTTAAAGATGTAACTGTTTGCCAAAAGTCATTTAGAGTATTAGTGGAAATGTAGTTTGTCTAACCTACTTCTTTTGCAGCAAGAACTGTTCTGTGAAGCCCCTTCATTTTGGTCCTGAACTGCCGAATTGGACCAATCAAGTGAGGGGGGGCCTTTAAAATGGAGCCTGTGTGGGTGAATCAGAACTTGGACTCTTATCTGGAGCCTGCTATAAAGGGGCTATATGGCAGGTGCCTCTGGGAATTGTAGTTTGGAACCTGGCACCTTTTTGCACCAACAGAGGGAGCCCTGCTGTGATTGACAACTGAACCAACCAACCGAACTCTCTGGATCTAGGTGAAAGACCCTAAGCTGTCTGCTGGCAAGCCAGATGCAAGGTGACTGTGAAAGGATAAAGAGCTCTTCTGTGCTAGTGCGGCGAGTAGTTCACGCAGGAAGCGCGTGTGTAGGCCCCCAAGTCGGTCTACGGCCATTAGTACATTTAAGTCGGACTGAATCTGAGTGTTTGAGAAGGAAAAAGAAGCCAAAGTGTGGAGGCCAGGCTAAACCTGTAGAAGACCGAAGATTTTGCTAAAGTGCGGTCGGCCTGTCAGGAACTGAAGCTGCTGTGAGTGCTCCCGGGTTTTTGCAGTGGTTTGCGATCGGTATCAAGGAGCAGCCTGCCTGGTATAGTAATTTCCTTTACATATGAATGTGCTTGGTGCTTGTGGGGAATCGCGATTTTATTTCCCCTTTACTGTGAACTGTGTGCTGAAGCTGAAAGCAGAATCCGGTTTAATCGGACTGAATCCGCCTGCTATCAAAAGCAGTTGGGCCCTGTCACGAGGGCCTTATCTCCATGAGCAGTGATTTGTGTGTTTACTGCCAATCAACCTGATTTGCCCCCTTCCTTGTTACTGCCCCTGAATAAATCAGATTTGTTGTTGAATTACATTCTTTCTGTGGTGTCAGTACATATAGAACCAGCATTGCATTGGGGTTGTGTGCATTGCCTAACCTTGTTTTACAGGGGGTCCTCAGAGACGTGCTGCAGAATCAGTCTCGAGGGTAAGTGGATACTGTATGTGTAAAATGTGTGCATATGTGGGATATTGGGAAAGTAACTCCTGTGTACTGTGTGGGCCACTAGTGGGAACAAAGGGGGGTCACAGTGTCCCAGAGGGCTGTGCCCAAGCTAGTTTAACCACTACCAACCCTGACCTCTGGGTGGAGGCACCCGTCACTGGACCTAGGCCTCTTAACCTGTCACTAGCCATACAGGCAGGGGTACTAGCCCTTGGGATAGCACCACCTGGGGGTTACATTTGGTTCTGTGAATATGAAGTTCTGCCTTCCTAGTGGCCAGTGTTTAGCTGAATTTGTAGGGCAGAAATTTCAGATTGTTATCTTGTAGCCTGCATGGGTTCTGCTTACATATATCTTCCTTTTCTTTAAAACAAACCTCTAGGAGCTTTGTTTCTTTATCCCTCTGTTTACATCTTTGCGACACATAGCTTATTATTCCCCTCATGGTGGCCTTAAAGGCTTCCCATATCATGGCTGATGAAGCAGAGTTCTGGGGATTGTCCAGAAAGTAGAAGTTCACTTCTGTTTGGATCAATTTTTGAAAATCTGGATCTTGTAGAAGTAGGGAGTCTAACCTCCATAACAGGGTTTTACTTTTGTCAGGGACTAGGGTCACATTCAGCGTCACATGGGCGTGGTCAGAGATATACAGGGGAGCAATAGTCACATCGGCTACCAGAGGGGTTACTGTTGCAGACAGGAACCAATAATCAAGCCTGCTTGCCATTGCACATGCTGCAGAAAAATACATATAATCCCTTCCAGAGGGATGAATAAGCCGCCATGTGTCGAACAGCTGGTCCAGTGACAAGAGCTCTCATACCACATGTAGTGCTTTAGTGTGCAGCTCTGGTTTGGTATTAGTCCTGTCCAAATAATGATCTAGGGCCATATTGAAATCCTCCCCAAATAATATCTGGGTGATCAGATGCCGGATCCAGTATTTTCTGCGACACAGTATGGAAAAAGTCGGGATCGTTAGGCGCATAGATATTTCCCAGCAGTAAGGGCCCCTAGATGTGGAGAGTTTGATGAACATCCACCTTCTCTCAGCATCTGCCTTCTGCTCCATAACTGCCCACATTCTAGATTTATTTAATAATATGGATACCCCATGCTTAGCTTTCCCTGCAGTAGTATGTGCCTCCCTTCCCACTCATTCTCTTGCCAGTTTTGGGACTTCTATTTTGGTAAGTTTGGTTTCTTGGAGAAAAGCCACTTGTGTTTTAAGTTTCTTTAGGTGAGCCAGTACTTTCTTTTTATTGGCGAGGTCAAGCCCCGGACATTCCATGTCATTTGTGCAACCAGTGGGGGCCCAGCCATCTCAAGAGGCACTACGCTCTTAAGACTTGGTGTTTTCCGGGTCTTGTCAGGAAACAAAGTAGAGAGGAGGGAAGAGAAGCTTATACCACTTTTTCATTCTTTGCCACAAAAGAAACTGTCAGAACTCCAGTGCTCTAACAAGGGGTATCCTTCTAGAAGTCAAACCTTGCACAGCCCACTTAGAAAAAAACACAATGCCCTTCTTATCTCTGCAACACAGCAAAGTATATACAAAACACCACTTGTAGCTCTTGTGCAGTGAAACAGGCTATACCAGTCATAGATCAATCAATAGTGAGATAGCCGAAACTATGTAAATCTGGATTATCTTTATTCTACTAAACCCTCAGAGTGAGGGAACTATGAACCGAAGTGAAATGCAAAACCAAGACTTCTGCAGACGATCGGAAAGATTGTTAGTGATAGGGGGCAACCAAAGAAAAAAGGAAAAGAAAAGAGATGTCACAAAATAAAATGGGGATCTAGCTAGCTTCAAATGGAAGGCAGGTATACTTCCTCAACCAGAGAGAGACCCACGGATCAGGTTCTCCTAAGGTTATGTATACCCCTTTGGGGTGGGGAGTAAGTACATCCTTCAGAGAGTCCACCAAGTGACAAATCTCAAATATGTTGTGACTAGGAAATACTTGGTCTATTGAATCTACTCTAGGGAGACTAACGGGAAAAGAAGAAAAAAAAAAGACTCCCACCGGTCTCACCCACTTACTGATCCGTTTTCAGAGCACCCTTGGTACCTAGTAGGAAAGTAAGGGCCAGTGTCTTAGCTACGTCTCATGAACAGGGGTACCAGGAGAAGAGAGAAAGGAAAAAAAAAAGCTTGCCACGAATATCATTATCCGTACTCTGAAGAGGGCCCTTTCCCCTCATGGTACTATGGCACTATATACCTGCTAGGAGGGGGGTCCTTATTACCCAGGTTCAGAGGAGACCTGGCAGTTGAGCAACCCTTTAATAATGAAAGCACTATGTAACTTGTACCCGCTTGCTTCTCAGATCATCCTACTCTTCGTCTTCCCTATTATATCTGCTTAACCATGCCTCTCCTGGGAACTATTACCCGATTTCCATCCTCCCGCCCCCAAAAGCCCTGGAAAAAATCATCACTGACCAACTCCTGGATTACCTCGCCAGATACAACCTGCTCTGCAGAGAGCAATACGGCTTCCAACAAGGGCACAGCACCACCATTGCACTACTAGAATTCACTAGTGCTATCCACTCCACTCTTGATAACAGACGCCTGGTTGGCTCCATCTTCATTGAGCTGTCAAAAGCCTTTGACACCATTAACCACTCTCTCCTCCTCGCTGCCCTCTCCCACATGGGTCTCTCCCAAGACGTAACTGCATGTTTCTCAGACTACCTGTCAGACAGGACCTAGCAAGTCAAAATAAATGGCACTCTTTCTAAGTGTCTCTCAGTCAAATCTGGTGTCCCCCAGGGCTTCATCCTGGGGCCAGTTCTGTTTAGCCTATTCTTAAACAACCTACCCAAAGCATGCTCTGGGAGTTTACTCCTCTACGCAGATGATGCATTTTTTTTCTCCACCCACGCTTCCTACAAAACACTCTCCAGCAATTGTTTAGTGAGGCTGAAACCTGGTTTGCTGACAATCGCTTGGTCCTAAACCATAAAAAGACCAAGGTTATGTTATTTTCCCGCAACCAAAGCAAATTCAGAGACCCTGCTTCAAGTTCTCAGTGTCTGGCTGCAACCTCTTAAGCAGGTTGACACCTTCAGATACCTTGGGATCACCCTGGGCTCTGCGCTCAACTACCATGAGCATATTCACCTCCTCAGCACCGCAGTCAGTTCCAGAATTGGCATGCTCTACCGTCATAAGAGCTGCCTCCCCCCTGACGCCCTCTGTCTTGCTGTACTGTCCTCCATCCTGTCTCTCGTTGACTGTGGGATCTTGGTATATGGGGCTGCTGACAGCACCGCCCTCCGCAGAATCAAGGTTTCCTTTAATAAAGCTTGTTGCCTAGTCATGGGCTGTGGCAGACTGGTACACACCTGTACCCTATACAGTCTTACCAACTGGCTGAACTTTGATGAGAGGCTGAGATACCAGACCTGCCTATTTGCCAAGAAAATAATCAGTGGACTTGCCCCTTCTGGCCTCTCCACACTCCTGCTGTCTGCTCCTAGGGTGGTCGCCACATGCAGCTCCTCTGAACTCTCCCTCATTATCCATCGCTGTAGGACAGCCATGGGCCAGAGATCTTTCTGCTATAGAGCCCCTGCCTGGCTGAATGCTCTACCTAGCTGTATTGCCCTGGAAACCAAGCTTGGCCACTTCAAATCCCTCCTCGGAGACCATCTCCTTGCCTCTCGAACCTGTGAATGTCACCAGCCCACCTCTCTAGCCTGTTAGAGTTTCCCTTCCCCACCTACCCTGCCCATCCCTAGACAGCTTCCCTACTTAATGCCCAAACAAATACCTGCACATGACAAGGGCTACCTTTCCTGCCTAGCAAGATCGGCAATGTCTCCCCCATCCACCACCCTTCTCCCGACAACTCTCCTGCTTGATGCCCTGGCTACTATCTATTCAAGACAAGGGATCCTCCTCCTGCCTAGATGTCAGCTGTACTTATTCCTTGCCTGTAAAATGCCTACTGCATGTTATCTGGTTTTGTTCCTTGCAATTATGTATGATGCTGAGTTTTTTATAATGTTTTGTTAACTGACGTGGAGCCTTTGTAAAGGGGCCATGTCAATGAAAATATCAAAGCTACAGAAATTCAGAGTACACATAAGGAGCCAGAAGAACTGTGGGTCACCCTGGAAACAGGAAATGGAACAGCCGTGAGAACTGGGGTTGTCTACAGGCCCCCAGACCAGGGGGAGGACATAGATACATTACTGTTAGAAGATATACAAAACATGACAGCTAAAGGAGAGGTTCCGATAATGGGAGACTTCAACATGCCGGATACAGATTGGTCAATACCAGCAGGAACATCTGCCAGAACTAGACACATAGTGGATTCCCTGCAGGGGGAAGGCCTTAAACAACTGGTACAGCAACCCACAAGAGACAGGGCTATCCTAGATCTAGTACTGACTAACAGGGAAGGGATCACAGATCTCCAGGTAGAAGGTCACCTGGGAGCCAGTGACCATCACATGGTATGGTTCAATTTGGCTGCTACATCTAAATCACCCCATTCAGAGCAAAATATGGGACTTCAGGAGCTGACTTTGATAAGATGGCCAACAGAGTTAAGCTAGCCCTGGCAAAAGAAACACAGGTGAGGGGTACAGGCAAAGTGGGCAAGCATTAAGGATGCAATACTTGAAGCAACAACCCATTGTGTTAGACAGAAAAGGAAGTGCAAAAGAAGAAGGAAACCGCTTTGGTTCTCAAATACAGTAGCAGAAAAGGTCAGAGCCAAAAGGCTGGCCTTCAGGAAATATAAGGGAACACAGCGGGATGAAGATAGGGAGGCATACCAAACTGCCCTAAGGGAAGCAGGGAAGGCAGTAAGGCAGGCAAAGTCCCAAACTGAGGAAACACTAGCACGAACAGTAAAAGAAGGTGACAAGACTTTCTATAGATACATTAGTGAAAGGAGAAAGTCCAGAGGGGTATTGCTAGCTTAATGGAGAAAAGGAGCATGTGAGGAGGAGGACCCTGTAAAGGCATCTATCCTAAATAGATACTTTGCTCAGTATTTACTGAAGAGAAGGTAGGGCAGGGCCCACAGCTCAGCATCATGGACACAGGGGAGGGAGGTGAGCACTACTCCCTTCACAAAAGAAAGGGTCCTACAAGAGCTTGCTAAGCTCAGGGTGGATAAGGCAATGGGACCTGATGGCATACATCCCATGGTACTAAAGGAGCTAAAGGTGGAACTAGCAGAGCCATTAGCAGAACTGTTTAGTGAGTCTCTGAGCACAGGAGAGGTCTCAGAAGACTGGAAAAGGGCTCATGTGATCCCGCTCCACAAGAGTGGTAGCAGGGAACTACAGACCAGTCAGTCTTACCTCAGTGGTGGGCAAGATTATGGAGGCACTCCTTAAGGAAAGGATAGTGCAACACCTGGAATCCATAGGGGCACAGGATCCAAGACAGCATGGGTTTACAAAAGGAAGGTCCTGTCAAACTAATCTCATAGATTTCTTTGACTGGGTAACCAGAGTGGTGGACCAAGGGGGAGCAGTTGATGTCGCCTACCTTGACTTCAGCAAAGCTTTTGACACTGTTCCACATAGAAGATTGATAAATAATCTGGGTAGGCTCGGGTGGTCAGAAGTTTTCAACTGGGTGGCAAACTGGTTGACGGGCAGAAAACAGAGAGTGGTGGTAAATGGTATAAAGTCAGAAGAGATGCAAGTCACAAGTGGGGAACCTCAGGATCAGTCCTGGGGCCAGTCCTCTTCAACATCTTCATTAGTGACCTTGCAGATGGACTAGAGGGTAAGGTTTGTCTGTTTGCAGATGACACCAAGATCTGCAACAGAATAGATGATCCAGATGGGGTGGGCAGAATGAGAAGAGATCTGATAAACTAGCAAAATGGTCAGAAGAGTGGCAACTGGGATTTAATGCAAAGAAGTGCAAAATCATGCACATAGGGAAGAGAAACCCTGAAGCCACCTATAGGCTGGGAGGGGAGTTGCTAGCAGTCACAAAGGAAGAAAGAGACTTGGGCATCATCATCACTGATGACCTGAAATCATCCAAGCAGACCTCTAAAGCAGTAGGTAAGGCTAGGGGGGTGTTAGGGTGTATTAGTAGGGGTATCACAAGTCATAAGAGGGAGGTAGTAATCCCTCTTTACAAGACACTGGTTAGGCCCCATCTGGAGTACTGCAGTATTGGAGGCCACACCTTCACAAGAACATTAACCAAATTGAGGCAGTCCAGAGAAGGCAACCAAAATGGTGTAGGGACTGCATCAGAAGACATATGAGGACAGATTAACAGAGCTCAATATGTATACCCTTGAGCAAAGGAGGGAGAGAGGTGATATGATCGAGGCATTCAAACACCTTAAGGGCATTAACAAGGTGAAAGAGTCTAACATGTTTAAATATAAGAAAAATAGCAGGACAAGAGGACACAGCATGAGATTAGAGGGGGGCCGATTAAGGGGGAATGTGAGGAAATTCTTTTTCACAGAAAGGGTGGTGGATGCATGGAATGGCTTACCACAAGAAGTGGTGGCTATGAATACAGTGCAGGGCTTCAAACAGACATGGGATAGGCATAAGGGAGCAATACAAATGACTATGAATAGATAGGCCACTGACACACTGACAGAGCAAAGGCCGATGGCACATTTATAAGGTAGAAAAAGAAAAGGGCAGACTGGATGGGCCTTGTGGTCCTTATCTGCCGTCAACTTCTATGTTTCTATGTTTCTATGGTCTCTGACTCAAAAGATTGTAATTCCGAAACTGTTCAAGTATATAAAATAATACCCTCATATTAAACTGTAACTTTTCAAATCAGCACCACAAAAGGAAGGACCTCTTCCAAAAAGAAGTAGGTGATTTTCCCTACTCCTGTTCCAAAGGGGGAATGTCTGACCTTCGAGGGGTAAGGGGTTCCAATGCCTGAAAAGGTGGAAAAACTTTAACCTCTCAAATCCTGAGGGTCTTTGACCTAAAGTAAATAACTCCTTCTGGTGGGAAACCATACTTCCCAGCTTAAGTGATACTGCTGTTCTATCCTTCTGGTTGGGTGAGGTATGAGGGCTGGCAAAGAGGGGAGAAGCCTTCCCCCATCTTCTTTCTCATTGGCAGCCAATATTTCCTACTCCGTCATAACATGCCTGCCTAGGTAGTAGCGGGGGACCAAAAGGAAAAAGGGCAGCCAACCTCCTCCGAGGTAGCCTTATTTGTTAATCCAGGCTGCCTTGTGGCACCCCTATTGGGCAATGCTGCTGCCTAGACCAAACCCTCAGATCCCAGAGGTTCAAACACCTAGTCTTACCTTTGGGAAAGATGGTTGTTTTAGCCCTGTTCCTAACATGTAGTTTTCAACCAGTTCCTAGGCTGCTTAGACACAAATTCAGTCAGTGATGTGAACACATGAGGGTGAAACGACCCTTATAACACTTAAAACAGTAATGATTATACATAAAAGGGAGCCAGTGGGCTCCAAACTGCTGAGTTAGCCAAAGTCTCGCTATTCTGTTTGCCTGGTGCCATTTGAGGCTCTGTTCACAAAACCCCGTGGCAAACCACTTGAAAAATGCTATTTGTGCCTTCAGTTGGTCCACAGGGACCTCCAGTGTTAGCAATAGGAACTTGTTTTTTGTTTTTATGTGTCCCCACGCTACCATGCTCAACTTAACCTACAGGGGAGACAAAAAAAGGCAAGGCAAGTTTTATTTATAGGGTGCCTATTTCCTGGGACTCTGAGCACCTAACAGAATACATCACAGATAAAACAGCAGATAAAGCACATTTTTCCAGAATAAATAAAATTCAGAATCAATAAAATTCAGAGTTATTGAATTACAGCTTTAAGATAGATGTTAGATAATTTAGACTAGATTGGACTGGGAAATCAATAAGTAAAGGCCAAGCTAAAGAGGTGGCCTTCAGTATTAGCTTGAAAACACCAATCGAGGGGACCTCCTGGACAAATAACAATCACATTTAACAGTATCTGCCTTCAGGTGTTGGTCAGCTTCACTGGGAGGGCCTAGTTGGGTGTCCTCTGCTCAACCCAAGTCTCTGGCTTTGGGTTCTCCTTTTCTTGCATAAAGTCTGCTCATTCCGATGATTCGGGGGCCCACCCCACTGTAGAGCCGATCAGCAACTCAGCGGGTGGCTCCTGCTGTGGTGGTTCCTTTGTTAAAACCAACGAGGTCAGACTCAAGACTCCCAAGGGTTCGAATCTATTTCCAGTCTTGAGCAGCATAGTGTAAGGAGACCCAGTGCTTGCCTCTGAGGGGGTGTTGGATCTGTTGGCTGCGCAATCTTTTCTGTTGTGGGAGGGTCTTCTGCACCATGGGCGGTTTGTTGATGCACTTCTTTGCCCTGTCCCTGGTGATCTGGTGCCATGTGTTGGGCTCCTGCTGGGGGTCCCGTTCAATCACCTTATTTGTTGCAGGTTCTTTGAGCTGCAGCTCCATCAGCTGCACTGCAGAGGCTCGTAGTTCATCTAACCTTTGCATGACCTTCCTCGGTCCTTGTCTGCTCTGCCACAGATAGTCCTCAGTCTCCTCCAGTGCCTGAAAGAATATGTATGCCCCATTCACTGTGATCTGCAGGATGGCTAGATACCAGAGAGAGAGAGAGATCTGGCTGTTCATTTGGTAGAAGCTCTGGTGGATCTCCTCATAAGCTTGCTGGTGCCTGGCCAGCTCGGGGGGGGGGGTCTAGAAACAGCTGTATGGGATTACCCTCCATTGCAAGGGGCCCCACTCCCTACATATTCGGAGATGGTACTCTTTCATCTGGTAGGAAAGACACTTACAAAGGAATGGTTGCTGTCGCCCCCCATGTTTGGGCTTGGGGGCCAGTGATCTGTGGGCCATTTCCAAGTTGGGGGGGGCAAATTGTTGAGCTGGAAAATGTCTGGTAGAGTGGCTCTTAAGCCACCATGTCTCTGCCTTCCACCTCCTTGGGCAAGCCAATGATCCTCACATTATTCTGGCGAGCCCAGTTCTCAAGATCATCCACTTTGGTGAGTAAATACTGGATCTGATGGTGACGATCCTTAAGTGTATCCTGGTGTTGTTATAGTATGCCCTCCTGCTGGGTGTCTTTCTGCTCTACTGTCCGCACTTGAGAAGTCAGGGCTGATAGTTCTTTATTTGTCTGCACTGTGGTTTTCTTTAATTCTACATAGATACATAGATACATAGACAGTGTCGGCAGATAAGGGCCTATGGCCCACCTAGTCTGCCCATAAATTCTGCCCTCTCTTGTGATATATTGCTAAGCATATCTGTAATATTTGCCAGATCAGCTGTTTGCAGCATAGCTGCGGCATGTCTCAGTTCCATACTAATAAGTTACATAAAGAGCCTGACCTGTATTGCATCGTTTTTCTACCAGAGCAGCAGGTTTTGCAGTGTTCAAAGGGCCCAGAACTGCTGTGCTGCTTAGGTCCTGATGCTGAATCTCCCCTCACAAACTGGTCGCACCAGTAGCAATATTTTGTATTTTAAAGTGCTAACCTTTTCATTGCACAGTCTGTGCAGTTAATAAAGTGTTTTTACTGGTGGTTCAAGTCGGATGTTGAAATTAGTGTCCCTCGAAAATTTAAGCTGCCATCTTGTTATTTGGCAAGCTCCTCCCCGAGCACAAGGAAATTAGTGACTTGCTTGGGGTCACACAGTATGCAAGTGGGGGCTGATGGGATTCAAACCCAGGTCTCCAGGTTTTGCACAACTGCCACCTAATGTTCTAAATATAATTTACCCACAGTGGTGCTTAGGTCCTTAGCCCTAGCCATGACTAGTCAGGACAAGCGATTTACAGGTGGGACTACTGGCAAGTCACCCATTTTAACCAGTTCACTCAGACCTGATTCCATTAGGCCATTGCCAACTTGACTATCCATAAATGATTAAGCTTTATGTCACTGACAAGTTGAATGATGTTAGGTCAATGTGGTCTTATATATTTTAACTCTCCCTTATGTAAACTGCCACAAACATATCCCTTTCTTTCAAGTTACCAGGTACTTGTTCAGTTAGAACATTACACAGCACCATGAGCTGAGCAGACATGTTTTTCCAACTTAAGTCTCCAGGTCAACCAGTCTTTTCATAGAATTCTGCTGGGAGAAAAAGACCATTTGGCCCATCCAGTCTGCCCGAAAAAGATTGCCGGTTGTAATGTTTTGGTGCTGACTCTTCTGTATTCTCTTCAGCATAGGAAATATAGAAAAATTTATATTTGACTGTTCGTGGTGTGTTTTCCTTTTTTTTTGATTTGTATTATAATTTATCATGTATATCTTTTATCTTAAATATAATTTAACTGGGGGAAAAATATATGCCCTCCTTTACTCAGTTAAAATGAACATTTGGTGCTGTGTAGCATATTCTAACCTTTTTATTTTTAACCTTTTGGGTTTGTTTTGAGTGTTTATGTCACCATACAACCCTTACAGAAATAGAATGGTTATTCTATCCAGAATGTTTCCACATGTGATCTCTGCAGAGACTGCTCTTCCGCAGTATCCTCTCAGAATCCAGTGGGCTTGAATTCAGAATACGTGCTTATGTCACGTTTCTCAACACTGTTAAAACACTAAAGAACTTGGAAATCATCTCAATTTTTTTTCATAGTAAAGTATTCTTTCTCCACCTCCACCTGCCACCCTTCGCTGACTTATTGGTCTTCAGTTGGTAGGAGAGGAATGAGGTTTAGAAGAGTACGAAAGAGAACACTTGAAGGGAGACAATGGTTTTGTCTTCACTTACAGTCTTGGTGACTCCAGCAGTGCCTCAATATTGCTAATTGGGCACATACCTCCTTACATTACTCTGTATAAATTGCATAACACATTGTTAATGGTTTATATGGTCTAATTTAGTTAGCTTTACATTACTCTACAATTTTTCATCTCGACTAATTAAGCCTACTGAGGATGAATTGAGTGGTTTCCTTTTAAAGCAATTTAATGAAATTAACTGAAAATGTGTTCGTGTAAGTAGGATCATCTTCTTTGTTTATGTAATCCAAGCAGTTAATAGTCACAGAAAATGGGATGGATTAAAATGTTTTCCTATTAGTTTTCTATTCTTATGTAATCAGTGTTCCTGCTTTACCATCTCGCATACACCTCAGGTGTTTAAGATGGTGATCTCATGGGATCAGATCTTTATTGGGTTCTGTCTAGACATGTCATTCTTTGCTTATATACTAATGTGCAGGCACGTTGTGAAGGTAGCACGCTCATTCTACTGAGAGGAGAACACTGGCACATTATAAAATAGGTAAGAGAAATCACGGCATGTGACTGGTTAAATGTGATCACACAACCATTATTTCACCACAGTGACAGAGGTAATAAATATTGACTTTTGAAGCCTAAATACTCCATTTTAAAACTAAAAAGAATGGGGAGGTGTTTTATAATCATAATATGGCATGCCAGGGTGTGCATTAATGTGAGATAACAGCACTTCTCAGGTGAATAATGCACTTGGCTTCGCATCCCAAGGCATGCTTGTTGTACAAGCAGTAAAGCATGACAGGGTGTGTCTTGTTGCCTAATAAGAGTACACCCCAAGTACATAATCAGGGACGAGGCTCTTGTGCTGAGTGCCTTCAACACCTTGGAAGTGCTCTTATCCGGCAACAACCCACACCACAGGAGTATCTTATTGCTCTTATAAAATGAGATTTTGTAGTAAATGTCTAAAAATAATAAAATAAGCAAATAAGAAAATGACTAGTTTTTAATGTATTTTTTATAGTTTGTCAAAAAGTAGTTCTCGTTGCATGCATTGGCAAGTAGATGTTGTATTCTGTGCCTGGAAGCCAGTAGAGGGTGCTTGTTGCATTATTGAACAGTAATCCTGGTCCCCCTTCCAGCACCAGTAGTGTAGCCTGTTGTCCCTCACCCCACTCACTACTGTTCCTACTCCCTGCATCAGCAGCATAGGGTAGCACCCATGTAGAGCACTGATTATTGAGCACTGCACTTTTGAGTGACTCAATAATAGTGCTCTACAAGAGAGCGAGTGGTGCAATACGTCGCTATATCCTGTATAGTGAGTATAGCAAGGAGCTGTACTCACTATTGTAGGATATAGCATCCATTGTGGCAGATTCCCACTGAGCTGCTTGCATAGCATAGAGGTGTACACCACTGCTTGCAATGCAAACAGATCCGGGTTCAGGTCCGGCTATAGGCAGAAAATCTTTTTTTTTCTTCATGATCCAATAACTTGCCCCGTAGTCTGCACCCCCCCTCAGAGTTGATTATTTAAGTTAGGTGGGTGCAGGGGGATTTCCTCCCACAGGGGGGGGGGTGTGGGGGGCACAGCCCCTGGCATAAAAACATTATTTGTGTGTGTTTTTGTTAAGTATTGTAGCGACCGTTGCTATTTGCGATGGTCGGTACGATATCCATCGCCTATTTGACCATGGGCTCAGGTTTGTTCACTCTATGTGATAGGCGATCTTTCAGACTCACCTTTATCACATAAAACCACAGCGTAGCGCATTTCCTTCTCTGTTATGACTCTTCCCTCCCCAGAACTGGCAATGTAGCCGTGCTCCTTGAAGTAGGAACTTCCTGCTGTTCATGAGGTTTCAACACGACTTCCAGTTTTGTCGATTGATTGCCACACTTGCGGTTTGGAAAATGTTAAGAAAAATTATTTAGAAAGCCACCGGGGGCTTATGGAAGCTGACGCTAAGTGCAGTGCTCTTGTTGTCTCAGCCAGGAGTTAATGGAGAGTAAGGGGCAGGCAGGTCGGTGGAGGGGTCGGCACGTAGCAGAGTGGAGCTGGAGTCACGATCAGCGTTGCTACTGATCTACTACTGTGCCATGGATTTCAGTCCTGCAGGATGCCAAAAGGAAAAGAACAAAAACAAAAGATCAGATGGTTGAGTATTATGTTTATTATATGTTACGGTTTGTTTTACAGTACTAACATGGCTGCTAGAAATTTGTTACCATTTGTTTAGGTGTGGTGTTGGGGTAAGGGAGTTAGAAAATGTTAAAACCAATAATTAAAATGTTAGGGCAAGTACCATATTTTACAGAACTAACATGGCTGCCAGAAATTTGTTTTTAAAAGCTTCTGGCAGGCATGGATATGTGGGCTGCTTTGCGTCCATCCTGCCCAAGTTTATTGTTCTATAAGGACATGGGGCCTGACCAGTCAGGACCCAAAAAACCCTCTACCAAGTTTATAACCCAGAATAACAAACACCCTGTCATGCCTTGTTACATAACACTCCAACACCCCTGAAGAATAGGTACAGGCAGACTTTGTTTCATAAGGAATATGTGCAACAGATGGCCAGATCGGTTTGGTAAAAATAATTTCTAGATGTTTCCGTAGAGTTCACAAAGTCTCCACCACAGAGGTATTTTGTACCTTTACCTCAACTCAAAAATGTAAACCTATGACTTGGTATTCTGAACATAGTGGCAAATGTTCTAGACACCCTGGTGGTGGAGCCAGTTCCAAAACTGGGACATTTTTCACTATTATTGCTATATCTCAAGGCATCTTCTATAGTTGGACACAGGTTCAAATGAATCCAGTAGTCAGGCTCAGTACCAAACAAGGCAACACCACAGAGCAGAGTCTTAGCCTTCCCTACTAAAAAATGCCATCAAAAAGCCAGCTTGCCAGTGCCGTGGAAGTGCTACCACTTGCGACACTGGTGACCTGGGTTTGAGAACAAGTTTGGAGTGTCAGAGGACTGTCGGGGGAGAGGTAGGATGAGTGCCTCATGGACAACTCTCCTCCTTCAGAATGGGGGGCCATGAGCTTCCAGCACATTAGTGACACCCAGCAAAGACTGGGTGTATACAGGCTGGTACCACATAAAGAGTGGCGGCGACAGCGAACATCTGTGGGATGTGCGTGGGAGTATGCACATCTGCATGTTAATGTCATTGCACATCTGTGCCTTCAGGGGAAACCACAAGAAGAAAAACACTCATGCAGGCGCAGCATGAAGCCTAGGATCCACAGACCATCGCAATGCTGAAACGACCGCACTTAAGTCTCGGCCATGGTTCAAGGGTGATCTCAGTCTCTCCTGAGAGGAGCCCCTCCGCGAAGAAAAATTCATGGTCCTCCCAGACTGGGCAGCAGTGGGAATGCTGGGGGAATGGGTGGGAAGTTGTCTGTGGCTGACATGGGGTACATCACATCCCTGGCAAGGGCAGCCAAAATAGAACTGAAAAAAAATTGCTGTCAAAATACATGTTGTTAGCCAGCCCGGCGGTGCTGAGGCACTGGACACCTCTTCTCACACCACGCTGGCAACCCGGGTTCGGGAGTGAGCTCGGGGGTTAGATGGGGAGGAGAGCATTGAGCACCTGGAGGACTGCTCTCCTGTCCTTGGGGAGGGTGGGTTGTGGACCATCAGCATCCAGTGACCCCCAGTGGAGACTTGGGGAAGCAACAGCCGAGGACATCTTAGAAGGGGGAGGTGATGGCGGGCGTCCTGCAGGCAAGTGCAGGAGTGTGCCCATCATGCGCTGGACGTCATTGCACGTCCATGCCTCTGGGAGGGTCAACAACAAGTAAAAACCCCGGCACCTGGGAGGACGACGACAGGCCCTCCAGTGACCCCATGCCCAGTGCTGGACCTGGCCCAGTCAGGTCTCCAATCTCCTTCACCTCACCCCGCCTACCAACTGGATTGATTGAGCACCAAGGTGGGTGGTGGTGGCCCCACCTTGGGGGATAAAAGCCAGGGGGGTGATAGCAGGTGTGGGTGTAGGAGAGGAGCTTCAGATCGGGGAACATGATCTGGGGGGGTCTCAGACTGGGTGGGAGTCAGCCGACTGTGAGAGGCTACGTCTGAGAGAGGTCTCAGGGGTTGGCAACTGGAGGGAAAAAGAATTCCTACACTTTGAAAAAAAAAATGTTGTTTTAAAAAGGAAAACTTGCTGGCCCAGTGATGCAGAGGGATGATGCGCTGGAAGCCACACCTCAAGCCACGCCGGCGACCCAGGTTTGGGAACAAGCCTGGGTCATCGGAGGTCGGCGGTGGGGAGGGAGAGGATGTGAGAAGCTGCTGGCTGGCAGCGCTCCACCTCGGGAGGAGGGATGTAGCTCTCTTGGAGCTTGGCTGCCCTCTGGTGGAGGCCAGAGAGTTGGCACCATGAGAGAAGCACTGACGTAGGTCACAGGGAAGGTTGAGGGACCTGGTCCAGAGCTACGGTGCACATGTGTGCCTCCACGCACTTGCGCTACTGCTTCTGGGGGTCCCGGGGTAAGCCTGGGAGAAAAACAGAGGAAATTGTGGGGGCCGATCTGGATGATGCCCCCGGACTGACTCTGGGGATCTGCCGGGGCATGCATGGTGCTACAAGTCCCTGAAGGACCCCGAGATCAGTAGGCTTGGCAGACGCAGAAGTTGACCCACCACCGGAGGGCAAAAATAGTTGGGGAAGGAGGAAAACTTCAGATCTGCAGGCAGTGCCTACTGCTATAGTTGTTCCTATTCTCTTCCACTGAATTCAAAATGCCATGTGGTCTGACAGGAAACCTAGCCAATTAAGGAATGCCTTATTAGAGGCTGTAAAGCTCTCCCAGTTAGTCTACAAGGTAGCTGACAAAATACACTGAGATGACAAGTGTATATCCTTTAAAATAATGTGATTAAAAATGAGAGCAAAATATTCTTGACCCCAGTTAAGGTGAATTTTTTTTAAAAAGGTTTAACACAACATAGATTCAGCCCCAAATACAGACACGAGAGGATAACGGCATCATGCTTACCCACAAAAATAGATTATTGGGTTATTTCAGTTGGCTTTTGTTCCTTGGATCTAAAATTGAATATGATGGTCCAGATAGGCTGATTGAGACCAATATTGGACCTGGAATAGCTGAACTAATTCATCAAGAAACCCAGCTTCAAGATGGACTCCTTGGTCTCAGTAATTAGGGAAATTTTTCTAGAACAGTTCTTAGTGGGCCAGCCCACCGGTGCAGTGGCAGTGCTGCCACTCATGATGCTGACAGCCTGAGTTCGGAAATGAGCCTGAGTCATCAGAGGGCCTGCTGGGGGATGTGAGCTGAACATCCCAGAGGATGCATTCCACCTCAGGGAGGGAGGGTGGTCGGACTCTGTGGCACTATCAAAACGTGGGTGACTACAAGTGGTGGCAAAAGCAGAGCTAGGAGGGAAGACACCAACATGCAAAGCCCGTGTATGCATGCTCACATGTTGGGAGCTCTTGTCAGAATCCTATGGGACTGGGAAGAGAAAGGGGAAAAACACCTGCTGCAGGAAGGAAGTCCACCCCTCACCACTGGCCCCACACTGCCAACCATGCCGCTGACCCTTGAAAGCACCGACCAAGTTATTGTTGCAGGTAGGGCCCTTCCCAATAGCCCCATCCTGGGGGCTAAGCCAGGGTGTGTGTACGAGGAGAGGTAAGTTCCAGGGAACGTGGATGATGGGGGGCTGGCTGGTGGAAGGGGAAAAAAGCATACTAAACTAAGCCAGGGTGGATGTAGGTGGAGAGGTAAGTCCCGGGGAAGGCAGGTGATGGGGGCTGGCTGGTGGAAGGGGAAAAACATATACTAAATACTAGCCAAAAAAAAGTTCTTAGTATAAATATATTTCCAGCATGACTTTCTGCATATTCCCATCAAGCAAAAGAGTCAATCTGTAGATCAAAAAATTATTTTGGATTTGCTTCTACACCACTGTGTTAATGGTGGTAAAAACAAAATTGATATACAAGCAACAGCTGATTTATTGGCATCCAGATAATGTCTCAGTGGGAGATTGCAGATCCAAATAATCCATGATACCAATACAGAGAAAGTTAAAGGTCTTTGAATCTCATGGCATCCTGATAAATGTTCCCAAGACTCCTTTGATTCCATCCCAGTACTTCCTACACTTGGCAGTAACCACAAAAACTTGGCTGTGGTATTCTTCCTAGCAGAGAAGGCATTCTCGAATCTTCAATCTGTCTTGGATAAAGTATAAAAAGAATGCCTTGGAGTAAACAAGTACATGTAACTGTTGGATCCAATGGTATAGCGATAGGTCCATGGGCTGTAAGTCACAGAAAAGGAAGATCTGGTGTTTATTTTTTTCATTGAGCACCAGTTCTACCCAGAATATTGAAAAAAATATGAGAGGAAAAAGCCAGGACATAAGCAGTAACATTCATATGGTTAAGAAATAAACTTGTACCTTGTACCTACCATATGGTTAAGCCAGTTGCGACTCTCACTGTAGCTGAAAATGGCTTTAACTTCATATCGCTATATCCCCCCATCTGGATCTCCTTATTGCAGGCACTAGTTCTACACTCAGACGTTAAATGCTTTTCCCTGATAAGGTGGCTATTAAATAGGACTTAGTAGCAGCATGCAGTGCAAGCATGGTGCGGTGGAGCCTGTATATTATGACTGAGTAGGCAGTTTACTGTTAAATCACCAATTTTTGCACCTTAATAACTCAGCTGCCATCCAACTGCTTTTTCTGGAATATGGCATGCAAAGACTCAGTTCCCAGGATTTCTGGATCCTGTAGATATATGTTAATATGTCCCCCGGAGCCACTCTTTGTTGTAGCAGAGTGGTTTCATATGCATTCAGCTTGAGTAAGAACAGTGAAGCAAAGCTGAACCATTCTGGCTCAAGCTGAAGGCAAGTGAAACCACTCTGATACAGCAAAGAGTGGTGACAGGGGGCATATTAGCATATTATTGATCAAGCGTGATTGTGCGAGATCAATAATATCATTATTTTCAAAAAACATTCCCTGAATGTGTCCGTTTCCAAGGTACCTGCACGTGAGATGCTCTTCACAGAATAAGAGTGTCTCCTGAAGAGGAAAGGAGCACTCCGATTGGTCAGGAGCACTCCCTCGATCGATAGTATGGTAATGATCGGTTCAGCAGTTGCAAAGTTCTAGAGGTCTAAAAATACATAACAATTTTAAAATAAAGACTTGTTTTTTTTTTTGCTCAGTAGCACTAAAATGGTTGAGATCTGAAATCTGAAACTGTTGGGTTTGAAGAAAATTGGTCTAAGGATGATTGTTGATTTTTGTGTAACTTTAAGTTTTTTAGTCATTTTCACACATGCTTAACTAAGATGAACATTCTAAGAATTACTGAATTTTTGCAAAACAATTTTGTTCATGTTTACATCAGTTAAAATAGGTTTTTATACTGAAAAAAATATAGTTTTTTGGAGAACTTCCAGTTTCTGTACCAAAAAAAAACCTTTGCGCTGTGAAAACAGAATATTGAAGTGGATGGGTTCCTTCAGTTTTGGGTGGTTGACAGATTGAGGGAATTAGGATTTCTTGTTAGTTTTCTTCATTAAATATTGTCAAGTTTTTATGTAAATATTCATTTTGAAAATTTTTGAGTGAGAAACCATAAATCATTTTTGCAGTTTTTATTAATTAGGTTTTGTGATTCCTGTGCATGAGCATCATTTTTTTTTGTTGTGCCACCATTAGAAATACCTGTAGATGCTTGCATATTAAGAATTTGGAAATGAGGTGGCTTTCAGGGTTGTAACCTGTGTGTTGGACAATTAATGTTATGTAGGTGATTCTTTTTGTCAAAAAAGGTTACATTTTTCACAAAAAAAGAAAAATTTTAAATCGATGAAACCAAAAACAGTTATATAGTTTTGTAATAAAGATCTCGTAAAGGTTAGGGAATGGTTTTGTTGGATTTTGTTTTTGTGAGTGTCTGAGAAAGGAGTTGTGGGAAATATCTCGATTTACTTAGGAAAATGTGAATGTTGGGGTTAGGGTCTAGGAGGTAGTTTGGATATATGCTATGGTAGCTGAACCATGCAGAAACCCAGAAGGACCCTATTTGTGTTGTAGGGCCTGAAAGGCCCTGCACATACTAGGATGAAGCTATTGGTTATCTGGCTTCATACATTGGCCTGCAGGGCCCTGCATAAAACTAGACAGTCCATATCAATTGTGCAGGTCCTAAAGGACTCAACATATTCTAGTATGAAGTTAGTGGGTGGCTGGCTTCATTGATGGTGCTGCACCCTTTGGCCCTATGCATCCTGGCATAAAGCAAGTGGGTACCCGGCTTTTTGTGTAGCCCTGACAGACTCTGTTGGTGGAGCAGCTATGCTGGTCCTGGCAGGAAGCTAGTGGGTGTCTGGCCTAGCTCCTGATTTGTGCAGAGCTGGAAGGACCATGCACATCTTGCTTCACACAGGGCCCGAAGCAAGTTAGGACTTGATTTCTCAAAAATCAAGAAAATTAATTGCAAAAAATACATTAGGGTTGCAAAACCACAATGCAGAAACATTACTTTCACAAAAAGTAAGGACATTTGTTGCAAAAAAACTGTTTTAATGTATACATTAGGTTTACAAATCACAAAAGTAAGGAAATGAAAAAAAAAATGAGGGTTTTGAATCTCGGGAGTCTTGGTAGACTGATGGTGTAGTGTTCCTTGGGGTTTTCAACCCTAATGCCCACCCTCTACCTCAAGCCCCTAGCATCATGACTTAAAGACAAGCTAGAGGTCCAGAGCATGTGGTGACTGCATGAAGAAAGTAAGGAATGATCTCCTGCATAAAGAAAGTTATAAAGCATATCTTGCTCCTTCTCCTTCCCCAAACCATCCTCATCAGCTGGCAAATCTGCCTGCTCCCTCACCTATGGAATCAGCTTCCCCAGAAGCTCAGAAACTCACCCTCCCACAACTCCATTAAATCTCCACTTTGTCAGCTCCCCTTCCCCACCTGTAACTTGTCTGTCTTTAGACAAATGAACATGGTTTAAACTTCAAAACCTCTGTACTGCATATTATTGTATTCATGTAACTCATTGTAAATAACTGTACATATGCAACTGAATGTAAATAACTCCTTTGTACAAAATTAGGTGATTGTATGTAATATTCTCATGTATTTATTCTATGTACTGTATGTATACCCCTCACCCCCCGGTCGCACCCGGAAATGAGTCTCAGCTCAGTGTGCTTTTCCTGGTTATCAAATGTTTAAATAAAAATAAAATAAAGATTGTCCTTGTGTCACGAGGCTAGTGGCTTTTGGAGGGAGTAGGCATTAGGGTTGAAAATCCCAAGGAACATAATGCTACCGATTTGCCAAAACACCTGAGACTCCGACCCCTAATATTTTTCATTTCCTTACTTTGTTTTCTGTTTTTGCAACTCAGTGTATGCATTAGTGTAGTTTTTGCAATGAATCTAATATACATGTATAGATTAATATTTGGTCATTTTTAGTTTCACAGATATTGCATAAAATGTGATCTTCAGCCAATATGACATACAACGTGTGCAAATAAACTATTCAAATATGAAAAATGTTTTCACAGTTTGTGTCAAAATGGCATACTCTTAACTGATAGGAGAGCAGCTCTCGCAATACTTCATGACATCACAATTTCCCTTTGCTGCACTAGAAAAGTAGTTGAATTAAAACAAAATGAAGCACTTACATTTTCATTTGATGAGCAAATTTTAAAAAAGGTATGTCTTTTAAAATATTGAAATATAAATGGCCTACGTAAGCCCTGCAGTGGGGTAACAATATTTATCCCAACTAATGATTTTAACACTTTATTAACCCACTCATAGCCTTGCCACCTGTGAGTTATAGGTCTTATAAATATATACTGAAAAGAAAGAAATACAGAATAAGCTATTTTACTACTACTTATAATCATATGTTAGAGTAAATGTAGTTATTCCACTGTAGCCCATTATGTTTGTTCCATCTGTTCCAGAAATACTGAATTTTGATTTAATTTTATTTCATTTTCTTTTCAATACTTGTTAGCAGAGAAGCAATTTGCCCATTTTCGCATACGACAGGTACAGGAAACAAGACGATACAAAACACAATAATCACACAGCAAAATACAACACACCACTGTTCAATGATATTTACAAACATTCCTAGCAACTAGCCATTTTTCAAGACACACTTTAAAAGTCCCTAACCATGAATAATCAACAAGAAGATTTGAGAAAGGTGTACATTTAAGCTCACTTAGAGTTCACGTTATGGCACTGGGAGTCTTACTTGTAAAAGAATTTTGTCCTTCCATGGGAGCACATAAAAGGAAGAATACACTGCCATGTTAAAAGTTGTTTTTTATATCAACTTCAGCATTACATCCAGTGTAAAGCTTTACTTTTTTTTTTCTTTTGTCTGTAGGGCAGAAGGGGATTGTCAAATGTTTGAGTTATTTGTGTTTTGATCTTCTGACCATGAACCAGGATAGTGAAAATAGCACACTTGTATTATATTGGGTTAACAAGGCATTATACATTCCACTGTGAATTTGGGTAGCTCAGCACTCACAGTCACAACACAACAAAAATTCAGGTAAGGATTAAGTGATAAAAAATGTATTGTGTGGCAAGCAAGTAGCAAATGACTAGAACCCTGAGCCCTGGCACTTCAACCTTATCCGGGTCTTTGTCAGGGGGTGGACCCGCCCCCTGACAAAGTCCCAGATACGGTTGAGGTGCCAGGGCTCAGGGTTCTAGTCGTTTGCTAATTGCTTGCCACACAATAAATGTATTTATTGTTTAATCCTTGCCTGAACTTTTGTTGTATTGGGACCGTGAGTGCAGATCTACTCGAATTCACGGTTTGATAGCAGGTTGGCCACCTTGCTTAGCACCACCTCCACCTTCTGCGCCCGAGGCCCCTTTTTTTCATTATACTATTCTAGCAGGTTGTTACCAATAGTTGAAAGAAGTACCATGTGACATCTTCTAGACCAATGAGAAGACAAAATTAGACCAGTCTATAAATTAAAATCGAGCTATAACAGCATTATTTTAATTTAAAAGTAGTTGTAGAGCTGTGAACATTGAATGTCTCTTCCAGTAAAGGCAAGTGCTGTCTGTGTTCCATTGACACTTGCTGTCCATTACCAGTGGGATAAGGACTATTATAAAATGGGCATGAGAAACCAAGACATGTGATTTGTCAGATGTGATCATATGACCATGGGTTGTCCCAGTACAACAGCACAGATTAGAAATACTTAACTTTCTGAATCTCATTACTAAGTTTTTAAAATAAATACCAGAGGAAAGATTTTATAATCATAATAAGGCACACCAAGGTGTGCATAATGTGGGATAACACTTCTTGGGCGCACAAAGTACTTGACATTGCTGCATGCCTCACTTCCCAAAGGCATATGTTGTCCCATACTAATGCACACTCTGTCATGCCTTATTGCTTAATTATAAGACCAATCAGACTTGGGATTCAAAGCTCAATGCTCCATAAGGTTTGAGGACTTCCGGTGACGTCAGAGAGTTAATGGCAGTGTAGTCTTGTGGCTCTGTCTCCCCCCTGAACATAATTGACTTAAATCACCCGACTAAAGAAATGGCTTCACCGGCAAAAAGCAAAAGAAACAAAGCAGGGAAGTTACCATCGACTCCGGCGCAAAAATTGAGAGATATGATGCAAGAGGAGGGCCGATTGGAAATGCAAGATAGGGAGACGACGGAGGGCCTACCGCAACCGGGGACCTCGCTGGAGGAGATTCCAACCAGCCTGAGAGAGACAATAATGCAAACTGCACGCACAGTGGCTAAAATCGACAAAACACTGAACGAATTTAAATCAGATCTGGCTAAGGTGGACCAAAAAACAGAGCAACTTGAACTCTGTGCTAATCAACTTGTGGAACAATCGGACCGACAAGACAGACTAATGCTTTACCTACTTGCCAGAGACCGCGAGTTGACTCGGAAGCTTGATGATCTCGAAAGCAGAAACAGGAGGCATAACATAAGACTATACGGGATCCCAGAGGGTCGGAAAGTCATATCAGAATACAACTTGTTTTTGTAAGACATGTTGAAACAAATCCTCCCTCTGCCTCATGACCTAGATCTTGCAATGGACCGGGCGCATAGATCTTTAATACCCCGCCCAAAGAATCCAGATGCCAGGCCCAGATCTATCGTAGCCAAACTAACTAACTACCAAGCGAAGGAAGAACTTTTGAGGCAGGCCTGGAAACATGGCTCTTTAATGTATAAAGATCACTGTATATTCTTAGATAACGATTATACGAGCATGGTCCAGGAGGCTAGGAAAACACTTTGGCCAACTATGAAACAGCTACGTGCTCGAAATGTAAAAGCACAAATTCTGTATCCTGCTAAGCTGAAAATAGTCTCAGACAAAGGTCCAAAAGTCTACCCAGATCTGTTGTCAGCTGCACCCTTTCTGGAGGCCCTTGGTTTATCGGTCCCCCCTCTCCTAAAGGAAAGACTGGAGAAAGATCTCATCTCGTCGGTCTGGTTGGTGGCTCAGAGGGGTCCTCCACATCGAAGGGCGACTCAGGGAGCTCAGAAATTGAATCTTCGAGCAGACATCTCCACCTTGGTAACCCAGCTCGGGGACTCAGCGAATATTAATAAAAACGCTGTGCATCTTCAGACGGAAGAAGAGGAATTGGAATCCCCGGAGAGTACTGAGCCCCGAGGCACAATCTGAACAAGGATGGTAAGTGAAAGGGTTACCTTCCCTGGTGTCTCTCCAGACGTCCTGGAGCTTGTCTCCCCACTCTGACTTGCACTTGTCTCTCCTGTTCGTCGACCGGACAGACGGCCGTTTGTTTTTCTTGCGTTCTGGAGGAACTTTCTGTGCCTAGCCGTCTGGTAATTTGAAGATGCTACCTAACCAACCTACACAGGACTTCTCAAGGGAAAACTCCGCTGGACGAGACCTCGACTTTAGCGGAGGAAACGCCTTATGGATAACTTGTGCAGAACCCTTTTGGACAATTAATCTCTAGACCCAGGGGAATAACCAGAAACTCCACGATGGACTACCAGAACTGTTTTTTTTACCAGACGAGAGGAAGCGACGCTGATACGGCGAGTCTGAACTGAGAAGGAGTGGACTGCAAGTTGAAACCTGCTTAAAATGTTTAACTAGTCATGTTGAAATGTTAAAATTATAGTTTAGAAACCAATATGGCTAAGTGGAGAATAGCATTTGCTTTTTTTTTTCTTACAGGCTGTTTGGTTGGGTCTACCTGGTGGATCTATTTTGGGTGAAGTAATCATTAAAGTACAAATTCAGGGGGGGGGGTTCTGGCTTATGCATGCTTCTTTCTGACAATAAGGCAACCCAGATTGGGGATCCCCCCATGGGAGAGAAGACAGATTCTCCACTAAAGTGGAGCTCCCTTCTAGATGGTGCACGCTCACCTGCCTTAAGGCTGGAACGCCACCCTCAGCCCTCCCTAGGAAGCCAACCCACATTCTGTTTTAACGAGGTGGACAGGGCACAAGAGTGCACACCTACCCCTAACCTCTTCTGGTTCAGGTCCCCGATGGAGGCTAGTCCTGAGCCAACATTCCTGATCCCTGATCAGGTACACGTTGTTCTGTTCAATAGTTATGAACTCATGTTGATAGTTCAGACATTTGGGTACTTCTGGGTTATTAAGATGTTATTAGTTTCAGGCAAGATCAGGCTTTTGTCTATTCCTCATGTTATTGGACAAAAGCGATGTGTGATATATCAATGGCATGACACAACATAAAGATTCTGTCCTATAACATTAATGGTTGCTCTAATCTGGTGAAAAGAAAACAAATACAGAAATACATTGCTAAACAGGGGTGTGAGGTGAACTTCTTACAAGAGACTCACCTCTCCCCGGTGGAGGTCTTAAAGTTGAAAAATAAGTCCCACCCAGTTGTTTTTGCCTCTGGAGACAGGTCGAAGAGAGGGTAGCTATATTGCTGTCTGCGCCCTTCCCATTCGAGCTAGAGGACACTGTGGCAGACAATGGGGGCCAGATATCTTATGCTGATAGGGAGGGTCTAGGACACCCCAGTTACCTTAGTTAATGTTTATGCCCCCGGCCCCCGTGCAATTTTATACCTCCCTTGCCCAGCTGATTATGGAAAGATCTAAGGGTCTCCTAATTATGGGCGGGACTGGAACTTAATTTGGGACAGAAAGATGGACACTCACCTCAGGCATTCAAGGTCCGATCACCAAAATCGAGAGTGGTGTCTGAGCTTTGAACCAGATGGGACTGACTGATATCTGAGGAAAATATCCCAAATCAAAAGAATACATGTGTTATTCACACAGATTCAAAGTATACTCGATTAGACACTTTCTTTACATTTAAGGATAATATTTCTGCCTTCCTTCGATGTGGGTGGAGTATCCACCATATCAGATCACAGTCCAATTTTTTCTTGAGGTAGCCATTACACTCTCTAGGAAAGTGACCCACTGGAGATTGAACACGCCATTGCTCCAAGATAAGGAGGTAGTGGAAAATTAAAAACATATTGTAGAGTTCTTGACAGAGAACTCCACACGGGATAACCCCACAGATTGTGTGGGATACACTTAAAACAACAATCGAGGACAGTTAATATCTATAGCTTCCAAAAAAAAAGGATCGCTTATTAAAACAACAAAACTTACACGAAAATTAATAGAAATGGAAACCTCACAGAAATTAAAATGGGATAGGCAAAGAGACTGGGAACTTAGACTGCTGAAGGCAGAGATTCAAAAGCTCCAACAGGAGGAGATAGAGAAAAACCTATACTATCTCAAACAAAAATGTTATGAAGGGGGTCCAAGAGGCACCAAATTACTAGCAGCCCGCTTGAGACAATTTAAGGCCAGAGCTGCAATAACCAAAATTGTTTCCCCAGCTACTGGACAAATAACACGAGAACCAGAGCAGATAGCAGAGGCCTTGTGTCCTACTATCAGAATTGTATATGCCTCAGGAGAAAAGGCCAGTACAGGGAACTGTGATTACTTGGAGGCCTTGCCTTCACTATGCTCTCCCAAGAAAAGCCCAAATACTAATTAAGCCAATCTCACAACTTGAAATTTTTAAGACTATTAAGAACCTGAAAGGAGGGAAGTGTCCTGGCCCAGATGGATTCGGTGCCGAATTTTATAAAGCATTTGCCACGGAGTTGACCCCACTACTGGAAGGAGTTTTCTCAGAGGTTTGGGAGGAGACGAATCCTGTCCCCCCTTCATGGCAATATGCCACGATCTTGCTTATACTGAAAGAGAACAAAGACCCTGCAAAATGTGAATCATATCGCCCAGTCTCCCTCTTAAACTCAGATTATAAGATTTTTACATCTATCCTAGCAGCCAGACTGAACCCTATTCTTCCAGAACTAATTAACCCAAACTAATCGGGCTTTGTGATGGGCAGACAGGCCCCAGATAGTGTCCGCTCAGCTGTCATCATAGCTGATGTTATGCAGCGCATTTACTTTCCAGCCTGCCTCATGAGCTTAGACGCCAAAAAGGCTTTCGATAAAGTCTCATGGTCATTTCTATTCTTAGTTCTGGAGTAGATGGGTTTCTGCGTCCTTCATAGTCTGCATCAAAACAATATACTGGCCCACAAGCTTATATTAGGGGAAACGGAGGACTTACTAGAAGATTTAATTTGGGTAGGGGCACCCGACAGGGCTGTCCTCTATCACCCCTATTATTTGCTCTTTATATAGAACCATTGGCTGAGGTGGTTCATACCTCCCAGAAGGTTCATGGCATAGAAGTTGGGGGAACAACAGCGGAGGATCTCGCTTTATGCAGATGATGTGTTGCTTTGTTTGTCTCACCCTGAGAAGTCAATACCTGGGGTATGGTCAATTCTGGAAGAATTTGGCAAGCACTCAGGTTACACACTGAATAAAACTAAAACGGAAGTGCTAACATTTAATTATATCCCTTCTCAGGAAGTGAGAGAATCCCTCCTTCTGGAGTGGTCCACACCCAAATGAGCATACCTGGGTGTCTGGCTGACCAGACACAGCTCCCAACTGTTTAAAGCTAACTACACCCCACTTTTAAAACAAATGGAGAGGGATATGAGCAGATGGTCACTCATGAACCTCCCAATGTATTCCAGGCTGCAGACAGTAACATTGAATATCCTCCCTAAATATCTATATCTGTTTCAATGCCTCCCAATTTATATTCCTAAAACCCAATTCCAGGATTGGCACAGAATAATACTAAAGTTTATCTGGAATAACAAGAAACCTAGAATAGGGGCTGGAGTACTTCAGATGAATAGGCGAATGGGGCAGATCGCCCAGATTTAGAAGATTACTACCTGGCTACACAGATAAAGAGGGTTCTTCAATGAGCCACCCCCACATACTCTGCTAACTGGAAAGATATGGAGGAATTGGAGGAAGAGGGGCGTAGACCTCCATTGGGAGTCTGCGCTATTCAAATTGAGACCTTTAGGGCTTACCCCCCCCTGCTCCTGGGACTGGTACGAGATACCTTGAGGGTGGCACACAGAGCCTGGCAGAAGTATAAAATAAAGTATTCCCTCTGGCCTCTTTACAGGCCCTCCTGTGATGTTAATTTTGCACCAGCACGACTAGACCACACCTTTAAAACGTGGGAGAGACTGGGGCTAGTACACAATAAACAATTTATGACAGGTGGTGAGGTAACAGGTTTTCAGACCTTGGTGACTAATTATGGGCTGCGAAGGGAGGACTTTTTTCGGTATCTCCAAATCAGGGATTACATTCATCACTGTCGTAGAGTGGCCCTCCACTCGAGGGATGCCTCCCCCTTTGGGGAGACTCTCTCTATGATGTTGTCCTCGGGGAAAACCCTGGGCCTTATCTCCACCATATACAGAGCTTTGGCAGAACTAAAAAAGGACTATCTGGAAAGGGTCAGGAGTAAGTGGAGAGAGGAAGGAGGTGCCGGTCTCAGAGAGATTAATTGGGATCTGGTCTTTAATGGGCCTCTAAAACGACTAATTCCCCCTTCTGGCAGGAGTTTAGCTGGAAGGTCAGGGTACGATATTTCCTCTCCCCACTCTCATTGAGCCGGAGAAGTCCTGACAGGGATGCATCGTGTTGGAGGGGGTGTGGAGAGGTGAAAGCAGGCTAGTTACACATTATGTGGGCATGCCCATGACTGGGTACTTATTGGAGGGGGATCACCAAAGCGCTCACTACAGTATTTGGATTGGATCCTATTTTAGACTGGCCATGTCTTATTTTGGGAGAGCCACCCCAGGGCCTGACGGGAGCAGACTCAATATATCTGTGGTTCCTCCTACTGGCGGCAGCTCATAAGGCTATCACTAAATTGTGGCTAAAGCCTGACGCCCCCATGGTGGCCACCTGGATTCTCATAGTCCAAGGAATTGCTGGCATGGAGGAGTTGACGTACAAAATAAATGATAGAATCCCGCTTTATATCCGGAGATGGGCCAGATGGGAACTGTGGAAGGAAGTGAATGTAGCAGAAACACACTTCAGCTGCTGTAGAGGCTCTTCCCCTCATTAGAGTTGGAGGAAGAATGGGGAGCGAGGGCTCATCCCTCAAGCATTAATCTGGCCTTGAATTGGTAATGGGCTTAAATGTGACTGCCGCCCTGTAGAGGGTCATTGGGGAGGAAGGAAAGTGAAAGAGAAGTGGGTGCTCCTAAGATAATGAATCGGGTCTGCTGGTTTGAAATGTATACCTACTCTCATCTCCTAATAACCGGTTGACTAATTAGATATGAATGCTGGAGTGAGGAGAAAAATGTTGATTATCTCATCTGAACTATATTAATTCATTGTACAAGAATGGAAATTGTCTGACCTGCCTGTATCAATTGTACCTGCTGGTTAATAATAAACTTGAATTTAAAAAAAAAAATGCTCCATAAGGTTTATCATTTTTGAATAACTAGTAATGCCAAAAACAGCAGACAGAAAATGTGATTCATTTTTAGACATATCCAGTCACTATACATTCATTGCTTTTTACTTTTAAAGTATTTTTTCTTTTCCATTATTGTGATATGTATCTATCTATCTGTCTATCTATCTATCTATCTATCTATCTATCTATCTATCTATCTATCTATATTATCTCTCTCTCTCTCTCTGTCTCTCTCTCTCTATTCATTTTAAAACAAATTCATTAATGCACTAGTTAGGGTTAAAGTGACAAAAGTAGGGAAATATGGTGTTAGGATTCCCAACCCTAACATCCCACCCCCACCCTGCAGACAGCGACAGGAGACACCATTAAGATTTCACCTCTCCTGCATCTTTGCAAATCAATCACAGGGTGTGCCTTGGAGTTGTCAGCCCTTATGTTCACCTCATTCCATCAATAAATAAGCTGAGATGTTCAAGTTCAGTTCAAGTTCAAGTTTATTGCAGGAAAACTCCATTGAGCAAGCTCATTCACAAGGAGGTCCTGTGACATAAACACTTAAAGTACAAACACAGATAGGTAATAACAGTATATAGGGTTGACAACCCCAAGGCACACACCATGTTTGATTTGCATAGACTCAGGGAGAGATGAAACCATAATGATTTTTCCTCTTGCTGCCTGTAGGGTAATGGTGGGGTGTTAAGGATGGGAGCCCTAACACTACACTTCCCTACTTCTGTCACTTGAGAGGGACACTGTAAACCTCCTTAGGCCTCAAAGTGTCCCTAGTTTAAAAAACACATTTTATGATTTCTTCTCATTCTATAGAGACTGCTGATGCAGCTGGTAGTTCGCTTTAGGTCCCTTTTTTCTTTTAAAAAGTGAAAAACTGAGTGCCCACAATACTGGTGTTACCACATCAAAACATGTTTGTTTACATTTCTTGATCAACTCCCACTGAATCTTTTCTGAACTCAGGAACACCCCAACACAATCTAGCCTGCTCATTATGCAGTGGGAGTAGAGGGGACTATTGTATCATGAGTGGCTGCACTGTTTGAGGGTGTGTGTGTAATGTTCAGGAAGTATGCAGTAAGAGTAGTTCAATGATCTGAAGCAAAACAAGGCTTGGCATAACTATACATTACCATGCATTTCAGTTCTAATAAGCAAGGAGGAAGATAAAAGAACCAGCAACATCAATGAATCTGAGAGATGGTAAGCAATCTTAAAATGTGGGTTTTTACTTAAAAATAATATGATGCAAAAAGGTTGACAGTGTCCCTTTAACCCTAACTAGTGCATTAACAAAGTGTTTTGCAATGAATGTCCTTACTTTTTGAGATAGTGTAATGGTATCCTCATTTGCATGTGGGAGCACAGGGCCCTCTGGGCTTCAGTCCCTCCACAGATGCATACATCTATGCTAGTGTGGAAATGCAGGGCCCTTTGGTCCCTGTGCATCCATTTCTGCCAAAACAGCAGTCTCTTTCCTTTGTTGTATGGCTTATTCAAGTTCCAACAGTATCCTAAAGGAATTTGCATTTTTATGCTTGTTTATATGGCCCCTAAATATTTTTTTTTTTTGGGGGGGGGGGGGTATGTGTTATTCTTACAGTACTCATTAAGACCTTTGTTTTGATATATAGATTGCCAATTAAGTCCAGAAATTGAAGGAGTTATGGCTTGTTAAAGTTCAGATCTGGGGGAAAAAAAAAACTAAGTCCAAAAACTGTTTTGGTATGATGGGACCCTGTTTTTATCAAACAAAAAAAAAACCATTAAAAAAAGGAACTCTTCATGTGAAAAAAGAATTGGGGAAGAAAACTAACTCCAAATTCTTTTTTCGTATGAGGGCATCTTTTTTTGTATGAACGTAAAAAACATACAAAAAAGGATTCCTTCATACGAAAAAAGAATCAGGAAAAAAAATTAAGCCCAAAAACTTTTTTCGTATGAGGGCATATTTTTTTTGTATGAATGAAAATGCATATGAAAAAGAATTCCTTCATAGGAAAAAAGAATTGTGACTTAGTTTTTTTCTGATTCTTTTTTGTATGACAGGATCCTTATTTGTATGCTTTTTGCATTCATTTGAAAAAGTATGCCCTCGTACGAAAAAATAATTTGGACTTAATTTTCTTTCTAGATTTTTTTTCATATGACAGGATCCTTTTTCATATGGCCATATGAAAAAATGGAAGTAAGTCACGAAAAAGGATTGTAAAATGCAAAAAAAAAAAAAAATTTAGGGTAATTTTTCCAACAGTTGAGTGCAGAATCCACCTAATGGGGTCCTGGTGACCAAGATACATGTGTTGGTGTCTGTCCAGGATGTCATTATTATGAGTTTTGAAAAAAAAATGGAAACAAAATGGCAGACATATGAAAAAGGAGTTTTTCCTCATGAAAAAGGATCACCCCTATATGAAAACGTATCTTTTTTCATATGGACCACATTGTTTTTTTGTTCCAAGCAGCTATCCAAAGGACCATACTGAGCAAACGCAGAATCAAAATTTTGACATTTTAATAACTTTAGAATTGATTAATATTTTTTACCAAACCAGTGAAAGGCACATCAGTAGGCCATGCCCTTTCTACCCTGAAAATTTCAAACCAAAATTCCAAACCATCTGGGCACTAGGCGATGACAAAAAAAAAATACAGCAAAAAACACCATTTTATTTCACTTTTTTCACATATCCACATCTCCGAATCCACACATCTGACCAGAAAAAACGTGTCCTGTCAAGAGATCTAACACCCCCCGAGACCCTGTGTACAAAATTTCATGCAAATCAGTTGAACAGTCGTGAAGTTATTAAAGTGCAAAGTTTGAGGTTTAACATAGAAACCCCTGCTCAGCCCTAACTACAGTGACACTTACTGTGCCACTATAATATAACGAAATATGGATAGTGTTGAACCATGAAGACTCCAAAGTGGGATGGACACCTGTTAACGTGATTTTAATACAACTTAACCTTGGAACATATATTTTTTGACTGTGCATTCTTTCTGTCTGAAAAGAAACAATGATTTTTAACTGCATGGACTAGAATGTCTGGTGCTGATAAATTAAGCAAAAAAATAATTAAGACGTGCCTCTGTTTTGCGATTACAAACCACACATCTTTGCTATGGCTAACTTTGCAATAAGAGCTGTATATAAACTATGAAACAGCATCCCATTAATGCCATTTTGCCCTCTATTCTTTGGACTAATATATGTGTTGAAGGTATACTGCTGCAATATCCTTTGTGTTTGTATATGGTCTTGTATGTATATGTAATGACTTGTTTAAATATTTATGTATATAATGTATGTTAGAACGCTGATAACCTTAGGAAATCATCATTTCCTAAGGTTGTTAACCTATCGATGTGACCTAGATATGTTGTTAACCTATCGATCCTACATCACATCGATAGGTTAACAAATAAAGCGTAGTGGTCTGGCGTACGCGCGCTTTTTCGACAGGGAACTGACTGAAGGGAAACCAACGGAGAAGGACTGAAGGGCCACGGCGATGACTTTTTAAAAAACGTAAGCTGTTTAATTTTTGATAGTGGGACCATACACTATAAAAAATAATGTATGGTCCCTCTATCGGCAACCGGTCAATTTTAACCGTCTCGAGGTTGCCATGGTGACGTAAACCTCGAGAGCGACTGTTAACTGACTGGTTAATGATAGAGGACCATACATTATCCTCTATGTTATGACTGGCTTGTTTTACACATTTTTAATAAATGGATCTGAAATTTAATATCATTGTAAAGCATTCAAAAAACTACTGATAATAGTATCAAACCCTCTCTTGTAATACCACTGTCAAACAGTGGTAATACTATCGTTCTAATGTGATAATACTGTTATAGTGTATGGTAGAATGTTGTTACGGATAGAAATCCATAACTAGAATGGAGTTGTTATGCTGCAGTAGCTATGTCACTACTGCAGCATAACAACTTGGAATGCTGCCACATAGTTGCTTTCCTCAATCCAGTTAAATTGGAAGTTGCTGTTTTTTTAAATTTGAACTTGCAGAAACATCTGCAGCATACTGTGTCAGTTAAAAACAAAGAAAATGTTAACATTTCTATTCTCTGTTGTCTTCTCCAGCTGGGTTTGTGTGACTTTCTATGCTGTGACTACCCATACACTATAAAAGATTATGTATGAGCAGTCATACACAAACAAGGAAATTCTTGTATCTTGTGGTTCCCTTGGTAACAGAGTACCTCTAGAGCTGTGCTCTTGAGGTCATCTGTTACCAAGGAAACCTCTTGATACAAGAATATCCTTGTTATGTATGACTGCTCATACATAATCCTCTATGTTCCATGCCTGAATGATAGTATTATCACCAGCACCAAATATCACACGTGCCCACAAAAATGACAGCTCTGCAATGTGAGACGGCTTTCACTGTACCCACCAGTTACAGTAAAAGCTGACCAATCCTTCCACAGTGGCAAACACCAGACGTTGACAGAATTTCCGTTAAAAATATGACTCTTTCAAAACCGGAAAATATTTCTGAGGACAGGCAACGATTCATCCAAGAACAAGAGAATGTAAACACACAAAAAACAAACCTACAATTGACCTATGGGGTACCTCAGGGATCAGTCCTGGGGCCAGTACTCTTCAATATCTTCATCAGTGACATTGCAGATGGACTGGAGGGTAAAGTTTGTCTGTTTGCAGATGACACCAAGATCTGCAACGGAGTAGATGATCCAGATGGGGTGGGCAGAATGAGAAGAGATCTGGATAAACTAGCAAAATGGTCGGAAGAGTGACAACTGGGGTTTAATGCAAAGAATTGCGAGATCATGCACATAGGGAAGAGAAACCCTGAAGCCACCTATATGCTGGGAAGGGAGTTACTGGCAGTCACAAGGGAAGAAAGAGACTTGGGCATCATCACCATTGATGACCTGAAATCATCCAAGTAGACCACTAAAGCAGTAGGTAAGGCTAGGGGGATGTTAGGGTGTATTAGTAGGGGTATCACAAGTCGGAAGAGGGAGGTAATAATCCCTCTTTACAAGACACTGGTTAGGCCCCATCTGGAGTACTGTGTGCAGTACTGGAGGCCACACCTTCACAAGGACATTACCCAAATTGAGGCAGTCCATAGAAGGGCAACCAAAATGGTGCAGGGACTGCATCAGAAAACATATGAGGACAGATTAACGAAGCTCAATATGTATACTCTAGAGCAAGGGAGGGAGAGAGGTGATATGATCGAAACATTCAAACATCTTAAGGGCATTAACAAGGTGAAAGAGTCTAACATGTTTCAATATGAGAAAACTAGCAGGACAAGCGGACACAGCATGAGCTTAGAGGGAGGCTGATTAAGAGGTAATGTAAGGAAGTCCTCTTTCACAGAAAGGGTGGTGGAGGCATGGTACGGCCTACCTCAGGAAGTGGTGGATAGGAATACAGTGCAGGGCTTCAAACAGTCATGGGATAGGCAAAAGGGAGCAATACAGATGAGTATGAATAGATAGGCCATTGACAGAGCAAATGCTGATGGCACATTTATAAGGTAGAAAAAGAAATGGGCAGACTGGATGGGCCTTGTGGTCCTTATCTGCCATCAACTTCTATGTTTCTATTTGATTTATGGCTTCTCCACACTTACCTGAAAAAAATTGGGGAGTCAAGAGATACTGAGAATATACCACCAGATAAGCTAGACTCGGTCTTAGCAGACTTTATTTACCAGTTTAAAAAAACAAGACAGCTCAGACTATGAGACAGCAATAATTAGAGGTGTGCTAACCAGTATTGACAGATATTTAAACAAAACAAACTATGGAGAGTCTATTTTTCAAGGTCCTGCTGGCACCTTCAAACAAACTCTCAGCATCCTGACAGCAAAACAGAAATATCTGAAGAAAATGGGACTGGGAAACCATCCCAGACAAGCACAACCTCTCACAGAAAGTGACATTAATCTACTCTACACAACCGGAAAAATAGGATACCACTTCCCTACAGCTTTGCTCCATATGAGGTTTTTCAACATAGACTTGCACTTTGCTCTCCGAACAAATGAGCAGTATCAGTTCAAATGGGGAGACATAGTGCCAGGCATGGATTCAGAGGGTAGCGACTACCTCGAATACCACAAAATATAGACAAAAACTAGGAGTGGTGTGAATGTCAGGGACATTAGATCAGCAGCCCTCTGCATGTACAGGAACCTCCAAAACTCTGATTGGGACTCAGTTCCAGCCTATAGGAAATATGCAGGCCACAGACCACCACAGATACTAAATGCAGAAGCTCCATTCTTCCTTGTACCTAATATCAGGCTGAAAGCCATTAGCTACTGGTATTGTTCCATGACAATTGGAGAAAACAAAATCAGGTCCATAATGAAACTCTTGCAAAAGTCAGCTGGAATAGCACCAGAAAAAAACTAAACAAACCATTCTACATGGAAAACCGCGATTCAAATGCTGGTGGACTCCAACATTCCCCCCACAGATGTTGCCCAGCTATCAGGGCACAAAAATCTACAAAACATAAACAACTATAGTACCTTGTCAGAGCTGAAACAAAAGACAATCTGCTCCATTCTCTCTGGTGTTGGTCAACAGCCCTCCACCTCCCAGGAACAGTGTCCATGAATGCACCCTAGCACTCCCACTGCTGGAACTCCACCTCAAGCCCACTGTGCCACATTGGAGCATCCTAGTATCCAACAACAGGAAATGATATATACTGCTACACTAACCACTCAGAGCTCCTAAATTTCTTCAACCTCTGGAAACATTTTTGGAAGTCACTGCACAGTTTAGGGGGATGTCTCTATTAAAATATGTCAGTTCCCCAAGTCAATTAGAAAACGCTGGTACATCATTTACTCAGACTCGGAGTCTGAGTAACAACATCTTTGAGTAAAAGTAAAAGTTCCAGCTTTTTAACTGTTGCCACAATCATTGACACCCGTTTTTTTATACTAGTTGCTGTTAAAAATGTTTGGAAACTCTTGGTTTACATTTTCAATACTTTGGAATACTGCCAGAACTTCCCACACAACTCCGGAATTCTCTGCACCATCAGATGCAATATCCACCACTTCTAAAGGTAAGCCTCATCAACACCACACATCCATATAGTAAAAAAATAATGTATATGTTCCAGTGCATTACTGGCGAGTGATACCATCTCGAGGTTCTAGACACAGGAACCTCTCGAGCTTCTCTCTCGAGGTACTTATGTGTCCAGAACCTCTCAATGGTATTACTCACTGGTAATGCCCCGGAAACTATACATTATTCTATTTGTAATAACAATTAACCTAATATATTTAGAACAACCCTCTGCCTATGAACTGGCATCTCTATTGCTTTTACTTTTCATACCTCATCAGCATTGTGACATCATTAATGTCTACTCTGGCTGAAGGAGACTGGCTTTTCTTGGTCAGTTATGATGTCACAATCAGTGCGGTCAAAATAGGGATGAGGTATGTAGGGGAATAAAACTAGCTATGTCAGCCTCCAGATAGAGTGCTGTTCTACACATCACACCTAGTACTGTCAGGTAGAAAATGTTTTACTTGGTAGGAGGAAAAAGGGAGAGTACTTCCAAAACAAAAAGGAGCCACTGACTACTTTTAAAAGTTCATATTAATTTTGTTCAATGTACTGTACTTTCTCTTTTATTTCTGTTTTTGTGTCCAATATCTCTGTCCACACAGGGTTTGAAGTAGCTATGGTCCTTGTGAGGCCATAGGTGAGAGTAAGTATAAGTCTTCTAGATGCTTGTAGGCCACCAATATAGAAATATATAAATCTGGCTATTATGCTACACTGGTTACCAGCACAATTTCCATCCCACCCCCTATATACCATTATGTTCATTTTAGTTGTACTTCCCTGGTGGTTCCATGGTTGTGGGAGATGTGAAGTTCCACCATGCCCATGGACACCGTATTAAGGCTACAGTATACAGTATATGCAGGCCCCTGCCCGGTTTAAATAAATGTTCCAGTTGCCTCTAAACACTAACAGCTCCAATTAGCAGGATTCAGTCTTATAACATCTCAAAACAACATTTTATTTTCCAGACATTCTGGGCCCCCTGCTCAACTGAGACTAAATCACAGAAATGTAAGACCTCGATCACACCAAATAATTTCATATTTCATATCAATTGTTATCCCTAGAAAGTGTTTCTTAACACCATATAAATACCAACATTTCGTGGGTGATGTCCCCTTTACTGAAAGGCGAAGTTCTTTACAAATTCTTGTCCAAATCTACATCATATTGGCGGAGTTAAAATATTTTCTCAGCATTTTGTTGTTTTGGTCTTTCCAACTCCCTTTCTGAATCATCACATATGTTACAGTTTTACAGTGTTACTTTATTTTAAGTGATTATAGAGTTGTGTGCGATTTTCAAATACCTCTTCCGTTGGAATTTTGTGAGATTTAGGATATTCCATCCAATTTCATGGAATTCTGTCAGAAACAGAATTCCAAAATTCTAAAAACACAAAGTTTCTTTGTTTACAAAAACCATGGCGTAGTATTCAGTGATTTATGTAAATACGGATTCATTTTCCACAAACCACAGAATATTTGCAATCTGCAGCATATTATTTCACAGTTTACATAGAAGTGCTTTTCAGAATTTCACAGAATCAAAAAAGAAATTCCAAAAAGCATTTTGGAAGCAAAACTGCCGATCTGCATGAATCCCACTGGTGGGATTCCACATTTGACCCAACTTTAGTTGTTTACAGTACGTATCTTTTCCTACCAGAAATCCATTTACACTGAGAATAAACTGAAATATATATGGGGACTCAGATAGGGAACTGAAAAGACAAAACCAACACTTTGTTACATTCATTAAACAGCTAGGAGAACCAAACAAGGCAGACAGGAAAATGCTGCAAATTTTAACAAGTGGTAAGCTGTAACTTTTTATTTCTTAAGTACAGGCGTTTTTCTTTTTCCTTTTGATCATTAGACAGTTTTCTATGTGGTGGTATTATGCTGAATGTGTGGAATGGCAGTCTACCTGGCAGCTGACACATCTAGTTCTGTTTCTCCCCCTACATCTTCAGCACTGTGACCTCACTGACATTGACATCACAGGCGACTGACCTTGCAGCTACTGAGTGACTCTTCTGAGCAGCTGTGATGTCCCAATGCTGATAATGTATTGGGAGGAACAGAGCTAGATATGTCAGCAGCCAGGCAGAATGCTGTTACATAAATCACACCTACAGTACTAACATCAGGTAAGAAATCTTACTAACCAAAGGGAAAAGAAAGATTATAAAATGGGTCTCAAAGATCCTGTAACCTCATTGGTCAAAACATGTCACATGACCATGTGTAAATTCGGCAACAGACAACGGTAAAGATCACAGTAAACAAATATTTACTTTCTTTGTACCTAATCCATATTTTTTTTGTATAATATATTTATTGAATGACAGTATACATATCACCGTACTCTGGCATTTACACTGTATACAACGTTCCAATACAGTATAGAACATATTATACAATCCTGTACAATGTTTCATTTTTAAAATTTGCAATACCTAGAGTATTCAGCAGATGTAATTTCTTATCCATTATTGTCAAATGTTATAATTTATAAAATTCTAACAAGAAAATAATAAAAACAATGCTGGTAAATGCCAGCAAAGTAATTGGTCTGTGTCTGTATCACTATTAGTCTATCCTATACTCCACAAGTAGTATCTCACATCTTCCCCTTTTATTAGTCATATAGTGGCACCACCATATCCTATGTCACAGTATTCCACTACCTGCTAAAAGAGCCCTGTCCTCTCCATCCAATGCACCCAGATAGTCATCCAAGACCCTCTTGAATCGTTCTTCTGCTCCTTTCAGGCTGTATGTTCGTCTATCACTGTTAATACATGTATGGTAAATCCCTTCCATTGTTCTAGTGTGGGCCCCAAACTTGTAGTCCACACATTCTGTATCCCCTGTCATGCAACCACCAGAAGGACTCTTATCCATCTGGGATATAATATCCAATCCTCGTTATCTGTTCCTTCGATCCCTTAAAGCAATGACTTCTGGGAGAATTCAACAGGTTGGCCTCTCATTAATGAGATTTCTGTTGACACTGCCCTTCAGTAATTCTCGATCAGTGGGCTTCCCCCGTAATAATGGAGATATGTCTCTTACGTAGCTTTACACTTACTGTATAAAGGGGGCACTTCAGGGAAGAATCTATGTACGATGTGAGGGGGGTAGTACAGTTGTTGCATGAACTTGTACTGTGCCTCTTTATTTGTTACACACCAATAAACCTATATGTGACTAAGAGTAATTGCCAGTTACTTTCACTTATCTCCTTCCCTATATCTCTTTCCCACCATCTTTTAGCTACCTGCAAGGGTTCCTGGAAGAATTTTCTATCCAACTTTACTGCCTGTCCCACTAAGCCCCTTTTCTGCTTGACTGCCCAAATATCTCCCTTTCTATATCTCGTATTTGATCTTGAACCTCCTTATTAAGCACTGTTTTTTTGTAATAGTCTCTAACTTGGAAGTATTGATAAAGATGTGTGGGGGGTAGGTTTAATGCATTTTGCAACTCCTGAAAAGAGGGCATTCCATTGTTCGCCACCAGATTTGCTATACATCTGACCCCCGTGTTTTGCCACATTTGGAAACCCTCATCTTACAGTCCTGGGAGAAAGTCAGGGTTTCCTGCAATTGGCATCAGCAGCATACCAGATGAGTCTATCCTCTGTCTCTTTTTAATGTGAACCCAAGCCTCTAGGCTAGCAACCACCATGGGATTTGGTGTTTTAAGTCTCATAAGTCTTCAAGCCCTTGCCCCCTAAATACCCTAAAATTCTGAGAGGTGCTCCCTCCTCCTTAAGCTCTAACCAGCTCGCTACGGTTCACCCAATTCTGAATATATCTGTATTGGGTTGCCAGGTAGTATCCCCTTATATCTGAGAAGTTAAGGCCACCTTGTGCTATGGGAGTCTTTAATCTCTGAAGACTTATTATACGTGGTCTTTTACCTTTCCACACAGAGTGTGAAACCCTTCTCCAGTTTCTTAACATCCTTTACTGTGGGGCTGAATGGCAGCATATACATGATGTACAGGATCCGAGGCAGCACATTAATTTTTAATAAATTAATCCTATCCATCCACAATATAGATAGTGCCTGCCATTGGCTCAAATCCCTTAGAATATCCCTGATCACTGGCCCATAATTCACTTCATACAGCATACCAAGGTGCCTACCTATATCTATTCCCAGGTATGTAAATGTACGATTCACTACATTTAATCCCCAAGCCTCATTACCTTTTCTACAGTCCACACCCCTCCCCAGAAACATCCTTTTGGATTTCTCTAGATTTAATTTGTACCCTAAAAATTTGGCAAACCTGTCTACTACCACCAGTAATTTTGGAACAGACTTCTCTGGGTTCATCAAAAACAATCGGATGTCGTCCACGTAAAGGGTAATAATGTGTCTCCCCCCAGCCTTCCCGTTTATTCCCTCTACTGCGGGGTCATCTCTAATTTTAATTGCCAAGGGTTCTATTGCTAACATGAATAGCAGTAGCGACAGAGGGCATCCCTGTCTGGTTCCCCGCTTCAAATGAAATTCAAGGGATGAGGTGCCCTTCACCAATACCTGGGCTGCTGGGGCTCTATAAAAGGCACTCACCAGTTTTATGAATTCCTCCCCCAGCCCAAACCTCCTCAATATATTTAAGTATTCCCATTTTATCCTATCAAATGCTTTCTCAGCATCCATGGACAGGACACATGCCCTCCCCGGACGCCGAAAGCCCTACCCAATAACATTAAGCAATCTTCTCATGTTATGGTAGGATTGCCTACCCTGAACAAACCCAGTTTGATCGGGGTTAACCAGGAGGGGCAATACCTCTTCTAACCTTCTAGCCAGGACTTTTGTCATTATTTTGCAATCCTGATTTAACAAGGATATTGGCCTATATGAGCCACATTCCTCTATATTTTTCCCAGGTTTGGGGATAACTGTAATAAGGAACTGACAGCAGGTTTGAGAAATTCTCTGGTCACTCCTCGCCTCCTCCAAGACCCTGGTCAAGGGCCCAGCTACCTCCTCCTCCTTCAATAATTTATAGTATTCTACCCCAAACCCATCAGGGCCTGCCGCTTTACCAGTTTTCAGTTGACCAATAGCTTATTTCACTTCTGCTGCTGTTCCTTTAACTCCTAATTTCTTTGCCTTTCCTCACTCAGTTTCAGAAGTTTAATTCCATGAAGGAAATCCTCCCTGATAGCCTCAGTACCTCGACATCCTGCTTGATACAGTGTTTCATAGTATTCCTTAAATCTCTGCCTGATAGCTGTTTCTTCCCTTAATATTCCCCCTTTCTTATCCCTAACTTGTACAAAGCGCTTACTTACTTGCCCTCCTTTCATAAGGCACACCAAAAGAAGGCCCAGTTTGTTGCCCCATTCATATTTTCTGTTTAGCAAAGAGGATTCTGCTGTTAACTTCAGACTCTAAATTCGCATTTAGCAGCTCTCTGGCCAGATTTAACACCCTAGCTTTTTCCTCTCCAACACCCCAAGCAGTTCTCTCTCTAACTCCCCTATCCTGTTCTCTAGATCCCTCTGTTTCTGTCTTTTCTCTCATTTCATTTTAGCTGTTTATCCAATAATAAACCCCCCCCCCCACAGATACACCTTACTAGCTTCCCAATAGGTACCCTCTTTCTCCACCGTGCCCTGATTGTGCTCTAGTACTTAATCCAGTTTTATTTAAATTTTTAGTAACAGATTCATTTTATAATCATGATAATACACTTCAGAGCATGTGTAGTAGTGGGATTTACACACTTCTTGTCTGGTTACAGTCACTCGGCTACACCTCGTGACACACCACACAAGGCATGTGTAAATCCCACAACACATGCCCTGTCGTGCATTATTGCTTAAGTGCATCAGGTATAAAAGGTACTAGTTGACTGTTTTTTTTTTTTTATTCTTTGGTTACCAGGTAAGACCCACTGGGTACAAGTGCCTGTTTTCAGGGGTGGACCTGGAGCACTGGGGGAGGTTAAGTAACTTGCTTAGAGTCACACATTATGTAAATGGAGGTTGTGGCAATCAAACCCAGGTCTGCTGGATGTATTAAGCTCATTCACAGCCCATTACTGTAACCTCTAGGCTATACTGCAAGCCCATTTTAAAAACGAATAATAGTTTTAGGCAGTACACTAGCACTCTAATACTTATTTAAGGAGTTATAATCTCTATTGTGGTTACCAAATTATGCAGGAGCTCAGTTTTGTAATTTGCTGTTCTGTTACAGACCCTCTCTCAATGGTGGCCAATTAAGGAGCCTGTACCTCTAGCTCACTGGTTCCAATCTGATCCAGGTTGGGTGTGGCCGGAAGTCATTATCACAAGAAGGCTGTATAGTGGTCTATGTGCAATGAGTTGTGGTGGTCTCAGTCTATTCCCCAGCGGGCAAGTGTCTGCTTCACAAAACCCCCACCACAGCAGGCATCAGTTGGCACCTGTGTTGGCAGTCTCGCATGACAGGCCAAGGACTTATGGGGCATGGAGTCCAAACTACTCTCTTACCTACGTTGTGGTCTCTGTATGGCAGGGTTGTACTACATTGGTGGGGAAGTGTGGTATACCTGTCATGGATAAACAGGGCTTCAGTTTCCTGCACTGTCTATACAGCCCCTTTCATGAGTGCTAAATTCACATACAAAACAATCTTTAAACAAATAAGTCTTGTACACACCGCTTTACCTTTTAGTGTTTCCTTAGTGGTTTTCAAGTTATTCAGACTTGTTACACATAGATACGTGGTGTGAAGGGACGGTGTGTTATCCTCTTCTCTCTGCTAGTGCTCTTCCCAGGAATAAACAGGAACCCCATATTGTTTTAAATAAAGGAATACAAAAGACTACTGTAATAACTGGCTTGTATTTTTCCCATAGATGGAGCAGGTTATAATTCGCCATTATAACCCACGGGTTATAACAGCAAGCACGCACTACCTGCTCCTTCTCTCCCCTCATGCTGCACCTCAGCACACACTGTCACCTCTAAAGCCACACAGAACGTGAGAGACAACTCTGTCGTGAGTAGAAAGCGGACACTTGTAAAACAGCTTTTTTTCCTTCAGTGAAACATTTAAATTACTGTCCCAAAATAAGAAAGCAAACTTACACTACTTCTTCACACAGTTTCAAGACACTCCCTAACTACGTAGCTAACATCCTCTCTCTCTCTCTCTCTAACTCTAATCTCCGTAGGAATGGGATTCCTGACCTCGACTCTATTACCATATCTCCATGGAAACACTGAGGAAAAAAACAAGAAAACCTCGAGCAAACAAAAAAATGGACTAAAAAAGACTTTCAGCATACAAAATCACTAAGTACTTTGAACAAATTTTAAAAAAAGTTTAACAGTTGAACCAAGCTTTTCTGTTTCTGTTGTTTATGCTGCCATGTGCCCGTTTCACTCAAAGACAACTGCAAAAAAAAAAACTTTCCTCAAAACTACTTGAAAAGTTCTCTTTTGCTAGATGATTTTAAATAGCACTATAAATGTTTCAAGCTGTTTACCAAACCAAGTTGCAAAAAATGTTTAAAGTTTTCCATACAGTGTTCAATTCAAAACTTTTCTCCAACAGAGTGCAACACAACTCCTTTTTATCAATGTGGCGAAAAAACACAAGCCAGCAATTACACATAATACATGGGGGTGAGTGCAAAATGAGAACTGATGTCCACCCTCGGTGTGGGATGCTTTGATAAACCGCTCAGGCTTTATGTAGCATCCCACACCTCAGATGGACATCATTTCTCATTATGCAGTCACCCCCATGCATTATCGTATATGTTATCAGTAGGATTACTGTTTTTTTTTATATTAATTTTTATCCATCTTAACAACCATCCTGCATCTGTGCCCCCCCCCCCCAAAAAAAAACCTCAGAGCTTAGACACCTCTCACACTGACTGGTGTACCCAACTTGCCCCTCTGGAAATTCCCATCCAGTGTAATCAAGGGATGCATGGGGTTCAGGAGTACCAGAGGCTGGCATCCTATGCCTGTTGGATTTTTTTCTCTCCTGTTTTCTTCTGGTCTACCCACCTACTATAAGTACTGTAGTTCCACCTATGTCACACATCCTTGTAGGGGGGTGAGGAGGTCCAACATCATACTGTAAATTTTATGTGTGTCATTATCACAAGTCAGCTCCATTTCTGTAGCTATCAGATGACACAAACTTTTGTTTTGGCATACATACTTTTACCATGTTCTCAAACATGTATGTTGACTGCGGTCTATTAGTACTTGTTCATTCTGGGACATACTGTCAACACTTGACTAACTGAGATTATGAATAGCAGTACTTATAACATGGGGTACTAAAATGCAGTCATATCATTGGTGGAACAGCATCAGGTGACTGTTGTTTAATCCCTGATATACGCACAGTTGTTCTTAACTGTCCCAAAAGGAAAAACCCTGGGCATGACGGCACTCGTGGGGAAAACTAAAATCACATAGGAAGCCACTGAAGCATTACCCCCAGTGAGTCAAACCTGATGCTGTTCTAGCAATAAGGTGATTCAGTGTTACTTGTTCTTTGGTAGGATACATAGTCCAAAATGGTAATTTTCAGCCTTGAAAACAGCATTTCTGTTTATTATTCACCTGAACAGGATGCCCCATGTTATAAGCGTGGTAACCCACTCCAGGGTATAGGGTTACTGGGGATTAATCAATCAACACCCCAGGTTCTGTGAGGACACTCAGCCTGTAGCCTTGTGCCTCACAACGCACCCGTGGTGTTGATTAATCCCCAATAACCCCATACCCTGTTGAGGGTTATTGCTTACTCTTATAGTATTGTTGTACTGCACTGTATCTGTATAGACTTTTCTCATCTATAACCAGGTGCCTCTTTTAAGATCCTACAGGACAACTTTGTAATAGGACCTCAGTCCTAAAGTACACCCCTGTATAAAAATAAACTTTTTTACCACTAATACAGCATTAATTGTGATCCCTTCTAACTATCTTGTGTGTCTCAATTTGCTGACTGTAGAAATCTTGTTTGTTCATGGGAGCAGCATTAGCAGTGAGAACATGAGGTCTTGCTTCCCATACCTGTCAGCCTCTTAGCATTAAAATACATAGCAATGGCCTTCAAAATTCAGAGCAAATGGTCAGAATGTGTAACACTTTCCTATTTTAAAGAATAATATGTCTATGCATAGTGGGCCTCATATGTTTAGTTTTAATGAATGTTTCTGTCAAATTATTTCAATGTTAATATTTGCTGTGTTCAGAAATAGCTCTAACATTTAAGGAACATCAGTAAACCTTTGTGGAGCGCTGATAAAAGTGAGTGTAAAAATCATAGTGCTATGGGAGATTCACAGCACTTTAGAGGTACGCTTCCCATAGTCTTGGCAGCATGTCTGGATAACAGATGGGAAGCAGCAAAAGGTGTAAAATGCTCCCGTGTACCCTGAGTTAATCAAGAAGCCTTATTTAGAGTTGTACAGCAAGATGTTTTCTTGTACATTGCTGAATCTTTGAGCATTTCCTGAGAGTTTTTCAGATTATTCACACTTGCTACAGGTACATCGAGATACATGTTGTAAAGGGGCTGTGTGTTATCTTCTCCCTGCTAGTTCTGTTCCCAGGAATAAAAAACTGGAACCCCCTATTGTTTTAAATAAAGGAATACATAAGACTACGCTTATCAGTAGGATCATCGTACAAATTTTTTATATATGAATTTTTATCTCCCATGACAACCATCCTGCATCTGCCCCCCAACCCTGGCAACCTCCAAGCTTAGACACCACTCTACTTGACTGGTGCAGCCAATGACTTGCCCCCTCTGAAAATTCACATCGAGCGTAGTCAAGTGAAGCAGTGGGGCTCAAGACTGTCAGAGGCTGGTTTCCTATCCTGTTGCATTTTTTTCCTCCTGTTTTTTTCTGGCCCTCCTCCCACTTCCTATAAGTAGGCCCACCAATGCCACACCATCCTTGTAGGGATAGGGGTGGAAGGCCTGTGTCACAACAGTACCAATAATATCAGATTGCTTCTACTGCATAATCATGGGGGCACTCACTGTTCCAGCTGGGCAAGCAACATCTCCACCAATCCAAAAGAATTGGCTTTGAAGTGCTGCAAGACTTCTCCATACCTCTCAATCTTCTGTCACTAAACTGTGTGACACTGGCACCCAGAATTTGGCAAAATAGGGGACTGGGACACAAGCCCTCCAATCGTGGGATGCATCCTAAATCATGAAGACAAAAGCCTGTGGAAACCAGTGTCCTTGTTTGTGCAAAGTTTAATTTTGATTTAGCATCACTAGATTTTGTGAATTTCTGTTTTAAAGTTAGAACTTGCAGCATCTTGTCTGTGAGGTTAGCATCTTTTCCATGTGGGAGATGATAGATGTGGGACAGAGCAATTTTGAAGATTAACATGAGGGATGTCCTTCTTCAAGTAGCAGTATTTGTTAGTCAGCAAAATATTGAATCATACTGGGTCCTATTTACTAAGCCTACATGCCACATATCTTGGGCATGCAGGCAATGCTACACATGAAAGCTGCACAGCGGGGGTCCACAGGACCCACAGTGGCATTCACAAATTTGTGCGCAAGCCAGATGCACATTGGAGCATCTGGCTGTGTGGGCAAGCATGCACCACAGAGAGGCTGGTGGTTGTCAGAGGCATGCCTGCACTCCACACAATTCATAAAGGCACAGAATTGCACAGTGTGCCATGCACAGGGGTGTAGGAGTTACAGTAGGAGAGACTCTGATAACTGTGGTATGTGGCCACCCAAATGCACACAAGGCACCCCCTGTGCCTATGCAGGAAGTCTACATGCTGCATATGTGCAGCACATAGGCAATCCACAGTGACAGGTCCTGGGACTTGGCAGGAGGCTGGGCAGGGGACAGTGGGCAATAGCGCACGGGTTAGTGTGGTGTGACATGGGCACTGCCGATACACCTGTGTATGCAACTGCCTCCATGCCGCATGGAGGGGTTGTGTGAATGCATAGACCTGCGGACATGACTGTGTGTGCTGTGTGTGTGGTGGGCAGGAGAATGGTTGGGATTGGCCCCCGTGGGTGGGAATGCCACCTGTAGTCCGTGCCCCACACAGTAGCCATACAGTAAGTCAAGTGGATACAGGGAGATAATGGGACCCACCCTGCCACCTGTGCCCTTCCCTGTACTGTACTGTCCAGTCCTCCCTGGTGGTCTAGCAGCCCCCCATCTCCAAATCCCATGTACTAAGATTCATCCTTCCCTGGTGGTCTAGTGGCCCCCCATCCCCAAACCCCATGTACTGTGAGATCCATCCTTCCATGGTGCTCTAACAGCTCCCTCCATTCCCGAACCACTGATATAGTATGCCCATTCCTTCCCTGATGGCTAGTTGACCCCCTCACTCTGACAGGTATCAACCCAGCAACCTGCCCCCCTCTCCGATCCCCGGGCTGGTGACTAGCACAGCTCACCACTCTCCACCATGGCCAGCTGCTGACTGAGCTGTCAATAATGAGTGCATACTGTAATGGCTAAGTGTACAGTATGTGTACATTATAGACAGCTCAGTCGGTGGCTGGCCGTGGTGTAGAGCGGAGGGCTCTGCCAGTCGCTAGCTCAGGGATGGGATGGGAAGGTGGGTTGGTAAGGCAATAACTGTTATAGTGAGGGGGGGTTCCAATAGACACTAGGGAAGGAATGGGCATACCATATCAACAGTTTGGAGATGGGAGACCACTAGACCACCAGGGATGTTGGAATGGTACAGGACATGGGGAGCAGGGATGGGGGCAACACTGGACATGTCCCTGTGTTCACGGCGGGAGGGTGGGCAGTGTGCCTCAGTGGCATGGGCATGATCCAGGTAGATGACTGCTGTCCCTTGGGTCAGGCAGAATAGGGCAGCATGGGGGGGCAGCACACCCCTGCCTATTGGGCTGGTGGTCCTTGACTGCCCAAGGCCAAGCTGGGTGCATATGCCCAGTGTCAGTGTGCTCCCTTCAGTTTGGGGTGGCATGTGCCATCCCACATGCTGCCTGGGTACTGAAGATGCAGGTTCAGGCCTGACCCATGGACAGTATGTCACTACCATCCTCCTCATAGGTGCTCCTATAGTCATTCCTCCACTGGTACTGTACCCTTTAAGAGAGAAAATGGTGTCCCTTTTAATTCCATATGGTTATGCACGTCTGCACAAGTTCCTGCATGCTCACGTAAGGGATCCACTCTGGGACCCAGGTCAAGCAACCGATTGGATCCCTGCCTGGATCCCGTACCCTGTCCCTGCATGGCACCAATCCAGCTATGCATGGCTGCACTCCACATGGGCATGGCTGTAGTCAGGTGGCTGGTGTTTGTTAATAACAGCTAGTGTGCACCTGTCCGCAGGTGCGGAATTGCGCGAGCAGGGTATGCACCGATGGTGTGTACTTTACACCGTTTTGTGAATAGGGCCCAAATGTTTTTTTTAGCAAAAATGTATTGCTGACTTCTTAAGATTCATTCTTATTTTTAGTTTTCTCAAATATTATTAAAATGGCTTTTACTGCATGTTTTGCAATTAATTACACGTCATTAAAGATGGCCACCATTCGCAATTTTTAAAAATCTCTTTCGCTGAGGTTAGCTGTTGAATGTAAATGCCAGATTCCTACTGTAGATACATTAGGATGGTGCTACTACATGTTTCTGATGATAAACAGCACAGTACTGTACCGATATATTTAATGTTTTCATGGCAGTCGTAGAACAGGAGTGGGAACTTAAAACTTCTAAATCCTGTATCTTGGTTCAGCAATGAAATAAAATGAAAAGAAAAATGTGTATGTTTATATTTTTGCCAGACAAACACTATTGCAGAAGAAAAAAAAACCTATACGGTTACTAACAAATACTACTGCTCTACTGTGGGGCACTTGAGAGATATGAACTCCTCTGAGAGAGATATGAACTCCTCTGACCCAAGGTTGGGTGACAGGCTCAAACCATGAATAGACCACATGCCACCAGCCCAGACAAGATTTATTTATTTATTTATTTATTTATTTATATGTTTACTTATTTATTTATGTTAAAAAAGTGGACTGGGTTAATAATCTATTTTTAGCTACACTTGTTATAAGTTAATAGAGCCTTGGAGGAGTGTGTTATAGTGTAAGAGTCTCCAAGCATGAGGTTTGCATGAGAGGACCATGGTGCAAAGCTGAGTGGCTCTGGCTACCCAAACCTCATGAGAGGAGTCTCTTATTCAATAAAAGACTCCCCCTCCACCCTGAAGCCCTTAAAACTTTAATATCACTAGAGGTAGTTGGAATGATTTATACTAAGTTCTAAGAATTTTTTTTTATATATTTAAAAAGTTACTTTTTTTTTGCTGTCCTCACCTCCCACCCTCCCCTGCCTCTAAAGTGGACTGCTCCACTTCTAAATCTCCTGCACATTGAGACCGCGGTAATGGGGGATAAGAGGTACAGTGGCTCTGCGCACTGATTGGCTGAAATCTTGACGTGATTTTTATATTTTTTTTTTATACAGGTGTTTATGCTTCTGGTCAGGACCCTCCCCCCTTGACTCAAGCCACCTTCTAGCTGCAACACCCAATTGCTGTCTCCCCAAAGTTACTACAACATTCAAGTGAGGGCATAGGGAGGAGGAGTACTAGTCCTCATCCTAGCAGCTGCTGTATTGCCACCTGCATCATCTCGAGTTGTCTCCTGACTTACCCCCCCCCAACACCAGCACCCATGCTGGACCCTCATGGCTTTACATGCACATACTATGCCTCTACAGTGGAGCGTGCTCTGACCCTGGCCAACCGTAGGGGTCCCTGAGGCAGCAAAATGCAGAGTCACCCTCCACCAGATGGAGGCACACTGCCAGTGGCATTGCTTTCTCAGCCCTAGTCACCCAACTCTTTGTCCATTTTTTGTTTAGACAATGAGGCACAGTAGGGTGTGCTTTGTGCTGGGATAATGGCATACATCACATGGGCTGAAGTACAAGGCCAAAGGCAGAGTGAGTTTTTCCACACCCTGTAGTGTTTTCTTGAGATTATTAAATGGATCCATTAGCATTAGTAAAAACTTATTTTTTTCCTTTTAAATTAGTAAAAAATATGAATAAAGGTAGAAAAGAAAAAGAGTAGTCCTATTTAGCCATTGTTTTTCTGCAGTTTGGCCAGTAGATGGCAGCTGCTGTATTTTTTTTTTAAATACAAGTAAGTGCATTGAAGTGTACTGATATAGCTGAGCCTGCTTAATGTAAACAGACCCTTGAGGCCACAGATCTTTTTTCAGTGCTTTTGTGCTGAGATATCAGCACTGGGTACCGAGCTTCTCAGCCAATCAGGTTTCTGGATTCTTTTTATACCCATTTCATAATTAAGCAATAACACACGACAAGCCGGCTTTATCATACTGTAGGATATCAGCGCACCTTGGGTGCATTGTGAGGTACGAGGTGAAGCTGAGTGCCATACGCACCCAAGAAGTGCTGACATCCTATGATTAAGCATGCCCTGTCATGTGTTATTGGCAATTATGCACTAGATCACCACAGTAAAGAAAAAAAGACACAAACAAAGTTGTAACAATTAATTTGTTTAGTGATTTTGAACTGTGGAAGTACATTACTACATAAAATAGCCAATGCTGGAGTCATCATGTAACTGTAGTGACTTTGGTGATAACTGACACATTAAAAAGTTGTTTTGTGTAAGATCAATACCAGCTTCCTGTTAGCAAGAAAATAAAAAAAAACTGACTGCTATGAATGCCGCAGTAGATTTTGATACCTTTTAAACCATTTTAAGTAACTAGCTTGGGACAACTTCTGTCCATGAAACTCCAGGCACCAAAAGCATCTCTTCATTGTGAAGGCATCTCTGAAATACCGCCAACCTAAATCCTAAACTGGTGTGTGGCTGTTTTTGTTTGTGTGAAGCTGATACAAATTAAGACCATGTTAAAAATGTCTTTTATTCTAAACTCATAGATGTCTGTATGAACTGAAAATGCACACCTGAAAGACATTAAAAGGACTTCTGTAAAAACCCAGCTGGGATCCTGAGCGTGCACATCAGTGAGAGCGATAATGCGGTAAAACTGATCTGTTTTAATAAGTAATTCTACTCTGCTCCAACTTTTGCCTTCTCTGTTCTGTTTTCTGCCTAGCTCTCGGACTGGCTTCTACCAGCTCAGCTCTGCATTTACCCTCTCATCCTTTGCCTCCAAGGAGACTGCTTCTCTGGTCCCTGACATAACCCCCAGTCTTTAGCAACTCTCCTGCTGCTGTTCCTGCACTCCCTCCACCCTCTCCTTTCCACCCTAGCTCTCCTCTTTTTGTTTTCTGCTGCTGTTTACTCCTCCCCCCCACCCTCTCCACTCCATCTTGGCTCTCTGCCATTTTTGTTTTGTCTACTGTCCTCTCCTGACTTAATCCAGCCCCTTCATCCTACTCCTCCCTGTCTCTTGTATTCCCTCTTTCTTCCATCGACTTACTTTTAAATCAGATCCTCTGCTTTTTTCCTCAGCTGCCCTCTATCGCCTGGGCCACTGTGCCTGACTGGAGCTGCTCCACAGCTGCTCCTCTAACTGACACAGGTACAGACAAGAACCCCATAACAAATTCAAACTTGGTGTCATTTCTTTGCCGTCTCCACATTCACTGAGAAGTTCCTGTTTCTGCTTGCCAGGAAATAACTTTATATGTCATCCTGGTTGTAGTGCATTTAATTTCACATCAGACTCCTGGATTAATTTAAATTCAATTTTTTTTTATCTCTTAAAAAAATCAGCTATTTAAGCCCCATGGACAGGGCTTTGTTTGAACTAATTAGTCCCCGATGCCTACGGCGTCTCCCCACCCACCCTATCTTAAATACTTACGCCTCACGTTGGATCAGAATATCACATACAAGGAACCTCATGGACCAGGTCACCAGGACCCTACATCAGAAACTTGGCACCCTGTACCGACTCAGGGACCAACTCATCCCTGAAGCCAGGCTCTCCATAGCTACCAGCATCCTTCTACCCAACCTGACCTTTGTGGCCCCTATTATACAGGGCATGGCTAAACAAGAGATTACCAGGATGCAAACCCTATATAATAAAATAGCTTTCGTTCACAACCTTAGACCACCGAGACATCACCACTGTGACACTTTGGCCAATCTTCATACCTCCACATTGTCACCATCTCCAACACCCCTTGCTTATCCAGACCTACAAGCTTCTCAAATCCCACACTCGGCCAAGCATTGCCGGGACCATAACCCTCAAACACAACCCAAGGAACCTAAGGACCTCAGATAGAATGCTATTAAAAGTCCCTAGGGTAAGGACAAACGCTGGTGGAAGATCCTTTTCCTCCCAAGCAGCCTGCCAATGGAACAAGCTCCCTCCCCAGGTCCAGGCCTCCTCCTTACTCATGAACTTCCACACCAGGCTTAAGTCCCATCTGCTGACCTCAAGCGCGTGCCACTGTCATGGCACTTAAAGCTCCTAAGGTACTCCCCTCCTCTCCAACTCCTGTCTCCTAGCTTAACCTTCCTAGTACCTGCCTTATACAGACTGCTCGCCAGAGGCCAGGTGTAACCCCTGAATAAACTATATGCAAAGTACAACCAATTGCTTACATGTCACGATGATAACCATGCCTGTACCCATGCCTGCATCCACTGCTTTTCTTTTACTGTGCATGTAAGCCATGCCTGTATCCACTGCTTTTTTTACCATGCCTGTATCCACTATTTTTCTTTACTGTAACCATCTCATGATGTAACTCACAATGCCTCAAATGTTCCTTATGTCCTTGTTCATTCTTATAACTTGTATTGTTATCCTGGGTCGCCCCTGAAAAGGGACCTTCGGGGCTCAGTGGGCCTACCCGGTCACCAAAATTTAATAAATAAATAAATAATCTAGCTATATATCGTCTCCTGACCAATCACGGTCCTAGTCTATCTCCCCTTTTCCCATTGGGCCCTTATCATTTTCTGCCACCAGAGGGACCTCTCAGCTTGCTCCTCCTTACACTAGCTGCTTAAAGCTGCATCACCAAAACCAAATCTCAACTGCTTCCTTATCCAACTCCTATTCTAAAGCTAACAAGCTAAAGTTACCTTACTGTGTTCACTAAGGTTGGTAACACCTCAACCCTTCCCTTAAAGTGACAATCATCGGCTCAGCCACCTCATCAACTGCAGTGCCTGACCTCACTACTCGGCTACTCTCCCACCCTAAAATGACTACTCCCACTTCTGTCACTTCCTTTCTTCTCCTTTTTCTCATGCCCCTCTGCTCCAATCATCACGCCTATCTCCTCCCAGCTTATTCTCCCCCTGCCTCCTCCAAGCCATCCCTCCTATCCCTCTCCCCTCTGCTTCCTACCCCATCACTTCCCCTCCTCCACCACCTGCCCATCTCTTCATCCCTCCTACACCACCCCTCCCCCCTCCTTTCTCACTACCAGCCGCACGCTTCCTTCCCTACCCCACTCCCTCCCTCTCCTTCTCTCTGTTCCTCATCCACTCCTCCTTTTTCCCCCCTCACCTCCTAAATGTCAAAGCTCTTCATCCCTGCCTACATCTCTCCTCCCTGCCTCCTCTCACAAGCCTAGACGATCTAAATATCTGCCTCACCTGTCCCTATCTCTTCTCCTACTTCTGCTCACAGATGATGTGTAGCCCAACCGTGGCCCTCCCATTCCCACCTCCACCAACAGCTGTTCCTCATCTAACCCCACTTCTTCTGCCCTGCCTAAAGGGCTTCACATATACCATCTGAATGCCAGAAGCCTCCTCCCCAAGACTGGCCTCTTCAAAGTTTGGATAACCCTTCACCCTCCAGACATTCTCTGTATCACAGAAACCTGGCTACCCACCAGAATCCTTGACTCCTCCATCATCATCCCTGGTTATAACCTATTCTAACAGGACAGCGCTAAATGAGCCAGTGGTGTAGCTTTGTATACCAAACAGTCCCTCTACTGTTCCATCTCCCTCAGAGAATCCTGCCCGTCCTCTCATGAACTCATAATTGCTCATCTATCTCTCCCCTCCTCAGCCCCTATACACATAGGTGTTCTCTATGCTTCTCCAAAAACCACACCAGCCACCCTTGTCAAGATCATTATTACTATCTCCTCCCCCATAGGCAATGGAGAGCTCATCCTATTAGGGGATTTCAACCTGGATTGGCTCTCTCATGCTGCCAAACCCTCCCTCCTCAGAATCAAGGCCCTCAACCTCACTCAACTAATCCAGGAACCAACTCACCCTAACCACAAACCCTAAACCACTCTCTGCTTGACTGGGTTCTGTCATAACACCCCCATCACATCGCTGCATTGGGCATCCTTCTGGACTCTCTTAGTGATCACTGTATCACCTACTGTGTCTGCAAAATCCAAGTCCACCCCCTCCCCCCAAAAAGATCTGGTCCCGTGCCCTCCATAACCTTGACATCACAGCCCTACAGCAGGCCCTCTTCAATGCCGACTGGTCGCCTATCTTCTCTGCCCCAGATGTTGACCTTGCTGTGTCCCATTTCACTTACATATTTAACCACATCTGGAACACTTATGCACCGCTGAATAAAGCCAGAGTTAAGCGTCACCACCACCCCTGGGTTACAGCTGCATTGCTTGCCAAATGCTGCACCAGAGACAAAGCATGGACATTTTACAAAATGTCCCAAGCTCCTGCAGACCTACATGCCTACAGAGTGCTAAGAAATAGCTGTACCAAGGAAATCTGCCAGTCCAAGGCCAGCTACTTCAAATCCAAACTGCAGCAGGACAGCAACCCTGCCTCCTTTTGGAAAGTGCTTCATTCGCTCCTCGATCCACCCACCCAGTATATGTGCCCAGTCCTCAAAATAGATGGCTCCCCCATCTCCAACCTGCCTCGGTGGCCCAGGTCTTCAATAAGTTCTTCGCCTCCTGTGCTCTCCCTGATCTCCCCCTTGCTGACTCTCCTAAACCCCTTCCTGCCAAGTCAAACCCCACCTCCCCCCAGCTGAGTTTCTGTTCCCCCTCTTCTTCCCCATGAAAGTTTACAACTCTCTTATCTTTCTCGACCCTGCCAAATCGAGTCCTGATGGTTTCCACCCACAGTTCCTCCACATCTCCACCCCTGCCATAGTCACCCCTGACCCATATTCTAAACCTCTCTCTCTCCACCTCCACAGTCCCTAAAGCTTGGAAATCAGCCAAGGTGATTCCACTTCACAAAGGTGGTGACCCATCATCCTCTAGTAACTACCAGCCAATCTCCCTACTCCCCGCCCTTGCTAAGGTTTAGGAGTCCCTTATCTACTCTAAACTATCTGAATTCCTTGCTGCAAATAACTCTTTCTCCAGTGCAATCCAGCTTTAGAAAGCAACATGCCACCACTTTCTCCTTGTTGTGGGTCACTGACTCCATTTTTTCAGCCACGGACCAGAGTCACGTCACTGCTGCCATTTTTATTGACCTGGCTAAGGCCTTTGATTCAGTTTCACACACCCTCCAACTTCACAAGTTCAAATCAATAGGCTTTGCCAGCCCTGCAGTAGCCTGGTTCCGTTTATACCTACAGGACAGGCAGCAGTCAGTCCAAATCGGCGATGCTGTCTCTTCCCCTCTCCCTATCCACTCTGGGTTTCCCCCAGGACTCTATCCTTGGTCCCATCCTTTTCTCTATTTTCAGAAATGATCTTCCCTCTGTCTGCAGTGCCGCAAACCTATACATGTACATGGACGATATTGTCATCTTCTCCTCTGGCCCTTCCCCGATTGATTGCAGGCCCCACTCCAGGATGACTTCAGTCATGTCCAGTCTTGGTGCCAAGCAAACCAACTGAAACTAAACACAAAACACACTGTTTCAATGTTATTCAGTTCCAAACAGAAACTCGCCACCCTTATATCCCATCTTCACAACTCTAGATGGCACCCCGCCTTGATACTGTCCCAGTATTTAAGTACCTGGGAGTTTGGCTGGACAGCCACCTAGACTTCTCCACTCACATCGATGCCATCTGCACAAAGCTCCAGCCCAAACTTAACATCCTTTACCACCACAAAGACAGCCTCCCTCTCACCACCCGACACAAACTGGTTCTCAAAACAATACTACCAGTCCTCTACTATGCTGATGTAGTCTATGGCACAGCCCTGCAGCATCCCTCAAAAAGCTGGATACTCTCAAACAGGGATGGAGAGCGATCTCAGATTTAGAAGTGGGTAGCCATCTGGGAACAAGTGACCAAACAGTGTGCTTCACAATAAACACAACCATAGAGTCAAGCCATACAAATGTGAGGGTACTGGACTTTAGGAGAGCTGACTTTGGCAAAATGGGAGAGTGCCTCAGAAAAGCACTAGCAAACGGGCCAGAAGGAGGGGTGCAGGAACAATGGGAAAACATCAAAACTGCCATCACAGAGGCAACAAGCCTTTGTGTGAAGCAAATAAAGAAATCAAAATGAAGGGAAAAAACACTACGGTTCTCAAAAGAGGTGGCGGGGAAGGTTAGGGAGAAAAATATAGCATTCAGGAAGTATAAGGAAACACAGAAGGAGTAGGACAGACAGCTGTACCAGTTAAGGCAGAAGGAAGCAGGGAAGACAGTCAGAATAGCAAAGGCCCTAACCAAAGAAAAGACAGCCAACTCAGTTAAGAAGGGGGATAAAACCTTTTATAAGTACATTAGGGAGCGAAGAAAGACCAAGAGGGGATAGTGAGGCTTAATAAAGGGGAGGGTGGGTACAGGGCTGCAGCTATGAATTTTGGGGCCCCGGGCAAGTCACTTGAAATGGGCCCCTGTTTCCAAAACCAGCTAATGCTAGGAATAATGCCAGCTCCTCAGGTGGGCCCCTCCTGAGCTCAGGGCCCTGGACAACTTCCCACTTTTCCCCCCATTACTGCGGCCCTGGGTGGGTAGGCAGAAGGTGAGTGAAAAAGCAGGGATACTGAACGAATACTTCTGCTCAGTATTCACAAAAGAGGAAGGGGAGGTACCTAATCCAATCAACAGAAACACTCTGGATAGGGGGGTCGATACCAGTCCATTCACAGAAGAAAGAGTTCTTAAAGAACTCCTAAAACTGAAGGTGGACAAAGCAAAGGGACCTAATGGGATTCACCCCAGAATTCTAAAAGAACTAAGAGGAGGACTAGTGACACCACTGGCTACCATTTTTAACAAATTATGGGAGGATGGTGCAGTACCTGAGGACTGAAGGAGGGTGGATGTGATTCCCCTTCACAAAAGTGGGAGCAAAGCAGAGGCAGGAAACTACAGACCTGTTAATTTGACCTTAATGGTAGGGAACATTTTGGAATCACTGCTGAAAGAAAGAATTGTTGGGTACTTAGAGGCCAGCAGGGCACAGGACCCAAGGCAGCATGGATTCACAGCAGGAAAGTCATGTCAGACTAATCTAATATATTTCTTTGACTGAGTGACCAAAGTAGTAGACCAGGGAGGGGCTTTGAACATGGCCTACCTAGACTTTAGCAAGGCATTTGACACAGTCACACACAAGATTAATAAACAGGTTGGCCAGCCTGGGAGTGGGTCCCAGGGTGGTAGCCTGGGTAAAGAATTGGCTGGGCAACAGGACACAGAGGGTAATAGTAAACGGAGTTCACTCTGAAAAAAGGGGGGTTACTAGCGGGGTACCGCAGGGTTCAGTACTGGGACCGGTCCTTTTTCATATTTTTTTAAGTGACATTGCAGAGGGACTGGAAGGAAAAGTATGCCTCTTTGCAGACGACACAAAGATCTGCAACATGGTTGATACACAAGGGAGGTGGAAAGGATGAGAAAGGACTTGTCAAGGTTGGAGGAATGGTCAAAAGTATGGCAGCTTAAATTCAATGCAAAGAAGTACACAGTAATGCACCTGGGAAACAAAAACCCAGGGGAAGAGTGCACAATTGGAGGAGGCACTAACAACTACAAAAATGGAAAGGAACCTGGAGGTAGTTATATCAGATTACCTAAGGTAAGCAAGCAATGTGAGAAGGCAGTATAAGGAGGGCTGGGGGGATACTGGGATGTATAGGGAGAGGCATCACCAGTAGAAACAGGAAGTTGTTATTGTTATCCCTCTGTACAGACAGTTGGTGAGACATCATCTGGAGTACTGCGTGCAGTTCTGGAGACCTCATCTCTGCAAGGACATAGACTGGGTGGAGGCAGTCCAGAGGAGGGCAACTAAATGGTACAGGGTCTGCACCAGAAGCCACACAAAGAGAGACTAAAGGAGCTTAATATGTATACCATCAAGGAAAGGAGGGAGAGGGGGGACATGATAGAAACTTTCAAGTACCTCAAGGGAATCAACAAAGTCCAAGAGGGTAGCATCTTTCAGAAAAAGAGATATGCAAGAACAACAGGGCACAATTTGAAGATAGAGGGGGGACGGTTCAGGGGCTACGTGAGGAAGTATTTCTTCATGGAGAGGGTGGTGGACACATGGCACAGCCTTTCTGAGGAGGTTGTGGGGTCACAAACAGTGGGAGAATTCAAGAATGCATGAGACAGACATAAGACAATTCTGGTGCGGGTTAGGAAGAAGTAGGCTGTTGGTTAACTAGGATCTTCAGCTTATCTAATAAGTAGGAAAATGGGCAGACTGGGTGGGCCATGCGGTCCTTATCTGCCATCAAAGTCTATCTTTCTATGTTTCTATACTGACTGGGTTGAGTCAGATTGGCAGAGCAGTGTGGGGATATGGGGAAGCTTGCACTATGATCACCTGTGCTGTACCTGTCATGTGGAAAAGCATAGGACTTCAGGTTCCAGTGTTGTCAATCCAGCACCTTTCTTGAGCACTAAATTCACAAACAGTAAAAAAATCAAAAAAATCAGAAGGGTATACTGCGCTGACAGCAACTCATTTCTAGATGCGTCCTGAGGTAGGAGGACATAGAGAACAACAATGCAACTGTAACATCAGTAGAGAAGGTTATAGTAAAGGTTAAAACTTTAAGAATTGGGGTCACCTGATGCCCAATGTGCTGCCATGATGAGGACCCAGGAAGGGGACCAGACAAAGGAACTGGTAGGGTGGTCCTGGGTGGGGCTGGCAGATCTTCCAGCTAGGGTGGGATAGTGCTATTTTCAGCTGCCATAGTACCCCTCTCTGCAGTGATCTGGGTGAATGTGCTGTTCCACAGAAGGGATGGTGCATGTGCACAAGTCCTGTCAGAACACCACTGTGCTCCATGTGAGAGATGGGAGGATCATGGAAGAAATGTGACAAAAAAGCTCGAGGAAAATATGGAGTTCCCGGCAGATATCCCACCAGTACTCACTGGAGCTATGTTGCCAGTGAAGCCTCACGTTTCTGTGTAAAGGTAGGTATAGTCAGGGCTGGAGGGACACCAGGGATGAAAGGAGGAGTGCCAAAGAGGATAAAAACATAATGCAAGCTTCCCCACATCCCCTCTGGAAGTGGCACCCAGATTCCAGCAAGATTTCAAAGATGTTCAGCTCTGGTTTTGCTCAAAATCAACTTATTCTCAATGCCAAGAAAACGGTCTCATTAACTTTCGGCAAAGGCAGAGAATCTTCCGACTCCCTGCCTTTCCCACTTTCAAAACCCAAGATGGGACTCTATTAGAAGTTTGCACCTCCTTCGTTCACATTTCGGGCCTGTGTAGTACAGTATGGTCATACAGTGGACCAATAGGTGTACAGACCCTACTGTACACTGTCAGTCGGCAGGCGACCGGGCGGCTTGCGGGCGGGGTGTTGCCACCCTCCGCTGACTGGGGGGTGCAGAGTGGAAGGGGCCTTGGTGAGCAGGTGGGGAAGGGGGTTCTACTGGACCACCAGGGTGTCCTTTGTTCATTCTGCCCACGATCGGGCACTGGGGGGGTTTCCACTGGACCACCAGGGTTATACTTCACTGAAGTCCATGATCAGGCGATGGATAGCGGTCCACTGGACCACCAGGGATGTATGTAACAGATGTCTGCGGATGGGTGAGGGGGGGCACAACGCCCCCTGAGCAGAGGGCATGTGGACTGTATCCTGAGTGGTCGGGTGGCCACCCACAGCACACGGCTGCCGTGTTGCACCTTGCAATATGGCAGCTCGCCTGTGGGTGGCCAGGATTTGTTTCTGGATTCGCCAGGCACAACTTTACACCCCCCTGAGCAGTGCAAGGAGGGTATGTGCCAGCATATGCACCACACGTCCCGGTCTGAATATCAGGATGTGCCGCATATGCATGGGCACGCCCCCGCACTTGCGCCGCATACATTACTGTTGCACCCTGGTGCATCAGGAGTTGCGCAACGCAACTTGCCACATTGAATATTGTGCTGGAGTACATCGGTGGGTTGTGCATGGCACAACCCTTTTGAATATCCCACCCTAAATGTTTAGCTCTCACCCTGTTAGTTGTCATTTGCACCTTCTACCAATTTGCTGCCTTATCAACTCAGATTTTCTGTTTTGCTTGCTGTGTACATACAGGCCGGGATACTCAAACAATTGCACATGGGGCAACTGAGTTGCACTGGCGCTAGCGTGGACTTGTGCCAGGGAGCGATATTCAGTGGGAGTCATTGCACAACACAAATCCCAATGCACCAATGTGCAACTATAATGAATGCAGAAGCAAGTGCAGGGAGTGTGCCCATGAATATCTGGCGCAGTGCGATATTCAACCGTGGAACCATGGCGCAAGTGTGAAGCAAACCGAGATGCGCCGAGCAGACTTAAGCCTATAAATACAGGGTGCAAGCACACAGACAGCACTTGCGCCAGGCAAGAGGGAGAGAGAGAGAGTGACAGAACAAACAAAAGAAGGAAGGACAGACAGACAGAAAGACAGACTGAGAGAGACAGAGCGAGAGAGAGACAGACAGATAGACAGAGGCAGCCACAGAGGGAGAGGGACAGAGGTGGCAGTGGAGAAGGAGACAGTGGCAGAGAGAGTGAGAGGGACAGGCAGGCACAGTGCCAGACAGTGTACCAGGGTGGCACAGAGCCCACAGCAGCCGACTGCCCAAGGGGATACAGGACATCAGGGGCATGGATAGTGCACCCTTCTTGATGGAGGCCGTAATGAGGGGTGTGAAGGGGCAGGCAGGACAGCAACATGGCCAAGGAAGGGTTCGTCGGCGGTATGCCCGAACAGGTGGTACCGTGCCCGCACCACCTTTGAGAACTACGCCGACATGGAGATTGTGGGACAGTACCACCTGAACAGGGCCATTCTGAGGCAGCTCTGCAAGCTGTGCAGTGAGGAGATGCAGGAACCCACAAGATGGAGCCATGCAATGTCTGTGGAGACCAAAGTGACAGCTGTCATGTGCCTGCTCGCCACGGGCACCTTCCATAGACCAACAGGGAACACCACAGGCATAACCCAGTTGGCCACATCATGCCTCCTCACACAGTTCCTCAATGTTCTGCTGCCACGTGCTTTGGAATACATCCATTTTCCCACCATACAGGCAGAGCCTACAGCAACCATGCAGGACTTCCACAGGGTAGCATGTATGCCTGGCGTGCTTGGGGCCATTGACTGCACCCACCTGGGCATCCACATGCCACCTGGCCCTGAGGGTGTGGCCTACATCAATAGGAAGGAGTTCCTGAGTGGCAACTGCCAGGTGGTGTGCAATGCCATGGGGCGCATCTCCAATGTCTGTGCCACACACCCTGGAAGTGCACATGATGCGTTCATCTGGCACAGTTCTGCGCAGTACCACAGGTTAGAGCATGGGGACATCCCCACAGGCCACCTAGTTGGTGAGTATGGGACGGGCAAGGGATGACAGGCAGAGCAGGCCATGGGATGAGGGAGGGCAGGGTGGGCATGCTGGTGAGGGTGCCAGGGACAGGGAAGGAGCACAGCAAAGGATGGCAGAGGGCTAACCATGTCATTATCCACACAGGAGACAGTGCCTATCCACTGAGGCCCTGGCTGCTCACCCTCTACCGGCGCCCATCATCCCCAGCAGAGGAATGCTACAATGAGACACATGCCAGCACACACAACATCATTGAGTGTGCATTTGGCATGCTGAAGGCACATTTCCATTGCCTAGACAGGTCTGGTGGTGCCTTACAGTATTGCCCTTTGAAAGCTTGTGGCCTATTCCTGGCCTGCTGCATACTGCACAACATGACCATTGACCATGGAATAGCTGTTGAGGCTGATGAGGGCGACAGTAGTGTGGATGATGGAGGCAATGGGCTGGAGAGTGGTGGACAGCCCCTCCCCAGGTGGAGGGATCCCCAGGTGCAATGGATGGCTCACCAGCATCGTGATACCATCGCACAGGAACACTATGGTGAACACAGATAGGTGGCATGAAATCCATGCATGAGCCACACACACAGGTACAGCACACAAGCAGGGGTGTGCATGGCAATGAGCATGCACATACAGAGGTGTGGTGCAGGGGTAGGGGAGTCAGTGGCACACAACCACGCACAACTGCACAGAGCATCACACAGCAAAATGCACATGCACCCATGCACCCATACACCCAGGCGCTGGCACGTGGCAGTAATCAGATGCATTACACCAGTGTACAGGCACAACTGGTGCTGAACTGCCCCTCATCACACCCACACCCATGCCACATGGTCCAGTGGCTGGGCAGGCATGAACACGGGCAGTGTGTGGCGCAACACACAGTCGCCACACCAGTGGTATGCACACACCCATGCCACCCATGCATGCACAGGGCAGCAGCTGCAGACTGAGGGCAGGATGCAATGCATATCAGGGCCGCCACGCAGAACCGTAGCCACCGCAGCCATGGGGGCAGCCATGCCGGGGCGATTGGCAGCCACAGGCTGCTCATTGGCCACAGGGCATGTTTGCAACAGCCTCTCAGGGGTTGAACTGCGGGACTGTGACTGGGTCCGCGCAGGGGTGCATAGGTGCCAAAACAGGCCTGCCCCAGGTGTGCCTGGGATGCCTACATCAGAGCCTGGCATCGACAGTGTGGGTGTCACCTGATGCCGGGATCATGGGGTGGACAGTGCACTGCGTGGGTTTCGTGGTGGCTGGCCACACCCCTGTGGCAGCCAGCTGTGCAAGGCCATCCATAATCACAGTGGCAATGTGATTCTGGGATGCAATTTGTGGCCTTCTGCATGCATTGTATCACCGCCAGGAGCTGTGCAGTGCCACCTCATGCTACTCGGCCACCTGGCACACCTCTTCGCGCAGTGCACGCACCCCAGCAGCAAGCAGCAACTGTTGTTCCAAGAAGGCCCACAGCAAACAGGTGTGCTCAGCCAATGGGTCGGTGTTCTGGGGTTCCTGGGCAGGACACTGACCATCCTGTGGTGACCGGGCCATGCTGAAAGCCCCCCCCAGCTGGATGCTGCAAAGTGGGGTCCTCATGGGGTATGTTCCCAGCTGGCGCCCTAGCAGCGGACCCTGCGCCCAGCTGCCCTTTGGCACCTGTAGCCTGCTGCCATTGCTCGTCTGGCCTCTGAACATTGCCCAGCACCTGCATGGCTGCACCACCACCACATGGCACAGCTGTGGCAGTGCATACAGCTGCACCCGCAGTGGCTGCAGGCAGCTGTTCCCCTGCTGTCAGGTCACTGGGCGCACTGCCTGTGTTGGTGTCTGGTATGGGCATCTCCCCCCTCAACACCGCCCATGCTGTCCAGGATTAAGGTGAGGTCATCATCGCCATTGTACCCCACCCCAATCTGTGTCTCCACGCTGATGACGTCGAGACTGACATCCTGTAGAAACACATCCAGGGCCTTCATCCGACCCCAAGCCCAGGACATCCAGCTGGACAGTGGTGGTGTGCTGCAGCCTATCAGGCCCCCGGATGCCAATGAAGGTGGATGGCTGGTCCTCCAGGGCTGGTCCTGCCTTCATGGCCACTACCGGCACCCCATACTCTGCATGCAGGCATGCCAGTGCTGAAAAAGAAAACGGGTGTATCAGTGATGCAGTGCCTACAAGTGACCCCCCAAACACAGCCACTGCATGCTGTGTGTGGCTGACATACGTACCATGCAGTGATGGGCTGCCACCTGTCTGGAATCCTCCTCCAGGCACACCCTCCACGGTGCTGCGGCACATGGTGGCTGCCACCAACTCCTCCTGCACCGTGAGCTGTTGCGCCTCTGCAGGCCCCCATCCAGTGGCATTCTGGGCTGCATGGATGGCCGCCGTCTTCTCCTTAATGTGCCTCTTATCTGTTCCCCCCTTCTTGCACCACTCCTGCACTGACTGCTGGTGGCTGCCCTGCTGGTTCACGCATGCTGCCACCTCCTCCCAGGCCCCAGCCCCGGCCTGTGGTGTGCCTGTGGAACCACTCAACAGTGGCTCCCTGTTGAGGTAAGCCTCGATCAGGGCCTCCAAATTCTATCATTGTGAAATTGGGCCTGTGCTCGTGAGCAGGCCCATGCTCCTCACCCTCCTCACGTTCCAACATGTCGCTTCCTGTGGACATGGACAGCACAGTGTGTCAGTGGCAGCAGTACCCTATTCTGTCCCCCCTGCAGTGGTGGCTGGGCTTAGTGTGCTCCAGCAGCATGTGCAACTTACTTCAAAAGGATGCAGTACCGGTCCATGGCCTGTGCCGATCCGTGGCATTTTATAGCACATCACATGCAAATGAGCTGTGGCGCAATGGTAATGACATGTTAATTCCCCCAGTGTGCCATGCATTGGTCGATGAGCTCATTTGCATGTGGTGGCCGAACATCGCAAATTTGCTCTGTGTGCAATGAGATTGCTCTGGAGCAAGTCCCGGTGCAATGCGCACGCATGCACGGTGCACAGGACCACAGTGCACCTGCGCTGGACAGTGTATTTTCACCTATTGTGCACTGTGTGCCCACTGCGCAATAGGGGCCATGGCACATGGTGCTCCATGCCTGATATTGTGCATGTGCACACTGTGCAGCGGTCGACCTCTGACCCCTGCTGTGACCCCCACACCCTTGACCCTTCAAGGCAGCTCTGAGACTGCACAATGGTCAGACACAGCACATGTCCCCTTGGCCCACGCATCTGGCGCATGCAGTGGCCATGTGCATCTACCGCCACCATTTTGCTCCGCAGCTCACACCTGAGACATAGCAAAGCAGCGATCAGGACGAGCAGCCAACTGGATGCAGGTCGAGCTTGTCAACCTCATGGACTGTGTCCAGCCCCATGCACCCCAACTGTTTGGGCAGGCACCACTGCAGCAGCCCCAGGTGGCTGTGTGGCAGACCACTGCTGCATCATTGAGGTAGTGCACAAGGGTGGCCAGAACGAGGAAGCAGTGTCACCACTGCTACAGGGACCTGGCTTGGAGGGACCCAGAGTGCCTCAGGAGGCTGGAGTCACAAGTCAGGCGTGGGGCTGTGCCACAGCCAGGTGAGTAGGCCCATCATGCTTGTATGCCCTGGTACTGTACTGTGGTGTTGGCTAGGCTGCCTGGCATGTCCTGCAGGGCCGTGTACTACCATTGTGCGTATTGCAGGGTGGCATCACCCTCTGCCACTTGTGTTGCGATGCCACTGTGTGGGACGTGTCGGGCAGGGGCTCACCCTGTGCACAGGGGTGGGCGGGTGGTGGGCAGCTGCTGTGGTTGGTTACTGACGTGTACCTGTTTCTGTTCCATTCCCAGGACCTGAAGACCGAAGATGGGCAGCACTGGCAGGATGGCAGGCTGCAGTGTCCCAGGGTGGAAGAGCGGCTCCGGCATCAGTGGGGCCACAGAGGGCAGGTAAGCACTGACATTGTCCTGCGCACCATCATTGGGGGGTGGCGTGGGTGCGGGCATGACCACTTCTGTCGTGTGCCGTGGCAGCTGTGTGTGTCACACTGTGTGTGGTGCCCACCATTGTGGTGCATCCATTGGACATGTGTGCTGGCTATTGGTGGGGTGGGTGTGCACCCGGCCACCACTGATGTTGCTGTGGTGCTGCCAGAGCACTGTGCCATGTGACTGCCATGGTGCAGTCGGATGGCCTCTGTGCAGGGGGGACCACTGCTGTGCGCTGATGTGGTGTGCCCCGTTGCTGGTGGGCATTGGCCCACACCCCTGTGGGTGGCCTGTATGGACCCTCCGGGGGGGGTGTTCCCGCAGCCCAGTACGCGCTGTGGATGGGCATGGTTCCTTGGGACATTGCACTGATCACCTGTCCTGTCCCTTGTCCTAGGTGTCCAGCGGCAGTGCAGGAGACCCCTCTACTGCCGGCTCCTGAGGCAGTTGATCCTCATTACATTGACTATGATGGAGGCGGTGATGCAGGTCCAGAGAATGATGTTGGCAGACAGAAGGCAGCGACGTCTGCAGGGGTGGCAGGCCGTGGCCGCCGCTAGTCAGGCCCTGATTTCCCCTGTTTCTCCAGCCGTACCTCCCTCTCCAGTGCCTCTTCCTACTGTACAGTCCCTGTTCACTACCCCCTTCCCTTGCTTTTCTACCCTCCCCCACACCCTTCTCTTGTATATAGTTGTTTTGCACACTATATTACTTATGACTTACCTGCCTGTGTCTGTGTCGGCTTTGCAGGTGGCGTGAGGGGCCATGCTGCAGTGGCCCAGTGCCTGTCCATGTGGTGTGCATGTGTTGGGGCACGTGTTGTGCTTCTGTGGATCACTGATGTGTGCTCAGTGTGTCCCATGGTGGTAGTGTCCCTCCCCTCTGTTGATGGCTGTGCCTTGGGGTGCCCTTGGTGTGGCTATCAGGGTTGTGTGGTGGGTGTGTATGCTTGGCTGCATGGTCCTGGGTGTGGCCTGGTCTGGATGTGTGGTGGGGCACGGCCTGCAGCCTATGGGGGGCCCTATTGGTGGCCCTCCATCCACCATTGGCACCCCCTGTTGCCTACTGTCTGTGCTACAGTTGTGTTCTGGGGTAGGGGTCTGGGTGCCTGTGTGTGCCCTGTTGTGCCCAGCTGGTGGTGGCCTCCTGTGGCCTGTCACTATGCTTCCCTGGCTCTGTCCCTGGGTCTCCTCTCTGTCCTGTGTCCCCCTCTGTTGATCTGTTGCTCTGCTCCCATGGTTGCCCTGGGGCATCTCTGTCTGCCCATGGTGCACTTGTGGTTGCGCCATGGCACATCCACAGTTGCACCATGGCACATCCACGGCTGTGCCATGGTGCAACTGTGCCATATTCAGCCAAGTTGCACTGCTGCAGTGCAGCCGGCGCAACCTCTGAATATGGCTACTGTTGAGCCACGGCGCATCAGATTTGCTCTGCGCCAGACTTGCACTAGCCTTTGGTGCATTTCTGAATATCTGGGCCCCCTGGTATTCCTGTATATATATATTTTGTATATATTCTGTGTAATTTCTGTATTTTGTAATTTTGTATTTGATATGTATCCTCCCGTCCCCGACAGCCCCAGGACACATCTGGAATCGAGCGGTAGTTTGCTCAGTATGCCTTTCCTGGTAAAACTTTTAAATAAATAAATAAGAATTAAATCAGTATTTTATCAAAAGCAAACAGAGGACAGCAACCTAGGCAGTTGAAGGTTTATAAAACATGAGCAACGAGGACAAGCTAACGGAATTAGGACTGTTGATGAAAAAGAAGAATCAGAGAAGACATGATTAGAGGTGGGAATGCCAGGAATTTTTCACTAAGACCCAAACCAGAGCTGAGCCAATGGTCTGGCTTGCCACTATGAACTGAAGCACAATCCAAGCTATGGCTCCTGCAGGCTCTCCTATAGGATACTGACAGCATCCCTCAGCAGTTGCATTAGAGAGACTGAATGTTCCCACCACTGTACTAACTACTCGGGCTGACAAAAATGCTTCCTTTGATCATAACTCCTGCTCTCCTCCTACCTCTGTCTCTTCCCCTTCCCAGACTCTTTCAGGTACCAGCAAAAACTCCTCCCTACCCCTATCTCCTCTTGTCACCCCTCTCCCTGACCCTCCCGTTTGCAGCCCCTACTTTCCATGATGTTGGGCCTCCAATTGGGTTCTACCTCAGCCAGCATCAGGCTCCCTACATTTCTGCTTCTGAGTGTCATCATCCCCTGCGCAGATCTTGCTGCTGGTACATTAGTGCTGCTCACTGTGCCTTGCTGCTTTTATTTGCACTTGTATCGTGTTATACTGTACTTTGTTTCCACTTTATTTGTACCGCGCATCGATACTGTGTTTGTTTTATTATACCTCCAATTCCCTTCCCCCCAATTGCACCTGGAAATGAGCCTTGGCTCAGTGTGCCTTTCCTGGCAACCAATTTTCAAATAATGCCTCGGCATGACTTTTGTTTTTCAATTCTACTTCTAGACGTCGAGTTAAGCCAGAGTCAGGCACTAGGCACAAGTCAGAGTCAGGCACTAGGCACAAGCTAGAGCAAGGCACTAGGTGTCACAAATGCACTCCGCAGGAGTCTGCCATTCATTTTTCCACATTTGTGTCAGCTAAACCAGGGGGTTATGGTCAGTTTGTACCTCAAAATGCTGCCTGTAAAAGTATGGCTCTAACTTCTTTAGGATCCACACTATGGCAAGACACTCTTTTTCCACAGTAGAGTATGCCTGCTCCCTGGGAAGTAACTTTTTACTTAGGTATACTATGGGGTGATCTTTGCCTTGGTTGGATGTCTGACTCAGCACTGTCCCAATACCCACATCTGAGGTGTCAGTCTGGACTATAAGGGGTCTGCTATTGTCTGAACTTATCAATACAGGAGCACTGCATAGTGCCTCCTTCAGTTTGGTAAAGGCATTTTCACAGGCTGTTTCCCAGGTAACTTTCTTAGGCATCCTTTTCTTTACCAGGTTAGATAGGGGAGCAGCCAGAGCGCTGTAATTGGGTACAAATTTACTATGGTACCCTGCTGTCCCTAGAAAACTCCTGACCTGCTTCTGCATTTCTGGTCTGGGCCACGCCTTGATCGCCTCTATTTTTACTTGGTTAGGACAGAGCTGTCCCCAGGCTACAACATACCCGAGGTATGCCACTTCAGCCATGGCCACCTGGCACTTTTCAGCTTTGACAGTGAGCCTGGCCCTCTGTATCCTGCCCAGCACTTCCCTAAGGTGGGACAGGTGTTCCTACCAGCTGGCACTAAAGATGGCAGTGTCATCCAGGTATGCCATGGCGTACTCAGCACCATTTAACACCTGGTTCACCAACCTTTGGAAAGTGGCTGGGGCATTCTTCATTTCAAAAGGCATTACATTAAATTCAAATAACCCTATTGGAGTGATGAAGGCCGACCTCTCCCTAGCTCTGGCAGGTAATGCTACCTGCCATATTGCCCTTTGTCAGGTCAATAGTTGTAAGGTATGTCACCCCTCCCAACTTGTCCAGGAGTTCATCCGTCTGTGGTGTCGGGTGGGCATCTGATTTCATGACTTCATTCAGCCCACGATAGTGCACACAAAAATAAGTAGAGCCATCTGGCTTGGGAACAAAGACTATGGGTGAGACTCAGGGGCTGTGGGATTTCTGGATTACCCCCAAATCCAGCATTTCCTCCACCTATCTCCTAATGTCCTTTTGGACAGCCTCTGACACCCGATATGCTGTTTGCCATATGGGTACCTGCGTTCCTGTCTCCACATCATGCATTGCTAAGGAGTTAGTCCAGGCTTGGTGCTAAACAGTGGGGCAAAGTCTGCTCAAACCTCCCTTACTTCCTGGATCTGGTCTGGGGCCAACTGGGGTGACAATTTAATTGCCTCCACAGAGGACTCCCACTTGCTTTCTTCCAGCAAGTCCAGAAGGGGGGTCTTCTTCATCCGTCCCCTCCCCAGGACTACACATTGCAAACACCATGTCAGCCTTATTAGCATATGGCTTCATCATGTTGACATGGTACATGCTCTGTGTATGTCTTCTGTCAGGTAACTGTATAATATAGTTCACGTCATTTACCTTTCTGACTACTTTGTACAGTCCTGCCCACTCAGCTTGCAGCTCATCTTTCTGGGCCGGGATTAGGACTATGACTTCCTGAGGCACCATGTATGAGCGAGCTCTGGCTCTGTGGTCATACCACACTTTTTGTTGGGCAGCTGCAGGTTGCTCTGGGCTGTGCCCATAAGCTCTTTCATCTTCTCCCTAAACCTTAGGACATAATCCAGTATGGGAGTTCCCTGGGTGATGTGCTTCCCTTCCCAGTCCTCCCAGATCAAGTCTAGGGGCCCATGTAACTGGCGTCCATATAAGAGCTTGAAGGGGGAAAATCCTGTCAACTCTTGGGGCACCTCCCTGTATGCAAACCACAGGTGGGGGAGGTATTTCTCCCAGTCCCCTCCCATGCTGTTCAGCAAACGCTTGGAGCATTGACTTAAGGGTGCCGTTACATCTTTCAACAAGCACATTGGCTTGTGGGTGATGAGGTGTTGCGCATCTCTGCACCACCCCACACTTCTCCCACAAAGATTTCATCAGGTCCGACATGAAGGATCCCCCTTGATGGGTGATAACCTCCCGTGGAAACCCAACATGGGAGAAAATCCCAAGTAAGGCATCTGCCACTTTGTCTGTCCTCAGTGAGGATAGGGTGACTGCCTCTGGATACCGGGCGGCATAATCCACTACAGTCAGGATGAACCTCTTCCCAGAGGAGCTGGGGGTATTTAAAGGCCCCACAATATCCATTCCCACCCTCTGGAATGGCTCCTCCATTATGGGCAATGGAATTAGGGTGGCTTAGGTTTTCTTACCTGCCTTCCCTATTTCTTGGCACCGGTGACAAGACCTGCAATACTCCTTCACCTGCTGGGTGAAGTTGGGCCAACAGAAATTCAGTGCCAACTGCTGCATAGTGCGCATAATTCCCAGATGACCAGACAAGGGAATATCATGTGCAATCTTGAGCAACTGCTCACGGTACCCCTGGGGAATGACAAGCTGTCTGCCTATCACCCCTTCCTCTGTCTTAGCATCCTGCATATACATCAGTCCATTTTCCCAATAAACCTTATGTTTCCCGTCACCTCCCTGTGCTCCGTCAGAGTCTGCCCAAGCCCTCAGCTTCTCTAGACTAGAGTCACTTTTCTGAGCAGCTGCAAACTCCATACACATTCCCAAGGCATGGGACAGATCCCCTTCTGTGTCTAAACTAGGGCCCTGGCTCTAGCATCAGGGCACTCAGGATCACTGCCATCTCTAACCCTCTGACAATGAGTCAGCCCTCCTTCTTCAGAGCAACCCTCCATAGCTGTTTGGTTAACTGCTACTGGGGGAATTTCTACCCCCCATTCATTAGTCTCCATATCAGGAGACACAGGCTGGGAAACCAGCCTCCCAGTGGTTTCCACAGTGGCTTCTATGGGGTCCGGGCACCACAGTTTTCCTTTGCTGCTTGGCTATGGGTAACTGCACACACCATCCCCTGTTTGAGATTGTTGCCGAGAATTACATCAACCGCTAAAGTTTCCACTACAGCAACCTGTTGCACAGTTCCCCCTGTCTCAACCCAGTCTAGGAGAGCACTAGTGAGTGGCCATGTTTTCTCCTCCCTAGTGAACCATTGTACAGTTACAAATTGATTGGGTATAAGCTGACCAGGCTCTACCAGATCCCTTTTCATCAATGTCAGGGATGCCGCTGTATCTCTTAATCCTTGTGTCTGTACACCATCCACAGTGACTGGGTGCATGTGTTTCCTCATGTTTACAGGCATGCTTTCAGGGACACACAAACAACCTACTTCTTTTCTAGCACCACTTTGCGTACTGCTTGTCCGTTTGGGACACTGTCTGGCAATATGATCAGTTTCTTTGCAAACCAAACATTCGTTTCTTTTCTCAGGTAAATCTTTTCTTTGAAACCTAGGGCTAACTGGTTTCTTTGGAGGCAATGAGGGTTTTAGCTGCCCTGAAGGCACACTTTTCCCTTTCTATGCTGCCACACTCACGCATTTGCTCTCAGAGTAGGTCTGCTCCTGGCATAGTGGTCCGAGAGTTCAGCAGCCTCTTGAACTGTTTTTGGATCTCGGTCCTCCAGCCAGGGTTTCAGCTCTGCTGGGCATGCTGAAAAAAACTGTTCTGACAGTACAGCATTTTCAATTTTATCTACAGAGTTTGCTTCAATTTCTTCCCACCAATATTTTAAAAAACAATGTTGTTTCGTGACTAGCTCCTCGTAGCTCATGTCAGGGCTTCTCCTGAGCTTACAGAATTTAACTCTGCATGCTTCTGCATTTAAATCATACTTTTTTAAAAGTGCAGTTTTCAGTGTACTGTAATCATTACCGTCCTCATTGTCCATTTGACCCAATGCATCCTGAGCTTTCCCAGTAAGTAGCGGGGATAGCGGGAAGCTCCAGGACCCTCTAGGAATATTTGCCTGAATGCAAACTTTTTCAAAGGAATTTAAAAAGGCATCCATATCTTCCCCATCTTTAAAGTCAGCTATCAATTTAGAATTTAATTTATAACCTAGTCCTGTAGTTCTAGTTAAACCCAAGCCACTTACCTGCTCTGGTGCTAGTGATTGGAGTCATAGCCTCTCCAGTACATGTTGCCTCTGGTGTTCACGCTCTTCATGGTCAGCCTCTCGCTGTTCACGCTCCACTTCTTACTGTTCTCGCTCTGCCTCTCGCTGAAGTTGCTCCCTCTTCTACTCTGTGGCTCGCTGCTCTCACTTCTCCTCTCTCTCGAATTCTCACTTCCTCTGTTCGAACTCCAGTTCCAACCTCCGCAGTTCCATCTGCAGCTTGATGGCTTCTTGCTCCAGAATGCTGGTGACCTTTCCCTGCTGCTGTGAACCTTGGCTTTCACTGGCCCTGCTGTCCTCCTCACTAGATCCGGAGACTGCAATGAACCCTGGCCCCTCCACACCCAAGGTTCAGTCCTTTTCAGTCACAGACTGTAACTTGAGGCTCTGGGCATCAGCAGCCATCAGCACCTCCATGAGGTTCTGCTTGTTGGCTCTCTCCTCATGCAGGACTCCTCTCTCCTTGCACAACTGCCTCAAGAAGTCTGCCGTGTGCTCACTGTAGTTGGCAGCCATCTTCTTCCCTAACTACGGCTACTCTAACTTGCACTTAGAAAAACAAACAGGTAGGAACTTTGCAAGCAAAATTATACAGTTCTGTTTACTTTTTTAAAAATAAATCACTACCTTATTTTGCACGTGAGTTGTACAGTATTAAACTGACACACTGAACTGTTAAAGCTTATGTTACCAAATACTAGGACGAAGGTTAGAGCAGCGCTGGTGGAAATCCACCCTGGAGGTCAACCACCTTAGATTGGTAGAGCATTATCAGGTCTACCAATCAGCGATCTCCCATAAGAAGGCAGAATTCCTGTCCAGGGAGAGTGCTGCCACTCAGAACCGACCGGCTCAACTCTTCCGAACAGTGGACAGGTTGTGCAACCCAGCCTGTCTGCAGCTCCAAAGAGCTTTTTTGCAAGTGGAGTGCAATGAGCTTGCTCAGTTCTTTGTGAATAAGGTGGCTGACATCAGGATGGAGATCCTCTTGACTCTCTTTGTGGGGATGCTGTTGATCGGTGCCCGGTCACCTCACCTCATGCTTCTTGGAGTACCTTTGATGGGACAGAGCTCGTGGATGTTATGCGGATTTCCAGAGTGTGCACCGTACATGCTGTAGTTTGGATCCGTGCCCAACTTCCTTGATTATGGGTTGTTGTGATATTATTGACCCAGTCCTGGTACAGATAGTCCAGTGCTCCCTTGATTTGGGTGAGTTTCCAAGCTCCCTGAAGGAGGCGGTGGTGACACCCCTACTGAAGAAGGCTACTTTGGACCCGGACTCTCTGGCCAACTACAGACCAAGCTCAAACCTCCCCTTTATAGGGAAGGTTATTGAGAAACTAGCGGCGGTGTAGTTGGAGAACCATTTGACCATCCATAACATCTACGAGCCTCTCCAATCCAGTTTTTGAAAGAGGCACAGTACCGATACTGTGCTGGTTCGGGTGCTCAATGATCTCCTGATGACAAGAGATTGTAGAAGCCACTCCATCTTGCTGCTCCTTGATCTCTCTTCAGCCTTTGACACTGTGGACCATGAGGTGCTGCTTGGGTGCTTGAGGTCCATCTGTGGCCTAGCACAGTCCTCAGGTGGTTTACATCTTTCCTCACTGGCAGAACTCAGAAAGTGGTGTCTGAGATTTATTCCTCTGACCCACTCTTTGTCATGTGGGGTCCCTCAGGGCTCAGTGTTGTCCCCCATGTTGTTTGCAGTGTATATGCTGCCCCTCGGAGACACTGTAGGATGGTATGGGCTGAGGTTTCACTGCTATGCTGATGATACCCAGCTCTACCTGTCTTTCGCACCTGACCAGGATAGTGCTTTCTCGAGATTTAATAACTGCCTTGCTGAACTCCAGGACTGGATGAATTCGAGCTGGCTAAAGTTGAACACAGGAAAGACCGAGGTGATGGTAGTGGATCTGGGTCATCAGATAGAGGGGATGAGGGCTGGTCAGCCCTCTGGACTTTGGCTGGGGGGGTCCCAGATCCTTGCCTCTGAATGGGTGCGAGACCTGGGGGTGGTGCTTGACAACGGGCTGACACTACAATCTCAGGTGTCAGCAGTCATCAAGTCTTCCTTTTATGATCTTAGGAACATCAACAGGATCAAGCACCTTGTTCCATCCGATGATCTGCCTACATTGGTCCACACCTTTGGGACCTCACACTTTGATTATTGCAACTCCCTGTACTTAGGTCTACCTGGAGTTGATATCCGCTGCCTGCAGCTAGTGCAGAACGCTGCAGCTTGATTGTTGATGGGAACTTCTCGATCTTCTCATATCACCCCTGTGCTGCACGATCTGCACTGGCTGTCGATTTGATGGCGGATCACTTTTAAAGTCGGATTAGTGACTTATAAAGCCCTACATTGGCTTGGCCCTGACTAGTTGAAAGAGCTTCCTGTACCTTACTGCCCCAAGTGACAGCTCTGTTCAGCTGATGAGGGGTTGCTGGGGATTCCAAGGGTGTCTTTAAAATCTTCTGGGGCCCATGTATTTATGTACGTGGCCCCTACCCTCTGGAATTTTCTTCCCTGTCAGCTGTGGGAGTGGGTGACCATTGGGGGATTTAAACAAGCATTGAAAACTTTTTTATGGCATCAGGCCTTTAATGGAATGGACTGAAGAGACCCTGTCAGATTATTTTATTGTTGTGGATGCTGATTTTATCATTGTTGTTTTAACGTTATTGTACAGCGCCTTGATATTTTGAAGGCACTTAATTTAAATAAAGTTTATTATTATTATCATTAGTATTATTATTAATACTTAAATTGCACCGCTGCAAACCAAATCTGTCTCAAATGCAACCCACAGGTCAGGTCCTCTGCTCCCACAGTGCCAACCTCAGAGTGCAATAGTGTGAAGAGGTAGCAGACAGGGTAATCTTCCTGTCTGCTTTGGGTCCAAATCACCTTTAGCCTCAAGTTCTGAAGGGATTCAAACTGTGAACCTTATTCTAGCATATCCAAATGTACAGGCTCAGATAATATTCTCTTCGGGGGGATGCAATATATCTTTCGACTAAGGGCACCTAACCAGGTATCCAAAATGAACCCTTTTTAACTCTGTAAGAGACCTAGGTATTTCTTACCTTCTTTACGCAAGCTCAGTAACACAATCAAGCTTTTCAACAGCTGTCAGATTTAAACACAGGTACCTCACATGCAAAAAGAAACTGAGAAGACATCCAGGCAGTATTTCAAAGGAAAGGTTGTTTACTAAAATACAATAAAAACAAGTAAAATTAAACACAGAACAATATATCATACATCTTACAATCGTGTAAAACAAGAAGCAAGTTACAGAACAAACAATCCTACCACATATACTTAATTATTTTCTATGTATTACCTTGTAAGTGTTGTTTAAGTTAGAGAACTTTCTGTCTCAGAGCCCAAAAATCATATGTCACAATCCCATATGGATGTTTCATTTTTAACTCTATCTGCCCCCAACCCCTTTTGGTGAGGTCAGCTAGATCCTCCTTTAGTTTTAATTTCTGACATAGTTATCCCTGAGGATGTAAGTCATTACTGTGAAAAATCTGTAACTAGCCATTTCCCAAATATGACAGTCGTTAATTAAACGTTTCTCTTTGATGTCCCTCTGCTGATTTTCTGGTGCTAGTGTGATCTGAGGATTTTACAACTCTTCACACACTTCTGGCTATGTGCTAAAATGGGAGTAACCAGCCCAATTACCTTTCTTCCTGCAATGTCATAAAACTCACATTTACTGTCAACTTCAAAAGCATGGGCAGGTCATAAAAGGTAATAAAATGCCCTTCTGGAAGGATGTCTTAATTAAATGGTTCTTCTGGTTAGTTTAATGACATCCTGTGTTTTCAGCTACTGACCTTGAAAGTTAAAGGCCAAATCTCTCACATACTGACATTTCATACACAGACCATTTATTTATAATATAAATATCATACAGGTAACCAGAAGCAGGGGCAGAGCATCACACTAGGTACAAGCCAGTGCCAGGCACTAGGCACAAGCCAGAGCCAGGCACTAGGCACAAGCGGTGTACCGACTGTACAGCAAAACTGCCACAGTGAAGACAATCACAGCAACAGAATTCGACAGAAAGTGTTGGGTCACTGTGATGGTCCCTGCTGGCACTGGCACTGCATCTCCCAGTGTTTCGCCCCCTCTCCGAGACAATTCCAACTTGGAGTTGTATATTTAGAAACCAGGGTATGTGGGAGCACAGCCCCCCACATGGGGAGTTCAGGGGGTGCAGCCCCCTGAAGAAAACACACACACATTCCCAACAATACAATGCTGACACTCAGCACTGTGTCTGTTGATGTCAGGGATGTCAGCAATGTAGATGTCGCCTCACATAGATAAACTGGCACAAGTCAGTTCCAGGCACAAGGTACAAGCCAGAACCAGGCACAAGCTGGAGGCAGGCAATAGGCACAAGCCAGAGCCAGGCACAAGCCAGGGCCAGGCACTAGGCACAAGCCAGAACCAGGCACTAGTAACAAGACAGAGTGAGGCTCTACACACAAGTCAGTGCAAGGCATTAGGCACAAGCCAGATCTGAACATCAAGCACAAGCCAGAGCCAGGTACTAGTAACAAGATACAGTAAGGCTCTAGGCACAAGATAGTGCCAGGCACTAGGCACTAGCCAGTGTCAGGCACTAGGCGGCACTAACCAGAGCTGGGCAAAAGTAACAAAATAGAGTGAGGCTCTAGGCACAATCTAGAGCCAGGCACTATGCACAAGCTAGAGCCAGGCACTAAGTACAAGCCAGAGCCAGGCACTTGGCACAAGCCAGAGCCATGCACTAGGCACAAGCTAGAACCAGGCAGTAGGCACAAACCAGAGTCAAACATTAGGCACAAGCCAGAGCCAGGCACTAGGCACAAGCTTGAGCCAGGCATCAGGCACAAGCCAGAGCTGGGCACTAGTAACAAGACAGAGTGAGGCTCTAGACACAATCCATAGCCTGGTACTAGGCACAAGCCAGAGCCAAGCTTTAGGCACAAGCCAGAGACAGGCATTATGCACAAGCCAGAGCCAAGCATCAGGCACAGGTCAGAGCCGAGCACCAGGCACAAGCCAGAGCTGGGCACTAGTAACAAGACAGAGTGAGGCTGTAGGCACAAGCCAGAGCCAAGCATCAGGCACAAGCCAGAGCCAAGCATCTGGTACAAGCCAGAGCCAAGCATCAGGCACAAGCCAGAGCCGGGCACTAGGTACAAGCCAGAGCCAAGCATCAGGTACAAGCCAGAGCCAAGCATCAGGCACAAGCCAGAGCCGGGCACTAGGCACAAGCCAGAGCCATGCACTAGGCACAAGCCAGAGTCAAACATGAGGCACAAGCCAGAGCTGGGCACTTGTAACAAGACAGAGTGAGGCTCTAGGCACAAGCCAATGCCAGACATTATGCACCCACCAGAGCCAGGCACTAGACACAAGCCAGGCCTGAGCCTGCCTTGGCTTGCACACCTCTAGACATGATTATGGTCTTCAGATGCCTGAGGGGGATAACACAAAGGGACCAAATGCTGCCCTTTATGATGCTCAAAGGGCAAGGACAAGGGGACATGTGAGACCCTGTTTTGAAAATGGATTTTTTTTTTGCCAAAAGTCCCAAGTACATAAGAGACACATTACATAGGACTTATGGAACAAAAACAAGATTTTCCATCCCTGCATCATTTTGATACCTGCTAGACCACATTTCTGTGGTCTAGTGCATGTCAATGCCAGGGTCTCTTGCTTGCCTCTTGTAGCTGGTTGTGGACAATCTTAGTCATAGGCTGCCAAAAAGCAGGTCCAACTGATGAAATACAGTACATTCAATAATGGAGAAGGGGGTACAGCTGCAGCATTCAGGCATGCCTCACCCCCAGCACCAAAGTGTGAGGCCCCAGGAATTGTCCCAGGAGCTGTAGCTGTGCTTGAAAATCAGGCCCATGGTGTCACTGATGGAATAAAGGTTCAAGAGAGTCTTGAGAAAGAACTACTTCACAAAATTCCTTTAGTACTGGAGTGATGTACTAAAACTGCTTCCTTTAATACAGCACCCCAGCATCTACATTCAAGACCAACTGGCATTTCTGAGCACTACTCATGTTTTGAAAACCCATCAGAACGGGTATAATAAATGCACCTGTTTCCTGGTCCAAACATTGGAGAACACAAGTAAAACGGTATAAAAAAAAGATAAGGGCTTTGATAGGTTGAGGAGGAACAAGCCTCCAAATCCCTGTCTCAGAGTGGTAGCAATATGTTTGCAATACTTTTGACAAGCAAACATAAAAATACTATTTAGTTAGTTGGTTTGGTTGGTTGGTTAGTTAGTCAGTCAGTCAATTAGACTTATTAGAAGCACCCCCTCTAGGACTAGGAGCACCAGTACAATAAAACATATAAATAGAATAATCATAAATAAACATAAAACAAGGCCTACCAATGACATGCATAAATGCAGTAGAAAATAAACTGATGCTGCTAAAGCCTGAATACCATCCAGCACATTGATTCGTTTGGCTCACATGCTGTAGTTTGAAACTGTTACAGCCAAGAAAGGAACAGCAGTAGTACAGGCCACCATTTTAGCTACCTATGAAGTCTTCTAAAGAATTAAGGAAACAGGTGTTACTCTGCAGTGTTGTGGACCTTACACAAAGTCACTCATTGGCAAAATGTGCTGCTATTCTTCCCATATGGCAAAGCTGTTTACCATCTGTTCCTTTCATAACTTTGTGATTTTTTTACAGATAACTAATTAAAAAATGCTAAAATGCATAGTTCAGTCCAAACATGATGCCCATATTGTTTGCAGCTTTTCTTGTCAGCACTGCCTTGTCTCCCAAAATTGCAACCCTTGTGTTACTTTTGAAAGGAGAGACAAAAAAAAAATAGCTTCAAGTTTATTACTCTCATAAGCAGAGAACTTGGTTCATAAAACATACATCAGCATTGGTGCACATTGTAACTATAATTATTACTGCTAACTAAGCCATAATGTTTTGTGTGGTGTGTGTGTGTGTGTGTTGTGCTGGGTTGCGTCTTGTGGCTTCAAGTGCCCATCTCCATGGTTTCATACCATATGACCCACAAACCTGGAGCATGTGGTTATTTTCTAATATGGACATTGCTATTTACAAGTAAAAAATAAGGGAAAAGTGATGAGAGGGAAAAAGCAGAGAGACCACTTTTTATGATCGTAGTGCACAAATACGCAGTGAACATTTTGATATGAGAGTTGGTTTTGAGAGGTGTGACACTGTCAGTCCAATACTGAGCAGCCTTTAAGGGGCTCATCAGTGTCACATCAGTCATCAGTCTGGCTGATCATGACACTGTTCTGGCTTGCTGGGTGGAAACTTCATGCAGTTCAAAGGAGAGAGCCGGCCCAATCATAGGGTAGCTCTTTCCTTTGCTCTACTTAATGCCAGCCAGCAAGCACAGCGGATCTGTCATGATCAGCCTGCTGTGGCCCCTCCCCTCAATGCTATTCAAGATGCTAGCTACAACCCCAAGTTCCTCGAGCACCCCCACCATCATGCCTATTTTCATTGTGTTGATCAGGGAATCCACCCCCGGTGCTGCCAAAAATAATGACCCCACTCTCTCCTGCATCTTCCATGTTAAAATTCTGGCATGGGGGTTCCCAATCCCCTATGCTGTCTGCTACTCCCACCCTGCCCATTTTGAATATGAAACACTGGGAAGCCCACCCCCGGTGCTGCAAAACATAACACTGACACTGGGGTACCCAATCCCAGTGTCAGTACCTGAAATAAAGAAAATCATCCCTCATAGCATGTTAAAATTCCAGCATGGGGGTGCCCAATCATCCCTACTGGCTGCTACTCCCACCCTGCTCATTTTGATTATGCAACATCGTGGACCCTGCCACCAATGCTGCCAAACATAACACTGACACTGGGGTGCCCAATCCTAGTCGATACCTGAAATAAAGAACACCATCCTTGGTAGTTTTTTTATTTTAATGTAAAACTACCCTGTAAAAAGAAAACGTTTATCGATGTCTGTTGCTGCCACTGCTACTGTTACTGTTCCCCCACCCACCCCTCCCACTCAACACCAACTGCCCACCCACCCTTCCAAGCCCTTACTACCTATGGGGTCCAACACTGTAATCCTCTCTGGACCGGAGACACGTCTTCACTCTTCAACACCGGACCACAAACTGAGGAAATCTGGTATGCAGTTCAATGTATTACAACGGCTTTTGAACTTGTCATCATAACTTGGTCATTATTTTAACATCTTTGCCCCCAGTTTTTAACATGCTATTTTTGGGACCCCACCTCAATAACAGTGACAGTGAAAAGTGATTTCATGGTCGCTGCACGAGATTGACTTTCAGACAGGATTTGAAAATTTTCTCTGCCCTTATTCATGAGATGGGGTCATAAGAAGGGCTGTGTTGAACACTTGGTGTAAACAATATTAAAAAACAACAAAGTTATGAGCCTATGTTGAAATTTGTGAATGCAGGCTCGTAACTTTGGTAATTTTCAATATTTTGATCTCAGATTTTCAAGATAACCATTTTGTCACAGCACCACGTGATTGTGACAGCTGTAATTTTTTTCAAATCCTGGCCAAAATGTGTTTTTGCACTTGTGGCACAGATTAACCTTTTGGGTAGGATTTGAAACTCTTCTCCGCCCTTGTTCATGAGGGACAGTAATAAGAAGATTATGTTGAAAACTGGGGTAAAAATATTAAAAAAATAACAGTTATGAGCCTATCTTGAAATTTTTCAATGCACACTCATAACCGTGGTAATTTTCAATACTTTGATGCTAACTTTTGAACATAGCCATTTTTTTTCATACCATCTCATGAATTGGACAGCTGTCATTTTTCAAGTCCTGGCCAAAATGTGTTTTCGCACTTCTGGCACGAAATCACTTTTCAGGGCACAATCTGAAAATGTTCTCCATCCTTGTTCATGAGTTGGAGTCATAAGAAGGCTATGTGGGAAATTTGGAGTAAAATATTAAAAAAAAGTTATGAGTATACTTGACATTTTTTAATGCACATTTGTAACTGTGGTAATTTTCAGTATTTTGACCCCAGATTTTTAACATAATCATTTTTTCATACCACCTCGCTAATGTGACAGCTGTCAATTTAAAAAAACCTGGCCATAATCTGTTTTCACACTTGTGTTGCAAAATCACCTTTGGGGCATGATTTGACAATTTTCTCCACCCTTGTTGATGAGATGGGGTCATAAGAAGGCTATGTTGAAAATTTGGGGTAAAATATTAAAAATCTACAAGGTTATGAGTGCATATTGAAATTTTCCAATGCACACTCTGTGGTAATTTTCAGTATTTTCACCCCAGATTTTGAACGTTATTTTTTCACACCACCTCATGAGTGTGAGAGCTGTCATTTCTCAAACCCTGTCCAAAATGTGTTTTCATACTTGTGGCACAAAATGACATTTCAGCCATTGTTTTATAAATGAGATCCATCATGCTCAGGAGTGGTCATAAAAAGATTACAGTATGTTGAAAACATAGGGTAAAAATGTGAAACACCAACTAACTTATGAGGAAACATTGAATTGTTCCAGCATTTACTCATAACTTTATTTTTGCAGATTTTGTTCAGTGCTCAGCATATCCTTTGTGTTACCCTATCTCCTGAACATTGCAGGTGTCATCAAATCCCCTCTGAAACTTGTTTCCACAGTTGCATAGGTCAGATGGGATTTAAAACATTCCACCTGTCTTGATCATAATGTTAGATCATAAAAAAATTGTTGGACATTTGGGATCAAAATGTGGGAATCCATTTAAAAGCCTCTCAGCTGCTCTATCCTGGGTAATTACAATATAACAATGTGTAAAAACAGGCCACACAACTGAAAATGAGACACTGCATCTCATCTGCTCTATCTTGGGTAAATATATCATAAAAATGTGTACAATCAAGACCAGGTACAACAGCAATACCAGCGATGAACATTTAGCATTATACAATGGCAAGAAAATGTCCTGGTCTCTGATTGGTCAATCTTGGGCTGGACCCATGCTGTTATCCCAGCACAACATCACGGGTCTAGTCTCAGCTTCACTGTGAACCTGGAGATGAGCTAGATGACCTCTTTTTTTGCATCTCCTCTTAAGAAACAAAAATATTTTTTCACACTTTAACATTCTTTAAAATTAATTTTTTATCTTATATATAACAACGAGCCACTGTATAATAGCAATAATACCCTCCAGGGTGTGTGTCGTTTGGGATAACATCACGCCTCAGTTGCTGGACGCACTCAGCCTGTGGCCTTGTGCCCAACCACCTGAGGCGCGACGTTATCCCAGCATGACACACACCCTCTTGGGCATTATTGCTTAATTGACAAATGCTTGTTTTTTCCTGTTGCTGTGTTTAGGGTGCCTTGAAACAGTGTAACAGTCAAAGTGATGTGGTAGCTTTCAGAATGTAGTTTGGTTAGGGTTCCTATAAACAGTATCAAACATTTGTTTGTGGTGGATTAAACAATGGTTTCTGACCAATTAGATTGCAAGATGATTGGAAGCAATGTTATAATACCTGTTAGTAAGACTCCAGATTTACTTAACTTTTTTTCAGTTTTGGACTTTTTCATTTCAGATAGTTACAGTATTCAAGTTAGACATTAAACTCATGAGCATCAGTAAGTGTTTACTGTAGTTCTTCAAAGAACAATACTACTTTTTTGACTCCTATAGAAACATAGATAATGATGGCAGAAAAAGACCACAGGTCCATCTAGTCTGCCCAGAGTTTCCTATCTACCCACCCTGGGACCTATTGTCCATGCAGGGTTTCATCCCTCATGGTTCGCCCCCCCCCTCGCTCTCCTTCCTGTTACTACAGACCTGAGCCATTCTTGAAACCATTTATGATCTTGGCACCCACCACCTCCTCCAGAAGACTGTTCCAAAGCTCCACCACCCTTTCTGTAAAATAGAACTTTGTCACACTCCTCTTAAATCTTTCCCCCATCAGTTCCTACTTATGACATCTCAAGTTCTTGACTCTGTACTCCTGCAAAATAGTGCCCCACAATTTGCCTTGCTTATTCCCTTCAGGAACTTGAATGTCTCCATCATATCCTCCCCCCCCCTTGCCTGGTCTCCAGTAAGTACATGTTCAATGCCTTGAAACAGGGTTTACTACTTATACAGGGTTTAATACTGTAGAGTTTCTTATTTTCACTGTAAAAATATTATTGCTATTTTCACACAAAGTGATAATTGGAAAAACTCTTGAAAGATGTAAGGAAATACTTCTTCACAGAAAGGGTGGTGGATGCCTGAAACAGCCTGCCAGAAAAGGTGGTGGGGGCGATGACATTGGGGAGCTACAAGCATGCATGGGATAGGCAGATGGGTATAATAAGCAGAGGTGAGGGAGGAGGGAGGGACACCTGGGGTCAAATAGGGTCCAGAGTATAGTAATTGGCAGGAAGATATAAGGCAGACTGGATGGGACTCCCATCCTTTTCTGTTGACACATTTTATGTTTCTAGTGCACAAAAATTAAATATTGTTATAGGAGTGAATTAGGCGACAATTAGTGCAAAATTCAATTTGCACAATTACAGCCAGTTAGTGCATTGCGTGAAATAAAACAACCCCCAAAATATGTAGTTCTACAATATTATGGCTCTTTAGTAACAGCATATTCCTCAGGATCTGGACAGTTATCCTATACAGTAAGTACTTGCGACGGAACATGATACAAAAAGATGGGTATCATGCCAGAAAAGAGTAAGACAGAACATACTGTAGGTGAATTACACATATATGGAGAAAGAGAAAAACACATTTTATTTATTTAAGTGTTTTACCAGGGAGGCATGCTGAGCAGACTTCTGCTCGATTCCAGATGCGCCCTGGGGGTAGGGGAATAGGAGAGCACACAAACATATACAGTAAGATCAAATATGTGATATACATAAAAGAATGGGAGAGCATACAAACATATACAGTAATGACAATTTACATGATTGCATAAAAGAAACATCAGCAAGGTAGAGTACAATTTCCACAGGCAGGTACATAGCCATGGCTTCAATATGGTAATACATACAAGGTACATAATTCATGGTAGTGAGCTTTTATGATAGAAGGAATACAAGACCAAATGACAGAAGACTCCTGGGAGGTTCCATTGTGAGTGGACGGAACAGTGAAATTAGGGAATGGTGAGTGCCAGTGGTAATTACCCTGATGCAGGGGTTTGAGGACTCCCAGTTAGTGAGCTCCCAGTGGTGCAAGCACAGATAGGGTGGAAATTTGTTGTAGGGAGTTAAGGTGCCTACCAGGTGTGGTGTGCCGGATGTCTGATGGGAGAGAGTTCCAGAGGCTGGGCAAGTGGAAACTGAAAGCCGACTGGCATACCGAGGTTAACGTGTGGAATGGCCAGTAGACATGAGTCTTTATTTCTCAGTGCATAGCCCTGGGGGTGTGTGGGCCAAGAGGACCATGGTGAGATACATGGGGCTGGTCTGCGACCAGTATTTGGTCATGAGGCTCGCACAATGGGCTAGACACTGGCCTTGCAATGAGGGGAGGTCTAGGTTTCAGTACAGGACACACCGATTAGAGCTAGGAGAACAGTCAAGAGCAAAACGACAGAAGGAATGGAAGAGGGGAGGACAGGGTGGATTACCTGAAGGAATCAAAGGAGGCGACAAAGGCAGTAAGGGCAGCCAAGGTGTCTAAGGAGCTCAGGCTGGCACAAGGCAATGAACACAATTTAATTAATCCAAACCAATCAGGTTTTAGGAATAAGCACAGTACTCAACTTTTTTTGAGATATACAGCAAGCCTTTGAAGCCAAGCTGAAGATGAGTGCAATAGTTATCAATTTATCAAGGGCATTTGATACATTAGATCACAGAATATTATTAAAGAAATTATAAAATATGGGTATTTCTACTGAGGTTGTAAACTGGTTCCAGAGTTACTTAGTTGGACAGATGCAAAAAGTAGCCTTGGGTTATTATCAATCTGAACTGAGGGAAATAATATCAGGGGTTCCACAGGGATCCATACTGGGTCCACTTTGATTTTACTGTTGGAAGCCCTGATTCTCAGATGCATTTATATGTAGATGATACTGTAACTTATTCAGCGTAAAAGCCGGAGATCAAATAGGATCTGCAGTATTGCAGTAGGTAGGGAAAATAGGCAGACTAGGTGGGTTAGGCAGTCCTTATCAGCCATCAATTTCATTGTTTCTACATCAGTGGAAAGTGTGTTCAATACATACAGACCTCACTCCAGGATGTCTTTGATACTTTGTAGCTTTTCTTGGTAATTAACAAGCTGGGTTTGAACACAAATAAATACAAAGTGATGCGAAGAAGAACAATGACAGCAGGGTTTTATTTAACTGTAAAAATTGATTAGCGTTCTGCTCATAAAAGTTCTAAAACATTGTGAAAATGCATAGCACTTGCCTCACTGTGTTTAACAAACATAACACTTCTAGAAAACCTATATAAATGCTTTCTGTACAGTTAGTATTGCACCAAGAAAAAAAACTGCTAATCAATTATTTAAAACCCTGTGACAGTGACTGTGAGCACTCTTTGGAAATAGTTTAAGTAGATGAAACCTTTTTGCAACAGGTAGAAATGTTCAAATAAAATACTTCAGAATCTGGATCGATAATCAATGCAAATGGAATATCCATATAAATTTTCCAAGAAAAAAATTAGGGCCAAAACTGGGAATGTTATATAAAATAAGAAAAGAACTGCCACTACATTTAAGATTGAAAGCAGTTGATCACATGATTGTCTCTGTTATGGACTATGGGAATGTTGTGTACGGGGGCCTCGGGGATGGACCTTGCAAGGTTAGATGTAATATATATATAGTCGCCTTGCCAAGTTCATCCTCAACACCCCTTGACGTACACATCATTGTAAATTATACAGGGAACTAAATAAACTGGCTACATGTAGACCAAAAAAGACAATTACATACAGTAAGTGTAATGCTTAAAGGTTATAAGAAACAGTTTCCAGATTATATTTGTGAAAGCATTAAATTGAAAGTATCCAAAGTAGGGTTAAGGCCAGAAACTAGTACTGATTTTGAGATACCCTTTGAGAAATCTAAAATATGATGTACTTCTTTCTATTATCGGGGCCCACAGACTTGTAATAGCTTACCAATTGCATTTAGAGGTACAAAATAAACACATGAGCTGCAATAAAATCAAAGATTGGTTTCTAAAACAAGCTTTAGCACTGAGGGCATGTTGCTTTGAATTTTGAACAGGCCAATGTCTCACTGTTTGGGGTAACTGTTATATTTCTTCTTCCAGGTCCAAATATATTCTACCATGCATGCTTAGTATACTATAATGCTGTATAATGTATATTATATTATTGTCATGACATTTTTCTTCTATTGCAACCAGGATTTTTTAGAGATAGCCTGATTTTATAGAGTATTTAGATCGCCACAAGGGACTTGTGAAAGTGAGTTTGACACAAGTGACAACTTGCATCAAACACTGCAGCAAGAGTGATTTTGTAAACTGCATGCCACAAAAACCCTGCTGCTAGTCCCTTGCAATGAATGCAGTGAGTTAGACCAGCTCCCCCCGGTCTAACTTTGCATCTGTGGGGGGGGCCCATTTTTACAGGGCTTGTGCCAAACCTTTGGCACAAGCTACTGTAAGGTGAGGACATTGTCACAACTGCACCAGCCCTTGTAAAATCAGGCTGTGTTACATCCAAGGGCTTTAGCACAACTGCGCCAAAAACTGGGGTTGAAACACAGCTTGATGCAAGTCCTGCGTCAACCTTTTAAAATCGTGTCCAGGGTACCCCTTGTGAATGAATGAAAGCTCAATGGGAAACATTTGACCTTTTTCCTTGTTTTCCATAAATAAAATATTATTACTACTGGCAGACTAGATTCAATGCAAAGAAGTACAAAGTAATGCACCTGGGAAACAAAAACCCAAGAGAAGAGTACATAGTGAGGGGAAGGAGATATTAACAACAGCAAAAATGGAAAGGGACCTGGGGTAGTTATATCAGATGACATAAAGGTAGGCAAGCAATGTGAGAAGGCAGTAAGGAGGGCTGGGGAGACACTGGGATGCATAGGGAGAGGCATTACCAGTAGAAAACAGGAAGTTGTTATTCCTCTGTACAGACAGTTGGTGAGACCCCTTCTGAAGTACTGAATGCAGTTCTGGAGACCCCATCTCCGCAAGGACATAGACAGGATGGAGGCAATCCAAAGGAGGGCAACTGAAATGGTGCAGGGTCTGCAACAGAAGCCATATGAAAAGAGATTAAAAGAGCTTAATAGGCATACCCTCAAGGAAAGGAGGGAGAGGGGGGACATGACAGAAACTTTCAAGTACCTCAAGGGAATCAACAAAGTCCAAGAGGGTAGCATCTTTCAGAAAAAGAGATGTGCAAAAACATGGGGGCACAATTTGAAGCTAGAAGGGGGATGACTCGGGTGACGTGAGGAAGTATTTTTTCATGACGAGAGTGGTGGACGCATGGAACAGCCTTCCTGAGGAGGTCGTGGGGTCAAAAACAGTGGGGGAATTTAAGAATGCATGGGATGGACATAAGGCAATTCTAGTGGGAGGCAGGAGGAAGTAGGTTGTTAAAACTAGGTTCTACAGCTTATCTGATAGCAAGGGAAATGGGCAGACTGGGTGGGCCAAGCAGTCCTTATCTGCTGTCAAAGTCTATGTTTCTATGTTACCACTTCTAATCAGTTTCGGGTCACCAGGGGATAGAGCAAAGTCTGGGTGCAGGGCCCCAATCAAGAAAAAACTCGAGTGCAAGAAAGTTAGGCATACAGTGGTACAGTAGTCAGTGACATGAAGTAGCATATCCAGATGTAGGGGAAGGATTTTCAAAATGATCCACCCACCATGCGTCTACTGATATTTTCAAAGTAGAAATGCATCTAAGCTGACTCAGTGGCATGGAGGACTGAGGCATCTGTGCCTTACCTCCTGCCACACCGGTGACCCATGTTCACTGTGCAAGCGGGCCACTGGGGATTGGCCAGGGAGGGAGAGGATTGAGCATCCAGAGGACTGCTGTCCTCTCCCAGGGAGTGGTAGGATGGTGTATGCTGCTTGACTGACCCTTGGTGGTGGCTGGGGGCTGGTGCAGCAGACCCATAACGTAGGGGGTGAATGCAGGGCAGATGCCTGGTGTGCCATGCGCAGCTCGGCCATTGGCGTCATTGCATGCCTTCTCTCCATGCTCGGGGACAGGAAAGGAAAACAGGGAAAAAAGAACCTTGACCAGCGGGATGATGCCAACCTCCCGCAGGCACTACACCCAGTCATCCGGCAATTTGTGAGGCAAAGGTGAGTCTGGTGGATGCCGGGGTGAAGGGGCTGAGGAGGCCAGTGGAAGGGGACCAGTCAGGAGAGAAAGAAATTAGCTAAAAAAATAAAATAAAATACAAAAAAAAAAAAAAAAAGAAAAGCATCCAAACCTGTTTGACCATCTGTTACATGGCCTAACCACATCCAAAGTTCATGTCCAAAAACTGACACAATTGCATCCAAACTGTCCATTTTCTGCCATAAATGGATGCAACTTCCACAAAATAGCAGCAGGGCTGCCTGGATACAAGTGGATGGATGCAGACACAGGTGCAGTTTGCATCTGCATGCACATCCAACCCTTTTGACGATCCCCCCCCCCCCGTTATTTCACGATATAGCATAGGAAATCCCATTTATTTCAGTTAGATTTGCTGTGCAATTTCATGATATATCTTTATATGCTCTTACTACGCACTTCCTGAACTTTAGGAATGCCCACACATAGCCCAGCCACTCATGATACCACAGTCTCCTTTCACTGCATCATGACTGGCTAGACTATGTTGGGGGCGGTTCCCAGGTCTAATGGAGTGCTATAGCCACAATTTGCAAACACATGTTGTGTAGAGTGTTTTGATTTGTGTGTGTAGTCCTGGTGTGTCATCCTCTTTTTTGCTGTTGAGAATTTTTTTCTCAGTTTGCTTACTACTTTTATGGCCCCTGGGGATCTCCATATTAGTATAGGTTATTGCTGTTCTTGTTTCTACAGTGCCTTCTATCCCATGTGACACTGATGCATTCGAGACCATAGATTCAGCAAGTACTGGTTTACAGTCAATTTTACAGCAGTACAGCTGTGATTTTAAGTCACTTTCCTTATCCAGTAGACACTGAAGGCTACATTTACAGCTTAGCAATCACTTGAGGTCTAGTGAACTCAGAATGTTGTAAGAAAACAGCTATAGAGTCTTTACTAATGATATAATTTATGTCTTAGGGTAATGTGTGTGCTTCCTATCACTGGGTGTAGTTTGATTAAATTAAAAACTTTAAAAGCAAAAACATTTACTCCCGCTGGCTAGAACTAGACAAACATACAGAAATAATGACTTATTTGCTTGAGGCAGAACATCAGGCTCCTATCTTTGGATTACCATTGCAGTACTTTCCCATCACTGAATCAGTTACCTCAGATGCATCGTTGTCACATGAGACAGAAGGCACTGTAGGACAAAGAAGAGCAATAACCCATACTAACATGGAGACCCCCAGAGGCCATAAAACTAGTAGGCAAATTTAGAACAAAAAACTGCTAAAAGCAAACAAAGGGAAGGACACATCAAAGCTAAACACACAGATCTAAACACTATGCACAACATATATTTTTACAAATTTTGACTGTAGTACTCCTTTAAGGAAGGATGCAGTGGAAGCTGAGTAAGGACTGTAAATTTTTTTTGTGGTAACACATGGGGGACACTGAGTTGCACTTTTTTATTATGAAAAAAGAAACATATGCAAACCGGCCAGTTAAAGCAACATATTCTACAGAAGGTAATAAGGCCACTGATTTTCAATTTTTACCGAAAACCCCAGTATAATTCCAGAATTTTGAGTGCCTGCACACTGGTAAAAACAAAGCATTTCACAGATTTTGGCATTTTAGACCAGATCAGTAAACCTGCAGAACTTATATTTTTCTTATATTTGCTTCCTGTACTATTTTCAATTTGCTTCATTTAAGTAACTGTATATTATACCTGCTTTTATTCTGATTATTTATACACAAACTAAAAGAATGACAGTAGAATCCTAGTAAAATTCAGAAATTAGACTTACAATCACCAGCACAATTCCTGGAATTTAAAATCATGAAAATGGAATTTCATTATTTTAATCACTGTAAATTAGTGGCTTTTAAATCAATCATAAAATGTGTTTTTCAGTCTAGGAACAGTTTGAGGGCTGGGGGCTGATAGTGCCCCTTTCATGCAGTATATGTAATGGTAAATAATTTATCAGAAACAGCTAAGTACCAACATAGACACAGCTGGAGGTGGCATGGGTGTGCAGAACCCCCCAACCCCCACTCTGCTTCCAGAATGTTTACATAAAAGCATTTTCTGTACTAGAAGAAAATATTAGGATTTCTGTGGTCTAAACTCTGTGTTCTCAAATCCTGGCTCTGCCCCTCACCCACTGTATTTCTGACGGCAAGACTCTAGCGTAAATGCTGTTTGTAAAGGTTACATATGATTTCCAGCTCTGTATCATATGACTTATTTATTATATAATTTAAAAGGGAGATCGTCACGTGTATCACGTGAGCATGTGTGTGCAACCCCTCTGCATCCCACAAAAAGGGAAAACTAAAAAGATAAATGTGAAAATGTAATTTTCTTTTCTGAAACTCCATCTTGCCAGAAATAAATCCCTTTGCTGCTAGAGAAGGTCAGTAACTACTGTAATATAGATAATATACTCTCTAGTGACACCATACTGAAAACACTGGTTGCTCTGCCAGTAAGGAGCTAACTCCTGGATGCATTACCTTTTGATTGTGCAGTCCAAGGCATCTCGTCAAAAGGTACAGAAAGAGCAAAGGGGATTCCAATAGCTCCTTCCTGATTCAGGCAACAGTGGCATTCAGTCCTAATGACGCTGAATGTGAAAGGTCATTTTCCTTTTCCCAACAGGAAGAGTTTATTGAGCCACGCAAACAACATAGTCTTCAACACCTGACCATGAAACACTTGCTGGTCTGATTATTGACCAGAATGTTCTTAAAGAGTAGTCAGTTTAGATGGATAGTAAAATCTCTGCTTAAAATAGTAAGTGGAAGAGGCTTAATATAGCATGGAGATAATCTGTCAGCACTTTTAAAGTATCTAATTCCGATGCCCTCGGTGTAGGTTTACAGCTAAGCACCTTGCCAGAGTATAGGTTGTAATTATCAGACAGTTAATTTTCAAAAGAAGCATTTCCTTAGGTGCACGTCCTCCCTGCCTCCTTACTGTCACTTTAAGGGGATTAAACTGAAGGGCAAAAACCTGCTTATTATTAGCCAAATCCTTAAAGAGTCACTGACATCTCAAAAAAAAATTTAATTAAAAAAATGAATTTGGACACAAATCAGCCTGCATTTCATTTGTTGTCAGTGTTTATCCTTCCTGTCTCTTTTACTGTGCATTTACAGGGGAACATAATTTTTATCATCATTTCTTTAGCTTCATCTGCTGCCAACTGACTCCCATCATCTCCACCACCCCCAGCCCCATCTCTTGTCTTCCCTGAGACTTACCTGTCTACAGGTGACTCCCCTATGGATTTCCCTATGTGGTCAAGCTGGATGGGAAAGGGCTGTTCCCCCTCCCAGAATACAGTCAGTGGTACAGGGTCTGCAGAGGGTTGGGGAGTCATCTAGTTGATCAAGGATTTGCCTCCAGCATTGTCATCCCAGGACCCTCAGTTTGCAATGATGCCTCGCATGTGTGTGCTTCCACACGCTGCACATATCTGGGCCAGAGGGTCACCCTACCACTGCTGAGTCAATCCCTGTTGTACTACTACCTAACCTTCAGCAGGTTTCTGACTGGTGGGGGGATGCCAGAAATCCTCTTGCTGAGATAGAAGAAGAGAGCTGTATCTAGGATGCTCCATCGTCATGCTTTAACATGGTTTCAAGTTTCAGGAGAGGGTGGGATAGGCACAATGGGACTGGTGAAGATGATTGGGGAGGGGTAGAAGCCAGTTGGGGGTTTGTCCAAAGGGAACTGAGAGGTGACTGAAATGCTTGAATGAGTACTAGAGTAAATATTTGCAAAAACATATATTGTGCAGCGTGTTTTGATTTGTGAGTTTAGTCCTGGTGTATTCTTTCCTGTGTTTGTTAATTAAGAGTTTTTTCACAGTTTGCCTACTAGTTTTATTGACTCTTCTACTAATTTTATGACTTCTTGGGATCTCCATCTTAGCATGGTTTATTGCTCTTCTTGTTCCTACAATGTTCCTGCCCCATGTGACAGTGATGCATCCAGCACCATAGATTCAGCAAGTACTGGTTTAGGCATTTTTTTTTCCATCCTGTGTTTCTCTGCCCTCAGTGAGCTCCTTCTGACCACCATCACCCCCTGCCTGGTTACCTGATCCCTCGGGACTTACCTTGCCACCTACGCCCTCTGCCACAGGACTTGAAGTAGGTGTCCGGCCACTAGTGCGAAGCCTGCGAGGGGCGGTTGTCACTCATCACTGAGAGTGATTTTCACCCTGATTTTCTCCGCTTACATCCCCAGAGCCTCAGTACAAGGATGTGTGTAAAGGCATGCATGATGCTTTGGCCTGAATGGCCCTGGTCCCTCCTTCTGGTCTAACGCTTAGCCCCCCCTCCTTTGCCTGCACACCTCCACATGGTGGTAGCCGAAGGTCAGGAGGGCTCACCTCCCCAAACCATGAGAGGAGAGCTGCCAAGTGGCCACTTCAATGCTTACCCAGTCCTCCCTTTCCCCCAGCTGCCCCCCAGCAACCTGTGCTCATCATCGAACATGGGTCACCAGTGTGATTTTACAGTCAAGTTTAAAGCAGCACAGCTGTAATTTTTTTCACTTTCCTTATTTAGCTGGCACTGAAGACTACATTTACAACTTAGCAATCACTTGAGGTCTAACTGAGTGGATAGTCTATAAGAAAACAACTAGAGCCTTTACTAATTAGTGCATCGGTGACCTAGGGCAATTTATATGCTTTCTGTGGCTAGGAGTAGTTTGATGAAATTAAAAGCTGTAAAGCAAAACATTTACTCCTGCTGGCTAGACCCAGACAAACAGAGAAAACAAAAATGGTGAATCAGGGTTATTTAGTTGAGGCTAGAACATCAGGCTCCTATCTTCAGATTACTGCTGCAGTACTTTCCCTCACTGAATCAATGGTTCCAGATGCAGCACTGTCACATGAGACAGGATGCATTGTAGGACAAAGGAGAGCAATAAACCATGCTAACATGGCGATCCCCAGAGGCCACAAAACTAGTAGGCAATGTTATAAAAAAAAAAACTCCTAATAGCAGACAAAGGAAAGGACACACTAGGATTAAACACACTAATCTAAAGACGCCACACAACATATGTTTATGCAATTTTATTTTATTGTTTATACTAAAAAGGCATGTGAGCAAAATTGCCTATTTTCACATGCATCCAGTGACATTTGGTACAAAAATAAATTTCCCCAGTTCCAGGCCTGGGTGGGGTGGCATAAACCAGATATTATCTCTATTAGGGAATCATTGCTATCTCCTAAGATTCCTGATTCCTGTGCATCCCTTGATGGCTACGCAATTTTTCACCTAGACAGACTGTCCAAGTGTGGAGCATGGGGGTGGCTTTTTGGTTTACCTTCATGATGGACTCAAAGGGCAAGTGATGCCAAACAGCTTCTCAACTAAAGAAGCTTAAGTCCTTTCCATTAAGCTCACAATCAGTCAGCAGAGAAAGATTATTTTACCCTTGACAGTCTATCTATCCCCAGGTGGGCAAGGAATAGGAGTCAAGCAGTTTATTAACTTCTTTATACAGTCAATGTGGAACTGGGTGGGAACATTATTGTGGGAGACTTTAATACAAATTGGCTGGCTCAGGACACCATGTCTATAAGAGACCTCATTACTAGCCTTTGTCTGACTCAGTTGGTGCCTGAAGCAACCAGGCGTAACTACTGTACTGGCATCTCCCCCTTAATTAACTGGCTACTCACCACATGTCCTGAGCACATAACTGACATATCTGTACTCCCAGATTCCCTAAGTGACCATTCACCAGAATGTTTCACGTGGTCTAACAGAGATCAGAAATGCCCCCTCAGCGCTCTAGATACAGGTCTCTTAAAAAAAGAGCAGTTAAATAATTTCAAACAATTTCTAAATATGGCAGATTGGCTGTCCCTAGTGTAACCCCCAGGGGGCGCTATCCCAAGGGCTACTACCCCTGCCTGCCTTAATTGTAACAGGGTGAGGGGCCCAGATCCATTGACGGGTGCCTCCACCCAGAGGTCGGGGTTAGAACAGTTGAGGTTGACTCGGTCACAGCCCTCTGGGTTGCTGCAACTCCCCTTTCTTCCCACTAGTGGCCCACACAGTTCAGTTGCAGTGCCCTTACCATAGAAACTTACCCCCCAGCTCAAACCACTCAGCTCACTCCGGGGAACCCCTGAAAAGTAAGGTACAGTTACACAATAGTCACTGTGCAGTACTTCACCATTAACACACATACCTAGTCAGTGTACTTTTGCAAAACAAGCAATCTGATTTATTTAAGGGGAAATAACAAGGACCGGGGGAAATCAGAGTAATTGGCTTACCACTACAAAATATGAGTATCTACCTAGGGCTCTGTGCACAGGCCTAACCTATAAATTGCTGTCTATGCGTACCCAAGCCCTAAAGGCTAGTTCCTCGATACAGCTGGTTGGGGCCCTAACACAAATGAGCGTTTAATTCCTATGAAGATTAGATGGAGCCAGCAGGCTCAGTTAGTGCAGTCAGCAAAGCAACCTGAAGATCTTGCCCTTGCTGGAAATATTTAACAAGGAGCTACCCTGCTTTAGTACTCACAACCCCAGAGGAAAACCGCTCTCACACCACTCACAGGGCTAAGCCTGATCTTCGAATACTTCTCCGCACATTTATATGCAAAGCAACAGAGGGGTATCATACCAGGCAGCTGCTCCTAGGGCCCGACCGAACTCACAGCTATCGGGAGTCTCACTGCAGCTTCAACTTTCCTGACAGACTGAGCGCGATTCAGCAGATTCTCCAGTCCTCTACAGGTTGAGCCTGGTAGGTAGCTGTGCTTGTGCACAGCCTCCTCTGACCACTGCCCCACGGATTTAGTCTGTAGATCGCCGGCGATTCAAACGGCCGCCTCAGGCCTTTCACGTGCTTCCCGCGTGAACACTCAATGGCGCAGGAGCCCAGAGCTCCTTCCTCATCCACAGCCACAACGCCTCTGCCCCTTGGCAGTATGGGGCAATCCTCTCCACTCGGGCACCACCCAATCCCGTTGGTTGGCTACAGATGCCAGTCACTTAATCTTGCTCTCAGTGGTGCGAAAAGGCGCCATGGTCCAGACTTCACTTCCCAGAATTACTAGCTGTATCTTCATTGGTCAGTCGACTCCCTAAAGAGTCCTAATTCTGTTTGGTCACCAGTTACTCCATTTGAGATACCCCCAGCCCCTATTGGACCCTTCAGAACATCCTGGTCCAAAATGGAGGGGCACAGCACACACAGTCTCAGCTGCAGAAGAAACAGGTTAAACAAACTGCAATTCCATCAACATGCTAGCTAGTCATGGCCAAACAGTTACATCATTTAAAAGGGCTCCCTCTGGGCATTTAGCAACTGCCACAAGGGGAGCGATTTCACCACATCTCAGGCGGGATTCCAATAGAGGAATACCAGTCCCCCCCCATATCAACCCACTGGAGCCTGCGAGCAGGCAGCTCTTAAAGAGACAATACTGGAGGCTTTGAAAGCACACAACACCCACATTTAGGCGGCGCTGAGCCAAACACCAGTTAGGCAGGGAGCATTTAGGCAAGCTCCGGGATGGCTTACAAGAACCCCCATTTGTACGGGGGTTACAATAGAAAATATGGAGGATGCTAATCAGGCTCTCAATTATTTTACCTTATCTTAATTTACCTTAATGCCTGCAACATCTTTGCACCCTATAAGTCCTCAAAAGTGAAAAGAGTCCTTAATCCATGGCTATCGAGTACTATCATTGAGCAGCTGAAACACAGGGACAACCTATGGCATAAGGCTTGGGCCATGAGAAAGACGATCGACTGTATGACCTATAAAGAGGCAAGGAATAGATGCATGAGACTGGTAAGGAATGCAAAGGCAAATTACTATAAAGAAGAACTGGGTAGCACCTGGGGAAACAGTAAACTTTTCTGGAACAACCTAAAAGCCTTGACTGGTAAGGAATCCAAAGCACATCCTGAACTGATTAATACTGAATTGGGCACACTACAGGACCCAAAGGCCATTGCTAATGCATTCAACATGGCATTTATGGACCTTAGCTCGGTTCTACCTCAGGAGTACCTTACTTGCCAGCCCTTAGAAAGTAAAATAGCAGTGACTCACATCCAGCCCATAGCTCCGGAAAACCTTTATTTTATTTTAAACTAATCTCAAAGAAGGAAGCCCTAAAATACATTAGAAGGGTCCTTAGTAAATCTAGGGTCATAAGTGACATGCTGGACTTGAAATGAATTGCACTCACCCTTGATGAAATAGCCACTCCCCTCACCAAAATATTTAATTTATCACTGAGAACAGGAGTCTTCCCTGATAAATGGAAGATGGCACATGTCACCCTGGTACTAAAAAGTGGGGACAGGACATGCCTGGGTAACTATAGACCAATTTCAATACTCACTCCTCTCTCGAAGGCCCTTAAAAGAATAGTAGCTGATCAGGTTGTGGAGCACCTTAACAAATATGATCTACTGTGTACAAAGCAGCATGGTTTCAGGAAAAACCCATAGCACCGTCAGTGCTTTGATAGAATATACCAGTCACCTGTATGATACTCTGGGCAGTGGCAAGTATGTAGGGTCTATATTTATAGACTTTACTAAAGCCTTCAACACTGTGAACCGTCAGGTACTTCTTGGAAACCTAGTGTTGCTAGGCCTATCTTATGATGCAGTAAATTGGTTTGGCAGTTATCTGTCCCACAGGACACAATGCCTAAATGTTGCTGGAGTAACATCTGATCCTAGAGCTGTGACCCTGGGGGTGCCACAAGGGTCTATACTTGGACCGTTGCTTTTCAATCTTTTTATAAATTCTCTGCCCTCTGCTTGCTCATCCAGCATGGTGCTGTACGCAGATGATGTCGTCATTTCAGTACCTGGAGCCCAAGCAAACGAAATCTCTGCTTCCCTGCAGGATAGTTTTGGAAAACTAGAGTCATGGTTTGCCCAGAACAAGTTACTTCTAAACTATAAAAAAACAGAAGTGATGCATTTCACTTTATAACACAACAGGAAGAAAGCCGGCCCCATGCTTGTCATAAGCAATAAAGGAGATATGCTTGAGCAAGTCCACTCATTCAAATACCTGGACATTCACCTTGATGACAGTCTCTCCTTTGTTGGCCACACAGATCACATCATCAGAGCAGCCAGCGTCAAAATTGGGATTCTCTACAGGCACTGGCATTCTATGACCTCAGAGGCATTGAGTCTGGTAACCAGGAGCTCAATACTTGCCACAGTCGATTATGGACTTATTTACAGTGCGGCAATGGACTCAGCATTAAAAAGAATTAGGACACTTTTGAACAAAGCCTGCAGGCTAGTCTTGGGGGGGGGGGCTGATCGGTTTACCCATACCTGTCATCTTTATAGTGAGACACACTGGCTCTTCCTGCAGCAAAAGACCAAGTACCAAGCCCGTCTACTCGGGAAGAAAGCATGACTGGGACTAACACCTGCCTCAATGGCCCATAGAAACGTAGAAGTTGATGGTAGATAAGGACCGTAAGGCCTATTCAGTCTGCCCAGATTTTTCAATGTGCTAAATGCTCTAAAATGACCAGGAGCTCAATTAAGGGTGTGCTCTATGTACCCTTTAGGTGCACTATCTTTGCCCAGTGTGCTCCATCTGTAAGGAGGCCTCAGTGGTTCAATGACCTGCCAATCTCCCTGGCTGACTGTGGAAAAATTGGCCCCTTCAAAAAAGAATTGCATCTACTGCTGGCACAAGTGAATCTGTGTGACTGCCCCCCCTCCCCCCAATCTGTGCTCCTGGCTGGATTTCCCTGGCTAGTTCCCTCCTACCCCTTGCTAACCTTAGTAACCCCCCTTTTTCTCCTCCTCCTCCCCCTTTTTCAACTTCTGGCTCCTCTCCACCCCTTGACTAGCCCTCCCTTATCCTTACATCTCCTCCCAAGCTAGTCAATTCCCAGACAAGGCCTAGACGGCTGTTATATAGAAACATGACAGCGCTTCTGATATAGCCTTGGCAATTTCTTTCCTCAGTACTTGACTTTTACCTTTCCCCTCTCCTGGTTCCTCTCCACCGACATGCTTGCTGATAGCTGATGTTATGTTTGCCATGGTTACTTCCTCCTTTCACACAGCCCCAGCCTCTACCTTTCCTTCTTTTTTCTCCTTTTCAAAAAAACTGTTTGTCCCCCACTTCAGACCTTCCCAGTCCTCTATAACTCCTCCCACCCACTCCTTCTTTCTTTTTTTACCCGTAAGAACGCCCTGATGAGGCGGCTAATTCTATCTGCAGGCTGCAGTTAGAAGTAAACTGACATGATCACATGGTCAACCAGCACTTTTCTCATTACTAGATGATGAATCATTTTAAGATTGCACCTCAGTAACTATATACATTCTTAGCCACAGTAATTGTTTCCAGTAACTATTGTAGAGGAGATGTGACAGATGTCTACCCAGAATCTACATTTAAAAGTTCTGTAAAGGAATTGTTCAGTTTCCAGAGAAATGGCCGGGTATGGGATGTGGGAACTGGAGGTGGGTGGCCCCCCATCTTTAGTGACCAGGTCCACCTCTATGGATTTCTTCTGTGGATTTCTACTTTACCTCAGGCACTTGGCCAGTGATGAGGGAAGTACCCAGACGTGGGATTGTAAGGAAAATTCTCTCTAGGAGTTGAAGACTCTAGTGTGGTTTGGGGAGCCACAACAGGATAATTGGTTCATTCCTCAAATGGACCATGGATTAAGTGGCCGGCGGGGGAGCCGGGCCAGTGTGGAAAACCCAGGTAGTGTACAAGTCGGGCTGTATACCAAAAGCTGCTTGCAAGTCCGGGCTGTATGCCTGGTGGGTTTACAGCCTGAGGGCTGGAAATGGTGATAAAGTGTTCTGTAGTCTCTAATCTACATTACCAGGAAATGTAGCCCCATGGGGGTCCATCTATGCTTTGTTTGTTCAGCTTGGATGTGAATAAAAGCCACACTGAAGAATCCCATTCCTGGTTCTGGACATTAAAGTTATTGCTTCCTATGTTCGGATTTACTTGGGTGCCCCTGTGCAGAGTAGCCAAACCTAGGTCCCCTGTGCCTAGTAACCTCATCCTCCGTGAACCCAGTCCCCACCAGGTACTGCTGTCAGCTTCAACAGCATGCCACCTGTCATTTTGGCAAAAAGGCAGGGGTGAGGGGCTACGTAATGAACCAGCAGACACAGGTCGTAAGGTGGAGCTGATCCGGGAGGATTTTGCCAAAGCTGGACATTCGGATTTGGATGAGGGAGATGGAGAACCGTGATGTTGGAACTCTTAGACTCAAAGATAATGGCTAGTTAGCACCGAACTGTTCCTAGTAATAAAGCACTGTAGGTTTTTTTTTTCGTTATTGCTGGGAAGTTACATTATTGTCATACTTTTTAGAGTCAGATTTAAAATTTGTTTAAAAGCCTTCTCAAGTCACTTTGTCTATGCCTGTTAACACTAGCAAATATATTACAATTACATTAAGTGCTACTAGGAGCTGAGATACCACCTCGTGGTAGTTTTGGGGAGGAAGTGAATGTTTTAAGTTAACAAAAATGCTGCGAGTTTTTAATGTTAAATATTTATATCACACAGATTAAGGTTAAAATATTGAAAAGGAATGTCTGTGAGCAAGTTTTGAGGGGCATCTTTACTAATCAGTGAAAAGGGATTGATTTCCACTATCTTTGTTATTTCATGGACCATGTCAATGGACGGCGGCCTCTCTGAAAAGAAGGAACTCTCTGAACTTATTATAAACTATTTTAGGTAGAGATGTCCATGGTCCTGCGGCATATAGCCTATTTTAGTTACCATCTGGATATAGTAATGGATGCATTTTGTCCCCTCATTGCTGTAACTAAGAGGAATGGGCTATGTATTACCTATCATAGCATTTCTTGTATCTATTCCTATACCTGGAATCAAGGAATATTTTCTTTTGTATGCACTGCAAAATTAAAAAATAAAATTAAAAAAAAAAAGACTGATGGGATCCTGTGAGTAATACTGTGCCTGAGTGTATGCTGACTGCTTTGCAGAAACTTGAAGTGAATCTGCAATGAAATAACACTTGATTATTTCTGCGGTTTTCCCAGAGCGAATATCAGTTTCAGCTCCCAAAATGAGACACATAGAAACTGACAGCAGATAAAGGCTAGTCTTCTCCTCTGACTGTACTACTTTAGGCTGACCCTTGTGGTTTTACCCCTCTTTTGCCTCTGCCACCCCATCTAACTATGGCCTTATGCCTATCCCACCCTGTTTTGAAACTAGTACCAACTGTTTTGGCACTTATCACATCCTCAGTAGTCTGTTCCATTAATCTACTACCCCTTCTGTGAAAAAATGCTTACACCCATCTTTTTTAAATCTTCACACCAGCTTCAGTGACTTCCCTCCAGTTCCTCTATTTGTACTCTGTTAAAATATAGCCTTGTAGGCTACCCATTTTTCCCAAAACAGGTAACTGTATGTTTCTATCATATCTCCTCTCTTGCTTTCTTTTCTCAAGAGTATACATGTCCAAGTTCTTCAGCCTCTCCTTGTACGTTGTGCCCCCTAGGGTATCTTGATCACCCTACGCTTTATTGCTTCCGCCTATCGTAGTTCTTCCTCATGTGGACTCCAGTATCTTGCTCAGTACTCTAAATGTGGCCTTAAAGAGCACCTTTTCCCCACATTGTGAAATATAGAAGACAACAAACAGGGAGCTCTCTTACCTCATAGAAACATAGAAGTTGTTGGCAGATAAAAATCCCCTTTGACCCATCCAGTCTGCCCATTTTCCCTGCCTACTGTGCCACCACAGCCCTGGCACCATCTCCGGTCATCTCCACCCCTTGTGTTCCTTCCAAGGTCCCCTTGCATCTGTCCCATGTATGCTTCAATCCTACAACTGTTTTGGCACCTACCACCTCCGCTGGGAGGCCGTTCCAAGCCTTTACCACCCTCTCTGTAAAGAAATATTTCCTCACATCCTTTCTGAGCCTCCCCCCCTCCAGCATCATAGAGTGATCCCTTGTCCTTGAGTCTGTCTTTCTGTGGAAAATGTTACCTTTCTGTATGTTATCGTAACCCCCATGCCAAAAAAGGGGCTTACTAGTGTGATGCTTTGTTGGCATGGGAAGGAGTGTTTTGCGTTGCCAGGGGGTGGGGCTTGGTGAGTACGTGGAAAAATTAAAATGCTCACTGGTGTGAGGGGAGCCATTTAGAGAGAGTTCGAGGAGAGTCTTTGTGAGGAGAGGAGCGGCTGGTACCAGCTCCAAGGCCCGAGGGGAGGGTCTCCAGTCAGGGCCAAGTAGGCCTGGGGCTGGGGTGGGGAGACTGCCCTCTGGATCCCAGCATCCATCCCACATGCCATCCATGAGATTAAGGGAGGAAGCCATGCAGCAGAGAGGAGAGGAGAGGAGAAGAGAGAGAGAAGCTGTCAGGAGCCCGTTTGGCTCAGTTTGCCTGAGGATCCGTGAGGTGGCTGCCACAATACAGACTGAGGTTCATGGTGGCAGCGACGCTTCAGAGGGGTTGCAGTGGCAATGCAGCCCTCCTGCCCTTTACTGTCCACCTGTATACAGTATATGTGGAAGAGCTGCTATGGGAGAATTCCTGTAGAAGGTAGATTGTGGGTTGCGGCTGTTCTGTGTGAACCCTGCCCGAGGACTGGCAGGCAGCCTGCACCCTTAGGAAAGGACTCTGCCCTGGGAGAGTGAATCCCCAATTTAGCTGAGGAAGAAGTCATAAGGATTAGCGGAAATGTGCACCCTGCTCCCACTGCCAGAGAATAAGGGAAAGAGTACTTCTGGCTCCTCCTCCGAGTTTAATGGCCACATAGTCAGATAGCTCCATTTCCCTTGAGCTATCTCCACCTCTTCTGGTGCATTTTTCAATCCCAAAAAGCATCTAGATTAAAAGCAAGAGGGGAAATAAAAGTGGTGACTCGGGGCCAACACGGAAACCTGAGGATTTCATACCGGATGACGAATGATCAGAATCGGAGGCCTACAACACAGATACACCTGGATAGGACAGCGAGCCTCTTCAACTAAAATGCAGGAAGCTGCCTATCGTACTCCTAAAAACAAAAACAAAAAAGTTAAACTTGATGCCATCTACAATGAACTATGCACTTTTAGAGCTGATATCAAACAGCTCTACAGCGAAATGAGGAGAGATGTAGTCCAGCTGCAGCAACGGGCAGACAACTCCGAGCAGCAGTTCACTGCCGTGGAGAACCGTATGGATGACCTGGAGACCCTCACGCAGAAACTACAGGAACAGCAGGCACTTATGGAGGCCTGACAAGAAGACACAGAGAACAGGGCATGATGGAAAAATATCCGTCTCTATTGCATAGCAGAAGGGGCTGAGGGTACCAACATCAAGGCTTTTGACACTAACCTCCTCAAAGCCGCATTAGATCTCCCAGCTGATTATGTCCTAGATTTTGAGTACATACACTGGGCATTAGCCCCCAAGCCTACCTCTCCATCAGCTAGCCCACGGTCCATCATTGCTCGTTTTAGCAACTACCCGACAAAGGAGCAGATCCTTTTGACCGCATGGCGCAAACAAAAAGTCTATCAAGACCAAACACGATTCTATGTGGACCATGACTATGCGCCCAACACCATGCGACTCTGGAGAGCATACTTGCCTCTTCTGCCTGCTTTGAAAGCCCAGGGCCTGAAGTTCACTACACATTATCTGGCATGGTTGGTAGTCATGTTACCAATGGGAAAGAGGGAATTCTCATCTGCGAAAGAGGCACAGGTGAAGCTGGCTCAACAGGGGATATCATTTCCAGAGCGCCCCAAGACGAACCGGACACCCAACCCTCAACCCCTGAGATGGCAAACAGTCGAGAGGAAGCAGCCTACACAGTGGAACAATGCTGAGCTGCAATCCACCCTAAAACAGAAACCGGCAGAATTTTGATTTGCTGATGTCAGTGCAGGGGACACTTGAAGATGACAAAATACCATGGACCTGTACCTGCTCTACTATTTCAGGTAAGGGATCGAGGGTACTTTAAAGGGGGGGAGGGAGATAGACAGGCAAGGGATTGATTTACTAGCCTGGGCACGAGGAGTGGACCTAACTCTAGGCCAATACTTTTATGGAAACTCCCTCTACTGTTTTGGAATGCATACGGCTACTTGTTGGAGTTCTTCCCCATTGCCATCCCTTCTCCGCCCCCCCCAGCCCCATCCCCCTCTTTACCGGGTGGCCCCGGTACCACCATCAGTTGGGATTTTGATATACTGTTCCCTGTCAGAGAGACACTCTTACTAGAACCCTACTAATTTGAGAGTTATTGTGATATGGACTCTGAGACTGATCATACTTTCATTTGGAAGCCTGAACCTTTGGACCATTTATTGATTTTATTGTGTCATGGGTGTGGGATGGTTACCATGAGAAGCTCGTTTATCAGTTCTTTACTTATTTCCTTTTTTTTACTTTCCCACACCCTTGCCCTGGTTCATGCAGTTGCCACAATATCCTTTAAGAGGGGGAACTGACTGGTTATGGTGCACTCCTCGGATGCACATGCAGAGGATTACCTCTGGCTCTTTAGCTCCTGATTCCCCCTTTTTTTTCCCCAATTTCATCTCTTTAGGTTTGAGCTGTATAGGCTCACAGGGGGCCCTGGATCCACATGGCCCTGGCTTTACCCCCCTTATCTGGACAAAAGCTAGATTACAACATAGCTTCCCCAGATACCTTAGGGAGGCTTGATATAGTCTCCCCCACCTTGGAAGCCTGCATTGTATATAATTTTACTGATGTATGTTTTTGTATGAGTAGTTTAGACCTCATTAGGGGGTCTATCATTGCTGTTCGGATTATGACCCATGTTAGTGGCTGATATGCCCAGTTGACATTTAGTTTAGTGCAGTTATTTAAGTCAATCACCATAATGCATTGTACATTGCTTTACCAGGTACAAAAGGGCCTTACAATTTCTAAATGGGGGACAGGGGAAGTGTTATACCAGCTATTACTACTCCTGCTTGATGCAGATCTAGATTGGCAGGGCTTACTGTATATGAGACGCTACAGAGACTGGGGATCCGTAGAAGAGGTAAAAGCAGATACTCTCGATGGGACTTGGGGGGGGGGAGCGGGAGGTCAGGGATTTCAGCATTCTGGATATAAGCCTTTGGGTGACAAATTCTAATGGCTAAGCCCTCTGTTATTCTTTCATTTAATGTGAATGGTATCCATAATCCGGTGAAACGTAAGAGGCTAATCTAATTCTTTAAACGGGATAATCCTGAAATTGTGCTACTGCAAGAAACACACCTCCCACTGGAAGAACATGCCAAATTTAAATAATGGGGATTCCAAAAGGTGGTGGCATCCTCTCACCCTTCCGGCCGCCGGAGGGAGGATGCTATACTGATTCCCCAGGAAGTGAACTTCCATTTACAACAAGAAATTACAGATAAGGAAGGCCGATTTGCTATAGCAGTGAGTACCTATCATTCTAAACCTATCATGCTGGCCTCCTGTATACCTACCCCTGGGATCTTCCCCGCAGGTAGCTAGGGCATTTTCTGATGCACTGGTGTCACATATGGGGGTATCTGTATAATTGGAGATGATCTCAATATTACCCTTAACACCGAATTAACTACATCACACCCTACTGGGCGTTGGGCTACCCCTCTACAAAAATATATCGAGGCAACCCTCCCGGAACTAGGTCTGGTAGACCTATGGAGGCATTTCTTCCCATCGGGGAGAGCATACACCTATCATTCGCCAAGGACACATACGTCCTCCAGATTGGACTATTTTATATCATCTATCGAACATTTAGGGAGTATCAGGGATGTATACATCAGGGCATCAGTTCTTTCTGACCATTCCCCCATTTATATAAAATTACTGACCGATTGACTTAGGCTTCAAAGTTTCTGACGTTTTAACCTTATGTATCTTCGAGACCCAGAATTGATGAAGACAGTACAAGACACTATCCCAATTATTTTAGCAGAGAACAATGTCACCGATACTTCGCAGGTGGTGTGATGGGACACCCTCAAAACCGTTCTCCATGGAGAAATTATAAAATATTCCACCCGAAAGAAAAGGTCCAGGGAAGCCCTCCAGAATAAGCTTCATTCAGAACTAATACAACTTCAGAATAAAATGTTCCAGGGGGATCTGACAGTCAAGACACAAATACAAATTATTAAACAAAAGCTCCAACGGCAATTCGATCAGAAGGTGGAGCAACAACTGCTCTATTTGAAACTCAAATATCAGGAGGGAAGGCCCCGAGGAGCTCGGAATTTAGCCAGACGCCTGGGAGGGGCGAAAGCCCATATGGCGATATCTGAACTAAAGGATCCCACCACCGGACATTTACCATCCCACCCTACTGAAATTAGACAAGCTATAGCCCAGTACTACAAAGTCCTTTATGCAGCGGACCCACCCCCTCCGACTCAGACCATCACAGATTATTTAAAAGCCACCCCTTTACCCCGTCTTTCACAGGCCCAAGCAGCTGAACTGACCCATCCCATCACATTGGTGGAGTTGCAAGAGGCTCTTAAGAAGAATAAATCTCAAAAAGCTCCGGGACCCGGCGGGTACCCAAATGAGTTCTATAAAGCATTCCGGCGCTAGCTCTCCCCAGTCCTGGTGGAAGCCTTAAGGGAAATACAGGAGGAACACCCTCCTCCACCCTCTTGGAAATGTGCAGAAGTGGTGGCCATCCCTAAGCCGGGGAAAGACCTAAAATTGGTGTCCTCCTACCATCCAATTTCCAAATTAAAATGCGATTATAAATTATTTATGTCCAACTTAGCACATAGAGTTGATGTTCTCCTCCCTACTCTTATAGATGGAGACAAAGTGGGTTTTATATGTAAAAGACAGGCCCAGGATATGGTGAGATGAGTCCTGCTGATTACTTCCTATGCTAGAAAGAGAGACAAATCCCTCTAGTCCTTCTCGGCCTAGACACCAAGAAGGCATTTAATAGGGTCTCCTGGCCCTTTCTTTGCGATGTTTTAGATCGTTTTGCCTTCCCGGAGAAATTTATTGCGATGTACCAGAGCCCAGTGGCCTATCTTAATGTGGATGGAGCACTGGCACTCCCCTTTTGTCTAACCCAGGGTACCCAACAGGGATGCCCCCTGTCCCCTTTGCTGTTTGCCCTCTACCTTGAACCTCTGTCAGCTAATATTCGTCAAAATGAAGAGATCGAGGGGATTCCTATGGGGGTTGGGAGGACCCATAAACTCACACTCTTTGCTGACGCTATCCTTCTTATACTCACATCACCGGAGACATCTATTCCGGCAACCTGGGGCCAGCTTGAGCTATTCGGGATGTTGGCAGGTTATAAAATCAACAGGGCCAAAACAGAGGTGCTTAATTTTTCCTTCTTACCCTCCTCCAGGTTGAAGACAGATTTTCCCTTTCGCTGGAGTCGTGTGCAGGTGTGAATCATGCGATACCTTGGTATTAAGATACTCTTTAAAATGTTACAGTTAGAACTGATGAACCTTGAACCCCTGACCCAGCAAATTACTTCAGACCTCTCTTGGTGGGCTAGGCTACCAATGGGGATTCTCAACAGAGTTGAAACCATACAACATCTGGTATCCTTTTCTTCCTACAAACACTCCCACTCATCCTTTCAACTATGTATTTTCAGGCCTGGGATAAACTGGTTTCTAGGTTTATTTGGGAGGGGCATTCACCACGGATTAACTATTCTACCCTACAGCTATCCAGATCCCAAGGGGGTCTCAATCTTCCAAATATGAAAAGATACACACAGACGGCTCAGATTCGGGTAGCTCTCTCCATTCGGCATCTCAATATGGGGCATATTGGAAAGATATAGAGGCCACTCTGAACAGTGTGGAGGACCTTCCACCCTATATTTTGGGAGACCCCCCCCAGATGCCTTCCGCTGACATGATTTCAACCATTTATGGGGGAAGTCTTTAAGAAATGGCTATAGGTCTGGCATTCACTCCTCTCTAAATTTGAGAGAGCCTACCATTCGACACTTGCACTCCCGCAATGGACACCATATAAACTGCACTATATATTTCAAGTGGCAGGCCCTATGGGCTTGCACTCCTTTTCTTTCCTCAGAGCTACCTATTGGATACCTGTATCCCAACAGGCGACATATATGGCCCTCAGGACCAGACTGCTGCCGCTTGAGGAGGGGATAGTGGAAGTGGCGGAGAGACCCTCCAGCTTTGTCCAGATTGTTCTACATCATTTAAGGGGGGTGGTGCAAGATCATATTATTAGTTGTTTATATAAAGCACTGAGAGCTTATCATACACACTCTCTGACTGATCTTAAGCTATGGTGGGCTCAGGAACTGGAGGTGGAATTAGATGAAGAAGACTAGTGTAAATACACATTGGCATGCTCCAAGATTTCCTCCAATACTTACTGACGGGGAATATGCCTGGAAGCGGAGGCGTCAGTTCTTTAGGACCCCAGTGGTTACTGCGAAATTTAAGCGCGATGAATATGCTCAGTTTTGGCAAGGATGTGGGCACAACAGGGCTGGACATACCCATATAATGTGGTCTTGCCCATACTTATCTGGCTATTGGCGGGAGGTCCTCTCTGTCTTAATTACTATATTTGAATGCCCAGAAATATTCACTCCCACTTTTATCCTCACTGCAGTCCTTCCAAGGGGTACTAAATGGCATGAAAATGTCTACAATTTATTGATTATCTTAATTCTCGAAGCCAAAAAGATTATCATGAGGCTTTGGATGTCCCCCAAGGTTCCTTCTAAGGGTTCTTGATGGAGTTTAACTGAGATATACAGTCTGGACTGTGTCACAGCCAAACTGAATAACCATCTCCCCAGTTTTGAGATCAGATGGAGGAAATGGGTCTTATACCAGTTGGAACATTTCCCTAAATTTGTACCATGATGTATGTGTAATCCCTAGGTGGTGCTATCCCAAGGGCTACTACCCCTGCCTGCTCAGCTAGGAGCAGGTTAAGGGGCCTGAGTTCTGAAACGGGTGACTCCACCCGGAGGTCAGGGTTGGTAGTGGTCAAGCTAACCTGGGCACAGCCCTCTGGGACACTGTAACCCCCCTCTTTCCTTACTAGTGGCTGAAACAATACACAGTAATCACTTTCACAATACCCCTGATACACCACACAAGTACCCACACTGTTTGCACTTACCACCAGGGCTTTCCTCTGGCCCAACCTGGGGACCCCCTGTAAAACAAGGTTATACACAGCAAATAACAGCAGTACAGTACTCTTGCACAAACTGGAACTACAGTCAGGGTAAATGCAAAAAGAGTTAGATCCGATTTATTTAAGGGACTTGAACAAGTGAGGGGCATAATCAGGTTAATTTACTTAAAGCCTGTGTCAATCAAACAGTTATGCATGCACTTCAGGGTCTATAAACAGTCACACACTCTGGGTACCCAGGTGAAGAAGAGGTGGGATAGCCAGGATCATTGCCCTGGGTAGGCCGACGTCGCAGCTGGTTGGGGCCCTGTGATGGAAGAAAACAACATGCACCACACACACTAATTGTAATCCAGAGCTGGAGGGCTCAGTTTGTGAAAGAAAAGAAACAAGACAATCAGATGACACATTAAGATTAAACTGTTGTTGCAGAGAGCTACCCTGATGGTTACTCACGAAACCCAGGACCGGACACAGGCTGGACGAAAATTGAGACTGCAGGTGGTTGATCTGGAGTGCCAGGAGAAGCAGGGCCCACACGATTCACCGAGGTGTCGTTCCTGTTCAAGTGTGGGGCAGGAGGTTGATCCCTAGGCAGGTCTCTCGTCGATGGCTTTCTCTGTGCAGTGGGGCAGTCTGGCAGGGCCAGTGTGGCAAGGCCCAGGCCGTATGGAGATGAACGCGGATTCAGTCTGGTCGAGCTGGATACAGCTTCCAGCAAGCAGAACACAATTCACAAAGTGGGGATCCAAATCACAACCCACTATAAACACACAGCACATTTACATGTAAATAATTCTACAGTACCAGCAAACAGAACACAGTTCACACAGTGGGGAATCAAATCACAACCCACTTTCAACACACAGCACATTTACATGTAAAGGATTCTACGGTACCAGCAAACAGAACACAGTTCACACAGTGAGGAACCAAATCACAACCCACTTTCAACACACAGCACATTTACATGTAAAAGATTCTACGGTACCAGGCAAACCACTCTCCGGTCACAATCGCAAAGTCTCTGCACAAACCGGGGATTCAAAAGCAGCTGGAAATCCTAACAGGCAGATCGCATTCAGCAAAATCTTCAGTCTTCTTCAGGTATGAGCCTGGTAAAAAATCAGTGGCTTACTTCGTTCTCACAAACTTGAATTTAGTCAGACATAATTAACTCCTCTCCTTCTCAGAGGCAGCAGGCAGACATGCAGGCCACAACTCAGGCCTTTTCACAGTTCTCCCACGCGAAACTACTCAGACGGCTCCTTGACTGTCTCAAGCTGTTGCTTCTTCAGCTCCCAACTTAGATCTGACTCAACTGCCAGAGAGCCTGGGACTTTCCTCAGAATCCAAAAGGTTTGCTTGGCTGATCTGTCTGTCAGTCACAACAAAGGCTCCCCTTTCAGGTGCAAAAAGGGGCCAAAAGCCCAAAACTATAATTCCTACAGATTTTGACTCCAGACAGCTCCTGTAGTCCGGCTCCATTTTAGGTCCCACCAGTACTGATTGGTCCAATTCGGCAGTCCAGGACCAAGATAGTGGAGATAAACAAAACAGTTCTTGCTGCAAAGAAGACAGGTTAGACAAACTACATTATCATTGTCACTCTAAATGATTTTCAGCAAATAGTTACAACTTTCAACAGAGCTCCCTCTCAGATTACTTATAACTGCAATCCAGGCAGCTCTTAAAAAGACAGTACACAGAGGCTATACAGGCACTCTCTGGCAATCACATTTAAACTGCTGAAATGCAGGACACCAGCCTGGCAGTGAGCATTTAGGTAAGCTCAAGGAAGACGTTTTGGGAACCCCCATTTGTAGGGGGTTACATATGTACTTATTTCACAATTTCACTCAACACCTTGGGAGCATCTGGAAGGGGGGGGGAGAGGGGAAGAAGAGTTGGGGGGAAATGGGAGCTGTGCTTCTCCTTGAAGTGGTGTTGGTACTCTATGGATGTATGGGGAGAGAACTTGTCAAATCAATGTATAATTGTTCCCCCCCCCCGACTGGCAATATCTGTAAACAGTTGGATCCCCTCTGTCTATACTGTTCTGGTTTCCTGCTAACGTCTGTGATGAAATGTAACTATGCCCTGATTGTTTTTGTGAATTGCGACATACACCATGATTTATGGCTATACAATGCAATGTGATATTATTATAACAATAATAAAAAAATATTTCAGTTTAAAAAAAGAATAGGGTAAAGGCCCATTGGTGCTGAGGGTTGAGGCACTGGATGCCACACCTCGCTCCACACCGGCGACCCGGGTTCGGGAATGAGCCTGGGTCATCGGGGGTCAGCAGGGGAGGACTAGGATCGAGCATCCGATGACAGCTCTCCTAGTCCTGGAGTAAAAGGGGTGGGTACACATCACACTCTGGCGACCCTGGGGCGCCTGGAGGAACTGCAGTGGGCGTGGGTGCTCTGTAGTGGGGAGGCATGTGCCTTTCGTGCGTGGGCGTCATTGCTGCATCCATGCTCCCGTGGGAGAAAAGAGAAAAGCAGCATGGTCGCGCAGCTTGATGGCCGCCGCTTCACTGGCCGACGATGCCTGAAATAGGTGTGTGCCGGTAGTGGATCCTGCTGGGCCGGGGCTGAATGGGAGCCCCCTCTCGATCGGTCGTAGTGCCTATACCAGCTGGGCACGTCGGCTTCGGAGCCGAGGGTGAAGGTTGAAGCAGTGGCTTGATGTATGGCAGGATTGTGGCTGCAGGTGAGAAAAATAGAGTGGTGATAAAAAAAAAATTAAAAAAGAATAAGGGAAAGAGGACTGCCTTGGGAATACTGTGTGTGCTCAAGAGAAAACGGAGCCCACTATGGCTCCAAAAAGGGAAGTGAAGTTGTGAGGATGCAGGTTCAAGACCCTGGTCCCCCAAGTGACTGTGCTGTGGCCCTGTGCATCCATAGAGAAGTGTGGAACTGTAAACTGAATTGAGTGTACTCCTCCATGGAGTTGTTGTTCAAACTTGAGCCTTTGTGACAAAAATAAAATTGCCTGATCGAATTCAATTTCTACCTGGGTCAAATCTTTTGATGTCCTGCAAGTTATGCTGTGTTTTGCCCTAACCAAACTGTTTTCCAGACTTTGAGTGAGCTAGTGCCACCAGTCGTGAGGGTAGGAGGAGATCCATCCAGCCTGCATCTCGATGGAAACCCAGCCGTCATGGAGGAATTCCAAAATCTACAAAAATAAGGTACTGTGTGGGAACCCTGCTTAATTTGTACTGCTCAGTCGAGTTGGTGCCCTTCCCCTTTCTCAGAGACATTTTCCACACAACCCTTAGAGAAGGAAGGGGGGTAGCCTCCTCAGTAATTGATCACCTCTGGGACTGAGAGTAGTTGTCTGCTGCCTGCCTGCAAGTAATAAACCCAACTCCTCCAGTGCAGGAGCGAGTGGAAAACAACCAAATGACTGTTCATTTTGCAATGAAAAAAGTATCATCCATGGTGAATATAGGAGCTAGGGCAAAGGGTTACATTATTAATACTGTACCTGTTATGTATGTGAATGTTTCTATCATATCCCTGCTTTCCCCTCCTTCCTCTAGCAAGTACACATTCAGTTCTCTTAGTCTCTCCTCGTAGGGCTTTGATGCAGTCCCTGCACCATTTTGGTTGCCCGCCTCTGTACTGCCTCCACCCTGTCCCTGTCCTTCAAGAGGTGGGGCCTCCAGTACTGGACACAGTACTTGAGGTGTGGTCTTACCAGTGACCTATACAGGGGCAATACTACCTCCTTCTTCCTACTGGTTATACCTCTCCCTATGCGTCCCAGCATTCTACTAGCCTTTCCCACTGCCTTTTCCCCTCTGCTTGTCTACCTTCAGGTCATCAGAAATGGTTAATCCCATGTCCCTTTCCTGTTTGGTGGTTGCCAGTACTTCCCCTGCCAATTGGTACATAGTCCCTGGGTTTCTGTGCCCCAAGTGCATGATTTTGTACTTTTTAGCACTGAAACCATGCTGCCAAACACTTAATCATTTTCTAACTTCACCAATGAAACCCTCGGTGACTCTATACCAAGGGCTACTACCCCGCCTGCCTTTCTAACAACAGGTTGAGGGCCCTGGGTTCGTAACTACCTAGTATGGGTGAGCCCCTACCAGTAGTAGTACTAAGATTATGGTGCCTCCACCCAGAGTAATTCTTGCGTGGGTAACTATCACAGTAGGTACTGCCCTCTGCGAAGCTAGTACCACCCACAGTCCCACCTAGTGACCTTTCACAAGTACCTGAACAGCTGCAGTGCTTAGCAATCAGTTTACACAGCAGTTTCCACATTAATGATATGCTCACGCTCGGCCCACTTACCAACAGGGTCTGGATCCCTGGCTTGCACTCTGTATTCCCCCTGTAAAAGACAGTTTCAATACCAGCATGGACTGTAAAAGCATTTAGCATATACCTTATCACTGTAAGTCAGATAATAATATGCTCATGGGCCAGATTTAAGCGTGAAATCAGATTTATTGGTTACCCATTATTCTGATATGTTTTTGACCTTTTTTGGTTAAGTTAATAATCTAATTTTGTTACCTTTGTGACTACCCTGAGCCCCTCTCTCCTCAGCAGTTGCTGCTCTCTCTTCTCATACTGTCTCAACATTCTATGTGTAACCCCCCCCCCCACAAATGGGGGTTCCTGAAAAGTTTTCCTCGAGCTTGTATAAAGGCTCAATGCCAGGCTGGTGTCCTGTGTTTTAACAGTTTAAATGTGATTGCCAGAGAGTGCCTGAATAGCCTCTGCGTGCTGTCTCTTTAAGAGCTGCCTGGATAGCAGTCATTATTAATCTGAGAGGGAGCTCTGTTGAAAGATGTAACTATTTGCTGAAAATCATTTAGAGTGATAATGATAATGTAGTTTGTCTAACTTGCCTTCTTTGCAGCAAGGACTGTTGTGTTTATCTCCACTATCTTGGTCCTGGACTGCCGAATTGGACCAATCAATACTGGTGGGACCTAAAATGGAGCCGGACTACAGGAGCTGTCTGGAGTTAAAATCTGTAGGAATTGTAGTTTTGGGCTTTTGGCACCTTTTTGCACCTGAAAGGGAGCCTTTGTTGTGACTGACAGACAGATCAGCCAACCAAACCTTTTGGATTCTGAGGAAAGTCCCAGGCTTGCTGGCAGTTGAGTCAGATCTAAGTTGGGAGCTGAAGAGGCAACAGCTTGAGACAGTCAAACAGCCGCCTGAGTAGTTTATGCGGAGAACTGTGGAAAGGTCTGAGTTGTGGCCTGCATGTCTGCCTGCTGCCCCTGAGAAGGAGAGAAGAGAATTATTTTGGACTAAATCCAAGTTTGTGAGAATGAAGTTAGCCATTGATTTTTTACCAGGCTCATACCTGAAGAAGACTGAAGATTTTGCTAAATGCGATCTGCCTGTCAGGATTTCCAGCTGCTTTTGATTCCCTGGTTTCTGCAGAGACTTTGCGATCGTGACCGGAGAGCGGTTTGCCTGGTACAGCAGAATTTCCTTATGTGTAAATGTGCTGTGTATTGAAAGTGGGTCGTGATTTGGTTCCCCACTGTGTAAACTGTGTTCTGCTTGCTGGAAGCTTTATCCAACCTAATTGGACTGAATCCGTGTTTATCTCCATTCGGCCTGGGCCATGCCACACTAGTCCTACCAGACTACCCCACTGCACAGATAAAGCCACTGACGAGAGACCTGCCTGGGGATCAGACCCTGCTCCATGCCTGAACAGGAACGACACCTCGGCGAATCGTGTGGGCCCTGCTTCTCCTGGCACTCCAGATTAACCACCTGCGGTATCAATTTTCGTCCAGCCTGTGTCCAGTCTTGGGTATCGTGAGTAATCATCAGGGTAGCTCCCTGCAACAACAGTCTAGTCTAAAAATGTGTCATGTGATTGTCTTATTTTCTTTTCACGAAATGAGCCCTTCGGCTCTGGATTACAAATAGTGTGTGTAGTGCATGTTGTTTTCTTCCATAACAGGGCCCCAACCATCTGCAACATTCCTAGCTAGCCCACCATTCTCCATCTGAGTACCCAGAGTGTGTGACTGTTTATGGACCCTGAAGTGCATGTATAACTGTTGGATTGATACAGCCTTTAAGCAAATTAACCTGATTATGCCCCTCACTTGTTCAAGTCCCTTAAATAAATCAGACCTAACTCTTTTTGCATTTACCCTGACTGTGGTTCCAGTTTGTGCAAGAGTACTGTACTGCTGTTATTTGCTGTGTATAACCTTGTTTTACAGGGGGTCCCCAGGGCCGGGCCAGAGGAAAGCCCTGGTGGTAAGTGCAAACAGTGTAGGTACTTGTGTGGTGTATCAGGGGTATTGTGAAAGTGATTATTGTGTATTATTCTGGCCGCTAGTAAGGAATGAGCAGGGTTACAGTGTCCCGGAGGGCTATGCCCAGGTTAGCTTGACCACTACCAACCCTGACCTCCGGGTGGAGGCACCCATTTCAGAACTCAGGCCCCTTAACCTGCTACTAGCCAAACAGGCAGGGGTAGTAGCCCTTGGGATAACATCACCTAGGGGTTACATACTGTATGACATCACAAACACCTTTCCAGGCCATTCAGATGAACAGCAGGGAATGGGAGTTATTGATGTTATAGAATGTCTTGGAAATATGAAAATCAAGAGCTGGTGAGAAGAGTGAAACTATATGTAGATCTGAGGCAGCCCAAACCTAGATTTATTATTAAAAATCATCAAAACATATCAGAATACATAACTGTCATGGAAAGGAAGATGGAAAGGCAGTTAACTGTAAAAATCATTTCCTATCTCCTTTAAGGGGACATGAAGAAGGAGGGGGTGAGACTTTAGATAAATGATTACTGTACTGTATTTTGACAGGTTACCTTGCATGCAGTCAATTAGGTACCTGTATTCAACAGTCTAAGCAACTACTGGGTACCCAGAGTGATTAAATGGCATGCCTAAACGGTGCTGTGGGTTGTCCGGCATTGCAACTGTTGTTGGGGCCCTTCATGGAGAAAACAATGAAACATTGGCAATGCAAAGTAAATTAAATTATTTGTATCCGTGACCAGTTGGCCCAGTCTATTAAAACACCTTCACACTAGCTGAACCCAATCAGATAGTACAATAAAGAATTAAACACTTTTGTTGCATGAAACTACCCTGGTTGTACTTACTGTACCCACAGGATGGATGGAGACACTGGACAAATGAAGACCTTCTACTTGCAGTTGCTGCTCATGTGGACCTGGGCTGACACGACTCACCTCCACTTCATGGCATTTCCCCTGTAGGTGGCTGCAACCTGTTTTGACCAGCTGTGCACAGGCTGACTCCCCAAATCTGGTCTCTCGCCAAGATGGTACTGGCTTTGGTACAGGAACAGTCTGCTGGGGCCTCTGCGAGCATAGGCCCAGGTAAAGGAACTGGATTGGTGCAAAGTTCAGTTTAAGTGCTAGTGTAGCCTCCAGCTGGTAGGTAGATCGGGTACTGTGTGATACTGGCTCCCTCACTGGCAATAGGTGTGCTTGGATCACTGTCTCTTGAAATACATTAGGCCGCAGCATTTCAAGCTGAAGAAACATTAAACGTTCTTTTTTTCTTCAGTTTCTGGCCAGTTGCAATCTCAGCCGATTTGCTGAGCAACCCCTCCTGGACTGCAGGCTAGCTGTTCCTGAACTTGATCCCTTCTGGATCAAAAGGCAGTTCACAGGAGGCAATATAGGCCTCTCCAGTGCAGCAGGACACAGAGCCCACAGGCTCCTTTCTCCTCGATCTCTTGAGCTGGAGTCTCTAGATCTCACCAAAGTTTAAACAGTCCCTCTTAAATAAGGGGCAGAATCCAGTAAACTCGGTTGGCTGCCTAAGCTGTCAGTCACAGTCTCGGTTCCTTAAATGGTTGCATTTCAGGCACCAGAAATAGCCCCTTTATTATCTCCCAAAAGTCACTGCTATGTTCCACAAGTCTCTGGCTGAAATCCAGGCTTCCGAATGGCTAATAAGCAGATGATGACTGCTGTACACAGTCTTATACAAATTATGCAGTCCTTCAACTTTAAGGTTCTGGTGCAGCCAGGCAGTTTACTTTATTTATTTTAACCCCCCACAGTAATGTAGCCTCAACAATTTCCTTTCAAACGAGACCACTTTTAAGTGTTTGCTCCAAACACTTTGCTGTCCCTGCCACAAAAATACTGTTTCCCCAGGCAGAAGGCAGCATTCATGAATATTCATAATACTCATCTTTTATTCATGAGCCCCAATTTATGTCCTTACTCATACTCTTTGTTTAACCCCCAAAGTGGCTTCTCTGCCACATTATTTATTTATTTTATTTAGTTTTTGTTGACTGGGAAAGGAGGACTAGACAATTCTGCCTATTTTCAGCCTCATGCCAGGGGAGGGGGATACAGATGGATGCCAACTGACATTGAACCAGATTAAACTGTTAATCTGGTGCACCCTATTATATAGGTCACCTGTCCCCATTTACCTGGAGAGGGGCACTGGGACCATGGAAGACAACTTTGTTTGACTGCATCGGTGGTTGGAAAACATTAAAGCACCCCCGCGGCACATGCGCGAGTGCTGGCAGCATAGCAAACATGTCAGCAGCTCACGGTTACATTTTTAAGGCCAACGGGGCCAAAATAAGGCATTAGGCTGTCTGGGGAAAACCTGGGGAATCTCAAGGACTCGGGCTGTGGTGGTAAAGCACAGGGCTGTTTGGAGGATGCCAGAAGCAACGGGAGGAAAATGGGCAATTAAGGTAAGCCCCCGGGGGGGGGGGTTCACCAAATCATGCCTCATTTTAACCCCCAGTGTGTCCACCTGTTACAGATTTTTGTGTCATCTGCAAACAGGCAGACTTTCCCTTCTGGCCCTTCTGCAATGTTGCTTATAAAGACATTGGAAGAGGACCGGGCCTAGTACTGACCCCTGATGTACCCAGAGTCTCCTCATCGGGAGCTCCTCCAGGCTAGCCTTTTTTCTGCAGCTGTAAAAGGAAGGGAAGAGATTTTACTTTGCCCCTGAAGGGCTGGTCACGCGTCCTCTCTCCACTTCCTGAATCTCTGATCCGCCCTTGTGCTCTGACATACTGTGACGTCTTTATAGGTTGAGCGCAGAGGTGTGCTCCATTCACTTGAATGGGGTATCTTTTTCAAATGTAATTTCCTGATTGTAAATCAGATTTTGGTACTTACTGATGCCAGGGTTTAATTAACAAGAGGCAAACAGGACCTCAGTTTAACATCTCATCCAAAAGATGGCACCTCAGGAGTGCAGCACCCTCCTCATGCTGCACTACAGGATCAGTACTGGGATTTATGTTATTTTCCCCCTTGTGGGGCTAGAACTCACAACCTTCTGATCTTCCAGCCTCTGAGAAGAGTATGCAACCTGCTGAACCACTGACAAAGACAACACCTCAAGAGTGCAGCACTCCCCTCATCACTCCCCTCATGCTGCACTACAGCGTCAGCATTGGGATTTAACCCAAGCTCCTGGTGTAGGGATAGAACCCACTGCCTTCTGATCTTCCAGCCACAGAGGTAAGTGTGCAACCTGCTGAGCCACTGACACTAGGCTATATGCACACGGTAGCAGAATGCTGCATGCATCTGCTCTGAATCGGCCATAAGTACCCCAAGTTAATCACAGTTAAAACTTCATGTTTGGAAAGTTTGCCAGTTCTACAACCATTTAAACAGCACCAGAACAATTTGCCCTGCAGAGCTCTGTATGTCGGTGTTTGTTTACATGATGCTTGTTAAGGTACTGTACATTGATTGTTTACACAGTCAGTGTACCCAAAGATTGAATGTAATGCTGTTGAAATGTTCAAATTCATATACTCCAAAATCAACTGTGAATCTGCAACTAGTAATACTTAGTAAAGAACAACAGTGGGTGAAACATTTTTTAAATGCAGGGCAGTAAAGGCATGGAATTCATACCCTTTGAATGTGTCAGATGGGCAGCACTAAGGGTGTTTTAAAAATGATCTCAGAATGTATCTGCAAGATCTTGCTATTTGTAGTGGTTTTAAATGATGACTTAATGAAAAATGTTTTACTGTATGTTATGATGGAGTGTAATAATACAATATACTGTACTTATGTTATGTATACGATGTTGTATATTGTTTGAACCACCAGGTTACCTTTAAAGATAGGCACTCAATTACTGCCTAGAGATTACTCTCAAACAATGAAATCTAAACCTAAGGCTTTGCTCATTTAGCAGATTATTTAAAAGTTCACTAGGGGAAAGTAATCTGTTAGATTTATCTTTTAGCATTTTTTATTTAGCTCACTTGCAATGCTTGAAAGTGAAATAGTGTCACACTGGGGCGCTTCTCAGCTTGTCTCTCCATTACTGGGTCTGGTACCTACCTGTTCATTCCTTTTCGGCTATTTGAACTTTATTGCCATAGTATCATGGTGTTTCAGAGCTCTGCACTCTTCCCAGACTCTCCAGACTACTATTTTGGACATTGTCCAAGTTATGCTGCATAATAGCTCATCCTAATCGATTTTCTATACTATCGTAACTGTTTTATTTTGACAGACCCTCCCATATGATGTAACACAGGCTGAAAAGGATATTGTCCTATTGTGAAATTTCTTCAATTCATCCTATACTCTAAACCAAGATGTTTTATATGCCTTGTGTATTTTTAAAAATGAATAAAAATAAAATTAAAAAAGATTCTGATCTGTAACTCATGTTTGTAGATCCAGCACTTTTATTTCCCAGACCCCTGGCTCTAGTACACACATCCTCCAGCAACTGGTGCCTCCCCCCCCCTTCCCTTACTCCCTAAGTTTTGTTATTCCCCTTCTATTATTAGATGGGGAAGACTGGCAAGGCACCCCTGATTTAAGCTATCTGGAGTTATCCTTGTCACACCATTCCCCCCATCTTGTTTAAATTATTTGCAATGTGCTGTGCCCATCTTGTCCCCAGCATCCCCCCTTGATTTCTTTGATTGGGTGACAAGAACGGTGGACCAGGGTGAAGCAGTAGACATGGTGTATATGGAATTCAGTAAGGCGCTCGACTCCATTCCACATAGGAGACTAATAAACAAGTTGGAACACATTGAATATGGCATAAAATAGTCACCTGAGTTAGGAACTGGCACCAAGGGAGAACCCAGAGGCTCATGGTAAATGGCACTCTGTCAGACCAAGGTGGGGTAACCAGCGGAGACCCCAGGGACCAGTACTGGGCCCAATTCTATTTAACATATTCATCAGCGACATTGCCGATGGATTGAAGGGAAAAGTATGCCTGTTCGCAGATGACACCAAGCTCTGTAACAGAGTAGACATGCAAAAGGGGGCCACAGGAATGGACTCTGATCTAAAAAAGCTGGAAGAATGGTCAAAACAATGGCAGTTGAAATTCATCACCAAGAAGTGTAAAGTTATGCACCTGGTGAGAAAGAACCCGAGCAGGAAATATACCCTAGGAGGGGAACAACTGACAGATACTAAGGATGAAAGGGCTCTAGGAGTACTTATATCTGATGATTTAAAGACAACCAGGCAATGCAAAAAGGCAGCAGAGAAAGCTAACGGCATCCTTGGATGTATAGGTAGAGGTATCATGAGTAGAAAAAGCAAGGTGATAATCCTGCTGTACAGGTCCTTGGTGAGGCCGCACATTGAGTATTGCATCATGTTCTGGAGGCCACACCTCAAGAAAGACAAGGATTGTCTGGAGACCATTCAGAGGAGAGCTATGAATATAATTCATGGACTTCATCAAGAACCCTATGAGTCAAGACTCGACCATCTCAAGATGTACTCACTGGAAAGGAGGAGGGACAGGGGGAATATGATGGAGACATCCAAGTACCTCAAAGGAATTAACTCAGTACAAACTCAGGACCTTTTCAGAGAAAGCTCATCTACATGAACAAGGGGTACAGCATGTGCCTACAGCCGGGAAGTAGATTCAAAACCCACATCAGGAAGTTGTTCTTCACCAAAAGGGTGGTGGGGCCTTGGAACAGTCTGCTCCCAGAAGTCGTAGCAGCAAAGACAGTGAGAGAGTTCAAGCTAGCATGGAATAGGCACTGCGGAAACTTAGAAAGGAAAAAGACTGGGGGGTGATAGCCCACACAGGCAGACTAGATGGATCATACCATCCCCTTCTGCCAACACTTTCTTATGTTACATACGAACATACGAATGTGCCAGCAGAAACAGACCACCCAGTCTATCTAAGTCTGCTTGAGTGTGCAGCCAACACCCCTAGTTTGCAGCTGCCCCAATCCCTCCCCTTTGTCATCCCACTGCCACCCCCACCTCCCACCCTCACTCTCCCCTGTTGCCTGTCCAATGTTCTTTTGAAGCTGTTCACAGATTTACATGATACCACCCATTCTGGTAGGGCATTCCATTTTGCTACCACCTCTCTGTGAAATGTGTCTCCTCATTTCTTCTTAAATCTCCCCTCTATTCTTAGCCTGTGCCCTCTGGTGACCCTCCCCTCCTTAACTTAAAGACCCCATCTGCCCTATCCTTATTATTCCCTCAGATACTTGATATACACAGACACTCCCTTGACTTAATCTTCCTCCTATGGATCAAAGCATCTGACTTGGGGTGGAACTGGTTGGGTGGTCTGATCATTACACCGTGGGGTTTAGTTTAGCACCCCCACCCCGTAAGACCTACCCTGTGGAGGTGGTTCACGTCCCGCCTACGGGATATAATTTCTCATGGCCTAGAGGTGGTACTTGATCTCTCGACCTCTTGTTGGCAAGCAATGACCCAGAGACCGTGACGGCTTACAACTCAGCCGTCTCAGCGCTCTTGATTCCATTGCTCCAGTCCGTGTTTGCCCCCTCTCCCTTCACCCCAGGGTCTCCTTGGTTTGATAGAACTTTGAGGGAGATGCAGAGACTAGGACAAAGGTTAGAGCGATGCTGGCACAAGTCCGCCCTTGATGCTGACCACCTTAGATTGATGGACCATTATCAAGTCTATCAATCTGCAATCACCCGTAAGAAGGCAGAATTCCTGTCCGGGGAGATTGCGGCTGCTCAGAATTTACCAGTTCAGCTTTTCTGGACTGTGAACTGACTGTGCAACCCAGTCTGTCTACATGTTTGGAAAGCTTTTTCACAATTAGAGTGCAATGAGTTTGCTTGATTCTTTGCAATTAAGGTGGCTGACATCAGGGTGGTACTCCAGCCAGCACACTCTTTGGGTGTTGCTTTTGATCAGTATGGGGTCACTGTACCTCAGCCTTCCTGGAGTACCTTCAGTCGACTGGAGTTCATGGATGTCATGCGGATTATCCAGGGTGAGCACCCTACATGCTGTAGTTTGGACCCTGGACCAACCTCCCTAATTTTAGGTTGTATTGATGTCATCGGTCCAGTCCTTGCATGGATAGTCTGGTGCTCCTTGGAATCTGTAAAGTTTCTTAGCTCCTTGAAAGAGGCGGTGGTGACACCACTCTTGAAGAAAGCTACCTTGGACCCCAACTGCCTTGCAACCTACAGACCGATCTAACCTTCCCTTTTTAGGGAAGGTGATTGAGAAAGTAGTGGCAGCTCAGCTGGAAAACCATTTGTCCATCCATGACATCTATGAACAGCTTCAGTCCGGTTTTCGTAAGAGACATAGCACCGAGACAGCACTGGTTCGGGTGCTCAATGGTCTCCTGATGGCGAGAGATCGGAAGAACCCTACCATCTTGGTCCTTCTGGATCTCTCTCTTCAGCTTTTGACACCGTGGACCAAGGGGTGTTGATAGGACACCTGAGGCATATCTGTGGACTGTCAAGAACAGTCCTCAGGTGGTTTACATCTTTCCTCACGGGTAGAACAGAGTGGTGTCTGGGGTTTATTCTTCAGCCCCAACTCCGCTATCATGTGGGGTGCCTCTGGGTTCAGTGTTGTCACCCATGTTGTTCGAGGTGTACATGCTACCCCTCAGAGACACTGTAAGAAGGTATGGGCTGAGGTTTCACTGCTATGCAGATGATACCCACCTCTACCTTTCTTTTGCACCTGACCAGGATGGAGCTCTCTTGGTCTTTAATAACTTTCTGAAAGAAATCCAGGAGTGGATGGATTCCAGCTGGCTGAAGTTAAACTCGGAAAAAACTGAGGTATTGGTTGTGGACCCAGGTTGTCGGATAGGGGGGTAGGGAGTTAGTGCGCCCTCTGGAACATTTCTTGGTGATGTCTCATTCCCAACCTCTGAATGGTGCGTGGCCTGGGGATAATTTTTGATGATGGACTGACCCTGCATTCTCAGGTGTCGGCTGTGGACAAAATGTCCTTTTATCATCTTAGGAATATCGCCAGGATTAGGCATCTGGTTCCGTCTGACGACCTTCCTACTCTGGTCCACGCCTTTGTGTCTTCGTGCTTGGAATATTGCAATTCTCTCTACCTAGGGCTTTCTGGGGTAGAAATCTGTCGCTTGCAGCTGGTGCAGAATGCGGTGGCTCGGCTTCTGACAAGATCTGTTTGATCCTGTCATATTTCACCAAAGCTGCGCGAACTGCACTGGCTGTCAGTACAGTGGCGGATCACCTTTAAAGTCGGTTTACTGACTAACAAAGCCTTATGTGGACAGGGCCTGGACTATCTGAAAGAGCTCCTGGTTCCTTACTGCCCTGGTCGATCACTCCGCTCGGCCGATGAGGGGTTGCTAGAGATCCCAAGGGTGAATTTGAAATCATCTGGTGCAAGAGCCTTTACGTATGCAGCCCCCACCCTTTGGAATTCTCTACTCCATCTGTTGCAGGAGCGCGCAGCTGTGGAGGGATTTAAGCAGGGCTTAAAACCCTTTTTGTGGCACCAAGCCTTCTCAGCTAATTGACCAATTTGTTCTTCTGATTTATTGTTATTTGATTTTAATTGAACTGATGCTTGTATGATTTTGATTTCGTTTTATATTGTTAGGCGCCTTGGCATTAGATAAGGCGCCTTATAAATAAACTTATTATTATTATCATCATGTCCCCCTGTCCCTTCTATCCTCCAGGGTGTACATATTCTGGTCTTCCAGCCTGCTATCATGTCTCCCCTCCATTCCTCATATCATCTTCGTTGCCCTCCTCTGCACCCTCAGTAGCTTGATATCACGCTTTAGCCTTTTGTTTTGGCCTCCAAAACTGCACACAATAATCTAAATGGAGCCTTACCAGTGACTTGTACAGGGGCAAGATCACCTCTCTTTGCCTGGATGAAAACTCCCTCGCTATGCACCCCAGTATTTTGTTCGCTTTTGCAGCTGCTCTCCTGCACTGGGCAGTGTTGTTCATGATCCCTGTTATCATTACCCCTAGGTCCTTCTCCTCCTTACTGATCCCCAGCTTAACCCCCCCCCCCAGCCACGATTCTCTTGCTGGGTTCTTCACCCCAAAGTGCATAACCTTACACTTCTTTGCACTGATCCCCAGCTACCACCTCTCTGACCACTCCTCTAGCTTGCATAGGTCTCCCTGCAGCTGCTTCCATCCCTTCTCTCCATCCACCACTGCTTTGATTTTGGTGTCATCGGTGAACAGACTTACCTTGCTCACTACCCTGTGTGCAATGACTGATATGAAGAGCCCAAACAATACTGGCCCAAACACAGATCCCTGTGGCACCCCACTCGTCTTCAGCCTTGGAGTTGAGAGCTGCCCTCTCACCACCACCAGTTGCAGCCTGCCACTCAGCTAGCTTGTAATCCAGTTTATCATTTTTGCCCCTACCCCAGTTAGCTCCCCCCCAAACTGCCCATGAGGCACTAAATCGAAGGCCTTGCTGAAGTCCAAGTAAAGAACATGACCCTTATCCAGCTCACCTGACACCCAGTCATAATATTGTATGAGGTTGGTTTGACAAGACTTCCCTGAAACAAACCCCAGGCTGCCTCACATCCTAGAGGCCATTGTCCTCCAGGTATGATGCCAGTCTTTCCTTTAGTATCGTTTTCATGAGTTTGCACACTATGGAGGTGAGACTTACTGGACGATAATTACCCGGTTCATCCCTTGGCCTGCTCTTGTGTAATGATACTACATGTGCCATCCTCCAGTCCAGTGGCACACATCCCGACTCCAGTGAGGTGCTGTACAGATCTGCCAGTGGCATCGCCAACACCTCCACCATCTCCCTCAGCACTCTGGGGTGGATACCATCCAACCCTGGTGCCTTCTCTAGCTTCAGCGCCCTCAGTCCCTCTAGGACTCTATTTGCCTCAATTCTTCCATCTGTCGCATCCTCTTCCCAGTCCCCACCCTCCCAGCCCATGCTGTAGCGGTCCCCTTTTCTTCTGTGAACACTGAGAAAAAGTATTCATTCAGTGCTTCTGCCTGCTCCTCCCCCTTTTCCGTCCACTCCCCACCCCTTTTTATCCTCACTATTGTCTCTATGCACTTCCTTTGCTCCCTGATGTATCTGAAAAAGTCTTTTTCCCCCTCACTACTTCCCTGTGCTAATCTCAGCTCCCTCTGGGCCTTGGCTTCTCTCACTTTTCTGGTCACCTCCCTGAACCATCTTGCATCTTCCTCCCTATCCACTTCCTTCCCCATCCTCCTAAACCTCTGGTATGCCACTCGTTTTGCCCTCACCACCTCCACAACCTCGCTGTTCAACCAGCATGGTTTTCTTGCTCTGCTCCTCTTACTCTGTGCCTTGGTTCAGGCTTCTGTTGCCTCTGTAACCCCCCGTTTAATAATATCCAATTTCTGCTCCATGTCCACCTCCTGCCTTATGCCCTCCAGTTTCCCTTTCAGTACTTCCTGCATCCTCCCAAAGTCCACCCCCCTGAAGTTTACCACCCGGGTAACTGATTTCTCTGGCTCCCTACACATCGTGATATTAAGCCACACCGTTTGGTGATCACTGTCGGCTAGTGGGTCCTCTACCTTTATTTCTCTCACTGCTTCCCCATTCGACAATACCAGATCTAAAGTGTTCTTTAGCCTAGTAAGTACAGTAACCAACTGTGTCAGGAGACCCTCCTGGATTGCGTCAAGGAGCACTTGCTCCCTAGAACTGGAGATCACCAGAATGCTCAGCTCAGCCCCCAGCAAGTTGAAATCCCCCATGCTGACCACCTTCCCTTTTCTATATACCTTTCTGATTTGTCCCGCTAACTCCCTGTCAAGCTCCTCAGACTGGGATGGCAGCCTGTATACCACCCCAAACCTCAATTTCCTACCCTTTGAGTCTAGGAGCAGCAGCCAGATTGCCTCTGTTCTCCTTTCTTCTCCCTCGTCCCTTGTGCATTTGATCCCTCCCTCACATAGACCCACCCCACCCCCCTCCCTCCTTACAGTCCTTCCTATATAATTTGTATCCTGGGATTGCCAGATCCCAGTCCTGGTCTCAGTTGCCCACATTTCTGTGACAGCTGCAATATCCACCCTCCACACTGCTAAGGTGCCTGTAGCTCAACGGATTTGTTTCCTAGGCTTCTTGCATTCAATGAAACCGCCCTCCATAATGCCCCCTTCCCTTCACTAGCCTCCATCTCTTCCCTTCTACTCCCCCTTTTTGGCTGCCCCAAGTCCTTCCCTGCTAGCCTGGGGGGTAGGCTGTGACTCCACTCTATCAGATCCCTGCCTACCTGCTGTCCACTTGCTTCCCCATCCTCCTAAACCTCTGGTGTGCCACTCGTTTTGCCCTCACCACCTTATGTATATCCTTATGTTCTTCTCATTAGAATGAAGAACACTTTTTTTGAACAGCCTTGTGTCCCTCCAGGTCAATCCCAAGTCCCCTAGGAATGGAGATCCCCCCCCCACACCACCCCTACAGTCAAGCAATATAGAAAACATGGAATTGTTCCCCTCTTTCAGGATAGGCCATGGTAGTATTTCTGAGAAAGTTACTTTCCCTGCTCTTTCATCAGCTAATTTCCCCAGAGCACAGAAGTCTGCCTTTACCTGTTTTATACTCCTCTTGCTCAAATCATTTGTACCCACATGAATAATTAGATGTGGCTGTCCCTCCTCTCTCCAGTGAGTTCTACCACCTTGCATATTTGTCTTTCTGATGTTGCCCGAGGGGAACAGTATATCACCTCTCTACCATTAGGTGCTAGTTCCACTTCCTCCCCATGCTCCTTACTATAGGGTACCCCACTGCATAAACCTTTTTCTCACCTCTTTTTGGAGCTGATTCCCCTCCAGCATACTCCCTGGTATTACCTTCCTGCTAGGCATACTGTCTAATTTTCAGTTGTGAATGTCACCTGGGATTCCTCCAGTCTCAATAGGGTGATTCTATGGCTTGTGTATGATAGGGGTGCTCGATTCTCTGAATCTGTTCCATTTAAAACATTCAGAATTTGGAGTGCCATTGATGCAGCGGTAGCTCCCAATGACAGTGACCCGGGTTGGAAGTGAGCCCGAGTCACTGGAGGCTGGCCGGGAGGGAGGCAATTGAGACCTAGAGGATGCTCTCCTCCTCCTCTGGGAAGAGGTTCATGTGCCTGCTGCAGTACTGCCACCTTGGTTACCAGAGGTGTCAGGGTAAGCAGAACTGCAATGGGTGGGCAGGCACCTCCTAACTGGGGATGTCAGGACGAAAATGTGCTAATTTTCACTCCAGTCCTAGCCCATGAGGGTACCAAGGGGAGGAACAAGGAAAATCCCCCCATAGAATGAAGCTGCCTCTCCTGAGCCCTGCACCTGCTCACTGGGATCCCAACCTACCCTGAGCTAAACACCTCCAGGGTTTGGGGAACCTGGGAGGGGCTCCACACAGGGGATAAAACTGTGGGGCACTGCAGGGTCAGAAGGTAAGTCCCATAGTCAGTGGTGTGACAGAGATGAGGAAGAGGAGGTTGACAGGGCAAGCTGGGTGTCAAAGGGGCATAAAGTATAGTTAATTTAAAAAAAAATTGAATTTGAGCCATTCCAGGTCTGATACTAGCCTGCTTCCAATTAAGGTATTAGAGCAGAATTAAAGATAGAATCAGAAGTTATGAATCGACATCCTAATACTGTCTGGATTATCAAACCTTCCTGCCTTCTGGCAGGTACAAAAGATGCAAATGCAGGAAAATCTGTTTTAAAAAAACACATGCTGCCACATCAGTTACTTTCACAACCTACCTCACTTGTTGTAATCTTGCTTCCTCCCTTCATAATAAATAAACTGCCTGTTATATTAACTTGCCATTAGTGTCCCTGGATATTAGTTGTCCATTCGTTTCCCTAAGAGAACCCCCAACCTTTTGTCTGCTTGATGTCTGCCTGATAGGAGTCCATGGTAATTAGTGGATGGCTGCTGTGCTGCTTTTGGCTGGCACGTCTTGCGGCCTCACTGGCAAGTGGCAACCACAGTCTCTCCACTCCAGCAAGTGGCAAGTCGGTGACCATAAATCTCTCCCTTTCATGATGCTGCTGCGGTGGATCTGTGTTGTTTTTAGTGTTGAGTAGTCCCCAGGCCAGTCAGTGATTGCCAAATAAAGGGATCCCACAAACTATGACAGAGTAGACCAAAACCGCTGGCCACCAGTCAGCATAGGGAGTACACGCTCCATCCTCCATCCATCCCCATGCTGCTGGCTCACTCACATTGATGTACTCTCGTGATGCCGTGCCTGAGCAGGTACGCCCCAGCCTAGACACACTTCTTCTGAGGCATGTGGCTCAATAAATCCAAGGTAAACTGAAGGCAGGACACCTCCACTTCTCAAATATCCCAGGGTGAATAAGGGAAGGAACAAATCATTGCTCAACATACCTGTGGCCGCCACTCCTGAGGAGAAGAAACTGAGAGGATGGTCGAGCCAGCAACAAGTCAGACCCAGCGTGGGTCAGAGGGGAGAGAAAGCAGAGAGAGACTCCCTAAGACCCTGCTGGCTTAATGAAATCCCTGAGTCTGGACACATGGTGGACACTGAGTGGAGTGGACAAAGACAGTGAGTGGTGCTACAACCTGCTTGAACTCAGTTGGGAGGATCCCAAGGCTTTCTCTGAAATTCTGCAGTGAAGCTATGTGTAGGACAGAAAAATTTGATGTATTGTGTTTGTGCTGGCTTTCTGGGTGGGAGAGCAATTTAACAAACATACAAAACTGGATTCTGATTCCAGAACAGCATCCGAGTGCTTTTTTCAGAACTCAGATTTTTGGACCTTTGTACGGAAATTCCGAATTCCAGAAAAAGGGCCAAAATCCGAGCTATGGATTATGAGCAACCCTAGTGTATATCACTGGTTCCGCATGCTTTGATTCCCTTCCACCCTCCTACCCTTCCTTCCGTCTTTCCACCCCCACATAGTCCATCTTCCTTCTCGACTTGTGTGGGTCTTGGAGAGGGCTCAACAACTGTTCCCTATGTGCCCCAGCAGCTGCATCCTTTAGTGAACATATTTCAGCCTTTGTGACTTTCGGCTCCACCCACTCTTCCCAGAACCTCCTTCAACTGAGACATTGGCCAAATTCACTAAGCACCTTTTGGATACTCCACTCCAGACTCCCTGCATTCCCTTTCATATACCACCAAAGTGCCCCCTCCCGCATTTTATGTGGTTATAGATCTGAATGTATCTATGTATATGTAGGTTAGAATAACTATTTGGATTTCTATTGTCTCTCCTGATCATCTGCCTATTTATAATGCACTTGCTGCAGCACACTAGGTATGATTTTATTACAACAGTTAAATGATGCTGTTTGTTTTTCACTGTTTGCCTCAACGGATTGCTGACCCTACCTTCCTCTCTTTGGTCCTGTCTCCACACTTTACCGCATACATTTGTTCCACTGTTATATTCTACCCCTCTTATCAGCTCCTTCTCAGTACTTCCATGGTTTTACTCCGGACTCCTAGTGCTCTGCAGCAGCATTTTCTGATTTCTGCAGCAGGGCTCCTAGGCTTCTGTGGCAGCATTTTCTGATTTCTGCAGCATGATTTATTCATTTCTATGTCAGAATGCAGTCCTGTCACTGGCTAAAATATGATGTGGTGTCATTGATGACATCACGTGCCAAGCATAGAGGAGGGGTTTCAGGATAAACAAGATGGGGAAGGGAATCTGGCACTATGCAAAAACTGTATATTTGAATGAGAATTCACAAAAATCAATGCATTATGTGGCACTAAATGTATTCTGTGCCATGATGCAAATTCTGTGGAAAATTTCACAACTGCAGAATTGCAGAATTCCAGAGGCCTTGGTTTTTACTGCACACACCAGAATTCTCTGCTGTCCTGCAGCCTTCCTGTGGAAGTCCTTGCAGATGTCCCTTATCAGACAGCACACTCCTGCTTTGTGGCGCTCATACTTCAGGTTTCGCTTTTGCAGGGGTCTCTTGGCCCAATGGGATAGATATACCAGACTGCTTCCACTCAACTGGTCAGAACCTCCTAAAACCCTCTCTCACACAGCCCTTCACTGCTTCCCTCCCTATGTGCACAGAACTTAAATTTCAAATTGGCCTGGAACAGTTTATCTGATGTGTTGTTGTTGTTGCTTTTAAAATCACTGCCTCAGGCTGCAGACACAACCCCCCCAGTTGCCAGGGCCAGATTAAGGCAAAGGCCAACAAAACCTCCTGCCCCCCAGGGGCCCCCCAGCCCTGAGTGGATCATCATGGGTATAGAAATTAGACTCACCCAGTCTAACTTGTAATCATTCCTGTCTGGGACACTTCAGCCTATTATCAGTTACAGAGCACTACTGTTAAGCACCTATTGATACATCATTGCATCAAAGGGACCACCCAGTTTATGGCATTCAAACTAATAATGCCAGAGGGATCAGTACTACTGACTGACTGACTTTACCGACAAACGATTGATCGCCTTCATTTGACCGTCTATCATTGCACCGACTACCAGATCTCATAACACCGACAAGAGTCGGTCAAACGGAAAAACAGAGCAGACCAGAGCGGAGCAAACCATTAAAAACTGCAGACTGAAAGCAAACATCAGTTGAGAAACTGCAGTAAATTCGAGTGCAACAGAGCCAATGCAGATTAAGACTGAAACCAGACAAAATGACATGATAATTTACCATAGCAGCACCGCTCTGCCGGTGATATTCGGCCAAGTAAAGGACTAGTAAACTAAATTAGAAAGTAATTTTGGCAATTGCGATCGTAGCAGCTTAGTGCCCACTCTTTCATGGAGGCAACCACCTCTGCAACAGAAGCCTCAGTGGCACCAGGCGAATGCACTGTTCTGTGTTACTTCGCAGATAATGGTGTCCCCTGACTTTCACTCTGCTGGCATGGTTATGTCACCCTCTTCTACATTTTTGGCATCACCAGTAGAATAAATCACTCATCTGATGTTCCTTTACCCATGCTGTATTTGGGTTCGCTGTATTAGAATTCGCTGTATTAAGTGTCGCTGCATTCACCAAGCTGAATTAGGAGTCTCTGTATTGACCTAGCTGTATTAGGTGTCGCCCTACTGACCTCGCTGTATTAGAGTTCGATGTATTAGGTGTCGCTGTATTGACCTCGCTGTATTGGGAGTCGCTTTATTGACCTCGCTGTATTAGAGTTCGCTGTAATACAACGAGGGTCAATTCAGCGACACCTAATACACCGAGGTCAATGCAACGACATCTAACACAGCGAGGTCAATGCAGCGACACCTAATACACCGAGGTCAATACAGCGACACCTATTAGAAAGTAATTTTGGCAATTGTGATCTTAGCAGCTTAGTGCCCACTCTTTCATGGAGGCAGCCACGTCTGCAACATAAGCCTCGGTGGCATCAGGCGAATGCACTGTTCTGTGTTACTTTGCAGGTAATGGTGTCCCCTGACTTTCACTCTGCTGGCATGGTTATGTCACCCACTTCTACATTTTTGGCAGCACCAGTAGAATAAATCACCCATCTGATGTTCCTTTACCCATGTTGTATTGGGGTTCGCTGTATTAGAGTTCGCTGTATTGACCTGGCTATTAGGTGTCGCTGTATTGACCTAGCTGGAATAGCAGTCGCTGTATTGACCTCGGTGTATTAGGTGTCGCCCTACTGACCTCTCTGTATTAGAGTTCGCTGTATTAGGTGTCGCTGAATTGATCTCGCTGGATTAGGAGTCGCTTGATTGACCTCGCTGTATTAGAGTTCGCTGTAATACACCGAGGTCAATTCAACGACACCTAACACAGCGAGGTCAATGCAGCGACACCTATTAGAAAGTAATTTTGGCAATTGTGATCTTAGCAGCTTAGTGCCCACTCTTTCATGGAGGCAGCCACGTCTGCAACAGAAGCCTCAGTGGCATCAGGCGAATGCACTGTTCTGTGTTACTTTGCAGATAATGGTGTCCCCTGACTTTCACTCTGCTGGCATGGTTATGTCACCCTCTTCTACATTTTTGGCAGCACCAGTAGAATAAATCACCCATCTGATGTTCCTTTACCCATGCTGTATGGGGTTCGCTGTATTAGAGTTCGCTGTATTGACCTCGCTATTAGGTGTCACTGTATTGACCTAGCTGTAATAGGAGTCGCTGTGTTGACATCGGTGTATTAGGTGTCGCCCTACTGACCTCGCTGTATTAGAGTTCGCTGTATTAGGTGTCGCTGAATTGATCTCGCTGGATTAGGAGTCGCTTGATTGACCTCGCTGTATTAGAGTTCGCTGTAATACAGCGAGGGTCAATTCAGCGACACCTAATGCACCGAAGTCAATACAACGACACCTAACACAGCGAGGTCAATGCAGCGACACTTAATACACCGAGGACAATACAACGACATCTAACACAGCGAGGTCAATGCAGCGACACCTAATACACCGAGGTCAAAACAACGACACCTAATTCAGCAAGGTCAATACAACGACACCTAACACAGCGAGGGTGAATACAGCGACACCTATTAGAAAGTAATTTTGGCAATTGTGATCTTAGCAGCTTAGTGCCCACTCTTTCATGGAGGCAGCCACGTCTGCAACAGAAGACTCAGTGGCATCAGGCGAATGCACTGTTCTGTGTTACTTTGCAGATAATGGTGTCCCCTGACTTTCACTCTGCTGGCATGGTTATGTCACCCTCTTCTACATTTTTGGCAGCACCAGTAGAATAAATCACCCATCTGATGTTCCTTTACCCATGCTGTATTGGGGTTCGCTGTATTAGAGTTCGCTGTATTGACCTCGCTATTAGGTGTCCCTGTATTGACCTAGCTGTAATAGGAGTCGCTGTATTGACATCGGTGTATTAGGTGTCGCCCTACTGACCTCGCTGTATTAGAGTTCGCTGTAGTAGGTGTCGCTGAATTGATCTCGCTGGATTAGGAGTCGCTTGATTGACCTCGCTGTATTAGAGTTCGCTGTAATACAGCGAGGGTCAATTCAGCGACACCTAATGCACCGAGGTCAATACAACGACACCTAACACAGCGAGATCAATGCAGCGACACTTAATACACCGAGGACAATACAACGACATCTAACACAGCGAGGTCAATGCAGCGACACCTAATACACCGAGGTCAATACAACGACACCTAATTCAGCAAGGTCAATACAACGACACCTAACACAGCGAGGGTGAATACAGCGACACCTATTAGAAAGTAATTTTGGCAATTGTGATCTTAGCAGCTTAGTGCCCACTCTTTCATGGAGGCAGCCACGTCTGCAACAGAAGACTCAGTGGCATCAGGCGAATGCACTGTTCTGTGTTACTTTGCAGATAATGGTGTCCCCTGACTTTCACTCTGCTGGCATGGTTATGTCACCCTCTTCTACATTTTTGGCAGCACCAGTAGAATAAATCACCCATCTGATGTTCCTTTACCCATGCTGTATTGGGGTTCGCTGTGTTAGAGTTCGCTGTATTGACCTCGCTATTATGTGTCACTGTATTGACCTAGCTGTAATAGGAGTCGCTGTATTGACCTCGGTGTATTAGGTGTCGCCCTACTGACCTCGCTGTATTAGAGTTCGCTGTATTAGGTGTCGCTGAATTGATCGCGCTGGATTAGGAGTCGCTTGATTGACCTCGCTGTATTAGAGTTCGCTGTAATACAGCGAGGGTCAATTCAGCAACACCTAATACATCGAGGTCAATACAACGACACCTAATACACCGAGGTCAATACAACGACACCTAATTCAGCGAGGTCAATACAACGACACCTAACACAGCCAGGTCAATACAGCGACACCTAATTCAGTGAGGCCAATACAGCGACACATGGGGGGCGAGGTCAATTGAATGAAGTATCCACCAACGGAAGCTTATCATGATTGCCCTCTGAGACGGAACCAAGAAAAGAGATGAACCCTGCAACTTTGGCCGCTGTAAAATAAATAAATAAATAGTGACTGCAAGCTGCATAGTATCTGCCACAATGGGGGCATGAACAAAGCCTCTACCACACCACCACCGGATAATTGGGTACAGGGCTCAACCTCGGAAGCTGCCATTGCATTGGTCACTATGGTAGCATTATTGCCTAACACCAGTCACTGCCATTCATCTTCTATGCATTAGCCTCATACTGGTGTTGCTACTATGCCCAAAGACTAATTTGGCATTCCGATCACTTGAGGTTGCCCTTACGTCTTTTTACAGCAACGCTGAGATGCAATGTGACGCACAGCACACTTCTAATCCTGTGTTGCAAAGTTTGTGTGCACTGATATTCAAGCATTTGTATGATTTGTCAGGTTGTCAATTGCCAGCTAGGTCTGCCGATGTTGTGCACTTTGGCTATGCATGTTCACTCGGTGATGAGTGGTAAGTGTGCGCAAAAGATTTTGGTGAAATTCTACTTTCCTGATAAAACCCAGAATGCATCTATTTGTCCGCTTTGTCACATTGTCAGTTTAACGGGTGCGAGAGGGGAAATTGTTTATGGCATAGTAAGGCTGTCGCTATACTGATAATGCGGGTTTTCGTCATTCAGTACAATGGGTGCAGAAGTCCAATTATGACAGGCAAAGAAAGTTGGTAATGCGAGAGTCGGCGAATGTTACCATACCCATACGAGACAGTGACCAATGGGGTGCCACAGGGCTCAGTACTGGGACCCGTTTTCTTCAATGTCTTCATAAATGACAGTGCAGAAAAACAGGAAGGGAAGGGAAGGTATGCCTTTTTGTAAATGATGCAAAAATCTATATAGGGTGGGCTCTCATGAGGGAGTGCAGAGAATGTGCAGGGACACTCGAGGAATGGTCAAGATCAGGGCAGTTGGGGTTCAGTGCCAAAAAGTGCAAAATAATGTGTAACCCCTCCTCCAGAGAGGGGTCTACCTAGACTTCTGTTTGCACCACCCCTGCCTGCCAATTTTCTTGCTTGCTCTGGCCCCAGGACTGCAACTGTAAATGGAGACCAGAGGGGCTACAGGAGGGACTGCATATTCACACAGGAAATGTGGGCATGTTCAAGCAGTCACGCAGCTCTTGACCATGAAGTTTGAATGTTTCCTAGGAGCTGGAGGCGCTCGTCTGCCACGGTCAGAAATGCTGCATTGGTGGCCTGCACAGCACCTCTAGTTTGTTCTGGCGTATGGCTCCAGGGACACCAGTGGCACTAGGAGGGGGGAGAAAAGAAAAGAGATGAACCCTGCAACTTTGGCACATTCTGCCTTTAAGAAATAGTGACTGCAAGCTGCATAGTATCTGCCTACAATGGGGAGCATGGACAAAGCCTCTACCACACCACCACCACCGGATAATTGGGTACAGGTGTGCCTACAACTCCATGAAGCCAGTAAAAGAAAAAGCAAGATGGTTGCCCCATAAAAACTATTTGCAGTGAGGACAGCAACCATTTTGATGACCCTGACCAATCGGCAGTCAGGGATCTCGGCAGCTGAGCACCCCAGACAACTGTGGGGATGGAGGCAGTAAGGACACTCCCCATATAGATTGCCATTTTTTGTTTTGAGCCAGTCAGAGGGCAGGAAACGGTAGAAGAACTGATGGACAGCCCTACATGTCCAATGAGACACTGGATGGAGGCTATCAAGGAGCTAGGGGCAGTCTGAGGAGGACCCAGAGGTGTTCAGATCAGCTGCTGGTGAGAGAAGGTGAGGGGTCTAGTCAGGTCAAACTTCCTGTGAGCCTTCTCCACGGTTCAATCAGAGAAATCCCTTGTGAACTTATTCCTGGGATCACCCAAACTGGAGACAGTTGCAGACTAGCTCTTGTGTGGAAGGAATTACTGAGAGTGTGAACCTGTGGGCTTTCCAAAGCTGTACCAAGACAGACACCTGTGTTCTGCCCAGCCTGCTTTGGTGCCAGGTACGGGGCTTACTAGCCCTTACCCAGTGGGTTGGATGGGGCAATAGGGAGTCACAGGGCACATGGCTGAGTTCAAGTGTACTCTTGATCCCGTGGGGAGTCATACCATGGGGTTGTTCCTGGGGTCTGGGCTTGGGAACTGGGAAGTGCTGCATAGTGCTCCTGCATCCAGAGAGGTGTGAGCCAGAAGGGCTGTATCCAGAGAGGTGTGAGCCAGAAGGGCTGTATCCAGAGAGGTGTGAGCCAGAAGGGCTATGTTGCAGTGGCATATTTGAAAGTCTGAAGCTCCTGATCGTGGCTAGACCTGTTGCTGTTTGCTGTTCCCTGCCTCATCTGAACTGCTGTATCCATGGGTTACATGGGTGCTGGCACTGCTGGCTGGGCCTCTGTATCTGTTCAACTTTGGATACAGTTTTGGGGTTTCAAGTCTTCTTATTTGGAATGTTACTTTTTTGTTTTAATTGTGCTCGTACGCTATGGCCTGTTGGGGGGGTTAAATGGCAAGCTTGCTAACTTCTCTTAAGTGCACCACTGATAGAACCCGGGCAACGTAGCTATCAGGCCTGCACCAGAACTGCTATTGTAACTCCTGGATACCCAGAGTTGAATTTAATTGTGTCATGTTTGAATCTGTGGGTTTATTATTGGTACCAGTTAAAGAGTTTATTGCACCCTGTGTCTGTGTGCAGGTGTGTCTTCCAACTGTGTGGGGTTTTAGAGAATAAAGTGACTCACATTTACAGTGGGACTAATATATGAGGGAGGTGTTTAAGGTGACTTGCAGCTAGTTAACTTCTCCTTCTTTTCCAGCTGCCAGGCCTGTGTTCCAAAATAAAAGAATTGCATCCCTGTGTGTGCCGTCAGTCTGTATGCTCTAATTGAAGGGTTTATGGGTGAAAGTAATAACTGTTGTTGTCCTCAGGAGGTGGTTCAGTCTAGTGTAGGGAGGTGGATAGGTGCTGTGTCCCAGAGGGTGGCTACTGCACACATCTAGCCCACTATATTCTCTCTGGTGGAAGCACCAGGCTACTTAGTATCTGTTCTGGGACAAACCCCCACCACAGGAGAAAGAATAAACCCAAACCCAAACAAAGAATGAACCCAAACAGTCACCAGACAGGGGTGGGAACCTGGTCACTGCACCATGGGGGTCGCATACACCCAGGGCAGAGGAACCCAGGAGCTGAGTATAGGAGGGGAGGTACTGACAGTCATTAAGCCAAAGGACCATGAGGTTATCATTTATTTATTTATTCACTATTTAAACTCTGGTAACTGGGAAAGGCACACTGGGGCTCGTTTCCAGGTCCAACCTGGGGATGCGGGATTATAATACAGAGGGGGAGAACAGACACAACAATTATCACAAAGTCAAGCCATTTGCCCCCCCCCACTGTCTCTCCCACCCTCCTCCCGACCAGTTAAGCAGCAGTGCCTGCATACACTACATACCCCGGCCACCCTCCCTCCAGCATTTCCCCTGCACGTGATTTCCCCATGACTCACCTACCAAAACCATTTGTGGGCCGTACTATCCTTCTGCCCTCCTTCCGCCTAGGTTCAGATAGCCCTACATTCCACTGCGCTCATGCAGCTTTCACCTACCCCTCCCATAAGCCCCTGTGGGCTCGAGCCCCAACCAAATTAGATCACTCTCCTACTTTTGCTATCTGGGAATGTAGAGCCACATCCTGGACCTTTCTCCCCCCATGATCCAGCCACCGCCCCACCCTTTCAACTTCCCAGAGGTCTGAAATTGGTGTACCTGAACATATGCAATTCCTACCCAAATTACCGCTGCTGCGACCAACTGTACTCTCACTTTGAACTGATGTCCTGATTATTTCTGAGTCCTGGTTAAAGCCCCACAACAAAGACTCTGAAATTGCCATCGAAGGATACTTTCTCATCCATCACGATCAGCCAGGTGGCAAAAGAGGTGGCAGCATTGCCAGTTTGATGTCATGTATTTTTTTCATACACCCTCAGTGTGTGATGACCACATAAACCTCTTGAACTTCACTCTCGAGGTTTAGGGGTCATCACACACCTCCAGTGTGTCAAAAAAAAAATCCATAACACACACTTACCTATCCATTATTCTCTATTTTATAATTGTTGTACTATTATTGTTATTATTGTTGCTCTCTATTATTTTTTGCACTGCCCACAGGACACATCTGGAATCGAGCGGTACTAAGCTCAGCATGCCTTCCTGGTAAAACTCTTAAATAAATAAATAAGCAAATGCAAACAGAGGGAGAGAACAGTAACTGCAGTTATAACAGAGCCAAGTGCTATGGAGTAAGAAAGGGATCAATATCAAACATGCAGTAACTACAGCAAATCATCAATACCAGGCAGGTTGGCAAATCAAATAATGTGTCAGAAGGAGGAGACTAGGCATTATAACTGATGACCTCAAAGTAGCAGGGCAGTGTGACAAAGCAGTGGGTAGGGCTAGTGGGATGCTGAGATGCACAAGGAGGAGTATCCACAATAGTAGGGGGAGGTGGTGCCGCCACTGTATCGCTCGCTGGTGAGATCCCACCTAGAGTATTGTGTCCAGTTCTGAAGGCTGCACCTCAGAAAGAACATAGACAGGGTGGAGGTAGTCTACTGGAAGGCAACTGAAACAGTGCAGATGTTACACCAAAAGCCCTGTGAGGAGAGACTGTCAGATCAACTGTGAATCTGCAACTAGTAATACTTAGCAAAGAACAACAGTGGGTGAAACATTTTTTAAATGCAGGGCAGTAAAGGCATGGAATTCATACCCTTTGAATGTGTCAGATGGGCAGCACTAAGGGTGTTTTAAAAATGATCTCAGAATGTATCTGCAAGATCTTGCTATTTGTAGTTGTTTTAAATGATGACTTAATGAAAAATGTTTTACTGTATGTTATGATGGAGTGTAATTATACAATATACTGTACTTATGTTATGTATACGATGTTGTATATTGTTTGAACCACCAGGTTACCTTTAAAAATAGGCACTCAATTACTGCCTAGAGATTACTCTCAAACAATGAAATCTAAACCTAAGGCTTTGCTCATTTAGCAGATTATTTAAAAGTTCACTAGGGGAAAGTAATCTGTTAGATTTATCTTTTAGCATTTTTTATTTAGCTCACTTGAAAGTGAAACTGGAGCGCTTCTCAGCTTGTCTCTCCATTACTGGGTCTGGTACCTACCTGTTCATTCCTTTTCGGTTATTTGAACTTTATTGCCATAGTATCATGGTGTTTCAGAGCTCTGCACTCTTCCCAGACTCTCCAGACTACTATTTTGGACATTGTCCAAGTTATGCTGCATAATAGCTCATCCTAATCGATTTTCTATACTATCGTAACTGTTTTATTTTGACAGACCCTCCCATATGATTTAACACAGAAAGAAAAGGATATTGTCCTATTGTGAAATTTCTTCAATTCATCCTATACTCTAAACCAAGATGTTTTATATGCCTTGTGTATTTTTAAAAATGAATAAAAATAAAATTAAAAAATATTCTGATCTGTAACTCGTGTTTGTAGATCCAGCATTTTTATTTCCCAGACCCCTGGCTCTAGTACACACATCCTCCAGCAACTGGTGCCTCCCCCCCTTCCCTTACTCCCTAAGTTTTGTTATTCCCCTTCTATTATTAGATGGGGAAGACTGGCAAGGCACCCCTGATTTAAGCTATCTGGAGTTATCCTTGTCACACCATTCCCCCCATCTTGTTTAAATTATTTGCAATGTGCAGTGCCCATCTTGTCCCCAGCATCCCCCCTTGATTTCTTTGATTGAGTGACAAGAACAGTGGACCAGGGTGGAGCAGTAGACATAGTGTATCTGGAATTCAGTAAGGCGCTCAACTCCATTCCACATAGGAGACTAATAAACAAGTTGGAACACATTGAATATGGCATAAAATAGTCACCTGGGTTAGGAACTGGCTCCAAGGGAGAACCCAGAGGGTCATGGTAAATGGCACTCTGTCAGACAAAGGTGGGGTAACCAGCGGAGACCCCAGGGACCAGTACTGGGCCCAATTCTATTTAACATATTCATCAGCGACATTGCCGATGGATTGAAGGGAAAAGTATGCCTGTTCGCAGATGACACCAAGCTCTGCAACAGAGTAGACATGCAAAAGGGGGCCACAGGAATGGACTCTGATCTAAAAAAGCTGGAAGAATGGTCAAAACAATGGCAGTTGAAATTCATCACCAAAAGTGTAAAGTTATGCACCTGGTGAGAAAGACCCGAGCAGGAAATATACCCTAGGGAGAACAACTGCAGATACTAAGGATGAGAAGGGCTCTGGGTACTCATATCTGATGATTTAAAGACAACCAGGCAATGCAAAAAGGCAGCAGAGAAAGCTAACGGCATCCTTGGATGTATAGGTAGAGGTATCATGAGTAGAAAAAGCAAGGTGATAATCCTGCTGTACAGGTCCTTGGTGAGGCCACACATTGAGTATTGCATCATGTTCTGGAGGCCACACCTCAAGAAAGACAGGGATTGTCTGGAGACCATTCAGAGGAGAGCTATGAATATAATTCATGGACTTCATCAAGAACCCTATGAGTCAAGACTCGACCATCTCAAGATGTACTCACTGGAAAGGAGGAGGGACAGGGGGAATATGATGGAGATACCAAATACCTCAAAGGAATTAACTCAGTACAAACTCAGGACCTTTTCAGAGAAAGCTCGTCTATATGAACAAGGGGGTACAGCATGTGCCTACAGCCGTGAAGTAGATTCAAAACCCACATCAGGAAGTTGTTCTTCACCAAAAGGGTGGTGGGGCCTTGGAACAGTCTGATCCCAGAAGTCATAGCAGCAAAGACAGTGAGAGAGTTCAAGCTAGCATGGAATAGGCACTGCGGAAACTTAGAAAAGAAAAAAGACTGGGGGGAGATAGCCCACACAGGCAGACTAGATGGATCATACCATCCCCTTCTGCCAACACTTTCTTATGTTACATACGAACATACGAATGTGCCAGCAGAAACAGACCACCCGGTCTATCTAAGTCTGCTCGAGTGTGCAGCCAACACCCCTAGTTTGCAGCTGCCCCAGCCCCCTCCCCTTTGTCATCCCACTGCCACCCCACCTCTCCCACCCTCACTCTCTCCTGTTGCCTGTCCAATGTTCTTTTGAATCTGTTCACAGATTTACATGATACCACCCATTCTGGTAGGGCATTCCATTTTGCTACCACCCTCTCTGTGAAATAGTGTCTCCTCATTTCTTTCTTAAATCTTCCCCCCTCTATTCTTAGCCTGTGCCCCTGGTGACCCTCCCCCTCCTTAACTTAAAGACCCCATCTGCCCTATCCTTACTGCTTCCCCTCAGATACTTGATATACACGGACACTCCCTTGACTTAATCTTCCTCCTATGGATCAAAGCATCTGACTTGGGGGTGGAACTGGTTGGGTAGTCTGATCATTACACCGTGGGGTTTAGTTTTAGCACCCCCACCCCCCCGAGGCCTACCCCTGTGGAGATGGTTAAGTACCGCCCTTTATGGGATATAATTTCTCATGGCCTAGCGGTGGTACTTGATCTCTCGTCCCTCTAGTTGGCAAGCAATGACCCAGAGACCCTCGTGACGGCTTACAACTCAGCCGTCTCAGCGGCTCTTGATTCCATTGCTCCAGTCCGTGTTTGCCCTCTCTCCCTTCACCCCAGGGGTCTCCTTGGTTTGACAGAACTTTGAGGGAGATGCGGAGACTAGGACAAAGGTTAGAGCGATGCTGGCACAAGTCCGCCCTTGATGCTGACCACCTTAGATTGATGGACCATTATCAAGTCTATCAATCTGCAATCACCTGTAGAGGCAGAATTCCTGTCCGGGAGATTGCGGCTGCTCAGAATTACCAGTTCAGCTTTTCTGGACTGTGAACTGACTGTGCAACCCAGTCTGTCTACATGTTTGGAAAGCTTTTTCACAATTAGAGTGCGATGAGTTTGCTTGATTCTTTGCAATTAAGGTGGCTGACATCAGGGTGGTACTCCAGCCATCACACTCTTTGGGTGTTGCTTTTGATCAGTATGGGGTCACTGTACCTCAGCCTTCCTGGAGTACCTTCAGTCAACTGGAGTTCATGGATGTCATGTGGATTATCCAGGGTGAGCACCCTACATGCTGTAGTTTGGACCCTGGACCAACCTCCCTAATTTTAGGTTGTATTGATGTCATCGGTCCAGTCCTTGCATGGATAGTCTGGTGCTCCTTGGAATCTGTAAAGTTTCCTAGCTCCTTGAACGGGGCGGTGGTGACACCACTCTTGAAGAAAGCTACCTTGGACCCCGACTGCCTTGCAAACTACAGACCGACCTCTAACCTTCCCTTTTTAGGGAAGGTGATTGAGAAAGTAGTGGCAGCTAAGCTGGAAAACCATTTGACCATCCATGACATCTATGAACAGCTTCAGTCCGGTTCTTGTAAGAGACATAGCACCGAGACAGCACTGGTTCAGGTGCTCAATGGTCTCCTGATGGTGAGAGATCGGAAGAACCATACCATCTTGGTCCTTCTGGATCTTTCTTGAGCTTTTGACACCGTGGACCATGGGGTGTTGATAGGACACCTGAGGCATATCTGTGGACTGTCAAGAACAGTCCTCAGGTGGTTTACATCTTTCCTCATGGGTAGAACACAGAGTGGTGTCTGGGTTTATTTTCAGCCCCAACTCTGCTATCATGTGGGTGCCTCTGGGTTCAGTGTTGTCACCCATGTTGTTCGGGGTGTATATGCTACCCCTCAGAGACATTGTAAGAAGGTATGGGCTGAGGTTTCACTACTATGCAGATGATACCCACCTCTACCTTTCTTTTGCACCTGACCAGGATGGAGCTCTCTTGATCTTTAATAACTTTCTGAAAGAAATCCAGGAGTGGATGGATTCCAGCTGGCTGAAGTTAAACTAGGAAAAAACTGAGGTATTGGTTGTGGACCCAGGTTGTCGGATAGGGGGGTCGGGAGTTAGTGCGCCCTCTGAAATATTTCTTGGTGATGTCTCATTCCCAACCTCTGAATGGTGCATGGCCTGGGGGTAATTTTTGATGATGGACTGACCCTGCATTCTCAGGTGTCGGCTGTCGTCAAAATGTCCTTTTATCATCTTAGGAATATCGCCAGGATTAGGCATCTGGTTCCGTCTGACGACCTTCCTACTCTGGTACACGCCTTTGTGTCTTCGTGCTTGGAATATTGCAACTCCCTCTACCTAGGGCTTTCTGGGGTAGAAATCTGTCGCTTGCAGCTGGTGCAGAATGCGGTGGCCCGACTTCTGACAGGATCTGTTTGATCCTGTCATATTTCACCAAAGCTGCGCGAACTGCACTGGCTGTCAGTACAGTGGCGGATCACCTTTAAAGTTGGTTTACTGACTTTCAAAGCCTTATGTGGACAGGACCTGGACTATCTGAAAGTGCTCCTGGTTCCTTACTGCCCTGGCCGATCACTCCGCTCGGCCGATGAGGGGTTGCTAGAGATCCCAAGGGTGAATTTGAAATCATCTGGTGCAAGAGCCTTTACGTATGCAGCCCTCACCCTTTGGAATTCTCTACTCCATCTGTTGCAGGAGCCCGCAGCTGTGGAGGGATTTAAACAGGGCTTAAAAACCTTTTTGTGGCACCAAGCCTTCTCAGCTAATTGACCGATTTGTTCTTCTGATTTATTATTATTTGATTTTAATTGAACTGATGCTTGTATGATTTTGATTTCTTTTTATATTGTTAGGCGCCTTGGCATTAGATAAGGCGCCTTATAAATAAACTTTTTATTAGTATTATTATTATTATCATCATGTCCCCCTGTCCCTTCTATCCTCCAGGGTGTACATATTCTGGTCTCCCAGCCTGCTATCATAGTCTCTCCCCTCCATTCCGCATATCATCTTGTTGCCCTCCTCTGCACCCTCTAGTAGCCTGACATCACGCTTTAGGTATGGCCTCCAAAACTGCACACAATGATCTAAATGGAGCCTTACCAGTGACTTGTACAGGGGCAAGATCACCTCTCTTTGCCTGGATGAAAACTCCCTCGCTATGCACCCCAGCATTTTGTTCGCTTTTGCAGCTGCTCTCCTGCACTGGTCAGTGTTGTTCATGATCCCTGTTATCATTACCCCTAGGTCCTTCTCCTCCTTACTGATCCCCAGCTTAACCCCCCCCCCAGCCACTATTCTCTCGCTGGGTTCTTCACCCCAAAGTGCATAACCTTACACTTCTTTGCACTGAGCCCCAGCTGCCACCTCTCTGACCACTCCTCTAGCTTGCATAGGTCTCCCTGCAGCTGCTTCCATCCCTTCTCTCCATCCACCACTGCTCTGATTTTGGTGTCATCAGTGAACAGACTTACCTTGCTCACTACCCTGTGTGCAATGTCTGATATGAAGAGCCCAAACAATACTGGCCCAAACACAGATCCCTGTGGCACCCCACTCGTCTTCAGCTTTGGAGTTGAGAGCTGCCCTCTCACCACCACCCGTTGCAGCCTGCCACTCAGCTAGCTTGTAATCCAGTTTATCATTTTTGCCCCACCCCAGTTAGCTTCCCCCCCAAACTGCCCATGAGGCACTAAATCGAAGGCCCTGCTGAAGTCCAAGTAAAGAACATGACCCTTATCCAGCTCACCTGTCACCCAGTCATAATATTGTATGAGGTTGGTTTGACAAGACTTCCCTGAAACAAACCCCATGCTGCCTCACATCCTAGAGGCCATTGTCCTCCACGTACGATGCCAGTCTTTCCTTTAGTATTGTTTTCATGAGTTTGCACACTATGGAGGTGAGACTTACTGGACGATAATTACCCGGTTCATCCCTTGGCCTGCTCTTGTGTAACGATACTACATGTGCCATCCTCCAGTCCAGTGGTACACATCCTGACTCCAGTGAGGTGCTGTGCAGATCTGCCAGTGGCATCGCCAACACCTCCACCATCTCCCTCAGCACCCTGGGGTGGATACCATCCGACCCTGGTGCCTTCTCTAGCTTCAGTGCCCTCAGTCACTCAAGGACTCTATTTGCCTCGATTCTTCCATCTGTCGCATCCTCTTCCCCTGTCCCGCCCTCCCAGCCCATGCTGGCTGCGGTCCCCCCTTTTCTTCTGTGAACACTGAGAAAAAGTATTCATTCAGTAGCTTCTCCCTGCTCCTCCCCCTTTTCCGTCCCTCCCCCACCCCTTTATCCTCACTATTGTCTCTATGCACTTCCTTTGCTCCCTGATGTATCTGAAAAAGTCTTTCTCCCCCTCACTACTTCCCTGTGCTAATCTCAGCTCCCTCTGGGGCTTGGCTTCTCTCACTTTTCTGGTCACCTCCCTGAACCATCTTGCATATCCTCCCTTTCCACTTCCTTCCCCATCCTCCTAAACCTCTGGTACGCCACTCGTTTTGCCCTCACCACCTCCACAACCTCGCTGTTCAACCAGCATGGTTTTCTTGCTCTGCTCCTCTTACTCTGTGCCTTGGTTCAGGCTTCTGTTGCCTCTGTAACCCCCCATTTAATAATATCCCATTTCTGCTCCATGTCCATCTCCTGCCTTATGTCCTCCAGTTTCCCTTTCAGTACTTCCTGCATCCTCCCAAAGTCCACCCCCCTGAAGTTTACCATCCGAGTAACTGATTTCTCTGGCTCCCTGCACATCATGATATTAAGCCACACCGTTTGGTGATCACTGTCGGCTAGTGGGTCCTCTACCTTTATTTCTCTCACTGCTTCCCCATTCGACAATACCAGATCTAAAGTGTTCTTTAGCCTAGTAAGTACAGTAACCAACTGTGTCAGGAGACCCTCCTGGATTGGTCAAGGAGCACTTGCTCCCTAGAACTGGAGATCACCAGAATGCTCAGCTCAGCCCCCAGCAAGTTGAAATCCCCCATGCTGACCACCTTCCCTTTTCTATATACCTTTCTGATTTGTCCCGCTAACTCCCTGTCAAGCTCCTCAGACTGGGATGGCAGCCTGTATACCACCCCAAAACTCAATTTCCTACCCTTTGAGTCTAGGAGCAGCAGCCAGATTGCCTCTGTTCTCCTTTCTTCTCCCTCGTCCCTTGTGCATTTGATCCCCTCCCTCACATAGACCGCCACCCCACCCCACCTCCCCTCCTTACAGTCCTTTCTAAATAATTTGTATCCTGGGATTGCCAGATCCCAGTCCTGGTGCTCAGTTGCCCACATTTCTGTGACAGCTGCAATATCCATCCTCCACACTGCTAAGAGTGCCTGTAGCTCAACGGATTTGTTTCCTAGGCTTCTTGCATTCAATGAAACCGCCCTCCATAATGCCCCCTTCCCTTCACTAGCCTCCATCTCTTCCCTTCTACTCCCCCTTTTTGGCTGCCCCAAGTCCTTCCCTGCTAGCCTGGGGGGTAGGCTGTGACTCCACTCTATCAGATCCCTGCCTACCCGCTGTCCACTTGCTTCCCCATCCTCCTAAACCTCTGGTGTGCCACTCGGTTTGCCCTCACCACCTTATGTATATCCTTATGTTCTTCTCATTAGAATGAAGAACACTTTTTTTGAACAGCCTTGTGTCCCTCCAGGTCAATCCCAAGTCCCCTAGGAATGGAGACCCCCACACCACACCTACAGTCAAGCAATATAGAAAACATGGAATTGTTCCCCTCTTTCAGGATAGGCCATGGTAGTATTTCTGAGAAAGTTACTTTCCCCTGCTCTTTCATCAGCTAATTTCCCCAGAGCACAGAAGTCTGCCTTTACCTGTTTTATACTCCTCTTGCTCAAGTCATTTGTACCCACATGAATAATTAGATGTGGCTGTCCCTCCTCTCTCCAGTGAGTTCTACCACCTTGCATATTTGTCTTTCTGTTGTTGCCCGGGGAACAGCATATCACCTCTCTACCATTAGGTGCTAGTTCCACTCCTCCCCATGCTCCTTACTATAGAGTACCCCACTGCATAAACCTTTTTCTCACCTCTTTTTGGAGCTGATTCCCCTCCAGCATACTCCCTGGTATTACCTTCCTGCTAGGCATACTGTCTAATTTTCAGTTGTGAATGTCACCTGGGATTCCTCCAGTCTCAATAGGGTGATTCTATGGCTTGTGTATGATAGGGGTGCTCCGATTCTCTGGAATCTGTTCCATTTAAAACATTCAGAATTTGGAGTCGACCCATTGATGCAGCGGTAGCTCCCAATGACAGTGACCCCGGGTTGGAAGTGAGCCCGAGTCACTGGAGGCTGGCCGGGGAGGGGGGGGCGATTGAGAGACCTAGAGGATGCTCTCCTCCTCCTCCTCTGGGGGAAGGAGGTTCATGTACTTGCTGCAGTACTGCCAGCTTGGTTACCAGAGGTGTCAGGGTAAGCAGAACTGCAACGGGTGGGCGAGCACCTCCTAACTGGGGATGTCAGGACGAAAATGTGCCAGTTTTCACTCCAGTCCTAGCCCATGAGGTACCCAAGGGGAGGAACAAGGAAAATCCACCCCCCCCGCAGAATGAAGCTGCCTCTCCTCACAGGCCCTGCACCTGCTCACTGGGATCTCAACCCCAACCTGAGCTAAACTCCTCCAGGGTTTGGGGAACCTGGGAGGGGGCTCCACCACAGGGGGTAAAACTGTGGGGCACTGCAGGGTCAGAAGGTAAGTCCCACAGTCAGTGGGGTGACAGAGCTGAGGAAGAGGAGGCTGACAGGGCAAGCTGGGTGTCAAAGGGGCATAAAGTATAGTTAATTTAAAAAAAAATTGAATTTGAGCCATTCCAGGTCTGATACCAGTCTGCTTCCAATTAAGGTATTAGAGCAGAATTAAAGATAGAATCAGAAGTCCTGAATCTACATCCTAATACTGTCTGGATTATCAAACCTTCCTGCCTTCTGGCAGGTACAAAAGATGCAAATGCAGGAAAATCTGTTTTAAAAAAACACATGCTGCCACATCAGTTACTTTCACAACCTACCTCACCTGTTGTAATCTTGCTTCCTCCCTTCATAATAAATAAACTGCCTGTTATATTAACTTGCCATTAGTGTCCCTGGATATTAGTTGTCCATTCGTTTCCCTGAGAGAACCCCCGACCTTTTGTCTGCTTGATGTCTGCCTGATAGGAGTCCATGGTAATTAGTGGATGGCTGCTGTGCTGCTTTTGGCTGGCACGTCTTGCGGCCTCACTGGCAAGTGGCAACCACAGTCTCTCCACTCCAGCAAGTGGCAAGTCGGTGACCATAAATCTCTCCCTTTCATGATGCTGCTGCGGTGGATCTGTGTTGCTTTCAGTGTCGAGTAGTCCCCAGGCCAGTCAGTGATTGCCAAATAAAGGGATCCCACAAACTATGACAGAGTAGACCAAAACCGCTGGCCACCAGTCAGCATAGGGAGTACACGCTCCATCCTCCATCCATCCCCATGCTGCTGGCTCACTCACATCGATGTACTCTCGTGATGCCATGCCTGAGCAGGTACGCCCCAGCCTAGACACACTTCTTCTGAGGCATGTGGCTCAGTAAATCCAAGGTAAACTGAAGGCAGGACACCTCCACTTCTCAAATATCCCAGGGTGAATAAGGGAAGGAACAAATCATTGCTCAACATACCTGTGGCCGCCACTCCTGAGGAGAAGAAACTGAGAGGATGAGTGCGAGCCAGCAACAAGTCAGACCAGCGTGGGTCAGAGGGGAGAGAAAGCAGAAGAGAGACTCCCTAAGACCCTGCTGGCTTAATGAAATCCCTGAGTCTGGACACATGGTGGACACTGAGTGGAGTGGACAAAGACAGTGAGTGGTGCTACAACCTGCTTGGACTCAGTCTGGAGGATCCCAAGGCTTTCTCTGAAATTCTGCAGTGAAGCTATGTGTAGGACAGAAAAATTTGATGTATTGTGTTTGTGCTGGCTTGCTGGGTGGGAGAGCAATTTAACAAGCATACAAAGCTGGATTCTGATTCCAGAACAGCATCTGAGTGCTTTTTTCAGAACTCAGATTTTTGGCCTTTGTACGGAAATTCCGAATTCCAGAAAAAGGGCCAAAATCCGAGCTATGGATTATGAGCAACCCTAGTGTATATCACTGGTTCCGCATTCTTTGATTCCCTTCCACCCTCCTACCCTTCCTTCCTTCCTTCCTTCCTTCCACCCCACATAGTCCATCTTCCTTCTCGACTTGTGTGGGTCTTGGAGAGGGCTCAACAACTGTTCCCTATGTGCCCCAGCAGCTGCAACCTTTAGTGAACATATTTCAGCCTTTGTGACTTTCGGCTCCACCCACTCTTCCCAGAACCTCCTTCAACTGAGACATTGGCCAAATTCACTAAGCACCTTTTGGGTACTCCACTCCAGACTCCCTGCATTCCTTTCATATATCACCAAAGTGCCCCCCTTCCCGCATTTTATGTGGTTATAGATCTGAATGTATCTATGTATATGTAGGTTAGAATAACTATTTGGATTTCTATTTTTGTCTCTCCTGATCATCTGCCTATTTATAATGCACTTGCTGCAGCACACTAGGTATGATTTTATTACAACAGTTAAATGATGCTGTTTGTTTTTCACTGTTTGCCTCAATGGATTGCTGACCCTACCTTCCTCTCTTTGGTCCTGTCTCCACACTTTACCCGCATACATTTGTTCCACTGTTATATTCTACCCCTCTTATCAGCTCCTTTTCAGTACTTCCATGGTTTTACTCCGGACTCCTAGTGCTCTGCAGCAGCATTTTCTGATTTCTGCAGCAGGGCTCCTAGGCTTCTGTGGCAGCATTTTCTGATTTCTGCAGCATGATTTATTCATTTCTATGTCAGAATGCAGTCCTGTCACTGGCTAAAATATGATGTGATGTCACTGACGACATCACGTGCCAAGCATAGAGGAGGGGTTTCAGGATAAACAAGATGGGGAAGGGAATCTGGCACTATGCAAAAACTATATTTGAATGAGAATTCACAAAAATCAATGCATTATGTGGCACTAAATGTATTCTGTGCCATGATGCAAATTCTGTGGAAATTTCACAACTGCAGAATTGCAGAATTCCAGAGGCCTTGGTTTTACTGCACACACAGAATTCTCTGCTGTCCTGCAGCCTTCCTGTGGAAGTCCTTGCAGATGTCCCTTATCAGACAGCACACTCCTGCTTTGTGGCGCTCATACTTCAGGTTTCGCTTTTGCAGGGGTCTCTTGGCCCAATGGGATAGATATACCAGACTGCTTCCACTCAACTGGTCAGAACCTTCTAAACCCTCTCTCACACACAGGCCTTCACTGCTTCCCTCTCTATGTGCACAGAACTTAAATTTCAAATTGGCCTGGAACAGCTGATCTGATGTGTTGTTGTTGTTCCTGCTTTTAAAATCACTGCCAGATTAAGGCAAAGGCCAACAAAACCTCCTGCCCCCCAGGGGCCCCCCAGCCCTGAGTGGATCATCCTGGGTATGGAAAGTAGACTCACCCAGTCTAACTTGTAATCATTCCTGTCTGGGACACTTCAGGCTATTATCAGTAGCAAAGCACTACTGTTATAGCACCTATTAATACATCATGGCATAAAAGGGACCACCCAGTTAATGGCACTCAAACTAATAATACCAGAGGGATCAGTACTACTGACTGACTGACTTTACTGACAAACGATTGATCGCCTTCATTTGACCGCGTCTATCATTGCACCGACTACCAAAACACTGCATCTCATAACACCGACAAGAGTCGGTCAAACGGAAAAACAGAGCAGACCAGGCGAGCAAACCACTAAAAACTGCAGACTGAAAGCAAACATCAGTTCAGAAACTGCAGTAAATTCGAGTGCAACAGAGCCAACCAATGCAGATTAAGACTGAAACCAGACAAAATGACATAATAATTTACCATAGCAGCACCGCTCTGCCGGTGATATTCGGCCAAGTAAAGGACTACTAAACTAAATTAGAAAGTAATTTTGGCAATTGTGATCGTAGCAGCTTAGTGCCCACTCTTTCACGGAGACAACAACCTCTGCAACAGAAGCCTCAGTGGCACCAGGCGAATGCACTGTTCTGTGTTTCTTCCCAGATAATGGTGTCCCCTGACTTTCATTCTGCTGGCATGGTTATGTCACCCCCTTCTACATTTTTGGCAGCACCAGTAGAATAAATCACTCAACTGATGTTCCTTTACCCATGCTGTATTGGGGTTCACTGTATTAGAGTTCGCTGTATTGACCTCGCTATTAGGTGTCGCTGTATTGACCAAGCTGAATTAGGAGTCGCTGTATTGCCCTAGCTGTATTAGGAGTCGCTGTATTGACCTCGGTGTATTAGGAGTCGCTGTATTGGCCTCGGTGTATTAATTGTCGCCCTACTGACCTCGCTGTATTAAAGTTCGCTGTATTAGGTGTCGCTGTATTGAGCTCCCTGTATTAGATGTCGTTGTATTGACCTCGGTGTATTAGGTGTCGCTGAATTGACCCTCGCTGTATTACAGCGAACTCTAATACAGCGAGGTCAATACAACGACCCCTAATTCAGCGAGGTCAATACAACGACAACTAACCCAGCGAGGTCAATGGAGCTACACCTAATATAGCGAAGTCAGTACAGCAACACCTAATTCAGCGAGGTCAATACAGCGACACATGGGGGGCGAGGTCAATTGAATGAAGTATCCATCAACGGAAGCTTATCATGATTGCCCCTCTGAGACGGAACCAAGAAAAGAGATGAACCCTGCAACTTTGGCACATTCTGCCTTTAAGAAATAGTGACTGCAAGCTGCATAGCATCTGCCTACAATGGGGTTGCATGAACAAAGCCTCTACCACACCACCACCGGATAATTGGGTACAGGGCTCAACCTCGGAAGCTGCCATTGCAGTGGTCACTATGGTAGCATTATTGCCTAACACCAGTCACTGCCATTCATCTTCTATGCATTAGCCTCATACTGGTGTTGCGACTATGCCCAAAGACTAATTTGGTATTCCGATCACTTGAGGTTGCCCTTACGTCTTTTTACAGCAACGCTGAGAAGCACACTTCTAACCCTGTGTTGCAAAGTTTGTGTGCACTGATATTCAAGTATTTGTATGATTTGCAGATAATGGTGTCCCCTGACTTTCACTCTGCTGGCATGGTTATGTCACCCTCTTCTACATTTTTGGCAGCACCAGTAAAGTAAATCACCCATCTGATGTTCGTTTACCCATGCTGTATTGGGGTTCGCTGTATTAGAGTTCGCTGTATTGACCTCGCTATTAGGTGTCGCTGTATTGACCTCGGTGTATTATGTGTTGCCCTACTGACCTCGCTGTATTAAAGTTCGCTGTATTAGGTGTCGCTGTATTGAGCTCTCTATATTAGATGTCGTTGTATTGACCTCTGTGTATTAGGTGTTGCTGAATTGACCCTCGCTGTATTACAGCGAACTCTAATACAGCGAGGTCAATACAACGACACCTAATTCAGCGAGGTCAATACAACGACACCTAATTCAGCGAGGTCAATACAACGACAACTAACCCAGCGAGGTCAATGGAGCGACACCTAATATAGCGAAGTCAGTACAGCAACACCTAATTCAGCGAGGTCAATACAGCGACACATGGGGGGGCGAGGTCAATTGAATGAAGTATCCATCAACGGAAGCTTATCATGATTGCCCCTCTGAGACGGAACCAAGAAAAGAGATGAACCCTGCAACTTTGGCACATTTTGCCTTTAAGAAATAGTGACTGCAAGCTGCATAGCATCTGCCTACAATGGGGTTGCATGAACAAAGCCTCTACCACACCACCACCGGATAATTGGGTACAGGGCTCAACCTCGGAAGCTGCCATTGCAGTGGTCACTATGGTAGCATTATTGCCTATTTACCCATGCTGTATTGGGGTTCGCTGTATTGACCTCGCTATTAGGTGTCGCTGTATTGACCTCGGTGTATTAGGTATCGCCCTACTGACCTCGCTGTATTAAAGTTCGCTGTATTAGGTGTCGCTGTATTTGGCATTCCGATCACTTGAGGTTGCCCTTACGTCTTTTTACAGCAACGCTGAGAAGCACACTTCTAACCCTGTGTTGCAAAGTTTGTGTGCACTGATATTCAAGTATTTGTATGATTTGTCAGGTTGTCAATTGCCAGCTAGGTCTGCCGGTGTTGTGCACTTTAGCTATGCATGTTCACTCGGTGATGAGTGGTAAGTAGTGAGCGCAAAAGATTTCGGTGAAATTGTACTTTCCTGATAAAACCCAGAATGCATCTATTTGTCCGCTTTGTCACATTGTCAGTTTAAGGGGTGCAAGAGGGGAAATTGTTTATGGCATAGTAAGGCTGTCGCTATACTGATATGCGGGTTTTCGTCATTCAGTACAATGGGTGCAGTGGTCCAACACAGGCAAAGAAAGTTGGTAATGCGAGAGTCGGCGAATGTTACCATACCCATAGGAGACAGTGACCAATGGGGTGCCACAGGGCTCAGTACTGGGACCCATTTTCTTCAATGTTTTCATAAATGACAGTGCAGAATAACAGGAAGGGAAGGTATGCCTTTTTGTAAATGATGCGAAAATCTATATAGGGTGGGCTCTCATGAGGGAGTGCAGAGAATGTGCAGGGACACTCGAGGAATGGTCAAGATCAGGGCAGCTGGGGTTCAGTGCCAAAAAGTGCAAAATAATGTGTAACCCCCTCCTCCAGAGAGGGGTCTACCTAGACTTCTGTTTGCAGCACCCCTGCCTGCCAATTTTCTTGCTTGCTCTGGCCCCAGGACTGCAACTGTAAATGGAGACCAGAGGGGCCACACGAGGGGCTGCATATTCACACAGGAAATGTGGGCACGTTCAAGCAGTCAAGCAGCTCTTGACCATGTGAGTTTGAATGTTTCCTTGGAGCTGGAAGCGCTCGTCTGCCACGGTCAGAAATGCTGCATTGGTGGCCTGCACAGCACCTCCTCTAGTTTGCTCTGGCGTATGGCTCCAGGGACACCAGTGGCACTAGGAGGGGGGAGAAAAGGAAAGAGATGAACCCTGCAACTTTGGCACATTCTGCCTTTAAGAAATAGTGACTGCAAGCTGCATAGTATCTGCCTACAATGGGGGGCATGAACAAAGCCTCTACCACACCACCACCACCGGATAATTGGGTACAGGTGTGCCTACAACTCCATGAAGCCAGTAAAAGGAAAAGCAAGATGGTTGCCCCATAAAAACTATTTGCAGTGAGGACAGCAACCATTTTGATGACCCTGACCAATCGGTAGTCAGGGATCTCAGCAGCTGAGCACCCCAGACAACTGTGGGGATGGGTGCAGTAAGGACACTCCCCACATAGATTGCCATTTTTTGTTTTGAGCCAGTCAGAGGGCAGGAAATGGTAGAAGGACTGATGGACAGCCCTACATGTCCAATGAGACACTGGATGGAGGCTATTAAGGAGCTAGGGGCAGTCTGAGGAGGACCCAGAGGTGTTCAGATCAGCTGCTGGTGAGAGAAGGTGAGGGGTCTAGCCAGGTCAAACTTCCTGTGAGCCTTCTCCAGGGTTCAATCAGAGAAATCCCTTATGAACTTTTTCCTGGGATCACCCAAACCGGAGACAGTTGCAGACTAGCTCTTGTGTGGAAGGAATTACTGAGAGTGTGAACCTGTGGGCTTTCCAAAGCTGTACCAAGACAGAGACCTGTGTTCTGCCCAGCCTGCTTTGGTGCCAGGTACGGGGCTTACTAGCCCTTACCCAGTGGGTTGGATGGGGCAATAGGGAGTCACAGGGCACATGGCTGAGTTCAAGTGTACTCTTGATCCTGTGGGGAGTCATACCATGGGGTTGTTCCTGGGGTCTGGGCTTGGGAACTGGGAAGTGCTGCGTAGTGCTCCTGCATCCAGAAAGGTGTGAGCCAGAAGGGCTCTATCCAGAGAGGTGTGAGCCAGAAGGGCTGTATCCAGAGAGGTGTGAGCCAGAAGGGCTGTATCCAGAGAGGCATGAGCCAGAAGGGCTGTATCCAGAGAGTGTGAGCCAGAAGGGCTATGTTGCAGTGGCATATTTTAAAGTCTGAAGCTCCTGATTGTGGCTCGACCTGTTGCTGTTTGTTGTTCCCTGCCTCATCTGAACTGCTGTATCCATGGGTCACATGGGTGCTGGCACTGCTGGCTGGGCCTCTGTATCTGTTCAACTTTGGATACAGTTTTGGGGTTTCAAGTCTTCTTATTTGGAATGTTACTTTTTTGTTTTAATTGTGCTCGTACGCTATGGCCTGTTGGGGGGTTAAATTGCAAGCTTGCTAACTTCTCTCAAGTGTACCACTGATAGAACCCGGGCAACGTAGCTATCAGGCCTGCACCAGAACTGCTATTGTAACTCCTGGATACCCAGAGTTGAACTTAATTGTGTCATGTTTGAATCTGTGGGTTTATTATTGGTACCAGTTAAAGAGTTTATTGCACCCTGTGTCTGTGTGCAGGTGTGTCTTCCAACTGTGTGGGGTTTTAGAGAATAAAGTGACTCACATTTACAGTGGGACTAATATATGAGGGAGGTGTTTAAGGTGACTTGCAGCTAGTTAACTTCTCCTTCTTTTCCAGCTGCCAGGCCTGTGTTCCAAAATAAAAGAATTGCATCCCTGTGTGTGCCGTCAGTCTGTATGCTCTAATTGAAGGGTTTATGGGTGAAAGTAATAACTGTTGTTGTCCTCAGGAGGTGGTCCAGTCCAGTGTAGAGAGGTGGATAGGTGCTGTATCCCAGAGGGTGGCTACTGCACACATCTGGCCCACATATTCTCTCTGGGTGGAAGCACCAGGCTACTTAGTATCTGTTCTGGGACAAACCCCCACCACAGGAGAAAGAATAAACCCAAACCCAAACAAAGAATGAACCCAAACAGTCACCAGACAGGGGTGGGAACCTGGTCACTGCACCATGGGGGTCGCATACACCTAGGGCAGAGGAACCCAGGAGCTGAGTATAGGAGGGGAGGTACTGACAGTCATTAAGCCAAAGGACCATGAGGTTATCATTTATTTATTTATTCACTATTTAAACTTTGGTAACCGGGAAAGGCACACTGGGGCTCATTTCCAGGTCCAACCTGGGGATGCGGGATTATAATACAGAGGGGGAGAACAGACACAGCAATTATCACAAAGTCAAGCCATTTGCCCCCAGCTGTCTCTCCCACCCTCCTCCCGACCAGTTAAGCAGCAGTGCCTGCATACATTACATATCCCGTCCACCCTCCCTCCAGCATTTCCCCTGCAGGTGATTTCCCCATGACTCACCTACCAAAACCATTTGTGGGCCATACTATCCTTCTGCCCTCCTTCTGCCTAGGTTCAGATAGCCCTACATTCCACTGCGCTCATGCAGCTTTCACCTGCCCCTCCCCATAAGCCCCTGTGGGCTCGGCCCCAACCAGATTAGATCACTCTCCTACTTTTGCTATCTGGGAATGTAGGGCCACATCCTGGACCTTTCTCCCCCCATGATCCAGCCACCGCCCCACCCTTTCAACTCCCCAGAGGTCTGAAATTGGTGTACCTGAACATATGCAATTCCTACCCAAATTACCGCTGCTGCGACCAACTGTACTCTCACTTTGAACTGATGTCCTGTTTATTTCTGAGTCCTGGTTAAAGCCCCACAACAAAGACTCTGAAATTGCCATCCCGGGATACTTTCTCATCCATCACGATCAGCCAGGTGGCAAAAGAGGTGGCAGCACTGCCAGTTTGATGTCATTTATTTTTTTCATACACCCTCAGTGTGTGATGACCACATAAACCTTTTCACTCTCGATGTTTAGGGGTCATCACACACCTCCAGTGTGTCAAAAAAAATCCATAACACACACTTACCTATCCATTATTCTCTATTTTATAATTGTTGTACTATTATTGTTATTATTGTTGCTCTCTATTATTTTTTGCACTGCCCACAGGACACATCTGGAATTGAGCAGTACTAAGCTCAGCATGCTTTCATGGTAAAACTCTTAAATAAATAAATAAGCAATTGCAAACAGAGGGAGAGAACAGTAACTGCAGTTATAACAGAGCCAAGTGCTATGGAGTAAGAAAGGGATCAATATCAAACATGCAGTAACTACAGCAAATCATCAATACCAGGCAGGTTGGCAGATCAAATAATGTGTCAGAAGGAGGAGACTAGGCATTATAACTGATGACCTCAAAGTAGCAGGGCAGAGTGACAAAGCAGAGGGTAGGGCTAGTGGGATGCTGAGATGCACAAGGAGGAGTATCCACAATAGGAGGGAGAGGTAGTGCAGCCACTGTATCGCTCGCTGGTGAGACCCCACCTAGAGTATTGTGTCCAGTTCTGAAGGCTGCACCTCAGAAAGAACATAGACAGGGTGGAGGTAGTCTACTGGAAGGCAACTGAAACAGTACAGATGTTACACCAAAAGCCCTGTGAGGAGAGACTGATAGATCTCAACATGTATACCCTGAAAGAGAGGAGAGTGGGGGGGGGGGATATGCCAGAAAACTACAAGTACCTCACAGGGGTAAACAGGGTGCAGGAGGGGAGTCTATTTCAAATGTGAAAGAGCACAAGGAACAGAGGGCATGCAATGAAGCTGGGTGGGGGAGTTTAAGAGGGATGTGAGGAAGTACTACCTCACCGAAAGAGTGCTAGATGCCTGGAACAGACTTCCAGTAAAGTGGTGGAGGTGAAAACATTGGAGGATTTCAAGCATGTATAGGCTAGACATAGGAGAATATTAATAAACAGGTATGGAGAAGGGAGGTTAGCTGGAGACTAATTAGGGTCTGCAGAAAAGGATTAGGCAGGGAACATCTGGGCAGACTGGTGTGTGGTGCAAGCAGTCCTTTTCTGCTGACAAAGTCTATGTTTCTGTGTAAACAAAGGTTAAACCCTTGTGATTTGTTTCCATTTCAAGTACCGTTTCCATCCTTAGTGAAAATGTTCCTGTGCATCTCAAGTTAGTCTAGAATTCTGGCTTCGTTTTCGGGAGATGTATTGAAAGCTTCTGAATGAGACAACCTTACTTCAAAAAAATGCATTCATATTTTATTTAAACACCTAAAATGCTTGGTGAGTACCTTGACTGCCAGTGGCAATGCTTCTGTGGTCAGTTGCTAGACGGTTCACAAACTGTGTTTATAAACTTTGCCATGAACATCCTGTAACCTCATTGGTCAAAACATGTAACGTGACTATCGATTATTTTCTGAAAACTGCACACCTTACCTGAACTACACAGTTTTTACACAGGTAAAAATCAATTTTATAAGTGGGATAACACACAGCAGGATGTGTGGTGTTAAAGGAGTAATGCACGTCTTGCATGGTTGCAGCACTTGGCCATGCCTCATACCTAACAACCACCCAAGCTGTGCTTTAGTAATTTTTAACTGAATACCATGTCAAACGTTATCCCTTACATGATCTCTTCCTTCCCCCAAGATAAGCATCTCACCTCTAGAACAGATGGCTTCATTATAGGATTCGGGGGCTCAAACACCATGAGTTCAAGTTTGTCAGGAGATAGCACAATGCATTGCTGCCCCACTGCTGGACTGCCTCAGGAGTATCTACTGCTCTTTTGTTTGTGTGTTCCCTTCTGACACTTTCACAAGCAAAGCCAGGCTGTAAAGAAAGAGTAGGGAGGGGATTTATTTATTTATTTATTTGTGTCTTTGGTAACCACGTAAGTGCACTGATCCATTGGACCATTTTCAGACACGACCCAGGCCACAGATGTGACTGCAAAACAACATAATCAACAGAGGCGATACACAAAAATAGCAACAGTACAGAGTAACACATATAATACAATATATACAATATAATACAAGATTTGGTAACATACCTCCAGCTGAGGTAATTAACACATGATGGAGACAAAGCAGGTCTGCAAGCACAGTTTCAGTGTTCAAGGTCTATTTAAGATGTCTACCTGCTGTAACAGGGGCTGTAGGCTAAGTTAGTAGGTGCATGGAAGTTTACATAGAGCATACAAGCTATACAAGCTGACAGTGATATAGGATAATGAGGTGCATAGAAGCTCAGACCTGCTAGAGAAATAGCAAAACAGTGGATCAGTAGTACTGCAAAGAGGTAAGAACAGGTTAGGAGAGCAGAGAGTATTGTGAGGTATAATGCAGGTAGAGAAGGCTAGGGGGCAACAGGGAGGTAAGTTGGATTTAAGTCCCACCAGATGTGTAAACAGGGGAGGGATCCCAAAAGGCAGCAGATCAGGTCTTGGTGCCACGATGGCCCGCACCCACTGGTGTTATCTTGGGGGCAGTTGATGCTGGCAGAGAAAGCTAAGGGACAAACAGAGTGGGAAAGGCCAGAAATGTATGGCGATGGAGTTGCCCAACAGCTCACCACGTCCAAGCATCTGGATAGCCCACTCCCTCTGTTATTGTCTCGGGGGCAGTTACAGCCTGATCCAACTAGAAGCCAGTTGCACAGGTTGGTTTTGAAGGACAGATGGGTGGTAGAGGAATGGATGGATGCAGGTAATTTATTCCACAGGGTGGGGGCAGACACTGAGAAAGTTCGACCACCCATGACAGAAGATATACGTGGCACTTCGAGTGGGGGAACAGAGGTTACCCTGAGGCTCCTAGGTGCCACTCTGTCTGTGAGAAGAGACGAGTAGGGTGATGACAGGTGGCTTCTGGAGGAGTTTACAATTAGACAACCCATGGTATAGTCAAAGTGACCCTGTAGTGGGAGCCATCCAAGAGACTGGTTTGAGATCCAAGAGACTGGAGATTAAGGTAAGGCAATTGTATGTTTATTGCCCCCAATCCCAAAGGCTCTGGGTGCCTTACAGACATAAAAGCAGGATAAAAGCAGCAGGACATAAGTCGTGTTACAGAATCAGTATCAATCACCAGACCCATAATAGATAGCGGTTTTTTAACAACTTAATTTCCAATCCAAAGAAAACAGTTATATCCAGTACTGTCTAAAAATATAACATAAATGCCAATAGCGTCTATTCTATTAAGATATAGTCCTGATTTGTGTCCAAAGCTCTGTAAGCTGTTAACATGGCTATACATCATATTATCTATTCCATTTACATAGCTACAACATCCTATGGGTATCCATAAAAGACTATTTGAATACAATAAAATCCTGAGTAACACTGGAAACAAGCATTTGTTGATGCTGAATATTTGCTTGCTGGTATTGGCATTGGAAATCTAGGAGTTAGACGGATGCAGAGTAGGAATGGCAGTGACATACTGAACTTCACGCCAACCCCTCCCCCAACCTGCAGAGACGGACAGGCATTGGGGCATGCGTTTGGGTTGTCACCCATAACGTTCATGCCATTTCACCTTACCCTATCCTGCAGACACTGACAAGTGCTGAGGTGTGCCTTGGGGTGTTCAGCTTTACAGTCACCCCACTCTATAAGGACATATGCTGAAATGGGTGCAGAATAGAATGGAGTGAACTCTGGGGCCGAAGAGTCCAAGGCACAGCTCGATGCTTGTCAATGACTGCAGGATGGGGAGGTGGGGTTGGAATGGCAGAAGCATTACAGTCAGCAGTCAAAAGGCTCACCCCTGATGCATGTCAGTCTGTACAGGGTGGGACGTTATGGTTAGAAACTGTAATGCCCCAGGCATTTGTTGGTAGCTGCAGTACAAATGTTCAGCATGGCCATTTTGTGGCCCCCATCTCATGAAAGCATTTGGAACCTCTTCTCATGAACGGTGGCAGTGTGATTTTGGTAATTTGTCCCACAATTTGAGTTTCCACAGCGACCGTGCCATTGTGCACCAGATGAAGGAAAACACAGATCAGGCAGGATATGAAGAATGACAGCAGTACCATTCATAGGGAGGTGTGAAGAGATGGCAATGTTGAAAATCTGTAGTGAAAATATTAAAAATGATGAAACTTACAAGCGTACGTGAAAACTGTGCAACGCATGCACATAACACAGTTATTTAGTGGAATTATTTCACTAAATTTTCAACATAGGCATTTTGTGACCTCTGCTCATGAACAGTCACTGTGATTTTACATATGAACATATGAATCTGCCAGCAGAACACACTAATCGGTCTATGTAAGTCTGCACCAGTGTGCAGCTAGCACTCTAGATTGCAGCTGCCCATGCCTCCACCCCCTCAGTTCCTCCCCCGCTTGCCCCAGCCCCAGCCCCTGTCCCCGACTCTTCCTCTTGCTTTATCCCACTCCTCTTTAAAGCTATTGAGTGCCCTACATGTTACCACCCCATCTGGCAGCACATTCCAACTAGACACCACCCTCTCAGAGAAGTAATGCCTCCTCATTTCCCTCTTGAAACTTTCCCCTTCCAACCTTAGTCCATGCCCCCTTGTCTCTCTTCCACTCCTCAGTTTAAACACCCTCTCAGTGCTAGGTTTATTTACCCCTCAGGTATTTAAACGCTTCAGTCATATCCCCCCATCCCTCCTCTCCTCCAGTGTGTACATGTTCAGCTCCTTCAGTCTAACTTCATATTCCTTTGCTTCCATCCCCGTTAACATTTTTGTTGCCCTCCTTTGCACCCCCTCCAGTAACTTTATATCTCATCTCAGGTATGGCCTCTAGTATTGCACACAGTACTCTAGGTGTGGTGTGATCTGTAGCTAGGTAGGATCCCATCCCTGTGTCTGGATTAGAACCCCCTTCCGATGCACCCCAGCATCCTGTTTGCCTTCACTGCTGCTTTTCTATACTGGGCTGAGTTGTTTGTGCTCCCAGTTACCAACACCCCTAGGTCCTTCTCCTCTGTGATCCCCAACCAGTAGTCCCTCGTTTGGTTCTTTGCCCTGAAGTGCATCACCTTACACTTCTTTGCAGTGAATCCTAGTGGCCACTCCACCACCCATGTCTCCTAGTTGGTTAGTCCCCTGCAGTTTTTGCCATCTGTCCTCTTTGTCCACCACCACACCCCAGTTTGGTATAATGTGTGAACAGACAACCTGCACCACACTCTGTGTGCTAGTATCGGAGATAAAGTGGCTCAAAATAGCACCAGGCCAAGCACTGAGCCCTGTGGCACCCCGCTTGTCACTGCTCTGGGTGCCGAGCTACCCCACCACCACCCTCGCGCCTCACCTGTAACCAGTTCTCTATCCATTTAGTCAGACCACCTTCAACCCGTACCCCTCCTTCTCCTCACTCTTCTCCTCCTTGGCCTGTGTCCCTCCCCCCAGTAGTCTGCACCCTTTCTCTTCTTATTCTTACTGGTAGGTGGTGCCTTCTGTATTACACTCAGACCACTCTGCCCGCCCCCTTCCAGGGTTACTACACTTCTTCCTTTACCTATATCTAGGGCAGTGAGCTCATTAGGCTCCTCTGTCTAAACTTTTCTACCAACCTCAGTCTTTGCCCCCCACTAGTTTAAATCCACCTTAGTAGAGATATGCCCCTCTAATCCGGCTTTTTTTTTGTACATATTTTCTCCCCAGGCTATGGTAGGCTTGGTCATCCTGACCAACCCACCTAGATTCGCGGTCGGCTTTGAAGAGTGCAGATGTGTTTCCAGTCCTCCGAAGATCATCGCACTAGGCTCCAGAGGTAAGTATGGGGTGAGGGGGTTGTGGGGAGGCAGGGTGAGCAGAGGGTGGGTGAGGGTTGGGGGTGGAGCCATGGACTCAATGAGGGACCATTTTCTGGTTTACAGGGTTAAAAAAAAACATTGCAGGACTGTTTTTGTTTTGGAGGGTGGATATTTGGCACACTGGGGTGGTCCCCAGAGTGCCACCTGAGTGGTTTTGGGGCTGTAGCAGGCAGGGATTGGTCACCTCTGTCGTACATACCAAGAGGGAGAGAGCGCTGAGGGGATTGGGCACCCCTCAGCAGACAACAAATTGGGGGATATAGATGTCGATGGGGAGCGGGCTCTTCATTGGCAAATTTAACTGGGAGGGGGGACTGAGTTGATGGGGATTGGGCACCCCATTGGCAAAAGAAAGGGGTGCATGATGCCAAAAGCGGGATTGGGCACCCCCTCGCATACATGCAGCAAGCTTGTGTGGGGATATAATGCCCGATGGGAGACTGGGCCCCATTGGCAAACTGGGTCGGGGCATGCAAGGTACCGCCCTGCAATGATGGGTCGCTCTCTCATTGCAGTGGAATAGCTGATGCTGCAATGACGAGTGGCCCCTGATTGCAGTGGCTAAAATGTTTCAAGGAGGTGGCACACTGGCTGAACTAGTGTCAGCAGCAGTGTGCCACCACATTGGGGAAAGTGGGCCAAGCCTCTGAAAGCAACTGGGGCATTGGCCACAACAGTGCCACACCTCTACAACCTGCTTCTGCAGCAAGCTGCCACAACATGTTTCTTGCACATGCGTGCAAGCAAACATAAAAATAGGTTGCATTGTTCATAACCAATTGGCAACTAAACAAAGAGACTGTATAAAAGAGTAACATTCCATCAAAGCAAAATCCCAGTTCCCCTGTGTCATGGGCAAGGGCCTGTCAGAACCTTCAAACATACTCCTCAGTATCCTTATGCTTGTTGGGATAGGATCGACCTATTTTCCATTTCTTCAATAAGATGCATAAAAGGCAGCCAGACTCCTAGACATTTTCTGATTGCAAGCGCAGATCTGCTGTCAGATTTTTCAGGCAGTAAATACCTTTAACTATTTCAACCCAGTCCTCTAACTGCGGACATCTGTGGGAAAGCCACCATTTTGTGATTACCTTACCTGCAGCTGCTAATAAGATACCCAGGAAGACTTTTTGATGGCTGAAGTGCCTGATCAGGGGCCAAATGCACAACAGATGAGTTTTAAATCTAGAGATCTATCTGTTCTTGCCATCTGAGTCTAGGAGCCAGTGCCTGTCAAAAAAGTGGGATAATTGGGCACTCCCAGAATATATGGAAGGGTGTACCAATTGCCCCCACACCTGCTCCAGCATTTGTCATCATGAACTGCTATATAATGTTCGGTTCATGAGGGGCTGAGGAAAAAAAGCTAACCATCTTCCAGTGAAACTCCTTCTAATTATTGGATGAAGATGTGCCCCCTCCAAGACTAACTTCCATCCCTGTTGGTTAAAGCGCCTCCAATCTCCATCTCCCAAGACACCTATCAAGAGGGAAGGGCAACCGAGTATAACCTTGGACCAAATGAGAAATATATTTTATGCATTTATCCCTCCACTGCTTTTTCACTTATTTCCATCAGAGGGTGGGGTACGCTCATAACTTTGTGCATCATCTCCCCTTCCCTAAGAAAAGAAGTAACCTGTAATTAATGGAAAAAGTTAGAATGCTGCAGGGCAAACTCAGTCCAGATCTGAGCAGATGATTTAGTATTTCCATTTTGCACACGCTGGGAAAATGTTACCAGACCCAGCCCCTCTACCTTGCATACAGTAGGTGGCATCTGTCCTTGAGGGCACTGTAAACACTTATCTTTTTTATAAGTTGTTAAGGGGTAGGTGATGTGAAGCTCTCTTTTAACTGTTTGCCAGTTTAAATACAGCTGTCTGAGCCAGGGATTTGTAGCTGATTGGGCTGTGAGGTTATCTATAGGAACATCAAAGACTATCCTTGGGGAGTATCCCACACTATCAGCTTGTTCTATTATCATCCAGATCTCTTCCCCCTCATTCTTTTTATGTTCTATCCAGGATAACAGATTGGCCATCTGGTAGTACAGTTTCAGATTTGGGATATCAGCACCACCACACACTTTTGGACATTGCGTATGTCTCCAGATAACCCTGGCCTTCTTCCTGCCCTATGTATGAGTGGGGTTTTTAATTTTTTTTTAAAATGTGTTCACTGAGGGAGCTCCTCTAACATCTGGGGGAAGTGTATTCCACAAAAATGGGGATATGAACCCAAACACATGATCTACCGAGGGTTTAAGCATGACCTCTGGATACAGAGGAGACCCCCCCCCTCAGATGACCACAGAGAATGGTTTGGAGCACAAGGAACAACAAGGTCTTTCAGGTAGCCTGGACCCAGACAATGCAATGCAGTGTAGGTCAACAAGTACACATTATAGCTGACATGTCACCAAACTGGCAACCAAGGCAGTTCACAGAGCGCCAGGATGATATGCTCAGACTGGGAAGTCCCAGCAAATTAGCTATGCTGCCTCATTCTGCACAAGCTGTAGGCAACAAATTTATTTATTTGCTTTTGGTAACCGGGTGAGTGCACTAGGCATAGCAATGCCTATTTTAGGCACTGACCCAGGAGAAGACAGTTTAAACATACAAAATGAAACATACATGTGACGCAGCACATGAAATTGGTGGAACACAGTGAGGAATGCAGGCAGCTAACAACAACTGGAACAATAAGATCAAAGAGCAGTTAACATTAGGAATAATTAAGGAGGGTTACAATGGAGGCAAAACTGGAGAATACATTTAGGTAACATAAACAACTAGAGTTACACGGTGAGTGAAACAGGGCACAGGCATTATCAACGAAGGTGTAAGCAAAACAAAGTACAGTAAGTGCCTAAATTGAGGGTGAGAAGACGAGAGAGAGAGAGAGGTGGAGAGAGTGAGGGATGGAGGGAGGAGAAAGTGGAGGGGAGGAGAGATGGGTAGTATGGGAGTTGGGGAAAAGACATGGAGAAGGAAAGTATTATAGTGAGAGAGGGGAGAATGATGAAGTTTAAGGTGGATTGAAGCAGGTGCACTGGCTGACTGATTGTAGATGTACCCGGTGTCGAGTTTTAAAGCTAGCATGGGTAGGTGCTTCACGAATATTTGGAGGTAGCGAGTTCCAATATTTTGGGGCCATATGTGGAAAAGCACGAGCCCATGTTGGTTTTACATCTGGGAATGTGATAGGGGGCTAGGTCAGCAGATTGGAGCTCATAGGACAGGGGATGTGATCGGACCAGACAGGCGAGAGAAGATGGAGTGCCGGTGCGGACTGTGTTGTCAATAAGAGACCCCAGGGAGTGGAGCCGATGGCCAGAGGGGCAAGGCCAGTTAAGGTCAGAATAGAGTTGGCAGTGGTGTGTGAAGCGAGGGGATGCCGAGGCATACCTGCAGATATTGTTATAGGTGGTGTCCCACTTATGGAGGGAGGATTTAGAGGCAGATAGACATGTGACTGATCCATAAGTCAGGGCAGGGAGTAGAAAGCCTTGAGCCACAGCCAGTCTAGCCAAGGGGTAAGGGCATAGCTGGTACGGTAGGCACTACCTAATCTTGCATTTACAGATTTACAGGTGTTGGTTATGTGTAGGTCAAAGTTAAGGGATTCATCCAGAGTGATGCCCAGGTATTTGAGGGGATTTGGTACCATTAAGTGAAGAGCCATCGGTACAGGTGATTTTTAGGGCATCAGGGTATGTTTTGAGTTTGGCAGGTGATCCAAAGAGCATGGAAGGCGTCTTACTAATGTTGAGAATGAGTGTATTTTCTATCAGCCACGACTGAATGGCCATGAATTCTGAGTTAAGAGATTGGTTGATGTCAAGTGGGTTCCTTGCACTGTGATAGATTACTAGGTCGTCTGCATAGAGGAGGGTTGAGCAGGTTGAAGCAAGCAGCGGGATGTCATTAATGAAAATGGAGAAAAGCAAGGGGCCTAGTATGGAACCCTGGGGCACTCCAACTCGGAAGGAGGCGGGGATCGGAAGAGGCGGAATTGAAGACAACGGTCTGCTTTCTACCGGACAGGTAACTGTCAAACCAGGCAACTACATCTGAAGAGAAGATGAGGGAGCAAAGTTTAGAAAGAAGGAGGGTATGGTTTACCAGGTCAAAAGCTTTCATTAAGTCAAAGAAGATAGCGCCAGTCAGGAGGCCAGCGTCCATAGCAGAAAAGATATCATTGGTGAGTTTAAGGAGGGCAGTAGTAGTACTGTGTCCCTTATGGAAACAGTGCTGAGAGCTAGACAAGAGGTTATGCTGCTGCAGATAGTCAAGAGTTTGGGTTGCTACAAGTTTTTCAAGGATTTTACTAAGGAGGGAGAGAATAGCTATAGGACGGTAGTTCGAGAGTAGTTTGGGATCACCCTTTTTTGGAATGGGGGTTACTTTGGCAGTTTTCCAGATGTTGGGGACTAAGCCGTGATGCAGAGATAGATTGAAGATCTTTGTAAGGGGAGAGGCTATAAAGGGGGTGGTGGTCTTTAGAAGCCTGGGCTCTAGCCCATCTGACCCTACACTGGTATGGTCAGGGGCTGAGAGGAGAAGCCTCAGAACTTCAGACTTGGTAATATTCCGGAACCTGAAGGAGGGATGTGTGACTTGAGATTTAACATTGTAGTTGGCTGAAAGGACTTGAGTATTAGGGGATGGAACATGGTATGTGGAGAGGTCTGAGAAATGGTGGTTAAAAGAATTAGCTATAGTGGTAGGATTATTGCTAGTGTATACCGTTTATCAGCATGTCATTTGCATGTGTTGTTTGATTTGCTCCAAGGAGGGTTTTTATTGTGGCCCAGAATTTTTTCGAGTTTCCCGCTGCTTTGGTTAACAGATTTTTACAGAAGGAGCTTTTAGCTAACCGAATTTGCCCTTTGCATATATTTCTTTGGGCCCAGTAATGATTATAATCAACCATTAGCTCAGTGGTCTTGAAGCGACGCCACACTTTATCCCTGGACTTCATCAATGCAAGTAGGTCTTTAGAGAGCCATTTCGTCTGTGATCCTCGAATCCGACGAGTGACACAGGGAGCATGGGTGTCTTGGAGTAGATGAAATTTAGCAAGGAAATGGTCTAATGCTTGTTGAGCATTATTAGAGGTGTGGATGGGGGACCAGTCGATCAGTTCAAGATCACGTAAGAAATTTTCTTGGTTAAAGTTAGCCAGGTTTCGGAAGGTGATGAGTTTAGGAGGTGGAGTCGGTTTGTTTGACGCATACCAGTTGCAGAAAATAGGAGAGTGGTCACTGATTGAGTCATCTGGGGTCCCTGCACATGCTATGCTATCTGGGCAGTTTGTAAGGACCCAGTCTATAAGAGTACTAGCCCGAGGGGGGGCATGACCCTGGTGGGGTCTATAATAAGTTGATGAAGATTGTGACCTTGGAAAATAGTGTGAGAGGACTGGTTTAATTTACTGGTCCAGTTTAGGTTCAGGTCCCCAGAATGAGGACTTCATTACGACCTATGGCCTTATCAACCTGAGATAGCAGTTCCTCTAGCCCAGCTGTGCCACCAGCCGGAGGTTTATAGACACAAACCAAGTGAAGTTTCTTAGACCCAAGCTTTACAGTAGCATAAATTGCTTCACAGTGAGATAGAGATGGTTGGGTATTGAGGGATAATAGAATGTGTGGTTTGAAAAGAATGGCAACCCCCCCCCCGCTTGGTTGAATGCCTATCCTGCCGAATGATGTTGTAGTTGGGCAGTGAGCAGAGCTGATCAGGGGTTGAGGGTTTTAGCCAGGTTTCAGATAAGTAGAGAATATCTGGGTTGTGCTGAGCAACCCAGGCCTCCAGTTCTGCCTTGTTGCGAAGCAGACTCCTAATGTTTAGGTGGGCAATATGGATGCCCTTGGTGTCATGCCAGTTTATAGCTTTACAGGATAGGTTACCTGGGGGTCCAGGGTTTTCCTCTATATCCCCCGCTAACATCAAGGTTAGGCGAGATAGATGTATGAGTTTGTGACAGATGTGGGAAATGGATAGGGTTAAACTTGGCATCTTGGATTTATACAGAGTGTAGGATAAGTGATATATGAATTTGTGCTGAATGAGGAGGGGGAAGGTGACAGGAGGCAGTTGAAGTGTTTTACATGCAAGAAATGACCTGTAGTGGTCAGGGTAGGAGTAGTAAAAGTGAAAGGATATAGAGTTGTAGAGTGAAGGGAGCCAGATGAGGTAGAGAGCTGTAGAGGTTACTAAAATAATGAAATGGGGAGAAATGGCCATTTTGGTATATTTGTAAGTGGTAATTAAAATTATAGGGATGTGTGGGAGTGAAAGATACAGTCTGAGCAATGGTAAGGATAAGAGATAAAATCAAGTGCCCCCAAGCAGTTTGGAAGTGAAAGGTATGGTCAGGGCACTGGTAAAAATATAGGATCAGTCACTCTCTAGCAGTCCAAAAGTATAGGCTGCTAATGGAAAAGTGAGGAGATAGTTAAGTTCCTCAACAGGGCTGTATTCAGGTCGAGTTTCAGCCTATAAAGTAAAGCTGGACAAGGGTGGGTGTGGTGGGGGCGGGGAGCAGTCGTGGAAGCGACTGCAGGAAGTAGCACCGGTCCACCAGCTGTAGGCTGCTATTACAGACCCTTTTTAATGTATTTAAAACTGGCACTTTTGACTGCTATTACAGACCCTTTCAGCCTCGTGGAGAGCCCTGGGTAGCGGGCATTGCGGTAGTCCAGTCTAGCTGTGATGAAGGCATGCACCATGGTCACCAAGTCAATAGGCACATGAAAGAGTTTAATCCAGGTGATGTTTTGAAGATGGAAAAAGCCAGTGCAGATAACTGACAGCTGATGTACTGGTGGTAGCTTGAAATCCACAATGATCCCTAGAATTCTTACCCTGTCCATGACTCCTAGTGTGGAGTCATTCAAAAATGGCAATGTGCAATCAACACCATTCATTGCTGAACCATGCTGGCCTGGTTCTACCTTTAGCACTTCTGTCTTTGTTGAATTCAGACTAAGCCAGTTCGCAGCCATCCAGACCTGAATTTCTCTAAGGCACTCACCAGCCCCATGGCTGCAGCAATCTCATCTGGAGCAGAAGTACAACTGAGTTACTCTGTTTCTTTTATTTTGACTTGTTTTTTGTACTGAATTGTCTTTGTACCACCTCGACTTGAAGCCTCTGCAAAAGAGCCCTTGTGCTCAAAGGTATTAATCCGAAACATGAAATAAATAAAAAATATATATATTGGTAAACATTACAGAGTTTGGAATGAGAATGCATACAAAACTGGTACAATAACACATACTGGTGAACATTACACGTCAGGAATAACAGTCACACAAAGGGGACAGCACATGATAAGGACAGTATTGTTAAAGATAGGATAACTATATAATAAATTTAAAGAGAAAAGTAAAAATATGCCAGGTGAGAACTGCAGAAAATTGAAAAGAAGAGATCGGAGCTGAGAGCATGGGTCAGGGGCAACTGCATTGGAGTTTGTCTTTAAAGTAGGATTACAACTGTTTTTTGAATGATGTAAGTGTGTTGCACAGGACCAAGGGTTGGGGAAGGTTGTTAAAAAGTTTGTCATCTTTGTAGGAGGGTGTGTTGCCCCTGAGTTATATGACAGCAAGGAATCGTGTAGGCATGGGCACTGGAGTGCCTGGTGGTCCTGGTGTGTACAGAGTTAATAAAGAGGGAGGAGATGCTGCTGAGCATGGAGCCCAAGTGGATTTTAAAGAAAAAAGTGGATCCAGAAACAAATGATTTGATACCTTTTATTGGACCAACATGGATGTTACAGAAAAGAACAAAGTGCTTTAGCTTTCGAACCAACCAGGTCCTTCTTCTTGGTTCGGAAGCTAAAGCACTTTGTTCTTTTCTGTAACATCCATGTTGGTCCAATAAAAGGTATCAAATCATTTGTTTCTGGATCTGTTTTTTTAAAAAGGACCAATACGGCACCTACAACATTTTTTTGCATCATGAAAGAAAAAAGTGAGAATTCTGCTGTCAAATCTATCCTCCAGGGGGAGCCAGTTTGCAGCCTTGTACAGATCACAGTGGTGTGTCCTAAGGGGAGCCTCCAAGAAAATATCCTTGTGTTGGTGTTAAAGTAGTAGTGTTTGGCACTCACCACATATTTACCAGAAGAACATTATTGCTAAATAAAATTATCAAGATACCCATTTTTCATTTTTATTTCATTTCTGAACCAAGATACAGGCTTTTAAGTTTGCAAAAGTTCTTATTCCTGTGCCACGTCCACCATGAGAAAATGAAATATCTTGCTACAGTGCTGTGCTGTTTATTATCTATAACATGTGGTGACACCATCCTAATACATCCACAGTATGAATCTAGAATGTATATTCAACAGGTGATCTCAACAGAGGAGATATCTAAACAGTTGTGAGTGGCAGACATATTTGATGATGTGAGCCATTAATTACACAATTAGTTATAAAACATTTTTTTTAAATATCTGAGAAAACTAAACATACACCAAAATCAGAAATACATTTTTGATTAAAAAAAAATGATATCATGAAATATTTGCAAGCTAACAAACATTGCTGCTTTAAGGCAGCAATGCAATGAAATTAGGCAACAATTTGATCCCACCTTTTCTTACTAAAAAATATTCCAGGTATCTTCCAGTTTAATGTGGTGGTGCACAATTTTAAGTGTGAGTATTTTATAAAAGTTTTTATTGATTTTTTCCCCCTCAGGAAAAAAAGATGGCGACCACGTTGTCCATAGGAATAACATTGTAGACTTGGCAAGGGTTAGGACAGAAAAAATACAAATAGTTTCATGGTGCACAGCATAGGAGGTACCTAGACAAGTACATTTGACAAGTAAACTAATATTTTTCTTAACTGTAGCTGAAACTAGCTTTTTAGGAAGTTATTTATTGTTGCACTGCTGCTTTAAATTCTAACCTTACGTTCATCAGAGCAGCTTGATACAGTCAGTTGTGAACTGGTTTGGGAAATTACTAAAACATATACAATTAATGGGTTTCAATGTTTGTAAAGACTGGCTCTTCATGCAGCACTCTGGCACAAATTTATTCCATGCTGAACTCTTGACAAGACTTAAGAGCACACAATATCAATCAAAGTGACAAGACTCAAAGAGTCATCTCTGCTAAAGGGACACTGTCAATCTGTTTTTCATCATAATATTTCTAGTTAAAATCCTACATTTTATGATTGCTTACCTTCTCTAAGATTCACTGGTGTTGCTGTCTGTTTTGTCTGTCTCCTTGTTTAGTAGAACTGAAATGCATGCTAATGAATATTTACAAACAACCTTGTTTTGTTTACAATCCTGGATCTGTTCTTACTGCATACTTCCTGAGCATTACAAACACACCCAAACAGTGCAGTCCCTCATGAGGTGGTAGCCACCTAAACTCACACTGCATCATGAGGGGCTAGGCTGTGTTGTGGGTGTTCCCAAGTCCAGGAAACATGCAGTGGGAGCTGATCAAGGAATGTAAACAAACTTGTGTGTCGTAACACCAGTATGGTGGGCAGTCTGTTTTTCACTTTTTTAAAGAATCAAACCACCAGCTACATCAGCAATCTTTTCAGAATGTTGGCAATCCTAGAATGTGTTTTTGACACTAGGGACACAGACCTTGGGGGGGGGGGGGTTGACAGTGTCTCTTTAATGGAATATAAGGTTTTAAAATCAAATCAGGCAAACAATACCCAGGCATTTGCAAAACAACTGAGCATAGAAAGGCCATTGCCAAGCTTTGATTTAAAAATCACACTTATTACATTCAGTAACCATTACTTAAAAACTGGATTCTTATGTAACTGCAACTATGCTGCTTTTGAAGATTTTCTTGAAACATTATTTGCTAAACTGCAATTGTCTTGCAGAAACTGAAAACCAATGGTAATGTCCTTTGTACAGCAAACCAGCCTTACATGCTGATAATCTTAAAATTCTGTGAAACTTTTAAAGTGAACAAAGAATCATGGATTTTTGCACTTGCCTCCTTTGCAGCTAAAGCATGCACACAGCTATTGCATGCAAAATAAAGCTCAGGTAAAGTAAATAATTTACATAGCCCTTTAAACTGTGTTTTAATGTTAAAAGAGCTACTGACGCCTCAAAGAAAACTTTAAAAACATAATAGATACAATTCAGCTTGCATTCCATATATATTCTACATATTTTTCTTCCCCATTATTTATTACTAAGTAGATTTGCATGGATACATGATCTTTATCCTTTAGAGTTCCTTTACAGTTCATCTGCCTCTAGAGCTTACTCCCTACTTCAAATCCTAATCTTCTGTTGTGACAACACAATCTGTTAGTATGAGAGTAACTGTGATGTCACAAGCAGTGCATTATGACCTCAGGCAGGGAGAAAGCAATAGGAATAGCTGAACTTTTCAGGAACAAAGATTTGGTTTTAATGCAAATGACCTCAGTAGTAAATAATATGAAGAGGAATACAGAACTAACGTGACATACAAGCTGAACTGTGTCTAAATATTATATTTTGTTAAAGTTGTCCTGAAGGTGTCAGTTGCTCTTTAAAGGTATGTATAAGAATTGTTTATGCTGTGATGGAATGTTTTGTGTGTTGTGTATGTCTGAAACCTTTTTGGTATGACAAAAAAAAAAAACTAACAAAAAAATGTAACCTTACACTAGTGCAAGGTTTACATAGAGACATAGAAGGTGACAGCAGATAAGGACCCTGTGGCGTACCATGCAAACAGTCCAGAAATGTGAATGGATCCATTCACATTTCTGGACTGTGTAGAGTATGGTTGCACGCCCGCCGGCCCACGCCAGGACCAATGGGCATACAGCTCTACGGTACACAGTCAGTCGGGCAGGTGGCATGCGGTGGGGAGCTGCCGCCCGCTGACTGGGGCGGGGTGGTGGGGCTCAGTGGGCGAGTGGGGAGGGGGGTACCGCTGGACCACCAGGGATGGATTGGAATTTAATATTTTATCACTGATGCCCGTGATCATGCTGGGAGTGTTCCACTGGACCACCAGGGATATTGGACCTTTAATTCTATACATATGCCCGCAATCGGGCTGGGAGCAGTTCACTGGATCACCAGGGATTTTGGACCTTTACTTTATACATATGCCCGCGATCGGGCTGGGAGTGGTCCACTGGACCACCAGGGATATTGGACCTTTACTTTTATACATATGCCCGCGATCGGGCATGGAGGGGCACTACCACGAAGGTGCCGCTGGAGCTCAGGTGGCTACCCATAGCTGGCAGCTGCCGTGTTGCACACTGCAATATGGCAGCTCACCTGTGGGTGGCCAGCTGTTGCTCCTTTTAATTTTTGCTCAACTGCGTGCGGCGCAGGTACGGGTTGCGCCTGCATCTGCTCAGCACATCCCGGGCTGAATATCGGGATGTGCGGAGTATGCATGGGCATGCCCCCCCTACTTTTGCCACCTACATTACTGATGCGCTCTGGCACATCGGGATTTGTGCCATGCACATTCCCCTTTTGAATATCATGCTGGGGCACATCAGTGGGTTGCGCATGGCAGGATCTGTCTAGTGCACTTACCCGGTCAACAAAAACTAAATAAAATAAATGAAGATTTTTTGACACACAGTGCCTTTGAAGCCTCAATTAATTCTGCCAAAGAGCATAGGGAAAAACACATTATTTTTCAGAACCCAGGAGAGCACACTAAATCCAAGGCTTTATTATGAACTCACTAAGTAAAATGTAACATGTAGGAATTTTTAAATTCTGAGGCACAGATTAACTGTACCCGAAATGTCTCTCAAGGACTGTGCAGATTTTGACTCAAACCAAGCCATTCTCTTCTCTAAATCCTGTGAGATTCATTTGTGACAAGACTTACATCATTCACTGGATTTCAAAAACATCAAGACACTATGTAGCCAGGAAAGAAAAGCACGGGTCCTCAGGCCAATTGCTTGTGTTATTTGGATAAACTAATACAGGAAAACCAATATCAGCACAAAGAGTATGAAAGTGGTTAGTAGAGCTCATCTTATTAATGTTATTCTTTAGCAGAGAGTAATTACTGGGTAAAATCAAAGCTTATTCTACAAGAGGCATGGTTACCTCCTGGACAAATTTAAAATCAATACCCATCTCAGAAATCTGTAGAGCATCAGCCTCGTCAAGTGTGCACATACCTTCACTAAGCACTACCAGCTGGGCCTGCTACCTCAGGGTTTAGATTCAGGTCTTCTGTTAGTGGTGACCTTTTCAAACAGATCTGGTGAGCAGACGATAACGGTTATTGTCCTGTCCTTTTTTATTGAAAGGCACCTTTTCTCAGGAATGTGAGCCTTGTAGTCCATGTGAACAAAGAACACTGGCAAAGTATTGTAGAAAGGGTGAAAATACCATGTCAGTAATCCTTGTCTTCTAGTGACCTGTTTTTATCCTGACATTCGTACTTTTTTTGTTTTATACTTCTACCCAATATAGGGAATGTGCCATGGGCTACCTCAAAATAAATGATTTATTTTTAGTTTTAGGCTTTTATTGGCCTCTCATGTGACGCTCTATAGAGGTCAAACCCTGAAACGTAAATAAAATAATTTTTTATTTTGAGGCAGCACATGGCATGTCATCTATACAATGACATTGCCTGGCTAAGACTGTAAGGTGGTCTGGAATGTTAAAATGTGGTGTAGATTTGTAGACAAAGAAGATGCAGTTCAAGTGAAAATATCCACTGTTGAGTAATATGTAGTGAGACTAAATTATTTCCACTCCTGCTCTATATGCCTTGAAAATAAATACATGTATTGAACAGTCCTTATTCTTACAGTCAATGCATATATGTATGTATGTACGTATGTATGCATCTATCTATCTATGTAGCTATCTAACATACTAATTGTCAGCAGATTAGGCCTTATGGTCTATCAAGTCTGCTCGAACCTCAGATCCTCTGTTGGGAACCGAGGCCCTCCCCCCCTTGTGTTCCGATGCCCCTTTCTGTATCTGTCCCACCCTCTCTTGAAGCCCTCCACACTGGAAATCTGGACCAGCTCACCAGGCAGTGCATTCCAAGGATCCATCACCCTCTCTGTGAAAAAAATCCTCTTTTCCCCCGATCCTTCCTCCTTCCAACTTCAAACCATGCCCTCTGGCGTTATCTTCCTCCTTAAGTCTAAAGATCCCCTCCATGTTTACCCTATTTATTCCCTTGAGGTACTTGAAGACCTCGATCATGTCCCCCCATCTCTCCTCTCCTCTCCACCAAAGTATACAGGCTAAGCTCCTCAAATCTGTCCTCTTACGTCAACTCCCCCAGTCCTTGAATCATCCTGGTAGGCCTCCTCTGTACCCTCTCCAGGAGCTGTATGTCCCTCTTTAAGTGTGGTCTCCAGAACTGTACACAATACTTGAGGTGTGGCCTCACCAGCCCATTGTACAACGGCAGAATCACTTCCCTGCTCCTAGAGGTGATCTCCCTTACAATGCATCCCAACATCCCATTTGCTTTGTTAGCCACTCTCCTGCACTGCTCAGAGTTATTCATATGCACATCCACCATGACCCCTAGGTCTTTTTCCCCAGACAAGGCCTCCAGCACCACCACTCCCCCAGGGTGTACCTGTGTTTGGGGTTTCCCCACCCAAGATGTAACACCTTGCACTTGGTTGTGTTGAAATGTAACTTCCCTGCAAGAGCCCAACTTTCCAGGGTGTCCAGGTCCCCCTGCAGGGCCAACCTCCCCTCTTCCCCCTCAACTACTGCTCCCACCTTGGAATCATCAGTGAAGAGACTCATCTCACACCCTATACCCACCCTGATGTCAGATATGTATGCATTAAATAGGATTGGCCCCAGGACCGAGCCCTGCGGAACTCCACTACCGACCTCTCTAGGGTTCGAGAGCTCTCCACCGATCACCACTCTATATGTGCATCGAGCTAGCCAGTTTCCTATCCATCTGACCATCAAAGGGCACACTCCCAACCCCATCAGTTTCTCCACCAGCCCATTGTGGGGGACTGAGTCAAACACCTTGCTGAAGTCCAAGAATATTATATCCACAGGCTTCCCCCTGTCCAGTTCTGATGTTATCCATTCGTAGAACTCCACAAGGTTGGTTTGATATGATCTACCTGGTACAGACCCACGTTTGCTACTGTCCAGCCCTCCCTCCTTCTCCTCCAGGAACAACCCCAGTCATTCCTTTAGTATACTCTCTATTACTTTTCCCCACTACTGAGGTCAAACTGATGGGTCTATAGTTACCTGGTACTTCCCTCAACTGCCCTTTATGGATTGGCACCACATGTGCCTCATGCCAATCACTAGATACCGTCCCTGTCTCAAGCGATCTGTTGAAGAGTCCTCCAGGGATGCGGCCAGTATGTCCGCCAACTCCCATAGCACCCTCGGATGAATGCCATCCGGCCCAGGAGATCTCCCTCCCTTATGCTCCCTTTCTGTTACTCCTCCTATCCCACTCAATTTTGCTTCTATCCCTTTTGTGCCTTGCTCAGCAAATATCCCAGCCCCCTTCTTAGTGAACACAGAGGTGAAGTGCTCATTTAATACCTACACCTGTTCCCTCGCCTCTTCCACCCACCCACCATCTGTTCTCAGTCTGCCAAGTTTGCAATTAGTTTTTCCGCTCCCCAATGTCCCGGAAAAAAATTCTCCCAAATCCCTGTGCCAGCCTCTGCCTTTACTGGCCTTTGGCCCCCATACCATCTGGGTGACTTTTCTAGATGCAAGACTATACGTTTCCCTTTCCCTTTCCCCTCTCAATGTTTTGTATTTTTTGTAGGCAGATTTCTTCTCCCTGTCTGCTCCCTGAACTTCACTGGTCCACCAGCATGGTTTATGTGACCTTGTTCCCTTGCGCTTCACCTTAACACAGGTCCTGACTGCCTCTTGAAGTCCCTATTTCATGACCTTCCATCTCTTTTCCATGTCCGTCATCACTGTAATCCCTTTCATGTGATCCTTTAGAATATTTCCCATGCCCATAAAGTCTGCTCCCCTGAAATCCACGCCAGTGTCCTAGATCTCTCCCCTCCTCCCCCATGTTAATTTGAAAACAGACAGTGTCGTGGTCACTCCCAATAAGGGGATCCTCTACAACCTGGTCCCTTACCAGATCCCCATCTGCCCAAACCATGTCCAGAACATGGCCCTCCCTCATGGGCTCCCTCACATGCTATGTTAAGAACACATCCTGGAAACAGTCTAGCAGCCTCTGCTCCTTGGCCACCTTAGAGAACATGGTTTCCCTGTTTGTCCCTGGCATATTAAGATCCCCAATCAACACCACTCTCTCTCCTTTTAGTCCACACTGGGCAATAATGTTGTCCAGCAAACCATCCTCCAGAACATCACCCATCCCAGGAGGCCTATATGCTACACTCAGCTTGACCTTACCTCCTGGCTGGGTTTGTAAGACCTCTATGTTTCCCTCTGCCTCTTCTACCCTAGCAATTTCTATGCCTTTTCAAATGTACATAGCCACTCCTCCCCCTCTGCCCTCCTTTCTATCCTTCCTAAGCAAAAAGTATCCCTTTACGTTTAGGTCCCAGTCATGATTGTTGTTGGCCCACGTTTCCATGACTGCTGCCACATCCACCACACCCCTCGAACAGCATGGCCTGGAATTCTAGAAACTTGTTACACAAGCTCCTGGCATTTACTGACACCACCCCCCCACCCCTTGTCCCTGATCCCCTTTGTCGAACCACACCCAGGTTCCTTGTGCCTCCTGCCACCATCTGCTCCTCCTGGACCCTCCTCCCCCTGACTATTTTCCTCCTTCCTCCCCTTGGGTTTGAAGACTACTCCCCTCATCTGGAGGAGGGGGCTTCAGGCCAGCCCCTCCCATGTCCCTCCCCCCCACAAGTTTAAACCCCATGTTTCTTGAATGTAGACCGCCACCCCATTCAAGGATTTCCTTCCCTAATAGGGTAAGGTGAAGCCTGTCCTTGGCATACAGTCCCTTATCCTCCCAAACCCCCTCCCAGTTATCTTACACCCCCAACCCCCTTTCTTCCTCCCACTTCCTGAGCCAGTCATTTATCTCTGATCTTCCTTTTGTTCTCCACTGAGGCCCTAGGTACCAGCAATATATCTGAAAAGGAAATGCTGCATCTATTATCCCGACAGACTCTAGCAAGTTCTTGGAACCTTGCTTGGATTTCCAAGACACTGTGCCCCTCTATATCGTTAGTCCCCAAGTGCACCAGGAAATCTGGTTTTCCTCCACAACCCCTTACCAGTTCGTACACCATGGACTTAGCTCTGTGCACCATCAACCCAGAGATACTCACTACCTTCACCCGGTTCTGGCATCCCACCCCCTGTCCCTCCCATTGGATAACCTTTATCGTTGAGTCACCCAGTAACAGAATCTTAACACCTCCATCATCATTATGGTTACTTCCACTACCGCTCTACGCTCTCAACCCCCCTCCCCCCCTTTATCCAATATCCCAATGATGGGAGTCTCCTGCCTTATTATGAGAGGCCCTTGCCACCTCCCTTTTTGTCTCCCTTAACATTTTGCCCTCTTGCTCAGACCTCTCGTATAGGTACCCCTTAATCCTACTCATTTCTGGGCCATTTATCCTGGCCTTGATCATATCTCCTTCCCCCACACCATCATCTTCACCCCTTATAATGGTACCCCTACCTCCAGAGGTCCCCTGCGGGACCCGTTCGCCTAGATCCCTGTCCTTGGGACAGCACCCCCTCCTTGGGGGTCCCTCCCCTACCTTCTTGTCTTCTAGATTCTCTCCAGTCCTGCTTTCCTCCCTTGTTTCTGCAATATATTGCATCTCCTCTCTCTGCTTCACATTGAGGTTTCCCCTTCTCCCCTTGGGACTATTTCTATCCTTTCCTTTTCTGACCTGTGATGCCCTATGGGAATCTGACTCCCTTCCCATGGCCTTTGTCCCAGTTTCCTCATTTCTGCTAACCCCTTCCTCCCCCACTAGGTTACTAAGGAGCACAAATTTATTATGACACTATGCCAGCCTCCATTACCTGACCCAACTGACCCTCTAAGCTGCCCCTGTTTCTCCCCTCTTGCCCTATCCACCTTCGGAGCTCCCTTCCCGCTATCTGCTCTTCTAGTCTTTCCCCCAACAGCCTCTCCTGATTCTTCCCCCTTCACTCTTTATTTTCAGAGTGTTCACCCCATAGGTTTTCCCCTTTACCTCAATATCCCTATCCAAGGATCCTCTATTCCTAATATCCTCCCCTTACTTGCTATAACGTGTCCTACTCTTGGTTCTGGGCATTGCCCCCACTTCCCCTCATCGCCCCCCTTCTGCCGCCCATACCCCCACCCCTTGCCTCTGGTCTCCCCCCCCAAGCCTCCCATCTTACTCCTTCACCAACAAACTTCACTCCTAATCCAAGATAGCTGCCTACAGAGTGGGCAGCCTCCCTCTCTCCAGGCCCACTTTAGAATTATTGCCACCCCACAGCCTGTGCATCCTTCAACCCTTCCAAAGATGTCTGCCAGAGTGGAAAGTGGCCACCCCATTTGTCTTTCTCTATTCCTTATAGGCACTTCCTCCTTTTACCATTCCCTTCCCCCTGGATTACTACCCCTCCTTCCCCTCCAAGTGGCTATACTGGGGTATCCTAGGTCAGCCATATTCATTTCAACATAAAACCCAGCTCATGGTTGTCGCTTAAACTCTGTCTGATGATACAGGATAGACAGGCTTTTAAACAAGACACTTAATCACTACCTGAAGATGCAGACTAGATCGGTCATGTTCTTTTCTAACAAACAGCCCAGCTCTAAATAGACTCTTGAACTCTAACTGATGGGACAGGGTATACAGGCTCTAAACAGACTGTTATACTCTAACTAAAGATACAGAATAAACAGTATAGTCATATAGTATGTGTTAGCTCTGTTTTAAAACCAGCTGCCTATAATATCACAGCCCCAGAATAAACAGTATAATCATATAGTATAACTTTGCTCTGTTTCACAACCCAGTTACCTGTAATATCACAGCCCCACTTGTATCTCCATGCTTTTTCCTTACTCGCCCCAGAATGATATAGTTCTATTAAGGTAGAAGTCCTGATTTGTCCACCTCCAAGAAACCCCTTCCCTTACCAGCCCATAAAGTCTATTTAAAAGGATGGTGGTGTGGGGAAGGAGGGAGAAAATTAAAGAGGGACTATGGTCAAAATTTCTGGCATCAATAAATTCAGAATTTGGATCATTGTAGCCCCCATCAGCCTCATGACAAAACATAAGATCTCTAAGTTACTTTGTTTAAAAGTTATAAGTTATTTTACAACCCTAAATTCACTGCCTGTTCAAAAAATCCAGTTTCAGTAATGAGCTGCTGCTGATGTCATCCCTGAACTCACAGTGTAGTCCTCCCTGTCAACAAACTTATTGGATGTGTTTCTCCGAACTTTAATTATCATGTGCAATGGTTTTCACCAGTGAAATGGGCATCACCATCAGTCAATAAACATGGGTTTAAAAACTGTGCATGTTTAAGGTTTTGTAACAAAGTTGATAAATTTGTGGGGGGTTTTTTTGGGGGGGGGGTTTGTAGTACTGTTCTCCAAGATAGCAGGATTCTGAGTCATAGCATACTGTTGTGAGGTTTGCAGAATGGATAACTGTGATGTGGTGAAAGTCTGTGATCCTTCATACCTGCCATTCAATTGAGGTGATGTCTCAGGATGGCATTTTAAAACCATTATTCTATCTCCCTGTAAATGGGTGTGGGAGAGGTAATGCTGTTTTGAAACTTTACTACAAGTTTCAATGCAGTAGCCAGCTCAGTGTTTTCTCCCTGGCAGGCTGTTACTTGACCTACATTCAGGCTCATCTATGCTGTGCACCACATTAAAAAGATCATTTTACCAGAGCTAACACTCAGGGATAACACATTCACCCCTAGTAGGAATTAATACATATAAGGAACCTATTAAAACGTACTGGAAAGCAGACACTGTCAAACAGCAATGAAGTTACCACCATTACAACACTAGTAGCAATAAAACTTCTTAACAGGCACAGCAGAGTAGCACCCCAAATGGTATCAGCAGCCTGGAGGCATGCTGACTCAGCATCCAGCAACTCTGGGGAAATGGATTACACCAAGAAGGCATTAAAGAAATGTGAATTTGTCAACTTTGTTACAAAACCAAGACACACATAGTTTTTATAGCAATGTTTTTTGAATGATGCTGCCTGTTATACTTGTGAAAACCATTTCACATGATCTTTTAATTTTGGGAAAACAGGTCATATAAGCTTACTGACAGGACTAGACTGTGAGTTCAGGAGATGACATCCTCAGCAGCTGTTCACTGAAACTGGCTTTTTTGAACAGGTAGTGAAATCAGAGTTAGAAAATAGCTTATAACTTTAAAATGAAGTAACAGTAGAAATCTCATTTTTGGTATGAGATTTACTGGAGGTATGCTTATTCTAATGCTGCAATGTAGCTCTTTTGGCCAGAGTCCCTCTTTAAATTCGAGAGTTCAGCCTCAGTCACTGAGCTCTGATGAACTCCCTCTCCTGGTCTCGTCTCTCTCTGTCTCTCGCTCTCCAGCACTGCTGTAGGCTGCCTGTTAAATAGGGCAGCAAGCCTTCAGCGTTTTGGCACTGAAAATTTAATTTAAAGGTTCAGCCTCAGTCCCTGAGCTTCGATGAGCTCCCTCTCACTGGTCTCGTCCTTTACATAAAAATACATGGATGGACCCTTTTTCTCATAGAAAACACCATCAGTTATTTTCCAGTATATGGTGGTACACAGTTATCATGTATGAAAAATAATTAGGACCCCAATATCATATATGAAAAATAATTGGTAGGTAAAATCAATATATATATATCTTGTTACAACTTGTAATAAGCACAGATGGCACCTTATTACATCTTTTAATAAGCATATATGACAGCCTATTACAACTTGTAACATATAATTGAATAACACCTAAATACGATTATTAATGCATTTACAAATTACCTAAAAAAACTCGCACATATTACACGTACTAAACAGCTGTTTCCCTCGATGCACCACTAATTACTGCACCTCCAAGCTCTCCTTGCTGCTTCCATCTTTATTTTGGAGCTGCGCCTAGTGCTGCCTTACATCTTCTAACCCAAACAGCAGCAACTGCCGCTCCCAACCACATCCCAAGCACCGATGCTCCAGCCCCAGCATGGATGCCCCTGACCAAAAGCCCCTGAACTGATACTCCCAAATGCAAATGAAGGTGCTGACAACACTCCAGAGGGCACTTACAGAAACCACTGCTCCCACTGCAGACGTCACACTGTTCACCATCCTGAACAGCACACCACTCACTAATGTGAACTCAAGGAAAGAATGCCGACACCATGCCTCCTTTTATAGGAGGCCACTATACTATGGCAAAACACTAGGGACACACATCCTTCAGTACCACAAATTCCACTATACTACGGAAACTATGGCAAGACAACAAAGTCAAAACCAGGAAATTATTGCAAAAGCAATAATAGCACATACAAACTATTAAACCATCCACATATACAGTATGCACCATTTATTACGGACTCATCCATGCAAATGGGAAATGTCCGGTAACAGGAGTGTCCACCGTACTGTTTCCAATTTTTCAGTTACCATTTGGTACTTTTTTTTTTAGTTTTTTATAATGTTTGTGCAAATTGTGGAGGGGGGGGTGCAGTGGTTGGGGTACACAAAGGCCCAGATGTTCAAAGGTTAACATGGCGCAACAAGCGTCAGCGCCATGCACAGCCACTGATCGCCTGACACGATATTCAAAGGGAAAGAGCCAAGACAAATACCGATGCTCCAGCGCATCAGTAATGTGCGCAGGCACATGGGGGTGCCTGGCATAACCTGCACAGCCTGATATTCAGCCTGGGATGTGCAGAGTCATGCATGCTAAATCACTACCTGCGCTGCACAAAGTTAAGCCCCAAAAAGGAACAAGTGATGGCCACCCACAAGTGAGCTGCCACATTGCAGGGTGCAACATGGCAGCTGCCACCTGTGGGTGGCCACCCGAGTTCCTGCCACACCTGGTGGTGCCCCCCATGCCCCATCGTGGGCATCCCTGGAGTGAAATTCCCCGTCCAATATCGCTGGTGGTCCAGTGGACCTCTATGTGCCCGATCACGGGCATCTGTGTAGAGAATAACCCCCCCACATCCAATATACCTGGTGGTTCAGTGGACCAATCGCTGCCCGATCGCGGGCATCTGTAACATATAACACCCCTACTACCCTGGTGGTCTAGTGTACCCCCCCTCACCGCCCCACTGAGCCCCCACCGCCCGCTCCCCCATCAGCCGGCGGGCTGGCACCCCACCTGCCGCCCGCCACCACCGACCACAGCTCGGAGTGTGCATGCCCATTGGTTCACAGCATGAGCCACTGGGCATGCAGCTCCATACCATACTACTCAGTCCAGATATGCGAACGATTCATTCATATATCTGAACGAGTGAGTATGGTGCACGCCCATTGGCTCATGATGTGAACCAATGGGCATGCAGCCCTACCTAGCTGTCAGTCCGCGGCTGTGCGGCGGGCGGGTGCTGCCACCCGCCAGCTGACGGGGGTGGGGTGGTGGGGCTCAGTGGTGGGTGGGGAGGGGGGTACACTAGACCACCAGGGTAGTAGAGGTATGTTATGTGTTACAGATGCCTGCGATCGGGCGGCGATCGGTTCACTGGACCACCAGGGATATTGGACGTGGGGGGGGTACTATACCGATGCCCGCAATCAGGCACATAGAGGTCCACTGGACCACCAGGGATATTAGATGGGGGGGTTATTCTCTACACAAATGCCCGAGATTGGGCACATAGCGATCCACTGGACCTCCAGGAATATTGGATGTTTTTTTTTTACTTTTACACGAATGCCCGCAATTGGGCTGCAGGGGGTGTCGGTCTCCGATGGCTGCTGCCTGGCAGGGCGCCAGGTGCAAGTCGTCGGGAATCAAAGACCGCTAATGGCATGCAAATGTCACGAATGAGATGCAGATTTCCCTGTGAGCCTTGCATAATTATTGGCCCCATTGCATGTCCCCTTTTGAATATCGCAGGTGCTGTGCATGGCGCAATGGCACTTGCACTAGCGCACCTCCATGCTCCACTCTGGCCACTTGCGCTAGCGCAGTGCCACTGCACCATGCACAGTGGGGGTGGCCAGGGTGCGATATTCAAAGCTGCTGCACCATAGTGCAGCTCTGTTGAATATTGCCTGGGCCACACCCCTATGCAACAAAGTTGAGCTGCACCCAGGCTTGCGCCACAGTCTGGTGCAGTTTGAATATCCGGGCCAATGTGTTTTGGGAGGTGCTCATGTGGAAAAGTGCTGTCTGGTACAACCTTTTTACATTTTTATTATTATTTCTTATGTTTTAAAGAAGCATTCAACTGTAGTTTGCTTTGTCTTGGCGGTACAGTATTCTCTTTACATTCGCTCGTGGCATCCAAATTTTCTCATTCGGGCTGTATGTGCAGCCATTGTTCCATCGCCCTTTTAAGTGTAAGCAGTGCACATCTGACATCTTGAGCACTGACCTACAGATGTTCACCCTGGGTTTCACCGTTGTCTTTGGTTTTACTGTCTCCGGTTTCTGTTGAGGTTGTGGACATCGCATCAATCACCTTGGAGATGTTCTATGTAGCAGGCCCTTCCACCTCAGACTCCCCCATGCTGCACACAGCTTGAAACTCTTCTTCTGTCACTCCAGTTGACAGTGGGATCGAGTCTGCCACTTCAGCATTTGCTTGCTCCACATTAGCAGTGTTGTCTCTATAGAAGCCGGCCTTTCTAAAGCAATTAGGGATGGTGTCCTGCATGACACTGTCCCAAGCACTTTTCAGGAGGCATACAGCTTTGCAGAAGTGCATCTGAATTTGTTTTGGCAATGCTCAAAAAGGACATTAAGAATCAGTTTGTCACAAACTCAGTAGTAAAACCCATGTTAAAATGAAGGTTTCTCTCAAACTGGCTACTCGTCTGGGAGCGGGTGCAGTGATTCGAATGTCCGATATTGCCGATGTATCAGGTGGGCAGTATCCAACAGTTTGAATTAACAAAATATGGGCAATGGCCTTTGGAAAATGGTTTTAGTTCTGCTCAAAGTGATTGTCTGCCCTATCAGTGCCTGCTATAAGTGGTGTATACTGTATTATATAAAATAAATGATGGCAAGTGTGCCATAGGGACATCTACTATTTCAGGGACTAATTAGCTCAATAAACCCACTCACCCTTCAGGCTGGTGTGTTATTGGCTAATTGGACCTGTCTATAGTAAATTTTCCTGTACACCACCACATTTGTATGCAGTTGAGGTGGACATAATATGGAGTGTGATAAATCCATTTATCTGAGTAACTATGTACCTAAATGTAGAATCTTACATTTATACACATGGGCTCACTCTTCAGTGCCCTGAGAGTGCCACAAGCCCTTGGAGTGCAGATCGTTTAGTGCATGGGGCTTGCAGCATTCTCCCAGCCAGCGATTAGGATTTTCGGTCCTAAGGACCAAATTGATCCCTGGTCTAATCTGCACCATTTGGGGGCCCCTTTTTATGGGACTTGCACCAAGTCTTTGGCACACGCTGCCATAAAGTGTGAAAAGTGTCACAGTTGCACCTGATGTACTGAAATTAGGTGCACGTGCATCAAAGGAGTTTGGCACGGCTGCACCAAACAATGGGGACTGATGCCAGGCTTGATGCAAGCCCTGTATCACCGTTTGAAAATCATGCCCATAGTTTCCTCATCTTCACTCATTTATGTATACACATACTATGTTACTGCTTCCCCACCCACACCTGCAGCTGGCCAGCACTACTTATCTTATTTTTACTTTTTTCCACTGTTCAGGTTGCCCTCCTGCCTGCCCATCACTCAGTCACCCCATCTGCTACTTGGCCAGCCTAAACAGTAATTATTCCCATTCTCCTCACTGCCATACACCATTCTTCTCTTTTCTTTTTCAACAGGTTTTCAGTACCATGTCTTTATTCATCTGGCTGCTCCAGACACTGCTGTGTTTCTTACACTCCTCTGAATGCTCCAGCTCCCCATCCTCTCTGCAGCCCCAACTCCACCAGCATTACTATGTCCCTCTCAGACATACAGTTGTTCTTTTTGATAAAAAGAAAAGTGAACCACTGTATACCACACCATTACAATACAATACACGTCTTTTTCCAATGTGCCCCACTTTCATGCAGCCCAACCACCTCTTAGCTTACTTCCACTCCAACCATTGCTTGGTGAACCGCTTGTTACTCTGCTGCTCCACAAAACCCATGTTTTTTTTAAATAAAGCAAAATAAATAAGATGTGAACCACAGAAACTGTTCACACAGCTGCATCTGCTGAAACCATCTCTCTCTGCCCAAATTCAAACACTCGCTAAATAGCACTGCCAATTTTTCCTCAGCAGTTTTGAAAACCAGTTTGACTCCACCAATCAATAACAACATCTTCTTGTCAGTGCCACTGTCACTACATGGTGTCCATGGTAATGACTATGGCAACAAGGGACAGAAAACAACAGAAGCACACTTTTGCAAAATAAACCCTCACATTTTTATAAATACAAAATAAACTATTAAAAAAACAAGAACAACTAAAACAAATTGCAGACACAAGGTCCTTCCCACTTGCATAAATGGAATATGCAGAGGGCCCTTATGAGATACCTGATTTATGCACACTCAGGCTGTTTGTCCTCGGACACCTCACTTGTGGCTTATGCTGCTTGTGAGGTTACCCAAGATCAAACAGTACTTGCATACATACATCATGTACTGTATTACATAGATTTCCCTGCACATCCCTATATACTCTTGCGTGATTGTGCAAAACCAAGTCAAGAAGGCAGAGTTTGTAGGAACCATTACCCATTATTTCCTTACAGCAAGTATGCTACAGTAAATTCCTTATTCTAAAATGAAAACTCATTTTTGGAGGTGGGGGGGGACTGTCGCAAGGGTGGTGAAAATTACAACAGAAAGAGAAAGAGCCACATGCTCACTTCATCACCTAATTCAGAAAGTTCAAATCAAGTTTTCTTTTTCCTTGGCTACCATCACCCACCATTTCACCTGTACTGGCTTCCTCAGGGGAAAGCTGCTTCTATAAAAATACATAACATTATATACATATCATAAATAAACATAATTTACAAAATGGCAAATGGTTTACATAAAAAGCTTATATCACAGACAACATGTGGACCCGATTCATTCATCAGTTTGTTATTTAACTACACTAATTACTAATTGCTTACAATTAATTATAAATAAAAAATGCTCACAAAGTAATAGTTTTGAGTTTTTTTAAATCTACTCAAAATATGAATATGTTTATGATTTGCAGTAATATGGTTTTCCTACTTTGCATGTACCTTGAAAAGTGTTCATAATTTTACAAAATCTACTCAAAATATAAACATTTTTATGATTTGTAGGAGGGTGGTTTCTCTACTTTGCACTTTGAAAAGTTTTTGTAATTTTGCAAAATCTACTCAGAAAATCAGTATTTTTGCAATTTATAGTAGGATGGTTTTCTTACTTTGCATACACTTTGAAAAGTATTTGTAAGGGATGCTACAGTGGAGGGAGAGACGGGAGGATTGAAAGCTCCTGGCAACACATATCGGTCAATCCGTACACTTCTACAATTGTTTTATTATGAGGAGGGGAAGGAAGGAGCTGGTGGTTAGTGATTGTGTTTGGTGGATGGTCTTGCTCTTATCTGGGGACAGGGAGGCCTGAGTATATTGTGCAAGGATGGGGGGGGATGTAGGATTTGACAAGGGGGGATGGAAGGCTCTAGAGACGTGGTCTGAATCAATCACCACACTTCTTCTACTGTTATTTTATTATAAGGAAGAGGATAGTGGGGGCTAGTGAGTGTGTTTTTTTTTTGTTTTTTTTTGTGCTCAGATCCAAGTTGGGTGAGCTTTTATATATATATTTTGGAAATGTGGGGGTAGAATTTGGTGAAGGAGCAGCAGGTATCAATTGCTTAATTATAAGGAGGGGGAGATTTTGGATTTTGGGATATCGGATGTCAGATACTTAGATATATTACACCCAATTTGACATCAGAGGTGTTTTTTAGGATATTGAGTTTTGATGACCACTAACCTAAAATCTTAATATCTTAAAAAACTATTTGCTTAAAGAGCCACTGACGTCTTGAGAAGAACTTTGAAAAACATATTATTTGGACACAAAGCAGCTTACATGTCTCATAAGCTCTGTATTTCTTAACCACATTATTTATTACTGAGGTCATAAGCATGAAAACAAGAGGGTTGTTCCTTGAGAGTTCATCAGCTCCTATTGCTTATTCCCAACCTAATGTCATAATACTCTACTTGTGACATCACAGTTATTCCCATGGCAACAGACTGTGATGTCACAACAGGGCATTATGATTTCAAGCAGTAAACAAGCTTTAGAGGCAGATATACTCTGAAGTATCAAGATCTGGTTTGGGGGTGAATTTCTTCAATAATAAGTAATGGACAGGAGAAATCTGTAGGAGATATTTGAAATACAAGCTGAATTGTGTTTAACTGTTATGTTTTCCAATGTTTTCCTAAAGGCATCAGCTGCTCTTTAACTATCTGTTTTTAAAGTGGATTATCTGAGCAATCCTACTTCTGATTACTGTCAGTTGCAGGCATTCTGTGCCGTTTTAACTGATGTGTGCCAGATATCATCTGAAAATACAGTATTTCACATATATCAAACATATACCATGCCAAAAAATGCATCAGGGCACTTGGCTTTCAGTTCAAAAGCCCTAATGGTCCCATAGCCTACAGAAGCAGGGGATTATGGTACATAACTGTCCATGGAAAGACTGCTGTGTCACCCTCCACAGAAGTCCTTCTGTTTTTTCACAAACCAGAAAGGGTCCTGTGAAAAGTATGCAAGCAGTCACATCTTGCTTTGTGTAGGAATTTGAAGGCCATGAGTAAATGAAGTAACCACACTCATTTCTTAAAAAGGTAAGGAAATCTATGGCAAAAAAAACAACAATGTTAATGCTCATCAGGGTTGCTACTACACAAAACGTAAAACGCACAAAGGTGGGAAATAAACTATTAGGGTTGCAAACACAATTGATTGATTGACTGAAATGTTTCACCAGGAAGACATACTGAGCAAGATGTGTTCATTTCCAGATGTGTCCTGGGGGGTGGGGACATGGGATAATACAGCAAAAAGCAATAAGAATAAAAATAATGAGCCACCAATAGGCAAACTATGGTAAGTGCTCAAATACAGTACTAAGGAGTTAATATACAAAACAACAAGTGCTATGGCATAGAGTTTAGATACATTTACATTCAGCTGAAATGGTGCAATAGCATAGGGAACAAGGAGAACATGCAGTAGGTGTCAGAGTAGGAACAAGTTGAGGGAGGGAGGGGCAGTCGAAATTTAGGTGCAGTTGCATGTGGAGTTATTGAACGCATGCATGAGAGAGGAAAGGACATAGGATGATGGGGCATTATGAATGTTGATGGGAGGGAGTTCTAAAGCTTGGGCAAATGGTAGAAGAAAAATGACAGTCCAGCAGTGGTGTGCCTGGAGGGGATGGCTAGGGTCCGGGGCAGAATTGCTTCTGAGGGAGTGAGAGGTAAGGGGGAAGGAAAGTGAGGACGTGAGGGGAAAAGGGAGCTCACCAAGTCAGAACTTCCCAATAAAATTAGTGCAATGGACCAGGCATTGATCAGTGAGGGAGGGAAGGGAGTGCCAAGGATTGCTATAAGGAGCAGTGTTGGCTGCGAGGTGGTCAGTCAAGGGTGAAGCAGGAGAAGGAGTGGTAGAGCATGTCCAGTCTGACTAGTCAAATGTTGGAATGATCATCTCAGTAGAATTTTTCTACGGGCTGATAAGGGGACATATTTATTTATCTATTTATTTAATCTTGGAGCAACACCTTTGAGCTAGGAGCTCATTTACAAAGGTTCCACATCAAGGGAAGGTACAAATTACAAGTGAATACAGTCATTGGTAAATATAGGAAGAAAAAAAGAAAAATAATGGAACAAGTCAAATATATACACAAGATAATGTAAGAAATAAATTATATTTTAACTAGATAAATCAAGTTGTGCTGAGACACAAGATGTGAGAAGGGGTATAATTGAGTAAGGAGGCAAGGAATAGGGAGCAGACAGGGGTTGTCTTTGTCAAGAGGCTATGGGGGGAGAAAGGAGTGAAAAGGGAGATAGAGAATCAGGTGGGGGAGGTCGATGACAGGGTGGTAGATTAGGGAGGGGGAGAGGGGTGGGGCAGTAATGGGATGGGTGAGGACATGGGGACAGAGGAAGGTGTGTGTTGGAGAGCGGGGGTGAGAGTGGGAGCAGGGAGAGTGGGTGAGGGGGAGAGAGAGGGACAATAAAGTAAGGCAAGGGCAGATGGAATGGGAGAGAGGGGATAAAAAAGATTAGAACATGCAGTCACAGGTACCTAGAACAGTCAGGTGTAGGAGGTGTGCTTTCTTAAAGGTTCCGAGCTTTGGCATATTTACAGCAACAGAAGGGAGTTCATTAAGCCACAGGGGAGCCTTATAGGCAAAAGACCACTGGGCTAGGGCAGTGTGACAAAAGCGGATATGTAGGGCATTTCTAGTTTGACCTCTTGTCTGGTGTGAGTTAGTTGTGGGTTTAAAGAGCAGTTACTGACACCTCAAAGAAAACTTTAAAAAACATAATAATTAGGTATAATGCTGCTTGCATTCCATTTATATTTTATCATTTTGCCTCCCCATTATTTGTTACTAAAAAAATGTGTATGAATGTATGATCTTTATCTGTTAGAGTTCCTTTAGAGTCCATCTGCCTCTGTAGCTTGTTCCCTGCTTCAAGTCATAATCCTCTGTTGTGACATCACAATCTGTTGCCATGGGAGCAACTGTGATGTCACAAGCAGTGCTCTATGACTTCAGCTAGGGAGAAAGCAGCAGGAATAGACAAACTCTTCAGGAGCAAAGATCCTGTTTTCATACAAATGACCTCAGTGATAAATAATGTGGAGGTAGAAACAGCACTAATGGGAAATACAAGCTGAACTGTGTCTAAATATTAGGTTTTGTTAAAGTTTTCCTGAATGTGTCACCAGCTCTTTAAGGAGATTTTGAATGGCTTGAGGTGTTAAGCCAAGGATGTTTTTTTCCCAAAGAGGTAGACCTGGCACTTAATCCTTCCCTGGAGGTTAGCCAATTGGTCTGGGCATATAGTTCACATGTGTGCGTGAGCTTGTGCACACCTATGCATCCTTAAACATGTTAAAAGTAAGAATCTGAGGTTATCATTCCACTTTATTGAAGTCTTGTAAGACCTAATTTGGAGTACTGTGCCCCATTCTGTGCACCCACCTCAACTGGTGGGAAGGTCATGGTTGAAAAAGTCCAGCGAAAAATTACCAGGAAAATAAAAAGTATAACTAACCTGGATTATGAAGATAGGGTTAAAAATCTTGGCCTGTACTCTATGGAATACAGAGCACTTAGGGGAGACTTAATTTTGACTAGAAAGCCTTTCAAGATGTTTCAACATTTGAAACAATTTATCTGGAAAAACAATTATCTAAGAACATCACCAGATCACATAATTTTAAACTGAAAAGTTCAGTAAATAAAACAACTAAAAGGTGTAACTTGGCCGGCCCGGTGGCACTGAGGGTTGAGGCACTGGATACCACACCTCACACAACGCCGGCGACCCGAGTTTGGGAAGCTGGGGGCTGGCAGGGGAAGGAGAGGACTGAGCATCTGCAGGACTGCTCTCCTCTCCTCTCCTGTGGTGGGTAGCATGACCGCATCGCTCTGCAGCAGCCCCTGGTGGAGAACGGGAGCACTGCATGAGTGGTGCAACAAGAGGAACCAACAAAAAAGCATAAACCACTCCAGGACCAGCCAGATGATGGCTGCTGGTTCGCCAACACCACCAAAGCCCCTAAAAGGAGTCATGTCCACCTCAGCAGCACCCTGGTGCCAGAAGTAGAGTGCACTGGCCAGTCCCCACTGGTGCCTTTCCTTCAGAGGAGAGGGACCTATCTGGCAAAGGGTTATGCTGGGTTACCCTGGGGAAGGCTACCATATGAGGCCGGAGGCTCAAGAGGGGTAGTAAGAGGTATGTTGAGGACCATGGCAGCTCGAAGGAGTGACGGGTCCTGGGGCACACAGTTGGGGAAAAACAAATAATGCAAAAAAAAAAAAAAAGTGTAACTTCTTCACACAGAGAGTACCTTCTATTTGGAATTCCCTACCATATAACATTGTCACATGTGATAATGTAGAACAATTTAAAAAAAGACAATCAGTATATGGGGGATAAGAAATTCTCTTTCCACCATTAGAGATTTGAATGGTGGTGAGTTCATTACGGGCTTTGGCCTTTAGAACTTGTATCAAGCTGTGAAACTATGAAACCTGGGACCAGCCTACAGGATTTGTCCAAGACTGTTCTGACCCTTTTAAGAGCAGTATCATTGGCAGTGCAATACACCACTAGCCCGCAATCTATAACAGAGACTATTGAGCTTGTGACTGCCAGAGACAGGGCTTCAGTAGTCATGCTATACCGGTGTCTATAAAGCAGTCTGATTCTGGCATTGACTGTCGCTACCTGATGATCTGTGTGATGGGCATAGGAGAGGGAGCTATCAGGTGCGATGCCTAGGTACTTAAAGGTGCTAACATGCGTAAGAGGTTCATGCTTGTTGTTTAGAATAGACAGTTGGCTGGGCTTACATTTGCCCTGAGGGTTTGCAAACAGCATTTTTTTTTTGTAGTTCAGAAGACGTTTGTTATGATTAAACCACTGCTCAATTATGGAGAAACTTTCTTGAAGCTTAGTTTCTAGCAGATGTGGGTGCAAACTACTGGAGAAAATGGCCGCATCATCTTTGCTTACTTTACTTTGGATTTACTTTGGATGATTGAAGACAAAGTAGGCCAAAGGCCCATTTAATTGTCTCCTACACCACAAGTGGGTTAATTATGTAATGCCATTCATAAGGAAGGCATCAAGACCATTTTTAAAAGATTCAAAAGATGGCGCCATCACTAAATGGCTTGGTAAACTATTCCAAATTCTGGGGGCTCAAACCATTAAAAAGTTATATCTATTTACAGCAGTTGTTCTATGTATCATTTCCTGTCTATTATGTGATCTGAGATTAGTATTCCTAGGTTTAAACCTTAAACCACATTGAGCCATTAACTCTTGATCTTGTAACATCTTACAGAGGAGCAGCAAATCACCACTCATCCTACATGTCTGTAATGAGAATAAATTTAAGGATTTGAGCCTATCTTCATAACTTAATGATGCCAGACTGGGTATTGATTTGATACTTCTTCTCTGTGTTCATTCCAGTAAATTGATATAATCACTATGGTAGGGATTCCATACAGGGGAGCCATAGTCTAAATGAGGAATAACATAAGTCTTGTATAATATCATAATACGGTAACTATTCCAGGACATAAATGATTTTGTATTGATTTTATTAATCTAGTAATGGTCAGTACAATCTGCCTACAATGATTTACTGAGGTAAGCTCATTATTTATCGGTATACCTACAGTAGATCTCTTTCATTGGCAACTGATTTGATAACCTGACCTCCTAAAGTATATACTGATTTATGATTCTTATACCCAAAGTGCAAGACTGCGCACTTAGATGCATTAAAAGTCATCTTATTAACCGTAGCCCAATTTACAAGATGTTGTAAATCCTGACATAATGCGAGATATTAAGTTTCAACTACATCCCCCAGTTTTGCGTCATTCACAAACTTAGATAAGATGCCATCAACACCCAAACTCATGTTACTAATATATAGCCCAAATAAGGAAGGACCAAGAACAGATCCCTGAGGGACTCCGCTGCCAACATATATTTCACTAGAGAGTTTTCCATTCACTTTTACAATTTGACTCCTATTAGACAGCCAGTTATGTATCCAGCATACCAAGATTTTGTTGCTACCCATATTTAACAATTTATTTATTAATAAATCATGGGGAACAGTACCGAATGCCTTCCCAATATCAAGCAGTAGTACATCAACTGATTTACCCCTGTCAATATTATCACTAACAAAGTTATAGAATGCAACCAGGTTAGTTGAGCAGGACAACCCTTTTCAAAAACCATGTTGAGTATGATCATGCAGACCAAGGGTTCTGGTGTCCTTATCTAGTCCCTTTTTAATTATTCTCTGCATGAAGTAAGATTTCTTTTCAGGGCAAACACTAGGGAGGGAGTTGAGGAACAGGTTGAATAAGAGAGGGTCCAGGATGGAACCTTGCGGGATGCCAGTGGTCACTTGCCTACTATCGAATAGGGTATCATTTATTTTTACTTGTATTCTGTGAGCAAGATAGCTTTAAAACCACCCAACAGTTTCCGGAGCTGGCCCAATAGCAAGGAGTTTGCCGAGTAGACTACTCATAGAACTTGACGGCAGAAAAAGACCACATGGTCTATCCAGTCTGCCTTTATACTATACTATGATTGACAGTGTCAAATGCTTTAGTGAGGTCAATATATATTGACCCCACTATTTGGCTGCTATCAAGTGCCTCATGGATAAAGTCAGAGTATTCAAGTAACTCTGTGGTGGTGCTGTGGGCCTTCCAGAAGCCGTGTTGTTGGGGACACTGGATATTGTACCTGGTAAGATAGTCTACTAGTTGGTCTGAGACAATGCGTTCAAAGACTTTAGAGAGAGGGGGTAGGATGGAGATGAGCCTGTAGTTAGTATGGAGGGCTTGCTCTCCACTTTTGTGTACCGGTGTAACCACCGTGGATTTCTACCTCTTGGGGAATTGTACAAATTGAAGTGATAAGTTTAGTAATTTAGTGAGTGGTGGTACTATTTCATCAAGGGATAGGGCAATTAAATTTAAGGCAAGGGAGTCATTACTATACCTGGTTTTACCAAGAGTCCACTGGAGGTATTTTTGGGCTTCAGAGAGGGAGATTTGTTTGAAGTAAAATGGAGAGATTCCAGCAGGAGGCATGTTAGGGACAGAGAGGGTATCTTCCGAGTTGTTCTTATCACCATCTCGGATGTCAGGAGGAAGAAAGTGACTAATATCAGAGAAAGTGACATTGAAAGTATCCGCTATTGTTTTAGGGTCCTGGGTGATTGTCCCAACTACTAGGAGCATAGAGGGAGAGGTTTTGTTATCCTTTCTTGTGAGATCTTTTAAATTGCTCCAGAATTTTTTTTTATCCCCCAAGAATTGCTGAGGCTGTCTTGAAAGTGTTTTTCTTTGGCTAACCTGACCTCATGGGTACAGGCATTTCTTGCTGCCCTATACTGCTGGAGGTTAACTAGTTTGCCACTGGGTTTAGCTCTGTGCCAGAGATGGTCCCTAGTTCCCATAAGATCTAGTAGAGTTTGGGTGATCCAGGTATTACTGACACCCTTTAATTTACATTTTGTTACTGGCGCATACTGCCTTAAAGGTGGTGAATAAGGTATTCTAGCATCTGATCAACATCCTGAAGGGTATAGCGTTGACCAGTCAAGCTGTTTAAGATGGGACTTGAATGTCCACAAAGTATGGAAATGTACTATTGGGGTTCTTATGTCTAACTCAAACCCACTCTACCATGTTCCCTACTCTCATGATCCAAGGACCGTCAACAGGTACAGGGCCATACATCAATGGTATGGTACCTCATACAGGGTCAACATAGCAATATTGTATATACAGTGGTGTCAGACAGGGCGCAATGCAGTAATGCTGCAGTATGTCACAAAATGCTGCAATATACTACAGGGAACAGTGTAATTCAGTGGCAGTCAAGCCCTTCAGTCATTTAGTATATTGTGACATGTCCTTTACTGCAAGTCAATGCATTGCATCATGGCTTGCTCCGCTGTAACAATTCCCCACAACTTCCCCCCTTCCCTACCCTCATGACCGATGGGCAAAGTGCATGTCCAGTGTCATGCCACACAGGTCTGGTGTTTCATACTGTAGATCTGTAATTACAATACTCCGGGGCACATGTCTGTGAAGGTTTGCATCCATTATAACCCGTGCCTTACTTGGCACACAATATTGTAAACCCTTCACAAAGCAGCAGCATTGTTACAAATCTGAAACTACTATACACATTGCATAGCAGTGAGTTGCTCTCTTTAAGACACATACTGTGCTTAGAGATAGTCAAAGCAAGTTATATGTTTGGGACATGTATATTGTTTTATGCAGGATCTTGTCGTAGCTGAATAAACAAACCCCCCAGCAGAATCTTTGGGGCACAGAACAGTGCTAAACATGTAGCCTGGCCTTGTGTCACCATCACAGTGGGAGAAATCAGTTTGTGAGCTTTTGTGAGCTGGTAGTCAGTAAATATATTTTTGTTAAAGTATCCCGTGAAAAGGACAACTGAGATTGAGTGACTCAGATTTGAGCGACTCAGTCTCAGCACCTGTAAGTTCAGCGACCCTGAAAGGGTAGCAACCGGGAAGGGCAGGGCGAAAGGAAGAGTGACAGGACAACAGAAGAGCATGGAAGGTATCCAGAAGAGGACGAAGGGTATGTGAGTGGTGGTGAGGGGGGGAGCTACTGAGCTGATTGCGTGGTGTGGTGGTTAGGGTGGCTGGCTCTGGTGGGGAGGGTGCAGGGTTTGGGGCTAGGGAGGAGCACAATATTTTGTGCTTTACGCATGGCTTTTTTTTTATTTTATTTTGCTGGTGCTCCCACCCCCACCCCCAACATGTACCCTCCACCAAATTTGTTATTTTGAGTGAGGGGTGTCAGATAAGTACCAAGAGTGAGTTTCCTTGCTGTGAGTGTACATCACCGTTTTGTTTTCAGCGATATGCACTCACCCTAACAGTGATCGGCATTTGGCGATCCCCATTATCGCATAGAACCTTTTATTAAAAAGAACTTTTGCTGCACTTCTTCACAAGTTACATATATTCAGAGGAATAACCCTGAGATAAGTAACCAAGGTTCAGTATAATAAAGATAATTTTAGATACATGTCTAGGGTGAGGCTCCTCCCTCCAATACAGCGCTGAGGGGAAGCCCACCGACCATGCATGTGGCCTGTTCATGTGAGCCAACCTAAACATGTGCCATGGAGGAGGTAGGGTACAGGGACAGGGGTCATGATCCTTCTGCACACTCCCTCCCTCCCTGATATCAAAATCAGCAGTATCTGACTCCATTTTCCAGGCTCCCTATGCCAATCCTGCAATGAGCTGAAAGTCAGTCTGGCTAGTACGATGTGTTAGCCAAGTTAATATTTTTAATGGGTATAATTTTCCAGGGCTCAAAAATCACTTCACTGGCAAGTACCTAGTTGGCCAGTAAAGTATCAGAATGTTGTAGCAAAACCAACTGTTTTACTATCCAGCGACCATCTGAGTAACTGATTTGTCCCACCCTAATTCAGAGGGTAGAGAAGGGGGAGGGGTGAGGATTATAGTTGCTACTAATTTTATTATGTTGACCCTGTATGAGGTGCTATACCATTGCTGTATGGCACTGTACCTGAAGACTTTCTTTGGGTCAAGAGGGTTAGGGAACATGGTAGGGTGGGTGTTAGACATAAGAACCCTAATAGAACATTTCCAAACTTTGTGGGCATGGTGTTTGCAACCCTAATAGTATACTGTATAGCAGGTTGAATTAGCATTTGTTATATTTAACGGGAGTCAACCTTCCATACATATTCACGTCTCATAGAATTAGCGTGGACAGCCTACTCTTCAATGCAGCACTACTGACAATCAGCTGTCCATTATCTTTCACTATCGCTTTATTTTCACTGATTGTCAGCAATAGTGAATATAGTGAAAATAAACATGTAAGCCCTACACCCCTGACTTTTTGCAAACAACAGGTGGTATGCTGTTGAAGCTGACAGCAGTACCTGGTGGGGACTGGGTTCGGGGAGGATTAGGTTACTCGGCACAAGGGGCCTAGGTTTGGCTACTCTGCACGGGGGCACCCAAGTAAATCCGAACACAGGAAGCAATAACTGTAGTGTCCAATACCAGGAATGGGATTCTAAAGTGTGGCTTTTATTCATATCCAAACTGAACAAACAAAGCATAGATGGACCTCCATGGGGCTACATTCCTGGTAATGCAGATAAGAGTAACAGAACACTTCTTCAACACTTCAGCCCTCAGGCTCTGAACCCACCAGGCACACAGCCCGGACTTGCACGCAGCTTTGGGTACACAGCCCGACTTGTACACTATTTGGGTTTTTCCCTGGGCCCAGCTCCCCTGCTGGCCACTCAATCCTGGTCCATATGGCAGTGAACCAAATTTTCGGTTGGTGGCTCCCCAAACCACCTTAGAGCCTTCGACTCCTTAAGGGAAATTTTCCTTCCAATCCCACATCTGGGTACTTCCCTCATCACTGGCCAAGTGCATGAGGCAAAGTAGAAATCTACAGAGCAAATCTGTAGAGGTGGACCTGGTTACTAAAGGTTGGGGGGGTCTCCCACCTCCAACTCCCACAATCCTTACCTGGCCATTTCTCTGGACATTAAATAACTCTTTTGAAAGCTTGGCAATGTAGATTAAAGGGTAGACGTATAGCACATCTCCTCTACATGTCTTGACTTTCCCCTTGTGCTGGACTTGAACATACTTTTACTTTGCCTAAGCCTATTCCTCTAGGCCTCCCACTAATTCAGCAGTCCAATCCCCACTTTAGCACAGTTCAGGTGAAACATAGGCCCTTTGACAAGAGCAGAACTCACCCTTTGGTTGCAGTTGCCCCACAGGCGAATCTTGACATCTTCTTGTGCCCAAAACATTTGGAAAAAATAAGGCAGCTTCTTCTCTAGCAGGAACCAGGGGGTTGCCCCTGGAATAGCACGCAAACCTTCCACCCCCATCCCCTCAGGGATGGGGCACAGAGACCAGTAACAGCGGTCTCCACCACTTCAAGGACAGCTTACTGTGTTCCTCTTTAGGTGGAAACACACAACTTTCCCTAAAAGTATATCTATATCAGAGCTTAGGCTCCAAGAACCTCTGCACAGACTGCTGTGCTCCTCTCTCTTAGACTGCTCACACAACTCTGCTCTACACTAACTGTTCAAAAACTCCCAACATTCTAATCTAACTTCCTTCTGCAGATTCCAATGTGGCTCATGCAGCTGCGATAGTTCTATGGTGATGTCATCCCTCAGTCTCAGCTGAGACTGAGAACAGAGTGAGACAGTGTGAAATCCATTTAATTGGAGTTTCACAAGCTGCCTTCCCTGCCTACCACTAGGTCTTACTGGGATTCTAGTAACCCCGGGTAACAGGGGGGTTACAAACAGATAGTGAAAATAACCTTCTATACAGTATTTCCCACCTTTGTGTGGTTTGGGTTTTGTGCGGTAGCAACCATAATGAGGATTAACATAGTTTTTTGCCATATATATGTCCTGATCTTATTAATACTTTAAACTGCATTATTGGTCGCAAACAAGATAATTAACACTGAAGCATGGCCAATAGCAAAGTAATAATGATTAAATAATGAAAGACACAAATAACAATATTGCGGAATCTGTGCTGTTTCCTCTGTGAGTGCAGTCCCCTGAGTCACCTTATTATGTGAATTTCAATACAGCAGAGTACAACTACTCCACATTTAGGTAACTGGCTCATTCTAGTCACATTATAGAGGATTTTAAAAACTGTAATTACTTACAAGCACAAATATATAAAATGTTAACAATTATCCCCCTTAATTGGTAATTAAGTGAAAGATAAATTACTCATTCGATTTACTCTCAATGGAAACTGATGCAACTTGCAGTGCTCCAAAGGATGAAAGTTGAAAATTAATTGTTATGTGGCTCAACTCGGTCTATACTAATGCTGAGTTATCCAGATAGGCCCATTTAAATAGATGTTAATTCAAAAGCAGAGGCTCAATAAATGTTCAAAGAGCTAATAGGATTCTAGTTATTGACAGCAGCTGTACAGTCAGCGCTCGGATTATCTGACCCCATCCTTTCCCCTTGTCATAGATGGATATCTGAGTGTGGATTGTATGACAAACCTAGCAAAGGTATCTCAGCCACATGGATGGAAAAACGAGGGTGATGGATACGTGAGAGGTGAATAAACAAGTGTTGACTGTACAGTATTTAGTTTGGCTAACTTATTGCTTCCCTCAGCAGTCTGAGAATTCGCTTGCCCACCGTCCCACTCAATAGTGTCCCTGAATCCTCTTACGTTTGTGTGGCAAAAACAAAGATACTCCCCTGATTCGGCTCTGGCTTCACTTCTGCTTAACTGGCAATAACAGAGTCAATGATGCTGGCCCAGTGGTGTGGAGGGTTAAGGCATTGAATGCTGTACCTCTTGCCACGCCGGTGACCCATGTTTGGGAATGAGTACTGGTTGTCAGGGGTTGGTGGGATGGGAGAGGATTGAAAGTCCTTAGGACTGCTGTCCTCTCCCAAAGAGGGGTGGTCAGTCATTTTGGCCTTTGACTGCCACCTGGTGGAGGGGCAGTGGTAGTGCAGGCAGTGAGCAGCTCATAGGGAGGCCCATGGTTCCGAAGGGTGTGCATGCCTCCATGTCCACACACTGACATGCCACTGTGGCAGGCCCAAAACAGAAAAAGGGATCTGATGGTGAACCATTGCCCTGAGCATCTCCCCGGCCTCACTCATCACCTGTACACCTGGAAGAATCTGGATGTGGACACAGGGGGTGGGGGGAAGACGGCCCTTCCCCCTCCAGCCCTGCCACAGGGAGAAATCTGTGGGGGACTCACTCCAGGTAGGTCAGGAGAGGAGGTTGCGGGCTGGGGGGAGGGAAGGTGGGGACAGGTACAGGGAGTTGCCTGAGGAGTACAAACCTATTAGGAAACAACGACAACAAAGGCAACCCCTGCTCAATAGTTTCTGTTGCCACCATCCACTCTCCAAGTCACAACGTTCACACTATCTCAGAACTGGCCTGCCTACCCATCAGCCCAATAATCTCCCTGGCTCCATTACTGGTAACTCAAAATTCCTTCCATTCCAGCCAGCGTGATGAAGTGCAGGGCTCCGGCATGCAACATCTCCAAACAAGTTGCGGACATACTCATTGAAAGGGATGGAGATCGAGAAGGAGAGAGTCATGGAGTTTCTAAGAGGTGAATAGGGGAGACTGTGTTTGTAATACTTGGTGATAGTATCACTCTCCCTCTACCACAGTTGGCGTGGTATGGCATGGCTGCACAAGGAGGTGGAATGCGAGCCTAAGTTACACATTTTTAAAAACAGCGAGACAGTTATAGGAAACAGTAGAAATTGGCTATGAAAAGGGATTTCTTATCCACATGTCTTGGATTACCAGCAACAATCTCTAAATAAGGATGGCTCTCATTTGAGCTATTATTTTACCCTGTGACTTTTATTCAAGGATGGTTACTAATCAATAGCAGCTACCAAGTAATCAAAGATATGGAATATGCCATTTATCTTCATTTGTGAGGGGACAGTACCTTCATAACTCATCTGTGGCTTCACCACTAAAGAGTTATGGTCCTGCTCCTTCACTCATGAAGATAAATGGCATATTCTGAGTCAGGGCATTGCAAATCTCCAATAACTACTGTAAATCAGCCATATATTAAAACATGAAGACAGCCCAGGGACTAAGTCCCATGTTGCAGCCCACTCGGTGCAAAAGAAAAATGGAAATTGTTTAACCAGGAAAGGCACACTAAGCCAGAGCTTGTTTCCAGGTGTGACTGGGGATCACAATGAAGTTAAGTTATGTTTCTGGTTCGCACCTCACCTTCAAGCCCCTACTCAAATCTTCGCTATTATCCTCAACCAGTTGTTCCTGCTTGCCAGGGTACCCCCCTTCCCCACCATAGTGTACCCCTTCCATCCCTAGTGACTTTATCTCTCTGTGGGGACTCTAAACCTCCACTTGCACCTAGCCACTGCTCTTTTGTTCTGCCCTATGTTCCATTTTTTTATTGTACTGTAATGCTGTTATCCTTGCATCTCCTTGTAGACTGCAGTCTCTGGAGTTTGTGCTGCAGCTTGTATGTATTTCATTTTGTGTTATCATTTGCACTAGTACCATGGTACCTCTTGTATGCTTTACTTCTACTGTAAATTTAACTGTATCCTGTATTTTATGTTATCTGTGTCACTTCTGTGGCCCAGGTTGTGCCTGAAAATGATCCTCGGAACAGTGCACTTACCTGGTTACCAAAGACATAAATAAATAAATAAATACAACTAAATAGATAAATAAATAAGTAAGTAAAATAAGTGAATTGCTCCTCTGCCTGCTGCCACACCAGTGGGAATACCAATTTTCAGCCTGTGGTCTGCATGAGTGGCAGGCGTGGCTACAGAGGATGTTATGCCTGGTACTACCAGGCATAGCATTTCAATGCACCTGTGCACGGAAATGGACGCATGCTACCGTAACTCACAGACTCAGTCACAAACTAGCTCTGCATATGAAAATATAGCACATGCGGCAAAACCTGGGGGTGTGCAGGGGAAGCCCCCCTTGCGCACAGGTTTTGCCACCCGTGTGCAATTTTCTCTGGTTTTGCAAACCCAGACCCAGGTGTTTTAATGTGATGGTAAAAGACTATACTTTAATAATACTTGCTTTGTTTTTGCAATAAAATGAATGAGTTTTCACCTTTACTCTTCAAACAGCTAGTAAAGAAATTCAATGGAATTCTGGTACTGCGTTTCCAAAAAAATCTCAGTAACTAAGGAGACAGAGTAAGTCAATGAAAGACTGTAAATTGATTTCTTTTTTCAAAAGAAATAGTTCTGTCGATAACACATTACACATTTTATGATAGGGTTGTTATGTTGTTGTTCATCTGTGTAATTCTGCAGTAAAAAACACAAGTAATTATCTTAAAAGCATAATCTGGTTAGAAGGAAAATATCACCTGCAAAAGCCTAACCAAAGCTCACAGATGATAAAAACTTCCAAATTTCAAGGTGAGCTCCAAGACTGCGAGAAGTAGGGGACAACCTCAATATCCAGAGTGCTCGAGCTGTCCCCTACTGCTCAGCACTCTTTATTTTCTTCATTATATTTTATTTAGATGTTTTGTTTGACTGGGAAAGGAGGACTGGACAACATTGTTTATTGTTAGCCTCATCTGGTGGTGGTGGTGGTGGGATACAGATACAAACCAACTGGACTTCAACCACAATACGCTGTTTGTGGAATTGTAGTGAACGGAGGAAATCTGGCCAGGACACCGGGGAAATTTCCCTTACCCACTCCTCTACTCTTTGAGACAATGGAACATCTTCTGTTTTTTACATGCTCATGTATTCAGAATGTTTGGACACTGATTGCCAAGACGTAGAAAGTTTCAGAGTTTCATTCTATGGCATACTTTATTTTTTCCAACTCTTTTTACCTCCTTGCACTGGCGAACCCTGGACTCTCTCCAGTGTAGCCACGTAATGCAGTCTGATTCCATCCTGCCTGAAGCCCTCCAGCACAACACCCGACATGGGCCCATCTCCACTCCTCATTCCTCAGTTGCCCGATCCCCCAGGGTGGGACCACCTCCTCCTCTGGCACACTATCTAGAATTCAATGGAGTGACCAGGGAGAGTTGGAGGGAGTGTCGGGTGCATACTGGAAAGGCCCGGCATTGGATGTGAGGGCTAATTCCTGGGCTCACCTTCGCCTACCGGGTGCCAGGGATTTTCACCTGTTCCGCACACTGGTGCGGTCATGCAATGTCATCAACGTGTGGAGGGCATGCTCCTGCCCCCTCCCGCAGATGGCCGCTGACACTGTGTCCCCATTGGTTGTCCTCACCAAGGTGGTTGGAACCCCCAGCCTCTGCTAGGAGCCGCTACCAGGCAAGGAAGTCCGTGAAGCCCATCCCAGGAGAGGAGAGGAGAGCAGTCTAACAGATGCTTGATCCCTTCCTCCCCCGCCGACCCCCGATGGCGCAAGCTCGTTCCTGAACTCGGGTCACCAGCATGGCACGAGGTGTGGCATCCAGCGTCTCAGCCCTCAGCACCACCAGGCTAGCTATTCTATGACATACTGCACGTTAATGTTTGGCAACATACCTGGTGAATGGGAGAAGTGGATTCACAGTACTTTGTTAGTATTTTTTTGTGTATAAAATGGACCATATGGCAAACACATTGTAAAGATTTTTTGCAGAGTAAGACTGTACCTCTTATGACAGTGATTGGTGGAATAAAGAATTAATTATTATTGGTTAGGCATGCGAACATGACTGTTTGACAGCCTCTGTTTATCAGAAATTATGGAAGGGATTTGCCTGGTTAGACATGGGATATGCCTTTCTGAAGTTAGGTTTTCACTGGTGAGGCTGGCCTAGAACTGTTCATTATCTGTTGCATATTTCTTCTATATATGTGTGTGTATATATATATATATATATATATATATATATATACATACATACATATATGATTAGGTTGTAATCTTAGTTTTCCAGTAGTGTATAGGGTATTGTGATGACATAAGGTATAATCCATGTTGATATTCTGTATTTTGCATTTTTGTTGCTATTTCTTTAAATAAGAAACATACCCCTACTCTTGATAGAGGGTGCTGTTGGCTGTTTTATCAAATGGAGGACTTCAAGGCTGGAAAGGAGGAAGGTGTGCTGCAGCAGGCTGGAGAGCTGTTCTTCCTCCCAGCTGATGTTTGCGAGGAGGGCATGGATGAATCTCAGCTGATGGAGATTCATGGAGAACCAGAGCTTACAACAGTAGGGGAAATGGTAAAAGACTTACTGGCCACTGAACCCTGTGACCTAGAAGCAGCTGAAGAACAACTCGAGCTAAAGATGGCTAAATGCAGCAGGCTGTTGTTGAATACACTTACTGAAGGTGAAGACCAGTGTAATAAAACAAAAGCAGCACTGAAAGAAAGCCAGCAGCTTCAGCACAACCCCAGCCTAAAAAAAAAACTTCTTTAAAGGGAACATCTAACGATGTTAGAGTCGCAGTTGACAGTCAACTGCAGGAAAAAGTTTAAAGCAAGCCATCTAGCACACAGACACACATTACGAGGAAGTTCAGAGTGAAACCACAAGCTGAGCAAGACCACTTTGGATGCCTGAGAATGTAATACTAAATGTACGTTGGATGAGGCACATAGTGCGGAAATGGATTCCGGATCCCTCCCGGGACTCAACGATTGGTACCCAATATGGCAATCAGTCTCTAAAAATCACGTTGGGGTACAGCAGCATGCTGAACAAGGACATCTGCTACCACAGGACTAGGAGGAATATGATCAGAGAAAGGTGATTCTTCAGGAAACAGTGCCATGCTTCAGATGATTTGGGGCAAATGGAGGGTAGCATTGTTGCAGTGGTTCAAGAGACTTCTAGAGTGGCACTGGGAGCATCAGAGCCTGCAGGGCATGTGAGATGCAGTGAGTCCTGGTCTGAGTCTGAAGCTGAGGGGGAAAGTGGTTAATATGGAGAGCAAGTTCTGCGCTACCGATACCTGAGCCACAGGTCCTGGTTACCTCTGCAATGTAGCATGAAGGGATCCCCTCCCCCCCCGCCTAGAATATTGCAGAGAGTAATGAGCCTGTATAGATCTCTGACTCACCTAAGGTTCCACTTACATAGACTATGTATTTACTTATTTATTTAAACATTAGGTAACCAGGAAAGGCACACTGCTAGGCTCGTTCCAGGTGCAACCCAGGGGAAGGGACATAGGGTAAAATAGTACATAGAGTACAGAATAGTACATAAAATACACTATATAATACACAGGATCCAATAAATAGTACCATTGTATACAGGATACAATAAAATCATATATACAATGAGATGGTAGGAAATACAATACAAGCATTTGCTGATAATAATTACAGAGGAAAACTTTATAGGTATAGGCATAGTTCTTGAGGCAAATAAAAGCACAGAGTAAAGTAATAAGATATTACCTAGACAAGTCCCTAATAGATCATTCTAGGAACAGCCATAAGAGAGAGATGATGGGTGTAAAAATAGCAGGGAGCTTAGGGGAAAAAAGTACCATGGAGGCTCTACTGATGTTGCAGGGGATAACAGATTTAGCGAGAGTATATTTAGGTAATTGGGGTGAAGCATAGATGTGAGAGATGCGCTATTTGGAGTATTGGGGACAGGAGCAGTTGGGGAGTGGCCAGCTGCGCAACTAGGATTTGATACAGATGTGGGAGGGTGAGTTACATAGGAGAGGGGATTGGGAGATCCAAAGAGAGGGAAGCCTATAAGTGAAAGCATGTTTGCCCACTTTTGAGGATGGTTTAGGTAGTGAAAAAGAGCAGGAGTCCCTAGAGTGTAGGGTGTAGGGCGAGGGAGAGTGCAGGACTTAGGTTCTCAGAGAGGGAGGTGGAGAGCAAATTAAACCAGGATTTTGCAATAAAGGAGATGGAGTGAATGTGATGCTGGTGGGATGGTGGTGGGATCTTGAAGGTGGAGAGAAGAGAGCAATGGTGAGTTCTGAGGGGAGAGCTGGAAGCAAAGTGGCAGAAAGCATAGAAGAAGGAATCAAGTCTAGCAAGAGGGGAGGCGGGCGCTGTGCAATATACTATGTCAGCATAGTCAAGAATGAGGGTAATCATTTTGGTTAGTAATTCTCTCCTCATGGGGAGGTGAGTGATTCCCTGTTGCGGTATAGGATGCTGAGCTTAGGGCAAAGTTTTGTGAATATGGAGTCAATATGTATCAAGAAATTTAACTGAGGATCTAGCTATATGCCAAGATATTTATAGGATGAGACCTCACTAAGAGGCGTACCATCCAAGGAGGTAATTGGCCGGTGGGGGGTGCTTTGGCTAGCATTTGAGAGGTTCTGAATATCATATAAACTGTTTTTGATGTGTTTATTTTGAGTAGATTTTCCTGGAACCAGTATTGAATAGAGTGGAAGTCTTGTTGTAAGATGGATTGAACCACAGTTAGGTCAGGGCCAGAAGTGAACAGTATGGCATCATCCGCATACGTGTGTATAAGGGATTTGGAGCAGACAGCAGGAAGATTGTTTATAAATAAGGAAAAGAGGATAGGGCCAAGGATTGAACCTTGAGGGACACCAGCAAGTATGGGGAAGGAGGGGGAGGTGGAGTTTGCAATCTTGACCGATTTAGTTCTGTTTACTAGGTACGAGTTAAGCCACTGTACGACAGAGGAGGGCAAGCCCTGCTTCCTCAAGTTTGGTTAGGAGTAGGGAGGGGGTGGGATACAGAGTTGAAAGCCTTTGCCAGGTCTATGAAGACTGTGGATGTGAGATGGCCTTGATCTACAGCTGACTGGATGTGACCTATGACATGGAGAAGGGAGGATATGGTTGAACAGTGTTTACAGAAGCAAGACTGGTATGGGGAGAGGAAGTTTGTGGAGTTTGGGAAATCAGTGAGCCTGGTTAGCACCAGTCTTTCCTGTAATTTGGATAGGGCTGGGAGGAGGGAGATGGGCCGATAGTTGCCAGGTATTGTGGGGTCTCCGCCCTTATGGAAAGGGATGACATAGGCCAATTTCCAAGCTTTGGGGACTGTACTGGAGGAGAAAGATAGGTTTAGTATGAAGGTAATAGGAAGGGCAATGACTGAGACAGATAACCGTAGGAGACTAGGATGTATGCTGTCAGGGCTAGATTTTGATGGGTTAAGGGATTGGAGGGCCTTCAGCACTTCTTCCACAGAAGTGGGGGCAAGGGGATTTGCTGAAAGGGGGGACAGGTTTGTCAGGGAGGGTGCATGTGGTAAAAAATGAGTTTAGGGTTTCTGCAATATGGACGAGGTTGGTTATAGTGAGGTTGTTGTGCTTAAGAATGGGTGTGCTGGATTGGGATGGGGGGTCGACAAGGGAGTGGACTATGTTTTAGAAGGTGGAGGGGTGCATGGTGCTCAGACAAGACCTAAAGTAATCAGCTTTGGTGCACCTTATGGTCTTTGTACAAGCGTTTCTGGTGGCATTATAGGCTTGTCTGGATTGAGACCTTGTCACAGGCTTTGCAGAGGGCAATTACTGAGGCAGTAATCCAGGGGTGGTGGCGTTGTCTGGTTCTGGCATTTATAATCAGGGTGTGATAGCCCGATATGCATTTAAAAATGCTGAGAAGCTGGACTAGAGCTGCCCACCTCAGGGGCAGTGTAGACTGGCTCCCAGTTAGCGAGGTGAAGATCAGAGAGGAGAAAGTTTATGTCAAGAATTCAGGGGGTGCATTTTGATATATTAAGGGGCAGATTTTGGCAGTAGGATTTTCCTGATGCAGTAAGTGATGCAATGGTCACTTAGTGCAGCATCACTATACCCCCTAAACAGACACTACTGCCTCAAAGTAACACTTCTGAAGCAAAGCAAGTTCCTGAATCTGAGGCAGGCCCTTCTGCTTCTAGAGATGAACAGCCTGGTAATATGAATAACCCTGATACACATGATACCCCTGATTTACAAACAAAACAGTCAAGCTTAGAAGGGGACAAGGAATCTGGTGACCGAAATACTCCTCCACAACCCAGCTCTAAGTGCTCAGATGCTTTTCAAAAATAGACCTGAGCCTGCTCACTGAAAAAATGCTGTGCATCTGAGACACAGCGGGTCATGTCAGAAAGGTCTGCCAGAGTTTTAGTGCGCAGAAGCTTGCTGAAAGGCATCCTTAAATTTTTCACATCTGAAATTTATGGGTTTATTCATATCTCGGGAGAAGATAATTTTAATAAAAATTTTACAACGACACAAGGTTTAGAAAGATTCTGGCTACATTACAACCAGCTGAAACTATGTCTGGATACCCTTCATGGCAATACCCTTATCAAAGACCCTGATTTTGTGATGTTCAGAAATGAGGGCATAAACATCGGGGACATTCATTACTAGTTAGGTCAACAGTGTGCCATTTCTACCCCGAAGCCATCATAGATTCAGAAAAGCTATGGACTGGGGTTGGAGCTTCAGATTAAATTATGACAAGGGGAGGCTGGAGTGATGCATTTGCCAAATAGCTGTTTTCTGGGCCAGGACCATGGGGTGTGTTTTTATTCGGGCCAACCTAAGGCCTACTATAAATGCAGAGACCAAGCCATCTATTCAGTGCATGTGACCATTTACACTGTGTCCTCTGTGGGGAGTTTGGCCATATTAGTATAACCTGCCAGAGCTGGAAAAAAAATGCAATTAGTGTGATGAATCTGGATACATTTTCTCTAACTGCCCCTGAGCTTCCATAATCGTCCTGATTGGTTCGATCAAGGTCACCTGGTCCGTAACACTTAGAGATTTTTGACTTAAGCTTTTCCCTGAGCTGCACAGCCCAGTGAGTCTTCTAATAGTTTTATACCTTCTAGACCTGAGCTAAAGGAGCCCTCTCATCAAACTGGTCCTGTCCCAGCCCCAAGGCAATCCCAGGCCCCTTCACAGGGGATCAGGCCCTTGCTGAACTTAGCACAAGTGGTATACCTAGGATACAGACACCAGTTCTGGAGCAAGAGCAGGAGGACCTGTGGTCACAACTTGCTGATATTGTTCCAGACCACTTAAAGCACCATAGGAACCCACAGGTATACCACTTATTAACAAATCTGAAGCACTGAGAGAAGAACTGGAGTGACTCAGACATGGAGGAAATGGATTCTGATACCTCAACTACCCACTCCTCATAGTCTTTGGCTCCCTCCCACTTGTTGCCCCTTCAGCGGCATCACAGAAAGTGGACGAAGAAACTGGGTGCTTCACAAGGGGAAGGAGATATGACCTGATATTAGTGGCTTTTTGTTTGATAGGTTTTCTTTAATTGCTAATGGAACAGTTAAGTCACTGTTCTTAATGCTTGTAGTATTGAGTCCCATTAGATGGAAAGCAGTCTTTTCTTTATCGCAGGAGGTAAATCCTGGTATCATTTTTCTGCAGGAGACCTGGATGGCTTCAGTGGCAGACCTTTCACAAGCAAAGAAAGACTGGTGGTGGGCACCCTCCTTGTGGTCCTTTGGGGTAGATAGAGCAGATGGGGTTGTTTTTTCTCTTTCAGTGGTCTGATTTCAAAGTCAGTAGACTACTTCAGGTAGTACCTGGGTGGGCTCTACTGTTGGATATTCAATGGAAAAATAGACATCTAAGATGCATAAATATTTATGCATCCCAGGATAAATCAGAACAAGTTACTTTGTTTGAATCTCTTCACCCTTCTTAGCCACATCCAGACAAATCATTTTGGGGGTGATTTTAACTGTTCCATGGATTTTCCTATTAGACACCAGTGTAGAAAGAAAATGTATTGTGATTCCTTGTTGTTATTATGGCTAGATTAACTGATAGCTATATACGAACATACAGAATTTGCCAGCAGATAAAGGCCTAGAGGTCTATCAAATCTGCTCGAATGTTCAGCTAGCACCCCTTATTCTGCAGCTGCCCCTCCCTTCCACCCTATATTTTACAGGTGGAGAAACTTACGGTAGAGGAACCCTGATGTAAAGGATTGATTTTATTTTTCTTTCTCCTCAGCTGAGAATACACGAAGTAACTACGCTGCTTGTAGCATTTTCTGATCATGTACTTTTGCAAGTAGTGATCTAGGGTGAGCAGGCTTCCCCAGGGCCTCAGCCAGGTGGCAGCGAAATGTTTCGGTATTACAGTCACCAGAGGTTCAAAAAGTGATACGTTCATTATTAAGTGCACGAGTCTTGGTGCAATGTTTATATGATGATATTTCTGTTTGTTGGGAGGTTACCAAAAATGACATGAAAACTTGGTTTCAAATTTATGGGTAGAAGAAGCAGAGATCAGAGAATTTCCAGTATTTGAATCTTATAAAACAGCTACAGCATGTCATATCACAGTCCAGTGATGGCACTAGCGGACATGCCGATCAAATACAGAGGCTAAAGTTGGACATACAGCAATACCAGTATAACACAGCTGCTTCCTTAGAGGCGGAATTAAAATATGAGATGCAGAAGACTCCTTATAGTGGTCCATGTGTGACCTGTAAGGACAGGGTAGATGCTCTTTCTATTAGGTTCCTGAAAGATCGGGGGAATTTGGTTACTAATCCCTTAGTCTTGTCACAAATGGTAGACAGTTATATTGAGGATACATTTGGACACCCAGTGCAGGCATCAGAGGATTCAGACTCTATGGGGTTTGTGCCACCTGTCCTATTAGATATGGAGAAGGATAAACTGATAGCCCATATTACTAAGAAGGAGATATTGGAAGTAAGTTCAGCATTAAACACTGGAGCTTCTCTTGGTTGGGATGGTATCCCTAATGAGTTCTTTTAAACCTTTGCCTCAGAGATGACAGATATTCTGGTACTGATTTAGTCCCATTTATTACATTATATAGGCATACCAACAGAATTTTCTAGTGGTCTGGTGATTTTTTATTTGTTTAAAGCTAGGGAAAAAGGGAATCTAAGTAATTGTGGACTGATTTAGAAAACTAAGATTTTGAGTAACATTTTCCAGCATTGACTGACTCAGACAGCAATAGCTCTCATTAATCCAGCTCAGACCTGTTTCATTCCTTCCAGAAATATTCAGGATAACCTTTATTTAATCAGGGGTATGCTTGAATATTGTAAATTCCATTGTACTCCAGTTTCGTTGCTTTCCTTGGATCAGAGGAAAGCATTTGACCGGGTTAGTCATGATTTTTTGTTTATGGTACTAACATGATATGGTATTCCTCAACCTTTTGTTTATTGGATAAAGGGGTTACATGATTCAGCATCAGTAGCAGCCTTGATTAGCAGTAGAATTGGGCAGTCTGTCCTTATGAAAGTTGGGGTACAACAGGGGTGCCAGTTAAGCCCCTAACGTTATGTGTTTACTCTGAATCCATTGCTATGTAGCATAACTGAGAATAGGCATGTAAAGTTAAAATGAGTGAATGTTAGTAAATTATTGTGTTTATCTTCAACAAAATGATACCAAGAGAGTTGGATCAGAACTAAGGTGGCTGAACATTCACTAACATTTTATGGTTGCAGCCTATTAAATGATCTTATTAAACAGGAGATAGATGTCCCCTCCAAAACACACATATTTAAAAAAAATGTGAAATGCCAGTTAAAGGGACTGTCAGTGTGTGGTTGTTTCAAAAATAGTTGATGTTTTAACTTTAGTCTTCATCTGCTCATCTACTTGCAGTTGTATTTATGTAAATATTGTGCATATTGTAAACATACTGTTGATTTGATGTTTGTTATCTGTAATCTTGTATTGTGTACCTGTTATTGTCTCCCTTTCCCCAGGTGTGGCTGAAAATGGGTCTTTATCCCAATTACCCTTCCTGGTAAATCAAATCAAATAAATAAATGATGCCCCTGTTACAGTGACATGTACTTTATTAGTACCAGAATATTTTATACCATCTTTACAGAAATTACACAAATAGAACGTTTTCCAGTCTTCGATTCAAACTGTATAATCACGATACAAACGTTATGCAAAAGGTAGCAGAAAACATTTTCAGAAAAGACCAACAAGTTGTGACAAAAGCAGCAGGCATGGCTACAAAGTGTCAAATGTGTATCTAGCGGCTGAAGACCAGCATGGGAGGTGTAGGTCAAGAGTAGGAGGAGGAGAGTGGAGCCGTCCTGAAATGTGTTTTTTTTTTCACTGGGGGCATGTTATTAACATTGTACTACTGTATCTGCATGAGAGACAGTAACTACTACTGTCTCTCATGCAGATACAGTAGTAAAATGTTAATAATGGACTTTGTGTACTACAAACAGTTTCTTGTCCTGTTTTGCAGGCTAATAGTCTGGGCCACCTGGGTATATCTGAGGGACTTATTTATGGTTGTGTTTTCCACTGCCTTATAGGGTGCATCATGCTAAGGGATAAGAATTTCTGATGACCCATTAAACAACTGAATTGGCAATATAAGGTAAGACCAGTTTTCTGCCATAATGCCCTGCTGCCATGCAGTGTGTGTGCTGCTGGTCAGGAGGACACCTCTGTCAGGGACTTTTGCCCCACAGAGTATTGGGCTTGGTGGAGGGTTATTAAAGAGGGAGTCCAGGCAAAAGTATTATATTGCAGAATTAGAATCAGCCTACCCCCAATAAATCTCATACCAAAATTTAGGTTTCTACATTACTTCATTTTAAAGTTATGAGCTATTTTGTAACACTGATTTCACTCCCTGTTCAAAAAAGCCTGTTTCAGTGAAAATCCACTGATGATGTCACAACCAGAACTCACGGACTTGTACTCCCTATCAGCAACCTTATAGGACCTATTTCTTCAAAGTTATCAAAACTGTAGCCGTATTATTTATTTAAAAAACCAAAACTGACACAGGGTTGCCTGGAGTGCTTGCATTTCCAGAATGTTCAGATGCATGGTATGTAAGTAATAATACCTGACAGGGTGGGCGTTATTGGGATATAACGAACCGCCCAGGGGCATAATGAGGCCTGACGCTTCAGGCAGAAGGCCTTATAGCCCCTGGAAGGTCCATTATATCCCATAACGCCCACCCTGGAGGGTATTATTACACTTAGATAATGGGCCAAAATGATTTTTTTAGTAATAAAATTAATGAAAAAAGAGGGTGAAATATGAATAAAAATGAACAGAAATGGCACTTTCTATAAAAATAGTCAGTTTAGTGCCACTACAGGGTGCTGCTGCTTATGAGAATATCTTTTTCTATTATATTGCAGTGGAGTATCTCGCTTATCTGGCTAGTGGTAAATAATTTTTTTACTTTTCAGTACCCCTGCCCCACCATGAGTTTTCCGATTGGGCTAGTGTTAGATATTGTTTTGTATTGTAAAAAAATAGTTTTTGTTTTGAGACTTTGACTGGGGAGCAAAGGAGCAGCAGCAGTGTAACGAGAATGGTGTTAGGTGCAATTGTAGAAGTCGGCTCGGCTGATGAACTGTACTGCTGAAAAAAGAAGGTATTTTTATTTAAACTACAGGTTGGAAACTTGACATGGAGATGATATGCTTGTGGCCAGATGGAAGGTTTTTGTTTTCAGTGTCACTGCTGTTCAGGATTTGAGTATGGTCAGGGCAGGAGAGAAGCAGGACTTCTCTGAAATCAGTGCCGGAGATGGAGTCGCACTGCCGGGTAGCATCAGTTGCGACAGCAGGTGGTGAGGGGAGAATGGGAGTGGTCGCAGCCGTGCTATGATGTGTATGCTACTAAGCAAGAAAAAAAAAGGAAAACACTTTTTTGTGTTGTTGCTTTTTGGTTTTAATATAATGCTGTGACAGCAGGTGTGGGGACCATACTGAGGAATGACTGGGGGTGGGGCGGTCCTGCGGATCAGTGTCTTGCTAATTGATGAGAAAGAAATAGCAATGGAATGTTTGCAGAGGGATATCAGGTGGTGATAGATGCCGGCAGGAGGTACTTGTGTTTTAGTGGGCGTTGTTAAAAAATAACAGCCCAAGTGAGAGGCTTTTTCAGCCAATCAGGATGCAAGTTTTACTTTACCTATTATCTAATGTACTTTAGAACACATCAGGAGGTGGTTTTGGAATGCAGCACTGAACAAAGGTATAGACTGTCAAAGTGGTACACAATTTTAGAATGTTGGGGGGGGACATGAACTCTTGGCATGTGGCAGGGATGTGCCATCTCGCAGTGTGGTGGGACACTCAATCTCAGAATGTGACAGAGACACACATTAAAGAATTTAGTGGGGACTGGCAATTCTGGACCATAAGTAAGGATTTACACTGTTGGAATATGGCAGGACACACCATTTTATTTTGAAACTGCTTGTGCTTGCCACATTCCAGAATTGTATGCTTCCACCACATTTTAAAATTGTGCATCACATCCCCACCACAATCCAACATTTTGCATCCCAGTCATATTCCAAAATAGCGCATCCTCATCACATTCCAAAATTGCACATCCACACCACGTTCCAGAGTTGTGTTTCAGTGCCACATTCTGAAACTGTCACCATCACATTCCAAAATTATACCATTGCTACATTCTGAAACTGTGCATCACTACCACATTCTGAAACTGCACATCACCACCATATTCCAAAATTGTATGTCACTGCCATATTCTGAAACTGAGTGTCAGCCTGCCCGGTGGCGCTGAGGGCTGAGGGGCTGGCCGCCACACCTCGTGCCATGCCAGCGACCCATGTTCGGGAATGAGTGCGGGTTGCTGGGGGTCGACAGGGAAGGAGTTGGATTGAGCATTCAATGGACTGCTCTCCATCTCCGGGGAGGGGGATGTCCTACGGTTTGTGTGTGTCTGACCCCTGGTGAAGGCTGGGGCTCAGCGCAGCACTGCCAACACCACATGGGGGAGGGAGCATGGCAGATGCCTGGTGGGGATACACACGGAAGCGTGCATACGTCCATCATCAGCGTCACTGCATGCCAGCTCCCACAGAGAGGAAAATGGAAAAATACCCTGGTGGCTGGTTGTGGCAGCTTGATGGCTGTCCCCTGGTGCTCCATTCCCGGAGGTAACACCATGAGCCATATCCTGGTTGGACAGGTTGGAGAAGGGAGCTCCCTGTTGCCCTGCCATGGGTGGTAAGCTGTGGGGGGCTATAAGGGTGAGGGCCTGAAGGGAACAGAGGCTAGGAACGGTGGCCAGATGAGAAGCTGCCCAGGACCAGGAAAACAAAGAAGTAGCAAAAAAAAGAGAAACTGAGTGTCACCGCCAAATTCTGAAACTGAGCATCACTGCTGCATTCCTAAACTGTGTGTCACCACCGCATTCCAAAACTGTGAGTCAGCACCACATTCCGAAGTTGTGCATCATCGCCACATTCTGAAGTCATGTGTCACCGCCACATTCTGAAGTCGTGCGTCAATGCCACATTCTGAAGTCATGTGTCAGCACCACATTCCAAAGTCATGCATCAGCGCCACATTCAGAAGTTGTGCAGCACCGCCACATTCCAAAGTCGTGCATCAGTGCCACATTCTGAAGTTGTGCATCAGTGCCACATTCTGAAGTTGTGCAACAGTGCCACATTCTGAAGTCATGCATCAGTGCCGCATTCCAAAGTCATGCATCACCACCACATTCCAAAGTGGTGCATCACCGTCACATTCCAAAGTCATGTGTCATCACCACATTCTGAAGTCGTGTGTCACCGCCACATTCCGAAATTGTGCAGCACCGCCACATTCCAAAGTCGTGCAGTGCCACCACATTCTGAAGTCACGCGGCACCGCCACATTCCAAAGTCATGCAGCGCTGCCACATTCAGAAGTCATGCAGTGCCACCACATTCCAAAGTCATGTGGCACAACAACATTCCAAAGTCACATGGCACCACCACATTCTGAAGTCACGCGGCACCATCACATTCCGGAGTTGCGCGGCACTGCCACATTCTGAAACTGCATGAGTGTTCGTCAGCGCCACCATCAAATTCCAAAACTGCACGAGAGTGTTCTTCAGAGCCACTGCCGCATTCTGAAATTGAGCGTCAGCACCACATTCCGAAACTGAGCGTCAGTACAACATTACGAAATTGTGTGTCAGCACCACATTCTAAAATTGAACCTGCCTACCATATTCCGAAATTGTACCTGCCTGCCATATTCAGAAACTGTACCTGCCTGCCACATTCTGAAATTGTACCTGCCTGCCACATTCTGGAATTGTGTGTAAACTTCCATGCTCCAGTATTGCCTGTCATTGTCACATTCTGAAAATGTGCATTCCCACCATATTCCAGAACTGCACATCCACACCACGTTCTGAAGATGAGTGTCACTGCCACATTCAAAAACTGCACGCTCAAGCTACATTCTAAAATTATGCATCCCTGCCTCATTCGGAAATTCCACATGGCTACCAGATTCTGAAACTGCGTCACTGCCACTTTCTCAGATTTTGTGTCCACGCCGCATTCTGAAACTGAATATTGCCACCACAATCTGAAATCAAGCATACCAACCACATTTTTAAATTTTGCATCACTATACCACATGCCAAATTAATCCATCCAAGATACATTATGAAATTACATATCCCTACCACCTTCCACAACTATGTGTCTCCCACATTTCAAAATTCTGTATCTCTGTCACATTCTAAAACTATATGACACCACCACATTAAGAATTTTAGCATCCCTGCCACTTTCCAAAACTGTGTCCCCCACCTACTTTCTGAGATTGTATCATTGCTGCATTCCACAATTGCAGTCTGGTGACATTTCGAAATCTCTTCCCTACACTATTATAAAAATTGCACATATTTTTGTCATTCTAAAGCCATGTTTGCCACTGTATTCCAACCCCCACTCCGTCACATTCCTAAGTACTGTACCTTGCATCTGCACATTATGGAAATGCATGCCTTGACTCACCCATTGTCAGCTTTCCTTTTTCAGATGTTTAATAGAACTGCAGTTTTATGTAATGTGGGAGAAATAAGACTTGTAAGGTAGTTTGCAAGAAGGACTGGGCTGAATTCTGGTTGTGACATCATCCGTAGCTGTTTGCTGAAACTGGCTTTTGTGAACAGGCAGTAAATTTAGGGTTACAAAATGACTTGTATCTTTTAAACAAAGTGACTTAGAGATCTCATTTTTGGCATGCAGCTGACTGGGGATATGCTGATCCAAATTCTGAATTTACTGATGCTAGAAATTTTGGCCAGACTCCCTCTTTAAGAGAAGATTACTTTAAAAGATTTTGTCAGATGAGAGGGGGTGCTGGCTGGAAACCTAACCCAAAACCAGAACCAACCTCTACACCAATAATGCCTGGTATCCAGCTAAGACAAAGTGTAGAGGCAGTCACAGAACAGCTAGGAAGGAGCCAATCCTGGCAACAACATGTGTGACCTGTCTGCAGTGGTGAATGGGATGCCGAACCTACATGTCTGCACTGTGGTATCCAGCTATGCTGTCACCCCCCACCTCTAACTGTGTACATTCTGCTTTTGTTGGTGTAATGTGGGTGGTGGCAGAGACATCACGATGTGACTTGGTAGCAGCCATGGAGGGGGCAGGTAAATATTTAGCTGTTGTATGCCAGAGACCCATGAAATGGCTTCTGTAGAGAACTGGATACCCTTGGGTGGTACTGACAAATACTGGCAAGTATTAAAAATGTGCTGCTGTTGCAAGCAACTGCTATTAATGAACCAACAGCACAGAAAGAGATGCATCAGTAATTGCTATTCTACATGCAGGAAATCTTGAGTCATAAATATCTGTCTGGTAGCATGTTCTTCCTGGACATCATCAGTCATCATGACAGAGGTTCAAGCGTGAACGCCCTGTATAAGCCACAAGGGACGACTGTCTTAAAATTTAATTGCAGAAAAAAAAAATCTGTGTTAGCATCTGAAGCAAGATCATAATTTAACTACAATACAGAGTCAAATGCTTCTGAATAATTAACTATTATTTGTTGGTGTTATGATACTAAAGACTGGACACATTGACTCATGAACTGTAGTAACTTACACTGTATAAATATGCAGAGGTTCATGGAGACATAAAGGATACGTGATGGGTGCTCATGAGATGTGATATTTATCTTCATGAGTGGTGAAGCCACGAGTGAGGTCAAAAGAGGTCACTGACCATGAATGAAGATAAATATATCTCATGAGTGTACATCACATATGCGGTTCATGCACTATACATTAGTGTTGTAAGCCAGTGTCATTTTATTAAAATGTAAAAGTTTTCCATTGCCATTGTTTCTGGTAGCTCGTGCTGGCTGGAGTACACAGCTTCACAGACTGCAATGCACAGGTGGCAGAATGAAATGTTTGTTGTGACATACCCAACTAGCTAGATAACTTTTGTTACATACCCTACTGTGGAGATAAAAAAGTTTACCTAGCTAGTTGGTGTTCTCTGGTACAGATAGTGTTTTCATTTAGCATGAAAAAACACAAATGTGTATTGTATAAAATCGAGTATTTTAAAACCTGTTGAAAGTCCAGAAGCCAGAAGCATTTTAAAGTTGTATTTTGCAGTATGTGCCTTTGGAGGAGCCTTTGTATACAACAGCAGGAGAAATGTGCAGCAAGGAAGTACAGGTACAGACCGGACAGAGAACTTGAATAAAACCACCAGCAAGAGAGTCCTGAGATGGGTAGGGCACATGGGGAGCATTAGTGAGAGAGAGAGAGAGAGAAAGGGAGTCCTGAGATGGGCAGAGCATGTGGGGAGCACCAGTGAGAGAGAGAGAGAGTCCTGAGATGGCTAGGGGATGTGGGGAGCACCAGTGAGATTCCTGAGATGGGATGGGCATGTGGGGAGTGTCACAAACCCGCTCAGCCAGTCAGCCCTCTACTCCCAAAGTGCCAACCTCTGAGCGTATGATTTGTATACAGTGAACAGACAAGGTAACCCTCTTGTCTGTTTTGTGGGTTCAAGTCACCTTAGTTTCAAGCTCTGGAAGGATTCAAACTGATAACCTCTTGTTAGCGTACCCAATTATCAGGCTCAGATAATTCTGTCTTCGGGGGGCCAGATATCTTTGCCTACAGGCACCCAACCAGGTCTTTCAAATGAACCCTTAGAACTCTGTGCAAGATTTTTAGAGAACTCTATCCGTTTTCCAGTTTGGTATACAATAAGCCCATACACAGTGTTACTATAACCTTTTTAAAAGCTCCACTTAAAATAAAAAGAAATGTCAAGGCACTCCAGCAGTTTCGTTTACAAAAAAAAATCTTTACTTTAAAAATATCAAAACAGAACAATAATTATAGAACAAATATATATCCCAACACATACAGCCTTAAAATAAACAGGTAAAGAAGTAAAGTTCCTACAATTTATAACTTCAGACTAATCTTGTCTAATGCTTACTTTCTTTCAGTGCTTTGAGGGTCTCTCTTCTCTCAGTCAGGAAATTGTCTTGTGTGTCTCTAAGACTTGCTCAGTTGGATAAAAGAGTTCTGAGCCAGCCTCCTCTCTGAGATCATTAAACTCCGCCTTGGTGTATTAAAAGTTACATGTTACCACACAGGATGTCCCAACAAGATTTAAAAAAAAATAAGTGACATATTCGATTTCCTCTCCTCAGGGTAACTGGTCAGAACTGGTTTGTGCTCTGCTACACATACATCTCAAAAGGTTCTTTGATCTAAGTCACTGTATTTAAAGCAACAGTGTATTTGCCTCTTTAATCATGTCTGGACCTTGGAATCTACACCTCAAAGGTCTCTCTGATGTAATTCAAGGGTTCCCCTGGAAATGTATATTGGACCTTCCATATTCATCTGGTCCTCCCTGGTTCAGACATCAAATCTCTTCAATGTCCATTCTGGCCTCTCTCTGACACCCCTCCCCACAAGTCCTTCCTGGCAACTATGCAAGTCAAAGGATCTCCCTGAGGGCATTATAAAGTGGATACTTTGGTTCCTGCCTTCAAAGAAAATGGAACAAAGGAATTGCATTTTAAATAGCTGCAGACTCAAACCACCTCCTGTCCTTTGAACTATCTCTGGGAGGTTTTGATGTGTCAGTTCAGCAAGACTGTGTTTCCTCAAACTGACCTTCCCATCACATATTTTATGTGTAATTAAAAAAAAAATAATGCAGCACTCAGAGCTGGCTGTCTACATCACAGGGAACACCTGTGAGAGTCCTGAGATGAGTAGGGCATGTGGGGAGCACCAGTGAGATTCCTGAGATGGGATGGGCATGTGGGGAGCACCAGTGAGAGTCCTGAGATGGGATGGGCATGTGGGGAGCACCAGTGAGAGAGAGAGAGAGAGAGTGAGTCCTGAGGTGGGTAGGGCATGTGGGGAGCAACAGTGAGCAGTAGGTTGCCAAGAAGATCAAGAAAATGAGAACAGACCTGATGAGAGACCCAAAAAAGAGATGGAGAGGTACCAAAAATTTCACAGTGGATGGAAAAGAATCAAAGTAAAACTAGAGGTGAAATAAACTATCCAAAAGTCATAAGCTCTTCGCAGTATTGACTAAACATGTAGCAAGATGAGAATTAGATGTTTTCAGCATAGTATTAGGCACTGCTAAACAATTTAAATCACAGATTGCAGTGAGAAAGAAATAATGTGACCTGCTGGGAACTGAACCTAGGCACCTGGAATACTCAACTCACCCAAACTCATCTACTAGATTTTGTACTGCCTACCCATGTACAGTATAATGTGAGTTTTCCTGCTCATTTGCAACCTGTGTATAGTCTCTGTTTTAATTGTTACTAACTTTGTTTTTGCACTTGTAATTGCTGCTGTTGCACTTCTGATGATTGCAACTGCCTGTTTGCCTACTCCCCTATCCCCCTCCCCTGGGTCGCACCTGGAAACTAGCCTCGGCTCATCACTGATACGGACCCTGTCTTTGGTTTATTTATTTATTTAGAACTTGGTGACTGTGAAAGGCACACTGAGCCAAGTCTTGATTGCAGGTGTAGCCCAGGGGAAGGGTAATGGAACATGGGAGAACATAGATAAATAGAAATTAGATACATAGATACATAGACACTGTCAACAGATAAGGGCCTATGGCCCACCCAGTCTGCCCATTTGAGCTTGTAAGTTCACTTTATGTTTTCCTAGAAGTCTGTTGCCCCTTACCCTGACCTCCAGAATTCCCTTATGTCCATCAAATGCATTCTTAAATCCTGTGATTGTTTCAGCCCCCACCACTTCCTCTGGCAGGGTGTTCCACTTGTCCACCACCCTTTCTGTGAATAAATTCTTCCTTATGTTTCCTCTGAATTGCCCTCCCTCCAACTTCATCCCATGACCTTTAGTCCTGGAACATCTTTTTCGCTGGAAAATAGTGTATTCCTGTACCCTGTTCCTTCCTGTAAGCTACTTGTATGTCTCTATCATATCTCCCCTCTCTCTCCCTCCTCTTCTCCAGGGAGTACATATGCAAGTCCTTCAGCCTGTCCTCATAGGACTTTTGATGCAATCCCTGTACCATCTTTGTTGCCCTCCTCTGAACCTTCTCTACCCTGTCTATGTCCTTACATAGGTAAGGTCTCCAGAACTGTACACTGTGCTGCAGGTCGGGCCTCACTAGTGTCTTGTATAGTGGAATTAAGACCTCCAGTTTACAGCTGGTGATGCCTCTGCCTATGCATCCCAGCATCCTATTTGCTTTACCTGCTGCCTTGTTGCTCTGTTTCCCTACCTTAAGGTCATCAGAGATGATAACCCCAAGGTACCTTTCCTGCTTGGTGCATGCTATATCCTCACCCCCCAACTGATATGTTCTTCCAGGGCTTTAGTGCCCCATATGCATTATCTTGCACTTCTTTACATTGAATTTCAACTGCCAAACCCTTGACCATTCTTCAAGCTTCTGCAGGTCCCTACTCATTCTGTCTACACCCTCTGGCATGTCCAATCTATTACAGAGCTTTGTGTCATCAGTGAACAGGGAAATTCTGCCTTCTAGGTCCTGCACAATGTCACTGATGAAGACGTTGAATAGGACCGGTCCCAGCACTGATCCCTGTGGTACCCCACTGGTAACTCTTCCCTCTGTGGAGTGGCAGCCATTTACCACCACCCTCTGTGTCCTACCGTCCAGCCAATTACCTACCCACCGCACTGCTGTCCTGCCCACTCCCATATTCCCCAGTTTGCTTAATAGTCTTCTGTTTGGCACAGTGTTAAAGGCCTTGCTGAAGTCCAGATAGGCCACATCTACTGCCCTCCCCTGATCCACCTCCCTTGTCATCCAGTCAAAAAATTCAACAAAGTTGGTCTGGCATGACATCCCCCTGGTGAAACCATGCTGCCTTGGGTCCTGTAGTCCGTTGGCAACTAGATGTTCCACCAATCTCTCCATCAGTAGTGCTTCCATGATCTTCCCCACTACTGAGGTGAGGCTGACTGGTCTGTAGTTCCCCGCTTCCTCTTTGTTCCCGCTTTTGTATCAGGGGACTACATCTGCTGTCCTCCAGTCTTTGGGTACCTCCCCTGTTTCCAGTGATTGACTAAACAGGATTGCCAGAGGTTCAGCCACCACCTCTCTCAGTTTCTTTAGGACCATGGGGTGCACCCCATCTGGCCCCATTGCTTTATCAACTCTTATTCTTTCCAGTTCCTTTAGGACCCTTTCTAGTGTAAAGGGACTTGTGTCCATTTCTGTGCCATTCCCACCCCTTGTACTCCCTTCAGGCCCATTACCCTTCTCTTCCTCAGTAAAGACTGAGCAGAAATATCTGTTCTGTATGTCAGCTTTACTGTTGTCATCCTCCATGCAGCCCCCATCCTCCCCCCTTCAGTCTCACTATCCCTCCCTTTGCTTTTTTTTTCACTTATGTACCTGTGAAAGGTTTTGCCTCCTCTACTCAATGATTTTGCAATATGAGCTTCTGTCTGAGCTTTGTCTTCCTTTACTGATCTTCCTGCCTCCCTTTGCTTCTCCTGATACTTCTCCCTATCCCCTTCTGCCTGTGTCTTTTTGTATTGCCTGAATGCTATCTTTTTGGCTTTCACTTTCTCTGCTACCTCCTTGGAAAACCATAATGGCCTCCTCTTCCTTTTCCCTTTGCTAACCTGCTTAATGCATAATGCTGTTGCTCTTGTAATTCCCATTTTAAATACTGCTCACTGTTTCTCAACCCCCGATTTCCTCCCCATTCCCATTAGTGCCTCTTTCAAGCATCTCCCCATTTTCCCAAAGTCTGCCCCCCTAAAATCCAGGATACATGTTTTTGTGCAGTTTGGTTCTGCTCCTTCTGTGATTTCAAACCACAGTGACCAATTGTCGGCAGATAACGACTGCTAGGCCCATCCAGTCTGCCTATACACCCTATACATGTATGTGTCCACCGACCCTAAGTGATCAATGGCTTTTCATCACTCCCTCCCCTCTCAAGGTTCCCTTGTGCCTGCCCCAGGCATGTTTAAACCCCTCCACTGTGCTTGCCCCCACTGCCTCTTGTGGTGGATTGTTACAAGCATCCACTACCTGCTCTGTGTAGAAAAACTTCCTCAAGTTACCTCTTAATCTACCCCCATCCAATTTCATATCATATCCTCTCATTCTGGTATCTTTTCTACATTGGAAAAGATCCCCCACCTGCACCTTATTTACGGCCTTGTGGTACTTGAAAGTTTCTATCATGCCCCCCCCCTTTATCTCCTCTCCTCTCCTCCTGTGAGTACATATTGAGGTCTCTTAGTCTCTCCTTATATGTTTTGTGATGCAAGCCATGCACCATCTTTGTCGCCCTTCTCTGGATAGCCGCCATCTTGTCTATGTCTTTATGCATGTGTGGTCTCCAGGATTGCATGCAGTAGTCCAGGTGAGGCCTTACTAGTGTTTTATACAATGGCATCAACACCTCCCGCCTCCTGAGAAGATATCATATAGCTAATGAAATAACAGTATATATAACAGTGCAAACAAACACGGCATTCATTCTAATAAGTAAAGCAGTCATTTTAATACATTGATAAATTAAAATAGTAGTTTCAATAACAAGGAGGCCTGCTACAGTACGAATTGGACTGGAAAATATTCTTACAGGCTCATGTATTGTGGCATCGCCCTGTTGGAAACACACAGATTATTCATAATTATAAAACAGAGTTTCTTAATCTCTCAGTCTGATTGCCCCCCCCCCCCCAAAAAAAAAGAATCTGTAACTCTCCAGTGCCTGGATTTGTGTTTTCCAGCCATGTTACTGGCAGGGCTGAGACTACTGTGGAGTTGGTCATTTTTTTGTCCACAGAGCGGGGTACTGAGTGCTGGAACACTCTCTCTCTCTCTCTCTCTCTCTCTTATCATTTGTAGAGTGACACTGGTAGTGTGCAAAATGGTGAGCTCTCCCTGCAAATTCTCTCTAAGCAAGGAATTTCAGCAGGTATACCTTTCGGCACCCAACCTATTCAATGTTTTTATAAACAAGGTCTAACCTGGGGGATGGGAGAACCATTTCAGATAAGTTCAGAACCTCTGCCATGTTCTGTAAAAGAACCTTACCAGAACCTTTTTCTCAGGTTCTTAGAAGGTTCAGAACATTTTTAAAACACTGACTTTGGAGCTTAATATAACCACCCCCCCCCCCCGCCACAGCAGGTATTTATCTAGTAAGATGGCTGGTGGTGGTAGAAAGACCCAAAAGGAGGCTAGAGAAATAGAGAATACTGGTTGGGCAACCTCACACAACCAGCCTGTACTGCCACAGAGGGATTCTGATTCTATCAGACCCCAAGAGTGAAGCTGGAGAGGTCCGATGTATCAGAAGCCTATGGTGGCGACATAGGTTGGCTGAGCATGTGATTGCCAAACCAGTCTTTTTTGTGAATAGTTTTTTGTGTGTGTTTTCTGTTTTTGTTGTTGTTTTGTTTTGTTTTAAGTGAAACTGCGTACCACTGGGTATGAGTCTCGGGATGGCTTCACTTTCACTTTCATGCTGACTCGTACCCAGCAGCTCAGCAATTTAATTTTGAAAAAAAAAAAACAGCGTGTGCACAGTGGATCTGAATGCAGGTGACCGCAGATTTCTATTAAACTGATATGTTGTTGTACCACAGAAGGGTACAGTGATGTTCCATGATCTTTGGACTGCTGTACAGCAACATTTCAGCAAGGATGGAAATCCACCCTAAACAAGGGCCTCTACACACTGTAGTGCAGTGCTACTTCAAGTTGGTTTTAGATTTCTTTCCTTTCACTAATAGCTTAAGAGTGGACATTGATGGTGATACTGGCTTTTGTACTTTAAACTAAAAGGTTCTGAAAGTCCTGATAAGACCCGGATAACTATCAGAAACTTTTATTGCTTATCAGAACCGCTTAGAATCTCAGCAACATTTGCGGTTCTCTCATCTCTACTCCAAGGATGATTTTTTTTCCCCAGATCTCTCTTTTCAAGCCCCCAGGGTCTTAAATCAATGCAATCCAATTCTATTATATACTAATGGTGTCTTTCTCCTTTCTTTCTCAGAAATAGTATCACAAAGGATGATCACTTAGCCAACCACCGTTACAAAATCGTGAGGTATGACTATTCATTTAGCAAAGTCTAAAATTATATCAGTTGGGAACAGAGGTTCCCACTTTTTACTTCTGTTGCAGAAAACTGGAACCTGGATAGGGTTACCACTTGTAATTATGTAGGTGTACTTTTTTTCAAATAATGGTCTTTGATCCTGGAACACAGAAAGAAGGAAAATGCTAGCAAACCAAAGAGTATGGGGAGCTCATAGTTTTAATGAAAAATATAGAGGAGTGCCAGCCCAGTGGTGAGGAGGGCTGAAGTGCTTGGTGCATCATGTCTTGCCATGCTGAAAACCTGGGTTTGGAAACAGATGCGGATCACTCGGGTGCTGGCTGGAGAGGTAGGACTGGGCATCCTGAGGATAGCTGTCATACCTTGTGGGGGGGTTTACAGGGCCTTGCTGCTCATCTGCCATCTGGAGAAATCTGGGAAACAGTGCAGCAGGGTCACAAAGGGAGGAGGGACCACAAGCAGGACGCTGCGGTGGGGGGCATCTCCACAGAAGGCAGAGCTTGCACGTCACGCCCATAGCACATGCAGCGGTCCCTTGGGGTGAAAGTAAGGAACCCACTCCCAGAAATAAGATGACATCTGACCCCCTGCAAGCCCTGCACTGGCAACTGGGCACCTCCGAAGAGACCCACCACCCGAGGGCGAGCAGAAGTGAGGTAAGCCCCAGAGAAGCTGAGTGCTAGAGCTGGGGGGGAGGGTTAGTCCAATGGAGGAGGCCGGGCAGCTGAGGTGGATGAAATGCAAGATTAAAAAATAAATACATACATAAATAAATAAATATGGGGAAATAACCCAGTGACTGCTCTTGAAGATTAGAACATGAAGATGGACAAATAACTGTTACAAGCAGCTGAACTCTGGGACTAGTCTGACCTTTCCCCACTGGAAGGAATACAGAATATTGCAAGTTCTTAAAGATTTTCCTCATTGCTCCTTCAGGAACACTAGAGTTGTATACAATTCAGAATGATAATTCCGCTTCATAAACATTTTTTAGAATTTCTTTTTCACAGTATGTCTGGCAAGATCCATAAGTATAAACACATCTGGGAACCACCGTACGTTTTATTAACAGTATAAGTGCAAGTTCCAGCTTTTTCTGGTAATAATCCCTTAGTGGACTGGTACATATAGAGTCGGATGTTTATGACCTGTGTCCTTCAGATATGTTAACTTTACAAGCCTCTAGTGATGAGGTGGGTGGGGGATATGGGGGGTGGATAGGGATGTGGGGATTGAGGGGCTTTTATAATGTAATATAATATGCTTCCTGGAACTGGTTATTGTTTCTTCTTCTTTTCATTGTGCCTCCAGGATTTGATATGACCTGTGTATATTGTTATCTTATTTCTTTCAATAAAGTTTGTTCAATTTGAAAATAATATATATTTATTTTTCAAATCCATGAAATTCCCAAAAGCATTTCTGTGTAAAATGTGGATTAATATTCAGTAGATCTCATAATCCATGCAATAATATTTTGTCATTTGTGGAACATGAATCTGAATTTTACATAAACTGCAGAATGGGATTTAGGGTTACCACCTTTCAAGAAGGCAAAAGTGGGACATTTATACCGAATCAAGATTTTTCACAGGACAATTAGCAGTCTAGACCAATGCAACAGACTTGTTTTCTATAAATAATCAGAATTAATACTACTGTAAGTGTTGTAGTTTTTTAGTTGCTTCTATTGTTTCTTATCATTTTAATGTATTTTAGTTAAGATATTTATAGTTTTCTGCAACATTTAGAGGAAAGTTAGAAAATAATTTTTCTACTAGAAGGTCAGGACATGTAGTATTTTTCATGATTTTTTACAGGATACAGCTTCCCAAATCAGGACTGTCCTGCAAAAATCAGGACAGGTGGTAACCCTAATGGGATTTTGTAGTTAAAACTGGAATTTCAGAATTCTACCACCAACAGAATTCCACAGAATTAGATGGAATTTCCAAAATTCCATGAAATTCTGCAGATGAATATGAAAATTCCACACAGCTGTAGGGAATACCTATCTGTTTTTGAGCGCTGAGGCTGGCAGTGTTTCAATTCAGATTTAATTCAGAATTAAACTTATTAGTTATTGGACCAAATTAATAATCCTAGAAGACACAAGATTAAAAAAAGTGTGTATTAATGAGGCAATGCAATTTCATATTCATGGAAAACTAGCTTTTTCTATGGCTGAAAGAAAATTAAACAATACTTTGTATTCAATGGGCCTGGGTTATTCGTGGATGGCTCAAGGCTAAGTCCTACTGTTGATCACAGGAGCAGCCATGGTCCATCACAGTGCTTCCTTCAGCTACACGTGAGGTATTTCCTTAAAAGTCTCTCAGGCACTGAGCTGCTGTAACGGGCTTCTCACTGACCTGCTCATATCATCAACATTAAGAAAGGAAAAAAGTAATTTAAAAAAAAGTTATGCCATCTATAATAAGTTTATTAGGCTAGTTGGTGTGCCTCTTATGGATATAAGATCTCCTCTTGTGTCTTTAGGATGACAGAACTTCTCACCTTCGATTCACAGTCCTCTCATCCTAGGAACGCCTGAAGTGACACTCTTATATCCATAACAGGCCCGCCAAGCAGACCCATAAACTTATAAGAGGTATTTTATATTTAATGGTTAATGGATAGGTGACAAAGGGCAGTTGTTAATGGCTGTCACTCTAATGATGAAAGAGTGGCCAGTGTGGTGTGGCAGGGCTCTGTACTGGGATCAGGGACCAGTCCTCCTCAATGTCTTCAATAGCGACACTGCAGATGAACTGGAGGGGAAAGTAGGCCTTCTTGCAGATGACACCAAAATCTGTAATAGGGTGGACAATCAGGAGGGGGGGGTGAAAAATCAGGAGGGTTTGGAAAGAATACATAGAGATCTTGAGAAACTTGAGGGGTGGTCAGGAATATAGCAGCTGCAATTCAATGCCAAAAAGTGCAAAATCATGAAGCTAGGTCATAGGAACCAAGGGACTACAGTGTAGTGTATCGGATGGGGGGTACTGTCAGTCACTAACATGAAAGGGACCTAGGAGTTATCATACCTGATGACCTCAAAGTGGCAGGACACTGTGATAATTCAAACCAGTGGGTATGGCCCATGTGATACTGGGATGCATTGGGAGAGATATCGCCAGCAGGAGCAAGGAGGTAGTGTTGCTACTGTATCACTCACTGGTAAGACCACACCTGGAGTACTGTAACCAGTTTTGGAGGCCGCACCTTAGAAAGGACATTAAAAGCGTGGAGGCAGTCTAGAGGAGGGCAACTAAAGGGATCTCAACATGTATACCCTGGAGGAGAGGAGAGCGAGAGGGGACATGATAGAAACCTACAGGTACTTCATTGGGGGTGAACAGCGTGCAGCAGAGACATTTATTTTAAATGAGGAAGAGCACCAGGACAAGAGGGCATAAGATAAAGCTGCAGGGGGGAAGTTTAATAAGGGATGTGAGAAAGCACTAGTTCACTGAAAATGTGGTAGGCACCTAGAATAGACTGCCAGCAGAAGAGGTTGAGGTGAAAACAGTAGGGGGTTTCAAGTATGTGTGGGTTACACATACAGGAACATTAGTAAATAGACAAGGAGAAGGGAGGCTCATCGGAGACCAGTTAGGGTCTGCAGAGATAGACTAAGCAGGGACCATCTAGGCAGACTGATTAGGTCAAGCGGTCCTTTTCTACTGGCAAATATAAGTAATGTCAAAGAAACAGTGATGAATATTTTTAGACAAAATGATTGTGTAGATATTGGGTTGCCAAAGTCTCCCCCATATTGTAGTTTGATCAGAAAAAGAACACATCTGGGAACAATTCCCCTCCATCCTAACAAACCATGGTCAAAGAAGGGCTACTAGCTTATGGATAATCTGCCTTCCAATGGCTCTCCATCTAGGGTATTTTATTAAAATGCTTTAGGGCCAAAAGGTTTTTCACCTGTAACTTGGTCCATGTAGAATCATTAAAACTTTTTACTGATAATATGCCCTTTATATGGTTTAAGAAAACCTTTTCTTGATCTGATATTAGCTTTAAAAACATCAGATCATACCCCTTTAGCAATGTTTGTGCTCTCTACCAAAGATCCTATCTCACTGGTGGCTGTTGTGCCCTTTCCTGCAAAGGCCATTGTAGTCAGAAGTCAAAGCCTGAAATCACAATTAATTGTTCGGTTTCTTCTAACCCTATTGTTACATCTGTATTTGGGATGCACAGTTTCTTTGTCCACTGGGACTTATAACCACACCTTTCTTTGGGGCAATTTATAGCTTTCATTGTCGTATGCCTCTTATGGAATAATAATGTAATTCAGTATTATTCTATGGTTTGTTTATTTGTTTTGTATTTTTTTATGGATAGGACAAAAAAAACTTGAATAAAAGATGATGATGGGGATGATGCTTCTTGATAAAGCAGCTGCCTCCCTGTCCTACTGCTGGATAAAAAAGGTATAATATAGTACCGACTGAGAAAGAGGATGTGGGCAGCGAGTGATAAATAGAAAACAACTGAGAGATCTATTATACCTTCAAACAAAAACAGCACTTGTTAGAGTATCAGATACAGATCTCTGCTTTTATTCTCATTTTAAGTATGAATAAATGTGAAAATGGGGGCTACGGCCATAATAGCATGAGGAAAAGCCAATGCTTTGGCTACAGTAATGAATGACTGGAGAGTTAAGGGCCCAGAGCACTTAAGTGATCACCACTGCCCAACCGGTAAGAACTGACCTGCTGGATATAATTGCATCAGTAATCCATCATTTGGATTAATCAATAGCCATTGTACAGATAAAACAGTGGAGGGGTGCATTAATTTAACGGGTCATTAGAAGTTTACCAGTAAAGCAGTCCATGTGTTCACAAACTGATCCTCGGGGACTGCATTGTAAAAAGATCATTTCCGGCTAGGATCGACGCTTCCAAAACAATATATAAAGTGGGTTAAAACAACTAAACTGTGTCATTAAAAACCCTGCCTGAAATGTTTGATTTTCTTATTTGAATTTTCCCAGTGTTGATCCTCTTACGCATCAGAAAGGGGTCTATGGTAAAACTCAGATCTGTACTTTAAGGAGAGAAAAGCATACATGAACAAAATGTTTAACAACATATATGGTAAACTGTTATAAACATACAGACTACAATGATTATTACTGAGCTACACTCATATGTAAATATGTTTTTTTAAATACTTTATTACTGATACTTTTTATTTATTACAGTAGAGTATTCTTATGTAATTAAATAAATATTATTTATTATTCTTGCACTCTGCTATACTTACAATATAAGGGCAATACCCCCTTAAAGGGTCACTGTCAACCTGACCCTGATGGAATCATTTGGGCCCTTTTTAAGTAACACACTGCAAATGGTATCTGAAACAGAAGCTAAAATTCTATTATTTAATTTCTCCAAACAAGCTGTGCTTTGAAAGCAAAATGTAAAATGAGGTTTGGGCTCTATAGTAGTGTTCTGCACTGTAGGTGTTGGTATATACTACTCGCAGTAAGCGCTGTACTTAAATATATCTTTAAAATGCAATCTCATTGCTGGCAACCTGAGTTCAGGAGTGAGTTCAAGTAACCACATCAGGAGGCAGGCTGGTTCAATGCAGGTGCCATGTGGCAGTGTGCCTTGGTGGGGGAGGGTCAGCGGCGAGTTCGGGCACCACAGCAACCTCAGCAACTGAGCTAGGGAGTTTGTTCCTGCCACATGGTGTGCTGTGAGTGTACAAGGCCCTGAACTGTGCTCATGTTGGGGGAGGAGGGTGGGAACAGAAAAAGGAGGAAAAACTCACTTTTGGGTACATGGCAGTCTGGGCTTCAGCAGCTCCCCGGGTCCCAGTGTCTACTAGCACTGGATTTCTGGTTCACATAGTGGACTGTGGGGAGGGGGGAGAACAGCTCTCCCCCCTAGGGCCCCCTACCACAGAGGGTAAACCATGGTGGTAACCAGTGGGTTACTGGGGTCCAGGGGAGCCAAGGGCCAAGGACCTGATGGGTACATCCCTGGGATCTGGGTCTATCCCTAGAGGACAGAAGTGACAGGGAGAAAAACCTCTATGAAAAAAAAATAATGAAACCTCATTTGCAGAAACTGAAAACAACTACATTCTGTTTCCAGACAATCACACCCCCCCCCTGCCAGTTTTAACTGCTTCACTTCATTGCACATCACACTGACCAGATAAACTTTAGATAGTAGAACAATGGTTTAATTCATGCAAAATTTACACCAGTGAAAATTTACAAATCTGGTAGAGTTGATACAAAATGAAGCCATACATAAAGACGTTTATAACATGGCCAGGGATACTGGGGACAAATGAAGCACTCCCATTGGTCAGTAGCCACCAGATGACCGTGGATTTAATCTCAAGTAATCCACGGTTGCTCTTGTAATACCCTGAGTGGCCATTCATGAATACTGGTGTCTGAGATGTAGTGCTGCATCACAGCATTTTGTTCCCTCCCCACCCACCTGCCCCACAGATCTCGGGGTTCCTAGTGTTAAGTTGCACAGCAGCATGGATTACCCTTGCAATCTGACACAGAGCCCCATAACACTGTAGTCTCTGTTCTCTCCCCACCTACCTGCCCTGTGGATCTCGTGACTCAAAGAGTAGTGCTAAAGAAGTCAAACAGTACCATGTGTTTTGTCCCCGGGGTGAACAGTTCTTAGTACGTTTGCAATCGGAGCCCACACAGTGCAGCCAGGGAAAAGGTCGGAGGGCACATATTGAAGGCGGGCATGAGGTGAAAGTTAATCCACTCCTTCTACCCTCCCTCCTCACTCCTACCTTACCGGCTCCAGTTCTGGGTTGCCGACTGCTGGTAACCGTCGCTCTTTCTGCTTCTGTGCTCTGTAACTCTGTCTGTCCGAGTCCCGGTAGCCATCAATGTGACTGCTGGCACTCCACAGTGTTATGCAGTGGTCATAACCCTCCATCCACTGTCCCCTACCTGCCCAGTACTGGTTCAGTTGTTTACCCCTGAGCCCCTGTACTTCCCATCCTCTAGTGCGCTGTCCCAGAGTCCTGTTAAACTGGTATCGTTTGAGATGGCCAGAAGTGATCACTGTTGCTCCTTTGGGAATCCAGTGGTTGTACCCTCTGTCCTGTCTCCTATGTGCCACACAGTCCTCAGTTGTTTTGGGCTCCACAAATCATTTCGTAATGTGAGAAGAAACTCCCATTACCCCTCCATCCATAGTGACTGTTAATCCGATGCTCAAGTTGTAATGTGTTCTTTCTGGGCTCCAACATTTGGCAGGTAAGATTAACACAGGACAGAGCATTGTCACAATGCAGGATTTTCAAAAGTGAGGAATGGCAATGTAACCATGGTAGCGCTGTACTAAAGCACCCGTCCCACATCTTTGTATTTATAACATGGCCAGGGAACATCTCATTGTGTTGTTACTGTTGCAAAGTCACCCCCCCACACAGTCCCCCATTTTCCTTGGCCATGTTATTAGTGGATTAACCCATGAGGGAGCCATGGGTTACTGGGGTAATTAATCCACAGCTGGGTGGTTGTCAGCTCGTGTGACAACCCCCTCTGCCGTGGACTAATTCCCCAGTAACCAATGGCTTACTTGTGGGTTAATCCTTACATAATGTCTGCTCACTGTATTGATGCTGCACCTTTAAAACTGACCAGCAGGAAGCATGCACACAGCTGGCATGCCATTGCTGCAGTAGTGCTACCACTTGCAATGCTGATGACCCGGGTTTGGGAATGAGACTGGGTTTTTGAAGGCTGGCTGGGCATCTCTTGGAAGCTCACCTTCTTGGAGGGTATGGTCTCCACTACGACACCACCACATGAGTGACCACAGGCCTCAATGCAGCAGGAGCCATGGATTGAAGGAGGGGGACATCAGTGGCATGAAGTGCTGCATCACCAAGGCCATTCTGATCTCAGGGGGTGGGACAAAAATAGTGGGAAAACACCCTGACTGCGGCAGGATGCCATCTGCCATCCACCACTCACCAAAGGCTCAGCACCACTGATTGAGTTCTTTCCTGTCAACCGACACTTAAACTCTGTCTGGGGTGTGCAGGCCCCCGGCAGCTCTTCCCATGAGAGGTTATTCATAGAAGGAATGTCGACAAAAGGTAAGTTGCAGAGATGGCGGTTGCTGGGGCTGGACGCGTCAGCTGGACTGATGGGAGCCTCTTGGGCAGAACGGAGTAAAGTGCAGTAAATCAAAAAAAAAGGAAGCCTGCACACTCAGAAAAGAATGTGGGGTATTGATCTCAGTTAGTAGGGTTGGTGGCATAAAATGTTCGGAAAGTGGATGCTGCCCTAATGCACAGCAATCCACTGGGACTATACACCAGTGTAGGTGCTTGCAGTTCGCTATGTGACAGAGATGAAAAGTAAATTGCTGAGCCAGATAGTGGAGAGTGCAAATGGGGCTTGTGGCAGCTAACATGCAGGATTGCAACTGCAACCAGGATGCAGCATGGCATTGCTCCGGGTGTGTAGCGCAATCATGTGCCACAAATCGATCTCATTCCAGTGCAGATGTGGGTGCAGCCAGAAGTATCCCTTCTCCCTACCCCATCTGCAGTTCGGGAGGCCCCCTCAGTTGGTATTTTCAAGCAGAAGCCAAAAGCCCATCTTTTTAGTCTAGCTTTTACGAATGATTTTAAGTCCTACTGTTTTAATTGTAGGTGATTGTTAAATTGGAATTTGAATTTTATTTATTCTTGTAATTTTTAGATTTTAATTGCCGTTTGTTACATTGTTTGTTAGGCACCCAGAGCCTCAGGGATTGGGTGCCCTAGAAATTAAATTTGCCTTGCTTTGCCTACTGCACACACACACACACACTCACACACAATTGAGTGTCTTCTCACCCCTGTAGCATGTTGTACACATACCCTGGTAGCCTGGTGGGCACTCTACCCACATCACAGAATAAGGTAAATGTATTGGGGGGTTCAAAAGGGTTGGAGGCAGATGCAAATGCATGCTGAACTTGCATCTGTGTCCACTCAAAAGCGTCCCAGCAGTCCTGCTGCTAGGTTCAAATGACGTGTCACTTTGTGACTCAATGTCATGATTTGCAGTACAAAATTACTGCAAATGCAATTTGCATATTTTTTTGATGCAATTACATTTTTTGGGGAGTGGGGGTGTGGGGGATGTGAAACTCAAATGTAGTTAAACCATCCAGTAGCTGATCTAACTGGATGTATTTCCCTTTTAAAAAACAGTGGCTGGGAGATACCAGAAGTATTCCTTTGAAAACACTGTCCTTTATGTCTAGCAGACCCCCTCACCCCAGCATGCCCCACCTTCATATAGGTGTCCCTAGTTTGTCTGCCACATCTGCCCAGTTCTGTGAGCTGCTGCACCCTGTTGCAGCACTATGCTCCCCATTACCATCTGTTTTTTTTTCTTTTGTCATTTCTTTTCACCCCTATCCCAACTGGCCCCCTTCCACTGCCCCCCCCCCAGCCCCATCACCCAGGCATCTGCCAGACTCACCTCTCTGCTACTTCCATGAGGTGCCAACTGGTTGGGTGCAGCACCTGTGGGAGGTCGGCATCATCTTGCCGGTCAGGATCCATTTTTATCTTTCTGCTTCCCAGCACTAAGCGCGGAGAGAAGGCATGCAATGATGCCAATGGTCAAGCTGCGCATGCTTCTGCACATGGCACGCCAAGCATCTGCCCCACATCTGTCCATGTTGTGGGTCCATTGTGCCAGCTCTCAGCCACTGCCTGGGGCCAGTCAAGCAGTGGACTCCATTCCCACCTCTCCCCAGGACAGAAAAGCAGTCCTCCAGATGCTCGATCTTCTCCCTTGATGGCTGACCCCTGGCAGCCCGCTTGCACCACGAACATTGATCACCGACATGGCAGGAGGTAAGGCACAGATGCCTCAGCCCTCCATGCCACTGGTCCGGTGATTACCACCTGGTTTTAAAGGGGAACAGTCAGCACAAAGGGTTCCCACAGTCAAGTGTGGGCCTGGTCCCGATGTGCACTGTGCGTGCGAAAACATTTTGTCTTATTTACTGTTTACTATAGTAGATTGTATCAGACTAATTTTGCTTAGTTCTAGGCTGACCTCTGCTGTTACTACAAATCCCAGAATCCCCTGCAGCTGATATCAGAGCAGTAGGCAGCAGAGAGAGATTCAAAATCCTGCAGTGCATGTTTCAATTTTTATAACAGCCACTCAGATGTTTTCTGGTTTTGCTTTTCCTCAGGGGCTAAGTACAGTCCTCTGTGACTATACTTAGCCCAGGGAGACCAGCAGTTCCAGTAAACAAATGATCAGAGTTTATATAAACTTGGGAGTGGATTGAGCAATTGCCTGGCAGCAGGACTCACCCAGATTAGGGTGGTGGGTCATCTCAGCTCTTGGCTGTCACCAAGTAGCAGCCTTGTAGTAGCACCAACACATGAGTGGCAGACTAAGGTCAGGGGAGGGGGATGTCATAGTTCCAAGATGTGTGCACACCTCCACGCACATGTGTTGCCTGTGCCACTGCGACTGGTGCAAACCCATGGAGAAAAAGGGAAGAGTGGTCGGCTCGGGCTCCATGATGTCCTACCCACCGGCCCTCTGCCCCACACTGCAGCTCTACCGGGACCCAGTACTGGATGACTGCCTCTGGGTGGGGGGAAGAACAACCCCCCACCACAGGGGCCATCTGTGGGGGTCTCAAGGCCCAAGTAAGAGGTGAGGTAGGAATCAGGTTGAGGGGGTGGGGACAAGACCGACAAGTCTGCCCAGGCCAACCAGCAGGAAAAAAAAAAAGCATGATGGAAATAGAAAACAAAAATATTTTTTATATAAAATAGTCCTTATGCAGGTGCAGTGCTAGCTCTTTCTTTAGAGAGCTCTGTTGGCTAACAAAACATATGGCTTTGGAATGCAGTCAGCCAATTAGAGTTCAGGATTTTCCTAACCCATTTTCTAAAATAAATATGGCGGTAATTCTGTAAGTGTTTTTTTAAGATATAGGCCAAAAGATAAGCACATATACACCTGTATGTGTATGTGTAACAAAAGTCAATAGGAAGCTAAAAACTTTGTATATAGTTAGGTCACCAGAGCTACCATTCTGATTGCTTGCTATGTGTGCATGTCTCCAAATCACATAGATACTCAAAAGCTTAAATCGCAAGGCATGATGGGTATGCACATAATTGTGAAAGGAAGGCTGTGAAGGCTGCCCTACTTGAACACTACTTCCTCTAAATTGTCAACCAGGCACTTCTTATTGTTATTATAATTGCAATGTCATTGATGTGACTTATTTCTGCACCCCCCTCCCCCTGACATATCTGGAAATGAATTATATAGCTCAGTATGTTTTTCCTGGTGAAACTCTTGCAATAAATATATTCATAAATAAGACTTCGCCAGAACAGATATTGCCTTTCAACAGGCTTGTACATACATACATACAGGTAACTAACACCGAAGGACTTGTGGTACGGAATACCTAAGCTAGGTTCAGTGAAAACTGGATGAGTTTTTCTCAAGCTGTAGCTGAAAGTGTAAGTTTATCATATGTATGCCTACAGGTACAGTGGAGCCCACCAGGATACAACACAGTATCACAGATTCCTGCATGACAAAGGGTTTACCTGCCATTGAAATTGTCGTTTCCTGTAGTAACTCTGCTGCAGTATTCTGCAGTATCGGGTTGCATCCAGGCCAGCTCCACACTATACATATGGAGATCTTCACTTTATTCCTGTTAGGGAGCTAAAGCTACATGGAAGGAGGATAATGTGGCTTTCAAGTGAAAAACTGGAACCCATTCCTGGGTAAAAATTAGAAATCCTTACTACACCCTCAATCAGTACCTTCTATCACCTATTAAAATACATAGCCTGGGCTAGCTGTAGGAAGAAAGGTGAATTAAAATTAGTCTTACTATAATGTTTGAACTCCAGAGACAGGAAACTAATTTTACACAAAGCAGGGAAAATAACCTATTCTAAGCTATGGAGTTGAGTGCCTTTTTTTAAATACTTAAACACCACTGCTAGAGTGAATCATTTTTCTCTGTCAAGGAAATTACATCACTGAAGTTTCTAAATATTATCAGGGATGCACGAATATTCTGGTTGTCTGAAATAAAGAAAGCTTAAATGTGGAAAAACAGATTTTCAGTGCATTGTTCAAAAAGATGAACAAGTCAGTTCTGATTATAGTCTGCTAACCCACGTGACTAGACTAATCACCGCAGTTACTGCTTGTTTAAATGGGCACTGCTTTATTTTTCGTTTCTCGAACCCCAATTTAACTCATCAGTCCGAATCACCTTTTATTATGAGGTGGATCAGTTCCTGAAATCATATGGATTAATGCAAACTAGCACAGTAGCTGATGATAACAGTGTGCTTATTAACACAGAACAAAGGAATCCTTACTGAGCCATAATTTGCAATTGTCCACCTATGCTGACATTTTAATTATCGCTTAGGAAAACAAGCTAGAAGTTGTGGGACTGAAGTAGATATTACTACATTATCTCCAGCAGGGGCGATAATTATATCTCCCTGCTGAGATATGATTGGCTTTGCTGATCCCACTACTAATATAATCTCACACTGCTAGTGCGATAGAGAATAAGAATTTTAGTGTATCACATATCTGCTCTACACTAGTTGGTAACACGCCTAATGAGATAAACTACAATCCTTATTAATTTCTTTGAAGTGGTTAAGAGTCCAAGGTCACCTTGCAAGATTTTACATTGGGAGGAAAGCATAGGTTTGATAAGAGCAGTCAAAACAAATATGCAGCTCTGTTCATACAGCGGTTCATATTTATAACAAAACTTTAGTACTTCCTTATGAACTTAATTCAGCCTCCATTGCTGATCCTTGCTGCTCATCTTTCCTGCCAAATCCATTTATTTTGTGCTATATTTCAATAAATAATTAATGGGTTGCATTTTTTTCCCATTGAAACAGCCGTGTATCAAATGCCGTAATACACGTGTATTATGGCTTTTTTTTAATGCACGGCTCTTTGAGTCAGACTACTGGTGGTACCTGAGAAGAGCGAATGGTCCAGATCCCTGCTGTGCGCTAAGGCTCCCCTTTCTTTTTAAATAGCTTCAGTCCCTCATTGGTGGCACCCACAAGGGAAGCTACATACTCAATCTCACACTCGCCGTCCGGCCGGACAAGACAGGAGCATTGAGAGCAGCAAGGCCCCCAAGTCATCCCTCCTACTCTCTGTCTCCAGCTCCCCTCACCAGCCAGCATCTCTTGCCTCCTCCTCCTCTAACTTCACCCTAGGTCAGGATGGTGAGTAGGTGGTAGTACCACTGACCAGGTGCTGGCCACCTGGATCAAAATAAATAAATAAATAAATAAAAACGTTTTATTTCCGCACCACAGAGCATTCGCAGGGGCAGATGGGAGTTGGCAAAAAAATTCAACCTCTTAAATTATATAAAACAAAATATGGGGTGCAGTGTATACACCCAAATTTAACACACAACCTCATTGTTGGATGGCTACTATAAACCCCTCGGGCTTCACCCTCGGGGTTTATGTGCCATTCAACAACTCGAGTATGTATGAAATTCTCATAACACACTGCATCCCATACTTTATCCTACATGTAATATGCCACGGCAGGATGTGCATTATAGGATTATAATTACTAGCTTTCCCTTTTTCCCGTGCTGTAATTTGCCATAACAAAGGAGTGTTTACTACAGCAAACAAGCAGTTTCCCTCGCTCTGTGCATGCACCCGCCATTGCTCTTCCTGCCCCACCACTGGCTGCATCTTTCTCCCACAGACTAAACTGTTACTTGGACTTGGTGGTATGTGTGTTTTAAACAGAAAATGTATCACAAAAAAAAACATAAGTCTGCCAAATGAAACAAAAAAAAAAAGGGAAATAAAAACTTAAGGACAACCATGGACTGCACTCTGAAAACGGACCGTGGCTGCACAGCAATGGCTTTTTATTTTATATAATTGCTTTTGTCAAAGGAAGCCCAGCAATTATATAATAAAATATGGGGTGGTGGTTAAACTGGAAGATATTCTCGGTGTTAGATGTTTTAACTTCGCTTCTCCTCGTGGTTTATGGCATCTAACACCTCGGGGGGGTAAACTTCTCATTACACACATCACCCCATACTTTATCCTATATTTAATGCATGTCTCAGGGGTGTAGTAAGGCATGAGGCCAAAGGTTGAGTGTCCTTATGCCCCAGGGAAGTGCATTAAAATCTTATGATGCACACTCTGGAGGGGCTTATTACACATATGAAATGGCTCTAAGTAGGTTTTTTTGGGGAACAAAATGAGATTCTGCACCTGACCGTGCATTTATACAGATTCCATGAACTGTCAGATTACTGCTCTCAGACAATGAAATTTCTATATTTTTTCTTGTCATTTTATAATTTGACATAATCGCCCTGTTAGAGCTTTATTTTTGGGCCTGAAGTAAGTCCCGATATCTCCAGTGTTCCACAAGGTCAGAAGGCAATATCCATTGCATTCTTACTCCTCTTAATCACTAGAAGAGCAATATTGCTGTATTGCAATAAAGCAGCAGTGCAACAAAATTGGGCAAAAATGTGATCCTATCTTTTTTTAACTACAAAAGAGTCCAGGCATCTTCCAGTTTTATCTGGTGGTAACATTTTCTAATTCAACCAAAATTTTAAATTTTATAAATGATTCACTTTAGGTTTATTCTCAAGAAAAAAAAACAACATGTTTGCAGCATTTGGCTTAGAAGAAGAATTGTTGACCTGGTAAGGGTTAGGATTGAGAAAATAAAAAAAAAATCTCATGGTATGCTGCATAGGCAGTACCTAGAAAAGTAAATTTGACAAGTATGTAATATTTTTATTAATTGTAGCTAAAACTAGCTTTTTGGGAAAAAACATTTTTTGTTGCACCATTCCTTTAAAGAAGCAGTATTTGTTATCCATCATACATTGTTTGTTTGTTTGTTTGTTTAGCAATAATGTGTTTGTGGTACAAATACCAGTATACTGATTTGTATTTTCATTTTGTTTTATTCCTGAACTGAAATACAGAATTTATAAGTTTGTAAAAGTGAGATATGTGATTTTTTTTTTTTTTTTTAATTTTTTAGCTTTTGTTGACCGGGTAAGTACACTAGACAAGTATTATGCCTATTTTCAGGAATGACCCGGGAGAGTACAACATAGGGATACAGACATTTTTACAGTAGAGAGTAAGTACAGCATGACAACATGTAGGAAATAGTAACATAGTCCAGGGGTATGGAAGGTCATAATAAAACTTATAACTTTAAGGTTAATGTACCCCCGGGGTGAGTAGGTCACCTACAAATTCCAACAAAACCATATACACATTTTGCACATTAGAGACAATTTAGAAAGGCAATGTCCAGGGAACCTTGACATGGGCAGTGTGCCCTAGGTCGGGTACACTGGTAAATTGGTAGAGTCAAGGAAAACAGCAGGAGTTACGGGTAGCATCTGAGGGAGGCAAACTTTGAACCGGAAAGACAACCATATTGAGAAATTCTCTAGGGAGGCTTAGGGCAGTCACACGCTGAGGCTAGTTTCAGGAAACCCCAGAGGGAATTACGGAAGCACAGGTGGGAAGAGGTCAAACGGGTATGCACAGGAAGGGAGTTCCAGAGTCTGGGCGCGTATGCGGCGAAGTCCCGGTCACCCATGAGGGTACGGGTGGAGGGGACCATGAGCATCCCAGGGGCTGGGACCTGAGGTGGGAACCACTCAATGCAGTGAGGAATCGCTGGAGACAAGATGGGGCTACTGGGAGCATGCGACGCTCTGGAGATGGCAGTCATTTGAACGAGTGCTCCCAGTCTGAAACCTTTCATTTATTTAGTTAAACTTCTTTGCAGCAAATCTGACACTGTAAAAAGTCAGTAGCAGTTGCTGGAAACCTCAGAGGTACATTTCTGCCAAAAATTAAGAGTTGCCATTCATCGAAAATCTTTCAAAATGTCAGACGGAGCTAATGGGAAAAAAAACACTAATGGCAACAAGGAAAGCACCCATGGAGGCCATAAAAATGACGGGCGGCTCAAATAACCTTAGCAACATGCAAGCAAGTAAAGAGGGCACAAATCAGCAAACAGGATGATGGCAGAGCTAAAAATTAGCATGGACAAGATTAAAACCTGCACCTCTACTCTCAGGTCAGACACAGACACTATGATGAATAAACTGACTGGTAATGACAAACAGTTGCTTATATTACACAGAGAGGCGGCCCTACTCAAACAGTTAGCCGGGACTCAGGATAAGTAGATTGACTTCCTGACTAACAAAGTAGATGATATTGAGAATAGGGGTCGCAGAAATAACTTAAGGATTTTAGGGATACCCGAAGGCTGGGAAGGCGTTAATATGCCCGGTTTTCTTCAAAGGTTTATTCCTGATTTACTCCAATATCAGTGGCCATACCTTTTAGAAATAGACAGGGCTCATAGACCTCTGGGTCCAAAGCCACAAACAGGAGCCAAACCTCGACCAATAATTGTTTATTTTTTAAGGTTCTCGGTCAAAGAACAAGTTCTGGAGTTAGCCAAGGAAAGGAAGTCTTTGTTCTTTAATGGGGAGAAAATTCTATTTTTTCAGGATTATTCAGGGGCTTTAATGGAGAAGAGACATGCATTCTATGAAGCAAAACAAGAATGATCTAAAGCTGGGGTGCAGTATCATTTTAAATATCCTGCTGCATTAGTAATAAGAGAAGGAAATGGCAGTACTATTTCTTGTTCAACAGCAGCCGATGTTTGGGAATAGCTACAGTTAGGACTGGAGAGTCACAGGGAACAGTTAAAATTGATCTCTGAACCCCAACAGGTTTTTTCAAAATCCACGCTCGACGTCTCGAATGGTGATCACACTAGCTTTTTAGCACGAGGCACAGCACCGCACAAAAATCAATATACTATGTCCCAAAGTCCTGTTTTGCATAATCCACCTCAAAAACACACAGACTACCCATCTGCTTACCTGAGCCTTTCAACATCTAAACAAAGGAATGATAGGCAGGGTAACTGGTCTCCAGGGATTCAGAGGAAATTAAGACCATCTCGAAAGCAATGACAAATCTACTCCAAGCTCACCAATACTAGTAAAAACAATAAAAAACACAGTCACAGCAGAGAAAGCCCTATTTATTCTAATGCTTCCTCACCACATGGACCGGAGGAGCAGGAAGTGACTGAGATGTCACTGAATTATGTGCCCCCACTGCAACAGCTTCTGAACCATTTGTAGAAGAGGAACCAAGGAACAAAACAACTGTTGTAGGTGTGCTTCCTGCCAGGTTGCAGCAAGGAGTCATTCTGGAAACCTGAATGGAGAACTTCCTATGAAATTGTAAGGTGCTGGCTGTGCAACTCTTCGATTTCAAGAGTTTTTACTTAGGGAAAGAGTCAGTAAGCTGAACAAGGTAATGCTTCTGTCAGTGCAAAGTCATGGTTGGGTAGCTACTCCCCTTTGAAATAATTACAGAACAAATCCATCTGCTGACAAAGACGTTTTTAAAGTTGCTGGTCGTATATTTTTACATATGGATTTGACAATTGAGAATATGCAAACATGATATAGAGTAGGATGTATTTCATGCATAAAGGTTTTTTCTCTTTTTAAGACACAATACTGCTACAGATAGGTTAATCCGTATAACATTAGATACTGTCAGAATTATTATTTTGTGAGAATGTGAAATTGTTGCAAGTGATGTGTTCAGTTTTAGAATATCAAACTATAAAAGAAAATTCCATCTGTATGCTGCAAATATTTGTGATCAAAAGACCTGATGCTAATACTTCCAGGTTGTATTAAAGGATTTCCCTTTATTTTGCTGTTACCCCTTCCCTCTCCTCATATGGTGACTGGTAATTTCTTCCTTGAACTGGGAATGCTCACAGATGGCTGCCTATACAGTATTTTATTTACTGATTCTGCCTTTTCTTTTTGTCTGACTCAGTTTTACTAAAGGCATGTTTGGTGATAACTTTGGAACACTAGGGAGATCTCTCCGCTTACATACTGTTGCTTAGATTCATGCTTTATAGGGGCAATGATCAAACAACTTGATTAGCTCACTGAAGGAAGGTGTCAGGGAAGAGTATCTCGGAGCAAGGGGAGCCTGGCTTATGCAGATAGATCCCACAAGACACTGTACTAGATAGTTTCAGGTGCATTTATGGGTAAGTTGATAGGGTGATCTGGGGAGTCAGGTGTACCCCTCATCAGAACCCAGACTAGCGCACTAACCAGTAACGCTTCTATTCCTATATGGGAGGAGTATCAATCCAGCCTGGGGAGCCAGGCTCAGTTGATAGTTCCCAGTAAAGCCATCGTACTTGAGTGCTCAACTGCTGTGAATATACAGCTGACAGCAAACTGCCTTAACATATTGTAGTGCAGTCTTGAATGGATAGAGACTCCATGCGTTGCTAGTACTGGTTACTAATGGTCAAGAAAGACTGAGACAGGAGAAGAGGGGAGTATTAGATACATAATGGAGCAACGTTATGTTACATCTGGCAGTATCTGGGAGTCTCTGCAGGTTTAACAGGAATACTGCCATGTATTAATGGTCAATATGATGCCAACAAGGGTTGCCAGCTACTGTTAATTGAGATGTTGTCGTGAAGTTGTTTTAAATATTTCCCCTTACATAATATGGTTTCAGACTGGGACCCCCTTTCTACCCTCCTTTTTTGGTCGATTTAGTCTCATTGTACTGCAGGTTAACTTATCACCTTGGATTATTGATCCGGTGAACTAAGAGTTCCGAAGTAGACTTCCATCCTACTGTTTTCCCCCAAAACTAATTTTCTCTTCTCCTGTTTGAGGTTACATATGATTATTATTTATTTTTTGAAGTTAAATTATGAGAAGAGTTCTTATATCACTTACTGGATTCGCATTTTCCAGTTATAACAGTTATTAATTGACTGAGTGCTTTTGTGTTCAATATTTATTTCTTTTTCCTAGATATCCTTGTTAGGTGCTTTTTATAGTCTAAGTTTAGATATAGAATTTTAATTGTTTTGATATGGGCTACTCGATACTAGGATTACTCGATACTATATATTTTAATTGACATAATTGCCCTTTTCTTTTCAGCTATACTTCTAATGGTTGCATATACTGTAAGGGGATAATTGCTTATCAGACTAAGTGCTAGAAATTTTTAACTACATTCGGTTGTACTTATCTGAGTATACTGATAAACTTATTAAGTTGTATGTTATATAGGATCTTGTTAATTTATTGAACTTGCTCTCCTTTGTGTTCATATCAGATCAGATAGCTTATAAATACATATTTTAGTAAGTGATTACTCCATGTCTTTTAATAACATTTGCATCGCCTCATGGAATGTTAAGGTTTAGGATCACCTATTAAGAGAAAGAAAATTCTGAGTTGCCTTCAGAAAGATAGAGTGGATATAATCATTCTTCAGGAGACACAACTCCTAACGGAGGAAGCAGCAACACTAGTCAGGGCACTGGTGGGGCAAACCAAACACAGCTGTTTTTCCTTGAAAAAAAGGGATACTTCTATATTAATTAGAAAAGGGGTCTCCTTTTTTAAGAATAATCATATAGCTGATCCAGAAGGGTGCTTTCAGTTTCTGGATGGTACTTTAAATCATAAAAAGTGGTCATTTGTAATGTGTATGTCCCCAATAAAGACCAAAGCAGTTTTTTCAATGAGATTGCTCTCCAGTTAAGTTCATACAATGATTTAGAGATTATATGTGGCGGGGGGGATTTTAATGAAGTGCTCGACACATTCCTTGATAGATCCAATGTTAGGATACAGCAGTTGATGCTGAGTCCCAGAAGAGCCCTGATTAATTTAAAAGAGGGCCTGGGGTTGCTAGATACCTGGACGACACTTCACCCAGATGGATGGGACTATTCCTTATACTCGTATAGACACTCCTCATATAGTAGGATAGATTACTTGCTGGTGTCTAAGGGATTGATTACAGCCTTTTCCTCAGCAGATATTAAGAGAGGTGCAATCTCAGATCACTGCATGGTGACAGCACAACTTATTGTGGACAGGGATTTTAGCCCAGATAGGCGCTGGAGGTTCAACACATCTCTTTTGCGGGACAAAGCTTTCAGGGAATTTCTTTAGGGGACTGTGTCTGAATGTTTCGAGAACAATGATGATGGACACATATCCTATGCTATTCTATGGGATGCCTTTAAGGCATATCTCAGGGGGAGAATCATATTATTTGCATCCCACAAAAAAAAGAAAGCACTTAAGGAATTGGAAACTAAAGAACAAAAACTTAGAGAGATAGAATATGAGTTTAAACAAGGGAGGAACAGAACTCTAGCCAGACTTCATGAGATTATGGTGCTTAAGTTTGAAGTTAACTAGATACTCTCTGCAAAGGCTGAGTTTACACTGACAAATACTAAACAAAAATTCTGGGAGTCGGGTGAAAAGTCAGGCAAACTACTTGCTTATAGACTTTAAAAAAAGGTCTAACCAGAATCTGATTGCAGGGATAAGAGATAAGAAAGGCAGTATTAAAGTGGCAAATCAAGATATTAACAAAGTATTCACTGAGTTCTATAAAGAATTATACACTAGCTCTACCACAGTGCAGTGTGATCAGTTGTCTGATTTCTTGGGTGCCACACGTTTAACTCCCATAGATGATGTCGATGGAGAGGCTTTAGATAAGCAAATTTCAGTTGAAGAAATTTCCCAGATTATTAAAGATCTACCTAATAATAAGGCCCCAGGACCTGACGGATTACCAGGGGAACTTTACAAAGTAATGGGCCCCCTGATTCCTAAGTATTTGTGTAAGGTGTTTTCTGAAGCTTTCAAAGGGGAGAAATTACCTGAATCTCTCACCAGAGCTTTTATCACCCTGATTCCTAAAAAAGAGAAGGACCCCTTGCCCTGTGAGAGTTACAGACCAATATCATTGTTGAATGGAGATTACAAGATCTTGGCGAAGGCCCTGTCCCTTAGAATCTGCAGCTTGGTAACTAAAATGGTAGGAGGGGAGCAGGTGGGCTTTGTCCCAGGCAGGTCTGGCATGGAGAATGTTAGACGTCTCCTCAATGTGATATGTTCAGCTAAGAAAGACAAAAAGCCCTTAACTGTTCTATCTATAGATTTTTTCAAAGCTTTTGATACCCTTGAGTGGGACTATTTATTTAGGGTATTAGAGGTATATAATGTGGGGAAGGGTTTTTATTCAGTGGATTAAGACTCTTTATAATGCTCCCATGGCAGAAGTAATAACAAATGGGAAAATCTCATCCTCATTTAGATTGTACAGAGGGACAAGGCAGGGATGCCCACTTTCTCCATATTTGTTTATTCTGGCATTGGAGCCACTTATTAAACTTATCCAATCAAATCCGAATATTCAGGGCTTCAAAACAGGTCTAGTAACTAATAAGACCTTTGCATACACAGATGATTTACTATTTACTTTATCGCATTTGGGAAATTCCATCAGAGAACTTAAAAAAGTACTTCTTCAATTCTCTGGCTTCTCTGGACTTTCAGTTAATTGGAAAAAAGCACAGGTGTTGCAGGTTTGTGAGGAAGGTAGACTAGACGGGAGAGATAATATTCTAGAGAAAGAATGTTGGAAGACAGATTCTCTCATGTACTTAGGACTGAGAATCCCAAACAATATTAACACTGTAGTGGATATTAACCTAGATCCTTTATTGAAGGAAATAAAGGATGACCTGGGGAAATGGGTCAAGTTATCCTTGTCCCTGGGAGGGAAGATTAATTCTGTCAAAATGATCTTGGCCCCCAAGCTTTTTTATCTGTTCCGGAATATCCCATTAGTATTTGGCACCTCTAAATTTAAGAGAATTACATCTATGGTTATAAATGTCCTGTGGGGCTCCACAGCAACCAGACTACCCCTTTCAAAACTCAGGTCCCCTTGATCACAAGGTGGCTTCAGACTTCCTAGGTGGGAAATATATCAACTAGCCTTTCTTTTTAAACAAGCTGTATTTTATCTTTGGTCCCCATCGTCTGATTTCCCTCTTTGGTTTGAGGTGGAAAGTCAGCTATGTAAACAAGGGAAACCAGCTAATCTTTTATTCAAAGCAAGTTCAAGTTATTATACTTCTAACCCTTATATTCTCAGCTCGGTAAAAGCAATCAAGTTGCTTCAAGCCAAATTATCACTGGGCAGAATACCTTCACATCTAGAAGGTTTGTGGTCTAATCCTAATATACAGATGGGGTGCAAAGTATTGAAAAATGCTGATTCAGATGGGGCATTTCCAGGGTAGGTGACTTAACTGATCACAGTTCTAGGGTACTAAAGTCATTCCAGGAGCTTAGTCAGGAGTTTAATCTCCCTAAGTTTCATTTTGTGACCTATCTGCAGGTTAGAAAAGCCCTGGCAGATACCGTTTTAGGTCCCAATTTTTTGCTCCCTAACGAGGGTCAGGATTGGTCTCTGATTTGTGGAACAGCTGGCTCTAAAGGTGGGGTTTCAAAGCTTTACAAGTTAGTATGTAGTAACACTGACAGTTCTGTTCACAATGAAAATGCTAAATCTAAATGGGAATCCACTCTTGATATGAATATCTCATTAGACGGTTGAGGCTCTGCTTGAAGAAATGCTCGTCAAGCTTTCAAAGAGGTTCAAGGGAGAACCATACAATACAAAATGTTACATCATTACTATTATTCCCCGAGCAGGTTAGAGAAAATGGGTTTCTGCCCTGGGGGTAAATGCTGGAAATGCAGTAACCCTCAAGCTGATCTCTTATACATGTTGTGGAGCTGCCTCAGGTGTACCAACTTTGGGAACAGATCTTGTTATCTCCACTGCCTTTTGTATTGGGGCTGTCCTCACAACTAGTTCCACTTCAGAAGAAACAGATTAACTGGATTCTGTCAGCAGCCTTGGCCCATAAGAGGCTTTTACTTTCTAAGTGGAAAGAACAGGCTGTACCCTCCCTGTCTGAAAGGCATAACAATATGTCAATTTTAGTAGAAAATGAGAGAATTTGTCACCTCCTGTTCAATCAGTCATCAGAGTTTTTAAATAGATGGGCCCCCTTTTTAGAACTGGTAGTGTGACATCCTGTACATTTTCTTCATTTGCTCTGCAGGGCTGTATGCTAACATTTTACTGCATGCTACGGTTTTGTCAATTGATCTCAGTCCTTACATTTGTCCTATTAGTCTCCTTAAGTTATGGTTTCTGTATCCTTTTAGTATCTGATTAATGCTTCTCTGTTTTTATTAATGTCTTTGTATCCAATAATCTAATGATCACTGTTTTGTACTTTTGTGGTTTGAAACTAATAAAATATTGATACAAAAAAAAAGTAAGATATGTGACTTCGAAGTTTACAAAAGTGAGATATGTGATTTTGAAATTTGTAAAAATAAGATATGTGAATTTGAAATTTATAAACCTGCTTTTATTTGACTGTGGTGACAAAATCTACAGCGGTGCTCCCAAATCCACCCTGTCCAGACTGGACTCACTCTTTCACTCCTTCTGCCACTTTGCTCTGGACTGTCTGCCTCGTACTCATCACTGCACTCTCTATACCTCCCTCTAGTTCCCTTCACTTCAAGACAGACACCTGTTCCATCCTGCCTCTTTCATAACCAAATATTGGCTGGGCTCTCTTCCTTCCTACCTTTCCTCTACCCTCTCCCAGCCCCCATCTACATCCTATGCTCTTCGTAGCTCCACCTTCCGCTCCTTTGCTCTCCCACCCAGGTCCTCCTCAGCAGGCCAAGCTGCCTTCTTTTACCGCTTCCCTAAACTCTGGAATTCACTGCCACTACACATCCGGTCTGCCCCCTCATCCTGCTCTCTTGCCTCCCTTTTGTCTGAATTCACCTCACCCTCTTGTAACTGCTAGTGTCCCCCCTCTTTGTCTCCTCTGCATTCCCCCACGTTTCTTTCTACCTCTACTCCACCCCTCCCCTTTGCTACCCCCTCCTCTCACTTTTATATTCCTCCCAACAAATTAACTCCACCTCTTCTGTAATTGCAACTACCCCTCCCTCCCCACACCACTCCTTCCCACCCCTTTCCCCACCCCACTCCCCATCTAAGTTTCCTCACAGGACGGGTAACTAGTACTGTACTGGGTGAGCACAGAGCAGTGTCTGGCTATTTGGGATTTGCACCCCCGGAGGGACAATAGGCCTGCCCTTCCATTCTCTACCCAAGCCTCTTCATTTGGCTGTCCTGTTAACCCTGACATAGTCTGGGTGTGCATTCGAGCCACATCTAGCCCTTATGGGGTTTTCACCCCAGAGGGATGAAAGTCAGCCACTCCTCTCTACCCACCACTCTTTTTACTACCCCCTCCCTCCTCCCTCCTCCCTCTCCTTACCCTTCTGCTCACTACTTCTTATCCAACAACTCAGTCTCCCCTACCACGCGGTCACACCTGTCTGCATGACCTCTCAGCTCTGTTCGACTCTCCACTTGGTGCCATCAGCTGCTCCATAATACCGTTGGTTCTCTGTTGCTCCTCTGTGCATTCTGGGTTTACCTGTTTATCAACATAGTGTACATATATATGTAATTACCTATATATTACTTGTAGCATTGTTGTATTATAATTACTGCATCCTGTGTTTTATACTTACTGTAGTTCCTCCTCCTCCTCCTCCCACCAGGATGCATCTGGAAATGAGCTATTTCAGCTCAGTATGCCTTTCCTGGTGCAACTGTTCAAATAAATAAATAAATACATGATTTTGAAGATTATAAAAAGTGAGATACGTGATTTTGAAATTTGTAAAAGTTCTTGCTCTTTTGTCACATCCACCACATAAAAATGACAGTTTGGTGAAGTGCTATGTTACTCATTTTCAGAAACATATGCTAGTACCACCTTAATACATCCAGAGAATGAGTCTGATATGTTGTGCTACAGATAAGGTGAGTAATAGCCTATTTCACTTGCTCCTTTTTAAGAAATACTCATCAGAAAATGTCTGGGTCTTGTACTCAAGTGCGGGGCTAGTCCCAATGTGCACTTTGTGTGCAAAAACATTTTGGTTCACTTAATGAGCCGCTTTTACACTACAGCTTACCCAGAGTATTGCCATATACTACAGCTTACCTGGAGTGTTGCCATACACTATAGCTTACCTGGAGTGTTGCCGTACACTATAGCTTACCTGGAGCATTGCCATACACTATAGCTTACCTGGAGTGTTACCATCTTGGATCAGCTTGCTCTACTCCGAAGGCAGCGCAGCCCTGTGTTTTACACACTGCGGTTGTGCAGTGTTCCCGGTGGCCTTCCAGTGTTTTGGGGGCATTTCTGGTGGATAGATTAGTGAATGAGAGTGGCACTGGTGCAGGTGAAGCAACGTTTTCACACACTTGGAAAAAATGCCCGCACCAATGCACTATGCTCTGCATTCCCAACAAATCTGGGAATGCTCTGTGCCACAACAGAGTGACTTGCAATACTCTGGCAGCTCTTTACACTGCCAGATCTGTACTAGTGCAACTGATCCGCATGTCTGACTCCGGTGCAGATCCGGAGGGGTAAAAGCCCCCTTTCCTGTTTACTGTAATATAACATTGTATCAGGCTAATATTGTTTATTTCTAGGCTGGCATCTTTTGTTACTACAAATCCCAGAATCTCCCACTGTTGACATTAGTGCAGGAGGCAGCAGAGGAAGATTCAATAGCCTGCAGGGCATATTAGAGTATATTTAAGCTCTGATCATTTGTTTGCTGGTCCAGCTGTCCTCCCTGGGCTAAGTACATTCACAGAGGACTGTACGTAGCCCCTGGAGAACAGCAGAAACTGAGCACATCTAACTGGAGATTATGAAAACTCTAACATTCACTGCAGGCTATTGAATATCCCACTACTGCCTACTGCTTTGATGTCAACTGCAAGTGATTCTGGGATTTATAGTAAACTACAATCTGTATCTAAACAGGGCCCCTTCAAATCATGACTTTGAGCACAACTTGTTGTTGCCAACACATGTGACTGTAATACACAGCACACCTCCCCTCTACAGGAGCTACCTCCTTATCAGCAGCATTTACTGATTGTCTCCCTCTCCCATCTCCCCTCCCTCCCCCACTGATAGTCAGCTCCCCTTCATGTACAAGACTTTAAATCCCTCCCTTTACCCCTTCCTTCCTCTTTTGAATACTGCCTACTGTTCTCCACTTACCAACTAGGCCCACTTAGGCTGCTGTCTCCCCACTGTTTCTTACATTTCTGCACCTCTCTAACCTCCCCCATCCCTGCCCCTCATTTCTCATATTTTCTGTTATCCTACAACCTCTGTCCCCTTTTCGTACCCTCCTCCCTTTCTCCACACCTCCCTTCCTACCCTAAGTAACTCATTTTGGTAATATCACCTAGATCTACCTGTCTATTAAAAAAAATATGAATTTGAATGATGTATTTTCCATTTGTATTTCTTGTAACAGTTTATATTTTGTATTTGTCTACTAATGACGTGGAACCTTTGTAAATGAGCTTATAGCTCAAAGGTCATAATCCGAGATGGTAATAAATAATAAATAAATAAATAAAAGATGTCAGCCTAGAAGTAAACTAAATCAGTATGATACAATCTACTATGCTACTGTAAACAGGACATAAGTAAACCAGAGTGTTTTTACACACAAAGTACACATTGGGACCTGCCCTACACTTGAGTGTGAGGCCCTTTGTGATGGCTGTTCCCCTTTAATGAGTACCCATACTCATCCCAATACTTGCAAATGCTCCAAAGCCCATGGAATAATGTTTCATAACTTTTTTGGTGCTTAGTATGTGGTCATTTTCTTCCCAGGTCTGAAGCATGTGTATGCACACAAATGTTATTTTACTCACCATATTTCAAAATTGGTCAGTAAATTACTATTAACTGTCAATATCATCTAAAAATTGCAAGTGATGGCATTCTTTAATTACACGAGTCATGAATTACTGAAGAGGTGTTTTACATTTTTTGAAGGAATTAAAAATACAGTGATAATGAAGCTAAGAAAGGATAGCCGAAATACGTTATTGTTAAAAACCCATGTGATGAAACTTGTTGCCGACTAACAAATACTGTTGCTTTGAAAACCTGGGGCCTGACTCAGAAAGCATTAGGAATGACACAAGGTGCTTGCATCAAAGAACTATGACACAAGGGGCTCACTGCACCACACCTTACATCATTCCTGATTCAGGAATGCAGCCTGCGCCAATTGGGGGACCACTTGCACCATCCAGGCTTGTGCCATCCTTGCGATGGTCACACCAGTGCACCATGGCAGAAGGACTATGCACCAAGATGGTGCTACAGCATCCTCTTAATTGGGATTCATGAAGCCTCCCCACAGAGTGCATGGTCTGCTACAGTTAGACCAGCTCAGAGCTGGTCTAATGGGCCGTGCACCCCCTCAGAGCTGTCACCCACCACATCCCATTCCCATGCAGGACCTAGACAGTGGTGGAGCAGCACTGGAGAGGCCAATGGCTTCCCACTGTGGTGGGTGCATGCCTACAGGGTCCCCCCATGGTGTCAGATGTACAGCTGCCCTTCCCCATGGATAGCACAGGCATGGTAGTGGCTGTACGATGTCCCCATTGGGGATCTGTTGCCACCCCCCAGCTGTACCATACCTCCCTCCTCATTTCCTGTCCCATCTCAGAGGACCATGGCTGCCCCAAGGCAGGTCTCCTTCAATGGATGCCACTGCCGGCTGACTGCCCTGCAGTTTGCAGCAAATCTATCCCATGCATCTTGCCTTTGATGCATGGCAGCAGTTGCTGCAAGATGCAGGACTTTGGTGCCAGGACCCCTCCCAATAGTGAATCAGGTGTAGGGTCCCTGGTGCACCAGTGATCAGCACAAGCTGCTGTTTGCCGCTGCTTGCACCAATCTACACAGCACTTTGTGAATCCAGCCCCTGGTGCTAAAAAGTAACTGAGAATCCCGATGAAACCCTGGAGGCAGCCATACTTTAAGGAGCTCTCCTTTATTTCTAATCTAAAATTGCTCAACAGGCTATACAAGGAGAGAAGGGGGTATATTACAAGGGAGGGAAAAAAAGGGCAATCTGAAATAGAATAAAAATACATAGTTGTCGTGGGTGAAATGTAGACATTCTGAGGGAATGAATTGCATGGAATGTCATAAAATTCCACCTGATTCTGAAGTTTCGAAAAAAGTTTTTTTTTTGTGGATTACTAATCCACAGTTTACATAAATTTATCTGCGGTTTACATAATCTGTTGAAACTTATTCCGGGGGTTTACATAGAAATGCTTTTTGGAATTCCGAGGAAATTCAAAAAGAAACAAAAAGCATTTCAGAACTGGAGTAGGCATTCCACGTGAATTCTGTAGAGTTCAGAGACATAGCATAGGTACAATATTTTTATCATAACAAGAACTGCTGCATCTTTTAGATCGGTCACTCAACCAAGATCCCTTCTGCCCACCTCTGGTCACTGTCCAGTTGGAAGTTAAAGCTTCCATGGCACTTATCAAAGAAGAGGAGAGTTTTCCCAGTGTTATGGCCAACATTCTGCCATCAATAAAACAGGTCTGGTAACCCAGCCCACAGAATGCACCTGGAAACATGCTGTCATAGCATAGTGTGCCTTTCCTGATTAAAAAAAAAAAACAAATTTACAAATAAAAATGACAAAGAAATAAAAGAGTTAAGCCAGGACTAGGGCAGATGCACAGCAGAATTATGGGAAAAGACAAATGTCCAGTTTTTATGGAAGAGTTTATACTACTTACAAAAAGCAATTGGGGACCGGCACCTGTTTAGAAGGATTGGTAAAACGTAGTTAGCTCAACAATGACAGAAGCTGAGGACTCCAGGGAGTTTAGTGCCAAAAATCCTTTATTAAAGATTGCTCATGAAGGCTGATAAAAGCTTAAATTGCTCATGGCAAACCAAGTCCCTTGATAAAGTTAGAGTCCATACAGTTCCTGGTATGCTGACATACACACTGGCTTCTGTCCTGTCCCCTGTCAGGTGTGACGTCTGCCTAACATGTTTCACACAATAGAGCTTTATCAAAGGCTTGGGTTTACAGCATAAAGGTCTTTGATAAAGTTCTATTGTGTGAAGCATGTCATGCAGATGTCAGATCTGATGGGGAGCTGGACAGAAGCCAGTGTGCATGTCTGCATACCAGGAACTGTATGGACTCTGACTTTATCAAGGGACTTGGTTTGCCATGAGCAATTTAAGCTTTTATCAGCCTTTGTGAGCACTCTTTAATAAAGGATCTTTGGCACTAAACTCCCTGGAGTTCTTGACTTCTGTCACTGTTGGAGCTAAATAAGTTTTACCAATCCTTCTCAACAGGTGCCAGTCCCCAGTTTGTCTTATTTTATGTTTTTCTGACCTGGGCAGTGTTTTTCCCTAGATGCAGTCCTATTCAAATACTTTACAAAAAGCATTGCATTCCATAATGGATATATGGTGAGTTAATTTAAGTTTGTAAGTAACATCTGTTTGTGCAGATTAGAAAGTGTGCTGGTGTGAGCAGCCAGAAGCAACACTATATACCCCCAATGCTTCAAAGTGAAAACCCCTTCATCAGGGGTTTGCTGTGATTTTATAAAACAGTGAGAATAAATCCAGAGACGTCACTGGACGACAACCATCACATGACTCTGCATTAAAATACTAACAATGCACGGTCAGAAATGGGAACTCATTACAAAGGCTGGAAAACCTCATTACTTACAATGAGCCATTTTATGTGTGCAATAAGCCACTCTGAGATGTTCATTAAAGTGTTAACGATGCACTTTCCAAGGGAGTAAGGACACTCGGCCTTCAGCTTTGTGTTTTACTATGCCCCTGGGGCATGCATCATTAATCCTTTAATGCACAACCCATCATGGCTTATTGCTTACATAAACTAATCAGAACAGTCCATACCGTAGAGAAAAATGCTCTATTTTTGGTTGAGCAAAATTATTAAAAATCTTTTTTCAGGACCAGAAGCCGGCATGGAGGGTTCACAGCATCCCTTGGGGGGAGGTGGATTCTTGTTGCACCACCCTGTAGTGGCCCCGGGGTGGCATGGTGGAGATTCCTTTGAAGGCACTGATGACCCCATGCCTTGAGACTCTCCCAGGACAGCTGCAGCGTGCCAGACAATCAAAAGCGAGGCATGAATAAAAGGTAAAACTATTGCACCCGTACACCATATTGTGGCCTTCTTGCCCCTCCATGCCAATGCCCCCCCCATTCAACAGCACAGGAGTTTCTCAGCCAGCATCCACAAGTGTACTCTTCTCCTACTACAGTTCATTAAGAGGCCCCCAGAATGGTCGGCTACCACATGGCAGGGATATGAGGAAGTTCTATTTTGCGGAAGGGGTGGTGGAGCTGTGCAAGGTCTACCAGTTGGTGTGGTGGGCACCAAGACCATACATGGTTTCGAGCATGACTGAGACACAGTGAAGGGTTTTGGTGATCACTCAGGTGAGTAACAGTTGAGAGGAAAGCAGGGTGGTTGAAAGGGAGGGATAGATCCACGTAGGAACAATAGGTCCTGGGGTAGATAGAGAACGATGGGCAGACTAAATGGACCTTTACTCTTTTTCTGATGTCATTGTCTACGTTTCACCGTTTCTAAGTTGAGGGGGTTCAGGATATGCTCTTCCACAATGACCAGAGGGGTCTCCTGGCAGGGACAAGCTGTCACTAGGACATGTGGCAAGAGGTCTGGGTTGGTACCTGTGCAGGCAACAAGGAGTGAGCCTGTCAGGTAGCAGGAGCAGCATTAGGAAGCCTGAAGTATGTTGTCCAGGGGCACAAGAGAAGGATAAAAGTATCAAGAAAACAAATGTCTGTTTTCCTGCTTTTCATTAAATAAGATGATTATGTATTTAATTATTTATGTATGTATTTACTTATTTATTATTTAATACGTTTTAAAATTTAAAAATTAAAGAATTCTTTTTAAATGTTAGAAATTTAAAATGTATTATCATGTAAATATTAAAGCAGCAGCGCAACAAAACTAGCACAAAATTTGACCCTACCCTTTTTTCACTATAAAAGATTCCAGGCATCTTATAGTTTTATTTAGTGGTTCAGTTTTCTAATTTCACAAAAATCTGAGTATTTTATGAATGTTTTAATTAAATTTTTTCTCAAAAAAAAAAAAAGATGGCCTCCACTTTTTCCATAGGAATAGCATTACAGACCTGGAAAGGGTTAGGTTTAAAAAATAATAAAAGGCTTATGGTGTGCAGCACAGGAGGCACCGAGACAAGTACATTTGACAGGTATGCTAATATTTGACTTAATCATAGTTGAAACTAGATTTTTTGGAAAAACATTTTTCATTGCACCGCTGCTTTAAGTTATTTATTTGTTTTGTTTATGTGTTACGTACATTTGTTTTATCAATATACAGTGTGACACTCATTTTGTAGTCATCCCAGTCGTATATTCTTGCGCACCTTCTTACTTTGTAATTTCCATTATGCCCATGTCTCCTTGCCCCAGGACACATCTGGAAATGAGCTGCTCGCAGCTCAGTATTCTTTTCTGGGAAAAATATTTAATAAATAAAAAAAAAAGACTGGTGATCACACTTTCAGAAGGATGCATGTGGACGTAATTGTGCCCTGCCTCTGTATTCTCCTTGTTGTGTCTGCTTAGACCTATTTTTAAAAAATGCATCCATCTGTGACAAAAAAACACATTTTACATTAATTTGGGTCAAAAAATCATGCAAATTCAATTTGCGTATTTTGTGATGCAAATTAAGATATAAATCAAATGGCGAGGCTCATTCATTAGAGACGAGTGCAAACGCACGTCTGGAATTTAGGGGCATGCAAATCTAGAACAACAAGGTTCTTTACACGCAGTAATTTGTATCGCAACAAGTGATACAGATCAACTGCAAAGTTACCTTTCTGGCATGTACAGGTGATCTGTTCCACAAGAGAACCGAACGTTAGCCAATTCCACATTCTGTACTTTCCTGGGTTCACAGAGATTTGTTCTATTCTACATGGCCGTTTAATAGCACCATTCCACTCATTTCTGTCCCAGGACAAAAAGGAATCCTGTGCTCTCTTGGTGGTTGTGGAGCGAATCGCCTGTACATGGCACAGAAAGGGTAACATTACAGTTGACCTGTACTGCTTGTTCTGGTACAGGTCACAGCACGTAAAGGTGATCCGCTTCACAAGAGACCGAGTGGAACAAAGCACCATCATGGAACAAGCTCCCTCTGTAAAAGCGCCTATAGATTCATACTTTAAAAAGGTAGGCACTCTCAGCTTATTAGGTGCAGTTTCCTGTTGCTGTGGCTAGCAACTACACAGTGAGATAGCTTTGAAGCAAAAGAAGGAAGCACACATTGGGCTGGCTCATCAGTGCAGCAGTAGCCTTACTGCTCCCAACACCAGCAACTCAAATTCAGGAATGAGCCCGGCTGATATGGGCCAGACGCAGGGAGGAAGACTAAGCATCCAGGAGGACATTCTCTTCCTTTGGGAGGGAGGGAGGGTCTTAGATGCTGCTGCTTTGTGGCCACCTGGGTGACCACAGGTGGTAGTGCAGTCAGCAGCACATGGGGGAGGGGAGGACGCTGGCTATGGTTTGCATGAGGCACGCTTGCCTGCATCTGACTGGACCTCCCTTGCATGCCAGAGTCCTAACGGGTGAGACTAAAAAGGGAAAATGCTCACACCAGCTACAATGAATAGAACAGGAATGGGCCAGTGCCTCAGTGTTGCTTTTAACCCACTGATGCGCAGGGTGAGCAACCCAAAACAACTGAACAGGGAGCGGCACAATCAGATCACGAAAACGTCCAAGGTCCACACAAAAGGTTGCAAACCATAAAAATCTGGAATGGAAACATCCACAGTATGAGAACCTTGACATAACAGTGCACTAGACATGGTTGCAGGGTGTCCCAGCACTTCAACCGCTAGACCTTTGTCAGGGGCAAACACCCCAAGTTTGTGTTTATATGATTTGATATTTTTGTCCATTTGACTCTTTTTGCACACTGGTTTAGCCACATTTTTCCAGTAAATATTCTATTTATAAGGTCTTGGGGTGGGTCCTTCTTTTCGAAGTTTTCTAGGTCTAGAATTGATCCCTTCAGAAATTCTTCTCAGTAAATCAACAATAGAGTCAGAATTATACAATGGCAAGAATAAATCCTGGACTCTGATTGGTCAGTCTTGGGCTGGACCCATGCTGTTATCCCAGCACGACATCACGGCTCTAGTCTCAGCCTCACTGTGAACCTGGAGATGATTGTTTGCTTGATTTGTTTCTGCTTGATTGTTTCATCTTTACTTAAAAAACAAAAATATTTTTCCACACAAAAACATCTTTAAAATAATTTTTTCATTCTGTATAACAATGAGCCATTGTATAATAGCAATAATGCCCTCCAGAGTGTGTGTCGTTTGGGATAACGTCACACCTCAGTCATTGGATGCACTCGGCCTGCGGCCTCGTGCCCAACCACCTGAGGCATGACGTTATCCCAGCACGACACTCACCCTGTCGGACATTATTGCTTAATTAAGCAAGGCCAATCATCGCCATCCCATTTAGCTGAGTGTCAGCGTGACATGCAACAGCATGGAAAACCCGGATTCATAAGGTAGCAATGTTGGGTCTTTTGCACTCTGGGCAGATGGAGAATAAATATTTTCTGAAGAGTATATGTTCACTCTGCCTGGGAAGGGGCCTGACATGTGTTACCAACTTCACCATCACTGTTTGGCCATGCCATGAGTGAGACTTTTCACCAGTCTCAAAGGAGCACAATATTCCACATGCAGAATCAGTGTCTGGGGTCAACTTTAGATAACTCAAGATTAGTTTTCCAGTGCTTCTTCTAAAATCTTCATAATTACAGTTTTTAAAGGATCTCCTTTTCTAAAATCTAAGTCTGGATTTTACTGCTTGATTATCAAGCGTCTTAATACGCAATCCGCCTGTTCTAGAAGAAGATGATGATGAAGAAGGAGGAGGGATAGAAGAAGAAGAAATGAAGACAGAGAAGGAGAAGAGGAACAATGAGGAGGAAGAAAAATTATTTATATAACTCTTTTCATACAACTTGCATCCCAAAGATTTTTACAAGTAATGAGAGACTAGTGAAGTGACAGTAAACGTGTGGTGGCAGCACGTCACCACCCACACACAGTGTTGGACAATTGCATGAACCAGTTTTATGCAAAGTGGAATGTTGACCAGAGCACCAGGGAAAATACCCAGCTCTTGCTACTATGTGTCATTATAGCCTGCTTAAAATTATCCATTTGGCGGGCCTGCTGCTCATTTCTTTTTAAGCAGAAGTTGGTCCCTGTACCATCATTGGTTTGTATGGTTACTGCTGAATTACATGCTGTATGTATGATTTTGACAATATTATTTATTTATTTCATTCATTTTTGTTTACCAGCTTCCTAAACAAATGTTTCTTTCCAGGTGGAGGAAGGTAACTTGGTAAACAGTGTCAGTGGCTCAGTAGGTAACACACTTGCCTCTGAAGCCAGGAGATCAGAGGGCTGTGGGTTCAGTTCCCACATCTGGCACTTTGGTTAATATCCCAGTACTGACACTGCAGTGCAGCATGAGAGGGGTGCTACACTTCTGAGGTGCCGTCTTTCAGATGAGACGTTAAACCGAGGTCCCATCTGCTTGGATTGGTGGTAGTTCAGGAGGATGCTAAAGATCCCATGGCACTTATCAAAAAGAGTAGGGGAATTTCCCCGGTGCCCTGGCCAAATTTCCCTCATTCACTTAAAAAATACCACCAACAGCTTACTCTGGTTCAAGGTCAGTTGGCATTCATCTGTATCCTCCTCCCCTGGGTCGTGCCTGAAAATAGGCAGGATTTGTCTAGTAAACTAGCCGGTCAACAAAAACTAAAAAAAAAAAAAAAAAACTTGGTTTGGACAAGGGGGGTGTCCTCTTATTTTTAGGACTGTGCTGTATTCTTTTGTGGGTTTTTTTTGGGTGGGGTTGTTTAGTTTGTATGGAGGAGTCTAGGTGAAGAGAGGTCAATGTTCTGTGATTTAGCGATACTTTTTTTTTTTTTTTTGTTTCTTGTTTTGGTTTAGAAATTCATATTGTAGTTATGGTGGGGGGTTTCTGATTTGTCTTGATATTTGTAATAACCTTGTATATATTTTCTTTTATCAATAAAAACACCCCTACTCTTGCCAAAAGTTCCTTGGGTTTTTACTTCCACCTGGCCTCCCACCTGGACAGCACCAGAAATGGGCAGACGGGACCTTGGTTTAACATCTCATCCGAACGATGACACACCCCAACAGTACAGCATCCCCTATTACTGTACTCCTGCATCAGCATTTATGCTCTAAACCCAATCCTGATGTGAGACAGAGTGGAGGCAGTCCAGAAGAGGCAACTAAAATGGTCCATTGGTTGCACCAAAAAACATACGAGGAGAGACTGAAGATCTTAATACGTGTATACTGGAAGACAAGAGAGTGAGAGGGGACATGACAGACACCTTAAGTTACCTCATGGGGCGAACAGGGTGCAGGAGGGTAGACTCTTTCAAATGAGGAAGAGCATCAGAACCAGAGGACATGTGATGAAGCTATGGGGGGAGTTTAGGAGGGATGTGAGAAAGTACTACTTTACTGAAAGAGTGGTGGATGCCTGCAATGGACTGCCAGCAGATGTGGGGGAGGCAAAAACAGTGGGGGGCTTCAAGCATGCATGGATAGACATAGGGGAATACAAAGAAATGGGCAGTGAGGAAGGAGGGTCACCGGGGACCAGTTAGGGTCTGCATAGACCGACTAAGCAGGGACTATCTGGGCAAACTGCATGGACTAAGCAGTCCTTTTCTGCTGACAAATTCTATGTCTCCATGTGAGACTAGAACCCACAACCTTCTAGCCTAGAGGTGGATGTGCTGCAAATTGAGCCACACTGGTACCTTGAAAAAACTACCTGAAACTCAGCCTTAAAGTTCATTTACTCAAACAGGATAGCAGGACCAGAGGATCACATTTCAGGGCTTGTTAAATGCGGTGTTGTCTGCTCATGGGTTAGTGACACATTATGACTCGTAGTAATACTGTATTCTCTAGCTCTGTAAAGCATAGCATGGGCTCATACCACTACCTGCTTCTCCAATATATTTACACTCACCAGTTTAATAGCATATGCACTATGTAAGACGTATATTTTAATATATTTTAGCAAGCTAATGTCAGTTGTAATATTTTCTCTGTCAAGAAATCCTTTTTCTTTCTAGAATTGTGTATTTGCTTGTAAGCATGTAGGAATCAACAGAGAAATGCCATTCTACCTTCCATACGACTGCTTGGGACAGTGACAAACAAGATCTCATGAAATGCTCTTGAAGACCATTTGAACAGACTGCCTTTGGATTCCTAAACACTGCGGCGATGCCTAATAGGTTATACCAAACAAGAGTGTAATGCCACTATCCATTAAGAGCAATGAAGAATTTTCTAATTTTTGTGACATGAGGCCAGATGGACCAGACAGACGATGGAAGACATTACACCCCAAGCAATGCTCTACAAATTAGTGTGCACACTGGTACCAGACTTAAATAGTCACTGTGGAAACTTTTCCAGTATCATGGCTAAACGCTTTGACTGTAACTTTTCCATGATAGTTACCCCTCTAGTAATTAAAATATAATTAGGCATTATTTTGCCATGTACAGTATTTATCAAATTGAAAACATTGAGGGGAAAAAAAGATGCTGGCAGTAAAACTCACACTGCTGAATGATCCTCAGCATTTGTTGTTTTAGATTAAAAAACACTAAAATTAGCTGGCTGAGTGGTGTGGTGAGCTGAGGCAGGGGGCCTCGCCACCAGCCATGCAAGTGACCAGGGTTCAGGAACAAACTGGAGTCAATGGAAGCCAGACAGTGAAGAAGGATCACGTGTCCCACAACAGTTTTTCTCCTTTAGGGTGGGGGGGGACAGCACAACGTTGTTGTACGTTGCTTGATCACCACCTAGCGTAAGCTGGGTGGTGTCACAGCAATTACATTCCTGGTTGGCTGGGTGCAGGTCAGTGAGGCGTACTGCGTCTTCATGTAGTACATGCGCAACATAGCATGCATGCTGGCCTAGGGAGCAAACCACTTTTTTGGGGGGAAACAACCTGGAAGCAGGATGATGGTGTGTGCGTTGCAGGCTTCACACCACCGACCTAGGTGCCCACATGCCCATGGAGGTACAAGAGGTGGAAGATAAGTCCTGGGGTGGGCGGACAATGAGATTGGGTGCATGACACCATAAGGGGGCTGCTCATGTGTTCAGGTTAATAAACAAAGAATAAAAACAAAATACTAAAATTGTTATCTAATGATCTAATAAATTGCTGCCTCACCTGGGGGACCTGGGTTGGCATGTGAGCCCTGGAATCACATGCTGTCAGAATGATGGTCCATTGCAGCTCATCATGCTGCTGAACTGGTGACCTGGGTTCCGGACTGAACACAAGAAGTCACATCACTGCAAGGCCATGGGATAAGCAGCTGCCAAGAGGCACTGTGCTCCATCCAGGGTGGGTCAACAGTGGCTTCCAGCAACACAGTGACACCTGCAAGAGGGCCAGGGAGTTTGGTCCCCCCATAATGCACTGTGCACACATGGTATCACAATAACACACTCTCCACATCACAGGGAGGAGGGTACAGCTGGAGAAAATGGAGACATAAAATCCCAGTTGCCTTCTACATGATGGTTGGCACACTCGGGTCCCTGCCATGCTATCCACCTCGTAGCTGGCTTTGGCTCTGCTCAGAGGGAGAACGGCCTTCCCCATGACTCCTGCCACTTAGGGCATGACTATGGGTGATATCAGAGGCTTCAGGTGTAAGTTATTGGGGTTGTGGTGAAAGTCAAGGATCAAACAAGGTACATCCCTCATGTCGGAGGGTGGCAAGAAGGGATGAGAAGCTATATAGGAAAACATTGCATGCTTCAGCTGACTGGTGACTGGATGCATCAAAGTGACGCACTCAGCCTGGCATTCATGTACTCCCCTCCCACCTTGCAGGCTGACCAAGGTTCTGGTGTCATCCAAGAAGCCAGCTGCCATCATGAAGGTAGGGTGTTGCCATGGTGACCTTGAAACTCAGGGTAGGGAAGGGGGGGATGGAAAACAACTGAGGGGAAACAAAAAGATGGTTCCTACGGGGAGGTGGTCATCTGTATTTGATGTGCCCTTACTTCTCAGTGCTGCCCCCTTTTGCTCCTTGCAACTACCTAGTCCCAACACCCTATCCTTTGTTGCTCCATTTAAACTCCCTTAGCTTACCCCCTGAGGTGGTGCCACAAGGTTGGCCAACCCCTCCAGCACATACTGGTGGGGGTGACATGCAGCTGTGTGTGGCATGAGAGTAGCAGGCATCATCCAGTTGTCCCACGACTTTTTTCATTTTTCTCCTCACAGCCCTCAGAACACCAGCATGCAAGTGGTTCCATGTGCACACATGCAGGAGTGCCAGCACAGACTCCAGACAGCATCTTCCCCTTCCACTGCACTACCAAACCCAAGAGGCAGTGCTGCATAACCATTGCATCCCAATAAGGAAAGCAATTTAAAGTTTACAAAAATGCATGGGTTGAGCTGCTAATTCAGGATTTGTTGCAGCAAAGGCAACTGTGACATTAAATCTGCCTCCTCCCCCTGGTGATCCTCCAGTGCCCTGGGCTTGAAACAAGAACCTGGGTCACTTGATGTGTTTGTTTTGCCCTTGAAATGGTTATGGTTCTTCATTTTGTACGTATATTTTTTCATCCTTTCTTTCTCCATACTCAGGTGGCCCCTACCCAGTGGCCACTCCCAGCCCATCACCCACCCAACCCAGAATTTACCTCCGACCTCTTGACCCTCCATGGGTGGGTGCCTCAGTGGGTGGTGCAGAGCCTGTGGGTAGGCTGCCAACATCCTGCTGCCAGAGCTGTTTTCCTCCACAGTTTTTCTCTCAAGGGCAGAATGTGTGCTATGGTGCGTACATACTATTTGAAGATGCAGTATGCCTCAGTAACCTGTGTGGAGGGGTAGTGGGATAACAGATGGCTCAGACACAGAACTTCAGGTTCAACACGCAATCTCTGTGTGATGTTTATTCAAAACACAGAGGATGACCTGAAGTAATGGCATATCCCTTCTTCAATACATCAGTTTGCAGCAACAGACTATGCACATCTTTCCTCTGCACTTGGTCAGCACCTACTAACCCACTGATCTATCTCTTCAGTGAAAATTAATTAATTCCCTATGTTGGTCTTGTGTGTTTGGGTGATGGGGAGCTCAAAAATGAAAAACCCCAAAATAAGCTAAAGACAAAGAACCTCAGTGCAGAAGCACTGAAGCAAGGGTTACCCCAAAGGGCATTGGTAATAAAGCCAAGTTTCAAAGAAACACACCATCGCACATACCCCCATAATGCAAAGCACCATGACATTTTTGGCTGGTTCAGCTTAAAGCAAGAATGCATGGTGCCAAAGGGCCTCTCAAACAATCTGTAATTTACATGGATTTTAAATAACACAATGGGGGGTTTCTGATATCTCTACCCTGGTAACTTGATTTTTATAATACAGTCCCCTAGCAACTTTTTACCTTTATCAAAAACACCTAGTGCTGTGGTATTTTCAACATTTACAGGTTTCATACACATAAGGCACATACATCAAGGTATTTTATGACATAGTGCTATTGCATACTAAATCCAATGAGGAACAGAGACTGTTGTTTTATATCAGTTCAGAGGTCACCACAATAACCTCCCTGTACGAGGACCTGAGAGGGGAAAAGGAAAATTAAATAGGACACTATAGTATAGTCAAGAAAGGGGAGGGGGGCACCCATAGGTGGCCAACCTCATGGACTAGAAATTGTAAAAGATAAATTAGGCTAAGAAATAGAAGAAATGTTGCAATAGATTTAAGAAAAGTTCGGTCCTCAAGAGTGGCAGGATCTCCCTGTCACATATCCCCCACCTTAAGAGGGAAGCAGTTATTTCAGACTGCTTACCACCTTACTGTCCCAGGAAGGAATGGAGCCTCCACCCATACATCTTCAGAAGCTCCATCTCAGGGTCACTATTAATGATAAACATTCCATCATAAACATAGTGAATATCATCATTCTTTACCCTGAGGCATTAACACATTTCTCAACAGAGACTAATGGTACTTTCCCTGCACTATCTCCTTTTAGGAAAAGTCCATCATACTTCATTGACATCAATTCCTGCACCATACCTAGATATGAAATCAGCATTTATATGTTTTGTCCCTGCCCTGTGGGACACAGTAAATCGATAGGGCTTAATAGTTAAGTACCACCACATTATACATGGATTTGTTTCTCTCATTTGGTGCAACCAGCAAGGGGGTTATGCTCAGTTACAACCTTAAATTCAGCCCCCACAAGTAATATTTCAGAGACTCAATAGCCCACTTCAGAGCTAAGCATTCTTTCTCTATGGTAGCATATCTTCTCTCCCTCTCATGTAGCTTCCTGCTGATATACATGATCGGATGTTCTTCCCCATCTATTTTCTGAGCTAAGACTGCCCCAATACTATTCTCTGATGCATCGGTTTGAACCTCAAACACTTGGTTGAAGTCAGGGCTTTTCAATACAGGAGCTGTACATAGAATGGCCTTGCTATTCCTAAAAGCCTCATCAAAAATAGGGGTCTACTGAACCTTATTCAGGCACCTCTTTTTAGTGAGATCAAAGGACTGGCAATGGCAATAGCCGAGGAGTTAGGAATAAATCTCCAGTAATAACCAGCCAGGCCTAGAAAAGATCTCACATGCTTTTCTGTGGTAGGTATGGGACTGTTCGCTACAACTGTAACCTTCTCTACCTCAGGCTTCACTTGTCCATTGCCTAAAATGAACCCTAGGTATCTTGTCTTAGTCTTTGCTAGGGCACACTTAGCAGAATTAATGGTCACTCCTGACTTCTTTATTGCTTGCAATACCTGGACAAGTGTCTAACATGGGATTCCCAGTCAGGGTTGAATATGACCACATCGTCCAAATAAGCCACACAGTACTCAGTGTGTGGTCTTCATATGTGGTCCATAAAATGCTGAAAAGTGGTTGGGGCCCCATGTAGTCTGAATGACATTGTGACAAACTGGTATAAACTGATTGGGGTGCTAAATGCAGTTTTATCTTATGAATCAGGTGACAGGGGGATTTGCCAATATCCCTTAGTAAGGTCAAGAGTGGAGATATACTGTGCATTGCCTAGCCTGTCAATGATGTCATCTATTTGGGGCATTGGATAGCCATCGAATAGTGATGCATTGTTAAGCTTCCTAAAATCTAGGCATAGCTATATCTCACCCTCTTTCTTGTCCACTATGATTCTGGGTGAAGACTTCCTGAATCACCTCATGCCTCACCTTCATGGGCAATCTGTAGGGCTTTTGGTGTATGAGCTTGACTTGCGTGGCAGTTATGGTGTGCACAATTCCTTTGGCCCTTTCCAGGATGTTTGTGAACATGGGCTCAAATTCTTGTAATACCCCCTGCAAATCTTTCTGTTGCTGAGGCTCCAATTCAGGGTTTATCTGGATCTACCCAATGGTCCTGACTGCTCTAGCCTTTTATGGGCAACCTCCAGCTCTGACTCCCTAACTTCAGGATGAATATAAAGGGAGAGGTTACGCTTTTCACACCATTTCCTAAGGAGGTTCATATGGTACATTTTCGGGGTGGGGGTCTGTTTCCTGGCATGCTAAGCTTCGTGCTTGGCCCCATCCTTTTCTTCATCTTCCTAAATGACCTTCCCTCAGTCTGCTCCCCCTCCTCTTCTATCCATATGTATGCCGATGACACCATCTTGTTCACCTCTGGCAAAACCACCATTGATGTAGTAACCACTCTACAGCATGGCTTCCACCAGGTTCAGCTCTGGTTTGCCTCACATAAACTATTCCTAAATGCCAAAAAGACAATCTCCATGACCTTCGGCACTAGGCAGAGACTCTCTAGGATCCACCCCTTACCCCCTTTCCACACCCTTGATGGGACCATCCTTGAGGACACCCCCTCTTTCAGATACCTTGGGGTTTGGCTGGACCAACACCTCAGCTTCTCTGGCCACACTGACGCCATTCTGAAAAAACTACACCTTAAGCTTGGAGCCCTTTGCAGGAACTGTAGTCGCATCTCTCCTACAGCCCTGTGAGAACTTGTCCAGAAGATGATCCTCCCCATTTTTGACTACTGTGATGTAGTCTATGGTGCCGCTCCCATATCTTCCCTTACCAGATTGGACTCTCTTTTCAACTCCTTCTGTCAATTCGTCCTTGATGCCCCATCTCAAACCCATCATTGTGACCTTTACCATGCCCTGTTCTTCACTCCACTTGCTAACAGACACCTGGCTCACTGTGCTAAGCTAACTTCCAAACTTTGGCTTGGTGTACTTCCTTCCTACCTCACATGCTCTCTCCCTCCCTCCCCCCACCTTCCTCCCACTCCCTTAGATCCTCCAACACTCACACCCTGCTAGTCCCCATCGTACCACCCTCATTGGCCGATCAGGCTTCTCCTATCGCGTTCCCAAAATCTGGAACTCCCTCCCACCTCAAATATGACAGTCCTTCTCCCACTCCCTTGCCTTTGCCTTACATAACTTTCTCTCTGCTAGCTGCTCCTGCTACAGTCCTCCTTAACTTGTTCCCCTATGAGCCTGCTTCAGCTTCACACCCACCTTTCCTGCAAAACCCTCCACCTACATCCTCCCCTCAACACCCCTTCCTTTCCACCTTACTCCCACCCCACCATTCCATCCTCTGTACACCAGCTTAACCTCACTATCCACTCGATGTTGCTTGGCTTAGGCCACTGGCAGGGTACTCTGCATCCTGGAGGGGTCCAGAACCTAGGCAAACACCTTCCTCACCTCCTACTCCCATCCCATTCTTTTCTGAAAGGGCTGGGTCTCAGTCCCTCTTCTTTCCCACCTCCCTCTCTCTTAGTCCTTCTAAAGCCTACTCCCCACTGCTGCCTACTTCCCTCCTGTTGTGCTGTACCACTGCTGCCTACAACTTGCTTCCCTCCTATCATGCTCTACCTCTGCCTTGTGCAGGCAGGGTCCACAGCATACTGGAAGGGCCAGGCCCCGGTAGACCCTTCTCTTCCCCCTCTCTTCACCCTCTCTTCCTTCCTGACATGCTCTAACTCCCACTGCCTACAACCTGCTTCCCTCCTATTCATGCTTGATCTCTGCCTAGTGCAGGCAGGGTCCCCAGCATTCTGGAGGGGTCAGGCCCTGGCAGACCCTTTTCCTCCACCCCTTGCCTTCCCCACCTCCAAATCCCCCCTTTCCACCCCCCTGCTCTCTGCCTATATGCCCCCCACCCACCCACCTTCCCCACCTTCCTAGCCATAGTTATTGACTAACCCCTAATCTGTAATGCACTTATAGTTAACCTTGCACTTTTGTTACACCTTGCAAATTTTGTTCTATCTGTGTCTCTCCTCGAAATCTTGCTCTAGTTCAACTCCTTGTATTCTATCCAACCATTTTCTAACTGCAAAGCTATGTCCCACCAAGTGTTTGCCAAAGATATGTGTGCTATCGTAGCTATCTAGTTCAAGACTGTTAGCATTGTATCCATCTAGTTCATACCTGTTAGCATCACTCCATTTCAATACTTCTGAATAGCCTGCTCACTTTATTGAATGTAATCAAATTGTGTGCACTGATTTTTCGTAGTTTTTTCACTGTTAGCCTCACAATTGCTCCTGTAACAACCTGACTATGTACTGAGGTACTACTGTGTGTCCTGTATGTCTCTGTATATAAACTATGTGACATGGAACCTTTGTAAAGGAGTCTGACTCAAAGATATTTCTGAACCTACAATAAATAAATAAATAAATATATCTATATTGTGTACCAAATCTCTGTATACTATCCTCATGTTCCCCTACCCCGTAGCACTGGGAGATGAGCAACTTGTTGCTCAACGTGCCTTCCTGGTGAAACATTTCAATAAATAAATAAAATAAAAAAAATAATTCACTGCTCCTGTTTGCCTCAAAATGGTGAAGGGGCCCTGCCATTTCATGAGTATTTTGTTCTCTGTGGAGGGAAGAAGTACCAGCACTTTGTCCCCTGTCTGAAATCATTTAGTCTTCAAACCCTGGTTGTATCTTTCCTTCTGCAAATCTTGCTTCTGTTCTAAGCTCTGGTGTGCCAAGTTGATATACCTCATCAGGCGTTTGTGTAACTGAGTCATGTACTCTATGGCATTAAGATATCCCACCTCCTTCCCTTCTTCTTAGTGTTCTTTAACCACATCCAGTGGCCCCCCTCAGGTTCCTCCCATACAATAATGAAAAAGGAGAGAAACCAGTGGATGCTTGAGGGATTTCTGTGTAGGCGAAAAGTAAATAGGGGAGGTACCTATCCCAATCTCTACCCTCTTCTTTTACATACTTCCTCAACATTCTCTGTAATATATGATTAAACCTCTCTACAAGGCAGTCAGTCTGTGGGTGGTATGGGGAAGTACACACTGCTACCACACCCAGCAGATGGTACAATTCTTCCAGCAGGTGTGCATTAAAATTACTCCCCGATCAGTAAGCATTTCCTGGGGCTTCCCATGCAGCTAAATACCTTTGCTAGGTCCTTTGCTATCCTTGAGGTGGTGACAGTTCTCATGGGGACAGCTTCTGGGTAACGAGTAGCGTAATCACGTATGACCAGTACAAATCTGTTACCCTTGGAGCTGTTTTCCAGGGAGCCCACTACATCCATGGCTATCCTGTCAAAGGGGTTAGTCATAATGGGAATGGGTTGTAGTGGTACTCTATCCCTTTGTCCTGCCTGAGCTACCTTCTGACATTCAGCACATGCCTTACAATACTCAGCTATGTTCTCGTGGATAGTGGGCAAATAAAACCTGGGTACTATCCTATTCAGGGTACTGTCTCTGCCTGCATGGCCTGCTAAAGGGATGTCATGTACCAGATACATGATTTGGGAGCAGAATTTTTCTGGAACCATTAGCTGGTCTACTACCTCTCCAGTTCTATGGTTAGTGCATTCTCTGTACAGGATTCCATGTTTTACAACAAACTGAGGAGCATCTTTTTCCACTCCCTTCCCCACCTGTGAAAAAAGGTTACGTGAAGGGTGTGCTTTTTGTTCATGCTGCATATCACATTTAAAAGTGTGTCCCAAGTCTCTCTGTATACCAGCATGAGTATCAATCCAGTATTTCTTCAGCTTCCTCTTCTCCGCCTTAGTTTTACGGTCCTTACCAGGATCCTCAAAAACATCATCAACAAATGGGAACACAGATGGTAAATGTTCCTGCTTCACTTGAGCTCTGGTGGTTATGGCAACTACAGTGGAGTCCTGGGTGGCATGACAATGTATAAATGAAGCAAAGTCTGGGTGGTCATGCCTGATAACAACTGGCATGGGTAGGTGAGGTACCAACCCCACTTCTACCTCATGTGTCTTTTGTTGAGCAGTCATTTGTATGGTGGGTGTAGGGTAGCAATGGGTATCACCGTGCACACAGATGACTGCTGTATCCAGCCCTTTATTATTCCCAGTCACCAGATCTGCTCGCATAACAGTCTGGCAGCTCCCTGAATCAATCAGTCCCATCATCTGCTGTGATCCAATCTGCACAGTAGCCATCAAGTGATGCCAGTTCGCTAAGGCTAGGTGAGCTGTATCTTTCTTTATATCAGGACAGTTTCTTCCATAATGTCCCTCCTTTTGGCACCCATGACATACAATTTCTGCTACTGGAATTTGCCCCCCCCTCTCCAGTCTTGTTTCACTAGGGCTGGATTTGACAGTTTATAAGTAAAAGGGTTCCGCAGCTGTTGATGTCCCTTAGAACTCTCTGGGTCTGGATGGCTGGGCTGCCAGGAAATCTTCTGCCAACGTGATGGTTTTATCAGTGGAATCAGGCTTATGCTCCCAAACTCAAAGTTGTACATCCTGGGGTAAAACTTTAATAAAGTGTTCAATAATTACTGCCTTCAGAAGTTGGTCCTTGCTCTTGTTACCTGACTGCAACCATTTGTGGCAGAGCTCCTTGAGACAGCCATAAGTCTCTCAGTGGGTATCCAGTGACTGCATTTTAAGAAACCTAAACCTCTGGCAATAGCTTTCAGTGTTTATGTCACAGTGCCTGAGGATCTCCTGCTTCACACGGTCATAGTCCTCTGCCTCTCGGGAGTCCATGTGGCTATACACCAACTGGGCACTGCCTGTCAGGTGCGGTGCCAGTCAAAAAACCCACTGTTACCTTGGCCATGTGCATGTTCAAGTGATCCTCTCAAACACTGTAAAGTAGGCTTCAATGTCATCACTGTCCAATAGTTTGGACAGTTTAATGTCTTATGTGCTACTGGTTCTTTCAATTTGTCCTGCATTGATGGCATGCAAGACTCTCATGATATCCACACATTTGGCATCTTGCCTTCTCTGCTCAATGTCTCTATCTCTTTCCATCTGCACTTCTTTTATGCAGAGCCATTTCAACAACTCCCCTACGTCCTCAGGTAGAGCATCTTTAACAGGAGGTAGTTCCCTCGCTTCTTCCATGTCCCCTTGCATCTTCAGGCTTGACCTTTCTCTGAGCTCCCAGGTCCAGTCGAGACAGCAACTTCTCTCCCAGTATGTTGCCCATGGTTCTGGTCAGACCTCCATGGACTTTCTTCTCCAGGTTCTCCTCTGGTGACTCCTGGTGCATCAGCCCACCTGGGCTATCTGGACGATATCCACCAGAAAATGTCCCTCTAGCCCAGTCCAGAAATTTCCAGCAACTTATCACACTTCTGGCATCAAGTCTGTGGAGGGGTAGTGGAATAACAGATGGACCAGATACAGAACATCAGGTTCAACACACAATCTTTGTATGATGATAATTTAAAACACAGGATGACCTGAAGCAATGGCATATCCCTTCTTCAATACATCAGTTTGTAGTAACAGACTATGCACTTCTTTCCTCTACACTTGGTTAGCACCTACCAACCCACTGATCAATCTCTTCAGTGGAAATTAATTAATTCCCTATGTTGATCTTGTGTGTTTGGGTGATGGAGAGCTCAAAAAAGAAAAAAACAAAAATAAGCTAAAGACAAAGAACCTCAGTGCAGAAGCACTGAAACAAGGGTTACCCCAAAGGGCACTGGCAATAAAGCCAAGTTTCAAAGAAACACAACATCACACATACCCCCTTAATGCAAAGCATCATGGATGTATATGCAAATCACCATAAAATTTTAGGCTGATTCAGATTAAAGCAGGAATGCATGGTACCAAAGGGCCTCTCAAACAATGTGTAATTTACATGCATTTTAAATAACACAATTTTTTTTTTTTATATCTCTACCCCGGTAACTTAATTTTTTTAATACAATCCCTAGTAACTTTTTACCTTTACCAAAAACACCTAATGCCATGGCATTTTCAATATTTACAGGTTTAATACTCATAAGACATACAGTATACATCAAGATATTTTATGACATAGTGCTATTGCATACTAAATCCAACAATGAGGAACACAGCCTGTTGTTTTACATCAGCTCGGAGGTCACCACAATAACCTCCCTGTATGAGGACCTGAGAGGGAAAAGGAAAATTAAAGAGGACCCTATAGCATAGTCAGGGGGAAGGGGCACCCAAAGGTGGTCAACCTTAGGGACTAGAAATTGTAAAGGATAAATTAGGCTAAGAAATAGAAGAACTGTTGCAACAGATTTAAGAAAAGGTTGGTCCTCAAGAGTGGCAGGATCTCCCTGTCACAACCTGCACCTGGCCAACCAGAAAGGCAACTGCTGCTATGTCACCTAGCTTCCACTACATGGCAGTCAAGCAGCAGTATGCGCTGCCCCCCCAAAGGTAGAGAGCCATAGCAGGATGCTTGCTCCACTTTTCCCCTGCCCAGGCTTTTAGTGGCCTCAGTTATTTCCAAACTTGTGCCACTGGTGTGGTGGGTGGCGAGACCCCCTGCCTCCAGCTTACCATGCCACTGGGTTGGGCTTTTTACATATATTTCTATCATTGAGCCTCACTGCAAACCAGCTTGCATACCAAGCTATGAATTGCCATGATGTCTTGTATCTGTGAGAACAGATTTAAATGAAATTGGCTGTTTCCCAGGTATGCAATAACAGACACTATTAAATAAACATTGTGCTACCCACCCCAGATGCTCCTGGTTGGGCCCATAATAATAATTTATGAAAGATTTGGATAAAATTTGTTGACATCGGTCCCCAAAACTGGCAGAAAACTGTGGATACTACTCAAAACTCTGCAAAGCTTAGTGTGGCGAATATTTCACTTAAAGCAGCAGTATTTGTAAGCAGAAAAAAAAATTTCAGCATATTATTTTCTAGTAATAATATATTTCTGGCAAAAAACTCAATATATCCATTTTCTTTTCAATGTCTCACATGAACTGAAATGTGCATTTTGTTTTTTAATCTTTCAAAAGTTGCTGTTCTCTGGCCACACCTACTATGAATAAATTAAACCTTTTGGTGTAGTGCTGTGCTGTTTGTCATCAGAAATATGTGCTAGCATACAAACATCCTCCTAACACAGTCTTAGTATAAATGCAGTATGCAGAGTCAAAAAGTAATCTCCAGGGAAGGGGGAGGGTGGATTGGAGTTGTGAGAGCCAGGAGACACCCTGAGGTGAAATGAAGTCAGGATAGGGGTCCTCCCTGTCTTGTCCCTATACCCAAGGGCCCCGCTATAAACAGGCAGGCACCAAGGTCTTCTCGACAGCTCATCCTGCTTTGGTGGTGTTATGCAATGCCTGATCGATTAAAAACATGACAGCTGTTATAGCTGATTTTGTTGCAACAACTGATCTGGCTTGCATCACCAAGACCTGGCTGGATGAAAATGCAGGCCCTCTATTGGCCTCAATAACTCCAGCCGGTTTCTCGGTGATACATCGTCCAAGGCAGGATCATAGGGGCAGGGGTGTGGCCATTATGTTAAAGACTGAGCTGGCCTTATGGATGTGCCATTGGGAAGTACCAGATCCTTTGAATATATCCTGGGTGAGGGTGTAGGCTGCAGGATTCTCCTCATCTACCGTCCACCAGGAGATGGTGGAGAATTCCTGCAGGAGATAGCAGACTTCATCGTCGAGGTGGTATTGAGGTCCCCCAGATGGATAATTCTGGGGGACTTCAATGCCTGGGTCAACGATGAACTCTCGCACTTTGGTCAAAATCTCCTCCAGCTGATGGCGATGCTGGGCCTATCACAGGTAGTTACCTCCGCAACCCATGTAGGGGGTCATTCGTTGGATCTGATCTTTCTTCCGGGTGTGGAGATTACTGATCTGGGGGTGGAACCGGTCAGCTGGTCTGACCACCACACCATAAGGTTCAACTTCAGGGTTCCCCCTAATAGGTTTGCACCTATGGAGTTGGTTCAGTACCGCCCTTTAAGGGGGATTAACCCCAGTGACCTATCGGTGGTACTGGACCTCTCAGGCTTGTCGAGCGAATGCATGAGTCCAAATGATCTTGTTCTAGCCTATATTAAGGCTGTTGGAGATGCTTTGGACAAGATTGCTCCTGTTCGTGTTTGGCCTCTCACTCTTTGCCCAAGGAGCCCGTGGTTTGATGGCTCCTTGAAGGAGATGAGGCAAGTTGGTCGAAGGATGGAGAGAGTTTGGCAGAAGTCCAGCCGTGATGATGACAGGCTTAGATTGATGGCACATTATGATAGCTATCAATCAGAAATCACCCATAAAAAGGCAGAATTCCTGTCCAGGGAGATTTCTGCTGCACAGAATTGATTGGCTCAGTTTTTCTGGACTATTTACAGATTGTGCAATCCAATCTGTCTCCAGCCTAGAGAATCTTTTTCTCAGCTAAGATGTGAGGAGTTTGTTCGATTCTTTGCAGAAAAGGTTGCCAGCATCAGGTCTGGCATCAGTTCACCCTCCTCTATGAGTGATTGCAGTGGTCAATGGGAAGTGACTGGCACTTTGTCTGTCTCGTCAGATTTTCACCAGCTGGACTTCAATGACATTGTGAAGATCATCCAAACACTGCGTCCAACCAGTTGTAGTTTGGATCCGGACCCTACACCCCTCTTGATGGATTGTGTAGATGTTATCTGCCCAATCCTTGCTGACATTGTCCAGAAGTCCTTGGAGAGGGGAGTCTTTCCTGACTCCCTTAAGGAGGCGGTTGTTCGACCACTCCTTAAGAAATCCTCCTTGGATCCAGACTGTTCAGCTAACTACCGACCTCCATCTCTAACTTGCCATTTGTTGGTAAAGTTATTGAAAAGGTGGTTGCACTGCAGTTGGATGATCATCTTATAACTCACAATGTCTATGATACTCTCCAATCTGGTTTTAGGAAGAAGCATAGCATGGAGACTGCTCTTGTCTGGGTATTGAATGATCTCCTAATGGCTAGAGATTGAAAGGCATGTACCATTCTGGTCCTTCTCGATCTCTCTGCTGCATTTGACACTGTAGACCATGGTGTGCTATTGGAGTGCCTGCGGTTTTTATGTGGACTGTCTTGTACAGTCCTAAATTGGTTCCATTCATACCTCACAGGCAGGTCTCAGAGAGTGACCATAAACATAGAAACATAGACCACTGGAATTTATTCCTCTGGCGCTCACTCCCTGCCTTGTGGGGTGCCGCAGGACTCTATATTAGCCCCCATGTTGTTTGCAGTGTATATGCTGCCATTAGGAGACATCGTCAGGCGATACAGTCTGAGTTTTCACTGCTATGCAGATGATACTCAGCTGTATATGTCCTTTCTGCTCAGACAGAATGATGCAGTCTCCGTGCTAAATAGTTGCCTTGCTGAGATCAGATCTTGGATGAGTTCCAGCTGGTTGAGACTGAATCCAGACAAGACTGAAGTGTTGGTTGTGGACCTGGGTTGTCCGAGGGCGGGTTTGGGGGTTGGACAACCATCAGGTTTATTACTTGGTGGTGTGCCACTCACTACCTCAGACCAGGTGCATAACCTGGGCATTATTTTTGACGATGGCTTGACCTTAAAATCTCAGGTGTCAGCTGTCGACAAATCCTCTTTTTATCATCTGAGGAATATTGCCCAGGTGAAACATCTGGTTCCCTCAGATGATCTTCCAACATTGGGTCACGCCTTTGTTACGACCTGTCTTGACTACTGCAACTCCCTCTACCTAGGGCTTCCAGAGGTTGATATCCGCCGCTTGCAGCTGGTGCAGAATGCGGCAGCCAGGTTTTTGACTGGGACATCTAGATCCAGTCATATTATGCCTGTGCTCCGCGGGCTGCACTGGCTGCCTGTTCAGTGGTGGATCACCTTTAAGGTTGGCTTGCTAACCTTTAAAGCCCTACATGATCAGGGACCCAGCTACCTTAAAGATCTCCTGGTATCTTACAGCCCCCTCCACCCTCTAAGTTCCACCAACGAGGGATTTCTAGAGATTCCTAGGGTACGATTAAAGATGTCTGGTTCCTGTGCTTTTGCTTTTTCAGCGCCGACCCTGTGGAATTCTCTACCTCGTAGGTTGAGAGAATGCCCAACCATCAGTATATTTAAAATTGAGCTTAAAGCTTATTTATTTGACCTGGCTTTCCCTAGTGATTTATAATGTTATTTATATTGGTTGTCTGCTTTTATGTTAAGCGTCTTATTTTTGAAAGGCGCTATAAAAATAAAATTTAATTGAATTTAAAAAATTGCTAGTGGTGGCCATCTTTAATGACGTGAGTCATTAATTATAAAATTAATAATACAAGCTGTTTTAAAAACATCTGTAAAAAACAAAAATACACTGAGGATGGCTCTAAGGCTGTTAGAAATACATTTTTGCTAACACACATATATATATATATATATATATATATATATGGAATTTTTTGCAGATTAATAACTATTGTTTCAATGCAGTAAATACATTATGGGAGGTAGTATAGCATAATGGTCTGGGAGGTAGTATAACGTAGTGGTTAAGAGCACTGAGCTGTAAACTTGAAGAACTGGATTTGAATCCCACAGCCACCACTTGCATACTGTGTGACCACGAGCAAAACACGTAACTTCCCTGTGCTCCCATGAAACACCTGTAAACAAGCCTCAGCTCAGTGTTCTGGCCAAAAAATTAAAAAATAATTAAGTACAAACTACTCATCCATACTCAGTGTTTTTTGCAAGCAGGCAGCAGATGAAATAAACAGAAGGGTCACGCTGAGACAGCCCTTCTGAGACTTCATTCTTTAAGGTAGAACACTATCAGTTATTCAGTGCTTTTCTGAGGGATAAGGGAAGCTATATACCTGTGATAAATGCTCATATCCCTGGATAATCAAAGGATAACATGGCTGCCATGTAACGCAAAGTGAACTGTGCACATTTTTCATTTCTCTAAAGATTCAGTTTGCATTGATATACTGCATCTCAAGAATCCAATTTAATTCCTTCTCCACAAAGAGTATAGACTTTTTCCCTTCTACAATGAAGTAGTGAGGGGCCTGGACACTCTTGTGTTCTATGCTGTTTTGAAACCTAGGATGATAATTTTTTCCTCCAGAAGAAACATTTTTGTATTTGGCACACGTTGAAGGAAATGGATGGGAAACTATATCTCCAGGAGTGAGGATTAATGCTGTGTAAACTGAACGATACCTCCAAAATATCTGTTATACACCAAATATGTGGACAAAAACAATATTTTATGGGTACATAGACCCCAAGACTAACCTCAACAATTGTACCTCCTACACCTGTAGTGGTGATTTCTCCAGCAATTTGTTTCCTGTTTACACCACCATCTTAGGTTTCTGGGTTCCTTTTTCTGCATGTGAAGAATGTGACTGCAGGGAAGATTAGATGGGGTATGCAAGAAGATATCTGGGGCATTGCAGATACATCACATACTGTAATAGCACTATTCAATCAACTCAATAGAAGTGGATAATTTACTGTCCTATCCACAAGTGTGTCATTTTTGATTGTATGCACTTGTGGCATCCCCTCCCCCCAATCTGAGAGAGATATAATCAGGCCCAGTAGGTGCCACTGTGGATTCTGAGGGTAGCACTAGGAGTACTGTAGCCTCTAATATTTAATTAAAAGTGTAACGGGTGACCCCTGTCATAGTGGACACCCCTGGGATAAATTGAAACCCCTTCCCCAAGCAGTTTATATGTTGGTATAATGTCCAACATGCTGGTTGGCTGGTTATAAATTAAGTGTTGAAGTGGTTGTAAAGCTTTCTGTGCCTATTAACCAAAAGAAAACTAAGAGTATAGTTGCAAAATGAGAGGGCAGTCTCAATATAAGAATAACAAAAACTTGTGACTGCTTTTTCTAGATGTTGGCAGCTCCCTTCTAAGATATATTTTGCAGCAGATAGCATAAGGTAATATGACCCTGCAGGAGAGTTTAGGAGAGCACAGAATGTTCTGACCTCGGCTCTAACCTTTTCAAATGTTGTGAACAAGGTGCGGTAATGTGCTCCAGGTGGCTGCCAAATAACTGTTCTCTATGGTGTAACAGTGGCCCCAGTGGCTAGTTTTATGTTACATCTGCTGTTAATTAAAAGGCAGTAGAACATTTTTCCAACTTCTAGTGAGCTTATAAAAAGCCCTACCTCAGTACTGAGAGAGGATAGATAGTGATCAGTTGAATACTGACTGAGGAAGGTGGAAGGCCTCCAATAGTGTGTGCTTTCACACTGTTTGATTCATGCTAGGCTGAAGAAAAGCCTTAGAAACTGCTGAAGCTAAGCAGTTGTCTGACTTACCATTTTACTTTCTGAATATTTTACCTGATGAAAATAAAATGATAAATGCAACCATGCACTTTTTATGCACCTGATTTGTGGTCCCCTGAAATTGTGTTATCCTGTACCCATGCCTGATGGCAAAAAGCTCCAACTCAATATTTTTTGGAGAATGTGTGCATCCTGAGCTGGGCTAGAAAACTCACTGCCTACCACAAGGTGTACCTCCACTGGCTCCAAGATGAGATGGAGGTCTAAGAACTCACTGGACTAGAGGATCCAATTGAGCACACATGCACATGACTCATCACAGTGATCACACTGGTGCATGCACTGCTGTGCTCTCTGTCTGTGATCTGCTGTGGTGCAGACATCAGTGACATTCATCACTTACTGGCACTTCTTTCTCTTTTTTTAATCATTTTTTATATTAAAGACACAGAAAATAAAGTGTAGTTGATAGGAAAGACGTTAAATTACAGGGTAGAGACTTTGATAAAAATAAGAGTGCTCTCTTGATTACAATGTTTTACATAGAGTTGTGATAAAGACAGCTGTGGTCTCCAGAATATGAAAGAGTGGGGCCTGTCCATCATGATTCACACTTTATTTTCCATATATAGTTTACTCCTGTAGCGGAGCTGGCAGGAGGCTCCGGCCCCTCCCTTGGAGGGGACTTGTCTCTTCAGCAAGGCTTTCCCTACACCCACCCCAACCAGCCATCCCCCACATGTTACTCCCCCCCGTGACAGGGCCAGTGGAGAAGGGTGCCAGCCTCTCCCCACCTCCAGAAGCCAACATCTAGATTTACGGCAGGAGGCACAGGCGCAGCCTGCCATCATGTAGCCTGTCAGCTCTGATTCCTTTTTCTGTTTTCTCCCCAGACCCATGCATGTGCAATGGGCCGGGTGACTGTCTCCACCTCCGCAGAGGCAGTCTTACACCCTGTGCATGGGTCCACCTCTTTCTAGCATCACACCTGCGCTGACCCCCAGCCCCCACAGGGTGTCAGTCTACAGCACAATGCTAAGTCCCCCCAACCCCAAGGAAGGAGAGCTGTCAGCCGACGCTCAATCCTTCCTCACCCCAGCTGACCTCCCGAGTGACCCGAGTCCATTTGCGAACCCGGGTCACCGGCGTGGCATGATGTAAGGCATCCAGCACCTCAGCCCTCTGTGCCACTGGGCTGGCCACAATTCACACTTTAGTCCTTGCATAAACATAGAAACAAAATAAATCAGGATTTTACGGTATGAAATCATTGTCATGAGCTAGCTGATAGTGCACCCATCTAATCCACATCTCCTCCAATAATCAGGGCTTGTTACATAGCTGATAGGTGAGTTCTTTTTAGCCTATAGGTGGTGACCATTGCCCGCCAGTGGGTAGTGCTAGGGATATGCTGAAGATGCCACTGATGTGTCAATGCCTTTTTGGCTAAAAGTATTAAAATTGACAGTAACTGGAGTGTACATCCCTAATGCTGTGTTCTGCTGGGGAATAGGCATGAGAATCAGGGATGGTGTAATTAATTCTGGGAGTGAGAACATATCTTCTACCTCATCCTTTACCTCTGCCAGTAAGCTGGCAGTTTTGGGCACAACCAGAAAATATGGGTTTGATTTGCTAATTGGGCTCCACACCCCTCTAACAGTGACCCATTGATGGGCCCAGAAATTTTACCACCACTGCAGGGGTATGGAAATATCAGGTTTGACATTTCCAAAAGAATTCTCTCCAGTAACTGGCCGACATGACCCAATAAGTGGAAATGGCATTCTTTGAGACACATGGAGTAGGCATGAGGCATGCTCAATCCCCAGTTCAGCATTCCAGAGTGTGGAGATCGTGGACTCTGAGACAAGTTCCAATAAAGGCTTGTATGGCTAGCCAATCAAATGGGCCCAGAACTCTCCCTTCATATGACTCATTACCATTCGTGCAACCAAACTAAGGTTGTCAGGCAGACAGGATACACCTTTACCCAAAATTAAAATATAAGATCAGATTCAAAGATACGGAAAACAATCCATAGCTGGTAAATGGTAGGCTGTCTGTAAGTTACTCTAAGGAGCCACTCCCATTGAATCTACTAACTGAAACAGGTAAGTCAGACCTAGGTGACCCCATCTGCACAACGCAGTGTCTAGTTTATTTGGTGCAGACAACAAGTCACAAGGAAGCACTCAGAGTTGTACCAATACACGATTTGGTAAGATTCAACAACAAATAGGTGCCCATTGCTGCATAATGACCACTCTGAGTAAAGTCAATTTAATCACTGGAAGACATCCCTGGGGATTTGCAAAGAGATATCTGTCTAGATCCAGCAAGTCGTCTAACCCAAAATCCATGTGTTTCCAGTGAGCCTGGTACGTAACGGGCATCAAATAACAAAGAACCTGAAGCAGGGCTGCCTGTGTATATAAATTTCAAGTTGGGTAAATGTACTCCTCTTCTATCCCTGGGGAGGTGGAGCACTCCAAACCAAATCCTCAGTGAAGCCAAAAACTGAGATAAGCCTATTCCATGATTTAAATTATATCTGGTCTGGCATGAGGGAAAGTCTTTGAAGGTAATACAGTATTTCTGGGAATACATTTTGTTGAATTACCTCAAGTCAGAAGAAGAAACCAAGATAAAGAGTGTGCCTCCCCGACAGCAACACCAGCACAGCAACCTACCTTGCTGTTGACAAAATCGACAGTTCACCAACAGATCGCTGTGTTGGTGCACATCAGACAGGGGCACACCGTCTCCCAGCCCTGCACCCCCTCCTCAAATTAACTCCGACTTGGACTTGAGTCTAATAAGTATGAGGGGTGCGGTGGGTGGAGCCCCCCAATAGAAAAACAGACCAGGAGACATTTGGAATTTATGCTAACCGCAACTTGTGGTCAACATAAATCCCGTTGCTGTGCTGCTGGTCAACAAAAGTGTTGTCAAACTAGCATCATAGAACCAAGATAAAGTTAAGACCTCTTTGTAAGATCCATAGTGATCTGTAGGGTCAACAGGTCATAATTTAATAACTCAGGATGGGATATCTGTTTACTGCGATTAATCCCTAGGTATAGAAAGACCCCTTTGTTTCAATGGAATGGGAATTGTTGCTTTAAAGCTGGAGATGGAGTAAAGTTGTCAAGGCAGGAATTTAGTTTTTGAGATGTTCAATTTAAACTCAGCTAACAGCCTGTAGGAGGTAAGAATCTCCCACACTGCTGGAAGGAGGTATCTGGAGATGCTAATGTGAGCAAAATATCATCTGTAAAGGCAATCTAAATGCATGACCCCCTGTCAGCAGCCCCCTCCACCCGTGGATGTTGTTAGATGGGTGTCGCCAATGGCTCCATATGTAGAGCAAAAAGGATCAGGGAAACAAGGCAGCCATGGTGAGTACCTCTCCTCAACTCAAATGGCTCAAAGAACCATTGATTTTTAGATATGCTTTAGTAGAAACATATGTGCACTGAAGCATCTGATCCGCTTCCTCTGGGACTCCAAAGTTTGAAAGGGTGGTCCACAAAAATGGCCAGGCCTGCCTGTCAAATGCCTTTTCCGTGTCTAAACTGATCAAGATCAAAGGTATTTGTCTAGAGACCGCATAATCAGACAAGTGCAGGGTGTATCGTATGTTGTCAGGAGACCAATGCTGCCGAACAAACCCTGCCTGATCTATATCCAAAAGTGAAGGAAGCAGCCACTCCAGCCACACCACCAATACCACCATGTAGACTTTGTAGTCATAGTTTAAGATCAATGCTGGATGATATGAAGATATCCTTATCTGGCTTTGGTTTTGCAGACATAGTGACATAATGCCATGAGAGAGGTGGAATCCCATCCTGCTATACCAATAGAAAAGCCAATATTATGGGAGGGAGCAGTTCCTGAATGTGCTTTTAGAACTCCACTGGTTACTTGCCTGAGCCAGTGCATTTTTGTGTTTAAGCCTCCTGCAAAACCGCTGTAACCTCCTCGTAGATGTTAGGAGTGAGGAGTCCCGGGACTCAGTTCAGGGACAGCTTACGGAGATGGAGGTGAGACAGAAACTGGAAAATCACCTACAGGTAAAAGTCTTCATCACTACAATAAAGTTACTTGTAATAAGTAGTCAGTATTTCCTGAATGACCCGGGACTGGGTTATGAAAATCTGGGTGATAAGGTTGTAAAGTTGTAAGATACATGCCTGTTTATGTTGGGCCTGCACTCTCCTAGCCATGTTGTAGGCCCCATGCCCCCCTTCATAATAATAGTACAGCAAGTAGTGCAAAGCTTGCTTCAGCAAGATGTCTAAAATGTCCTATAAGTCTCTCTTAAACAAGGATATCTGGGAGCTACTGACTGATCTCCTTGCATGTGAAAGAGCTGCAAAGTATGAAAAGTATCCAGCAGTGTGCGCAATCAGTTGTCATGCAGTTTATGTTACTTCAAGGAGTATGCTATTATCTCACCTGGAAGCACTGCCTTGATTATATCCTATTAGATCATGGGGTACACATCAGAATCAGAATTCTCTGAATTACCTGTAGTATGCTGTCTTCTAATTGTGAAATCAAGGCTAGATCCCAGAGGAGAGCCAAGATAAATCTCTAATTAATTCTGTGGTCAGTTTTACCAAGATAGAATTTAACACAGACCAGCACATGGTCTGAAAGCTGGAATGTACCATGAGAGACATCTTGTAGTGTATATAGATGCTCTGCTGTGGTAAAAAAGGTATTCCAATCTCTCATAGCAATGGATTTGGGTTGGAAAATGGGTATATTCGCGACTCATTGTAAAGGTCTGTCACCAGACATCGATGAAATCCAGGTGATCCACGGTCATTTTGCAGTATTTCTGTAAAGGAGAGGAGCAGAGTAGAGATGGATTAAAAGTGTCCAATGAAGAGTTCAGTGTAATATTGATATCGCCACCATGATCAGCTGATCATTCACAATGGGAAGGAGTCAGCGGAAAAATGCAGGGCCACAGCCTTCTCAGAGCCCAGGGGAAGATATATATGCACCAGTGTTACTGGAGTTTCATACAGAATATTCATGAACATAGCAAACCTCCTATCTGGTTTATGATCTGTTCTTGTGCCTGAAAAGTGACACCCCAGGGAATTAAATTAATTTTGCCCCCCATTCGCCTTGAACTATGAGAGGAGGCAATTACCAAGACAAACCAACTGAAAAAATATTCTTGCTTCTCCCTAGAAAAATGAGTTTCCTGAAGGAACACCATCTTTGTGTGCTCCTTCTTCAACCATTGCAATATCTGGTAGCATTTCACTGGGCTATGTTTGATAATACTTTTGAATTTGATGCCATCATATATAGTGATACTAGGAACACCTGATTATAGCCCCACCCTCACAGTTGTATTAGTGGCCCCACCCCATCCCCTTCCCAGGACAAACCCACCCATTGAGTAAAAAGAAAATGAACATCTTCAAGTTGAGATCTAATAAACTAGAATGTACCCTGACCATTGAGAGCATTTAAACATTCCATAATGGTGATGGCAACAGAACGGCTTTCTAGAAAACAACAATAAATAAAAATGAAAGTACCAATGGTACTAAAGGTGCCAGATAAATTCTGTAAAGTATAAAATAATTATGTATCACAAAAATGAACACTATACATTGTGCTTACCTGGATTCAAACCACTAGTCCTTTGCCTTCTTAGCGAACACACATTCAGTGTTTCACTGAGCTACTGGTATGGGAATTGCAGTTCCTGTGGAGTACAGGTTAAGTCATAACCTCGAAAACAGGTAACTGGGAATATAATCCGAGCAGGCAATTTACTGTTACACAAATTGTTGTTCTTAGCTAAATTTACTTCTCATATAATTTACTAGTCAGACTTCAAGCCACCATGAATCACCACACAAGGGAGTTTCCATCTTAAAAAGAACATTTCAAAAATATAATTAAGTCCCTACCAGTATTTAAACTGTATTTACCTGTATTTGAACACTGATTTTCTTTTTTACCTACTAAGCAAACACACATTCAGTGTGCCACTAAGCTACAAGTAAGTTGCAGTTCCTATGATCTAAAGGTTATGTCATAGCCTGTAAAATAGGGGAATGGGGATCTAATCCCAGCAGGCAATCTACCTCAACACATTGTTCTTCTCAGCTAAATTTACTTCTCATATAATTTACTATTCCAACTCCACACCATCATGAATCACTACTCAAGTGAGTTTCCATCTTACTAAAACATTGGGAAAAATGCTTACACTCCTATCAGGGTTTGAACTGCTGATCCTTTGCCTGTTAAGCAAACACACATTCAGTGTGCCACTGAGCTGCAGGTTAGTGTGCTACAGTTCCTATGATGTAGAGATTATCTCACACTGGGAAAACCTGCGACTGGGGTCTAATCCCAGCAGGCGAGTTACCTTCACAAAATGTTGTTCTTAGCTAAATTTACTTCTCATACAATTTACTATTCCACTCCACTCCACACCACCATGAGTCACTACTCAACTGAGTTTCCATCTTACAAAAAAAGTTGAAAAAAATTGTTTAAGTCCCAGCCAGGATTCAAACTATGTCTACATGAATTTAAACCACTGATCCTTTGCCTGCTAATCAAATGTACATTCAGAACGCCACTGAGCTGCAGGTAAGTGAGTTGCATTTCCAATGGTGTAGAGGATATGTCACAGCTTGTAAAACAGATTACTGGGATCTAGTCCCAGCAGGTGATTTACCTTCACAAATTGTTGTTCTTAGCTAAATTTGCTTCTCATATAATTTACTATTCCAACTTCACACCATCATAAATCACCACTAAAGTGAGTCTGCATCTTAAACTAGAATGTTTAAGTTCATGACAGGATCTGAACTGCTAATCCCTTGCCTGCTAAGAAAACCTACATTAAGTATGCCACCAAGCAGCTGGTAAGTGAGTTGCAGTTCCTGTGATGTACAGGTTATATCATAACCTGCAAAACAGGCTACTGGGAATCTAATCCCAGCAGGCAGTTTACTTTCACAAATTATTACTATTAGCTGAACGTACTTACATGATTTACTAGTCCAGCTCCCCACCACCATGAATCACCACTCAAGCAACTTACAAAAAGATCTTTCTTACAAAATAAATTTAAAAAAATACTTAAGTCCTTCCTCAGACTTGAAACCCAGAACCAGTGTCTACTAAGCAAACACACATTCAGTCTGCTACTGAACTGCAGGCAAATGAGTTGCAGTTCCTATGATGGTATAAATTATGTAACACCTGCAAAACAGGTGACTGGAAATCGAATCTCAGAAGGTGATTACTATTCTTAGCTAAATGTATTTCTCATGTAATTTACTACTGCACTACCCACCACTATGAATTGCTACTCAAGTGAGTTTCTATCTTACAAAAAAGGTTGAAAAAATGTTTAAGTCCTTGCCAAGATTCAAACTACAGTATGTCTACATGAATTTAAACCACTGATCCCTTGCTTATTAAACAAACTTATATTGAGTGTGGTACTGAGCTTCAGGTAAGTGAGTTGCATTTCCTATGGTGTAAAGGTTATGTCACAACCTGCAAAAGAGGTGACTGGGGATCTAATCTCAACAGACAATTTACCTTCATAAACGTGTTGTTCTTTATTAAATTTACTTCTCATATAATTTACTATTCCAATGCCACACCACCATGAATCACCACTCAAAAGAGTTTCCATCTAAAAAAATGTTTTAGTCTCTACCAGGATTTGAACCTCTGATCATCTGCCTGCTAAGTAAACACATATTCAGCATGCCACTGAGCTACAGGAAAGCAACTTACAGTTTCTATGGTGGAGAAGTTATGTCACAACCTGTAAAACAAGTGACTCAAATTATATTCAAACCTAGACAAGCCTCAGCTGGGACAAATTTAATTGACCACAACATACTTTAGAACTAAGTTTAATTATCTGAAAATCTGCTATTTAGCTCTACTGTAACACTTCACTACATCTGCAATGACATCTAACACTGCCTCTCAAACAACAAGAACTGCAGTTAGAAAGAAAAATGACTGTGCTGTAGAGGGGATCAAACTCAGCCTTGTGTAGATCTGAAGTCCTATACTAAGACCTAAATGACCTGTCACTGACATCATCAGTGATATGTAGCCAAATCTCTCTCACTGAGTGTAACCTTAAACTTGGCTAAATGCAAAAAAGGGTAAGCATGACCACAGTAGGTGCTAACTGCTATGCTGTTGGCACCTAAAAGGGAGAAGAAGACCTCTCATCAGAGACTGGCATCTTCAAAAAATTAAAAAGCCTTCCATAACTATATAAATGGTAAGTGAAAAGGCTATTCAGTCCTGGAGCCTCTTGAGGTAGACGGGTAGCTTATTAAAGATGAAAAAGGTATGGCTAAGGTCTTTAACGAACATTTTGTCAACACCTATAAACCCAAAAAAGCTGTCTTATGTGAATTACTGGGAAAAAAATACAGGCACAAACACACATTAAGAATATAATATTACTGTGGAAGAGCTTAAAAACATACTTAAAAGGTTAGAGACATATAAATCACCAGGCCCAGACGATCTGCATACAGCATTGTTAAAACAAGTAGCAGATGTAATAGCCGCACCATCGGCAAACATCTTAAATTCCTCCTTAGCTCAGGGAATAGCAGTCTCATCATGGAAAACTGCTAATGTAATTCCCCATCATAAAAAATGCTCCCAAAAATTGCTCTAACTTTAGGCTTATTAGTTTAACTTCCATTGTAGGAAAGCTAATGGAGAATATAATAAAAGAGGTAATTTGCAATCACATAGAAAGGATGGGTCAATTTCAGCATGGGTTCCAACGGGGACAGTCCTGTTAAACAAGTCTGATACAATTTTTTAATACGGTGTCTAGTGCACTTGATTCAAGACTATCAGGGAATGTCTTGTACTTGGACTTTACCAAAGCATTTAACACCCTGCCACATTTTATTTTGTTTATTTTAGTCTTTGTTAACTGGGTTAAGGCCCACTATGCACAAGTGCCTGTTTTCAGGGGCAACCCTGGAGCTTTGTGCTGGTTAAGTGACTTGCCCAAAAGTCACACAGTATGCAAGTGGAGGTTGTGGGATCAAACCCATGTCTGCAGGTACCAAGCTCATTCACAATTCATTACTCTAACCTCTAGGCTATACCGCCAGCCAGCTAATCATCTTATTGACAGATTACATGACATTGGTTTTGAAACAAACTTAATCAACTGGATTAGGTCCTGGTTGGAGGGGAGGAAGCAGAGGGTAAGTGTTATGGGCCATTACTCATGATGGGCTAATGTGACCAGTGGTGTACCACAGGGGTAAATTCTGGGACCCACTTTATTTAGTATTTATGTGGCACCCATCCAGACTTGTTCCAGCACTTGGATTACAACATTTGTGGACAAAATAAAAATAGCCAGCATAGTAAACAATGAAAAATCCATTGAAAATTTTCAATTACAGATCAATAAGATAGAAGATTGAGTATATAAAAATAAACTATCCTTGAATAAAGCAAAATGTAAAATTATGCACATGGGCAAAAATAACAGATGTGCACCATATACCCTTTATGAAGAAGAGATTTCAGTATCAGTACAAGAAAAGGATTTGGGGATAATAGTGTCAATGGATCTATCTCATACAGAGTAGTGTAAGGTAGTAGCTAGCAAGCAAATCACATCATGGGATACATACTGGCAAATATTAAAAGCTGAGAGAGGAATGTGATAATGCCTTTGTGTTTTTTTTTTTTTTTTGTAAAGTCTTTTTATTCTCCTGGTTCCGTGGAACTCTCTCCAGCTACCAATATATGCTTGACTCTACCTCTCTGTCTGAAACTCACCAGAGCCAGGCTGCTCCAACCCAGTGAATACCCCAGCTCTGAGTCCCCTGAGGTAGGGCCACCCACCCTGGCACTCTATCTATAATCCAATGTACCGGTGCTGAAGTCGGAGGGTGCCCCTGGATGGTGAGTCCGATGGTGGGAGTGTGGCCAGGACATAGGCGGCACCTTCGCCTATCCACGGATCAGGGGTTTTTGTCAACTTGTTCCCCACCCTCACTGGCCCAGCAGTCCAATGCACTCCAGTGCAGCATGTGCATGCTCCCACACATACCAGCAGGAGAGCCGCTGCGGTCGATCCCCTGTATCTGGATCCTGACTGCTGATATGACCCCCAGTCTCCACTGGGGGTCACCAGACAGTGGAATCCTGTCCCCCCTCCCTCCCAGGAAAGGACAGCAGTCCTCCGGATGCTCAATCCTTTCCTTCCCCATTGACCCCCAAGGGCACGAGTCCATTCCAGAACTCAGGTCGCCAGTGTGGTGCGAGGTTTGGCATCCAGCACCTCAACCCTCAGCTCCTCCAGGCTGGCTCATGATAATGCCTTTGTATACATCCCTGGTGAGGCCACACACAGAGTACTGTGATGAGTTTTGGGCTCCCTATAAAACGGGTGACATTGGAATGCTGGAGAGGATCCAGAAGTGGGCTGCTGAAAATATAAAAGGGCAAAGGGAGTACCTTATGGAGTGAGATTGAAAAACCTTAAATTATTCAGCCTAAAATACAGGAAACTTAGGGGAGATTTATGTATGGTATACAAGACACATAGAAATCAAAATCTATGGGAATGCATGGGTTTCGGAATTAACGCAAGAAGGAATAGATATCATGATGTGCAGTTAAAAGGAGAATTTTTTTAAGACAAATCTCAGAAAAGGCTGGTTCAATCAGAGGGTGGTAGCGATATTGAACAGACTTCCAAGAGAGATTGTTACAAGTCCTACCCTTGATACATTTAAGTCATCCCTCGATGATTACATGGGAGATGTGAAATTTGCCTCTTAAGAAGAAGATGAATCAGCATTTATATAGCACTTTTCATACACAGTGTATCCCAAAGCACTTTGCAAGCAATGCTAGATTGGCAGTGAAGTAACTGAATGTGTAGTGGTGGCCATATCACACATCAATGCTCACATGCAGCCTGGACACTTGCATGAACCGGTTTATGGGAAGGGGAATGTTGGCCAGAATACCAAGAATGTCCCCTACTCCTTGTGAAGAGTGCCCTGGGTTCTTTTACTTCCACCTGGACACCCACCAGAACAACACCAGGATGGGTAGAAGGGACCTCGGTTTAACTTCTCATCTGAAGGACAGCACACCCCAGCAGTACAGCACCCCCCAATACTGCACTCAGATGCCAGCGTTTTAGGTACAAGTCCAATCCTGGTGTGGGATGAGAACCCACAAACTTCTGGTCCAGAGGCAGATGTGCTACCAACTGAGCCACGCTGACACCAGCAAAAATTGGTACATTGGTCAAGTCACTATGGCCTACGGCTACCGGCTAGTAACATTCTATGATTCTATGAACAGATATAAGAATAAACAAATACCACAATGATAAGATTTTTCAGACCGTAAGCTGAAGTGAACACTATACTAACATTTACACAAACAGCTGTAAATAATGGAGCCAACAGGACTGCACATATCTACAACAGAGGAAGACTGTGAGATGCCAACCAGGCCCCACAGTCTGCCAAACCAAGCTTCCAAGGTGGGGAGAAGTAATAAAGAAGAACTGCGCTGAATCTATAGTCAGTTTTCCCAGTAGAAGCTGTTTTTATTAAATACTGGTTCAAATTCTGTTATTGCTCTAGCTATTCAGGCTTTTTAGTTATTTTAGTGGGTGCTTTTGATTTACATGCTGCTGGTAAGAACCATTTTAGAACTGTATGATGTAGTTTATGTCCCTGTTCTATGCTTCTATTGTTGGCACAATGCATTTATGTTCTCATATAGAAGTCTGAGGTTGTTTGGGACATAAACGACATTATTCAGTTCTAAAATGGTACTTACCACCAGTGTTTAAAGCAGAAGTACCCACTGAGATTACTAGAAGGTCTGTATAGATGGAACAAAAACAGAATTTTAACCAGCAGTTAAAAAGCAGCTTCTAGTGGGAAACAAACATTTGTCAATGCCGAATGTTCATTGCTTTGCTCTGTTGCGCCCGCTCACTCCCCCCTCTGTCAGTCGCTCGTTTTGTTTCTCTTGGTGCTTCAGGCTGCACTTTTGTACTGGACTCCTGCCTGTGTTGGCACCTTTGTCTGCCCACAAAGAAATCCACAGCTGTCCCAACAGAGCTCCGTTGAGGTCACTCAGTCTCCCTCTGTCATGCGCTCATTCCATTTCTGCCAGCACTGCAGGCTGCCCTTTTGTACTGGGCTCCTGCCTATGTTGCTGCCTTTTTCTGCCCACAAAGAAAACCTCAGCAGTCACGATAGAGCTCAGTTGAGCTCGCTCACTTCCCCTCTCTCAATCATTCATTCTGTTTGTCCCACCGCTGCAGGCTGCCCTTTTGTACTGGGCCCCTGCCTGCATAGCTACCTTTTTCTGCCGACAAAGAAATCCACAGCAGTCCCAACAGAGCTCCGTTGAGCTCACTCACTCCCCTCCCTCACCCGCTAGTTCTGTTTCTCCTGGTACTGCAGGCTGCCCTTTTGTACTGGGCTCCTGCGTTGGGGCCTTTTTCTGCCCACAAAGAAACCCACATCAGTCCCAACAGAGGTCAGTTGAGCTCGGTCACTCCCCCCTCTCACTCACTCGATCTTAATCTGTCCCAAACACTGATTTCCCACAGCGACCGTGCTATTCTGTGGCAGGAATGCAAAAACATATTTAGGCCAGGATGTGACAAATGACAGCTGTACTGTTCATAAGGAGGTGTGAAAAAATGCCAGTGTTGAAAATGTGGATTGAAAATATTACAAATTTGCGAAGTTACAAGGGTGCGTGGAAACAGTTCAACGTACGCTTGTAACAGTCATTTGATGGGCTATCGTCACCAAATTTTCAACATAGGCATTTTAGGACCTCTGCTCATGAACAGTGTCAGTGTCATTTTCTTAATCTATCCCGAACACCGATTTCCCACAGTGACCGCGCTATTCTGCGCCGGAAGTGCGAAAACACATTTTGGTCAGGATGTGAAAAATGACAGCTGTACTGTTCATAAGGAGGTGTGAAAAAATGCCAGTGTTGAAAATCTGACGTGACAATATTGCAAATCTGTGAAGTCACAAGGGTGCATGGAAACTGCACAACACACATTTGTAACACAGTCATTTGATGGGCTATCGTCACCAAATTTTCCACATAGGCATTTTAGGACCTCTGCTCATGAACAGTATCACTGTCATTTTCTTAATCTGTCACAAACACTGTTTTCCCCCAGTGACCTTGCTATTCTGCCCCGGAAGTGCAAAAACACATTTCGGCCAGGATGGGAAAAATAACAGCTATACTGTTCATAAGTAGGTGTGGGAAAATGGCAATGTTGAAAATCTGGAGTGAAAATATTATAAATTCGCAAAGTTATGAGCATGCATGCAAACTGCGCAATGCACGCTCGTAACATAGTCATTTTTATGGAGTATCATCACCAAATTTTCAACATAGGCATTTTAGGACCTCTGTTCATGAACAGTGTCACTGTCATTTTCTTAATCTGTTCCGAACACTGATTTCCCACAGCGACCGTGCTATTCTGCGCCGGAAGTGTGAAAACACATTTTGGCCAGGATGTGAATAATGACAGCTGTACTGTTCACAGGGAGGTGTGGAAAGATGCCAATGTTGAAAATCTGGCATGAAAATATTGCAAATTCACAAACAGTCATTTTTGAATTTTTTCCACCAAATTTGCAACATAGGCTTTTTAAGAGCCCACCTCATGAACACTGGCACTGTCGTTTCGTTAATCGGTCCCGGAAGGTGATTCCGCGCAGTGACCGCAAAATCACCTTTTGGGGCAGAATAACGGCATGACAGTGGCAGAATTCATGAAGAGGGGTCCCAAAAACCCCATCTTGAAAATGTGGTGCCAAAATTCCAAAAAATGCCTGAGATATTCATCAAAGTTGAAAAAACTCTATTTATTCCATCATACAGCTTACCGGCATTTCCTCAGTTCATGGTCGGCTTTGAAGAGTGCAGACGTGTTCCTGGTCCCCCGAAGATCATCACACCAGACTCCGGAGGTACGTATGTGGTGAGGGGGTGTGGGGAGGCAGGATGCGCAGTGGGTGGGCACGGGTTGTGGGGGGGGAGCAGGGAGACCGCAAGGGACTGTTTTCTTTTTTGACAGGTTACAAGAAGAAAAAAAAACTTGCAGGACTTTTTTTTACAGGGCCATTTGGCATGCTGGGGTGGGCCCCCAGCATGTCAACAGAGTGTTTTTTTGGGGGGGGAAGCTCTAGCAGATGGGGGATTGGGCACCCCCATCAGCACAAAAGAGGGTACGCAAGAGCTGAGGGGGATTGGGCACCCCCTTAGCACAACTGCACTGGGTGTTTGGGGGGAATTATGCTGACAGGGAGTGAGCTTCCTGTCGGCAAATGAAAGTGGGACGGGGGACATAATGCCAACAGTGAGTGGGCTCCCCCATCTGCAAATGAAAGAGGGAGGGGAACATAATGCCCGACAGGGAGTGGGCTCCCCGTCGCCAACATGAGCAAGGCAGTGAACGAAGCCGAGGTTGGGGCCCCGGTCGGCAAACAACACGTGGGGTGGCACATGTTGCCTAGGGGGATTGTGCACCGCCTGGGCAGTGGGGGTGCTTTAATATTGTTTTTGAACACGGCGGCAAGCCACCACCATGTTCCCAAACAATATCACAGTAACAAGGTTCCGCCCAGCAATGACGGGTTGCTCCCTCATTGCAGCGGAAAGACTTACACTGCAATGATGAGGCGGCCCCTGATTGCAGTGGCTGAAACCTTACAAGGTTGTGGCACACTGGCTGAACTAGTGTCTGCAGGAGCATGCCACCCCATTGGAAGCAGCTGGACAAGCCTCCAAAGGCTGTGGGGCATTGGCCACAACAGTGCCGTGCCTCCACAATCTGCTTCTGCAGCAAGCTGCTGAAATCTGCTTCTTGCACCTGCGCACAATCAACATAAAAAGACTTACAGTTTCAGCACAGTACTCTTTTAAGTCCTCTTAACAGAGCTGATGTGATCTCCATGACAGGGCATATCACAGCAGAAGGTTATCTGTCCTCTGTGCAGGTAACCCTGTGCCAGGTGTGCTCTGGTGAAACAAGAGTCAAGGGAGGGTGGTGTGACCAAGGAAGGCCTCACCTCCATCTGCACACAGGGTTGAGGATGCAACCTAAAAGAAAAGAAAGTAGTTACTTCACTAAACTGCTCCTGCAGTGTCAGTCTGAGCAGTACGTAAATATGGCTGTTGGAGACTGCTGTTCCACTTCAAGTCACAGTGCTTAAAGCCAGTATCCAGTCAAGGTGAGTCCAGCTGCAATGAGTAGATAGCAAAACTGAATGCACCAGTATAACCCTGGACAAAGGTATGGAAACCTGACTCAACAAAAGAAGTGTCAGTAAACCTGTATGTCTGATAAAAAGTCTGTCACATGTACCTGCTGAAACATGCTTAGAAGCTGAAACTTAACTCAAAACAGATATACTGTAGAAAGCTCATGGTGCAGCTGACAATTTGTAAACAGGGTTAGCTATCAGCCAGACCACCTGAGACCCATAAGGCGAACAAGGGACAGAACAGCCCAATGTATTAACAGAAGAAGTAGGCTGTCAAGGCGAGGGGAAGGAGGACATCACAGAACCTTTCAAAGGGGCCAAGGTCCCACCAAAACCAGTGTGAGGAAAAAGCCCAACACCACAAACAGCACCTGGAAAGAGAAGGCAGGAGGAGCAGGGAACATAATGCAGGCACCACCCAGCTGTTCAAAACTGGCCATTTGTAAATCTCTCAGAGCTGCTTTCTGACTCCCTTGAGGAAATGCATAAAAGCCTCATGGATCCAGTGGCTGCCATCGAGGAATAGGAACTTTAGCTAGACAGTCAGGTGCCATGGTCATCGCATAGTAATGAGGGTGTTAAATAACACCTAAGCAGCCATGGTTTCAAGTAACAATGATACAGCTTCAGCTAGGTTAGCTACCCTTGCAGGCCCACACCAGGCAACCCCGTTTCACAATCTCCAGTGTAGAGCTGCTGGGCGGAAATCCCTGCAGCAGAAAGTACAGCTTGACCATGTAGGCACTGTGCAAGCCTGGGTATAAAATAGTATGTCTGGCGTACTCTTGCACCCATTCAGGATGTACTTCCTCCTCAGATCAGATGTTCCAATATAAAGGTGCAAGTACAGAGCTCTGCAGGCCTCTTCCTCCCACCATTGTATGAGACTGCAGCCCCACCAGGCCCTGGCCCCCACCTGACAAATCCAGTCCCTCATGCCAAATGTAGGATAGTTTTCAGAGCTGCACTATAAGGCTGAGTAACTAGATGGGCAAATCATTAGTAATCTGTATACCTGCAAGTTATTACAGTCCTTTCTGGAGATCATCAGAGTTAACGAGGGAACCGCTGGAAATGTTGAAGGAGCTCCTTAATCACCTGCAATGTGTCAGGTACTTGCTGTTTTTCTACTGCTGCAGTTGAAGAGCAATTACCCGGCCCCAAGAAAGCAGCACCAACTCCTTGCCTGGGGTGGGGAACATCGATACCATGTTGCTGGAGGCCTTTTGGAGGGTCAGCAGCACAGTGGTATATCACTACTCTGTTTTGGAAGTGAACCCTCAGTTTCACTGGGAACAAGGTCTAAAAATAGATCCCCATCTGCCGACAAGCTCTGAGGCAGGGACCACAGGCCATGCATTGGGCTTGCACCGCACGGGCATAATCATGGTCAGTGAAGATTCAGTGCTTTCCGCATCAGAGTTTCTGTTTCTTCCGGTGGCAGCTTCTCTATTTCCTGAGTTGATAGCTAAGGAAATACACAACTATGGACTTCAGGCACTCCTCATGAACCAGCTTCAGACCTAAGGCTCTGTATTCACTCACTATGGAGAGGTTCAGTGTTTAGATATTGTAATAGATCATGGATCAGTGTGTCTATGAATTCACTGATACATGGCCCCTTGGCTCCCTCCAGCAAGCCATACAATCACAAATTCTTCCTTCAAATCTCTTCCAAATCAGAGCACTTTTGTTCCAGCTGGACTTGCTTGTCGTGGATATGGAGGATGAGGTTGCTGAGAGTGTTGCACCACTCAGAGAGCTCTGAAAGTACTATATCCATCTGTTCTGAGTCTTTTTAGATCATTTATCTTAGTCCTGATAGTAGAGAGGGAAGCAGTAACCTCCATCTGAAAGGCCTTTAATTCAGCTAAGACCTGTGCGTTCCTTACTTCTGGGAAAGTGTGGACCGCTGCAGTCAGGGAGGAGGCCATGCTAGAAGATGGACTGGAACTATGTGGTGGCCTACACTGGAGATGGTGCTTGTTGCTGTATTTCTAGCTTGTTTTTCTTTTTGTTGCTTCCCACCTCATCCTGTCACCCCAGTCTAGAAGATGGACTGGAACTATGTGGTGGCCTACACTGGAGACAGTGCTTGTTGCTGTATTTCTAGCTTGTTTTTCTTTTTGTTGCCTCCCACCTCATCCTGTCACCCCAATCTAGAAGATGGACTGGAACTATGTGGTGGTCTACACTGGAGATGGTGCTTGTTGCTGTATTTCCATCTTGTTTTTCTTTTTGTTGCCTCCCACCTCATCCTGCCTCCCCAATCTACTGTTATTATTTAAAAAATAATAATTTATTGAGCTATTTGAGGTGTTTTGATCTTGAGTGACACAGAGCTACAGAAAGTTCCTCCATGCAGGCAGGTTGCATCACCAGAAGTCTCCACTGCCTGCTCTTTTGTTCCCCACCTCGGTGCCTCTTCACAGCCACATGATATCCTTTTGATGCCATGAGCCAGGTTAGCTGCTGCAGTTAGTTTTTTGAGGCAACTATCAACAACTAATTAAATGGCTGATTCCCCCCCATTGCTCTACCATCAGCCCCACTCCAGTCACCTATCTCACTCTCCTATAGCTGCCATCCACCATCCACTGATACTCCCTGGCTTACCCCCAGGGTGGGGCCACAGCACCACAGCCTGCCCATCTACAATGGGGGGAAGGTGTCGGTACAGCCAACATTGCCTCCCTGGCTTACCCTCCAGGGCAGGGTTTGGGGCTTGCGGTGGCGCCACGGAGCCGTAATTGAGTCGGCGGAGCAGTGGAGCAGCAGAGAGACATGAAGGCCAGGCACTGGGGTGACATCATTTAGAGCTCCCAGCATTTATTTCCTCCTGATTTTTCCTTGGAGACAGGGATGTGCAATGATATCTAGCATCCAACCCACCTGTCAGAATGATCTGAAACCAGTCGCTGTGGTACCCCCGGCCTCCACCAGGAGTACATCAAGCACTGGTAATGCTCCCATCCCTCCCCCCAGAGAAGGAAAGCAGTCCTCAGAATGCGCCATCCTTCTCCCCCCGGCTGGACCTCCAATGACCCAGGTCCATTCCTGAACCCGGGTCACCAGCGTCACAAGCGGAAATCCAACTGCTGAGCTGATGGGCCAGCATGGCTGATTTTAACACTGGTTTTGTGGTAACCAATAAAAAAATTGCTTCTCTTTAGTCCCTGTACCACACATCCATCACTGCAGTGCTCCAGACTCAGCACTGTACCACTCAGAAGCAGACATAGAGAAATCTCATTGGACTCCATCTCACTCTCTTTTGATCTTAATAAAAATAAATAATAACCGATTAACTTCTAACACAGAACAGGGAACAGAGGTCAGTTTATTAAAGAAAGGAGGCAGCAGGGCAAGTATGAAGAAAATTGGAAGGGGGTGAAGTGAACAGCAGAAAGCAGTATGTCTCAGTGCCATTACAAGGAGGGGGAGAGAGGATGAGATCACTACAGGTACAGTGGGACTGTAAAACGCACTTGAGCAGAGACACCTGCATATCAAAGAGAGAAATAAATCCCTCTCTCTCCCTCTGTTTCTCGCTCTCCCTCTCTCGTGCTGAAGTACACTGCAACATTGTGTGATGACATGGTACTGAAAATAAAAATAAAGCTTTTTTTAAAAATTCTTTATTTGTCATTGCTGCCAGCCAGTCCACCTTCTATCCTGACCCTCCCAGATCCATCACTCTCCTTCTCAAGGGCTTACTTATTTAAGCAATAATAACCAAGAAGCCAGTCATTACTGGTTGGGGGATGGGAGGTCCAAAGCTAGGGCTAACTTATGCTCTTGTAAATCCCCCACAGATTAGCACCCATGGTTGGGATGTCAGGACTGACTCAACCCTTCCAGTGCACAATCCAGATTGCTGAGAAGTGGGGCCTATTGGGGGGGAGGATTATCCCGCATGGCCTGGGGCTTTAATTGCATTGTATTGTTTATCCTGGATGGTATATTGAGCAAATTGCTCCATTCCAAATGCGTCCAGCATACAAACAACATAAACGAGACACAAGATACAATCGGGAAACATTAAACACAGTTACAATAAGACTGGTCTAGTAACAAAGATGACAGCTGTTTATTAAACTGAAATTTTGATTTACAACATTTAACAGAGTTTGGAAGATTGCTATACTTCTAAGCACTGACAAAATCAAGAGCTCTTTGGCCAAGTACTGTTCTTCTCTATGGTATTGTTAAAGATATGGGAACGGAGTTTCTAATGGGTCCAATTGCTACATGCCCCAGGAGCAAAAAAGATATGACGCACCAGACTTGCAACAATCTAATGGGATTTTACATCCCATGCAGCAACTGTCGCAGGTTAGACCACCTTTCTGTGGTCCAGCTTGTATCAGTCCCAGGGACCCTTTTTACACTGCTTGCGCCAAATGTTTGGCACAAGCACCATAAATTGGGTAGACTGTCACAAGTTTATCCAGTCTAGTAGAATCGGACACAGTTGCAGCAAACCCATTTGACGCACCACCAGAAACTAAGTGCGATTGCGCACGGCTTGACACAAGCCCCACACTCCTCCCCTTTTGATAATCTGTCTCATGGTGCCATGTGACCTAGTATGACACTCATTATGTCAGATAGGGAAAATATCTGAAATAGAGGAAGGAACTCTTCCAAGTGCAGTCTGCGGAGAAAAAAACAAAGACTTAAAATTTTATACAATCATCAAAAGAAAACAGTTGGGCAGAATGATAAAATATATATTTATTTGCACAAAAGGAGGCTGGTAATAAACTGATATTTGGAATTCTAGACAGTTCTTATCCTGGACAGCACCCAATAGCCTGCAAGAGAATAACAAAGTGTCCCATAAACTTCAACAGAAAAGAGTAGACTACTAGCCAGTAAGGCTCGTGCTTCAGGCAAATGACTCCTTCAATCTCGAAATAGTGATCCTAAGCAATGATGACTTGTTCTTATTACTTGGTCTACATGGGCATCATAGGGAAGAGCGCTGTCCAGTATCTCCCCCCCCCGAGTACTTAAATTCATTAACTGACTCAAGAGGTTCACAGTCAATGGCCTTGATGATTTCTCTTGTGATTTCTTTACTCTTGGGGTCCTCTTCATCATGGAAACCACTCGGTAAGAAAATAGCTTGGTTGTGTATAAGCTCCCATACACTATCCTACATGTTCTGCCACAGAGAGGTTCTGAGGGTGGGAATCAGAACCTCGAGGTGCAAGAACACACTGGTTATGCATAAAGTTGCTCATCCTATATTTTTGTATAGTGTATAGTATTATGTGAACTGTGTGCATTGTGTTTTTTCTCTTTCAAAATGAAACTGACCTGTGCAGTGTCTAGAGGTTCTAGAATGCTATGGTTCCACAGAAAGGTAAAATCATAACCTTTGAATTGTGGTACAACATTTTGAAAAGAATGTATTTCTATATAGAACAATGCTCTACTATACACTTTATATCATGTATACTGCAGCAAGTTGCTAGCTTTACTAGAAAATATAACAGATATTTTGTGACAATACAAATTGTAACAGATCTTTTGTTCTCTGAAAGTACAATTTTAGAAGGTTCTTCACTGTCAATTCACAAAAAAAAATGTGAATCAAATGAAGATTCTAAAACAACAGTCACAAACAATGGATGTTCAGAACTGAATGCAAGACTGAACAATTCAACTTCCATTCAGTCTATGCTGCTATCTTCATCATCATAATTTGCCAACACACTTGTCTGAAACAGTTTTGCATAGAGAGAAAAGTATCCTTTAGATGTAGGTGAAAAAGAACCTTATAAGCCTAAGATATCTGAATATCCCTTAATAATGCTTTATTCACAGAAGCGGTCCTTTCAATTCCGATAGTTTGAGGTGCATTGGCAGTTAGAATCCTAGTGAAAAAAAACTGAGCGTTCTGTTTTCCTTGTCTAATTTTCTGTTCAAAATGCACTAGAATCAACAATGATTCCTTCGTATATGTTTTTTTCTGTAATTGGAAACGTGCTTTCAAATCTTTGTAAAGAACATGCCTCAAAATTTAGTTCCCGTGGCAATCATACAGTGATGTGGTTTGCATATCAGCAGATAAAAGACAAAGGAGATATGAAGCAAATTCTTGTTGCTTCTAATTCTAGTGAATTTCAGATTTGCAGATAATACCTGATCCATCTAATAGTAGTTACTTGATTCTTAGGGAATATACCAACACGGGCAACTGCACAAAAGAAAACCTTTTGGAATTGATAGATTTACTTAAGAAATTTGATCTTTTCACTATAGACCACATTGTTTTGCAAAACTGCAGTTATAGATCTCCAGACCCCCAGAACCAATTAATACAAAGCAGCATAATGGAAGCTAGAACTGCTATTGATAAAATGGACCACAAAAATCCTGTAACCTCCTTCGTCAAAACATGTCACATGACCATTAATTATTTTCTGACAACCGCACACCTTACCTGAACTATATATATATATTTTTTAACAAATAAAATCTCATTTTATTAGTGGGATAAAACATACCAGGGCATGTGGTCATAAGGGAATAATGCACTTCTCTGGTAATGGCAGCACTCACTACACCTCATGCCTCTCAAACACCTGAGGTGTGAATGATACCCTTATAACTGCACATTATATCATGTGTTACAGTATTACTTACATCATCTCAAGTTAGGGCTGCAGAGTTTTTTTTTTCTCAAATATAGCTGACAAAGCACATGATTGAAGAGAGGAAGAACAACAAGCTATTTGTGTATGCTACAGTATGTCTCTTCACATGGAGATTTTGTTGAGCATTTCCTCAAATTCCACCTACACTTGCCCTTTGACGCTGAAGGCAATACTCTTATTTTTTTATTTTTTATTTTTTTACTTACTAGACTTTCTCACCAGGACAACTCCCTTGTCAGCCCATGCATCTCACTCACCTCCACTGTTGCGGCACTGAGGCCATCCCACCCAGTGTTCCCCCCTGGCTTACCTCTAGGGTGGAGCCTCTGGGGCCTCCTCTTACCCCTTCAGACACATCTGGTGTCCAGGCAGGGAGCCCCGGGCAGCTACACGATGGCAATGGCACAACAGGGGTGTCATTGAGCTCACCTGGTGGGATTTTTTGTGTAACTGCAGGAGGCGTGGCATGCAAATGATACGGCGGCGTGAGCATGCAATGCATTTGACATACCTCTTGTTGCCAGCTGCCACTGGGTCATTGGTGACAGGATGTCCTGTGGTCACCCAGGAGCCCTGCACCAGAGACACAACACCCCCTCCCCCCCAGAGGTGGAGAGCATGCAAAGGCTGCTCAATCCACTTCCCCCCAGCTGGCCCTCTAGCAACCCGAGTCTGTTTCTGAACCTGGGTCAGCAGCATCGTGAGAGGTAGCTCTACTACTGCGCTGGTGTACCACCCCATTACTTGTATTCTTTATTGGTGTCTACAGACAGCAGGGATAGCCAATCCATGGTGTGCAGGATAGGCATGTGGTACCGCCTCTGTCGTTAGTGGGAATATTAGTGGTGTCCATGCAGGTATCCAGACGAAATTTAATGAGTACTTTCCAAAGATCTTATATGTTCATTGCTGCACACATCAGCTGAATCACATCATAGTGCAAAGTTGAAAGGCTGTGCATGAAGATAATGATATGTTTCTTTTGCTGGATCCTTTGTACAGTTCAGTCAATCTGAAAAATCCTCAGTTCCTTGACATTCAGAGCAATTCAGGTCTAGATATTTCTCCCAGGGAGCTTTTACAGTCATTAGATACCAGGTGGGACCAAACACAAACAAACAAATATGACACAGTAGAAAAGGGATCGGATGCATCCAGAAGGGTGGCTAAACCCAGGAATGGCAGTCCCAAGACCTGGACTGGATACAGAAAATAATGCATAGGCGACTGTGAATTCTGTCTTTTTTTACACACCTAACGTGTGTGATAACCTATAAATTTCAAGAGCAAAGCTGAAGAGGTTTATGTGGTCATCAGCAACAACAACAAAACAACAAATATGGACGCGAACCAAGAGGATAAGAATAAATACTTTATTAACACCAAAAGTGCAACCGGCTTCTTGCTCCTGTGCTTTGAGGCTGAGGGTGTGTAAAAAAAACCTTGAAGCACAGAGACACTTATGTTTTATTTTTCATAATGACTGGTGCAGTGACATGAACACAAAAATCAAGTTTCCCAACAAGGAAAGGGAAGCGCAAATGTTGGGGCAAGGAGGCCACTAATGCTGACCAAACTCTAATAGTTTAGGTCAGGACACAGATCCATCCAGCTACATCTTGGAGGAAAAGAGAATTCTGACTATGCCGACCACCTGGAGTTGGATTTTTGGGTGACACCCAGCCAGCAACTATTGGGGGAATTTAGGGTAAGGGAACCCAGGCCAATTGTCACTAACTGGAACCTGCAAGAGAAAGGTGTAACGCTGACTCAAATGCAACCAGTGGGGATCCAACATTAATAAAGATCCTGCAGTAGCAGCAGGACCCTTCGTTGCCCTTTTCAATCCAACATAATATAACATATTTCCAACACAGTCAGAATTAATTGTATTATGGCCCACTACCAATAGTTATCATGTTCGGTACACGATAATGAAAAACAGAAGTTTTCTGCCTGCTTGCTGATCCCCCAGTCTCTTTTAATCTGTCTCCATTCATTATTGCCACAGGACCCTTTTTAAAATCCTAGGTCCGACAGTGAATGCAACCAAAGATTTTATTAAACATTTCTAAAATGAAAACACCATCTACAGTATACTAATCATCTCAATATTAAAATATTTGCAAAACAACAAAATAATTCCTAACACCCTAAGTTTGTTTGTAATACTGTAAATGAGACATGACACCAACTTTATAGTCCACTTATAGTCTAGCCCCCACCACATGTCCATTAAAGGGAGGGAAGTGGGTCGAGAGCCCCTTTGGATCACCCGGACATTTCTTCCCTCCAGGAGGGACACTCAAACTGAAGAGAGAGAGAAAAAAATATTGCAAAGGATACTTGTCGTCAGCATTGGTCCTATCATAGACCACAAGTACTCATTACTAGAGACCTGAGAAATTATGTTTTTACTTTTTATAATTTTTCTTTTTATTTTCCTGGAATTTCTTATTTCTTTTTATCCACTGAAAATTTAGTTTTTAATTCTCGTTATCACATTTACATTCATAAACTACCTCAAAATAACCTTATACACTAGAAATCACATTCCTAGGATACAACATTGCATTATGCAGGATTATGCTATGGTCTTGAAAGGTTTTATGAATTAAAGTGTAACCACCTCCCACCGGCCCCCCTTGTTTAACTGGCAGGGCTGCTCCTCTCACCACATGGAGCCAAAGAGAGGGGTGGGGGTGTACACAAACAGTTTACAGTGCATCTACTTCTGAGCCTGCCATACACAGACAGGCAAACCAAGTGTGGCAACTACCTGGCACACACCTGGTGGGACCATTTACCATGGCCATCAACCTAGGTCCCTGGGAAAAAATGTTTGCTTGCAATTATGCTAGGTTTGCACTTCTGGTCAGGGGCACCCAAGTAAATCCAGACACAGTGGAAGCAATAACAGTACTGACCAAACCAGGTTGGGATTCTGGAGTGTGGCTTTTATTCACATGCACAGAGAATAATAATAATGCGAAGATGGACCCCCACAGGGCAGGGCTACTCCTACTGGTGATGCAGATTACTAAGGTAGAGAAAACACACACAGTGAACCCTCAGGTTCTGACTTGAACAGCGAACACTCTGGTTCTGAATTACATTGCAAACTCTCTGGTTCTGAATTACACAGCAAACTCTTTGGCTCAGAATTAGGAGATTGGCACACATGGCCAGTTAATGGTACACTTCCCTTGATGAGGCACACACGACCAGTTTTAGGAGACTTTCCCTTATTTCATGAGGAATACTGGTGGCACACATAACCACCAAAGAGCACATCTAGGCTCACAGAAAATCCAACCCACGTCTGGGTAACTATTTCCATCAGGCACTGGCCAAATGCACTGAATGAAAATTGAACTGGTGTCCAAACTGAACCCGGAGAGGTAAACCGGTTACTCGAGATGGGGGGGTCTCCCACCTTTTGCTTCCAAGTTTATACTCGGCCATTCATCTGGTTAATAACACCCTCACAGAAAACTTGTAGATGCTATCTTGAAATGTTTTTCACACTTAACATACCAGATGACTAAAAGTTCTGTACTTGGACACTCCATAGTAGGCAGACACTTTTAAAATACAGAAACAGTCTAGGTGACAGGGTCCCTTTTGTCAGAGAAAATTTACCAAGGAATGCAGGTGCCCCTCCTGACTGAACACAAAAGAACTCACAGTTTCTGAAGTTGTCACAGGCAGCTTCACTAGACAGACTGGGTGAGGGGATTGCCCCTGAACCTTGAAGATCGCCCCCATCCCTCCTGGGATGGGGAAAAGGAAAACCCACTTGGAACAGTTTCCACCACTTAAATCTCTGTCTTCTATGTTCTTCTTCTAGGGTGAGAACAAACTACCCAAAACACAGTGGTAGCTCTGTGTCAGAGCTAAACCTGAGGAGCTGCTGCAGGCTGCAGCCTCCTCCAGGAACTCCACTCTACAAACTGAACTAACATTCTAAAGCTAGCTCCCTTGCAGCTAGCTCAAGTGTGGCTTATGCTGCTGCGACAGTTCTATGATTACATCATCACTCCAGCTCAGCTGAGACTGAAAACAGAGTGTGACACTGTGAAATCCATTGACCTGGCATTTCACAAGCTGCCTTTCCCTGCCTACCACTGGCTTTAATGGGATTCTAGTAACCCCTGGGAACAAGGAGGTTACACCCACCCTCAGCCAGGAAAATGACTGTCCCCAGTCATTACCTACCCGGCACCAGGCCATCCTACCCTATGTATTGACTACGGGTAGGTAGTGCTACCTTCTCCCCTACCATGTGCCAGGCACAGGCAGACAACACTAAGGGCCCAGAGGCCATTGGCTGATGCATCAGCCCCTATGCTATGATCTTACTATGGATAACCAGTGGCTCCGAAAGAAATGTCCAGAGCATAGCCCTAATAGACCAACACTACAGCCCCTACTGCAGATCAGGACCACAACCTGTCTATCCCCTAGACCTCTAGGGAAAACCTATCTACACAAAAACTTACCCTAACACAGGGGAACCTCTCCCCAGCCCAGGACACCTGCAAACCACACACAGAATTAACACTATACATAAGCATTACACTCCCACACTCCCCCACAAATACACCTGTGGAATAAAAAAAGGTTAACACATGTTAACTACACAGTACTTAAAAAAACACTTCAAAGCACAGAGGAACTCTGATGAGTCCCTCCAATCCTCTTCTTGTCTTCTCTTCTTTCTTCTTTAACAGGAACCACCTGAAAGAGAAAAAAAGACAAACACACCTCAAATCTGCAAAATACACAGTACAACAACAATAACCCATGCCATCAAAACACCGGAGAATCCAAAAAATATTTTTTAGAAAAAGTAGAAAAGTACAAAACAGTAGAAAATAGCAACATTATGTACAATACACCTTTTGTGGATGGAAGGCCCTAAATGTCCACACTAGTGACAACAATGGTGGCCGAAGGCAAAGTCCATGAAAGAGTCTCTCCTGGGCGGAGCCCGGTAAAGCACAGTTCCTGAAGTACTGTAGTCCCAAAGGGGAGAGTCTTTGTGGACAGTTCAACAGTCTGTAGTCTGCCAGTTGTAGGATGTGTATTGCAATGTCAGTAAAGCAAGAAAATTCTGGACTTACCAATCCCTTGAAGAATGAAAAATGGACATCACTTGGATCTCCAGCCAAAGACTCTCCCTGGCAGCATTTTTTGGACACAGCTGGGCGGAAATCTTCCAGAAAACAGGATGATGAACTGGAAACTCCTGGACTGATGTAATCTTGAGCTGATGTCTTCTAGGAGATGGAACCTTGGAACAGAAAAGGAACAGCTGGGTGATGTCATCCTAAATCCCAGGCGATGAATCAGAAAAACAGCTGGGTGATGTCATCTGGAAGGCCAGGCGATGAAACCGGAAAGGCACACTGCAAGGCTGATGAATCTGGATGCACCTTGGATCCTGGAATACCAGACTGGTGGAACAACATGGGTACAGCAGCAGCTGGATGGCAGACACTGGCTCCACTGCTGTGCTTCCCTTAAGGTAGGCATGGGCACATTCACAGGACGATGGTAACATTGAGGGTAATACCACAATGGGTCAGGTGCAAGAATTATTACCCCATCTGGGTGCTCATAATTCACAATATGGAAAGTCTTGTTTCCCTTTTTTGTCCACATATTGTACAGTGTCTATGAACAATGTCCTGCCCAACTTCCAAAACCACAGTTTGTCTCTTATCACTTTGTTTCTGACATAGGAAGTTGTACTTGGATCAATTTCCTGGTTGGCCTCTTCCTCTAGCCAGACTCTCCTGTTTTTCTCAATCTCCTCCCAGACTCTCCCAGGAAAGGTAGAAAAGGACATTCCATAGATTTTGTTTGCCTTCCTATGAACCAGTCTTTCCTCCTTACTACTCTTCATCAGTCGGTGACCCCTGGCCTGGCTTGGGGGTGGCCAGTCTTGGTTCTGCCAGTGTTGCATACCCAACGGTACGTAGAACTTGTCCCTGACCCCTTCTGAGGGCAGAGCTGTGGAGTCACCAACTTCTTCTTCTGGTTCCTCTGGGGCAAGAGCTTGAAGCTGCATACTGGGACCCTCAACAGAGAAATACACTTCTTCCTTATCCTCTTCCTCACTTAGGATCTGGGCCCAGGAATGAACAGTCATCCTAACTCTCGAGACAGTCCACTCTTCACTGGGCATGGAGGTAGACACCTCCCAATCTAAGGTTTCTCGAACCTCATCCTCTCCCACGAGGCTAGTACTAGGACCCTCTCTCTATGGATCCACTGATTCTCCCTCCGTACTGCCCATCTGCAACACAGGCATGGAAACATCACAAGGAATCTACTCTGACAGTACATCTACACCATCTTCCTTTGTGCCACACTCTGCTGGGCTTCCCCCAACAGGTTCAACCTGGTGCTGTGTGCTGCTACTTGCAGGATCTTGAAGCTTTGTCCAAGTGGGAGCCAAACAAATCTTAGGTGTCTTGGACAGACCTTGCTTCTCTAAACACCCTGAACAGTGAGGAATCATGAACACATCCCTTCCAGCCTTGAGGCACATTATCCATACTCTCACAGGGTATCCAGGAATCGCAACATGAGAAGGCAAACTTCCACTGTAGAAACACTGCTCTATTTCTTTAAGCTTGGTAACCTCTTCAGCTGTCATAGCCCTGGCATGATCCGGGTAGCGGGATGGTCCCGAAGCCGTGACTGTAGACAAACACACAAATGTTCTCTGTTATTGCTGAGTTCACTCTACTTGGAACAGTCTCACAAAATGGCTCCCTGCTGCTGTGGTTACTTTACTGCCCCACCCTGTAATGGCGGTGGCAGCACTCCTGATGCAGCAATAATCTGTATCTGACTCAAGCCACTGTGAATCCAATTTACTGCATACTGATGAATTTTACTCAAACTGTACTGTTTTTCTTCCTCAGCACATCTATATGGTTTTCTAGGACTTTACTGTTAGCTTTCAATCAGTTTTACTTGCTTAAAGTCACTAAAGTCACAGCATTTCTTGAACAGGATTGCCAGTTTGTTGCAACCTCTCATACAACTCACAGTCTCTCTAATTGCTCAGAAAGTTACACTGTTGCTGAATCCATAATACATGCTCACAGTCTATTACTCAGAATTCTTGCTTGGGTTTGATTACTTTACACAGTCCTTCTTTGCAAAACAATCACACTGTTTACAAATGGATCCAGCTTCCTTTTGAAAAATCACACACAGTCTGAGCTCAGTTTTGCTGAATGGTACTCACTGAATCAGTAGCGGCTTGCTGTGATGGACAATCTTGGTCTAAAGCTAATCCTGGAAGGCCTCTGGGTTGAAGCTGGCTGGCATTCCTGACGATTGTCCCTATGAACGCTACACTTTCTCCCCAGTCAATTGGAATACAGGTTGAACCCGATTTAGAACAGAAAAGTCTGTTGTTTTAACTTTTAGAATGTTCACCGTCACCACAACGATCCTCCTGGCTAGCCAGCACTTACTCCACTCGCTCTCTCCCTCTCAAACACTGGGCAGCACTCTGAAGCTGGCTAGGGGGTGGGACTAATTGCAGTCTCACCAATCATTCAATGCCATGCAAATGAGCCTCTCTCTCTTCTCTTGCTCTTCTCCTTCACTGTGGTCATCGAGCAGGCAAACTTTTAACTGCAAAACAACTTTTTTCTTTCAACTGTAACTTCATGGCGGGAGCATTATTCTGAACCATTTTTCTTGGCTATTTCTTTAGCGACTCCCCAGTTCACACAGCAAGCATTTGAAACTTTTAGGGCACAATTGTCTCTTTGTTTCCCACAGTTCACAATACTTTTTCCTATCACAACTTGAAAATTAAAGCTGGTAAACATCCTTTTTGATGCAGGACAAAGGGCACACACAATCTGACTTTACAGCTCCTTGGTAAACATTGGCACAGTCACAGCAGCACATGAACAGCAAACACACAGCAGCACATATGGATGGCGCTAGTCTAGGCAAACTCTTTATGCGCAAAGCTTCCAATTTTGGGCTGCCAACTGCCAGACAGACAAAACGCTAGTCACAACCTGAGCAAACATCTCTTATTTTCGCCCAAATTCAAACACATCCCAGCGGTGCCTCCATTTTGTAACCACCTCCCACCGGCCCCCCCTTGTTTAACTAGCAGGGCTGCTCTTCTCACCACATGGTGCCAAAGAGAGGGGTTGGGGTGTACACAAACAGTTTATAGTACATCTACTTCTGAGCCTGCCAAACACAGACAGGCAAACCAAGTGTGGCAACTACCTGGCACACACCTGGTGGGACCATTTACCATGGCCATCAACCTAGGTCTCTGGGAGAAAATGTTTGCTCACAGTTATGTTAGGTTTGCATTTCTGGTCAGGGGCACCCAAGTAAATCCAGACACAGTGGAAGCAACAACAGTGTTGACCAAACCAGGTTGGGATTCTAGAGTGTGGCTTTTATTCACATACACAGAGAATAATTACAAAGTGAAGATGGACCCCCACAGGGTTACTCCTAATGGTAATGCAGATTACTGAGGTACAGAGAACATACACAGTGAATCTCAGGTTCTGACTTGAACAGTAACACTCTGGTTCTGAATTACACAGCAAACTCTCTGGTTCTGAATTACACAGCGAACTTTCTGGTTCTGAATTAGGAGATTGGCACACATGACCAGTTATTGGTACACTTCCCTTGACTAGGCACACACGGCCAGTACTAGGACACTTTCCCATATTTCATGAGGAATACTGGTGCCACACACGACCACCAAAGAACACATCTAGGCTTACAGAAAATACAACCCATGTCTGGGTAACTATTTCCATTAGGCACTGGCCAAATGCAGTGAATGAAAATTGAACTGGTGCCTAAACTGAACCCGGAGAGGTAAACTGGTTACTTGAGATGGGGGGTCTCCCACCTTTTGCTTCCAAGTTTATACTCGGCCATTCATCTGGTTAATAACACCCTCACAGAAAACTTGTAGATGCTATCTTGAAATATTTTTCACACTTAACATACTACATGACTAGAAGTTCTGTACCTGGACAGTCTCTCTCTCTAGACTCCATAGTAGGCAGACACTTTTAAAAAATAGAAACAGTCTAGGTGACAGGGTGCCTTTTGTCAGAGAAAATTCACCAAGGAATGCAGGTGCCCCTCCTGGTCTGAACACAAAAGTACTCACAGTTTCTGAAGTTGTCACAGGCAGCTTCACTAGACAGACTAGGTGATGGGATTGCCCCTGAACTCTGAAGATCGCCCCCATCCCCCCTGGGATGGGGCAAAGGAAAACCCACTCGGAACGGTATCCACTACTTCAGTCTCCGTCTTCTATGTTCTTCTTCTAGGGTGAGAACAAACTACCCAAAACACAGTGGTAGCTCTATGTCAGAGCTAAAACTGAGGCACTGCTGCATGTAAAGCCTCCTCCAGGAACTCCACTCTACAGACTGAATGAACATTCTAAAGCTATCTCCCTTGCAGCTAGCTCGAGTGTGGCTTAAGCTGCTGTGACAGTTCCATGATTACATCATCACTCCAGCTCAGCTGAGACTGAAAAACAGAGTGTGACACTGTGAAATCCATTTACCTGCCATTTCACAAGCTGCCTTTCCCTGCCTGCCACTGGTTCTACTGGGATTCTAGTAACCCCTGGGAACAAGGAGGTTACAAAACAATTCCGCTTTTGTTTCCTTGTGGACTGTCTCTGTGGTAACAATGGAACCTAAACAACAACTGCTGCAAGCATTTATTTCATTTTTTGCCCCTAAAAAGCAATTTTTTCACTTTATTCATGTGTTTGTTTTCATTTTATTCTTTTTATATGTTACATTTCTTGTTATTTCTTTTTATACCTTGAATTTCTTGTTATTTCTTGATATACAGTACCTTGAATTTCTTATTATTTCTTATTTAAGAAAAGCACGGTTCTCTACTCATTACCCCAGCCAAGGAACAGGGTACAGCTGAGGTGGTGGATAACAACAAGACTGAATTGCATACATGGAGATATAACATTTTTTTCAAAAATTAACAAATGGCAGAAGCTTTAAAAGAGGCAATTCATAACTTTTGGGAAGATAAACACTATTCAGGCTCTACAATAGCTACAGTATGTGGGATGCATTCAAAACAACTGTTAGGGGAATTATTATTTCTAAGGTGACGGTTTGAAAAAACAAAACAAACTAAGTTGCAAAAATAGATCATAGAAACATAGAAGCTGATGGCAGATAAGGACCACAAAGCAGAAGGCACATCCAGTCTGCCCATTTTTTCTACCTTATGAATGTGCCATAGGCCTGTACTCTGTCAATGGCCTATCTATTCATACTCATCTTTCTTGCTCCCTTATGCCTGTCCCATGCCTGTTTGAAGCCCTGCACTGTATTCATATCCACCACTTCCTGAGGTAGGCCATTCCATGCATCCACCACCCTTTTTATGAAAAAGAACTTCCTCACATTCCCCCTTAATCGGCCTCCCTCTAATCTTATGCTGTGTCCTCTTGTCCTGCTATTTTTCTTATATTGAAACATGTTAGACTCTTTCATCTTGTTAATGCCCTTAAGATGTTTGAATGTTTCAAGCATATCACCTCTTTCCCTCCTTTGTTCTAGGGTATACATATTGAGCTCCGTTAATCTGTCCTCATAAGTTTTCTGATGCGGTCCCTGCACCATTTTGGTTGCCCTTCTCTGGACTGCCTCTATTTTGTTAATGTCCTTGTGCAGATACGGCCTCCAGTACTCCACATGGGGCCTAACCAGTGTCTTGTAAAGATGGATTATTACCACCCTCTTACATCTTGTGATACCCCTACTAATACACCCCAATATCCCTCTAGCCTTACCTACTGCTTTAGTGGTCTGCTTGGATGATTTCAGGTCATCTGTGATGATGATGCCCAAGTCTCTTTCTTCACTTGTGATTGCCAGCAACTCCCCTCCCAACCTATAGGTGGCTTCAGGGGTTCTCTTCCCTTCGTGCATGATCTTGCACTTCTTTGAGTTAAACCCCAGTTGCCACTCTTCCGACCATTTTGCTAGTTTATTCAGATCTCTTCTCATTCTGCCCACCCCATCTGGATCATCTACTCTGTTACAGATCTTGATGTCATCTGCAAACAGACAAACCTTACCCTCAAGTCCATTTGCAATGTCACTGATGAAGATATTGAAACGGACTGGCCTCAGGACTGATCCTTGAGGTACCCCACTTATGACTTGCATCTCTTCTGACTGTATATCTTTTACCACCACTCTCTGTTTTCTGCCTGCCAACCAGTTTGCTACCCAGTTAACCAACTTCTGACCCAGCCCAAGCCTACCCAGCTTATTAATCAATCTTCTATGTGGAACAATATCAAAAGCTTTGCTGAAGTCAAGGAAGGCAACATCAACTGCTCCCCCTTGGTCCACCACTCTGGTTACCCAGTCAAAGAAATCTATGAGATTAGTTTGACAGAACCTTCCTGTTGTAAACCCATGCTGTCTTGGATCCTGTGCTCCTATGGATTCCAGGTGGTGCACTATCCTTTCCTTAAGGAGTGCCTCCATAATCTTGCCCACTACTGAGGTAAGATTGACTGGTCTGTAGTTCCCTGCCTCCTCCCTGCTACCACTCTTGTGGAGCGGGATCACATGAGCCCTTCTCCAGTCTTCTGGGACCTCTCCTGTGCTCAGAGACTCACTAAACAGTTCTGCTAATAGCTCTGCTAGTTCCACCCTTATCTACTCTAGTACCCTGGGATGTATGCCATCAGTTCTCATTGCCTTGTCCATTCTGAGCCAGCAGCTCTTGTAGGACCTTTCTTTTGTGAAGGACTAGTGCATACCTCCTCACGTCTTTGAGTGCTGAAGTGTGTGCCCTGTCCTACCTCTTCCTCAGTAAAAACTAAGCAGAAGTATCTATTTAAAATAGATGCTTTTCCTTGGTTCCCTCCTCACACTCCTCCTTATCCCCTTTGATCTTAGCAATACCCCCTCTGGACTTTCTCCTTTCACTAATGTATCTATGGAAAGTCTTGTCACCTTCTTTTACTGTTCGTGCTAGTGTTTCCTTGGTTTGGACCTTTGCCTGCCTTACTGCCTTCCCTGCTTCCCTTAAGGAAGTTTGGTATGCCTCCCTATCTTTGTCCCGCTGCATTTCCTTATATTTCCTGAAGGCCAGCCTTTTGACTCTGACCTTTTCTGCTACTGTTCTTGAGAACCAAAGTGGTTTCCTTCTTCTTTTGCTCTTGCTTTTCTCTCTAACACAATGGGATGTTGCTTCAAGTATTACATCCTTAATGCTTGCCCACTTTGCCTGTACTCCCCTCACCTGTATTTCTTCTTGCCAGGGCTAACTTAACTCTGTTGGCCATCTTATCAAAGTCAGCTTTTCTGAAGTTCCATATGTTTGCCTTGGAATGGGATGGTTTAGTTCTAGTGGCCAAATTGAACCATATCATGTGATGGTGTCCTCTACCTGGAGATCTGTGGTCCTTTCCCTGTCAGTCAGTACTATATCTAGGATAGCCCTGTCTGTTGTGGGTTGTTCTGCCAGTTGTTTGAGGCCCTCCCCCTGCAGGGAATCCACTATGTGTCTAGTTCTGGCAGATGTTCCTGCTGGCATTGACCAATCTGTATCTGGCATGAAATTAAAAAGGCTTGAAGAATCCATGAGACAGGGAGACACTTCAATAAAAAAATAACAGAATACAAGCAATTTAAATATTGACTTTCAGAGACAGAGATTGTCCAAATGAAAACCAGTTGGATGAAAATTAAAAGAAATTAGAGATTGTACAGTGAACAAGATGGCAAAAGCCTTGAAAAAGATTTAAAAAACAAAAAATAACAATACTTTATTAAAATAAATTATGTGGTTTTAGGTGGGAAACAGGAGATTCAGAATAGTTTTTTTAGAATTTTTTTCTGCCAGCCCATTGGCGCAGAGGCAAGGCATTCGTCTGCGATGCCAATGACCAAGGTTCAGGAATGGACTCAGCACATCAGATGGCTTGGGGGTCTCACAACAGCTCTTCTTCTCCGGAGTTCAGTGCCTTGCTGACCTCTGGCAGAGGCCAGGAGATTAACCGTGCTCAACACCATCACTGCAGGGGGAGAAACAGACATCGGCATTTCACCCTGATGTCATTGCACTTCCCATTTCCTCAGGGTTCACTACCAGAAAAAAACTATCCACCAATGAGTGATGTTGGCACCAGTCCCATTTCACAGATCTGGTCCCCTCTCTGCCCAACACCACTGAAGCACCACTGGGAAGCCGGTGGCTCTGCCCACTGGGTAATCAAGGGCATGGGAAACCCTCCTTCCCCAGTACCATTGAAGCCTCATTAATCTGGGGTGTTTGAGGCAGTAGGCTAGAGGAGGAGGAGGTCTGAAGAAGCAGGAACAGGGACTAGCTACCGGCCAATGTGGGTCGGGCCAGGACAAGAAAAAGCATAGTAAATATTTTTAAAAAGAATGTTTTGCTGATTTACACAATTCTGAGTGTTCACCCATTCAATGGGAATTACAGTATTTGAATCAGTTCATTAAAAATCATTAATTACAACAATAAATTCCATGACAAGCAGTAAATGTCCGGGGCTTAATGGATTCTTAATAGAGTGCTATTCTGATTTTCTGGATTCCATTTTTTCCTAACTACAACTTCTCAATACAGCAATACAAAAAGACACACAAACACCACATTCATTTTAATAAGCATTTATTTCTCTCATGCCAAAACCAGCAAAAGATCATGAAAAGGTAATAATTATAGACCTATTTCTAGTCTTAACACAGATTATAAAATCTATTCAAAAATTTTAAATAACAGAATTTTGAAAATGTTCCCAAATATGATTTATACTGATCAGGGAATGACTCATACCAGGCAGAGCAATACATTTGGGTATACACAAGATTCAGTTCATTACAGAAGACAAACCATTTGTGCTACAGAGGCAATTTACTTTTCATTGGATGCAAGCGAAGCATTTGATATGTTAGAGTAGCCTTTTCTATTTTATATTCTTGAACAGTGGGGCTGTCCATTACATTTTATAGAAGTCATAAAATGTTTATATGTTTCATATAAATCACCTTTAAAAAATAAGCAACACTCTCACAGAAAAAAAATCATTAAAGGGTTATGCAGATGTTACTATTTTGACTTCTCCAGAAAACAGTATTGTTGAACTTAAACAGGTTATATCTTGCTTTTTTAATGTGATTGGGTATCATATCAACAAGAAAAAATCTCAAAGTTTAACATTTAAAATGAATAATACAGCTCCCATTTTAAAAATAGGCAATATCATAATCCAAACAGAATGTATTGAATATTCAGAAATCAAATTAACAAATAATATACAACATTTATTAAAGCATAATGACAGACCACTGTTAGATAATATAAAACTGAAGCTACAAGCTTGGAGTAAAATAGAAAACATAGAAAAAAAGATGGCAGAAGGAGACCAAGGGTCCATCTAGTCTGCCCATGTGGGTATGTGGGCAATACCTCAGTCCTTATTGGGTAAGTACAGATCTTAAAAATGTTGGTTATCCCTTCAATTTCAGATTTATTATAGGCAATATTAATACCTTTTAACAAAGGCTGGACCATTAAAATAAACAGGTTGTTCAGAAATTATATCTGAAACTCAAGGAAAAAAACTAGGATCTCATGGGATAAACTGTGTTTATCCAAAGAAAATGAGAGATTATTTTGCTTGAATGTATCCTGTTATGAACCACTGTAGCACACAAAGTAAAGATTGCCCTCAATTGGGATTAGGATAACTTCTTGAATTTAAGTGTAACCCTCACCCAGGTATGCCGTTTCTATCCTGACAGCTCTACCAGGTGGGCTGGGTTCAGGGAGGAATGTGTCACTTGGCACATTGGCTAGGTTTGACTACTCTGCACGGGGCACCCAAGTAACTCCGGACAAAGGAAGCAATAACTGTAATGTTCAATACCAGAAGTGGGATTCTAAAGTGTGGCTTTTATTCACATCCAACAGAATAAACAAAGCATAGATGGACCCCCACGGGGCTACACTCCTGGTAATGCAGATTTATGGAGATCAGAACACGTCCTATTTCACTTTAGCCCTCAGGCTCTGAAACACACTGGGCACACAGCCTGAACTTGTACGCTGCTCTGGGTTTTCCCTGGCTTGGCTCCCTTGCCAGCCACTTGGACACTTTCCATATAGCATGGAAACATTTACTGGTGGCTCCCTAAACCACCTATGAGCACTTCTGCTCCATAAGGGAATCTTCCTCATCAATCCCACATCTGGGTACTTTCCTCAGGCACTGGCCAAGTACCTGAGAGAAAGCAACAGGTGTCTCAGAGCAAATCTGTAGAGGTGAATTTGGTTACTACTGATGGGGGGGGGGTGTCTCCCACCTCTCACTCCCATAATTCATACCCGGCCATTTCTCTGGCCTGTAACACCTCATACTTTAAAACACTTTGCTGTGTAGATTCTTTTTAAATGTATTCACATTCAATCTACTGTCTTTACATCCCATTTTTGCTGAACTTGAACATACTTAATAAGTGGCTGTGTCTATTACTCTAGACCCCCCACAGAGTTAAGCAGTCGAATCCCCACATCTTCCAAACTGTACTTGGCTGTCTTTTCCTGACCCCACAGTAACAGTCCCTTTAATTTCATCTTGATGCAGGCGAAAACACATGGCTCTTTAGCAGAGTGAAACTCATCCCTTGGTTGCAGGTGCCCCACAGGCATTTTCTCCTTAAAGAACTCTTGTCCAGAGCTTCTGGTGCCTCAGCACGAACTTAAATCAGGCAGCTTCTTTTCCCTAGCTGGACCATGGGGGTTGCCCCTTGAAACAGGCTGATTCCTTCCCCCCATCCCCACAGGGATGGGGCCCTGAACCATTGAAAGCGGTCTCCACCACTTCAATGTGCTCTTCTTGTGTTCCTCTTCAGGTGAGAACACACACCTATAAAACAAAAATAGCTCTTTGACAGAGCTTAGAGCTCTGAGGGCCTGCTTACAGCAGAGCACCTCTTCTACTGACTGCACAGAACTCTACTCATCTCACAGACTGACTTCAAATTCCCCAACATTCTACTCTAACCTCCAACTGCAACATTCCAGTGTGGCTTATGCAGCTCCAACAGTTCTAAATGATGTCATCCCTCAAGTCTCAGCTGAGACTGAGAACAGAGTGAGACAGTGTGAAATCCTTGTAACTGGAGTTTCACAAGCTGCCTTCCCTGCCTACCACTAGGTCTTACTGGGATTCTAGTAACCCCGGGTAACAGGGGGGTTACATAAAAATAGAAGATAACTGCTCTTGTTTAAATCAAAAACAACCATTTTGAATTTGCAATATCTGATTCAATGCAGACTAGTTCATTATAAGTAAAAATTTTATTATAGCAAGTTTCAGTAGAGCAATTAAATCCTATCGCGATAGTCAGCTGGAATTCCAAAGTCTTTTTGTCTCCAGTTGCTTATGGGATAATTCCAATATAAAGATTAATGGAAAGCCTTTACATTTAAGACAGTGGGAGCAGAAGGGCATTTACATGTGGAGCTATATTATGGAAACATTTAGGTCACATTCTTGGCAAACTATTCAAGCCAAATACAATTTGCTAGTTCCAGATTTTTACAAACACCTGCAGCTGCTGAGTATTTTTGAAAAAGACACTAAAGGTTGGGAGAGAGAGCCCCACAAAAGTTATATGAATTGGAGGAGGAGGAGCTAAGATAAAGCGTTCATAACAAAAAAGGGTTATTTGCATGGCTTTATGCCTTTTTTTTACTAATAAACCCTCAAAGTTATACAAGAATCTTGAAAAAGTGGGAAACAGACCAGCCCATCAGTGTAGTGGTTGGATTTCTGCTTGCGACGCCAGCAACCCGGGTTCAGGAACGGACCCAGGTCGCTGGAGGACCAGCCGGGGGAGAAGGATAGAGTGCCCTATGGACTGCTGTCCTTCTCCAGGGGGAGGGTGGGGAAGTGCCTGGTGTGAGACAGACCCTTGGTGGAGGCTGGAAGTCACGCAGCTACCGGCACTAGCATGTACTGGAGGCGGGGCGGATGCTGGACGTCATTGCACATCCCCGTCTCCCAGAAGAAAAACTGGAAAAAGGGGGGGTGGGTCCTCCGTATACATGAAGCCCTCCCCAGGCATCAATTAGCCACCATCACCAACACTCCCAACTAGATACTGGTTCCACTGCACTGGAATTAGGGGAACCAGTGCCGTGGCCCCACCCTCCAGAGGGTAAGCCAGGGGTGACTGGGAGAATGCTGGCAGTTGACGGTTGGTGGGAGTCTGGGGGCCATGACCAGGGCAGAGCATGACGGAGGACCTGCCAGAAAAAGAGAATTAAAAAAAAAGTGGGAAACAGATACTCAGATAATACTTTGTGAAAACCAATGGACTGCTCTGCTTTCTTCACCTTCCCACTACAAAGCATCAGCTCCATGTCAAAACCATGCTATCCAAAAAAGGATGGTCAAAAACAACACCGTCATAAATATCCTACCTAGTACACTTCCTTTACATTATTATCAAAATATATACTTGGCACTCCATAAGTCCAATGTACATATTTTGATAATAAACTAAAGGAAGTGTGCTAGGTTGTATAGTGGCATTTTCATTGTTTCTTCTTATGCAGTTATTATGGCACAGTTTTCATCATGCTTTTTATGGATCTGCAGTCTTGACAGGATACCCAAAGCATCAAGGGATAAATCTTTTCGATACAAAATAATTAATAGGGGTCATTATACCCCATGCAGGCTGCTCAAAGCTAAAATAAATTCAAACTCAAACTTTGGCACTGCAATATAGAACTAGCAGATACATTTCATATTCTTTGGGACTGTGTTATGATTGGTGGGAAGTGGCGCTAACAGTCTTAGAGAAGTTGGGTATTTGCTTTAATAAAAACAATTTCTCCAGTATAAAATTGGAATCATATACTAAAAAATTGTTTTCCAAGGTACAGACAACTATAATAATGGCTGTTTTAATGGGAAAAATGAATAATATTAAAATATTGGAAAGAAAACAATGAAAATAACACGCTTCCCAAGAAAGAATGGGTAGGTCTAATAATCTAAGTTCTCTTCGATCAGCACTTCTTCTCTACCGTATCCAACTATTGGAACTTATATAACACTAAAGTGTCCAATCGGAAGGCTGAATTATTTTTTCTAGATTCATAAATTCATTATATATGAATTTCTGTTAGTTATGTAGTTTAACATTTTAATCTACTTTCTGTGTTGTATATTTATGCACCAATGCACTTATATAAACAATGCGCATTTTTTTCCCTTTTAAATTTTCAATAAAATTATCAGATGGCAAAAAAGCATACAGCTGAGGTGGTGAAGATCATCAGCAGACAGTCGCACACTGACCACTGGAACATGTCACCCCTCAAGGAAGAAGACAGAAGAACTGAAGAAAGTCACCAGACTTTTGGACCACATCTGGGTCACCAGGATGTAAGGAATGCAGAGGAATCTCTTGAAGAAACTGTTGTGGAAGAAGCTTGTCTGGAACAACAGGGCTGGGAAACACAGTGTACCACTGGAATGGTGGAACAATGAAGGACTTTGCAAACATTTGCGGTGGTGGCTATTTAAATAAACATTAAAGCCTTTGTGTAGTAAATTCCCTTTAAATTTTATATGCAAGTTCAATTACTTCACACAGTTTGGAGCCCCGTCATTGGGGCAGTGGGATTTTAGGCAATCTCTTGATGGACACATACACATATGATAGCAGGCAGTCTCAATTATGGGGGTCCCAAAACACCAAACAGTCTTCTGACTGCTTTTCAGTCAGTCTTTAGATAAAATCCAGTTAAAAAGCAGCTAATATCAGGAGCACTGTCTTTTTAAATATGGCCTTGCAGTGCCTTCATGCATGTTTACTTCTTTAATTTAAATATTCCTGCCCATTCTGGCATAAACTCCTATGAAGCACTCTTCAAACCCCACCCTGTGGGCAGTTCCATGAATGGAGCTTGCCTACCCCACAGTCTCTAGCTCCCTGAGGAGCTCATCAAAGCTTCACCTCATAGGCAGTACCTAGAGGTGGGCGAAAAAAATTCCTCCAGCAAACTTTCACTTCCACAAAAGTTCAAGAATCATTTCGCCAACTTTCATGGAAATTCCACCAAAAACCTGCAGAATAAATGTAAGACCTGTGGGTTAATGTAATAAACTGCAAGGGAAAATTCTGCAGAACTGATCACTGTCAGTGTTCAGCTCTGCGGCTTTTCCCTCTCTACAGTTTAATTCATTAACCTTCCCCCAGCCAATAACTGGCCCCTGGTGTCTTGTGCCCCCCCCCCACTGATCACGGCCCAATAGCACCCCTCCATATAAAAATAATATATACTCATTCCTGGTGGCTGAGTGGCCCCACCAGGTGATCGCCAGCCCATATAAAAAAAATGTAGTGTCCATCAGTCCTCCCACCCATCCAGACAATCACCCCTCCATATCAAAATAAAATACCCTCCTCCTGGTTGTCTAGTGGCCTCCCACCCGGCTGATCGCCAGCCCATAGAAAATAAAATGTTGGTGTCCAGCCCCTCCACCCACTGATCGCCCCTATATAAAAAATTCTAATATTGTGCTCTCATTCCCTGGTGTCTAGTGGACCTCCCACGCCCCACCCTGGCAGGTAATCCATCACCACCCCGCTCCCCCCATCCCTACCCCAAGTAGGCCACCAGCACAGCCCTCCTCTCTCCTCCATGGCTGGCTGCCCACTGAGCTGAATGAATGAGTGAGTGCTTGTACAAGCATGCACTCATTCATTGATGCTCCTGGTCATCTTTCAGTACAGTTGTCCAGGGGGTAGAGAAGGGGAAGGGACTGTTCCAGTCATCCATGGGGGTGGCAGGATGGGGAATTGTGTGGATCCCTCTGGGGTCCACAATGCCATTGCCCCCCTCACATCTACCCTGTGGGGACCATAACTGTTCCCTCCCCTTTTCTACACCCAGAAAACTGTACTGAAGGATGACCGAGAGCTGCAATGAATGAGCACATGCACTCATTCATTCAGTTCAGTGGACGGCCAGCCAAGGAGGAGAAAGGAGGGCTGTGCTGGTTACCCATTCGGGGTTGGGATGGAGGAGAGCTGGGTGATGACAGATTACATGCCAGGGTGGGGGAGTAGGTGTCCACTAGACACCAGGGAATGAGGACACAATATTAATATCTTTTATATGGAGGGGTGATCAGCGAGTGGGGGAGGAGGACCGGACACTAACATTTTATTTTTCTATGGTGCCAGCAATCAGCAGGTGGGGAGCCACTAGACACCAGGGAGTAAGAGTATTTTATTTTGATAGGAGGGTGATCGTGGTGGGTGGGGGACTGGATGGACACTAACCTTTTATATGGGGCCAGCGATTGGCGGATGGGGCCACCAGGGAACAACCATATTATTTTTTACATGGTAGGGCGATATGGGGCCGGCGATCAGTGAAGGGGGTGCACAAGACACCAGGGACCAGTGTTTGGTGGGGGAGGGGGGGCTGTATCACTAAACAACACATTAAACTGCAGATGGAATAAATTCCACAGTTTAATGTATTATTGCACAGTTCAGCCCAAAAATTCAGCAGAAAACAGTGAAAATCCATGGAAAATGGGTGGACGTTTCTGATCTCGCCATAGGTGAAAGTGCGAAAACTTTCTCAGAATTTCTGAAATTCTGTGAAAGTTCTGCCAAGGTGTACTTCACAACTTTCATCAAGCCTGGGGGCTTGCCATGCATGGCTGTGCCACTTAACTTGGCACCAGAATGCATAAAGGTTAATTGCTTAAAAAAAAAATTTTTTCCGATGGCAAGTACCTGACTGAGGTGCTGCCACTACTCACCCTGCCACACACTTCGCTCTGGCTGGGGGCTGCTGCTGTCAAGGCTGGTGAGGAATAGAGAGGATGGCCTTTCACAGCTTCTCCTCACCGATGGACTTACACAGCTGTTGTACCGGGACCATCGGCCTACTGTGCTGAGGGAAGGAGAAGGAGGGAGCGCCACTGCTATTCCAGAACTGCTGAGACATCAGTGTGACAGGGAGCTCCTGCCACTCTTGAGGACCGACCTTTTCTTAAATCTGTTGCAACAGTTCTTCTATTTCTTAGCCTAATCTATTCTTTACAATTTCAAGTCCATAAGATTGGCCACCTATGGGCACCCCCTTCCCTTTCTTGACTATGCTATAGTGTCCTCTTTAATTTTCCTTTTCCCTCTCAGGTCCTCGTACATGGAGGTTATTGTGACGACCTCCGAGCATATGTAAAACAACAGGCTGTGTTTATCGTTGTTGGATTTAGTATGTAATAGCACTATGCCATAAAATACTTTAATGTATATAACTTAAGTGCATGAAACCTGTAAATGTTGAAAATACCATGGCATTAGGTGTTTTTGATAAAGGTAAAAAGTACTGGTTGACTGTATTATAAAAAATAAGTTAGTTGAGCTATTTAAAATGCATGTAAATTGCTGTAAACTGAGACAATCTGAAATGTCATGTTGATTTGCACATATCCCATAATGCTTTGCATTATGGAAGTATGTGTGATGTTGTGTTTCTTTGAAACTTGGCTTATAGTCAATGCCCTTTGGGGTAACCCTTGTTTCAGTGCTGCTGCACTGAGGTTCTTTATTTTTAGCTTGTTTTTTTTTTTTTTTTCTTATTTGAGCCCCCAGTACCCAAGCAAACACGGCCTGCATGGGGTGGAGGCTGAATCTCAACTGCTAAGTTAGATAACAGATTGGAGAGTCAGTAGGTGCTGGCTATGTGCAGAGAAGATCATACATAGTCTGTTGCTGTAAACTGATGTACTGAAGAAGAGATATGCCATTGCTTAAGGTTATATCCTGCATTTCAAATAAACATCACACAGAGATTGTGTGTTGAACCTGGAGTTCAGTGTGTGGTCCATCTGTTGTCCCACAACCCCTCCACAATCAGGAGGTACATAGGAACAACAGGCACGTCTTTCCCTTCCTTGCTTTTCCCGGCCGACTGGCCAGCTGCTCCCCTCACTCTTGCTGCTGCTGTTTTCTGCACACTGACTGAATGAATGTTGCCATTCAAAATGGCTGAGGATTCTGTTCAGAATCCTCACAAGCCCTATCCTTCCTGCTTGCTTCCATATGCTCAGGAACCATTAGGGCAGGTTCCTGGCACATGGCAACGGGGGGTCTTTTTTCTGTTTTATCTTTTTATTGCTTTTCAAAAATATATAATAACATATGTACATATTTCTTTACATACTAATAACTTCAGATGTCCAGTGTAATAGAAGCCCTAATGCTACATTTTGTTAATACATTTCATATTAAACATCATCATCTAACTAACAAAACCACAGTACTGAAAAGCGAAAAAAGGAGGGGGTTCTAAAGTGCTGCAGGCAGAAGGAAAAAAACAAACCACAACAGTGAAAGTTTTTTTTTGGTTTTTAAGTACAAGCTGCAGCTGGGGCTTTGCATACTGTGCAAGGGCACCTTTCCCTAGGGGAGCCCTGGAGCACCTGGGTGCCCATTTCTGGAGGCAACAGCAGCTCTTGGGCAATACACAAGTTTTCCAAATGCTGTAATAACTGGCTATGATGTCATACTCAGTTATTAGGGCATTTGATCACACTTATGATCAGTGTGATAAAGGGGATTACCAGTTATTTAAGCAATAATGCATGACAGGGTGTGGGTTGTGCTAGGATAACGTCACGCCTTGCGTGGTTGGGCACAAGGCCAAAGGCCAAGTGCATCCAACAGCAAGGCATGACATTATCCCAGCACAACCCACACCCTGGAGTGCATTACTGCTATTATACAATGGCTCATTAAAAAGAAAAGAAAAAAAAGTGCCTTTTAAGTACATTTTTTGTCATTTTCTGAATCGGTAGGGTTACATTATGAAGAAGTAGTGCTGATTTAACCAGCAGGTGGAGCTGAAGTGCTTTTTCAGTGGCTGTACAGCCCCATAGCAACCTTTGCTGGTGCCACTCGTTGTTAATATGCCCTTTGCTTCTTGGTTTATGCTGTGTTTTGGCATTTTGGGATGCTATTTATGTTGTTTTCCTCTGTGTTTCCATGACTGACTTTTAATTGTGGTTCTGAATGAGAATCGGGACTGCCGTGCCCCCATCCCCCACCCATCTGTCTTACAGTGTGCCACCCGCTGCCGTCTGAAAGAGCCTAGAAGGAGGAGGAGGTAGGGAGGATTTTTTGGACTGCGTTTTTATGGTGAAGTTAAATAAAAAAAAAAAAAAACAGAAGACAGTGTGTTGAGCCAGCGAGCATTACAGACAGCCACGTGACAACTATTTAAACACTCGGTCCGACTGTGATTGTTGGCATTGCGTCTAATCACGCTTTCAGCTGCAGGTTTCTTTTTTTAAATAGGAGAAAGAGACTCTGGTGGGGAGTGTAAAATGGTTGTTGTTTTTTGTTTCTGCTGCTTTTTTTTTCAGGACACTGAAGATGGCTGGTGGCTGCAGAGCGAGTGAAGTGAAGTGCAGAGCGGGAAGCAGCAAAGCGGGCTGCGTGCAATAATTTTTACTTGATGCGGTCTTCTGTATAACTGGGACTAGACCCGTGATGTTGTACTGGGATAACATCACGGGTCCAGTCCCAGTTCAACCAATCAGATGCCATCATTCTTGGTTGCCTTTGTATAATATATATTAATATATGGATTTCATTTTTAATACTACACTAAAGCGCACAAAAAAAAAACTCCATAATAGCATCGCACAGCAAATGATAATACTACAGTTCATCAGTGGTAATACCATCATTTAAAAGTGATAATACTATTGTTCCGACGTGATCAATAGTATTATCACCAAAAGACATCAGTGCATGCTCTAGTTTTCCTCCCCACATCTTCCAAAGTGTGCCTTCCGATTGGCCACTCTTCCTGTGTGGGGCGGGCACAACTGTTTCAAAAACATGGAGGTCAGTCTCTCACTTAGTGAGAGTAGTTATCCTTGAGAAACTTTCCCCATTTTTTTAATTCAAAAATGGAGATATCTGGTTGATCCTGCATTTCCTGTCCCCCAAAAACAAGAAAAGGTAGGACTGCCTACCAATATTTCCTCTGTGGTGCTGTGAGTGAATTGAGTGAGCTAGCTTGCAGGTGAGCAGCCCGAAGAGAATGAATGAGAGCGCGATACAGTGCAGCGCTCAGCCAGGACTGAGACAGTCCTTAAGCGGCTAAAAAAATACTAAAAAATCTAATCCATATATAGCCTCCGCCCACCGGCCCCCCTTTGTTTAACTAGCAGGGCTGCTCCTCTCACATCTAGGCACCACCAAGAGGAGTGGGGGTAGTCACTATGAATATCACAGACTCTGTTGACCTATTACTTCTACTTCTGAGCCTGCCATCCTTCAGACAGGCAAACCAAGTGTGGCAACTACTTGGCTCACACCTGGGGGGACCATTTAGCATGGCCTTCAACCTGGGTCCCTGGGAGAAAACGTTTGCTCAGCATTGTAATAGATTTGTACTTTTGGTCAGGGGCACCCAAGTAAATCCGGACACTGGAAGCAATAACTGAAATGTCCAAACCAGGATGGGATTCTAGAGTGTGGCTTTTATTCATTTAACACAGAGAATAACAGCAAAGATGGATCCCTACAGGGCTACTCTCGCTAGTAATGCAGATTACAGAGGTACAGAGCACACTTCTTCACTACGAACCCTCAGGTTCTGAATGGATCTGGGCACACACGGCCTGAACTGGTACACTTCTCTTCTATTCCTTGACATGGCACACTGGCCAGTACTAGGAAACTTTTCCATATGGCATGGAGGTTGCTGGTGGCTCCCTAACGCACCCATGAGCACTTTCTAGCTCTAAGGGAAAAATCCACAATCCCACATCAGGGTGCTTTCTTCAGACACTGGCCAAGTGCCTGAGAGAAAACCATAGGTGCCAAACTGAACCCAGAGACGTAAACCTGGTTACTCCAGATGGGGGGTCTCCCACCTCTTGCTCCCAAATCTATACTCGGCCATTCATTTGGATACAACACCTTTCTTCGAAACACTATTTGTAGATGCTCTCTCAAAATGTTTTACACATTTAACATTCTACATCTCTGGAGGTGTCCTGACTTTAAAAGTATTGTAAGTGGCTATGTCTTTAACCTAGACCCCACTGTTGCAGATGCTTCCAAGACATACACAAACTAAAAGTTCTGTACTTGGCAAGTCTTCCTTTGACCCCACAGTAGGCAGATACTTTTTCTCTAAACTCTGTCTCATTGAACATTGTGTCTATTTCAGAGTAAACTCACCATACTTCTCTCACTTGCTTCAGTGAAACAAACAGTGCGAGGCAAATGGGCTGCGTGTGCAGTTAAGATGGCTGACTACTGCATTAAAGAGCTAGTGTACTACCTAAAACTAACATCAGTTATTAAAAGCAGTCAACCATTCTTTTTCATATCTGAGGTATGTTCTCTTTTCTTTTTTGTTAATTAGAAGATTGTTTGCCTGATGTTAATAGGTGTGCTGTGTGACGTATCTAGCTTTATCCCCCCCAACCACCACCACCACCACAACCTCATCAGCACTGTGACCTCACTAACTGTGACATCACTACTGCTTAGGAACAGCCACTCAGTAGCTGCCAGGTCAGTGACCTGTGATGTCACTGTCAGTGAGATCACAATGCTGATGATGTAATGGGGGTGATAGAGCTAGATATGTCAGGTGCCAGGCTAAGAGCTGTTTCATGCATCTAGCACAATATCATCACATAGAAACTTTTCTAATAAGCAAAGGAAAAGAGAAAACAACTTCAGAAATAAAAAGTTACAGTTGACTACTTCTTAAAATGTGTATCATTTTCCTGTCTGTTTTGGTTCCACTAGCTCTTCAAGCTTTTCTTCTGCTTTCTTAACTCTTGTGCACAGTTTAAAGTTTTCACAAACAACTACAGACTCAGGATCTTGATTTAACTTTGGCCGAGACCATACCTCTCAAGTAGAGATGCTGCTCATTTAAAATCCACCAGCAAAGTGAACGCGAAGTGGCCACTTCACATTGGCACTTCGCTACGTGGAGTGCCCCATAGGAAATGCTCACTTCACCTTGTTATTATTACTTCGTGTTGTCATTCCTCCTTAAACGCGAAGTAAGGCAGAGTGACAACAATATTGGCAGCACCCCACCCACACAGTCACCAGAATGAACGTGCATCCCCAAAGTGGTACTGATTTGTGTTCAGAAAACTCCCCAGTGCTGATGAAATGAAATGAGAGTGTAACAAGAAATGCAAAGTCTCACAAAATTAATGGCACACTCAGTCATGCATGCAGTGGTCACATTCAGAGTCACCAGAAGTAATGTGCATCCCCAAAATGCTACTGTCTTGTGTCCAGAAAACTCCCCAGTGCTGATGAAGTGAAATGAGAGTGTAACAAGAAATGCAAAGTCTCACAGAATTAATGGCGCAATCAGTCATGCACGCAGTGGTTACATTCAGTTACCAGAAGTAATGTGCATCCCCAAAATGCTACTGTTTTGTGTCCATAAAATTCCCTAGTGCTGACGAAATGCTACCGTCTTGCATCCAGAAAATTCCCCAGTGCTGACAAAGTGAAATGAGAGTGTAACAAGAAATGCTGTCTCCCAGAATTAATGGTGCACTGCAAACACGCAGACAGGTTAAGATTGTGCTGCACACTCAAGGGATGCATATGGAAAAGCACAACAACATCTAACCACTGCTCACAAGTCACAAATCCAAATCTGGAAAGGAATACATTTTGCCAGTTGGGGGATTAGTGCATGGCAGTAACAATCCACTACCAGTAAAGATACCACAAAGCAGTATAAAAAATTCATGCCGGTGCGGTGGATAGCAGGTTCACACTGTTGCAATTACTCTGTGGCACAATAAAAGGTGTCTGATGTAATGGCACGCATTGCACGCACACTCACACTCACACGCACACTACAAGTAATGCCTAGCAAATTGAAAACCTTTAAATGTTTTAAACAGACAAATTATACACTGCTGCACCACAACAATCAGCAAAAAAATGGCAAGAATTACTGGAAATATTATTGTGTGTACATTAACACAGTTATACAAGAAAAAAATAACCAAAACAGAAAGACTGCCTTTTTCTCCCAGTTAATATACCTACACCACAAATACACCCCTCCCCCAAAGCACACTTCACAGTACACAGACTGATGTTCTAAATTAACATTCAAAATCCACACACAGCAATAAACCCCCGATGATATGAGCACAGAAGGGTTTCTTACAATCGATGTACTAAATTTTGAGCAAAACAAAATGACTCCAAAAGGCATTTTAAACAGCTTTTAGAGGTTCTGAATCGCAGAGCTCTGAGAGCAAACTGTCTCCAGCTACTACTGCACACACACAACCCAGGCCAGAACTGAGGCTGTGCAGAACAATCTAGAGCCCATGTGACCTGCAATCCCATGAATCACTGCAGCATTTCATTTGGACCTCAATTACAAGGCAAAGTGAGGTGAATTACATTGATTTCATTGTACTTCGCCTTACAATTGGTGGAGAAGTGGTTTGGGGAAGGCAGAAAAACCAAAGTCATTGGTTTCAATGGACTTCGCGTTCCTCATTATGAAGTGAAGTACTCCACTTCACATTGTGGAGTACTCCGCGGATTCTGCGTTACTCCGTGAATCACATCGCAGAGGGAATTGGAGCTACTTCGACCACCACAACTTACAGTACTGTAACTCACATGCTGTACAGGAAGGAACGTGAATGCCTATGGCTGTACTTCCCTGATGAGCTGGAGCACAAAACTCCCCAACTTAAAAATGCTTATTAATAAGTACAATGGTGGGGTGGTGAAGCCTGGAGAGATACTACAAAACAGGCTTACAATACATCCAAGTAACTAGTAAAAAAATGAATGTTGTGATTCGTGACGTGATCATGAATTGTGATTTGTGACTGCATTTGTGACCGTGATGATGAAGAACTTGATTTGGTGTCGACGGTGTGAGATAAACAATATGGAACTGTATTGGGAACGCAAATGCCTGCAGCTGTACTTCCCCAATGAGCTGTAGCACAAAACTCCCCGACTTAAAAATGCTCATTAATGAGTACAATGGTGGGGTGGTGAAACTTGGAGAGATACTACAAAACAGGCTTACAATACATCCAAGTAACTAGTAAAAAAATTAATGTGATTCGTGACGTGACCGTGAATCATGATTTGTGACTGCATTTGTGACCGTGATGATGAGCAATGTGATTTGTATCACGAGTGACTCGTGATGATGGTCCTGACTTAAAAACACATTTTAATGATACAATGTTCAGGCAGAATTATGCACCCCACCAGCCCAGTACTCTGAAGGCAAGCCAAAGAAACAACCATGACTTAAGTTACAGATGGAGATTGGGCCCTAAAGAGATGCAAATGCACAGACAGGTTAAGATTGTGATGCACACTGAAGAGATGCAGATGCAAAGGCACAACACCTAACCAGTGCTCACCATCAGAAATTCAAATCTGGAAAAAAATACCTTTGCCAGTTGGGGTGGGCCATGGGGGGGCATTGTACTGCACTGGTACAGTAACAGTCACTAGTACTAGTACCAGTAAAGATACCACAATGAAGTACAAAAATCATACAGCTCCAGTGGATAGCAGGTTCACATTGCTGAAATTATTGTGTGGCACAATAAAAGGTGTCTGATTTGCTGACACACGTCACACACATACTCACGCAGACACTAAGTAATGCGTAGCAAATTGAAAACTTCAGTAATATAACCATGTATTTTAAACAAACTAAAATTGTGCACTGCTGCACCACAACAATCAGCAAAAAAAAAGGCAAGAATTATTGAAAATATTACTGTGTACATTAACAGTTATACAAGAAAAATATCACCAAAACAGAAAGAACTGTCTTTTTCTCCAAGTTATCTACCTACACCACAGATACGCCCCTCCCCAAAGCACACTTCCACTGTCTCTCAGTACACAGACTGAATGTCATACATTAACATAAAAAATCCATACACAAACAATAAATGCTCAATGATATGAGCACAGGAGGGTTTCTACAATCGATGAACTAAAGTTTTAGCAAAAAAATTACTTAAAAAGGCTTTTTTAATAGTTTTTAGGAGGTTTGAATCACAGAGTGCTCTCAGAGCAGACTGTCTCCTACAGCTTCCTACACACACTACCCAGAACTGAGGCTGTGCAGAACAATCTAGAGCCCATGTGACCTGAAATCTCATGAATTACTGCAAAATTCGCCTTTGGAGCTTAAAAACAAGGTGAAGTGATGCGAAGTGTATTGCTTTTAATGTACCAGGCAGAGGGACCAGGCAGAGGTATTTAACGAGTACTTTGCCTCTGTGTTCACTAGGGAGGGGGATGGGATATCTACAAAGCAAGGCACAAAGGGGATAGAAGCGGCAGGGAGTGGGATCAGGGGAGCAACAGAAATGGAGCATAAGGGAGGGAAAGGTACCCCAGGGGTGTCACATCTGGATAAGGATAAAAAGACCAGTAAGGTGGAGGGGACAGATGATGCCATCCCCACCAAAAGGGTGTGGTTAGCCTCAAGGCCCTAAGAAGACAAATCTCCTGGGCGGATGGCATTCATCCGAGAGTACTATGGGGTGTGACGGACATACTGGCTGCACCCTGGCGGAGCTTTCAACAGGTCACTTGAGACAGGGAGGGTACCTAGGGATTGGCGAGAGGCACATGTGGTACCAATCCATAAAGGGGTCGAAGGAAGTACCAGGAAACTATAGACCCATCAGTTTAACCTCGGTGGTGGGAAAATTAATGGAGAGTATACTAAAGGAGCGATTGGGGGTTTACTTGGGGAGGTGGGAGGTCTAGAGATAGCGGCAGCATGGGTTTGTGCCAGGTAGATCATGTCAAACCAACCTTGTGAGTTCTATGAATGGGTAACATCAGAACTGGACAGGGTAAGCCTGTGGATGTATTATTCTTGGACTTCAGCAAGGCGTTTGACTCTGTCCCCACAATGGTCTGGTGGAGAAACTGATGGGGTTAGGAGTAGGCCCTTTGATGGTCAGATGGATTGAAAACTGGATAGCTGGACGCACTCAGAGAGTAGTGGTCTGTGGGAGCTCTCGAACCCTACAGAGGTTGGTAGTGGGGTACCACAGGGCTCGGGTCCTGGGTCCAATCCTGTTTAATGCATACATATCAGACATCAGGGATGGTATAGGTGTGAAATGAGTCTCTTCACGGATGACTCCAAGATGGGAGCAGTAGTTGAGGGAGAAGAGGGGAGGTTGGTCCTGCAAGGGGACCTGTACACCCTGGAAAGCTGGGCTCACACATGGAAATTAAATTTCAATATCACCAAGTGCAAGGTGTTGCATCTTGGTCGGGGAAACCCTAAACAAAGGTACACCCTGGGAGGGGAGGTGCTGGAAGCCTCAACAGGGGTAAAAGACCTAGGGGTCATGGTGGATACATGTATGAATAACTCTGAGCAGTGCAGGAGAGCAGCTAGCAAGGCAAACAGGATGTTGGGATGCATCCGAAGGGGATCACCTCAAGGTGCAAGGAAGTGATTCTGCCGCTGTACAATGGACTGGTTAGACCACACCTTGAGTACTGTGTACAGTACTGGAGACCACACTTGAAGAGGGACATACAGCTCCTGGAGAGGGTACAGAGGAGGGCAACAAAGATGATCACGAGGGCTAGGGATTTGACTTACGAGGACAAACTTGAGGAGCTCTGCCTGTTTTCATTGGAGGAGAGGAGAGACAGGGGGGACATGATTGAGGTCTTCAAGTACCTCAAGGGAATAAATAGGGTAAACATGGAGGGGATCTTTAGACTAAAGCAGGGAGGCATCACCAGAGGGCATGGTTTGAAGTTGGAAGGTGGAAGGGTGAGGGGGAAAAGAGGAGGAGGTTTTTCACTGAGAGGGTGGTGGACCCTTGGAATGCTCTGCCTGGTGAGCTGGTTCAGAGATCCACAGTGGAGGGCTTTAAGAGAGGGTGGGACAGACACAGAAAGTTGATGTATCAGATGATGGCCTGTCCCGGGGGGGTGGGGATGGATGATAGGGGTTTCTGGAGCACAAGGGATGGGAGGGTCTCTGCACCCAACTAAGGATCTAGGTTCGAGCAGACTTGATAGACCATAAGGCCTAATCTGCTGGCAAATAGTATGTTAGTATGTTAGTACTTCGCCTTAAGAATTGGTGGAGTAGTGGTTTGGAAAGGCAGATTAACGTGAAGTCATTGTCTTCAATGGACTTCGCGTTACCCGTTATAACACGAAGTATTCCGCTTCACATTGGGGAGCACTCTGCGAATCCACTTTCACTTTGCAATTCACTTCATGGAGTGAATTGGGGCCACTTCGCCCATCTCTATTCTCAACCCCTAACTCAAAAATCAGGAATAAAATCAGAGACACATGACCAAAATCAGAGACACATGACCAAAATCAGGGACACGTGACCAAAATCAGGGACACAGGACCAAAATCAGGGACACAGGACCAAAATCACATCTTAAAAAAAGAGTAATATCACTCCATGAATCTGGTACAGTAGGTGGTTTAGTGACAGAAGCATTTTCTGATGTAGAATAAGACTATAAAACTATTGTCTGGTAGGATTTTATGATTCAGATCTTTACTGTTTAGTGGCAAAAATATTAAATTTAGGAGGGACAGAGAAAATTTGTAATGCAAAGTCAGGGATGACTAAGGGGTATAGGGCCCATACTTGAATTTCAGCAGCAAACAGACACAAGAGGAAATGACAGCAGAGGTTTCTGCAACTGAATTATTTAAAAAAGCAAAAAAAAATAAAGTGTAAAAAAGAGCCATGTCAATAATCCATACTGATGACAAACTGCTCACTGATATTTCACAAGAAAATATCACTGAAAATGTTTCCATGATGGGAACCCACCATCATTAGCTCATCATTCCTAGAAATATCGTGCAGAATGTCTCTCAGAAGTTGTAGTAACAGAACCAGAAGAAACTGTATTATAAGATCTAACGTTTAGTTACTGTAGCTGACTCCTCATGCAGAGAAACTGCTAAATTTAATAATATATTAATATGTTCTCCATCACTACTTGTTGCTGTGTAAGAGTGGTTTTACTTGTGTTCAGCTTGGGCCTGAACAGCTCAGCTTCGCTTTGCTGTTCTCACGCCAGTCGAACGCATGTGAAACTACTCGTATACAACAACGAGTGACTCTGGGGGACATATTAACATATAATATACCCACTAACTAATGCCAAATGTTGAGAACTTGCAAAACCAACAAGTAAAAATAACAATAAAGAGATGACCAAACAGAAGGGTGAAACTGTATTTTGAGGTGACTGCACTCTTCAGCTGAGAAACAAATCTGACATTAGGATGCTGGGGGGATGAGGCACCAAGCCTCACCTGCCACCATACTGGTGACCCTGGGTCAGGAGCAATCTTGGGACATTGGCTGGGGAGAGGAGGATTGAGCATCCAAAGGACAGCTCTCCTTCTCTGGGGAAGGAGGACACTGGCCCTGGCATTCGGCTGACCACCAGTGGTGGCTGGGGGTACAGACATCTGGGACTGCAATGTGGGGAACAGAGGAGTGGAAGCCATTGACGTCCTATGCATGGGAGTGTGCATAGGCAACTCTGCACGGCATTGCATGTCCACTCCTCTGAGGAGAGGAAGAAAGGAGGAAAATGGACAGCGGTGGGGCAGGATGAAACTGATTCCTCACAGGCTCCGCACCAAGGCTACAGGGCCCTCTCCTGAGAACTAGATCCAGTCTGGCAGGCAGGAGCACTGGCCCCCATCATGGGGAACAAGCCATAGGAGAAGACTGGGATGGAGGGAAGTCCCTGGAACGCTGGGTGATGGGGCTGGGGGGGTCAGTGGAAGGAGCAAGCCCACCCCAGCAGGGAAGAAACAGAATTTAAAAAAAAGGATGATGGGGGGGGGCAGAAACCACAGAGCAGATTATGATCTTCATTCTAATTCTAAAGATCCATAATTAACATAAGTTTTATCTCTAGGGCATCTCTGTCCTACAGAATGAAATACACATTGTGCATATACAGTATACCAATGGATTCCTGCTGTTAGAATTTATTTTTTCCTTTTGTACTAAAGATCCCTTACATCCCTTATAAAATGCATGGCAGATTTGTACTTTGAAAGTTACCAGAAGAAGTCGTAGAATGCCTCAGAGGGCATAAAAATCTCTAAAGCTTTTGCGGCCTATTCCCTCCCCCCAAGACACCCAGATGATTGGTTAAGGATTCAGGAATGTGCTTGGGCTCCTGTTCTATTCAAATGCCTCTGCCAACCATGCTGCCCCTCCTCCACTCAATTAACTGATCTGGTTAGGGGAAAGTGGCAGACAGGGTATCCTTGTACCCTGCAAGGCATCATTTTAAGGTATGAAGGTTTTTCTGTGGCTGGGTGGGTGATGGGAGATGGGCAGCAACTTGGAGCTCTCTTCTGACTGATTAAAAGCATGGCATGGGGGCTAGTGGCTTTGGTGCAATTTGCACTAGGGATGCTCAGAACCGGTTGGTTCTGATCCATTTGGACTGTTTAGGAATTAAGAAATTTCTCATTCTGGATGAGATTCCTATCCAGTTCCGAAAAGGACCTCAAATTTGGAATTGGATTTGGAATCCTAGTTCATAAGTTCATATGTAAAATCATGTTTTAGACTTAAATTTCAGCATTAGGATTCTCTGGCTACAACTCAAAAATCCTAATTCTGAAAATTGGGTCGGAATCCAACAAATCGGATTCTGTGACTCAGAACTCAAGCAACCCTAATTTAAACCAAGATATCCTGATTCACACATCCGTTCTCCAGTCACTGTATACAATGTGTAGGCAACCATGCAAAGCAAGGCTTTGGTTCATCGAGGGGTGAGATGACATCATAGACCTTGAGAGTGAAGCTCGAGAGGTCTCTATGATGTCATCTCAGCCAGAGATGGAAACACCAGCTTTGTTGTGTATGGGAGCCCATACATTATTTTGTATGGTATATTTGTGTTTTAATTCATTTATTTTCTTTCTAACAGTGTCTTGAACTGTGGACAAATACACAGGAAACCGCGAACGCATGCAATGTTGAAGGTGCTTTTTCTCAAATTTCTGTTAGAGAATTATAATAACTGGTGAACAATTTTTTCAGTAGGCTCAACCAGTTGATAGTTGTCATAACAACCCACAGGTTATTACAGCGAACACGCGCCAAGTCACTCAAAATCTCCCGCTACCTCATTGGCTGTTATTCTTAATGTGGGTAGACTGAACAGTTTTACAAACTTGGCAGCTCCGTTTCTCTCTTAGCAAGGAGCCACCACTAAAACACTTCACCTAGCTCCATTGTCTTAAAAACACTTTTTAAGTATACTGTGTAAATATAACTCATCCTCATTTTTTTTTTAATAAAAACCTTACATCTGGTTGATCCTGCTGTTCCTCGGCTCGGTCACATAGAGGGAGCATGAATGGGACCAAGGCTCATTTCACATAGCGCTACTGAAGCACGACTGCCTCTACATGCAGCAAGTAAAAAAAAATCAGTAACCCCCCCCAAAAAAAGCCTGAACTGCAGAGAGAGGGACTGAGAGGGAGACAAAGAAAATGACTGAGTGAGTGAGTGAGTGAGTGAGTGAGTGTCTCTGTGTGTGTTGAATTTGATGCACTCCTTCAGTGTGGGATGCTTTGATAAACCCCTCGGCCTTCACCCTTTGGGTTTATGTAGCATCCCACACCTCAGGTATGCACTACATTCTCATATCACACACTTCCCCATCTTTTATTCTCTATATCTCACAATATGGTCCCTTTTTCATGCTTGGGTCACAGTGTCTTGAAAAGCTTATTAAAATTAATCGACTGTGGCTATGAAAAATGTACCCTCATGTCACACTTTGGTAACTCTTTTTCACAGATATACCTACATACATACAGCAGTGCCAGCCATGATGCAACACAATACTTTGCAGTAAATCACATCACAAAATATTGTATGACAAAAGGGCTTAATTGCCACTATAAAATGGGTGCTGAAAATCCTGTATTCTGATTTGTCAAAACAGGTCACCTGACCATGGATTAATCCCATGTAAACCCACAGTTGCTTTGCCCCAATGCAAAATCCTGAGTGACAGCAATGTAAAGTGACATTTTCAGATCACTCCACCACAGAAACATGTAAAGAAAACTACAACTAAGGCATCCTCATTAGGACAAATCCTCCTAGTGAAGAACTACAACTTCGGCATCCTCAATAAGATAAACCCATTAGGCAGAAGAACTATTTTATTACACATGGATGTAAACAGTGTTTTTTTTAGATATTTATTTAGGTAAACCTCTAAACTAAAGTTGGTCATTTTATAATGGGATTAACCCACTCCAGAGCATAGGTTTACTGAGCATTAATCCACACCTGGGTGGTTGAAGTCACTCAGCCTGCGGCCTTGTGCCTCACAACCCCACCCAGGCATAGACTAATGCTCAGTAAACCCATGCTCTGTCATGAGTTAATCCCTCCTTGAATTACATTGTTCCTACAGCATACTGCAGAACTCTGCTGTTATGCTGTAGTAATACTGCAGGGTACTGCATAGCATGCTGGTTGGCTCCACTGCATATATGCGTTAGTGAAAATTACAGCTTCTCTTCAGAAAGGGTTCAGAGATTTTTAAATCAGTGGATACGCTGGGTTACATACAAATACAAATCAGCAAACAGACAAAGGCCTAGCCATCTATCAAGTCTGCTCCAGTGTGCAGATCCCTTAGTATCTACTCAGGGATCTGGCCTCTCCCCATTAACCCCCCCCCCATCTCACTAATGTCACCCTCCTCTACATATAATTTTCCCTTTTACTCTGTTCCAACCTCTTTTGAAGTTGTCCACTGTCTTCAGGAAGATCACCTCCTCTGGTAGCTCATTCCACTTAGCCATCACCCTCACACATTCAGTCACTTCACTACCAGTCTAGCATTGCTTGTAAAGCGCTTTGGATGTATGAAAAGCGCTATATAAATAAAGATTATTCTTCTTCTTCTTCTTCTTCTCCATGAAAAGTGCATCCTCATCTCTCTCCTGAATCTTCTCCCAACCAGCGTGAGGCAATGTCCCCTGGTGGTCTTGTTCCCATTAAGGCTAATGAGGCTCTCAATGCTCATCCTGTTGATACCCTTAAGGCACTTAAAAGTATCACTCATGTCCTCCTTCTGTCCTCCAGGGGAGTATATGTGAGCTCTCCAAGTCTGTCCTCATATGTTCTACCCTGCAGTTCTTGGATCATTTTGGTTGCCCTTCTCTGGACCGTTTCTAGTAAGTTGATGTCCTTTTTAGATAAGAGCCCCAATACTGCACACTGTACTCCAGGGGAGGCCCCACTAGTGATCTGTACAGTGGAAGAACGACCTCCACCTTCCTGCTAGTTATCTCCCTGGCTATGCAGCCAAGCATTTAATTTGCTTTGGCTGCTGCCCTCTTGCAGTGTGTCAAGTGTTTTATGTCACTTATAATGATTACCCCAAAGTCCTTCTCCTCCCTTGACCTGATTACCTGCACACCACCCAACCAATATTTGGTCTCTCTAGGTTCTTCACCCCTAAGTGCGTCACCATACACTTTTTATCATTGAATCCCAGTTGCTAAATACCAGACCACTTCTCTAGCTTTGCCAGGTCTTTCCTTAGGTCCTGTCTCCCTTCCACCGTACCCACTCTCCCACAGAGTTTTGTGACATCTGCAGACAGGCAGCTTTTATGTATATTATAGGAGTACAGGATGATCTGGTTTCATAGTTCTTTTCTGTCAAATGTTTATGGCTCAACCAATCGGTGCACATTGATGCCATCATCAGAAAATTATGCTCCTAATTCTGTGCCCTCCACAGGAATAAATCCTGCCTTCCACCCCAAGTCTGCAATGAGATTCATCTCAAAATGATACTCCGGTGTTTGACAGCATGGATGTGGTCTCCACTGGTGCTCCAAAATCCACATTAGGCAGACTGGACCCAGTCGTCCATTCCTTAAGCCGTATTGCTACTAGTCCCCACCCCTTACTCATCAGCGCACCCTTCCTGTACTATCCTCCTCTCTCCCCTCACCTTATCTTTGCAGGGCCTATCCCATACTGCTTCCTTTCTCTCCAATTTCTGGTTTATGTCCCTCCCTTCCTACATTTCTGACCTGGTCTCTCCCTCAGCTCCCTCTACATATTCCCTTTGCTCTTCTAAGTCTCTCTTCTTCATTATTCCCCGTCGCTCCACATCCACTGGTCAGACTTCCCTCTCAACCAGGCTGCCTTCAATCTCGAACCCTCTCCCTGGGATGGCCGGGAGCAGGAAGAAGTGTGCCCAGGTGGTTATGAAACTTGGTGTTCAGGAAGGGGCTGCCATCTGCAACAAGGTATGTCAAACAGTTAAACCAGGACATCTGAGCACTCCATAAAGGGTAGCACTAAGCCACAAACAGCAAAGACATAACACATAGTGTCAAACGTTTTATTTGCTGAAATACATAAATAAACTAACAGGAAGCTTTTGCCACTTTCAATCAAAGCCCTGGCGCTTCAACCATAGCCTTCGTCGGGGGCACTTGTTATTTTATTTATGTATTTTGGCAAATAAAACTTTTTACATTATTTGTTATGTCTTTGACATTTATTGCTTAGTGCTGTCCTTTACGGAGTGTTCCCTTAGCTGGCACCTGGTCTAGCCTTTTTTCCTCTTCTAGTGACAGCCATTATATCAGTGTCATTGCATATGTGAGTTGTTCCCCTTTCATTGTTGTCATTTGGTAGCTTTGCTCTACCACATTGTGACTGTACATCCCCATCTTTGTTTTGCAGTTTCAACTGCTTGAACTGTTTGCTCCTATTTCCTCTCCCCGGGTCATCTCTGGAAATGAGCCCCACTACAGCGTACCTTTCCTGGTTACCAACTCTTTTCAAATAAAAAGAAATAAATACACTATGGGTGGGCCCCCCCTCTCACTGCCTTCCCGTAAACCTGTCCTTCTCTCAGGGGGTTCTGGTCCACATAGCTGCTCCTGTCAGATTACTGTAAGGTACAACATGACAGTATAACTAACTTTGCATTGGCTATAATAACCACAGTTTGAACACATTTTTAAAAAATCACATTATGGATGATGAGTACAGTTTCACCCATATAAGTGATGTTTATTATGAATGAGACTGATAAGTATTATTTCTCAAAAAGAAGAAAATGACAGTTGGAGGCTAACACTTGTTACTAGAGATCATTTCCTACATATAGTACTTTTTATAAGGAAGTGAGATGCTGTATTATTTTTCTTTTTATAATATTTATGTATGTATTATGGAAATGTATTCACTGAAGCTGTATAATAAAAATTTACATTTTAATAAAAAAAATAACATCCTACTGATAGAAGGGTCCCTGTGCCCGAGAGTCACTGCACTGCCACAAGGGAGACCTCGGTATTACACCGGCCTTAGATCTCTCGTTCCTGGTCCCAAGAAAACACAGGCAGATCATGGGTGCAAGGCACATGCTCCCTTGGGGAAGGAAGGTTGTGTGTGTCTGCTGTTTTCAGTTTTACTGGTTTTAATTTTACTTTATATACTTCTTATTTACTATGTAGTGTTTTGCATATGAAAGATACCATATAATATAATATATAAATTGTATTGTGAAATTCTACAGATGCTAGCAAATGGAAAGTGGTCTGGATTTTCCAAGATTTGCCTCACAGTTTTCATGCACTTGCGCTACGTGTGACATGACTGTCAGACCACAGAAACCGCAGTCTAATTTCATATTGCAACTTGCAAGTGCCACGAAGTGTGCTCCATTTATTGAAATATGCATCAAAATAATACTGTTAACTGTAATAGCGTTGGTAGCAATAGCTTTTGTATGTATGTAGCACTGTCTGGTACTGCTGGCCTTTTTACCGATGTAAAAGTCAGTTAGTAGTCCAAGTCCAGTGCTGGCTCAGGCTGGTCTGGTATGGGGACTGGCAATGCAGAATGGTATAGTCCAACTAGGACTATGCTCTGTCTCACTGAGTTTTAGATAGCTAAAAAAATAACTGCATACTGTTTGTATGCATTCTTATAGCATTTGTTTTCATTTTTTATGACTGTAATTGTCCAAATACATTTTACCCAAGTCTGAACGGCCTGTGCTGATTACTGACACCCAATGTACACATACTCTAGCCATACAATTTCAAACATTCTAACCAGGATCTATGTGATAATGGCACATCAGCGAAAAAATATTTTGGTGATGTACTCCCTGGCGCACAGCAAAATGGCACCGGGGAGTTGGGATTTTCCACTTTATGCAGGGGTTGCACCCCCCTACTTAGGGATTTTCAATTCCAGGGGGTTGCATGTCGGGTGGTGCAAATGTGGAAAAAATGAAAATTCAGGCTGGGTGCAACAAAAAGTACGTGCGCCCGGACCCGAACCCAGCACTATTCCCGCCGCAGCCCTGAACCCACCCACCACACTATAGAAGCAGCTCGGCAGCTCACTGTGGCATCACCCCCTACAACCCATCCGTCCCCTTCCACCCCACGCTCAGCATCTTTGCTCCCCCCTTCTTGCGTGCGTAGTCATGTAGCAACAGGATGCTGCTATTTCACATGATACCCCATTTGGTCACCCACTTTCCCCAGTCACCCCGATGAAAGGTGCCATGATTGAGTCACCCTTTCGGTAGGTGCCCAATCGCAGTCACCAAAGTCACGGGATACCTTCTAACCTTCACTTCCCACCCCAAGAATGGGCATTTAGAGTAGCTGGAAACCCCTTCAAATGCATTTTTAGGCATTAAACACCTTTCAGCTTTTGGCAACCCCCGACCTACTGGTGAAGTCACAGGGGCCCAATCATTGGACATTACCCATGGCCCCAGAAGTTATTTATCAGGCCCTGCTAAGAAGTCTTCTGAACAAATATCAGTCCTGCATGATCTTATTTTTTTGTATCATCTCATGTTAGACATCAAAGAAACTGGAATATTCATTTGAGCAAGAAATACATTCGTACTCCTTGTAAATAAGTACTTCACACAGTCAGGAATGTCCTTTGTTTTTAAAAGTTCAAAATATCAGTTAAAAACATCTTCTTGTAGTCTGTTAACAAATGACCTTCAACACACAATTGGAATTCCATTTTGTTGTGAGATATTTCCATCACAATTTCCAAAGTCTATGTGAGGGCATACAGTGTTACCTTATGAAACGACTGATATGAACTGGTGTGAAGGACTCAGATATTTTGTTCTATACAGTGCATACTGTTTATAAACCCTGTGTACACAGTCGGTTACCCTATGTACTGCCCCTAATGTCTTTGATTGTTTCTGAGCAAGGTTTTTTGGACAAGTGCACCCACTCAGTATTCAAATAAATCAATTAATCATAGAGACAGTGCCACAGAGCAGGGATGGGAGACAGAAGCTTCTCAAGAACAACAAAGTAACTGTCTGTCTATGCCACCCCTTACAAGAAACCAAAAACAGCAGTGCTATCTACTGGCCCCCGAGTTTGGGGACGGACTCGGGAACTGGAGGGCCGGCCAAGAGAGAAGGATTGAACGTCCTGGGGATGGCTTTCCTTCTCCAGGGGGGAGGGGGAAAGAGTGTCCAGCATTCTACAGATCCCTGGAGGAGGCTGGGGGTTCCACTGTGGCTGGTGCCATCAGTCACGGGGTGCGGGGTAGACGTACCACATCACTGCTCGTCCTGCCCCCCCCCGGGGGAGCAGCATGTTAAAAAATGGTTGGAGATCCCGCCATGATGCCCACCCTGGCTCCCGCTATCCCTGCCATGCCTCCTGGTCCCGGCCAAGACAGTGTTCTGCCTGTTGGCTCACCCCCATGGCCCCACCCAAGGGGCAAGCCCAGAGAGCCCTGCCAGTGGCATGTGATGCTGCCGGTAATCTGGACGCGTTTCCGTGGGGGTCATCTTGGCAGCCCATGCTGTCCAGGCAAGTCAGGAAGGTTGGTGGCCATGGAGGTCATGGTGAGAGGTGAGATATAGGTGGATCAGGTGGATGTTAAGGGGGTAGCGAGCTGCAAAACAACAAAACACAAAAATAGTGGTGCTGAGGTTGGAACCTTTTCATCATTTTCATTCATGATGTGGTTGTTTTTTCTCTCTCTACCAACCTGGCAGAATCATAGTCAGGATTTGCTGTATCTTTGTTGTGATGACTGACACACCATGGGTGGACTGTCCCACTCTGATAGTGATATGCATGCAATGGTTATTACCTCACAGCACTTACACTTCGAATGAACTGTGTCTCTTTCACAGCGATATGCATGCAATGGTTATCACCTCATGGGTGTGAAACAGCACTTACACTTTGAAAGCTGCAAAATAAAAAACAAATGAAATCGATCAAATGAGAGAGCTCCCTTTATTACTGGCCCTCTATCAGATGAAGCCATCTGCAACTTTCTCAGAAGCAGTCTGCTGAGAGGAAGTGGAGAGTTAAAGGCTGTTAGCATCTCAAACTGCCATTCTGCTGACGCTTGGACTAAAAGTGTGAATTCTCTCACTTAGCAAATGTTATAAAAAGTGTTCCGATTCATAAAAGAAAACCAGCATGTATGAATTAAATAATTTTTTTTAATCTTAGTTCACTCTTATTAAAGATGGTAATTAGCTATATAACAGATATCATTGGTGACTCTTAATAAAGAACTCAAAGTTGTCCAATAAATCTTTCTTTCTTTATTTTTTTGCTTGAGTTTATTAATTTATTTACCCAAGATAGCACAGCTGAGATGCAACATTTTTCTTCCACCGGGGTGCTGTCTTTAACCAGATTGGACACCTTTTTCAATGCTTTCTGTCGTTTCGCTCTGGATGCCCCTCCCTTCACCCACCACTGCGATCTATATTGTTCTCTAGCTCTTCCTTCCCTGGAAAACCACTGTCTAGCCCACTGCATTGAATTCGTCTCTAAATTCTGGTTTGATACTCTTTCTCCCTACCTCACCTTCTCACTGTCCTCCCACCACTCTGCCCATCTCTCCCTCAGATCCAGCAACACCCACACCCTAGCCATTCCACGGTGTTCCACCTCTATAGGCCAATCATCGTTCTCCTATAGGTTCCCAAAACTCTGGAACTCAGTGCCTCATCAAATCAGGCACTCTTCCTCCCCGCGGTCCATCTCTTCATCCCTCTTCAACTTCTTCTCCCCTACCTGCAACTGCTCCTAAATCCACCTCTGCCTTCTCCCTCCCTCTCCACTTACCTGCCTAGCACTTAATGTGAGACAGAACCAAAATGCACTTCAGTGTCTGCATTGTATCTAATTGGTTTGCATTGTCTATATGCTACCTTTTGCCTGTAGCCGTTGGGTCACCTAAACCCTATGCTTATTTCTTGATGCAAACTGTTTTCTATACTTGTTCTGATGCTTTCCTGTTTTACTACCTCATGTAAATGTGTTTTATTACCTTGTAAATGTGTTGTTTTCATGTTTTATTACCTCATGCAAATGTGTTTTTTTTTTCATTTATTGTACTCCCATGTTCCCCCTTCCCCCAGGACACTCCGTGAGATGAGCAATTTTATATTGTTCAGTGTGCCTTTCCTGGTGAAACTTTTCAATAAATAAATAAATACATTTCCACAGCTGAGGGGACTGGAACACTGGGAGGTTAAGTTACTTGCCCAAGGTTACTCAGTGAGTACTTGACTTTAGCAGGGATTGAGCTTGCGATATTCTGTTTCCTGAGCCAGTGCTCTAACCACTAAACTACACTGCCTCCACTAATCTTGTGGTATTATTCATTTTAATGAATTAATTTAATTTTCAGAAACCGACGCATTTCATACTGTGCTAAATATGTATCTAATCAATGGCTTGGCACCATCCCTTCCTACTTCTCCTCCATGCTCTCGGCTGCCCCTCCCCCGCCCATTATCTTAGATCCTGCGACTACCGCCAATTATCAATCCCTAGGCAGAAGACTACTTCCAGGCAAGCCGCCCTCTCACACTAGTTACCCAAGCTATGGAATGATCTCCCACCTCAAATTCAGCATTCCTCCTCTGCCCACTCTCTTTCTACTGCCCTAGCTAACTTCCTCACCACTAATTGCTCCTGTACCTGACTCGGCCATTCGTCAATTGCTCCCCTTCCCACTGCCCGACCAGCGGCCTTAGCTTTGCTATAAATGCTGACATATAGCCCCAACCTATGCACTTTTGTTCTTTGCCTTTTTGTCCTGCACCATCATGTGTTCCATGTCTCCTGTTGCTTATACCTGCATATTACTGTGTGCTAAATTTTCCCTTGTATTGCTGCTATATGTCAAGTAATTGTTATATGCTCCATTCAATGTCCAATGTACTCCATGTCTTGTTGCTTGTTGTTTAATGCAATTGTATCCATATGCTGCTACTTGCCTCTGTTATTTGCTCAGTTGATAACCTGCGTATTATCCAACCCCTTGTACCCCCTCTCCCCAGGTTGCACCGGGAGACGAGCATCTTGTTGCTCAGTGTGTCTTTCCTGGTGAAACTAGTTCAGTAAATAAATAAATAAATAATGCCAGTGCAGTTTCCTCCCTCCTTTCTTTCTTTCTTTCTTTCTTTCTTTCTTTCTTTCTTTCTTTCTTATATTCCTTCATTCCTCCCTTCCATCCTTTTTACAATGAAGATACACAGAAACATAGAAGCTGTCAGCAGATAAGGACTACTGGTCTATCTAGTCCGCCCTGCTAATCCCATCTATAGCCCCTCCATAGCCCCCCGTATGTTCTCATATTCTCCCCATATTTGCCTTGGTGCTAGGATTCTGTTATACTTATGCCATGTGTTCTTGAAGCCTGTGATCATTTTAGCTTCACCCGCCTCTGCCGGGAGTTCGTTCCAAGCTCCCACCACCCTTTTCGTAAAGACAAACTTCCTGACATTTCCCCTCATTCTCCCCCCCCCCTCCTTTTTTTGTGTGGCCTCTAGTTCTTGTGCTACTCTTTCTCTGGAAAATACTGCCTTCCTGTACCTTGTTCACATCCGTGAGATATTTAAAAGCCTCTATCATGTCTCCCCTCTCCCTCCTGTCTTCCAGAGAGTACTTGTTCAATTCCTTGAGTCTATTCTCATAGGGCTTCAGTTGCAGGCCCTGCACCATCTTGGTAGCCCTCCTTTGAACCCTTTCAACCTTGTTTATGTCCTGTTGGAGGTAGAACCTCCAGAACTATACACAGTACTCAAGGTGAGCTCACACCAATGACCTGTACAGGGGTATTATAACTTCCCTCCTCCTGTTGGTGATTGCTCTGCCTATGCACCCCAGCATCCTGCTATCTTTCCCCACTGCCTTGTCACATTGCTTAGCTACCTTCAGGTCATCAGAAATAACTACCCCCAGGCCCCGTTACTGTCTTGCAACTGTCAGTTCTCCCCCCCCCCATGGTACTTTGCTGTGAGGTTCCTGTGACCCAGGTGCATGATCTTATACTTCTTTGCATTAAAGCCCAGCTGCCAGACCCTTGACCACTCTTCCAGTTTTCTAAGATCCTCCCTCATTTGCTCCACCCCACAGAGTGTCTGCCCTGCTGCAAATTTTGGTATCATCTGCAAACAGACACACCTTTCCTCCCAGCCCATTGGCGATATCACTGATAAATACATTGAAGAGTACTGGACCCAGCACTGACCCCTGCGGTACCCTACTAGACACTATGCCTTCCTCTGAGTGCACACCATTTACCACCACCCTGTGGGAGACAGAGTTGAATGCTCTGCTGAAGACCAGATAGGCCACATCCACTGCCCCCTATCCACTTCCCAGGTCACTCAAAAAACTTGATCAGATTAGTCTGGCAGGATCTCCCCCCCTGTGAACTCATGCTGCCTTGGATCCTGCATCCCACTGGCCTTCAGCTACTCCACCAACCACTACTTCAGCAGTGTCTCCATAACCTTTCCCACTACTGAAGTCAGGCTGACTGCTCTGTAATTCCCTGCCTCCTCTCTGCTCGCCCTTTTGTGCAATTAGACAACATCAGTCCTCCTCCAGTCTCCCAGAACCACCCCTGTTTCTACAGACAGGTTAAAAAGGGCCATCAGAGTGGCAGCCAGCTCCTCTCTGAATTCCGCCAGCACTCTGGGGTGTGCTCTATCAGGGCCCATTGCTTTATCCACTTTTAAACATAATAGTTCCCCTAGGACCCTATCTACTGTGAAGGGGCTTGTGTCCATCTCCAATACCCCTTTGCCTTTATTTTCTATCGCTGGTCTGTTACCTGATCCTTCCACCGTAAATACTGAGCAGAAGTATCTATTTAGCATGTCAGCTTTTTGATTATCTCCTTCCACACAGACCCCCCCTTCCCCCCTTCAGCTTAATTATCAAACCTTTTGCCTTTCTCTTGTCTCCTATGTATCTGAAGAATGGCTTGCCCCCCTTCTCCTGTGATTTTACCATCTTTTCTTCTGTTTGTGCTTTAGACTTCCTGACTGCCCTCCCTTCCTCCTTTTGGTTTTCCTGATAGATCTCGCTATCTTCCTCCTTCTGAGTTCTTTTTATTTCAAAAAGGCCTGTGCTTTTGCTCTTACCTTATCTGCTACCTCCCTTAAGAACCAAAGAGGTCTCCTTTTCTTTTTACCCTTGCTAACCTGGCAGATTCAGGGACTTGTAGCCCTATTGATACCTTCCTTAATTTTAGCCCACAGCTTCTCCATTCCCTCAATGTCTCCAATTCTGACCAGGGTGTCCCTGAGAGATTTCCTCATTTCCCTAAAGTTGGCCCTCCTGATGTCTAGAACCCTAGTTCTGGTGTTGTTTACCTCTACCTTAGTCCTTATGGTGAACTGTACTGTACAGTGATCGCTGGTTCCCAAGTGGTTACCCACCATGACATCAGCAATGCTATTCTCATTTTTTAATACCAGGTCCGGCACTGCCCCACCATGAGTGGGTTCATCTACTAGTTGCCTGAAAGAGGCACCTAACAGAGAGTTGAGTATGCCCTTGCTCCTGGTAGTTGCCGCAGTATGCATGCTCCAATTAATGTCTGGTAGACTGAAGTCTCCAGCTAGTAGTACCGCCCCCTTTTGTGCCATATTCTGAATTTCTTCTATTAACACCTCATCCACTTCCTCCCTCTGAACTCCGTACACTGACAAGTGTAACCCCCCTACAAACTGGGGTTTACTATAATGTCTTCCTGGGCTCCTTAATGTACCCTGTCAGGCTGGTGTCCTGTCTTAAATAGTGTTATCTATTTGTGTGAGAGTACCCCAGTGATCCTCCACACCTGTCTCTTTAAGAGTCTAGCTAATCTGTATTTAGAAATTAGTCTGGGCTGGGTCTGAATGATTTAAGGCTTGTGACAGGCCAGACAGTGGTTATTTTGCTCCATTCTGTAGTTGCTTCTTGCACAGAGGGAGTTCTCGTTTATTCGCTGTTATAGTAAAGACAGAGACATTTGTCTAACCTGCTTCTATTGCAGCTCGAACATTTGGATGGGAGCCACCATGTTAGGTTCTGGACTTCCAGTATCTGGACCAATTGAACCACTGAGGACATAAACTGGAGACTGCCCCAGAGGTCTTGTGGGAAGGAGATTCTGTAGTTTTTGTAGTTTAAGTATTGGCACCCAAATGGACCTGGAGGGGGAGCCCTTACTGTGACTGACAGTTCCTTCAGCCAACTGAACCTTTTGGATTACAAGGGAAATCCTCAGAACTGCCTGAAGCAGTGGATCAGTTAAAGTTGGAGGCTGAAGAGTGAACAGCTTGAGCTTTTGAGCAGCTGCTCCCTGAGCGAGCATAGGAGAATTGGTGGGAAGAGGCTCTGCTGGCCTTCCTGTCATGTTCTTCAGTACTTCAAACCTGCCTATTGCAGAAGTTGGACCTGTCCAATTTCCAGCCTTGGAACTGCAGCAGAAGAAAGAAGAAGTGTCATTGTGACTTATGATTTGGACCAAAGACTTGCTCCAGAAGTGATCAGCCCAGCTTGTGAGAGAGTTACCCTCGGATTGGAAGGTTTGCGCTGTTAAACTGTCAATTTGCAACCGGGCAATATCCAAACTGTTGTTTAAAGAAGATAGTGCTATAAATGTCCTGAATGTGTTTCGTGGCTCGCGATTTGGTTACCCACGGTCAAATCTGTTACACCAGCTGGAGGCTTTACCAGCAGAAGATCGCCAACTTTTGCAGAACTGTTCATCCTGCCCGGGCCCTGCCATCTCAGCCTAGGCCACTACTCATGCATCAGAGACCTTCTTGGTGAAAGCCTGTCCTGGGGATTTGGCCCCCTGGCCAACACCATCAGGCAGGTAGTGACCACTTGGAGGTGAGCCATTCCAGCCCTGCTTCCCCTGGCATTCCTGATCATCACCATACCGTCTAAATCTCGCCTGTCCTGCATCCAGGTTATAGTAGTGTGAGTACAAATCAGGGTAGCTCCCTGCAACAAAAGCAAAAATCATTGTGGTACCAACTAATTGTTTCTTTTACTGGGTTCTTGCAATGGACAGAACCATCTGGCTTGGATTACAAATTATTGGGCTGTGTGCATACTTAACTGCTTTTCTTTCTTTAAGGGCCCCAACAACAGCTGCAATGCCAGCCACCTTTGGCAACACTTCAGGCTAGTCTGCATGACATACTGGGTACCCAGGGTTGTTGAACTGTATAATTGGGACTTAAAGTGCATGCCAGACAATCCTGACTTGAATCAGATTGCAAATCATTCAGCTAGATTCATGCCCTTCCCTCCCTCTAGTGTGCATATTATTAGTTGGGTTACATTGTTAATGCTGCATTGTTGCTTTGCTGATCTTATTTTCCAGGGGGTTTCAAGGACAGTTGCAGCCAATCCAGCCCTGGTAGTAAGTGAAAAGGGTGTGAGCACATTACTACTACTACCTATTGCTTGTGAATGTGTAATCATGTTATTACTTAGGCCACTAGAAGGGTTGATGGGTGGTTATAGCATCTCAGAGGGCTATACCAGAGCAGTCAAGCTACCCCAATTCCATTCCTCTGAGTGGAGGCACCCGATTACAGAACTCAGGCCCTTCAACCTGTATGAAGCCATACAGGCAGGGATAGTAGCCCTTGGAGTAGCGCCACCTAGGGTTACACAAGAATGACTTATTTCCAGGTGTGTCCTGTGCTGGGTGGGTGAGATACAATATATAGTAGAGAACAAAGAAGATACTTCATTACACTTGGAAACCATTAAAAACATTATGTAGTGGCACAGAAATGGAGTAGACTATCAAAAGCTTTACAAAAATACAAAAGCATGAAACCAATTTCTACAGCCCAAAATGCAAAAGAGCAATACAAAGTGAAGTGTGACGTGGAAGCAATCCAGATGAGAGAACATAACCTAGGAAGGTCAACGATGCAAACCAAAATGGAGGGAGGGCAGAGACAGGAGGTGTAGCAGGAGAAAACTGTGTGTTATTTATTTATGTATCTATTTATTTACTTATTTATTCATTTATTTGAAACGTGGTGACTGGGAAAGGCACACTGAGCCGAGGATTGTTTCCAGGTGTGACCCGCGGGAGGGGAACAGAGGGTAATAAATACATAACACAGACACCGTTCACAGTTACAGTAAGGTGCAAAATCAAGGACACAATGACCAAAGAAAGTGCACAATGAGCAAACAAGGCAGAAGCAACAAGTTGAGCATTTCAAGCAGATGAGTGGGGAACTAGTAAGGGCTGGGAAAACAGGAGTAAAGGGAGGGAGAAATCTCAGCTGATACGTGAGCGAGTCAGGGGAGACAGTGAAGCAGAGAGGAAGAGGGGAGCTGGTTCCAAAGGGAGAGGAAGTGATAGGCAAAGACTGATATGCCAGCAGAGCTTCAAGGACGTGGTACAGCAATGATACGAGTGTCACCAGAGAGGAGGCAGCAGGAGGCAGAGGAGATGAGGAAGAAGAGTGATGAGAGGTAAGAGGGAAGGGAGTCAAAACAGTATTTAGATATGAAGAAGGCACAGTGTATCTGGCAATATGAGGAGAGAGGGAGAATAGATAATAATGAGAAAAGTGAGCAATAATGAGATCACGAGCTGGTAGAAAATTGACAAAAGGAGTTACAGAGGGTATCCAATCTGTCCAGGGAGGTGGAGGAGGCTGAGCCATAGACCATGTCCACATAGTCAAAGACCGTGAGCACCATTCTGGTGACAAGCTCCCAACAAACCTGTAGGGAAAAACCATCTTTATTTCGGTACAAGGCACCAAGTTTAGGATGCAGCTTGGCATGGATGGCGTCAATGCGGACAGAGAAGTCAAGCTTGCTGTCAAGTCGCACACCAAGGTATTTGAAGGAAGGAACCGCTTCTAGCTGGGAGCCATCCAAGGTAGAGAAGATGGGTATAGATGGGAGTCTGGCCAGTTTTGGGCTGGTTTCAAAGGTCATTGACACATTTTTTTTTTGTATCGACCTGGAGCTGGTTTGACTGGAAGCCTTGCTGGAGAGCAAAGGAGTAGACATGACCAAAGTACTGTACTACAAGTTATACTGTGGCTCCCAAGTATTATATTAGTACGTGGACACTACTCTCATTTACTGCATCTCAGAATATACTATGTTTATATTTGTATATAGTGATTTAAATGGTTACACTTTAAGTGTCAGTTAACTGCACTGTATCTGCATTGTAATTACAATGTAGTTGCATGCAGCAAACATGTAACTACAGTTTAATTACCCTGTTGCAGCTACAGTACCTGTTGTCCAGTTTTTAAAGTGATTTTGTGAGGTTTGCCATAACAGGTGGGAGTAGTAACCTGTAGGAGTTGTGAATCAATCTACTACCATTCCAAATGCCAAAACGTGCTGTTTTACCTGAAAAAAATGCTTTTAATTTCTGTGCTCTGCCTCATTTACATAATCCACCCCTTCTTTTTCTCAGTGCTGCAACCCCCAACCGTGACATCATGCAAGGGAAACAAAACTGGTTTGAAACAGAGACCTCTGTTGGTCAGTCTTGGTATTGCAGACATCTACACTACCAAAATAGGGGACTACTGGTTGGCGGGCAGAAAACAGAGAGTGGTGGTAAACGGTATACAGTCAGAAGAGATGCAAGTCACAAGTGGGGTACCTCAGGGATCAGTTCTGGGCCTAGTCCTCTTCAATATCTTCATCAGTGACACTGCAGATGGACTGGAGGGTAAGGTTTGCCTGTTTGCAGATGACACCCTCTTTACAAGACACTGGTTAGACCCCATCTGGAGTACTGCGTGCAGTACTGGAGGCCACACCTGCACAAGGACATTAACAAAATGGAGGCAGTCCAGAGAAGGGCAACGAAAATGGTACAGGGACTGCATCAGAAAACATATGAGGACAAATTAATGGAGCTCAATATGTATACCCTAGAGCAAAGGAGGGAGTGAGGTGATATGATCGAAACATTCAGACATCTTAAGGGCATTAACAAGGTGAAACAGTCTAACATGTTTCAATATAAGAAAAATAGCAAGACAAGAGGACACAGCATGAGATTAGAGAGGGTCAGTTAAGGGGTAATGTGAGGAAGTTCTTTTTCACAGAAAGGGTGGTGGATGCATGGAAGGGCCTACCTCAAGAAGTGGTAGATATGAATACAGTGCAGGGCTTCAAACAGGCATGGGATAGGCATAAGGGGGCAACACCGATGAGTATGAATAAGTAGAACATTGACAGAGTAAAGGCCTATGGCACATTCATAAGGTAGAAAACATGAGCAGACTGGATGGGCCTTGTGGTTCTTATGTGCCATCAACTTCCATGTTTCTATGTTTTTACATCTCTCAGTAAAGAAATCTTGTCAGCTAGATACTATATGCACAATGCCTTGTTTTGAAAATAAACACATGCGAGCTTTTATTGTTGAAGCCACTACAGAAATATGAGACTGCACCTCACAGTAAGGAAATTGGAAAACAACTTCTTATTGTACCCACAATGCCTTACTACATATATCTACATATTTTTTATTTATTTTATTCAAGTGTTTCACCCGGAAGGCATACTGAGCAATAACTCTCGTTTCCAGAAGCATCTTGGGGGGGCAGGGAACTGGAGTTATGCAAGTATATAGTACATGGGTATAACTGAGGAGACAGTAATACAACAGTTACACAGAATACAAGGGCAATTTACATATTAGGTAGATGTCAGTAAGCAGAGACAGTAGGAACAATATGGTAGGTAAATACAACAAACAGAATAGTATTACACATGAGTCTAGAACAAAAATACAATATGGAGTTCTTTGGATGAAAAAACAGAGACCTCTGTTGGTCTGTCTTGGTATTACAGACATCCACACTACCGCTATAGGAAACTACATCTCTCAGTAAAGAAATCTTGTCAGCTAGATACTATATGCACAATGTCTTGTTTTGAAAATAAACATATGCAAGCTTTTATTGCTGAAGCCACTACAGAAATATTTATTAATTTATTTCATTTTTGTTGACTGGGTAACTGCACTAGACAAATCCTGCCTATTTTCAGGCACAACCCCGGGGGAGGGGGATAGTGATACAGATGAATGCCAACTGACCTTGAACCAGAATAAGCTGTTGGTGGTATTTTTAGTGAATGAGGGAAATTTGGCCAGGACACTCTTTTCAATAAGTGCCATGGGATCTTTAACATCCACCTGAACTACCACCAATCCAGGCAAATGGGACCTCGGTTTAACATCTCATCCAAAAGACAGCACCTCAGAAGTGCAGCACCCCTCTCATGCTGCACTACAGTGTCAGTACTGGGATATTAACCCAAGTGCCAGTTATGGGAACTGAACCCACAGCCCTCTGATCTCCCAGCCTCAGAGGCGGGTGTGCTACCTACTGAGTTACTGACAGTGACTGCCCCTCACACTAAGGAAACTGGAAAACAACTTCTTATTGTACCCACAATGCCTTGCTACATATGTCTACATATTTTTTGTAAACTTTATTTTAAAACATCAGCAGATCAAAATTGTTACAGACATAATTGTTCAAGACACAAGTCTACTCAGACAAGAGAGTATGTCAGTATAATACCTCTTGCTGTGACCGCCACCAAAATAAGGGACTGCACCTCTGAGTAACTAACATTTAAATCAACTTTATAATTTACCCAGAATGCCTTGGTGTTGTATGTAAAACACTGGCAATTCCCTTACATGACATCATTCTGGGAGTGTGGCTGCCCACAGAAAACTGGAGGACAGAGTGTTGATAAAACATAAAGCAAAATGATTATGACAGATTTTTTTACAAAACAAATTGCAGCTTCACCATCCGAAGTATAGGCAGCAATGGCATACTGGGTGAAAAAGGCATCTGCAAAACCTCACAGAATCACTTTAAAGGGCATGACATGTCCCAGGGATTGAGTCTTTGTGTGCAACTCCCCGGTACGTGAAAAAATCCCCAGCCACCTGCTGAAATGCCATTTTTAACATTTTATTTGCACTGACAGTATTTTTATTTCCCCCCCCACAGCAGCAGAAAAAGCGCTATGCCTGCTGATACCAGGCGCAGCATTGTTCTGCAGCTGTACAAAAACATATGTGCAAACTGGAATAAATTGTGGAAAAGGTTGCAAAAAGGCAACCTGTTTCAAAATTGAGTGCATGCAGAAAAAACTGCAGCTGCGCAAGAACACTCTTTCTTGTATAACTTTGCTTTACACACATATGCAATTTTACCACTTTTGAAAATCTGGCCCCCTTTGTGTAATAACTCTGCTGCAGTGTCAGTCCCCAGGACTGTCTTAAAACATCAGTGTTGCACCCAAATGTGGCATTCCTGGTATGCAGAATTCTAAGTAAAAAAAATATTGTGATCACAGAGAAAGAGCTTCGGGGCAGAGGGAGAGGAGGCAGAGGGAGGGGGGAGGCTGGACCAGAGATTGTGATGTCTGGGCTGGAGGCAGTAGGACCTTGCCTGCAGACCCTGTGGTTGTGCAATATCATGTGATATAGTTCATGGTTTGCATGAAAAGCCCTATGAGGAGAGGTTATGGGAACTAAACATGTACTAGAAGAAAGGGGGGGGGGGAGAAAATGGGGATATGGTACAGACCTACAAATACCTAAAAGAAGTGATCAGGGTACAGATGTGGAGTCTCTTTCAAATGGAAGTAAGCACTAGGACCAGGCAGCATGCAATGAAGCTTGAGGGGGAAAAATTCAAGAGTGATGTGAGAAAACATTTCTTCATTGAAAGGGTAGTCAATGCCTGGAATAGACTGCTGGCAGAAGAGGTGGAAGCCAAAAGAGTAAGGGCTATAAGCATGCATGTGATAGACACAGGGGTATATTCGATAAGATACAGGAAGGGAGAGAGAGAGTCAACAAAGACCAGTAAAGGTCTGCAAAGCAAGAATAGGTGGGGAACTTCTGGGCAGACTACGTGGGCTAGGCAGTCCTTTTATGCAGTTAAATTCTACGAATCTATTTACTGCATTAGGACATCCCTGGGGATGTTTCACAGACAATCTGGAAAAGGAGATTGAGAAAGAGTTAGAGTTCCAAAGGGAGCATGAAGAGGCAAGGAAAGAGCTGTGGTAGCAGGACACCAAACCAGAATTTGGCAGTGAGGGAGACACAGTGAAAGAGGCATCGGACCTTAAAGGAAGAGATGAGACAGAGAGAGGAGCACAAAAAATGGTGATAGGTATGGGAAGGGCAATCCATTGCAAATCTACAGGAGTGGAAAAGAGAGTACGGTCTGGCCAGAGTGCTTTTAGAGGCTGCACTGTAGATAGTTGCAAGACAGAAGGAGCAGCTCCGCTGACTCACAAAGCCAGCAAGTGCAACCAAAGAAAAAGTGCCACCAGTCAGCTCATAAAAAAATAACAATCAATATATTGAACTTACCTTCAAACCTGTGCAGCTGGCAATGTAAGTAAGTGCTGTGCCATCAATTCAGAGAGAGCAGAATGATACATGGTCACATAACCCCGACTGGTTTCACTCTATTACACCTCATCAGGGAGTGACCAGTGACCAGCAACAGTGCTTTATATCATGCTAAATATAGTAACATGATTGTGCTGTCATTTACAACACAGCATGTGAAATAATAAAACAGATTAAAAACAAATGTTCATCCAGACCATGATCTCAAACAAGGCAATCCATAATTTCATAAATCACCCTACTGTAGCAGTGTTGTACTTAGTGTAATTAGTACCCTGTATGCATTAATTAGTACCCTGTATGCATTTATTTTTGGGACTGGATTAATTTGTTTGAGGATGTTCTTATTCTACTGTGCTTTGCTTGCTAATGTTCACAGTTTTGTCTGGTAGTTTCAATTGCTGCTTATGTATACTGTGTTGTCTCTGCCTGTAATTTTGCCAGCCCGCTCCCTCTCTCTCCTCCATTGAAACCCCTGTATTTTTGTTCGTTTTTTAATCTATTCACCCACTGCATCATTAGCCCCTGCCACGCTCTCTTTCCAACAAATCCCCTGCCTGCACTGCCCGCCCCCCAATTGGTACTCCCCCCTGCCTGCCTATTTAACCTCTGCCTCTTTCTCCCACAGATCGATCCTCCTCCCGAGGAGCTGGGAGATCGCGAGGGCTGCATCTGGAAGTGCCTCCCTGAAGCCTGTAATCCACCACCAGGACACCCCCACCCCGAGGAGACGCTGGTCGCGAGGGCTGAATCTGGACTGTCTCTCCCTGTTTGATCTTCCCTACCGCCAGGATACCCCACCCCCGAGGAGTCGGTCGCGAAGGTAAACCTCTACCTGAAAAGAATACAAAATTAAAAAGAAAGATAACCACGAATCGCGACACAGTCAGTGAGCCAGCCTACCTGTTGGATACTCTGCTCGGCTCGGCTCTGCCATTTGAAATGCGGTTTTGGCGCCTTTTTCGCTAGGCTCTGTTTCTGCTTGTTTAAGCAGTCGGTGCTTGCTCTGGAGAAACTCCGCCGAACGCTATGCGTTCGGCTCACCACCCTTGCTCGGCTCTCCCTTATATAGGGTATATTTTCCTCGTCACATGAGGCTCAAAAACCAATCAGCCTACTTTTCCATTTGCTGGTTATATCGTTCCAGCACTAGAGGGAGCCTGCCCTCATTTCTTGCTCTTTACTGGGAAATGTCTCACTCAAGCATGGTCTTTACTATGCTGGCCTCCTCCTGCTACAGCACCCTACGCTCTCTGCCCATCTATACACCCCATCAACCTGCCCCCAACCAAAGCACACTGCCCCACTCTGAACTCCAGGCTCCTCTATCAGACTACCCCACACCTATCCCTCAACCCATTCCCCGAATCCTCCGCACTCCTGGATTACCACGCCACCCCCACCCACCAACCACTCACGTTACCACAGTATTGTGTTTCCATTCACAAGTGGACACTCTCCTCGCTAACGCCCTCAGTTGTTCTCTCCTTCCTATCCCCTGCTCCTCCCTGGTGAGGTCCGTCGGCCACATTGCACCCTCCGCCAGCTACAAACCCCACGAAGGCGCTTCCTCCTCCTGCTGCCCTGCTTCTCCGCATGTGAACCCAAACCCGGCCTGTCATCCTGCCACGCCTGCCCACTGATGGCAAAGGCTTTGAATCACCTTTATTAACATATGCAGTCTCCTAAGAAAACTGCAGTCTCCAATGTTGGGTCACCCAACACCCTGGATATTCTCATGCTTGCCGAAACCTGCTCTCTCCCTCACGCCTGACTCTGCCATCTCCTTCCTGGTTTTACCATTTTCAGGGCCAAAACAGGTTGGGCAGCGTGGAGGGTGTGCTGTCCCTGTAACAGTCCTGGGCTTGCCTCACCTGAGCTTAACCATGGGGCAAGCATTGCCTTAAAAAATCACCCCTCACTCTGGACACGGGTCCACTCTATCTAACTCAAGGCCATCTACCCCCGGGACTAACAAAGACTCTGCAGCCTCCTCTCTCTTGACTACCTGGCTACCTTACCCCCAAAAGCTGAACAGTTAATTATGGGTGACTTAAATTCAAATTGGCTCAGCCTCAGCAGATAATCTGAAGAATGAGCTTGCAGCCCTTGACCTGTCCCAACTGGTCACTCAGCCCACTAGACTTAACAAAGTAACAGGAACTAGCTCCTCCTGGACGCCATCCTCTAACCCGACCTCATAAAGTCGCTCGTGATGTCCATGTGGACTCACTCAGTGACCACTCCCCAGTCATCTGCTTCTGGTCCTCCCCCACCCTCAGCCCTGGTTACAGCAGGACCCCTCACCGCCGGTTTCTCCCCGGAGGTATCGCCAACCTCAAACGTCACCTCGCCCAAATCGACTGGTCCCCATAACCTCCCTGTGCTTCTTCCACCCACTCTTCATCTCTTTAACCTTCCTATGCTTTCCCAAGTCTCCCTCAGTCTCTCTTGATTTGACTTATTTATTTAAAATTTGATAAATCCATGGGCATAGAGCCTGTTTTCATGGGCGATCAGATAGAAAACAAAAATGAAACATGTAATATACATAACAAATAAACACTGGACAATAAAATCATAATAACAATTAATAAAGTATGCATTAAATAATACTAATAACAATCAATCAATCAATCAATCAAAATCTTTATTTATCCAGGCGGGCACCACTGAGCAAGGCTCATTTGCAAGGTGGACCTGGTCATGAATACATCAAAGTACAGTACAGAAGCAGGTATGCAAAAAGCAATAATATATAAGGAAGAAAAAGTATATACAGTGTATACAGTACAGTACAAGGTTGAAATAAATAAAAAAAAAACAGCATTATTTTACAATTGAAGAAGTCAGCAGATGTACAATCAACCATAGGCATACAGGGGTTATAAGCAGAGAGCTTTTGAGTGAGGCAGCTGGCAACTACACATATAGGGAAAAGAGGCCATGTATGGGATGGCAGGTTAGAGAGCTAAAGAAGAGGAGGGATATATCACCGACGACTGGGGGAAAAATTGAGCTAAAACCATAGAAAGTGACGATGGCTGTTGTGTACTTGTTTATTATTATAATGACGGAAGAGGGGTAGATAATTGAGACACTACTATGGATGGGGTGGGACTTTAGCCAGGCTAGAGTGGACAGGGAAGGGTGGGTGCAGCAGGAAGAGTTAATAGGGAAAGAGTGAGAGCCAGGGGTGGAAACATGGTGAGCGTCAGGATGGAAATGGGGAGTTGCGGAATTAGTGGGCTAGCGGTGAGGAAAACATTTGCAAGGTGCTTTCATGTAGCGATCAGAGCGCCTTTGAAGATATTCAGGCTAACAGGGCAGCTCAGCTTCAAGTTCCTTTGTAAACCATTCCACAATGTGGGTAAAGAGAAGCTTAGAGCAGCTTTGCCGAAATGAGTTTTGACCCTTGGAACCTGGAGGGCAATTAGGGAATAGCTCCTTAGAGCGTAGGTGCCTAACACACTCCGGGGAATACAATCTGAGACATATGAGGGGAGCTTGTTGGTCACCGCTCTAAAGGTCCATAGGGCGGTATTTCTATTCCTTCTATAGTGAAGGGAAGTCCAGCCTAACGATGAGTACAGGGAGCAGTGATGTGTGGAAAGAGACAGGCCAGAAATGAACCTGATAGCTCTGTGGTAGAGTGTGTCCAACTTAGCCAGTGCAGAGGCAGTGCAGTGGCTGTACAGCAGGTCCGCGTACTCTATTAAAGAGAGGAAGGTAGCTTGAACCAGTTGAATCTTGGCCTCCTTTGTCAGCAGGTGGTTAATTCTGTAGAATAGTCTTAATCTTTGCCTTAGTTTCTTCTGTAGTTCTTCGAGATGGTCGGTGAAGGAAAGTTTATGATCGAGCCAAACTCCTAGATATTTGAATTTAGCTACATACTCTAGTGTTTCTCCAAGAACAGTGGTAATTTGTGGGATAGCTCTCGCCCAGCAGGAATTGCTGCATGCAAGGATGGGTAGAAGAGCATGGCTTTTGTCTTTTTCACATTGAGCAAAAGCTTTTTGTTTATGAGCTGGTATTGTAGAAGGTTAAATTCAGCTTGGAGGTCTTCACAGGCTGCTTCTCCGCGTACCTACTTCAAGAATAGTACAGTGTCATCCACTAACAAGTGGATGTTGGCTTTTGATGGGGGTCATTGATGTTGTTAATGTAGACTGCAAAGAGGAGGGAACCAAGTATAGAGCTCCTGGGGCATGCCCTCAGCATAGGTTTTAATGGAGAAAGATCACCTTCAGTTTTAACCTGCTGTTTCCATTCTCCGAGGTAGTCTGCAAACCAGCACATAGATTTATGGTCCAGGCCTAAGGTGCTTAGGGAGGAAAGAAGAAGGCTGTGATCGACTGTGTCAATGCCTTACTAAGATCCAAGAAAATGGCACAGACATGCTTCTTGTTGTCAAGGTCTAGGAGACAATCATTGGTCACCTTAGCTAGGGCTGTTATGGTGCTGTGCTTTGCTCTGTATCCAGACTGAACCGGGTTTAATAGGCTTCTGGATTCCAAGTTTACCCCTAGCTGGCCACACACTATTTTTTCTAGTAATTTAGACAGGATGGGGAGGAGGGAGATCGGTCTGTAATTATTTAGATCGAGGGGTCACCTGCTTTTAATAGAGGGATGTCATGGGCTATTTTCCATTGAGGGGGGAGGCTACCCTGGGAGAGTGACATGTTGAATAGGTGGGTGATTGGCACCGCAAGCACATGGTAGGCACATTTCAGATAGTATGGCTCTATGAAGTCAGAGCCTGCTCCCTTCCTGGTGTCCAGTTGCAGCAGTAGGTCTTCCACCTCTTTTAGAGAGACAGGCAGGCAGGAGGGAGAAGGCTTCCTCGGTAGAAGGGGACTCGTGGGTTGGTGGGCCCTGAGCTGTGCGGAGGTCATTGGCAGGAGAAGTATCAAATGCTAGCCCTGCCATTGCAAAATAGTTATTGAGGGCTTCCAATATCTCCGATAGGTTAGAGATAGCGCTGCCACCGGACTTAATTTTTGCTGGAATGGAATTACCAGGTGCGTGTCCAAACATGTCTTTTAAAATGTTTTCCAGAGCTTTGAAGGATTTCTTGAGGGAGAGGCTAGCTCCGAATGATAGTAGGCGGCCTTGGCTGCTCTGACCAACTTGGTGCACTTGTTACATGCTCTTAAAAGACACCAATCCGGTCGTTTTGCTTCGGCTTTCTTTTTTTTCAAAGTATCCCTTTCTAACAGGGAAGCTTTGAGCTCAGGTGAGAATAACGGCAGGTGCTGCTCCTGACCAGCACCTCAACCAAGGGTGCATGCTTATTTAAAGCTTCACTTAAAATATCGTAAAAAATAGTATATGCCCTGTTAACCATTTTGGCTAGGAAGAATTCCTGCCATCGAGGTGAATGTTTCAAGTCATGGACATAAGCAAACAAATCAAAGTTGCGTTTGCACCTCTTGATAGAGAACTTTGCCACAAACTGTGGGTTGTGCACGGATCTAACGGTGGTGATTATACAATGATCGCTAATGTCTGAGAAAAATGTTCCGACATGAGAGAACAGGTGTGGTTTGCTAACCAAAATTACATCTAAGCGGGAGCTGTTGTTAAGCTTTTTTTTATTTGGGCAAATAGGCTCGCCAATGAGTTGCACCAGCCCTAGAGTGCCACAAACATTAAATAAAAACAAATCAATAACTAACAAGGAAAACTGTGCGGTCATGTGCAGTGACAACTCTCAGGCCCCAACAAATATTTGTTAAGACCAAATTTAAAACTGAAAATACTCAAAAGAATATCAATTAGCTGCAGAGGCAAGGAATTGTAGGAATACAAAACTGATATAACAATAATCTCTGACATAAGTTCATTTTAACAGTTGGAACATGAAAGTAATTATTTGGGGAAGTACGTGTACGTGACAGAGTGGTCCTTTGCTGTTAAACACACACAATGGATTATTTCTGGAACTTTTTGACAGCAATTTTCCTTGCCAGAGTTCCTAACTGAATCTTAAACCTTTGCTCAAGCATAGGCCACTGAAGTGTATTAGAAAGAACACAATGATGTGTTCGAGCAGGGAGCTGAGAAGCAAACCTAGTTATTTGGTTATATAACACCCTAACCCTAGACAGCACACTCGCCTCAGCAGGAAAATAAAATACCACAATCAATGATAGGAAGTAAAAAAACTCTCTGTGACAGCAATAATCCAGTGGAGGGAAGCAAAAGGAGTTCAGTCTATATAAAGCTCCCAATCTTTGGTGCACAGTTTTCACTGACCCCAGCTTTCTTGAAAGAGAGCTACAGCTAGGATTCAAACAAGCTGAGCAATGGTTTAGTATGCACAAACTAGTACTGAACCAGAAGAAAACCAAAGTGTTGCTGTTCTCGTCCACCCGTGGCAAGCACAAATCTCACACTCTTACTGTCAGAAATAGCCTAGGAACACCCCTCAAACAGATCCAGCACTTCAAGTACCTAGGTGTTAGCCTGGATAGTAATTTAACCTACACACCCCACACTGAGAATGTTGCCAGGACGGCCAATGTTAGGATAGGGCTCCTTTACAGACATAGATGGTCCGGAAGCCCTTAAACTTGCAATCCACTGCTCAGTCCTAACAGTCATTGATTATGGCCTGGTCATTTATGGCGCTGCCTCCACCACATCACTCAGAAGGTTAATAGTCACCATGAACAAGGTATGCAGACTCTACATGGGTGCCTATTGCCTCACCCACACGTGTGAGCTCTACTCACAATCTGGGTGGCTCCAACTTGCCGGCAGGATTAAATACCAGACGTGCCTGCTTACAAAAAAAGCTCTCCTTGGGCTCCTCCCACTAGGGGTAGTAAACCTCCTGAACAAATCCACCAAGACCCAACACATCCACTCATCTACTACTGATCTCCTTCTAGTTCCCAGATGCCAGACTTCCCAATGTCAGCGGACCTTCCTGTACCAGTGACCACACCGATACAACGGTCTATGCTTTGAATTAATTAACCTCATGGATATGGGGCACTATAAGCATCTACTTCAGCAGCACCTTGCAACTGAAAGCCACTGTGACTGCATACCATGATATATAGGTCCTGTCTGCTTCCTGCCCAGAATTACCTCTCATCAAATCCCTTCTCACTCTTCCTCTCTCCCTCTCTCCCCCTCCCTCACCCCTCTCTATCTTCCGCTCTCCCTCTCAGCTACTTTTATACCCACCAGTTGCTAACAGTCAGCCCTAGGTGTTCAACATATTCAATTATCAGTTCTGCTCACTATACTGCCTTACCTATGTTGTATGCTGTATTACCAGTGTTTATTGGGAATCAAAATATTTCTACTTTTGCTGTTTAATGTTTTGTTACTGCCAATTTCTGTTGCTTGTATATCGCTTATTTTAGCTTCCCTTCGTCTGTTTGTTACCCTAATCCCACCGATGTGGAACCTTTGTAAATGAGCTATGTTTAGCTCAAAGGTATTTGTAATCCGAGATGAAATAAATAAATAAAATAGAGGTACGAAGACTGTAGGAAAATGTACCGTCCAAAGCAAGGCCATATTTAACCTCAGAAACATGCTCTGTCACAATGTCCTGAATGGTTCTTAACTCTGTAGTAGATGACAGGGGGAATTTCCTTCACATTGTGAAAAAACATAGATATAGTTTTAGTGGCATTTAAATCCAGTTTTTTGGGACTAAGACCATTCCTGAACAAAACTGAAGTAATTTTGCATCGTCTTCTTCAGATTCACAAGATTTGACCCACTCACGAAGATCACTGCATCATCCGCATGTAGAAGGATACTGGGTTTTTTTTTCAGACTTTTGGGAAATAATTCAGAAACAAACTAAACAAAAGGAAGCCCCAAACTGAACCCTGAGGAACACCTAAAGTAACTGGGGTAGAGAAAGAAAAACAGAGATCTTAGTTGTTTGGGTGCAACCTCGTAAATAGTTCTGACACCAACCTGCAGCAGCATCAGAAAACCCCAGGTCACCTACAGCCTTAAATAAAAGCTGATGATTAACCAGATCGAAGGCCTTGCTATGTTTTCATAATGACTGGATTGTGTGCATTGCAATTTTTCTTCTGCAATTTTATGTTTTCTTCATAATGACTGTTGCCACAATGTGTGTGAAAAAGGCAAATTCCCGACCATTCCAGATTTCCTCTTCAGCTGTGTTGCTGGGTTTTCTGAATGCTTGAGAGATACACTTGACCCTGCGGTTCAGAAACTTTAGCATAACAACTGAGCAAGGACTGAGGCTGCAGTGCTTTCCAACACATACTGGCAGAAAATTCCAAAATAAGCTCTGAAGATATGAATAAGAACACACAGATGGATAGACAAAGAGATAAATAGACAGACAGACAGCTAGATAGATAGATAGATAGACAGACAGACAGACAGACAGACAGACAGACAGACAGACAGACAGACAGATAGATAGATAGATAGATAGATAGATAGATAGATAGATAGATAAATAGATGGATGGATGCATAGATGGATGGATGGTTGCATAGATAGACAGAGATGGATGGTTAAAAGATAGTGTCGGATAGATAGATAGATCGATAGATAGACAGACAGACAGGGATAGACTAATGGATAAAAGACAGTGTCAGATAGATAGATTAATTGATAGAGAGACAGATAGATACTGTAGATAGACACAGACAGACAGACAGACAAACAATGCTATAAAGCATTAGTAGGCATGCATATTACATTTTAGTATGTGTAATTACTCTTCAGAAATAAATATCGCACATGCAATGCATAAGGTAAGAACCGTAGCTATAATTATAACAATTATGGAGCCCACACATGCGATAGATATATATATTAATGTATACTGCACAAATGGCTCTCTATTACTGTATTCAGTTATGAAGCCTAATATGTTAGCAGGCCTTTGCACTTTTGACATCCCAGCAAAATGACCTAAAAGTTATACTAACATACTAAGACGCCAGCAGAGTAGGCCCAAAAGTTGATCTAGTCTGCTTAAAGATCAGCACCCGGTAGATGCATAATTCATTGCCGTCCCCCCTCCCCATCTCCTCCCCCATTGGGGGTGCATCTCCAGGTCCAGAATTACTCAGTTTAATCTTCCCCCTATACCTGTCCCAGTCCCCTTTGAAGCCCTCCACCATTTTCAATTCCACCAGTTCCACTGGCAACGCATTCCATGGCTCCACCACCCTCTCAGTGAAGTAGCATCTCCTGGTCTCAGCCTTGAGCTTCCCTCCTACCAGCCTCAGGTGATGCCACCTGCTGGCCCCTGCCTTCCTCAGCTGGAAAATCCTGTCAGGGCATGCCCTATCTACCCCATTTAGGTATTTAAAGACCTCAGTCATATCCCCTCTGTCCCTCCTCTCTTCCAGGGAGTACAAGTTAAGCTCCCTGAGTCTCTCCTCAAAGGTATTTTCCCCCAGACCCTGTATCATCCTGGTCACCCTCCTCTGGACCTTTTCAAGGAGTGTGATGTCCTTTATCAAGTGCGGCTACCAAAACTGCACACAGTATTTAAGGTGCAGTCTAACCAGGCAGTTATACAGAGGGAGAATCACCTCCCGTTTTCTGGAGTTATCCCTCTTGCAATGCACCCCAGCATTTTATTTGCTTTGGCCACCACCCTCCTGCACTGTTCAGAGTTATTTATTTTTGCATCCACCACCACCCCAAGGTCCTTCTCCTCATCTGTAACCTGCAGTTTCTCCCCTCCCAGAAAGCATTCTTCAGATGCATTTCTAAGCCCCAAGTGGAGAACCCTATACTTCTTAGCATTAAACTTCAGTCCCCAGTTGCAAAACCACCCCTCAAGGGTCTCCAGGTCCTCTTAAAGAGTTTTTCTGCCCTCCACCCCATCCACCACCTCTCCCAGCTTTGAGTCATCAGCAAAGAGGCTCATCTCACTCCTGATACCTCTTCTGATGTCAGAGATGCTGATTTGGATGTTAACTTAACTTGAGTGCTTTACATTAATACAATGGCATTTTTGCGATATTTTATTTTGTTTGAAAACTTAGTTCTTTATAAGACATAATCTGGTCCCTTTTCTCAGTTCCAAAGAAATCCCCCCCCCCCCGTTTTGTGCCAGGAAATAGCTCATTCCATTTTTGTTTTGACAGTGCCCCCCCTTCATTGTTTCTTTCTCTGTCTCTAATTTTAACAAATCAGTGCCACAACAGACTCTATAAATAAAACACGAAATGTTTAAATAAATTGGTAATTTAACCTAGAATGTTTGAAAATGTATAAGCATCTAGCCTTGCTTTGTAATGAGAAGTTGTGTATGCTTTTGATTTTTGTTGAAGGATTTTTTAACACTTTGGGTGTGTTTCACTTTAATGACTCTGTATAAATTGATGTCATGTTTGTTAACTCCTCAGACCAGCCACCTGAGGAAGACCCAGAGAAGGGTTGAAGCGCTGGGGCTACAGGGTGCTAACCAGGCACTTTGCCAAAATAAACTTGCACCAGCAATTTGAACACTTTTCTACGAGTGCTGAGCATTTTTGTGAATGTTTAAACTTTAGCAGGGAGCCAAGTTTCAGTACCACCGATTCCAGTGCACACTTTTGTTTCCTTACTAAAAACATTGCCTTTAAAAGTGCAGCCAGAGAAATGGCAGTGGGTGTTTGGAGGAGGAGAAGTATCAACTACTTATTTTTTGGCAGAAGATTTACTTCCCTCATCTCTCCTTGAAAGACTTTGACACCACGCTTCCAGATGAGTTGCAAATCTGCAAGAAGTATGACTAACCTTAGCACTACTCCCATTCTACAGTTCTAGAATAGCCAGGATCACAGTTTGGGAGAAGGAGAGGGTCCTGACTGCCTTGAGGATGCAGAGAAAGTCAACAGATGCCGGGAGCAGAATAAGCATACCACTTTTGGAGACGGAGGAACAGAGGATGAGAACCCTAATTTAAAGGAACTTTTCATCAACTTGGAGAGGCTATGTATTAAGGAATTACAGTTCTACTACAACAAAATCATGATGGCAATTGGCTCAGTGGCACTGAGGGTTGAGGTGCTGGACACCACATCTCGCACCACACCGGTGACCCCGGTTCGGGAATGAACTCAGGCTGCCTGGGGTCAGCAGGGGAGATAAGGGATTGAGCATCCAGAGGACTGCTCTCTCTTCCCAGGGAGGGGTCCAGGGGACGCTCCGCCCCTGGGCAGCCTCTAACAGCAGTCAGGGGCATTGCAAGGAACATGCAGGGCCAACAGATGTAGGGGCAGAGCTGTGGTGGACATCGGAGGACATCATTGTATGTCTGTGCTCTGGGGGAAACAACCAAGCACAGAAAAATCCCCTATCTTGGGGATAGGTGAAGGCTTCCCCAGCGCCGAAGACCACACTCCCACAGTCGGGCTCCTCAACTGAGTCCCCCCTCCTGACCCCGGCCCAGTGTGTTAGATTGTAGATAGAGTGTCAGGGCAATGGCGCACCCACCGCAGGGGGTTCAGAGCAGGGGGATGCACCAGGTCAGGGCGGGCCTGGTGAGGAGCTTCAGACAGGGAGGCAGAATCGACAGTGCGCGTGGCAGCAGGAGACAGTTCCCTGACAACAGGAGCAGAAACAGAATTAGAAAAAAAAATTCATGATGGCAAGGTACCTGGAGTTGGGCATTATGCCAAGGGGACCTCAGAATTGACAAAATTCCCACCTCAGGTTTTGACAAGGAGGAACATAAGCATGACTGGGAGGAAGTAGCTACCATTTGCACAAACAAGTGGATAGAAGCACTGATTAAAAGAGATGCCAGATTACAAACGGAAACGAACAAAGAGATTAAACTGACAAAAGCAAAACTTTCCAATTTTAAAGGTAAGAAGAACTTTGAGAACCTGAATAAATCTTATTGCAAGAAAGTTAACAAACATGAGAAAGAGCTCAATGCAAGAAAGAGAACAAAGGTTAACAGAGATATCAGGGATTAAAATAGAAAAGAAGTATTTGTCTGGGAAAGAAGGGATCGGTCTGGTAGCAAAGGGCATTTGAGATCACACAGGATACATAATTGGAATCAAAACCAACAAAAAGAAAAGAAAAGTGTTAGTTTTCAAAGCATAACAGGGCACACACACCAGGCAAATTCAGACCAGGAAGTGACAGCAAGCTCAAATCCCTCTACCACTCCGAATGTTTTTTTTTAAAAAAGCAAACTGCAGACAGTCAAAACAAAGCACAGGGACCAAAGAACAAAAGAGCTATACCAAAAAAATGTGGAGAGGTAAATGGAAACCAAATTCCCCCTCAGAGAGCTCTCAGGAACAAGGAATTGAAATCGTACATTTCTCAGATGTAGAATTAACTGAATCTCAAAAAAGAGTACTACAAAAAGGTTTCCCATTCGTCCCAACACCTAATCCAGATTTCTTTAAACTAAGAATGGACAACTTCAAATTGGTGAGAAAATTAAAGTTAAAATATTTCTTTGGCAAGCAAAAATAAAGTACTAAACTTGCTTTAAACATGGGTGGCACAGCAGAACAAAGAAAGACTGAAACTTCACATATTGAAGACTTTTCACCTCTGGATACAGACTTGTTTGACCTAATAACACAAAACAAGCACCTATGGGAACTAAAAGACTGGGAAATGAACATTATTGGCAATATCGATGTCTCTGCTCTTAGAGGAGGCAACTGATCAAGGTGCAGGTGTAAGTAAAACAACATATGTCAGTACTAAGGAACCAGCAAATTTTACACCCAAGTCAGTGTTTTGCCCCCAAGTCTTTAGCCCAGCCATTAATATGAACATACAAACATACAAAGAAGCCAGCAGAAGAAGGCTATTTGGTCTATCAAGTCTGCTCGTGTTGCAGAGTCCACAGCTTGAGCTAATGTCCCTGCCCTCCCTCCCCACTCCTCCCATCCTCCCTACCCATGACCCTTACTCTCTCCCTATACCTGTCCCAGCCTCTCTTAAAGCTGCCCACTGTCTTCAATGAGATTACCTCTTCTGGCAGCTCATTCCAAGTGTCCACCATGCCCTCGGTGAAGAAGTGCTTCCTGACCTCTTTCCTAAACCTCCCACCCTTCAGCTTAAGACTGTTATGGTTGCCACTCATTTTAAAGAGCCTCTCCTTATCAACCTTTTTTATCCCTTTCAAGTACTTGAAGGTCCCAATCATGTCCTGTCTCTCTCTCTCTCTCCTTCTTCCAGGGAGTAAGTGTTCAGTGCCCTCAACCTCTCTTCGTATGCCTTACCCTGCTGACCAGCTATCATCTTTGTAGCCCTCCTCTGGACGTTCTCCAGCAGGTTAATGTTCTTTTTGAGGTGTGGGCGCAGTAATGAACTCCATACTCTAGATGCGGCCTTACCAGTGACTTGTACAAGGTATTTGAGAAATGCTTAATTAGGGAAACTGTAAAGCTATTTTTAGATCAAAGGCCGAGCAATACCAGAAATTTAACGCAAGAAGAGTTTACTGCACTTAAGGAATTAGAAAATCTAAAGGGTATTGTTCTAAAGAAATCAGACAAAGGTGGAAATGTAGTAACACTACCAGAGGAAATGTATCTTAGTAAATGCATGGATTTGTTAAACAATGTTAACAACTACAAAAAACTTAAAGGGGACCCAATGGTAAAGTTTTAAGCTGAACTTTGTGAATTCATGGATTGGGGCCTGAAATGTGGATGGCTGATTTAAAATAAGTCAACGTATTAATATGGAGTATCCAATAATATCTACCTTTCATATTCTGCCAAAGTTGCACAGAAATGTGAGGGACCCACCCATAAGACCAGTAGTGTCCAGGACAGGATCCCTTACATACAGTCTGTGCAGTTTCATTGATAAATTTCTCCAGCCAAAGGTGTCCCTTCTAGATTCCTATTTAAAGGACACCATGGATTTATTGAACAAGTTAAATTGTAAAATCTGGGATGTGGATTTCTGCTGGTTGACAACAGATGTTGATAACCTTTACACATCTATTAAGCATAACTTAGGGACTGATGCTATGGAACACCTTTGCAAAGATGAAGCGATAATTTCAGCACGTTTTCTTAAATGAGCCATAGACTTTGCCCTAACACATAACTACTTTTGTTTTAATAAGGAATTCTTCCTTCATACATGTGGAACTGTGATGGGGGCAGCTTTTGCCCCATCATACGCTAATCGATACATTGGCTACTTTGAGGAAAACTTCATTAAAAATAAAGCAAAATATATTCCCTTTTACAAGAAGAGTTAACACCAGTATTACTGAGAGTATTTACAGAAATGGAGAAATGGGGAGCGATGCCTCAAACTATGTCTGAGGCTGTTATCACAGTTCTGCATAAAAAAGAGAAACATCCATTGGACCCTGCTAGTTACTGCCCAATATCCCTACTTAATGTAGATTACAAGATATGGGCAAAAATATTGACTATAAGGCTACAATGTACCTTGATCCAATATATAAACAATCAAGCAGGATTAATTAAAGGTCGCTCAGGGTTTGAGAATGGAAGAAGGGTAATCTCCACAATATGGAAGGCCTCTAACTTACAAGAAACTTTGATCATATTATCACTAGACTCCCACAAAACTTTTGACTCTATAGAATGGCCTTATTTATAGAAATGTTTACAGACATATGACTTAGGTGTGGACTTTATCTCAAGAGTTGTTTTAGTACACCAAGCCCCTAAGGCGAAATTATGTACAAATAAAATCTTATCCACTGAATTCACATTAGGTCAAGGAACCAGACAGGGGTGCCCACTTTCTCCCCTACTTTTTGTCTTAGCACTGGAACCCTTGTTATGCCATATTAAACAGAATAGTTTAATAATCGGTGTAAGATTTCTGAAAATGAATCACAAAGTAGTCGCTTATGCAGATGACATGTTACTGTCTCTAACAAATCCTCATAAATCACTGGGTCCCACTATGGAACTTTTAAACAAATTTAGGAATATTTCTGGACTGTCAATAAATTGGTCAAAGTCAGAGATGCTCTCGTTAAAAGGCAGTGCTGATAATTTGAGACAGCTATGTAGTAAGTGCAACTTAAAGTGTGGTGGGGAACAAACTACATATCTGGGCATTAAAATTGCACACAAATGGGAGAATTTATGGGCTAGTAACATAAGACCTTTGCTTGAAGATATACAGTTAAACTTGGAAAAATGGGTGAAACTTAATCTTTTGCTGTGGGGCAAAGTTAATGCTTTAAAGATGATGATAGCGCCTATAATCCTCCATCTTTTACAGAATAATCCCATGGATATTAGCCCATGCTGGTTTAAAAGAATAGATACCATAGTGAGAAAATTCTTATGGGAGGGGAAAAAAGCCAAAATTAGTCTAGACAAACTCAAGAAAACATGGCAAGAAGGGGGGTATGGGCCTACCGGATTTTAAGTGTCATCAGCAAGCTTTCTTACTTAGGCAGCTATGCTATTGATTCCCAAAGGGGAAAGAAATCCCTTTATGGGCAAAATATGAGGCCGCTTTGGTTAGACCTTATTCTGTATATCACCTAATGCTGGGTATACATATCCCAAACATAACATCGCATCCATATTTAAAAAGTATATCTAAATCAATTAAACGGTTTAGCAAATGCACACAAATGCAATTATTTCCTAGAGAGTTCACACCTATTTGGAGAAACCCAGAAATCACAATAGAGAGAAAGACTATGTCCAATAGAATTTGGGAAAACTGGGAGTTGAGCCCCTTAGACATGTGATTGACCCAGAAAATGGAGTTCTCAGATCATTTTCTGATTTGAGGATAATGTATGGGTTACACTATACTGAGTTACATACATACTTACAACTAAGACTCGCTTTACAAAACATTTTAGATATAAACCTTGCATTTCAACCTTCAAAAGAATTGACAAACTTATTCTCTATGACAAGAGACAAAGGAGGGGCTGCTAAATTATATAAATGGTGTATTGATATAGGCCCAGACTTGAATGAAGGTACAAAAAAAATGGGATGGCAGATTGGGATATAATCTTTCAGAGTCAACATGGAAATTATTGTGGCACAATGCATACAAGACAAGCAAAGATATGCAGGGTCACTTACTTCAGTTCAACATTTTACATGACTAGTACTTCACCCTGATTAAAATGTATAGGTTAGTGCTGGCACCTGATGACAACTGTTGGAGGTGTAGTGAACCAATGGCAGATCTCTTACACATGTTATGGAATTGCCCAGTACTTAGATCATCATGGATAATTATATGGATTGTATGTAAACAAGTTTTAGTTTTAGAAATACCTTTTGAGCCAGGAATTTCTATACTGGGCAATACAGATATTCTGAATATTGGTGCATTTAAAAAGAAATGGTTGTTATTAGCTGCCCTGGGATTTAAATGCCTCACATTGATTCATTGGAAAGATAAATATCCCCCGAGCTTAGAAGAATGGTCTAAACACTTAACTAATCTGGCACTAAATGAATGGATTAATCCCCGAGTAATGGGACAACAGAAAAATATGAAGTCATATGGGACCCTTTTCTGAAATGGTTGGAAAATAAATAGAAGATAAAATGTACATTATAGATATTGACCAGAATTTGTACTGTATGTAGGTTATTTAGATTATATTATATTGCTTTGCATGTATTATGAACTTTAGTGTAATTGTTGTGTTATTTAAATATACTCTAATGATTTTAATGTTTGTATTATTCTGAAAATAAATAACATTTGTTTGAAAAAAAAAAATAAAGCCAAAAATGAATTCTGGACACATATTGAATCTTGGTGTAGATTCATCGATAATATTATTGTTATTTGGAAAAGGTACATGAATGACATACCTAAATTCATCTCCTATATTAACAATAATGATATGGGCCTCCAGTTTACCCATGAACGGAATACAAACATCATTACATTTCTTGACCTAGAGCTGATAGGGATTCCAAATGAAACTATTAAAACAAAAGGTTTTAGAAAAGAAACGGCGGCAAAAAGCATTCTGCATGCCAAAAGTGCACACTCCCAAAAAATTGTATCATCTTTTCCATATGGAGAACTTATAAGATTAAAAAGAAATTGTTCAGATGAGAGTGTTTTTCTGGAGCAAGCTACCATGTTAAAATCTAGATTACTTAAAAGGGGTTACACTAATACAATGTTAGAAGAAGCTTTTGAAAAAGTACAGAATTTAAGGAGAGTTGACCTCCTGACCCCCAAGAAAGTAAGAACAAGTGATGCTGAACCTTACAGGTCAGTAGTTAGACAAGTGGAAGATAAAGAAAGAGAAAAAAATATATAGTTACATTTGTAACTGAGTTCACCCCACTAGCAATAAGAATAGGTGGACATGTACACAAATTTTGGCCATTGCTTCTTTCTGACCCCATTTTAAAAACACAGGTCTCTGAAAAACCAAGAATAACTATTTCAAAAGGTAGAAATATTGGACACAGAGTTTCCCAAAGTCACTTTGTTTCATCATCTGACAACCAGAGGGGAAGCAATTGGCTCCATACTAGACCAAAGGGTCTTCACAAATGTGGGAGGTGCAATATCTGTCAATATGCACTAACAGGTAAAACCTATACCAAAGACGGAAAGGCATTTAAGGCATTTGATATAAATAGCTTTATAACCCGCACCACCCCATTTGTTTTATATATATATATATATACAGTATATATATGAAAGCACAATTGCACATACTCCAATAATGGAAAGCATCATGGGAAACATATGCAAATCCCCATGAGAGAATTTTGACTGGCTCAATTTTAAGCAGAATTGCATGGTGCTGGAAGGCCTCACAGTGCAATCAGCAAAGGCTAAGAACAGCACACACATACAAGTGTTTCGTCCTCATTTGGACTCATCAGTGTTCAATATCTGTGTCTTAGCCCAGGGAGAGGGAGCCAGCCACCCCTTAAGGGGGATGTTATTTGTTTGGGCAATGGGGAGCCCAAGATAGAGAAGGAAAAGAATGACAAAAGAACCCCAGAGCAAAAGGCATGGGTAATCCTGGAGACTATTGGCCATACAGCCAAATTTTAAAGAAAACACAATTACACATACTCCAATAATGCAAAGCATCATGGAAAACACATACATATAATGTCAGTGTACATGTCCATGCTATTATGTGGGAAGAACTACCAGGCCTACAGAACAGAGAATTCAGGAACACATCCAGGCAATTGTAAATGGAAACATTTACAATGCATTCAGGGCCCATTTTCTGCAAAGTCATAATGGAAAACTGGATTGTCTCAGATTCACTACACAAGAACGTGCAGACAGACACCCCAGAGGGGGCAATGCAGTGAATACTCTGTTACAAAAAGAGACCAGATGGATCCTTACATTGGATACAGTGACTCCTTTAGGACTTAAGGAAGAAGTAGACTTTTTACCCTACCTATGACTAAATGTGCTTATGACCTTTTTCTTCCTTTTTCTTTCTACAGGAGAACAACCCAAACTCTTTTTCTGAAACTTGCAATGTGTGAGCTGCAACCAATTTGCATGCCCACGGAGCACAGGTGAAGTTCGTTACACAAATTGAACTTGGGGCAGTTACTTCTCACAGTAACATTCCTTTCTTCTTTTTTCTCTCTTTCAACTTAGGACTGTAATATAGAATCAGACTTCTTTATATCCATATAGCCCTGTTCTAAGTCAAACTTATGAATCTCACTAACAAGTACTGTTGATTCTTTACTATTTATGCTGGTACAGATACAATGAACTCATTTTGGTCTTCCAGAAGTTCCTAAGGCCATCACTTTATACTTGCCCACCACCTAAATCCATTCTTTAATTTCGTGCACAAATAGCTCTCTATTACTGTATTCAGTTATGAAGCCCAATATGTTAGCAGGCCTTTGCCCTTTTGACCTCCCAGCAAAATCACCTAAAACTTATGACTCGGATGCTAACGTAACTTGAGTGTCTTATATTAATACAATGGCATTTTTGCAATATTTTATTTTGTTTGGGAACCTAGTTCTTTATAAGACATAATCTGGTCCCTTTGTTTCAGTTCCAAAGAAACCCCCACCCCTCTTTTTGGATCCAGGCATGCCTAATTCCACTTTTGTCTTGACAGTGCCCCCCTTTCATTGTTTCTCTGTCTCTAATTTTAACTACCCAGGGCAATAGACTATACAAATAAATAACACATGAACTGTTTAAGTAAATTGGTAATTTACCCTAGAATGTTTGAAAATGTATAAGCATCCAGCCTTGGTTTGTAATGAGAAGTTGTGTATGCTTTTGATTTTTGTTGAAGGGTTTTTTAGCACTTTGGGTGTGTTTCACTTTAATGACTGTGTATAAATAGATGTAATGTTTGTTCACTCCTCAGACCCACCCCCTAATGGAAGACTCAGAGAAGGGTTGAAGTGCTGGGGCCATAGGGTACTAACCAGTCACTTTCCCACAATAAACTTGCACAAGCAATTTGAACACTTTTCCACAAGTGCTGAGCATTTTTTGAATGTTTAAACTTTAGCAGGCAACCACGCTTTATTACTGCCAATTCCAGTGGCACTTTTGTTTCCTTAAGACAGACAGACAGTACAGTTCAGTTTATTTGTATTTTTGCATGTTTAAAAATAGTATTTGTTACATACAGATCATTAATAAAACAAATCACAAATATTAAAATCACACTTTGTATGGCTCATAATATACATAGCACATTTCTAGTTCTTGTTATAATGATCTTCAACTCTATCAAAACTTCCACTTTAATTTCAATGCCATTTTATGTGCAAAACTTGCTAGTGCAAAAATCTGTTTGGGGCTATCTGCATTAAATATTAAATTTCATTGTTCATTTTTAACTGCATTAGATACATTCTTAAACATTTCCCCAGTAAATAATTGTCTATGTTCGTGGAAAGTCTCACATTCTAATATCAAATGTCCCATTGTCATTTTTGCATTATTGCAACCCTAACATGTTTGATTCTCCCTTCCTAACTGGTCCCAGTTCCTCCATTTTATGTATATTCTGAACCTCAGTCTGGTCAATGCTTTCCTATGCCTAGCATTATCACATACTGTAGAATCAGATACTTTTCTACATTGAAATTCATTTTGACCATTTTTAAGGAGCTGCAATTCTATGCTAATTTTAAATTATTTATACCTTTTTGTTTTGTGTTATCTATAATTCTTTGAACTGCTAGAGACATGACATTTTCTGGGTCAGCAACACATCCCATAGTATAATTATACTGTAGACCACACCAATTCAGTTCTTTATTTAGTTGCCCAAACCAGATCAGGAGGTTGTAATTCTTTCTATTTACAGCATCAAGCCAGCAGTTGTAAATTAAACTATTCCGGGCTGATGTCTTCATCTTCTTCCAAAAAAGAATACATTTTTAACCATATTTGCATATAATGATATTGTGCCTGTTTCTGCCCTTATATCAGCATTTGAAGTTACCCTTGCCCCCCCAAGTAGGTTTTTTAGATATTTGATTTGGATTGATTCCACCTCCCTAACGTTACAGGCCAACCCCCAAGTTTCAGACCCATATAACAGTTGAGCATTATATTTTGCAAACAGACACCTATATTGTGCCAGATATCAATTTTTTTCTGCTGTTTGCAAAATGATTTATAACATTTAATGTCTTCAATGCATTTACTAACATACTAACATACTATTTGCCAGCAGATTAGGCCTTATGGTCTATCAAGTCTGCTCGAACCTAGATCCTTAGTTGGGTGCCGAGACCCTCCCATCCCTTGTGCTCCAGAAACCCCTATCATCCATCCCCACCCCCCTGGGACAGGCCATCATCTGATACATCCACTTTCTGTGTCTGTCCCACCCTCTCTTAAAGCTCTCCACTGTGGATCTCTGAACCAGCTCACCAGGCAAAGCATTCCAAGGGTCCACCACCCTCTCAGTGAAAAACCTCCTCCTCTTTTCCCCCCTCACCCTTCCACCTTCCAACTTCAAACCATGCCCTCTGGTGATGCCTCCCTGCTTTAGTCTAAAGATCCCCTCCATGTTTACCCTATTTATTCCCTGAGGTGCTGAAGACCTCAATCATGTCCCCCTGTCTCCTCTCCTCCAGTAAGCAGGGCATAGCTCCTCAAGTCTGTCCTCGTGTCAAATCCCCTAGCCCTCGTATCATCTTTTGTTGCCCTCCTCTGTACCCTCTCCAGGAGCTGTATGTCCCTCTTCAAGTGTGGTCTCCAGTACTGTACACAGTACTCAAGGTGTGGTCTAACCAGTCCATTGTACAGTGGCAGAATCACTTCCTTGCTCCTAGAGGTGATCCCCTTCGATGCATCCCAACATCCTGTTTGCCTTGCTAGCTGCCTCCTGCACTGCTCAGTGTTATTCATACATGTATCCACCATGACCCCTAGGTCTTTTCCCTGTTGAGGCTTCCAGCACCTCCCTCCCAGAGTGTACACATGTGTTTAGGGTTTCCCGACCAAAGATGCAACACCCTTGCCTTGGTGATATTGAAATTTAATTTCCATGTGGCCAGGCCCAGCTTTCCAGGGTGTCCAGGTCCCTTGCAGGGCCAACCTCCCTCTTCCCTCAACTACTGCTCCCATCTTGGAGTCATCCTGGAAGAGACTCATTTCACCCTATACCATCCCTGATGTCTGATATGCATTAAACAGGATTGGACCCAGGACCGAGCCCTGTGGTACCCCACTACCAACCTCTGTAGGGTTCGGAGCTCCCCACAGACCACTACTCTGAGTGCGTCCAGCTATCCAGTTTTCAATCCATCTGACCATCAAAGGGCCTACCCCTAACCCCATCAGTTTCTCCACCAGACCATTGTGGGGGACAGAGTCAAACGCCTTGCTGAAGTCCAAGAATAATACATCCACAGGCTTACCCCTGTCCAGTTCTGATGTTACCTATTCATAGAACTCCACAAGGTTGGTTTGACATGATCTACCTGGCACAAACCCATGCTGCCGACTATCCAGACCTCCCACCTCCTCCAAGTAAACCCCAATCGTTCCTTTAGTATACTCTCCATTAATTTTCCCACCACCGAGGGTTAAACTGATGGGTCTATGGTTTCCTGGTACTTCCTTGACCCCCTTTATGGATTGGTACCACATGTGCCTCTCGCCTAATCCCTAGGTACCCTCCCTGTCTCAAGTGACCTGTTGAAAGCTCCAGCCAGAGGTGCAGCCAGTATGTCCGTCACTTCCCATAGTACTCGGATGATGCCATCCGCCCAGGAGATTTGTCTTTCTTTAGGGCCTTGAGGGCAAACCACACCCTTTTGGTGGGATGGCATCATCCGTCCCCTCCACCTTACTGGTCTTTTATCCTTATCCAGATGTGACACCCCTGGGGTACCTTTCCCTCCCTTTTGCTCCATTTCTGCTGCTCCCTGATCCGCTCCCTGCGCTTCTATCCCCTTTGTGCCTTGCTTTGTAGATATCCATCCCCTCCCTAGTGAACACAGAGCCAAAGTACTCGTTAAATACCTCTGCCTGGTCCCTCGCCTCTTCCACCCACCCTCCTTCTGATCTCAATCTGCTGAGATGGCCCTTAGTTTTTCTCCGCTCCCCAATGTACCGGAAGAACCCCTTTTCCCCTCCATGTATCCCCTGTGCCAGCCGTTGCTCTTTACTGGACTTTGCTCCCCTCACCATACGGGTGACTTTTCTAGATGCAAGCTGGTACATTTCCTTATCCCTATCCCCTCTTGTTGTTTTATATTTTTTGTGCTCGCCTTCTTTCTCTGACTGCTACCTGGACCTCACTGGACCACCAGCATGGTTTATGTGACCTTGCTCCTTACGTTTCAACTTAGCGCAGATCCTGACTGCCTCATGAAGTCCCGTTTATGACCTCCCATCTCCTTCACACACTTGTTGTTGAGGTAATCCCTTTCAAGTGATCCTTGAGAATATTTCCCATGCCCATAAAGTCTGCCCCCTGAAGTCCACTGCCAGTGTCCTAGATCTCACCCCCACTCCCCAATGCTTATTTGAAACCAGACAGTATTGTGGTCACTCCCAGTCAGGGGTCCTGTACAACCATGTCCCTACCAGATCCCCATCTGCAGAACCACATCCAGGACATGCCCTCCCTTGTGGGCTCCATCACATGCTGTGTTAAGAACACATCCTGGAAGCCATCCAGCAGCCTCTGCTCCTTGGCCACCTTAGAGGACATATGGTTCCCCAGTTAGTACCTGGCATATTAAGGTCCCCATCAACACCACTCCTTCCCTTTGGACCACACTGGGCAATGATGTTGTCCAGCAAACCATCCTCTAGAACATCACTCATCCCGGGGGGCCTATATGCTACTCCCAGCTTGACCTTATCTCCTGCTGGGGATCGTAAGGTGACCCATAAGGCCTCCACGTTTCCCTCTGCCTCTTCTACCATAGCAATTTCTATGTCATCTCTAATGAACATAGCCACTCCACCCCCCTCTGCCCTCCTTTCTATCCTTCCTAAGCATAGTGTACCCCCGTACATTTAGGTCCCAGTCATGGTTTTTGTTGGCCCACGTTTCCGTAACTGCCGCCACATCCACCCCCCCCTCGAACAGCATGGCCTGGAACTCTGGCAACTTGTTTCCCAAGCTCCTGGCATTTACTAACACTAACCCCCACCCCTTATCCCTGATCCTTTTTGTCGAACCCCACCCAGATTCCTTATACTTCCATCCTCCCCCTGCTCCTCCTGAAACCTCCACCTCCAGTCTGTTTCCCCCCTCCCCCCCTTGGGCTTGAAGGCTACTCCCCTCATCTGGAGGGGAGGGCTTCTGGTCAGCCCCTCCCTTATCCCTTCCCCCCCTTACAAGTTTAAACCCCACCTTTCTTGTATGTAGTCAGCCATCCCCTGTTTAAGGACTTCCTTCCCTAATGGGGCAAGATGAAACCTGTCCTTGGCATATAGTCCCTTATCCTCCCAAACTCCATTTACCTGCATTTTTTTCTGTGTGTTTGTTCCATTTCAGGTTATTACTTAAAGTAACACCTAAATATTGAAAATCACTAACTTCTGTTATATTTTCTTCATCTACTTTCCATACCTGACAGTCAGATTTATTTTTTCCCAAAAACAACTATTTTAGCTTTCTCTAAATTAAGTGTTATATCTAATTTCTCTAAAGAGTCCATGGCTAGACAGACAGACAGACAGAGAGATAGACAGACAGAAAGAGATAGATGGATAGTTTAAAGGTAGTGTCAGATAGATAGATAGATAGATAGATAGACAGACAGACAGACAGACATAGCGATAGACAGAGAGACAGACATAAGTCCATGACTCAGGCACTCATCACCACATTCAGCACCGCCTCCAGATTAAGCAGCAAAAGTTTTTATTTTACATAATAAAATAATAAAAATGCACCCACCTGACATGTTTCAGATCCTTCGATTCTTTCTCAAAGGCTGGCTTCCAATACAGGCAATAACACTTAAAGAGTCCACTCCCTATTACACCTTACTGACATCACTAAAAATGTCTAATTCCATTGGATAAAACAACTTTAAAAATATATATGTATATAAACAGAGAGTAAATGTTCAAGCACAATGCTACAATAAAATACAATAAAATAAGTATATATATATATATATATATATATATATATATATATATACACACACACACACGTATATATATACATACACAAAATAATTTAAAAAAATCAGTAGTTACATACACCAAAGAAGCAGTTTAAATAAATTGGGGAAGGAAAGAAGGAAAGGGAAAATAATAAGAAAGGACAGGTATCAAGCACTACAGGAGCAGAGGTTAAAAACCCTTAAAGTAGCAAGTACATTCTTGGTTGTTAATATAAATCTTTATAACAAAAAACAAACTGTTCAGGACTTCGGAATCAATATAAGCAAAACAAAGTGAACTTAGCAAATTCATTATTATCTATCTTCTAAATACAGGTGAAGTTCAAAACCCATATTCAGATCCATGTTTTGAATGCTGGAAATAGGGAACAAGAACAATTTTTATTTATGGCTATAGACAGGGTATCGCAGAATCCAAGGGGTGGAAATGATGACAGTCTGGTGCTAAAACATGAAACATTTTGGATCCTTAGATTAAAAGCATATCAGCATCCTGGTCTGAATACAGGTTTCGAACTTCGCCCGTATTTAGAAGATAGATAATAATGAATTCACGAAGTCCACGTATTCTTTTGTTTATATTGATTCTGAAGTCCTGAACTGTTTGTTTTTTGTTATAAAGATTTATGTTAACATATAAGAATCGACTAGCTACTTTAATATAAGAGTTTTTATCCCCTGCTCCTGTGGTGCTTGATACCTGCCCTTTCTTATTATTTTTCCTTTTCTTCTTTCCTTCACCCCCCATTTACTTAAACTGCTTATTTGGTGTCTGTAACTACTGATTTTTTAAATGAGACGCTATTTTGTGTATGTATATACATATATGACATATTTTATTGCCTTTTATAGTAGAATTGTGCTTAAACATTTATTCTCTGTTTATATACATATTTTTAAAAGTTGTTTAATCCAATGAAATTAGACATTTTCAGTGATGCCATTTTGATGTAATGATATATTATTGTGATTTTGTACTTTGAGTTGTCTTACTGTACTATTGTAAATTGTATTCTCCTGGGTCTTGACTGAAAATAGGCAGGTTTTTCGCCTAGTGCACCTACCCGGTCATCAAAAGCAAATAAATAAAATAAGGAGTGGACTATTTAAGTGTCATTGTCTGTATTGGAAGCCAGCCTTTGAGAAAGGACTGAAGGATCTGAAATGCATCAGGTGGGTGCATTTTTATTATTTTATTATGTAAAATAAAAATGTTTGCTGCTTAATTTGGAGTCAGTGCTGAATGTGGTGGTGAGTGCCCGAGCCATGGACAGATGCCTGACTTTTTAATCTCGAAAGCACCACTGTTCTTGTACGCACTTTCTGTGTATTCAAGTTTGCAGATTTTCAAGTGTAACGCACAGGTTGTGGTATAAGTATTACGTAAAACCACAGCCGATTATCTCAAGTAGACATTTTATACAACTCCAAGATGTCTTTAGAAAAACAAAACGTAGTTTTTGGTGGGAGCACAGCCAAGGCAGGAGTCAACCCATTGGAGTATGTCAATTATTTTTTAAAAGCAGCAGGAACAACAAATCCTTTTTTGATAGAAGAAAATGGAATAACCAATCAAGCACCTAATGCAAGGTCCCTGCTAGAAGCATTCAGAAGTTTAGAAAAGTTAACCTTGCAACTTTGCAGGATTTACTAGAACGTTATGAATATGGAGGCATACCTCGAGGTAAAACAAATTCCTAGAGGCTTGAGGTTAATAACAAAACCGGAATATGGAACTGACAATGGCATTTTTATGAGAGAATGGAATGCCTTTTTAACTGAAGCTAGCTTTAAGCTAATTGAGTTAATTATTAACTTTAGTAGAGAATGAGAGAGTAAACTGAAAGAAAAACTAATAGTCCAAGAGAAAGAAGATTTAAGACTTTATACTCAAAATTATAATGACTTTGACCATCTGAATAAAAACTTACAAGAGTCTATATGGAAGCTTGACAACAAAGTCCAAGAGGGTAGCATCTTTCAGAAAAAGAGATCTGCAAGAACAAGGGAGCACAATCTGAAGGTAGAGAGGGGACGGCTCAGAGGTAATGTGAGGAAGTATTTTTTCATTGAGAGGGTTGTGGATGCATGGAACACCCTTCCTGAGGAGGTCGTGGAGTCAAAAACAGTGGGGGAATTCAAGAATGCATGAGAGAGACATAAGGCAATTTTAGTAGGGGGTAGGAGGAAGTAGGCTGTTGGTTAACTAGGATCTGCAGCTTATCCATTAGGTAGGGAAATGGGCAGACTAGGTGGGCCAAGCGGTTCTTATCTGCTGTCAAATTCTATGTAATTAAGAAAAGCCAAATTAATTAAATTCAAGCATGATAAGGGTGACTATGAAAGCAGGAGAATCTATAATTGGAAGGACAAAAACCCTAAAAGCATTTTGAAAAATAACAAAAATGTGCCCTTCGATTTTAGTACCGATGTCAGTGAAGCTGAAAGCAATAGTGAGAATTGGTATCCTTTTTTAAAACAAAGACCTGAACCAGATTATCAGCAAGTACAAGCTAAAACACCTCGCCCCCCAACAGACTTACCAAGTACAACTGCGGTGGAGTCCATGCCTCAATTACCAGATGGGAGAATATACAGGAAGAGGAAGAGGACATGGAGGGGGAGAAGAAACAGAACATGGGGGATACAGACAATACTACAGGCACAAACCATGCAGTCAGGGTCCCTACAGGGGGCGGAGGAGGTAAGTAGCTCTCCCAGTAATGACATACAGATTATAAATCTCTCCAACCATATATTATCTGAAGCGGAAACTGAACTATTAAAGAAGGGCCTAAATTTTGTTCCTACCACTGCCATAAACTGAATACAGACACTGACAGACTTGAATTTAATGTGCAGGAAGTTGAATCTAATGGCTTTTTTAAAGAAAAGACAAACAAACGAGAATGTGGAACAGACACCTGCAAAAACTTTTAAATCCAATTTGACCTTCTGTCCACCAAATAGCATTGCAGTTAATGTTTCTAAACAGTTAGTGGAACCTGATTTGAATAACCTGTTTGAGAATTTACCCCATTTTGATTACTATAATCTTTCACATGCTGAACGTGAGGCCATAAAATTGCTGCAAAGTGACCAGAACATTGTTACTAAACAAGCCAATAAAGGTGGAGCAGTGGTCATTCTGAATAAGGATAACTACATAGCAGAAACAATGAGACAATTGGACAATGGTGACTTCTACAAAAAAAGCAAACAAAGACTTAACATCTGACTTTAAATATGCCACTGATGAAATGATCAAGGATGCATGGGAAAATGGTCTGATAGACAAAAGTACAAGAGACTTCCTCATAACTGCTCATCCAGTCATGGCCACCTTTTATATTTTACCAAAACTCCACAAAACGTTAGTTAATCCACCGGGATGGCCAGTAGTGAGTGGTTTGGGGTGTCTCACTGAGTCCCTATCTAAGTACCTGGACTCCTTTTTCAGACCTTTTATAGAGAGTTTACCATCCTATGTAAGAGATACAAAAGACATTCTGAATATCTTAAATTGTACAAACCTAACTGAAAATACTCTGCCAGTAACGCTTGACATAGAAGCACTTTACCCTAACGTTCTCCATCACAGGGCATTAGATGCTGCAGCTTACTTCCTTAGTATGAGAAATGATTTGTCCCTACCACCAGCTGATTTTCTTTTAAAGTTATTAGAATATGTTTTAAAATGTAACATGTTTGTTTTCAATAACCAGTTGTATGTGCACACTAAGGGTATGGCCTTGGAGCTACATGTGCCTCTTCTATGGCCAACATGTACATGGGGTGGTGGGAGAAGGATCACATACATGAAGTTTTAAAAATCAATTTGTTAGTAAAATTGTCTTGTGTAAGAGATTCATTGACAATGTGATCCTTCTGTGGGAAGGCACTGAGCAAGAACTGAATTAATTTGCAACACATCTACACAGTACAAATCCCCATTTGAGATTTACTTATATGTGTAGTAATGAACATGTAGCCTATTTAGATCTGAACATCAAGAAATATGAAAATGGGGAAGTCAATGCAGGAAACACATAGGAAAAAGGTTGATGGAAATGCAACCTTATTCGTTTCGAGTTGCCACCCCCCCCCCCATCTCAGCCAACATCCCGAAAGGCAAATTTTTAAAACTTTGCTGGAACTGCAGCATGGATGATAGCTTTAGTAAAGGAGCAGATGAAATGCAAGGTAAATTCAGATCTATCCCAAAATTTTAATTGTACCATAGTCAAATACGCAGATGACTGTAAAATAGGCAATCCTTGTAGTAGTTCTGAAGATGTCAGTTTACTACAGAAAGATCTTGACTCCCTAGGGACCTGGTCAACTACGTGGGGACTGGCATTTAATATCTCTAGATGTTGTGTTCTTCATTTTGGAAAGTAAAATTGTACAAATCAATATTTTTTGTGTAATGAAATACGAGCAAATTCCACGAAAAATACTTCATTTGCACATCTCAAACATCTTCAATACAGTCAACAAAATTTTGTGGCCCATAAATCATAATACAAAATCCAAAGATACAGATATTCTATTGCCAATATATCTAGCGTATGTAAGGCCTCACTTTGACTACGGCTCCCAGTTATGGTGTCCTTACCACTGGAAAGAAATTAATACGTTAGAAAAATTTCAGAGAAAAGTCACAAAATCAATCTGCTGAGATAAAACTCTGCCCTATGAAGAAAGACTTGCTAAATATAATTTGATGTCACTAGAGCTCTGTAGGCTGAGAGGTGATCTACTACTAGCATGGGATATCATTAATGATCAGTCCCTCATAATAGAGTGGGGCCTACATTTTAAACAGGTAGTGATTTGTTGACAATGTGATTCTTCTGTGGGAAGGCACTGAGCAAGAACTGACTTAATTTGTAACACATCTACACAGTACAAAAGGTTTGTTAAAGGTTGGTAAAAGGTTTGTTGTCTCAGAGGTGTTTCAGTCTCCTTCTCACATTGAAGGAGCTAATTGCTTTCCTCCCACAGCTCTTCCAAAGGATTAGGTGTGTATGTGGGGGGTGGAGCTGGCAAACTGTCAGTAATTTCCAACAGAAAGAAGGGTTAAAAAGTCAGGTTAGTTGATATCTTGGAGGTAGAAGACTTGGTTTGCTGGCTAAGGCACCTAGCTTCACCTGAGCTCTTTCCTTCTAAGACTGCTTGAAAGGCAGAGTAGAGAAACTTACTAAGAGCAAGGGAAAAGGATTAAGACTTATTTTGGCTAAACAGGTTTACTGTGTGGTGTTGTTTTTAATTTTTACTCGCAGGGATTGCTACTGTTTGTTGCTAACATTTCATTGCTTTATTTTTCTCTGTAGCACAGTGTTTCTTACAGCGTATATCTTCTCTGAAATTATTACAGGTGGTGCTTTACAGGTTTTACAGTTTTATCTAACATTAGGATAAGCTTTCAGGGTTACTGCATTTGTTGTTACTGATTGTTTCTGCTCTTACCTCCTTGTTCTTTCGTACGTGGTTCTTCTTTTTTGGCAGGGGAAGGGCCCAGCCACCCATCCCCATCCCCAACCACCCCACACTACACTCCTTTTATAGGGTACCACAGTTGTGACATTTCCTGTGGCAGAGCAGGAAGGGGTGGATCAGTGGGCCTCCACAAGGTGAGCTCATTATTAGGGCACTAGTAATTTAACTTGTTATAACAAGTTAAACAAAACACAATCAAACCATTACTTGCATTTTTTCCTTTTTTTCCTTCTAATTACTCTGACTAGGTTATAAACCCAGCAACTTATCTGGAATGGATATCATTAACTGCAGGTACTGTGGAACAATTTTCAGAAGGACAGTCTTACAGGATTTAGGACACTGTCCTACATGCTGGCCCTTTGGAGATCTTAGGGCTCAGCTCCGGGCAGCATGGGCAGAGATTGCACGCCTCAAATTTCATATTCAAGAGGAAATACATTATAAGAACCACCCACCATTTCCCCAGCACCCAACAGAAAACCCTCGACCGCAGAGGGTAGTTGGTCCAGGAGGTTGGCAGGTGGTTAGGAGGGGCAAATCGAGTGCCCCATCACTCTCTGCTCTCCAACATATTACCTCCAAAAACCATATAAACACTACAAACAGGTATCTGCCTCTATCTCTGAAATCAAACAAAGAGGCAGAAGACACTGCAGAGCAGGACACTGCAGCACAGGAGCTAGCACAACAAAACTCACCCAAATCAGGAACCAAAACAAAAAAAGCAAAAAGGAAATCCAAAAAACTTCTGATCAAAGGAGACTCCATGATTCGGGGAGTTGATACCCATCTCCAGCCAGGTGTAATGGTCAGATGTCTCCCAGGTACATCAGCATGGAGAGACACTGATCACATTGCTAAAATTGTTCACAAAGCAGGAGAAAACATTGATGTCCTAGTACACATAGGGACTAATGATCTCACCAGCCGGTCAGTTGTGGAGACCAAGGAACACCTGACCAGGCTGGGTGACAAACTATCATCTATTTGTCTGGTATCTCTTCTCTGAGATCCTGCCAGTCTGGGAGAGGGAGCAGATGGACAGAAGGTCAGAGAAGGGAGATAGGGGAGCTAAACACGTGGCTCAAGGGCTGGTGCCAGGAAAAAGGACACAGATTTGTAGGGAACTGGCAACAGTTCTGGGAGCGAAAGTTCTTTAAATTTGATGGACTGCATCTGACTAAGGAGGGAGTCAGTGCATTGGGGCAGAGAAGTTTGACATCTTTGCAGAATATTTAAACTAGCAAATGGGGAGAGGGGTGCAGCACCCCATACGTCGAATGGGAAGAACACCCCTCCCCCCTCAGCTAGTGGTCAAACAGGGATTCAGCATGTTTGCAGTTCATTTGCATCACCAGGTAAGAAAAAAGGTTTGTCTCCCCATACGACGTACAGGGGTAATGCCAAACCTCACCCAACAACTAACACACCAAAATCTGGCCAATGGAAAATCATGTACACAAATGCTCACAGCCTGGGAAATAAGATCCCAGACCCGCTGGCAATAATGTCAGAGGCTAAACTGGACATAATAGCAATTAGTGAGATGTGGTTTACCAGTAACCACACTTGGGAGGCTTCAGTACCTGGCTATGTATTGTTCAGAAGAGAACGAGGTGCAAAAAGGGGGGGAGGAGTGGCCCTGTATGTCAATGAAAATATCAAAGTTACAGAAATTCAGAATACACATAAGGAGCCAGAAGAACTGTGGGTCACCCTGGGAAACAGGAAATGGGATAGCCATAAGAACTGGGGTTGTCTACAGGCCCCCAGACCACGGGGAGGACATAGACACATTACTGTTAGAAGATATACAAAACATGACAGCTAAAGGGGAGGTTCTGATAATGGGAGACTTCAACATGCCGGATACAGATTGGTCAATACCAGCAGGAACATCTGCCAGAACTAGACACATAGTTGATTCCCTGCAGCGGGAGGGCCTCAAACAACTGGTACAGCAACCCACAAGAGACAGGGCTATCCTAGATCTAGTACTGACTAACAAGGAAGAGATCACAGATCTCCAGGTAGAAGGTCACCTGGGAGCCAGTGACCATCACATGGTATGGTTCAATTTGGCTACTACATCTAAATCATCCCATTCCAAGGCAAAAATATGGGACTTCAGAGGAGCTGACTTTGATAAAATGGCCAACAGAGTGAAGCTAGCCCTGGCAAAAAGAAACACAGGTGAGGGGGTACAGGCAAAGCGGGCAAGCATTAAGGATGCAATACTTGAAGCAACATCACATTGTGTTAGACAGAAAAGGAAGTGCAAAAGAAGAAGGAAACCACTTTGGTTCTCAAATACAGTAGCAGAAAAGGTCAGAGCCAAAAGGCTGGCCTTCAGGAAATATAAGGAAACGCAGCGGGACGAAGATAGGGAGGCATACCAAACTGCCCTAAGGGAAGCAGGGAAGGCAGTAAGGCAGGCAAAGTCCCAAACTGAGGAAACGCTAGCACGGACAGTAAAAGAAGGTGACAAGACTTTCTATAGATACATTAGTGAAAGGAGAAAGTCCAGAGGGGGTATTGCTAAGCTTAATGGAGAAAGGAAGCATGTGAGGAGGAGGACCTGTAAAGGCATCTATCCTAAATAGATACTTTGCTCAGTATTTACTGAAGAGAAGGTAGGGCAGGGCCCACAGCTCAGCATCATGGACACAGGGGGGAGGGAGGTGAGCACTACTCCCCTCACAAAAGAAAGGGTCCTACAAGAGCTTGCTAAGCTCAGGGTGGATAAGGCAATGGGACCTGATGGCATACATCCCAAGGTACTTAAGGAGCTAAAGGTGGAACTAGCACAGCCATTAGCAGAACTGTTTAGTGAGTCTCTGAGCACAGGAGAGGTCCCAGAAGACTGGAGAAAGGTTCATGTGATCCCGCCCACAAGAGTGGTGTAGCAGGGAGGAGGCGGGAACTACAGACCAGTCAGTCTTACCTCAGTAGTGGGCAAGATAATGGAGGCACTCCTTAAGGAAAGAATAGTGCAACACCTGGAATCCATAGGGGCACAGGATCCAAGACAGCATGGGTTTACAAAAGGAAGGTCTTGTCAAACTAATCTCATGGATTTCTTTGACTGGGTAACCAGAGTGGTGGACCAAGGGGGGAGCAGTTGATGTCGCCTACCTTTACTTCAGCAAAGCTTTTGACACTGTTCCACATAGAAGATTGATAAATAAGCTGGGTAGGCTCGGGTGGGTCAGAAGTTGGTCAACTGGTGGCAAACTGGTTGACGGGCAGAAACAGAGAGTGGTGGTAAATGGTATACAGTCAGAAGAGATGCAAGTCACAAGTGGGGTACCTCAGGGATCAGTCCTGGGGCCAGTCCTCTTCAACATCTTCATTAGTGACCTTACAGATGGACTAGAGGGTAAGGCTTGTCTGTTTGCAGATGACACAAAGATCTGCAACAGAATAGATGATCCAGATGGGGTGGGCAGAATGAGAAGAGATCAGGATAAACTAGCAAAATGGTCAGAAGAGTGGCAACTGGGATTTAATGCAAAGAAGTGCAAAATCATGCACATAGGGAAGAGAAACCCTGAAGCCACCTATAGGCTGGGAGGGGAGTTGCTAGCAGTCACAAAGGAAGAAAGAGACTTGGGCATCATCATCACTGATGACCTGAAATCATCCAAGCAGACCTCTAAAGCAGTAGGTAAGGCTAGGGGGTGTTAGGTGTATTAGTAGGGGTATCACAAGCTGTAAGAGGGAGGTAATAATCCTCTTTACAAGACACTGGTTAGGCCCCATCTGGAGTACTGTGCAGTATTGGAGGCCACACCTTCACAAGGACATTAACCAAATTGAGGCAGTCCAGAGAAGGGCAACCAAAATGGTGCAGGGACTGCATCAGAAGACATATGGGAACAGATTAACAGAGCTCAATATGTATACCCTGAGCAAAGGAGGGAGAGAGGTGATATGATCGAGGCATTCAAACACCTTAAGGGCATTAACGAGGTGAAAGAGTCTAATATGTTTAAATATAAGAAACATAGCAGGACAAGAGGACACAGCATGAGATTAGAGGGGGCCGATTAAGGGGATGTGAGGGAATTCTTTTTCACAGAAAGGGTGGTGGATGCATGAAATGGCTTACCACAAGAAGTGGTGGCTATGAATACAGTGCAGGGCTTCAAACAGGCATGGGATAGGCATAAGGGAGCAATACAAATGATTATGAATAGATAGGCCACTGACAGAGCAAAGGCCGATGGCACATTTATAAGGTAGAAAAAGAAATGGGCAGACTGGGTGGGCTTTGAGGTCCTTATCTGCCATCAACTTCTATGTTTCTATGTTTCTATGATTAACACAAGAGTTCAGCCACTTCAGTTATTAAGATCTAGAGCAAAATCCAAAAAAGAACTTATTTCTTTTCACAAAGAATTGTAAAACCATGGAAAGAATTACCAACAACAGTTATTGTCAGTAATAATAAAATACATTTAAAAGTAGAGTAGATAACTTTTTATTGGTTAATAAAAATCTGACCTACTATATGTAATATAGGACCTACTATGGGCTTTCTGCCTTTCAGCTCCGTTCAATTCCTTAGTCTGATCCTTAGTATTTAGGAACAGAGGTTACAGTAATCAGATTTTACAAGCTAAAAATTGGGCACAGGAAAACAAAAGGGAAGAGCTTTTAGAGGACAGACCAAGAAATCAGGAACAGGACAAGATAATTAATTTAATAACTACTTTTTCAGTGCATGCGAAGCAACTTGAAAATATAATTAACAAACATTGGGGGACATTAGCAGCAGATACAAACCTAAGAGTACTAGTAGAACAGAAACCACGTATCACAGTGTGTGGGAATAAACTTCAGACAAGGCAAGTTTACAGGTTTAAAACACACTGTGGTGTGATATTTATTTTTCAAAGGTTAGAAAAATAATAAATGAAAACAAAAAAATTGCAAAGAAAATCACTACTTAACATCAGTAGTTTCTCCCATAATACAGTCCTGGATCTCAGAGCTCCTAAGACCCTTCTCATCTGCATTCAACAGCTTGTCTACAGTAGCAGTAGAACATCTCCTCCTCTTTCAGGGCTGAGCCCTACTGGGTGAACTGAAGTGAACTTTGTGCAAAGGTTTTTATATCTTTTTGGTAGGGTCCTGACTGAGCCCTTGCATGCCTGGACATGTTTCAAAACCAAGGGGGAGAGGATTGTGTCTGGGGATTTCCTAGTTTAGTTGAAGGTACAGTGTATATATCCACAGATATTGACTTTATATATCTCTGATCCACAGTGGCTAAGCACTTTTATACATAGAACTTTATACAGTAACAGGTTTATAGTGTGAATTTATGAAAATATATTAAGGATTTCTTATAACTGTACTAATCATGACATTATTGTTGTTTTATATGGCTTCTGAATCCTTTTTCTTTAAAAAGGCTTTATTAACTGTATGTATTCCTATTTAAAATAGCCTTCATGTTTTTTTAGAACACAGAATGCACTTATGCACTTTACACAACACCTCTCCAGATGTTTGGCATCATTCTAGGGACTGTACCGATGGAAATGGAAAAAGAATGAAAAGAGAGCACTAATAGGAAGTTTAGCAGGGATAGTAAAGAGCAACGCTGGGTGGCCAACCTAGGGTGGGGGTGGAGAAAAGCATTAACTGTAGCTAGGAAATAAGGAGATAGAAAAGTGGTCCATCAGTCACAGCCGAGGGTGTAGCCTAACTCTGCCACACACCTCCCACCTTAAGAAAAAAACAGTTCTCAAAATTATACTGTTTTTTCAAGAACCCCCTGTCAGTTATAAATATTCTGCCAAAATAGTAGAATGGGGGTTGGTTGAAACTTTCTCTCACCGACCATGAGAGCTTCACCAGGACATTAAAAAAAGAGGAAGTACTACACGGCAGCTTTATGCTGACTTTGAGCTTCCTCCATACCCATCACCTGGCATTGTTTCTACTCAGGGGTCCAATCATAGGTTCCACTCCATACCTAGATCCTCCATGACCCTAGGTTCCTCATTTTTATTTATTTATTTAGTTTTTGTTGACCGGGTAAGTGCACTAGACAAATCCTGCCTATTTTCAGGCACGACCTGGGGGAGGGGGATACAGATGAATGCCAACTCACCTTGAACCAGATTAAGCTGTTGGTGGTATTTTTAGTGAATGAGGGAAACTTGGCCAGGACACTGGGGAAATTCCCCTTCTCTTTTCGATAAGTGACATGGGATCTTTAACATCCATCTGAATTACCACCAATCCAGGCAGATGGGACCTCGGTTTAACGTCTCATCCGAAAGACGTAAAAGGTAATTTAGATTGTAGTGCAGTGCTTTAACCACTAGGCCACACGGTCTTCACAATTTATATCACACAGTAAAGACATTTCTTTTTATGTTATACATTTCTTGTAATTGTTTCATACAATGTATCCAGTTCCCTTTCATATATTTTCTGGCCGACAAGGAACCTTCTCATACTGAACATCAACCAGCCAGTTCCTAACTCCCAAACCCTTTGGGGTTTCCCTACCCTTATTTTTAACATACCAAGGGTTTCCTTTCAACCCTTATACCATTCTGGTACCCTCAACTGACTGTACTCAGCACAAGCCTTAATGCTATATTCATTTTAAACATTACATGTTTCATACATTTCATACCATATCACAGGGGGTTCAAAACATGAGAAAGTCCATTCAACCACCATGGTGTCTTCCCTGTTGCTTGTAGTCTTCACCCCAGTATGCAAATGTCCTGAAACAGTCTTACCTGGGGCCTTCATCTCATCATCCTCCAAGTAGCAGTAGCCCGGAAAAATGATCAGCAACGGGATTTCAAAAGTGGCTGGCAACAAAGGTTCCATCAGGGGGCCCTCTTCCTCTAGAACCCAAGAATCCTGGTCCTCTGCCTCCACCATGAAATCCTCCAGTTGAGACCCCTCATCACCACCTAGCAGTGGTGCTCCGCCTCTCTCCAGCTCTGGTCCGGCTCTGCGTTCCATCAAACTCCAATCCGGTTAGTAATTCCTCTCCAGTCCTCCTCACCTGGGCTGTGGTATGCACACTGGGAAGTCCCTCCTCATTCAACAGATCCTTGGCATCCACAAGATCCTGTAGGTATGCCATCCTGCTCTTTGCCCCTATGTCTGGATTCTAGGGCTGGTATCTGGGTACTGGTCTCCCCCTTGTTTCTTTGGACAACCAGTACTATCCCACTTCTGAGCACCAAGTTTGTCACAGCATGTGGGAATAAACTTCAGACAGGGTACATTTACAGGTTTAAAACACACCATGGTGTGATTTTTATTTTTCAAAGGTAAGAAAAATAATAAATGAAAACAAAAAAATTGCAAAGAAAATCACTACTTAACAGCAGTAGTTTCTCCCATAATACAGTCCTGGATCTCAGAGTTCCTAAGACCCTTCTCATCTGCATTCAACAGCTTGTGTACAGTAGCAGTAGAACATCTCCTCCTCTTTCAGGGCTGAGCCCCACTGGCTGAACTGAAGTAAACTCTGTGCAAAGGTTTTTATATCTTTTTGGTAGGGTCACCTGACTGAGCCCTTACATGTCTGGACATGTTTCAAAACCAAGGGGGAGGGGATTGTGTCAGGGGATTTCCTAGCTCAGTTAAAGGTACAGTGTATATATCAACAGATACTGACTTTCTATATCTCTGATCCACAGTGACTAAGCACTTTTATACATAGAACCTTATACAGTAACAGGTTTATAATGTGAATTTATGAAAATATCTTAAGGATTTCTTATAACTGTACTCATCATGAAATCATTATTGTTTTATATGGCTTATGAGTCCTTTTTCTTTAAAAAGGCTTTATTAACTGTATGTATTCCTATTTAAAATAGCCTTCATGTTTTTTTGTACACAGAATGCACTTATGCACGTTACACAACACCTATCCAGGTGTTTGGCATCATTCTAGGGACTGGATGGATGGAAATGGAAAAAGAATGAAAAGAGAGAACTAGTAGGATGTTTAGTAGGGATAGCAAAGAGCTACGCTAGGTGGCCAACATAGGGTAGGGAGGAAAATAGAAGAAAAGTGTTAACTGTAGCTAGAAAATAAAGAGATAAAAAAGTGGTACATCAGTCACAGCTGAGGGTGTAGCCTAACTCCGCCACACCACAAATGTAGGAAGGCTACCAGTCTGAAAGACATACTGGTGCATAACCATTTTTAAGAAAAACAAGTTAATAACACATGGCTAGCTAAGCATTCAAGGTGTTACAGATGCAAAAACTGCATTTTTTGTAAACATGTAAGAGAAGGGAAAAATCTCAGCATGGTAAATTGTACTCGGCAATTTGAAGTGAGACAATTTACGGACTTTAGTATACAGGGTGTCATTTACCTGACATTGTGTACTTGCGGTGCGTTTTACGTGGGTAAAAGCAAAAGGAATTTTAAGACACGAATGGGTGAACACCTTCGGGCAATAGAGAGTGGTGACCCCACATATGCCACAGCGACACATGTTTTGAATGCTGGAAATTGGGAATAAGACCAATTTTTATTTATGGCTATAGACATGGTATCACAGAACCTGCGGGGTGGAAATGATGACAATCTGGTGCTAAAACGTGAAACGTTTTAGATCCTTAGATTAAAAGCATGTCATCATACTGGTCTGAATATGGGTTTCAAACTTTGCCCGTATTTAGAAAATGGATAATAATGGATTCGCTAAGTCCACTTCATTTTGTTTATATTGATTCCGAAGTCCCGAACAGTTTGTTTTTTGTTATAAAGATTTATATTAACATGTAAGAATGTACTTGCTACTTTAAGAGTTTGTATCCTCTGCTCCTGTGGTGCTTGATACCTGCCCTTTCTTATTATTTTCCCCTCCTTCTTTCCTTTCCTTCACGCCCTCCCCCCATTTATTTAAACTGCTTGTTTGGTGTCTGTAATGAGTCACTATTTTGTGTGTATATATGTGTGTGTGTGTGTGTGTGTGTGTGTGTATTTATGTGTGTGTGTATATATATATATATATTTATTATGGTAGCACGGTAGTGCTACCATAGTTAAGGTTGAGTAGCACTTTTAAGGTTAAAGGGTCAAATTGTGCACCTTAATAACTTTACCACTGTTTAGTGGATTGGCCTTAAATTTAGTATGTATGACTGGGCATGGTAGATCTTGGGATCTGCCAAATTTTGTACCAGTCGGATATACGGCTGTGGAATTATTAAGCAACAACCAATTGCGCAATTACGCTTTTTTTCGCGATTTCTTTGCTCTCACCTACAGGTCGCACGGTTTGCGTGACTGGTCCACAAACTTCAGGGAATGTGCAACCAGGGTCCCCAATGTGCCTTTTGAAGATTTTGTGAAAAAACATTGAACGGTTCAAAAGTTATTCAGAAAACAAGTTCCCATTATAAGTCAATTGGAAAAGTTAACAAAAAGTTCAACACTTTCGCAAATGCAGTTTTTACTTTCGCAAATGGCCCCTTTACTTTCGCAAATCCACCATTTTGTTTTCAGTTGGTGATCAGAAAAATGCTTGGCATTTAAATTTGGGACCCTCTAGCAAGTCTATTTTTGTGTTTACCTAGTCGGACCCTGAGGACGCTAGGCATATCTTTATTTTGAGGTTAAACACCCTAGAAATATGTTTTTCAAGTTTCTGGAAAAAGTACTTTCACAAAGCAGTGTTGCACTCACAAAAGTGTCACAAATTTTTGCGAAAGCTTTCACAAATTGCGACACTACTTTTCCAGGCTATGGCAAAATGACAGCAATTCTTTGCCACCCTGCTGCAAAAGAACGGTTTGGTCTTTTGGGCTGAAATTTGGAGGGAGCGCAGCCAACAACTCACAGATGTGCCTTTCAGTATTTTGATGAAAAAATATTACAGGGCAGCAAAGTTATGGCACTCCAAAGTTGATGCTTTTTCCCATAGGATAACATTATGGCATCCGCCGCATTACAGAAATCCTTTGCCGCCCTGCTGCAAAATAACGGTTTGGTCTTTTGGGCAGAAATTTGGAGGGAAGAAATCCAACATCCCACTGATGTGTTTTTTGGTGGTTTGGTGAAAAAATATTACAGGGCGGCACAGTGACAGCACTCCGAAGTTCATGCTTTTTCCCATTGGATAACATTATGGCACCTGTCCCTCCTTTCTGGGCCCGTATCTCAGAAACGGTGCGAGATACGGACTTTTCGTCGCAAAAATGCTTAGCCACCCCAATCAGGGCCTAAGTACAAAACTAGCCAGGAAAGTCATTATTCATATGAAATTTACATTTTTTTCTACGTCGTACAGTTCCTGAGATATAAGCAATTTAATATTCCAAGTCCTCATTTTCTGCTCCGAGGCCCATTGTTATGTATACATTCTTTGTTTTCACTGTGTTTTCCAATGCATTTTTTGGGGAAAAGAAGGGTGTGCCCTTTCGTTACTGTGCCAGTTACCATTTCCAGTTGCGTTTCCATTACCGTTTGTGGCACCATTACTGTCTACGCCACCATGTGCGTTACGGTTTGCGTTTTGCCTTGTGTCTGTGTTTCTGTGTCGTTTGGCATTATCGTTGCTGTTACCATTACCAGTTTTATTTGCAATTGCGTTACCATCCATGTGCGTTACGGTTTGTGTTTTCATACACGCTTGCATTTCTGTTTCATTTCTGTTTCCTTTGGCGTTATTTTTGCTGTTACTGTTACCATTTGCATTTACAATTGCGGTACCATGACTGTGCGCATAACGGTTTGCGTTTCTGTACTCACTTGCATTTGCATTTCTCTTTCTTTTGGCACTATTGTTGCTGTTACCATTACCATTTGTGTTAACAATTGCGGTTCCATGACCATGCACGTTACAGTTTGCGTTTCCGTATGCGCCTCCATTCCCGTTTCTGTTTCTGTTTCCTTTGACATTATTCTTCATATTAACTTTACCATTTTCATTTACTATTGTGGTACTGTGGCTGTCGGCGCTATGGTTTTTAGTTGTTACGTAAGCGCCACGTTTACGTTTCCGTTTCTGTTCCCTTTTGCGTTCTTTTTGCTGTGACACTTAACATTTCCATTCAAAATAATGCTGCCATCACTGTTCACATTACCAGTTGTGTTTTCGCATGTGCTTCAATGTCCGTTTGCGTCACTGTTCCCTTTGGCGCCACTTTGCGCTTGCGTTTCTATTAATGTTTCCTTTACCATTTATGTTTCCGTTACCATGTGCGCCACTGTTGGCACTTCTGTTTGTGTTGCTGTTCCTGTTACTATGTCTCAAGACATCACGTGGCAGGAGTGTGGGGCCCTTTGGGCCCCCGAGCTCCCGCCGCTGCATTACTTTCACTATTTGTCATCATCATTCTCAAAAAGAAAAGAAATTAGAGGCAAAAAACTCCATTTAATGCATCAGTTAGGGCTTTTCCACAGTGACAAAACTGAGGAAATTCGGTGTTAGGGTTGAAAACCCCCTTGGACCCCCAGCCCCACCCCCAACTGGCATTGGGGTGCAGCGAGGGGTTGTTGGGCCTAACTCTCACCCCATTCTCCTATACCTCTGCTTCTTTACATGTGATGGGGTGAGAGTTAGGGGCCAATGACCCCAATGCGCACCCCAATGCCGGTTGTGGGGTGGGCTGGGGGGTCTAAGGGGGATTTTCAATCCTAACACCGAATTTCCTCACTTTTGTCACTGTGGAACAACCCTGATACATTAAATGGAGTTTTTTGCCTCATATATATATATATATATAGTGTGTGTGTATATATATATATATATATATTATATATAATATATGACATTTTATTGTCTTTTATTGTAGAATTGTGCTTGAACATTTACTCTCTGTTTATATATATATTTTTTTTAAAGTTATTTTATCCAATGACATTAGACATTTTTAGTGAAGTCATTATGATGTCATAGAGAGTGAACTATTTTAAGTGTTATTGTCTGTATTGGAAGCAAGTCTTTGAGAAAGGATCGAAGGATCCAAAACACATCAGGCGGGTGTATTGTTGTTATTTTATCATGTGAAATAAAAACTTTTGCTGCTTAATCTGAAGTCAGTGCTGAATGTGGAGGTGAGTGCCCAAGTCATGGACAGATGTTTAATTTTTTATTCTCGAGAGCACCACTGTCCTTGCGCGTACTTTCTGTGTATTTAAGACAGAGAGATAGAGATAGATGGATGGTTGTCAGATAGATAGATAGATAGATAAATAGACAGACAGACAGAATGCAATAAAGCACTAGTAAGTATGCACATTACATTGTAGTATGTGTAGTTATTCTTCAGAAATAAATATTGCATATAGAATGCATCAGGTAAGAACTGTTGCTTTGATTAAGTATAGCAATTACGGTGCTCACACATGCGACAGATATATATTAATGCATACTGACTTGAAATATGATGAGGGGAATCCTGCTCCACTTTTTAAGGTATATTTATTTATGACAACCTTATACTGTATGTATGCACACACATAATCATAATTCATTTACAGAATTTCAGCATCTTAGAAACATAATTCAAAATTTTAATTCAATCCCAATTTGCTTTCACATCACATGAATCTTCATACTGTTTGAAATTCAGATTGGCTCAGCCTCATCCACATCTTCTTATTACTGTCATAATAAATCTGCATCACCTTATTACTTAGTTCTTCTTTAATGCCTGAAAAAGTATAAGCCTCCAGAGAACCAGTGTAAAAATAAACACAAACACTGGCCTACCAGATAGGCAGAGAGAGAGAGAGAGAGTGTATGTGTGTTTGTGTGTATGCGTATGTTTTAAGCTACACTGTTTGCTATAGTCTTTCATTTCGGGACAGAACTGAAGGCTGGAGACTTCAAAAAAAAACCTCAACATTGCACCATTTTTGACCCCATCATTTACTGGGTGGCAGTGCACAAGGGTTGAAATTAAGTTTTGCAGCCACTAGCCACAGGGCCAGTGACTGGGAAAATCTATTAGCCCCACAGACTTTTCCACTGGCCCAGCTGGTGTACTTTTGAAATGTTACCTTCTCCACTACAAGCCCTCAGGGCTAGTTAAAGGAAAATCTTACTAGTACAATACACAATCTACCAGCATTTGGCTAGTGGTCCGATGCTAATTTCAATCCCTGAGTGAGAGTCAAAGATATTTTGGCATCAGATTACATCAATCAATCAATCAATCAAAATCTTTATTTTGCCAGGCAGAACATCATTGAGACAAGCTCATTTACAAAATGGACCTGGGGCAAAACAATTGCCAACAGGGTTAAGACATAACAGGTTGAGTGAACGTACATAACAATTACATAGTAGTAATAATAACAACATAATAACATATAACCATCACATGTAACAAGATACTTCCACCAGAACACAGCAATAGGTTCAACAAGAGGCAGTGACATTTAAATACAATTGCATAGATACAGAGATATTGACGTAAGGTAATGAGCTAAAGTTTATACAGTAAACATCACTGGAGGAGTCATAGTAAGCAGGAGTGGCAGTTCCTCTAGCGTCAAAGTGCAAAGAAGTCTGAGATGTAAGAGTCCTTTGATAAGTACTGTAGGCATGGCCTGGCAAGTGGGGTGGGAAGGGGAAGGGGATATAGGAAGTGGGGAGGGAAGGTCAGATGAGATAGGAGAGGGTTGGACATGATGGCCTAGGTAGGAAGGACTGTTCTACAGGAGAAACGTGACAGATGCCACAGGCAATGGTTGGGGTTTAAGTCCAATATTCTAAGCAAAGACAGATCATGATGTTGGGACCTTGATTTGGACAATGAAAGAAGGAAGAACTCAAAAGACACCTCAGGCAATGGTTGAGGTTGAAGTCCAGAATTTAAAGCAGTAACAAATCATGATGTTAAGACCCTGACTTGAAGCAATGACAGACTTCAGAGAAGATCCTCAGGAACAAGGATTTGAAGAGGGAGAACGTAACAGGGGGAAGTGAGCCTTAAGGTTTTCTGGCTCTTATTCCAGAACATAGGAAGAGTGAAGCTTATTGAGGCTCTACCAAAGCGCGTTTTAACTTTAGGGATAGCCAGAGATAAGATGGTAAGACTTCTGAGAGAATAGGCACTAGGGCTGCAGGGAGTTAGGCAGCTTGTGAGGTACTGAGGTAATTTATGAGTGATTGCCTTATATGTCCATAGAATAGCATTCTTTTGCCTCCTGAAGCTAAGGGAGCTCCAGCCTACAGAAGAATAGAAGATACAGTGGTACGTGTCCTAAGTGGCATCCAAAATTAACCTAAGGGCTCTGTGATATAGGGTATCAAGCTTGGAGAGAGCTGTGCTAGTACTAGGGCCATATACTAAGTCCGCATAGTCTAGGAGAGGCAAGAAGGTAGCTTGGACTAGGAGTTTTCTAGCCTCCTGGGTTAGTGAGTGCGTGATCCTGAAGAAAATACCAAGCCTTTGATGCAGATTCTTAGTGAATTCTTCAGTGTGATCAATGAAAGACAATTTGTAGTCAATCCAGACCCCCAGGTATTTGAATTGTTCCACGAACTCCAGGGCTTCTCCCAAAAGGGTGCTTATGTGAGGAACATTTTCTGTTTTTTTTTTTTTTGAGATGAGGGGCCAGTGGAGAGAAAATCATGGCCTTAGTTTTTTTGCATTGAGCAGGAGTTTCAAGTTGAGTAGATTTTTTTGGAGGATGTCAAAATCGTTCTGGAAGGCCAAAATGGCTTGATCCAGAGTTGATTTGTCAATGTATAGCACTGCATCATCAGCAAAGAGACAGATACTAGAGGACTTTAGGCCAGTGTCAATTTGATTAATATAAATGGCAAAGAGATGTGGACCAAGTATGGATCCTTGGAGGACACCACTAAGGAGTATTTTTTTTTTGGCGATAGGTCTCCTTCAGCCCTGACCTGCTGTTCTCTGTCCACAAGATAGTTTGCAAACCAACTTTGGGCCAGGTTGTCCACCCCAACTTTCTTCAGGGTCACCAGGAGCAAATCGTGGTCCACTGTGTCTAAAGCCTTGCTAAGGTCCAGAAACAGTATGTATTGTTTGTTATCAAGTGCGGATTGCCAGTCATTTATAACCTTAGCAAGGGCAGTGGAGGTACTATGCATGGGACAGAACCCGGATTGAATTGGGTTTAGTAGATTAAAACTTTCCAGATGAGATCTGAGCTGTTTATTTACTACCTTCTCCAATAGTTTTGACAAGGCTGGGAGCAAGGACATTGGGCGGTAATTAATTAGGTTGCAGGGGTCCCCTGATTTGAATAGAGGGATGACATGGGCCATCTTCCAGACCTTGGGGAGGGAGCCCTGATTGAGAGACAAATTCAAAAGGTGGGTAATGGGGGAGCCAAAATATAGTAGGCCAACTTTAAAAAGAAAGGCTCAATCATATCCGCACCCGCACTTTTCTTAGTATCAGGTTGAAGAAGGAGATCCTCAACCTGTTTGACGGTGACCAGAAAGAAGGAGAAAGAGTGGTAAGGGTCAATAGATTTCAGATTGTAGCAATCAGATGACTGACTAAGGAACTGTGCCCTGATGGCATTTGCTGGGGAGGTATCAAAGTCATCCCTGCTGTGGCAAAGTGATTGTTAAGGAGGTCAAGGATCTCATTTTTATCTGTAGTGTAGGTACCACCAATCGAAATTTTGTGGGGAAGTGTGCCAGCGCTGTTATGGCCTTCTACCTCCCTTAATGTTTTCCAAAACTTAGTAGCAGAGTTAGTGTATGCGTTAAATTCAGAGTGGAAATAACTAGACTTCACAGCTCTGATAGTTTTCATGCAGAAATTCCTTGTGGTTTGGAAAGCAGACCAGTCTGTGGCCAATTTAGACTTTCTGTCTTTTTTCCAACGCGCATCCTTATGCCATAAGGCAGTCTTTAGGTTATCCATGAACCAGGGACAGGATTTTCTTTTGGTTCAGCTTTTGGTAACTGGGGCATGGAGGTCTAGGGTTTCGGTAAGTATTTCATGAAGTACCTCATGTGCCTCTTCCACAGAAGATGCGAGGTAACATTTCTGCCAGTTAGCATACTAGAGGTCACAGAGAAAGGCATCTGGGGAGAAGTTACGTTTACATCTCTTATGGATGTATTTAGAGGAAGAGGAGGTTTGGAGTTGCGTCGACCTTACTTATGCAATGGCACAATGGTTGCTGATGTCATTAAAGAATACACATGAGTGGAAGAAGAGGTGAGGCTTGCTTACAAGGATTAGGTCAAGAAGGGAGCTACTCTCTGGGTTTTTGGTGTTTGGGCAGGAAGCTTCATTAATGATCTGAGTAAGTCCATGGGCATCACAGAATTCTTTCAGTGGTAAGGAGACTGGAGAGAGCCAGTCAAGGTTGAGGTCACCAATTGAGCAGAGAGAGGCTAGCTGAGGGTGGTCTATAGCACCCACTAATGCAGAAAGAGGTTGATTTGGCTGGTTAAATTCTTAGCGTGAGGCACTCTAACTCCTTAGGGACTGTAGTCGTGTCCACCACAATTGCGGTAATGTGATCTTTGATAGAGTGGCAGAACATGTCATTGGACCAACACTAGCTGCGCATGCTCTTACCTGTTGGCTGGTTGTTAAAATGTCACTTTCAACTGTTGCTAGATGAAGCTCAGCAGCATAATAGGCTTTATGCACAATCTGGCCCAGTGAACACCAGAAAATGCGTGTACCAGGTTGTGCAGTTATGCACCATACACCTGGCTCTGCACAGACACGTGGGACTTGGATTCACTAACACTGGTTGGCCCAAGGCACAGGCGCATAGCCCCACACTAGAGAAGAGGCCCGCTAGGGCAATCAGCTTGGGACAGACACTTGCCGTGATTCCAAGCAGAAGCCTGGTTCAGTTCTGAAGTGGCTCCCCTGCCGCACAGGAGCAGAGGATCATGGGATACTGCAGTCCATGTAAGAACCTCCATATCCCTGTAGGTATAATGGATTCAATTTTCAATTAAAAAAGGATCCATCATCTTTATCCGATCCCTCTGTGGCAAGGAGGTAGGCTAGTGTCCATAAAAGCAGGGCTCAACCGAGGCCGCGACTTCTGTCAGGAGGGGTGTGTACCAGTTACAGCAGCCCTCTTGCTGATGTAACTGAAACCTCTCACTGACACCAGACCAGCAGAGGGCAAATAGCTTCATGAATGCTGTGCTCTAACTGACCAGTCACTGACATACACCCATGCTGCCCCAACTGGCAGGTCAGCTCTGCGTGGTGAAGTGCAGTCGAGGCGTGGGACAGCGATGGGGTGGGGTAATATGTTATTGCATCCATTGATGCCTGATGTACACCCTTGATGGATAAAAGCCAGCCTTATATGCTGCATGTTGCACCACCTAAGGCCATTTTACCATAGTGCACAAAGCCCAATGTTTATAATGTCCCCGGAGAGGTTTTGATGCACCCAGGTACTGCTGCAGAGTGGGATCTCTTACTTTCCTAAAGCATAAGCCTTTCTGTACACTTTGGAAAGACTGCAATATTTATATTTGAACTAATTACCTAGGAGGTTTAATATTCCCAAAAGAAGAAAGAATTCAGCTTTGTTCCCAGGGCAAGATAATTTACATATTCAAATGAGTATAAAACTGCTTCAAAATAATAAAACCCCAAAAAGCAGCTAGCCATCAAATATGCGCTTGCTTCGGATCCAAATGGAATAACAACAATTTCATTTCTTTCTTGAAAGCAATGTCTACATTCTCCAGATTTGCAAAGTTTATTAGGCATGTCAGCAGCAAGCATTTACTCCAGCAGCTTTTGCTGTATTTCCAAATAGGATGTGCTTATACAAAAAACGTAATGCAATTTTATAGTACTGTCTGCATAAACACACATTTAGTATACACATTGTTTGTTTCAGCTTTCCTGGAGTGTTCTCCCTGGCAGCTGCATCTCTCAGTGCCATTCTCTATAAGCCACCCTGTGCGTACTGTTGCACTTTTTGTCACCAATCATTTATCCTCCTGTCTGCCAGCCAGACCCCTTCCTCCCCAGCCATTCCAGCCCCATCACTCACCTTCCTTAGGATGTACCTGGCTATGGGAGAATTCCTTAATCCATTATGGACTTCTCCTTATTGTGGTGCCAGAAGGGGGAGGCCCCCCCCTCAAAAGAACATGATCCAAAATCCCAGAACCCTGCCCAGTCAGTAGCGTGAGGCCTACAGAGAGTTGGGAAGTCATCTCGCTGGTAATGATATTTCCTCCAGCATTTTCTCCTCATGGCCACCCAGTGTGCCGTGATGTGCTGCGCATGTGTGCTGCTGCATGCATGCATGCATGCATGCATCAGCATTTGAGGGGTGACTCTCCCCTTGCTGAGGTGATCCCTGCTATGTTACCATCTGGCTTTCACCAAATGGCAGGCAGGTAGCAGGATCTCAGACCCCCCCGCCACACTGAGAGAAGAGAGCAGTCCCTAGGGCACTCCATCTTCTTACCCTCAGCCTACCCCTGGAGCAACCCAAATCTGCCCCAGAACCAGGGTCGCCAGCATGGCAGGTGGGGGTGCGACTGCTGTGCTACTGAGCAAGCTATTACATTTTCTTAAAGCTGCAGTGCAAATAAAAAATGTTTCCAAAAAAGCTAGTTTCAGCTACAGATAATAAAAATATTCACATATCTGGCAAATCTATTTTTATAGATACCCCCTACACTGCACACCATGGGCCCGATTCTCAAAGCTCTCAGATTGTCGCGAGGTGCCTGCCTCAAACATAAATGACACAAGTGGCACCTTGTGTCAAACAATGCACTCTGAGCTATTGTCAAACGCAGGCTGCTTGCGCTAAATGGGGGAGTGTGCCAGCTTTGCGTCACAAAATGGGCAGCAGCATGGTGCTAGGCAGCTTGCAGCAAATGCAGGCTGCCATATCCCCTAAGTTGCTATTCCCGAAACCCTCCCAGGGGGCAAAGGTTTAAGTACCGTTAGAGTTATCTAGGAATTAGCCGGTCTCAACACCACAGTTCACAAAAGACATCTGAAGACTTGTTGTCCCATTTGCTTCAACATTTATTTAAGGTAAAAAAGATGCAAAACAGCATACCACACTAGCGGCACCCCACAACAGCAGTTTTCAGTGCCGCTAGTGTGGTATGCTGTTTTACACCTTTTTTACCTTAAATAAATGTTGAAGCAAATGGAAAAACAAGTCTTTAGATGTCTTTTGTGAACTGTGGTGTAGAGACTGGCTAATTCATTGATACCTGTGACCCTCTGTACACTGTGGATCCACCTGGCTACTCTGTGCAGTCTCCTTTTACTTGTACTAAGTACCATTAGATCAGCCAAGGACTGGTCTAATGGTAGTTAGCAGTCCTCTGGGAGGGTGCGCCAATATGCTGACCCCCCAACCCCTGATCTCCTGTTATAATATGAAAACTCCTTGGTAGTCTAGTGTCCCCAAGCCCCACCACTCATCATTAGTGTAACAAAATCCCGCCGTCATTATTATAAACAAATCCCAGGTAGTCTATTGGCCAGCCCACCCACCCAACCCCGCCCCAATATCCGTTATAAAGGTTTTCCAGTCCTGATCCCCTGTTAAGTGAAAACTGTGAAATACCTGGTGGTCTCTAGGACACCCCCCCACCCGGCAGTGCCCTACCAGCCTGCTCCTCCTCCCACATCCCGTAACCGAGCCTGCACTGGCACAGCCCACCACTTCCACACCTTGGCCAATTGCTGACTGAGCTCTGTATGAGCATGTACTGTATATTGTACACGCCAGTGATTTGAGCACATACAATATACAGTTCGGTCTCATTCAGAGCTCAGTTGGTGGCTGGCCATGGTGGTGAGCATTCTGTACTGGTCAGCTCGATTATATGGGATGTGGGGGGGGCAGGGGAACACTGCCTAGTGTGGGGGTCCACTAGACCAACAAGTATTTTGCAATTTCACTAACAGGATCGGGCTGAAAAGTTTTATAATGGAGCCTGGGACTTGGGGGACTAGACTATCAGGATTTTTATAATAATGACAGGTGATTGGGATTGGGGGGGGCACTAGACTAAAAGGGTTTTTGTGACTGTCTGAATTCTGGAGAGTTGGGCTTCATCGTGGTGGGCTTCACTGTATATGTACATATGAACCTGTGATCTTTACCTGTGAGACTAATGTGCATCTTTTTTTGCTTCTCTTTTTAGTTTTGGTCTATAAGGTGCAATAAGAGGTTGCAACACTTTATTATGATCTGGACAGTATGTAAATAGTTACATTTATGTATTAAAATAGTACGTTTTTGTATTTGTGTTTATAGGAAACTGATTTTAAACTATTTTCCCATGCTTTATAATCATCTTTGTAATTAATTGCTTGTGTGAATTGACACGCACATACAGCTGTATGTTGTCTCAGTATGATGACATCACTAACCATATAAAATGGTGATTTTTCAGTCCATATGTACAGTATGCGCCTTTCAGAAAGTTGTTTTCTGAAACGCATTAGGCATTCTGTGCAATTCAGATGTTTTGGCACCTAATAAAATGGCACATTTGCACAATATGTCCAAGCCTGCATCTTTTATTTTGCTGCTAAAGAGGTGAGTGCTTGATTTTTTTGTGTTCATCTAAGTATATAACTTCAATTACCCATCCTTTGTCTACCACAATCAGGTATGCTTAACAGGATTTCCTTATGAATCCATGCTGTCTCTTGTCCTGATCCCGTTTGTCTGAAGAATCCTACCAGCCTTTCCTTCAGAATGGACTCCATCAGCTTACAGACAGTCATTCCCAGGATCATCCCTCGGCTCAGTCTTGTGCAGCTGAACCACATGTGCGGTTCTCCACTCATGCGGTACCAACCCCATGTCTAGTGAGCTATTGAATAGATCCACTAGCAGACCCGCCAGTACCAGCTTTGGTTGCATGTCATCTGGTCCTGGGATTTATCTTTAGAGACAGAAACCCTTCCATTACCCTGGCTTCTGTTATCATGTCATCATCCATTTCCCCTCCTCCCCTTTCCCTCTCCTCACCCTACCTTGCAGCATAGCTCCATCCTTTTCCTTAGTAAAGACAGGGCAGAAGTATTCATTCAACATGTCTGCTTTCTCTCTACTATCCTCCAGCCATCCTTCCCTTTAACCTTTACTGTGCCCTCCTTTGTGTCCCTCCTTTCACTGATGTATCAGAAAGAGGCTTTCTCTCCGTACTTCATCCCCTCTGCAGTCTGCAGCTCCTTCCTAGCCTACGCCTTCCCAACTACCCTACTAGCCTCCCTAGCTTTCTCCAGGTATTCCTTTTCTTCCTCATCCCTTCAGGATTTCTTAAACTTTCTGCACGTGGCCTCACAGCCTGGTTCACCTCTCTGCCTAACCAGCTTGACCTTCTGGCATTGGAATTTTTCATTTTCTGTCTAAGGCATATTTTAGTGGCAGCCGCTGTTACCTCCTCCTTGATTGTTGCCCACTTTTGATCCATCCCTGTTCTATTCTTAAGATCGACTAAGTCAACCTTCAGTATCTCCTCATCTTACAATCAACCTTTCTAAAGTCCAGCACTTTAGTTTCAATGCTCACTATTTCCTTTTCCATATTCATCTGGAGCCACACTGTGCGGTGGTCACTATTCCCCAGTGGTTCCTTTACCTTGATATTCCCGACGTGGGAAATGTTTGCCAGTACCAGATCCAGAATGTTTCCCTCTATGGTAGGTTTGGTCACTTTCTGAACCAGTAACCCGTCAAGTACTGTGTCAAGGATCAACTGGCTCCTGGTGCAGAAGGGGGATGGGACACTCCAATCTACCTTCAGCAGATTAAAGCCCCCTCCCCATTATCACTGCCTCACCTCTTCCAGCTGCCATTCTTAGCATGGTTCTCAGTTTCCTGCCTTCATCCTCATCTTGATTTGCTGGCCTATAGACTTCCCCCAACCTCACTTTCCTTCCTGTTGCTGTTTATATCTGTACCCACAGGGCCTCTATGTTCCCTACTCCTATTTCCTCCCAGGTGGCAGTGATGCCTTCCTTGATGTAAAGTGCCAACCCCCCTTCCCTTTCTTCCTGTCCCATCAATAGAGAGTATATCCTGGTATGGTGAGGTCCCAGTCATGGTTCAGAATAGCCAAAGACTCTTTGACCACCGCCAGATCCACTTTCCCCTCTGTCATCATGGCCTGCAGGTCATCCCTCTTATTCTGAGACTTCTAGCATTTAAGGATACTACCTTCCATCATTCCTGATTCTTCTCCTTCTTTTCTGACCAACATTTTTCACTCTCGTCTGCCCTCCCCTTCACCCATCACTCCCTTTTTATGTTGATTGCACGCATGCGCAAGAAACATATTGCGGCAGCTTGCCAGAAGCAGGTTGTGGTGGCACAGCACTGTTGTGGCAAATGCCCCCACAGCCTTTAAAGGCTTGGCCCGCTTTCCCCAATGCCGTGGCACGCTGCTGCTGACACTAGTTCAGCCAGTGTGCCACCACCCTGAAATGTTTCAGCTGTTGCAATCAGGGGCCACCTTGTCAGTGCAGCATCAGCATTCCGCTGCAATGAGGGAGCGACCCGTCATTGCTGGGCGGAATGTTGCCAAGTGTAATATTGTTTGTGAACATGGTGGCGGCTTGCCGCAGTGTTCATAAACAATATTAATTAACCCCCACTGCCGAGGCGGTGCCCAATCCCCCTCACCAGCATGCGCCCCCCCAGAACAGTTTTTGTTTGCCAATGGGGGCCCCAATCCCCGTCGGCTTCAGTGGCCGTGTATGTTCATGTTGCCAACAGGGGAACCCACTCCCCGTCTGCATCATGTCCCCCTCCCAGTTTTATTTGCCGATGGGGGAGCCCACTCCCCATTGGTGTAATGCCCCCCAAAGAAGCAGTACAGTTGTGCCAAAGGGGTGCCCAATCCCCCTCAGTTCTTGTGCCCCCCCTTTTGTGCTGATGGGGTGCCCAATCCCCCATTGGCTAGATCTTCCCCAAAAACACTCTGTTGGCATGCTGGGAGCCCACCCCAGTGTGCCAAATGGCCCTGTAAAAAAAAAAAGTCCAGCAATGTTTTTTTTTGATTAACTTGCAAAAAGGAAAATAGTCCCTCACCATCTCCTGCCCCTCCCACAACCCACGCCCACCCTCTGTGCACCCTGCCTTCCCACCCCCACCCCATACTTACCTGTGGAGTCTGGCGTGATGATCTTCGGTGGACCGGGAACACGTCTGCGCTCTTCAAAACCGACCGCGAACTGAGGAAATGCCGGTAAGCTGTATAATGGCATAAATAGGGCCTTTTCAACTTTTTTGCATATCTCAGGCATTTTTTGAAATTTTGGCACCAAAGTTTCAACATGGGGTTATTGGGCCCCCTCCTCATGAATTCAGGCACTGTCATGGCGTTAATCAGTCCCGAAAGGAGATTTCGCAGCCAGTGCATGGAATCACCTTTTGGGACTGATTACCAAAATGACAGTGCCAGTGTTCATGAGGTGGGCTCTCAAAAAGTCCATGTTGCAAATTTGGTGGGAAAAATCAAAAAAATGACTGTTTTATGAGCGTGCATTGTGCAGTCGATACGCATGCTCATAACTTCGCCAATTTGAAATATTTTCACTCCAGATTTTCAACATTGCCATTTTTATGCACCTCCTTATGAACAGTATAGCTGTCATTTTTCACCTCCTGGCTGAAATGTGTTTTCACAGTTCTGGCGCAAAATAGCGTGGTCGCTATGGGAAATCGGTGTTCAGGATGCAGTAAGAAAATGACAGTGACACCGTTCATGAGTAGAGGTCCTAAAATGCCTATGTTGAAAATTTTGTAACGAAAGTCCATAAAATGAGTGTGTTACAAGCGTGCGTTGCGCAGGTTCCACTCACAATCGTGATTTCGCAACTTTGCAATATTTTCACTCTAGATTTTCAATATTGCCATTTTTCTGCACCTCCTTATGAACAGTGCAGCTGTCATTTTTCACATCCAGGCCAAAATGTGTTTTCACACTTCCAGCACAGAATAGCGCGGGTGCTGTGGGAAATCAGTGTTTGGGACACATTAAGAAATTCATAGTGACACTGTTCAGGAGCAGATGTCCTAAAATGCGTATGTTGAACATTTTGTGATGAAACTCCTTAAAATGACTGTGTTATGAGCAAGTGTTGTGCAGTTTCCACGAACCATTGTAACTTCGCTAATTGGTAATATTTTCATGCCAGATTTTCAACACTGGCATTTTTTCACACCTCTTTACGAACAGTACAGTTGTCATTTTTCACATCCTGGCCGAAATGTGTTTTTATGCTTCTGGAGCAAAATACCGTAGTCGCTGTCGGAAATCAGTGTTTGGAACAGATTAGGATCGAACAAGTGAGAGAGGGGGAGTGACCAAGCTCAACTGAGCTCTGTCGGGACTGCTGCGGATTTCTTTGTGGGCAGGAAAAGGTGCCAATGCAGGCAGGAGCCCAGTACAAAAGGACAGCCTGCAGTGCCAGGAGACACAGAACAAGGAAGTGAGGGAGGGGGAGTGAGCGAGCTCAATGGACCGCTATCATGACTGCTGCGGATTTCTTTGTGGGCAGAAAAGGGCAGCAACGCAGGCAGGAGCCCAGTACAAAAGGGCAGCCTGCAGTGCCGGCAGAAATGGAACGAGCAAGTGAGAGAGGGGGAGTGAGCGAGGTCAACGGAGCTTTGTCAGAACTGCTGCAGATTTATTTTTCAGCAGAAAAAGGTGCCAAAAGAGGCAGGAGCCCAGTACAAAAGGGCAGCCTGCAGCGTCAAGAGAAACAGAATGAGCGAGTGAGACAGGGGGAGTGAGCGACCTCAACGGAGCTCTGTCAGAACAGCTGTGGATTTCTTTGTGAGCAGAAAAAGGCGGCAATGCAGGCAGGAGCCCAGCACAAAGGCCAGCCTGCAGCGCTGGCAGAAACAGAATGAGCGACTGAGAGAGGGAGAGGGAGCGAGCTCAACAGAGCTGTGTTGGGACTGCTGCAGATTTCTTTGTGGGCAGAAAAAGCTGCCAATGCAGGCAGGAGCCAAGTACAAAAGGGCAGCCTGCAGCAATGGGAGACACAGAACAAGCTAGTGAGGGAGGGAGAGTGAGTGAGCTCAATGGAGTTCTGTTGGGACTGCTGCGGATTTCTTTGTGGGCTGAAAAAGGCAGCAATGCATGCAGGGGCCCAGTACAGAAGGGCAGCCTGCAGCGGCTGGAGAAAAAGAATGAGCGAATGAGAGAGGGGGAGTGAGCAAGCTCAACGGAGCTCTATCGTGACTGCTGCAGATTTCTTTGGTGACAGAAAAAGGCGGCAATGCAGGCAGGATCCCAGTGCAAAAGGCCAGCCTGCAGCGCCAGCAGAAATGGAATGAGCGAGTGAGAGAGGGGGAGTGAGCAAGCTCAACAGACCTGTGTCGGGACTGCTGCAGACTTCTTTGTGGGCAGAAAAGGCCACCAATGCACGCAGGGGCCCAGTACAAAAGAGCAAATGACAGAGGGGCAGTGAGCGAGGTCAACGAACCAGCACAATCAACATTCGGCATTGACAAATGCTTGTTCTCGTATTGTTTTCACCCACCCAGCCCTCCTCTGTTCTTCCCTCTAACTTCTTCCTGACCCCCTCTCCTTTCTACATGACCACTCCCTCTGAGATATCTCCACCCTGTGCCCTCTTCCATTCACCCTACTCCCTCCCCTTACAAACTCCTTTGTGTTTTCAACCTGGGGATGGGCCTGGGTGCACCCTCTTCCTGAAAACCCTAGGTACTTAAATCCTTTCTGCCCCCCTCCCCCCACCATTCAGTTTAAATTCAAGTACCTGCTCATATGTTCCCTTATCCTTTCCCTGATAAGTCTGGATCCCCTCACATTGAGGTGCAATCTATCAGGTGCACAGAGGGTTTTATCATCCCAGATTCTCTTCAATTTTCCTATATACCCAAATCCTTCCTAACCTGCACCATTTCCTCAGCCAGTAATCAAACTCCTCTATCCTATGTTTTCTAGCTGTGTTGACTTTAGGTACTGGAAACACTTCCATGAAGGCCACCAACCTAGCCTTCCCTTACAGATTTGTCCCACCACTCTAAACATCTCCTCCACTGTTACGACCTCACATTCAGCAAGGTCATTAGTGCCTCAGTGGATGATCACATGCAGCTTCCCCCATTCCCTGTGCGAGTGGGCCTAACATTGGGTCTATGAGCTCCACTGTCATTCCCAGGATACACACCACTCACATACTTTGTGCTCCCCTCTCTCCTAGTCCACCTAATCCCTTTCACAATGGAATCCCCTATAATTATGACTCTTCTGCTGCCATCCACCTACCCTCCCCCATCCCATCCAGCCACCCTACTGCCCCCCTTTCCGGCTAACTTCTCACCCCTTACACCCAACAGCCGTCTGCTTATTGTCCACTCCCCTTTCTCTTCTAGTTCCACTGCCTCCCCAGGTGCCATTGAACACTAACCACCCTGTCTCTCCATTCCTTCCTCCTTCCTATTACCACAGTGTTAACCCCTTTTCTTCCTTTTGCCATTGCCCTGCCTCTTTCCCCCTCCTGTCATTTTGCAGCCTCTCCATAATCCATTCTACATACCATCTATCTCTTGTCCCTCAGGGTTACACATAAGTTACCCCACTTCCTTCATTACTCAGTGGTTGGAGGCAGTTCATTACTGTTACCCCTGTGGTTGTACCCTCCTGTCCATCCCCCCCCGGCTGAGCTCTTCCACTGCTCTCTACAGACCTACATCCCTTCTCTCTAGGCTTTCTTTCCCTCTAGGGTAGTGGGTCCCAGTGTAAGTGGACCCCCAACTACTCTGCCCCACTTTCACACTTTGTTCTTTTCCTGATCCCGGCCCTGCTCCAATCTCCCTGCTAGTATTCCCAACTCCCTCCTTAACCAATGCACTTCAGCCATTAACAAATCTAGCCTTCTATGCACGTGGCAACCCCTTGCCCCAACATTGTTCCCAGAAACACTACAACCCCACACCTCCTACAGCACGTCTCCTTCCTGCCCCTGCCCCTGCCTCCTCATTCTTTGTGATCGTTACCCATCTGCATCCACAGATCTACCCCAAATAGGTAGATCTAGTCAGTCAGTATACCACCCCTCCCACCTTCACAGCCCTAATCCAGATAGGGGAATATTACCAAGCTGTACCTTCACCTGTCTCTGTAGGCTTACCCCAGATAGGTATTTTCAGACAGTACCACCCTCCCCATCTTCACTGGCCTACACCAGATGGGAGTAGTTAAAAGCTGACTAGTGCTAAACTACAGATGCAACTGAACTCACTGCCCCCCCATGATGCACTAGTCCTGCTACAAGCCAATGGTAGCCCACACCAGCCAGCAAGTCCGCCACAACACACCTGCACCAGCAGCATATCCACACTGCCATTCACAAACAAGCTCCTCACCACAACAAGCTAATGTGGGGCACCCCCCGCAACAAGGCCCCAACTCGGAAACTGACCAGCACAGTAAGTACACTTCTTTCCTCTCCCCGATATTACCACCGCAAACCAAGTGAGCAGTAGCTGGTGACAGGAGACTTGAGTGGTAGCTGATGAGATGAGATGCAGCTTGCTGTAGAAAGAAAAAGTGAGAAGTACTTTTTCTGTTTCTTTCTGCTAGCTGAATTCATCAGGACATGGCATGGAACTCAGTGCTCTCCAGCTAAACCCATTTTATATGTGGAATAAGGCAATTCCATTGGTGGGATTATGCTAGTTAATGTACCTTGGAGTGTTTATGTCCCTCACCCTTCAGACTCGGGACTCCAACCCTTCCCTTGGTACATTACCATTGCACAATCCCCCCCTCTGTCATGACTTATTCCTTGCTTTATGGGAGACACTAGAGCATAGTGGTTAAGAGCACTAAGCTGCAAATCTGGAGAACTGGGTTTCAATCCCACAGCCACCACTTGCATACTGTGTGACAGACCATTAGCAAGTCACTTACCTTCCCCGTGCTCCAAGGACACACCTGGAAACAAACCTTGACTTGGTGTGTCTTTCCTGGCCAAAAATTGGAAAATAAAAATAAATCAAATAAAAGTGAAATAATACAGTTCCATTGGGGGGATAATGCTAGTTAATGTACCTCAGAGTGATTGAAGTCTCTCACCCTTTGGGCTTGAGATTTCGACTCACCCCTCAGTACATTAACATAGCATAATCCCTTCCCTCTGTCATGTCTATTCTATATAACTGTTGACCCCACACACTTACTGGGTTAGCAAATTTCTCAGTTACTTACCGAGTAGTTACTTCTTGTCCAGCCTTGGAATTTCACGTTAACATATACAGTGTTAGTCATGCTGCAATAAAATAGCATATTCAATTTTGTTTCTGCACCACAACATCTAAGTATATTCAAGATCACATTGCAGAACTTACTGCATATGTATTTTTTATATTTCTCTCTTAGTCCCTTTTTAAAAAAACTACCAGTCACACACCCCTTTTTGTAATTGGTTTATAACTTTATCAATTAAGGCAGCAGTGCAATGAAATTGGGCAAAACAATTGACCCTATCTTTTTTCACTACAAAACATTCCCGGCATCTCCCAGTTTTACTTGGTGGTACGGTTTTCTAATTCCATCAAAACTGTAGTATTTTATGCAACCCTTATCCCGGTCAAGAGCAGCATCTTGCAAGCAGGACCTCCCCTAACTTGTTACACAGACAAGGCATCTACGCACAAGTTGGCAGAAAATAAGTATCACCCCTGGCATTAGGGTAAATACTTGGCTCGGGCATCTAAGAGGTTGGGGGTTAGGGCACAAAATAACATTTATATTTATTCCGAGTCTGGGAGAGAGGTGCCAGGGCTGTGCTGTCTCTCCTATCTGATGGGGCCCCATAACATTTCACTCTGACTCACAGATGGAGGGGTTAGGTAAGCAAGTCCTAAATAGCAGGTACTAAATCCTGCCTGCAAAAATACTGTAGGAAAATTCCCAATTCATGTTTTAACCAATGGCAAAAAATCCCAATAGACACAAATACCGCCGGGGTATATTTTGCACCATTATCAACACTGTGACTGAATGCTATGAGTCCTCCTCTGCCGAAGGAAATTATGTCCTAAAGTTCATGGAGGAATGGCTCTCATCTGCCCTTTTTTATTTTTGCGTTAGGTCCAATTGTGCAAGATAATACACTGTGCCGGGAAACTCTCGAGGTTCATTCCTCTCAAGGTGCTGGCATTGCATAGTATTTTACAGAGAGTCCCATACATTGCATTGCAGAACCTTTGATGACAATACAGAATCAATTGGTTCATAGCTTTCTGTTCTCCATACTCGATTATGGCATACTGATTTATACATCCTCATGTACTAATGTTTTGAGTCCTCTTAAAGTAATTTACCATTCAGCTCTGAGGTTTTGGTTAAATTTACCCTTTCGAACCCATTGCTCTGATCTGTACAATCAGTCATCTTCCTTATCTTTTGAAAATTGAGTACTTTATAAGATGGGCATTTTCTTATTTAAAGTTAAATGTAATTTTTTTCCTTATTCTATTTCTTTAATGTTTCCTAGATTAGTTAATGCATTGTTTACTAGGTCCCAGCATAATTATAAATTTAAAATACCATTTTTTAAGACTACTTTTGGGCAAAGATCCTTATTATTTAGAGCACCTAGTTTTTTGAATAGAATTCCATTAGAAATTGTTCAGAATACTTCTTTTCAGGTTCACATGAAATCTTCAGAAGTTGTTAATAATAACTCCTGTCGGGGTTTTAAGACATGGTTAAAACAGTGGCTATCTTTGGAAACATGACGTATTTTTATGTATTGTATTTTATTGATTGAATGTTTTGTTTGTATTATGTTTGTTAATTTTTTGTGTGTTTTTTAGTTTTAAACTTGTCTCCAATGAAAACGGGCAGTTTGCTCATTTGGATTTACAAGTATAAAAAATAAAAATGAAAATGAAAAAGAATCACTGATTATAGTGAAGTCAACCTGTGAAAAGTAAGGATTGTGGTATAGGAAGGATTCGGAGAAAGTATGCTTCTGTGGGGCAGAGAAACACTGAAAGCAGTGGCCAGTCCTAGGAGTCGGGTACAAGAAAGATTCAGGGACAGTATGCTTATGTGAGGCACAGGCATGTTAAAAGGAGCGGACACCCCCTCATTATAACATGGCCAGGGAATTTATGTGAGCCACACAAAATTGCTCACTGCAATCCTCACTGCTGGGTCTCACAAGTGCTGTGTGTTGGCTGCAATGGAGCAACCATGCTGCCCTGGACCCCGGCACACCGCAGAAAAACTCCTCTGCTCCCCCCTGCTCTCTGATGGCTTTCTGCTGTGTTCTGCACCCCCCAGAGTGTTTGAGCAATTGGAGCCCTGGGAACAGTCAGCCAGCTGCTGGGATCACCAAGTGATAGACACAATGACTAGGCAGCAGACAATGGGTGTCACTTTAGAATGGTGTCCTCCAGCCAGGTTTTTAGCTCTGCTGGGCATGCCCAATAAAACTGTTCTAACAAAATCACATTTTCAATTTTATCAACAGAGTTTGCTTCAATTCCTTCCCCCCAATGTTTTAAAAACTGATGTTGTTTCATGGCTAGCTCTTCGTAGCTCATGTTATGGCTTCTCCTGAGCTTACGGAATTTAGCTCTGTATGATTCAGCAGTTAATTCAAATTTTTTTAACAGTGCAGCTTTAAGTTTGCTGTAATCATCACTGTCCTCATTGTCCATTTGACCCAATGCATCCCAAGCTTTTCTGGTATGTAGCGGGGATAGCTGGAAGCTCCAGGACTCTCTAGAAATTTTAGCCTGAATACAAACTTTTTCAAAAGAATTTAAAAAGGCACCCATATCCTCCCCCTCTTTAAATCTGGCTATCAATTTGGAGTTCAATTTGCAACCCAGTCCTGTAGTCCCAGTTAAACCCAAGCCACTTACCTGCTCTGGTGCCGCTGGTTGGAGTCTTAGCTTCTCCATTTCATGTTGCCTCTGGCACTCCTGCTCCTCACGGTCAGTGTCTCTCTGTTCTCGCTCTGCCTCTCAGTGTTCTCGCTCTGCCTCATGGCATTCTCGCTCTCTCTTCTCCTCTGCAGCTCGCTGGTGCTCATGCTCCTAATGGTCTGCCTCCTGCTTTTCCCACTCTGCCTCTGGTCTCTCTCATTCTCACTTCTCCTGGAACTCCAGCTCCATCCTGCATAACTCAATTTGCAGCCTGAGTACTTCTGGATCCAGGATACTGGTGACCTTCCCCTGCTGCTGTGGCCCTTCACTGACAGTAGCCCTGTTGCCCTCCTCATCGGATCTGGACACTGCACTGGCTGCTAGCCCTGCCACACTCGAGGTTTGGTCCTTTCCAGTCACGGTCTGTGACTCGATGCTCTGGGTATCTGCTACCATCAGGGCATTTACTAGGTTCTGTTTGCTGGCTTTCACCTCGAACGGGACTCCTCTGTCCCTGCACAACTGCTTTAAGTAGTCTACAGTGTGCCTGTTGTAGTTGGAAGCCATCTTCCCTAACTACTGCTACTCAGACTTGCACTTTAGGAAAAAAAATAAAATAAAACGGGTAGGAACTTGACTGTACACCAAGTGATATAGTTCTGTCTCCTTTTTAAAAAAATAAATCACTGCCTTTTTCTTTCTTTGCAGTGAGCTGATGGTCTCAAGCTGACACACTGAACAATAAAAGCTTGTAATGCCAAAATTTTGCACCGCTGCCAACCAATCTGTCACAAACCCACTTAGCAGGTCAGCCCTCTGCTCCCAAAGGGCCAACCTCCGAGTGCAGTCTTGCGAACAGTTAACAGAAACAGGGTAACCCTCCTGTCTGTTTTGTGAGTTTGAATTAACCTTTGGTCTCAAGTCTTGGAGGGATTCAAACTGTGAACCTCTTGCTAGCAAACCCAATGCACAGGCTCAGATAATTCTGTCTTCGAGGGGCCAGATATCTTTGCCTATGGGCACCTAACCAGGTGTACAGAAATGAACCCTTAAAAACTCTAATAAAAGACCTCAGACTAAACTCTCACCTTTTTCCAGTTTGGTATTATGCACAGTGTCTGCTTTAACCATATATACCTCACTTGTTAAAGAAAAGAAATTCAAAGACAGACCAAGTAGGCTCTAAAAATAGAGTTTTACTAAAATAGATAAAAGTATGTAAACATAAAATACAGAACTATATATCACAAGAACCATACAATCTTTTAAAAGAACAAGGTTTTAACAGTGCAATTCCTACTACAGTACTTAGATTTTGTCTCTCTCTCTACCTGTATACTTCCTTAACATGCTCAAAGATGTTTCTTTGTCAGAGTGTACATAAAAGTGTCTCTGAAGGGAAACAGAATCTGTTTAAAAAACTGTCTTTGCCAACCCCTTTGTGTGAGGTCACCTAGCTCCTCCTCTGTTTATGAAAAATCATACACCCAGGATATTTTATCATATTAGAAGGTAAGATAATTAAGGTTACATCAGCAGAAACTCCTTTCCCCATGTGACTTCCCCAATCAAGTCTGTAAATTTCCTTTAATCTATAAGCAGTATCCTCTCTCACACAGACATCAAAGCATTTAGCATTTCGCACCAGTGTGCCATAACCCGGTTTCCTCCTCTAACATCATAAAATAGATATTGATTTCCCTTTCTGCAGTTAAAGCTATATTTAACTTAGAAAAACAGGATATTCTTGATTAAGGCCTGTTCTAGTCTGTAATTAGCTTCTGGCCTTCCAGGTACCACCTTGTATCCAAAACCTGTGTGTGTGTGTGTGTGTGTGTCAACTCACATGCTGTCTCAGCATCTCTTATGAAAGACAGTCCATAACACATTTTTATATTACAAAAAAAATCATAGTGTACTCAGAACTGGCTGTCCACGTGTCACAAGCTACTCTTGTAATTCTCATTACACTAACTCTGAAGCCCTGTCCTTAGTCCTCCATGAATGCCCCTAACACTAAGCCAGCTCAAAAATATCATTTTTGAAACATTTAATCTTTGTGGATATACCTGAATAAATGTATTTCAATATAGAGGTAATGCAGCGAACAAAAAATGGATCCATGGCTTCCCATGACTGTTCAATAACATCCATAACTCCTGTCAGTTTAGCCATGGCAACACCAGGATTTTCTCCCTAATTTACCGTGACAAAAGCACAGCCGCAGTGATACTTTATCAAAATCAAGTTTAAAGCCTTTCCATATCTTCCATAAACACAAACACTAAAGAAGAAAGCAGCATATCACAGATCCACGCAGACATCTGTCCCTCAGAAAACTTGTTTTTTGTTGTCCTACGGTCTTTCCACACAAAAGATGTTTTGCCCAGCGTGTTCCTGTTTCATTGAATTCAACTTTGTATAGGAAGGATTATTAAACAACAGTTCTAAGCTCTTTATAAAAATGAGGGCATAATGTTCTCTAGCATACATGATGCATTCAGAAAGAAAGAAGAAGCAGCATAAACAGAAACTAGCACACAATATACTTTTTCCATTAGTTGCCATTTTTTGTAGTACTAACAGAATTTTCTGGTTGCTATGTCACATGAAAATGAGGGCATAACGTTCCCTAGCATACAGTGCATGATGCATTTGGAAAGAAAGAAGTAGAAACAAAATAGCAAACAGAAACTAGCACGCAACATTAGTTGTCATTTTTAGTACTACTAACAGAGGTTTCTTGGTGCCATGTCACTTGATGTTTGGGAGTCTAGCTAAGTAAACTTAAGTAGCACATCTTTTCTTTTATTGTTCAGTCATTAACTGTGGTCTTTCCCAGTTCCGTCAGATATCTTTCCATTCTCTGCACTCGACTGTACTTCCACGACACACTGCTTGGCTGTGAAGCACCTTTCCTCATGGGTGGAGAGAAGACTATTGAACACTTCCATAGGGACTGCTGAAAACGCTTTGTACCAACTTGTCTGTAGAGTGGCAGTGGGGGAGAGTTAAGGAAGTGCAATAGTTCAGCTCCTTCTTCATTACATAAATGTCAAGTCCCTAGCTTGTAATGGTGTACCGGGAATAGGAGGGAGAACAACTTCAAGTTATATTGAAAAGTTATTATTAATTGCATAGCATGCAGCTGGTGGTGAACTATTTCCTTTCCCTTCAGTTCTAGTCCCCAACAGTAGCAGTAGGCTTTATTTAGAATGCAACCTATCCAATTGGCTGAGTATTCTACATATAACACATAACACATTGTAAATAGACAGGGAATAGTTACAATGGTACCCAGATAGGACAGCGCTACATTAATAGCACCAGTCAAGAGAGCGCTAGTCCATATAGCGTTATCACGGACAAGGAGCTGAGATTTACAGAGCTTGCTATATGCACTCCCCTGGTCGCTGCCTGTGGTGCTGCCATAGGACAAGGGCAGCAGAATACCAGGGGCTGGCTGAGCTGTTCCTGTGGTGTGGAGGGCTGGGGCATGGAGCAACTCAGCCGGGAGGCAGTGGAGACTAGGGTTCTAATCCTGGTCTCCTGACATTTTGCCAGATCGGGACTTTTTTTTTTTCAAGGGGTCTTGGAAACAGTATTCCATGGCCCCACAAATTTCATCTTGCCCCATTATCCGCTCTTCCCTGGAGTTGGTATGTATTAGTCCGGGGGGTGAAAAGTGACAGAATTTTTGCCACGTGGTTCTTGCCGATGGCATTGTGGTTGACTATGTTCTGACCCAGTGCTGTTACAACCACCTTTTATAAATGAATGAGCAAATGACTGAGTGAAGGAATTAAGAATACAAAAATATAGCAACCTAAACAATTAAAACTACTGACTGCACATTTAAAAATTACGTGGATAAGCTTGTTGGGAAAAATACCATTGTAATCTACTTTTAAAGCCAGCAACAGGGTCTCGTCTAATAACTCCAGAGACAGTTCCATAGAAAGAGTGCATCAAGAGCAAATACCCAGTCTGCAGAATGTTTATATCTAACCTTTGTTACTTCAAGGATCCCAGCGTCCACAGAACGTACAGGTCAATTTGAATTGTAAGGAGTCAGAAGTTTTAACAAATAGCCAGGCTCTAAACAGAAAATACTGCTGTCCTTGACTGGGTTGCTTAGAAATATAGCCTATAGGTGAAACATTTATAGTGTCCCCCTTATGCTAAGAATAATGGTCTTAAATGGAAGAGTTTTACATGGAAGAGAATAAGTTATGCAGTTCTTTGATGTAAGATATAAGTAATGGCATACTTTTAGGTGTGAAATCCTTTGCAGTAGTTCTGGGGGTTTCTTAGCCTCCTGTGTATACTGTATCACTCTTTTAACTGCTGCCCTTTTGTTTACTCAGTAAAGGATATTCCCTCTGGCAAGTGCATTTACTGAGACCTATAATGTCAAACTGCATAGCACTAGAGTATTATTCAGCTCAAAGTAAGATTTGATTCCTCCACCTACCCATTTGCGAAATTCCCTCTCCTGAAAAATAGTTTAGCCCTACTGAACATACTTTAGTGGCAAACTAGATGGACAAAAGGTCTTTCTCTGCTGCCAGCTTCCATGTTGTCATCCATTCCCATCAACATGGATATAGAAACTGATGCAAGCTGAGAAAATGAAATAGTAGAAATATATAACCTTACATCTTAGCCCTGTCCCAATTTGATTCTTATTTTCTCCCCTCACCTTTTTAACCTCTTCAGGTCTTCAAGACAAAAGAAGGGGACAAGACTTTCTATAGATACATTAGTGAAAGAAAAAGTCCAGAGGGGGTATTGCTAAGATCAAAGGGGATAAGGGGGACAGTGTGGAGGAGGAAGAAGGAAAGCAACTATCCTAAATAGATACTTCTGCTCAGTATTTACGGAGGAGAAGGTAAGGCAGGACCCACAGCTCAGCGCCATGGACACAGGGGGGAGGGAGGTGTGCACAAGTCCCTTCACAAAAGAAAGGGTCCTACAAGAGCTCGCTAAGCTCAGGATGGACAAAGCAATGGGACCTGATGACATACGTCCTAGGGTACTAAAGGAGCTAAGGGTGGGACTAGCAGAGCCATTATCAGAACTGTTTAGTGAGTCTCTGAGCACAGGAGAGGTCCCAGAAGACTGTAGAAGGGCTCATGTGATCCCGCTCCACAAGATTAGTGGCAGGGAGGATGCAGGAAACTACAGACCAGTCAGTCTTACCTCAGTAGTGGGCAAGTTTATGGAGGCACTCCTTAAAGAAAGGATAGTGCAACACCTGGAATCCATAGGAGCAGAGGATCCAAGACAGCATGGGTTTACAAGAGGAAGGTTCTGTCAAACTAATCTCATAGATTTCTTTGACTGGGTAACCAGAGTGGTGGACCAAGGGGGTGCTGTTGATATCGCCTACCTTGACTTCAGCAAAGCTTTCGATACTGTTCCACATAGAAGATTGATTAATAAGCTGGGTAGGCTCAGGTGGGTCAGAAGTTGATCAACTGGGTGACAAACTGGTTGGCAGGCATAAAACAGAGAGTGATGGTAAATGGTATACAGTCAGAAGAGATGCACATCACAAGTGGGGTACCTCAGGGATCAGTCCTCGGGCCAGTCCTCCTCAATATCTTCATCAGTGACATTGCAGAAGGACTGGAGGATACAGTTTGCCTGTTTGCAGATGACACATAGATCTGCAATAAAGAAGATGATCCAGATGGGGTGGGCAGAATGAGAAGAGATCTGGAAAAACTGGCAGTATGGTCTGAAGAGTGGCAACTGGGGTTTAATGTAAAGAAGTGCAAGATCATGCACATAGGGAAGAGAAACCCTGAAGCTACCTATAGGTTGAGAGGGGAGTTGCTGGCAATCACAAGGGAAGAAAGAAACTTGGGCATCATCATCACAGATGACCTGAAATCATCCAAGCAGACCACTAAAGCAGTAGGTAAGGCTAGAGGGATGTTGGGGTGTATTAGCAGGGGTATCACAAGTCGTAAGATGGAGGTAATATCCCTCTTTACAAGACACTGGTTAGACCCCATCTGGAGTACTGCATGCAGTACTGGAGGCCGCACCTGCACAAGGACATTAACACAATAGAGGCAGTTCAGAGTAGGGCAACCAAAATGGTGCAGAGACTGCATCACAAAACATATGAAGACAGATTAATGGAGCTCAATGTGTATACCCTAGAGCAAAAGAGGGAGAGAGGTGATATGATCGAAACATTCAAACATCTTAAGGGCATTAACAAGGTGAAAGAGTCTAACATATTTCAATATAAGAAATAGCAGGACAAGAGGACACAGCATGAGATTAGAGGGAGGCCAATTAATGGGTAATGTGAGGAAGTTCTTTTTTACAGAAAGGGTGGTGAATGCATGGAACGACCTACTTCAGAAAGTGGTGGATATGAATACAGTGCATGGCTTCAAATGGGCATGGGATAGGCATAAGGGAGCAATACAGATGAGTATGAATAAATAGGACATTGACAGAGTAAAGGCCTATGGCACATTCATACGGTAGAAAAAATGGGCAGACTGGATGGTCCTTGCTGTCCTTATCTGCCATCAACTGCTGTGTTTCATGTTTCTATCATTTCCACCCAGCCAAGCTACCTTAGATGATCAAAATCCAAAAGAGGTGTTGCTCTATATGGTGTAGGGACACTGCACAGTCATGGGCTGGTCAAGTCCCTACAAAATGCTAAAGCTCAAAAAGTTAAGTGCAGTTGACAGGGGTGACAAGAGGAGACTGAAAATTCCTTGTAGCAATTCTGTTATGGAGGTAGGCTGTTTTAGTTCTAAATTACATCAACTGAATCTCTGTAAATAAATACTGGGGGCTTGGGATTTTGGCAAACAATAAAATAAACCTAGAGTTCTTTGGAATAATTTCTACGGGTATCATTTTCAGCCTCCTTCTATCATTCATTTCCATTGCACTTAACTTTTGGATCTTTGCTCCAGATGATCTGCTTCTGCTAGCACTTCCCTGTGAGCCAGCAGGTAGCAGGAGAGCAACAGGGAGTCCCGCCCTCTTTCTGAGAGAGGAAATTGTTCCAGACACTTCATCCTCTGTCTAAATGAAAATTTTGCATCTGTATTCAAAAAGGAAAAGGATGGAACAAAGTGAAATGTTATTCACAGTAGAACAGAAATACTCACCGCAGACCATATCTGGAATAGCCCTAGGAGTTCAGCGAACACACAAGATGGCAAACACAAGCAAATTGGCAAGGAGCCCAAATGTAACGTGATAAGAAATCCTAAGGGATCTGTAAGGGAACTCAAAGAATCACAAACTTGGTGTTCACAACCCAAGAACTCCTGCAAAAAACAGATATCTGAAAAGAAAGCACAAAATACAGCGCATACAAAATGAGGCAAGTTGTGGTGCATTGAGTTGCAACGTACTGCACCTTGAAGTTTGCAATTAAAGGCACTAAATTATTTTACTTCTTTTTGCATACACAGCGTGTTGTGCTTCTGCAGTGGAGCCGACCAGGATACAAGGCCATGTCTTGAGTTTCTGCCTGACAAAAGGGAGTAACTACCATTAAAATTGCCTTGTCTCCTGCAGGGGAGCAGCCAGACAATAAAAATGCGTATGACAGGACCATGTTTGTTGCCCCATCTGCACAATAAATACAAGTTCTGTACACCATGGCACTGGTTGTTGCCCCCACCCATGCACAGGCAAATAAAGTTGCCATACATTGATCTCAGATGTCTACACACCACCCCAGAACCCTAAGACACCCACATGCCACCCCAGATCATGTAATGCTGTATGGTCCCTGGGATGCAAAGACAATGTCAGTGCTGATCCCTTCTAGTTTTGACTCCCAGGAATAAAATTACAGAAAGGATCAGCTGATTCTGCATTAGGTTTCATGGACAAAGGCAGTAGTTCAGATCCTTTCTGTTGCCCCTCCCCTTAAAATAAAATCATACACCATGGAGTATGTGGAGTATGTCTTCCTATACCCATGGTCTCCTACAGTAATGCTACTGCAGAAAGCTGCAGTATTGCTTTATTAAGGAATTCAAAGAATCACAAACTTGGTGTTTGCAACCCAAGGACTACTGCAAAAAGCAGATATCTGAAAAGAAAGCACAAAATACAGCACATGCAAAAAGGGGTAAGCTGTAGTGCATTGATTTGCAGTCCGGTGCAACGTACTGTACCTTGAAGGTTGCAATTAAAGGCACTAAAATATTTTACTTCTTTTTGCGTACATGGTATTTTGTGCTTTTGCAGTGGAGACAACCAGGATGTAAGGCCATGTCTTGAGTTTCTGCATGACAAAAGGAAGCAACTGCCATTGAAATGGCCTTGTCTCCTGCAGTAACTCTGCATCAGAATGCTGCAGTATTGCTTTGCATCCTGACGGGCTCCATTGTGTCTGTCCCAGAACTGTCTGTCCAACTGGCTGTGATATTTAATGAGTCAATAAGAACTGCAAATGTACAGTACCCGAGGACTGGAGAGAAGCCTATATGGTGCCCATATTCCAAAAAGGCTCTGTGGCTGAATTGGGAAAAGTAACTGCAGGCCGGGAAGCTTGACATCACTACCAGGTTGGCTACTAGGGATATTTGTAAGAAATACGGTGGCGCCGGCCAGGATACAATGCAGTATTCTGTGACACTGACTGACAAAAGGGAGGTACTGCTATTGAAATTGCTTTGTTTACTGCAGTATGCTGCAGCTGTATGTTGGATCCTGGTCAACTTCACTGTAATTTTGTTTAAACATCTTCTGACAGGGGATCTGAAATACTGGCTTTGCTGAATGGAGGTCAGATTCAGAAGATGGATAGTGGGGCTATCCATAGGAGAGTGCTCGGATTGCTCAGGACACTATCTGAGCACCGCTAGTCAGAAGGACTCTGACATCACTTCCTCAAATGGGTAAAGGATATGCACCTGTCATAGCAGAAGCAGACATTCAGGAAGGAAACAGCAGCGAGTGAAGAGGTGACTGCTATCTCAGTGGAAGGGAAGTAACTGCAAATCTAGGAGCTTTCATTGTTACTTCTTTGCATTGCTATTGCATTGTGGAAAAGAGGAGTAGGAGTTTGAGGAAGGTTGTGCAATAGCTAGTTAAAGTCTCTTTTTGAGTTTGGATAGGAAGGTTAGGAATATAAAAAGCAGTTGCTCAATCTATCTAAACGTGTACAACAAAAGGGGTAAGGGAAATTAAGAAAATGTTTTGCACTGATAGAGAGGGGAGAAGGGAGACTTGGGGGACTGTTTAGTATCCTGCATCTGGAAGGCTGGGGGGTCGCTGGTGGGCAACGACAGCAATGGGTAGGGTGGTAGGCTGCAACAACTGCGGTGCACCAATCTTTCTAAAAATTGCCGGGAGTGTGGGAGGATGTTTAGTGTGCAACCACATAGAGAAACTCAGAAAGGAGATTGAGGGTCTGCAGGAGGAACTAAGACAGGCAAGGCAGACTGGGGGTGGGTTTAGCCCAATACTGGAGGGAGGAAGAATGGGAGATGAGGGAGGATGATTTAAGCCAACAGTGGTGAGGAGAGGGTCAGAAGAAGGGAAGCAGGGACAAGGGGGCCCAGGCCAGGAAGAACGATTGCCAGGAAACCAGGTCAGGAGACAAAAGACAAATGGAAGGAGGAAATAGGGACTTGTGAGGGGAGGCGAAGAAGTGGCAAAAGTCATGGAGTGGAAAGGAGAGAACAGGTTACTATGAAGAGAGAGGGAGCAGGCATTTATGAAGGGCCTTCAGAAAATAGTTTTGCACTGCTAGAGAGGAAGAAGGTGGAGGAGGGAAATGATGAAATTAGAGGAGTAATTGATAAATGCCTGGACCAAACCGGAGCGGGGGGAAGTTCTGCTGGGAGAATTGCAAAAGGGGGAAATAATGTGCAGGAGGAAGAAGAGGAGCCGGAAATGAGAGCGGGAGATGAATGGAAGCAAGCAGGGAGTAAGAGTGGTGGAATCTTAGTGCTGGGGGACTCAATACTAAGAGGAGTCAGGTGGGGTAGCAAGGGGGAGAGGCATAGTCGCATTTGGGTGAAGGCCATGCCAGGAATGACAGCGGAAAGGGTGGAACAATCTGTTCTGAAATATGCTAGAAGGGGTAGGGACAAGCCTCATTTAATTATACATCTTGGGACGAACGACCTGGCTGACAAGACAGTAGATATAGTCCAGAGGAGGTTTGAGGAACTAGGACAATTATGTGAGGGGGCAGGAAGATCAGTAACTTTTTCAGAGATACTTCCAGTGCCCAAGGCAAGCACAACAAGAAAGCTGAGAATAGAGGAATTTAACGGATAGCTAAGAACCTGGTGTTGTGCTAAAGGGTATGGGCTGTTGGGGAGTGGGGAGGGACCTGGAAGGACAGTAGTCTCTATGCCAAGGACAGACTTCACTTGAGTGAGGAGGGAAAGAAAGTGTTGAAACAGAGGATGGAGGAGTACATAGAGGAAGTAGGGAATTTAAACTAGGAGCGGGGGTGGCAATTGGGCAAGAGACATGTAGAGACCACAGGTTGGGAAACCATGAGCTTACCCCCCATAACAGTGACAAAGGACAAATGGCAAGTACTATTGGTGATGCTAGCAAAGGAGGGCAGGATGGGAGGGGGGTAAAGGGTGGAAGGTGGTTACCCTTAATGCTAGGAGCCTTGGGAGGAAAACTGCAGAGTTACAGGTGCTCATGGCAGAGGGAGAGGTGGACATTGCAGCCATCACAGAAACATGGGCCACCCAATACAATGACTGGGACCTGTCTGTACCAGGGTACAGGTTATTTCGTAGGGACAGGGTGATTGGGAAAGGAGGGGGTGTGGCACTATATGTGAAGGAAGGACTGAAGCGTGTAAGGGAGGAAGGGGAGGAGGGTAGTACGGAGTCAATTTAGATGCAAATTCAGGATTCCAGGAATAGGGTTCTTAGAATGGGAGTGGTGTACAGGCCGCCATCTCAGACGGAGGAGTTAGACAGGGAACTAGCGGGACAGATCAGGAGGACCTGCGAGAAGGGTAGTGTGGTGATTGTGGGGGACTTCAACATGCCAGGAGTGGACTGGAGTACCCCAACAACCAGGAACAGAAGAGAGCAGGTACTGCTGGATGCCTTCCAGGACAGCTTCCTGCTGCAAATGGTCAGTGAACCAACCAGGTTAGGGAATACCCTTGACCAAATGGGGACTTTGTGAGAGAACTTACAGTGGAGGAACCACTGTCAGGGAGCGACCACCACTCAGTATGGCTCACATTGGATATGGGCAAGGAAGGAGTGGAATCTGGAACAAGAGAGCTGGACTACAGGAGGGCCAACTTTGGGAGGATGGGGAAGTGGTAAAAGAGTACCTGGCCAGAATTCAATCTAGTATGGACACTAGCCAGAGGTGGGAGCTCATAAAGCTGGGGATAGTGGAGGCAACCAAAACCTGCTGCAAGGCCCAGAGCAAGAAGGCTAGGGCTAAGAAACCAAGCTGGTTGAGCAAGGAGGTCATGGAAAAGGTAAGGAGGAAAAGAGCTGCCTTTAGGAAGTACAAGAAAACAGGGACAGGGGAGGACAGGGAGGCATACTTGACGGAATCGAAGGAGGTGACAAGGGCAGTAAGGGGAGCCAAGGCATCTAAGGAACTCAGGCTGGTACAAGGCATTAAGAAGGGGGAAAAGGACTTCTTTAGGTACATCAGGGAGAAAAGGAGCTGTAAGGACCACATAGTAAGGATTAGGAAGGAGGGGGGGTTGGGTGGAAGCAGGGTGCGATAAGGCAGAAGCACTAAATGAGTACTTCTGCTCAGTATTTACTAAATAGAAGAGGGGTGACACCCAAGGGGGAGAAATGGCAGAAACGGGGGGTGACAGATGGGAAATCATGGAGGGCAGAGTTCGGGAGGGTTTGAAGGCACTGAGGTGCATAGGCGCCAGACCCAGATGGCATCCACCCAGGGTACTGAAGGAGCTGGCAGAGGTCCTTGCAGGACCTTTGGCAGACCTATTTAATGCCTCACTACATTTGGGGTGTGTACCTCAGGACTGGAGGATGGCTATGTGGTGCCCTCTACAAGAGTGGCCCCAAGGATGAACCAGGAAACTACAGATCAGTGAGCCTCACATCCATCGTGGGTAAGCTAATGGAGACTATCCTGAAGGAAGGCTGGTGGCCCTCCTAGAGGCCAAAGGACTACAGGACAGCAGACAGCATGGCTTCATATGGGGCAGATCCTGCCAAACCAACCTGGTGGAGTTCTATGACTGGGTAACTAGGCAACTGGACAGGGGCCATGCAGTGGATGTCCTGTATCTGGACTTCAGTAAGGCATTCGACTCGGTGCCGTATGGAAGGCTGGGAAGTAAGTTAGTAGGCACAGGGGCGGTGCAAAGCTGGTGAGATGGGTAGGGAACTGGCTTCAGGGAAGGCAACAGAGGGTGGTGGTGGTGGTGGGTGGGGAGCTCACACCCAAGGGTAGTGACGAGCGGTGTTCCACAGGGCTCATGTTGGGTCCAGTGTTGTTTGGGATATTCATTGCAGACATATCATGGGACATCAAGAGCAAGATCAGTCTGTTGCTGATGATACCAAGGTAGGAGCAGTGGTGGATGACCTAAGGGGATGGCAGGGGTTGCAGGATAATCTGGCAAAGCTTGAAACCTGGTCAGACACCTGGCAACTGGGGTTTAATGCCAAAAAGTGCAAGGTGCTGCATTTTGGGATGAAGAACCCAAAGAGGAGTTACCAGCTGGGGGGAATGCAGCTAGCCCAGACAGAGGAGGAGGAGGAGAAGGATCTGGAGGTGCTCATTACAGGGTCAATGAACAACTCGGCACAATGTAGGAAGGCAGCTGCAAAGGCCAACAAAATGCTGGGTTGTATTGCAAGGGGTATATCCTCGAGGAGGTGATTCTGCCACTGTATAGGTAATTAGTTGGACCGCAGTACTGGCGCCCGTATCTGAAGAGGGACATTAAGTTACTGGAGGGGATGCAGCACAGGGTGACAAAGATGATCAAGGGGCTGGGGGACTTATCATATGAGAGGAGGCTGAGGGAGTTGAACATGTACTCACTGGAGGAGAGGAGGGATGGGGGGACATGATTGAAACCTTTAAGTACATGAAAGGAATAAACAAGACAGGTACAAAGAGGCTGTTCAAAGTAAGGGAGGGGAGGGACACCAGGGGCCATGATATGAGACTGGAGGGAGGAAGGTTCAGGAGGGAGATGAGACACTTTTTTACAGAGAGGGTGGTGGCTGGGTGAAATGCATTACCTACAGAAGTGGTATCCAGTAGAACAGTGGACTGCTTCAAAAGGGGATGGGACAGGACAAGGGGGAGGGTCAATGAAGGGGAAGGGTGAAAGGGAGGGGCAGCTGCAGAATAAGAGGGGTGCTAGCTGCACATTCGAGCAAACTTGATAGACCTCTAGGCATTTATCTGCTGGCAAATTTCATGTGTTCAAATGTTCGTAAGGATAGGAAGTAGAGATTTATATTTAATTGCAGTCTGTCAATGCATAAAAAAAGTGGCCAGTGACGTTTCACAGGGGTCTGTCCTGGGACCAACACTGTTTAATATATTTACAAGAGACCTGGAGGTGGGTACCAGTAGTTGGGTTGCATGTTTGCCAATGACAAAAAACTAGAAAGAATAGAAGCATCACAGGAGGAAATCAATGAGATGCATGGAGGCTTAGAAAAGTTGAAGGCGGGCTAAGAGCTGGCATGTGAATTGCAATGTGAAGAAATGCTGAGTTGTGAACTTTGGAAACAATAATTTAAAGTCAAGTACTACTTAAATTGTTTAGAGATTACCAAAAGCCACAAGGAAAAAGGCCTGGGTGTGCTGACCAGCAGTGCATGGAAGTGGGACAGCAATGTGTGGAAACACCTAGCAAAGGAAACAGCATCACAGCATACATCAAGATGAACTTCATAAAAGTCAGTCAATCAATATTATAATGGCCCTGGTACTGATCCTTGGTCAGGCTCATCTCAAGCACAGTGCTCTGTTCTGGTCCTTATATTTATGCAAAGATATTGACATGACTGAGAAAGTCCAGAAAAGTGTGACTAAGGTGGTTGAGGGATTGGGGCAACGTGAATTGCAAGGCCAGATTGATAGAATTAGGGCTTTTCCAATTGGAAAAGAGAAGTCTCTGGGAAGATGTGATCCCAGTACTCAAATACCTGAAAAGGATACCACCATCAGATCACACAAAGCTTTTTAGAAAATCCAAGGGTTAGAGAACCAGGGGACATGCAATGTTGTTTTTTTTCCAGTTATGTAGTCCCCCCCCATGTGAACTGCCAGAATGAAGGCAGTCATGCAATGACCTTGGTGCATGACCAGGCACGTTCCCATCCCACAATGTGCAGAGGGTCTGCTGACTCCATCAGACCAGGTCAAGCACCATGGTTCCAGACTGCCATGCCCCCCCCAGCCAACGCTAGGGGTGCGGTAGGAGATGGGCAGCAAGTCCCATCCCTCCTCAGAGAAGGCGAGCAGTCCCCTGGATGCTCCACCTCTGCCTCCCTGCTGACCATCCAATGCACACTGTCTGCTCCTGAGCCCCGATCATCAGTGCCGCAGTCGGCAGCACTACTGCTGTGCCAGCGGGCCAGCAGCTGGGGCATGCACTGTTACTAAAAGGGGGAGTGACCACAGACTGATCCTGCACTTCCATGTATTGAGATCGGTGCTTCAGCTGAGAAGGCTCACTCCCAAAGCTCACAATGCCAACAGAAAGAGGCTGAACACTCAAGTAGAATAAAATATGCAATGTCCAGGCTGGATTTAGTGTTGCAATCAATTCTGTGATTTTCTTTAGCAGCACCAGTTTTAAAGCAGGTGAGCAGCGGTTAAATAAGCACATACCGTTTTAAACTTCAGGCCAGATTTTCAAATGGTGGCACAGGGTTTGCATCAAGCCCTGCAGCAAAGCCTTTCTTTGCCATAGATGCACCCTTCCTCTCTGCTGAAACAGCACCCAATTTTACAGTCTCAGACACAGCTACAACAGTCTCCCCGCCTTATGGCAGCTTGTGCCAAATCCCGGGCGCAAGCTCCATGAAAAATGGTCCCCGGTAATAATGCACGCTAGATCAGAAAACGATGGTCTAGCAAGCATTAATTGCTGCTAGGGATAGAAAATTCCTTTAGATTGCCAAGAAGTATTGGCATCCGCCTTACCTCGTGACACGCTGGCAATCCGTGTTTGGAAGCAGACACGGGTCATTGGGGGTCAGTTGGAGCAAGAGAGGATCAAGCATCTGGAGGACCGCTCTCCTCTCCTGGGGAGGGTGGACTGTGGGCTCTTAGGGTCTAGTGGCTCCCAGTGGAGACTGGGGGCACCACAGCCTAGGAGATGGGGAGAGGTGCGGCAGGATGCACTGCATGCAGGTGTAGGAGCACACCCACCATGCGTTGGGCTCCACTGCATGCCAGCACCTCAAGAGGAAAGAAAAGGTGGAAAACCCTGGCACCCTGACAGACGAAGGCACGGCACCCATGCTCAATGCCAGGCTCTTCCGACCAGCCTCAGGCTCTCACCCCCCTCCAGCCACCTACTAGATTCTAGATGGAGCGCTGGAGGAGTGGCAGTCCCACCTTGGGGGGCTCAGAGCCGGGGGGGTTGGTTAGGTCAGAGTGAGGGGCAGAGAACGATCCCAGGACAGAGGTGTGATTGAGCACCTCAACAGAGTGGGAGAAAGCCATAGCCTAGTGTCCACGCTGGAGAGAGGTCTAAGGGGCCAAAGATTGAGGGGGCATAAACAGAAAAAAAAAAAAAGATTTCCAGGAGCTTGGTGAACCATATCTTTGGCACACCCAGGGCTTGTGGCAATCATAGACATTTGAAAATCTGTCCCTTCATTTATAGATATTTTACAAAATACACAACAAGTTACAAACTAGTTAAATGTTAATGTGTTAAACTAGCACCCCAGGCTACACATGCTGCTTACCTCTATGTCCTGGCGCCTCGACTCAACCAGAGTCTTCATTAGCGGGCAGCTCACTGAGGATACTTCTAACCCCTAGGTGGCGCTATCCCAAGGGCTACTACCCCTGCCTGCTTGGCTAGTAGCAGGTTAAGGGGCCTGAGTTCTGAAACGGATGCCTCCACCCGGAGGTCAGGGTTGGTAGTGGTCAAGCTAACCTGGGCACAGCCCTCTGGGACACTGTAACCCCCCCGTCTTTCCTTACTAGTGGCCGGAACAATACACAATAATCATTTTCACAATACCCCTGATACACCACACAAGTACCCATACTGTTTGCACTTACCATCAGGACTTTCCTCTGGCCCAGCCCTGGGGACCCTTGTAAAACAAGGTTATACACAGCAAATAACAGCAGTACAGTACTCTTGCACAAACTGGAACCACAGTCAGGGTAAATGCAAAAAAGAGTTAGATCTGATTTATTTAAGGGGCTTGAGCAAGGGAGGGGCGTAATCAAGTTAATTTGCTTAAAGGCTCTATCAATCAAACAGTTATGCATGCATTTCAGGGTCCATAAACAGTCACACACTCTGGGTACCTGGATGGAGAATGGTGGGCTAGCCAGGAACATTGCAGCTGGTTGGGGCCCTGTGATGGAAGAAAACAACATGCACAACACACACTATTTGTAATCCAGAGCCGGAGGGTTCAGTTTGTGAAAAGAAAACAACAAGACAATCAGATGACACACTTTGGATTAGGCTGTTGTTGCAGGGAGCTACCCTGATGATTACTCACGATACCCAAGACTGGACACAGGCTGGACGAAAATCAAGACAGCAGGTGGTTAATGTGGAGTGCCAGGAGATGCAGGGCCCACACGATTCGCCGAGGCATCGTTCCTGTTCAAGCGTGGAGCAGGGGGATGATCCCTAGGCAGATCTCTCGTCGGTGGCTTTCTCTGTTCAATGGGGTAGTCTGGCATGGCCAGCATGGCATGGCCCAGGCCGAATGGAGATGAACACGGATTCGTCTGATTAGGCTGGATAAAGCTTCCAGCAAGCAGAACACAGTTCACACAGTGGGGAACCAAATCACAACCTACTTTCAATACACAGCATATTTACATGTAAGGAAATTCTACTGTACCAGGCAAACCACTCTCCGGTCATGATTACAAAGTCTCTGCACAAACCGGGGATTCAAAAGCAGCTGGAAATCCTGACAGGCCGATCGCATTCAGCAAATCTTCGGTCTTCTTCAGGTTAAAGCCTGGTCACAGTCCAGTGGCTTAAATAGTCCTTACAACTCGGATTCAGTCCGAATGAACTCTATTTTCCCTCTCAGGGACAGCAGGCAGACAGGCAGGCCAAAACTCAGCCCTTTCACAGTTCTCCCATGCAAAATTACACAGAACTGCTGCTCAAAATCACTTGAGCTGTTACTTCTTTACTTCTCAGTTCAATACTGAAACTAGCTGCAGCAGCCTGGGGAATTCCCCAAGATCCAAAAGGTTCGGTTGGCTGATCTGTCAGTCACAACAAAGGCTCCCCCTTCAGGTGCAAAAAGGCACCAAAAGCCCCAAACTATAATTCCTATAGATTTTGACTCCAGACAGTTCATGTAGTCTAGCTCCATTTTAGGTCCCACCAGTACTGATTGGTCCAATTCGCAGTCCAGGACCAAGATAGTGGAGATAAACAAAACAGTCCTTGCTGCATAGAAGGCAGGTTAGACTAACTACATTATCATTATCACTCTAAATGATTTTCAGGAAATAGTTGCATCTTTCAACAGAGCTCCCTCTCAGATTACTTATGACTCTAATCCAGGCAGCTCTTAAAAAGACAGTACACAGAGGCTATACAGGCACTCTCTGGCAATCACATTTAAACTGCTAAAACACAGGACACCAGCCTGGCAGTGAGCATTTAGGCAAGCTCGAGGAAGACTTTTCGGGAACTCCCATTTGTAGGGGGGTTACACACTGTTATACTGTCATACTGAAACATACTGTCTATTTAATATTTAGGGTCATCAGAGCTCCTACGTAAATAGAAACAAAGTGATAAATAGTTAAATATAGAATAATACATGGGATGGTGTACATTACAAGAATTTAATACACATCCAAGGTGTGTGAGATACTACATAAACTCTGACAGTGATGCTCGAGGGTTTTTTCAAGCATCACACACTGAGGGTGTCTATTAAATTTGAGTAATTATGCCATCCCATGATTTATTTTACATTCTCACTGACCATCCATTTTATTCTCCCCTCCGACACCTAACTCAACACCTGCACTTGAACAAAGTCAAATAACATTTATTTTCCAATAAAACAAACTTGCTTTGCCAAGGGTTGACATCAGGCAATGAGAGAACAGATTTCAAGTAGCAGTTATATGAATGATGCAGAACGAATGTTTCTTGTTATAGAAGTACAAGTAAATAACATTTAACTTTTTAATTTTTGTGTTATATAGAACTGGTGAAATTATTGTTAACAGTAGTTTTAAAAGTCTGTTATTTCTCTCCCTCTCGTTTGCTACGGGCATTAGAGTCACAAGGTTCTGGAGGGTCCTGTGGGAAGTGGAGACACTGGGGTAAATTGTGAATGTTAGGATGTTTACTTAGTAAGAAACTTTACTTTTTTTATGGTATTGGCAAACTAAAGGTAACAAATGCGAAGCATCCTCTTTTGCACACAGAGGCCTACATATTTAAAGGAGATGTGCGGCCCATACCAGAAAATGCGCGGAAGCGCGATATTCGAAAGGGAGAGATGCAGTGTGCATTTTTGAAAGCACGGTCACACAGAAATAATATATGCAGTGCAAAAAAAGGGGGCGGGCACCTGAATATGCCACGCAAGTGTATGATCAGCCAAAATGTGTGGTGTATGTGTTGCGCATCATAAAACTGTGCTGCGCAAAGTTAGGTATGTAAGGGGATGGCCTAAATCAGCCAGCCACCAACAGGCAGGCTGTAGAACTGCAGACAGATGACCTTGAGACAGCCCTCGGAGGTGCACCAAGATGTGCTTCAGGCACCCACACACAGCAATCATGCCAGGACAGTAGTACCCAAGGCTACAGCCATGCTGTGTCAGCTTGCCGGGCACCTGCTGGCTGCCGCTGGGTGACACTTCCTATCACTGCCCAGACAGCCACCCCTCTCATCACGCCCAAGTTGGGGATACCCAGCTGCTACATGCTAGTCAGGTGCCCCCCAGCACACCAGCAGAGCAGACAGCTACAATGCAGCACATGTACCAGGTGCCATGGCCTGCACCTATGTAGCCTTCAGAACGGCACTCGCTGGAGGCATGCACCCATGGTGGCATCTGGGACAATGCTGAGCAGGATGCATGGTGGTAATGGTGGCAGCATGGCATGGGTCAGGGACAGCCCAGTGGCACACATCCATGGTGGAACACCATAGTTGCACACAGCATGCCCATGCCAGACCCACGCCACCAGGAACCACATACATGTCACTGGTGCCATCCCTGCAGTGTGACAATGCCACAGGGACCCTGGGTTCAGGTCACTGTGGTGTACTGGTGGTGGACAGTGCACAACTGTGAGCAGCGTGGGGTAGGGGTAGCACCACCTGCAGCCTGGAGGAGGTAGTGGCATGCCCCAAGGACACTGGACCCATCCATTTCTGTGTGTGCAACCACCTAGGGCATGGACATTGCCATGGGTAGTAGCACAGCAAACCCCTCAACTATCACATGTTATCACTCAGACACCCTCTGACCCACATACTGTAGAGTGGGTGACATTACACACTAACCACTGGGACTGTTAGACAGAATTGTATGATACTATGAGATGCTAGGTATCAGCACACTAGCAACATTGGTGCACACATTTCCACAGTCTTCCAAGCTTTCACTGTCATGTTTGCTGCTGTGTCACACATTTTTTTTTTTTTTTTATGAAATATTTTTTTATTTTGTATAGTAAAGAGAAATGCAGTTTGCAATACATTTGTCTCAAGTGCATTGGGTAGTATATCAAAGACATAGGAACCATAACCAAAAATCAAAGTCCTGATGTGATATTTCATATGGCAGTAATATGTCAAAAGGATGGAAAGATACAGAGATTGAAAAAGCAAGGTCTAGGCAGGAGGTGGAAAAGTAATAACATAAGAGGAGGGGTCTGATGGGTATATCCCCCATCTCCAGCACCATTAGAGGGGTAGCTTCAGGTCAATCTTAGCCTCATCATCCCCCCTCATGGTACAAAATCTGGATAATGATCTAACTGATACTGGATCCATTTTCTCCATCGGTTGTCAAAACCTGCAATCCGAATGTTCAATTTGGCCGAAATCCATTCCAGATTGTACACTTCATACTGTAAGTTAGTCTTCTCCAAGACTCTTTAACGAGGGGGAAGGGGTGATTGAGAGCCAAAGTCAAGTGATTACTTTCTTTGCTATTAATATATATATTTTTTTAAATCTTTTTCCCTCCTGGTCACGGTCCTAGGAGCATCTCTCAGGCATCCAACTTGAGTCCTGCCCTGCCTGAAATCCACCCGACCATACCATCCTCTTCTCCACCCCGCCTCGCAGCTGACATCCCCAGCTTAACCCCTCCGGGGTGGGGCCGCCCCTCCTACCTTAAGCGCTCTCAACCATAGACTCCAGCTGCAGACGTGGGCCCCAGGCGGAGGATCTTTGAAGGTAGGAAAGGTTGGACTCAGCAGTGGGCATGGGGGTTGGTGCCATTGCCTACCCCAGGACTGGGTTTTTCTGTGTTCTGTGTTTCCTCCCTCCATATGTGTGGGCACGCCCCAACGCTTCTGGTGCACGGCAACCCTGCCTGGGTCAGCCACGCTATTACGTGCATGCCTGGCTTGCTGCAGTACCCCTGGTCTCCACTGGGGGTCTCTGGCTCACCGGGCCGTCCCATCCCCTTGGTCCAGGGAAGAGAGCACCACACAGGTGCTCAGTCCTCAGCCCTTCCCCTGCCGACTCCCTATGTCAGTCTGTTCCCAAATCTGGGTCGCCTGTGCGGCACGAGGTGTGGCGTCCAGCGCCTCAACCCTCAACGCCACCGGGCTGACCCCTTTGCTATCAATATTAAGAGTCTTATGAGTCTATACAAGACCTTGTTAACTTTGAGCCCAGTTGGGGGGACTGCTGTAAGAATGAAAGCAGGTGTGAGCAAATCGGGTAAGTCAATTCCGTTATCACTTCTTGCCAATATTTGTGTAGGTGCGGGCAGGACAACATTATGTGATCATTGCCTGCCCAGGTCTGTCTGTGTCACACATTCTGACCAGTTGCCACACACCTTGGCAGACGTTTAGGTGCTTAAAGGTTGGGTGATATGTAGCAATGTACTCAGGCTAATGCAGTCCACCCACAAACATCCATGCATTCCACCCGCCTGCCAGGCTGCAGTACCTCCTGCTCACCTTTGTGGAGTGGTGGTGCTACCCTGTAATGCTAGAACTGCACATGCCAATGGTATGCAAATGGTCTGAATACATTCCAGTAATGAGATGCAAATGTGCTGTTTGGGCACTGACTGCAATAAGACCATTTCAATATCCTGGCTGAAAATTGCAACTCTGTGTGCCGTGCAAGTGGCTTTTCATCGCGGACGTCCATATGCTCTGCACTGGGTTCCAGGCACCAGCCACACCACACATCTCCCACTGTGCAATCACGAATGTTCGGGATATTGAACCGCACATGCACGATTGCATATTACAGCGCACCTTCTGAATATGCCTTTATTTTGTGCTGGCGCATTTGAGTTGCAAGGCACAAGCACTTGCGCGATGCAGCCTGCCACTTTTGAATACGGGGCTCAGAGGTTCTAAAACTTTTTTAAATTATTTTGTACTGTGCTGAATATTTCTTGTCATTTAGGTATACGAGCAGCAGAGTTCTGTCAGTGCGAACAAGGAAAAATGAAAACAGCTATATACCTAACAGAAAGTGTCTCGTGCTCAGTATAAACAAAACACTGAGAGAATGTTTGCCATGATAACTGATCAGTTATTACTGTAAATAACTGCCCATCCCTATGGAATAATTGATGGCCAGCTACTTTACAGTTATAATAATGTTTTTGTATAAAAAACATTATTTTATTTTCCAGAAACCTGGCATTAATGCAGACCCCTTTCCATCTTTTTCAATCCCCTTTTGCTTTTTCCTATTCCTTCTCTCTTTTTCTTCCCTAGTCTCCCTAAATTTTTAATTTTCATGCTGAATGTAGACTTTGGCAGCCTACCATCTTTGGCCTCTTCCCCCTAACCTAATTTGAACTTTAGCTTCATCCTTACTGTTACCCACATTGATGCCACTAGTCCCCTGTTCAGGGGTAGACCTAGCTAGTTTCCCCACCTGCTCTCCCTTCTTAGTGGTTCCACTAGCCTCTGTCTGCCCTGCAGTCAGTTTAACTGTCCAATGTAAATGCCAAACTTCTACCCCAGGGCACTGGCCCCCTCTCTCATCAGGTGAAGGCCATTACCCTTGAAGAGTCTTCTGCCCCAGGAGCCCCCCAGTCCCCCACAAAGTGGTAACATTCTTCCTGACACCATTGCTTCAACCACTCATTAAATGTCTAAGCCTCTTTCTTCCTTACTCTGTTGCATCCATTCCCCCTATTTCACAGAGAGAGGGCCTCAGAAAAGGCCAGGGAAGCAGAATGCAACTTAAGTCTGTCCCCTAGCCTCTTAAAGTTCTGCTTCCCTGCCTGTACGGGCTGTTTCACTAGATTGCTGGTACCCAAGTATACCAGCACCCACAGATCCCCCTTCTCCTTCTCCATCATCCTCCCTATCCTATCTATATCCCTGTTGACTGATGCACCAGGAAGGCATCTGACCATTTCACTCCCTCCCCCCAACCGCTCACCACCCTCTCTACTCCAATAATCACTGAGTCCCCAATCCTTAAAACTCTCCTTATTGACTTCCTCCTGCTCACCCCCCTTGGGTGCCACCAAGTCATCCTACCCATTTCCACCGACAGATTTAGGACACCCCCCCCCACAGGGTGAGGTACCTAAGCCTTCTGCAGGGGCGCAAAGCGATTTGCTGCCTGAATGGTGTGAGATTGGTCGAACCCCTTGTGGCTGCACCTGACACACTTCTCCTTGCCCCTCCTCACCACCCTCCAGCCCCGTGGGCCAAGTGGGCCTTTAGGAGTGTGAGAGTGGACCCCAGATGAACCAGTACCATAGCTGAGACATCTCGTCTCTTGCTGCTATCAACCAAGCATGGAGCTCCACAAAGGTCCTGCAGATGGGCAGTGCCCCCTTCCCAGAGCATAACCCTGGAGACGAGCACCCCACAGTTTCCACAGCTGACTTTGTACCTCAACTCTGTATTGATCCTATGATACAAACAGGCCTACCTTACATATGGAGTTCATTCAGGTACAGTTAAACAAGTATCATTTAAGGGTGTGAATATTATTTCTGACACTAGGAACCTTATGAACAGCTGCTTATTAGAAATAATTTCCTGTCCTCTAATCAGCATTGACAATTTACAACAGATTATAGGAGAAGCTTTCCTTGCTTTGTCACAGTGTGAAATACCTGTCCTGGAGTAAGAACACTTGTGCCATTGCCTCCTGCTATTAATAAATGGGCTCCTTGATGAACGTGGCATATAGAACTAAAATGTTGCACTGTATGTTCTTTGGTTCAGGATATGGCTTCCCAGTGCAGCAATAATTTGGAAGCTTGGTGCCTCTTTAAAGTTTAAAGATGTCATTTTATGGAGATTAATGATGCTCTTCTAAAGTACAGGTAACATAATTGTTAATGGTTCACTACACAACCTTGCCATTAATTGGAGACTGGATGCACGATGTTGTCTACTATCGAGATTACAAATAAAGTGCGAGTTATAAAACAGGCATCAGCAGAAAATTATAATAGCTATAAAGTGAAAATTAAAAAAAAAAAGCTCATTTGTTCCTAACAGATTTGTGCAGGTAATCAATTATCTGAGATTTTCCTTTGTTGCTTGTTATAACATTTAATAGATACTGACCTGCTCCCCTCAACATTTAAAGCAACAGCACATGTTATGGTGAAAATGTTGACAAATATCTTTTTATGCTGTTTTTCAGCCTACCTTGTAAGACACCCTGTCCTCCTCATTTTGAGTTTGCTTAAGTATTTTTTTTAGATTTGAAATTATTAAAAGCAGCCCTCTTTTAAATTTCACTGTCTCTAGTTTGTTTTTGTTTTTTTATCAGTGTTCTCAGCTGTTTTTGAACACTCACTGTTTTCATCACTTTTTAAGTAAATCTTTTTTTTTTTTTTTTTACCCTCTGGGTGGCATCTATCTGCCGGACACCCCAGCCCCACCACCCCAACATTCACCAGGACTTATTTGCCAGCTGTCTTACCCTAGGGCTTCCCCCCTCTGCTGGGGCCAGCGGGCCCCCCCCCCCCATAAATATGGATGTGGTTTGCTGATGGGCATGGCTTTCCTGGTGTTTGGCCTACTGGTGTCTGGGGCCATCTTGCCAGCTGGCATTATCCTCCCATTTTCTCACTGAGAGGGCACGGCATGCACTGATGTCATGACGCATGCCACACACTCCAGCGCAATGTGCAATGTCCACCATGCCTGCTTGCTCTTGGGCGGTCCTGAACTACCTGTCTCCCATCTTCTGAAGGCTTTCCCTGATGATGCACTAACTGTGTGTAACTGGTCTGAGGTACTTGTGGTGAGTAGGACCAGTGTCTCCAATCTTTTGGGACTCAGCAATTTAATAAGTCACTAGGCACCTAATAAAATTTTTTAGCAAACTAAGTTTAAGAGTGGGTGTTGGCTTTCACTGCTGTTGTCAATGGCTTTGAGCATGAATTCAATGAGCCAAGGGGAAAAAGTTGCAGGAGAAGCCCACAAAGACCTGAAGACATGACTTTTGAGGCATGACTTCTGTAAGACAATAGGAAAAGATACAGAAAGAGTCAGAAAGAAGGCGAAGGCTTGATGTTCCTGCCATGACTTTCAAAAGAATAAGGGAGTGATGGTAGGTATGACTGAGTTGGTAGGAGCAGTACAGCGTGAGGGTTGAGCCCCAAAAGAGAAGTAGCTGGGAGAGCTGCCTGGGTAGACTGATGGTCATGTTTACTAGTAGGGGGAAGCATGAAAGAGTGTGGATCTGGTATAGGAATGACTGACTATAGCCATGGTGTACAGCCAAGTTTAGTCATCGGCAAAGGCTCAGAAGTAATGGAGTCCAAAGCGCAGTGGATAGCAGATGGAGCACAAGAACAAGGGTAAGGCCATGAAGAGGAGGCAACATGGCCAGAGAAAGAGGGGCCTGAGTGCTAAAGATAGCAGGGAAAAGGAGGGTGCAGGTAGGGAAGGGAGGCAGAGGTGGGGACCAGACAGACAGAAGAGGAATGGAGAGAGGCCCAGAGAAGATGGGGGCAGATAGGGACACAAAATTCAGATCCTGAAGGCGGGGAGGCAACAAGGCCAGGGGAAGGAGAGCAAGGAAAGGGGACAAACAGGGAAGGGCAGCAGATGTGGGTGGTGAACAGAGAGCAGAGGAAGGGACAGCAGCCCTGAAGATGAGCTCTGAGGAGGCAGACAGGACACAGGTGCCAGCAATAAAAAACAGGAGACCAGCAGTGGAGGAAGACAAGAGGGGTTGAAGAATGTAGGGCAAATGGAAGGAGACCAGCAGGACCAAAGGCAGAGAGGGCAGCACTGAAGGCAGACTAGGGCAGAAGAGAAGGCTGGGAAAGAAAGCAGAGGTGCAGGGGCTAGGTGGCAGCATGAAGGAACAGCAGGCCAAGCAGGGAGGAGGAAGCAGCAGACCAAGCCCAGCATAGGAATGGGCTAAAGGGCAGGAGGAGGAGAAGTAGGCTGCAACCAATGCTGAGGAACTACCCGGCAGGGCAGGGGACCCAGGAGGAGATGGACAAGAAGAAGCAGAAATGGCAGTGCAGATGAATGCCAAGGCAGGGCGTGCAGTCATAATCAGCAGCAGCCCTAGAGGAAGCAGCAGCACCACTGATGGCAGGAGGGGGGAAGAAAACTTGGAAGAGCAAGACAGAGGAGGCAAACAGAATAGCAGATGCCGCCATGGAGAAAAAGAAGGGATGCCCGAAGCAGCACACACTGTGGAGCAAGCAAGGCCACAAGCTGGATGGCAGCAGGTACAGAACGGATGTCATGGCAACAGGAGAAAAGCAAAACTGCCAAAGGCACCAGCAGAGCAATAAAACTGACTGTCCAAAGGACACTTGAGTGTGTGTGGTTTAAGTACCACTTGGTTGGAGGCACAGCAAATGTTGCCCACAGCGACACTGAACCACCCGCTAAGCCCATCAATTTCTTTAAAACGATGATAGTGCAACCCCCCTGTCAGGGGCTTAGCTGATTGCCCTTCAGGAATATCCCATCTACCGTTTCCCTTGTAATTCTCCCAGTCCTGGCCCAAGTCCCCGTGGTGTCCCTGGAGTCTCCACCCAGCCGGATGTGTGTTTTGTTTCTAGATCGGGGTTGGAGGAGCTAAATCACAGAGCCATCACACTACCTGCAGTTTAAAATAAGCAGCTGCAGTCTGCGCATGTGCGGAAGCGCATTTTGTTTTTTTGCCATTTCTGTGACTGAACGGATGCCTCTCCATTGGTCCCGACCCTGAAATGCTGCCAATCGGAGACCAGAGACCTGGAGGAGGCCCATAAGGAGCCAAAAGAGTACTTTTTAAAAAAGCGCCAATTGCACTACAGAATTGGGGCCAGCCTCATACATATTAATGAGGAGGTGCATGAATATTAATAAGGAAGCCTGTCTAGCACTTGGGGGTAATGATTTTCAGTGCTAGCGACAAGCTGGGGGTGAGTTAAATGTTTAAAATGGAGCAGTGACTTTACAGGGCACAGATGCTGCTACAGAATGGTGGGGCTATTGTAAAATAAATATGTTTCTGCTGGCTGCAGAACTGTAAAGTGGGGACACTGAAGGAACTACCGTCCTGGACACTGTTTGCACAGAAGCCATGTTGGCAGCCTTGTAACCACAGTACAGCCAAACAAAGGGCTAGGATTCTTCAAAAGGCTTCTGGGATTGTTGGCTGGACTTACGGGGAACAAATTGGGGAAATACTTGGCGCCCTTTCACACAGCCAATCAGGCATTGAACGAGATTAATACATATTAATTTTTGTGAAGGACAGTGATTTCAGCCAATAGAGAGCAGCCAAAACCCAGAGACTGTCTGGTTCTGAGTCAGTTCGCAGGTGCCCCTCCAGAAGGAGGGGAGCTCCAGCCCTTATGCAGAAAATTGGGCTGCAAGGCTGGGGAAAGGCCTTCTTGGGGATTGCTAGCTTCCTGTCCCCCAGGGCCTGCGGGTCTGCCTTTCCCCATGTATGGCTAGATGAGGTTAAGAAATATTGGTGTGCAGCTCAGCAAAGAGAGAGAGAGAGCTACAGCATTCTGCAAAATGCTGCTGTGGGATGGAGCTACATCACAACGGTGAAAGTTTTGTTCAAAGGTTCCAGAGAGAAAACATGTCTGGAATTTCAAGGAAATGGAAATTTACTGGGGGAGCTGCAGAGCCCTTAGTGGAAGGAGAGGTTGAATTTTGTCTACATCACAGCAGTGAGAAACAAGCATAAAGGTTCAGGTAAGGAAAAAAAGGTTCTGTCTGTACCAGGGTGGACTTAACATCACAGGAAAAGAGAAAGACATTTTGGCCAAAGGCATGGAAGGAAAGGAAAAAAAGGTCTATGGATGCTTGGTATGGGAGTCTCCCTGACACACACAGAGGCTTGGCCAATAAAACAAAGTAGTCTGCTTTGGAGAAGACAGAGCTTCTTCTGGTTTGTTAGCACATGCACAGTGAGGAAAAGAGATTTCAACTATAAGGGGACTGCTCGAGTGAAAGCAATGCGTTCAGTCAGTGCCAAGTTCAGGGTCCTCGGAGGAGCCCATTTGAGTTTGCCCAAGTCTCACTGAGACCATGTGCTCAACGAGAAGCCAGAGACTGTGACCTGTGTGAAAAGGGCCACCGCTGCCATTATGGTAGTGTGGCTGCAGGATGTTTTCTTAAAACTTCTATAATTAACAATTGCCAACCTGAGCTGTGCCTAAGAGACGGAGAATCTGCTCATTTTCAACCTGGAGCCATGTAGGGAAAAAGCCAACTCCTACCCAGTGGGGCCAACTGGGCTACAAGGAGCCATGGGTGCGTGCCTTAGTGCTAGGGCACTCTAGATTCAATGGGGAGTCAGATCGTGGGGTCACTCCTGAGTCTGGGTTCCCTGTGGCCTTGAAAGCCTTGCACTGCACTCTGCATTCTGACCTGGAAACAGGCTGAAGGGGGCAAGCTGCAAGACCTTCAAGCAAGCTGGAAAATCCAAGCTGTAGAATGCCTGCTCCACATCTCAAGTCTCTTTAAATCCAAGGCTCCGAGTTCTGCTGTTCCATCTCCCCCAGAGGTGCAGTCACCATGCCACCAGAGACTGTCAGTGGACCCGTGAGTAACTGCTGGGATTATCCTGCACCTGGAGAATGTAAATAGTTTGTTTCAAGTTGTGCCCAGAGTCATAGTGAAATCAAAAGCAGCTAGTAAGTGTTCAGAAAGTTTTCTTTGATTTAATTTAAGTGCACCAGTGCTGGCTGACCAGCTGCACCACAGGTCTGCAACTATAGTGCTGGGCACCCAGGGACAGAGAGAGAGTTTGGGCGGTCACCTGAACTGGGGAACTGGTACCAGTCAGGCAGCATAATGATGTATATCTGCAGCAGTTAGCTAGTTAGAGGACTGGTGCTGCAAGTACTGAGAATGTCCTGAAATTTAAAAGGGGATATGGGTGTTCTAACCGAAAACAAAATTATAATCTCTCAATGCAAAAATGAAACTGTTTAAGCTCTGTTTCCATCTACCCCATTCCTAACCCTCCCCATGTAAATAAAAGAATGGTTTACTGTTTATGAAAATCTTGGACTCGAGAGCATATTTTTAGTGAGCATATGTTTAGCTGAAGTCAAAAAATGCAAAGTGTAAAAATTGGGGGTTTTGGTTTATGGTATCCATGTGTTGGGGTCATTGTATGGGGAAGTGGGTTGGTACAGCATCCCAGGGGGTTGTACTGATGACATATCTACCCACTTAAAATGTACTCTGGGTGGAGGCACCACACTATTTATTGTACTGTCTTGAGAAAGAACACCCCGGTAACAGCAAAATGGGAACCCAGGCCCCTTAACCTTGGTATGGCCAGCAAAGGCAGGGGTAGTAGCACTCTTGAGACCCGACGCCAGGGTTACAATAGTTTTTTTTTTTTCATTAGCTGGAATAATTAACAAAAGAACAATCACACTAAAGAAAATGAGGCTTTCCAGTCTCAGTGCTAAGATTTAAGGATAATTCACACTGGCACCGTATCCTCCTCCAGACTGCTGAAAACTCTCCGCATCAGCTAACCCAGGGAAAGTGTCATTAATGAGAGAAACAAAGAACAAAGGAAACTTTAGAAAAATGCACACAAAAAATGTTCAGTCTTCATAGTTGCTTACTTTCTTCTTTTTACAAGTTTTGAATACAAGGACTTTTCATAAGAAACAACATGAGAGGGGTGCTGGACTCCTGAGGTGCTGTCTTTCGGATAAGACGTTAAACCGAGGTCCCATCTGCCTGTTCTGGTGGTTGCTCAGGTGGATGTTAAAGATCCCATGGCACTTCTCGAAAAGAGTAGGGGAATTCCTCCGGTGCCCTGGCCTAATTTCCCCTCATTCACTAAAAATACCAACAGCTTAATCTGGTTTAAGGTCAGTTGACATTCATCTGCATCCCCCTCCCCCGGGTCGTGCCTGAAAATAGGCAGAATTTGTTTAGTGCACTTACCCGGTCAACAAAAACTAAATAAATAAATAAAACATGTTCTCATATGAAAGAAAGACAACCCCACTGTCCTACAAGGGTGATGGCGCCTGTTACTAACAAGAGATACTTGTATTTCTCGTATTCAGATTACTGTACTATTGTGGCATATACTACGCACAGCAGACACAGTCACAGCACTTGTATCCTGTTTGTAGTGCTCTCTTCTATTGAATGCAGCTTTATTGGCTCTAGACATGGTTTTGGTAGGCTTATACAGTACAGCCCCTAATCATGGTCCTCTTCAAACAAAAGAGGCAGGAATTATACCTTAGCAACCAAGAGATCACTTAGCAACAAGAGCTGCTGAAACTAAATGGGGTGGTAAGAGATATAAAATCTGAAAGTGCTGAAAATCCACTGACTGTCTCCTGCCATTCTTAAATTATTTTATACCCTGCAATCAGGTTCACAGAGGACTGTGTATCTGCATTTAGGAACAAAGAGGTTGGCCGAAACAGGTAACTCAAACTATGATTTTTAACAAGTGAGTTACTGTAATAGACATTAGTTTTCAGAGAAGAGCATGACCATTCCCTGGTACCCATTGTTTGGGCCGTATTTACACGTACAAGTTTCTCAGGGGAACAAACACTATAAACAGTGAGGACCTATTTGTAAGAAATAGGTTACAGTCACCAGGGGGGCATGACTGGAAGTTTGAGGGGGCAAATCCAGCAGAAACTTGAAGAAGCTCTACTTCACTGAGAGGGTGGTGGAACTTTGGAACAGACTGCTTCTGGAAGTGGTGGGGACAGGTACCCTAAACGGGTTAAATACTGTTAGGACAGGACAAGGGGACCTGTAGTCCCCATGGGAGCATCAGGGGTTGAGGGATTGAGTAGCCAAGGGATTCAGCCCACCAGGGCAGTAGGTCAGTGGGGTGAGGTAGTATAGTAAGTGCAGATTCAACTGACCTTCAGTCTCCTTCTGCTGTCATATTCCCTCTGCGTCTACATTTTTTTTCCAGTTCCTAAGCATGCTTCCGCACCCAGCTTGCGGACGTCCACCATCGCCTCCAACCCCATCCTGTGGTAGCCCAATTTTGATGCACACCCAACCTCCACTGGGTGTCACTGAAGACTGGCACCACATCTCTATCTCCTCCCAGGAGAGGAGAGCAGTCTGTTGGATGCTCCATTCTCTCTCCCCCCCCCAGCCAACCCCCGGTGACTCAAGCTCATTCCTGAACTTGGATCACTGGCATGATGAGAGGTGTGGCGCACATTACGCCTCAGCCCTCTACACCATTAGGCTGGCTCCAATGCTTCTACATTTCTCATCCTCCCCAGAATATAATCCGCACACTACCATATAAAGGAGGTAAATTTTGCAGCTGAATCTAAAGGGTTCTTAAATCGGTCATTCTGGATGAGGTGCAGTTATGAGAGTTTAGGAGAAGTGCTGGAGGCCTCAACAGGGGAAAAAGACTTAGGGGGTCATGGTGGATGCATGTATGAATAACTCCGAGCAGTGCAGAGGAGCGGCTAGCAAAGCAAACAGGATGTTGGGATGCATCATAAGGGGGATCATCTCTAGGAGCAGGGAAGCGATTCTGCCGCTGTACAATGGATTGGTTAGATCACACCTTGAGTACTGTGTACAGTACTGGAGACCACACTCGAAGAGGGACATACAGCTCCTGGGGAGGGTACAGAGGAGGGCAACTAAGATGATACGAGGACTAGGGAATTTGACGTATGAGGACAGACTTGAGGAGCTCTGCCTGTTTTCATTAGAGGAGAGGAGAGAGGGGACATGATTGAGGTCTTCAAGTACCTCAAGGGAATAAATAGGGTAAACACGGAGGATATTTAGACTAAAGCAGGAGGTATCACCAGAGGCATGGTTTGAAGTTGAAAGGTGGAAGGTGAGGGGAAAGGGAGGTTTTTCACTGAGAGGGTGGTGGATCCTTGGAATGCGCTGCCTGGCGAGCTGGTTCAGAGATCCACAGTGGAGGGCTTCAAGAGAGGGTGGGACAGACACAGAAAGCGGATGTATCAGATGATGGCCTGGCCCAGGGAGGTGGGGATGGATGATAGGGGTTTCTGGAACACAAGAGGGGGGGAGGGCCTCGGTACCCAACTAGGGTTCTGAGGTTCGAGCAGACTCGATAGACCATAAGGCCTAATCTGCTGGCAATTAGTATGTTAGTATGTTCACTTGCTATTTATCTCTTCTGTAATACACAACACCTTAACCACAATCAGCACCCCCACCCACCCACATGTACTGCCTAGAGAATACCTGCATATTTTAAACTGTCATTTTCTATTTCTCTGGCTCTTATCATAGTTAAAAAGTGGTAGTCAGTTGCAAGTTTTAGCTGAAAAATAAGTAAGCATGACACCTCTTACAAGATCACCCCATTCGTCACGTCCTACATGGTTCTAAATTCTGAAATATCCACGATGACTTACAGTATGACAGAGAAAGGGCTTACTGATTTTTCAGCTGCTTGAGTTAAAGAGCTCCAGTTTAGGTGCTTTAATCATACTCCTCAATGGTAGCTTACCGATGCTGGACTTAAACAGTCCACTTTGCTGAATTTTTCGTTTCTTAATTTTTGCAGGAGAAGGGACCATAAATTCTGCTTGTCAACCAGATCCCCTCCCTTTCCTGGTTCCTGTTTTCGAATGTGCTGCCCCCACACTCCAACTTTTTGTGGTGTATTAGTTTGTAGAGCGGGGAACGGGTGCTAGTCTATTGATTTCAAAGGGGTATATTTTTTCAATCATATTTTTGTTAATATTTTAGAGGGTCACTGGGGTCAAATCAAAGCCATAACTCAACCAACAAGGCCCTTGATGGCAGAGAAAGTATTTACTAATTGTTCCGCTGCACGATTTAAGTGTATGCATAACCACAAACCAACTGCATCCCTAGAAAGTGTTATTATCATCAAATTTATCTAAAATGTATGAGTAAGCCTGGCTTAAACTTGTTACCTTTAGACTGTAATACACAACACCAAAATTTATTCACCTTACCTCTATACTAGAGGGTGTGAAATCTGTTACTGTTTTGAAACATTTACAGCAGCAAGAGCCTAACAAAGAAGGGGCTAGTTATTCAAAGCGAATGTGCCACACAGACTGCGTTAGTGCCATGCAAACTGGAATCTTTGCAATCAGAAGGTAATTTGCACAATAATCCCTGCTTTAGAAGCTGCAGTTTTGCATGGCACAGGGCAGTTTGTGCATTGGCACAAGGGCAGGGTACAAGCACATGCAAATGAAAAGCACGGCAAGGCATTTATTTGCATATAGCGCCCCAATCAAAATACACTCCAAGCATGTCTCAGAATTATAAACCCGGGCATAAAAGAAGCACAAAAATTCAATAAATATTCATGAATTTAATCAATTAAAAGTAACAGTGCAGTGCCTCAGCTGAATATTAAAGTGATTTTGTCATGTTTGCCATAGCAAATGGGAGTAGTAACCTATAGGAGTAGTGAAGTAATCTCCTACCATTCAAACTGCCAAAAAGTGCTGTTTTCCATGAAAAAAATCTTTTATTTCTGTGCTCTGCTTCATTTGCATAATTCTGCCCCTTTTTTCTCAGTGCTGCAACCCTCAACTATGACATCATGCAAGAGAAACAATGTTTTTAAAAGAAAACCGTGGATATGTCCCCCAGTAGCAATTTAGTTTTCACTGCCACATTAAATGTAGAATCCCCTAGCCATTATTTCACATTCTGTACTCACCATGGTGGACTTTGATGCTTTTTAGAACTCTGCATGGTCAAACTGGGGGTCGCCATATTCCTGCTCCCATGGTGCTCTGTGCTGTGCGTAGGGTATTCTGGGACCCGCACGTGCACTTCATTGTGCATACCTAGCCGCGCTCCCGTGTATCATATGCGCACATGCGCCGTCACCTCCCTTTTTTCTGTCTGTCTCTGTCTTTTTTCCCCTTCCTAATTTTTCCACACCCATTGCTATTACTATTTATTTGCTGGTTCCCAAGTACGTTTCTTCCATCTGCATCTCCATTCCTCCCTCGTGTCTGCGTCCGTTGCGATTCCCTGTTTGTTTCTGCCTGTCTCCTTCTATGTGCAGTACCAGTGTGGGTTCTGTATCATATCCGATGACATCACCCTTCCTACTCACCAATCATGGTGCGTCCTCACTCACTTCTGTCCCCTCAGTTTATTTTACACCCCTGCCTACATGGACCCAAAGAAATCTGTTCTCACTCAGGTGCAAGCTGCTAGCTGATAAGCAGACTCTCATGCTCCTTACCAGAGTTGCCTTTTGATTTTTCCACCCACCAGCAGTAGCATCGGAGCTGAATTGTGGACACCCATCGGAGACCACCAAGGAGTGTAATCTCACCAGCAGCAGCGGAGGACCATTTGGGGCAACAAGCCACATATGAACATTCTGGGCAGCAGAGCAGACTGCTCTGGGGAAGAGACAAAGACCAGTATGGGTCAGAGATGAGGACAGCTCTTGGTGGAGGGCGCTCGGAGTCTCCGGGCGGATCTGTTAGAGCTCTGTTAGTAATGCTGCCTCAACCACTCCACTTGGCCCCCCTCACACCTGCAGTTACCACTGTACACCAGTTCACAGCTGTCAGCGGGAGGTAGACCGGTCTACAGCATGACACCCTGATAGTTACTGGGTTTGCCATGTTCATTCGGTCACTGCTCCATCTGTCTGCCAGTCTGCCCCCACCAGTCTGTCCTTACCTTCTAAGAACTGGAAAAAAAGCATTTTTTTAAACTATAAACAAAGCATAGACAGATCGCACAATGGGGCTGGAAATCTCGGAAAAAATAGGCAGATGTAGAGGACTCGCTTAGTGGGTTGTTGCCAGGAACTGCGGGTCACTTGGGGGTATACATTACCTTTAGAAGCTGCACCAGATTCAAATACTTATTATTGCCCACTGTAGCTTTAAGGAGATGCTTAGCAACCCTTGGTTGCTATGGCTTCCTCAGTGGGGGCGGAACATTTTGGAACCCACCGCACGTGCAAAAGAGGGAAGGAAGTGTAAACAACAGTGGAAAGCATGGCATCCTGCAGTGAATCGGAGAAAAACAAGCCACTTGAATGTCTTTGCCCTGCGACACATAAAGTAAGTCTAACTGTAGATTTTAAAGCTAGCAACTGCAGAAAGGACACCAGTTAAGAGCAAAGCAGACACCAAGCATCGGTACACAGTGCTCGCAGACGCTGTGAGAGAGGTATACAATCAGTGTCTCCAGAATAAGGTGCAGAGAACCTCTCTCACAGCTGACTGCTAATTTGCATATGAGGAGTGCACAGCAAGAGGCAGTGTATTAGTGAATGGCGTGGCACAGTTCAAAATAGAAACCAAATAAAGTAACGGTTTACTGTAAGCATTGACAAAGAGTTAATGGGTGGAGAAACTAAAGTCCAGCACACAAACGTTTATTGCAGAAATTTTACGTTTTCCACTGTTTCCCTTTAACTACTGTGTTGAAGCTGAGACCTCTGTTGATCAGTCTTTCACAATTTTGGACTCCTAGCAGAAGCTGGACACCAAAGAAAAAGAAAAGAAGTCTGACCCATAGTTACACTCCTGAACTACTTATAGTCATTTGGGCCCTATAACATAAACATAGAAAAGTGTCAACACGCTCCCACATTCTGACAGGAGCTGCCACTTCAGTCCTGTCACTTCACCAGCAGGCAGTAAAAGCCAAACAACATCTACACAGACTGGCAAATTATCTTTTTGGCCTATCTAGACCACAAAAACAGTTTTCTAGAAACTTTTCTACAAATTGTGCTGCAGTAAACACTACCGACATAGGAGACTGCACTTTGATAAGGCAGACAGAAAAAATTAGCTATGTACTGTATCCACAATGCCTTTCTACACATATTTACAGAGAGACATAGATGTTGACAGCAGATAAGAGCCTACAGCCCACCTAGTCTGCCCATGTGTGCACTTACTTAGCTTCTTCAAGCTTTTCTAGAAGTAGGTTATATGTCTACATATTAGGTGGTATTCTGCAGTCCCCACTACCAAAATAAGGGACTGCACCACTGAGTAACGAACATTTAAGTCAACTTCAGAATTTTTCTAGAATTCCTTGTTGCTGTATGTCTGCTGCCTATTTTCAGCCTCGTACTGGGGGAAGGGGATACAGACGGATGCCACCTGACATTGAACCAGATTAAGCTGTTGGTGGTATTTTTAGTGAATGGGAGAAATTTGGCCAGGACACTGGGGAAATTCCCCCACTGTCCACTGGGGAATTTTCTGGCTGTCAGGCTAGGATGGCCACTTCTCCGGATCAGGCGGAGGGGAAGGAAGTCTCAGGGACAGGAGCGCAGGCCTCTGCTCCTGTCCTTTCTACACAAAAGGCTGTTGATTTGGCTCTGGCTGCTGCAAATTTATTTGACTCTGATACAAAAGATATGGATTTGGAATTTACCTCATCGGCTTCTGCATTGCATCTGTCTTACTCACCCGAGATTTCTACCCCCTCAGCTGACTCACATTCTTTGCACGGACCTTCGACGCAACAGTATGCAGCTCTTCTTCACCGAAAGCATAGCTGTTTGAATGCAGCTCACACAATTGACAAGGAGCTGCTTGCTCTTGCTAAGGGCTCTGCACTGACACTTCATGATGATGCACAGCACCCGCAGTCCCAGGAAGTAGCTCCAGGGGTTTCCCCTCACATCAACCCCCCAACTGTCATGGCATCGACTGCAGAGACTTCTCGGTTGGGTGGCCCTGAAAACGGTACTGATGCCTTGTGCCTACAGCCAAATACCAAGACTTTGGCTGTTCCCGAAATCTGTCAGGACAAACCCAAAAGAATGAGACTTGGAATGGGCCGCTGGACGGCAGACGGACCCGGGATACCAAAGCAGATAAGCGCTGTTTCTACAGACTCCTTTTCTTTCAGAGAGAGAGAGAAGTAACAATCCTGGAGTAATTTAGTTGAAGACTCTTTTTCTTTGAATACACATCCTTCAGCTTCTTTGCATGACACGAACTGGATGCCTGCTGCTGCTCTGAAGGCAGCGGGATGGATTAAGCACCAGCCTGGATGCTGGTCGCCAGATCCAAACGACCCTATATACCAAAAGATGTGCACCACCGCTTCTTCTGCAGTGGCCACCGTCTGACTTTCCATGAAGGGCCCCACCACACCCCGAGGTAATGACTCTTACCTTTTCTAATTCTACTGAAAATATAGAGGCATTGCTTAAGAAGGTTGAGGGGCCTAACCTCTCTGATGAGATTAGATTCGGTCCTAGTCCCAAGGCCTTAGGACCAGATCAGTAGGGGGCTTCCATGGCTCCCTTGTTTAAATTAGCCAACCTTTTTCATTCCAGTGGAGAACCTGCTCCTCGGAGGAATGCAGTCCGGCTATTGTACAAGGGTGGCTTGGAAGATCCTCTGACTAGATGATTTATTGCAAAAAATTTATTGAAAACCACTATGAAGTTCTTTTCCTCAGAGATCTTTGCATTGATTTCTCCGAGGAATGGGAACTTCGATATTAGTTTTAAAAATGTGTCTAGTCTTGATAGGTTCTGGGCTCAATATCAAACACAAAAAAATAGCCCTCTTTGGTTTCCTTTTCAGGCTGTTCCCCTCACTAAGCCTTTGATTAGAACTATTACTGTGATGTTTAAGAATGAAGGTGTTAATGTGGAGGATATCCTTTTTTGGTTATGTCAGCGATGTGAAATTTTAGGGAGGCCTACTCCTACCATAGACAGTGAGCAAATCTGGGATGGGGGTTGGAGAATTAAAGTAAAACTTCTTTCCACCAATTCAGGCCCAGTACATCTACCTAGTATATTTTTTTTAGGGAGGGATAGGGGCTCTATTTTTTATGTTGGTCAACCTCGCTCCTATTTTAAATGTGGGTCTAGACTGCACCTTAGCTCAGCCTGCAATATCTCTAGATGTAAACACTGTCTGGAGTATGGGCACCTGGCTTCCGCATGTCTCAATTTATTTAAATGTAATTTGTGCGAACAGACTGGACATGCCTATGGACGTTGCCCTTGGGCATCCCATAACCGGGAGGATTGCCCCTCTCATGAAGGGATTATTAACCAAGCTCAACGTGCTCTGGCAAAACAGGTTGCAGCTGATGTACCTGTTCACCAGGCGACATTGCCTGAAGAGGTTCCTCCTGACTCACTGTCAGCTGCTCCCCTGGATACCTCTACTGTGGATCTCCCTGCTGGATCAGTTCCATCTGACCAAGTGGAATTACAGCAGGATCAGACAATAGAGAGTGGAGGTTTACCTGTTGAATCTGACATGCCTCCTCCTCCCCCTCCCTCAACTGAACTTGCTTTTAGAACTGTGCAACCCAGGAAGTGTAATAGACATGGAAAGATGATGACACTGGTTAAAACTGTCTCTAAAACACTCCCTTCGCGAGATCAGCTGCAGTTAGGCAATTCCTTTGCTCCCTTGGAGGATGATATTGGGGGGGATTCTGGGGAGGACACTGACACTTCTTCCATCATTTCTGCTCCTGTTATTGACTGTAACCATGAGGATTCCATTGCTAAATGAACTAGACGAAGACAACTAGGTAAACCCCCTTAGGGTTTTGCTTTTTGGGTTCTCTTTTCCTTTTTTTCTTTATGCATTCCTTAACTGTGACCACTTTAAATGTTAATGGGCTGAAAGGCATGAAGAAACGCATGGGGGCTTTTTCAACTCTAAGGTCCTTACGTACAGACATTATTTGTTTACAGGATACTCGTCTAAAAATCCATATTGACCTTAGGCATGCAACCAGGTGTTGGATGAAGGGTCCCTCCTTTTGGTCCACTGGAGATGAAACAGGCAATGGAATAGGTATCATTTTTCCTCACCCCTGCATTACAGGTTTCTAGATTAGTGGATGTTCACCTTGGGAGGGCTCTCTGTTTAGATATTTTCCTTTTTTCAGAGCGGTTTCAGGTGATTGAGGTTTATGTTCCTCAAACCAAAGCCCAGAGGGTAACTTTATTTCAGGAAATCCAGCCTTTATTGCATACCTCACAGTTAGTCATTTGGTTAGGTGATTTTAACTGTGGTATGGCTCAGGCAGATAGGGGCCTACACACTCAGAAGTTATTCTGTGAGATACTCTTGTTAGATAAAGCTAATCCTATCGGAATTTTTTAGTCTTGGTTATAAATGTCAGTAAACATTGTGATTCACAGTTGGTGTACAAACTAAGATATACAATGCTTAGATATATACTACTTGTTGTCTGTATAATAGTTTGCACAGGAGGTCTGCATATTGTACGACAAATACATATTGTATCTTATATACTACAATAAAGCATATTAAATTAAAAAAAAAAAAGAAGTTATTCTGTGATTCCTTAGCCTTGAGAAAAATAGTTGAGAATGCCCATTTAATTGATGCCTATCGGGTCATTTATCCTACGGGGGGCTTTACCTATTTTTGAGGTACACTCAAGACCAATATTGACTTTATTTTTTTATCTAAGGTTATTAGACTTTTACATATTACTGTTCATCCTACTGAATTTTCCGATCATAGTGTTTTGACTGCATCTCTTACTTGGGAAGGTGCTCCACGTTGTAAAAAAAATAAATGGAGACTGAATGAATCTTTATTGGAAGATTCTAAAATTAGACGGTTATGGATCAGGGATTGGACCGCTAGGCTTTCAGTTTCAGTGTGTTATGACTCTATACTGACTTGGTGGGAGGATACCAAAAAAGGCTGGAAACATCTTTTCCAGCAACAGGCTCATCATAAAGCTAATCGGGATTATTTGGCTTATTTACAATTTAAGCACCAATTGCAACATTTAATCTCTTTAGCAGAAACTACCTCTCTGGATTACAGCGCGTTAATTTCTAGTATTAAGACACAGATGATTAAACTACAGTATGATGGGGTAAATCTTTAACGCAGGAATTAAGATTCGGCACAAAAATGACTTCCAGGTCCTTAGACCCATTTAAGGAGAGCAAGGACAGAACTGACTCTAGGTTACTCACTTCACTGACTGATTCAGCAGGTAATATTGTGAGTGATCCCTCTCACCTTCTATGAGTTGTAAACCAATATGTGGAGGGAATGTTTACAGCTACACCCATCCCATCAGACACAGACATCCTCAGGTGTTTGGCTACTTTACCTTTACCTGGCTTGTCTGACCATAATAAAACAGTTCTGGAAGTTGATATTATTTTAGAGGAAGTACAAGAGGCTATTAAAGGTTTGGCCTCCCAAACAGCCCCTGGATCAGATGGTAGTAGTGCGGGTTTCTATAAAACTTTTTTAGCTGAGTTAAGTCCTGTTTTAGTTCTGTTGTTCAACCATATTTTGCATACTGGAGACTATGCCCCCTCTATGAATGAAGCCATACTAATATGTTTATATAAAAAAGGCGATAGAACTAATTTAGGGAATTGGCGTCCACTCAGTCTTTTGAATACAGACCTAAAGATTTTAAGTAAAATATTGCTAGCTAGGCTTTCCACAGTTACTCTGTTACTTCTTAGCACTGTTCAGACTTGTGCTGTTCCTGGGAGAAGACAGCAGGATAATTTCATTTGGATATGAGAACTTTTTTCGCAGGGGGACTCGGGTCTATTACAGGGATTGGTACTTAGCCTTGATTAGGAAAAGGCTTTTGATCGCGTGGAACATGCCTTTCTATTCTCTGTTTTGGCAGCCTTTGGAATTCCGGACAAATTTGTAGGTTGGTTAACTTCAATGTATCATAAAGCTGTTATTATACCCAGTGTTAATGGGTGGTATGGGCAGCAGATTGGTGTAGGTATGGGTGTAAGGCAGGGTCGCCCCTTGAGTCCTATACTTCAAGCATTCACAATAGATATTTTTTATCAGATTATTACAGTCAAATCAGGATTTGCATGGTATAGAACTCTCTCTGACTTCACCACCACACAAAGTATTAGCTTATGCTGATGATTTGGTTTTGCTGCTGGATTCTCAATTTTCCCCCCTCAGCTTTATTAGAGACTATTGACTTTTATTCTCATCTCTCAGGTTCTAAATATAATTATGATAAAAGTAGGGGTGTGGTTATTGGGTCTACTCCGGTGCCACCCTCAGGTACGATAGCAGGTATCTCCATATCCAGAGATCCTATTGCTATCCTGGGAGTATTGTTTGGACCTGGGAATATGGCTAACAGGAACTGGGAAAAAGTCCTCATTAGGGGTGACCGACTAGTAGGAAGTTGGAAGGGGCAGCAGCTTTTTAAGAAAAAAAGGGTTTTACTTATTAGGACAATTCTTACCCCGATTTTCTTATACGTCAGTTATATTTTCCCGCCACCTTTACATCTTAGAACTCAGTTGCTTAGTATCTATTTTCAGGCATTTTGGGTGTCCCGGTTAAACCCTATTAAGAGAGAATTGACTTATCTCCCTATTTCGTAAGGGGGAGTGAATATGCTTAACCCAGTGGCTTTCTTTTTTAGTATTTTTCTGCTCTTTAATTTGGGTTCTGTACTACGGCCAGGTGAAGTGTTTTGGAGACCCTTGGTAGAGCAGTGGTTACAAACATGCATGTTGTGTTGGCAAAATAGACAATCTAGATTATTGACTAGACTCCCTAACTTGCCATCCTTTGTGATTGACATAATGAAACAAATAATTAAATGGGGCATTACCCCTCATCATTTGCAGACATTGGACAGAAAAAAGCTTTATAATTATATATCCACTGATCGAACGGTGAAAGTTGTGTTTCCTGATTGCCCTGATTCTAGGAAAACCCAGATTTTGAGACATCTAACAAATAAAAGACTTCCCCATATGCTTGGGATTGTGTTTGGCCGAGTAATTATGGGAGATTGGGAGTTAAGGGTAACAGTAAACACAAACAAGTGTCAGAACGATTCTGCCCCAGACCTGGGTGTAGTTCACTTTTCGAAACTTAAAAACCTTTATATTTGGAATATGAATATGTTAAACCATTTTGGACTTTTCTAGCTGATCACTGGAATTAAGTGGATTTTCAAAGTATTGATTACCTTTCTATAATGTTTGGCCCAATGGGCAAAGCTTTGTATGTTATAATAGTGACACTATTTATGTTAAATTTTGTAGTATAAGGTTTTTTTATTTGGCAGTTTTGCTGTATGTGGATAATGCAGCAGAAGACTATTTCATGTGAGTCTTTGTTTTCCAATATTTGTACAGCTCTGCATAGACTTATGACTTATGATTTAGCTTTAGGTTCACCTGCTCAAGCCACATCTCTATGGACTAATTGTGCTACTTGGTGCACCTAATGTTTTTTCTGTATTTTTTGTTGTTGTTGCTGTTTATATGGTTTACTGACTGTTGGATTTTGATTTGTATGTAATGCAGTCCTATTTTTCAATAAAATTCCCCTACTGTTTTCGAGAAGTGGCATGGGATCTTTAACATCCTCTTGTACAACCACCAGAACAGGCAGATGGGACCTCAATTTAATGTCTCATACGAATGATGGCATCTCAGGAGTGCAGCACCCCCCTCATGCTGCACTACAGTGTCAGTATTGTGATTTAACCCAAGTGCCTAGTGTGGGGATAGAACCCATAGCCTTCTGATCTTTCAGCCTCAGAGGTGAGTGTGCAACCTGCTGAGCCATTGACATTGCTGATGGACTGAGGAGACCAGTGAACACCTGTAATGGAGCTTTCTGCAGTACTGTTGATGGAGGGTGGGGTACTTTGATTTGAAACCTGTGTGGACAGTGAATCTCAATACAATGCATTATTTGATACACTGAACCTTGAATGAGCACATTACGCAGTTACCTTTTGCTTGCAGTATAGCCTAGAGGTTACAATAAAAAGCTATGAATGAGCATGGTGCTTCCCAGCAGACCTAGGTTTGATTTCCACAACCTACACTTGCATACTGTGTCACCCTGAGCAAATCACAGCCTCCTCAGTGCTTCCAGGTCAGCCCTGGAAACAGACTTAGGCCTAGTGGGCCTTACGTGGTTGGCAAAGTATTAAGAAAAAGAAAATGAAAAAAAGTCATTCTGGCCTCTCTAAACACAACAATACATTTATTTCACTGTGGCAAAAGCTGTACTGTAATCTTACTTTTCTCTCTTTTCACATGTGGAACTAGGTTGCCTTGTTGTACTCCACTGCCTCCATTCACTGTGTGGAGTAATGTGCCTTGATACTGTCATGTAGCTTGGCAGGTACTGATATTGTAAAGATATCTCAAGGAGATGTTAAAGAAAAGCTACATGCAAACATTTTAAAAAGATGTGTTGTGCATTTGTTTTTTTGTTTCTCTGATTGTTTCTGTGGTTCTGTTCCCTGTGTCTGTGGCAAGATTTTTTTTTTTACTTTCCCTACCAATTTTATGGTCCCTGGAGGTAGTCATTCAGGCTTCTCTTATTGCCTTTGATCTGCTGGAATTTTCCCAGAATGCCTCTGGGAATTATGTCAATTAGACCTAGAACTAAGCACCCATTATCCTAGTTATACAGTAATCTAGTCACAGCATCCAACTACGACTGCATGTGAAAGTTAACCAAGTTTACCACTTTGAAAAAGTGTTTGCCCTCAGATTTCTCTAAGTGGTTACTTGTTATTCTGGATGTGTGGCTATTTTCTTTGTAAAGTGTGGTCACTGGGTAATAATAATGTCTATACACCTCTGAAGGTCTTACGTCTAAATGACATTATCCCCAGAGGCATCCTGAGAAAAGTCCACAAGATCAAAGGTATTAAAAGAGGGGTCATAGAACTGGCAGGGAAAAGTTGACAAAAAAAAAAATTGCCACAGACACAGGGAAAAGAACACCAAAAACAATCAGAGCAACAAAAACCCAGTACGCAGCATGTGTTGTTTTGTTTTTTTTATAATTTTTGCATGCAGTTTTCCTTTAAGGCCATGCATGTTGGGTTGGCTCATTAGCATTTTGTGTAACAATATTGCTCATTAATGCTGCAGTACTAATATCTTCATGCCTTGCTAACTACCTATCCTGCCTGCAATGACAAGATGTCCACTAGCTTGCTGGAGTGGTCACCACTGTGGTTTGTGCTAATGCACAGATTATTTCCTTGCACAGACCTCACTGGAGGTGAGCTGGAAACAAGTAAGTGCTGGATAGAGCTTTAGTGCACGGTTTCCTACATATCTCCTTTTGTCTTGTGTGCAAAGCTGCAGGATGACACAGCCTTTTGCATATTACTTTGCGTGCCTTTTGAATACAGTGCCCATGGTCACTAATCAACTACCATTGAACAAACATATGCTGTAATGTAACCAGGACAAATTTATGTAAAGTATATTCATTCATTCATTAAAATCAGAAGATAATCGTTAACTTCTGTACCATATATGTATTTTGGGTCAGTGCAGTCTCTGCTTAATTTTTCAATGTATGTGCAGTCTTTACTACTGTATGTAATTAACTCTGGGTCAGTCCTGAAAAAGGTCCATATCTGTCTCAGTGGGCCCACCCAGTTATCAAAATTCAAATAACTAAATAAATAAGTAATTTAGCTGTTTCAAATCTACTGCAATAATGAGTTTTTAAGTAAGCTGTCTGCTAGTTGACTACTTACATACAGCACATCCTTAGGGTATCAGAATCACTTACCTTCAGTTTACAGTTCTCATGCCCTGCAAATGCACATGAGACAATGCTTCAAACCATAAGAGTCGTCTCAGCAGCAATATTACCATACTGGGCTGGATTTTCAAAGGGGCCCTAGATCAGTGCAATTTCGTCAAACCCCCACCTGTGGCAAACTCTGGGTGTGCCAGGGCCCCGCCCCGGATTTTGGTACAGCCACCCACCATGCATGCCATAAAGCAGTGTCCACAAGAGTATGGGATGGTGGGGGGACTGGCACTGCCCCACTCCTGTGGCCATCTACTCTTATACCATGCTGTCAACAATGCCAGCACAGTGTGCCACCCGCCTCCAAATGTTTTGTACCCACCTGTGGGGGTCCTCCAGCATCTGTTGCTGATATCTTCCAGTGCACATGGATGTGTGCACCGGGGACATGTACACTGTGACAGTGGGTGCCTATACTGTACCACCATGGTACCACCAATGATGCATCCAGGGGCAGTCTGCGTGTGTCAGCACACATTGCAAGCTGGCAGGGGATTTATTTGGCAGTTCTGCTGGTTCAGGATCCTGGACATGACACTACTCCTGCTGTGCTCCCTAGGCCATCCTAGGCACTGCTGTCTTCTGCACATTACCAAAGGCAGGGTTGCCAAACAGCCTGACAGGAAACATACAGGGCACTGTGCCCACATACTGGGCAGAATCCAAGGTTTCCAACAACCCTCCAAACTGGCAGAACCTTGACCCATGGTGCTAATGCTGTTAGACCAGCTCATGGCTGGTCTAACTACAGTCGGGTCCTGCATCCACAGCGGGCTTTCAGAATCCCATATTAGGAGATGCTGCAGCCCAACTGTGGTGCAAGGCCCCTAACGATCTGGTGCACTACCACTTCTGGTGCAGGGGTGCCACAAGGCTCCATAAGTCCAAGGCCTCCCAATTTAGACATAACCTATGTTCGAAAATTGGGATTGCCACAACATTTGGCATGAGGTGCCACTTGCATCAATTCCTTTTGATGCAGGCACCTAACATAGAAATATAGAAACATAGAATTTGACGGCAGATAAGGAACGCTTGGCCCACGTAGTCTGCCCATTTCCCTACTGGAGGGATAAGCTGCAGATTCTAGTTAATCAACAGCTTACTTCCTACCCCCCACTAGAATTGCCTTATGCCTGTCCCATGCATTCTTGAATTTCTCCCACTGTTCCTTACTCCACAACCTCCTCAGAGAGGCTGTTCCATGCATCCACAACCCTCTCTGTGAAAAAATACTTTCTAACATTACCTCTGAGCTGTTTCTCCTCTGTCTTCACATTGTGCCCCCTTGTTCTTGCACATCTCTTCTTCTGAAATATGCTACCCTCTTGGACTTTGTTGATTCCCTTGAGGTACTTGAAAGTTTCTATCTTTCCCTAGCTACCCCTCTCCCTCCTTTCCTTGAGGGTACACATATTAAGCTGCTTTAGTCTCTCTTCGTATGTCTTCTGGTGCAGACCCTGCACCATTTTGGTTGCCCTCCTCTGAACAGCCTCCACTCTATGTCTTTGCGGAGGTGGGGTCTCCAGAATTGCACACAGTACTTCAGATGGGGTCTCACTAACTGTCTGTACAGAGGGATAACAACTTCCTGTTTTCTACTGTTGATGCCTGTTCCTATGCATCCCAGTATCACCCCTGGCCTCCTTACTGCCTTCTCACATTACTTGCCCACGTTTAGGTCATCTGATATAATTACTCCTAGGTCTCTTTCTATTTTTGTTGTTGTTATTAACTCACCCCCATTGTGTACTTTTCCCCTGGGTTTTGTTTCCCAGATGCATTACCTTGCACTTCTTTGCATTGAATCTGAGCTGTGAGCTGCCACATATTTGACCATTCCTCCAACCTTGCCAAGTCCCTTTTCATCCTTTCCACCCCACCTTGTGCATCAACCCTGTTGCAGATCTTTGTGTCATCTGCAAAGAGACATACTTTTCCTTCCAGGTGCTCTCCAATGTCACTTATAAAGACATTAAAGAGGTTAAAGAGGACCTGTCCCAGTACCGACCCCTGCGGTACCCCACTAGTTACCCTCCTTTCTTCACTGTGGACTCCGTTTACTACCTTGTTATCACTTAAACCTGCATATTGTCACGGCATCTTGCTTAAATAACTGGATGCTCTAGTGGTGGTGCACCTTGTGTAAAATGTGAGCCTTTGAAAATCGAGCCCGCTGTATGGATCCTCAACTTCAGGTCACAGCCTGATGAGTTCACAAGGCCTCCCAGAGTCACCAAGCTGCTGCACAACAGCGACAGAAACCCTGGTATAATTGTGGAGTCAGAACTGCTCACAGATCAGCGTCTTCTGTCCTAATCAAACAAATTAAAAAAATAAAGAAATAAAAAAAAAAGTTTCTCCTAATTCTTAGTCCATTTTGTAATAGCAAGAATGTACTGCAGAGTGTGATACATGACCAGAAACATATACCATTGTGACAGTGACTCATTTACCATAAAGACCATTACAGCACCAACTGCAGTTCGGTGTAATGGTCATGCGGGACCCCGGTATGGCTTCATGGGTCTTGTACCCACTCCTTGAAACCACTCCAACCTGGAGTTGATTATATTAAAATCCAAGCATCGGGGGGGCACAGCCCCTTGCTTAAAACACTCTGTTTTCCTGACAGCACAATGCCAACCACGATCATAGTCAACATAGTGCCAGTCACTGTAAAGGGGATCGATATATTTCTGTTACATCAGCGATGTGTAACCCACAGGAAATATCTGCCAGATGGGTGGTTGCAGGCACTCAGCTTCACCTTGTGGTTCAGTGCATCTGGGGTATAAGTATATCCTGACTTATACAACAGATATCTATTGTAAGCCAATCAGAAGAGGGGAAAACTGTCTTTTAATACCCTACAAACTACTACAACCACATTTTAGACATGCCCACAGCAGGTTAGCCACATTTTAGACAAGCCCACTGCAGGTTTCCTACCTTTCAGTAATGCCCACAGTAGGTTATCCATTTAGTCAACAGAAAAAAAGGAGGGAGGCATGTTTCACTTTAACTGCGACAGAACTTCTAAAATTCTGGTTTCAAAATTCCTAGTCATATAATAGTAATATTCGGTTAGCCAGAGTATACTCTGAATAATCGGCTTCTGTGATTGATTAAACCCCTCGGCCATCGAATTCAGCATTTTATCACCCACATCAGCCAGTTATTCCTTTGTATACTCCGGCTAACTGAACGTTATCACTTAAACATGCATATTGTCACGGCATCTTGCTTAAATAACTGGATGCTCTAGTGGTGGTGTACTAACATCACAGATCTCTGCAGTCCTCAACCTAGTATCCAGCTTTAGTGTTGATTTGCCTAGTCAGTGGTATTTGATATATACCACACTGTTAATGTTTTAATTGCTTTTTTACCTTAGTTTTGCTTAGAACTGCCTCTTTTTCCACTGTAAACTCTTTATCTGATCTCTTGTTCTCTGTGTTCTATTTCCAGATTCTAAGAGGAAATAACATTTTCTAAGTGTAATAACATGTGCTGTAAGTGTAATAATGTGTTTTAAGTTAGGCTAAATATTTATCACAAAATAGCATGATTTCTTTACACAGTTATTTCACCATTGGTGTGTCATATAAAGGGGATATGCAATGGAATGGGGGTGGAGTAGGGTGAAGGTAAGGCATTTGTCGGCATGGAAGGACATTGACCTCAGTGACACCATGAGTGGGGAGCAAAGCAGAACCACAGGTGAGAGTCACTGGGGTCAAAGCCCACTCATGCTGATAAATGCTTTGTGTTCACCACCCCCACTGCAAATCTGATCTATGCAATGTAGCAACATGTTGGTCAGGTAGCTAAATTTTGTGAAAAACAGCACATCAATGTATTCCTAGTGCTCTCTTCACTGTCTCAAAGGGGGGATTGCCAGGTAGGGATACAGGCACAGTGGGGGAAAATAAGGGGGGGACATGATTAAAGCAACCAACCTCTGCATGAAGGGCATCATCAAAAGCAGAAGTAATAAGAGACCGTTATGGTTCTTGAAGGAAGTGGCCAAGGTGGTGAAGGAAAAAAGGGTGATATTCTGGAGGTATAAGGAAGCACAGAGGGAGAAGGACAGGAAGAACTACCTAGTAAAAAAAATATGCAGTAACCACAGGGTGCAGGGTAAAAGGAGGAAGAAGAAGAAGAAGAAGAAGAAGAAGAAGAAGAAAACAAAATAGGAAGATGTAGGGAGTGGTGCAGTGCACTGGGTGTGGAGCAACAGTCTTCAGGAGAACTTTCTGGGTACAGCGGTGCTGCCCCATTTGCAGGCACCTCTCTGGGCTGAGGGTGGAGATTGCCAGTCTCCGGTCGGAGTTGTCAGGAGTACTGGGAACCTTCGCCCCTCCCCCCCAGAGGCCACCATATCCCCAGCCACTGCCACAATGGTTGCCAGGGCAGAGGGTGGGATGGACTACGGTGGGCTCAGGGAGGAAAGTTAGAGACACATCCCCCATCCAGTCCAGCTTAAGGACTTCTATGATGTTCTGGAAGAGCTGGAGAGTCCCTCAAGGGGACCTGAGGCTGTGACCAGGGAGGAGGTGAGGGTTCTCCAAGAGGGAGACCCACAGGTGGGAGAAAGAGGACCCCAAAGGCAGAAGAAGTTACTCCTGCTGTGGGACTCAATTGTCCGAGGGGGTGGTACTGGGCACAGACAGCAGGGAGGAGAGGGAGGTAAAGTGCCTTCCAGGAGGCACCCCTTGGAGGGAGGGGGAGCGAATCCTGAAGATCGCTAAAGTGGTGGCAAGGAGAGGGGGGCTGGAGGTCATTGTCCACCTGGGTATGAATGACTTTTCCAAGGACAGGGCAAACATGGACCAGGTGCAGGAGGACTTCAGAGAGTTGGGAGGGAGCCTGGAGAAGGTAGCAAGCTCCATGACTTTTTCAGAGGTGCTGCCAGTCCATGGTGTGGGGGAGGATAGGAATCTCTGCATCAGAAGCTTCAACACATGGTTGAAGGGCTGGTGCAGCAAGACGGGCTATGGCTTCATTGGGGACTGAGGATCTACCTGTAACGATGGAGCCCTGTATAGTGGTGATGGACTGCATCTGTCTAGGAAGGGGAAAGCAGTCCTCAATGTACAGTTTAAATGCTTCCCTGACAAATGTTTAAACTAGCAAAAATGGGGTAACAGAAGCAGAGAAACTTGAGCAGCCCACCCCCACAAGGTAAACAAACCAGAACGGAGGTACAGAAAAATTAGTTGATGACAGTGACAACTGTAGCAAGTGGAAAGGGAGAGGCCGAAAGATTGATATCATATAAGAAAGATAACTGGGGTGGGGAAAGAAACAGGAAGGTAGGAGCAGAGGAAGGATAGGCTGCAGAAAATGGAAGGCCATGGTAACTAATGCACGCAGTCTGGGAAATAAAATCCCAGACTTGGAGGCCTTGCTAGTAGAGGCAGACCTGGACATAGCAGCAATAACAGAGACATGGTACACTACAAATCGTGTGGGACATAAATGTACTGGGTTCATATGTGCTGTTCAGGAGGGGCAGGGAGGGTAAAAAAGGGGGAAGGGTAGCCCTGTATGTCAGAGAGGATATAAAGGTAACATAAGTGCAGGGTAGATAGGGAGAGGCTGAGGCACTGTGAGTCACCCTTGAACCTGGAAATGGCACAGCAATATGCACAGGGGTGATCTACAGTCCTCCAACACAGGGAGAGGAAGACAACAGGGAGCTAGTTGATGAAATACACAGGATGCCAATTAACGGTGAAGTTCTGCTGTTGGGTGATTACAATATGTCAAATGTGGATTGGACCACCCAGACGGCTGCTTCAACCAGAAACAGAGACATTCTAGATTCCCTACAGGGGGAAGGGCTCAGGCAGCTAGTGTTTGACCCCAACAGGGACAGGGTGATTCTGTACCTAGTACTGACCAATGGGGACAGAATCGCAAAAGTCCAGGTAGGACAACTGGGGTCCAGTGACCACTACATAGTGTGGTTTAGCAAGGAGTCAGGGACTCGGTCAAGTCACACAAAGGTGAAGGTTTTAGATTTCAGAAAGGTGGACTTCAAAGCTGGCCCAGTGGCGCTGAGGGTTGAGGCGCTGGACGCCACACCTCACGCTATGCTGGCGACCCGGGTACTGGAACACGCCCAGGCCATCAGGGGTCGGCAGGGGAGGGATAGGATTGAGTGCCCAGAGGACTGCTCTCCTATCCCGGGGAGGGAAGAGGGTTCTCACCACTCTGCAGTGGCTCCCAATGGAGGCTGCGTGCTCTGCAGGTGTGGTGTACTGATGGGGGGAGTGCGGCAGATGTCAGCACGTAGTGCCCTTGACATCATTGCACACCCACACTCCCACTGGGGCTAAGAAAAGGAGAAAATGGTTGGGTGTGACTGTGCAGCTTGGTGGCCGCGCTCTATGCTGCCTGGAGGACTGTCGTGGAATCGCACTGGGGGTCTGGTCCCAGCCCGGCTCAGGGAGGCATAGGGATGGCCCTCCAGTGCATTGGGGTATGGCTGCACCAGAACCCCATCATGCAAGTGAGCCTGCTGCTCTCCGGGCAGGTGGAGCCAGTGACTGGATGCCCCCACCGGTTGAGCCACAGTAAAGTGGTAAATAAAGTAGTGATAAAAAAAGAAAGGTGGACTTCACTGAAATGGGGACATGTGTCAAAGTAGCCCTGTAGAAGAGAAAGATGGGAGGGGTGGAAGAGGAGTGGGGGCACCTAGAAAGAGCCATAGTGGAAGTGACCAACCAATGCATCAGGTTGGTATCCAAAGGGAAGAAAAGGAGGAAGCCACTATGGTTCACGAAGGTGATGGCAAACAAAGTAAGGGCTAAAAGGGCAGGTTTCAGGAAATATAAGGCAACCCAAAGGGGAAGAAGACAGGGAGATGTATCTAGAGTGTCTAAGGGAAGTGGGGAAGGCTGTTCGGAGTGCAAAGGCACAGACTGAGGAAGGATTAGCACAGAAGGTGAAGAAAGGGGACAAGACATTCTATAGGTACATCACTGAAAGAAGAAAAGCCAGAGGTAGATAGTAAGGCTCAAAAGTGAAGAAGGTGAGTGTAAGGAGGGTGACCTGGAAAAGGCAGAAATACTGAATAAATACTTTTGTTCAGTAGTCACTGAAGAGGGGGAAGGTCAGGGACCACAGTTGGCCAACAGATGAAAGTAGGAGAGAGGTGGACACCAGCCCATTCACAGTGGAGAGAGTCCTGCAGGAGCTCACAAAACTGAAGGTGGACAAAGCAATGGGGCCAGATGGCATACACCCGAGGATATTAAGAGAGCTGTGAAGAGAGCTAGCAGCACCATTGGCAGCCATGTTCACTGAGCCATTCAACACAGGAGTGGTCCCAGAGGACTGGAATTGGGAACATGTAGTCCCTCTACACAAACGCGGTAGTAGGGAGGAGGCAGGGAACTATTGCACTTGGAATCCAGTGCTGCCAAGGATCCCAGCAACATGGATTCACAGCAGGAAGGCTGTGCCAGATGAATCTAATAGATTTTTTTGACTCGGTGACAAAGGAAGTAAATTGTTGGGGGGGGCCGTGAACATCACCTACCTCGATTTCAGCAAAGCCTTCGGCACCGTCCCACATAAAAGGCTGGTTAGCAAGATAGGTAGTCTAGGCATGGGGCACAAGGTGGTAAGCTAGGTTAGGAACTGGCTAACGGACAGGAGGCAGGGGTGGTGGTAAGCAGCATTCAATCTGGGGAGAGGAAGTGACCAGCGGGGTACCTCAGGGATCAGTCCTGGGGCCAGTCCTGTTTAATGTCTCCATTAACAACATTGCAGAAGGGCTGGAGGGAAAGGTCTGCCTGTTTGCAGAGGACACCAAGATCTGCAACAGGGTGGATACACCAGACAGGGTGGAGAAAATGAGGAGGGACCTGGGGAAGCTTGAAAAATGGTCTGGAGATGTGGCAGCTGAGGTTTGATTCAAAGAAGTGAAAAATAATGCACCTGGGATGAAGGAACCCTGGAGAGAGAGCCACAGGATGGGGAGGGGAGTTGCTGACAATCACCAAGGAAAAAAGAGACCTGGAGGTTATCATTTCAGATGACCTAAAAGTGTCTAAGCAGAATACAAAGACTGCAGGGAGGGCCAGTAGCATGCTGGGGTACATAGGCAGAGGTATCACTAGCAGAAGGTGGGAGGTAGTGATGCCATTGTATAAAACTAGTGAGGCCTCACCTAGAGTACTGTGTGCAGTTCTGGAGGCCACACTTTAGTAAGGACATTGACAGGATGGAGGCAGTCCAGAGAAGGGCGACTAAGATGGTACAGGGCTTGCACCAGAAATCGTATGAGGAGAGATTAAAATACCTCAAACTGTACCGCTGGAGGAGAGGAGGGATCGGGGGGGATATGATAGAAACATTCAAGTACCTTAAGGGTATAAACAAGGTGCGGAGAGGGGACATCTTCCAGTATAGGAGGTGTGCAAGAACAAGGAGGAATGATATGAAATTGGAAGGTGCTAGGTTAAGGGGAAATGTATTTCTTCACAGAGAGTGCAGTGGACACATGGAATAGTATGCCACAGGAGATGGGGGAGTAAGCACAATGTTGGGATTTAAGCATGCCTGGGACAGGCACAAGGGAACCTAAGAGGTGGGAAGAAGTGATGAGAAGCTGCTGACCAGTTAGGGTCAAGAGGCTGCAAACAAGTGTAGAGCTTATGGGCAGACTGAATAGGCCTGATGGTCCTTATCTGACGACAATTTCTACATTTTTATGTTAGGTGGTGAGGGAAGCAAAGGTGCAGCCAGAAGAAAGGTTTGCCAAATGGGTCATTAAAGGGGCTAAGACTTTCTTCACATACATACTATAAGTATGTATGTATGGGGAGAGGCAGCATAGCACTGTGGTTTAGGACACTGAGCTGCAAACCTGGAGACCTGGGTTTGAATCCCACAGCCCCCACTTGCATGCTGTCTGACCCTGAGCAAGTCACTTAACTTCCTTGTGCTCCCAGGTTGACCCTGAAACAAGCTTCAGCTTATTGTGCCTTTTCTGGTTAAACAATTTCCCCTTTCCCCTTTATACTGTAAGTGAGAAGGAGGAAGTAAGGGAAGGAGAAGTAAGGAAGAGGGAGAATGCGCAGACAGGACCAAGAAAAACCTGACACCCTAAACAGGTACTTCTGCTCAATCTTCACAGTGGAGGGAGGAGGGGACTGATCATCAGGGAGAAGCAGGGGAGCTAGACACGGTCCATTTTTAGAAGAAAGACTCCTGAAGGCAGTTGAAGTTCTGGTAGTGGACAGGGTTATGGGACTGGATAGGATACGCCCTAGGGTACTTAAAGAACTGAGAGAGGTGCTAGCTTCCCCACTGACAGCCTTGTTTGGCAGTTCATGACATCAGGCATGGTTTCAGAGGATTGGAGAAGGGCTGATATGGTCCCTCTACACAACAGCGGCAACAGTGAGGAGGCTAGCAACTATAGGCTGGTCAGTCTTACTTCAGTGGTGGGGAAATTAATGGAAAGAAAGGCTGGTAGAGTATCTTTAATCCAGTGGGCTGTAAAACCAGAGGCAGCATGGATTCACCGAGGCCATGCCAAACAAATGTAATAGATTTCTTTGACTGTGTGACCAGGAAATATTTCATGGGAGGGTAGTGGACATGGATTATCTGGACTTTAGCAAAGGCCTTCGATACTGTGCCACACAGGAGGCTGATTAGAAAATTGACCAGCATAAGAGTGGGATCCAAAGTGGGAAACTGGGTTAGAAACTGGTTAACAGGTAGCAGATAGCTGGTGATTGTAAACGGTGCTCCCTCTAATGATGGGAGAGTGATGACCAGTGGGATACCACAGGGCTCGGTACTGGGACCACTCCTTTTCTATGTCTTCATAGGGGACATTGCAGAAGAAATGGAAGAAAAGGTATGCCTTTTTGCAGATGATACTAAAATTTGCATTAGAGTGGACACTCAGGAATGGTGGAGATAGTGCACAGGGATCTTGGGAATGACCAAAAACATGACAGCTGGGGTTCAATGTCAGAAAGTACAAAATCATTCACCTATGGCAAGGTGCCTGGGCGCTGAATATAAGATTACAGTCTGTGCTTAGTGACAGTTCAGTTGGTGGCCGGTCGTGGAGGTGAGAAGTGGGCTGTGCCGGTTGCCAATTGTAATTCAGGATTAGGGGAGGAGCTGGGTGATGGGTACTACCTGCTGGGATGGGGAGGTTGTGGGCCACTACACCACCAGGAAAGGAAGTTTATTTAATATTAATGTACGGGCGACATCAGGGATTGAGGAGGGGGCCACTAGACCACCAGGAAAAGGAGATATGTTAAAAATTAATGTACAGGGCGACAGCAGGGATCTGGGTATGGGGCCACTACACCACCAACTGTATGATTATTATACAGACCAGAACATCAGGGATCGGGGCCACTATACCACCAACTGTATGTTTATTTATTAAATAGCTAGACATCAGTGATCATGACCACTATACCACCATCTGTATGTTTATTAATTAAATAGTGGAACATCAGGGAGCAGGGCCACTACACCACCAACTGTATGTTTATTTATTAAATACAGGGACATCAGGGATCATGACCACTATACCACCAGCTGCATGTTTGTTAAGGAAATACTGGGACATCGGGGATTGAGGAGGGGGGACTACGGTACACTGCCACAAACAGGCTACTGTCCCAGGGGAGAATTTTCTAAGTAGCCTTAGACCAGCCCTGGATGATCTAAGGGTATTTAGAATTTCTTCCTCTGGGAGAGTGCTGTGAATTCCATATTAGGGGATGTGGCAGCTTACATCTGCCACATGCCTCTAGTGCCAGGTCGCAGCCCATATTTGGGTGCAGGGGTGGCACAAGTCCCGTTTGGAGCAGGCAGCCTGTGGTTGATGCAGGCTGCTTTTGTGACTAGCTCAGGGGACAGTGTTTGACGCAAGGTACCATTTCCGCCATTTATGTTTGGTGTAGGCACCTTATGTCAATCTCAGGGCTCTGAGAATTGAGCCCTATGTTTCTATATTTCAGATAACTTCAGGACAATCCTATCAGAAAAATCCAAGCTTCATTACTCTGAAAATCTATAATTTACTTATTCTTTTAAATTAAAGCTGCAGCACTAGTTAGCCAGCAAAAAAAGTCATCCTTCCTTTTTTAGCAGTAATTTATTCCTGTTAATCTTAAATTCTTCATTCAGGTATTTTAAGTTGAATCAGCTATTTTTAAGACCATGTTTAATTATGGCTTTTGTAATTTGTGTGGCTCTACAATAAAGATGGCAGCCCCCAACAACTTTCAAAAATCTTCTACCCAGAGATCACGCACTAACTGCACCCACTGCATTTATAATACAGATATGTCAGAGTGCGGACAGAAAATGTTTCTGATGGCCAGCAGCACAGCAGCACCCACATCTGCTCACATCCATGATGGTGGACCTAGCAAAGGAGCAATCATTTTTAACAACTTCAGATTCCTCTGTCTTGCCACAGAATGACATAAAGCAGAAAAACTGATATTTTGGTTTGTCCTAACTGCCAACCAGATTATTTAAGTTTTTATTAACTAGTGCTGCTGCTTTAAAACAACTGTTGATAAGCAATTGCTTCGGTTTGAAACAGACACATTCGTATTCTGATAAATATAGCCTTCTGGTTAGCTACATTACAGGGCTATGATTCTTGGCTCTCTGTGACCATATAACACCAGCAATGAAAGAGTTAATGGTAGAATTCTACATATATAAATATATATCTTTGTGACAAAGCCTTATAGCACATGTGAACTTAACAGTGTGTGGTAGCCCCTGGCACTGTTGGAGCCCTGTCATTTCTGACACTTCACTGCGGGACATTGCTGCAGTTTTTATCCCACATGTCACAATTAGGGGCACTTTAAGCCTTCGAGAAGGCAGTTTCACTTGCTTCTGCAGTTTTCACAATAACATGAGAGAGCCTTTTAGACTAATTATAGAAGCTGTGCATGACTGAAGAAACCTAACATAGTATACTGTTTGCAATGCTTTCTTAACTGTTTCGATTAAAAGACCAGCTGAAAATCCTAATTAAGAATAATGATGGATGAAAATGGCAATCATAGTGATAGAAAAGGTTCTATATGCATAACAGTGGCATTTTTATACAGAGCATATATTTTTGGAAAAATTAAAATAGCATGCGTGTGTCTGTGTGTAGAAGGCTTCATATTTTTAACCGCTGCCAAAGCATTAGTCAAAAGCCAGTTGAAATCAGCGGAGGTAATCCTCTATGCTCAGAACTGATCTCTGGTGACTATAAATTAACACACATTTTTTTTTAAATAAAGGAGCTATTCATGAATAATTAATGAATCATTACAGATAGTAAATTAAAAAACAGAACTCAGTTGCTACAGGGTAGTTTAGGTGGGTTGCTGTGTTTTGCTAGACAAAAAAAAAAAATAGTAGGGCACTCTATTTATTTATTTAGTTTTTCCTTGAGTAAGTAAGCACACTAGATAACTAAATGTCTATTTTCAGGTATGACCCATGAGGTTACAACAGGATAGTACAAACATATGGACCCGGATATTCAAAGGGGGTTGCGCTGGCGCAACCCCGCATTGCACCCCGGCGGGATATTGGAAGGGCTGCCCAGTGGAACACAAATCCTGATGCACCAGGGCGTAATGTAATCATATGCAGCGCAGCTGCAGGGGGCGTTTCCATGCATATGCGACACGTCCCGATATTCAGCCCAGGATGTGCGGCGCATATGCTGGCACAGCCCTGCATTGCGCTGCATAGGGGGGCTCAAAGTTGAGCCCCGGAAATGTTGGAACAAATTCTGGCCACCCACAGGTGGGTTGCTGTATTGCATGGTACAACACAGCAGCTGCCCACCCAGAACACCATCCCCAAGCACACACAACCCTGGTGGGCTAGTGGAACCCCCCCCCGCCCGTAGCCGCGAACGCATGGTATATGTTAAGAATTAAATCCCTGGTAATCTAGTGGCACCCCCAGCCCCTGAGACCCTGATATATATATATATATATATATATATATATGTGTGTACATATATATATATATATATATATAAAATACATGACCATCCCTGGTGTTCTAGCAGTCCCTCCCACCCGAGTCCCTGCTTCCGGATATCGACAATCCCTGGTGGTCTAGTGGAACCCCCGCCCATCACCATGATTGCAGTAAACCTCCGTGAGGTAACTGCCCTGGTGATCCAGTGGCACCCCACCCTGCCCACCCACACAGAACCCCTTGCCCACCCCACTCCCCCATCATTAGTGGGTGGCTGCATGCCACCCACATACTGTCCAGCCACCGCCTGAACGACAGGTACAGTATGGGCTGTAAGCCCATTGGTCCCCAGTTTGGACCAATGGTCTTGCAGGGCATACTGTACTAGACATTGATGTGCCTAGCGCAACTGTACTTGTGCTGGCACATCCCCATGCTCCCTATCCATGGCTTGCAGTGGCACAGTGCCACTGTACCATGCGCAGTATGTGCACTGGCCATGTCATATTCAATGGTGCTGCACCATGGTGCATCCCCATTGAATATCACCTGGACCTGGCCCAAGCGCATCACAGTTGTGCTATGCCCAGGCTTGCACCACTGCCTGATGCAGTCTGAATATCCAGGCCATGAATTACAATACAAGATAACCACAGGAACAAATAACAGGAGTACACAGAAACATTACAGAATACTAGTAATACAAAAGAGCATAAATCAGGGTACAAGAATGAAAAACAGTACAGTTTGAATAAAACTTATCCATGGGACTAGATAATAGGCACCACAAGTCCTTTGACTGGTGAAAAGACCAGTCACCCCAGGCAAGTCCAGACACAGAAGTCCTTCAATTAGCTTCAAAGGTATTTTTATGGCAGCATGGTGATGTCACCATGCTGACATATTGCTGTAAGTAGGGCTTGGCCAGCTGGTTATGATTATTGTATGCAATTAGTAATATAAAAATATAGTAGGTGATTGTCTCACATAAGACAGCATGTGCTTATGGGTGACCCCCCCCCCAGGTTTCAGTGAAGCAGGAATTGCATTTTATTACCTTTTTATGATATGCCTAGGCTCTTGGAAGTGAAAACGAAATGTGACTTAATGTGTCTGCCAGGGGATGAGTCTAATAAACTTTTATGAGGTCTTAAGAGGAAGAACATTTTATACCAACCTGGTGTTAAAAAGTTGTAAAACCCTTTGAATCTGCCTTGGGAACAGGAAACCACACAAAATCAAAGAACAAATGTTTAATTAAGGAGTCATATTTAGGAAGTGGAGGTTTTGCTGATGTCACATTATTTAATATGTCTCCTGACAGGAAATCATTGTTTGCCTTTTTTTTAATTCTAAAAAGGAGGAGCTAGATGACTCACCAAGGGGTGGGGAGATGGAGTTGAGATGTATCCTTGTAACTGGGGAATATGTCATATCATTTTGGGACTCAAGAAACACAGCTCTCTGATATAAGGCACTTAAAGAGGTGATACTTTAGCTAGAAAAAGTCTAACTGTATTGTGGTAGGAGTTTTTGTTTTGTTCTTTGCTTTTCTTTAAGTGATTGTATGCTCTTTGATATATTGTTCTGTATTTACATTTTACATATTTTTATCATCTTGTAGTAAAGTATCTTTTTTTTTTTTCAAAAGACTGCCTGGGGTGTCTACCAGTTCTTTTTGCATATGACGTATAGAGGGTTAAGACTAACAAAAACTTTTCAAAATCTTGATGGGGTTGCTAAAGTGGGAAAAGGTAAGAATATACCTAAGGTCTTTTATAGAGTTTTAAGGGTTCATTTTAGAAACCTGGCTTGGTGCCCATGACAAAAGATTGTACTGCAATCCCCAAAGAGGTTACGTATCTGAGCCTGTACTTAGGGTACGCTAGCATAAGGTTCACAGTTTAAAAAACCCCAGACCTTGAGACTAAAGGTGATTCGGAACCAAAAGCAGACAGGAGGGTTATCCTGTCTGTCATCTGTTCATATTACTGCCCTTGGAGGTTAGCACTGTGGGAGCAGAGGGCCTGACCTGCCGAGTGCATTTGTGACAGGGGACTGAGAACTATTTAACAGGACAGTGAGAGTGTGGTCTTCCATTTAGTAATTTGGATGACTGCACAATTCGTATTACTCCACTGTTCTCTCCATTTACCGCAGTGGTTGGCGTATGTGTGCGTCTGCCTGCAGTATATAGCACTCCGCTGTGCTCTCCATTTACCACAGTGGTGTGTGTGTCTGTGTCTGTGTCTGCAATGCTGTCTGCGGTATATAGTACTGTTTCTAGAGCCCCTTAAATAATTGTGCCTGTAAAAAGAGCTTAAGGCAGTAATGGCTGTAATTTCTATTGAAACACATTCATCACTTTAAGGGCATGTAAGATAAATAGCTATGGAACAGTTAACTTCCATAAACAATGAAAAGATTATTTCTTTTCAATGGCACTTCACTGTAAAATTCCAGTCTTTGCTTCAGCTTGATTTACCATTACAAGATTTTGCATTTAAAGAGTTTGCTCTTGTTATGTGCTTATCATTTTTTTATTGCTGCATATTTACTTGATTCTGTGATATATGTGTTGATTTCCTGCAAAATGTGTCTTTAAAACAAAGATATTTGTGATAATTAGATAGTTAATGAAGTTGTGTTCCTTTTCTGGTATTTTAATGGTTTCAACTCCCCCTGTTCTCAGATTACCTTGCAACACATTTGAGTCTTAACCTTTGATTATGGTGGTCGTTAATCTTCGTCCTTCTTGTGTGCTCTTAAATACATAAAAGTTGACATATTATTTTCTTGTTCAGTCCCATAAAGGCATTGTATTTTTGCAGAGTTTTTTTGCAAATTCCTCGCCTCCTTCATTTAATTTTGCTGTCCAATGTCCACCTCCACATTTACTTTTTTTTATTTCTGTTTGATCAAGTTTCACAGCATGTGGCAGCTCCAGCTTCTGTTGGTTACCAGGGCACTGGCTGGGCACTACAGTTGGAAGCCAGGCACCTGCTGAAACTGGAATGGAAAGCATATGTGCATATTCATGCATGCCTGCTTCTTGGAGTATTTGAACTAATGATGAATGTTGTTTTTAAAAATAAAAATGCAAATTCCATTTTTATTTTTTACAGGGGATGGCCCTGCCTCTCCTGTCTTGGGGTGGGGGTACATATGGCCCAGCTTCTCTTGGATTGGGATGGATGGCTCTGCTTCTCCTGGCTTGGGAGGAGGGGGAGAATGGCCCTGCCCTGCTTTCTAGCAGGAGAAGCAGGGCCACATGACCCAGAAGATAGAGCCACCCCCCAAACCAGGAGAAACAGAGAGATACCCTTCCCCTAAATCAAAAGAAGTAGGGCCATCCTCACCCCCCTAAGCCAGGAGAAGCAGGGCCTCCTCCCCCCTCCCACCAGGAAAGGCAAAGCTATTCCCCCAGGAGCAGGAGAAATAAAGCCTTCACCATCACCCGCACAAGAAGAAATGTCCATCCCAACCCCTTAAAGCAGGTATTCACCTATCAAAATGGTCCTCAATGGATTGGCCACTCACAGTGGCAGGCCAGGAGATCGAGGGCCATGCATTCTCTCTTTTGAGTCTCTCCCCTTCCCTCCCCTTCCCATAGTACTGAGACATTTTCAAATAAACCCAGCCACTTACCTTAACGAAAAAGCACAAGCAGTCAGAACTCAAGTCTCTCTGGTTCTGCAGGCAGTTTCTTTCTTGGCTGTTTTTGCTGTTGGCAGGACTTTTACTTGAAGGTCTGACTCTGTGCTGCAGCTACTGGCTGGGCAGGGTGGCTAGCTGGTGCTGCACTCTCTCATTACCGACCAGATTGTGCTCTAGTATTTTATGAAAAAAGCACAGCATAGTACAGCTCTTTTAAGGTTAGCTATACTGCTGGGTTGGGTGTGGCTTCTGTGCTGCAACTTGCAGGCAATGGCACTGTGCTTCTGGTTTGGTGGGCATCGTTGGCTAGGTGATTCCTGATTCAGGCAGCTAGGCAGTCACCAGGAGCCAAACAGCAGTGCCACTCCCTGCCCCCAACACTGGGTACCCAATTATGGGATTGGATGGTAAACTAAAATGAAAGCAAATAGCCACTTGCTGCTCTACCCTGTTGCCACCAAGCTTCCCCAATTCTGACACCAAGTGCCTAAACCTAGAGTCAGACAGTAAATGAAAAAAAGTAAGCAAACAATGACAGCCAATCCCCGTGCTGCCAACCCTCCATTCTAACACTAGGTGCCCAGCCCCCGGTCCAACAGTCAGTGAAAAAAAGTAAATAGACAATGGGAGCCCATCTCCAGTGATGTTTTAGAAATAAATGCTAGTTGTTTTCTGCATTCTGCATTCAATTGTAGCATTGCTTCCTGTTATTCATTGTACAATTGCACATTTGTGTACTTGCCACTTGTACATCAGATAAAAAGCAGTGTTATTCCATAGTCAGCAGTAAAATGTTAACCCACTTAATAGAAAATCATATGGGAATTCATAGGATTATTACTAAAAACAACAACAGTGCAGTAGTGCAATGAATATCAGGGAGTAATGCTGTGCCATATTGGGGCAAAAACAACTAACGTTTCACCCCAGAAGCAGAGTTTTATCAGAGTTAGTAACTTAATGCAGAAATGCCCTTATATTATCTAGCGCTAGGTCTGAGTAGCACATGTATGAACAGCACTATCAATAACAGAACCTTCAATATGTAAGCAATAAGACACGACTGGGTATGAGTTGAATATATATCACCGACGGTTGGAGCGCCAAGTCACGAGGCCGAGGCCGAATGTAGGACTTCAGCCACAGCCAGGCGGTAATATATGTTCAACTCATACCCCGGAGGGTCTTATTGCGCTTATAAAATGGGGAAATTGCAATAGAAAAACAAAACAAAACAAGGAAATTCAGTTTTTGCATTCAAATATTGCTTTATCGGATTAGTGTCCATACGCAAGGGGAAATAGTTCCCTTTCAACTGCAACCTTTACTTTTTTTTAAAGCATTAATTCAGTAAACTGTGTAAAACCTTTACATTTTTAACAATTAATGATGAAGGAAAAATTAAGCGCAAGCGCTAGTCGCACACTGCTGGATTTGTGTCATGGTCGCGTAAGCAGCATTTCCTGGGCTGATTTGCCACGGAGCCGATTGAGGACCTGTTGATGATTGGCCACCTGTTGCTGTTGGGAGGGGGGGTAAGTAGTATTCTCTGGGTTGATGTTTTCGTTTTGCCAAAGACTAGATGGACAAACTGACTGACTTGCTGTCAGGGGTGAGTGATCAGGATTTCTTGGGCTGATGGCTTCGTTTTTTGGCAGCAGTATTTTGTTTCGTTTTACTTGTGGTTCGGCTGTCAGAGGATCGCTGTTATAGTCAGCAGCTTTTTGACAAGGAATGCTGGTTTCCTCTATGTTAGTTTCATTTCTAAAGATTTCCTCTAGCTCCTCTTCAGTTAAGCTAATATTGAAATTCACAGACTCGCTCGACATGTGCTTAATGGGATAACAAGATGGTTAACTGAGCCTTTGTGAACATTCTATGTTTGGCATGTTCAGTACTGAACATTCTAATTCAGAGTATTGATTTCTGACTGCCCTTTTTTTTTCTATGTGCAATACACATATGACACTGATTTTCTACCCAATCAGTGAGCTTATATTTTCATGCCCATTTTATAAAGCACTATGCAGAACAGTGGCAGGAACAAATGCCGCAAGTAAAGGCAATGCCACTGGTAACAGTCACAAAGCACACTGATGACTACTACCAGTCCAATCACTTACTTTAGTGAGGGCTCTGCCCCCCCAACATCTCCCTTAACTAAAATAATCAACTCTGAGTTAGAGTTGGATTATGGGAGAAAAACAAAATTTTGAATGCCAGAGTTAGAACCCTGATCTCAACCACCATTGTGGCCAAGCAGTTCCATGTTTCAGTCCTTTCTGCCATGGGAGCAGCTCATCCACCATTTTCAATTTCCTAGTCCTTGTCTTCTTCCTAGTACTATGGACAGTGACCTGGGTAGTGCTTATTGCACAGTACTGTTTAATCCCTGTCACTGTCTGTGGTACGTCATTCGGACATCGCTGTTTTTATCTTATGCTATATTTGTAGCACTATTGTAACCAGTTATTATACTATCCACCACCAGTGATGTGTACAAATAAAAAATTTAAAACAATGAATATGATGCATCCTCAGGATACGAGGAGGCACTTATAAAATTACAGCTGGCAATTAAGGTAATGAAAAGTATAATATCAAACTTGGTATAAACTACCCAAAAGGCATATTTTCACTGTTGGTTAGTGCATGCGATTATAAAAAAAGCTTTACATATAAACTACAATATCAGGAAATATAAACCGTGTAGAAATCCATTGTGTGGATGTTGGAGTGAAGCAATGAGGATATAAAATTGACAGCTAGTCATTTATATGTCACTTCTCTTGAGAGACATTTTCTTTAGGATTGTGGAACCAATGAACTATGCAGTACAATGATTCCAAATAGCAGGAATCTATTCTAAACTATTAGATAAAAAGTAAAGCATTATTATATCAGATGCCCAGCCATAATGGATCTATACCCTGGGGGCTCGCTATAGCCCAGGAGTGAATGATTGCTTTGAACTTGTGCACTTTCTGTAAGATTTCTATAGACAATCTTTATTTCCTGTATATAAAGATGGCAGGCATACTTTGCAGTAGAAGTGTCTTTCTTTTATTGCATTACAGTGGTAGTTATCCAAAAACTGCCTACCTCGAGGTATCACTGAGGCACTCAAGTTACAATTTGCATTGACTGTAATGTGATTCTGCCTCAGTATACCTAGATATACCTCAGTACTGAGAAACTTCTAGGTATATATCAGTACTGAGAAACTTTTCTACGGCTACCACTGTATGGGAATGGGAAAGGGGAAATTGTTTAACCAGGAAAGGCACACTAAGCAGAAGCTTGTTTTCAGATGCGACCTGGGAGCACAAGGAAGTTAAGTGACTTGCTCAGGGTCACACAGTATGCAAGTGGGGGCTGTGGGATTCAAACCCAGGTCTCCAGGTTTGCAGCTCAGAGCCTTAAACCACTACGCTATACTACCTCCTGTGTATGAGTGCGACTAAATGAGCATCTGATATAATAATGTCCTGCTTTTTATTGTTTTTTAGACTACATGCCTGACATTTGTATTTTGTATCACAGAGTTCATTGAATCCACAGTGCTAGAGAACATGTCTCTCAAGAGAAGAAATATATATATATATATGGATGAACATCTAAACACTTTATATCCTCAGTGCTTCACCCCAACATGAGCAAAATGGACTTCGGTATAAATTTATATTTACTGATATTGTGGTTTATATATAAAGCTTTTTTTAATACTTTCATCTGCTAACCAACTATTGAAAATATGCTTTGTGGGTAGTTAATACCAGGTCTGATGTTATACTTTTCATTACCTTTATTGCCAGTTGAACCTTTATGAGCCTTCTCGTATCCTGAGGATGTGTCACATTAGTATTAGACTGCTAATGTCTCTTTCATGTATGATACCATATGCCATTTTACATCTAATATGACAAATTTTAAATAGAACCTTAAACAACAAAACAATATGCTAATTCCCAATATCATGAATATTTACTCAAATCAATTTTCTGCCGTATTGGCTCTGACTAGAATTTGTTTAAAGAAGTGGTGAGAAGAGGTGCCCCAGACAGATATTGGGAGGGAGTTCCAGATCCTACGGGCACATAATGTAAAAGCCTGATCACCCATGGTAGTCCAAGTTTTTGGGACGGCAAGCAGGGACTGGGTAGTTGCTCTTTGGGGGTAGTCAAGGTTAGCAGCCTATAAGTTCTCAGCAAGGATGGTAGGGGTGGCAATCAGAGCAATTTATTTACAAAATACCCCAGCACAAAGTCACAAGCTTTTGGGGAGGGATAATCAACCAACTTTGCTGTAACACTCACAAAGATGTGTGAGGCAGGCAGCAGAGAGGATGAAACAACATATGTCATTATATATTACATATCATTTAGACAAGAGGGATTTGGCACCATTGGTGTAGGTAATTAGTCCATAGTTGAGGGAGAGTAAAAGCGCTCCCTTAGCAAGGACCAGACGAGCAGCGGAGGTGAGGAAGTACTTGGCTCTGTAAGCCATATCAAGCTTACAAAGCTTCCCCTTTACAGCCCAGCATACATTTGTGATGTGCAAGGAAAGGTCCAGTTGGGGTCAAGGGTGACACCAAGGTACTTAAAGAAGGAGGTAGCAGTCAAGGGCAAGCCATCAAAACTGGACATTTGCCAGGGGCTCACGACAAGAACTGATTTTTGCATGGGAGCTGAAAAGCATTCTTTGGGTTTTCTTTATGTTGCAGACCAACTTATTAGCAGATAGCATTGCAATATACATACAGAATAATGGGTCACACTATTTTAAGTGTCAGTTTCAGTGTAACTGTGGGGTAGGTAATCATTAATTATAGGCAAGAGAGGTAATTACACTGTAGCTACACGTCTGTTGCATGGAACTGCATTACAATTGCAATGCAGTTACAGTGTAGTTACACTGTAACTGCAGTATAATTACCGGGTAGCGCTTTTTCCCATAGGGAAACCCAGTTATAATTTACCGTTACAACCAGCTGAAACACGCGCCAGGTTTCCCTTGGAACAGCCATCCCTCAGTCGCTGTTCTCCGACGTTCACATTCCGTGAAGGAATCCCATGGTGCAGCACACTTCCTGGTCCCTCGTATTCGGCCGTAATGAACTTTTTATAACAAAAAAAAAATAAAAAACTCTTTTCCTCAACTAAATCACTTAAAAACGGAAGCAAATAAAAGTATTTTCTCATCAGCCTGACACCACAGCCGAGTCCATGTCACAGACTGCCCCTGCCTGTCGAAGCTCAGAAGGACGCTGCAACCGCCGTTCGGCGGTAAGTTTATATTAAAACAAAAATTTAAGTTTCTACACATTTTTTAATAAAATATCCTCTTCCTTTTTTCTCCAACAAGTGCAGTCAGATAATTAGGAAGACTGTGGACTGCGCAAAATCAAGACTGGTCCGCAGCTTCCTGAACACTAATCTGTTAACTTATTTAATTTTTTTATAATTGTTGAGGCGAAAAAGCGCACTTCTGCAATTATAAAAAATAAAATATGGGGTGGTGTGTGTAAAACTCGATTTTACACACACCCTCATTGTGGGATGCTTTTTATAAACCCTAAGGGCGAAGTGTTACCGAATAACGTATGGGCAACTATGCACAACAAAGCTCTGATTCCACCGAGGGGTTGAGAGGACAACAGACTTCAAGGTTCAGAGATCTCTAGGATGTCATCTCAGCCCGAGATGGAAATGTAAAACAATTGTAAAACTCAAGTTAAACATAATTTTTATAAATCTAATAGTTGTTAAGCTTTTTACTTTAGTAGAAACTTTTTAAATGTAAACAGTGATCCAGCAGCAATAGTGAGATTCCAATCCAATACTATAGCAGTACTCTAACCACTAAACAGTACACCCTAAAGTAGGGATAAGCTACCCGTCAGGTAGCTGGAGTGGGTAGGTCGGGTATCAGTGTTTGTTTTCTGGGTAGGGTAGTTCAGGGAATTTACTACCCTACCTGATATAACAGTGTACTTTGTGCATCAGGTACTGATGACATGGGTAACAGGTCGGGTAATGGGTAGTTTATTTTTTAAACTGGCATTACAGGTAACCTGTGCGATCCTGGAACACACCCGAAGTTGTAATCAGGCATGAAAGGGCAACTTGTGGGGGCCTCACAGCAGAAAGGAGCACATGACACTGGCCTGATAATCCAATTGGTCAGTGCTGGTGTCTGAGCTCCATGTCTGCTGTGAACACATTGATAGAAGCAGAGTTTGTTGGGAGAGGGAGGAATCGGTGCTCGCTCTGCAGTCGCAGCGAAACAAATGACAACAAAAGGTTTTGTAAGTTAAAAAAAAACAAGCAACAAGTTTAACTCTCCCATGGACTGCTCCCTGATTGCTTCACCTTTCTCTTCCAGACAGCCGACTCCACCAGGACCACTAGACTGTCCTCCACTCTCTCTTTCACTGTTCTTTTCTGCTGGACCACTCAAGGCCAGAAAACACTCTCTTTTATGGGACCCAAGCTCTTCAACTCTTTATTTATTTTTTATTTATTTGTTTTTTTTATTTATAGAATTCTCGGATTACAACCTTTGCACTACAAGCTCATTTACAAAGGTTCCAAGTCGGGAATAATGTGAACGTACAATAGGAACACACAGAGTTGCTGGTACATCAAACAAGTGACAACAGTAAAGAATGACAAACTACATGGTATTGGTTCGTGACTCAGCATACAGGCTAAGTTGGTGCATCAATAGTATCTAGAAAAAGAGAAGGAGCAGGAGGAGATACAACAGTTCTTAGTAGTGGAGGGGATGGAACTCCCTCCCTCTGGAACTAAAACTCTGTCCCTCCACAAATGCCTTCAAATCAATATCAGGATACATTTCTCTCCCACCTGCACCTGCTCACAGCCCTAATCTGGCTCCCCTTCTGCACTCTTTTCCCCTCACTCTCTGGTTATCCACCTCTGGCACTTACCCTCTCTGTCTAGCACTTGTAGTATGGTTAATCCACCTAGGCTAGTTTTTAGATTGCACTTAAATCTTTTTGTTTCCCACTGTTATATTATATTATTGTTAAACTCTCACTGAATGTTTAATGACACCTTGTATTTGTTAATTCACCAAGGCTAGTTCATGGTTTGCCCTTTAGTCTATATTATCCAGATTTTATGTACCATTGTATTAATCCTTGCTGTTAGTTAAATGTTTTAGCCTATGTCATGTCTCATGATTGTTGTATGTAACTGGACGCTTGTGTAAACGGGTAGCAATGGTCACATGCCTTTCCAGTATAACCAATAAAAATGAAATAAAATGAGTTTAGTCCATGAAGGAGCAAAGGATTGGGGACTGAAGGGGGAATAATCGGGGGATCATTCAGTGCCATGCTTGGGTCCAGGAGAGAAGGAGAAAGGGGGGAAGGTACTCATTGCTGGCTGCAGCTGTGAAAGCCATTTAGGCTGTATTATACAGTGTCTGTTAGGTGGCTCAAGCCCTGTCTGTGACACAGCTACATTGGGTATCTCTACAGTACAGTGAAAGCCATTTAGGTAAGGATTAACCCATGACAGAGCATGGGTCTCTCAGGGATTGATGTGGCTGGGGGGGGGATTCTAACCACCCAGTCACATTAATCCCTGAGAGACCCACGCTTGGGAGTGGGTTAATCTTCTTGTAACATGGGGAAGAGAAAGAGTTCAGCACTCTTTTTATATGTTTCTCTTCCTCATGTTACATTTGTGTAAAAGTAATTTTAAATTGCAAAATTACAAAGGTTCTAGGAGCGAAGAGGGGTGCAGCACCTGATACGTCGAATGGGAAGAACACCCCTCCTCCCCTCAGCTAGTGATCAAATAGGAGTTCAGCATGTTTTTAATTCATTTGCATCACCAGGTAAGGAAAAAGGTCCGGCTCCCCATACGACGCACAGGGGAAATGCCAGACCTCACCCAACAACTAACACACTGAAATCTGGCCAATGGAAAATCATATATACAAATGTTCGCAGTCTGGGAAACAAGATCCCAGACCTGCAGGCAATAATGACAGAAGCTTAACTGGACATAGTAGCCATTATTGAAACATGGTCCACCAGTAACCACACTTCGGAGACTTCAGTACCTGGCTATGTACTGTTCAGAAGAGATCAAGGTGCAAAAAAGGGGGTGTGGAGTGGCCCTTTATGTCAATGAAAATATCAAAGCTACAGAAATTCAGAATACACATAAGGAGCCAGAAGAACTGTGGGTCACCCTGGAAACAGGAAATGGGACAGCCATATGAACTGGGGTTGTCTACAGGCCTTCAGACCGGGGGGGGGCATAGATACATTACTGTTAGAAGATATACAAAACATGACAGCTAAAGGGGAGGTTCTGATAATGGGAGACTTCAACATGCCAGATACAGATTGGTCAATACCAGCAGGAACATCCGCCAGAACTAGACACATAGTGGATTCCCTGCAGGGGGAGGGCCTCAAACAACTGGTACAACAACCCACAAGAGACAGGGCTATCCTAGATCTAGCACTGACTAACAGGGAAAGGATCACAGATCTCCAGTTAGAAGGTCACCTGGGGGCCAGTGACCATCACATGGTATGGTTCAGTTTGGCCACTAGAACTAAATCATCCCATTCCAAGGCAAAAATATAGGACTTCAGAGGAGCTGACTTTGATAAGATGGCCAACAGAGTTAAGCTACCCTGACAAGAAGAAATGCAGGTGAGGTGGTACAGGCAAAGTGAGCAAGCATTAAGGATGCAATATTTGAAGCAACATCCCATTGTGTTAGAGAGAAAAGGAAGTGCAAAAGAAGAAGGAAACCACTTTGGTTCTCAAAAACAGTAGCAGAAAAGGTCAGAGCCAAAAGGCTGGCCTTCAGGAAATATAAGGAAACGCAGCGGGTTGAAGATAGGGAGGCATACCAAACTTCCCTAAGGGAAGTAGTGAAGGCAGTAATACAGGCAAAGGCCCAAACCGAGGTAACACTAACACAAACAGTAAAAGAAGGTGACAAGACTTTCTATAGATACATTAGTGAAAGGAGAAAGTCCAGAGGGGGTATTGCTAAGATCAAAGGGCATATGAGGAGGAGGAGGATTATGTAAAAGCATCTATCCTAAATAGCTACTTCTGCTCAGTATTCACTGAGGAGAAGGTAGGGTAGGGCCAACAGCTCGGCACCATGGACACGGGGGGGAGGAAGGTGTGCACTAGTCCCTTCATGAAAGGGTCCTACAAGAGCTCAATAAGCTCAGGGTGGACAAGGCAATGGGACCTGATGGCATACATCCTAGGGTACTAAAGGAGCTAGGGATGGAACTAGCAGAGCCATTATCAGAACTGTTTAATGAGTCTCTGAGCACAGGAGAGGTCACAGAAGACTGGAGAAGGGCTCATGTGATCCTGCTCCACAAGAGTGGTAGCAGGGAGGAGGCAGGAAACTACAGACCAGTCAGTCTTACCTCAGTAGTGGGCAGGATTATGGAGGCACTCCTTAAGGAAAGGATAGTGCAACACCTAGAATTCATAGGAGCACAGGATCCAAGACAGCATGGGTTTACAACAGGAAGATCCTGTCAAACTAATCACATAGATTTCTTTGACTGGGTAACTAGAATGGTGGACCAAGGGGGAGCAGTTGATGTCACCTACCTTGACTTCAGCAAAGCTTTCGATACTGTTCCACATAGAAGATGTATTAATAAGCTGGGTAAGCTCAGGGTGGGTCAGAAGTTGGTCAACTGGGTGGCAAACTGGTTGACTGGCAGAAAACAGAGAGTGGTGGTAAACGGTATACAGTCAGAAGAGATGCAAGTCACAAGTGGGGTACCTCAGGGATGAGTCCTGGGGCCAGGCCTCTTCAATATCTTCATCAGTGACATTGCAGATGGACTGGAGGGTAAGGTTTGTCTGTTTGCAGATGACACCAAGATCTGCAACAGAGTAAATGGTCCAGATGGGATGGGCAGAATGAGAAGAGATCTGGATAAACTGGCAAAATGGTCAGAAGAGTGGCAACTGGGGTTTAACGCAAAGAAGTGCAAAATTATGCACATAGGGACAAGAAACCCTGAAGCCACCTATAGGTTGGAAGGGGAGTTGCTGGCAGTCACAAGGGAAGAAAGAGACTTGGGCATCATCATCACTGATGACCTGAAATCATCCAAGCAGACCACTAAAGCATAGGTAAGGCTAGGGGGATGTTGGGGTGTATTAGTAGGGGTATCACAAGTCATAAGAGGGAGGAAATAATCCCTCTTTACAAGACACTGGTTAGGCCCCATCTGGAGTACTGCGTGCAGTACTGGAGGCCACACCGCCACAAGGACATTAACCAAATTGAGGCAGTCCAGAGAAGGGCAACCAAAATGATGCAGGGACTGCATCAGAAAACATATGAGGACAGATTAACGGAGCTCAATATGTATACCCTAGAGCAAAGGAGGGAGAGAGGTGATATAATTGAAACATTCAAACACCTTAAGGGCATTAACAAGGTGAAAGAGTCTAACATGTTTCAATATAAGAAAAACAGCAGGACAAGAGGACACAGCATGAGATTAGAGGGAGGCCGATTAAGGGGTAATGTGAGGAAGTTCTTTTTCACAGAAAGGGTGATGGATGCATGGAACGACCTACCTCAGGAAGTGGTGGATATGAATACAGTGCAGGGCTTCAAACAGGCATGGGATAGGCATAAGGGATCAATACAGATGAGTATGAATAGATAGGCCATTGACAGAGCAAAGACCGATGGCACATTCATAAGGTAGAAAAAGAAATGGGCAGACTGGATGGGCCTTGCAGTCCTTATCTGCCATCAACTTCTATGTTTCTATATTAACTCATTCAGGCCTAGATACGCCTGTAGGTGGTGTCTGAAATCATAGCCACTCAGGCCAATGACGACTGTAGACGTACTCAGCTGACTTTCACTCTGGCCTGGAAATATCTGAGGAAGTCAGTGGTTTTTACCTAAATATTAAACAAACCAAATTGCTTAGAATTGATTGCATAGCACCGTTAGAAAGGTAATTTTATGCTGAACAATTTTGCTGCGGATACTTTGTGTCTATCATGTATACTTCAGGAGTTATTCGCATTTGTTTAAGATGTGGTGTGCATGGCTGACATTTGTCTCTCAAGCCTCACCTAAACACCTTGAATAAATCTGAAAAAAACCCCACAGTTGTTTGGTATTTCAGCTAGCATAAAATAAAAACCGAATTGATTACAATTGATTGCATAGCACCATTAGAAAGGTAATTTTGTGCTGAACAACTTTGCCACTCGTACTTTGTGTGTAGCACTTATGGTTCAAGAGGTATTCACATTTGTTTGTGGCATGCTGATTATGGCTTGATTTTGCTTAGAAAGGCCCAGGATGCAGTGCTAAGAGTATGCAGGACACACATGCTGGAAGTCTCAAAGAGCTCTTGTGGTGTGAATGAGTTAAGGTTGCTACCACGAGGAAGAGAAAGGAAGTTATTCCTGACTGGAGAAACTACATTTTTAACTTTATTATATTGTGGCTGCAACGATGAACAATTGCTGATTACATGCAGATGTGATCAACATTTCAGAATACGTGTTCATTTTGACTGGCTTTGTTTTGTAAATTGGGGAATCATCTCCGTTTTTCTGCTATGTTTGACGTTCGGGATTTGGCTGCTGTGCATTATGGGAAATGCATATATTTAAATACAGAGCTGAGCTCTGGTAACTGTTGCTGCAATTCCCTTGCCAACCTACAGATAGTAGTACACTGAGGCTTACATCTTTTTTTATCTGTGAATTTTACACCCGGTATTGCACATTAATAACTTTGTCCTCTTTCAACTGATTTATATGAAATTTAGAAAGCAAACCCTCTGTGACAGGAACTCTTGATCCTGTAAATTCCATGTAGAATGGTTCAGGGGAGGCAAAGTTTCAGAGCACACAGGACTTATGCATTATTCGTGGTCAGTGCACACATGCATCAGTGGTTCATCCTCACCTCAGAGGACACATAAGTCAGGCATTAGTGGAAAATACACACATCCATCAGTGATTCATTCTTACCTCAGAGGGCACAGAACTCAGGCATTATTAGTGGACAATGCACACATCCATCAGTGATTCATTCTTACCTCAGAGGACACAGGACTAGGGCATTATTAGTGGACAGTGTACACATTCATCAGTGATTCATTCTTACCTCAAAGGACACAGAACTCTGGCATTATTAGTGGTCAGTGCACACATCCATCAATGATTCATCCTTACCTCAGAGAGCACTGAACTCATGCATTATTAGTGGTCAGTGCACACATGCATCGATGGTTCATCCTCACCTCAAAGGGCACAGAACTCATGCATTATTAGTGGATAGTGCACACATCCATCAGTTACTCATCCTTACCTCAAAGGGCACAGAACTCAGTCATTATTACTGGACAGCGCACACATCCATCAGTTATTCATTCTTACCTCAGAGGGCACAGAACTCGGGCATTATTAGTGGTCAGTGCACACATCCATCAGTGAGTCATTCTTACCTCAGAGGGCACAGAACTCAGGCATTATTAGTGGACAGTGCACACATCCATCAGTTATTCATTCTTACCTGAGGGCACAGCACTCAGGCATTATTAGTGGACAGTGCACACATCCATCAGTTATTCATTCTTACCTCAGAGGGTACAGAACTCAGGCATTATTAGTGGACAGTGCACACATCCATCAGTGATTCATTCTTACCTCAGAGAGCACAGAACTCAGTCACTATTACTGGACAGTGCACACATCCATCAGTTATTCATTCTTACCTCAGAGGGCACAGAACTCAGTCATTATTAGTGGACAGTACACACATCCATCAGTGATTCATCCTTACCTCAGAGGGTACAGAACTCAGGCATTATTAGTGGACAGTGCACACATCCATCAGTGATTCATCCTTACCTCAGAGGGCACAGAACTCAGGCATTATTAGTGGTCAGTGCATACATCCATCAGTGATTCATCCTTACCTCAGAGGGCACAGAACTCAGGCATTATTAGTGGATAGTGCACACATCCATCAGTGATTCATTCTTACCTCAGAGGGCACAGAACTCAGGAATTGTTAGTGGACAGTGCACACATCCATCAGTGATTCATCCTTACCTCAGAGAGCACAGAACTCAGTCATTATTAGTGGTCAGTGCACACATCCATCAGTGATTCATCCTTACCTCAGAGGGCACAGAACTCATGCATTATTAGTGGACAGTGCACACATGCATCAGTGATTCATCCTTACCTCAGTGAGCACAGAACTCGGGCATTATTAGTGGACAGTACACACATGCATCACATCAGTGATTCATCCTTACCTCAGAGAGCACAGAACTTGGGCATTATTAGTACACAGAACTCAGGGATTATTAGTGGATAGTGCACACATCCATCAGTGGTTCAAGTTGTTGCTGCAATTCCCTTGCCGACCTACAGATGATAGTACACTGAGGCTTATATATTTTTTATTTGTGATTTTTACACCCAGCATTGCACATTAATAACTTTGCCCCTTTTCAACTGTTTTACATGACATTTAGAAAGCACAGCCTCTGTGTTAGGAACTCTTGATCTTGTAAATTCCTTGTAGATTGGTTCAGGGGAGACAGAATTACAGAGGTGCAAGGAAATGCAGAAGTCTCAGTTTTTTTAAATGTTAAGCCTTTTTTTGGCACCCGATAACTAAAAAAATAGGAGACTTTGAAACCTGAAATTTTCTGGTTTGATAGACATTTGTCCAAGGTGTGTGCTTTTGTTGTTTTTAGGTTCCACTGTTCAAGTAGTTTTTTTAAATATTTTTTTGTGGCTAATAAGTTTTATTGATTTGATTTATTAAGACAATAGAAACATTAAAACAGTCAGATACATTGCAAAGGTCTTACAGACTGTTACATATGTCTGTAGAAGCAGAGAACGGAACATGCTGGCCAAATAGTAACGAACTGAATATACTAGCCAGGTAAGCAGTAGGATAATACTCTGTGCCTGGATGAACAACACCTATCCAGCTAGAGATTAACTTTGAAAGTATTAGCAATTGGTGCATTGCATTATGGCTAACTCATACAAACATATCTTACCTGGCCCCATCCTGCTAGTTTCTGCAGTATTTGATAAAGCATCAGAAATTATGAGAGGTCCAGGGCTGCTGTCCTCTACTTTATGCCTACAAAATACAAGATATCACACACACAAAGCAAAAAGGTCTTCATTGTAGAGAAGATACTATCCTTTACTGATATTATATCATGTCATCCATAGAGCAGGGTCCCCTATAACTCAGTAACAATCTCTCCAGCACTTGCCCCTAAATGCACCATGAGAGGAGACCATTATAGTAGCATGGTTGAGCCTATTCAGCTGATTCCTTCCCTAGGTTTCAAAAACAGAAGGAAGGGAGTCCAGAGGGCAGTTTATTTAAAGAGGGTATTGGTCACGGTATGTGATATTCTGGCCCAGTTGGCAACTTGAGCCATGAGTGCTACCTCCCCAGGAGAGGATTATCTGGGACTGCCATTTACACAGTAGGAGTCTTTTAACCTGCATACTGAGTGTCAGAAGTAGTTTCAACTCGGAGAGACGAAGGTGAGGGGGCGGGGGCCCGAGTCCTAATAACAGCAACTCAGGGGACTGAGGCACAGGCTTCCTAAGTATTTTGGACCCCATCTCACAGGAAGCCTGCCATAGGGGCTGGATCAGCCTACATGACCAAAGTATATGGCACAGGTCACCTGGGAGTTACTGACACCTCCAACACAGGTCAGACTGAGCCAGCTTTGCCTTGGCAAGAACTACAGTAGTCCTGTACCAGGAGTGAATTATCTTGTTCTGTATTAATTGACTACTGGTGTCAGGATATGCCCCATGAACTAATTTTAGACAAGACTTCCACTCCAGGTTCATAATAGGGGCATGCAGTGCTTTCTCCCATTTATGCTTGGATTCCACTGCTTGGGATGGGATGGTGCTCCAAATGGCCGCATATACCCGGCTTGACTGTCCTCTTTCTAGGGCCAGCCATGACTCTACCTAGGAGATGTGTTGCTCTTGGTGCTGCTTATGCCTGTAAGTAAGGATGGCGCTTCTTATTTGAAGAAATCGCCAGAAGTCTTTGAGAGAGATCCCATAAGAGCTCTGCAGGCTCTCAAAGGAATTAAGGGTATCTGTACCAGGAATGAGCATATCTCAAAGCAATGAGATACCACCATGTTCCCATGAGGGCCAAGCAATTGGTTGTTTATTGATGGTAATCTCATTATTGTCCCATTGTGGGGTAAGTCTTAGGGGAGATGGGGAGGCGCCCAACTTCTTATGCACCTTGGCCCAATATTCCAGAGAGGGACCTATAGTAGGATGAGAGTGAGTGCCCTTAGGGGGATGGTTAAATAACAATAGTAGCAAGTGAGTACGCTGACATACCTCTCTCTCCATATCCAGCCAGTGGGGAGCATTGTGTTCAGGGAAAAGGAACTATTTTAACGTCTGAGCCAGCTGAAAGGCCCATTTATACCCCTGTAACCACAGAAGACCCCAGCCCCCTTCCGACCAATGAGCTCTGAGCTTATTTCTACTGTACCTAGGTTTCTTACCCTTCCACAAAAAGGATCCCAACAGGGAGTCTAACTTAGTAAACCAATAACAAGGTATTTTCAAAGGGATGTGGGAGAGAAGATACATAATTTTTGGTGCTGTGACCATTTTAATTGTGGATATTTTACCTACAAGCGACAGTCAAAGAGATTTCCATCTGTCCAGTTCTGTACAAATGGACGCAAAAAGTGGTTTCATATTCAGGTCCCAAATTTTATGCAGATTAGGAGAGACAGTAATGCCCAAGTAGGTAATCCCCTCCGGGGTCCATCGGAGCCCATGTTGAGTAACCATTTGAGAGGTACACTTAGAGTTTAAAGGTGGGACCTCCGTCTTGGCCTGGTTAATCTTGAGCCCTGAAAATGTAGAAAATCTGACAAGGTGGACAGTAGGGAGGGAGGGAGGAGGTGACAATACTGGCTATAGGGAGCAACAGGTCATCCGCGATACATAAGAGTAGGGTATGCCCTTGTTCCCACCTGGACCCCGGAAATTAGAGGATTTTGCCTAATAGCAGCCGCCAGGGGTTCTACTGCCAATACAAAAAGTAGTGAAGAAAGTGGGTAGCCCTGACGGGTACCCCTACCCAGTATGAATGGGGGAGACAGCATCATATTGGTGAGTATCCGTGCAGCTGGGGATGAATATATTGCCCCAATCCAAGCCCAAAACCCCGCCCCCAAGCCCATAGTGCAAAGTACTTGTTGGACATAGTCCCACTCCAGGGAATCAAAGGCCTTTCGAAATCTATTGCAATGGCAGTAGCGGGGGAAGATAATGTTTGGGCCTTATGGATTAAATTTACCAACGATCTAATATGGTCCGCGCTAAAGCGGCCCTTAACAAAGCCTACTTGGGATGGGTGGATAAAACTGGGAAGGAGAAGATTAAGTCTATTAGCTAGTATCTTAGCTAGCACCTTGCTATCAGCATTCAATAATGAAATAGGGCGGTAGCTGTACGCTTTAAGAAGGTCTTTACCTTTTTTTTGGTAGGATAGTAATAGTTGCCTCCCTAAGGGATGAAGGGAGAGACCCTGTTTGCAATGACTCAGTAAATACTTGTTGCAATACCGGAGAGATGATGGGATGCAACAGCTGCCACACTTCAATAGGGAAACCGTCCCCTCCTGGGGCCTTTCCCTTTTTAAGGGAGGGGATGGTGTCTGCCACCTCCTGGGTTGAGATCGGGGCATCTAGGGAATTAGCTTGGGCTTCTGAGATTTTGGGGAGATGTAGGGACTCCAGAAATGGGTGGACCCCCCTGGGGTCTGGGGCTCTGGAGGATTTATATAACAAGGAGTAAAAATCCATCATTATTTGATTAATACCTTGCGGCGAGGTCTGGGTCCTACCCCCTGCATCCTCTAAAGCCACGATATGCCTTTCAGCTTGTGCTTTTTGAGATGGTATGCCAGCAGCTTACCCCCCTTTTCTCCCCCTTCCCAATATTTATGCTTGAGTCTAATGATCGAAATCTCTGCCTTTCTAGAGACCAGCTCGTTCACTTGCATCTTCAGAGAGGTGACCTTGTGACCTGCCTCTGACCTAAAGGAAGGGACAAGAAGGGCCTTAAAAGCAAGCTCCGCTTCTCGCAGTTGTCGTTCAAGTCCCCTCAAATGTTGTTCCCCCCTCTTTCAGCGCCAGCTCACATACCCTATTATCGGCCCTCTTAGAGTAGCTTTGAATGCCTCCCATGTGGTACCCGCAAAGGTATCTGCTATGAGGTTATGCCAAAATTCCATTGCTTCCTTTTAGTCATAAAGTCTGGGTCATGAAGTAAGAATGGTCCAAGCCTCCATGCTCGGAGACTTAGGGAGAGGGGGGCCCCACGTGAAGGCAAGATGCACAGGGGCATGATCCGAGATAACTAAGGGATGAATAAGGGTATTAACAGTGTTACTAGTAATAGTAGGAGAGGTGAGCCAGAAGTCTATTCTACTAACTATGTACTGGGGAATGAAAGGTGTAGTCCCGCTGAGAGGGGTAAAATATTCTCCAGATGTCCGTAAGGGCCAAATCTTGTAATTAAGCAACTGCAATTACAGCCATGGAGTGGGGCTCAGTATTGGAAGGGGGTCTATCCAGGAAAGGATCCAGAGTAAGATTAAAATTGCCCCTAATAAAATGGGGGTGTCTTCCAGAGCTATGGATCCCAGCACCTGGGCCAACTTGTGAAAGAAGGAGGGCCAGTCCTCGTTTGGAGCATATATGTTACCCAGGATCAGAGGGCCCTCCCCAGTATCCATGAGTACCACCACTCATCTACCCTCAGGGTCTCTCACTTGTCTCTGCAATTTCCATTGTAGTTACTTGAGAAGCAGAATCGCCACCCCTCTCTTTCTAGAGGAGGCCGAGGCTTGAATGACCTGACCTACCCACTCCCTCTTCAGTCTCTCAGGATCCCCCCCCAGTAAGTTTGGTCTCCTGCAGGAAGGCGACCCTGGCTCCCAGTCTCTTAAGGTGGCCCAAAACTTGCTTTCTCTTGTTTGGGGTGTTAAGTCCTCTGATGTTCCATGTCAGACAAGTGATATCACCTGTTAGTAATGGAGAGCAAATATTTAATTAAGAGATATATCAAGAACAACCAACAGATAGGGGGTGAGGGCAGCCCAACCAGAAGAGGCAAATTTCTATAGAGCGCCACCAGATATGGATAGAGTGGGTAAAGCCCATATACCCTGCCCCTACCAGATGACCTTATACTAACAAATAATGAAACATCTGTGTGTGTCTCTTGTGAAACAAACATACATAAACACATTAACAAACTATATACATTGTGCACAGTGTACCATGCAATTTGGGGATATAGAGGCATCTCTTCAGCCGCAGAGCCCTGCTGTAGGCCAGCCCCTATTCCCAGGGCATTATCAAGTGGTATCCATCCTTCCTTAGCACTATGGTGAGTGCAGGGAGGGAGGTCCCTTCCCCGTGAGAATCGAGAAACCCAATAGGAAGGTTGGACCACTTGGCTCATTGCAACCCCAGAGGGTTGAGAGAGCTGCTCCAGTGGTGTAGCTCAGAAGCTGGGGTAGTTAAAGTGGGACTACACAATGCTTCTAATGAGGTGGGGGTTTGCAGGGAGGAATGTCCACTATTTCGGCGAGCCTAGGGTTATTGCTGATGGGTGCCAACATGCTCTCACAACAAAAATCCTGGTGAGGTCAGGCTCGTCACACCTATGAACAGTGTACTGTAAGCCACCCAATGCGGGGGCTGAGAGATCTCCCCTTGATAGAAAAAAATAATAAAAAAAAAAAAAACATACCAGAGGGGCACAGGCCTGTGCCATTCACCACTTAGGGCCTCACGTAAAACACATCCTGGCTACCCATTCAGCACAACAGTTTACACATGCCGACAAATACTTTCATATTATATGACACAGCTTCCCAGTGGACCTCACCCTCCCCCACAGACACACACACACAAGTAAGCAAGGTAGAACTCACAAAAGTTCTGCTGTTTAATCAGATGATACAAAAAAGGCCTTCTTTGCCATCTAGACATGTCTGGACCTTTGATCAGGACGTCCACTGCTAGCTTGTTGGTAGGCCTCATTGAATCCCTCCTGGTATAGGAGTGAGGCATCTTCTCTGCCACATGGCAGTGCAAGTCGGGGTCAAGGGCGGGGTGAAAAGGGGCTCGAAAGTTCCCTTTCATGGGTAACATGGAGAAAGGGTAGCAGATGGGTCAGCCAAGGAGATTGTCCACTGATGATCAATTTAGACACCCCAGACTTGCCCCATACCTACAACTCCCCGGGGGATTAAAAGAACAGGAATAGAAAGAAAATAGAAGGATGACTACTTATCTGACCACGCCGGTGGGTTTTCTCTGATCGATTGCCCTGGAGAAGTAGAGTGCTCAGGACAGTCCACACTGAAGATGAGATCTCCGCTGGTGAGGAGGCCTTTCTAGAGTTTTTGTGGGCGCTTTCCTCTGCTATCGTAGCCTGCTCTATGGGCTGGTGAGGAGTTGCTGACGGGACAAGTAGCTGGCTGCAACATTCTTGACTCTGTACTGTACTGCTTTCATGTGCTGCATCACATACACAATTTTTGTATTTCTAAATGTGCTCTCCCGGGTCGTGCCTGAAAATAGGCATCTTTGTGCCTAGTGCACTTACCCGGTTACCAAAAGCAAATAAATAAATAAATAGGAGCAGGCCTGCCTTCCACAGTCGAATCCACAATGCCTGGGTGTTGATCCGGAGAGCTGGGGTGTAAAGCTTCATATCTATTAGTGGTGTGGTAGGCCTGCAACAGATCTGGAGCAACAGTGTCCATGCTTGTGGCCTCCTCTGTGTCGTCTTGCCCTCTCTCTGAAGGATGCTCCCGGTGGCCGTGTTTCTTTGAGGATTGCCTCTTTCAGTGTGTTTTTGGGGGGAGCTCCAAGTGTTGCTCCCTGAGGTCTTGCCAAACTGCAGGCCTGCTCACTGATGGAGAGGAGCGGCAATCCAAACCATCGGTAGCAGTTTTTGCTGAAGGGGCTCCCGGGGTAGTGGTGGTGAATTCATGTGGCCAGTTGCACCCTAAAAAATCCATGAGTGCATCAGGAGATTCAAAACTGTTCGGGACCCCATTATGCATAACCTGCATTGTGGCTGGGTAACGCAAGGAAAAGGACAGTCCAATACTGTGCATTTTATGCCTTGCCTCAGAGTATGCTCAGCGTTTGTCCAACAGATCCTTAGAGAAGTCCTGAAAGATGTGGATCCTATTCAATCTCCACACTACATGCTGTAACTCACGAGCTCTAGTTAGGACCTTCTTTTTGTCCCTAAAATCAATAAATCGGGCTGTGTTAGATCATGGTCTGTCCTGGGCCTGAGACATGGGGCCTAACGTACGGTGTGCGTGTTCCACCTGGAGTGGTATCAATGGGTCCAACTGCAGCATTTCAGCGATGACTAATTGTAGAAATCTCTCGGTATCTTTGCCTTCTACATGCTCAGGGAAGCCCAGGAAGTGAAGATTATTACGGCGACCTCGATTCTCGAGGTCATCCATCTTACTGCGCAGCACCTGTATGGTCTGTTGTTGATCTCTTAATTCTGCCCTTAAGTCCTGAATATGCCCCTTCATCACTGAGACCCACTGTTCGGTATGCAGCATCTTGGCTTCTAAATTTTGAACCACTTGGGTGTTTCGATTAGTTGCCACAGTGACTTGTGCCATCTGGGCCATAAGTTGGCTGAACATCGCCTCAACTGACGGTTGCTCCCAGGTTTGTTGCAAGCGGCTGTCAGCCATATTTTCAGGCCTACCTCGTCCAGGAGGCTCTTCAGTAAAATAGCAATTTCCACACAGCAAATGAAGGCTTTTTGTATCAAAGAAGCTAAATTAGTGTAGCTTGAGTATTACTCCACAAGTTACAGTAGATAGAGGATATAATACCAGCTGGTAGAAAAAGGATTTTAAAGGATATTTCCCTCTGGGTTGTGGAGCTGATCTTTAAGCTGCCATCCTATTTAGCGCCCCTAGTGGCCAATCCCATTTTTTTAAAATATTTAATAAAAGACATGGAGGCAATCTGGAAAATCAGGCAATGTGGGAAATCATATGTGGCATACATTACTGTGTAGTTACTGAAAGGGTATGTGTTTTTGAGACAATAGACAAAGTAAAACAAACAAAACAAAAACATTACATAGTCATATAGGTGTTTTCATGCTTCTTATGATGGAACTACAAGAAATTTAACTTAAGCATATCTATTCTTGTTTGACAGCCATCTGTTGGTTGACAGTGAATTGCAGGCTAAGACTGTTTTGGGACAGGAAACTAACATGGGGGACAGAAATATGGGTGCACTTTACCATTGATTAATTCTCAGGCAACCATGGATTACTTGAGAATTAATCAATGGTCACGTGATGCTGTTGGACCAATCCTGCACAACCCTCTCTCTTCCCCATGTTACAAGCTGTATTACACATCATCTGTTAGGTGCCCCAAGCCCTGTCTACTCTTCATCTCTCTGCAGTATAGTGAAAGCCATTTAGGCTGTATTGCACGCCGTTTGTTAGGTGCCCCAAGCCATGTCTGTGACATAGCTACTCTGTGTCTCTCTGCAGCATAATGAAAGCCATTTAGGCTGTATTGCACAGTCCAGTAGGTGCCCTGAGCCCTGTCTGTGACATAGCTAGTATTCTGTGTCTTTCTGCAGTATAGTGAAAGCCATTAAGGCTGTATTACACACCGTCTTTTAGGTACCCTGTGCTCTGTCTGTGACATAGCTAGTACTCTGTGTGTCTCTGCAGTATAGTGAAAGCCATTAAGGCTGTATTACACACTGTCTTTTAGGTACCCTGTGCTCTGTCTGTGACATAGCTAGTACTATGTGTGTCTCTGCAGTATAGTGAAAGCCACTGAGGCTGTATTACATCTGTCTGTTAGGTACCCCAAGCCCTGTCTGTGATGCAGCTACTCTGTGGGTCTCTGCAGTATAGCAAAAGCCATTTAGGTTGTATTATACTGCCTGTTACCCTGTTAGGTGCCCTGAGCCCTGTCACAGCTACACTGTGTGTGATGTTTCTCTGCAGGATATCAAAAGTCATTTTGGCTGTATTACACTGTCTGTTAGCCTGTTAGGTGACTGAAGCCCAGTTATAGCTACACTGTGTGTGACATCTCTCTGCAGCATAGCGAAAGCCATTTAGGCTGTATTACACTGTCTGCTAGCCAGTTAGGTGCCCTGAGCCCTGCCATAGCTACACTGTGTGTGACGTCTTTCTACGGCATAGCAAAAGCCACAGCTATGTCTACTACATCTCCTATTTCCCAGGCTAAGTCTACTGAAAGGAAACACAATGCTGCTGCACATGCAACTGAAAATGATGTTGACAATATGAATCATAGCACTAATGAAGAACATTGCCACAATAGTAACATCACCAGAACTGGCACTAAATATCCTTCTGAACCAAAAAAGGCATTTTAGCAATGAAATGATAGTCAAGTTTCAGAAAGAACTGACAGGAGTTACTCACAGAGGTACAGAACATTTTGTCTCATGTGCCAGGATACTTCCAGCTGCTGAAGCAGCATGCAAGGACTAGGAGGCATCCTCCTCAAATATAAGCTCAGATGCTAAGACAGTGAATGCTGATTAATCTGGTGGTGATAGTGGGGACTGGGAATGGGATAGCTAAGGCTATGTCCCACATGATAAAGGGAAATTGTTTAACCAGGAAAGGTACAGTAAGCCAAAGCTTGTTTCCAGGTGTGACCTGGGAGCACAAGGAAGTTAAGTGACTTGCTCAGTGTCACACAGTATGTAAGTGGGGGCTCTGGGATTCAAACCCAGGTCTCCAGGTTTGCAGCTCAGAACCTTAAACCACTGTGTTATACTGCCTCCAAATCATAACAGCACTTTTAGTTCTTCTGAATCTTGTGGCGATGAGGTCTGTAGTTTTGATGAGGGGGTAGGAGAGGATGTCACTGTAAGGCATGAGAGGCAAGTGCAGAAAAAATATGCTAAATGCAAGAATAAGAAGATGAGCATGAACGATAATGATTCATGTGAATAAAGAAATGGCAGTGTAGGGTTTCCTCCAGGTCCCTTGACTGTGCAAGAAATAGTACCAGGCATCACAGTACAAAGCACAAAGGGTAAATCTTTAGTGCGGAATTTATTTTATATTGACTCTGCAAACAACTCTTGAGCTGTATGCAGTCTATGTAAAAAGAGTGTCAGTCGTTGTGGTAAAGTGGGACATTTTGGAACATCAGTAATGATACGACATGCAAAGGCAAAACACCCAATTGAGTGGGGCAGGGCAAGGAACAGTGTAGTTGGTATGTGTGGTAGTGGTAGTGACAATAAACTGGAAGCAGGAACTAATACTGAATCACTTCATGTGTCCTTGCAGTCTTCCCAGACAACCATACAGTAGATTGTTTTCTTCTGACACTATTAGGTACTGCAAAATCCCACAGTAGTACTCCACGTGAAAAAGGCATGAAAAATACAATCCCCCCAAATTAGAAATATCTCATCATTCTCATCAACTAGCAATAAAAGAAAGTGTTGTGAAAACATCAAAATTTATCCACAAGCATCCAACATGCTAGCTGCCAAACAGAACCACTGCAGAGCAGTAGGGCCGATTGACAACTCCTTTTTGGTTTTGTTGCCCCAAAAGGTTTCCTTAAGTTCATGAACCAGACTGAAACCATGGTACACCATTCCCTCGCCAACATACTTCTCAAAAAAGGCTATCCCACAGTTATATGACTTGGTGTGTAGTGTGTTCACTAAGCAGTTGAAACTCTCGGAGGTGGAGCAGGTTTACACAGCCACTGATATATGGACCAGCAACCAAACAATTGACTACGTGACTGTTGCAGCTCATTGGGCAAGTTTTCAGTCACAAAGTAATAATCCCCACTCCATCGTAAGTAGTAGGAAGCCAGCTGTATTATGTGTCACCACTTTTGAGGAAAACCACACTGCTGTGAATATTTTGCAGGAGCTGCAAAATTAATTCCAGGAATGGCTTATTCTGTATTCCTTATCTCCAGGGTTCATAGTGTCAGATAATGGTGCCAACATAGTCAAGGCTGCTAGAGATGGCAACTAACAACACATACCTTGTTTTGCACATTGTTTAAAGCAGAAGTACAACAAAAAAAAGTTATTCCAAAAAACTAATTTTCTACTTTGGTTGTGAAAAATATTGGCAGAACTGTTGATTTGAGTTTTCTGGATGCCTCCTATCCTGAGCACTATACATTTTTGCTCCTCAGGTCCTCAGTATTATTTCTATACAAAAATGAGGCGGCCATCCTTTTTTTCTTGAGAAATAATGACTTTAAAACTTTCATAACATTCTTAAATGATAATGAAAACTGAAAATGTTACCACCAAAATAAACTGATAAAACACCTGGCATTGATTAGGAAGAAAGAAATGTGAGGTCCGATTTTAGCACATTTTCATGCACTGCTGCTTTAAATCTTCTCATCCATAGTTTCTTAAATGGAAACAGAAAGGTTGACAACCAGTTAGCTCTTGCTAGGAAAATATATGACCATTTCAACCACTCTACGAAAGCACAAAAAATCCTGAAGGGGCTGCAGAGGTCAAACAACTTACTCTTGCATACATTAAAGCAGGATACATGTTGAAAAGGCTTCTTGAACAGAAAAAAGCTGTACATGACTACACCATGCAGAATCAAATAGGTAAAGTAGACATCATGTTCGATTCCAGCAACTGGACTCTACTGGAATCTTTGGTCACCTTATTGGAGCCATTTGAGGCTGCCACACATGATGTCAGTGCGGACAGTGCAACTCTGAATCAAATTCTTCCTCAAATTAGATTTCTTCACATTTTCCTTCACAATATAAGGAAAGATTTTCAGTCAAAAGATAACACCACTGCTGTTATGCTGGCAGATGACTTGAGGCTCAGACTGCTGACTGCAGAGACTAAATGTCATGCTTAAGAATGACATCTATGTGTTGGCTACATTGCTAGATCCCCGCTTTAAGTGGAACATTGAAGCCATCGTTCCTGCAGGGGAAGACATTGAGTATTAGAGAGAGATCTTCTGATAACCAAATGTGACATTGCCCTACAAACACCATTAACTGATGTACATCAGTCAAACCCTGCTGAACTTTCATGGCGCACATCTGTTGCAGACGATAGCACATCTGTCAATTCTTCACAATCACCAGTGTCATCAGCAAGGGAAAGGACATCTACAGCTACTTCTCGGGCATCCTATGTTCAGGGTCTTAAAGGCAAATCACTTCTAAGTCACCAGCAACAAAATGGACTAGTATCCTATAAAGAAAATGCAGCTGGTTCATCTGTCAGACAGGTAACCATCTCACACAGCACCATGATCCTGGAGTATTTTGCAGACCATACTGTGATTGGACTCAAGGACGATCCATTACTCTATTGGAAACAAAAGAGAACAATATGGCCAGATCTAGCAAATCTTGCAATCATGTACCTCAGTTGTCCACCTTCAAGCGTATACTCAAAATGCATATTTAGTGCAGCTGGAGGAATAGTCACTGACTACAGAACACTGCTAAGTCCTGCAAATGTGGAATGGCTTACATTTTGCAAAATGAATGCTGACAATTTCCCAGTTGTCACAAACACTGAATTGTGCAAGTCTGACTCTGAACATGAACAACAGCCTGCAAACAGTGATACCGAATATGATGACTAGGTTGTGTACGAAACAAATAGAACCATCAGCACTGCCACCATGCCAGCCACATGTGCCACACTACTCAGTTTTCTTTTGTCAGTTAATAGTTCAGGTTGATTGATTCCCACCATGGGTATAATTTCTGGAAACAGCAGCAGCCTCACTCAGAGCAACTGCACCTCTCATACCTACCTCATCAATGCCCGCCATGGGTATAATTTTTGGAAACAGCAGCAGGCTCACTAAGAGCAACTGCACCTCTTGTACCTGCCTTAGCAATGGCCGCCATGGATATCATTTTTGGATACAGCAGCAGGCTCGCTAACAGCAGCTGCACTTCTTGTACCTGCTTCAGCAATGCCCGCCATGGGTATAATTTTTGGAAACAGCAGCAGACCCCCTAAGAGCAGCTGCACCTCTTGTACCTACCTCAGTAAGGCCTGACACGGGTATAATTTTTGAAAAGAGCAGCAAGCTTGCTAGGAACAAGCAGTTAAAGGAATATCTGTGTAGACTGGCCTTACTGTTGCTGCTGTTTTCTGGCAATATTCACCCCAACCCTGGCCCTCCACAACTTATGGCATACCCACAGTCATCTACTGAGTTACTTACAATTGCCTCACTTAATATATATGCAGCCTCCTCCCCAAAATGGACGCACTGAATGCATGGATCTTACAACATAACCCAGACATCCTCTCAGTTGTAGAAACATGGCTTTCTCCAAAAGTAGTGGATGCTTCAATTTCCATCCCAGGCTATACAGTCTTTAGACAGGATTGTCTCTCCAAGCATGGGGGTGGTTGTGCAATCTACCTCTGAAACAACCTTCGAGGTCTCATCCTAACTCTGCCCAAAACTGATAACCATATGCAAGCCCTTGCCATTAAAGTGCTTCTAGGTGCACACAATAAAACCCTTACTGTGTTTTCAATCTATATTCCTCCCAGACAGACGGCCTTCTGCTTTGATTCACTCCTGGAGTGTTTTGGCTCTCTGAGTCTTAATTCAGAAATTATCATGTTAGGAGAGTTCAGTATCAATTGGTTCTCTCCTCACACAAGCCTTTTCAAAGATGCAGTTTCAGCAGTTCACCTTACCCAGTTGGTCGAGTCCCTCACTAGAATCAACTATAAAACTGGGACAGATACCTTACTGGACTGGGTGCTCTCTAACCACCCTGATCATATATTGGACACAACCGTCCTCCCATATGCCTTCAGTGACCACTCCCCAGTCTTGTTTCATTGGGCGAACAAATTCTCTAAACCACCTGCTAGAACAATTACCACCAGGGTACTCATCCGTGGGCATCTTGAATCACTAAAAGCTGACCTGTATAATTAGGACTGGTCAATGGTTTACACAATTAACAATGTTGACATTGCCCTCAACCAATTCATTCTTCAGTTCAACGCTATATGTGATAGGCACGTCCCCCATAAAAAGCATAAAATCAAAGGCCACTTCTAATCCCTGGTTTTCTCTGGACCTCCTTGAGCTTCTGAATGCCAGGGACCATCTATGGCACAGGTCTAGGTCCCTGTGTAACCAGGCTGACATCCAGAGGTACAAAGTGGCTAGAAACAACTGCACAATGGCTATTCGTGCAGCTAAAAATCAATATTATAAGGAAGTGCTCTCTCGGACCTGGAATGATGGCAGAAAATTTTGGACTAACCTTAAAGAGGTCACAGGGAGAGACCTCAGATCTGCCCCTACCATGCTTAACATTGACAGTGTACCCTCACTCAACCCCAGACTTATTGCTAACACTTTTAATAATGCCTTCTCGGACCTGAGTGGTGTCCTGCTACCTGGCTGTTTCTCTCACCCCCTCACAAGTGACTACTCTGGGAAAGAGACTCAGCACCCTTCTCATCCTCCTTTCTACTTCAAAACCCTCTCCGCCCATGAAGCCAGGAATTACCTACTCAAGGTATTAGGGAAATGAAGATTTAGTGGTGACGCCCTGAATCTTAAGTTTGTAGCCCTTATGCTGGATGAAATTCTGCCATCTCTAACACATATTATTAACATGTCACTTAGTTACTCTCAGTTCCCTCAGAAATGGAAATCTACCACTGTGACACCAGTTCATATGTCTGGGAATCACACAATTACTGGGAACTACAGGCCTATCTCTATCCTGCCCCCATTCTTGAAAGCTCTTGAGCATATAGTGGCTGACCAACTCATTGAATAGTTAGAAAAATATCAGCTACAATGTCCGCAACAACATGGGTTCAGAAATGGTCATAGTACCACTATCGCCCTTCTGGAGTTCACAGACTTTATTCATCACTCCTTAGATCAAGGACACCTGGTCAGTGCTGCTTTCATTGATTTAACCAAAGCTTTCAACACAGTGAATCTTGCCCTCCTGGTCGAACAGCTTACCACCATTGGCCTAGCTCATGACAGCATAGCCTGGTTTGAAAGTTACCTGCACAACTGTACACAGGAGGTGAAGATTGGTAACACACTCTCGGATAGCAGACCTGTCCTATCTGGAGTTCCTCAAGGGTCCATCTTGGGCCCTCTTTTATTTAGCATTTTCCTCAGCAACTTTCCTTACTCCTGTCAGGGTCACATCCTTTTATATCCTGATGATACTGTCTTGTTTACCAGTGATCCAGACTTGAATCCAGGCTACAGAGTAATTTCATAGTCATAGAAAGATGGTCCCATAAGCACAAGTTCGTTATGAATTACAACAAGACTAAAACAATGCTGTTCTCCAGCTCCCAAAATAGGCACAGAACTTACCCTCTTTCTATCACCAATGAAGAGGGCTCTCCCCTTGAGCTAGTTCAGCTCTTTAAATATCTGGGGATTACTATTGACAGCACGATGACCTATGCATATCACATTGACAACATTGCTAAGGCTGTTAACACCCGCATTGGGCTACTTTATAGGCATAAGCAATGTTTAACCCCAGTGGCTCTTAGCCTGGCCATTCAAAGCTCTCTTGTCTCGCTTATTGATTACTGCTTACCAATCTATGGATCAGCTACTGAAACAACTCTTCGCTTCATCATAGTTGCACTCAACAAAGCATGCTGGCTCCTTACCGGCTCAGCCCGTCAGTCCCATACCTGCGACATGTGCGCTCAGGCTAACTGGCTCCAATTCAAAGGTAGACTCATGTACCAAACATGATTACTGTCCAAAAAAGTAAGTTTAGGCAAAATGCCCCCAGGAGTACAAAAGCTTATTATTACCCCCACTGTCAACCGTCATTGCACCAGAAGCTCTACTAGCCAGATTTTTAATATACCCCGTTGTCGCACCTATCTAGGACAAAGTTCCTTTGCCTACCGTGACCCGCTATGGATGAACTCACTGCACCATGACATTGCTTCAGCATCCACCTTGGGCTCCTTCAAGGTTAAACTTAAGCAACAGCTAGTTGCTGATGCCAGTTGTGACTACTTCCAATAACCTTCCTTCTTGTGACAAGCACTTGTTCTAAGTTGCTAATCATTCTCCTTCAAATTTCCTCTTGATCCCTTCCACTCTTTCCCCTCACTCCTCTATGGCTTTCCCCTCCCCCCTTCCCCGTTATATCTTCTGTGCTCCCTTGCTCACTTTAAAATGCTTTGTCCCATACCTTCTCACCTCTGATGAGGCCCCTGGGCTGATGCCATCCCTTACCTTGTTGGTTATTAGATATCAGGCTGAGTCTATTCTCATTTTCCTGTAAAGGGTCATTTCATAAGACCCCATCCCCTCTAATATAACCCTTTGAATTCCAGGTTTTATTCAAATATGCACTATGGCATACATTGTACAATGCCACATGTATTGGAACTTCTCTAGTTATACACTCTTATAATGTCTTGTATGATTCCTTGTTTTGTATGTTCTCGTCTCATACTTTTCCAATATGTATTGCTCGTCTGACTTCAGAACAAGCTCATTTCATAGGTTCCACAAGTGTTATCTGAAATTTCAATAAATAAAAACATAAAATAAAAATAAATAGGAGCTGCTGCACCTCTCATACCTGCCTCAGCAATGCCCACCATGGGTATAATTTTTGGACACAGCAGCAGGCTCGCTAAGAGCAGCTGCACCTCTTGTACCTGCCAGAGCTATGCCAGTCACGGGTATGTTTGGAAACAGCAGGAGTCTCACTAAGAGAACCTGCACCTCTCGTAGCTGCCTCAGCAATGGCCCCCCAAGGACGTAATGGCTTGGGGAACCTAACTAACAGTCTACATAGTCCCCCCCAAAAATGTCTTTCACATGAGTTTTTGTTATGGTCAGGTAATCAGGTAGTAGAATGGGTCTGGTAGTAACTACCCAACCTGACTATTCGGTTTTCATCTGGGTATTTTTAGAGTACCTTTGGAGTAACCCTGGGTAGTCTTGGGGGGAAGCAATTTTAGTACTCGCCCATCCCTACCCTAAAGATTAGAGCACTGAGTTATGAATCTGGAGATCCAGCAGACTTGGGTTTGAATCCCACAACTGCCACTTGCATACTGTGTGACCCTGAGCTAGTCACTTAACTGCTCCAGTGCTCCTTGAGCCATACTTGGAAACAAGCTTTGGCTCAAAGTAACTCTCCCAGTCAAACATTCTAAAACAAATACAACTCTCCCAGTCAAACATTCTAAAACAAATACAACTTAACCTCATAACCATTCCTACAGTTAGATAAATAAATTCATCCTTGCACTCCCCCCCAAAAAAAAAATGTTGGTCATTTGCCTATTTTGGGGACTTCGATGTACACAAGTCGCTGATGTCATGTCGCTTGTGATTTGATTCTTTTAAGGTTTGAAGATGAAAATGTAATTACAGAAATGATTTTCAGAGGGAAGGATGCTGGCAAACTCCTGAGTCAGAACAGTGCCTGCGTCTTCCCAGATGTGGCAAAATTTCCTCACCCTAATTTTTCAAATGGCAGGACAGATCTACGACAGTTGCAGTGATTTATGGCAGCTTGCATCAGAAAAGTGATGCATGCCTCATTTTTTGACATAAGTCAATCAATCAATCAATCAATCAAATCTTTATTTATCCAGGCGAACATCGTTGAGCAATGCTCATTTGCAAGATGGACCTGGTAAGGTCAAGATACAATTTATATAAAATATAACATGCAGAGAATACACAACTTTGAGAGGATAGCAAATGAATACAAAAACATCAACTCCATGACACAGTACATTGAAAAGCTAATAACAAGAAATATATTACATATATACATGATTCATGAAATAGCCAACTTGTAATGGAAGACACTTTAAAAACTAGCACTTTTTGGTGAAAGGTTAAATGTGTCAGGGATTTGCTAGATAATTTTTAAACTCGGGTGATGAGCTGTATGGACAGCTGGAAGATATATCTACAGGGAATGATTTGTAAGGTGGCAGTGCATCAGGGAGCAGTGACAAGTGGGGTGAATGGAGTGTATACAGGATGTTGTGGCCAGGGTAGGGAAAGGATGGAGGGGAGGAGGGAAAAGCTATGCCAGAGAGGGATCAATAGTGGGTCAAGAGGGAGGGAGGGGGTCGGACTGGGGAAGTAAAAAGCTGAGAGTGTAAGGAGACTAAGTATATAATGAATAAGAAGGATGGATTGTAGTAAAGGTTTATGAAATGTGAAGTAACTGCTGGTAGGGTGCTGGGGAGCTACCTTAAATGGTTGTCCAGCTGGTGAGAAAGATGGAAGGTTAGTCTAATGTTGGCGGAAGCAGTTACATTTTTCTTTGAATATCTTGTTGTATAGATATTTGAAGGCTGTGATAGATATGCGCTTGTTCACTTTCAGTATCTTCTGCATCGTGTTCCATAGAGTAGATAACACATAACTAACAGCATGTCTGCCATGTCGAGAGTGGAACGTAGGCACTTTAAGAATAATGAAGTTCAGGCTTCTTAATGCATAATTACTTGATGTGGCTTGTAGAAACAGTCTGAGATATATTTTGAAGCTGCTGTGATATTGCTCTGTAAGTCCATAGTAATGCATTCCTATCCTTCTATATTGAAGCGAGGTCCAACCAATCTGCGTGTATAGCAAGCAGTGGTGAGTACTGTATGGTAAGTCTGTGATAAACCTCAAAGCTCTGTGGTATAGTGTATCTAATTTGTTCAAGCATACCATAGGCAGCGACTATAGGAAGTCAGCGTAGTCTAGTACTGAGAGGAATGTGGCCTGGACCATCTTCTTTTTTGAATCACTCATAAGGAAGTGCCTTATTCTATAGTAAAGTCCAAGTCTTTGTCTAAGCTTTTTTAGCAGTTCTTCCAGATGTTCTAGATAGTCTAGTCTACTATCTAGCCATACCCCCAGGTATTTGAATTTTGTGACATATTCGAGATTTTCACCAAGTGCAGTGGATAATTTAGGGAGATCGATTGGGATTGAGTATCCTGCCTGCACCTGTGGGGAAAAAAACATTGCCTTCGTTTTTTTTGCATTCAATAGTAGTTTTTTTTCCAGCAGCTGGAGTTGCAGTAGGTCGAATTCTGCCTGTAGTTCTTTGCAGGCTGTTATAGGAGAAGGGTGACTGACAAACAGTACTGTATCATCAGCAAACAGGTGTACAGTGGCTTTGGTAAGATTTGTGTCAATGCTATTGATATATATGGCAAAGAGGATAGGGCCAAGAATAGATCCTTGTGGTACTCCTCTTTGTAGTGGTCTGAATGGGGATATATCTCCTTCAACCTTTACCTGCTGGGTTCTTCCTGTAAGATAGTTGTTAAACCATCTAATGGAGTTGGTGTCAAGTCCAATTGACCTCAATGAGGAGAGGAGCAGGTCGTGGTCAACTGTATCAAAGGCCTTACTTAGGTCTAAGAAGACAGCACATACACAATTTTTTTTTATCCAATTCAAGTTGCCAGTCATTGGTGACTTTTGCAAGAGCTGTTATGATACTGTGGTTTGCTCTGAAACCAGATTGTGCTGGGTTTAGAAGATTGTCGGCTTCTAGGTATTCTCTTAGCTGGGTGCTCACAATTTTTTCGAGTAGTTTGGACAGCACATTAAGAATGGAAATTGGTCTGTAGTTATTAAGGTCTGTGAGATCCCCAGCTTTCAGTAGTGGAATCACTTGAGCGGTATTCCAGATTGATGGGATGACTCCTGACTGTAGAGAAAGGTTAAACAGATGTGTTACTGGTACTGCTAAAACATGTATGGCAATTTTTAAGAAGTATGGGTCAAGGGAGTCTGCACCTGCACTCTTTTTTATGTCCAACTGTAAGATTAGTTCTTTGACTTGCTTCAGCGTGGCTGGAGTGAAGGAGAAAGTGGAGTCAGTCACCCTTGCATCAGTGTTCTTAATCCCTAGATGTACTCTCAATTGGTTGGCTGGAGAGGAGTTAATGCTAGCCCAGCAGTTGTAAAATGATTATTGAAGGCTTCCAAAACTTCTATTCTATCACTGATGGTTCTGTTTCCACATTGTAGTTTTGCTGGGAGTGAGTTACTTGGGACATGGCCAATTATATCTTTTATAGTGTTCCAAAACTTGGCAGGGTTGCAGTATGAGGAGTCTAATTCAGCCATGTAATATGCAGCTTTTGTGTCTCGCACTTTCTTGGTACAGAGATTCTTGGCTTTTCTGAATTGCTCCCAGTCAGTGGCTAATTTAGTTTTTCGGGGCCTTTTTCCAAAGCTTGTCCCTTTCGAGAAGGGTGGATTTAAGGTCAGAATTGAACCATCGACAGGTTTTATTTTTAATACGTAGTTTAGAGACTGGTGCATGAATGTTTAGAGCATCTGTGATAATGTCATTTAGAACACCATATGCAATCTCCATTGTGTTCACTAGATAGAATTCTTGCCATCTTGTGGAGTGTTTAATATCATCCAGGTATGCATCAATGTTGAAGTTCTTTTTCGATCTCCTCAACAAGAATTTTGTGGGGGATGAAATCTTACATGCTGACCTAATTGCCGCAATAGAACAATGATCACTAATGTCGTTGAACAGTACTCCAGAGTGTGAGAAGAGGTGAGGTTTACTCACTAATAGTACATCCAAAAGTGTGCTATTTTTGGGTTCTTTTGTTTATTCTAGTAGGTTCATTTATGAGCTGTGTGCCTCATGCATGTCGCAGAATGATATTAATGGTGTAGCTGCCTTAGAAAGCCAGTTTAGGTTTAAATCGCCTATAATTATGGTTTCTTCATTCCCCTGTTTGATCAAGTCACCCAAGTGGGATAGTATCTTGAGGCCAGCTGAGGGAGGTCTGTAACAGCCGATCAGCTGCAGCGAGGTATTGTTGGAAAGAGCTATTTTGAGGGACAGGCACTCAAATTCTTTTGCCATAGAATAAGAGTCAAGACAAAGTGCAGATAGGTTGGCCTTTACATATATTGCTACCCCCCCTCCTCTTGTCTGTCTATCAGCTCTGAATGTTTGGTAGTTAAGTAAGTTTATGTCTCTGTCGGCTGTGTCAGGTCTAAGCCATGTCTCAGACACTACCAGAATGTCAGGTAGTGAGTGGCTAACCCAGGCTTGGAGCAATGTGGCACCCGAAGTGCAGCAAATCATATCGGTTGAGCCAGAACATGAGACCACATTCAGGTACAGGTGGCTGCACTTCACCAGAAACATGGCACAGGTCAGTAGGATAGTTTCTAAAATCCTGCCCCATATTTTTATGATGTAAAAATGTTTGTGCTGTACAGCTGTGCAGAATTTTAAAATTTGCTTCTTCAGGAGTTCTGCAGAATTTCGGAAATTCTGCCTTATTCCGTGGAATTCTGTCAGAAGGGGAATTCTGAAATTTCGAAAATGGATTGTTTTTAAAACTGCCAACAAATAGGTTAAAATAGCTACAGATGGCCTATTAGCTCAGCCAGGAGTTCATCTCCTTTCTCTTCGGCCCTGTCCAGACTGTTAATCCGTTTTTTAAAACATTTTTAAAAATGTTTCAAGCAAATCGAGCTAGGGTGTCAGGCTCTGTATAAAGTGTGTCTGAACATGGTTTAAACACACTTTAAACACAGTTGCATTGCATTTACACTGCACTTTAATTAGTAGTGTCTGAAAACATTTTAAACGCATACAATTAAAAAAGTTACATTTAATTTAAATGCGGTACTGAGTGGAGCACGGTTTATATTACTGTTTAGACTGCAAAGCAAAAGCATGTTTGGCTTAAAACATTTTTAAAAAGGGACTCAAGACTTCCTGTGAACCTAGGCTTAAACATAGTTTTCAAAAACATTTTAAAAGCATGTAAATGCAAAGTGTTTACTGATTTTAAAGAGCACCTTTCTCAATGGCAAAAACATTAAACAGGGAGCTCCCTTAACCTCATCGGGAGCTCCTCCAACCTATTTTCATTTTTTTTTTGCCCTCAAAGGAAAGGAAGGGATCATAATTTGCCCCTAAGGGGCTGGCTGCACGACCCTCCCTCCACTTCCTGACTCTCTGATCTGCTTCAGCGCGTTGACGTTTTGTGACATCTTTATAGGTCGAGTTTTGGGGTGTGCTTCATTCACTTGAACAGTTTTGGTTATCTATTAATGCCAGGGTTCAACAAACAAGGCTCTTGTCAGTTGAACCCTGGCATCAACAGGTACCAAACCCCGATTTACAATCAGAAAATTACATTTGAAAAAGACATTTGATTAAAGTGAATGGAGGGCACCCCCCACACTTGACCTATAAAGATGTCAGAAAGCATCAGAGCTCAGGGGCGGATTAGAGAGTCAGAAAGTAGAGAAGGATCATGCAGCCAGCTACTCGGGCTCAAATTATGATCCTTCCTTCCTTTGGGGGCTGTATAAAAAAAATGAAACTAGCCTGGAGGAGCTCCTGATGAGGTAAGAGCTTTCTGTTTAATGTTTTTGCCTCTGAAAAATATCTGGAAAGGTACTCTTTAAACCAGCAATACTTGTTAGTCCGCAAAAAATGTCATCATATAGGCCACAATTTACTATAGTGCAGATTGCAGTGGTGCATAGGCAACCCTAAGTGTGAAAGCCGCACAGGTTGCATTTGCATACTGCCCATCTGCCATTTGTGCACCCGATCCCTGCCCGCCTGGGCAGCTACATGCCACAGGTGGTCTGGAGGGCATGTCGGGGTTGTGCCCCCATTACGTGCCATTCACAAAGGCGCATAGTGCTGCACACAGGGGGTGCAGGAGAGTGCAGTATACAAAGCTGGGACACTGCCATATCTGCTGTATGCGCCCACGGACAACACCTGCTGGCTGCAGAATGAGCGGGAGTCACTCTTCCACAGGGACACTGAACTACAATGTAGGATGTGAATACAGTCCATGGTCAGCAGTAGATATACCGAGAGTGCACCAGTGCCTGCTGTTCAGTGTTCCACATGTACCCAGAATTCCGCACACTACCATGTAGTGTATGTATAATACCAAGAACTACAGAAGGCTACATATCCAGAAGTTACATACCACGAAATGGCCACATTGTAGGATGTGAAGCATAGTACAACACAGCTGTATAAAGTTGCACTGATCCCGCTATACATTCCCATGTCCCATGGGACAGTATGCCAGATCAGTATATCTACTGCTGACCATGGAGTGTATTCACATCCTACATTGTAGTCCAATGTCCCTGTGGAGTGGCAACTCCCGCTCACGCTGCAGCCAGCAGGTGTCATCCGTGGGGACACAGGGTACCACCTGTTAGGGGGACCACATCTGGCATGTGCAAACTGCATTCATTAAACTGGGTCCATGCCATCCCACACTCACCTGCTCCCACAAGCAGGAGATCTGCTCTGGAACCCTGGACAGGCATCCGATTGGATGCCTGCCTGGGTCCACAGCTCTGCTTCCATCTGCTCTCCATGTTCCTATGTGCTGGGGGGGGGGGTCCACAGACAGCTGGAAGGTAATAGTGCATACCACTGGTGTACAACAGTCTGTGGATACAGAGCTATGCAGGTAGGGTATGTGCCTCTGGCGCATACCTTCAGCCCATTAGTCAACTGCGGGCAGTTTTTTTTTTTTTTTTTTTTTTTTACAAAAATGCATTTCTGACATCCTAAGATTCATGTTCAGTGTATTTTTTGTTTTCCCAGATACTGCTGAAACAGCTTTTGCAGCTAATTTCGTAATCGATGACTCATGTCATTAAAGATGACAGCCACACACAATTTTTAAAAATGTCTTCAGCTGAAGCTATCTGTTGAATGTACATGCTAGATTCGTAGTGTGGATGTGTTAAGATGGTGCTACCAAATGTTTTTGCTGGTAAGCAGCACAACAGTGTACCAAGATATTTAATTTTTTCACGGCGGTCAAGTCACAGGATTGGGAACTTTTAAAAACTTCACAATACCACATCTTGCTTGGTTCCAGAATGAATGAAAGTGGAAGGAAAAATGGTACCTTGACATTTGCCAGACTAACATATTGCTAAAAAACAAGAAAGATATGGTTACTAACAAATACTGCTGCTTTAATCCAAAGTAAGCTCCGAAAACTGTGCTACAGAACACAGTATGCACAAGGTCATCGTGTTAGCGTCCCAAAGGTAAAATTGCACATTAATAACATTTATGGAACATAATTATCATTAATACTCTGTATATATGTTCACTGGAGTCCCAGGGCCAGATATTCAAAACTTTGTGACGGGCAAAAAACGTTTGCGCAGGTTTAGTGCGGGATTAGCGCAGGTCTGCTATATTCAAAAAGCCAAATAGCACAGGCAAACTGCATTAGCGATGGGCAAAATTATAATGTATGCAAGGGGCCAACTGACATGAATACAGGAGCAATGCTATATTCAGCGACTAGCACCGCGCAAAGTGGTTTTGCTCGACTTAGCGTGACACTTATCGCAGTGCACATTACCGCCCAGGAAAAGCTTGTCTTAAACCTGGGCAATCAGCTTTGCGCAACACTTTGGCTTTGCGCAGCTTTGCGCAACCCTAACAAATAAATATGACACATAAAGACAAACATAGAGGAAACATGCTGCTAACTGATGGCATCACAATGATGCCATCATCTGCCACCAGTCCCAGCCATGCCAGGCAGTAAGTGGTGATCCTGCTGCCAGTGGACAGCATGGCAGTGTGGTCATGCAGCGCACACCTGCAGACCACTCTTCTGTGGACATCAACAGATGCCAGCACACACATGCAGCACTGTGGGCATGGAGGATGTTGAGGGGAGAGTGTATGGGAGGCCAGGCTATGCCACAGACCAGGTGTGGCCACAAGGCTGGCACACATCATGCAGTGCACTTGGGCCAGTATTGGTAATACCCCAACACCAGTGTGCCTTTCTGATAATATATGCCCCCGGCCACATACCGCACGGCTGTACAATTGCCACAGCACACAAAGCCGGACATGTATATGTCACTGTGAGCATCCCATGCCAGAGGTGCAGCATCTGTGGGTCACACAACAGCGTAACAGTAATGTCCACTGTCAGTAAACACCTGCAGGTTGGGCCTCTCACTGTGTATAGTGCAGTCATCATCACTGCCCTACACACCATAGGCATTGCTGTGTCCACACACTACTGGCCCCCTTGCTACTGTATGTCTGCTGTGCACTGTAGCATGACCTATAGTGTGACAGTTGCATGCAGCACCACCACCATCTGTGCCTATGCCATGTTGTCCCAGTACAGCTGCAGGCAGCAGCGCATGTGAAAGTACAGTGTTCAAAACTGTATAATATTCCCTAAACTGTTTGCGCAGTACTAACACGTTTGCACGGGTTTAGCGCAGGGCTAAACCGTTAGCCCGGTGCAAACTACATGCAAATCAGGGCATAATGAGATGCTAATTTGGATGTTTGCCCAGAGATTACCTAAGTAGGCTCATTTGCATGTCACTTTTGAATATGGCAAAGTTTAGCGCAGGGCAAACGTGTTTGCACCGGACTAACGGTTTAGTCCTGCGCTAAACCCGCGCAAATATGTTAGTGCTGTGCAAACAGTTCAGGGAATATTTTACAGTTTTGCACACTGTACTTTCAATACGCTGCTGCCTGCAGCTGTACTGTGTCCATGCATTTGCTGGCACACACACATTGGCCACATAGTTCACCTCTACCTTCCTTCACATCGCTGTGCACTGTGTTGCTGTTGTGGTTTGCACTTCCTGGTTGCCATATTCAGGGCTATCTTATTCCAGGGCTAAGTTTGCCCTGCACTCCTAGCCCAGTTTGCCCAGCCTCATTCCCATGCTATATTCGGAAGCTGTTTGCCCTGGGCTATTCCTTTTGAATATGGCTTGCTTTGTGCTCCGGGCTAAGTCTGCCTGCCGGGCAGTGCTAATTTAGTCCCGGGGCAAAGTTTTGACTATCTGGCCCCCAATGTCTAGTATACCTCAAACTCTCTGTGTTGAAGGTTTTAGCTTACTGTATTTCTGTTATTTTTGGAATTATGTAAGCAGGAAAGGTGACTCACAAGGAAAACCCAACTGGAAACACAGCGAGGAAAATGTTGAGTAGCAGTTTAATGAAGCTGGGCTGTAAACAGTCACAGACACACTAAAAAAACAAATATCTTGGTGTTGTGATGGTGAATATTTGTTTATTATAAATAAAGCTGCGGTAGCAACCCCACCATAACACCTGCCGATGTTGTGCACAGCTTTTGTGCGCTTTATCAAGGCCTTGATAAAGAAGTGTTACAGGAATAGTTGCTATCATGGCTGTATTTATAATAAATAAATATTTACCTACGCAACATAAAGATATAGGGCTTTTTTAGAGTGTCTGTGACTGTTCTCAGCTCAGTTTCACTGAACTACTGCTACATGTTGAATTAATTGATATAATAAAGTCCCATTGTCACAATACTTACTGGAAAACACACTACAGGTACTTGTACCCCAAGTAATTTTCCCATCTAAATGTGCTTCATAAATCTAAGCTCACATTCCAAGTTCTCTGGTTTGATAAAGGCTGAAGTTCTCAGAAGTGGTCTGCAGGTAGCCACTGCTCTAGAGTCCTTACTCTTACCCATCACAAACTGTCCGCTCCTAGTCACTGCACTCCCCCAACAACCTCTGTTTGAAGGTACCGAGTCAAAAAGAAGTTGGACTAACACACCTTTACACACATAACCCTAGATTGTTGGGACAAGTTTTCCAGTCTGCCTCAGACCATGTTCAGCAACTGGCACTATAAAAAAATCTCTTCCCATGACATGTTTCATGAGTGCATATGTACTGTAGGGCCAATGGTGAGTTGTTGCATCTTATACTAGGAATAAGCATATCCCCTTAAAAGTGCTCCTAGAGTCACGTTTGTACTGGCAGGTTTATTTAAAAATTAGTTAACTTAAAAAAAAGGAACGCATCCCAGGAAAAAGAAAGGTTCTCCATGCCTGCTGAATAACAGGATATATGAGCAAATCTGAACAGGTGATAATGCCATTATACTGGTCCCACATTAGGCAATATATGGGTTTTAGCTCTCCCTTCCGGAGCTCTCATTACAGGCATAACATTGACATCCTCCAGAAAATACAGCTCAGGGCTGTGAAACTTATAACTTATTCATGGACTAGAAGACATAATATGTATAGATTGACCAGGGAAACTAGGTCCTTTTAGCCTGGAAAGGAGAAGGTTAAGGGGTGATATGTTCAAAATGTATAAAATTGTATCAGACAGAACTTTGATGGATGACATAAGTATTACAATACAAACATTAATACACAATTTACGAGGACATAGATATCTACTAGTTACAAAACAATTCAGAAAGGGAACAGAAAGAAAGTTTTTTACACAGAGAATGGTGGGGGTCTGGAACTGCCTTCTAGCATGGCTACTAATCAGAGACAACTAGTAAGTATAAAAGAAATCTGGAGAAATATATGACCAAGAGATCACTTCACTACGTGGTTACTATCACTAAGCAGTGGGGGATGGGTATAATGGGCAAACTTGCCTTCTTCCATCTCAAACTCCAGGTATAGTGCTGGCCCAGTGGGGGAGGAGTTGCACTTTCAGCCCCCCACACACACCGGTGAATGGACAGGGTCACTCAGTGAGCTAGAAGAGTGAGGAAGGATCAAGTACGCAATGGCACCTCTCCTCGCTGTGGGGGAGAGAGGACTCCAGTTCTGCTGCAGATACTGTCACCTGGTGGAGGCCAGGCATCAGCATAGTGTGACAGCACTCAGAGGGGGCAAGGCTTGAAGCGTCATGTGCTGGCACATCATCACGATGCTCCAGCTCAGGGAGAAAACCAAGTTAGAAAATAGTTGGCCTTCTACATGCCAGCACCCTCACCCCCCGCAGGTGTTTGCATGTCCAACATGGTCAGCCACCCACCAACTATGACCCTGTGCAAGTGGTGGATAGCCGGTAAGTCAGTGGAATGGACAGTGACATGGTTGGGGGGTGCCATGGGGCAGACTTGGGAGGAGAATAAAATAATGATTAAAACAAATCCAAGTCCAGCAGCTGGCCCCATAGCATAGTGGTAGAGCTATGCCAGCTGAACTGGTCACCTGGTTTTGGGAATAGACTCAGGGTGATTGGGGGCTGGCTGGGGGGGAAGGAGAACAGAGCATCACTTAGCGCTTCTGCCTTGACGAGGGTGGTTAAACATGTCCTGCTGGCCAGCTGCCAGCTGGGGGAATCTGGGTGGCATCACAGCAGGACTGCACGGGAAGAGACCCCACACTCAGACGCTAGGAGCAACTGCATGGAGTTAAGGCATGCACATCGTGTCACTGCATGCATGTGGCCTCAGCAGATAAAATGGTGGAAGAACCTCCAACCACAGCTGGATGGTTGCTTGGCCCCTCACAGGCCTTACATCGGCGGCTGGGTATCATAGCAGGATGGTTGCCCAGTCCCTAGCAAGCCCTGCACCAATGACTGGGCACCTCCAACCAGGTCCGGTGGCAGGGGAAACCTGGGGAGAAGGTGCAGCAGACTGCTCGAGGCCCTCCGGGTTCCCCTCTCCAAAGTCTCCAAGGGGGCTGGCCTGGGTTGCCTAAAGTTGTGCTACAGTGGATACTCGGTCCTAAATATTGGCACGGTGAACCCACCTGGGGTAGCAATATGGAGTACCTAGTTGCTAACAGACAAGGCTATTACCTCCCAGGAAATAGTACATAACTTGCCCACACAGTCCTGCCCCGAGAGCAAGTGACACTGTAACAGTAATAACAACCCCCGACCAAGGAATGCAGTTCATATAATTTATTTAAAATGGGAGGGTACAGAGAGAACAAGGGGGCAGGAGGAAAAATGGGAGAAATGGTGTAGCAGTAAACTCCTCATATTCCATGCAATAACAACAACAGCCCCACACAATCTGCCCACCCCCAGCAGTCCATCAACTCCCCAGCAGGTGCACCTGACTTAAATCCCCCGAAGGCCATGGGTGACAGCTCTTTTTAGTTGCTGTGGGACCTCACTGGGGATACAGTTGCTTGTCGGTGCACTTTAACTGTTGCAGGCAAAACAAACTGTAAAACTCAAATTGTTGCTGAACAATTAACCGTAAGCTGTAGAAAAGGTGCCCCTATTTGTAATCCACACACAAATGGGTGGCCAGATGGACTCCACTGACCTTCTGCCTCGGTCTATCAAAGTGGCAATGTCCTGCCCAGGGCATCTCCCTCAGTCCTAGGCACAAACACAATTCTACCCGGTTGTGAGACTGAAAACCCAATGGTTACTCACTGTTTTGTAGCTACACAGATACTTCTAGTGTCTGATGACTGAACAGGTGAGATGGCTGGACGTTCTCCCAACTGGAGAGCAGGCATCTCCATGGTCATGTGGTGTTCACTCACTGGTCTCTGTTCTCTCCTAGCTAGTCTGTTGCTGCTGATGCAGGAGGTCCATGGACACTGAGGCAGGCTGTGGCATCGGCTGGTCAGTTGATCATTGGAGCACATTCCGGGGGGGCAGGAAAACCCCAGCTCCAGTTCTTGCCTTCAAATTTAGTATTTATAAAAACTGTTATTTTCTTCACAAGTGGGTTAGTTACTGGGTACCCAGACTTCTTTGGCATGTCATGCCTGTAGTCCCTGGCAGTCAGTAGCTCACTGGCTTACTGCTCCACTCTCTCCCTCACACTGGCACAAATGGCCCAGATCCCTGGGGACAGCCCCTTTTATAGGGGATAAAACTTGATGCCCTATTTGTCAGTCATTTTCCCAAGCAAGCTGTCTTTGGAATGTTAGCCAGGCCATGCTGGGCTTGCATGTAGCCTGGGGAACAATGCAGACTACTGACTGGCCACAATTCGCAGGCTTTTTCCACCTCTGATCCCTTCCCAGCAGTCCTTGCTGAGTCAGAGGGCTGTTTACATTGTTGTTACCAGTCTTTACAAATGGGAATGCTCTATGCTGCTCTGTGAGACAGGTGCATATATGGGCAGCCAGCCCAAAAACTCAAATCAAGCAAGCAATCAATCAAAGTTTTATTTCTAAAGCGCTTTTCCAGAGCTAAAATGCAAATACAATATAAAAACAAACTATTAATCAATTAAACCATATAAAAATAAAAAGGCAGCAGTAATAAAACTAAACATCATCCCCAAATGCCGGCCAAATAAATATGTTTTTAATGAGGATTTAAATGTCTCGGTGGACAGGCACTCTCTAATCCGACAAGGTAGAGAGTTCCACAGGGTCAGGGCTACAAAAGCAAAAGCCCTGGCACCTGATGTCTGAAGGCAGACCCTGGGAACCTCTAGCAATCCCTCATTGGCAGAGTGGAGAGTATGAGGGGGCAGTAAGGCCGAAGGAGGTCTTGCAAGTAACCCGGTCCCTGTCCATGTAGGGTCTTATAGGTCAGCAACGCGACCTTAAAGGTGATCCTCCACCACACCGGCAGCCAGTGCAATTCGCGCAGCACAGGCGTGGCATGGAAAGTTCTTGACAACCCTGTCAACAACCTGGCCACAGCGTTTTGCACCAGCTGCAGGCAATGGAGATCCACCCCCGGTAACCCTAGGTAAAGAGCATTGCAGTAATCAAGACGAGAGGACACAAAGGCGTGAACCAATATAGAAAGGTCATCGGGCGGAACAAGGTGCTTTATCTGGGCGATGTTCCTCATATGGTAAAATGAGGACTTGACAACTACTGACACCTGTGTTTTTAGCTTCAGTTCGTTATCAAGCACAACACCCAGATTCTGTACCAGTTCAGAAGATCTTAACTGGTTACCCCCTAACACAAGGCCAGATGGTTGCCCAGGAGTCAACTTCTCTACTCGCTGACCTAGGTCCACCACCAACACCTCAGTCTTGTCCGGATTCAGTTTCAACCAGGTAGCACTCATCCAGTCTTGAATCTCAGCGAGGCAGTTGTTAAAAACCGAGATTGCACTATTCTGTTTGGGTTCAAAGGACATGTAGAGCTGAGTATCATCCGCATAGCAGTGAAACCTCAGCTCATACCACCTTATAATGTCTCCTAATAGCAACACGTACACCGTGAACAACATGGGGGACAGCACGGAACCCTGCGGCACCCCACAAGGCAGGGCGAAGGGAGCTGAAGAAAAAATTCCTGACACCACCCTCTGAGTCCTGCCTGTGAGGAAAGAATGGAACCACCTGAGGACTGTCCCCGACAGTCCACAGATTAGCTGCAGGCATTCCAGTAACTCCCCATGATCCACGGTGTCAAATGCTGCAGAGAGATCAAGGAGGACCAAGATTGAACAATGACTCCTCTGATCCCTCGCTATTAGGAGATCATTAATCACCCAAACTAATGCTGTTTCCATACTATGCCTCTTCCTGAAACTGGACTGGAGAGAATCATGGACTTCATGGGTGGTAAGAAAGTTCTCAAGCTGCAACGCGACTACCTTCTCAATAACCTTGCCCAAAAAAGGCAGATTAAAGACTGGTCGGCAGTTCGCAAGGCAGGCTGGATCACTGGAAGGTTTCTTTAAAAGGGGTGTCACCACAGCCTCCTTCAAGGGGTCCAGAAAACACCCTTTGATCCAGCAAGCACCAGACTATCTCAGCAAGGATCGGTCCAATGGCATCCATACACCCCACAAGGAGGCACGTTGGACCAAGATCCAAACTACAGTAAGTTGGTCGCAAGCCTGGAACAATCTTCATGATATCCACGATCGCTGGCCGGTCAAAATCTGTCCAGACAGACCAGGTGCCTGTGCCCTCACATCAACCTCCGCTGTACTCATTTGAATGAGTTAAGCAGATCTCTGACCTGATGGAAGACACCTTATCTGCAAATAATTGAGTTAACTCATCACACTTAGATTGTGAAAAAGCTCTCCGGCCCCAAAGGCAGGCTGGATTGCACATTGTGTCCACGGTCTGAAAGAGCTGAGCCAGTTGATTCCTTGTTGCAGCAATCTCCCTGGACAGGAACTCTGCCTTCTTATGGGAGATTTCTGATAGATAGTCCGAATAATGGGCGCGCAACCTAAGTCTGTCCTCCTTCAGGCCAGATTTCCACCAACAATGTTCCAACCTTTGCCCCACTCTCCTTGACTCCCTCAAAGTCAAATCAAACCAAGGGGACAAAAAGCGAGAGTTCATCATTGACCCAGGCATTGAAATCCCCCAGGACCAACCACCTGGAGGATTCTAACACCGTGTCGACCATGAAGTCTGCAACTTCCTGCAGGAAAGCTTTCTCATTTCCGGGTTGACGATAGACGAGAAGAATCCTGCTACCCACACCTGCTCCCATGATACACTCGAAGGATCTAGTGATCCCCATTGGAACCTCTACAAGGCCCAGTTCTGTCTTAAAACAGATGGCTACACCCCCACCCCTTCGATCCAATCTCGGGCTGTGGATCACTGAGTACCCAACTGGAACCGCCGACTCCAATACCTGACCGGCATTCTCATCCAGCCATGTCTCGGTGAAGCAAACCAGGTCAGATGTCTCAACAAGATCAGCAATAATTGCCGTCTTGTTCTTTATTGACCTGGCATTGCATAGCACCACCCGAGTTGGATGGGAGGCCATGGAAGAACGGGCAACTTGTCCACCATCAGCGGAGCCCTTGGGTATGGGTACCAGGCATGGAGGGCCCCTTTCCTGCACCCATTTTGCCCCAGGGCACCTCCTCAACCTCACTACCCCATCCGCTCCCCCCGGTCCTCCCCCCCAGGTCCAAGGACCCTGCCCCTTTGGCCCCTCCGTGCAGTACCCAAGGCACGACAATGCCTATACACCTCGGGTTGTAACAGGGGACTATCAAAGTGGCACAGGTCCCTCAACCTGGACGGGGAATAGAGCCTGCCCACCGAAACACGATCCCAACACATGCTACCTATTAAAAAGCCTACTATAAATATTAGTTACAGCTACACCAAATTCAATTCCAGTGCTCTACTAATAAATCAAAAATAATCAAACAAGATTTAAAAAAATCATCTATTCAGTTCCAAAATATCTAACCTGCTACCCCTCGAACTCTCACTTCGAGGGTTTAGGATATATTAACTTTAATAATTCAAACAAACACCAGTCATAAAAAAAAATTATGAATGTGAGTTCTAAAAACCAGAGTTCTCTCACTACTCTGGCAAAATGACCAGATAGCCCCACACCACCACCACCACCAGCACCACCTCACACATAGCGAGGGAGAGTCTGCAGAAAATAAAAGAAAAAAAGAGTCACTCAAATAATAATAATACTGAAAGTTTTAAGACTTTATATCCAAGCCAGGTCACGTCTCTCCAGGAATCCCATAGGAAAAGTAAAACGCTCATCCTTGTGTACACAATTTATTCAATTCAAGCGAGCAATCGAATCCTGAAAATTTCAGTTTAATCCAAGTTTGAACACACAGCCCAAGTCACTTATTTCAGCCCAGCGGCAAGGCCCAGAAGCAGCAGGCTATACACATGCAACAGCTGGCATCCCGAGGGAGCCCCCCCCGAATTGCACCAACAAGAATAACACCCTTACCCCTGGCCACCCGCAACCCATGGCCACAGTCGCCCCAGAGGCAGGCTGCAAGCAAGTTCTACCTCCTAGAAAGTTTAGGAGAGACCCCACTCCACTCCAACTCCCCAGAGAAGCAGTAAGGGCACCTCCGCCTGGTCCCGAGCCACACAGGAACAAAGGCCCCAGGTACAAGGAGGGAGGACCCCCCAGCACAGCACTGCTCCCAGGCCTCACTGCACACTATATAGAGAATACTGGATGGACAACTGTGCACAACCAGTATGTTGTGCCACAGAGGGGTTCTGATTCCAGATGACCTCGAGAGCGAAGCTCGAGAGGTCCCCTGGAATCAGAACCCCGAGGTGGCACAACATACTGGTTGTGCACTTAGTTGCACATCCAGTATTTTTTATAGTGTATAGTAATCATTTATTCTAAAGAAAACAGTTTTCATTTAAAATTATTCGATCGTCTCTCGACGTACTGGCTGCTAGAACCTTGGTGTGGTTGCTAGGAGATTTGCAGTGTGGGCGGGGTTACAAGCAAAAAATATATATGGCGCTAAACGAGATGCTCACTAAACAATTTCACATACCCACAAATTAATGACAGAATGAGGCAGAATGTAGCAGGCAAATAAATTTATTTAAATTCTGTACAGTGACAGATAAAGATTAAACTGCTCGCTTTTTTCTTCTGAGTAGAGGGACAGTTTTTGAGTCGCTGCTACGCTGCACACGCTGTCACTGTGAGATTGCTACTTGTCTACAGATGGCGTTTGTGATTCACAACCCTGGAAAACCCAAAGAGAGGAAAAACAGATAAGCATATGCACAGAACTGTCTGCACTTTGACCTTTGCTCCCCCTCAGCTCACCTCGTCACGCGTTATTTAACTTAATCCGAGTCAGATGAGCTGATGCGGCGTATCCTTTTTTTCTAGGGTTGGACTTGATTCTCTGGGAAGAAGTTGATGTGGACACCCTGCTGAAACACACAGTTTGGACCAAATAAGGTGAGGTTCCCCAGTGCTCCTTGAAGTTTGGCATTTACTCCACTTGTTGATAGCTGGTTTGTAGGTTGAGCCTGAGCCATGCTGTTTTCTGATGTTGAGGATTGAATACTCGGAGGTAGTTTGGGAGTAGTTGGAGATGCCTGGAAAAAAATTGAGTTTCTCCTCTGCTTTTCTTCAGATAGGACTGAATAAGTATTTATAGACTGTAAATTCCTATGGCCAGAGATTTGGGCGACTTCTGTTGGGGGCACATTGTAATCTATTAGCCTTTGAATAGAAGTCTTTCTTGTTGAGTGGTTTGTGATTTTTTTGTTCTCAGGTAAACCAGCAAGAATTTTTATCTGTTTCATTAGGCCACATAACTTGTTTTCGCCCACTGTCATATTCCTGAACCATAGTGAATCATGCTTGTCTGCTACATGGTTGGTGTTGGGTGCTAGGTAGAATGGACTATCTGGGCTTTGTATTTTGGGGGGTCTTTGTGAGGCATATTTTAGATAGGCAGTTACTGGGTCACGACTGGTATCTTGCTTATTCTGGTACATGCGAGGGTTTACTGGACGTACATCACGGGGGTTTTCGCCCGTTCTTGTTTTTGTTTGACGCTCGCTGTACTCAAGGTACTTGCTTCCAGAGGTGTCCTCGCACAGCTTTATGTCACCCCATTTCAAGCTGTAATGCTCACTGGTACGGAGGGCAAAATAGAGGCCAATACTGAAGAACAGCATGTTGAGGAGGGCTGTTGGATTGTGCAGACCCAGTGACCCAGATGTGTACAGCTGCTCTATGTCCTCTTCAGTCAGGGGATCAGCTTTGTTTGGTTTGTTACCTTTGCCTAATTTTTTTAGGTAACGTTGTTTGGCTGACAGGGTTTGGAGGGTTTCTTTGAAATCAGTTGAATTGCCATGAAATATGTGGTGCCCATAGCTGAATTTGGAGAGATATCTGTCGATGCTGCCAAGAAGACCGCGTAGTGTTGTTGGCTCATATTCAGAACCATCTATTCGTTTGATTTTGAAAATTAAGTCAGCTAGTAACACATCGAGATCTGCTACCAGTATTTTGTACAGGGGGCGAGACTCGTCGACATCATTGAGGTACGATGTCACTATTCTGATATCGTTTACTGTTTTTTGTGTTGTTCGCTTGTTTGCCTGCTCCTCGATGAAGCGCTTACGCTCCCCGAAGTCTAATTTTGAAAAAAACGCCGCCGCCATTCTGACTCGCACTGCTCTGTGAGGAGACACTAGTAGGCAGTTTGACTGAGGCACAGAGCAGCGCGTGGGGAGCTCTAGAGCATTTCAAGATGTTGTTGTACTACAGTGTGGTACAATCACGTTCCATGAACTTTTGCACTGTGGTACTACAACATGTTGAAACGCTCTGATTTCTATGCATAATAGCACCCTACTATACACTATATTTCTGTACTCACAAATCCAGGCCATACGGTATTCATACATGATTCTTCCAATGGCACACAGTCAGCTCTAAGTCCAGTAACACTCAAACCCATAAACTCCCCCTAATCCAAGCGACATCCAGGGATTTAAACAGCAGAAGAAAAAATCTTCTTCTTCCAGGCGTATCTAATCCTTATCTGCCCACAGATGTCACTTCACTCCAGAACCAGTATATGGGCAGTCTATTTCATAAAAAGAAAAAGTGCTTAAGGATAACCATTAAATGAGCGCTAAAATTTTTATTCGAACAGCCACAGAACGCTTGATAAACCGAGCACCCGCTGACATGCTCCTTATCACCGGCAAATGTCACTCGGCTCCAAGACGGTCTAAACAGGCTATTAGGTAAAAGGGGGAATGGCATTTAAATATAACCACTAAACGAACGCTAAAAAGTCTTTTGGGCAGCAAAAGTATTTCAGACCACAGAACGCTCGATAAACCAAGCACTCGTTAACACGATCAACCAACTTAAAAAGGAAAATAAAAACCCAGAAACTAAAATAAAGAAAGAAAAACCCTAAAGTACTCCTGACGGCCGGCCCAGCATGGCTGCCATCTTCCTCTTCTCACTACGCACTCACCCTAGAGGAGACCAGCTGGTCATAGTTTTAGAAGTTTTAGGATGGTCCGATAGGCTGTAGTTAGGAACTTGGCATGTCCACCCATCAAGGGCTCTGGTGTGGGAGGCAGCCCTAGAGCCACTCTCTCTGCTGCTGGTGCACATCTGCACCTTTTATTTTCTGTACCTGGCCCTGTTGCTTTCCCTGGGGCCAGGAAACACTTTTGGTTGCACCCGATGGTGCTGATGCACTTCATTCCCTACTACGCTGCTGTCCCTGGAGTCCAGACCCTTTGACGAGTGGGCTGCACAGCCCAGTTTTTAAATTAGAGTTCTGGCACCATTTGCAACTGCCTCCCCCCCCATGTGCAGCAGCACTCAAGGTAGCCACTGTGGCCTTTCTCATTTCCCCGACCCTGCTTCCTTCCCTGGGGTCAAAGAATTACTTGGCATAGGATGGCATGGGGATGCCCTGTCTTGGCCCCAGCGGCAGTCTGGGGGCGGAGATCACAGGGTTGCAGTGCAGTTCTGGCCACGAAGATTCTGAGTGGGGCCATGGTTTGGCCCCTGACAGGGCTCCTGGATGCTGCTAATCTTGCCCTGCCAACCCCCACTTTGGCTGTCTTAGGGGACTGGAGGGTGAAGAAATATCCAAGGGAGAGAGAGGAGACAGGCATAGGGGCCATGAACCCAACAGGGAAGCCCTCAGAAATGGTGGGGGCTTACAAAGGTAAACCCCAGTGATGGTGGGTGACAGGGCTGGGGAGGGCCAGTCCAGATAGGGGCAGGCTGGCGAAAGAAGGACAAATAATAGATTGTGTAAAAAAAATAATCCAAATAGAGTATAGTTCCCAAGTATTGAAAATCCATGGGGGGGTTGGGGGCACTCGGAAGAAAGACACAATAAACCTGGATGTATATTAGTCCATCTATTGTGTGAGCCACTAGATAAACTCAGCTGAACACAGAAGAGCCCCAACATCTTGATCGCATGGGTCTTCCTCAGTGGGAATCAATCATAGTTCTAAGTAGGACTCTGCTGGCAGAGTGACACATTTTGTGCCACTTTTATCCCCTGCACAGCTGCTCATGGATCAGAATCATCCCCCACAATGTTACCATTTCAGTAGCCAAGATGGCAGGCAAGCAGCTCCCTTATAGCCGGCAGCACCACCTGCACTCTCACAGCCACTGCTGAGCAACCAAGGCAGCCAGTGCCCTTCCCAGCAAGAGCCAAGCATGTCCCTTTTGTGACATTTTATTTAGTTTTTCTTTACCACGGAAGTGCGCTAGACAATCAAGTGCCTATTTTCAGGCACAACCTGGGAGATTACAAGCATGAAGACAACAAAGTATCACAGTATACAAAAAGTACAGACAGATAAATACAGTCAATACATGGCACTTCAGCAATAGCAAACGGTATCAGGAATGGCATAAAATAATAAAAAATATCTAAATTTTACAAGGGTTACATGAATATATTGATACAGAGGTGACACAGCATGACACCACCAATGAAACCTATGGACAAGAGCAGTTTAATGCTCTAAGCGGATATTCATGATACCTGCTGCGAAACAAGGCAACAGAGGGTCACTGACGAAGTTCAGAAGGGACTGAGTTCCATAACTGTGGGATGGCAAATAAAGTTTTGCCTTTCTCAGTAGTACGTTTTGAGACACACAAGCGGGCATGCTCACCAAACCTCAGTGGGTATGTATTATTAGCCGACTTAAGGAGTGAGGCCAGAGACATGCTTGGTCTCCGCTTGCTCTAGTATGGAATTCTGGGACTCAAACCCAAACCTTGGTCTCCCAAGTGGCAGTGTCACATATGGACAAAGTCTTAGTTTTACACCCCAAAAAGTGTACTTCTTGTTGCAAATATATTTAAAATAGCTCAGAACAACAAGTGCTGTAGGTAATTTTCACATTGCAATGGAACGGAATTTCAGAAAATTCTAATTCCATGGAATTCCACTGGTAATGGAATTCTGAAATTTCAAAACTGGAAATTTTTTTATGGTTTACATAAACGGTGGTCTTTTTTTAGCTGTTCATGTTAGTTCAAAGTTGTTCCATGGGTTACATCAGAATGCTTTCTGGAATTCAAAAAGAAATTCTGAAAAACATTTTGAAAGTGGAACTTTCATTCTGCATTCTGTACAGCTGTAAAAACAGCCAATGGCATGGGCAGACAGGCCATATGTTAGACCATACAATATTACTGACCATCAAGTGATGTCTTGCCACCATTGCCGCCTAGGAATGCTTTCCACCTCCAGCCATATTTCAGGATATGTTTAGTTCTGATTATTATGGGATGTTCACGCAACATGCATCTGCAGGGTGGCAACTGCTGGCACACAATGCCTAAGCACTTCAATCGCTATCCATTAACACCATGACTGTTGCAACTGCCTCCTGCAGAAGACAGTGGTTCCCATGATCGGAACTAGAATGCAGTATCCTTAGTATTCCATAAGGCTACTGTACAGTTGCCATCAGTCTACTCTTGGGAACTGACTACAGCATATTGCTCCTGTTTGTATGGATGGTGTATCATGTAAAGGACAAAAAAAAGTGAATTTCCACTTCCAGCTTAGTAACATATACACATAGTAGAGGGCTATCATCGTATTAGCTATATAAATGTGTGTAGTTTTGTTTTGCAGATTCATATGCAATATTCTTTGGATGTGACAGAAGAATTTCCCTGCCCTACCTCCTTACTTCCTATAGCTGTTGTATGTGCCTGTTATAAAATGGGTAGGGAGAATCCTGCTTCCTGATTGGTGGAGAAGATTCCAAAGCAGTGCAGTTCAAGAATAGTAACTGCACTGCTAAATTTATGTTAGTTTTTTTTTCTTTTCAGTGGACCCATTTTATAAGCACAATAATCCACTCCAGGATGTGGGTAATTATGCCTAAACCACACTTCATGGTGGCTGAAGGCACTCAGTGGAAGCACCTCGTGCATCACAACGCACCTGGGCATGCCATTCAGGATAAGTAACCCACACCCTGTCATGTCTTATTTCCTACCTATTTCCTGAGTCAGAATGCTAACAGATGCCCAGTCCTGTTCCCTTGTTGAAAATACTTCTGTTTTACATACAGTATCACAGTTTGCTCTCTGTATCCCTTTTAAGCAACCCTCTCGACTCTTCTTTTAGATCTTTCATTTTTTAGTTCCTCTTGGTCCCTTTTTGTTTTATGTAGTGTTTTGTTTTGTTTCTCCCTAAGTTGATTTGGACTGATGTAAGGTTTTCTATCTATAGCCTGCATATCCAAAATAGGGACATGATGTCCCCGTTAACCACTGCTTTCAGTCCATCTCAAACAAACCTTAGGGCTAGGGACTGTTGTTACATTGAAAGTAATTAGAAATTATATGTTTCACATTACAAAGAGGCTGCTGATGAAGCTGGTAGTTTGATTCTGTTTTTTTTTTTTTAACAAAAAAAAATCCAGACGCCCACTGTACTGTTGTTACCACACAAAAACATGCTTGTTTACATTCCTTAATCAACTCCCACTGCATCATTCCTGGACTTAGGAACACCCCTAACACAGTCTAGTCACTCATAATGCAGTAGGAGTCAAGAAAACTAATACAGCATGAGCAGCTGCACTGTTTTGGGGTGTTTCTAATGTTCAGGAAGTGAGCGATAAGAACAGATCAAGGATTTGAAACAAAACAAGGTTGGCTATAATTATACCTTAGCATGCACTTCAGTTCTACTAAGCAAGAAGGCAGATAAAAAAATATCAACATTAATGAATCTTAGAGAATGTAAGCAATCATAGAATGTGGGGTTTTAGCTAGAAATAATATGAAGCAAAAATGGTTGACAGTGTCCCTTTAAAAGTAATGATATTTACCCAGGTGGACGAGTAAGAGGGATGCATACAGATAACTGGCTCGACTGTGAAGCCTGTACGCTAGCTCCTTGATTTAAGGTCCACTCACAGCAGCAAAATTCAGTACACAGGCAGTCCGTCAAGCGTGCACATCCCACTATTGAAATGATATTTAGTAACGACTCAGCTTGTACTTACTGATGCATTCCAGTTGCTGCTAGAAAGGAATATTGTGCCAAAACACGGCTGAGATATTAATGGTTAAAAAAAAAAGTCCAAATTTTTTTACAGAAACCCCCGAGGCAAGCCTGACTACGGCACTGCTACCACACTGCTGTAATTGCACGGGTATTTATAAGATAATGAGTGACAGGATGGAATAAAAAAAGACAGGTATAAGCGTGAATAAGGAATAAGTTATCAAATCACTTCAAAAGAATGTCAATAAAATGCTTGCTTTACACCGATGGGCAAATTCTGATTTACAGTACTTTGCCAGTAGAGGTTTATAATGGTTAGTAATAAATTACACACACTTGGAAGTAACATTATTAAGCAGGAATTACCACATAATGTACTAACAAAAAACATTTACGGCAGCTGTATAATTGTTTCTTAAACTATTTATAATAAATTAAAAAACATTAGCAAAGCCTTTATTGAAAGGTTCTGAGGATGATTATAGCTTGCTTGCAAGATATCATAATGATAATAATCATATAGAGGCATAATTAGCAGACAGACTTTACACTGTTGTGAATTATGTATATATGTGCTTAGAAGGCATATAGTTAGGACTATAATCATTTACAACATTTATGGTGTTATGAAACACATCGTGTAAGTCATTATGAAAGAGATATAAACACATTTGTCTCAACAAAGGGTGAAATAATGGGTGCATTCAGTGCATTAATAACATTTATTGGATTGTTGTATAGGTGAGATGCACAGCGAGGTATGTGGTTTACTCCGGGCTATGCACCTTTTTGGTACATTGTGAGGAAAAGGGTAAAGTCAAGTACCTCTAGTCTCCTAGGAAATGCTTATATTGCATCAAGGCTGCAAAACCTGGATGAAAATCCTAAGTCCCGTATGCCACCGAGATGCAAAGCACCATGGGATGTATATGCAAATCACCATGAACATTTAGCCTGCTCCTGCTTTAAACAGGAATGCATGGGTCCAAATGGCCTCTCACACAATCTGCAAAGATGGAGAACAGAAGAAACAAACGTGTTTTGTCCTACTCATGATTCATCAGTGTGCCTCATCTGTATCTTACCCCAGCACAAAAAGGAACCTGCCCTTATGAGGTCTTATGGGTTAGGTCATGGTGGGCCCAAAATAAGAAAGCAAGCCTAAAAAGGCAGAGAACCTCATCACAAAAGCACTGAGGCAAGTATTACCCAAAAAAGGCATGTCAACAAAGCCAGATTTCAAAGAAATCTGAAATCATACATGCCCCTGTAATGCAAAACATCATGGGTTGTATAGGCAAATCACTATGAACATTTGGGCTGGTCCTGCTTTAAGCAGGAATGCTTGGTGCCAAAGGGCCTCTCATACAATATGCAAAGGCTGAGAACAGATATATTATCTTGCTTATAAAAAAATTACCTTTTGGTTGGGGAAGTCAAGCTTAGGTCTTAGTTGGTAATAGAAACAGAAAATGATAGCAGAAAAAGCCCATCCAGTCTGACCAGCATTCCTTTGGGGCGGCAGTATAACAGTGGTTAAAAGCACCCAGCTGCAAACCTGGAGAACTAGGTTTGAATCCCACAGCAACCATTTGCATACGGCGTGACCTTGAGCAAGTCACTTAATTTCCCTGTGCTCCCAGGATGCACCTGGAAACAAGCCTCGGCTTAACACGTCTTTCCTGGCCAAAAATTGTACAATAACAAATACTTAACTGCCCCACGGTACATAGGCTCCAATGGCCATCCCTTTCCCTTACCCTTAAACCTGCCTTCTACCTGCACCCTCTCACTATGACCATGTGGTTATTCCACTGTTTTGGCAGTCGCCATCCCCTTTTGAAGCCTGTTCCACTACTCCAGTAGTCTTTTGGTGAAAACGTGCTTGCAGACATCCCTCCTGAATCGTCTTCCCATGAGTTTTAATAAATTCCCCCGCAATCCTATACTTGTACTTGGGACAGATATGTCTTTGCAACCCACCCTGTTTGCCCCATGCATGCATTAGTACATTTCTATCATGTCCCCTCCCCCCCAGTCCCAGGGTGTACATGTTGAGGTTTTGCAGCCTCTCTTCATACGTCTTTTCCCCCATACTCTAGATCATTTTGGTTACCCATCGCTGCACCGATTCCACACTCTCACAGTCCTTACACAGGTGTGGACTCAAGAACCTTGCACAGTACCTAGTTGTGGGTGCACCAATAGTATGTTTAGTGAAAGTATCACCTCCTGCCTTCTACTGCTTATTCCCTTCTTACAGTCCTTACACAGGTGTGGACTACAGAACTCTGCACAGTATTCCAGTTGAGGGTGCACCAATGGTCTATATTTGGCTTCTACTGCTTATTCCCTTCTCACAGTCCTTACACAGGTGTGGACTCCAGAACCTTGTGCAGTACTCCAGTTGAGGGTGTACCAGTGGTCTGTATAGTGAAAGTATCACCTCCCAGCTTCTACTGCTAATTCCCCTCACTATGATGCACCCTAGCATCATGTAAGCCTTCCTCATTGCCTTTTTGCACTGAACTATGGATTTCAGATTTTCCGATATTATTACCTGGCACTAAGTGACCTTTGTTACCCTTTGAGCTGTGTTCAAGAGTCACACACCTTTCCCTTGTACTGACAATGCTACTCCAAGTGGTCAGGGAGAATGGGTGAGGAGCCACATGCAAGTGTCCGGAAGGCCATTGTCAGTTGTCTGCTGGCTCTTGGACACTGCTTAAACTCCTTTGCAAATGGCCCTATTTACCACCTGCTAAATACGCCAATAACTGGGTTGCAGATGTGTGAGTATGCACATGTCAGCCAACAGAGTCAGGAGTTGTTTGAGGTGGATCACTGAACCACCTGGGATGTCATGGCGACAGTATGTAAGAGAGGCACCCACTGGACCACAAAGTAACCCATGCTTTGGGGAGGTATGGGAGGGGCAGTTACAGCAGGATGCATGAGTGCCTGACACCACTAATGTGGCACATCTTTGAGCACTGTTACATGTGACTGATTCATGTTAGGGGTGTGTGAGTAATGAATATTAATTCAGGAATACCCACTGGGGTACTAGATAGGAGTGTGCAAGCACCATTTTTTTGTCTAATCGGTGAATATTCATACGGTATTTGCTATTAAGTCCAAAAACTGTGAGAAAAATAAATAAGTAAAGGTGGCCAGGGTTTATCTAGTGGATTGCTTCTCCTTCATACCCCAACATCTCCAATCACCCTCCCCCCCAGCTTCCTACATAGAGCAGTTTGTAAAAAAGTTGCTGACCTCCTAGCATGGGGTCAGTAGTCTCTTTTGATGCTGGCCCATAGGTACAACAGTCACGCTACTGCTCACGATGTGGGCAACTGGGCTCTGGGAACAAGTCTGAATCACCGGGGGCTGGCTGGGGAAGAAGGATTGGGCATCCCAGAGAATGCTGTCCCCCTCTGGGGAGAAAGGGTAGCATACTCCGCTGCAATATTGCCCTCAGGTGACCACGGGTGGTGGTGCAAGCACGCACTACAATGAGTTGGCAGATGCCACTGATTCATAGAAGCTTGATGGCAGAAAAGGACCATGCCGGTCCATCTAGTCTTCCCTTTTTCCCCCCTACACATCCCCCTCTCTGCCAGCCCCCGCCATCCCACAGATACTCAGCCCCATATGCTTGTCCCATGCCCTCTTGAATTCTTCCACTGATTTAGCCCCCACCACTCTGTCTGGTAGTCTGTTCCAGGGCTCCACCACTCTCTCCATGAAGAAATGCCCTCTCACATTGCCCCTGTATCTTTTTCCTTGCAGTCTAAGGCTGTGCCCTCTAGTTCTGACTCCTCTTCCTCTTCCTCTTAAGTAAGCCCTCTTCTCCCACTTTATTGAGCCCTTTTACATATTTAAAAGTTTCAATCATGTCTCCCCTTTCCCTCCTTGTCTCCAGCGTGTACAGATCCAGCTCCTTACACCTCTGCTCGTATGTCTTTCTCTGCATACCTGCACCCTCTTGGTTGCCCTTCCCTGAACCCTCTCCAATGCATCCATATCCTTACAGAGATGTGGCCTCCAGAACTGAACCCCATACTCCAGGTGCGGCCTCACCATGGCTTTGTAAAGGGGTATTATTACCTCCCTCCTTCTGCTAGTAATGTCCCTGCCTATGCATGCCAACATTCCACTGGCCTTTCCCGCTGCCCTGCTACACTGGATTCCTACCTTAAGGTTCGAGGAGTCTATGATCCCCATATCCCTCTCCTGTTCTGTTACTTTGCTTTCCTCACCACCTAGGGTGTACCCTGCTCTTCTGTTCCTACTCCCCAAGTTCATCACAGCGCATTTCTTGACATTAAATTCCAGCTGCCACATCCCACACCATTTCTCGAGTGTCTTTAAGTCCTCCCTCATGTCCTCCACCCCCCCAGGGTGTCCACCATACTGCATATTTTCGTTATCATCAGCAAATAGGCACACCCTTCCCCTCAAACCCTCCGCAATATCACTGATGTAGATGTTGAAGAGAAGCTGACCCAAAACTGACCCCTATGGTACTCGACCCTTCGCCCTCGCCATCCTGGAGTGAACCCCGTTTATCACCACCCTCTGAGTTCCTCCTGCCAGCCAGGCCACTGCCCAGCTTGTTATTTTACCACCCAACCCCAGGCTTTCCAACTTGCTCACCAGCCTCCTATGGGGGAGGGTGTCGAAGACCTTACTGAAGTCCAGATTGGCCACATCCACCGCCCCCCCCCGGTCAATCACCTGAATCACCCAATCAAAGAAATCAATTAGGTTTGTCTGGCAAAACTTCCCCTTCATGAAGCCATGCTGTCTGCTGTCCTGCAAGGCACTCTCCTCCGGGTAATCCACCACCCTCTCCTTGATTAATGCCTCCATTACCTTCCCCACCACTGATGTGAGGCTGACAGGTCGATAGTTCTCCTTCACCTCCTTACTACCTCCCTTGCCTCCTGATGATGGCATGAGCACCCTCTGCATAAGCATGCCACTGCCATCCCAGTTCAAGAGACATCCAGAGGAACAAGGGAAGAAAAACAGAAAACATTACCCAACCACAGCAGGATGCAGCGGTGGTCCTCTGCAGGCCCCACACCATCGACTGAGTACCCAGCTCCAATCAAGCATGATGTCTGAAGGGGCTGGGAGACCCTGACGACCCTGTTGCAGAGGATGAGCTGTGGAGGAATGGAGGTAAGGGCACAAGCCCCAGAGACAGGTGGAGGGTGGAACTGGGGGGATTGGCTGCAGATGGGGTGCAGGTCAGGCAGAGATGAGAAAAATGAAAATAAAAAAAAAAAACAGCGTCTTTTGATAAGTGTTGCCCTCCTTAGCCGGCCTGCCGGTGCAGCGGTAGAGCTACTGCTTGTGATGCTGGTGGCCCGTATTCAGTACCACACTCGGGTCATGAGAGGGCCAGCCAGGGGGAGAAGACTCGAGCATACAGTATGCCAGGGGACAGCACCTGCATGGTGCACGGGAGTGTGCACCGACGTCCTGGTGTCCTTGCACATCCCACTGCTTAAGGGAAACTAATGACACGAGAAAATCCTCCATGCCTCAGGACCACCTGGACACTCAGACCCGGCTCAGGCTGCAGATGTGGGGACACCCCAGGAACCTATGCTCTATAGCTAGAGGGAGCAAGGGGCTGGAGTCCAGCTCAGAGGGGGTAGACTCATGGGGTGGAAAGTTCCCATGGGTTTGTGATGGCAGGGAGACCAGGGCTGGGTCTGACTGGGATGAAGCCATGCAAAAGCGATAAAATATAAATTTTAAAAAGTGTCACCCTTCTGACCCCAGTCCATGATTTGTGGGCCAACAGTACACAAAGTTCAGTTAACCTAGTCAGGGGAGGAGCGAACCACGGAATTAATGATGTGAGGCTGATTAACCAATCACTGCCTACCATAATCAATGCCCCGGACCGCTCCACTCCCTTCTGTTTTTGTAAAGCTGCTCTGTATGTTAGGGGGGGAAGGACTGACTGGGCTAGCAAGGTCTTAAATACTACTGATCTCCAAATCAGGAAATTAGGGTCAGGATGGTGCCAACTTATAATAAGAAGTCCTTTGGAGCTGGGAGGTTTGGGCAAAGAAGGATGGATTCTATCAAAACATGTTACTGGCTCTTGGCACCACGCCAGAAGCTCGTCAACTGTTTTTTAAAGAGCTACTGATGCCTTTGAGAAAAACTTTGGAAAACATAATATTTAGATACAATTCCCCATGCATTTCATAAATCTTCTATGGATTTCTCCTCCCCGGATCTATAATTGGGAATATTTGCATTAAAACAGGATCATTATCCCATAGAGTTCATCTGTCCCAGCAGCTACTTCCCCACTTTAAGTCACAATCCTTTGTTGTGATGTCATAGTCTGGTGCTATGGGAATAACTGTGATGTCACAAGCAAAGTATTATGCCATTAAGTAGGGAATAAGCAACAGGAACTGATGAATTCTTAAGGAACAATGATCCTTTTTCATGCAGATGACTTCAGTAATAAATAACTGGGAAAAGAGAAATACAGAGCTAATGTGAAATATTAGTTAAGCTGTGTCCAATTAATTTTTTCAAAGTTATCCAAAAGGTGTCAGCTTGTCTTTAAAAATGAGTTGTATGTGGGAAGACTGGGGAGATGACAGGCCATGTGGTAAGGTGGGAGGCCATGGGAGTTGGCCTGGCCATCTTGGGAGGGCAAGAGGATTTTTTTCGTTTTACTTCCAAAATTCTGGGGCCAAATGATGAAGACTAAGTATCTCAGTGCAGCCCTTGGACCAGATGATTTTGAGTCCTGCAACCAACTCAGGTGACACTGTATAGTCTCTTAGCTGAAGCTGGCACCATATGATAAACCTTTCTTGCTGTCATTAGGGGCTGGGCATAGCCCAGGGATAGCCTTGCTGTCTGGGGCTAAGATGATATGCTCACCATAGGGTTCCCTGCAATACCAAAACACACTTTACTTTCGCTCTGACCGTTACGTACACTTAGTTAGAACTTCTGCCTGGACAGAAATCATACCACATTGCAAGGTGTTCATGCAGCTGTCACGCTTTACTGAACAATCACTGATTTACGGTACACATAACAGAAACTGCAGTTCCTAAATGCTCTGCTGGTTGGCACTGTACAGACAGGCTTGATCCTGAATGTGGATCTGTATCATAACCTAATGGCCTCTTGTATGGCCTATGCTCTCTCACATCACTCTTGTGCCACACAACCTCTTTTTTTTCTCGCAATAACCAGTGGGTGAGGTTATACCTTGGGACAGAGCCTATTGTATTCTGTACTGTATTTACCAGAACTTCAAGTTTAATATCAGCTTTGGGTGTACACGGTTCATATAAAACCTTGTGACATTGTAGTGTCTATTTCCACTGGTGTACAGGAGGTAGCACTGCTGTTGGGATCTTCACTCAGACATTTCAGATAGACTGCCACCCGGGGCCCCTGACCAGCAAGCTGTAACTCTACTTACTGTACAATAGTTCAAACAGTGCCTAAAGGCTACCCCTTTGTTGGGTGCCTTGCTTCAACCAGACACTTCTCAATGGATGGTGTGCTTGGCCAACATAGCAGCATGTACTCCAGCCTGCCTTCTGGCACTAGTTGGTAATCGCTCTAACCCCTATGACTGAGGCAGTGTTTTTGACATCCATCTGCCTTGAGAATCCCATTATACATAGTAGACACATCTCCTACCTTGGAGAGCATCTCTCTCTCTCTCTCTCTCTCCCTCCCTCACTCACCAGGTCCCTCACCATCTTCAGTATGGCTGGAAGCTTCACTCAGGAACAGTGCCAAGATCAGCACTATAAAGGTGAACACCCATCTTCAGTGGAACCTTCTTTGTGCCGCATGATAACCAGGAACTTTCCTTGACGGGGAGCCCTTAGGGTACACACACCCTCCCTGTGACTTCCTTACACTCCATCCAGATTTGATGGTGATCTACACTAAATGCTTTCACACTCCAAACCCCCCAAAAGTCACCACTGTTGTCATGGTTCTCATCCCTGGAGATGATCAGGTGACTGGACAATGTGTTCTGTTGTTCTTTTTCACTGGCTCCATAAACAGCAGCTGCTGTGTGGAGCCCTTGCCTTCTCAGCTGGCCTAGCAAGTGACCAAAGGCAAGGGTGCCCTAAAGGCACAGCTGGTACCCTAATCTCACGCTGCCATCTCACCACTCTGCCAATCCAAAACTGGCATTCTGCGCTCCAACCCCTGGACTCCCTGTCAGTGGCTCCACTGATCAGTCTCCATGGTCAGGCACTCTAATAGTCAACCCCCCTCCCCAGTTTACAGGAAGTGGTTGCTACATCAAGATGCCATGTTGGAATAACTAACAGAGTGCTTGAAAAAAGGTGTTCACACCTCTATTGAGTACACAAGTATCCTGGTTATCTATGACTAATACTGATTACTAGTACACCCCTAACATGCACCAGGTTTATGTCACAATGCTCAAAGGTGTGGCACATTAGTGACACCAGGAATGCGCACATCCTGCTGTGATGTGCCCCACCCCATCTCTGCAATGCATGGGTTCCTTTGTCATCTAGTAATCTCCCCCTCCGTTATACCCTACTGCCATGACTTTCCAGGTGGTTTGGTTGTTCCCCCCAAACAACTTCTGGGGCCTGGGGATAGGTGGATCTGAGTAGGGAGGGATAATTCTGTTAAAATACAATCAATCAATCTATTGTTCAGCAAAGCTATTACAATTTTTAAATTACAGTCCAAAAAGTGCCAACATACATTTATTCCAAAAATCTCTTTTGAATACTTTAAACCCTTAAAAATTCTAAAAGTTATAGGTTTCCTTTAATATCTTATATATTTATAGAAATGTTGATAATAAAAACTTCGCTACATTCTGTAAAATAATTTTCTCAGTACAAGTAAAAAGATATTCAATAAAAATACACTGTCAACTGCCAGCAGAGACACAGCAATATGCTTTATCTAGCTCTGTGTGGGAAGATGGGAGGAAGGAGAGGATTTGGGGGGAGTGGGGGGTCACTGATGTTGTTAGGCAGACTGACTAATCAGTCTGCCTAGAATTTTTGGGTTGTCTCTCCCTCCTGGGCATTCTGCTGTCAGATGACACTCAAGACCTGTTCACACAGCCACATTTGCACTGCAACAACCCAAGCAAGTTGCTGCAGTGCAAATGTAGCCCTGTGGACAGTAAGTCCATCCTTACTCCTCTTCCAGAGCTGCTGCAGAGCTGTGGATACTTTCAGAGCAAGTAGTATAAGCACCCGTGTGGACAGGCTGCACTGCTGACTCCGATGCACCCAGCTGGTGCTGCCATGTGACTGCGCCCCAACCCTCATGGCCCCTCTCCAGCATGGCTTGGATCTGTGCTGAGAAGTTCTATCTAAATACAAATTAATTGGTGCTGGAGGTCTTGGCAGCACCAGAGTGGGCCATCGCTTGTGTTGGGGGACGGACGTGTAACAGGCCTTCAGACTCAAGAAGAAACAGTGTGCTGCAATTTAGAGAGAGTGGGAACTCACTAACTAGCTAAGATTTGACTAGTGCTGACCCCCTATGGGCAAACTTATGGAGCAGGGATCAGGAGTGGGCCCACTTGTTAACCTATGTGAATTCATAATGTAGGTGTTTCCCATTTGGAGATAAAAACGGACACATCATTGATACCATGCTGACCACATCTGCTGTATTATACAGTATTTCAAATCACTAACAAAAGGGGATAGTTTTGAATGTTTATCCAAGGGAGTAAAATGTAATGTTGGAAGTAAAGTATCATTTTCACTTAGTTCCAACTCTTTCCAGTGGGAGATGATCACTGGATCCCCCCCCCCACCCCCAAAATCTGTTGCAGTAGTACTGCTCGATGACAATCCTGCAGATTGAGGGGTGCAATCCCCCCTTATTTTCTGTAATTGTAAAGCTGTATATGCTATTTATGGTCTGCGTGCATTCCAGATGAAGCACGATATTGCTGAATTCCAGAACCCGAAATCTGTGTTTAGTGGTTCTAATGGTTCTTAGGGAGGCAGTATAGTACAGTGGTTTAAGGCTGTGAGCTGCAAATCTGGAGACCTGGGTTTGAATCCCACAGCCACCATTCGCATACTGTGTGACCCTGAGCAAGTTACTTAACTTCCCTGTGCTCCCAGGTTGCACCTATAAACAAACTTTCAGTTTAGTGTGTCTCACCTGGTTAAACAATTGAAAAAAAAAATGGTAAGTATAGAAAAGATAAAGACAGTGTGACAGTTGGGTCATCCTTACGGAATCTATTTTATGAATAAGAGGCAGGGACACTGATTTACTGTGATTGATAAAGGGCAAATTCTGTTTTGCAGATGGGAAAAACTGATATTGTCACCAGTGTCTGCAATGCCAAAATCAGTTTGTACCGGTGTTCTATCCTTGTACCCTTTTGCTATGTGTATAAATATTCAGAATAAAAGAAGGTTAAGTGTGCATCAAACTAAATAAAGCAAAATGAAAATAGTACAGGAAGAAATTTGCAGAAAAATACAATTTCTGAAGATTAACTGATCTGGTAAATAAATGTCAAATACTGTGAAATTCTCTGTTTTTACTGGTACAGTATATAGAAAGATCATAACCGTTGCCAGGGGGGTTCGTCTGGTTCGAAAGAACCCCCCTTTTGAAACTCCCCCTTTATTTTTCATTACTTGTAAACATTTTTCAACATTTCTGTTTTTTTTTTTAGTGTTACAGAGTGCTAATGCACACATAATGAACCCCAGCACTTTCTCTCTGCATGTGCCCCCTCTCCCCATCTGCTGCCAATCAGCTCCCTCAGTACCCGTAAGATGACTGGAGCTGCTCTGTGAGTCTTTCTGTGCACCCTCCCCCTATGACTGGCTGGCCAGTTGGAGCTTGCATCAGCATCATGAATGTGACCTCAATACAGCACAGCCGCTGCCTACAATTCACGCTGTCAGCTAGCACTGGAGGAAGATGGAGCATGGTGGCAGGCTCAGAGGTGACATCACCAGGAGAGCAAAAAAGAAGTAGAGGACCTCAGCTTATAATATTATCAGTCACCGGCAGGTAAATTTTGCTGGCCACTATTGCTGAAGATGTGTCCCTTAATAATTGTATATCAAGGGATAAGCTATGCAGTTGGCCAAGGGAACTTTTTGGGTGGGCGGGCTGAAAATTTTGAAATAAATTATTTAAATCCACCTCTATACAAAAAGCAAAGTTGTCTTGTTTCATATGCCTGTTTTAACTTTTCATAAGAAAAGCAAAAGAGGTACCACAGTGGAAAGGCATTGTAAGTGTTTGGAAGGGTCTGGCTGGGATCTACACTGCCACCTCACTAATTGTGCTGTTCAGAGAGGTCTTCACTGTGGTCTCATTTTCATTGTCATTCAGTTCCACTTTTGTCTGTGTCATCTGTGCCAGATGCCTTTAAATCAAATAAGTTGTGATGTGTTTTCTCCTGATGACCACATGTGCCAGCAGAATGACATTTGTTGTTACAGTTCAGTGTTCTGAATATACCCACTGTACTTTTGGAAGCAAGGTGGGGTGGGGTTGGGGGTAGGCATTTAAGAGATGGTAACTTTGCACTGGAAATCCCCGCCACTGTCAAATTACTTTTCCCCTCACTCCCTTTGTCATACCTACCACAGTGGAGAATAGAGTGGGGGCAACAATTGTAGTACTCAATATTGAACTAGAAATTATGTTACAGATTTTTTTCCAAGCAGGATGCCTAGAATAGAAACATAGAAATATAGACAATGACGGCAGAAAAAGACCAGTGGTCCATCCAGTCTGCCCAAGTTCTTTATAATCCCTGGAACCTACAATTTCTCCAGGGCACTAACCTTCCCCATCCTCTCTCTATTCTCCTCCTTGGTTCTGTTGCCCCCAGTAACCACTATTTCCTTCACTATGTCCCAGCTCTGCTTGAATCCTCTGACTGTTTTTACACCCACCATTTCAGCTGACAGACTGTTCCAAAGTTTCACCACCTTTTCCATAAAATAGTACTTCCTCACATCTCTTGACCCTACCTCCTGTTAATTTCCATTCGTGTCCATGTGACTGTGAATTGGTACTCAGGCTAAATAGTACCCCGCAGTTCACTTTAATTAATTTCAGGGACTTGAAGATCTCTGTCATATCTCCTCTGTCCCTTCTGATCTCCAATGAGTACATATTTAGAGCCTTGAGGCGCTCCTCATAGGATTTGCCCTGCTGTCCCTGAATCATTTTAGTTTCTTTGCGCTGCACTGTCTCCAGCCTATCCTTATCCTTTCAGAGGTGAGGACTCCAGAACTGGGTGCTGTACTCCAAGTGAGGCCTCACTAGGGATCTATAGAGGGGAAGTATTACCTCCTTTCTTCTGCTATCAATACCCCTACCAATACATCACAGCATCCTGCTAGCCTTGCTATAGGCCTGTTGCACTGACTCAATTACTTAAATGGTACAGTATATTGAGTTGTGGATGGTGGGAGTTACAGCAAGGCGTAGAGGGAGTTCAGATATGAGTTATTTAGACTTAAAATAAGCCACAAAAGTGCACCACTGAGCATACCACAGCCCATAGTTTCTGGGGCCTATCAGATCCAGACCCCTGCCCTAGTAGCAAGCCAGCACTGCAGTAAGTTAGTAGCGTACAATACCCAGCCAAAACCAGCTGCAGACTCTGCACTGAGGTTCAGTGCATTAACATTTGCTCTCTCTATATATATGTCTATCTATATATCTATACATGTAATAGATAACCTACTCTAAGGTGTGCAGTCATGCTCTGATATACGCACGCCTTGGTGTGTGTTGTTATGCATGAGACCGCAGGCCGGGTGTGTCAACCACCCAAGGCATGTGTATATCAGAACTTGACCACACATCCTAGAGTGGGTTATCTATCTTATAAAATGGCAAAATTGTTTTTGAAGGGGGTAAAAGTGCAGGTGTGCAGTCACACTCTGATATACGCATGGTCATGTGATGTGTTTTATATAATCAGAATGATGGATTTATTTACTTTGCTTCCCATTTTATAAATACACACACACACATGCACACACACACAATCTGAGCCACCCAGATAGTAATAATTGTCCTGTGAGCAGGAAGTGGAGGGGAGCTCACAGATGAGTTATTCTGATTTAAAATAATACACAAAATTAGCCACAGAGCATCTAGTACCCCAAAGCTTCTGGGGCCAGGTAGCCCCCAGACCCCTTCTCTACACACCAGTAGATACAGCTGCAGATATTAAAACTCATAACATAATATATCTGAGACAATGTCTTAGGTATATTACATTAACAACATCTTGCTGCCCTCCAGTACTGAATACATATACGTATTTGCCCTGCAGCCAGCTAGGTAATAATTTTGTTTAGAGCAAGGGGTGTAGGAGATCTCAGATATGACTTCTTTAGCTTCAAAATAAGCCACAAAATGCACCACAGAGCAATTCTAGGATCCCATGACTTCTGGGGTACTGGCAGCCCTACTACCCAAAGCTTTTTTTAAAAGTCTCAGACTGCATAAAAAGAACCCCCCTTTTGAAAATCCTGGCAACGGCCCTGGAAAGACCAAATGCCACAATTTTACCAGATTTTCTGGCATAAACTGAAAATCAGTGTCTTTGATAAGAGGAATAGGCAAATGGATCCGCCTAGCTAAATCCTCTTTAATTGTACTCTTAAGGAATGTATAATTAATTAAAGAGCCACCAATGCCTCAAGAAGATCTTTGAAAAATATAATATTTAGACACAAAACAGTTTATATTTCTCATTAGTTCTGCATTTCTTATCCCCATTATTTATCACTGAGGTATATGCATGAAATCAGGAGAGCTGTTCCCTGAGGGTTCATCAACTCCTATTGTATCTTCCCAACCTGATGTCATAATACTCTGCTAGTGACAGCATAGTTATTACCATGGCAACAGACTATGATGTCACAACAGAGTATTATAATTTCAAGTAGGGAATAAGCTACAGAAGCAGATAAAATCTGAGGGATAAAAACTTGTTTTTGTGGAAATTTCTTTGGTAATAAGTAATGGCAGGAGAAATCTGATACATATATATATATATATAATACAAGCTAAATTGTGTCTAAATATTATGTTTTCCAAAGTTTTTACAAAGGCATCAGCTGCTTTTTAAGGATTGTATAATTAAGATCATATAAATTATATACAGTGGTAGGTAACTGTATTCCCAGATATCTGATGTGCATATGGTTCCACTGAAAGGAAAATGTAGTTTTCAGTGGACTAGAAGGCTCAAAATGCAATTTAAGAACCTCTGTTTTGGTTGTATTCAATTTATATTATGAGAGGCTTTCCATTTCCTGCAGGATCTCAAATAGCACTGGCAATGATTGTTCTGGGTTGGATAGATTTAGCAGCAGATCATCTGCCCAAAAAGCAACACGATGATCCTTGCTAGCTACACTTATTCCAGTAATCTGATATGATTCCCTCAATAAATAAACCAACGGCTCTGTATGCAATAACAAAAATAGTGGGGACAATGGACAGCCTTGATGCGCTCCTCGTATGAGTGAACGTCTATTTGAAAAAGTTCTATTTGCCTTTACCACTGCCTGGGGGAGGGGGCTGTATAAGTTGGTGAAAATGATATGAAATGCCTCTGGAAATTAAAAACACCAGTGTGCAAAATTAAGAAATCGCCAGGAGACCCTGCCAAAAAGTCTTCTGAGCATCAGAGCTTAGAATAACGGAATTTGTATAGTATTAATATACTCAATGAAATATGGGATCCTCTTACTATAGTACAGTTACGTAAGAATTTATCGAGGACTGGGGCTTGGCGCGGTCCTTTTCCCAGTGTTGGTGCTTCCCGATCGATTTGTCCCGGGACTTGGAGTAATGCAAACCTGAGGACAGGACTTGGAAGCAGAGGAACTACCAGCCTATTGCTTCTTCTCCATTCTGGCGACCTTCTGCTTGAGTAAGAAATTTTCCAGGGTCTCCTGGCAGTGCCGTGTTAAAAGAAAACCAGCACTCCAAACATCAGTTGATGTAAAAAACATTTTACTGTGCAATCGTAGCTTATATAAACAAACTGACAATCAAATAATAAAAGGCTCTTGGACCTGAACAACCAGCCCCAGCACTTCGAGGTACAGTACCGCTTCATCAAGGGGCGTCTTCAGGCAGCTTGGTTGAAGCCGTGGCAGCTCTCACAGGCTTGGAGGCTGTGGCCTGGGCCTAGGCAGTGGACACAAACTTCGTGGTCATCCGTCTCAGGAATCTTCTCGCCGCAGGCACACCTCCTGAAGAGTTTTTCAGAGATGAGCTCAGCATAAATGAAAGAAAAAAAAATCACTTTAAAAGTAAAGTGATGCAACACTAGGGAGAGAAAAAAGAAATAAAATCGAAGAAATGGAGGTCGGCTGAAGCTGACTGGAATCTCTGAGAGGTCCAATGTGCAACGGTCGATGGTGGGAAAAGAACTGAGGAGGGGGCCGCCCACTCTTATAGGATTGGGTGACATCAGCATGTGACATCAGAGTAGGTGGCCCCCTGCTAGACTGCTAGCTAAAAAAGTTTCCGTGTGGTCCTGGTGCCTGGCGTCTATAGTTCCATAGGTATGGCCTGCTGCAAGAGATGCCCTCAAAATAAGATTATCTGTTGTCTGACACTAGGAAACAAACCCAGACTGGTCCTTATGAATAATACTAGGCAGGAGGGACTTATTTTGGGGTTTCAGCACCCCTGCAAAAAACTTATCATCAACATCTAACACTGAAATTGGGTGGTACGATTCACAATTAAGAGGATTTGTGTTTGGTTTTAATATGGCCAATATATTTTTTTACTGTTTGTTTATGTTAATGTTTTGTTCATTAGTTCTTTCATTTTATTGCTGAAAATGTAATAAAGCATACTTAAAAAAATGGCTGATAGATTAACGTATCTCCAGCTGTTTGGGGGGGGATCCCCATCTAGTACCCCACAAAACACTGCCAGCAAGTTCGGTAGAAGGATGGTTTTCTGGAGTTTATAAAATTCTGGGGTATACCAATTAGGGCCTGGGCTTTTCCCAGTTTTAAGTTTAGTGATCCCTGCCAAAATTTCTGAGAAATCGGATGCAATATTAGTTGTCATTCATCCGACAACTTCAGTAGAATTAATTTGGCAAACAAATTGGTCATAGACCTCATTGGGAGGTTCCGGTATTAGAAAATACAAATCAGTATTGTAATTTTTTTTAAATATTTAATATATTTGCTGTTTTACAATGATGTTGCCCTGTATGCTCATTTCTAAGTTTAGTGACAGTGTTTGCTCCTGGTGTACGTGATACACCAGAACCTTCAACACCCGAGCTCCCCAGTCATAGTATTCTTAATGTACATATTAAAGTGCTTGTTCAGTTTCTGCATCCAAGGTTACTTGGATCTCAGACTGCGTGCATTTAATTTGCACCAATAGGGACGCATCCCTGTGTTTATGGGCCAGTTGCAAGAACTGCAATTTCTCTGTCAATTCAGGCATTGTTTGCACCCAGTATTTCTTTTTCTGAGTGGCATAGCTGATGATATCTTCCCTAAAGACTGTTTTGAAAGTATCCCACAAGATCCCTGGGGTGATGGTTGAAGAAATATTATTCTGCAGAATTTGAGCAACTGACTCTTGCCAATACATTACAACTTCTGGGTTTCTCTGTAGAGTGTCATTAAACTGCCATTTCTGAAGGCTAGGTTCACTGTCCAGTCAGAGAGTATGAGTCAATGGGGTATGGTCTGAAAGCAACAGTGGGTCAATACAAACTATATCTACCCAATGAAGATGTGTGGCGGTCAGCATGAAGCAATCAATGTGAGAATAAAAGGAATCGATGATGTGAATAAAAAGTATAATTACGTGATGTGGGATTCAAATGCCTCCATACATCTAACATACTAATTGCCAGCAGATTAGGCCTTATGGTCTATCGAGTCTGCTCGAACCTCAGATCCCTAGTTGGGTACTGAGGCCCTCCACCCCCTTGTGTTCCAGAAACCCCTATCATCCATCCCCACCCCCCTGGGCCAGGCCATCATCGGATACATCCACTTTCTGTGTCTGTCCCGCCCTCTCTTGAAGCCCTCCACTGTGGATCTCTGAACCAGCTCACCAGGGAGCGCATTCCAAGGAATCTACAAACCCCATATCCCTTAACAGCCTGTGACAATGACATTGTCCTATAGGTGCCTGTGAAGAACGAGGGTTATTAGAATCCTTGGAGGGATCCATCAAGAGGTTGTAGTCACCCACTAATAAAACTGCACCTGTCGCAAATGTGTTAATTCTATCAAATAGTTGCTGAGTAGCTGAGATATCTACACCTGGTGGTAAATATAAACTACCTACTTCAAAGGTTTCCCTTGTAGCATTCCTGTTACAAGCACTAACCTACCTTCTTTATCAGGCAATTGTTTGCAATATGGTACACTGAGTTACAGGACTGCAAAAATCACTACTCCCCTAAATCTACCCTGTCTATAGGATGACCCCACCACCTGTTTAAATCCATACAGTATGTCTGTAATTTAAGATGTTTAGATTCGGAAAGATGAGTTCCTTGCAAAAGGAGAAGGTCTGGTTTCATTGTTCTAAGCACTGTTATAACTTTCGTAGGTCTGACAGGTTACCAGGACCATTCATGTTCTGTGAGAACACATTAAAGTGAGACATAAATCAGGACAAAAGTAACACTCCAAACTTAGCTAGCCTGAATTTCCCCCATGAAGCAGGCATGCTGGGAGATCCTCTAAAATGTTCTATCATGCAGTAGATATAAGTAGAATAATACATGTAACCCCCCTGTGGGGGCATACCTTAATTGCCCCCGTATCTCCCGTTGATACCAATTGCCTCTGTATTGCTCCTGTATGCCTGGTGTTCCTCCAGTTTATTTCCCCCCCAATTGTGCACTACCTGGCCCAGGTCCAGTTGTGCCCCTGAAGCCCCAAAACAGCCCTGCATTTGTTTTTGCCCTTGATGGGGCTTTGGGAGCCTTACAGAGCCACCGTCTTTACTCCCCCAGGCACGTCCCGGTGGGTGGACCACTAGCGCACACAGGGAGCACTCCTGGTGTTCTTTGCCACAACTTGCAGTAAAAACGGTCACCTTTTGCATGGTCCTGGCCCCTGGTGGCCACAGGAGTGCCAGAGACCTAAAGCAGGAGCAAGAGGATCCTCTAATTTTTGTAAATAGCACTGTTCACACAGGGTTAGGGCTCATAAATATGTACTGCACTGCCCCGAATCGGGCACCTGAAGTGCCTCCTCAGCAACCATCAGTGGCCGGAGCTGCTTACTGGCCACACCTTCAGCTCTCCCGGCTCCTCGAGAAGCCTGGGCTGGCAACACCAAGGACAAGGCACTGCCCCAAGTCAGGCATCTGAAGTATCTCTTCAGCGATCGACAGCGTCCAGAGACACTCACCGGCCGCATCTTCAGCTCTCCTGGCTCCTCGAGGAGCCTGTGCTGGCAGCGCCAAGATAAGGCACGGCTTCCCCTTGAACTGAATAGCAGCCTTCCGATTGGCCGAGGAGCAACCCAAGGTGGTCACTATTGGCTGTAAGCACTCAGGCTCCAGCCCTGATTTGCCCACACAGAATCCGGCTCTAAAGACCTCTGGGACTGAAATTCTCGGCTCTGTATGGCCATTTCTTTTGCCCACCATAATTTTTGCTGCTCATATCTGTGGGGATTTTCGTTGACCGTGGTGTACTTGCTGTAACTTAATACCTACAGATGTGCTGTATTTAATCATTGAAGCTGCTTTTTTAATGTAGTGTCAGTGTCTCCTAGTTAGCAAGTGTAGTGGTGTTTACTGTTGGAACTGTTATTAATCCCAATAAGTAATTACACTTTCTGTGCCATTTTGCTCTGTACTTAATGTTGCCTTGCCTTCCTTGTCCTAGACCCATTTCTCCTCTCTTCCTTTTGTACTAATTTCCTCCTCTCTCTGCTCCCCTGCTAGCACTATGGCAGTTAATTTTGGTGCCTGAAAGTTGCAACTTGAGCAGTTTCTGCTGGCGCCTCTTCTAACCACCCCTCTCCTCTCTGTCTGGACTTATTTCCTGCTTTTTTGTTCTATACCTTTTGTCTGCCCCATTCTCACCCCCACCCTACAATTCCCAACTAAAGACCTGCTATTATCTTGTACTAAATATCTGCCCATTGCTTTCTGCACTAACCTTCACCCCCAATTCAGCCGCTTTTGTTCCCAAACTTATTTTAAGGCTGCTGTTTTCTCCCCTCCCCAGGCACTACCCTGAATTGGGCACCTGAAGTGCCTCCTTGGTGGCTAACAGCAGCCGGGGCCACTTGCCGGCTGCACCTTCAGCTCTTCTGGCTCCTTGAGAAGCCTACATCGGCAGTACCAAGGACAAGGTATGGCTTCCCCTTGAACTAAATAGCGGCCTTCCGATTGGCCGTGGAGCAACCTGAGGTGGCCGCTATTGGTTGTAAGCACTCAGGCTCCAGCACTGATTGGCCATGCACAGAATCCAGCTCTAAAGCCTTCCAGGACTGAAATTCTAGGCTCTGTACTGCCATTTGTTTTACACACCTTAATTTTTGCTGCTTATATCTGTGGGGATTTTTGGCCCTCCCCCCTTTATTAAATACACCTTCCCCCCCACCACCACTTGATAAGGGCCTCCAAATTGGTGGGCACATCAGGCTGCCAGGGGCCTCCTGATTGGAGTATACTTTTGGCTGATCACCACAGCTCTCTGCCTCTTCAGATCCACGAAGACCTTCAGTGTAAGATCCTTCTGTGCTACAATGAAGTTTACCATCCTCTATTGCCACCTAGCTGGCCTGTCCCTCCTAATTCTTAACTGTAGCACTGACTTCAAGCAAACTCCTATACCCAACAATTACTGGTGTCACATCTCTCTCCCCCTCCACCTAAATCTGACCTGCAACTACATGCATGTCACACTACCATTCTTGGATCATTTTCCACCGCTGCCACCTGCATTCTTTGTACAGCATTCACCGTCCTATAAAGCCTGTGTGCTCTTCCTTGCATCCTTGGGGTGCCTTAGACCTCAACCTACAGAGTCCCCGTCTCTCTCCTCCTGCATCCACAAGAAGGGGTGGGTTATGTCACACTTGGACCACTGATTCTGATCCATGTATAAAACATTTTTTGTATTACATATAATTTATGTAAGGGAAGGGCAGTCAGAAGACCCACAGTCTTGCTGAACTGACACATCCAAAAAAAAAACAGGGAAAAGTTCAAAGAACAGGACATAGCTAAATCTGCAGCTATTTAAAATGCAATTTCTTTGTTAAATTTTCTTTGAAGGCAGGAACCAAAGTATCCATTTTATAATGCCCTCAGGGAGATCCTTTGACTTGCAATAGTTGCCAGGAAGAACCTGTGTTGGGAGGGGTGTTGCAGGGAGCCCTTGAATTACATCAGAAAGACCTTTGAAGTGTAGATAACAAGGATCCAGACAAATTTGGAAGGTCCAATACACATTCCCAGGATGCTTTGGAAAGACATCACAGAAACTGTTTATGTGTGTGTGTGTGTGTGCGTGTGTGTTAGAACAAAAACCAGTTCTGACCAGTTAACCTGAGGAGACAAAATTGAGTATCATGTTTCTACCCCTGGCTCTCACTCTTTCCCTATTAACTCTTCTTGCTGCACCCACCCTTCCCTGTCCACTCCAGCCTGGCTAAAGTCCCACCCCATCCATAGTAGTGTCTCAATTATCTACCCCTCCTCCATCATTATCATAATAAACAAGTACACGACAGCCATCGTCACTTTCTGTGGTTTTAGCTCAATTTTTCCCCCAGTCATCGGTAATATATCCCTCCTCTTCTTTACCTCTCTTACCTGCTACCCCATACATGGCCTCTTTCCCCATAGGTGTAGTTGCCAGCTGCCTCACTCAAAAGATCTCTGCTTATAACCCCTGTATGCCTATGGTTGATTGTACATCTGCTGACTTCTTCAATTGTAAAATAATGCTGTTTTTTTTTTATTTCAACCTTGTACTGTACTGTATACACTGTACATACTTTTTCTTCCTTGTATATTATTGCTTTTTGTATTCCTGCTTCTGTACTGTACTTTGATGTATTCATGACCAGGTCCACCTTGCAAATGAGCCTTGCTCAATGGTACCTGCCTAGATAAATAAAGATTTTGATTGATTGATTGATTATGTCATTTATCATTTTTTTAAATCCTGTGCTGTAAAATATAACTTTTAATACTCCAAGGTGGAGTCTAATGACCTGAGGGAGAAGGCCGGCTCAGGACAGCTTTTATCCAACTGAGCAAGCCTTAGAAAGAGACATTTGATTTTATTTCTGACTGAGAGAAGAAGGATAACATCACCACTATAGGAGATAAGTATTATGTGGATAAGACAGCTTAGTTTGTACTTTAAAAAACTGTTTTATTTTTAAGATTGTATGTGTTTGGGATATTTGTTCTGTATTTATTGTTCTGTTTTGATATCTTAAAGTAAAGAGATATTTTACAGCTGAAACTGCCTGGAGTGCCTTGACATTTCTTTTTATTTATGTGGAGCTTTTAAAGGTTACAGTTAACACTTTGTATGGGCTTATTGATATACCAAACTGGGAAACAGATAGAGTTCTCTAAAGTCTTGCATAGAGTTCTAAGGGTTCATTTGAAAGACCTGGTTGGGTGCCCGTAGGCAAAGATATCTGGCCCCCCGAAGACAGAATTATCTGAGTCTGATAATTGGGTACACCAACAAGAGGTTATCAGTTTGAATCCCTCCAGAACTTGAGACTAAGGTGACTTGAACCCACAAAACAGACAAGATGGTTACCTTGTTCTGTTCACTGTCCACAAATCATACGCTGAGAGGTTGGCACTTTGGGAGTAGAGGGCTGACCAGCTGAGTGAGTTTGTGACAGATTGGTTGGCAGCGGTGGCATAAAAAGTTTGTTGGTATAAGCTTCATTGTTCAGTGTGTCAGCTTGAGACCGTTTAGCTCACTTGAAAAAAAATAAAGGCAGTGTTTTATTTCAAAAGGAAACAGAACTATATCCCTTGACTTACAGTTAAGTTCTCACTCATTTTATTTTTTTTTCTCTGAAGTGCCAGTCAGAATAGTATTAGTAGTGAGGGAAGAAGAAAATGGCTTCCGACTACAGCAGGCACACTGTAGATTTCTTAAAGCAGTTGTGTGGGGACAGGGGAGTCCCATTTGGGGTGAAAGCCAGTAAGCAGAACCTCATAGAGGCCCTGATGATAGCTGATACCCAGAGCAGTGAGTCACAGACCGTGACTGAAAGGGACCAAACCTCAAGTCTGGAAGGGCTAGCGGCCAGTGAGGGGTCCCGAGCCGATAAGGTGGACAGCAGAGCCACTGTCAGTGAAGGGCCACAGCAGTAGGGACAAGTCACCAGTATCCTGAATCCAGAAGTTGTCAGGTTGCAACTTGAGTTGCGCAGGATGGAGCTGGAGTCCCAGGACAGGAGAGAAAGGGAACAGCGAGAGGCAGACTGTGAGAAGCATGAGCGCCAGTGAGCTGCAGAGGAGAAGAGAGAGAGCAAGAACACAGAGAGACAGAGGAGAGGAGAGAGGAGCACCAGTGGCAACATGAACAGGAGAAGCTACGACTCCAACCAGTGGCACCAGGGTAGGTAAGTGGCTTGGGTGTAACTGGGACTGCAGGACTGGGTTACAAATTGAACTCCAAATTAATAGCCGAGTTTAAGGAAGGGGAGGACATGGATGTCTTTTTAAATTCTTTTGAAAAAGTTTGTATTCAGGCTAAAATTTCTAGAGAGTCCTAGAGCTTCCAGCTATCCCTGCTACTTACCAGAAAAGCTCGGGATGCATTGGGTCAAATGAACAATGAAGACAGTGACGATTACAGCAAGTTAAAAGCTGCACTGTTAAAAAAAGTTTGAATTAACTGCTGAATTATACAGAGCTAAATTCCGTAAGCTCAGCAGAAGCCCTGATATGAGCTATGAGGAGCTAGCCACAAAACAACATCAGTTTTTAAAACGTTGGTGGGAGGAACTGAGGCAACCTCTGTTGATAAAATTGAAAATGTGATTCTGTTAGAACAGTTTTATTGGGCATGCCCAGCAGAGTTAAAAACCTGGCTAGAGGATCGAGATCCAAAAACAGTGCAAGAGGCTGCTGAACTCTCGGACCGCTATGCCAAGAGCAGACCTGCTCTGAGAGCGAATGGGGTGAGTGTGGCAGTGCAGAAAGGGAAAGGTGCCTTCAGGGCAGCTAAAACCCTCACTGCCTCCACCGAAACCAGTTAGCCCCAGGTTTCAAAGAAAAGATTTCTCTGAAGTAAGAAATGTTTGTTGGTTATGTAAAGAAACTAGGCACATTGCCAGACAGTGTCCAAGAAGGGCAAGCAATAATACGCAGAGTAGTACCAGAAAGGAAGTGGGTTGTTTGTGTGTCCCTGGAAGCATGCCAGTGAACATGAGAGAACACACGCACCCAGTCATGGTAAATGGCATACAGATGCAAGGGTTAAGGAACACAGGGGCATCCCTGACATTGGTAAAGGGGGATCTGGTACAGCCTGGTCAGCTTATACCCAATAAATACGTAACTGTACAAGGGTTTACTGGTGAAGAGAAAACATTGCCACTCGCTAGTGTTCTCCTTGACTGGGGTGAAATAGGGGGAACTGTGCAACAGGTGGCTGTAGCCAACATATTAGCAGTGGATGTGATCCTGGGTAACAATCTCCAGCAGGGGGTGGTATGTGCAGTTACCCATAGCCAAGCGGCCAGGGAAAATTGTAGTTCCCTGAGCCCCCCAAAAGCCCTTGGGGAAGATACTGAGAGGCTGGCTCCCCAGCCTGTGTCTCCAGAGGGGGAGACTGATAAAAAGAGGGTAGAAATTTCCCCAGTAGCAAGTAACCACATAGCTAGAGAGGGTTACTCTGAAGAGGGAAGGGTGACCTCTTGTCAGAGGGTTGGGATTGACAGTGATCCTGAGGGCCCTGATGCTAGTGCTAGGGACCCTAGTTTAGTGACTAAAGGGGACCTGTCCCATGCCTTGGGAAGGTGTGAGGGGTTCAGCTGCTCAGAGGAGTGACTCTAGTTTAGAGAAGCTGAGGGCTTGGGCAGACTCGGACAGTGCACAGGGAGGTGATGGCAGACATAAGGTTTATTGGGAAGATGGACTTATGTATACTCAGGCAGTACAGACTGAGGGAGGGATGCTAGGCAGGCAGCTTGTCATTCCCCAGGGATATTGTGAACAGTTGCTCAAGGTTGCCCATGATATTCCCTTGTCTGGTCATCTGGGAATTACATGCACAATGCAGTAGTTGGCTAAGAATTTGTACTGGCCTAACTTCACCCAGCAGGTGAAGGAGTATTGCAGGTCTTGTCACCGGTGCCAAGAAATAGGGAAGGCGGGCAAGAAAACCCAAGCCACCCTGATTCCATTACCCGTAGTGGAGGAGCCATTCCAGAGGGTGGGAATGGATATTGTGGGGCCTTTAAATATTCCCCAGCTCCTCAGGGAAAAGGTTCATCCTGACTGTGGTGGATTATGCCACCCGGTACCCCAAGGCAGTCGCCCTATCCTCACTGAGGACAGACGAAGTGGCCGATGCCTTGCTTGGGATTTTCTCCCATGTTGGGGTTTCCGAAGGAGGTAATCACCGATCGAGGAGGTTCCTTCATGTCGGACCTAATGAAATGTTTATGGAAGAAGTGTGGGGTGGTGCAGAGATGCACGACACCTATTCACCCACAAGCCAATGGGCTTGTGGAATGCTTCAATGGTCCCCTAAAGTCAATGCTCTGGGCGTTTGCTGAACAGCATGGGAGGGACTGGGAGAAATTCCTTCCCCACCTGTTGTTCGCATACAGGGAGGTGCCCCAAGAGTCGACAGGATTTTCCCCCTTCAAACTCTTGTATGGATGCCGGGTACATGGGCCCCTAGACTTGATCCGGGAGGACTGGGAAGGCAAGCATGCCATCCAGGGAACTCCCATTGTGGATTATGTCCTACAGTTTAGGGAAAGGCTGAAGGAGCTTATGGGGACAGCCCAGAGCAACCTGGCAGCTGCCCAACAGAAACAAAAAGTATGGTACGACCGCAGAGCCAGAGCTCGCTCATACGTGGTGGGTCAGGAAGTCATGGTCCTTATTCCGGTCTGGAAAGACAAACTGCAAGCTGAGTGGGCAGGACCGTACAAAGTGGTTAGGAAGGTAAATGACAAACTACATTGTGGAGTTACCTGACAGTAGACAGACAGAAAGGATGTACCACGTCAACATGATGAAGCCATATGCAAATAGGGCTGACATGGTGTTCGCAGTGTGTAGTCATGGGGAGGGGACAGATGAAGGAGACCCCCTTCTGGACTTGCTGGAAGAGAGTAAATGGGAGTCCTCTGTGGAGACAGTAAAATTGTCTTCCCAGCTGAACCAGATCCAGAAAGTGAGGGAGGTTTTAGCAGACTTTGCCCCCTTGTTTAGCGCCAAGCCTGGACTAACGCCCCTTTAGCAACACACGATGTGGAGACAGGGACACAGACGCCCATACGGCGGACAGCATATCGGGTGTCGGAGGCTGTCCAAAAGGACATTAGGAGGGAAGTGGAGGAGATGCTGGATTTAGGGGTAATCCAGAGATCCCACAGTCCCTGGACCTCACCCGCAGTCCTTGTACCCAAGCCAGATGGCTCAACTCATTTCTGTGTAGACTATCGTGGACTGAATGCAGTCATGAAGTCAGACGCCCACCCGATGCCCCAGATGGACGAACTCCTGGACAAGTTGGGAGGGGTGACCTACCTTACGACCATTGACCTGACAAAGGGGTATTGGCAGGTAGGGTTGACGGACAGAGCTAGGCCTTCATCCCTCCGATAGGCTTATTTGAGTTCAAAGTAATGCCTTTCAGAATAAAGAACGCCCCGGTCACTTTCCAAAGGTTGGTGAACCAGGTGTTAAATGGGGCTGAGGAGTACACCGTGGCGTACCTGGATGACATTGCCATCTTCAGTACCAGCTGGGAGGAACACCTTTCACACCTTAGGGAAGTGCTGGGCAGAATACAGAGGGCCGGGCTCACTGTCAAAGCCGAGACATGCCAGGATGCCATGGGAGAAGTGGCATACCTCGGGCATGTGGTAAGCCAAGGACAGCTCCGTCCTAGCCAAATAAAGATAGAGGTGATCCAGGCATGGCCCAGACCAGAAACCCATAAGCAGGTCAGGAGCTTTCTAGGGACAGCAGGGTACTACAGAAAGTTTGTACCTAATTACTGTGCCCTGGCTGCTTCCCTATCTGACCTGACAAAGAAATAAATGCCAAGGAAAATCACCTGGGGCCCAGCCTGTGAGGAAGTCTTTACCAAACTGAAGGAGGCACTGTGCAGTGCTCCTGTTTTGACAAGTCCGGACTATAGCAAAACTTTTATAGTTCAGACGGACGCCTCAGACGTGGGTATTGGGGCAGTACTAAGCCAGACATCCAGCGAAGGGAGGGACACCCCATTGCCTGCCTGTGTAAAAAACTGCTTCCCAGGGAGCAAGCGTTCTCCACTGTGGAAAAGGAGTGTCTTGCCATAGTGTGGGCCCTAAAGAAGTTGGAGCCATACTTGTATGGGCAGCCTTTTGTGGTGCAGACTGACCACAACCCCCTGGTTTGGCTGACGCAGATGGGGAAAAACAATGGCAGACTGCTCAGATGGAGTCTTGCTTTACAAGAGTATGATTTGAAAACTGTACATAGGGCCAGAGCCAAGAATCAGAACTCAGATGGTTTGTCCCGTGTGTATGAGGAATGAACTGATTTGGGAAGCTCATCCCATGTAGGGGATAGATTCCCCAAATTCAGTCTAGGTGGGGAGGAGTTGTCACACTTGGACCACTGATTCTGATCCATGTATGCATTTTTTTTTGTATTACATATAATTTATGTAAGGGAAGGGCAGTCAGAAGACCCACAGTCTTGCTGAACTGACACATCCAAAAAAAAACAGGGATAAGTTCAAAGAACAGGACATAGCTAAATCTGCAGCTATTTAAAATGCAATTTCTTTGTTAAATTTTCTTTGAAGGCAGGAACCAAAGTATCCACTTTATAATGCCCTCAGGGAGATCCTTTGACTTGCAATAGTTGCCAGGAAGAACCTGTGTTGGGAGGGGTGTCACAGGGAGCCCTTGAATTACATCAGAAAGACCTTTGAAGTGTAGATAACAAGGATCCAGACGAATTTGGAAGGTCCAATACACATTCCCAGGATGCTTTGGAAGGACATCACAGAAACTGTTTATGTTTGTGTGTGTGGCAGAACAAAAACCAGTTCTGACCAGTTAACCTGAGGAGAGAAAATTGAGTATGTCACTTATCATTTTTTAAAATCTTGTTGGGACATCCTGTGCTGTAAAATATAACTTAATACTCCAAGGTGGAGTCTAATGACCTGAGGGAGGAGGCCGGCTCAGGACCGCTTTTATCCAACTGAGCAAGCCTTAGAGAGACACATTTGATTGTATTTCTGACTGACAGAAGAAGGACAACATCACCACTGTAGGAGATAAGTATTATGTGGAAAGAGAGCTTAGTTTGTACTTTAAAAACCTGTTTTGTTTCTAAAATTGTATGTGTTTGGGATATTTGTTCTGTATTTATTGTTCTGTTTTGATATCTTAAAGTAAAGAGATATTTTACAACGGAAACTGCCTGGAGTGCCTTGACATTTCTTTTTATTTAAGTGGAGCTTTTAAAGGTTACAGTTAACACTGTGTATGGGCTTATTGATATACCAAACTGGGAAACGGATAGAGTTCTCTAAAGTCTTGCATAGAGTTCTAAGGGTTCATTTGAAAGACCTGGTTGGGTGCCCGTAGGCAAAGATGTCTGCCCCCCCACCAAAGACAGAATTATCTGAGCCTGATAACTGGGTACGATAACAAAAGGTTATCAGTTTGAATCCCTCCAGAACTTGAGACTAAGGTGACTTGAACCCACAAAACAAACAAGAGGGTTACCTTGTTCTGTTCACTGTCCACAAATCATACGCTCAGAGGTTGGCACTTTTGGAGTAGAGGGCTGACCGGCTGAGCGAGTTTGTGACAGGTTAGACTACTGAAATCGTTGTTGAATGCTATTAAAAAGATCTTACTGATCTTTTTACTTTGCTCGGGAGATGACGAGCTTAATCCATGTCCCACCTCTTCTATTTCTGCCCCCTCGGTTATGGCAAATCTAAAGGGGTTGAGACTCCTCCATGTTACTGTCTGTAGTCTCACAAAAAAATTGGATTTGATCCAAACCTGGTGGAACCTCTCCTCCCCAGATGTACTTGATATGATGGAGTCCTGGCTTAAACCTTCTGTTCAGGATACCGAAATAAATTTCCCTTCCTACAAGGTCTTCAGAATGGATAGACAGGCCAGAGGAGGCAGAGTTGCTATCTACCTCCAAAATAGATACACTGCTTCTATTATTAACTCCATCTCTGAGCTGAAGAAATTCAAGAGCCTTTCCATCAAGATGCAACTCTCCCCTACCCAAGCAACTGATGTAATAGGGTGTTACAGGCACCCATCAGTTGGCCTCAAGATACTAAGTCATCAGTGCACCCTACTTGACACTTCATCTCCAGAGGTCATTGTCATGGGTGACCTAAACCTAGATTGGTTCTCCAGCTGCTCAAAACCACTCAAGGACTTGTGTGATGTCTTCGGGCTCCTTCAACTCATTACGGAACCTATCCGACCAAACACAAAAAGTCCTGCCAACAGTACACTGCTTGATATCATACTAGTAAACAAATTGCAACTGTTCTCCCATATGGGTGTCTTCTTTAGTGATCTCAGTGATCATTGCATGCGTGAGGTCCCTACCAAAACCTATCTCAACCTCCAGATACATTCTCAAAAGGTGCCGCCGGAACTTTGACATCTCTGCCTTCCTTCCTTTCTGACCTTCAGTATGCAAATTGGCAAGACTTCTAGCTTGCCCCCTCTGTCAATGAAGCCTGTGATGCATTCCATAAGATTCTCATGGACACAATTAACCATCACGCCCCACTTGTGAAAATTCGAACAAAGAAAACCTACTGTCCATGGTTTTCTGCCAGCCTTAATTCGGCTCTTCTACATAGCGATGCCCTGTGAAAAATGGCATGGAAGACTAAGCTTCCTGCCGAGTGGACTGCCTTCAGAGTGGCTAGAAATCAGTGTACAATGCTTACGAGGCCTGCAAAGTCCAGTTACTATAATAATAAACTAGACACATCCACTCACTGCTCCTCCTCATTCTGGAAGACCCTTAAGGAGGTCGAGGGTTGTAGGGCTTCCAACTCCCTCCCTTCCAAAATTATAACTGGCAATGGCACTTACACAGACAAACATGACATCCTGAATTTATTAAACAACCACTTTGCCACAGCAGGTCTGGACTTTGGCTCCTCCACGCCAACAATTTGCGAAACCAACTATGTGGACAGGGCAAGACCCACTCTGTCCATTCCTTCTCTTTTAGCCCAATCTCACTGAAGCAGGTAGAAGACTTGCTTGTTAAATTAGATAACAGAAAAACTTCCAGCACGGATCTCATAGTTTTGTACTTTCTAAAAATTAGCTCCCATATCCTTGCTGGCCCCATCACTCACATCTTCAATCTGTCCCTTACACAGAGTACCCTTCCTGGAATCTGGAAAACTGCCCATGTATCCCCTTCTCAAATCGGGGGATCCTGCTGACTTCAATAATTATAGGCCTATCTTGCTGCTTCCCACCCTGTCCAGAAGGCTAGAAAAGTTTGTTAATCAACAGATTAGAGACCATTTAGACTCTCACAACCTGCTCACCCCTATACAGTCAGGCTTCAGACCGCAACATAGCATGGTCACTGCACTTGCAAAAGTTACCAATGACTGGTTGAATGCCTTGGACAACAAACTCTATGTGGGTGCCTTGTTTTTGAATGTAAGCAAGGCATTCAACATGGTAGATCATGCTCTTCTCCTGGACATCCTCTGCAACATTGGTTGTGACTATGCCTCTCTTAAGTGGTTTGACTGTTACCTTACTGGCTGCTCACAGCAGGTCAAAGCTGAAGGAGATCTCTTCCCACTGAAAACCCTACAAAGAGGTGTACCTCAAGGCCCTATTCTGGGCCCAATCCTCTTCACAATGTATATCAACATCCACACAGGTGTCCAATTGGCCAATATCCATCTTTTTGCCGATGATACAGTCTTATATATTTCTGGGCCTTCCACTGACAAAACATGTTCTGACCTTCAACTTGAGTTCAGCCACCTTCAGAATAACCTATTACATCTAAAACTACTGCTTAATGCCCCAAAAAAATGAAGGCTATGCTTTTCTCAGCTTTCTCCAAGACCTCCACCACTATCTTGCTGGGTGCACAAACACTGATTACCACTCTTCTCCATGAACCCCTCGAATGTGTATCCAAATTCAAATACTTGGGAATGTGGATCAACCACAAATTGACCTTTACTGACCACATAGAAGAACTAACCAAAAAACTCAAACAGAGGCTTGGCATATTCTGCCACATTAAGCACTTTCTAACGTTGGAAGCGAGAACTAGAATCGTACAGTCAACCTTCCTCCCCCCTACTTGACTACAGGGATATTCTTTACAGACATGGGACTAACAGCCTTAAAAAAGCTTGACATACTATATCATTGTGCCCTAAGATTCATTACGGGAGCACCCTACTCTACTCATCACTGTTCCTTATATGCCCTAGTTGGCTGGACCTCCCTCAACCTTAGAGGCTACAGAAATTCAGCAAATTGGACATATCATGCTATTATTAAGAAACTGCCCCATATATTTCTGACTGTCTTCCCATTTGCTCTCCAGGCATCTATGCACTAAGAAGCTCCTCCTACATTTCCCTAGTTATTCCCAAAGTTAGAACTCGGTTCGGCAAATTATCCATAAGCTATTCCTTTCCCTCCTTGTGGAACAAGTTACAAAAAACTCTCCAAATATCCATTCCACTTAAATTGGTTACCTTCAAAACACACTGGTTGCCAGGGCTGACACAGAGATCTGCAACTGTGCAACTTAAAATGAAATTGCCAACCTCCTTTCCATTCCACTTCCCTTCTACTCCCTTTCCCATTACAACTGTGTCCCTCCCCTTGATTCATTCTATCATCTCTTCCTATGTTCGAGCTCCTTCTGTCTAACCCCTGCTCTGGGTGTATACTATTATCATCTGATTATTATCTGTTACGGCTTGGTCTACCTTGCTGTCCTGGCAGATGCCTTGTCATACCATGTTGCCTGATTGTGATGTTTTGTTATTGACTGTACCTACCACTGAATGAACCAACCTGTATACTATTCCAGATGTTATACTGTTTTATGCTGTATGAACTGACCTGTATACCTTGCCAAATGCTATGCTATTTTACACTTGAAAACTTCTATCTTATTACGTTGTATACCTTATTCTTCCCTATGTTCTACTGTTGTTAACGTTGTAACTACGACCAGGTCCATCTTGAAAATGAGTTCTTCTCAACAATATTTCGCCTTCTGGCTAAATAATGATTGATTGATTGACTGATTGATACAGAGCCTTATGAATATTTAATGAGCTGCCTGTCTGCTGCCCAGGGACATTGTATTTCAGCAGCAGTGACAGGCTAAGGACTGAGTAAAAATGTAGAATGTGGGCAGCACTTAAGAGGGTACATATATAGCTATGGAACTGTGGGGTTATCATAAATAACCAATAATTTCCCTTGCTACCCCAGAACATTAATGTTGGGACAGTAATGGACTGCATGGGGACTGCAATACTAGCAGTCATATTTGCATCCTGTCAGCCAATCGAAAAGCCAGGATTTACTGTAGAGACTCTTGGAACTTGGCCAGAGACTTGCGCAACAGTGCCAAGGACTTGTGGGAAAAAAACAGGGACTAAATTTAGGCACCCAAACAGGAAGCCTATCAAGCGTCGAGGAGGCCTAATAAATATTCATTTTCAAGACCGACAAGTGGATTCAGCCAATCTGGAGCTGCAGAGAGCTCCCAAAACCTCAGAGACTTTTCTGGCTAAGTCAGTTCGGCATGATACCTGCCACAGGGAGGGGGGCTCTGGCCCTCTGTTGAACAAAATGGGCCTAGTCAGTTCAGGGAGAGCTCCTCTGCAGGGGAGGAGGGCTCTGTTTCCTAAGAGAAAGTGGCTGCAAGGAATTGGAGTTACTGGCCTGAGGGTTGCCAGTCATTGTCTCCCAGGGCTAGCATTTTTGTCTTTCCACTTTCTGGAAAATGTGGAGAAGAAACATGAACTATCTTCAGCTGTGTGAGAGCTGCTAGAAGATTGCCTGCAGGTGTGAGAGGGTTGCATAAACCTTTCTGCCTCAGCAGTGAGATTGCTGATGAAATCTGTGACTTCAGATGAGGGAAAGCTACAAGTTTCACCTGAGTGAGTAAACATCTACTAAAATGTACACATGATTTGGAGACCTGCTTGTAGCCGAAAAGCCCAAAAAGCCAAGAGGTGCTCAAGTTCCATCTGCACCCTGCATCTGATCAGCGCCTGGTATACGGTGGATATCTGTTACAAGAGTGACCACGGATGGTCCACTTTTGTGAAATGCCTGATGTGACTGTTTAAGTGTGCCTACAGGAATGAAAGGGGAGTATCCTGAAGTCAGAGTTTTTCCTAACATTGCCTGTGAGGACTGTGAATGTCCAACTGGAGCTGCAAATGTCAGCATAGCCAAGAGGGACTTGGATAGTATGGTTTAGCTTGACAGAAGCCAGGAAAGAGCTTGTAAGAAGCTATAGTGAACCCGATTTGCTAACAAGTGAAGTGTTAAAGAGGTTGGGAGCCATGCCTTAAGCTCCATCTGCAACTGGGTGAGAAGACATGCCTTAAGCTCCTGTGTTTCTGCTTTGGAGAACAAAAGAGAATTTGCCTATGCATGGATCATGCAAGTTTGATGCTTCCTAGCCCTAGGGGGATGCACTCACGCTGAGAGACTGTGTCTTCAAAGCTGAAAGGACCATGCCTGCCATGCTGATCGCATGGTTGAAGAGATTGTGACCACCTGAAACAATCAAAATGTGCTGAATATAAAGTGTGCCCAATGCAAGAAAGAGACTGTTTTCCAGATTAGCCTGGGAGCCAGCCTGGTAGTGTATCAGCTATGCACTTCCATATACACTTCCCCCTTAGAGGCACAGCCTAGACGTGGGGGTCTGAAGCATGCAGGCCAAGGTCCCAGCCTGGGCTGTTCCAGACTAGGACTTCAATCCCAGCAAGAGGGGGCAACCATCCAAAGCTGAGAAAGTTTCAGATCGCAAGCTATATGAGCCTGGTAAAGAGGGGGTCAGCCAAAGCTTCTGCCTGCACCTCAGTTACAACGGATGATGACATCCAAACCATGAGTAGGCAGAGCCATCTCTGCCATCCAAAAAAGAAACTGTAAATAGTTAACCCAAGTTCTATTAAATACAAATGTCAGGCCTAGAGTGTTGAAGATTAAAGTTCAGCTTTCCAAGATCAGCTAGAATGGTTTAAAGATAATTACCAACTCAGCTACAACTCCATCAGGCCTGCACCTAAAAACTTAGTATGGGGTACCCAGGTTAAAGTGTAGAATTGCGGGGTTCTATAATAGTCTGGGATGGGTACCAGGGTGGGCATGCAATATGCGTTCTGCCATCTATTCAACTAGCCAGAGCGATAGAAAAAATAACATCCAGAATATCAGAAGGGTTGGTGGGTGGCCACTGTGATTATGTCTAGATTTAAAAAATGCAAAATGATCACTCTGATGTCAATTGCAATGCCAAGAATGCCAATCAATGCAAATGATTAACCTCTATCTCCAATTCACCCTTTCCTAACCCTCACCCCTTGTAAATAAATGTCTGTTAACTGTTTTTTAGAAATATTGTGTCATGAGCATATTATTAGAGTAAGCCTTTAATTCTTGAAATGTTGAAATGTGGGGTTTTGGTTATTGTTCCATATGTGGAGTAGCATCATGGTATTGTGGGTGGGTACATCATCACAGGGGGTTGTACCAGGTTTTATTCTAGACCCATTTGAAAATATACTCTGGGTTGAGGCACTGTGCAATATTTTTAACTATGAAGAACCAGTTTTAAATCAGATATTGGAACCCAGGCCCCTCAACCTTGGTTCGGCTTACAAGGCAGGGGTAAGTAGCCCATTGGGACACGGCGCCCAGGTCACATATAAGATACTCACCATAATGCACCTAATGGGTTCCTGAAAAAAGAAGGACAGTGGGTCCAAATTGTAGGACAAGAACCCCAAAACTATATGTACATGTAAAATAGCTAATCAAACAACTGAAGGGAGGTACAGTATGTAAGCCAACTAGGCTACCGAGCCCAAACTGTGTTGATACTAGAAGCCCCACTAGGGGGGATTCCAGATCACAGCAAATTATGGTGACTTCCAAGGGAGGACTGGGGTACCGTCCAGCTCTATGCACCCAGAGGGAATGTAACACTAATACAGTTTAATCCCTTAGGAGGGAGGTAATGCCAGAGATTATGCTTCCCTAGGCCTCCCAGGAGCAACTATGAGTCCTTATCACCAAGTATCGGGTAAAGAAAAAATAAGGGGTCCATAAAAGGAAAAAAGGAAGAGAGTATCTAGGTGACATAAAAGTACGAACCATGGCACATGCCCTGTACATAGAAAGGAGGCATAATACCTTAACAACAGCACCATAGAAATAGTAAGGGACAGCATTTCACATAACTATTACTATACCCCATTTTAACACAGTAACATTTAACCTGGCATTATAATCTGAAAACAAGAACTGTAGTGACTAGGAAATAGGGCTGAACCATAGTATAAATAATGTAAAACTGGAAAAACCAATAGCATAATGACTTGGGCTAGTATGTAACCTGAGTCAGTCCACTGAAGGTCTGTGTTTCAAAAACAGATGGCTAGTATCCGACCTTTGGTCTTGTGGTTTTCGTGGTATCACACACCTTGGGTGTGTAAACAAAACTTCTTACACACTGTTGCCCATACATTATTCTCTGTATAATAACCTGTGAGAAGACTTTTTTTTAAGACTTAGAATTCTAGCTGACCTAAACACATAAATTATTTATTTGGAGAACATTTCTTATCAAACTGTACACGATATTGCTCCTGCCAGTCAAACTAACAAACATGTTTCCTTTCAAATGTTTTGCATTTCAAAGCACAGCATTTCTTAGCAAGGTTTCATATTCCACTTGGGACAGAGCAACAATAACAAAAACAAAAAGATTGCACAGAAGAATAACGCCAGGAGACCAAGGTCGATGCAAGGAGATTCTCTGCACATCGGTATGCAAAATAAAGCTGACCTAGTTATCGCAGCCCTGAAACCAAATTATATGTTTTCTTAAGGTAATGCATGCCTTTAATTAATCCCACTTGATTTCTGAGTTTTCTAAAGCCTACATTTAGAACACAATTTATTTTTTTTATAACTGCAGTTTGTGAATACAGCCAACATGCTTACAGTCATGCCTTGAGGGTTGCTGTGTCAGCCCGGAAGGGTGTGGGCAAATATAGCCGTTCTACACACAGAAAACAGTCAATGAGTAAAGTCAGTGCTATAACACTATAACTGTTTGCACACTAGGAATGTACTGCAGAGCATGTCCTCTTTTTTCACTAGTAACAATCTAGCATTTATCTCATCTGTGCCCAGAAATGCATCGTAGTGTAGTGTAGTGTAGTAACTGGGTAGGCTCACTAAAAAGAACAGTTCTGTATTTACTGTAACAGTAGATCTTCAGAAGAATATCTTTCATCAGCCACCCCTATGGAGCATACAGCTGTCAGGCACTAGGACCACATGGAAATGTTTGCAAGCAGTCAGGGGCTGCCCACAATGATGTCCTGCATCAGCGTGCATATAAGTGTGAGCAGCCCCTCCTCTTCTCAATTTCCCGGCGGAGATCACACTTGGAGGCCCTCCCTATAGGGAACCAGGAGAGAACCAAGCACTCTGCGAGCAGGCAAAGCACAGGACTAAAGCAAAGCCAGAATGGAGAAGTTACCAGCAAGCCCAGTACTGCAGACACACCAGGGGGAAGGAGGGTGGGACGGCTTGGCCTGATGAAAGAGATTCTCTCTTGATCTACTGTTATGGTAAGTATATAATTGTTCTATCTTCTTCTGCGTGTCAGCATGGCTCAGTTGGTAGCACATCCGCCTCTGTGCCATAAGGTCATGGGTTCTCGTCTCACTCCGGGATTGGACTCATACATAAACGCTGGCACCAGAGTGCAGTATTAGGGGGGTACTGTACTGCTGGAGTGTTCTGTCCTTTCGATGAGATGTTAAACTGAGGTCCCTTCTACCCATCCTGGTGTTGTCCCGGTGGCTGTCCAAGTGGAAATAAAAGAACCCAAGACACTCTTCACAAAAAAGAGTAGGGGAATTTTACTGAAAGAAAAATGAACTTCATGACAGAAATATACAAAGGAAATACAAGCACACAGGAACAATACAGTAAAAACAGAAACATAAGCTGAACAAAAAAGTCTAGATAAAAGGAAACTAGACAAATCAATATCAAAATAATACAGTCAATCTGCCAAATATCACAGCTATTCCAAAACTGAAAAAATCGTGACCTAGACCTAAATTTAAAATCATTAATTTTTAACAGCAAGCACAGCAGTCTTGATATTACACACAATTTCCTGTAACGTGATCAATTTCTGGTGCAATACTAACAGGCATCTGGCCTGTCAGATATAATAACGTTATCAATGTCAGAACAATATACATATTTTCAGCATCATATTTACCATTCAGGGATATATTTGTACCAAACATAATATCTTCGTAAGTCAATTGCAGAAATACAGGTTCAGCCCAAACATCCGCTAACAATTTCCAAAAATCAAGTGCAAACTGACATTCAAGAAACAAATGCTGTTGAGATTCTATAATACACTGGCAAGAATCCCTCGGGCAGTACCTATTCTCTAAGGATTTATGTTTATGATTCCCTTTAACACTCAACCTCCCATAATTGCCCAACCAAACAGTGTCCCAACGTACAGTGGTAAATGTGGGTTATGAAGTTGCCTTAAGATCCAGTCCAAACGGTCTAGAGGGCAACAGGGAAAGGTAACCGGATCCTGAGCATCCAGTCTCCAAATCTCTTCATATAGAGATTTCCTACTCCAGACACAAAAATCCTGAGGCTGAAAACCCCAGGACATAGCCAAATTTATAGCTTCCTTACCATAGGTGGGTCACATCAGGAAGTCTTGCCAAAAATTCCTTTTTCCCCAGATCCCATTGAGCCACACAGGGCACCAGCCATACCAAAAGAAATGGTCTCCAACCAGCACCACCCGGCTTTAATGCCCCACCAAAATTATAATGCAAAAAAATACTATAAAAGAAAGCAACCGGATTAACCATACCGGCCCCTCCCTCTACAATTGGTCGATATTTAATACTGCGCTTGACAGGATTCAAGCGAGACCCCCAAAACCCTTGAAAAAAAACGCTAAATAATCTAGTAGACAATTTAAGAGGTGGGGAAAAACATAACAAAGGTACACAAAAATGGGAATCACTAATGTTTTGATTAAAAATACACGTTTCTTTTTAACTATTTGGTAATGCTTCCATCCAGCAATAAGTCTATCTGCCTTCCCTAAGGTCGTCTGCCAATTAAGGGATTGCATATCACCTGCCCCAAACCAGATCCCTAGAATTTTAATAGGCTCAGTAGAAATTTTAATACCAGCAAAACTCCCGGAGATAGGGACATGAAGGTGCCCCAGGTGAACCCCCAAACTTTTCCCAAAATTTATGTGAAACCCTGAAATAGAGGAATACTTCTGGAGGATGCCTTCCAAAGCTCTTTCCTCTGTATCCATAGCTACAGTCAGTACCAAGTCATCCGCACAAGCTAAAATCTTCACAGGGGAAGAATTATGGGTACCTTGTAACCCAATTACCTCTGGGCAAAGAAGAATAGCCCGAATCAAGATATCAATACAAAAGTTGTATAAAATGGGGCTCAGGGGGCAGCCTTGTCGAACACCACATTTGACTTCTACCTGCTTACCTAGCCATTCATTAACATTGGGAATAATGACTGCATCTAAATATATGGTTTTATCCACCGTATGAACTGAGCAGGGATCCCAAATGCCGCTAAGACTGAAAAGAGAAACCAATGAGAAACTTTATCAAAGGCTTTCTCTTGGTCCAAGCCTAATACCCACCCTTTAAAATGCCCCATATTCCCCAGCGAAAACAGTTCCCGTAATAAAACCAAATTGTCATGCTGACATCTCCCAGGAATACTACATGTCTGAACAGGGCTAATCAATCGTGCAATTCGAATCAATCTAGCTAACAAAACTTTTGCCAAAATCTTGTAATCAATATTCAGTAAACTGAGCAGCCTCCAATTATGAAGGTCAGCTGAAGACCCCTTCTTTTTAAAAATAAGAACTAACACACTAACATACTAAAATGCCATCAGAATAGGCCTAACGGTCTTTCGTGTCTGCTCGTTTGGTCAGCCCCCACCCTGGGAGCTGACCTTGCTGCCCCCCTTGCCTTCTCTGGCTTCTCCCTTCCCAGTTCCGGATAGTCTCACTGCACTGGATTTTGCTTCCAGAACCCTTCCCCTGTACCTGTCCCACCCCCACTTGAACCCCTCCACCGTCTCTGCCTCCACCAGTCCCCTGGGCAGTGCATTCCATGGCTCCACCACCCTCTCAGTGAAGTAGCACCTCCTCCTTTCTCCCCTGAATCTTCCCCCCTCCAGCTTCCACCCATGCCCTCCAGTTGCCCCTCCTCCTTCCTTCAAAGCACCCTGACTGCTCCTCCCCTATTTACCCCCTTCATGTACCTGAAGACCTCTATCATGTCCACCTGGTCCCTTCTCTCTTCCAATGTGTACATATTTAGCTCTTCAAGCCTCTCCCCATAGGTCCTGTCCCCCAAGCCCCAAATCATTTTGGTTGCCTTCCTCTGGACCCTCTCCAGGAGTTTAATGTCCCTCTTTAAGTGTGGCCTCCAAAACTGCACGCAGTACTCGAGGTGTGGCCTCACCAAGCAGTTATACAGAGGGAGTATCACTTCCCTCCTTCTGGAGGTGATCCCCCTAGCTATGCATCCCAGCATCCTGCTGGCCTTGGCTGCTGCCCTCCTACAAGTCTCTGAGGTGTTCATCTTGACATCCACCACCACCCCCAGGTCCCTCTCAGCCATCGAGACTTGTAGCATTCCCCCACCTCAGGGTGTACACTTGGCCTGGGTTTCTGGCCCCCAGGTGCAGTACCTTTCATTTCCCGGCATTGAACCTCAGCTTCCACTTTCTAGACCATCTTTTCAGAGCCTCCAGGTCCCCCTGTAGGGTCACCTCCCCCTCCCCATCCACCACCACCACCCCAGTTTTGAGTCATCTGCAAAGAGACTCATCTCCTCCTGATATCTGTCCTTATGCCAGAGGCGAGGCGTTGAACAGGAGGGGCCCAGGACTGATCCTGTGGGACCCCACTAATGACCCTCCTTGGGGATGAGACTATCCCACCAACTCGACCCTCTGGGTCCGGTCCTGGAGCCAATTGCCTATCCATCTGATCGTCTGGTTCCCCACCCCATTTCTCCCAGCTTATCCAAGAGGCCTCGTGAGGAACGGAGTCAAATGCCTGCTGAAGTCTAGAAGAGGCGCCACTGGTCTACCCAGGTCCAAGGCACTGCCACCCAGTCATAGAACTCTACAAGGTTTGTCTGACACGATTTCCCTGGGACGAATCCATGCTGTCTATCATCCAGGCACCCTGACTTTTCCAGGTCTCCCCCTAGCCTCTCCTTGACAATGCCCTCCATCACCTTGCCCACCACCGATGTCAGGCTGACAGGCCTGTAGCTTCCTGCCACCTCCCTTGATCCCCCCTTGTGGATAGGCCATATATGCACCACCTTCCAGTCCTGGGGCACCCACCCTGTCCTCAGAGAGATGGTGAAAAGCTCCACCAGGGGTTTCACCAGGACATCCGCAAGTTCCTTCAGCACTCTGGGATGTAATTTATCCGGTCCCGGTGTTTTCTCCATCTTAAGGGACCTGAGGGATTCCCTCACTCTCTCTGCTGTGATTTCCACGTCCGCTACCTCTTCTCCCTGCTTAGCCTTCCCCCTCTCCAAATTGTTCTTCTTGACAACCACCACCACCCCCAGGTCCCTCTCAGCCATCCATGCCTAAAATAGCTTTTTTCATAGAATTCGCAAATGTGGCTCTGGATAACATATCATTAAACAAAAGGGTCAAAAGTGGAACTAAGTCTTCCTTAAAGGTAACATAAAACCCAGCCATAAAGCCATCTGGCCCAGGAGCTGAGTTCAGGTTTAAACTAGCAATAGCCTGAGATACCTCCTCAGCAGAAATCTCGGCGATCAACCTTTCACCTTCCTCAGATGAGGGAAGAGGTAAATTTAAAGAATCCACAAAGGATTCCACTGAGTCACAATCAGAAACACAACCCAACATGTTAACCACATGCTGCTCAACAAGCTCTACAAGAAGCTCAGGAGAACTAACAAGCTCCCCAGAGGGGGACCGTAAGGCCTGAATAAATCTCGACTCAATCCTTCCCTGACAGGCCTTAAAGGGGTCCAAATCTCATGTGGATACCCGGGTCCCAAATCTAGCCTCCTGCCCCAAAGAGCTAGCCTGATCATACTGTAGGGCTTTCATCTGACTTTTAATAACCTCAATCTGTTTACTATAATCTTGAGAGGGAGCCTCTGTAAGGGAAATCAGAGTCTGGAACTGTTGGCGTAAGGCCAGATACCACAAATATTGGGCAGTGTGATCAGCAGCAGCCTTCTTTTGCAGCACCTGCCTCCACCGAGCCTTAGAATCATCCCACCACTCAACCGCATCCGCATAGATATCTGCCACAGATAGTCTGGCTGCCCATTCCTTCCTCCATATCTTTCGAACCTTCAGATCCTTTAACATGGAGTCATTTAGTCTCCACATATTCTTTTTACACCGCGGTGCATTACCCCAGAAAAAGGAAACCATTACAGCAGCATGGTCAGAAAATTCTATACCAACAGTTTGACAAGAGATAATATGTATTACACTAGATAAGAAGATAAAGTCAATCCTTGTACTAAGGTTACCCCAAAAATACGTAGACCCATCTGTAGAATGTTGGGATCTATAAGCATCCACAAGATGGGCCGTAGAAACAACATTTTTGAGGGCAACAGAATCACAAAAAAGCTTGGAAGTCTGAAGCCCCCTATCCATCTGATGCAGCCCACAATTGAAATCTCCCACCCAAATAATCAGTCTGGAAGTATGAAGAAAGAGACGCACTAGATGAAAGAGAGACACCCTCTGTGCTTTAGTCTGGGGGCATATATCACGATCAACTGGAATCTCTCAGAAGAGAACGAGATATCCAACAATAACGCCCTCCCAGGTTGTATGTCCACAAGTCTGGACACATGCAGGGCAGGGTTAGAAAATAAAATTCCTATGCCATCACACCTGTCAGTCCCCGAGGACCAGAAGGAAGGCCCATGAGGCCAGGCTGTGGATGCCTGTTGCAACTCCTGATTGGTTTTTAACCTGGTATCAACTAGACAGGAAATGTCACAATGCATGTCACGCATGGATAGCATAACCCCCTCAAGTTTCCTATGTCCCTTAATACTATTGATGTTTAGGGAGCATACTTTTAAAGAAGCCATCTAAGTGCCTAAGGGAGACTTACTTCTCTGGCATTGCCGAGTTCTTTTAGCAATGGGATCTGCATCCCCGCCACCCTCAGTGTCAGTATTAGAAATATGCGATGAAGTATCCGTTTCCTCACCTGCAGATTCTTTATTGGACAACTCAGATGCTAGCAAGGCAGGCAAATTTATTCCCAGTCTTCCAAGAACGAACCCCACCATCGCCACTAAGTCCAGAAACAGCCCGACCTTTCCTATTCCTCTTATTATGTGCTTTAACAAAACAGTCTTATCTACACCTGATGTAGACTGAGCAGCGGGGGTGGCATTACACGAACCTCCTCAGCTATAGACTCCTCCTGTGTAAGCCCCTGAATCAAGTCTTGCTTCTGAGAAACCAGTAAAGCACGATCTGCAATTATTTTGGTCTGTGTTTGCTGAGCCAGCATAATCAGGCCGTCGTGAGAGGGACAATCCTCCCTGTTATGGGAGGCCCAGGGACAACGACCATACGCATGGCCTGTATGTTCACATAAGTTACATTTAAATAAATTCAAACAGGCACTAGAGTTGTGGCCAAATTCAAAACAATGACTACATTTAACTTTGTCACAAGCAGAACTGAAATGTGCTCTAGAGTCACATTTGAAGCAGGACTTGGATTACCCAGCATAGAAAATTAACCCCTTATCTTTCCCCAGATAAAAGAAACTAGGCAAGTGGCTGGGACCTGCATTAGTGCAGTACAGTTTGACTCGAACCCGTCACCCGCCATCCCAAATTTGTTCACTGTCCAGAGAAGGGACAGGTTTATTCAGAACCTCGCATCTTTGTTTCAACCAAAATAAAATATCCTCAATATTAACCCCTTCATTTTTGAACATAATTGTTATGTTCCTAACAGTGGGTTTAGTCAAAGGAATAGCATGAAAAGGGGACCAAATGGGAGAGGTCTTACAAAGAGCATACCGGGCCCAAAATCTATCTAGAGACTTGTTTAAAACTGATGTCATAGTTAGCGTTCCCCAATCCTATAAGGGCAAAAATTTCAGATGAAAAGAACCTCATGGATCCTTTAAGCAAGGTTTTAGCAACATAAATCCTGTCAGGAGGGTCAGCCAGGCCCCCTTTATATAATAACCGGACAGCATTGCACCTTGGAGCAGGCTCCCCTTTAGAGGTAAACAAATCTGTAAGTTTAAAACCAATAGGTTTAGTTTTGTCTTCCTCCTGTTCTTCAAGCAACTGAGGATCAGGCCCTAATCTAAGAGGAACCTCAGTAACAATGTTTCAAACAACATGAAGTCTTGCTATATTATGACATATGCAGTATAACCCCAGGTTAGAACTGCTCCGAAGGTGAAAGAGTTAACTTTCCGTGCAGGGCATGGAACCTTGAGCGCGAGCTCGGTTGAACACTCTGTCTGTTGTAGCTCAAACTTAAACTGTCAGATTCTTTACTCCGCCTCACTGAACAGTCGCTCCGGAGATTTCTCCTGCTGCTCGGTTCGTTTGTTGGTTAAAAAGTGTAATTCTCGGTTTATTTTACCGAAATTAACCGCAATCGGTTTGTTCAAGCTCTGTCTGTGGTATTGTAAGTAATAGATAGGCTTATTTATTTTTTTCTTCTGTGTGGAACTTGTAAACGTCTTTTTCAGTTCGTTTGAACCGATCAGATGGGTTTTAAAATTACTTTCTAGTCCTTTAGAGTGCGGTTCCCGTTATTATCGGTTCTAAAAAAGCAGATTTTAATACGGTTTTCCACGACCCGTGACACGGTTGGGAACCGATAAGAGAGTCTTGCTTGGCGGATTGCCACTAACGGGCAAGTTTTGGTTAGGCTGGCACTATGTCTGAGAAACCCAAAAGAAAAACCGGACCCACTGGGTTTCAGCACTGTGGCCTCTGTGGGGAAGCCTTTGCTAAGGCTGACCCACACACCACTTGTGTATATTGTCTGGGGTTTGACCACCTCAATGCAGACTGACAGATTTGTAAGAATTTTCCTGCTGCCACCGTGGAAAAGAGAGTTGGTAGGCTCAGGGAAAGGGAGGCCAAAAAGTCCGCTGACCCGGATGGCCAGCCCGGTTCGGTTCAACGAACCTGGGGAAATGCCCTCTGACCAGGCGACACTTCCTCAGGCAAGCGAAAAACCAACTCTGAGGAGCTGGTTCCAACTAAAAGAGCTAGAAAGTCAGCTAGTGTGGAGCCAAAAGGTTTTTCTCCAACCGCTGAGGAAATAGCTAAAGCTATTCAAATTGTCCAGTCTCTTTCCCCGGTTCCGTCCGAACCGACACCATCAGGGAAGTGCTCAGTTCGGATGGTTTCACCGGTTCAAGATTATGATTTTGAGGATTTTTATGAACCGGAGGAAGGGGAAGAGGGGTATGAGGAGAGTGAGTGTGATTTTGAAAGTCTGGATGTGCCCATTGAACCGGACATCTCTCCAAACATACCTTCAGGGGTTCCCCCCCCCCCAGGCTATCTGAGTCCCCTTCTCATTTTATGTTCTATAAGAAAGTTACTGCAACTCTCCAACTCCCTGTTGAGGAAGCTGTTGATGATCAAGAAGAGCCTGATTATGTAGAAATGTTGGATATTCCAGAGTCTAGGAGACTGTCTATTCCCTTGCACAAATCTTTTAGGAAACAGACAGTAAAAATTCTAAAAACTCCTTATTCTATCCTTCCTGTGGATAAAAGGATGGACAAAAGGTATACATTATCAGGCTCTGATATGGAGTTCCTCTCTCAGCAATGAAGCCATGTGGGGGTAGTGCAGGCTGCAGCCTGTGACAAGGCTAATATTCCTCTAGCCTCTCACCCTCCTGAAAAGGATTCCAGGAGGATGGATGCCATGGCAAAGAAATAGTACATGGCAGCATCTTTAGGACTCAGACAGGTGAATTATATGGCTTATGCAGCTAGGTACCAGAAATCCAGATGGGATACGGTGCTGGCACTAGCAAAACAGGCCCCTGACCAGCTTGCCAGGGAGCTGGAGCAGGTGGCGGATGGTATTGAGGCATCAAGGTGCAATTCCATGCTGCAGTAGACTCTAATGATGTTTCATCAAGAGTCATGGCTACATCTGTGTCTCTTCATAGAATGGCCTGGCTCAGATGTACTGCCCTGTCACAGGATACCCAGTCTAAGGCTATGGATTTTCCTGTTGTGGGCAATTCTCTGTTTGGGAGCAGACAGAGAATTATATGAAAAATGGATGAGTATAGGACCACCTATAGGAGTGCACAGGCCAAAGAAAGGCAAGACACTCCTCAAAGGCAGCATGTCAGGGGCAGGGGCAGGCCTTTTCATAGGCCTTTACCAAGCCCAGGCCTCCCTCTTCTGCTTATGCCCAGAGGGGGTTCTTTAGAGGAAGAGGCAGAAGGGGGTCTAGTAAGCCTGCTTCTACCCCTCAACCAAAGCCCCTGCAAAACAGGCTCCCTGATGGGGTGGCCAGGGCGATTCTCCACTACCAGTAGGGGACAGGCTGGCTTACTTTGTCCAGGACTGGAAGTCTGTAACATCAACAAGTGGGTCCTGGAAGTAGTAAGCCAGGGACTGGTTCTCAGCTTCAAGAATTTCCGAAGATGAGAACCAGGTCCCTTCCACCTGCAAATCCATCAGAGGCACTTGCCCTAGAAACAGAAGTTTCTTCCTTCTGGCTCTCAGAGCTGTGGAAAGGGTTCCACCCTACACCAGGGCAAAGGTTGTACTCCAGGTACTTCCTTACCCCAAAAGACAGGAGAATGGCAGCCCATCCTGGATCTCAGGTATCTAAACAAGCACCTTTAAAACCAAAGTTCAAAATGGTGACTCTGGGAATTATTTTACCCTCTCTAAGGCCAGGGGACTGGTTAGCCTCCCTGGACCTCAAGGATGCCTACTTCCATGTTCTCATCAGAAGCTCCCATTGAAAGTACCTCAGATTCAAACTGCCCTCAGGTCATTACCAGTTCAGAACAATGCCCTTCAGCCTCACCTCGGCCCCAAGGGTGTTCACAAAATGCCTGGCAGTAGTAGTTGCCCACTTAAGAAGGCAAAAGATTGCCATCTTTCCGTATCTGGACGACTGGCTCATTGTAGGCCAGTCTCCAGATCAGGTCAAACTACACCTACAAGTAACTCAGCAACATCTTACATCTTTAGGTTTCCTTCTCACTCTTCCAAAGTCAGTTCTGGAGCATGTCCAGCTTCTCACCTTCATAGGTGCAGAACTGAACACAAAAGAAGCCAGAGCCTTCCTCCCTCTGGAAAGAGCAAGGACTTTGGTCTCTCTGGCCTCTTCTTTCACCCTGCAGGTCTCCGACCAGCAAGGCATTTTCTACAGCTCCTGGGGCACATGGCTGCTTCTGGCAGTAGTGCAGGAGCAAGGTTTCAGATGAGGGACATTCAGTTCCATTTGAGAGCCTTTTGGTCTCAAAGGACAGATCCTCTAACCAAATTGATCCCAGTGACTCGAACCCTGATCCAGACCCTCCAGTGGTGGCAGGACCAGAGCAATTTGAGACAGGGGGTTCCCTTCATTCGCCAGTCTCATTCCTTGACCTTTACTACAGATGCATCCCTCTTGGGGTGGGGAGCTCACATGGGCGACCTTACCACCCAGGGGTTGTGGTCCCCTCAGGAATCTCTGCTCCACATCAATTTGTTGGAACTCAGAGCAGTTTTCAAGCACTCCAGGTTTTTCCACATCTGTTCAGAACAAGGTTGTTCAGGTCAGAACAGACAATACCACTACAATGTGGTACATCAACAAGCAAGGGGGCACTCGGTCTATGGCCTTGTGCACCAAAGCAATGAAGCTGTGGTCTCTGGCTTATTCTCTGAACGCCTCCCTTACGGCAGTTCACCACCCAGGCAAGGACAATGTCCTAGCGGATGCTCTCAGCAGGATTTCCCAGGGCCATCATGAATGGGCACTGGATCTTCTAGTACTGGAGGTAGTATTTGCCAGATGGGGCACCCTCAGATAGATCTCTTTGCAGCCCCAGACAATCATCAACTTCCCTTTTGCTGCAGGCCCCCAGTGTTGGGCTCCAGTCCCTCTGGATGCCTTCCTACTCAGTTGGGAAGGAAGTTTCTCTATCTTTCCCCTTCCTCTTCTTTTCAAGGTGCTAGTAAAAATCAGATCTCAACCCTGCAGGATGATCCTGATTGCTCCAGATTGGGCCAGGCAGCCCTGGTACCCACTCCTCATGTCCTTAGCAGTCCACCTTCCCCTGTGTCTTCCCAGGAATCACAACCTGTTAACCTGTGCCCAGGGGAGAGTTTGGTATCCGAACCTCAAATCTCTCAATCTCAAGGCATGGCTCTTGAAGAGTTAGAGTTTGCTGACCTACACCTTTCCCAAGGCGTATTGGAAATCTTGAAGGACTCTAGGAAGCCTTCCACCAGGGCTACTTATAATTCAAAATGGAAAAGATTTTCCATGTGGTGTGCTGGTAAGCATATTTCCCCAGAATCTGCTGACGTGCCCACGATTCTGGATTATTTAGTGCATTTGAATTCTTTGGGGCTGAGACCAGCTACCCTAAAAGTGCACTTGGCAGCTGTGTCTGTCTTTTATCAGCAGGTAAGCCCTCTTCTTTTCAGCTCACCCTGTATTCTCCAAGTTTTTAAAGGGTTGCTTCACATCAACCCCCCGTTCAGGGACCCTGCCCCTGCTTGGGATCTTAATATTTGCATTGCTCAGCTTATGCAACCCCCTTTTGAGCCACTGTCTTCAGCAGAGCTTAAGCACTTGACTTGGAAAACTGTGTTTTGGTAGCCATCACCTCTGCCAGGCGCATAAGTGAACTACAAGCATTGTCAGTGGAGCCTGATTTTATCTCCTTTCACAGAGATAAGGTGGTCCTCAGGACTAACAGAAAGTTTTTGCCTAAGGTGGTTTCAGACTTCCACCTTAATCAATCCATGTCTCTTCCTGTGTACTTCACTGACCATTCCTCCTCTGGTGAGAGGAGATTACACAGTTTAGATGTCAAAAGAGCCCTTAGTTACTATATAGAACGTACCAAGGGTCATAGGTTTGAATCCTCAATTGTTCCTCACTTATGGTGAGGTTGGTAAAATAAACCTGCCTCTAAAAGATCCATTGCCAGGTGGATTGTCTCTTGTATCCATTTTGCTATGAAAAACTGGGTAAGATTCCTCCCTCAGGCCTGAGGGCTCACTCTACCAGAGGTACAGCTACGTCCTGGCTGCTGCCAGGGACATCCCTATCCTAGAGATATGTCAAGCAGCTACCTGGAAAACAGTTCACACTTTTACTAAGCATTACTCTCTGGATATCCAGGCTAGGAGTGATGCTCGATTTTACAGCTGTGCTTCAGAGCTTATTTCCTAAGTAGGTTCTGTCCCTCCTCCATGGAGGTACTGCTGTGTATTCTGCATATGTCATAATATAGCAGACTTCATGTTGTTTGAAGAAAAATTACTCACCTTAGTAATGTTGTTTCTTCTAATGGAGTCTTGCTATATTATACCCTCCCTCCCAGCCTGCCCCTCTCAGAACCTCTACTTTTGGGATGTGGGTGGGCAGTGCAATGTTGGCACTTCATAGGTGCCCACTTTATTTTCACCCTTTCTTAGGGTGCTTAGGTGTTATGTTTTATTTTTCTTTCTTGAATCCCCTGACTTGAGTCTTTATTTTGGGATCAAGAACAAAAATGTGTTTTTGTAGTTAGTAGCTAGTGGGCTAGTGTAGGTTTATGGCTTCCACACAGAACCTTAGTGAGTTTTTGCTCGTAAAGATCTGACAGTTTAAGTTTGAGCTACAACAGACAGTGTGTTCAACTGAGCTCGCGCTCAAGGTTCCATGCCCTGCATGGAAAGTTAACTCTTTCACCTCTGGAGCAGTTCTAACCTGGGGTTATACTGCATATGTCATAATATAGCAAGACTCCATTAGAAGAAACAACATTACTAAGGTGAGTAATTTTTTCTTTCCCCAGGACCTGTCTGAAGACCAACAGGGCCATTAACAGGAGGTGTCTCTGTACTAGGAATCACAGAACACTCTAACGTTTTAACAGTACCATCCTTCTCACTAACAGTAGGAGCATGCTGAACAGTAAGTCCTGGACAGTCAGGAGAACAAACAGTAAATAAATTACGCCGGGGTTCATTGGAGCTCTGAAGAGGAGTCGACTCGGTGGCCACCGGTGCAGCAGCCTTCTGTAACATAGAAATATAGGAAGGATCCTGTGAATCCGAAGTCCAAATACCTTCTTCCCAACCTGCGTTTTGCAAAGCTACCTCAGGGGATCAAGCAATTTTATCCACAACCAACTGCGGTTTAGAAGTTGCAACAACCGGTAAAGAAGCAGCAGGGGGGGAGTGCTGGGACAGAGTCCCCTTTCTGTTTACTCCACCCAGGCGGTTGTTTTGTGGGGGAAAAAAAAACTTCAGGCGCATAACAATCGGTTTCCGCCTCCTTAGAGTGTGAGGCAGGCAGTGCACCACTTCTCTTTTTGCCGCCGAGGCATTTACCTTTTTTGTTGACAGTGCAATCAGGGGCTTTAGGCACTCTGGGCTGCAACCCAGTGGACTGCCAGCTCCCAGAGTCTCAGAAATGTCATCCGACTGAGAGGCATTGCAAACCTCCGGTTCTTTGGTCGTCGCAGTTACTTCCGCATCAGTAGTGGGCTCAACAGGTTGAGCAATCTGGACTGTAGCCATAGGGACAGAAATTTCCGGGAGGGCTGCAATCTCCCGCTCCAGCGATACCATTTTCTCCAGAAGCAAGGATCGTTCCAACAACAAGCGGACTTTTACCGGATCATCGCAGGTCAAACTCGAGACTGCTCGCTGCTCAGAACGGACACAAACACAGGTTTCATCTGTCTCCACCACACTCATAGTCTTGTCAATCCCTGCCTAGCTGTGACCCTGGGTGACCTCTGTCATGAGTTGAACCAATGTTGTACCAACAGTCACACCATGTCCAACAGCTGTCTGGGGGTTGCCCTCATAACTTTTCTTGTCCTACTTTGCCTTGACAGAATTACACTATCCTTATGGAATGAGGATGGCTCAAATAAATCTAGGACAGAGCACTATGATTTTACTTTCTCAAACCTTATTGTTTATAATACAAGGATACTACAAACTAATCTTCTTCTCTACCAAAAGGGCTGTCCCTACCATTCTCTCTATATGTTTAGGAAACTACGGAACAAGTCTGCATTATCCCATCCTTTTCTAAACGTGGGGCTGTGGTTCCTTGTCTTCACTGCCATTCTGCTATCTGGGGATATAGAGACAAATCCTGGGCCACTAGATGCTTACTTCTCAGCAGATGACATACATAGTATGTCCAAACATGGGCTGTTAATTGCACACTTGAATATAAGAAGTTTGATGTGTCACTTCGTGGAACTGGAGTCATGGGTCAAACTGTGCAATCCTGATATCCTCTGTCTCACTGAGACCTGGCTCAAACCATCGGTTACTGACTCCCTCTGCTCCCTGCCAAATTACTCTATTATTCGAAGGGATAGGAAATCGAATAAACGTGGTGGTGGAGTTGCTCTGTACTACAAAAATAATCTGACTGTCTCTCTTCTCGCTATCCCGGGTGCTCAATCGGTATGTGAATACTTGCATGCTACCCTTGCATTGGGAACCAAGAAACTGCATGTTATCTGTGCATATAACCCCCCCAGTGGGAGGGATTGCGGGTCTAGAGTACCTGTTGGAAAATACCTCTCAGAATTTTAATCATAATGAGGTTGTCATCTTAGGGGACCTAAACTTAAACTGGCTTGGGGCAGCTCTCAGTTCTCTTCAGTCTCTGACTCATAGCTACAGCCTGCATCAGATGGTAACAGTGCCGTCTAGAAGTCTGTCTTCATCACCACGGGGCACACTATTGGATTGGGTGCTGGTTAACCAGATCGAACATATCTCAGCCGCTGGTACTCTTGCTGATGTCTTAACTGACCACTCTTCTACTTTCTGCATCCTGTCCTTGGGGGGCACCTCTGTCTCCTCCACCACATCTCATCACTCTCACAAACTTTGCTCATCTAGACCAAGAGGTGTTTCTGTATGACGTCTCCAGAATTGATTGGTCGGAGATCTAGCTATCACACTGTTCTCAGGATGCTCTTAACCTCTTCATCACTAAATTCCTTACGGTTCATTGTAAACATGCCCCAAAGATCACCCGGAGAGTGAGGGGTAAACAAACAAGATGGCTAAACAAAGACTTGCTCAAAGTTTGCACCTTAGAGAGACACTCTGGAAGAGCTACAAAACATCAGGCCAGCAAACAAATTTCAACGCTTACTGTACGCTACGGAATTCATGTAAAAGACAAGTCAGAGCTGCTAAGAGCAAGTACTGTAAAGACCTACTGATTACCTCGGCCAATGATCCCAGAAAATTCTGGTCACACATCAAATCCTTCCTAGGATCTTCACAGTCAACTACCCCTGGTGATATGCTGATAAATGATGTGCATTGCAATGACTCACAAGCCATAGCTAATTCTTTCAACCTGCATTTCTCTGATCTCTCCCAATATACCTCTTCCTTCGATCCCACTGCAGTGTCCTCCCACTCCTTATCAGGAACCTGTCTGGATTAGCTGGAAGTGTTGTCCCCTGTGCCTCCTTATGCTCCTCCATTCTATTTTAAGGCTGTGTCTAGAAAGGATGTTCTGAAGCTCCTGAGGTCCATCTCTTATCATACCAGCTCTGGCTCAGACTCCCTGGAACCCCGCTTCTTGAAACTTGCAGCTCCCCTTATTGCATTACCGCTGGCCAAAATTTATACATTATCACTTTCAGATGGAGTGGTCCCTGACCTCTGGAAAGCTGCTCTGATCATGCCTGTACTTAAAAAAGGGGATCCTAAGGTTGTCATGAACTACAGACCAATTGCCATACTCTCTGTACTGAGCAAAATCCTGGAGAAAATTGTCACAACTCAGACAACTGACTATCTACTTAAGCACAGCCTGCTCTTAGATACTCAACATGGCTTCAGGAAAGGACATAGCACAATGACTGCACTCCTTAAATTCACCACAGACACACTTTCAAAAATGGATACTGGCAATCTGACTGGGGCTGTCTTTATTGACATCACAAAGGCTTTTGACCTTGTTGATCACACTTTGCTTCTCTCCTCACTTCAACACCTGCATTTCTCCTCCTCTGTTGTTGACTGGTATGAAAGCTACCTGACAAATAGAACTCAAGTGGTGAAATTTAATTCCTCTCTATCGAACAGTACCACCATTAACATTGGTGTACCTCAGGTCTCCATCCTAGAGCCCCTCCTATTCTCTCTTTATATAAATAACACTGGAGTTGCTCTAAAATCCTGCTCTGCTATTCTATATGCTGATGATCTTGGCATCTATACAAGTTCTACTAATATAGACACTATCAACACAATCCTTTCCTCTGACTTTAACAATATCCAAAACTGGCTATACGACCACAAACTGGCTGTCAGCACAAGCAAAACTAAAGCCATGCTGCTTGGATCGGCCCCAAAGCTCAAGGCTTGCACAACAGCACTGACGGTGCAGGACTTAGAAGGTCAATTACTGGAATGTGTGACCTCTTACAAGTACCTGGGCATCCTGCTAGATCAATCTCTTGATCTTAATCTTCATGTACAGTCTGTTTGCAGAGCTGTCAACTCCAAACTGGGTGTTGCATGTAAGACTAGTTATATGCTCATGCCATCGGCTAAAATGGCCATTGCGAGGGGGATTCTGCTCCCCACCCTAACCTATGGGGCTCCCTTATTTGATGCTGCTCATAAAACTGACTTACTCAGATGGGATATTACATATAACAACATATGTCGCTATGCCTCTTCTGCTCCTCGGCTTAAATACCACTGTCAACTTTATAATGATCTTGGTTGGCTCTCTTCATTAGCTAGTAGGAAATACTACCTTGGCTCTCTTATTGATTCAATAATTCAAAATCAAACCCCTAGGTGTCTTTCAGCTATGCTTGTTCCTCAGGACACACTCCATGGTCTACGATCAGCTGATAAATCCTTTCTGAATTTGCCGAGGTGCCGCACTAGGAAAGAACTGTTGCATTTGAGCATGCGGCTCCACAGCTGTGGAATTCCCTTCCCCTCGACATGAGACTTTCTAGTTCCCACACATGCTTTAAGAGAAAACTGCGCTCGAATCTGCTGATTGCTGATACCTGTTCCTGCTTTCACCCTACCTAATGACTGATGTCTCTGGCCATACAACAGTATTTCCTCACCTCTATATAACCCTCTTACTGCCTCAGCTTGTCCCAGCTCCCTTTCCCTGCCCATATACAATCTTGCACTGCAGGCATCTCCCTTACACTTACATACACTCATATAATCTAATTTCATGACTTGCTCCCCTCTTCCTCACTTACCGACCTTTTCCTTAATGACACCCCCTGCTCTCAATGGTTATTTCTTCCTTTTGTATTACCTGTTTTTGTTTTTGTGTACCTTGTTCTGTTCATATGATATGTCACCTGCTAACTTATTGTCCAAGGTCCTCTCTATTCATTGCATAGGTAGGCACCTATGAACTTATGAATGGTCTACTCTGTATGTCTCTGATATATTGTATCCACTTTAACTCATTGTATGTAAAGCGCTTTACTTTGTATGTTCTGATATATTGTATCCTCTTTAACTCATTGTATGTAAAGCACTTATAATTTGTTATCCTGTTAAGTTTCTGCAGGTCTGTACTCTCCTGGGTCGTGTCTGAAAATAGTCATTTTATAGCTAGTGCACTTACCCGGTTAACAAAAGCTAAATAAATAAAATAGTAGCAACTGCAGCCACAACACATTTTTCCTCCACGGCCTCTAGTACACCAAGCACAGGAGAGGAGGCTCTCTCCTCTGCACCCTCCACATCCATCGCCTCTGACGCCTCCGGCAAACTGGCCATCACAATGCAGATGGCCAAGGAACCCCCTACTGTCAGAGTAGGGGAATTTCCCCGGTGTCCTGGCCAGTATTCCCCTTCCCATAAAACTGGTTCATGCAATTGTCCAGGTTGTGTGTGGTTGTTGATGTGCAATATGGTGGCCACTACACATTCAGTCGCTTCATTACCGGTCTAGCATTGCATGTAAAGCACTTTGGGCTACATTGTGTATGAAAAGCACTATATAAATGCTGATTCTTCTTCTTCTTTGAGGATATCTCTGTTGTGAGGCCATACTTATGGAATGAGCATCCAGCAGTACTGAGAGAACAACATCTGGGAGACTGGAACCTACAGGCTTGAGAAAGGAGGCCTTGCAAAACAGCTAGGCCAAAGCCAGCCCTTCTATGAGAGACAATGTCCAGAGTATAGTGTTTCGTGAAGGTGTGGACAGTACTGCAAGTAGCAGCTGCACAAATGTCTGCAGCAGAGACACTTGTAAGACATGCAGCAGATGTGGCCATGCCCCTAGTGCAATGGCCCTTAACCACACCAGGAACTGGAAGTTTTTTTTACCATACTTCCTGTAACAGAAAGTAATACAGTTTGCTAGCCATTTGGACAAGTACTGTTTAGAAACTGGAGCACCCTCTTTCCCAGGGGTGAATGAAACAAAAAGCTGTGAGGACGCCTTGCAGTCCTAAATACGGTGTATGTAGTATCTGAGTATTCTATGCACATCCAAAGTATAGAGCAATGCTTCCCCTGGATTGGCATGGTGTGGAAAATAAACTGTTAGGTGGATGGTTTGATTTAAAGTAAATTCAGACACCACCTTTGGAAGAAACTTAGGGTTAGTACATAAAGACACCCTGTCTTTGTGAAAAATCAAATAAGGAGGCTCATACATTAGAGCCTGCAGCTCTGAAATCCTTTTAGCAGAAGTGATTGCAACTAAAAAACAATGCTTTCCAAGAAAGAAAGCATAGGCCACAGGATGCAGCTGTCTCAAAAGGAGCCAAAGTGAGCGTTTCAAAACAAAATTCTCATTCCGCGCTGGAACTGGATTATGGATGGGAGGCTTGAAGTGTGGATTGCCCCTCAAAAACATATGGGCTACCTCCAGCTGAGCTACCATACAACCCTGTCTAGGCACATGGAAAGATGATATAGCGGCTAAGTGCACTTTAATAGAAGAATACTGCTGGTCTGAATCTGATAAGGACAGCAGATACTCCAGAACCTGATTAACTGGGCAGGTGAAGGGGTCCAGATAGTGAGAAGCGACCCTTAAAGCAAACCGCTTCCACTTCATAGAATATGTAGACCTGGTAGAAGGTTTTCTAGCAGCCACCAGAACATCTGCCACTTTTTGGGAGACTCCAGAATGAGTGATGGTTATGTCTTCAGGAGCCATGCATGCAGATGTAGAGACTTGAGGTCTGGATGGACTAGCATGCCCTGTTCCTGTGACAGTAGGCCTCTGCAAAGAGGCGGAGACACCGGAGGGTTCACTGCCAGCTGCAGCAGTAAAGGGAATCAAATCTACTGAGGCCACAGAGGTGTAATTAGCATCACAGTTTCCTCCTCCAGTTGCAGCTAGAGGGTCATTCTCTGAATCAGAGGAAAGGAAGGGAAGGTATACAGAAACCTCCCATTCCAAGACAGAAACAATGCATCTCACCAGAAATCACCAGGCCCTAAAGCAAGCGAGCAAAAAACACGGCAGTTTTGCATTGTGGGTATGTAAAAAGGTCCAACTCTGTACAACACCATTTTTCGAGGAGGTCGACGACCACAGAGGTCAGCAGTTCCCACTTATGCATCCTGGATTTGTGACCTACTTAGCCTGTCTGCCAAGACATTTTGGATGCCTGAAACATGTACTGTTGATAGTTTAGACCATGTCCCAGAGCCCAATACCAAACTCTCATTGCCTCCCTGCACAGCAGATAAGAATGAGTACCCCCTTACTTGCTGATGTAGTGTATCGCACTGGCATTGTCCATCTATACTAACAGAGAACCAGCAGACAAATGGTTCTGGAACGCCTGTAGCCCACACAGAATGGCCCTCATTTCTGGAACATTGATATGCAGAGTGCTCTCTAGTGGAGTCCACAGGCCCAGTGTTTGGTGACGATCTAAATGTGCTCCCAATCCAGGCCTGAAGTATCCGAAGTGAGGATCTGCACAGGGAGGGACTCAGGAAGGGAACCCTTTTGAGTAGATTGTTGAGTTCCATCCACCATTTAAGCACTTTGTACACAGGGGATGTGACAAGAACCATCTGTTCTGGATTATCCATGAGCTAATCCCGTTGCACCCATAAGGTCCACTAGGGAATTTGCAAGTGCCGCCTGGCCAGTGGTACTGTGACCATGGCTGCTGCCTTAAGGCTTAGGAGGTGTGAGAATGTCCTGGCTGAGACAGCGTCTGTTGTGCATTAACTGTGCTTGGGCAATTAGGCAATCGGCCCTATACAGGGACAGAAAGGTAGAGTCTTGTGCTGTGTCTAGAAATGTTCCTATACACTGGATTTGGAATGTTGACTGTCACTCCTAATGTGTCGAACAGCTGTTTGGTGCAAGCTATAGTCTTCAGCAGGCTGACCCCTGGAAGGGGCTTTGAATAGCCAGTCATCCAGGTAGGGAAAAATGGAATGGGGTCATAATGTTGCATGGAAAACCATGCACTATAACACTGCGGCACGCAAAACAGCATGTGGCAAAACAAAATCGGCACACTATGCTGAACATACCAGCAAGAGTGCACACTGCAGCAACTACTTTGTTTTTGTTGGGGGGGCTCTGCACCCCACACCCTCTGGACTAAATATAATCAACTCCGGGGGGCCATGGATGTCAGTGGTAAGAAAAAACTCACCTCCAGTGAAATTCCCGTTTCAGGGGGAAAACAAAAGCCACAGCATAGTGGGACCTGAGGAGAACCGAACCACAGCCCCCTGATGCCACCGGAGGCAGGTGCTCTAGCCGCTCCACCACGGGAGCAGCTCGGCCAGGCACCACCCCTACAGCATTCTTAACTTTTCCCCACTGGCAGCCTACAGCAACAGGGGTAGTGGTTACTACCACACATTCTAAAAACCCCAGTCGCTGTAGAGCCATTAGTGCTTCTTTCAGCACTGTTTTACATGTGCTGTTTTGCATGAGACATCTTGACCCCGCAGGGAGAAAACATATGGGCCTTCTCTGTGAAGGGTTGCTGCACCACTGCCAAACATTTGGTAAAGACCTGCAGTGCAGAAGACAAGACAAAGGGCAACACTCTGAACTGGTACTGGTCCCCTTGGAACAGAAACCTCAAGTATTTTCTGCGAGGCCTGCAGATCGTGATATAGAGGTATGCATCCTTCATGTCAAGGGAACATAACCAGTCCCTTTTTTCCAGTAATGGCAGGAGGCCCTGCAGAGTAATCATCCAGAACTTCTTGTATTCTATGAAGAAATTCAGTTCCCTGAGATCTAGGATAGGCCGGAGGTCTCCTACCCACTTTGGAACCAGGAAGTACCGGGAGTAAAAACTTGTGTTTTGCTGTTCTAGAAGCATAGGCTCAATGGCTCATTTCTGTAGCAAAGTCTGCACTTCCTCCAGCAACAAGGGTAGATCTCCTGGAAGATATGTGGTCGGAAGTGGGGGGGGGGGTAATCTGAAGGGCTATCCAGAAGTTCCAGAGAATTACATCTTTCGATAATTTACAGAACCCAGGCATCTGTTATCTCTTTTCACTGACTGAAGTGGAAAAAGAGGCAATTCCCTATAACCACCCCTGAAGGTAAAGATGGTTGGGGGGGTGTATAAGGAGTCAGGCACAGCCAGAGGCTGCTCTCCCTGCCCCACCACCTCTAGGGGCTTTTGGATGAGTTCCTGGAGTGGTCCCTGGGATTGGCAAGGTTTCTTCACCTTTGCCTCTGCCCTGTTGTCTGGGCGTTGTCTAACATCAGTCAGATGAAAGGAACCTCCTAATTCTACCCCTGGGATGGGTATGGTATGGTATTCAGAATGCACAGATCTAAGAGTCTGTCCTGAGGTCTGCCTGGAAGGAGTTCAAGGTCTTCTGGACCTCAGGGCCAAACAACTTTTGCTCTCAAAATGGAGCATTAAAGATAGACTGCATGATATCATTTGCAAAGCCTGCCACACTACACCATGAGTACCTTCTGAGGCAGATGGCCAAAGCAGCTGTCCCTGCACAAGCATCTGATACACTATAGGCCCTGTGCAGCAAATGCTTGCCAACGCCAGCTCCAGTAGTCAAAGCTTTTAGGAGCTCCTGACTGGCAGAACCCTCTGGCATGGCCTGTGCTGTCACCTTGGCCTTCCTCCTGTTACACGAGGTCCCTGCACCCTTATTGGTACCCTCAGAGGTACACCATAGACAGCTAGCACTTGGGTATTGTTATACTAACATATAGGGCTAAGGGAATCTACTGTATAAGAGTAGATGACAGGATATGTATGCATATTATTGTTATACACTTTGCTTTCTAATACATATATGCATTTCTTGCTTACAAGATGTTAGGACACCTGTGTCCTTGTAATGATTATAATGATTTTAATACATAAGTTGGCATTGCCACCTTTTGGTTATTTGTACTACTACAATAATTTATGTAAAAACTGTAATCTTTTGTTTCACAAAATAATTACTACAAAATTATATAATGTTATCTTGGACCATGGAGCCACCTCTAATTTAGCCAATAGGGCTCATCTCTGTAACTAGAAATGTTTCTGTCTTACAGTAACCATAGTAATTATCATAGGTATATAATGTGAGACATTACGTCTTTTACCTCGGAGATCCCAAGAGACACAAAAAATCCTCGAGGTATAGAAAATGCTTAGCATTGGCTCCCGGTTCGTATTGGTAAAAACTGCTTAGGGCAACTGTAATTATCCTTTTTGGCAGTAATAAACAAGTTTATTACTCTTATGCAATGTGTCTATAATTCCTTGCATTCCCAATATTGCCAAAAATCTAAGAGTGAGGTTTAGACCTCCTGACAATTGGTGACTGTGTGCAGGCAATATTTGGTGTTTACAAAGTTTCACTTGTTGCTTTACAATTTTTCCCTTCCCAACTGAAGGCATGATAGGGGTCATGTGTGGAGTGAGTTTTAACCTTGTGTACATAGAGTACTGTATGTGTGCAAACCTTTGGGCCAGTGAATGTATGAATATTACCAGTTTTTTGTGTTTTACTGGGCTGCCATTAGACAAGAGGAAGGAGTTCCTCTACCAGAAGGGGAGAAACTCTGTAAGAGAACAACAAACCCAGTTAGAGTTTGTGAAGATGATGGTATCCTTGGTCCCATGCTGGATGAACTTGAGGGCATAGGCCACTGCTGCCATTTTGGCATACTGTGATGATGCCACACTGCAATGCTTAGAGATTTTAACAGTGTTACCATAGGGGTAAATCACCAAGATACCCATCCCTGCAATTTGTTCTTTTTTGTAAAAGGAAGCTGAACCATTTGTAAAAATACAACACAAAGAGGTGTTCTCAAGTATTTGTGGTGTGGCAGGGAGGAAAGGACCTGGATCTGGAAGATCAGGTGGTTGTAGTGTACAGTCATGGGGTTCTCCTTGGAAAAGGAATCCATGTGTCAGCATGGATGGAATTTTGGTTGGGTGTATCTGTATGTTTTTATCCTGGAGAAGGAGTGACCAGTGTGTCAGTCTAGTGTTAGAGACTGGTCCATTTTTTACTCTGTCTGATAGTAGAAAGGTAGTTGGGGTGTGGTTTGTGTTAATGATTAGTGGAGAATACCCAATGATATACAGAAAGTGCTTGACAGCCCAGTAGGTGGCCAGAAGTTTTTTTTATAAAGGCTATACTTTTGTTTTACTGGGGTTAAGAGCTGTGATGTATATGAAATGGGTCTCAAAGTACCATGAACCTTCTGGGCCAACACTGCTGACATCGCTATGTCAGAGATGGCACACTTTAGATGGAATGGCAATGCTGGGTTGGGGTTGACCAGAGCTGGAGCCAAGGCCAGGGCCTGTTTTAGTGAAGTCACAGCCTGGGTGTGAATGGGACCCCAAGTCCAGGGAATGTCCATTTTTAGTAACTTATACAAAGGAGCGGCCTTCTGAGCAAAATCACAAATAAAATCTTTGGAATAGTTTACCACACCTAGAAACCTTCTAAGAGTGGCCACACTGGTAGGCAATGGCAAGTTTTGCAATTCTTGTATCTTTTTCCAGGTAGGGCTTTGGCCTTGATTAGTGATTTTTAGGCCCAGAAAGAGTACCTCTTTCTGACATAGTTGTGCTTTTGCTGGGTTAGATTTGAGGCCTGCTCTCTGGATGAGAGTTAGTAGTTTATTTAAGAGATCCAAGTGTTGTTTTTGTGTGGCTATTGCCAACAGCAGGTCATCCACATATTGCAAGAGACACTGGGGGGTAGAGAAACCCTATAAGGGGTCCATCATGTGCAGATGGAACAGAGAAGGGCTGTTATGGAATCCCTGTGGTAAGTAGGTCCATGTGTACCGTTTACCTTTAAAAGTGAAGGCAAACTTATACTCACTCTTAAGGACCAATGGCAGTGACCAGAAACCATTGGAGATGTCCAGGGCACTGAACCATTTTTGGTCAGGGGTTAAAAGTCGCAGCACATTGGGTGCTGAGGCCACAGTTGGAGCGCAACTGGGGGTGACCTGGTTCAGTCTCCTGCAGTCAATAGTAAGTCTTTAGGCACCCGTGTTTTTTTTTTTTTTTACAGGCCACACGGGGGAGTTGGCAGTAGAAACACATGCTTTGACTACACCTTGGTTGAGGAGATATTTAATTGTTTCTCTAAGAGAGGCAAGGCCTCAGGTGGAAAAGGATATTGCCTTTGCCTTTTATGTGCTGGGCCTGGCACTTTGATGACAGTGTGCATTTTGCCACAGTCATGCTTGTTGGTAGCAAATGCTTCCAAATGTCTTTGTAGAATGGGGAGGAGCTTTGGGAAAAGTTAATGGTTTTTGAACAAATTTATAACGTCATACTCTTTATTGTTGGCAGATATTGTTGCCACCATGTGTGAATCAGGGATCAAAATAGTATGATACTGGCCCTGAATCTGGATCAGTAGCATGTTAGCTAGATCCACCACACAGCTGTGTGGTGGTAGGAAGTCAATTCCAACGATAATAGGATGGTCATGCAATACCATTAGTTGGAAGGTGTGTGTGGCCTTCAGGTGTCCTAACTCTACAGGCATAGGTAGAGAATGGTATGCAAGCAACCTAGTATCATTTACTCTTGACATGTTGATCTTCCATCCGGTGGACCAAGGAGATGTATCTGGGTGATCGTCATGTAATACAGACACAGCTGCACCTGTATCCAGTAACACGTAAGTAGGCGGCCCCCAACCTTGGCCTCTGTGCAGGGCCTTCCATTTGTATTTAAGACCAGCTTGTTTACAATCCGGACTGGGGCCTGTAATTGTCAATCTGTACTGGAGGAAGCATGGAGAGGTTGGGCCTGGCTCCTTTGAACCACTTTACCATGCTGCACTGATGCTATATAGGGAGGTGCTTTGGGGTTTAGACCTGTTTGGGCCTGTAATTCTGGTATCATCATGGCCCACTGGGGCCTGGGTTCCTGGTTGTATGGCTGCAAGGGCCTGAGCGGGAACAGCATCCACTACAGAACGCACTTGTCCTAGGAGCTCTTTAAACTTTTGATTTTTTTTTTGGCTATTTCCCTAAACGAAGGGCATGGTCTTTGTTGTTGTTTGGCCTTATGATTTTTATGGTGCTTTTTATTTTTATGATAATTTCGGTTCCCACTCCATTGTTGTTGTTGTTGCTGCTGTTGTTGTGGTTATTGTTGGGCCTGCTGGGGGTGTTGGTTGTCCGCAGGGAGGGGCTGTTTATGTTGGGCCTGCCCTTTCACTGTGTAGTGAGTCGTGGCCTTAGGGGTAGGCTCCACGGCAGCTACATTTTTGGAACCGGAGCCCAGATCACGGATGTAGAGTTGATAAACTCTTTTGGTTTTCCAAAGAATGTCGGCAAACCATTCTATGGTGGGATAAGTGGTTGGCTCTACCTTTTTTTTCACTGCAGGGATCATGTTCCTAAGGAACAAGGTCTTCTACTCGATAAGATCTACATTCACAGCGTTTTGTGTGAGTTGTTTTCCTGCTCGGTAGGGCATCCAGAGTTTCTGGTGATAAGTCGCTGGACTTTCCTTTGCATTCTGTTTTACAGGAAAGCAAGCATTACTCCTACTACACCTAGGCTATGTGCAGAAATGAGTTTAGCTGCAACTTTGTTAAAGGTGGCGTTGCCGGCCATCCGGGGAGTTTTGCCCACAATCCAGGATCGATGGTTTGGCATAGGATCTGGACCTAGTAGTCTGTAGCGAGACTAAGCATTTCACATTTGGCATGCACCTTTTCCAACTGACAGCTGAGGTTGTCAGACGGGCTCATCTGACCAATACTGTTAGCTATTTGCTGAACAGAGTAGGCCATCTGTAGGGGATTAGTGGGATGATCAGGTGGAGGTGCGTTATCTCGGGTGCCATTTAAGGCTGCCTGAGCTGCGGCCTCCGCTATGGAGTGGAGCGGACTATGCCCTCCTGAGTGCCAGTTTTGTGAACAAGCTGCCTAATTTGGCCCTTTAAAACTTGCTTATTCCTCTCAGGAATGAGCACACTATTTACCGCATTATCAATCATTCTCTCTATCTCCTGCCTGTCTTCCACATTAATAACGGCTACCAGTGGTGCCGTTGGGACTAGGTCTGGGCCTGCTCCCCTCCTATCATGGGGGTCGCCATGTTGGCGTCGCCCATGATGTGCATCATGACGTCAATGACGTATGACATGGTGTGGGTGTAATGGGGATTCGCCATGTTGTGGATGGCGGGGCCGGGACTGTGGTAAAAACTGCTTAGGGCAACTGTAATTATCCTTTTTGGCAGTAATAAACAAGTTTATTACTCATATGCAACGTGTCTATAATTCCTTGCATTCCCAATACTGCCAAAAACCTAAAAGCGAGGTTTAAACCTCCTGACACTCCAGAGGGTGTTCTAGTATTTCATCATATGGGCCTGGTTATTGGCAATCTGCAGACCTAATGATGCTGAGGCATATGTTCTCTTACCCAAAACATCTAGTCTCCTAGGCTCCTTATCAGGAGGAAGAAGTGCTCCAGTGTTTTGGTGCCTTGGCCCTATCACGGGCAGCATTATTTATTTATTTATCTCAAAACGTTCACCAGGAAAGATATACTGAGCTGATAGCAGCTCGTTTCCAGATGGGGGGGTGTTTAGAAGAGGGTCACGAGTAACAACAGAAAACAGAGTTTACATTGCAGGAAGCAACAGAAGAACTAAGCATCAAAAACAGCTACAACAGATAGGCAGTTTAGACTAATATGCACAATTGGCATGAAAAAACTGAAGAAAACTGAGCTAAGCATCACCGTACCAGCTACAGTAGATAGGCTATTAAGCAAATACGTATAAAGGCACGGGACCTCACAGAAAATGCATCCAGGAGGGTAGCGAGAGGGTGTTAATTAAAGTGCAGAGTGCAATAAATGTAGACAAGAGGTAGTGAAGCTATCGGCAGGTAATCAAGGATGAGTGCAATGGAAGAGGGGGGAAATGGGAGAGTTTGCAGCAGGGGTTAGGGCAGGGAGTTGGGGAGAAAGGAGGGAGTGTAAGGATGGGAAGAGTGGTATTGGTGGGATTAGGTGCAGTTGCAGGAATGAGAAGTGAATTTAGGAGAAGTGACGAGAGAGAGCATAGGGAAGAGGTGGATCAGACAGAAAGGGGAAGACAATTCCAAAGTTTGGGGAAGCGGTAGCAGAAGGCAACCTTGCCAGCTGAGGATGTCTGGGAAGGGAGTGGTGGGGAACAAAATCCAGAGTTGCAAAGGATGTTGTGAGAAGTAAGTGGGGGGGGGGTGGCCAGTATTTAGCTACAAAGGAGGTACAATGAGCGAGGTGCCTGGCTTTGAGGGAGAGGAGGTATAAAGGAAGCAATGGTGGGTAGCCACTTAGCACTAGTTTGTTTTCATGCAACGGTCATACTGCACAACTGCAGCCAAAATGTACTTATAGCTATAAAAATCAATTTGTAATGGGAGATGTAGGTTATGCATAGCAACTGCTGTATGTGTCTAAATATCTCAATAAATTAAGATAAAAACATTATGTACAGCAAATATTTCTGGTTCTACAGTACAGTAGTCAAGACAAATTTATTTTGCACACCAGCTTGTCAAGGAATGCTTGCAAAATGCAATCTGAACGGTATAAGATTAAAAACAAAGTTCCAATGGAACGGGTTCATTTACCATGTAAGGGACCTAGGTTCAGATCCCATTCCTGGATCTTTACTGACCCATTGGAGGTCAAAATAAAAATTCAAAGGACACATTGCTAGACACCTCTGGAAGTGCATCTGCTGCTGAGTGACATCCCCTCCTCCCTGACACCCCCTGCCCCCCAGTAATCTAGGAGGATGAGTTTCACAAATTAGCAGTGGTGCCGACCAGTTTGCAATGCAGTCTCTCAAGTTACTGCATGATAAAAGGGTTTATCTACCTTTGAAATTACCTTGTTTACTGCAAGAACTTTCCTGTAGTATGATGCAGTTCTGTGGTGTGTGTCCTGGCCAGCACCACTACTAAGTACTGTAGGCAGAGGAAGGCCATGGGGTCCAACAGTAAGCCTTCCATTTCTGCGTGGTAGTAATTAAATGTGTTACCCATCAGAATAAGGTGATCAACATGCCTTTAAAAGATGGGAGAACTTCTTCTGCCTCCTGCTGCACAGGGGGACAATGGCATTGAGTGTAGAGTCAGCTGATGTCCGGTCCTGAGTTGACAGCATACATGGACATTAGTGCCAGAATGAACTGGATGTTACCTCTCTGGCATACACCCTTCCCTTAGGTGTCCCACTATGAAGGAAGAATATAGGTGCACACAATGGTAGCGAGAGAGGGGGAGCATATTTCATCTGAGACTGGGGTGTAGAAAAACTGGGAACATGGGAAGGTTGGAGCAGGCCACAAAGTGGAAGAAGAAAGTTGCGGGTGATGGAAAAATAAAAACAACAGGCAGGAATTCCATATTCTGTAAATCTTGAGCACTGTATTTTTTACCAAGCAAGTACTCTAGTGATCAAAACAACTGATTCTGGGTTCCACAACAGCAGGGCCCCGTGTTTTCTGTGATGCTGCGGTTGCAGCAACTGCCGCAGAAACAGTCCTGCCACAGAAACAAGCCTCTGCTGCAGAAACAGCACTTATTTCACCACTGAAAACCCCAGCTAAATGGCTAAAATGATTGTGAGCAAGCTTAAAATGGCATCAGTGCGCGTTGTTGGCAGCTCCATTGTACATCCATCCCCCCTGGGTTGCAGTAATCAGTGGGATCACCCCTTTCCAAACCATTGGCACTCAGCCTTGAAGCTTATGACCATTATGGCCTTCTACAAACACTGAGGGAACTTCAGGAAGTCTATTTCATGAGAAAGATTGGTGGTTCTATTTGCCAGTTGCAGAACTGTGGCAAGAAAAAGTATTAGTAATTATTGCAGACAACAAATAGGAGGCTTTCTGGACCTTAGTCTAATGTAAGAGGTCCAGCTACTCTCTAGCCTCACAGTAAATCCTTACAGAGTGGGAGATAAGACCATATGGAAGCCAAGTGGCAGTGACACAAATGACACCAAAGGTGTTAAACTCTATGAGCAGCAGGAAGCAACTAGAGCAGTGTTACAGCACAAACCATCAGCACCAGGCTACAAGCAAGTGGGTGGGAGGGAGCCATTGGAGCTGTACTGTTTTGCAACCTGGCAATACTGGTCTTCAAGCAACTGGGCAGGCAGGGGGAGAAATTCTCAGGAGCACAGCTGTGGTAAACCAGCACTGGGCAGGTGGGAATGAGCCATGGGACAATAAAATAGACTGCAGTAAAAAGAATAAATAACCCTTCAATTCTCCCATGCTCTTCGTCCAGATCCAAATCATGACGCCAGAATTGCTTTGCATTGCCTTGCTGCGCACCTGCCAAACTGCCCCAGGCTGCCTTTTCCTGAGCATTCTTTCTGGGTAACTAGATTTTATTTTGGGGTTCATCTGAGTTGCCAGAGAATGTAAAGCCCATCACAGAATTGCTGCAGAATTGCTCATAGACTGACCGCAGCAAGCACGACGTCCTGCCGCAGAATGTAGGTCCAGTTTGCCGCAGTGAACACGGGGCCCTGCACATGGCTGTGCTGCAGCAGTTACTGGGGGGCTTGCAGGGATGCTGAACAGTGCACATGTCAACTAAGTCCACACTAGGGCCTTTAAACCATTTAACTCTGTTAAAACAGGTGAACGGGTTGCATCCAGACTGTAGCATGGTAAAACTGTGCAACAATCATGCTCTACAACTTGCTAATAACTAACTGGGGAGGGGGCTTCAGCACAGTTTTAGACCAGCATGGTTGCCTTAACCAGTGTAAACAGCAGTGTGAATGTGATCCATGCTGTAATGTGGTTTTAAGACAAGCCCCATAACACAAAATCGGTTTTGTTTTTTTGGGCTGTAAGATAACAATAAAACTTGCAAATATGCTTGCACTTACAGTGGGCTACCGATTAGCATGTTGTCACATTTCCTGATGTTGGCTACTACTATGCTCGATTTCAAGTATCCCAACATGCACTGTGGTCCCAACAATGCTCTGCGCTGGTGCTGCATTCATGTCTAGTAACAAGCACAGTGTCGGAGAGCGATCTTTATGCTCCAACAACCGTGCACAAACGTGTAAGAAAATTTTTTTTAAATATGTTTGAATCTACCTCACACTCTGTACAGGGCCGTACCTCTCTACTGCTATGCATTCTGCAGAGCACTGTGTATTTTACATCCACATTTACCCTCATTCCATGAAGATATATGGATCTTAAACATAACGTTGCTGCAATTTCTTGACATACAAACTATAAAAAAAAATTAAATAACTTGATAGAAACATTCCTTAACATCCATCATGTCTCAAATATGGTGCACACTATTCTAAAACATAATTCTTTAAAATAGATGTTGCACATACTGGCGATTTGCTTCACATTTTGGAGGCTAGTGTTCTGCATTTTATTGCTGAGAGGTTGAACGTTATGTCAGGCATTGCTCTGAAGAGAGTTATAACAATGCAATCAGGAATGGACTCCGCATCTCAGACAAAAACAAAAAGCAAGTTACTTAGGCTTCATGTTTGCAGTAAACCAACACACTAATTTTAAACATTTCTTTATTTATATAATTACATATTTTACACAGTATCTGAGATTAAACAAAATACAACAGCAAGATGTAGTGGGATTGAAACGACAACAGAAATAATACTGCATTTCAGTTAATGTACAAAAAAATCAGTTGCTGGAAAGGCTAAGAGCACAATGTTGAGATGGTTATCAGAAAGCAAGTAGGGAATATAATGGTTTGCAAAGTCCCCAATTTCAAATCTTTTGCACACAGGCTTCCTGGGCATAGCTTGGGACTTATGTGGTGTGAAATTGCCAATGACAGAAGCCTGCAGCAGCAATTGTTTTCCATCAAGTTGTTCACCTTTAACAAAGGAATGGGCTTGCCCACAAACAGTCTGTATAAGTCTTAAATCCCTTTGAAATAAAAAAAAAATGTCCTTGAAGGGGACAAAAGATATTGGAACATTTCTAATTCATATGTGCATGCCACCTGTTCTCTCCCTGTGCAAGCACTTTTTTTTTCTTTTCTTTTGAATCAGCTGCCTGGCCCTCAGTCTGCTGCTTGTGCCTTCCTGTCTGGTATATATCCCCCAGTGACTGGTCACTCCTCCCATCAACAAAGCCGATGGGGATCTACATTTGGTGGGTCCCAAGAGAGAGAGCCAGTACCATCATTCTGGCAGGCCAGTGCTCCTTGGTATTTTATATTAAATTTACATCTCCATTCCCCAGATCCATGCCACCTCCCCTGGTGCTGATGCTGCCACTGTTGACCTCGTATGCTGCAGTGCACTCTGAGCATGCACCACCCCCTTGTGGAGGAGCAGGGCCCCAACCCACCGCAGGGGGGTGCTGCAGTGCTGGAGGCCAGACACTGCCCTCACTTGGCCAGTTTGTGCTGTACTAAGCAGCAATCTCCAGTCCAGAATCATTTTGAGCCAGCTCCCCAGGCTTGCTCCTGAAACCAGGTCACCAGAACAGATGTATACACTGTGCATCTGGCTGGGCCATTAGGTAACCTCTTTTTTTATCATTCATCTTGAAAAACAGCTTTATATGTCGCCCCCTTATTGTGCCAACCAGTGACATCATCGGCTGCAATCAGTCAGTGGCTTGTGACGAGGATACCGCTACTTAAACAAGTTGCTACTTCAATGAAAACAATACTCTGAGAAGCTGCTCCCTTCAGGGCCAGATTAAGGTTACCCAGGGTTCTAGGCCCAAAAGAAATATGGGCCACCTGGCCTAGGCCACATTCCTTGCCCCAAAGCCACCAGTAACATAGAATTTTATGACAGATAAGGACAGCTTGTCCCATCCAGTCTGCCCATTTCTCCCTATTCTTGTATACATCCTGTTTATATAAGAAGCAGATTGAGATTTTGAAGTCTGTAGCTGACAGCATTGCCTAGAGGTTAGAGTAACAAGCTGTGAATGGGCCTGGCACATCCGCAGACCTAGGTTTGATTCCTACAAGCACACTGTGTGAATCTGAGCAAGTCACTTAACCTCCCCAGTGCTCCCAGGTCACCCTTGAAAACAGGCACTTGTGCCTAGTGGGCCTTACCTGATTACCAAAGAATAAAAAAAAAAGTATATACACTTGCACACTGTGTAAACCAGATGTACTTTTTCCATTAATTTAGCCCCCAGATTTTTTTTAGTCTCTTAAATCCCTGGGGATAGACTTTCAAAGCCCCCAGGGACTAAGTCCCACTCCACAGCTGATGCTGCAGGCAAAAACTGCCGCACATGCAGAGTTTTGTATTTTTCAGCCAGCGCAGCTGTGGGGGATGTTATGTCTTGTCCCACCAGATGCAACTTTTCCCTGCAGCTGCACTGAAATCTCAGCCACAAGCTGCCGAAAATCGTGGAGCCAGTCACAAACTGGCTCAGCCTTGGAAAATACAGTGGCTGTGGGAAAAACTGCAGCTCCACAAACGGAGACCCACTTGTACCAGTTTTTTTTCTGCAGCCATGGGAATTTCAGAGGCTTTGAAAATCTAGCCCCTGATTTCTTTTACAGGAGGGGCAGATGGCCAGGTGTGTGGCTCAGAGGTGTTACTGGCTTAATGGGGTGCTAACAGGTACTGGAACTGTAGTGCTTTGTTACAGAGATTGGTTTGATGCATCCTGGATAGATATGATTACAAGTTAGAGTGGTTGAGTCTGATTTCTATTGTCAGGATGATCCACTCAGGGCTGGGGACCCCCTGACATGCAGGGGTCCTAGGCTTGGACTTTGTTTGCCTACACTGTACCTTAATCCAGCTATGGCTCCCTTTCTGTGAAAGTTACGGTATAAATGCAAGCAGTTGCTAACTAATTGCATTTGATGATGGCACCAGCAGGGGAACCTACAATGGCGTAATAGGAGGGCTAACTTTCAGATGTGGTTTAAAAATAAAGGAAACTGAAAACAAGAGAGGCCTATACAGAAAGAGAATTGGGGTAAGCACATATGGATTGGGAATTATGGATGCTTGATCAGTAGTGCTGTCCGGACTTTTCCAACTGTGAAATTTCACAACGGTGGAATTTTTTTTTTTTTTTGCAGATTACTAATCCATTAACCACAGATTCCTTTGCCACAGTCCCTGGAAAATAATTCCACAGTTTGCATAATCCATTGAAAGTTATTCTCGGACACACTACCTTTCCCTGGTATTGAAAATCCTGTAACTAGGAACAACTGCCATGACAATTAGACATTTTTGGTGCAGTATTAGCTACTGCTAAGCAATTTAGATCACAAATTGTAGTGAGAAACAAATAGCATGACCTAATGGGAATTGATCCCAGGCCCCCAAAATACAATCCTAGTGCTCATGACCCCTCTCAAGCTAACCATGTGAGCCTATAGCTCAGTGGCTAGAGCACCAGGATGGTATTTTGGGAGCCTGAGTTCAATTCTCAGTGGAAACTGACTTTTTATTAGCCTCCAGACAGAGTGCTGCTCCGTACATCACCCCAGTATTCCAAGGTGGCATAACTAATTAGCAAACAAAGAAGAAAAAATACTTGAGATATAAGAAGTGATAGCTGACTACATCTAAAAGTAACCATTAATTCCAGGCAGTACACTAGCTCTTTAAGTTCATGGATGACACTAAGCTGGCCAGGGTGGTAGACTAACTTTAGGAGGATCTGAACAAGCTGGGTGATTGGTCAGAGTCCTGGAGGATCAGATTCAGTGTGGCCAAATGTAAGGTGCTATACCAGACAAGGAAAAACAGTGCTAGAACCCAAACCCCATGTGGGGCTCTGCTTGCTGCAGTGGAGCAGAAAAGGACATGAGAGTCATAAAGAAGGGGCTGAGGCATGACGAGCTGCGTGTGGCTGCTGTCAAGAGGAATGCCAGAATGGTGCGGTGCCACAAAAGGGGGTGACCTGCAAATCAAGAGAAGTAATCCAGCCATGTTTCAAGGCCCCGGACAGACTCCGTTGATAGTACTGCGAGCAGTTCTAAGCTCCCCAATACAAACCCATTATCCCCTTGGTGGCCATTTTGTATCAGGTTAAGCAACGGATGGGTCAGACTCCATACCATACGGCGCTATCGAACGTAATGAGTCGAACCAGTCAAGGGAGTACAACACAGAGCTACCAAAATGATCAGGAATAAGGGGACAAGAGCCACGGGGAGAGGCTAGAGGCCCTTAATATGTTCAGAATAGGAGGTGGAGAGGTGATACATTCCCAGTTTTCTGCACATGTAAGGGTACTGACAAGGCTGAACATACGGAGAAATCTGATCTGATATCCACCAGCCGAACTCCAGAAGACACCATAAAGCTCAGAGCTGGTAAATTAGGGGTAACATTAGGAGGCACTTTTTTCACAGAGGTTATTGAACCTGTGAAGCAGCCTAATAGCTGAGATAATGGATACGAATACAGTACAGTATGGTACAGAACAGTACAGACTTTCAAAGAAAACAGGGACAAATATTTATTTACTGCAAGAATCAACAAGTAACCCTGTATAGTGGGTTGGGTAGGGCATCCTTATCACGCATGTTTGCACAGAACAGGTTTCTTTTCTTCATACAGTATTCGCACAAAACTCTGTTAAATTCAAGGGTACCAAACTGTACAATACACTGCCAAACATTATTAATTGTTCTACGATTTTTTCTTTTAAAAGGATCATTAAAAATTATTTACTGTCTGACTCTGCTTGTAAATGTTTTAATTAATTTGTACTTCATTGTTTAATCTATGTATGTGTTTGTTACAATATGTTTATAATTTTGTATCTGTGTTTTTTGTAACTGGACGTATGTGAAAATGGGCAATTTTGCTCACAGGCTTTTCAATATAAAATAAAAATGAAACAAAACAAACAGATTAGTTTGAATCCAGTATGTAAAATCAAAAATAACTTTAAAGGAAGGGATCTACAAAAATTGATAGTGGCGGCCATCTTTAAAGACGTGAGTCCTTAATTCTATCAATTAGTCAGAAAGGCAGTTTTTGAAACTTCCAAGAGAAATAAAAATATACTGATCATTAATCTGTCAGAAACATATTACTGCTGTGAACCTATATCATGACATTTTTTGTCAACTAACAAATTCTGCTGCATTACACTAGGGCTATTTGAAGCCTATGGTGGCTAATAGTGTGCCTGTAAGTAACAGCAGCCTTACTTTGGCCCACCTGTACTGCATGCTTTTCATTGCCAGTAGCTATGGCCCAGTGCCACAGGAGGCTAAGGTACTTGCACCTCACCTGCTGCCCTGCCAGTGACCCGGGTCAAGAACAGACTTCTGTCCCTGGAGGCTGGTCGGGTAGGGAGGAATCAAGCATCCCAGGAACTGCTCTGCTCTGCTCTCTTCTCCTGGGGAGGCTTGCCCAGCTGTCTTGGCTGGGAGGTAGTGCAGGTTGCAAGCAACTCAGTGGGAGGAGCCATGGTTCTGTAGCGCATACACACCTCCATAGGCACACGCTTATGGGTGGTGGTTAGGCGATTGGGCAGAAAACGGAAAAGAGGCTGTGACAAACTTCATGAAGCCATGCTTCCTCTCCTCGGGCTCTCACTGTCACCTGGCCGCTGGCATCTGAATATGTATCCCAGTGGGGGGGACGCAAGGGCACCCCTCCCACTCCTGGCCTCACCGTGGGCAGCAATCAGAGAGGGACTTTCCGGTGGCTGGGGGAGGTGAGTGACAGATGGGGGGAGGGGGGAGCAGGGACATAGTGGATAGCAACCTGCCTGTAGCCCAAGGGAAAAAAATCTTTATGGAAAGAAAACAAACATTTATTATACTTGTATATGGTAGATCTCAGCTGTTCAAAGGAAAAGTAAAGAAGGCCCGGTGAATAAATTGCAAAAAACTGACATGAACTTTTAATGTGTTCACCAGTAAATGAAAGGAAAATGGCTTTTAAATGAAGTTCCCAAAGAACTTCAATGCAGATGAACTTAGCCAGCAGGAAGTGGCAAAGTGATAGGAAAACAGATTGCTGAAAGTCATCCGTGCACAAACAGTAACATACTCTGCGACTTAAAGTAGCTCAGTGGGAATTTCTTGGTTATTTCAATGTGTCACCCTTTGGAATTTGCTAACAAACAGTACTAAGAATACATAATTTTTGATTCGCTCGGTAGTAATCATGGCAATATTTATTTTTTTCCTTTTTGCACAAATTTTTTTTTACAATCACAGGAGTTACATCTTGAAAAGGGGAAATGCAAAATGTTTATATTGCATTCTTGTCTAAGTGCAGTATATAAGTGCTGTTATTATATTGCCTCAGCCATTATAAAATCCAACGCCAATGTGGTGGTCATCTGTAACCAGAACATAGTTTGAAAGGCATTGCTCAGAAGGATTTAGTCAGCATTATAAAGTTAATGAGACACACCACTGGAAATGCAGCATGCTGATCAACACTAGTAAGGGGACACTGGTATAAACAACCTTGAGCATGTTTCAGCCTAAGTATTTAAAGGGATACAGTCAACAATAAGAGCTTCACACCCAAGTGTAAGGCTGGTCCCAATTTGCACTTTCTGTGCAAAAACCTTTTTTTTTTTTTTTTTTACTCTTTAACTTAATGCTTAGTACAGTATATTAGATGGTATTAGGCTGATTTTGCAGAGTTCTAAACTGACATTTTCTGCAACTACAAATCCCAGAATCCCCTGCAGCTGACATCATATTAGGCTGATTTTGCCGAGTTTTAAGCCAACATCTTCTGTAACTACAAATCCCAGAATCCCTTGCATCGGACATCAGAGGAGGGCTGCAGCAGTGAGAGATTCAATAGCCTGCAGTGCATTTTATTTTATAAGCTCAGATCAGATGTTTGCTGGTTCTCACGGGGCTAAGCATAGCCCTCTGTGACTGTACTTAGCCCCAGGAGGACAGCAAAACCAGTAAACAAAAGAAAAGAGCTTATAAAAACTCTAACATGCACTGCAGGCTATTGACTCTCGCACTGGTGCAGCCCTTCTCTGATGTCAGCTGCAGGGGATTCTGGGAATTCTAGTTACAGGAAATGTCAGCTTAGAATTCAACAAAATCATCCTAATGCCATCTAATATACCGCAGTAAACAGAAAATAAAAAAAAAAGGTTTTAGTACACAAAGGACACATTGGGACAATCCCCGCACTTGGCTCTGAGGCTGTAGGTGCTGACTGTTCCCCTTTAATATAAAAGGAAACATTTTACTTTTTAAAACATTAATGGTTTGGGCCCTACCACAAAAAGGAGCTGGAATGGCTTTACTTGCCAAGATTTAGTCCATATCAGAAACTTTATGTTCTAGCCAAACAGTGCACAGCACAAGCAGGTTCTGCTAGACAACACGGCCTCTTGATTGAAAAGATGATGATATGGTAGTTTTTACTTTTTCTTGCATAATAAACCTGAAAACATGTTCTAGCCAATCAGATTATAGCATGAGTGGGTTATGCTGGACAGCACAACCTGCTGACACAAAAAGATGATGACATGGTCATTTTGGGTTTATTCTGTATTAATAACCTGAAAACATGTTCTAGCCAATTAGAGCACGATGTGAATGGGTTGGCCCAGAAAACACAGCCTGCTGATTGGGAAGCTGATGGTATGTTAGTTTGGGCTTTTTTTTATATTGAAAACCTAAAAACATGTTCTACCCAATCAGAGCACAGCATGGGCAGGTTACACTTCATAACACAATCCACCAATTGAAATAACATAATAGATCCCGCCTCCCGCTATCAGACAGTCAATTTTATAGCATTTCTGCCTTTGCAGCATAGTCAATCACTGCACTGAGTCCCATTTCAAGTGGGATCCTATAGTCAAATAAAACACTTAGGGGGTCATTAAATCCTAAAGTTGCAAACTGCCTCTGTAAACATCATCTCAAAACAAGGTCTGTTACTTCATTGTTTATTTCTCCAGTAAGGTCTAGAAGCGGAGTGTTTTTTTGTCAAATCAAGGTTAGAACTGAACTCAGTAAAGGACAAATCTAGTTGAAGCAGTTGGAAAGCCACTGGACTAATTTCTCCTTGTATTGGCCAAACCAATCATGGAGTATAAACTAGAGAACTATGGACTACAAAAACTGACTCATGAACACTGATTGGATGAAGGTAGTATAGACGAAAATATAAACCAGGTGATCCCCTCCAGCTCTGAGCACTGCAAGGCCATGCGATGTACTTGGGCACACTTTAACGTGGCAGTATTTACTATCTCAGATTATATTTACCGGAAACAAAGTTAACTCGCTGATACTATGATGACATGCTGGAAGACGTGGTGGGAGCAGGGACCATGAGGGGGTTCATGCACAGATGGGATAGGGTGAAAGGTCTCATCAACACAGACTCTAATGAACAGTAGTTTTGGGGTACAGGCAGTAGAAAAAATGGGCTGACTGGATGGAACTTTGGTCTTCATCTGCCGTCCCATTCTGTGAATCTATAATGGTCCAAGTGCACTGCAGCTTCTGAGATTGTGCTCCTTTTTAACCTGATGTTTATTCAGGATTTTCATCAACTTGAATGGACCAGTTTGTATTTCTGAAGAGCTTGTCTCATAGCTGTTCTACAAGGTTATGCCACGGCTGAACAGTGGGCATGACAGTTACATTAACAACAAGATAATTCTTCCACAACATAATTCCTTATTTAATACCAGAGCAAAGCAGTCCTCACATTTTTTGTAAAAGGCCTGCCTTGGGAGAGGCATATTTGATTGCTCTGTGAGTGGCCCATAACAGTTCCATTTGACAGTTATTACAATAATCAGTGGAAAATTTGTTTAGAACCCAGGGATAGTTGAAACATCAGCATTTCCTAAAAAAAAACATTTTGATAGTTACACACTCTATTCCAGGTGAATCCTAAGAACTTTATTTCCTATTATGGAAGGCGTCGTAGTACAATGTTTAGAGCATTGACCAGTGAAGCAGGACACCCCCAAATTCCCACTGGTCACAGTGTGACTGCCACCGGCTCATGTCTAACTTGAAAGAGAATTAGTTGCAGTGCTTTTAAAAAGGCCCCCCAACTGGTGGCCCACCTCTTCATGAGAAGCACTCCTATTTGTAGAATTTTTCAATTTCTTTTTTTAGTAGAGGAAGGGATCATAATTCTTGCTCAAGGTGTAGGCCACACAATCCCTTCCCCTGCCTGGTTTGTTGCTCGCCACTGCACCACCCCCACATTCAAACGTTTAGTTACTTCTTAGCTTGGAGAGTGTTGGCACGCATTCCATGAATGTCAAGGTTTTCACTTACATTTTTCAATATTTTAGAGGTCCACAGGGCTGAAATTAAGGCCACTGCTTAACTACCGAGGCTCTTGTTATTTGAATCGTGGCCCTGATTTGACACCAAATGACCTCTAAAACATTAAACAACCTAAGTGCAAACCTGCTCCCAGCTGACATCTACTGGGTTTGCTGTGTGCGCCCCATGCTCCCCAAACTAATACATCACAAAACGTCTCTGTGCTGGGGCAGAGCAGTGGCAAGCAAGGAACTAAAAAGGACAAGCAAACAGGCGGGCAGCTCCTAGGAGCACGAAGTAGGATCCCTTTCTCTCCTTAAAAAAGGAACTGACAAATGCTGCACATAGGACTGTTAAACGCCCTGAAGAGGTAGGTTGCCACTGGGAGGTTTAAGAGATTTTTTTTTTGAAGTCAGCAGACCTTGTGCTCCTTGAGTAAGTTATTTGACTGCCAGATAGTTCACTCCTCCCAGGGGCACACTGAAAGGCAGATTAATGTCTTCCTCCCAACCTACATGTTTAAACGAATCATGAAATTAAAGTTCTGTTTTGGAACAAGTGCAGCAAACTCCAAAGACAACATGCAGTACAAACACATCAATGGCTGTTCATTAATTTGTGTTAGCAGTGCATGTCGCCTTTAGATCTTACTTCACTAATGAAGGCAGACACCTTGATTTTGCCGTGATGTAAGGCTGTTGGGATCCATCTGGAACAATGTGTGCAATCGTCAACATATTGACAAATTACGTCTTGACTGTGTGTTGGTGTTTACTGCCATATGGTAGTGCAACTCTTTAAGCAGCAGTTCATAGTACAGTGAAATATTTTGTACCTGTTCTGTTCTATTCTCTTTTAGATTGCCCTTATTCTCCTGTCATGTAACATACCCCTTTACACCCATTTTGAGTCTACTTTAGAATTCAATCTAGATTATTTAAAACATTTAAAAAAACAGCACCATTAAATATGGCCGCTCTGTGATTTTCATCAATGTCCTCAGCTGTATTTGAACGGTTGGGGCGGATTTTCACTGTATTCATCCCAGAGCTGCTAACCCTTTTTTTGTTTTCACAAAGTTCTTTCTGCCCTTGGGGCTGGCCTGCCTTCAGCCCAATCTACCCCCGGCTGAAACATACCTCCCCCAGGACTCACCAGTGTGAGGTCACCATAGATTCCCTCCTGTAGTGGGGCTAGGAAAGGGGAGGTCCATCCTTCCCCCACTGGGTACACACACACACACATCAAGAATCACCAGGCCCGACTCGTGGTGTGGGCCAGGGAATGGGCCAGGTTTCATTTGCTGGCTCCGTTTTCTGTTTTTGCCAGTGCACCTTCCTGACACTGAGTACAGCCCACAGCCAGTCTCCCATGCTGCTGATGTGTCCCTGCACAGGAACAAACTCCCTGGCCCACTGAAGGGGTTACCTGAGCAGCAGATCCTGAGGCCTCCCCGAGTTGGGAGCGCTGCCACATGACAGGGCCTGCCCGACCCAACTCCCAAGTCTGCTCCTGAACTCGGGCTGCCAGCGCGGGAGTGTGAAACATTAACCGCAGTGTCATCAGATGGCACTGCCAACTCTGTTTTCAGTGCAGGCCTACGTCCACCCAAGAAGACCAGCAATTAGCTGGTCTATAAGGGTCCTGATGCGTAAACATGTGGCAGGTGTGGATTTTCCTGAATCTGTGTCAATAAATGACACAGTGGGCCACAGAACCTGATCTACATCATCTACTGATGCAAGGTGCCGAAAAGCATGCTTCACTGTTGCAAACTGCCCACAGCCTTTCAGAACAGCTGCAGGCAGCACTGGCAAACACCCCTCAAAACAGATGTAGACACATCTTGCACTTGCATCTGTGTCAGGGCCTTGGACAATTCCCCACTTCCAATGATTAGCATACTGTTTGCTTGTGACTAAGCTGAACTAGCATGCAACAGTCACTGCTCACTGACATTATGGGACACTGGGGACAGCAGCACTAACTAGAGGCTGCAGAACTAAGTTCTAACATTGTGCACATCAATTAAAACAGAGCACCATTGAAATGGACTTGGAAACAAAAACAGTGCTGTAGGGATGAATGCTGGGGGTTGCAAAGCAGTATGTAATCAAGTACATAAAATGTCTGACAAGAACTGCTACTTTAAAGAGGGACTTTCACACTAAGAAAGACTTGTGTTTCCTGCATTTCTGTTGCCAATATTCCTAATTATTGAAACGTGTGATGAAATGGGAAATTTCTGTCTCACAGCCCATCAAAACCTACTGCTAGGGCACACAGTGACGTCAATATCCTCTTTTTGAGACATCACAATCATTTGCCATGGAAATCAGTGGGATTCCAGAAATGCAACATTTCGACTCTGTGTTAATACAGGAGATGTAGGTGGGCTGCAAGGAAGTCGGCTCGTGATTAACCTAATACTGCATATCTTTGATAATTAACATTAATGAGAAGGCAGAGTGTAAAGCAATAGATTAGGTACTACACAACTGGATTGCTGTTAAAAAAAATATATGTATATATATATTTTTCAAGCTGACAAATAAGTGTCCCTTCCTTGATACGAGTACTTGGTCTGGCCTTTCAGTAATAAGTGCTGTGATCTGTAATCTTTTTCAGAAAGTGTACAATATATATCAAATTTCAAAACAGATTGTTCAGAATCCTGTTTCATTCCTGAAATGGCATTGGACCATATATCTTAAGGTGATGCTGGGTGCAACATCTGTATAGTAGGAGGTGCTACCTCCAATCCTCCTTGGGAGCAGATATTAAAGGTCAGGTGCACCCCATTGCTCGTTTCGGCACATTCCATTTGGAGACATCAACTGGATGTAGCAGCATATTGGGTGGGGGGTCACCAATGATCTCATACTCTCTAAAAGGGAACTGGCTCATTCATAGTCCATTCTTTAACGCTTCCACTAAGGCAATATGGACAGTGGGGCCCATTTCTTTAAATGGGAAGGTAAGTGTGCCCAGTTCCTCAATTTCTGAAAGATAGTGAACAGAAGTTTTAAATTAGGTATTGGGCTTACTTGTAGGCATTAGCAGCTCAGAGATGTCAAACATGCAAATCACACATAAACTTAAGCGCCTTGAGTCACAGTCGATAATGTGCGCTATACTAAATAAAGAAAGACTGATTCAAACTAAAACAGCAGTGCAATGAAATTAGTCAAAAACATGGATGCCATTTATTTTTCCACTATAAAGGATTCCAGGCATCTTCCAGTTTCATTTGATGGAGCCATTTTCTTCATTCCACAAAAATTTGAGTATTTTCCAAATGTTTTAGTCTATTTTTTTCTCAAGAAAACAAGATGGCTGCCACATTTTGTACAGAAATAGCATTGTAGACCTGGCTGTTAGGATCAGAGGGGAAAAAATCACGGTGCACAGTATAGGAGCTACCTAAACAAGTACATTTGACAGGTATGCTAATATTTTTCTTAACTGTACCTGAAACTAATTTCTTGGGTAAAACCTTCTTCAACGCACTGCTGCTTTAAAGCATGGCAGCAGCCATTTCATTCAATTTGAGAAGGAAGATGATGTCACTGAGGGGCAAGCTGTGCTTAACAACATACAGCTTGCCCCTAGTGACATCCCTCTCCTTCTCATGCATCCATGAAATGGATGCTGCCTTTGTTTAACATACACGTGATTTACATATTTTGCTTTCCAGACTGCTGACACCCACAGGTAAGATCAACACCTCATCCGAGAGATCGTTTCATGGGCTTTCAGAATGCAAAGGACTTGGCTCACGTCCCTTCCTATTTAATAAACGTGTTTACTACTACAGTTATTACATAAGGCTTATTACGCGTTTCCTTCCCTGTCATTTGTTTTGCAGTTGCTCTATAAATACTGTGCATTCTCTGCCACCTATGGAAACAGACAGGTTATTTATTAAATACAAACCACAGAAGATGTACTCCCTTCAAAGGAGTACTGCATATGTTTGTCTGCATACCGTATATGCATCTGTAAACCATACAATATAAGGACCCAACAGTGAACAATCTCTACAAAATGAGGACTGAAAGGTTTGTAAGGACCAGCTTTGGAATTTACGTTTCGATACACTGGATACCAGTTTGTTTTTCAGGACTTTAAAATTGTTTTAAAGACAAAATATTAATTTAGGAAATTCACGTCTCCAACTGTTAGGCTAAAGTGAATGTTGCCATGGTGGAGCTGTGAATAGTATATATTAATACGAGACAGAATTTGGTCCTTTTAAGTAATGGAATACACACACACACATATGCTATGGCAGTATATAAAACAGAGAAGTACAAATATCTCTCGGCCCCTAGCACAGAGCCCACAGAGGTGCAGATAATCAGGTGTTGACTTCCATGCTGCTGGTCTTAGTCACACAAATTAACTCAGTGCAGCTCCGCTCCCCATGGGGTGTAATCAGCTATAAGTGGCAAGTCAAAACTGCAGGGCAGCTAAAAGTGCATGGTGTTGGTATCCATGGTAATGCTAGAGGTCAAAGGTCACCACTCTGAGGCTCCACATTGCGTGTCTCTCTGTGGTTGCTCCGAGACAACTTGGAGAATCGGGAAGGGACTCTTGATCGACTGCTCTTACTCGTAGATTCTCCCGCAGGTAGGATGTCACTGAAAAAGAAGCAAAAAGAACTTCTTAATAAGCAAAAACCTTCAAGGATTAAATTAAGCATCCCTGATGTTAAGGTACATTTTTCTAGAAAACTCAGGACTGCCACCTCCAATAACCATTATCCGAGTTGAACTGAATTTTAAAGCAGTGTCATATTCTGCAATGGTTCTTTTTGGCACATGCATGCTGCAGATAGCATGAACCTTCTTATTTTTGTGAAGTAGCTAAATACGTGTTAAAACTATGCATCTGAAATCTTATTATATGCATCTTTTATGTTTACAATTATCTAGAAAATAAAGCTGCAAAGTCATGAATATTTGTACAATGCCAAAAAAGTAGTCAGAATTCCAGAGGCTCAAAACCATTGTTCCCTCCAGGATTTCACAATTTTGGGCTACAGTGAGCAATACAGGTATCGTTGATTGTGCCAGATTCTTATTACACAGAAACATGTAATTTGAAGGCAGATAAGGACCATTTAGCCCACCTAGTCTGCCCATTTTCCCTACCTACTGTAACACCGCAGACCCTTTTTTTTTTTTTAATTCTCCCTATCCTCCGTGTCCGACCCCCAGAGTCTCTTCAGTGTGGTTGCTCAGCTCATCCCTATCCCATCCTGCCTGACATCCCCTGTACTACCTGCTGGTGGGGGTAGGGGATCTCCACTTCGCTTCTCTGGTCCCCAACCTCCTGGATCTAAGTCCCCTGGGGTGGAACCGCCGACTCCTCCTGGCGACCTTTCTACAATTCAGACAGGTGACTCAGTGAATGAAGGGAGCACCAGAGGCAGGCTGGAAGACCTGGTGATGTATGTGGAGGATGGCTACTGGACCCACCTTCGCCTACTAAGGGATGGGGTGTTTCCATGTTTTTCTTGTGTTCCCGAGGGCAGGGACGTGCAGTGTCATCCAGCGCAGTGCGGGCGCGCTCCCACACCCACCTGCTGGATGTCCTGCTGCAACCCACATACCCCATCTGCGTGCTTCACATCTGCCATACCTCCCGATCACCACCAGGAGCCACCAGAGCAGTGTGGAGCAACTGATCCTCTCCGCGGAAAGGAGAGCTGCCAGCCGGCAGCTCAGTCCAAGTCCACGCCCTCCCCCCCCAGCCGACCTTCGGCACCCGAGTTCGCTCCCAAACCCGGGTCACCGACAGAGTTTGAGGTGTGGCATCTAGTGCCTCAACCCTCTACGCCACCGGGCTGGCTTGTAGACCCTACTTGATCTCCGGTTTAGCCCTCTCTTCCCTAAAATTCCCTTATGTCTATCCCATGTGTTCTTGAATTCCACTACAGTTTTTGCCCCCACCAGCTCCACTGGAAGGCTGTTCCAGGCTTCCACCACTCTTTCTGTGAAGAAGTATTTCCTTATGTCACCCCAGGTATACCCCTCCAACTTCATAGCATGCCCCCTTGTTCTTAGGCATCTTTTTTCTGAAAAAGACTTCTGTCTTGTAACTTGTTTGTACCCGTGAGGTATCTGAAAGTCTATATCATAGCTCCCCTTTTCCACCTTTCCTCCAGGTTGTACATATTGAGGTCCCAGAGTCTCTCCTCATAGGGTCTCTGGTGCAGACCCTGCACCATTTTTGCTGCCCTCCTCTGGACCACCTCTACTATGCCTATGTCCTTCTGGAGATGAGGTCTCCAGAACTGGACACAGTACTCTAGGTGAGGTCTCAGCAATGATTTATACAGCAGCATCACCACCTCCCTCTTTGTGCTGGTGATACCCCTGCCTATGCACCCTAGCATCCCACTGCCTTGTCACACCATTTGGCTACCTTTAGGTCACCAGATATGATTACCGCCAGGTATCTTTCATGTTTGGTGATCATCAGTACCACTCCCCCCATCTTGTACGTCATCCCTGGGTTTCTATGCCCTAAGTGCATGATTTTGCACTTCTTCACATTGAAACTTAGTTGCCACACTCTTGACCACTCCTCAAGCTTTCTTAGATCCCTATTCATTTTTCTCCCACACACCCCAGAGTGTCTACCCCATTGCAGATTTTAGTGTCATCTGCAAAAAAGGCTTACTTCCCTGCCAGACTCCCCTTCCCCGCAATGTCACTAATAAAGACATTAAAGAGGACCAGTCCCAGTACTGATCCTTGTGGCTTCATGCTGGTCACCCTCCCTTCCTCAGAGTGAACTCCACATATCACCACCCTCTTATTAATGGGGAAGTTACCCAGGGGCTCCAGGGATTCTGGGTGATGCTCACATCACAGTGTGTGGCATGACTGACATTTTCTGAAGTGTTTCCAGGTCAAATTTTGTCAACAGGCGTGTTGTCACAGAGCAGAAATCGGCACTCATGACTTGGAAAATCAGAAGGAAACAGCTCTTTTTGAAGCTCTTTGCAACAGAGCGAGTTTAGTTAAAATTTAGAAACAGAACTATAAGGAATAGTTAGCACTAGAACACGTAGGAGAAAGTTTTAAGAACTGCCTTTGCCTTTTGGCAAGTTGTGTTTTGTGCTGTAAACATTTGTTCACATGGTGCTTCACTCAGGGTGGGGGAGGGGAGGAGATTTTCATTTTGCTGTGTAATGATGTGCTATTTGGATGGACGGCAGTTGCTGAATAACATTTACAGGTGTAGCACTTCTAAATTATTAGCAACAAAGTGAACTTTTCATATACATAAATATTCATTGCAAAAAAATGTTGTTAATGCATCAGTTAGGGTTGTTACTAAACCGGCAAAAGCAGGGGCACCCCACCCCTACCCTGCAGACACTGACAGGCATCAGGGGTGTGCCTTGGGGTCACCACCCCTAACGCTCACCCCATTCCACCACAACCCTCACCCTGCAGACACTGACATGCATCGGGGCTGTCCTTTGGAGTCATCAGCCCTAATGCTCACTCCATTCTCCTACACTGTACCATGTCAGGTTATTTACTTATGGAATGGGGAGAGCGTTAGGGCTGATGACCCCAAGGGACAGCCCTGACGCCTGTCAGTGTCTGCAGGAGAGGGCTGTGGTGGAATGGGATGAGTATTAGGTGGTGACCCCAAGGCACATCCTCAATGCCTGTCAGTGTCTGCAGGTAAGATTAGGAAACCCTAACACCCCTTTCCTGCTTTTGTCAGTTTAGTAACAACACTCACTGATGCATTAACGAAGTTTTAATGATATCTCTCTCTCTCTCTCTCTCTCTCTATATATATATATATATATATACACACACACACACACATATATATATATATCCATAGCGTGAGAGAGATGGAGAGAGAGAGAGAGAGAGATTATCAGTACAAGTAGCCTTTATGAAATATAGACCATAGCAATGTCACTGGAGCAGTCTTCGTTGACCTTTCCAAGGCATTCAACATGGTGAACCATGCCCTTCTCCTCTCCAAACTACGCTGCCTTGGCTGTTCTCAAGCGGTTATTACCTGGTTCAAGAGCTACCTCACCGATCACTCCCAATTTGTGTGTATTGGCCCTGCCCGTCTCTACAGGTGTCCCCCAAGGCTCCATAGTGGGCCCCCTGCTATTCTCTTTATTTATTAACTCCCTCCCTTCAGACTATCTCAGTTGTCACTCTCTCCTCTACTATGCTGACAACCTCGTGCTCTTCTATAGTGATAAATCTCCCACCCATATTTCCTCTGTTTGCTCCCTAAACTATGCTGTGGCCCATAACTGGTTTACAAATAACCTCTTACTGGTCAATGCCAAAAAAACAAAATCCATGCTGTTTGGTTCAAAGACCTTCCTAGCCAAATACAAAACCCACCCCCCTCTCAATACTATATCCCCCTGATGGCCAAGCCCTTGAAGGCTTTACTACCTTCAAATACCTAGGAGTCCTATTTGAATCCTCCCTCTCCTTTTCAGAAAGTACAGTTACGTAAGAACTTACTGTAACAGTAGATCTTCGAGAGGAGCTCTTGCAGCAGGCTATAATCATTAGGACTAATGCCGCAGGCCTTAGGACCCACTGGAAAAAAACTTAGCTAGCATTACCCAGCAGGGACTGCCACCATGTCAGCTCCGCGCCGTCAGTCATACTACAAAAGAGGGCAGACCCCAGCTCCACCTCAGTTCACCCGCCAAGGACCCGCGAACAGACCCTAGCAAGCGAACCAGGTGAAGCCTGTCCTAGATGTGCTGAAAAACTCTCCGGGGGAAGGAGGGTGGGAAAGCAGCACCTGCTGCAAGAGCTCCTCTTGAAGATCTACTGTTATGGTAAGTTCTTAAGTAACTGTACTATCTTACTTCAAGGGGGAGCTCTTGCAGCAGGCTATAACCATTAGGACAGAATCCCAAGCAGTCCTGCACCAAGGAGGTGACTAGCTTCGGGAGGTAGGATGATAAAAACTATAAAGATGATAAGCCTAAGGCTGGAAATCAGCACATTAGGACAAAAGTCTCTGAAGGACTGCCAGGCCAAAACCGGTGCGGCGCCTGGAGGCAATTTCCAGGCTGTAATGCCTAACGAAGGTGTGCACTGAATTCCAAGTAGCAGCTGCACAGATGTCTCTAATAGAGACGTTCCTCAAGGAAGCAAAGGAGGTAGAAACTCCTCTAGTGGAATGACCTCTAACCGCGCCCGGTAGAAGTTTGTTGTATTTGTCGTAACAGAACATTATGCAGTGGACAAGCCACCAGGCAATTATCTGTTTAGACACCAGTTTGTCCAGATGCTGAGGTGCAAAGGCCACAAACAACTGCTCCGATATGCGGTGAGCCACTGTCCGTTGAAGGTAGTACCTCAGCACCCTGTGGATGTCCAGTGTGTGTAGGAGAGCCTCTCCCCGATTGACAGGGGTAGAATAATAGACTGGGAGGTCAACAGACTGGTTGAGGGTCAATTCTGAGACCACTTTTGGCAGGAACTTAGGATTTGTTATAAGGGAAACTCTTTCATGCTGAAAAATTATATATGGCTCCTTACACATCAGGGCCTGGAACTCGCAAACTCTTCGAGCTGAGGTTACAGCAACCAAAAAAGAAACTGTCCAGGAAAGAAAACGCGGTTCGCACTCCACTGCAGGCTCAGGGGGAGGGGGAACTGAGCTTCTCCAACACAAATAGGAGACCCCAGGGAGGGATAGAATCCCTAATGGGAGGTCACAAATGCAAAGTGCCCCACAAAAAGGTGCGGGCCATGTCCAACTGAGCTAGGGTCCTGTCCCCAAAAAGGACGTGATAAGCAGAGATAGCCCACATGTGCACCTTTATGAATGAATAGCTCAAGCCTTGCTGGTATAAGGAGAGGAAGTATTGTAACGCTGTGTTCACCGGACAGGAAAGGGGGTCCAGGTGCTGAGACAAAGCCCATAAACAAAATGCTTCCACTTCATAGCATAAGTGGAGCGCATAGAGGGCTTCCTCACTGAGACAAGGACGTCCGCCACCTCCTAGGAAACCCCATATCTGGATCTAACTATGTTTACAGGAGCCATGCATGATGGTGTAGTGACCTGAGATCTGGATGAACCAGCCTGCCCTAATCCTGGGATAGCAACTGCAAGCATATTGGTAGCAGAACTGGAGGTTCCAAAGACAACTGCTGAAGTAGTGGGAACCAAATCTGCTGAGGCCAGAGTGGGGCAATAAGAATCATCCAAGCCCCCTCGACCTGTACTTTCAACAAGACTCTCTGAATGAGCAGGATGGGAGGCAAGACGTGTAAGAACTTCCCTGCCCAACAAAGGGATAATGCGTCTGGCCAGAAAACACCAGGCGCGTGCTCTCATGAGCAGAACACTGGCAGTTTGGCATTGCGTGGAGATGCAAAGAGGTCCAGCTCTGGATGACTCCAAGTGCTGAAGAGCTGGTCTGCTACTGACTGGATTAGCTCCCACTCATGCGCCTTGGACTGAGACCTGCTTAGGCTGTCTGCCAAGTCATTTTGGGCGCCTGGAACATGGAAGGCAGACAGAGAGATGTGACGCTCCAGCGCCCAATACCAGATTCTCATCGCCTCCCTGCACAGGGGGTAATAATAATAATAAGCTTTATTTCTTTGTGCCTTTCTTAAAATCAAGGTGCATTACAATAAAATACAAGATAAAAACATAGTAAAACAGATTAAAAACCAAATTAAATACAGAGCATTAATCGGCATCCAAATAACCTCCAAATGCCTTACTCCATAAAAAAGGTTTTAGGCCCTTTTTAAAACCCTCCACCGTCATGCACTCTCTAATCCAACGTGGTAGAGAATTCCAGAGGGTCGGTGCCACGAACATAAAAGCGGGCGCTGGAAGATTTTAAAGCTACCCTCGGGATCTCTAGCAACCCCTCGTTGGCTGAGCAGAGTGGTCGCGTCAGTAGGTAAGGCACCAGAAGATCTTTCAGGTAATCAGGGCCCAAACCGTGTAGGGCTTTATATGTCAGTAATCTGACTTTAAAGGTGATCCGCCACTGAACCGGCAGCCAGTGCAGATCCCGGAGCACCGGTGTAATATGAGAGGAACGTGAAATCCCCATTAACAACCGGGCTGCTGAGTTCTGCACTAGCTGCAAGTGGCGGATATCAACCCCAGGAAACCCAAAGTAGAGGGAGTTGCAGTAGTCCAAACGCGAGGTCACAAAGGCATGGATCAGCATGGGTAGGTCGCCGGGCGGAACAAGGTGCTTGATCCTGGTGATGTTCCTAAGGTGGTAAAAGGATACCTTAACAACCGCCGACACTTGCGCACGCAATGTCAGCTGATCGTCAAGGATCACCCCCAGGTCTCGCACCCATTCAGAGGTCGGGAGCTCCACATCCCCCAGGAATAAACCAGAGGTTTGAAGTGCCCCCAACCCCTCAATCCGGCGGCCGGGATCCACAACCATCACCTCCGTCTTCCCAGAATTCAACTTCAACCAGCTGGACCTCATCCAATCCTGGATCTCGCTGAGACAGTTGTTAAACACTGAGAGTGCTCTATTCTGGTCAGGCGCAAAAGACAGATAGAGCTGGGTATCATCGGCATAACAATGAAACTCCAGCCCATATTATCTTACAATGTCTCCGAGGGGAAGCATATACACTGCAAACAACATGGGGGACAGCACAGAGCCCTGAGGTACCCCACAGGTCAGAGCGGTAGGATCGGAGGAAAATGTCCCCGATACCACCCTCTGAGTTCTACCTGTGAGGAAGGAGGTAACCATCTGTGCACCAAACCCGACAACCCACAGATGCATCTCAGGCGCTCAAGCAACACCCCATGGTCTACGGTGTCAAATGCTGCTGACAAATCCAGAAGGACCAAAATGGACCATTTTTTCTGGTCTCTCACCATCAGGAGATCATTGAGGACCCGAACCAGTGCAGTCTCAGTGCTGTGCCTCTTTTGAAAACCTGATTGAAGAGGATCGTAGATGTTATGGATGGCTAAATGGTTGTCCAACTGGGCTGCCACCACTTTCGATTACCTTCCCAAAAAAGGGGAGGTTCGAGATGGGTCTGTAGTTAGCTAGGGAGTCGGGGTCCAAGGATGCCTTTTTCAACACTGGTGTCACCACCACTTCCTTCAGGGAGCGGGGATATTCACCAGAGTCTAGGGAGCACCAGACTATCCTAGCTAGAACCGGGAAGATAACCTCCCCACAGCCCATGATCAGGCCGGTGGGACCCGGGTCTAAACTACAGCTTGTGGTACGCATACCCTGGACAATCCTCATAACATCCTCGATTTCTGGCCTTTTGAAGGAACTCCAGGTGAGCGGTGTGCTTGTGACCGTGGGCTGGACCGCCACAACTCCCATGGAGGTGTCGGCGCAAATCTCGGCCCTGATGTCGGCCACCTTATCTGCAAAGAATCGAGCAAGCTCCACATGCTGCATCTGTGAAAAGGCTCAACGGACCTGCAGACAGGCTGGGTTGCACAGCCTGTCTACGGTTCGAAAGAGCTGGGCTGGTCGATTCTGAGCAGCAGCAATTTCCCTGGACAGGAACACTGCCTTCTTATGAGTGATTGCTGACTGACAGAGTTTATAATGCTCTAGGAGTCTAAGATGGTCGGCATCTAAGCCGGATTTCCGCCAGCATCTCTCCAACCTGCAACCTAATCACCGCAACTCCCTCAGATCCCGATCAAACCAGGGGGATTGAGGGCGAAGGGAAAGAGGCCGCACACGGGTGGGAGCAATTAAATTCAAAGCAGAGGTGACAGCCTTATTGCAGGCTTGCACCATTGCTTCGGGATTTGAGCTCAACCCAGGAAATTCTGATAGGTCAAGAACCACAGTTAGGCCATCGGGAGTAACATCCCATAAAGGGCGGTACTTGACCATCTCCACAGGGGTAGGCCTACGCATGGGGGTGCAAAAATTGAACCTCACAGTGTGGTGGTCAGACCATCTGACTGGTTCCACCCCCACATCGGAGTCCATCTGAACAAGAAGAGAGCCTGGTATGAGGTCCTCCTGAAAGGCCCTTAGAGCATAGAGGACTGCTCACATTTCCAGAACATTGATGTGGAGGCTGCGCTCCTCTGGGGTCCAGACGCCTTGAGTCCAGCGGTCTCCAAGGTGTGCCCCCCAACCCACATCAGAGGCATCTGTTGCCAGAGTCTGGCTTGGGGGCTCCTGATGAAACGGGACCCCTTTCTCCAAATTCAGAGGGTTCAACCAGCAAAATAGGGTCCTCCTGATTGGCTCCGAGATCCTGACCATAAGGTCCAGGCTGTCTTGAGCTTTGATCCCACTGCACCCTGAGCATCCACTGCAGGACTCTCATGTGGTGGCGGGCCAAGGGAACTACAGGAATGGCCACCACCATGTGCCCCAGATGTCTGAAGAAGGTCCTGGCCTGGACCTAAGGGGTTATGAGAACCGAACCAGCTACCTTCCGCAGGCACGCTCCCCTCTCCTAGGGGAGAAAGGCCATGTCCTGGACCAAATCCAGGACCGCACCTACAAAGACGAGTCTTTGATTGGGCTCTGGGGAAGACTTTCGTAGGTTTAGGGTGATCCCCACCTCTCAGAATAGAGTATAAGTGTCTCTGAGAGCTTGAATTAGGCGTGTCCTTGATGGGGCCGCTAGCAGCCAATTGTCGAGGTAAGGAAAGACATAATGCCCTTTGCATCTTAGAGCCGCAGCTACCACTGCCAAGCATTTGGTGAAGACTCGAGAAGCGGGGGAGAGGCCGAACGGTAGAACCCAGAACTGATAGTGCTCCCCTGGAAGTGGAACCTCAAGTACTTCCTGTGAGGAGGAAAGACCCCGATGTGCATGTATGCATCTAGCATGTCCAGGGAACAGAGCCAGTCTCCCTGGTGCAGCAGAGGGATAAGACCTGGAAGGGTCCCCATCTTGAACCTTCAGTATTCAATATAATTATTTAGAGAGCTGAGGTCCAGGGTGGGCTGAAGCTCTTGAGTCTTCTCTGGAACCAAGAAGAAATGGGAGTAATACCCTTTTCCTCGCTGCTGCAGGGGGATTGGTTCTATTGCTCTTTTTTGCAAGAGGGCCTGGATTTCTCCTTCTATAAGAGAAACATGAGAAGGAGGATACCTTGAGGACCTTGGTGGAGTTTCTGGAGGAATCTGCATGAACTCCAGCGTATGTCCCCTCCTTACAATGTTTAGGACTCACTGGTCTGCAGTGATTGTGCTCCATCCCTCCAGATGGAGGGAGAAGTGATCCCCTACTGCCTCCTCCGGAGGAGTGAGGGTCAATAGGGAGTCATTGGGCAGAGCTGGGAGTGGGGAGAGGTTTGGGAGGACTTTGGGCCTTGAAAAGGAACGCCTCCAGTTGCTGGTTGCCAGCTTTCCTTTCAAAAGTGCCTCTCTGACCCTGGTAGTTACCACGGGCTTGCTGGCCTGAGGATTTACGAAAGGGCCACTTCTAAAAACACTTCTTGTCCCCCCTTATACATTTGGCGGCTAGACCAGATGGATTTGCCCAACTCTTGGAGACGAGAGATAAGACCCTCGGTCTCCTGTCCAAAAAGAACGGAACCCTGGAACAGGAGGTCCCTGATCTTGGCCTGCAGATCCTGGTGGAATCCGGAGACTCTGAGCCAGGCATGGTGCCTTAGGCACACACCTGACGCTGCCACCCTGGCCGCTGTATCTGCAATGTCGTATGAGGTACAAAGGACATGCGTGCCCATGTCCGAGCCTGATTTCACAATGTCCAGAAGCTCCGTCTTCTGGGCAGAGTCTGACAAGGCATTGGCTAGCTCCTGTCCCTTTTCACAACGTGCATTATGGTACTGGACCATATGCGTGAGGAAATTTAGGGAATGAATGGAGCAGGTGGATGCAGAATATACTTTCTTGCCCACTTGGTCCAAGTAATGGGATTCCTGGTCAGGAGGCTGGGAATTGAGATGTTTTGGCTGCTTAGATTTGTCATGAGCAGCTGCTATCACTGTGGAGTCCGCCTGAGGGTTCTCAGCCAGGAAAGGCTCATCCCTTGGGGCCTTATATAGCCTGTCTGACTTCTTGGGAACCACCGAGACCGAGGCTAGAAGCTTCCACGTTATCCTTGTAAGATCTTGGAAAGTTTCAACTAGAGGAGGCACCACCAAGGGCTTGGGCTACTTCTGCCTCAGGTAACAAGCCAGTTTCCAGCATTCCAGATCCAGGTCCTCTGTCTCCCATTCGTTAGAGGCCTGGATGTGCCTCACGACGTCCATGAAAGTTGGATCATCAGAAGATGAGCGGGGTAGATCTCTGTACGCAGGAGAACCCTCAACTTCTGAGGAAGATTGGCTCCTGGACCGGGAAGAGTCCGAGCTATGTCTGTAAGGGCTACCCTCGCCAGAGCATTGGTGACTGCTGAACCGGCGCCGGTCCAAGGACTGACGCCAGCTCCTGGACCGATGATGGAGCAGTGACTGACACCCGTCCTTGGACTGGCATCGGCTAGGGGAGACAGCCCGCCTAGAAGAAGAACCATGGTGGCTGCGGGACCTGCTCCTGGGCATAGACTGGCGACGGCTGCCCGATTGGGAATGATGCCATCGACAATCTCTGCACTGAGACCGGAAATGTAAGCCCGAGGGGGAGTGGGATTTGGATGACTTGCACCTCTCCTCAGGGGTCTTAACCGGCGATCCAGCGGGGCGCACCCTCGGGTTCTTTGTTGTCCGGCTGGTCAGAAACTGGTGTCGCGTCTGGCTTTGGTGGAGCCTCCTCCTTTTTAACTTGGCTCCACCAAAAGAAGAAGAGCTCTTGTAACCCACCTTCGAGAACATAGATGCCGCAGTCCCCTGTAATGGGATAGGAGAAGCCAGGAGGTCCAGCAGGGCTTTCAGGGAAGAACCCGCAGATGAACTCTCCAGAGTTGAAGACTTCGGTGCTGATGACGGCATCTTGACTGGCACAGCTGCACCGGCAGCCTCCTCAGCCTTCGGTAATTGAGCTGGCGTCGGCATCTTGACCGGTGCCAGCTCCGAACTAACGGTTTGGAGGGCGGGACCCGCAGGAGCCTTCACCTGGGTCCCAGTCCTTAACAGGCAGTCTACCTGAACCAGGTAGGGCCGTTACTGATGTCTTCTTTGGCGGGGCTAAGGCATGCGCCGAAAAGTCCTTGGCTGACTCCGCCGGGGCGGAGGTTACACGCAGCGGCGTGACTTTTGCCTTCGTTGGCTTGTCTGAAGAGGTTCCCGCCTTGGCCAGCGTAAGTGTTTTGGAGGGAGGCTCCGGCCTCGACTTCTCCTCGTGCCTTGGATGCTTCGGATGTTCGGACCTGCCCAAGCTGGAGGAGGCCTTTGGGGAGAGAGAGAGCGGGACCGCCTATGGTCCTTGTCCCGGGACCTCTTACGGGACTTGTCTCGGTGCTTTCTCTTTTCCACTGGAGAGGTTTGCAGAACATCCATCTTCTGCTCCAACAGGTGGGCTTTTCAGGGCCTTCAGGTGTCTGACGCGAGTTGTGCTGGTGAACCCCTTGCAGATCTTGCAGGAAGCGCTGTTGTAGTCTGGCCCCAGGCAGAAGACGCATGGAATTTGGTGGCCACAGGCACACTTCGTCTTCTTGGGACCAGAGGAGGAGACCAACGATGGCATGGAGGGCAGAAGGAGAAAGGAGCGATACTGGTCGAAGAAAAGTGGAGAAAAAACAAGAAATATTTTACCGGAGCTGCTGATAGCATGCACTAAGGCTTTCCCAATGAGAGCGGGTCTGCATCGGGAAAAGAACTGAGGTGGAGCCGAGGTCCTCCCTCTTTTGTAGTATGACCAACGTCGGGGTGGAGCTGATGTCAGGGGGTGGTCCCCACTGGGTACTGCTAGCTAAGTTTTTCTGGTGGGTCCTAAGGCCTGCAGCATTAGTCCTAATGGTTATAGCCTGCTGCAAGAGCTCCCCCTTGAAGTAAGATCATATAAATTTATTAGTCTGAAGGTTTCACCAAAAATTAGGTGCTACCTACAGATTCCAGCAATACTTCTTTTTGGAGGCCCGACTTGCCATCATACAGGGTAACCTTCTCCCAATCCTGGACTACTGCTCCCCTATTTATGCCAGAACATCCTCTACCCTCATGGCCAAGCTCTTCACTCCCTATAACGGTGCCTGTCATCTCACCATACTGGTCCCTTTTGAGACATCACTGTATCCTCTACAACTCACTTGGTTGGTTCTCAATGCAAGGCCATTTTAACCTAGCTCTGTGATGTATGGCGGATTCCACCATCCATATTGGCCAGGCATCCCCCTTGCACCCTTCCTCATTGTCCGAACCCTCACACCACAGCCTTCACTCAAACAGCATCCCTCCTCCAAACATCCCTAGGGTATCTACCAACAATGGGTGGCAGAGCAATGTCAGCAACAGCCCCTACACTGTGGAATAAACTGCCTGCAGAGCTCCGTTCACTCGACACCTGCTGCCAGTTCAAAACCCGCCTCAAAAAACTGGCTCCTGAAGACTTCCTGCTGCCACTGCTTACCTGGACAGTCCACTCCTTTTTCCTGGCTGCATCCCACCAGGGTTTGTGCATGTGTAAATAGGTAAAGTGGGAGCCAATTAATCTGGCCTGCTTGTGCACCGAGCTTTAGTACCTGTTTGTTTGTCAATCCTGCCACCCTCCCCTCCACCCCACCTCCCCTATACTTTGCTACACTTTATCCCCCTTTCTATATAGTCTGAGAATCCCTTGCTTGTCTCATATTGTAGCTGCTAGTGGTAGAACGGTATATGCATATATGTATACCCTCACTTATTGTGATGCCTGCTGGATGTATGGTTTTCTGGGAATCCTGTATGCTTTTGGATTTTCTGTTTACTGTTACCATGCACTACTGTAGCCTTTATCTTTTATTGTTGACTGTTCCATGCTTTGTTGTCTGTTACATTAGTCCTGTACCACAGTACGTGGCTCGGGTCATGCCTGAAAACGGTCCCTGGGATCAGTGCACCTACCCGGTTACCAAATTCATAAATAAATGAAGTATTTATAGAGTAATTACAGTATCAGTAACTTGTGCCACACAGGTCCCACATGTCAGTAGTGACCTGGAATTCCATATACTGGCAGCCTAGGTATAATGTATTGGCACTCTGCCTTTAGTGATAGCAACCTGTGCTACACAGACCCCACATATAGAAGTGACAGGGAATTAAATACATAGGTGATATAGTGTATGATGGAACATTGCTACACATCAAAATCCATTACTAGAATATGGTTCTTATGCTTCAGGAGCCACATCATTCTCTTTGTTATGCTGTACTAGCTACGTAGCTACTGCAGCATAACAACTCAGAATCATATTTTGAGCTGTGACAGTTCCGATCGTTCATCATGCATAGAAGACCAGGAGAACAGCTGATCTCAGCAACTGCTGACAGAACAAGTACGTTCAAATATCTGCAGCACATTTATGGACTTAATTTTCTTTTTAAAATGCAGTATTTTGTTTGTTTGCCACATCTCACAGTAATAATTTTATTTTCTGAATATTTTTTGAAGCCAGCTTCCTTGTGACTGTAGCGTGTTACTCACCTTGCAGAGCTTGTTAGTAAAAACTTTTTATGTCAACAGAGGACTGACTCAGACTGAATCTGTTCTATTGGGCAGATGTTTTAGTAAGGCATACACTATAAAAGACAATGTATACCTTACTATTTATAACAAGCTTGTGAACTCATCTCGAGGTTGTCATGGCGACCGAACTTCTCGAGTTGCACTCTCGAGGTTCAAATGGTTGCCATGACAACCTCTCGATGCATTAACAAGCTTGTTATAAATAGTAAGGTATACATTATCCTCTATATTCTAGATGGCATCCAAGAACAAGCTTTCTACTCAGTCTGGAATGTTGTGAAAAATGCTGCCTAGTAACAAGTGGAAGGGCAGGGTACCTGCATGTGAGACACTCTTTACCAAATAAGAGTGGCTCATAAACGGTAGAAAGGAGCATTCTGACTGGTCAGTGAGTGATCCTTCTGTCTGTAGTAGTAAAATGAGATGGTTTAAACCTGGTGATGAGCTACAGCATTGCCCCAGATTGTGATCTTATCCGATTTACAGCCATACTACAGTAATTGAAAACGTATTATTTATACTGTGCAGAAAAGACAGTTACTCTCCAGTAATAGTAGATCTTCGAGGGACTCTCCTCCAGTGAGCCATACTTATGGGACACAGATGCCCTTGGCGTCAGACCTATCTGGAATCTTTTGCCTATTGGGCTGCCCACGGTGATGGGCATAGTCAGTGCCTATTTAATGTGGATGACCCCTAACCTCTTCAGTTCTGCCTGTCCACCAGAGACAAAGAAGCAACATTATGCCAGACCAACGAACAGCAAAGACAAGGCCGCCAAAGTCCCAAAAGGAAGCGATGATGACCAGCAAAGAAAACCCAGTAGGAGGTAAACAGGGGAAAACGGTGATATCCAAAACCCACACTATACCCCACTAAACCAGAGGGGAAGGCAGGAGGGTGCGCTGTGGCTCACTGAATGAAATTCACTTGAAGATCTACTGTTGCTGGTAAGTGCTGTATCTTATTCAGGGACATCTCCCTCCAGTGAGCCATACCTGTGGAACAATTTCCAAGCAGCACCCAAAATAACGGGGGGGGGGCGGAGTCCAGAAGGAAGGCACATAAGCCAACCAACACAGAGACCAATGTCCCATAGGTCAATAAGAACAGATCCATAGTAGGGTGACCCCAACAGAGCATAGTGGGCACAAGAACAAGACACTCAGAAGCCCCAGCCAACGAAAAAAAAAAAAAAAAAAGCAACAGCAGACACACACCATGGCCACCATATCCGCGAGGAGACCAGGAATATATCAGAGGGGCTGGCAGTATAGCCTAGAGGTTAGAGTATCGAGCTGTGAAAGAGCTTGGTACATCCAGCAGACCTGGGTTTAATTCCACAATCTTCACTTGCATACTGTGTGACTCTGAGCAAGTCACATAACCACCCAGTGCTCCCAGGTCGCCCCTGAAAACAGGCACTTGTGCCTAGTGGGCCCCACCCAGTTACCAAAAAGGATAAAAAATAAAAGAATAAACAAGGGAAGTCGCCAGGGCCTGACTCCACAAACAAATGCCACCGCCGATGGGAAACCAGATGACAACACCACCGAGGCAAAGCTGGGCAGCGACCGAACATAAAACAGTCAATGAGGCAAAGCCATGTGACCAGACACAAAAGTGCCATAGGCTCCACAATCACAAGGGCCTGACCAGAGACTGAGGGCAAAAGCCCAAATTACACGCGGAATGGCCAAAAACCACAGCTGATGGGAAAGCCGACAATAGTGCCTGGGGAAACAGCCATGTAAGAAGCAGAAGGGACGTCGACAAAGCAAAGTCAGGTGATGACCAGCAAGAAGAGGGATGTCGACAAACAATGACAGCAGCCAAGGGTCGGCCCGTTGGCACAGCAGTTGGCTTTCTGCTTGCGACGCCAGTGACCCGGGTTCAGGAATGGACCCAGGCAGCTGGAGGGCTGGCTGGGGGAGAAGGATTGAGCGCCCCTAGGGCTGCTCTCATTCTCCAGGGGGAGGGTCAGAGAGAATGCCCAGTATCCGAGGACTCCTAGCAGAGGCTAGGAGCACTCGCTAACTCCGGTGTCCAAATGCTCAGGGGGCGGGGCGGATGCTGGATGTCATTGCACGTCCCTGCCCCTGAGAATACAGGAAAAAATCCCTGCTTGTGACCGCCATCAATGACGCCCGCTCCTGGCCCTAATCAGCCTCCAGGCCAGCTCTGGACTATAGTCCCACATTTGCGGCACTAAGGGGGGGGTCAAGTGCTACAACCCCACCCTGAGGGGGAAAGCCGGGAGTGTCAGAGTCGTGGCCAATATGGAGGTGGGGGTCCAGGGGCCTGTGACCGGGCAGATGACCCAGCAGGCACAGGCAGAATAAAATAAATAAATAAATAATAATAATAAAAACAATAACACCAACCCAAACAGCGAAAAAAAAAAAAAAGAATATTGATAAGGCAAAGCCAGATGACACAACTGCAGGGAGACAGGAGAAGCACAGGGCCAGGCAGCAAAGCTAGGAACTGACCCAAACATCCCAAAAGAATGGCTGGAACAGAGGCAGAAAGCCAAGTCGTGGGTAAAGCCAATGACAGAAACATGGAAACAGTCCTGAACAAAGCAGGATACCAGGCATGCCAATGAGGCAAAGCCCAGCAAGGGGCCAGTTGAAAACAAAAATGCTGTAAACGGCAACACTGATTCAGTCAGCAAACATGTCAATGGCACAAATCCAAGAGATGAAGCTGGAAGGAACCACCAGCCCTGTGGAAATGCGGACTGGGGAACAAGGCTAGGAACCGATCCAAGTGTCGCAGAGGACAGCTGGACCTCCCACAAAGTCGTGTCAAAGGAAAAGCTAACAAGGGAAAAATATAAGAAAAAGCCATGCACAAAGCAGGGGACTGCACAAGTAGCAGGTATGATGATGAGGTGAAGCCACGGGATGACCTGCAAAAGGGGAAAAAAATGGCAACTCCCAACCCAGCAGTGAAACCAATGATGGAAAAAGGATATGTGCCAAAGGGGACAAAGGGAGCTACAGGCGCCACAAAATCAGGGAGCCAGGCAGGAAACAAATAATCGACCAAGGCCACCCAGAGGATAGCCATACCAAGCATAAGGCCAAGTTAAAGGCAGAGCTGATGACAGAGATGAGAACACAGCCATGCACAAGACAGGGGACTGGACACGAAGCAAGAACATCAATGAGGCATAGTCAGGCAATGCACAGTACAAGATTCTATGAAATAAGGGTGACTCGCAAAAACAGCGAGGTGCACATCGGCGAAACATAAAACGGTGATGAGGACTACAGTGAATGCAGCAAACAGCAATGGGTGCTCAGGTTTTGTGCGTGGGTGCATTATAAACTACGTTTTTATACGAAGGGCTATTCCCCCCGCACCCCTCACAATAAATATAATCAACTCTGGGGGGAAGGGGATGAAAATGGGGACGGAGAAAACTCAGGAGGGGGCAACCTGCAGGCAGGAGGGCACAAAGTTGGGAGGGTGGGGGAATGGGAGTTACTAAAAAAATATGTATTACCCCCTCCAAAATAAATAAATCCACCACAGCCAAATATATTAACCCAAAAAAATAGATAAATAAATCCACCACAGCCAAACCCGATTCTGGGTCCACCAGCTACAGAGGTGGTGACTGAAGCCACTACACCAAATGGCCAGTTGGAAACTACCTGGCCAAACACAACCCCATAGCCTGATGCAGCTGGTGTAGCTCACTAAAACACTTGCTACACTTGCCATATACTGACACTCGCTATTGTTTAACACTCGCTATTCCTACAGGCGCTCAAACTGAGTCGCTCAATTTAACTTACCCATATTATGGGATACCCCACACAAAGGGAACACCGAAAAAATGGCAGCCCTAGACCAAACAGCAAAGCTGGTGCTGAGGCAAAACCTGGAGATCAATCAATCAATCAAAATCTTTATTTTGCCAGGTGAAACATCATTGAGACAAGCTCATTTACAAGATGGACCTGGGGCAAAACAATTGCCAACAGGGTTAAGACATCACAGGTTGAGTGAATGTACATAACAATTACTCTAGTAGTAATATAGTAATAATAACAACATAATAACGTATAACCATCACATGTGACAAGATACTTGCACCACAACATAGCAATAGGTTCAACAGGAGGTAGCGCCATTTAAATACAATTGCATGGATACAGATATATGGACATAAGGTAATGAGCTAAAGTTTATACAGTAAACATCATTGGAGGAGTCATAGTGAGCAGGAGTGACAGTTCCTCTAGCATCAAAGTGCGAAGAAGATTGAGATGTAAGAGTACTTTGATAAGTACTGTAGGCATGGCCTGGCAAGTGGGGTGGGAAGGGGAGGGGTGTATAGGGTGGGAGGGAAGGTCAGCTGAGATAGGAGAGGGTTGGACATGATGACCTAGGGAAGGACAACTGCTCGAAGGAAGAACACAATAGATGCCACAGGCAATGGTTGGGGTTTAAGTCCCATATTTGAAGCAAAGACAGATCATGATGTTGGGACCTTGATTTGGACAATGACAGAAGGGAGGACTCAAATGACGTCTCAGGAAATGGTTGAGGTTTAAGTCCAGAACTTAAGGCAGTAACAAATCGTGATGTTAAGACCTTGATTTGAAACAATGACAGACCTCGGAAAAGGTCTTCAGGAACAAGGATCTGAAGAGGGAGAATGTGACAGGGGTAGCGAGCCTTAAGGTTTTCTGGATCTTATTCCAGAGCGTAGGAAAAGTGAAGCTTATTGAGGCTCTACCAAAGCGCGTTTTAATATTAGGGATAGCCAGAGATAAGATGGTAAGACTTCTGAGAGAGTAGGCACTAGGGATGCAGGGAGTTAGGCAGCTTGTGAGGTACTGAGGTAATTTTAGAATGACTGCCTTATATGTCCATAGAATAGCATTCTTTTGCCTCCGGAAGCTAAGGGAGGTCCAGCCTATGGAAGAATAGAGGATGTAGTGGTGTGTGTCATAAGGGGCATCCAAAATGAACCTAAGGGCTCTGTGGTATAAGGTATCAAGCTTGGAGACAGCTGTGCTAGTACTATGGCCATAGTGGAAGTCCGCATAGTCTAGGACAGGCAAGAAAGTAGCTTGGACTAGGAGTTTTCTAGCCTCCTGGGTTAGTGAGTGCTTGATCCTGAAGAAAATACTGAGCCTTTGACGCAGTTTCTTAATGAGTTCATCAATGTGATCAATGAAGGACAATTTGTAGTCAATCCAGACCCCCAGGTATTTGAATTTTTCCACAAACTCCAGGACTTCTCCCAAAAGGGTGCTTATCTGGGGTGTTTTTTTGAGACAAGGGGCCAGTGGAGAGAAAATCATGGCCTTAGTTTTTTTGGCATTGAGCAGAAGTTTCAAGTTGAGTAAATTGTTTTGGAGGATGTCGACATTGTTCTGGAGGTCCAAAACGGCTTAATCCAGAGTTGATCTGTTAATGTATAGCACTGTATCATCAGCAAAGAGATGGATATTAGATGACTTTAGGCCAGTGTCAATTTGATTGATATAAATGGCAAAGAGAAGCGGACCAAGTATGGATCCTTGGGGAACACCTCTATGGAGTATTTTTTTGGCGATAGGGCTCCTTCAGCCTTGACCTGCTGCTCTCGGTCCACAAGGTAGTTTGTGAACCAACTTAGGGCCAGGTTGTCCACCCCAACTTTCTTCAGGGTCACCAGGAGTAAATCATGGCCCACCGTGTCGAAAGCCTTGCTAAGATCCAGAAACAAGGCGCATTATGTATTGTTTGTTATCAAGTGCAGACTGCCAGTCATTTATAACCTTAGCAAGGGCAGTGGAAGTGCGATGCATGGAATGGAAACTGGATTGAATCGGGTTTAGTAGGTTAAAACTTTCCAGATAAAATCTGAGCTGTTCATTTACTACCTTCTCCAATAGTTTTGACAAGGCCGGGAGCAAGGAGATTGGGCGGTAATTATTTAGGTCGCAGGGGTCCCCTGATTTGAATAGAGGGATGACATGGGCTGTCTTCCAGACTTTGGGGAGGGAGCCCTGATTGAGAGACAAATTGAAAAGGGGGTTAATAGGGGGAGCCAAAATATAGTAGGCCAACTTTAGGAAGAAAGATTCAATCATATCCGCGCCTGCAGTTTTCTTAGTATCAAGTTGATGGAGTTGAAATGAGCCACAAGTCTTACAGTAAAGGGGGGGGCTACCAATCCAGATACCAACCTTGGCATCCGAAGACAAAATGGCTATAAAGGTCACATATATGACCAACATTCACTAGCTCCATGGAGCAATGCAGCCACCAGTAGACTCATACCAGAAAAGACTGGACAACAAGCTGGCAGTGGGAACCTATGCTGCAGCAGGAGACCGGTAAGGATCTGTGAAACAGGAGGCCAGCAATAGCCAACATCCAGTGATGGTATGGCAGCAGGTAGCATTGGCAGCACAGAAAACAAGGCCCATGTGGGATGCAGAAGAACAGGCCCACCTCGCCAAAAATAGGAGACACAGGCTGTCGAAGTACACAGCAGCAAAGTCCAAGGAGGGAGTTCTTCAGCCCGATGTGAAGTCGACAGAGGAAAAAGAAAGACCTGAAGAGATTTGGGGCTGCCCATGTTATATAAGTGCTGACGATGCAAGTCATTGTGGGTGGCCCACTAGGCTAAAGTTCCCAGGCAGTTTGGAAGCATGAGGTGTTAGCCAAGTGCCTTTCAAAAGGGGGGGGGGGCAGTAGTTACAAGGTAACTGCACACCCTGGAGTGGATTATTTCTTTTATGACATGGTCGCCAAAACTAGTTTAAAGTGTAACATTTCACAATTTACATTCTTTATGTTACCTTTCCGGGTGGTGCATTCCTGTGGAGATCTGATAAGGGAGCACTCGTCTCCATGGAGATCATTAGGCCAATGTTGTGACTGATGGAAACTCATAAAAAACATAAGATAGATAATTCATCATGTGGGTATTTCCATATGCCAACATCAGCTGTCATCCAGGGGTTGGAGTCGCTATCTGTGTGTGTAGTTAAGCAACTTGTGTGTGGCAATCTTGGCCGTTGCTGCGTTCCATGAGATCACAGTATGAGGATCTTACAGACCCATGAGGTTACCGGTCAATTACCAGATGGGTCTGGGTAGTGACTGACCAATTAGGATGCAGGACTGTCCCTACCCATTTTATAATCTTTGTTAACCCATTCCTAGGGGCATAAGACATTACCCTTTAGGGTAAGACTGAATGATGGAAGCCCAACAACTGCTTCTGCCTTAAACCCTGAATAATACATTATTTAGTCGCACTAGGAGGGTAAGTGCTAGGTATCCTAGCTCATTAATACCAAGTTTTCCATAGTAACAGATTTTTTATTACCAAAAGGAAAAAGACTGTTTCTGGCTGGTCTAAGATTGATGATATAGCCTAAACCTATATTTTTCCCATGAGACCAACTATAGAAAGAAAAATACAAAGCTATGTGATCAGTGACTGATTCTAACCTTGATATGTGGTATGGCTGTTATGATATGTGCTAGGGCTGTTATATATACTGTACATGCCAGTGCTGATTCTGCCCTTTCGGTTCATTCTGATGTGTTTATGGAACGTGGGATCAGTCTCTGCTAAATGAGTAGGCAGTGAAATCATAAAATGAGTCTGTGCTGTTCAGTATCTATTTATTGATTTATAAGCACTTCTGTTTAACCCTTTTCACACACTGCAAAGCATTTTACAGGCAGGCAGAAAATAAATGGCATAAAATCACCATCCAGTAGCAAATAACGATTTAAGAACTGTTGACACAATAGAATAAAAATATCTAACTTCTTTTTAAATATGGTGCAAGACATAGATACATAAAAACACAGAAGTCGTTGGCTGAAAATAGCCTTTGGCCCATCCAATCTGACCTACCCCACCTACTGTTGCTTGTGAGGGCCTTAGTGGCCTTTCACGCCTCTCTCCACCCTGTGCTAATCTTCCTACCAGTCCCATGTGTCTGTCCCCCCATTTTAAAATCACCTCTCCATAGATTCTGCATAGACGACATGCTTTGTTCCATACAGCTACCACCCTTGCTGTGAAGAGAAATACCTCCTGATGTCCCTCCAAAATTTCAACACTGTCTCAGATACTGTGCCCCGATGCCTGTGTTTCCATTCAGAGTGAATAACTCTCTACTTAATTTACATTCTGGAGGTAACTGTATATCTCATTCATGTCTCCCCTTTTCCATTTTGCCTTCACTGTGTACATACTGAGGTCCTTCAAACTTCCCCCATGTAAGCATGTACAGTGTTAGGGCACTCTCAAACAAAAGCACTAGGCAAAAATGTTAAAACAAGAAGTTCAGCATCACTTGAAATAACAGCACCATTAATGCAACACTCAGGAGGGAGCAATCTTAGACCTGGTACTCTCAAATGGGGATGGAGAGAGGATCTCAGATTTAGAAGTGGGTACCCATGTGGGAACAAGTGACCACCAAACAGTGTGGTTCACAATAAACACAGCCATAGAGTCAAGCCATACAAATGTGAGGGTACTGGACTTTAAGAGAGCTGACTTTGGCAAAATGGGAGAGTGCCTCAGAAAAGCACTAGCAAACAGGCAAGAAGGAGGGGTGAAGGAACAATGAGGAAACATCAAAACTGCCATCACAGAGGCAACAAGCCTTTGTGTGACGTAAATAAACAAATCAAAATGAAGGAAAAAAAACACTATGGTTCTAAAAAGAGGTGTCAGGGAAGGTTAGGGAGAAAAGATAACATTCAGAAAGTATAAGGAACCACAGAAGGAGCAGGACAGAGAACTGTACCAGTTAAAGCAGAAGGAAGCAGGGAAGGCAGTCACAATAGCAAAGGCCCGTACTGGGGAAAAGATAGCCAACTTGGTTAATAAGGGGGATAAAACCTTTTATAGGTATATTAGGGAGCGAAGAAAGACCAAGGGCGGGATAGTGAGGCTTAGTAAAGGGGAGGATGGGTTGGCCGGAGGTGACAGTGAAAAAGCAGGGATATTGAACCAATACTTCTGCTCAGTATTCACAAAAGAAGAGGGGGAGGTACCTAATCCAGTCAATAGAAGCACTCTGGATTGGGGGGGGGGGTTCGATACCAGTTCATTCACAGAAGAAAGGGTTCTGAAAGAACTCCTGAAACAGAAGCTGGAAAAAGCAATGAGACCTGATGGGAGTCACCCCAGAATTCTAAAAGAACTAAGGGGGTAACTAATGACACCACTGACTACCCTTTTCAACAAATCATGGGAGGATGGTGTGATACCTGAGGACTGGAGGTGGGGGGATGGGATTCCCCTTCACAAAAGTGGGAGCAGAGCAAAGGCAGGAAACTACAGACATGTTAGCTTGACCTCAGTGGTAGGGAAAATGATGGAATCACTTCTGAAAGATAGAACTGTTGAGTACCTAGAGGCCAGCGGGGCATAGGACCCAAGGCAGCATGGATTCACAGTGGGAAGGTCATGTCAGATGAATCTAATAGATTTATTTGACTGGGTGACCAAAGTAGTAGACCAGGGAGGGACTGTGGACATGGCCTACCTAGACTTTAGCAAGGCATTTGACACAGTCCCACACAAAAGATTAATAAACAAGTTAGCAAGCCTGGGAGTGGGTCCCAGGGTGGTAGCCTGGGTTAAAAAATTGGCTGGACAACAGGACACAGAGGGTAATAGTAAATGGAGTCCACTCAAAAGAAAGAGGGGTTACTGGTGGGGTACCACAGGGTTCAGTACTGGGACCGGTCCTTTTTAATGTCTTTATAAGTGACACTGCAGAGGGACTAGAAGGAAATGTATGCCTCTTTGCAGACGACACAAAGATCTACAATAGGGTTGATACACAAGGTGAGTGGAAAGGATGAGAAGGGACTTGGCAAGGTTGGAGGAATGGTCAAAAGTATGGCAGTTTAAATTCAATGCAAAGAAGTGCAAAGTAATGCACCTGGGAAACAAAACCCAGGGGAAGAGTACACAATGGGGGGGGGGAGGTACTAACAACAACAAAAATGGAAAGGAACCTAGGGGTAAGTCATATCAGATGACCTAAAGGTAAACAATGTGAGAAGGCAGTAAGGAGGGCTGGGGGGATACTGGGATGTATAGGGAGAGGCATCACCAGTAGAAAACAGGAAATTGTAATCCCTCTGTACAGACAGTTGGTGAGGCCCCATCTGGAGTACTGCATGCAGTTCTGGAGACCCCATCTCCGCAAGGACATAGACAGGATGGAGGCAGTCCAGAGGACGGCAACTAAAATGATGCAGGGTCTGCACCAGAAGCCATACGAAAAGAGACTAAAGGAGCTTAATATGTATACCCTTGAGGAAAGAAGGTAGAGGAGGACATGATAGAAACTTTCAAGTACCTCAAAGGAATCAACAAAGACCAAGAGGGTAGCATCTTTCAGAAAAAGAGAAGTGCAAGAACAAGGGGGCACAATTTGAAGATGTGGGGGGACGGACACTCAGGGGCAATGTGAGGAAGTATTTTTTCATGGAAAGGGTGGTGGACACATGAAATGGCCTTACTGAGGAGATCGTGGGGTCAAAAACAGTGGGGAAATTCAAGAATGCATGGGACAGACATAAGGCAATTCTGGTGGAGGTTAGGAGGAAGTAGGCTGTTGGTTAACTAGGATCTGCAGCTTATCCAATAGGTAGGGAAATGGGCAGACTGGGTGGGCCAAGCAGTCCTTATCTGCCATCAAAGTCTATGTTTCTATGTTAACAGCAGTGCAAGCTAACAGCTGGGAGACACTCTTGACTAAACACAACAGTGCTTGGAACACAGTTCTTCATCAGGGCGCCCATGTAAGCCTTTCCCTGCTGTCCCTCAATTATTTTGATCACCGTTCTCTGCACAACCTCCACCCTGTCCCTGTCTTTTCTCAAGTGTGGGCTCCAGGGACCAGAAATCCAAAAGTGAAAACATGGTGCACATGCAGAAAACAAAGTCACGCAAGGGAAGGTTTCTTTGCGCAACCGTAATTTTTTCTGCAAGTGCTCAATTTTCAAAAAGGTTGCCTTTTTGTAGCCTTTTCCACAATGTATGCCAGCTTGCGCATATTTTTATTGCACAGCAATGGAAAAATGTGACGCCTGGTATTACAAAGTGTAACATTCTTTGAGTAGCTGTAAAAAAAAAAAATGAAAATGTCGCTTCTGTGCATATAATGCTGAAAATGACATTTTCACAGGTGCGGGGATTTTCGCTGCTCCCAGGAGTTGCACACAGGGACTTAGTGTCTGGGCCATGTCAGGCCCTTTGAAAATCTAGCCCCAGAACTCCATGCAGTACTCCTAGTGTGGATGCACAAGGGATCAGAGCAGGGGCAGAATCACTGCTCTTTTCCTGCTGCTGATTTCCCCTTCCTATGCACCCTAGCATCCTTCTCCCTCGCCCCACTGTCCTAATGCACTGCACTAATATTTTCAAATTGACTGATAGCCAGCTTGGTGGCACAGAGGGCTGATGCACCATACCTTACCTACCGCCACGCTGGTGACCTGGGATTGGGTGCGGTCTTGGGGCATTGGGGGTCAGGCAGGAGAAGGAGGAGGATCGAGCACCAGATGGACTGCTCTCCTCCTCTGGTGGGACAGTGGAGAAGTACTCGGTGCTTGACCAACCCCTGGCGGAGGCCGGGAGGTCATCGCATCTGAAAGGTTCTGGGAGGTGTGCCAGATATGGGCGCTTGTGCCCTTATGTAACTGCACACCACACCTCCCAACAACAGTGGGGGAAAACAGGACACCGGCTGTGGCAAGATGACGACCATCCCCGCCAAAGCCCCACACAGCTACCAAGGCACTCGCCCAATGGATTAACCACTTGGCACCATTCGGGGAGTTAAAAGGGGGCTCCCCCCAATGGCTCCACACTGGGGGGGGCACTCCAGGATGAATGCCAGTGGACAGAGGTAAGTCCCAAGGGATGGGGTGAGGTGGGGATGAGGCAGAGCAAGCCAGAGACAAAAAAAAACCCTCAAACTGTCTGATATTATTCCCCCAGGTCTCACCCCTCAGTCATTCTCTCCACCACTACACCTCTCCACCCCAAATCTTGTATTCTGTTTTCAGGTTCTGTAACCCTATGTGCATCACCTTGCACTTTTTTTGCATTGAATTTCAACTGCCACACACCTGACAATTTCCCAAAGCTTTCCAACTCCTCCCTTGTAATTATTACTCAACAGAACATAATGTGCAGAGAGACGATGTAGAACAAAGCCAGCCCAGCAGTGTGGAGGGTGGGGATGCTATGCACCTTACCTCCTATCACCCTGGCAACCCAAGTTTGGGAACAACCTTGGGTTGTCGGGGGTCGGCCAGGAGCAGAGGATCAAGCATCCATCAGACAGCTCTCCTCTCCTGGGGTGGGGAGGCAAGCCATCTTGGCCCTTGGTTGCCATCAGGTGGAGGACAGATTGTAGCACTGGCACTAGAGAGACAAAGAAGGGAAGGGCCACGGTTCCATAGCATGTGTGTGCCTCCATGTGCACATATTTACATGCCGCCGTGGTTGGGGACCAAGGGGAGAAAATGGAAAATGGTGCAGACCTCAAGACACCCTGCTCACCTACCCTCATCCCCGTGCCGCAACCTGGACCACTGAACCCACTTCTGGATGAAAGTCACTGGGTGGGGGGAGAATGGCCCTCCCCTTCCCAGCCCCAACATGGGGGGGTTGGCAATCCACAGGGGAACTCTGGGCATGGTGAGTCCAGGTCAGGTGGGTGCCAGGCAGGGAAGCTGGGACAGGGATGAGAAGCTCACCTGCAACAACTGTGAAAAGAAAAATCTTTAAGAAAAAAACAGAACTCAGACGTTTATGACAATAAATTTCAGAGTACGGTGTAAGACACTTATGGCGTACTGATTGGTGTTATACATTTATGTCCGCCAAAAGTAGTGTCCACAGTTGCTGAAAATGGGATTGTACACAAAAAGCGCACATCGGTGAACCAAATTAGAAGAGTGTCCTCGATTTCCCGGTTCTTGCCGTTTCTCTTCCATTTTCTGTTGGATTTTGATTTGTGTGCCACTGATACAGTATACTCTCTCTCTGATGCAACAAATCTGAGACAGTTGATTTTGGGATGGCAAGCCATTGAGCAATGTCCTGCACACTCAACTTTGGCACTGTCTTAATCTGCCACAGCAATTCCACTTTTCGTGAAAGGGGATCCCTGGACACCGTGAGGAAGCCACAACACAGCACCTGGCAACTGGAAGCTACAACAACGGACACAGAAAGATGATGTGATGAAGGTGTAATGAGAGGTAAGTGGGAGTCGCACCATTTATATTGCGCCTAATTGACAAGTCGTTAAACAAAGCGCTATTAAGCACTGCCAAATTAGATGTGAATTGGCTGTGTGGCAGAAAGAAAAACGCTGAAGCTGCCGTATTTTCATGTCCTTAGTACGCAGTGCACACAGTCCACATTAATTGTGGGATCTAACATTGCATCTATGGGAAATGTTTCTGGCACAGAGATTTTGTCCGTTGAAAGCGACTGCCCATGGTAACCGCACAATGTGGTACACACTGTATTAGAGTACAGTGGATAAAAGCCCACTGCCTAGCCCTGGAGCAAAGCTAATAGATATAACCATATCAGGATACTATGTTTTGCATACGTTCCCTGGAGCTGTAGTACCATGCAAGGTGTTATATGCCGAGACCATTAACTTAAATGTAATCCTATTTATGATCATTTGCCAGTGCTCCAAGATTCATTTGACGTCAGATTCTAAGTTCTCCCTGCTGTGACTAGCACTACTTATTTGCAGACTGTGATCTCTCTTTAAGCATTCTAGTTGCCAACTTGTGAGGTTTATCGAAAGAAGACTACAAAAACATTCTCAAATATATCAAAAATGGATTTCAAATGCCATTTACGGAATTGGAATTGTAAAAGACATTGCCAGTGTACCTGTATCACAGTTCTCCCTAATTACATAAGAACTAATGAAATGTATTACTTCCAGCCATCTTTGATTAAACACTGTATTTCTTATTCAAATATTTGCTTTAAAGCAGGCATGAGATTTCGCAAGTTAAACGCAATGCCCGCTATCTGTGTAAATGAAAATACATTTTTGGAGTGAGGTGTTCAGCTTTGTAATGTGAGGAAGAAAATGATACTATTTAACAGAGTAGCTTGGGATGGTTTGTCACTGCTGAGAACTGGAATTGTTTTCTTTTTTTTTTCAAGGTTCCACATACTACTGGTATCAGAGGGACGCAAATCTAATAACATACATTTCCCCAAAAACTGATGTTCAGGACATTTTATTCTTTTTACTGAAGACCGTCACATGAAAGCAGGCGGCTCTTTTTTAATTACTGCAGACCCCTTACTCTTCTCCATGTACTGGCACCTATGGTGACACCACAGTGTATGTGGCAGCAGACGGAGAAAGTATTATGACTTCAGGGCAGGCTCAAGCAGTGAGAGCAGATGAACTACAATGGGAAAAGGTCCTGTTTTAATGGCAATGTCTTCAGCAATAAAAAAAAATGGAATATCATAAAGTCAGTTTAAACAGCAGGTACCTACTGTCAGGCACCCAGCTCCCCTCAAACATATATAATAGTAGATCTGCTCTACTGTTGAGGGGCATTAGAATTATTATACGCTTCCCTCTGGTTAAAAAGTTATAGCACCCCATATTTGCACCCCCATAAAAACAAAGCCTTGTCTGACACGCCTCGTTTTGTGATGTCAGAAAATGAAGGTTGCTTGTGTGTGCTCCATAGATCTATATTGGTGCCATTTGTCAATGACGTTTAGTACTATTTAGAGTTGCCACTTGGAACAATGAAAGTGACCGCTCCAGTAAACAGGGACTGTTACTCCAGCGGCTGCTCTGATTTGTCTACATGGCACCTCTAAATAGTACTAAACACCATAGACATATCGCATACATACAGGTTGACGTGCCCCCTCAGTATACATTTTCTGACATCACAAAAGGAGGAGTGTCAGACAAGGCTTTGTTTTTATGGGGATGCACATTTGGGGTGCTATAACTTTCTAACCAGAAGGAAGCACATAGAAATTGTAATGCCCCTCAACAGTAGAGTAGATCTACTATTATATATGTTTGAGGGGAGCTGGGTGCCTGACAGTAGGTACCTGCTCTTTAAGGAATAACTTTGTATAACTGAGTTTTTCTACTGCCAACTGTGATTTTTATTTACTTTTTTGTGGGGGAGACCTGAACACATCTTCAACAGACGTCCACAATGAATGCAATATGCAGCCACAGTGATAACACTGTACCTGATTATTTAACTGATCTCTGTTGCCAACACTTCCCAGAAGTCTTTTTTTGGGATTCAGTGTGCCCACTTTCCTCTGATTGGCTGGATCTATCACCTGAGCGTTTGCTGGCCTCCTATTAGGATGCGATTTCCAGGGCTTGCAGAATGACTGCTGGCCCCATCTCCAGTCCTGTGGGGCTAGAGGCTCACAAGACAGAGGCACCCTTTCCTGTATGGGTATAATATTTTATTTGAAGTCACTTTCCATCCCTTGGCGTGGCTGCTGAATGCCTCGGCGGTGTCACCCAGCACCAACAAACAAAGTCCTGGTGTTTCTTTGCTGCTCAACCACCTGTGTTGTCAGTAGTGGTTGGGCATGCACTGACAGCGTCCTTGAGCACTCCCAGCCCTCTGCTTCAAGTGTGGCTTTGTGAGTAAATTCCCAGCAATCTCAGAGGCACTTGTAGCACTTAAGAAATTATGCTGCTGCTGACATGCTGCCTGGTTCCCCACCATACCTACATTGAAACATAGAAGTTGTTGGCAAATAAAGGCCTTTTTCGGCCCATCCAGTCTGCCCATTTCCCTGCCTACTATGCCACCGCAGCTCCAACACGATCTGCAGTCTTCCTACTCCTTGCATTAATTTCAAGGTACCGTTGTATCTGTTCTACACATGCTTGAATCCTGCGACTCTTTTGGCACCCACCACTTCCTCTGGGAGGCTGTTCCAGGCCTCCACCACCCTTCTCTGTAAAGAAATGCGTCCTCACATCCGTTCTGAGCCTTGCCCCCCCCCTCCAGTTTTATAGTGTGGCTCCTTCTCCTCTAGTCCAGCTTTCTATGGAAAATGCTACCTTCCTGTACTTTATTAATCCCTGTTATGCACTTGCATGTTTCTATTATACTTCCCCTGTCTCTTCTTTCCTCCAGTGAGTACATATTCCGTTCTCTCATTACCTCTCAACTGTCCCTCATTAAGAAGAAAGTCCCTCATTTTACCCTTCAGAATTGTCTTTGACCCTCATCCATCCCTCATGAAAAAGGTGCTGCCCACAAAGAGAAGGTACTGTAATCTCAGACTTTAAAGATGAAATTCATAACACACTACTGTATAAGACTAAAGCAAAATGAAACTTGCCCAAGTAAAGGCATTAGTTTCCACAGTGTTCAGATCCTGAGTCTCCATGTTTCATGGTATGTCCCACATCCTGAGGACCAGTGTCCCCCATTGTCACAGATTCTGAGTGTTCAGTGCCCCACATTCAGTGACACAATTTGAAGGTGGGGGCGGGGGATGGCTCAGGGGCAATGTGAGGAAAGTACAGTTACGCAGGAACTTACCGTAACAGTAGATCTTCGAGAGAGGTTCCTTCAGTAGGTCATTACATACAGGACTAGGGCCACCTGGTGTATGGGCTGTACAGCAGACTTTTCTAGCAATACCTGCCGGGGGACCGCCCACCTGACGTCACGTGACTGACATCAGCGTGGCCGTACATTGTGGGTGGTCCCCACGCCCGCCCTCCAGTTCTCCCACTGGAGCCTGGAAGAGGCCTGACAGCAGGAGTAAACAGGATTTAGAGTCCCTATGTAGAAAATAAAAACGGTGAAGGAGGGAGGGAAAAATATGACCTACTGAAGGAACCTCTTTTGAAGATCTACTGTTACGGTAAGTTCCTACATAACTGTACTATCTTACTTCAAGAGGGTTCCTCCAGTGGGTCATTACATATAGGACTGAATCCCAAGCAGTCCCTCAGAGGAGAGACCGAGAGAAACAAGGAATGAGGAGAGAAACAAACTCCAACAAAACTGGGAACTAGAATGGACCCAGCCTAGGACAGAAGGCCCTGCAAGACAGCTAGGCTGAAACCTGCCCTCCACCTAGAAGCAATGTCCAGACTGCAGTGTTTGGTAAAGGTATGGACAGCTCCAAGTTGCTGCGGCACAGATGTCAGCCGTGGAACCATTCCTCAAAAAGGCAGTGGAAGCAGCCATGCCCCTGGTAGAATGACCTCTGATAGGACCCAGCAGAGGTTTACTGTACTTTTGGTAACAGTAGCGAATACAGTTACCTAATTGGAAAGGCACTGCTTAGAAACAACTTTGCCCGCTGACCTGGGGGCAAAGAAAACAAAGAGCTGATCGCAGCTACGGATATCTTTTGTACAGTGTGTGCAACACCAAAGGATCTGATGGATGCCCACGGTGTGCAGTAGTGCCTCACCTCTGTTCACCGGGGACAGAAAGAAAACTGGAAGCTCCACTGATTGGTTCAGTGTGGCTTCTGACACCACATTGGGTAAAAACTTAGGATTTGTCCTGAGGACCGCCCAGTCCCTGTGGAAATTAAGATAAGGCTCTTTACATACTAGAGCCTGAAGCTCCGAAATCCTTTGAGCTGAAGTAACAGCAACTAAAAGTAACATCTTCCAAGAGAGGAAGTGTAAATCGCAGCTCATTGCTGGTTCAAATGGGGGGAGAGTAAGTTCTCCAACACAAAGGTCAAATCCCAAGGTGGTGTAGGGCTGCGGATGGAGGGGGGTTCAGATGAAGGATCCCATTCAGAAAGGTTTTTGAGACCTCCAACTGAGCCACGGGTTTACCATCCATCAGCTCGTGGTACACCAAAATAGCCGGAAGGTGGACCTTCAAGGAAGAATATGGCAGACGTGAGTCTGAAAGATGGAGGAAATATTCCATGACTTGCGGGGCAGAGCAAGAAAATGGGTTCCAATTCTTGGAAGTCGCTCAAATGGAAAAACTTTTCCACTTCATGGCACAACATAGAAACATAGACTTTGACGGCAGATAAGGACCGCTTGGCCCATCTAGTCTGCCCATTTCTCTACCTACAGGATAGGCCGCAGATCCTAGTTAACCAACAGCCTATTTCTTCCTACCCCCACAAGAATTGCCTTAGGTCTGTCCTATGCATTCTTGAATTCTCCCACAGTTTTAGACCCCACAACCTCCTCAGAAAGGCTGTTCCATGCATCCACTACTCTCTCTGTGAAAAATACTTCCTCACATTGTCCCTGAACCGTGCCCCCCCCCCCATCTTTAAATTGTGTCCCCTTGTTCTTGCACATCTCTTTTTCTGAAAGATGCTACCCTCTTGGACTTTGTTGATTCCACTGAGGTACTTAAAAGTTTCTATCATGTCCCCCCTCTCCCTTCTTTCCTCAAGGGTATACATATTAAGCTCCTTTAGTCTCTCCTCGTACAGCTTCTCTTGCAGACCCTGCACCATTTTAGTTGCCCTCCTCTGGACTGCCTCTATCCTGTCTATGTCCTTGCGGAGATGGGGTCTCCAGAACTGGACGCAGTACTCCAGATGGGGTCTCACCAACTGTCTGTACAGAGGGATAACAACTTCCTGTTTTCTGCTGGTGATGCCTCTCCCTATGCATCCCAGTATACCCCCAGCCCTCCCTACCGCCTTCTCACATTGCTTGCTAACCTTAAGGTCACCTGATAGGATTACCCCTTTCCTTTTTTGTTGTTGTTACTACCTCCCCCCCCATTGTGTATTCTTCCCCTGGGTTCTTGTTTCCCTGGTGCATTATTTTGCACTTTTTGCATTGAATCCTAGCTGCCATACTTCTGACCATTCCTCCAACCTTACCAAGTCCCTTCTCATCCTTTCCACGCCTCCTTGTGTATCAACCCTGTTGCAGATCTTTGTGTCATCTGCAAAGAGGCATACTTTTCCTTCCAGTCTCTCTGCAATGTCACTTATAAAGACATTAAAAAGGACTGGACCCAGTACTGAACCCTGCGGTGGTACGAGTAGAGGGTTTTTGAGCCTCTACTTGGACTTGAGTGACTCGAGAGGAGACCCTGAAATGGGAAACCACATCTGTAGGAGCCATACATGAAGATGCAGTGTCCTGAGCCCTGGATGAACAAGACTACCTCGATCCTGGGTCAAGAGATCATGAGTCACTGTAAGTGGAACCAGTGGTTCTCTCGTTAGTTGTTGCAGCAGTGGGAACCAAATTTGTCTCAGCCAGAGAAGGGCGATGAGGATCATCCTCGCCTTCTCTGCCTGAAACTTGAGGAGAACCCTCTGGAGAATGGGAAATGGAGGGAAGGCGTACAAAAATTTCCCTGTCCAAGAGATAGACAATGCGTTGTGCCAGAAAGTACCTTGCCCTGGGACGAGCGAGCAAAAACTGGGAAGTTTTGCGTTGGAGTGGGAGGCGAAGAGGTTGAGTTCTGGATGCCCCCACTTAAGGAAGAGAGACTCTGCCACTTCCTGATTTAGTTCCCATTCATGAATTAGAGTCTGAGACCTGCTGAGACTGTCCACCAGGATATTTTGAACGCCTGGAACATACACGGCCACTAGGGCCAGACTGTGCTGGGTCGCCCAGTTCCACACCCGCATCACCTCCCTGCAATGGGGGTATGAGCGAGTTCCTCCTTGTTTGTTGAGGTACCAGACTACCGACATATTGTCCGTCTGGACAAGCAGTGATCCCATGGGAAGGAGGATCTGAAAGGCCTGTAAGGCATACAAGACCGCCCTCATCTTCAGAACATTGATGTGTAACGATGCTTCCAAGCTGGACCACAGTCCTTGTGCTTGGTGCTCCTCTAGGTGTGCTCCCCATCCCATGTTTGATGCATCCGTAGTCAGGGATGCAGAGGGAGCCAGGCACCTGAAAGGAAGATCCAAGGAAAGGTTGCAGGAGTCCCTCCACCACAGCAATTCTTTCTGGACTGCTGATGACACAGGACCAGATGGTCCAGGTCGTCCTGGAGTTGATCCCACTGCACCCGCAAGGACCACTGAGTAATTTTCATGTGTAGCCTCGCAAGGGGAACAGTGGTGATGGAGGCTGCCATCAAGCAAAGAAGCCGAAGGGCCTCCCGGGCTGGGGTGGTCCTGGATGAAGTCACTAAAGAAGCCTGATGGACCAGAGTCTCCACCCTGTCTAGAGGAAGGAAGGTTCTGCATTGGACCATATCCAGAACCGCCCCAATGAATTGAAGTATCTGGGGTGGTATCATGGATGATCTGGGAATACTGACAGTAATTCCAAGTTTGCCAAAAAGGTCCAGAGTAAAGGACAGAGCCTCTAGTAAAGAATCCCTGAAAGGGGCCGAGATGAGTCAATCGTCCAGGTAAGGGAAAACTGCAATACCCTGGTGGTGCAGAAAAGCCGCCATCACCGCCAGGCTCTTAGTAAACACCCGAGGTGCCGAGGATAGACTAAATGGGAGGGCCCGAAATTGGAAGTGCTCCCCCTGGAATAAGAACCGCAGGAATCGCGGTGGCTGGGAAAGATTGGGATGTGCAGTTAAGCATCCTGCATGTCCAGAGCACACAGCCAATGATTCTCCAAAAGAAGTGGGAGAAGGCTCTGAGCGTCAGCATCCAGAATTTTTTGTATTCAACGAACAGATTGAGACTGCTCAAGTCGAGGATGGGTCTCCAGTCTCCTGTCTTTTTTGGAACCAGGAAAAAGTGGGAGTAGAACCCACTTCCCCTTTGCCGGAGCGGAACACACTCTATTTCTTCCTTGAGCAAGAGGCTTTGAATTTCTTCTCAAATGAGAAGAGCCTGATCCCTGGAGTAGAAAGACCTTTTTGGCGGAGAGTCTGGTGTTATCTCCAGAAACTCTACAGTGTGTCTGACTGACACCAGTTGCAGGACCCATGCACTGGAAGTTACATCCTGCCAGTCCTGCGCATGGTGTACGAACCCCCTCCCACCGGTTCCTCGCCATGAGGATGAGGAGGTGTCGGGAACAGGAAGTCAGGAGGTGGCAGAGCGTTCAGCACGAGGGTCTCCTGAGCGTCTCTGGTTTTTGGAGGTAGGAGGAGTGGTGGAACCAGTGGCCTTGCATTTCCCCTGGCATTGAGCCAGTGCCTGCTTCCTCTGTCTCCAGGTCCTTTTCCGAAAGGGTTGCTGCTGCTGTTGACTGCCCAATCGGTACATGGACCACACCGATCTCAGGGCAAGACCTCTATCCTGGAGATCAGTGATGATGTCTTTGGTATCACCACCAAAAAGCACCGAACCTTGGAAGGGGGCTTCATGAATCGCAAACTGTACCTCATTGGCGAAGCCAGAAATGCGAAGTCAGATGTGCCATCTTAAGGTGAGCTGAGACGTGGGCTACGGAGTCAATGGAGACGTATGTAGCCCACAGAGCATGCCTACAGGAAATGTGTGAGAGGCAGAGATCCTTGGCGAGCTCCTCCTTGAGGCTCAAGGGGTTCATAGCCTGGACCCAGGCCTCCAGCCTAGTCAAGGTAGCTTTCTGGTGTGACACCATATAGGCCACATAATTTAGGGACCGGAGCGCGCATGTGGCTGAAGCATAAACCTTTCTACCGAACTGGTCCATCTGCCCCGACTCCTTGTCTGGAGGAGAGGTGCTCATGTGCTTGGGTGCAGACGAGCGATCATGAGCAGCCGGAATGATGACGGAGTCTGCCTTAGGATGTGCTTTAAGAAAAGGCGCTTCCCTAGACACCCAGTACACTCTGTCTGCCCTCTTGGGGACAACCAGGAGGGAATGAGGCATCTGCCAGACTGTAGAGGTGAGGTCCAATCCAAGGAGGAATCGGTACTGGGGACAGAGACTCTAAGTCCAGGTGTTCGGCGAGCCTCTGTCACATGGGGCCCTGATCCTCCGACTCCCAGTCAAAAAAGTCTTTCATGGACCTCAAGAGGTCCAAAAAGGCAGGGTCCTCCGGAGGGAACTTAGGGGAAACCTTGCCCTTTGAAACTTCAGGTTCTTCCAAGGTCTCCTCTGCCGACTCATTGGCATCCTCATCATCATCGTCATCTGCCCCCTCGTCTGGAAGGTTGTGAAGGTCCGGGAGAAGAAAGGTTTTATGGACTGTCCCCAAGACGTGGACCATGGATGGAGGAGAAGAACTCCTCAGGGACGGAGATCTGGGAGAGCGCAGGTGTAGGAGCCTGCTTTCCAGATCTGAGACCAACTCCGAGCGGGCCCCCTGCCACCAAGACTGAATTAAGGCCTTGAAGTCCGGCGTGGCGGAGCCAGTCGAGGGGTGGGAGAGGATGTTGAGGAGGAGGTGGGATTACCGGGGGGGGGAGTAGTGATACCCCTGGTAGGGATTGTACCCAGGGTAGTACTGTCCTGAAGTACTCCATTCGGGAGGAGGACCAGCCGGGTAGTGATTCCCAGGATACCCCGGGGGTAATGAGGAACAGTCCAGAGTCTAGAATAAATCCCCAATGTCAGAGGGTCTGATGGAGGGGGGACACACATCGGACCCATCGTCGTATAAATCGGTGGTGGATCCGGCATCAGAATAGTCAACATCTGAGGTACCGACGTCAGGACCAGCACCACCCGATCCGGCACCAGAAAAGGATCCAGCATCGGAGGGGCTGACGCCGGGACTAGATGAAGGGGACCTGACAGAGGGACCATGTCTGGCACTGGAGACAAAGGCTGGGGCAGACCACTGGGCCCGGGCTCTGAAGTTGTCGTTGGAGATTCTGGCGTTGGGTAAGGATTTGCCGAATCCAACGGTGGGATTGGGATAGGGATTTTTGGCGGATCTGAGGGGATCCCACCCGATGGGAGAGATGGGCCTCCACCATTAGACCTGACAGCTTAGGAGGGGCCTCCTTCCCAGTGACCCTGTCCGGGGAGTGCGGAACTGACCCTGAGGAATGGTCTTCGACGTCGAGGGGCTCTGCACTGTCCTCGTCTTAGGTACCCACCTGAGATGGGGAGGGCACTGGCAGGGAAGAAGAGGGGCAGTCTCCCCCTGGTTCTTCCTGGATGTCAGGAAAGGCTCTGTTAGGCCCTGACAGGAGAACCATGCCTGAGCAGCCGTCGGAGACAGGTGTCTTACCAGGTGGAGCCGGGCAGGCGGGGGAGGATCCCCCGGCCGACTTATCGTCTGTAGCCAGGCGGGTCCCTGAAGTCTGTGAAGCTGACTTACCAGCGGCCGGATGGTCCCCGGAGGAGCCGGGGGCCAACTTAGCAGCAGCAGCGGTGGGGCCGTCAGAGGAGCTGACGGACGACTTACCCGTGGAAGTTTTGTCCAACTTACTGTCAGAAGTCTTCACTTTAGGCGGTGGCTGAGAAGCAGCCTTGCTCGTCGAGGGCCAAGAGGCCTCTGGATGGGCCTCCGAAGAATGCTCCAGCTCCCGAGATTTCTCCCTGTGGTGCTCTTTCTTTGAGGGAGAAGATTTCTCTGAAGAGGACTCGCAGATCTGGTCCATTTGCTTTTCTAATGAAGCAAGACAAACTTTTAAAAAGTGGGCCTCCAAAGCCTGCTGTCTCCGCTTTCTGGTGGTCTGGTTGAAAGGCTGGCACTCTGGGCAAGATGAGAAAGGGTGGTCTGGACCGAGGCAGATCACACACTTAAGATGGCCGTCCTTGTGGGGTATTTGTGTGCCACAGGATGAGCACTTCTTCTTAGGTGAAGACATAAGCAAGAATTTGAAGAAAAATTGGAAAAATATCAAGGGAAAAATCAGACGCAAGAACTATTCACGACGATCGCTAAGGGAAGTCTGCAATGCGACTGACACGAGGCGACAGCGGGAAAGAACTGGAGGGCAGGCGTGGGAACCGCACACTATATACGGCTATGCTGACGTCAGTCACGTGACATCGGGTGGGTGGTCCCCCGTCAGGTATTGCTAGAAAAGTCTGCCGTGCGGACCAGATGCCAGGTGGCGCTAGTCCTATATGTAATGACCTACTGAAGGAACCCTCTCAAAGTAAGATGTATTTTTTCACAGAGAGGGTGGCGGACACATGGAACAGCCTTCCTGAGGAGGTCGTGGGGTCAAAAACAGTGGGGAAATTCAAGAATGCATGGGACAGACATAAGGAATTCTTGTGGGGGTAGGACGAAGTAGGCTGTTGGTTAACTAGGATCTGCAGCTTATCTAATAGGTAAGGAAATGGGCAGACTAGGTGGGCCAAGCGGTCTTTATCTGCTGTCAAAGTCTATGTTTCTGTTACTAGGTTGAGAGGTATGGTCCCACTGAAGTTTGAGTGGACTGGAAGCCCAACATTTGGTGACTGATGGCCACTAAGAAGCATGGTGGCCCCCCATGAGAGGGTAAACATAAGCCCTTCCCCATCAACTGGGAGAGGGATTACACAGTGGTTGATGTTTGGAGCTGAAGAAGAAAGGCTAAGAGTCTTCAAAGAAGTACTAAATGTAGGCGTAAGGCAAAAAGCACAACCTGGTCTAAAACTCAAGTCTAGGGGGGAAAACAGCACTGAGTCTGTCAAGTGGAGCTAGAAAGTAAAAGGGTACACGCCTGTAGAGAACAGCACCAGGAAGACAAGGATTGGGATGGTTTGTGGCTTGATTATGAGAAATGTTTACCATTCCAGGCAGTGACTGGGTACTAAACAGTACTGGTGGAGTTCAGAACCTGAAACAAGACCCCAAAAGTTCCAAACATTTCACTGTGAAATTTCAAGGACACTGTTTACTGCCTCAGGTGCCTGGATGGTTACAGCTGCATGCTGTACTTGTATTTTTCTGTACCACTCTGTATCCCTATGTTGTATTCTCCCAGGTCGTTCCTGAAAATAGGCATAATACTTGTCTAGTGTACCTACCCGGTCAACAAAAGCTAAATAAATAAATATCTGACACAACTGTTGAAATCTCAACCAGATTTCCTATTAAGTTATCTTTGAATTCCTTTCTTTTAACTTTGCTTGACACGTTTGATCTTTTACAACAGTATCGCCCTAAACCAATGTGCAGGTGAACAAGAAAAGAAAGAATCTGGATATTTGTCTGTGGCATGAAAGGTGTGCAAGACACAGTGCGGTACTTGAATGTGGAGACTACAAGAACAAGGTTGGTTACCTAAATTCATTACACAATCCTTTATTTAACTTTTTTTATGCATCTAAAACCTTAAAGGGAAACTATCAGTACTAGGATCCCCCCACCCAAGAGTGGGCTGGTCCCAAATAAAGTGCGTTTTTCTGCTTATTGTTTACTGCAGTATATTAGACTATTTGATTTACCTGCTGCCTCCCAACTGGACACTTGCTGTAACTAGGACTCCCAGAATCCCCTGCATCTGACACCAGAGCTTGGCTGCAGCTGAGGAAGATTCAACCCTGGGTGGGCAACAGATTTTCAATGTGTACTTGAACTAGTTTCTATGCACTTTATGGCTAATTAAATCTTTTTTATACTGCTGTGTGACTCCTGAGCGCACCGCTGCCTTTTTGCTGTGCCTGGTTATTAACTAGGGCAGTGCACCATAGAGATTCAGTGCCAGGGATTTTTCAGTTTTGGTGGAAGACTGAACAGCCTGAAGGACATACTACAGTTTTTATAAGCCCCAATCTTTTTGTTTGCTGGTCTTGCTGTCCTCCTGGGGATAAGTATAGACACAGAGGACTGTACTTAGCCTTGAGAGAATACAAGGACTGGCATACATCTGATCGGAGCACAGAAAAGGTCTAACAGGCACTGCAGGCTACTGAATCTCTCATGGCTACAGCCCAGCTCTGACATCAGCCGCAGGGGATTCCGGGATTTCTGGTTACAGCACAATCAGCCAGATATACTCTACTACACTGCAGTAAACAGTAAGTAAAAATGTTTTTGCATACAAAGTGCAAGCTGGGACCAGCTCCACACTTGGGTATGGGGCTCTTAGTGTTGACCGTTTCCCCTTTCACATTGGTTGGTAGGTACCTAATGAAGACCCAAATGCTGCAGCTCTCTTTTTCTTTAATTGTTTAACCAGGAGTGGCACATTAAGCAGAAAGCTTGTTTACAGGGGCAACCTGGGAGCACATGGAAGTTAAGTGACTTGCTCAGGGTCACCAGTATGCAAGTGGGGGCTGTGGGATTCAAACCCAGATCTCCAGATTTGCAGCTCAGAGCCTTAAACCATTGCGCTATACTGCTTCCAATGATGTCATCCTTGCGGTCTCCAGTATATGATGCAGGTGCTTAAGGGCGTATGCCAGAGGAACAGCTAAGGGGAGTACAAAGAGCATATTACTACCATTTTTGCATGATTTACACCCACTTTCTGTTTCTAGGAATTTGTATCCCACCCAACACATTTAAAATATCTGGTACACATGCACGACACTGGCAGTAACGTGTGAGCAGCAATGGCACCACAATCGTACAGAGTAAAGCAGTAGGGGTAGGGGTGGGGGGCATTAATCAGCATCAGTTTCAGTTGTGTACAGTGTAGGGGACCATTTCAGGAGTTGCTCACTGGCTTGCCAACAGGTCTGTTGCAACATGGCACAATGTTAAAACTAAGGCCACAGAAAGACTCCACGGCAGTATTAGCAGACAGTCAGTAGCTGCAGGCAACCAGTGGGATTGAGACTTGAGTTCAAAAGGAAGTATTACTACTGTTTGGATGAAGATACTACCAGGTGGAAGAAGCTAGCAGTAGACAACTTCCCAGTCCTAAAAACTATCTGAGCCCCTGGTGTATGCCGTCACATCTCAGTTTTATTACTGGAACAACATGTATATCATTAACTATGTTGGCCACCTGTAAGGTTACTGCTTGAAAACTCTGTTATTCATGTCATATCTGAGGGGCCCAAGTCAAAATGGGGTGGTGAAAAATGGCACGGTCAAAAGGCGCACTACACAGACATCACAAAAGCATGCGGTCAAAAACCAAGCATATATAAATAAATTAACTCCGAAACAATGCACACATTTATGACCACGTGTTTTTGACCACTCCATTTTTCACTGCACGATTTTGACCGGATACAATATCTTAGTGGGGAAAACAGCAATGATATAGACGAAGGATGAGGACTGGCAGGAGCAGCACAAGTAACACAGTAATGTAAGGCAGGACTGTAGGTCACAGAACATGGAAGTTTGCCAGCAGAAGAAGGCCATGAGGTCTACCGAGTTTGATCGATGCAGAGTTCATGCACCTTTAGTTACATGCTGCTACACCAACCCTCACAGGACACCTTTACCCTCCCTTTAACTTCATCCCAATCCCTTTTGAAGCTAGTCATCTATTTTGTGCTTACCATATCGTTTAGTAACTTGTTCTACTTTTCACCACCTCCATGAAGTAATAACTCCTGACAGCGCTCTGAAACCTGACCCCCAGTGAATTTGCAGCAGTTTTCCCTTGTATGTTGGTTGGCGCTTATTCTGAATAATTCACTGGGTTTTACCCTGTTTATGCTCTTTTGGTATTTAAAAGTCTCTATAATCCCAGCAGAATGACAGATTTTCAGGTTACAAATGAAATTATGCAAAATCAGAACTCCTTCTGGTGAGTGGGTCCAGCTCAGCTCAGTTCAGACAATCCCTCTCCTTCACATGGGCCAGAAAGAATCAAATACAATGCCAAGGATGCAGGGCATGCCTGACATTTCTAGATTGCTCAGTTTTTACTATATGCCCCTCTATTTGACTTCACAGGCAGATCTGGCTGGGTGAAGGGTTCTTCCCGTTACACTGATTTGATGAATTAGTACATTTAAAATACATTTACTACCGAGGTTCTTATTTTTATTCCACGCCTTCCTGGTGCATGCTTCTGAGTCCCTCTGGTTCAAAACTTTAAAAGACATCTCATTTGTTTGGGGGGCCATAAACTCAGTATTTGCAAAACCACCCTATCCGCCTCTAGAGAGAAAGGGGGACTGGCAATGCCAGATTTAAGGTTACACTACCTGGCATCACAAGCATCTGTCCTGATGACATGGACAAAGAAGCAATGCCTAACCTTCCGTTGGTACAATATGGAGAACACTAGGGAAAAGGGATGCCCTTATTGGCAGTTCCTACTGGTACGGACCAACCTCCCTCAAGTGCAAAATCACTAACCCTTGGGTGTCCCACCACCATTCAGATCCTCATCCAAACCTGAAGAAAACTCTCTCCCACTTACGTGTTGAAGCCCTTATTTTTGATCAGGTATTGAAGCCTCTTTCATGCCTCCAGTGAATGATCCTGGCTATATGACTACTGAAAGGAGGGGGCTCACTAGATTTTGTACAAGCATAGCACAGGGCACAGTGAGAGGTTTCCAAGAGTTGTCCCAACAATTTGCATTGCCTAGGTCTGAATTCTTCTGATATTTGTAGGTGAGACACAATATTAGCACCCTGCGTTAACTGACTAGGAATCAGAACCTATTAGAGGAATAAAGTTATTGGGGAGTCTCCCTAGCCACATGGTTCTGCTGTCTTTCTGAATTACATAAAATGTTATTGGGAAAAGGTTCTGACCCAGTAGAAAGGATTGGGCACCTCACCTCCTGCCACACTGGTGACCCAGGTTCGGAAATGGATGCGGGTTGCTCAGGGGCTGGCCCGGGAGGTAGGACTGAGAATCCCCAAGACAACTCTTCTTCCATTGGGGAGGAGAGTTATAGTGCCTTGGCAAGGCAAGGCAAAATTTATTTAAAAACGCCCAATCTGAGAGTCTCTGGGTGCTGCACAAATAAATAAACACATCTTCAAAAATAGGACACAAATACAAAATAATTAAAAACACAAAACAGTAATACATCATGTAAGCATTTATAAACTAATCAGATCAATAAGTTAATAATTCAATCCAGAAATGCCTGAGCAAATAGGAGGGCCATAAGGCAGGCCTTGAATACCTCCAAAGTAGGGGCCCCCTTAACTCAAAGGGGCAGAGAATTCCACAGGATGGGGGCAGTGACATTGAAAGCCCTGTCGCCAGCCGATCTCAACCTTGTCCTTGGAATCGCCGGGGGCCTCCACAGGAGGGACGGAGGGGGCAGATAAAGAGAGCAGGTACAAGAAAGTCTGACAGATAACCAGGGCCCTGGCCATGTAGGGCCTTATAGGTGAGGAGACCCACCTTAAAAAGGATCCTCCACCTGACCGGCAGCCAGTGCAGCTCACGCAACACTGGTGTAATATGGCAAAACTGTGGCTGCCCAGTAAGTAACCAGGCAGCTGCGTTCTGCACTATCTGCAGTCTGCAGAGAGATCCTCCCATGACCCTGAGGTAAAGCGCATTACAGTAGTCAAGCCTTGATGTAACTAAGGCATGCATCAAAGTGGGGAGGTCCAGAGGCGGAACAAGGGGCTTTATCCTGGCAACATTTCTGAGATGGAAAAAACAGGAGCGGACAGTGGAGGATATTTGCGCCTCCATAGTCAGACTCCTATCCAGAATGCCACCAAGATCTCATACCCTAGAGGAGGTCTTCAATGAAATAGATCTCAGAACAAGTCCAGTCTCTGAATCAGAGGCCATCCTATTACGCACTCTGTTTGACTCCACCACCAATACCTCTGTCTTATCGGGGTTCAGTCGCAACCAGCTAGAGGCCATCCAGTTGTTAATCTCAGCAAAACAGCTGTTTAGCACATCCACTGCATTGGATGTTACTGGGGCAAAGGAAAAGTATAGCTGGGTATCATCAGCATAGCAATGAAAACACAAGCCATATGTCCTAATGAGCCCTCCCGGGGTAGCATGTACACTGCGAACAACATTGGGTCCAATACCGATCCCTGAGGAACTCTGCAAGATAGGAGGCTAGGGGTGGAGGAAGAATTCCCCATCACAACCCGTTGCCTTCTGTTGGTAAGAAAGGACTCAAACCAGCTGATGACAGTGCCGGTGAGTCCACAGAGATCCCTAAGGTGGTCAAGTAACACACAATGGTCCACAGTGTCAAATGCTGAGGAGAGATAAAGGAGAATAAGAATTGTCTTATCCCTTTGATCTCTCGCCCTATGGACATCATTCAGCACCCGAACAGGTGCAGTTTCTGTGCTATGCCTCACCTGAAACCCCAACTGGAAAAGTTCATACAACTCATGAGTCACAAGGTGTTCCTCCAACTGAAGTGCCACTACTTTCGCCAAAAAGGGAAGAGTAGAGATAGGTCGGTAATTTGCCCTGACTTCCGGGTCCAACAATGGTTTCTTTAAGAGTGGTCTCATCAATGCCTCCTTCAAGGCATCAGGGAAAACCCCCTCAGGTAAGGAACACCAGACAATCAGAGCAAACACTGGGCCAACGGTATCGATGCATCTCATCAAGAAACGCGTCAGCACTGGATCCAGTTTACAAACGGTGTGCTTCAGATTGTTTGCCACCCCAATGACCTCACTTACCACCACTGGTCTACACTCCCCCCAGACGGAGTGCACTCAGAACACTTCTGGTGACCACTGCCAGCTATAACATTGCTGACTGAAGAAACTCCGTGCCGGATACCGGAAACTCTGTCCGAGAGGAACCAAGCAAACTCTTCACATTCAGCATTAGTAAAGACCTTTTTCGGCTGTAGACAAGCAGGATGAAGTAGCCCATCCACAGTCTGAAAAAGTATAGCTGGTCGTTTTTTCCTGGCAGCAATCTCCCTGGACAGGAACACTGCCTTCTTATGGTTGACTGCCCCCCGACCTTTTCTCTTCATCTCTCTGAGAGCCCCATCATACCACAGGGGCCTCAGATAGGAAGATTTGGGTCGTACATGGACAGGTTCGAGGCAGTCAATGGTGTCGGATAGCACCTTATTATAAGCGCCCACCCCAGCACCAATGCCTCCAATACATGCATCACCCATGCTAGATAGATCAGCTGCCACCAGGAAACCCTCCGAGGTCAGTCCCCGCAAAGGGCGACAGCTCATCATCTCTGTAGGGAGAGGGCATCTGCTAGTCGTCTGCCTCCTGGAGGCATCTGGCGGGGGGCAGCGCAGTGGGGTCATGTAGGGAGAGGGACCACACTCAGGGCACTGGGGCATCTCCATGATGGCAAAGCTCACACATCATGTCCATGGCAGCCATGACAGTCTCTTGGATGAAAATGTGGGGGAAAAACCCTGATGCAGGATGATGCCCAACCCCTCGCTGACCCCACACAGGCGACGGAACACACTGAAGAGACCTTCTGGCTGAGGGTGAGCACAAGTGAGGTAAGCCCCAAAGAAGCCAAGTGACAGGGCTGGGGGGGGGGTCAATATAGGGGTGACTGGGTAGCTAAGGTAGACAAAATATAAGAATAAAAAAAAGGATTAGGCTTAAGTGGGAACAATAGAGCATCTGATGATTCCGCTGCCACAGTCTGGAATGTTACCTCATTCCTAGCCTGGAGGGCGTTCTATTGGAAGGTGGTTGTGAGGTACTTCCATCCCCCACAAACACTTCGGTACTACCAGACGAGAGATACTGGCATCACTGTGGGTGCTGGTGCATGCGATACCATGTCTTCTGAGACTGTCCAAGGCTGCAGGCATGCTGGAAGTCAAAGCACAAAGCAATACAGAAAAATCATAGGTGGTCATACTCTCAGTTCCTTTCTCTCCACAGTACTTGGTCTGCTCCTCAAACCTCCTAGAAACAAAAACCTTGAGGGACTGTTTAATATTCTGGTGGTGGCTATAGCAAAGGGTATTATGCTAAGCTGGCCAACCAACGTTTCTCCACAGGTGTCTACCTGGCTTCAGAAAATCAAGGACACTCAGGCTATGGAGAGAGACACTGCAGTTTTTCAACTGTGTCATGAAAGGTTTTTGGACTTTATGAAACCTTGGGACACCTGTGTTGCTGATTCTCTGACTTCCTCACAGGACTGAACAGTAGGCCAAATACAACCAAGCTCTGACAACACCTGAAGACTCTAATGCCCATGAGCTGGTTTCTGCTGCTGTAGTGCTCATCACCCATTCATTTGTCTTGTGCCTAGAGCATATAACTTTTTTCTAGTCTGAAACTGCTGCCTGTTGCTTGTAAATAGTTATTTATTGTTAAAAGTATTTGGAGTTAGGCAGGGGGGTGATTTACCTCTGTGAACCAATACAGCATGCATTATAAGTCACTGTGTCGTTATAGGTAACAAGTTACTCTATACCTTGGCTTGTATACGACTGTTTTTAAGGCTTCAATAAAGGTGAGTTATTAAAGAAAAAAGGTCCATCTCACATTCCCTCACTCCATTCTATCCTCCAGTGAGTATCTTTTCAGGTTCTTCAGCCTCTGCTCGTATGAGAGCCTCTGCTGACTTTGAATCCTTTTGGTGGCCCTTCTTTCCACAGCCCCCAGCTGATTAATGCCCTTTTTCTAGTAGGGGTTCTAGAACTGCAGAAAGTGTTCCAGATGCAGCCGCACCATGGATCTGTACAGAGGCAGTATGGCCACCTTTCTTCCACTGATGAACCCCTTACTTATGAAACCCAGCATGCTGTTGGACCTTGCTGCTGCTTTACAGCACTGCATAGAGGGCTTTAGGATGCTGGTGATTGCAATCCACAGGTCTCTTTCTTCTTCTTGTACACTGTGATGGTCCCCCAACCCCTACCTGTACTTCACCTCTGGGTTCTTTCTCCACACATGCATGACTTTGCACTTCTTGGCATTAAATCACACTTGCTAGACAACACACCATCTTCTCAGCCTTTCCAGATCTTCCTTCATGTCCCTGATCCTTTTGTCTGTATCTGCTCTCCCACAAAGTTTGGTGTCAACCACAAAAAGACAAATTTTGCACTTAATGCTGTCTCTGATGTCATTTATGGACACACTGAACAATACTGGCCTGAGCACCAATAACTGAGGTACCCCATTTGTAACCTTCCACATCCCTGAATATTCCCTCCAGCCACTTCTCTCTGGGTTGTCTCCCTAACCAGTTTGCCACCCACCTAGTCATTCTGTCGTCCACCCCTAGTTCATCCAATGTTCTTGATCAATCTTTTATAGGGGACTGAATCAAAGGCTGAAATCCATGTACAGCATGTTGACAGCCAGGCGCCTGTCCACCACTCTTGTGTGACCCAGCTGAAAACATTTACCAAATTAGTTTTGACATGAATGCCCTGCTACATACCCATGTTCTCTGTTATGTTGGAGTCTGTTTGCCTTAAGAAACTCCAATCTAAACTTAAGAATGATTTCTATCAGATTGCCAACAATCAATGTCAAGCTGAGTAGTCTGTAGTTTCCGGACCCGTTCCCTGGCCCTGTTCTTATATAAGAACATAACAAAATTGTCAGCAGGAAAACATCATTTGTCCTACTGAACCTGATCGATACGGAGATCAGGTATCTTAATGTATCCCCCAGGTGGCGCTATCCCAAGGGCTACTACTCCTGCCTGCTTGACTACTGACAGGTTGAGGGGCCTAGGTTTTATGGCGGATGCCTCCACCCAGAGGTCAGGGTTTGTAGTGGTTAGACTAGCTTGATCACAGCCCTCTGGGACACCGTGACCCCCTTTGGTTCCCTCTAGTGGCTCACACAGTACACAGGAGTTATAGCCCCAATACCCCATGTATACACACTGTTCACTCATAAAGCACCACTTACCCTCGAGACTGATTCTGCAGCACGTCTCTGAGGACCCCTGTAAAATAAGGTTAAACAACATACACAGCAAAATACAATACTGTTTCCATAAGAACCAACACCACAGACAGTATATAGTATAATAACAGCAAATCTGATTTATTTAGGGGACAGTAACACAGGAGGGGTAAATCAGGTTAATTGGTGGCATTAAATCACATGACTGTGCACACGTACTGTACAGGGTCTGAAAAGTCACACTCTGGGTACCCAGGTTTGGGGGGGGGCTAGCCAGGTCCGTTGCCCAGGGTTGGCCGTCAGGTGCAGATGGATAGGACCCTGTAGAAGAAAATATATGCACAACACCCAACTGTAATCCGGAGCCGGATTGCTCAGTCCCCGAAGCAGTGAAACAACAAGAATTAGATTTATTTTTTATTTTATTTTATTGAAATCTAGGATTACAAATACCTTTGAGCAGGAACTGCTCGTTTACAAAGGTTCCACGTCGAAGGAATGGGGGGTATATACATACAAAGGTCAACATAAAAATACATATAGTTACACAATAAAAAGAAGTAAGAGACTGAGGCTTAGGAAATTCCAGTAATTCAAAATGTGCCAAATGTTAGGTAGCATGACATACCAGCCAAGGGCAATCTTAGAAATAAGCACTGCAGGTGAGAGGGAAGGGGGTATGCAGGCACGAAGGCCATTGTCGGATGACACAGATGACACACTTGTAATTGAAAACAGGCTGCAGGGGAATACCCTGATTTGTACTCACAATACTCAAGCTGAGAACCGGATGGTGGATGTTCTTCTGGATTGTCAGAAACAACAGGGCATGGAGACAAGGTCCTTGTGACTGGACCCCACTGCAGTTTATAGCAAACGGATTTAGTCCGAGACAAGCTGGGGTTTGCTTCCAGCTTCAACATACAGCACACATCACAGGGGATTGGAAATAGCGATTCCCCACAAACACTACCCACATTCATATGTAAAAGGAAAGTACTATACCAGGCAGGCTGCTCCTCGATCCCGATCGCACTTACTGCAAAATACCCGGGAGCACACACAGCAGCTTGAGTTCCTGACAGACCGACCGCGATTCAGCAATTTCTCTAGTCTTCTACAGGGTGAGCCTGGTTTCCACACTTCTGGTGCTTCTTTCCCCTCACAACACAGATTCAGACCAAACTGGCACTCTCAACGGCTGCAGGCAGAACCTCAGGGCCTCACACGTGCTTCTCGCATGAAACTATACACCGCAGAAGCACAGAGCTCCTTCTCTCTTCACTGTCACAACTGATGTGATCTTTCCAGTCACAGAGCAGGGCATTTCCTTTAGGTCCACACCTTTCCGTTGGCTGGTTCGGCTGTCACTCACAATAAGACTTCCTCTGTTGGTGAAAAAAGGCGCCAAGGTCAAAACTGCATTTCCCAGAGTCACTGCCCATACAATCCCCTTTGTGGCTGGCTCAAAATTGAGAGTCCAAGTCCTGATTTGCCTGCAGGCTCCATTTTAAGGACTCCCTATCATCCTGATTGGTCCAAGTCAGCAATTCTGGACCCAAATGAGGTAGCAAGCAGACAGAGTTCATGCTGTAACAAAAGCCAGGTCAGACAAACTCTATTTTCATTATCACTCTAACTAAGTTCTGGTAAACAGTTACATCTTCCAGAAGAGCTCCCTCTGCGATCTTAGCGACTGCAGAAACATTGCGATTTGGCAGTAGCTTGAGCAGGACTCAAGCAGGGAAACACACAGACTCCCATCCAAATTAATTATGTCTGCAGGGTCAAATGCGCTCACTTGGAACCACATTTAAACAGCTCAGATGCCGAACACCGACCAGACTTGGAGCATTTAGGCAAGCTCCTGGAAGACTTTTGGGAACTCTCATTTGCAGGGGGTTTACACCCTTCCTGGCCTGGAAAAACTTGGCGTCAGCGTCAAGTAAGTACCCCCATACGTTTCAATACAACCATATACATTTACATCAGTATCACATTAGGCTTATACATGTACTCATCAGTCAACGTATCATCTTACCAGAAACACATTTCTGAAACTTTTCAGTACATCTCTTTTTACACAGTATTATACACACATTGTACCGTAACTCAGGTTATTACCTCCTGTATATGAAACCTGAAGAGAAGGGGCCCTTCCCTATCAGCTATCTTGGGGCTGGATGGGGCAGGGGCACCATACCTGGAGGGTGAAACAAGTAACCTGGAGTTAGCACTTATGCTCAGTTTGGGCAATGAGCTTGGGGACACATATACTCCTTTGTGGACCACATTGAGAGGCACATCTACAAGCCTCCCAGGAGAATCATAGCTGAGGTGCACCACAGGCTTTACAGCTCGACCAGTCTTTCTAGGGGGAACTGTTACAGTCTCTGCACTTGGGGCCTCACTTTTAGCACTGTCTTTACTTGCCGGGGAGTTTCCATCGGGGTAGGAAGATTTGAACTTGGGGCACTTTCAGCTCCATGATTTGCAATCTCAGAGTCCACAACATTTGGTTCACATGGAGAGCTTTCAGACACTGGCAGTGGACTTTCAGGGCACTCAAAATACTCTTCTTGTTCTGGTATATCACCAGTCTGTTCCAGTTCATCATTTTCCTCTTCTGAGAGCTCATACAGTTCCACCATGCACAGTGATTCCATGTCATCTGACTTGATACTTCGCACTTCACTTTCTGGGAGCACTGGCTCCAGGGACAAAGCTGGGGGCTTAGGCAGTCCAGAAGGCCCAGCTTCCCCTTTATAACTGACTAGGGGGTTGCCCTGAAACAATTGACTCAGTTCGTAAGAGGGGTAGTACCCAAAGTTGCACTCACTTTCCTCTGACATGGATTGACAGTCATTTTCAACTGGGACTTGCTGTGGGGAACACTTTAACTCAGCATCTGTAGGTACAGACTTTCTTTGCTTTTGCTTAGCAGCAGCTCTGGTCACTGGTCCAGGAGCACTTTCTGTGGGCTCAGACTCAATCAAGATTTGTCCAATAGGCAGTAAATGATTTCTATGCATTGTTTTAACATCTTTTGAATTATTCTCAGGCCTTACTTTGTACACAGGCAGATCATCTAGTTTGCCCACTACAATATGAGGGAGATGGTGCCAGCTGTCAGCAATCTTATGTTTGCCATGCAGTCCTAGATTTCTTAGCAATACCCCGATCTCCCTCCTGGAGTTCCTGTGCTTTCACCTTTATATCATACCTTTCTTTGTTGGCCAGATTTCTTTTGGCAGCCATGGTTTGAGCCAGTTGGTACGCATGATTTAGCTGGGCCTTTAACGGTACGCATGATTTAGCTGGGCCTTTAACTTTTGCACATACTGTAAATAGTTGTCAGCTCGAACCCCATCAGGAGAAACTCCAAAACATACATCTACCAGCAGTCGAGCTTCTCTTCCAAACATCAGGTGGTAGGGGGAGAACCCAGTGGCATCACTTTTGGTGCAGTTGTAGGCATGTACCGGGGTGCTAATTTGTTGACTCCATCTAGGCTTGTCCTTTGGGCGGAGGGTGCCTAGCACATCTAGCAAAGTGCGGTTGAAACGTTCAGGCTGTGGGTCCCCCTGGGGTGGTAAGGGCTGGTTCTGGACTTTCGCACTCCCCACAGAGAAAGCATCTCTTTGATCAGACGACTCTCAAAGTCTCTCCCTTGATCAGAATGGATTCTTTGTGGAGCCCGATAGTGAATAAAAGTTTTCTACAAGTACTTTTGCCACAGTGTATGCCTTCTGGTCCTTGGTGGGGAAAGCTTGGGCATATCTCGTAAAATGGTCAGTGACCACCAGCACATTACTAATATTTCTTTGATCTGACTCCAAAGTCAGAAAATCAATACAGACCAGCTCCATGGGTGCACTGGTGGTGATGTTAACAAGGGGGGGGCAGCCCTCTGGGGCAAAGCTTTCCTCTGTAAGCAGCGACTACAAGTTCGAATGTGTTGCTCAACATCAGCCCCCATCTTAGGCCAACAGAATCTGGATCTTACCAAGTCAAGTGTTCTGTCTATACCAAGGTGTCCCATGTGGTTGTGCAAGGACCTCAGTACTGAGTATCGAAAGGCAGTGGGCAACACTAGTTGTTGTTTATTTGTCCCCCTCTGTCTACTGTTTCTCTGTATAACAGTTTATTGATCAGTTTCAATTTAGGACCTTCCTTGTATAACAATGCAGTTCTCAAATCAGTGGAGCGTAATTTGGACACATCTTTCCCTGTGTAGAGGGCTTCTAAAGCTGATTTGATCATGGGATCTCCGGATTGAGCCCGCTGAATACTGTCATTGTCCAGCTGAGGCAGTGCACCAATGTCTATTGCAGAAAAGTGGCAATAAGCAGCAGGTATGCAATTCTCAGAGGGTCCCAAAAAATCCACCATACAGTCCACTGTGTCTGTGGACATCTGTTCCTCCCTGTCAAACTTCTAGTAGAGTGTTCGAATATCAGGTTCTGGCAGTCTGACCCAGTCATTCTGGGGAACAGGCCTCCGGGAGAGAGCATCAGCATCTATGTGGTTCAGGCCTGCTCTGTATTCAACAGCATAGTCATATGTAGATAATCAGAAAGCCACTTATGGCCAGTGGCATCCAACTTAGCTGAAGTTTGCACATAGGTCAAAGGATTATTGTCAGTTTTTACTAGTATCTTAGCCCCACACAAGTACTTGTGGAACTGGTCAACAATAGCCCACTTCAAAGCTAGGAACTCTAACTTATGTACAGGATAGTTCTTTTCGGATGGGGTCAAGCTTCTACTGGCAAAGGCCACTGGTCTCAGGCCATTCTCATGCTCTTGGTACAATACAGTCCCCAAGCCTTGCAGGCTAGCATCAGTGTGCAAGACATAGGGCTTCATTGGATCTGCATAGGCAAGGACAGGAGCGTGGGTAAGTTGATATATAATCTCATGAAAAGCAGCTTCACACTCAGATGCCCATTGGGCTCCAAATACTTAATTGGGACAGAAATACACTCCCTCAGGCTGAGAAGAAACCGACCTCTTGTATTTTTTGTGGGTAGGAGGGTAACCTTGAGTAAGATTAAGTAAAGGATGGATCACTCTTGAATAGTCCTTGATGAAACAGCGATAGTAGCCACAGAATCCCAGGAATCTTTGCAGTTCTTTTAGATTGTGGGGCTATGGCCAGGTGGTCAAGGCCTCAACTTTACTTGGGTCAGTCTCTATTCCCTTGGTGGAGACTGTGTGTCCCACATACTTTGCAGATGTTTGGAAGAATTGACATTTATCGATGGACAGTTTTAGGCCAAAGTCTTTCAGTCGGTCCAACAGCTTGAATAATCTGCTCTCATGTTCCTCCAGTGAGCTGCTAAACACAATAACATCATCTAGATACACCAGGCACTCTAATAAGTTCATGTCCCTCACTGCACGCTCCATCAGTCGTTGAAAAGTGGCTGGGGCACCTGAAATCCCTTGAGGCATCCTCATGAATTCATAGAAGCCAAGTGGACAGATAAAGGCTGTCTTCTCACGGTCTTCTGGGGCCATCGGGATCTGGTAGTACCCATTGCGAAGATCCAGCATGGAGAACCACTTGCTACCATTCAGGCAGTCTAAAGCATCCTGGATGCGGGGTATTGTATACTGATCAGGGATAGTCCACCGGTTCAAGGTGCAATAATCCATGGACATCCTTACTGTCCCATTCTTTTTTCTCACTACCACAATTGGTGAAGCATATGAGCTTCTGGATTCTTGTATTATACCAGCAGCAAGCATCTCTTGCAGATGCTGTATCACATCATCTATGTCAGCAGGGGCCAGGCGTCGAGACCTCTCACGAAATGGTCTTTCATCATGCAGCCAGATGTGGCGCTCAGCTCCTTGCACACATCCCACGTCCCATTCCTTTGAAGAAAACACCTGGTCTCTCTGGGCAAGTTTTTTACTAATTCTCATCTTCCATTCGGCTGGCAACGGGGAGTCCCCAAAATCAAACAAGTCGGGCATCACTCTGTCATTCTCCCCCGAACACTTGTTACTGGGTAGCATTGCAGTATCTGCACAATGTACATTAGCCAGGGTGCAACCTCTATTTACTCGAATCTCTCTATCAGACACATTATGAACTTGAACCATTACCCTTCTGGCATAAGCATGGGCTCTGGCAGGCAAAATACTTGGCTTGATCAGCAGTCCTTCTGGCAATTTCCCATCGCCTGGGGCATCCAGCATGAGGATTTTATTCTTGACATCCTTTCTGATACGGACATCCCCCTGTAAGATACACTGGGCATTTCGCGCCAGAATCAGAGACTCAGGAACCTTCTTCCAGACAATTCCAACCGGTTCTTCTGGGTCCAATTTTTCAGCATCTCTCTGAGCCTCACAGGCCTTCTTGATCAAGGCTGGGATTCTCAAAGCTCTACCAGTCCTTGACCCTTGTTTCTCATAACACAATTGCACCAACCATCCAAACATATGCGCATTCATCCCAATTAGTAGAGGAATCCCATCATATAGTCCGGTAGGGGGACACACTAATGTCAGGGGCTCTATTTGCTCGGCCACTCCAGCCACGGAGGTGGGAAAAGCCAACCAAATTCGGATATGCCTGTAATAGGGGTAGTCCTTCTCACTTAATCCCCAGACATGCAGTCCTTCCGACGGCTGTAAGGGTACATCAGACAGATGCTTCTGATACCAGTTCTGAAACATAATTGTCACTTGGGAGCCACTGTCCAATACAGCTCTTGTAGACTCTCCATTCACCTTCAGAGTGGTCTCCATGGAGGGACCCACTATTCTGGACCAGTCTGGAGAGGCGGTAGCAAGGGCCTGGGCAGATGATCTAGCCACAAAGGGACGTGAGTTAGCATTTCTGGGACCTTCACTGCGGTCATTTCATGCACCTCTTAACCATTGTTTTGTGCTCCAAAGCTCTCCTTGTAGCCAGCTAACCACTCTAAGTCTTTCCGAGACCGGCATTCCCTCTTCATGTGCCCATCCTTTCCACAATTATGGCAAAATATGTCTGCTGAAGTTTGGGGTGACCAAGGCATCACTTTGGGGTTTGCGGCATTGGTACTATCAATAGAAAACCTTGGTGCCACCTCAGCCGGCAGTGGGTTGGACATTTGGAGACATCTTTTCAGTTCCCTCACCTCCATAGTCAAGACATCAATTTTTAAACTGTCGTCAACATGAGATGCCTGGGTGGGCACCCCCACCCCCATAGCAGAAGCAGTCGGGCAAGTGTCAGTGCCCATACTCATAGGAGCGGCCTTCATAATGAGACTGTCTGTTGCTTTCCTAATCTCCCTCAGCAGCTCCTTCCAGTGCGGGACATCTGTAACTGTCCCTCTCTGACTGGACCCCCCCTTTGCTAACATGGGGAACTCGGATTGAGTCATGGGATTTCGATGATTCCGGACCATCAGCATCTGACCCTGCACCTGGAGCAGGGGATGTAGCAGCTACAACTGCGCAGGGCTCTGACAAACCTTCCTCCTCCTCAACTTCCTGTACCTCCCTCATCAACACATGGAAAGGCAAGGGACTGGATTTCCTTTGATGCAGTTGCAATTTGAGTAACACCCAGCTGGAGTGCCGTGCAGAGCAGAGTATATGATCCAGCCTTACCCAGTCCACTTCACTAGAGGTCCAGCCCCCTTTCTGAAAAATGGTCCGTAAGATCCCCTCTAATCGATCCATATAGGCAGATAACAATTCCCCTGGCTGTTGTCTAACTTCTCTAAGTCTCCATTTCAAGGCCTCAACACTAGTGGTACCCCCAAACACATTCTCAAGGGCGACTATGTACTCTTGGGCTTTGGCATCAGGGTTAGAGGACCTCAGGGAGCGAAATGTACGTCGGGCGGGTCCCTGGAGGCTTTCTCCCAGGTGGGCCTTTTTTCCAGCCTCCGAGCATTGCCAGTCTAGTACTGCAAGAACAGTAGAATCTATCCAGGTCTCCAGATCAACTTCCCCATTTGGAGTAGGGCAGATACCAGAGAATACCTTGAGCTTGCAGTAAGGTCCATGACTACTTGCTGGCTCGGGGGCAAGTATAGAAGTTGGCAAAAGGACAGGGGTTGGAGCGGGTGTGGATGTTGAGGGTGGTACGCCCCCAGGTGGCAAGAACAGTTTCTTCAAGTCCTGCACAGTTTTCCCTTCCTCCAGCAACCATTTAGCAAATTTCTCCTCAAAAGTTTCAGATAGTGGAGGGGGGGCTCACTCCCCCCCGGGTCTTTACTGTTCTTAGTTATCACTCTCCAGGCAGTGAGGGCTCCCTCTGGAGTAATAGTCTGTGGCACTTTGGAGCTATCTATGAAGTCCTTATACTCTACTAGGGCCATGAAAGTGTGGGTGAGCAAATCAGCATGCCGACTCACCACCACAGGGTTTTGTAAACCTTACACCTTGGAAAGTACTCCATGTACAGTGTCCGTGTTGATATTCAGGTGGATGTCCAGGATAAGCATAGCATTTTGGGGGTCGATCTCTTCCCTGGTACACCACTCCAGCACAGCCACTTCTGTCGGGGTATCCATTTATTTTTAACAGTGATTCGAAAATGTGGCCACTAGGGGACGCTAATCCCAGTGGTGCCTCCAAGATGTAACCCCCAGGTGGCGCTATTTCAAGGGCTACTACCCCACCTGCTTGACTACTGACAGGTTGAGGGGCCTAGGTTCTATGGCGGGTGCCTCCACCCAGAGGTCACGGTTTGTAGTGGCTAGACTAGCTTGATCACAGCCCTCTGGGATACCGTGACCCCCTTTGGTTTCCTCTAGTGGCTCACACAGTACACAGGAGTTACAGCCCCAATACCCCACGTATACACACTGTTCACTTATAAAGCACCACTTACCCTCGAGACCGATTCTGCAGCACGCTCTGAGGACCCCTATAAAATAAGGTTAAACAACATACACAACGAAATACAATACTGTTTCCATAATGTACTCAACACCAGACAGTATATAGTATAACAACAACAAATCTGATTTATTTAGGGACAGGAACACGGGGGGGAAATCAGGTTATTGGTGGCATTAAATCACAGTACTGTGCACACATACAGGGTCTGAAAAGTCACACTCTGGGTACCCTGGTTGGGGGGGGGGGCTAGCCAGCAGGTGCAGATGGAGAGGGCCCTGTATAAGAACATATATGCACAACACCCAATTGTAATCCAGAGCCTGATGGCTAAGTCCATGAAGCAGTGAAACAACAAGAATTAGATGACACACTTGTGATTGAAAACAGGCTGCAGGGGAATACCCTGAATTATACTCACAATACCCAAGCTGAGAACCGGATGGTGGATGTTCTTCTGGATTGTCAGAAACAACAGGGCATGGAGACAAGGTTCTTGTGACTGGACCCCACTGCAGTTTATAGCAAATGGATTTAGTCCGTGACAAGCTGGGGTTTGCTTCCATCTTCCACACACAGCACAGGGGATTGGAAATAGCGATTCCCCACAAGCACTATGCACATTCATATGTAAAAGGAAAGTACTATACCAGGCAGGCTGCTCCTCGATCCCGATCGCACTTACTGCAAGTTACCCGGGAGCACACACAGCAGCTTCAGTTCCTGACAGACCGAGCGCGATTCCGCAATTTCTCCAGTCTCCTACAGGGTGAGCCTGGTTTCCACACTTCTGGTGCTTTTTTCTCCTCACAACATGGATTCAGACCAAACTGGCACTCTCAATGGCTGCAGGCCGAACCTCAGGGCCTCACACGCGCTTCCCACGTGAAACTATACACTGCAGAAGCACATAGCTCCTTCTCTCTTCACTGTCACAACTGATCTGATCTTTCCAGTCACAGAGCAGGGCATTTCCTTTAGGTCCACGCCATTCCGTTGGCTGATTCGGCTGTCACTCACAATAAGACTCCCTCTGTTAGTGAAAAAAGGCACCAAGGTCAAAACTGCATTTCCCAGAGTCACTGCCCATACAATCCCCTTGTGGCTGGCTCAAAATTGGGAGTCCAAGTCCTGATTTGCCAGCAGGCTCCATTTTAAGGACTCCCTATCATCCTGATTGGTCCAAGTCAGCAATTCTGGACCCAAATGAGGTAGCAAGCAGACAGAGTTCGTGCTGTAACAAAAGGCAGGTCAGACAAACTGTATTTTCATTATCACTCTAACTAAGTTCTGGTAAACAGTTACATCTTCCAGAAGAGCTCCCTCTGCGCTCTTAGCGACTGCAGAAATGGAGCAATTTGGCAGTAGCTTGAGTGGGACTCAAGAAGGGAAACACACAGACCCCCATCCAAATTAATTATGTCTGCAGGCAGACAGCTCTTAAAGAGACAGTACGTGGAGGCTCAAATAGCACTCACTTGGAACCACATTTAAACAGCTCAGATGCCGAACACCGCCCAGACTTGGAGCATTCAGGCAAGCTCCTGGAAGACTTTTGGGAACCCCCATTTGCAGGGGGGGTTACATTAATAATAATAATAACTTTATTTTTAGGGCACCTTTTAAAGTATCAAGGCGCCTAACAAATTTAAAAGAACATATCAGATATCCAGATCATTAAAATGGTATAAACAAATAACCCAAATACAAAATAATTTAGTCACCAAAAGCTTGAACTCACAAGTGTGTTAAAGCTTGCGTAAATCCCTCCACGGTCGTGCACACCCATAACCGATGGGGAAGAGAATTCCAGAGGGATGGGGCCGCGTGCATAAATGCATGAGCCCCAGAAGATTTCAAACATACCCTCAGAATCTCAAGCAACCCCTCATCAGCTGAGCGGAGCAATCATCCAGGGTAGTAGGGGACCAGATGCTCTTTCAAGTAATCCGGGCCTAGTCGTGTAGGGCTTTAAAAGTCAGAAGACCGACTTTAAAGGTGATCCGCCACTGTACCGGCAGCCAGTGCAGTCCGTGCAGCACCAGCGTAATATGACAGGATCTAGAAATTCCCGTCAAAAGCCAAGCGGCAGCGTTTTGCTCTAGCTGCAAGCAGCGGATTTCCACTCCAGATAGCCCTAGGTAAAGGGAGTTGCAGTAATCAATGCACAAGGACACAAAGGCGTGGACCAGTGTAGGTAGATCGCCAGACGGAACAAGGTGATTAATCCTGGAGATATTCCTCAGATGGTAAAAAGAGGATTTGACGACGGCTGACACCTGCAAATGCAGAGTCAGCCCTTCGTCAAAAATTACCCCCAGGTTTCGCATCCATTCAGAGGTCGGGAGTGATACACCCCCAAGAAAAATCCCTGAGGGTAAACCCACCCCCGGGCCCCATATCCAGCATGTCATATCCACAACCAACACCTCAGTCTTTTCGGAGTTCAACTTTAGCCAACTGGAATTCATCCACTCCTGAATTTCTGTGAGGCAGCTATTAAAGACTGAAAGAGCTCCATCTTGGTTGGGCACAAAAGAAAGGTAGAGCTGGGTCTCATCAACATAGCAGTGAAACCTCAGCCCATACCTTCTTACAATGTCTCCTTGAAACATTTCTGCTTGCCAAAGGAATCACAGTATACTATGGGTCGTAGGTTGGGTGGGGTTGGAAAGCCCTATAAATTAGTACATGATGAGTAGCAGACTTATTCATTCCAGTTTAAGCGCATGAATAAATTGCCTGGGTCACATGGTATGCACCCCATGGTACCAAAAGATCTGGCAGCTACATGGCGATCTGCACCCCCTCCTCATGCACCCTAAGCCTACCTCCCCCCCCGACCGTATCCCGCCTTCTCTTAAAACTCCCAACTTTTTTCAGGTTTACCACCTCCTCTGGCAGACTGTTCAAACCTGACACCACCCTTTCCATAATGAAATGCCTCCTGGCTGTATTCCTGAATATATCTCCCACCAGTTTATAACTATTTCTCCTTGTATTCTTGTTTCTGCCAAATCTAAGAAGATCACCAAGATCCATCCTGTTTATACATTTAAGATACTGGAAGGTCATCTTAGGCAAGGGCCACGCTGTGTTAGCTATCATGAGCAGCAGAGTAGCAGAATCACTAGCAACATTGTACTGTATTTTATCTTGTGTGTTTTTTTTTTTCAGTTTTAATGTAATAGTGGTAGTTAGCTAGGGCCAATTAAGTGAGCTAGTAAACTGTTTTACAGGAAGAGTGGCTAGGAGTGAGGGTACCTGTTTGCGGTTTCCATAAAGGGAAAAAACTGGAACCGTAGTCTAATTTTATCCGGCACAGCTTATTCATTTTTTAATTTGCCCTACCTTCCAGCTATCTCTCTGGTTGATGTCCTGATTGAGATTCCACTGGCAGAGATGGGGCTGGGAATCTTCGGTGAAGTAGTATGAGGAGAAGTTTCTGAAGACGCCGCAGGAAGGAACTCTTCGGAGTGGGGCTTGTTCGTTCTTGGACAGCTTCAGTGACTTCTGGCGGTTGGACCCTACTGAAGTGTTATCGGTCTCTATTTGTCGATGGATTTATGATCTGCTTCCTCTTTGCTTCCCCTCTGGTTTTCGGAGACTGAGAGTGGGTTGGGGAAACTTGCTCGTATTGCCTGGAGGGACGACCACTGCTGCTGGGTCCATCCAGGAAGCGCCGGGGTCGGGTCTGCCGGAGGACAGACAGGGTTTTACCAGCAACTCTACGTGTCTTGGGGGGGTCTCCTGGAGAGGTGACCCTGGGTCAGGAGCCACGGCTAAGGGCTCGGTAAGGGGGTGGTCTCCTCCTGTATGAGCATCGGGGGAACCCTTCCTTGCTCTTTATTAAACCTCTGTTTACTGGGTGATTTTATCCTGGATGGCTATGAAGGAGGCTTTCATGAGGTGGCTCTGACTTTGTAAACTACCCTTTTTACGGCAAATGAGATATAAAGGATTTTGGAGGTACCAGAGAATCATCTTTGGCCTAGAGTGAGATTCCCAGGAGAGAAGGATTGGAACCAGACTAACTGCTGGTGAGATTTTTCCAACTTGGGGCTTTTGGTATGAGTACTGGGCAGTGCGAGTGCTTATTACTCAACCTTTTTTGTTTGCTTATTGCTGAAGGCAATGTGAGAGATTGACCCAGCTTAAACAATTATTTGGCTCACTTTCCACTGGAGGTGAGAGCTCCAATGGATTTATACATATGGCCTGAACAATTCAGTACATTGGACTGCAAATGTGGACTCTGCTAGAGACTTTTAATTTTGTTTGAGTAATTGCTGTAATTTGTTATTTTTTATTGTTATAGTTGGTACTGTGTTTTGGGGGTGGGGGATATTGTTTTGTAATTTGTTTACAGTTAGGGAGTGGAAGGATATTGATTGTGTTGGGGTAAATGGTTATTGAGTCGGAGGAGTGTTGGAAATATGTGTAGGGGTGTTAGAGAGACGGTCAGGCAGTACTCCCCCTCAAGACTTAGGGATCTCCGTCCTTTTGAATTACCACCGCTTATTGCAGAGGTTTATTCTAGATGTCTAATTTTCGGCAACGTGAGACAAAGGAGTAGTAGGAGACAGGGATCCTGGAACTCTTGCTGGGGGATGGGACAGGAGTGGGCAGATAGGGACAGTAAAAGCCAGGAGACGTCCTGGGGCGAAATGGGTACAGGAGCAAGGTCCTCCTTGCTTGGTCCCTATACCCAAGGGCTCTGACTCTGATGTTGTCAAGCAGGAAGTGAGGCCATCCTTGGACTTCTGTCCCTTTTGGGCGGTGTTAAGCAATGCCAGGTTGATTAGGAACAAGACCGCAGTGATTGCAGAACTTGTTTCCTCTGTCGACATGGCTTGCATCACCGAGACCTGGCTGGATGGAAATGCGGGTCCTGTTTTGGAATCTGCAGTTCAGGCTGGGTCTCGGTGATTCACTGCCTGAGAGTGGACCGGAGGGGCCGGGGGAGTGCAGTGTTTTAGACAGGATCGGGATCTCAGGGAGGTACCAGTTGGAGACACCAACTCCTTTGAGTGTATAGTGGGTGCAGACTACAGGACCCTTATTATCTACCGTCCACCAGGTGATGGGAGGGAGTTCCTGAAGGAGGCTGCGGAATTCATCACCAAAATGGTATTGGAGTCTCCCAGATGGTTAATTCTGGGGGACTTCAATGCCTGGGTCAACTATGAACTCTTGCCATTTGGTCAAAACCTCCTCCAATTGATGGATTAATTGGGTCTGTCACAGGTTATTACCTCTGCAACCCATGAGGGGGGCACACATTGGACTTGGTGTTCCATCTGGGGATGGAGATCTCCGATGTGGAGGTGGAGCCAACTGACTGGTCTGACCATCATGCCCTGAGGTTCAGATTTATAGCCCCCCGAAATAGGCTTGCCCCTAAGGAGTTAGTACAGTTCCGTCCTTTAAGAGGGGTTACCTCGGAAAGCCTAATGATGGAGCTGGACTTCTTGGGATTTCCAATGGATAGCACTGACCCAGGGCCTCTGGTCTTGGCCTATAATAGGGCTGTGGTAGGGGCCCTGGATGTCATTGCTCCAATTTGTGTTTGTCTCCACACTCTTCACCTGGGGGCTCCCTGGTTTGACGGGGATGTCCATGAGTTGAAGAGGCGGAGACGAAGATTGGAAAGACGCTGGCGGAAAAGTCACCTGGAGGAAGATAGGCTTGGATTGTTAGAACACTATAAGATCTTCCAATCAGCAATTTCCCATAAGAAGGCAGAGTTCCTGTACAGGGAAATTGCTACAGCAAGGACTAGACCAGCCCAGCTCTTCCGGACTGTGGACAGACTGTGCAATCCAGCCTGTCTACAAGCCGTTCGAGCATTGTCACAAATACAATGTGAGGAGTTTGTGAAATTCTTCGCTGACAAGGTATCCACCATCAGGGATGAGATCTGCCAGTGCCAGTCCATTGGGCCTTGCACTGATCAATCGAGTGGTACTAATGCCCAGTTGACTTGGTTCAGCTTTAGCCAACTGGCAGTCATGAATATAGTGAGGATCATCCAGACTCTGCGACCTACCTACTGTAAGTTGGATCTGGGCCCTACTCGCCTGTTAGTGGGGTGTGTACATGTCATCAGCCTGGTCCTGGCTGGGATAGTGGTGGTTTCATTGGAGAGAGGGATCTTTCCGGATCCCTTAAAGGAGGTGGTAGTGCGCCCCCTTTTGAAAAAACCCTCTCTTGATCCCGACTGCCCAGAAAATTACAGACCAGTCTCTAACTTACCCTTTCTCGGGAAAGTTATTGAGAAGGTGGTCGCTCTGCAGTTGGAGGATCATTTAACCAGCCACAATATCTATGACCCTCTCCAGTCCGGCTTCAGGAAAAGGCATAGCATGGAGATGCTCTTGTTCAGGTTCTAAATGATCTCTTGATGGCGAGAGATCGGAGAACCCATTCCATCTTGGTTCTCCTGGATCTCTCAGCAACGTTTAACACTGTAGATCATGGGGTGCTGCTCGACCACCTGTGGTTTTTCTGTGGACTGAGGGAGGCAGTCCACAGTTGGTTGCGATCTTTCCTGGAGGGTAGATCACAGAGACTGGTGTTGGGGATTTATTCCTCAGCCCCTCACTGGCTGCCCTGTGGGGTTCCACAGGGTTCGCTGCTGTCCCCCATGTTGTTAGCGGTGTATTTGCTTCCATTAGGGGGACATTATAAGACGGTATGGGTTGAGTTTTCATTGCTATGCTGATGACTCTCAGCTCTACCTGTCTTTTGCACTTGAACAGGAGTCTGATTCCATCACAGTGTTTAATAACTGCCTACTGGAGAGACAGGAGTGGATGAGTACCAATTGGCTTCAGTTGAATTCAGGAAAAACTGAGGTACTGGTGGTGGACCCTGGAGTGAGGACAACAGGGGTTGGGGTTGGGAAACCATCAGGTTTATATCTTGGGGGGGCCCCACTTATGTCCTCTGGCCAAGTGCATAACCTGGGCGTGGTATTTGATGAGGGCCTAACCCTGAGGGCACAGGTGTCGGCTGTAGTCAAGTCTGCCTTTTTCCATCTGAGGAATATAGCCCGGGTGAAACACTTGGTTCCGCCCGAAGATCTTTCTACCCTGGTCCACGCCTTTGTCACCAGTCATTTTGATTACTGCAGTGCCCTCTATCTAGGGCTGCCGGGGGTGGATATCCGCCGTTTGCAGCTTGTGCAAACGCAACGGCCAGGTTGTCGATAGGAGTTTCTAGATCTAGCTATATAACACCTGTGCTGCACTGGCTGCCTATACAGTGGTGGATCACCTTCAAGGTCTCATTGCTGACCTATAAGACCCTACACAATTTGGGACCTCACTACCTGAAAGAACTCCTGGCGCCTTACAGCCCCGCCCACTCACTCCGATCCTCTGATGAAGGATTGCTAGAGATACCCAGGGTATACTTAAAGACATCTGGTGGAAGATCGTTTGCCTATATGGCATCTACCCTGTGTAATTCTCTACCTTGTCAGATATGAGATTGCCTGACTGTGGAAAGTTTTAAAAAACAGCTAAAACATTCCTTTTTAATCAAGCATTTTCTGGGACCAGATAATTAAGGTTTTTTTCATAGATTCATAGAAGTGTGATGGCAGAAAAGGACCGAACCACGTCCATCAAGTCTGCCCATCTGCCCAGCTATGTGCTTGGACCTGTGCCCCTCCCCTTAACACTCCCATGTGGTTGTCCCATGCTCTTTTGAATCCCTCCACTATTTACTCTCCAACGACTGCTTCTGGGAATCTGTTCCACTTTTCTATGACACTCTCTCTGAGTAATAGTATTTTCTAATGTTACCCCTGAACTGTCCTCCCTCCACCTGCAGGCCATGCCCCCTCGTCCTCTAACTTCCTTTCATCTTGAAGATGCTCCCCCCCCGGCACCCTGTTTATACCCTTAAGGCACTTGAAGGTCTTGATCATGTCCCTCCTCTACTCCAGGGAGTACATGTTCAAATCTCTCAACCTTTCTTCATAGGATTGATGGCTTGACCCTTTTACCATTTTTGTCGCTCTCCTCTGAACCCTCTCTATCCTCCCCATATCCTTCCTGAGGTATGGCCTCCAGAACTGGACTCTGACTCAAGTGTGGTCTAACCAAATGGGTGTACAAGGGTACTATGACCTCCCTATTCCTACTGGTGATCCCCCTTCCGATGCATCCCAGCATTCCACTCCCCCTGGCCACTGCCCTCCCACACTGCAATTCCACCTTCAGGTCCCCGGATATAATGCCTAGGTCCCTTTCTTGCTCCGTCTCCTCCAGCTCTCTGCCCCCCATACGGTATCCTGCCTTCTGATTTCTGTAGCCCAAATGCATGATTTTACATTTTTCCTGCATTGAATTCAAGCTGCCACCTTTTTGACCATGCCTCAAGTCTCCCTGCATTTGTTCCACCCCTTCCTCCGTGTCCACCCTATTGTAGATTTTGATATCGTCCGCAAACATACTCACACCCCCCTCCAGGCCCTCCATGATGTCTCCTATGAATATATTGAACAGTATGGGCCCCAGCACTGATCCCTGGGGGACCCCACTCATGACCTTGCCTTTCCCGGATGCCACCCCATTTATTATGACCTCTGTCTCCTTTCCCCAGCCAGTTTCACCCATTTGACTTTCACCTCTCCTGCCCCATCCCCAGTCCTGCCATTTTACACAGCAGCTCCCCCATGAGGCACTGAGTCAAACCCTTTCTGAAATCCAAATAAGCTACATCTACCCTCTACCTTGATCTATTTCTTTGACCCTGCAAAAAACTCTATCAAATTTGTTTGACAAGATCTGCCCCTAGTAAAACCATGTTGTCTTGGATTCATCAGGCCGCTTGTCTCCAGGTAGCTGGTGATCCTGCCTTTTACTAGCTTCCATGAGCTTGCCTACCACTGATGTCAAGCTCATGGGCCTGTAACTTCCCACTTCCTCCTCCCTCCCTCCCTCCCTCCTCCCTTATGCAGAGGGACCACATTTGCCTGCCTCCAGTCCTCCGTACCACTCTCCGGCTTAGGACGATTGAAGAGTGCAGTCAAGGTCCCGCTAATACCTCCTTTAGCTCCCTTAACACCCTCTGCCTGGCCCCATTGCCCTGTCCACCTTCACGCAGCCCAGTTCTTCCAATATTTCCTCCACGAAACGGCCTCATCTCCACCCCCTCCCCAGCCATTTCATTACCTGCTCTGCTGCCTCCTTCTCCTCCTTCTTTCTTCCTCTTGAACACTGAGCAAAAGTAGGTGCTTAGTAGGTCTGCCTTTTTCTGTCTCCTTAGCGCCACCCTCTTTGTTCTCAACTGAGAATCCCTGCCTAGTCTTCCTTTTTCATTTATATCGAAGAAAGTCTTATCCCTTTTTGACCCCTCTCGCTATTCACTCCTCTGTCTGTGCCTTGCCCTCCTTACTCTACCCCTTGCTTTCTCTCTGGCTCACCTGGTATTTCACCCAGTTCGCCTGCCTGAGTTATGTCTTTGAACCTCCTAAAGGCTTTCCTTTTGTCCTTACCTTTTTTGCTACTACCCTCATATACCACAGAGGTTTTCTCCTCCTCCTCTTATTTTTACTCTCTCTCGGCACAGATGTCAGTGGCCCCTACAACAGCTTCCTTGATCTTCACCCACTTTGCCTCCACCTCCATCAACTCCCCCAACCCCTGCAATGCCCTCTCCACTATTTCCCCCATTCTCCTGAAGTCCAGGACCTTTAACCTAGACTGGTGAACCTCTGCAGTGTTTCTCATTTTAAACCTGACCGTGTTGTGGTCACTTGTACCAAGATGTTCCCCCACCGATAGCTCTTCCAACCTTCCCCCATTTGTCAGGACCAGATCAAGAGTAGCTCCTGCCCTGGTTGGCTCCCTGACCAGTTGATTTAGGAGGGCCAACTGCAGGGAGTCCAATATTTCCCTGCTGCTGGTTGAAGCAGCCAAAAGGGTGTTCCAGTCTACGTCCGGTAGATTTAGGTCCTCCATCAGCACCACCTCCCTTGCCGCCATTCTCACGAACTCGTCAGCCATACTTCTATCTGCAGATTCGTGCTGTGCTGGGGGTCTATACACCACCCCCATAAGCACTGACTCCCCTTTCCCCACTGCCGAGACCCAGAGTCCTTCTGCCTCTCCCCACTTACCCTGCAATTCTGATGCCCCGATACCCTCCTTTACATAGAGTGCAACCCCCCCTCTCTTTTCCTCCCTGAACAATTTGTACCCTGGTATCTCCATTTCCCATCTCTGCTCCTAGTGGCACCATGTTTCTGTTATCCCCACTATGTCAAGGCCCTCCTCTGCCATTTTTGCCGTTAGATCAGGGATCTTTCTACCCAGACTTCTGGCATTCATACACATAACCCTCCATGCCCCTCTCTCCTCCATCCCTATATGTTTGTCTCCTTTACCCTTTTGCTGTGTGTGTAGGCCTTTTTGCTCCCCCCCCCGCCTCCTGCCTCAACAGCCGGGCTTTTCCTGCCCTCCCCTTAGTTTAAATGGTAGCGTTTGTCCACATAATCATCCAGTTTACATTTGAGCACTGCTTTCCCTCCCGCTTAGGTGCAGCCTATCCGGGCATATAGGCCGTGTCACTCCCATGTTGACCCCCAATTTCCTATCACATCATACCTCTTCTGGGCACACCAACCTACAAGCCAATCATTGAATTCCTCAATATTTTGCCTTGCCTCCATGCTGGCCCTTGGTACAGGTAGCACCTCCGAGAAGGACAGGGATTTAAAGTCCGAACTGCTGCAGAACCTGGCCAGCGCCATAAACCTGGCCTGCACCTCCATCACTCTGCTCTTTGCAAGGTTGTTTGTGCCTAGGTGGAAGATCAGATGCTTTCTTATCCATTTCTCCCCTCGAGGGATCCACTGATAACTTTGGCAGCCGGCCATACCTGGCAGGCACTCCACCCATATTTCTTTCCCTCTCACTCTCTTTCTCCCCATGTAACTCCTGTTATAATAGTCTCCCACTATTAAGACTCTGTCCCTTTTACCTCCTGGACACCCCTCCTGCTGCCATTCTCCTCCTTTTTCAAATTTCTTCTCCATCCCCATGCTTTCTCTCTCCCGAGTCTACCTGAGCCTTCCTCCGCCATCCTCCATCTGTACCCTTCCTGGGCCCCTTCCTGGATTTCTGGTTTCTTCATGCTGCCCTTACCCTCCTCTGGAAGCTTTTTGATCCTCTCTTTCTCCAACCTGCTCTTCTCCCTCACCCAAATCTTGGTTTTCTGGCACTTCTATTGTGCTACCCTTCATTGTGCATTGCTCCCTTTGATCTCCCCCCCATGCTTTTCTCTCTTTTCCTTGTACCCGACCTTTATTGCCGGGCCCTGCTCCACTTCCCTTCCTGCTGAAACTCCCTTTCCCGCTTCCTGCCTGGTTTTATTCCACCCCACTTCCTCCCCTTTCTTATCTATTCACGCTCCTCACTCCCCGGTCCCCTTGCTGCTAATCCTGGGTCCCCACTCCCCTCTGCTACCCTCTGCCCTCTTCCCACACTACCTCTCTCTCTCTCTGGTCTCCGTGACCCCCCTTGTCTGGTGTTATGGGCACTCCCGCATTCTGGGCTCCTCCTGCTAGGCTGCTCCTGTTCCCCCAGCCCACCTCCAGTTCTTCTCCTTGTGCTTGAGGTTTGGTTTCAACCCCTTGTATATGTTTGCAGGCCACACCATGCCCCTTCCTTTTCCACTCTACCAGCTGTCTCCGAACTCCTTCTACTTCCTCCCTGAGCTTTGCCAGTTGGTGGCATACTGGGCAACCTCCAAATTTCCAAGCCCAGTCTAGTACCATGGCTGCCCCACACCCTGTGCATCCAACCACCCTCCCAAAGATGCCAGCTCTAGCAACTTGAGGCTGCATTCCTATTCTTTCTTGTGTCATTAGTCACTCTCCCCTTTTAATAATACTGTACTAGCACTTTTGCACCTACAATAGGTAGTTCTCTTTCTCCTAGCCTTTACAGACAACCACCATCATCAAGTTCTCGAATGCACTGTGCTCCAATGTCCTGCAATCAAGCCACCACTCTCAACTTCCTTTGAATACAAAAAAACTCTATCAATGTTATTTGAAAAATCCACTAAAGTCAGGTCCAATAACCCAAGTCAGGTACAACCCAAAGTCAGGTTCAAAAAAACCTCTCCATGTTCTTTAAACCACTAAAGTCAGGCCACTCCTCCTCCTAGGCTCCACCTCCACTGCCTATTTAACAGAGGTCATGGTCGGGGCCGGAGTGGGTGGTGTGGGAAGAAAATACAGCTCCTTTTCAGCGTCTGATTGTGTGAGCGGCTAGGCCTGCCTTATATCCCCTGCCGTGATTCAAAACTTTGCGCCCTCTCTCCTGATTGGCCGCTTTCCTTTACCCTGGTCTGCCGCCAACTGCAGCCACCGGGAACTCCCACTCGCCCTGCTTTGCAGCATTGGCTCCTCTGTCCCCCGATGCGCTCTTTTCCTGCAGCCCTGGCCTGCTTAAGTACGAGCCACCGGGAGATCTCTGCTCCACGCTTCCCCCGAACAAAAAACCACTACAGCTCCTTTTCACTGTCTTTATGTTTATTCATTATATTTATTGTTTTTGTATGGTGTGTATTTAAAGTGTCTGAATTGTTGTAAAAGTGCCCTGAGCTTGGGAAATGGCAGTATAGCGCAGTGGTCTAAGGCTCTGAGCTGCAAATTTGGTGACATCCAACAGACCAGACCTGGGTTTGAATCCCACAGCTTCCACTTGCATACTGTGTGACCCTGAGCAAGTCACTTAACCTCCTTGTGCTCCCAGGTCGCTCCTGTAAAAAAGCTTTCAGCTTAGTGTGCTATACCTGGTTAAACAACTAAACAAAAAAAAAAACAAATACATTTTACTTACTTTTTACTTTACATACATGGTTCTGCACTTGTGGGGCACCATGCCCAAGTCCAGGGAGCTGCTGTACTGGTCGGCCAGTAGTGATGGCAGATCTTTTGGTACCATGGGGTGCATACCATCTGGCCCAGGCAATTTATTCATGCGCTTAAACTGGAATGAATAAGTCTGCTACTCAACATGACTAATTTACAGGGCTTCCCCACCCCACCCACCCTACGACCCATAGTATACTGTGATTCCCTTGGCAGCAGATATGTTTCAAGGCTTACCATGGAAGCCTGAACTGTCTTTATGCCCATGGTCTACTGGTAGGCTATTCCACAGGTTCACCACCCTCTGGGAGAAAGTATCTCATAACATACCCCCTGATGTTACCCACAATAAACTTCAGAGCTTGTCCCCATGTCCTACTGGAAGACAGCAGTTCAAACAACTGACTTCATTCTTTTTCAAAGTGTTTTACTTGGTGGTGTTTTCTCACCTCACCTTAATTTGTTTAGCTTTTTAAATATAATAAAAGGAGCAACAAAAGCAAATAAAAGAGAGGATGACAAAGAGCCGCTCACACGGAAATATTCTTTGGTTCTTTTGTTCTTTAATGACATAATTAGGGAAAACAGAACAAGGTGGCGAGCAAAACTCATTCAGAAAATCTGTTTTGTTTGTATTTTCTTTCTTCTCGCAGACAGAGTGACATTTGGAAGAACACTCTAGAAAGACAAATACAATCAGTGGCATAGCAAGGAATATGAACTTTGTAAGCCAGAACCTTCTGGTGCCTCTGTGCTGCCCCTCCGCCTATTTTAGACATGCCCATAATTGTTACCCAGACCCCTTATACACCCAATAGTGCACGTCAGGCACTGCATAATAGGAACAAAAACTACAGCAGTACTTAGCTGTATGCCTTTGACATTCTGTAGGTAACAAAAAAAATTTATGCTCAGAGCCCAGAATGCTGCCCCCCTCTCCAATCAACTTTAAACCATTGTTTACTTCACATATGGATTATTACTCCCTGGAGAGCAGTTCTTTATTTTAACCTCTCCAGATTGTTTGTGATGCCTTTTGGCATAATTCGGTCCTGCTCATTGTCAAACCAGCCATTGTTCTGTAACCCCCCCTTGTTACCCGGGGTTACTAGAATCCCAGTAAGACCTAGTGGTAGGCAGGGAAGGCAGCTTGTGAAACTCCAGTTAAATGGATTTCACACTGTCTCACTCTGTTCTCAGTCTCAGCTGAGACTGAGGGATGACATCACCATAGAACTATCGCAGCTGCATGAGCCACAATGGAATCTGCAGAAGGGAGTTAGAGTAGAATGTTGGGAGGTTTGAACAGTAGTCTGTAGGCAGCTGGAGTTTGGAGATTGTTGTGAGAGGAGCACAGCAGCTCTGTGCTCAGGCTCTTGGAGCCTCAGCCCTGAAATAGGGTTACATTAGGGGAAAGGTGTGTGTTTCTGCCTAAAGAGAGACACAGTAAGCTATTTTTAAAGTGGTGGAGACCGCTGAATTCGGGTCTCTGTGCCCCATCCCTCAGGGGATGGGGCAGGAAGGTATGCCTGCTTTTCCAGGGGCAACCCCCTGGCTACTGCTGGAGAAACAAGCTGCCTTATTTTGTCCACTTGTGTGGAGTACAAGAAGATTTTGTGATTCGCCTGTGGGGCACCTGCAACTGAAGGGTGAGTTCTGCTCTTTCTAAAGGGCCCATGTTTCATTCTGAAATGTTAAAGTGGGAATTGGACTACTGAAGTAGTGGGAGGCCTAGAGTAATAGGCTTAGCCAAAAGTAAAAGTATGTTCAAGTCCAGCACATAGGGGAAGTCAAGACATGTAGAGGAGATGTGACATACGTCTACCCAGTAATCTACATTGCCAAGCTTTCAAAAGAGTTGTTTAGTTTCCAGAGAAATGGCCGGGTATGGATTGTGGGAGCTGGAGGTGGAGACCCCATCTTTAGTAACCAGGTCCACCTCACGGATTTGCTCTATGGATTTCTACTTGCCTCATGCACTTGGCCAGTGATGAGGGAAGTACCCAGACGTGGGATGGAAGGAAAAATTCCTCTAGGAGTCGAAGGCTCTAAGGTGGTTTGGGGAGCCACCAACAGGAAAACTGGTTCATTCCCATAATGGACCGCCCAGATCAAGTGGCGGTAGGGAGCGGCCTGGGGAAAACCCAAGTAGTGTGCAAGTCGGGCTGTGTACCCAAAGCTGCGTGCAAGTCCGGGCTGTGTGCCTGGTGGGTTCAGAGCCTGAGGGCTGAAATGTGAAGAAGTGTTCTGTTGTCTCTAATCTGCATTACCAGGAATGTAGCCCCGTGGGGGTCCATCTATGCTTTGTTTGTTCAGTTTGGATGTGAATAAAAGCCACACTGTAGAATCCCATTCCTGGTTCTGGACATTACAGTTATTGCTTCCTGTGTTCGAATTTACTTGGGTGCCCCTGTGCAGAGTAGCCAAACCTAGGCCCCCTGTGCCGAGTAACCTAGTCCTCCCCGAACCCAGTCCCCACCAGGTACTGCTGTCAGCTTCAACAGCATGCCACCTGTCATTTTGCAAAAAGGCAGGGGTCGGGGGTTACAGTTCGTTCATGGTGATTTGCATATTATTTCCCATGATGCTTTGTATAGTGGGAGTATGTGCCATTTGGTACAGTATTTGTTTGAATCTTGTCTTTACTGTCAGTGCCCTTGCAGGGTAACCCTTGCTTCGGTGCTGTTGCAGGGAACGTCTTTTGTCTTTTAAACTGCATACCTATTCTGGGGCTCACCATGACCCAAACAACTGAGCTCATGTGACTGGTTCCTCCTTACTTGGGTTGATACACACATGTGGCACACTAATGAGTCCTAACCAGTAGAAAACATGTGTCTGTGTCTACGGTGTTCAGTCTTTGCATATTATTTATGTGGCCTTTTGGTATAATTCAGTCCTGCTTAACATCGAGCTTGCCTTAATTCTTAAATGACAATTTGCACAGTAAGTGTAATTTGGCATTTCTTACAATTCTCTATGACATCAAAGGGAAAATTAAACAAAGGTCTTGCCAGTTAAAAGAAAAGACAAGGCTGAGAGTTCTCTACTGTACGTAGAAATCTGATACATGCTCCTTTCCCCGTGGTTAACTGTGTCAAAGCCAACCTGCTTGTTAATGTATGTTTTAAGGAAGAATATTGTCCCTCCCCTGGGTGGGAGCCAAAAAGGCAAAGAAGAAACAGTTGGTTTGTTTTCATCCCCTGAACATATTAAGTTAAATAAGCAATAAGGTATTACCCGGGGGGGAGGGGGGTGTTATGGTTGGATAATGGCCCACCTTGGGTGGACTGAGCACAAGGCAAAGCTGAGTGCTTCCACCAGCCAAGAAGGGCTTTTAGTTAACCATAATTCACTTCCTGCAGTGCCTTACTGCAATCAAGAAATGAGTAATTTTTCAGTAAATTGAATGTAATTTTTTTAAAATATTTTTTTGTGGAGCTACTTTCAGCTAGGGTGTTGTGTTGGGATAACAGTCTGGCTGAAAGTACCTTTCAGCCAATCAGAAGCCAGCATTCTTTCCACCCATTTTATGATAAGATTGTTTAACTGCATTACCACTATCACATATGGCAAGGCATATACACTTCTGCACTTTTCTGGCAAACTGCTTCTTTAGTATACCAACTCCAAGTATGTTTCTAGTTTTCCGTACTATACTAATTCCTTCCAATGAAGGTCTACTGCACTCCAGCACTGGTATTTATTCCCTGGTGCCCTGTGGTTCCTACCTCCCTAACCTTGTCCTGTAATTCATACAACCAGTGTCAGAATTACCGTCCCCACAGGCATTTCCATTCTGGTTTGCCAGCCTATGCCCCCTGTAGAATTACTTGACACAGTTCTACAGGGCAAGGTGGCTTGCGACCAGGAGTGCAGGGGCTGGGGAGCAATGGCACGTGGTACACTGCCTAATAAGAATGCCAGCCCCTGCTTTACCATGCAGGTCCCTGCTCATTTCTCTACCCAGCCAGAGTTGACTTTGTGACCACAATGGGAAAGGCTTGCAAGCACATAACAGGGCACAAAATCCAGGTACTGACACAAAGCGGTCATCGGGACTACCTGGCAAAAGTCAACTGTGACTGCATATCAGGCCACTGGTCTGCTTTTCATCTTTGCTTTCTCTGTTCTGTTTCCCATCTTTTTTGCACTCCCCTCTGTCCCAGATATATGCTGTCGCCTCCGCATGTGTAACACAGCCTGGTGGTTACTGCACAGAGCTGTGTACACAGTGCAAGAAAGCAGCAGCAAAGGCAAACAAGATGTTGGGGTGCATATCTAGGGGGATCAGTAGTAGGAGAGAGGTGGTTATACTGCCCTTGTACAGGTCACTGGTAAGGCCACATCTAGAATATGGAGTTCAGTACTGGTGCCCACATCTCAAAAAGACATTAACCTGCTGGAGAAGGTACAGAGGAGGGCTACAAAGATGATAGCTGGTCAGCAGGGTAAGGCATATGAGGAGAGGTTGAGGGCACTGAACATGTACTCTCTGGAAGACAGGAGAGCGAGAGGGGACATTTATTTATTTATTTATTTATTACATTTTGGTGACCGGGTAGGCCCACTGAGCCCCGGAGGTCCCTTTTTCAGGGGCGACCCGGGATAACAATACAAGTTATAAGAATGAACAAGGACATAAGGAACATTTGAGGCATTGTGAGTTACATCATGAGGTGGTTACAGTAAAGAAAAACAGTGGTTACAGGCATGGTAAAAGAAAAGCAGTGGATACAGGCATGGCTTACAGGCACGGTAAATGAAAAGCAGTGGATGCAGGCATGGGTACAGGCATGGTTATCATCATGACATGTAAGCAATTGGTAGTACTTTGCATATAGTTTATTCAGGGGTTACACGTGGCCTCTGGCGAGCAGTCTGTATAAGGCAGTTAGTAGGAAGGTTAAGCTGGGAGACGGGAGTTGGAGAGGAGGGGAGTACCTTAGGAGCTTTAAGTTCCATGACAGTGGCATGCGCTTGATTGACATGATTGACATGACTGGGACCTTCAAGTACCTGAAAGGGATAAATATGGTTGATAAGGGGATTCTCTATAAGCCGAGTGGCAACAATAACATGAGGGGGGGGGGCAGAGTCTTCAGCTGGAAGGTGGGAGGTTTAGGAGGAAGGTCAGGATGCACTTCTTCACAGAGAGGGTGGTGGACACTTGGAATGTGCTGCCAGAAGAGGTAATCTCATTGAAGACAGTGGGAAGCTTTAAGAGAGGCTGGGACAGGTATAGGGGGAAGGTAAGGGTCATGGGTAGGGAGGATGGGAGGAGTGGGGAGAGGGGGCAGGGACAGTAGCTCAAGCTGTGGACCCTGCAACATGAGCAGACTCGATAGACCAAATGGCCTTCTTCTGCTGACTTCTTCATATGTAACTGGAGATCCAGAACGTTTTTAATGTATTGGTAGAAAAAACACATTGGAGGAAACTCCATTTTGCAAGTGTGTCATGATCAGGGCCCCTAGTGCTCTGCGGCAAAATTTTCTGACTTCTGCCGCAGCATTTTCTGATTTCGGCTGCATGATTTATTTATTTCTCTAGCAGAACACAGTCCTGCCTTTGGCTAAATATGATGTGATGTCATCGATGACATCACATGCTGAGTGCAGAGGAGGGGCTTCAGGATAAACGAGATGGGAAAGAAAGCCTGACACTATGGAAAAACAGTATATTTGAACAAAAATTCACCAAAAACAAAGAATTCTGTGGCACTATATATATATATATATATATTCTGCGGCATGATGCAAATTCTGTGGAAAATTTCACAACCGCAGAATTCCAGAGACCTTGGTCATGATTAACCAACAAACACACAACAGATACAACAATCCATAAATACAGTAACCATAAGGTGTACTAAGTAATAAATAATAATTAACCGTCAATAAGCAAGAATATGCATTACGCATAACAATTAAACTGAGAACCAGAGCATAATTGATCCTGAAAAGACATTTTAAACACATTAAAGGGAATCAATAAACCATAGATGGGCAGGGAGGGAATTCCAGACCAATGAAGCACATATGGAAAAAGATTCTGAACCCTTAGAAGGAGTGTATTTTTCTGTATGCAAGGTCTGAGTAAACCTGGATTTCAATCCCACAACTATCACCTAAATACTGGGTGAACCTGAGCAAGTCACTTGGCCTCTCTGTACTTTATTCTCTTTTAGGTTGTACCTGGAAATGAGCTTTTACTCAGTGCACCTTCCCCGCCAAAAATGCGGAGTAATTTAGAGCGATTCTTAATCCCTGTTTTAGAAGTATGATAGGAAGATCTTCATAGGATTAGTGTTTAAAATCTCAGTTCTTGTTTACCAATCTGATTTTTAATTAAGCATTCTGAAGACAAGCTAAAACACCATTTTTTTTCTGCAGCTGCCTGATATCGAAGCTAATGTTTGATATTGTTTTAAAGCTGGAGTTAAAGTTTTTTTGTCAAGCAGCAAGAGAATATGTTACTCAGGTGGCGCACATTTGTAAGCAAGGAGCCCCTCTGCATTTGTTAGTGTTACTCAAGCAGTTCTAACAAAGAAACATATTTGTTGGCAGATAAGGTCAGCTTGGCCCACCTAGTCTGTCCCTCTTGTCCCTGTGTATTACACCACCACAGACCCTACATGGTCTCCTGCCACCTCCTCCCTGCTTCGACACCAGTTTTCCTAAAGGTAGGGGCATGTATAAAGGAAAGCCGGTACCAAAGGAATCACCTAAAGCAACTGCAATTCTTCATTTCTATTCAGCCTCTTCTCCATAGCTATACAGCTACCTGCCACTATACAAGTGGTGTAATACAGTAGTTTCTGGCCACCTGGCACTAGCTTTTAGTCACTATGGTGACCAATTTAGTTGCTATGTTGAGCACTGATCACTAAGGGCTCTACACATTATTATGACAAATGTTCACATGGCTTACTCTGCACACAAGATTTGTAATGCTTCCACAGATTTAGACCTACAAATCCCAGAATGGACAACTTTACACACCCCTTAAAATAGAACTGCAAGTTAACTGCGGGGGAGGAGGGGGGAGAATCTGCACTTACAATTGTTTTTAAATATAAAAGATGGCAGATATTTGCTCATTTCATTTCTCTATATGATCATAAATGTAGATGGTTGTGTCATTTCAGGTGGATTTTGTCACAAGGTTTTCAGACTGAATAAGGTGGCTAAATTCAGCTGTATCCCCAGGCATCCTCCAGAGCTGGACATGGGTTCAGCATTAATCCCATGGTTAATCTCAGTGAACAATCGGCCAGTTTCACCAGAATCTAAATATGTTTTATATTATTTTCTTATTAGTAAAAATATACAGTCACTCCTGGCACCTTGTAATATTTCCCTCCCCCACAGCACTTCCAGCTGGGTGACATCAGCTTCCAAACACTGTACTTCAAAAACAGTGGCAGATCCAGGATTTTGCATTGGGGGGTGTTGAGGGGGTATGCATACTTGATATGCAATTCATTTTTTAAAACCCTCTATATTGTCTTCTATTATGTTTTTCATTACATTTTTGATTGAAAACAGAAACGTAGTCTATAGTTTTGAACGTATATCTTCTTACAATCACTATGTCAGACTTCTTCAAAGTGAAATGCAGCAGCAGCAAGCAAACAAGTTACAATGGGGGGGGTGCAGCCTTCCCCTTTGCTCCCCCTTCCCAGATCAGCCACTGGTCACATAATACCCACACCATGGCAGAGCTTGCCAGACATCGCAGCAGGCATTTACTAGTCCATGTGACTTTGAAATGCCATGATGGGCATGGCAAAGGGCCAGATTAAGAAAGTAAGTAAGCATGTCCCAGGGGAGTGAGGCTCGAGGCCAAAGGGCGAGTGTCCTTACACCCCTGGGAAGTCTATTCAAATCCTTCAATGCATACCCTGGAGTGGCTTACTGAGCTTATAAAATGGCATGCTGCTCTTATGTATAATATGTAAAGTGAAACATTTTTAATACGATTTTTGTTTAACAAATCATTTGTTTAAATACATTTCAAAAAGCAAAATTACACACATCAAATAGCCCCAAATTTTGTAGGTACTACTTTTATTTTTGCCATGGCCATGAAATCGGCACCTCGCCATTCATCACTAGTGTTCTAATACACAATCAGGTGATGTCTCTCAGCCAATGAGGCTTGAGGATTTTCCACTGCCACTTAAAAAAGGAAAATATATTTCACAGCCTAGGACATGTATTTACAAAGGAGTCTGTGGGCTGGCCAGTGGTGCAGCAGCATTCTTGCTCGTAACACCACTGACCTGGGTTTCAGAATAAGCCCAGGTGCACTGGGGCTAGCTGGGGAGAGAAGGATCTAGCATTCTAGATGACGCTCTCCTCTTCTGGGGAGGGATCTAGGCATCACTACACTACTGCCACATGGCTGAGTATAGGTGGCAGGGCAGCTGGAGCTGCTTGTCAGTGGAGGGGGGCACTGATGGACTTCGAGGCGTCACCACGTGCTTACTCATTGGCATCCCAGGGTGATGTCAGAACAAGCAAATCCCTGGCAGCACACACAATGATGCAGGCACTCTCTGGTCCTGCAGAAGTCGACCACTCACCTCCTCCTAATCCTGCATTATCTTACAGGTATTTTGCCAGGTGCCCCCCACCCAAATAAAAGGGCTCCACCACTGGGGGAGGGGAGGGGAGGAGACCTTGGAAGGAGGAGTAGGATAAACAATGAAGAAGACTTTGGACAGGGCTGGATGGTAGACTCCCCCACCTGGCTTTTTTTTTCTACTGTGTTTGGAACACATTTGAGTGCAAGAGCCCTTTTTCACAGGTGTCCAAGTCAAGCAAGGTAACATAAAACATCAGGCCAGTACAATAACTGACAGGTAGCAGCGAGCATTAACATGTTACAGGAGGTTTTAGCAGTGGGTTAAAACATTAGACATTCGCATCAGCAGGGGGAATCTACAGGATACATACAAGCAGGGAATAAGTACGCTGTGCAAACATGCACTTATTTATAGATATACTCATCCCCCTACTGTACAGCCCAGGGTACCCTGTAATTCCCTTGATAAAGATAACTTTTTCCATGTTTACCCTGAATGCCTGTACTCCACATAGCCAACATCTCTGCTGCTAGGCAGTAGAAAAGAAAGTTTAACAGGTGGGATACTGTTTTTATTACAGTTTCCTGACAAATAGTTTTCTTTAAAAAAAATGCACTGCACCTGTGCTTTTTATAGCTGCTGAATTTGGGTGCTGCTTGAGACAATGGAATATAAAATCATCTCCTGTGTGAACAATACATCACGTGCCCTGTGAAATTATGGTATATTGAATAAAGCCCTTAGTGATGCACATAATGAGAGTTCATCTATCACACACACACACATATACATATATATATATATTTTTTTTTTACAACTTAATTACACGAGATAGCCCAGCTGAGATGTAAAATCTCACTTCCAGTGGTGTCTGGCTTCTAGTCATTTCCACAGCTAGGCAGACAGGAGTGCTGAGAGGTTAAGTGGTCAGCTCTGGGACACACAGTGAATATTTGGCTCTGATGGGGTTTGAACCTGTGACCTCCCAGTTCTCAAGCTGTTGCTCTAACTACTAGAACACACTGCCTAGGGCATGGAACATGTAGGAATTTAGGGAATGCTAGATGACAAAAGTTAAAGATCCATTGACTTTGCTCTGGCTATCCACGCAGCTGCTGCCATCAGCATAGATAACAAAATGCATTAACAACTGAGCCTGCGTCTGGCCATCCACAGAGGCGAAGCATTCAACATAAAGACGCATGGGTGACACATATCATCATTATATCTGTATATCCCCAGTATCTGTATACTAACAGACAAGTGTGGATGATGGATCATTTGCACAAATAATCTGTATATTCAGATTATCTACTAGCTAGTGCATGAAACATGCAACTTTAACTTGCAGTAGAGAGGCACCAACTGGTTTACTTTGCATTTGAAAAACAAACTCATATGAGGATGGTAACAGTCACTTACTTGGCATTACTTATGGGGGGATTACATGCATCCTAGTTATTATTCAGTTTGTTAACACAAAGCATCACAGAATAATCCCAGACTCAAGGAGAAGTATCGCTACTGTAAATGGGGAGAATTTCTATTTCCAACAAGACATTAAAGTCAACAATTGGGACTATGTTGCTTACCTTGGAAGCTCCTAACTGTAAGGCCCCAGAGAAATCTTAACTCAGAAATGCCCCAACCAATTAAAGCGAGTAGACAACTGTGTGTTTTAGGCATATTGACAGATATTTCCAGTTGGTTTGAGCATTATCTTACTGACACAGAAGACAGGGAATTATACTCAATAATACCTATTCAGCTTGGGTTACAAATGACCCGGGGATGCCCCAGGGGTCAATACTGGGACCATTTTTGTTTAAGCCTTTATTTTAATGATCTACAAGCAGCCTGTCATTCAGTTGATGTAGCATTATATGCAAATGATGTTGTTTTGTTCTCCAGAGAATGTAATTTGGATATCTATTTGGTTTTATTTGTATAATTTAGATTTGGTGAATTTGAATTCACACAACGATTTTTTAAGGGTTCCTAAGTGGCTCTTGGGGACAACAGGATAGGCTTAAAGGTGACAGGAAACTGGTGTTTACACCTCTAGATGCCCTCCTGTTTCTTTTCGTGCTTATCCAATATTCTAGTATGTTTGTAACTTTTTTTGTTAAATTAATAATCTATTTTTTGTTCACTGTAACTATCTTTAATCCCTCTCTCTTCTGCAGTTGCTGCTCTCTCTTCTCACACTGCCTGAACATTCTGTGACCTCACACACACCATTCCAGGCCATTTGGATCAGTAGCATGGAATGGTGTAACTGATTTCATGGAATTACTCGGAAATATGGAAAGAACCAGCAGTAGCTGGTGAGGAGAGTGGAACTCTGTGTAGATCTACCCCCAAAGCTAGACAATTTATTTTTCAAAAATTGGTCAAAGCTTAACTAAATACGTAATTGGTATGGTATGGTATGGAAAGGAATATGGAAGGGCAGTTAACCATGTAAAATCTTTTGCTATCATCTTTATATACAAATAACTAAATAAATAAATAAATAAATCCATAATTTTCTTTAATAAATGGAACTCCAATTCTCTGTAGATCAAAACAATAAATTCTGAAATCATTGAGAGTACCAAGTTTTAAGTACTTGGGCATCTCACCTTGGATACTGCCTTGTCCTTTGCTGCCTGTATAGAACAATTGTTTAGGGCTGTTCTTTCTTAGCTGGGTCAACTGTATCAGATTCGGAGAAATCTGACTAGTACGGCAAGCAAGTTAACTGCACAGAGTTTGGTAGTCTCTCTAATCAGCTACAGTCTGGTCACTTATTCGACTGCGAACAACTCCGCCTGAGAACAGGGTTAGGGTGCTCCTAAATTCTGTTTCGTGATTTATCTTGAAATCTAATACACAAACACATCACTGTGAATTAAACAGTAGTTTAAATTGGTTTAAAGTGCACTATCATATAAAATACTTTATGGGGTTGAATACTGTAATTTGGTTCTGGATAAGAGGAAGTTGTTTAACCAGGAAAGGCACACTAAGCCAGCACTTGTTTCCAGGTGCGACCTGGGAGCCGAAGGAAGTTAAGTGACTTGCTCAGGGTCACATAGTATGCAAGTGGGGGCTGATGGGATTCAAACCCAGGTCTCTAGGTTTGCAGCTCAATGCCTTTAACTACTATGCTATACTGCTCTTAAGGTCTCAGTTTTGAAAAAAATGGTTTAGTTTTGTTTCATCATCGTACTGTAGTAAGAGCAAATGACAACTCTTTTTAAGAGCCCATTAACATGAACACACACAACACAAAACAAAATCAGAAACAAAGATTGTTTAAATTTGCAACAGCTAAAAGTTGGAATACCACACCTCTGGATATACTTAAATGCAATTTCCTAGCTCTTTTTAAGAAAAAATTAGATGTCATTTGTTACAGTCATCTAAATGTAATTGTGGTTTATAATGTGCCTTATCTATCTATCTATCTATCTACAGACAGTGTATATCGACAAACAGTATCTATCTATCTGTCTGTCTGTCTGTGCATGGGACCAACACTCAAGGACAGACAGGAGTCTATACTAACAGGGTCCTTCTGACATCAAGAAGTCGTAATAGTATTTATCTGACATCAGAAAAATGCTATTATGATTTCAAGTTTTGTTTCACCGCACACTCCTGTCTCTGTTTGAAACTGTGACAGAAGCCACAGGGGGGCGAGTAAAGAGAGTGAAACTCTAGAGCAAGGGGAGGGTGGGTGAGTGTGAGAAACTGGCAGGGAGTGAAGCCTGCTATTGCGGTTGTGAGCCCACTGTCAAGAGGGATGAGAGGGGAGAGTGAGAATGTGCATCCTGAGTGAGACGAAACCCAAAAGAACTGAAAGAAAGACAAACTAAAAGAATGAGTGAAGGAAATACTAAAACATTTATAGGCAAATATGTATTATGAAAATAACAAATGAGGCTCTGTATGTGTTACGGAGCAGTAGCCCATCTCGGGATTGAGATCACTGTATAAACCTCTAGAGCTTCACTCTCATGGTTTATGATGTTATCAGAATCCCTTGAGTTACTGCTCCATAACAGATAAAGAGCCATCTGTTATTCTCTATATAATACATGGCTGGTACTTCCCCCATAGGAACCATTATGGTATATTTCCCTGTATACCTCACCAGTTAAAGCAGTGGTCCTCCCAATTAGAGCTGTATACCTCCAGAGATATACAACCTATAAACCATGGGAAAAAAACTCGTTGTCCTCCCCCCCACACCCAGGACACCTACACAGCTGCAGGCAGGAACATACCTAGAAAAACTCTCCCCCTGTGGAGAAAAAAAGCCTCTGTCCCACTCCCAGGAGACCTGTGGAACCTTCAGAAAAATAGTTGGAGGACACATACAACACCTCCATTACAGAACCCTAACAGCATGACCCTTGATGCTCAATCCAGTGTACTGCAAAGGAAAAATGGTCAGGGGACCAGAGAATACACAAGCCCCCCCCCCCCACTCACCAAACAGACATGTCCCTTGATGCTCCTCTCTCCTCCTCAACAGCCAAGCTCTCCATGTTCTTGCTGAAGTCTCCCTCCTTGAGCAAGCCTCCAACTCCCTTCTCTGATGCTACGCTCTCCACACTCCTGACAACTCCATTACCAGGCCAGCACTGCTCCAGAGACACTCTCAGCCATAAGTGGCCCTCCTCCACAAGTGGCCCACCCGACCGCTGCTGACAATCCACACTGTCATGCACATCACTGCATCGCCATGATCCACGACCCCAGCAACTATCTAGAGGATGATCGGCCCAGGCATGCCTCCCTTTTATAGGGGAACCATACACTACAGAAACTAGAAACAGCCAAAAGGGAGCCCATGAACAAAACACCACTACACCATGGAAACGCATGTGGCCAAACAATAAGGCAAACCCGAAAATGGCCCTAACCACTGCTCAGTAGTAAACTGACCCATTCTGACACAAGGTAAATAAAAGCACAGAAAAACCATGTATTAGATGGGTATGTGTTGCACACAAGGCCATATACCTGTCTCAGGGGGCTACTTTGACAATAAATATACTCGCCCTTTGGGCTCATGGCCATATTATCCAATTAGTATCCTCAGTGGGTATGTTCCCTTCTATACCACACATATCCATAATTTCTTCTCTATATAAATATAGATGTGTGTATGTGTGTGTGTATATATATATATATATATATATATATATGTATGTAATGAATAAACCAATCTGAGGAGGTGTGCGGTTGTGCTCTGATAAGCGCATGCAGCAGTGTGTGTTGCTACCGCGAGGCTGCAGGCGTGCATCAACCACCCAAGGCGTTGTGATATCAGAGTGCGACCGCACATCTCAGAGTGGTTTATCTATCTTATAAAATGTCAAAATTGTTTTGGAGGGGGTTAAATGTGGAGGTGTGCGGTCGTGCTCTGATAGACGCACGGTCATGTGATGTGTTTTATACAATCAGAAGTTTGGATTTGGAGGATATTATCATCTCCATTTTATATATTTATTTATATATATATATATATATATATTCTTAGTTTATACGTCATTGTTTTATCTCTGGGTCATCCTTAAAAATGGACACATGTTCTCGGATTTCCCTGGTTAACAAATAAATGATGATGATGAGATAAACATCATACTCAAACAAGCAGTAGTTGTAAATTTTTTTTTTTTTATTAAGAGGATAAAAACTTTTAGACCAATGTGGGTCTATGTGTTTCAAATTCTTTTTTTTTTTTTTTTTGAGAGGATAAAAACTTTTAAACCAGTGTGGGCCTATTTTCAAATCTGACCTGTAGTTACGAACACATGAACATATGAAATTGCCAGCAGAAACAGGCCTAATGGTCCATCGAGTCTGCTCAAGGGTACAGCTAGTTCATACAATTCTAGGTTGCAAATAATAACAATAAAATGACATTTTTTAAATTACAAGTAAAAATAATATTTTAAAATCATGAAACATACAATATAGTTTATATACAATCATTAGGCATAAAAAAACACAGAAACAGAAAATGATGGCAGAAGGGGACCGCAACTTCCATCTAGTCTGCCCAAGAACCTACCTGGTGCTATTTCCCCTTCCCTCCTTTGCTTTTCCGTATGCTACCTTTATATCTATCCCATGCATTCTTGAACGTGCACATTGGGAATGTATGGCACTTGGATTTTAATAACATGATCAGTATTTAAAAGGTCGCTTAAACAATTGAGCATTTTGCAGCAATCAGCTTAGTCAGCTAGGTAATAATATCAATTAAATACGTTCACTAGGTATTGTGGATTGGTCAGTTGATGCCTAAATATTACTGAATTTTAATTAGGGGATAGAGATACTGTAATTCCTCTCTAAGTTTTATCTGAGAAAGGTCATTTTCACAGTGCTCAGTGATTTGACACAATATTAATATTATTTAAAGATAGTTACATGTATCCACAAATATATCAGCCAGTGCAGTTTTAAAATCATTTTGAGATTCACTCCCTCTCATATTTGGCAGTAATGAATTCCAAATTTTTGGTACAGTGTATTGTTGAGTCATTTTGCAATAACTGGGTTTCACAGTAGGTGTGTACAGCCCTCTGTTTTTTACCTCTCTCATGGTATATTGATAGTTATGGACATTAGTGAATAGTTTTTGATGCCATGTTGCAGTCCTGTTGGCAATTTTAAAGACCATTAAGACCCCAAGAACGAGGCATTAAGTACTTGCGCATGTACTATAGATCTCAGATAGTACTTTGGTTCTGAACAGAAAACCTCATTATCCGAACTACAGATGGCAGACAACTCTTTGGTTCTGAGCAGAAAACCTGTGGCCTCACTGTCCGTGGTATCTAATGGATCTCGGGGACTAGCTGAGTTTATCTAATTTAATACTCAACATGAACATAGCAACTCTTCTGAGTGTGAGGCTTTGGCTCCACAGAAATCCTGCACAGGACAGGAGTACAAAAACTCAAGGGCCAAAATTTGAAAAGGAAACCAGCTTGGCCAAAGAATCTTGGTGTTTCTGCTGTTCAAGTACATAAATACCTTTGCAGGTCTCTCAGCCTAGACATACTTCTTATTCCACCTGCCTTTAATTAAGAAGATGATAAAAGAATTGCTCAGCAAGTGAGCTGGCGCTGTATACAGCTCAAAAAGACATTAACAGGCTGCTAATAATGCGCCATGAGTAAATAAATGTACAACACTATCGCTATAAGTAGGAACATATGTTTTTCAATAAACAGAAGCTTTTGGCTATTGTTATGTTTCTGTTAAGCGGTAAGTCATCCAGGGTCTTTTGGCAGAAGGAAACAAATATTTTAATTTCTCCTTTACTGTACTGAGCTCCAACGCTTATAAATAATTACCTACTTTTCATTCTTGCTTCATTACTGATTATTCATCTGAGTAACCATATCATATTGCACATACACATTTTTCACTTGCTTGCCTGAATTTTAAGTGATTGATTTTATGCCTAGCTGACAAATGGCATCTGTACTAACATTATAACCTTCTTACAATGTTCTTCAAACTAATTTATTTAAAAAAAAATGCTTTGCTTGGAGCCTGTGTTGCATAATAATACCCAGCATTTTGCAGTTAACAATATTCCTCATTGTATAATCAGTTTGTTTACTTGTCTGCTTGCTCCTATAATTACCCTAAAATAAAAAACGCAAAACAGAATTTGCATTCAAATGTAAAATTTAAAAGAGAAGTGTTGGGTGGTATTTATAGTATTAAAAACACCAAGGTAACAAAAGTCTGCACAAACTACTTGGTGCTTCACAACTTCAGGCACAGTATTGCTACTGCTTATGAAGTCGGTGGGGTGAGGGAAGAGTCTGATGGACCTAGAGTCCCTTACAACCACAAAACAGCAGTGCATGTTGCAGTGAAAATTCTGACGTACTGTAAACATTTTTATAAAACTGCAAGTAGAAATCTAGAAATTACATTGGCCAAGAAACGTCACCTGACTGTGCATTAAATCTCTACAAATGCACAGTCAGTTGCCAAATCCCATTTTCCTCACACCCCAAAAAACTACTTAGAGCCATTTTATAAGTGTAATAAACCCCTTCAGAGGATGCATCATACAAGCAATAACTTACAGCGGTGAGGTTACATGCTGATAGAGCATGTCAGGGGGTGTACTAAGGCACGAGGTGCCACTGTGCGTGCTCTTATCAGCACGTAACCCACACCTCGGAGTGTGTTATTGCGTTTATAAAATGGGCAACAGTAAAGTAAATAGGCATTTGTAATTGTTAATTTTTTTTATTGAAATTTGAGGTATTTAAATAGAATAACACTTTTTCTTTTTAGGGACAAAAAATAGTTCGTTTTTTGCCATTAGAAATCAATGAATATGTCAGCTTGGTGATGAACATGTGGTCCATTGCAGCACTTTAAAGTACCAAAAACATTTCAAATTAGATATTAAACTATGAGTGACAGCATTCAGTGTTATTTTGTCACATAGCAGGCTTCAGTGGGATCACGCGTGTCACTCAAGGGCCGCCGTAGCTGTACACACTTGCTTCCTGGTTCCGTGGGAGGGTCACGGTTTTAAAAGCATAACAGTTGTAAAATAAATGTCCTTTGTCTTGACATTAATGGAGTAACCTCTTGTGGAAGCTGCGGGAGGCACACTTGCTGCATCGGGTTCAACACTGTGACTTAGTGGCGAAAGCCATTTTCTTTGCAGCACGCGGGATGCTCGGTGGATCACGAGCGGCTGTTGGGACAGTGGAGATCTGAAGCCACAGTTTGTTTTTTACATTGCAAAGCAGAGGTTACAGTTTGTTTTATTAATTATTTTCTGTGATTCACTGTACTTTGAGCTTCGTTATGGGGGTGGGGGCAGCATAACACAGAAACATAGAATTTGACAGCAGATAAGGACCGCTTGGCCCACCTAGTCTGCCCATTTCCCTACCTAATGGATAAGCTGCAGATCCCAGTTAACCAACAGCCTACTTCCTCCTACCCCCCACTAGAATTACCTTATGTCTGTCCCATGCATTCTTGAATCCCTCTACTGTTTTTGACTCTACGACCTTCTCAGGAAGGCTGTTCCATGTATCCACAACCCTCTCTGTGAAGAAATACTTCCTCACATTACCTCTGAGCCGGCCCCCCTCTATCTTCAAATTGTGCCCCCTTGTTTTTGCACATCTCTTTTTCTGAAAGATGCTACTCTCTTGGACTTTGTTGATTCTCTTGAGGTATTTGAAAGTTTCTATCATGTCCCCCTCTCCTCCTTTCCTCGAGGCTATACAGCTTTAGTTCCTTTAGTCTTTCTTCATATGTCTTCTGATGCAGACCCTGCATCATTTTGGTTGCCCTCCTCTGGACAGCCTCTACCCTGTCTATGTCTTTGCGGAGATGGGGTCTCCAGAACTGTACACAGTACTCCAGATATGGTCTTACCAACTGTCTGTACAGAGGGCCAACAACTTCCTGTTTTCTACTGGTGATGCCTCTCCCTATGCATCCCAGTATCCCACCAGCCCTCCTTACTGCCTTCTCACATTGCTAGCCCACCTTTAGGTCATCTGATATGACTACCCCAGGTCCCTTTCCATTTTTTTGTTGTCAGTATCTCACCCCCCATTGTGTACTCTTCCCCTGGGTTTTTGATTCCCAGGTGCATTACTTTGCACTTCTTTGCATTGAATCTAAGCTGCCATACATTTGACCATTCCTTTGACATTGCCAAGCCCCTTTTCATCCTTTCTACCCCACCTTGTATATCAACCCTGTTGTAGATCTTTGTGTCATCTGCAAAGAGACATACTTTCCTTTCCAGTCCCTCTGCAATGTCACTTATAAATACATTAAAAAGGACCGGCCCTAGTACTGAACCCTGCGGTACCCCACTAGTAACCCTCCTTTCTTCACTGTGGACCCCATTTACTAATTACCCGCCGTGTCCTGTTGTCCAACCAGTGTTTTACTTAGGCTTCCACCCTGGGACCCACTCCCAGGCTGGCTAATTTGTTTATTAATCTTTTGTGCAGGACTGTGCCAAATGCCTTGCTAAAGTCTAGGTAGACCATGTCCACAGCCCCTCCCTTGGTCTACTGCTTTGGTCATCCAGTCAAAGAAATCAATTAGATTTGTCTGACATGACCTTCCCACTGTGAATCCATGCTGCCTTGGGTCCTCTGCCCCACTGGCCTCTAGGTACTCAACAATTCTTTCCTTCAGAAGTAATTCCATTATTTTCCCTACTACTGAGGTCAAACTGACAGGTCTGTAGTTTCCTGCCTCTGTCTTGCTCCCAATTTTGTGAAGGGGAATCACATCCGCCCTCCTCCAGTCCTCAGGTACCACACCATCCTCCCATGATTTATTAAAAAGGGTAGTCAGTGGTGTTACTAGTTCTTCCCTTAGTTCTTTTAGAGTTCTGGGGTGAATTCCATCAGGCCCCATTGCTTTATCCACCTTCAGTTTTAAGAGTTTTCTCAGAACCCTTTCTTCTGTGAAAGGACTAATATCAACCCCCTATCCAGAGTGCTTCTATTGACTGGATTAGGTATTTCCCCCTGGTTTTCCACTGTGAATACTGAGCAGAAGTATTCATTCAGTATCCCTGCTTTTTCACTGTCGCTCTCTGCCCAACCACCTTCCTCTTTGTTCAGCCTCAGTATCCCTGCATTAGTCTTTCTTTGCTCCCTAATGTACCTATAAAAGGTTTTATCCCCCATCTTAACCGAGTTGGCTATCTTTTCCTCAGTTTGGGCCTTTGCTATTCTGACTGCCTTACCCACTTCCTTCTGCTTTAACTGGTACAGTTCTCTGTCCTGCTCCTTCTGTGTTTTCTTATACTTCCTGAATGTTATCTTTTTCTCCCTTACCTTCCCCGCCACTTCTTTTGAGAACCATAGTGGTTTTTTCTTTCGTTTTGATTTGTTTATTTGCATCACACAAAGGCTTGTTGCCTCTGTGATGGCGGTTTTGATGTTTGATAAGAGACATTTGTTTTATTCACTGAGGCTGCCATTTCCCCCACTGTGAGCTGTGCCAGCCTGTGTTTTTGTTTAGGGTTGACACAGCTCAGTGATTTTATGTTGTAGTAGGACCCGGGAGTGGAGGGTAGTGCCGGTTGGCTACAATATCTTCTGATAAGGACATGGCTCAGAAGACGTTGTAACCAAACAGCTTTCAGGATTTCTTCAGCGCATTTTATAAAGGATTTTAATGCACTTCCCAGGGGCATAAAGACACTCGACTTTCGGCTTCATGCCTTACTACACTCCTGGGGCGTGTATTAAAATCCTTTATAAACTGGGCTGAAAGCTGATTGGCTGCAACATCTTCTGAGCCGTGTCCTTATCAGAAGATATCGTAGCCAACCGGGCACTACCCTCCACTCCCAAGCCCTACTACAACACAAAATCACTGAGCCGTGCCAACCCTAAACAAAAACACAGGCTGGTACACCTCACAGTGGGGAATAAAACAAATGTCTCTTATGCTGCCCCCACCCCCATAACAAAGCTCAAAGTACAGTGAATCACAGAAAATAATTAATAAAACAAACTGTAACCTCTGCTTCACGACGTAAAAAACAAACTGTGGCTTCAAATCTCCACTGTCCCAACAGCCGCTCGTGATCCACTTGAGCATCCTGCGTGCTGCAAAGAAAACGACTTTCGCCACTAAGTCACAGTGTCAATCCCAATGCAGCAAGTGTACCTCCCGAAGCTTCCACAAGAAGTTACTCCATTAATGCCACGACAAAAGACATTTATTGTACAACTGTTATGCTTTTAAAACCGTGACCCTCCCACGGAACCAGTAAGCAAGTGTGTATGGCTACGGCAGCCCTTAAGTGACACAAGTGATCCCACTGAAGCCTGCCATGTGACAGAATAACACTGAATGCTGTCACTCATAGTTTAATATCTAATTTTAAATGTTTTCGATACTTTAAAGCACTGCAAAGGACCACATGTTCATCACCAAGCTGACATATTCATTGATTTCTAATGACAAAAACGAACTATTTTTTGTCCCTAAACAGAAAGTGTTATTCTATTTAAATGCTTCAAATTTCAGTAAAAAAAATGACTGTTTACTTTACTGTTGTCCATTTTATAAGCGCAATAACACACTCCGAGGTGTGGGTTATGTGCTGATAAGAGCACACCCAGGTGCATAAGGCACTCAGCGCAAGTGCCTCGTGCCTTAGTACACCCCTGGGCGTGCTCTTATCAGCACGTAACCCACACCTCGTCGTGTGTTATTGCTTGCATAATGCACATGCTGTCGTGGCTTATTTTATTCTTTTTTGTCAATTCTTTTTGTCACCCAGCTGGTCCAGGGCCCCATCGGGCAAGACCCACTCGAGTCGCCTGCTACCATCCTGCCTGAATCCCCAGTCCGGCGAGGAATCAGGGACAGAGTCTCCCCTCTAGACCTCACGAGATAGGGGAAGGCCTGAGAGAGTCAACTGGGTGGGGACCAGTGGTGGGCATGTGCAGTGTTCACTGGGGACCACCGTCTTCCTCCTGGATATCGGGGTTTTTTCCTGTGTGTGTTGCCCCGGAGCGCGGACAAGCAATGGTGTCTGCGCACAGTGCATGCTGATGTCCCCTGCCACTCCACCCCATGTATGGTACCGCTGTCCACAGTGCCCCCGATCTTCACTGGGGGCCACTGGCAGGCAGTGCAAGCCCCATTACCCACTCCGGGAGAGGAGAGCAGTCCCTCGGACACTTGATCTTCTCCCTCCCCAGCTGACACCCGGTGACACGAGTCCATTCCTGAACCTGGGTCGCCAGCGTGACGCGAGGTGTGGCACCCAGCGCCTCAACCCTCAGCTCCACCAGGCTGGCTGCCGTGGCTTATTACTTATACTATTTTAGAGAGCCCTTGCTGTCCTGTCTTGTAAGATGCCCTTCTTTCCTTGTTTTGAGTCTGCTTTAATACTTTTTTAACACTTGAAATAATAAAAGGTGCACTTTTTTGAAATGGTTATCCCCAGGTTTCATTAATTATTCTCCACAGGTTTTGAGCACTCATTGTCTCATAAGGTTAGTGAGCAGTGCCTGTTGCATCCCTACTGTAGTTCACTTTAGTCTCAAGGAAACTGATGCTAAACAATGGGTGTTCACAACCAGCTGATGGTACTGATGAAAACCTGGGGATGATCATATAAACAAGGGGTGCTCCTTTTGATTATTTCAAGCATCAAAAATAAAAAATTAATAAAAAAATTAAAGCAGACTTAAAATGGGAAAAAGAGCATCTTACCAAAATGAAAACTAATTTTTTTTTTTTGGGGGGTTAATTGTATACTTAATTCCCTTTCGAGCTGACTGGTCCCATCAGCCTCTGCCTCGTCCCTAGCAACATCACCCACCTCTGGACGCACCGCCTCATGTGTTCTTTCCCTGTCTTATCCCCCAGTAAAGGGCCACTGGGAGGGACCTAGCCCCTAGTTACAGTGCAGGGTTGGGAGAGCACCGCAGTCAGCAGTGCAGGGCCTGCAATGCAATATGGGCATCATCCTGCAACAGTAATGTTTTTTTTTCCCCTATTATTTTCCCTGGACCCAGTTACATTAAAGGTGCACGTGCGACACATGTACTCATGCACATGCCAACGTCCACCCTCTGAAAGCCTAGGCTCCAGCTGCATCGCCACCTGTGGTCATCCAGGTGGCAGTACTGTGCCAGAGACCCAACCTTCCCTTCACCAAAGTGGAGCGCATCCCCATGGGATACTTAACCCACATCCCCAGCTCACCCTCCGATGTCCCAGGCTCGTTCCTGAACCCAGGTCATTGGCATCGCAAGTGGTAGCACTACCTCTGCACCAGCAGATTGGCCTTTGAACAACGACATTCTAAAACAGAAAAGTATACATCACTTTTGAAATTGCTATGTTACTATGTAACAAACGGTAAGTGATTGGCTTAAAAATTAATTAGGTTTACCTTTAGGAAAGGTTCTACGCATGGAAACTGAAAATGGTTTTTCCCCTTTCATGCATTTTGATAGGTAGCACGAACTAGGATTTTGTAATATACAGTACAGAATGTCACTTCCCCATAGAGAACAAGTGACATTTACATCCTATAATACCATCCACAAGATATCAGAAGTGAATAATCTCACTGTTCCGGCATCAGTCTGATGGTATTATGGGATCGGATGTGCATCAAGTTCTATATATACAGTATTCTTTGCAAAAAAGGTTTTTAATTCACTAGTTAGGGTTAAACCAACAAAAGTAGGAAAATTTGGTCTTAGGGTTTCCAACTCTAACACCCCACCCCCACCCTTCAGGCAGCAACAGGAAAAACTATTACGGTTTCACCTCTCCTATGTCTTCGCAAATCGGGTGTGGGGTGTGACTTAGGGTTGTCATGCCTCATGAACAAGGGTGGTGAAAATGTTTAAATCCCACCTGAAAGGTAATTTTGCCAAGCAACAGCAAAATTGCCTTTTGGGCCAGAACTGTAGAATTCCGCAGCCATTGTTCACGAGGTGGGATCCCCAAAATGCCATGTTGAAAATTTGGGGTCAAAATATGCACAAATTACAAAGTTATGTATCAAAGTTCAAAACCCAACTGAAATACATTGACCTCCACTTACCTTAGTTTCTCATATTGCAGTTGCTACTGGACCCGCTCCAGTAGCAAGACGTATCTTCGATCAGAGAGTGGATCCTTGCACTGTGACCGGTTCAGGTAAGTGAGGGTGTCTGAAGCTGTACTGGGGTGGTGGGTTCTGAGTGGGGGGTGAGTCAGATCTGCAAGGACTGTTTTCTTTTTGCAGTTTAAAACAAAAAAGCAACACTGAGTGGCAGTTTTCTTTATTTCAGACCAGGATGGCGATCAGAGGGTGGGATGGGATGGGGGTGTCACTGGACACCAGGGAAAGACAAACATATTATGGGGATGGCAATTGGGAGGGGGAGGGTGCCACTAGATGCTAGGGAAAGACAAAGACATCACGGGGACAGCGGTCAGAAGGTGGGGTGGGAGGGTTCCACTAGACACCAGAGAAAGAAAAACATATTACGGGGACAGCAACTGAAGGGTGCCACTAGACACCAGGGAAAGACAAAAACATTATGGGGATGGCGATCGAGAGGTGCCACTAGATGCCAGGGAAAGACATCATGGGGACAGCAATTGGAGGTGGGGGGTTCCTAGACACCAGAGAAAGAAAACATATTACGAGGCGGCTGCCACTAGACACCAGGAAAAGAAAACACACTACAGAGGTGGCAATTGGAGGGTGTGGGGGTGCCACTAGATACCAGAAAAGAGACAAACATATTATGGAGATGCGATGACGGAGAGTGGGGGCCAATAAACACCAGGAAACATTACACATTAAGGGGATGGCAATCATGGGGCACCTAGACATCAGGGAAATGGTGTTCACTGCAGCCCACAGCACGAGTTCCAGTTGTGGCTGCAGAAGTCAAGAAAGTCCTGCTGTTCTCATACAGAGAATGTGGATGTATGGCTCCTCTCGCAAAGCTGGGTGAGGGGTACCACTAGACAGTAGGGAAAGACAAATACATTACATGGACAGTCATCAGACGGTAGGGGTGCCACTAGACACCAGGGAAAGACAAATACATCATGGGGATGTTAACTGGAGGGTGGGGTGTGCCACTACACACTAGGGAAAAACTAATATATTATGAGACAGCAATCAGAGGGTGGGGGGGTGCCACTAGACACCAGGGAAACAATAAATAAATATGGGGATGGAGATCAGAGGGTGGGGCATGCCACTAGACACCAGGGAAAGACAAATATAGTACACTGACAGTAATTGGAGGGTTGGGGCACCAATAGATACCAGGGAAACACTAAATAAATATGGAAATGGCAATCAGAGGGTGGGCGGTGCCACAAGACACCAGGGCAACATTACATACATTAAGGGATGGCAATGGGGGGCCACTAGACATCAGGGAAACTCGGCTCACTGCTCTCACTGCAGCCCGCATTCCGGCTGCTGCAGCTACAGAAGTTAAGAAAGTCCCGCTCTTCTCATACAGAGAACATGGGTGAATGGCTCCTCTCACTAAGCTGGGCTGGGGGTGCCACTAGACACTAGGGAAAGATGAATACATTACAGGGATGGTGATCAGAGTGTAGGGGGTGCCACTGGACACCAGGGAAAGACAAATACACTACAGGGACATCATTTGGAGGGTGGGGTGTGTCACTAGATGCTAGGGAAAAGCAAATATATTACAGGGAAAGCAATCAGGGTGTGGGGGGTGCCACTAGGCACCAGGGAAACAGTAAGTAAATACGGAGATGGCGATAAGACAGTGGGCATGCAACTAGATACCAGGGCAACATTACATACATAAAATGACCGTAAAAAGGGGGGAGCACTACATACCAGAGAAATGGTGGCTCACTGATTTCACTGTAGCCCACAGCACGAGTTCCAGCTACGCCTGCAGAAGTCAAGAAAGTCCCGCTGTTCTCATACAGAGAACATGGGTGAATGGCGCCTCTCACTAAACTGGGTGGGGGGTGCCACTAGACACTAGGAAAAGACAAATACATTATGGGGATGTCAATCAGAGGGTGGGGGGTGCCACTAGACACCAGGGACAGCCAAACATATTAGAGGGACAGCAATCAGAGTGCGGTAGGGGGGCGCCACCAGACAAACAGTAAATAAATATGGGAATGGCAATCAGAGGGTTGGGCATTCCATTAGACACCAGGGCAACATTATATACATAAAGGGACAGCAGAGGGGGCACCACTAGACACCACAGAAATGGTGGCTCACTGCTCTCACTGCAGCCTGCAGCACGAGTTCCAGCTGCAGCTGCTGATGTCAAGAAAGTCCTGCTGTTCTCATACAGAGATTGTTAGTGAATGGCTCCTCTTGCGAAGCTGGACACCCTGAATTTTGTGTGCCCAGGAAACATATTCCTGCCAACTTTAAAAAAACAAACAAAAAAACACCAGAATCTAGCTAAATGACTCCCGTTTACCTAGGTTCAGGTGTTTGTTTTTTAAAGACACTATTTTTATGTACTTTAAATGTTTATAAGTTTAAACAGTAAAAAGAAAATGGTGGCCATATGAAAAAGGATTTTTCCCTCACGAAAAAAGGGTTGGCCCCATACAAAAAAGGATCCTTTTTCATATGACCAAATTCGTTTTTTCGTTTCAAACATCTACCCTAACATGCCTTCTGAGCATGCTCAGAACCAAGATTTAAAATCCTTACAACTCTGAAATAGGTTATTATTTTTTCACCAAACCAGTGAAAGGCACTATTCTGGGTAAGCCATTTCTACTCAGAAAATTTCAGACTAAAATTCCAACCCATCAGGGTGCTAGGAGCCAACAAAAAAAACAGCAAAACACCCGACTTTTACACACTTTGCACTGCCCAGAGCTCAGAATCCGCACATCTGATTTGAACGGCATATCAAGAGTCCTTGGATTTCCGACAGTACATACAAAATTTCATGCAAACCCCTTGAACAGCTACAAAGTTATTAAAGTGCAAAAACAGGGGTTCAACAATAAACGGCCTATTTAACCCTAACTATAGTGGCACGTTACTAAAAATAACAGCTAGAAAACCATCAGTAACATAATTCCATCCTGGTGACTTCACAAACCACTCAAGCTTTTTAACTGTGCTTCACTGTATGATGTCACCAGAATCCCTTGATGAATAACAGCCTTGTTACCTATAGGTTCTCCTCTATTATTCTATTTACATATGTAATAAAATCCATGATAAAAAAAGGGGTGGTGAAATAGAGCTGGCTGAAAAGATTCTATTAGACTTATATTAATCTTAGGTAAACATACATGTAGAGACTTATCGGGTGATATCCTTTTTAGGGCTGCAGTGGGCATAGTCCTGCAGACCTTTTAGGATGAGTAAAGGGCCTCCACATTCCTTCCTAAGTTTTCACCCACTGTTCTGCCCACTGTGCCTCACTGCCTTGCCTGAATTGTGACTTTTTCATTCATTTCAAGTAGAAGGTGGGGGGCGACATAGAATCAGTCCTGTTTCTCTGAAGTAACTCCAACGAGTATAGCGATCATAAAACAACTGCTGTGAATGGCTTTGTGATGTGTGTGTGTGTGTGGGGGGGAGGTTGCATTTTTAGCTACATCAGAACAGTAGGCAGCAGTGGGAGATTCAATAGCCCATAGTGCATGATACAGCTTTTGTTTAATCTCCAGTTAGATCAACTCAGAGTGGCAGTACATGGCCCAGGGAGGATGACAAGACCAGCAAACAAAATATCAGAACTTACATAAACTCTCAACATACAATGCAGGCTACTGAATATCTCACTGCTGCATACTGTTCTAAGGCTAGCTGCAGGAGATTCTGGGATTTGTAGTAACAGAAGATGTAAAAAATGTTATTATACAATGGGGTATGAAAATCCTGTAACCTCATTGGTCAAAACTAATCACATGACCGTGATAAATCCTCCAGTATACCCACTGTAAAAGTTTTATATCACTATAAAAACAAAAAACAACAAGTTTAACATTGTATAATAGCAATACACCATGACAGGGAGTGGGTATATGGGTGGATTTACCACTTCTGGTGTGGTTAAAGTCACTCGGCTGCACCTCATGACCGAACCACACCAGGCGTGGTAAATCCACCAATATACCCACTCCCTGTCATGGTATATTGCTTAAATAATTCCTTTTTGTTCTGATGGGGATTGCTACGATTTACTGCAGTTTGCAAATTACAGAGCCACATTAAAACAGCGAATTCAGTTGAAGGGAACATACACACAAACTGCCATGCAGTACAATACAAGCAACAGAGGAGGAATAGATAGGCAACTCATCTCATATAGGATCGTGCACTTTCCCTAGGCAGAAGCCCCGATGTACCTGTTACAGAACATATATCCTGGTAACACCTTTGCCTGCAATTTTTATACATTTTATTTTACTAAGCATCATTGGTTAGCCTTGTTTTCATACACAAACTGCAGTGTAACTTCCACCCCCCCCACACTCCTATGAGAAGCACCTGACTCACCATTAGTGCACACCGCTTTAATTTTTGATCTACTTCCATGTTGCCTTGATTGGTACTAGGTTTTTCCCCATTTAAACTACATTTCTTTTATACCTAGGTTTGCTGTGCTGGACCCACTCCATGAACTTTTATTTATTTTTATTTTTTTTATCATTTAACATTTTCTACCTTGCAGCCACAGTCCTGCTCCACATCCAGCCACCACTCCTCCGCTTCACCGCCGACCCTGAAGCTCGCATGCCCAGCTGGCAGACGCATCTACACCTGCGAAAGGGCCCCCCCCAATAGCCCCCGTGCCTGGCTAGGAACCAGTACTGGCACATGCCTCCAAGCATCGGCGTCCGGTGAAACTGCAGTCATCAAGCTGCTGTGGACTTGTCCTGACATTTTTCCACTTGTTCTCCCCATTGGAACCACGGACATGCAATGATGTCCACGCACATACATGCAGACGTCCACCGTGGTCCCCCCTCAGTTACACCATCGCATGCGGTACCTCCGGGCATCCCCAGGGGTTGCCGCAGCACGGTGCAATTCCCCAGCCCACCCCAGGACTAGGAGAGCTGTCTCTCGACACTCAATCCTAGTCCTCCCCTGCAGACCTGAGCTCATTCCCGAACCCGGGTTGCCGGCGTGGTGCGATGTGTGGCGTCCAGCACCTCAACCCTCAGCGCCGCTAGGCCGGCTCTCCATGAACTTATATAAACTCTAACATACCATGCAGGCTACTGAACCTCTCACTGCTGCATACTGTTCTAAGGCCAGCTGCAAGAGATTCTGGGATTTGCAATAACAGAAGATGTAAGCTTCTGTAACCCCTTTTGTTCTGATAGTGAGTGCTACAATTTACTACAGCTTGCAAATTGCAGAGCCACATTAAAACAGAGCTAATTTAGTAGAAAGGGAACATACACACAACATATCACTAGTTTGTCTTGTTATTGATAACAAAGAAACACAATGGTGATGACAGGGGTATATCACACGGTTTGCATATTTTCCAGTTACTTGTAGTTTGCCATTTTTGCTATTTGTACTAATTCCTGAGTGGCCACACTTCCAGCCTTTGGGTCTCTCTGACAAGGTCCTCCATGTTGTAGAGGCCTCTCAAAAGGAGTCAATTTGTCAGTGCTATGCCTTCAAATGAGAGCGTTTTTTCCATCTGGTGCCAGGGCAGGGAGCTCGACCCCCTCTCTTGTCCTGTGGCTAGCATCCTGGATTACTTGTGGTCCATCTCTCAATCGAGCCTAAGGTCAATGATCCTCAAGGTACACCTAGCATGCTAGCCCAGTGGCATGGACAGCTGAAGCACTGGGCACCTTCCTCCTGCCACACCGGTGACCCGGTGGCAGGAATGGACTCAGGTTGCTCGGGGGCTGGCTGGGTCAGGAAGGATCGAAGATCCATGCACAAGAAGCTTGCAGTAAAGTAGCCACCAACCACCAGCCTGTAGCCACCACCACCAGCTGCCATCCAGTCAGATACCTCCAGCAGCCCAGAGTCTGATGCCAGCATTTAATCTTTTGTAGGAGATACTACCTCTAGTGGTTGAGGGGGTCATTCGTACTCAATGACCATTTAATACTTTGGTGGTGCCAATCTGATCTCTTTCATAGACATTACATTCATTTTAGACACTTACTAATTTGAGGTAGCTTCAAATCATAGCTCTGAAATCCAATGCCAAACCTCAGTGCCTCCACTCCTCCATTTTTTATTTTAGTCTTTGGTAGCCAGGTAAGGCCCACTAGGCACAAGTGCCTGTTTTCAGGGGCGACCTGGGAGCACTGGGCGGTTAAGTGACTTGCTCAGAGTCACACAGTATGCAAGTGGAGGTTGTGAGAATCAAACTCAGGTCTGGTCTGCTGGATGTATCAAGCTTGTTCACACCTCGTTCCTCTAATCTCTAGGCTATACTGCCAAATTCTATCATGGCTGTGATCAAGACCTTTAATGGAGGAACAATGAAACTGCTCTTTTGTAACCTGAATTTGTTTCTTGCTCTGGAGCGAATGGTTAATAGTCATTACTCTCACCTATGCAGAGATAATGAACATTGTCTTTGGATTAGTGAAAGGGGTGGGCCTTAAGGGGCCATTCAATCCTCATCAATACCCAATTCTTTGTTTCTGTGAACATGTTAGATAGTTAGTGTTATTGACTCAATAGGTTGCATGCTTGCCTCTGGGGGCAGAAGGACATAGGCTGGTGCCCCACACCAGGAAATTGAGCTAATACCCTGTATTGATAATGTAGTGTAGCACCTGGGTATGGGGTGTACTACACTGATGCTGAGGTGCTAGCCTTTGTATGAGCTGTTAAACCAAGGTTCCTTCTGTTCATCTTTTCTGATTGTCCAGGTGGAAGTTAAAGATCCCATGGAACTTAATGCAAAAGTCAAAGAACTTTTTATTTTAAAACCAGTTAGCAAATTATAATACAATATTCATAAATATATCCTGTCATTATTCCCTATCCCTAGGTAGGACACACACCCTTATTATATGCACTTCTTTTACACAATTTCTGCTACACAGTGTTTCTAGTGACATCATTATGGGGGTATCAAAAGTTTTTTTCCATTAGTTATGGAAAGCTTCAGTCTCCATTATTAGCAATTCCTCCTAATATAGCAACCTAATTAAGACTTAAAATTGTCCAGCCATGATTTCAGGTGTCACCTCCTGGTTAGTATAAGAGATACTTGGCATTGTGCTTGCCATAGAAAATATCTGAAGATGATGAACACCAACTGCTGCACTCCCGCCTCACACTTCCTTTGTGGAAGGGAGTTTAGACTGTAAACAATCCATCCATCCTGAGGATTTCACAAAAGAGTCTCCCTTAAGACCTTTAAAAACATAGCCCCAATGTAGTGAGTAAATGAGCATTCTGAGAATAAGTTCTTTATTATTTTGCTTTGCTCTACAAAGGAGGCTATTGGATAGTACTGTTTAATCAGGTTTTTATGCATTATGTTTGCTTTCAATTATCGTCACACAAGCAGACAACTATATGACTGCATCTCACTTTTTTTTTTTTTAATCAGGATCCTTGTATTTTGCATATCACAAGAGCCACACTTTAAACATAGGAATTTAAGGCAGATAAGAATCGCTGGGCCCACCCAGTCTGCCCATTTTCTCTACCTGCTGCAGAAACCACAGACCCTACTTGATCTCTGGCTTTGTTCTCTTTCCTATCGCTCAGGTTTGGCAACTTGCTTGTTCTGGTGCTTCTCAAGGGACCACCATCCTACAATGGAACCAATCTGGCCCAAATTCCTCACCTACAGCCCCATCGGCTCTGACCATAGTTTGTTTATGATAGCAATATGGCACTCCCAGGGATTATGGTGATGTTCAGTTAATCACCTTCTAGGGACATGTAGCACTTGGCTATACCTTGTGCCACATCACACCCATAGAGGGTGATTAACAGAACATTTATGCAACCATGGTCTTGCCCTAAGCACTGCCATGGTCAGACTGCAGCATGGAATTATGAATTTATGTTGATGTAATGAATTCTGAGCATTATCTGATTACCTTGCCAATTTCAGAAGACATGATTGTGATCACATGCTTTTCTGTATGCAGTGGCTTCTTCTTTTAGAACAATCACTTAATTAGTGGACAGAGGAATATATAAAAAAGTTTAACAAAAAAAAAATCCTTGTCCATGTCAATGGATATGGGATACAATGGCCTGACTCAGAATACACCATTTATATCTTCATATGTAAGGTGGCAGGACCATAACTAATGAATGGCAGAGCCACTAGCGAGGTATGAAAGTTTGTCCCCTCACAAGTGATGGTAAATGGCATATTCTGAGTGAGGCCATTGTGTGTCTAATTTACACACTGTATTTTGAAACGTCGAGCTTTCAAATTAGTTATGTTAATGAAGATTTAACAGTTTATGTTTGATTTCACTGCCCTCTATTCAGTGCAGTAGCGAACACTGTGATGTAATCATCACGCATTGTGCAAACTGCTTTCCACTGGTTAAGAGCTCCTTGGGAGCTGGTCTAGTGGTGCTGAGGGTTGAGGTGCTGGGTGCCACACCTCGTGCCATGCCGGTGACCTGGGGAAGGAGAGGATTGAGCGGGCGATGACAGCTTTCCTCTCCCAGGGAAGGGTAGGCATGCCGTCCCGCTTCTTGGCTGCCCCCAGTGGAGGCTGTGGGGTAGCACCAGAGCCAGGGAGACTTGAAGCATGGCATCGTGGCATGCGCCTGTTCATGACATGCGGGGTGACTGAGAAAAGTGAAAAAATATCGCCTGCCGGCTCCATGCAAGCCCCTCCGCTGCTCCTAGACTGCGGCCTCACGGAGCTCCTGGGCCCGCTCTGGATATGTGTTCGGGGGGGGGCGGCCCTTCAGCCCCGCTATTGAGGGTAATCCATGGGGATAAAGGGCCTGGGGGGGCCCTCCAGAATAGCAGAGGAGTCACAGGAGGAAACAGTGAATGCTGTCAGGGTGAAGGAGGAGAAAACACACAATGGAAAAAAAGAACTCCTTGGTGACCAACCTAAAGTGGAAATAAATGTTGATAACCCACCTAACATTGAAACAGATGGTTTTCATTTAGAATGGTTCAGCGGGTAAAATAAATATTTTATATGTAAGGTCTGACACTAACATTGTGTAACTTTTTTATTGCATATAGCGATGAATATTAAGGATGGCTGCTAGTGGATTTAATGGACCAGTAGGGAGCTGGGTGGTTAGAAAAGTCAGTAATTACTCACAACTGTTATAATACCTCAAAACTGATGAATCAGAATAGATTGTTTTGTTTGCAGACGTCAGACTTGTTACCAAGGATGACTAAACCGGCCAGACAGAAAATGATGCCCAGGCCTGATCCAAGTTAATGCAAACATTTATAACCATTTCAAACAATTTGAACAAAACAAAATTGAATGACTCAGAGTAGTTTAAATAAGAAAAAGAACCAAACCCATCCAAGGCTGCACAAAAGTCCTGAAATGCTGACAGTGTCTGTGTCTAGCTGCAAATGGCTACCAAAAATGCAGTCCTGTGACTCCCCCTACCTGCAGTCATCAAACAGTTAGAAAACGTTGTAAGCGCACACAGCAGTGCATGTTATGGTGCCACTTTTATACGTAAAGTCCCCTTGTTTTAGTTCAGATAGACCCCTTCTCCTGTCTCTGTTTCGAGTCTGGCTTAGCATTTTGTTTTTAGATTTGAAATAATGAAATGGGGACTTTAGTTTCAGGGCATGGAGGTAGCCCTGCTGTCACCAGTGTCCCAGGAAGACAGGGAGAGATGCCTGTTACATGTTGGTTGACCTTAGTCTCAACAAAGTGACACTAAAGAATGGGGATTTAGAAACAACGGAGAATACTTATGAAAATGTAGGGGGCAGCCTATTATTCCTCTAATCATTTCAGCAAACAAGAAACAAGGGCATTTTACAAGACAGGAGAAAAGGGGCAAGCTAAAACATTACATAAAAAAAAACAAACAAAAAAAAAGGTACTGAAACAAACATTTCACTTGCAGCACAGCAACATGCACTGCTGATTTTGCAAGAATGCACAGAAATACCTTTCCAATAGTGACAATGAAAAAACATGCATAAGAGACTGCTGCAGTGTAGGTGAGAAAAGTTAAAATTAAAGGGGAAAATACAGTAAAACATACATGTTTAATACAATATATTTACCTACAATGCCTTCAAATGCACCAAATAAAGTTTAAAGATGCCACTTCTGTCTCCAAACTCCATCAAGCACAGGCACACAGAGACCCTGGCACATAATAAGATTACAGACTTACGGAGACAGAATACTGCTGCCAGGTATTACAGTAGCTCTCTATCACTTTCCTTTTCATATATCTGGTCCTCCCATTGATCTGTCCCTCAGGGAGAGGGTGGTCTGGCTGTTACTCAAGGTCCAACTGACTGAACAAAAGCCCAGGTAACTCACAGTCCTCCTGGAGCTCATGATGCCATGCAGGCTCCTCAGAACCTGATTGGCTATTGACCTGACCTCTTGACCCCTATGCCAGGATGAAAGAGGTCAGAGGTAACAACATGGCAGCCCCCAAACAGACTTAAATGCTCCTGGGCTGTTACAGTTAATTCTTTACTGCCTATGTCCATATTCACAGTTTTAATATCCCTGGAATGGACCATTAAGGTGTTCGGTTACATCAGAGGTTGTCCCTAAGGTGGCAGTCATACCCGCTCAATTCGTCATCTGCTGTCATAGCTGATTGTGGCAGAAAATCACAGTTTAAAGATATGGTGCAAGGGCCTCTTTCTACATGCTGTCCCAAGAGATACGCCCAGTTAAATAGAATATTCATGATCTTCTGCTGGATATCTGAGACAACACTTGCCATCCTAAGTCAAGATTGCCTTCTGATGCAAATCCCAGCATTTGCTACAAGGGCCACGTGTCACAGGGCTTAATTGGAGGCTGATGGATTCAAATACCTGTGTAATGACTGCTAACAAGTTCTGATTCAATGCAAACTCCAGAAGGCTTTCCATAAAATCCATTAACCTGTTCCAGAGTGAGTATTCATAACTCAATACTGTGGAGTTGGTAGTTCACCAGTCAATCAGTTTATTGGTGAGCAAATTGAGAGAAGGTTTCTTATTTACAACTGCAACCACGAGAAAACAATATATGTAGTATGTAAAAAAAAAAAAAATACATACCCGTGTAGCTCGTAGCTGAGGTGAACATCTGTTTTCTCATAATGTTAGTCACGTGAGACTTCCTGTCAGGGGTGTGGACACTGAATTCTTTCAGAGCAATAGACATCATTAGTAGCCATAATAAAAACAGCATCTGCTACAGGCTGTGTATAACAGACCTGCTTTGTCTAAGGTGCCATGTGCTTCTCATCCAGGAACTGGGGGGTGGCCAGGATGGAAGCAAACTTACTCCAGGCTGATTCTGTAAGGGTCTCCAGAGAGGGCTGGATATACTGTAGGCACCAAGGATATGAGTGTAGGTATATTAAGGTACTCCATCTGTACCTTTTCAGACTAATCTACTGCCACTGTCTTGAAGTTTGGAGCCTTGTTGCTTATTCTTTATTAGTGATCCTCCCGAGGAACCTGCACTGTCTGAGCAGGTGGTGTACTGTTCTGAACGGAAGTATGCTACTCATATGCCTCTGTCTCATCATCAGTGAGATTATGATTATATTCCTGTTCATCATCCATCAAAGAGAACAACGCCAGGGGCTCCCAGCAATAGTGCTGACGTCGGATCTAGGGCAAAACTCTACATGACACAAAGGCACATCCTGGCACTAACAGTGATGACAATAAGCACAGTCGTGTCGGTGCCAAAGACAAGCCTGGAGCTGAAAGAGGTGACACTGAGGACTGGGCAGACAATGTTAGCTGTGCCAACAGGACTGGTGCCGCAGATGGTGCCGGCACAGGCAAGAAGTAACCTGGAGCCACCTCTGACAACATCATCGGTACTGCAGATGGCACTGACAAGCTGTGGAGGAGCCACTGCTCCACAACAGCTGTCCATTCACCAAACTGCTCATCTCTGACATCCCCTAAAGGCAGCGGGGGTGACAGAGGCAGTGGAGCTGGGGTGAAGACATCCAGTGTTGCCTCCTCCTTGTATGAGGAAGACAAAGGAGGGAACAGTGCATAGAACTAGACTGGGAGCTACAGCAACGCTTCAAGCAATGCTTTTTCTTTTTATGTGAAGGGAGGTCACGGCTGAGTAGCTCAAGAATCCGATGCTGAGCATGAGACAGGCCAATATAATTTCTTGTTATGATTATCGGAGGACTGCCTGTCCTCCCAGTTGAAGAGTGCCCAGTACCAGAATACCAGTGGTGGTCTGAAGGAGACTTATTTTTTGTAGCAGCTTGCCCTGTTAGGCACCCTAGCTGTCAGAATGATCTTGAAACATCATTGCCCAGGCAGAGCTGTAAAGAGACTTAACAGAAAATATGCTACTGAGACTCTTAGAAAAATAGCAAACTCAGTTCTATAAAGTTAATAAGCACAATGAACAAAACTAGAGCACTATTTGTACATAAACTGACATTCTTGTTCCCAACAAGGAAAGCACTGCACTTTGACAGTGGGGGTGGGGGTGGGGGATAAAACTGAGGTGGTTGGGACAAGCACCTTTTTATATCCTGCGGGTGAGTAGATGGAGCCATATGTCAGTGGTAGGCATGGTGCAGCCGACCCCAAAAGTCCTGCTTCCCACAGGGTCCTGCTGCCCTCTGGCTCCAAGACCAAGGAGTGGAACTCTATGGAGAAGACTGATTCTTTGAAAATACTCTTTATTCTGTATTCTAAAGAAGAGCTATGTAAAACTAGTAGATTAGCTGGGCCACCATCACAGTGCTAGCGCTACCACGTGAGGCATCAATGACCGGAGGTCAGGAACGAGCCCAGGGCATTGGAGAGTCAATCGGGGGAGGAGGATCAAGAGTCCATTGTACAGCTCTCCTCCTCTGAAGTGGGAGCACATGGTGCTTTGGCAATAGTCTGACTATAGTGATGGCTGGGGGTCAGTGCACTGAAAGCCTGTAGTGGCTGCAGGATTGGTGACATTGGGATGTCAGGCAGATGAGTGTGCCTGACACTGCCTATGATGTCACTGCATGTTCATGTAATTGGGGGAACCTAACAGGGAAACCCTCTGGTCTGCAGAGCATGCCGCCAGTCTCTTCAGCCCGCTCCCACCCACTGTGGACCCTACACCCAGATCTCCAGTCCACTCCTGCCCACTGCGGACCCTACACCCGGTTCTTCAGCCTGCTCCTGCCCACTGTGGACCCTACACCTAGATCTCCAGTCCACTCCTGCCCACTGCAGACCCTACACCCAGATCTTCAGCCCGCTCCCACCCACTGTGGACCCTACACCCAGATCTCCAGCCTGTTCCTGCCCACTGTGGATGCTACACCTAGATCTTCAGCCTGCTCCCACCCACTGTGGACCCTACACCTAGATCTCCAGTTCACTCCTGCCCACTGCGGACCCTACACCCAGATCTTCAGCCCGCTCCTGCCCACTGTGGACCCTACACCTAGATCTCCAGCCTGCTCCTGTCCACTGCGGACCCTACACCCGGATCTTCAGCCGGCCCCAACCTACTGTGGACGCTACACCTGAATCTTCAGCCCGCTCCCGCCCACTACAGACCCTATACCCAGATGGGGAGGCCCAATGGATGGGTCACTCCAGTCTCCTGGAGCGTAGGTAAGTCTGTGGGTTGGTTGGGGGGGGGGCAGAATATGAGGTACATCCCTGCCGAGCAGGGAGCCATAAACAAAACTGGAAAGAAAAAGGCAAATTATGAAGCAGTACTGAACAGGAAGATCAACTGGTGTGAAAGCCGTATCCTTGCCTGATCATTCTGGTATTTTAACAAACATTTAGCCAATTAATTCACCTGGGATTATGAAAACTTGCCAAAACACTGAACTCATAAAGAAGCCATAATGAGGATGAGACTCCAGGTCATCACAAACAAACAAACATGATATTTAAATGCATTTTGTTATACGGATGTTTTTTCTTATAATGTGATCCTCTGTGGAAATCTATGCCTTCTTTTGCAATCTATGAAGAGAGATGGCACAGCCTTGTGCTGGATGTGTACGAATGAGTGGTTTTGCAGTGCTAGGTTTTGGCATTTGCTCATATGAAGCCGCAGTGATGTTTGTATGGAAAGGTCATGTCAGTGATTTTGGAAGTATGGCATGGGTTCACACTTAACTGCAGGAGCAGGCAATGTGTTTTGAAAAGAAAAAGCTGCTAAATTCTAATCAAGCATTGTCCAGCTTTGCAGTATTTTTCCTCTGTTTTTCCTATAACTTGAAATCCATACTATACTAAATACATACAAATTTCTATATTGTACTTTTGGTTGCCCTGAAATAATGTTTTTTACTTTTTTAAGATCCTTGTTGAGGTTGCCTTTTCCTTGTCCATTATTAATTTTCTTAAAATGACTGATTAATTCTGGAACCCTGGGGCGGGCAGGTAGCACAACAGCATGGCGGCAACTCACTACTTCAGTGACCCTGGCTCGGAATGGACTTGGGTTGCAGGAGGGGCCAGCTGGGGAAGGAGGGATAAACATCAAAACTGGACAACTCTCTTCCTTTGGGGGGGGGGACCTGTCCTCTGCTGCTTGACTGCCACCCAGCAGAGGCTTGGTGGCAGCACACACGGAAGCTGCCTCAAGGACTGGGGACTGCCGTGGACACTAAGGTCTGCTGTGCACAACTGTGTAAGCCATGTTGTTGCATGCTGACAGTCCTCGAGGGGGGATGGGTGGGAAGCTATGGCAGCAGCAGTACAGCGATGAGCCAGCCCACTGCAGACCCATCACTGTTGACAGGCCCCCACTGCTGGATTAGATCCTGCTCTCTCCGGGGGAAGCGCACTCCCCAGAGTGCCCCACTATGGATGGGCAAGCCACGGGGGAACTTGGAGGTTGGGGTAAGTGTCACAACCCCACTCCGCAGGTCAGGCCCTCTGCTCCCACAGTGCCAACCTCCGAGTGCAGTATTGTGAACAGTTAACAGAACTGGGTAACTCTCCTGTCTGTTTTGTGGGTTTGAATCAAACTTTGGTCTCAAGTTCTGGAGGGATTCAAACTGTGAACCTCTTGCTAGCATACCCAATGTACAGGCTCAGATAATTCTGCTCTTCGGGGGGGGGGCCAGATATCTTTCACCTGCGCGGGCACCTAACCAGGTGTACAAAATGAACCCTTAAAAACTCTATGAAAAACCAGTAAGCTTTGTACAGCGTCAGCTTTAACCATATATGCTTCACTTGTCAAAGAAAGAATTTCAAAGGCACACCAGGTAGTCTCTAAAAATAGAGGTTTACTTAAAATAGATAAAAAATTAAAATGTAAAACACAGAACCATATATTACAAAACATAGTCTTTTAAAATAATAAGGGTTAAAAAGTGCAAATTCCTACCAATAATACACTTAGACCTGTCTACCTGATGTATTCTTCTTATAGTGCTGTAGATGTTTCTTTTTTTCAGAGTCCAAACATGTGTCTGTAAATTACAGCATAATTAAAACACTGTCTTGACCCTGCCTTCTCCATGATGTCACACAGCTCCTCCTCTGTTTATTAAAAATTATACAATCAGGATGTCTTGTGTCAGGTAAATTAATAGGTGACATCAGCAGAAAAAACTTGTTTCCCCATGACTTCCCAATTAAGTCTGTAATTTTCCAAGTCCTTTCTTTCATCCATGAGCAGCATCCTCTCTCAGGGACATCAAAGGACCTTTTATGACTTCGCACCACAGTGACATAACCTGTATTCTTTTTCTAAATATCATAAAAGTTTATGATTTTCCAGCCTAGCAGCTGACAGCTACAATTAAGCTAGATAAACAGGAGATCCTTAATTTAAGTCTCTTCTAGCCTGTAATTATCTCCTGGCTTTTATCTTTTAGCTGAAACAGCATGTCTAATGGGAGACACTCAATAACACATTTTTATATTACAAAAAGCATAGATTAAGCAGAACCAGCTGTACAAGTGTCACAATCCTCCCTACTCAGACTGAATTTGGGGGCTCTATCCCCTACATGGGATAAGCTTCCCAAATCAGTTCACTCCTCATAGACGCGAGACAACCCATGCGAGTTCTGATTTTTCGCTCCAGCCCTATGTAGAATTGTCATGTCATACCCTTGTAAAGCAAGACTCCATCTTAGCAATCTACCATTGTTTTTTCCCCATCTGTGTCAGCCAAACCAGGGGGTTGTGGTCAGTCTGTATCACAAAATGCTGCCCATACAAGTATGGCTCCAACTTCCTTAGGGCCCACACTATGGCAAGACACTCCTTTTCCACAGTGAAGTATACCCGCTCCCTGGGAAGTAACTTTTTGCTCAGATATGCTACAGGGTGATCTTTCCCTTGGTTGGATGTCTGACTCAGTACTGCCCCAATACCCATGTCTGAGGTGTCAGTCTGAACTATAAAGGGTCTGCTATATCAGGACTTGTCAAAACAGGAGCACTGCACAGTGCCTCCTTCAATCTGGGAAAGGCTTTCTCACAGGCTGGGTCCCAGATAATTTTCTTTGGCATCCTTTTCTTTACCGGGTCAGATAGGGGAGCAGCCAGGGCACTGTAATTGGGTACAAATTTTCTATAGTACCCTGCTGTCCCAAGAAAACTCTTGACCTGCTTCTGCATTTCTGGTCTGGGCTACGCCTGGATTACCTCTATTTTATTTGGTTAGGACGGAGCTGTCCCCAGTCTACCACATGCCCGAGGTATGCCACCTCTTCCATGGCCACCTGGCACTTCTCTGCTTTGAAAGTGAGCTCGGCCTCCTCTGTATCCTGCCCAGCACTTCCCTAAGGTGGGATAGGTGCTCCTTCCAGCTGGTACTAAAGATGGCAGTGTCATCCAGGTATGCCACAGCGTACTCCTCAGCACCATTTAACACCTGTTTCACCAACCTTTGGAAAGTGGCCGGGGCATTCTTCATTCCGGAAGGCATTACTTTAAATTCAAATAAGCCTATCAGAGTGATGAAGGCCGACCTCTCCCTAGCTCTGTCCATCAACTCTACCTGCCAATACCCCTTGGTCAGGTCAATGGTCGTAAAGGTAGGTCGCCCCTCCCAATCTGTCCAGGAGTTCATCCGTCGGTGCATCGGGTAGGCATCTGACTTTGTGACTGCATTCAGTCCACGATAGTCCACACAGAAACGAGTAGAGCCATCTGGCTTGGGCACAAGGACTATGGGTGAGGCCCAGGGGCTGTGGGATCTCTGGATTACCCCTAACTCCAGCATCTCCTCCACTTCCCTCCTAATGTTCTTTTGGACAACCTCTGACACCTGATATGCTGTCTGCTGAATGGGCGTCTGTGTCCCTGTCTCCACATCGTGCATCACTAAGAGGGTTAGTCCAGGCTTGGCGCTAAACAATGGGGCAAAGTCTGCTAAAACCTCCCTTATTTCCTGGAATTTGCCCAGGGTCAGCTAGGGAGACAATTTAACTGCCTCCACAGAGGACTCCCGCTTCCTTTCTTCCAGCAAGTCCAGAAGGGGGTCTCCTTCATCCGTCCCCTCCCCAGGACTACACACTGCAAACATCATGTCAGCCCTATTTGCATATGGCTTCATCATGTTGACATGGTACATCCTTTCTGTCTGTCTTCTGTCAGGCAACTCTATAATGTAGTTCACGTCATTTACCTTCCTAACCACTTTGTACAGTCCTTCCCACTCAGCCTGCAGCTTGTCTTTCTGGACAGGAATAAGGACCATGACTTCCTGACCCACTATGTACGAGCGAGCTCTGGCTCTGCGGTTGTACCACACTTTTTGTTTCTGTTGGGCAGCTGCCAGGTTGCTCTGGGCTGTCCTCATAAGCTCCTTCAGCCTTTCCCTAAACTTAAGGACGTAATCCACTATGGGAGTTCCCTGGGTGGCGTGCTTGGCTTCCCAGTCTTCATGGATCAAGTCTAGGGGCCCACGTACCTGGCGTCCATACAAGAGTTCGAAGGGGGAAAATTCTGTCGACTCTTGGGGCACCTCCCTGTATGCAAACAACAGGTGGGGAAGGTATTTCTCCCAGTCCCTCCCATGCTGTTCAGAAAACGCCTGGAGTATTGACTTCAGGGTACCACTGAATCTTTCCACAAGCCCATTGGCTTGTGGGTGATATGGTGTCATGCATCTCTGCATCACCCCACACCTCTCCCATAAACATTTAATCAGGTTCGACATAAAGGAACCCCCTCGATCGGTGATAACCTCCTGCTGAAAACTGACACGGGAGAAAATCCCAAGTAAGGCATCTGCCACTTTGTCTGTCCTCAGTGAGGATAGGGCAATTGAGCGATTGCCTCCGGGTACTGAGTGGCATAATCCACCACAGTCAGGATGAATCTCTCCCCTGAGGAGCTGGGGGTATTTAAAGGCCCCACAATATCCATTCCCACCCTCTGGAATGGCTCCTCCACTATGGGCAATGGAATCAGGGTGGCTTGGGTTTTCTTGCCCGCCTTCCCTATTTCTTGGCACCGGTGACAAGATCTGCAATACTCCTTCCCCTGCTGGGTGAAGTTAGGCCAATTGAAATTCTGGGCCAAATGCTGCGTAGTGGGTGCGATTCCCAGATGACCAGACAAGGGAATATCATGTGCAATCTTGAGCAACTGCTCACAATACCGTTGGGGAACGACAAGCTGCCTGCCTAGCACCCCTCCCTCTGTCTGCACAGCCTGAGTATACATGAGTCCATTTTCCCAATAAACCTTATGTCTGCCGTCACCTCCCTGTGCCCCATCAGAGTCTGCCCAAGCCCTCAGCTTCTCTAGACTAGAGTCACTTCTCTGAGCAGCTGAAAACCCCTCACAGATTCCCAAGGCATGGGACAGGTCCCCTTCAGTTGCTAAACTAGGGTCCCTAGCACTAGCGTCAAGGCACTCATGATCACTGTCAGTCCCAACCCTCTGACAATGAGTCACCCCTCCCTCTTCGGAGTAACCCTCCATAGCTGTGTGGTTAACTGCTACTGGGGAAATTTCTACCCCCTTTTCATTAATCTTCCCATCTGGAGACAGAGGCTGGGGAACCAGCCTCTCAGTGGTTTCCACAATGGCTTCTGTGGGGTTCAGGGAACTACAATTTTCCCTTGCCGCTTGGCTACGGGTAACTGCACACACCATCCCTTGTTTGAGATTGTTGCCCAGGATCACATCCACTGCTAAGGTTTTGGCTACAGCCACCTGTCAAACAGTTCCCCCTGTTTCACCCCAGTCTAGGAGAACACTAGCGAGGGGCAATGTTTTCTCTTCACCAGTAAAATCCTGTACAGTGACGTATTTATTGCGTATAAGCTGACCCGGCTCTACTAGATCCCCTTTTACCAATGTCAGGGATGCCCCTGTGTCCCTTAACCCTTGTGTCTGTACACCATTCGCCATGACTGGGTGCATGTGTTCCCTCATATTCACAGGCATGCTTCCAGGGACACACAAACAACCCACTTCCTTCCTAGCACCACCTTGTGTATTATTGCTCATCCATTTGGGACACTGTCTGGCAATATGCCCAGTTTCTTTGCATACCCAACATTCATTTCTTTTCTCAGAGAAATCTTTTCTCTGAAACCTGGGGCTAACTGGTTTCAGTGGAGGCAGTGAGAGTTTTAGCTGCCCTGAAGGCGCGCTTTTCCCTTTCTGCGCTGCCACGCCCGCCCCATTCACTTTCAGAGCAGGTCTGCTCTTGGCATAGCAGTCTGAGAGTTCAGCAGCCTCTTGCACTGTTTTGGGATCTCGGCCCTCCAGCCAGGTCTTTAGCTCAGCTGGGCATGCCCAGAAAAACTGTTCTAACAAAATTACATTTTCAATTCTATCAACAGAGTTTGCTTCAATTCCTTCCCACCAACGTTTTAAAAACTGATATTTCGTAGCTAGCTCCTTGTAGCTCATGTCAGGGTTTCTCCTGAGCTTACGGAATTTAGCTCTGTATGATTCAGCAGTTAATTCAAATTTCTTTAACAGTGCAGCTTTAAGTTTGCTGTAATCATCACTATCCTCGTTGTCCATTTGACCCAATGCATCCCGAGCTTTCCCGGTAAGTAGCGGGGATAGCTGGAAGCTCCATGACTCCATAGGAATTTTAGCCTGAATACAAACTTTTTCAAAAGAATTTAAAAAGGCATCCATATCCTCCCCCTCTTTAAATTTGGCTATCAATTTGGAATTCAATTTGCAACCCAGTCCTGTAGTCCCAGTTAAACCCAAGCCACTTACCTGCTCTGGTGCCGCTGGTTGGAGTCATAGCTTCTCCAGTTTGTGTTGCCTCTGGCGCTCACGCTCCTCATGGTCAGCGTCTCTCTCTGTTCTCGCTCTGCTTCTCGGCATTCTCACTCTGCCTCCCTCTGTTCTTGTTCCCTCTTCTCCTCTGCAGCTTGCTGGCGCTCACGCTCCTCACGCTCAGCCTCCCACTGTTCCCGCTCTGCTTCTCATCTCTCTCGTTCTCTCTCTCTTCTCCTGGAACTCCAGCTCCATTTGGCGCAGCTCCATCTGCAGCCTGAGTACTTCTGGATCAAGGATACTGGTGACCTTTCACTGCTGCTGTGGCCCTTCACTGGCACTGGCCTTGTTGCCCTCCTCATCATATCTGGACACTGCACTGGTCACTAGCCCTGCCACACTCAAGGTTCGGTCCTTTTCAGTCACTGTCTGTGACTCTATGCTCTGGGTATCTGCTACCATCAGGGTATCCATGAGGTTCTGTTTTGTGGCTTTCACCTCAAACGGGACTCCTCTGTCCCAGCACAACTGCTTTAAGTAGTCTACAGTGTGCCTGCTGTAGTTGGAAGCCATCTTCTTCCCCAACTATGGCTACTCTGACTTGCACTTTAGAAAAAAAAAAAATAAAACGGGTAGGAACTTTACTGTATGCCAAGTGATACAGTTCTGTCTCCTTTTTTTAAAAATAAATCACTGTCTTTTTTTTTCTTTGCAAGTGAGCTGATGGTCTCAAGCTGACACACTGAACAATAAAAGCTTGTAATACCAAAATTATGCACACCGCTGCTAACCAATCTGTCACAACCCCACTCTGCAGGTCAGACCCTCTGCTCCCACAGTGCCAACCTCCGAGCGCAGTATTGAGAACAGCTAACAGAACAGGGTAACCCTCCTGTCTGTTTTGTGGGTTTGAATCAAACTTTGGTCTCAAGTTCTGGAGGGATTCAAACTGTGAACCTCTTGCTAGCATACCCAATGTACAGGCTCACATAATTCTGCTCTTCGAGGGGGCCAGATATCTTTCGCCTACGGGCACCTAAACAGGTGTACAAAATGAACCCTTAAAAATTCTATGAAAAGACCTCAGAATAAACTCTTATCTTTTCCCAGTTTGGTAAAGCCAGTAAGCTTTGTACAGTGTCAGCTTTAACCATATATGCTTCACTTGTCAAAGAAAGAATTTCAAAGGCACACCAGGTAGTCTCTAAAAATAAAGGTTTACATAAAATAGATAAGAATGTAAAATGTAAAACACAGAACCATATATCACAAAACATACAATCCTTTAAAACAATAAGGTTTAAAAAGTGCAAATTCCTACCAATAATACACTTAGACCTGTCTACCTAATGTATTCTTATCTTCTTATAGTGCTGTAGATGTTTCTTTTTTTCAGAGTCCAAACGTGTGTCTGTAAAGGTCTGTTACAGCATAATTAAAACACTGTCTCGACCCTGTGTTCTCCATGATGTCACCTAGCTCCTCCTCCTCTGTTTATTAAAAATTATACAATCAGTATGTCTTGTGTCAGGAGGTAAATTAATAGGTGACATCAGCAGAAAAAGCTTGTTTCCCCATATGACTTCCCAATTAAGTCTGTAATTTTCCAAGTCCTTTCTTTCATCCATGAGCAGCATCCGCTCTCAAGGGCATCAAAGGACCTTTTATGACTTCGCACCAGTGACATAACCTGTACTCTTTTTCTAAACGTCATAAAAGTGTATGATTTTCCAGCCTAGCAGCTGGCAGCTACAATTAAGCTAGATAAACAGGAGATCCTTAATTTAAGTCTCTTCTAGCCTGTAATTATCTCCTGGCTTTTATCTTTTACCTGAAACAGCATGTCTCATGAGAAACACTCGATAACACATTTTTATATTACAAAAAGCATAGATTAATCAGAACCAGCTGTATAAGCATCACATAAGTACTTGGGGAGGGCGGGTGATGTGGCTGGGGTGCCAATCAGATGTTAGCCACCCAGCAGGTCAGGAGCAGAAATAAAAGAATGAAAAAAAAAATTCCAGAACCCTGTGGCCTCAGTTGGGAGAAAGCGGACAGTACTGGTTTCACTGCAGGGCCTTCACTTACCTGATGCCACTGAGTTTTGGAACTGATTCAGGGATAGGTGGAGTGTCTGACATTGACACATCAGGCATGAGAGCACAGCTGGCGCTGCCTGGGCATCACTGAATGTCTGCTTCAGCAGGGGAACCAGAAAAAGCGGAAAGCTAAGTAATGACGATGCAAATCCAAAAGGGAGCACTCAGAACTGAAAATGTTTGTCCTGCATGCAGATGTGCAGGAACCAGTCATGCATTTTTTTTATTTTAGTCTTTGGTAACCAGATAAGGCCGACTAGGCACAAGTGCCTCTTTCCAGGGGTGACCTGGGAGCACTGGGATGGTTAAATGATTTGCTCAGAGTCACAGAGTATGCAAGTGGAGGTTGTGGGAATCAAACCCTAGTCTGCTGGACGTACCAAGCTCACTCATAGCTCATTAATCTCACCTCTAGGATATACTGCCAGCCCCACCCTGACTGGAACATGCAGGAACACATCCTTTACGTCCAGGGAAGCCAGCCAGCCCAGTGGCTTTAGGAACAGCAGCAGAGACCCTAGGGAAAGCCTCTTGAATTTCTTTTTGTCTGAATGAATTTGTTTCGGTGCAGCAGGTCCAAAATGCAGAGCAGTCCCCCCATCACTTTAAGAACCAGGAAGTATCTTAAACAGAACCCTCAAACGTTTTCTGATTCTGGGACAATCTTTACTGAGCAATTTTCAACAGCCCCACCACAAATACAGCAGCTCCAACTGCCCACCCAGTGAACAGAAGGGGAGATGCAACCTTTTTGATGCCTACTCTTGTGGAGGCCTGACAAAGTACAGCAGATACACGTTTTAGATGATAACCAAAATGTATTGTGGTTATAACAATAACATATAGTAACATAACACAGGTCAAAGAGGGGTTGTGAACTAACCAGTTTAAAGGATGCTGTCAACCCCCCACATTAGGCCTCAAAGTGTCCCAAGTTTAAAACACATGTTATGATTGTTCACATTCTGTGAAAAGTGCTGATGTAACTGGTAGTTTGACTCAGATTCCTTTTTTTTTCTTAATAAAAGTGAAAAACAGACTGTCCACCATACTGGTGTTACCACACCAAAATGTGTTTTACATTCCTTAATCAACTCCTGCTGCATATTTCCTGGACTTAGGAACACCCCAACACAGCCTAGTCACTCAAGATGCAGTGGGAAGGGAGGAGGCTATTGCATCATAAGTGGATGCTCTGGTTATGAATGTTCCTAATGTTCAGGAAGCATGGAATAAAAGTAGATCAAGGATTTGGAACAAAACAAAGCTGGGTAATTCTACAACGTTAGCATGCATTTCAGTTCTGCTAAGAAAGGAGGCAGATTAAACAACCAGCAACATCACTGACTTTTAGAGAAGGGAGGCAATCATAAAATGTGGCTTTTCTATTAAAAATAGTATGATGCAAAACAGGTTAACAGTGTCCCTTTTAGGAACAGTTTCATAACATGGGCTGTTTTATGCCAGATACTGTAGCTTCTGTAGGTAAAAAAAAAACTTACAACATTCCATAAACTACTGCTGTGTAATTTTTTTAAATATTGTGGTTTACATTTTGTTCTTTAGTATTAATTGAACTTTATTTTTTGTTGTCCGTTTCCCACATTTTAAACTGTGCTGATATATTCATTGTATGCTTAAATATACTGTTGTCTCCTTTGCTTTACCAACCTTCTTTTGTAAATATCTTACATTAGCTTTTGTGCTGCAAATGTTCTTTAATAAATTGAACTGATTAAATGAATTCATTTTTTGTCTATTACATGTCTTTGATTAAATATGGATTTTTAAACAAAATTACTTGAAATGTGGCCGGCCCGTCGGTGAAGTGGTTGGATTTCCGCCCGCGACACCAGTGACCCAGGTTCAGGAGCGGACTCAGGTCATCGGAAGGGATGGCCGGGGGAGATAGGCTTGAGCATCCCACGACTGCTTGCCTTCTCTGGGGGGGAGGGGGAGGCCAGGGCCCGCAGTTTGCCTGACCTCGGAGGCGGAGGCCCGGGGTACTGCAAGTCCTGACTACAAAAAGGGCCGGCTGAGAGGCATGGTGGACGTCGGCGCTTTGATGTCATGGGACACGCACCACACTGAGGTGAGGAAAAAAGGACAAAAAACCGGTGTCGGTCTTCTAGGTGACAGAGACCCAGCAGTGACCCTGATTGCCCGCACCTCCCTGATGTCCCCATTGGTCCGACACAGCAAGATTATCGAGGTGTGCTGCCCTACCCCATACCCGCGGGGGTACAGCCACGGCTCAATGGGGACCACCCGGGAAGAATTGGGGAGGCTGTGGTGCGGGGACAGACTGCAATATGTCACTCCCGAAAGAGTGGAGATCGACACTGCAGGAGGGAGTATAAACAGAAATATCACAAAAAAAAATTACTTAAAGCTTAGATTAATTCTCAGCAGTTGCATTTAAGCCCGTCTTTAGGAGGTGCCCTTCTACAAAGCTGGAATTCACAGCATTCACGTTGCAGGAGGACTAGCCCAATAATACTTATGAACTAAAGACCTCCCCTCTCTTTTATTCATAAAAGAGCAACAGCAGCAAGAGGTCACAGCAGTTGAACTCATTATTTCTTCTCATTTAGGAGATATAATAAAGTTCAGCATCTTACCTTGCTCCCAGTGGGAAAACAAAAATGGCATATGGTAGGCCTCTTGGAATACAAAAGCAATCAATTATTTCATGTTGGGGAAATGGAGCGACTTATCCCTTATCTAATGTAATTACATTTCCAACTACTGCTGTTTACTATGGATTTAAAAAAACATACAGTCCTCTGTTTTACCTTCTGTTAATGCAGAAGCTGCCTAGGGTGGCTGATGTGTTTGCAGAACTCATGTCTGCTGTTTTATAGCTCTTCAAGCCCCAAACTTCAAAATGTTATTTAGTTTTAACTGCATTCTCAGCAGGTGTTCCTGGAGGGCTGTAGAACCACTGAGATGTTACTGGAGGCTATAGAACTAGTGGGATGTTATTGGAGGGCTACAGACTTACCAGGATGTTCTTGAAATGCTACAGAACTACAGAGATTTTTCTGAAGAGCTATAGAACTACTGGGATGACTTGGAGGGCTACAGAACTACCAGGATGTTCTTGGAGGGCTAATAAGGTGTTGTTTGAGGGCTAAAGAACCAGGATGTTCTTGGAGGGCTACAGAACTACCGGGATGTTCTTGGAAGGCTGAATAATTACCAGAATGTTCTTGGAGGGCTGCAGAACTACTGAGATAGTCTCTGAGGGCTAAAACGCAAGTGGAATTTTCTTGGACAGCTATGGATTTACTGGGATATTTCTGGAGTGCTACAGAGCTACCACGACAGCATCCAAGAATTCTATAGCACACGTTCCCATCCTCTGATGCAGCCCTTCTGGTACCACAGTCAGGCTAGAATAAACTGACCGATAAACCTGTCTCTTAAATGGTGGTCTAGTTTGTTTGCTTTTGTTCTTTTTTTGTTGTTCTTACAATTTATTTACTCGGGATTGCCCAGCTGAGATGCAATATCTTTTTTAGCTGGGTCCTTTTCTTATTGATCTAGCCGAGTGGACTGAAGCAATGACTGATTAATTGACTTGCTCAGAGTTACTTACTGAATGCCTGTGGTGGGATTTGATCCAGCAACTTCTGGTTCTCAAGCCAGTGCTCTAGCATACCACACTACCTCAGCAGCCTCTATGTTTGCATTACAAATCATGACATCATCTTCATCCAATCAGACAGCAAGAAATGGCCACAACCACTCAGGCCCTTATTTTGTGTACAATTAGCTTCTTGTGCTGTTTGAAAGGTACACATTCCATCAGCATGCCACTCGGTCCTGCTTACGTGATCACCTGTCCGTTCTGCTCTCCCAGGCAGCCACTCGTGCCCTCGCTGCTTTAGAGCAAAAAAAAAAAAAAGCACAGCTGTAAATCCCAATGTTTCCTTGTTCATGCCAGCAGAAGAAAGGTGCTGCTCATTTAAGCTGTACTTGATCACATGAATCGTGGAACTGACGTGTTTCAATATTAAAGTGGGAGTGTAGGTATGTTTATACAGCTCCAATGGAAATATATCCAACCCACAAGCTATCACGTTATCTTGTGAACTGGGAATGTCACAGTTGATATCTTGTCTGCTGGGTACATCACAATAGAGTGCAGAACCAATCAGGAAGCAGCTTTTGCAATGTTGATGACATCACAATAGCCATGTGCAGCACTGAAGCCAGCAGTAGAAATCAAAGCGAAACAGTCAAATCTTCATACAAACAGCAGATTTTAAAAACTATAACTAGTAAAGTGATGTATAAATTCAGTATGTAATGGTCTGACTCAGAATCTGTAGTTTATCATCACTTATGATAGTCATGGCTGTACAATGACTCTGTCCCCGTCCACTTACTGGTAAATAATAAATTAAATGAAATTAAATTACTTGTTTGGAGGACATGACTTTTAAAACACACTTGTGGCTCTGCCTCTTGTGAGATATAGTCCTGTCCCCTTCACATATGAAGATAAATTGCACATTCTGAGTCCGCCTATTGCATTTCTTTTAAAAAGCTTTTTTTTTTTTATGGGAATAGACTGTTAGGGCAAATATCTGTATTCAAATTCATCCTAATATATAAAATAAAAAAAAACGGTTACACAATTATAAACTGCCGTAACGTTTCCACAACAGACGAATGTAGAAACTTCACAATGGAAGGTGCAGTATGCGCGGTACTGTTCAAATTATGTATGCATCTGGTTTCCAATTCTTGACAAATTGCCAGAGAAAAGCCTCTTTGTGTTGACACCATTCTAGACTGTAATGACACTGCTGTCCATGATTTAGGAATACTGTAATTAATCACTGGTTGGCATCAATACTTACTTGTGAAATTAAATGCCTAAATTCATTTCCATTAAAAAGAAACCAGTGTTGCTGTCCAACTGTTAATAAGGCATGATTTATAATTAGTGAATATGGCCTGTGAGGGATGCCTCTCATTGTACAAGTGTCATCTTGCTCAGTTTGGGAAGTCAGAGCCATTCAACTTTACTTTGTGGTCCTCTTGCCCAAATCACACGAGATGATGCTCCCACACAATGACATCCCTCACTGGCCATATTAACTTTTATAAAATGGAAAAATGGACTTTACAAACCTTATTGGTTAAAAGACATTCCCTTGAACATGATTTAAAACACTATCAATGCACAGTTAAATGTGGGATCTCCTTTCTAAGTGCAATCCGAAGTCATCCTGGCATTTACAACCTAAATGTCCAATAAACCTCTCTGTCTGCAGAGAACTGCAGCTTACACAGCTGGTTTTTAGCTCTTCAATCAGCACCTCGGCCAGAGTGCCCCTCCTTCCTTGACTTCAGCCTTTTGCATGAAGCTGACCTTACACAGCTGGTTTGTAGCTTGTAATCAGCGACAATAACCAGAATCTGTCATAGTTCTGTTCAAGGAGACTATTTAATGCATTCTGTGCCTCAAAAATAAGTAATAAGCCGTGATAGGTTATGCATTTTGTAAGGAATACGACATGAGGTGTGGCTTATGTGCTGATTACAGCATGCACTTGTTTCATAATGAGGCACCAGGCGCTTGTGCTGAGTGCCTTTAGCAACTGGGAAATGCTCATATCAGCCATAAACAACACTTTCAAGTGTCTTCTTTCAGTCATAAAATTGGTAGAAATTTTTCAACATAGATTCTCAACAAGTTAGTGCAGATTAAAAAGTAAAATGTTATTTATTAATCTTTTTGTTTCACTTTTTTCAGGTGTGAAGAAAGCAGTTCCTTTTACTACAGATCTGCAGAACATGTTAAAACCCTTTTTAATATTTCAGGGAGGTGACGTCTGTTTGCGCCCCCCCCCCATGTATACATATATACACACACACACACATGCACAGTTTGTCTTTTTTTTTTAGAGTGTCTTTTGCAGGGAACAACACAGTGTGTGGTGTCACAGGGAGTGAGCATGTCTCGTGATGTTCCAGAACCCCCCCACCAGAGACGCACATACAGATCACCTATTTTGTTTATTTTCATTTGTAAAGGTATTTTTTTTATACTGATGAACAGACTACGAGCGTCCTGTGTGACTGAGTCCTGCCAACTTTATCGTGAGTGAGTGTGTCCCACATAGGGAGTGGTTTCTGCTTTGGGTTCTTTCTATCGAGGCACTGCAATATGAGTGAGTGGCTGTTTCATCAGGCTGCTTGCTTTTTGAATGAGGATTTGCTTCTTATTTGATTGAAAAATAAAGTTTCACGTTGCCAGAAAATGTCATGTGCAGGCTGGCGAATGAGCAACTGGGTGGACTGAGCGAGTGACTTCCACTTGTATTTTGTGGAACAGTGACCTGTGATCAGGCAAAGATTGGAAAACATGGCGTGCAGGTTAGAAATTTTCAACAGTCCAGAAGGTATGGCTCTCTAGCTGTGCAGTGTCTTCGTGAGCCTAACTAGGACCAATTGTAACCTTACGGTTGGATCGGAGCACAGCAAAATGTGCCTCTTATCCAATAAAAAGTCTTTAAATTTTCTACCCATTTTATAAGTAAGCAATAACCCATGACAGGGTATGGGGATATTGGGGATTAATCAACACCCCAAGTGCATTGCAAGACATGAGGCCACAGGCCGAGTGCCCTGATAGCACCCAAGGTGTCGATGAATCCCCCAATAACCCCACACTCTGGAGTGGGTTACTGTGCTTATAACATGGGGTAACAAGCATTGTGAAAACATGAGCAAAAATCCCTTTTTAGACACTAAAGACATATGAGCCTGACTAAGTGTCCTTCCACTACATTAAGTAGTTCCACTATGGCATTGTTGTCAACAGTGCACAGAATGGCTAATAAGCTGCCACACTTACAGATTTGACTGTGTCAGCGTAACATGTCTCCCGACATCTGCTACTATGCTGCTTGTGTATGTCTTGTCTCTCTCGCTCTTCAGACACACGTTTGAGCAAGACTGCTCGCCATGTATCAAGCACCCGCACCTCACACAGACAGGAAAGAGTGCACAGAGACACGGAAAGTTACAGACACCAGAGGGGGAGAACACTGTGCCCATTTCCAGCAGCTGCGTCTCGCTCTGTCTGTATCTCTGACCCACTGCAGTGAATATGGGCTTCTCCCTCTACAGAGGCTTTGGTGCCGCTCTTCAATGGGTTGTGGGGGGGGGGGGCCGGAGGCAAAGCAAAGGAAGGAGACTGTCACTTGCTCACAAACAGCAGAAAGCAGACCACAGACTGCAGGTGACAGAGAGAGGATACTGTCTGTTGATGCCACTGTCTCTTTCTCTCTCTCCCATCCCAAACTGCTGGCCAGAACACAAACCACACTGTACCTCTCACTACTGGTAACAGTACAGGCATGCTCTTGTCTCTCCCTCTCTCTCTTACAGGATGGGATTGATTGCCGGGGGGGGGGGTTCGCCGTCATTACTCTCAACTTCCTCAGGGGAGCTGACATCGTCGGAAGCGGGGGACAGCTACCAGCTGAAAATTAAGGCAGCGCAGGGAGTGGACATCTTGGGGGAAGGGCCACGGGCTTATATGACAGTAGTACAGGGCACTGCAGGTCAGATGGGGAGCGCACATTGTGGGAGGAAGGGGAGACTCTAGATGGACTACCACAATAACTCTCACTCTCGCTGACTGTGGCCGCAGGACACCCACCTCTGATTCTACTGTTTTTCTCTCTTATCCCTTTCTCTCTCACCATCTGTGCAGCGACGTGCAGTGCTCTGGTATGTCTGTGCCTGATGCTTTCCTTACCAGCTGGATAGGTGCTCAAGGGGGAGAGAGACTAGCATCAGAAAGTGAACTCTGCAAACATGGAAGCCACAGACAGGATAGTGCAGGATGTTTCAGTTACATGTCCTGGACTCCTTGTCTGGCTCCCACTGTCTGTGAATGGCTGCATGCTGTACTCACAGGGAGGCATGCTGCGGGAGGGGGACAGTACAAACAACAGCCACAAATGGGAATGGCAGGGACAAATGCTGCGGGGGTGGGCATACAATGTTAGAGGAGTGATCTGAACCCTCTCCCCTTCTTGCTTTACTAATGGCTGCGTTTGACTTTGGATCGCTCACTTATACGACAAGTCTTGCTCTGCCCACTGATTCTCCTTTATTGTGCTGCACACCAACTTTGCATATAGTGTGCACTAATGCACAGTCAGCTGACAGACTTCCACCAATCAGGTAAGTGAGTCTAACTACTCCATGTTATAAAGAGATTTAAAGATCAAATACACATATTTCATAAAGAAAAAAACACGAATTCCCTTGAATTCAAGTCCCTGTGTCATGTTTAGTGTTTCCTGAAAATATCATGCTGTTTGGTTTTGTGGTTTTCTTTAAATAAGCATATGTTAATGTGCTCTGCAGTAACTGAAAACAGTGAAGAAACAGTGAGATGTCCCTGTCAGTGAGCAATGACATCATACTTGTCCAGCCTGCTGCTTCACCAATTAAGCCCCTGATTGACTGAAAAAGCTGTTACAGTTCCTAGTTAGAGCAGTCTGTAGAGCTAATTGTTTTCACTCAAAGTTTGTCACTAACCCTTTTGGTTTGTGTTTAGAGAGATTAGCTTAAAATCATTCTGAACTCATAAACAGTTGATCATTTGGGGTTCAGTGCTGAACTGAAGTGGTATGAATGAATGTCTGTGAGAAATTACCTTGTCTGTATCACTGATGTCAGATCTTTGTTATCAAAACTATACATTCTATTCTGGTTATATAACACAAGGTTCTTTAATGGATATAAAATATATACAGAGACACTGGAGAGAAACAGAGAGTGGTTGAAAATGGGGAGGCTATGACTTGTTTAGGGTCGCACAGTGAGTTAGCAGTGGTTGTGGGATTCGAACCCAGGTCTTCAGGTTTACAGTGCTGTGCTCTAGTATGTAAGCCAAGCTTCCTACTGCTGCTCTTTTATACCAGAGCAGTGACTTATTTCCTGTACTGTTTTTTTTTTTTTTTGAAGCAACATATTTGTAGGTTGGCAAAGTTTTTCATCATACAGTTTTTCAGCAAAAAAGTATTTTTAACATCTTTAGATTCATAATCATTTTTAATTTCCTCAGATTTTTGGAAAAAAAAAACAGCTTCATACCTTTTGTAATTACTGACTCAAGTCATCGAAGATGACTGCCACTCACAATAATTTAAAATATTTTCTGTAGATGGTACCTTTTGATTGCAAATACCAGATTTATATTGTGGGTGTACTGTGATGCTGCTTGCACATGTTTCTGATGGCAAATGCTACAACACCACATCAAGCCCTTTACTTTTTCATGGTTGGCACTGAAAGTGAGCAAAAACCTTTAAACTTCAAAATGAAGTATCTCGTTTAGGAATAAATGAAAGAAAATTAAATGATAATTCTAGTGATTCTTCTGCCACAAATACATTATTACTTAAAGCAGCTGTATTTGTTAGTTGAAAAAGAAATCCAGCACAACTTTTTTTTTTTTTAACAAAAATGTACTTCTGAGACCCTTCGAATCATCATTAATGTATTTTTTCTTAACTATTTCTACACAGCTTTTATAATTAAATTTGTAATTACTGACTCGAGTCATTAAAGATGGCTGCCATTAGCAAGTTTTAAATGTCTCGTCCACTGAGATTACCTGACAATTATACATACTAGATTCTCACTGCAGATGTATTAGAATGGTGTTACCACATTTTTCTGATGGTGAGCAGCACAGCAGCACACCAAGATATTTCATTTAATGTGTTATACTGCAGAGCATGTGAGTAAGACTGCTCCTTTTCACAAGCGTCCAGTGACAAAAACCTGACATATAATTCACATGAGGCAATAAAAGGGAATGGGATACAGAGGACATTGGCACCATAAATGCAGTTACTGTACATATAGGCCTGGATATTCAGATTGCGCCTGGCAGGGGTGCAAGCCTGGGTGCAGCGCAACTGGGATGTGCCAGAGTCAGGACCAGGCGATATTCAACGATGATGCGCCATGGCACAGCACCGTTAAATATGGCATGGAAAGCGCACAGTGCTGTGGCACTGCGCATGGCACAGTGGCAGTGTGCCGGTGCAAGTCACAGATAGGGAGCACAGGGATGTGCCAGCACAAACGCAGTTGTGCTGGGCGCATCACCCGTGATATTCAGCAGAGGGCATGCAAATGAGGCCATAATATACGCAAGGCACAACTGAGGCCATTTGCATGTCATTATGACCCCATTTGCATGCCTTGCGCAGGACAGCCTGGTGAATTACGTCTGGCGCCCTGTACAGAATGACCTGCGCACAGTGGGTGTCCCGGGGCATCCCCTGCCCCATAGCCACATACCCCTCTCCCTCCCATGTCCCCGATTGCCAGTATATAACATTAAGTTAAATCCCTAGTAGTCTAGTGGACCCCCCGCCCATTGCCGTGATCATGGTACAAGCTGTAATATAATTCCCTGGTGATGCTGTGGCACCCCATCCCTCCCACCCAAACAGATCCCTTGCCCACCCCGCCCCCATCATTGGCGGGCGGCTGCACCAGCCGCATACCGCCCGACACCCCGCCAAATGACAGTACAGTATAGGCTGTAAACCCATTGGTCACAGTGTGGACCAATGGGTTTAGAAGATTATACTGTATTAGATAGTCTCAAATATGTGAATGACTTCATTCACATATTTGGGACTGTCTAGTACAGTATGCTCAGTTCTGTTTTATTTAAAAGCTCCTAAGATCTTTAAGGAGACTAGCTATCCTGTAAGGGCTGCTTTTGTTTAGTTTTTGATATAAAACTGAAAATAAGAGTTCTCGCAAGGGAAATGTCTTCCTTGGAAAGATGAAGATTGGTGGAGACAGCTTGTCAGTCATAAGTAGGACACTGGAAATTGCAGCATGCGTGATTTCCACCAGGCCAGTAGAGGAGGCAAAGATGCTGCAAATACCCTAAAAGTTTAAGAATGAGGCATACGTTTCAGAAATTAGTCTGTCCTGTACTGCCAGCAATTTTATTTTCATAATTCCTAGTGGGGAATTTCTGCTGGCCTCACAGGAACAGAAATGCTCTCTTCCACTCTAATGTAATTGATTGTGCTTGACACACATAGCCTGAGTTCTTCTCTCTCTCTCACTTATTTTTCTTTAGATCCACATTACCTTGGAGTTTTATCTCCGATACATCTAATGTACTATTTGGTGGTGGGAAGTTGAATGGGTCAGTGGATTGCATTGGGTCATGGAGTCTTCTACCTTTAGGGCACTGGTTCATTTATTCAGTTTTTGTTGACTGGGACATGCATGAATGTCCAAGCACTTGACATTTATAGCTAATGGATGTCATGGTTCAGTTGTACTCTTGATCAAGGCTCCTAATTTATTTTTCTAACAAGTGGTGTCCTGTACAATCCTGTACTCCTCCCCCACTTTTCCAGCCAATCTTCCGATCCAGTATCCAAGCTGTCACAGCCAGGACACTTCCCTTCACAGCCTCTTGCTGGGACTTTTGGTAACCCTGCTCATCCTGACACTTCCAGTTTCTCTGACTCTTTAGCAAGTTGACACTTTCTATCCTTTTTATTTTTATTTTCAGGTACTTTATGCTATGCAGATGGCGCCTCTGCATTTGACAGAGCATGGCTCTGCCAGGGAATCACTATTCCCCCTCTGATTGTTTGATAGTTATGCAGTTGTGACTATTTACCTGCAATATGCCCCCACCCCAGCAACCTTCACTGTTTCCCTGTGGTCGCCTTTGCTTTCTCGATGCAGGGATTCAACTTTAAAGTTCACTGCAGTATTTTCTGTCATGCTGAGCAGGCGTTCTCCCCAATGATGAGCTCAGCATAGCCCTGGGGCAACCACAGGGGGTTGGTGTCTTTCCCTGCATGCAACATACACATTTTCCTCCAGCTCCAATCCACATGAGGGTCTGCTGGATCACATTCACACTCAGCCATTCAGATCTCTTCTCTCATGGGTCAGATCCTGGGTGCCATGTCAAGTGATATGGATTTCTCCAGACCTTCTGTCCTGGAGTCAGATCTCCTACCTTATCTTGCTGCTTTAAATCTGCTGCATATCTCACCTACTGTCTTCAGACATGATGACTGTATGGGCTGGTCTCTGGGATCCCCTCCAACCAGGATCTTCCTTGATGTCTTATGGGGAAATCCAAAAAAGGAATTCTGCGACTCACAATGCAGGGCTGGTGCTCACTACAAGGAGGGCAGCCACCCTCAAACAACAAAAGTCAAAAGTCAAGCCAGCAGTTCAGTAGTGGTACTCAGAACCAAATGAACAGACAATTTTGTCAGGCAAAATTCAAATACAATTTCTTAAGCTCCACTCTGAAAATAAATCAATGCCTTTTATGGGGGCAGACTCGAGTGAGAGTCGAAGCACTGGGGTTGTTGCTGGAGCAGCAGTGTTTGCTGTGAACCTGTGTTAAGGCATTGATTTATTTTCAGAGCTGAGCTTAATAAATTGTATTTGAATTTTGCCTGACAAAATTGTCTGTTCATTTGGTTGTGAGTGCCACTACTGAACTGCTGGCTTGTCTTCAGGGGAACCCACCACAGATCAGTTGGCCATCTGGTTATTTTGTTTGAGGGGGGAACCCACCTGGGGTACCCATTCCCTCCCAGCAATCTCCTACTCACTCCTCTTTTATTGACATTGCCCTCGAGAGGACCCTCGGATCCCCAGCTACCTTTGGCATTTGTCCACAGTGCTTGAGGTCCATCACTGACAGCCACCAGGGTCTCTCTCACTGTTACCACGAATGTCCTTGAGGTATCCTGGACCTCTGCTACTCTTGGAGCCCCCAAATCAGCTGGTACCCAGCTCTTACTCATGATTTCCTACCTGGAGCCTCCTCTCGGTGCGATCTGTGCCCCTGATATAAGTAGAAAATCTGGTAGTGGTTAGATGACTTTGAGAACAAGGGTTCCATCTGACAGTGCCTAGGTCTGCACCCTGTAGGCAGCTTTCATCTTGGCCAAAATCATGGCACTAACTCTCCCTGCTGCTGTGAAGTCAGAGTAGGAGGGGTGAGCACTATTCAGTGCCAACTGTCCATAGTCACTATCAGATGGTACCTTGGTGCTCAAGGCTCCATAGCCACTACCTGTTTTTCTACTAGCATTACCCACTGCTTCTAGCCTGTCATCCTGGGCAAGGGTGTACTAGTTTGTCCTCTACCTGACACCCCAAAGGCACTTGCCAGGCAAGGGCACATGATGTCAAAGTTCTCTCTGAAACTCCCTCTAACTGATACTGGCACCAAGAGGGCACCTTATTTTATCTGCTCTGTGACCTCCTCCCCCCATCTATGCCCTTGTGGAGGATTTCAGAGTGTCAGTTCCCACAGGCTAACACTGGTGAACAACCCCCTCCCACAACTGTAAGGTGGGGATTGCTATAGAAACGTTATGCGTGATGCTCTGTGGCCAGTTTAGGACCTTGGTGGTTTCCTGCAGCAACAGTTAGTTCTTGGTTCCACTCTGTTCGGCTATGTTTGAAACCCAGACTTTGATGGCAGATAAGAATCATTTGCCCACCCAGTCTGCCCATTTTTTCCCCTGCCTACACTGTCACTGCAGACCCTACTTGATCTCTGCCCTCCTCCCAACTAATATTACCATGTGCCTATCCCACACATGCTTGAAGCCCACCACTGTTTTCACCCCGCCACCTCCGCTGGAAGACTATTCCTGGAAGACAGTTTGAGGCATCCACTGCTCTTTCATTGAAGAAGTACTTCCTCACATCTCTCTCTCTTGAATTTGACTCTGTTACCTTGTTGCATGATCTTAGGACAGACTTTCCTTTAATGGTGAATGTGAACGGAAACAGTGCTAGAAATACCACCCTCATTTCTAGCACATTAGTGGAGAGACTCGAGTCTAATGGGGACCGTTTCCTCTTGATTGTTTTGTTCTTCACTGCTGCTCCCACCCTGAGAGGCTGACATCTGTATCTATCATTATAAAATGGTAAGAACAATTGCTGGTCTCTGATTGGTCAGTGTTGACCTTCCACAGTGATGTTATCCCGGTACATCATCACACCTATTGAAAAACAACTAAAAATGTACTTTCACCATTTTTTTGTACAAACAAGTCATTTTAAAATTGTAATAATGCACTCCAAGGCAGGTATCCTGGGGACATTGTTGCTTCTCGGGTGCGGGATGCACTCGGCTCACGGCCTTGTGCCCAACCACTCGAGGTGTGATGTTATCCCAGCATGACACATGCCTTGTCATGCATTACTGCTTAAATATATTGCAATGTTTCCTCAGAGGATTGCCCTTGAGGAGGTTCTGTGGACATGTACACCATAGTAGTGACTATTGGACTGGTTCTGTTAAATGTATTTTCTTGGTGAGATCCAGGCTGGAGATGTCCTAGTTCTGTATTACTAGTGTCTGTAAGGGAAGTATGTTCCATATGGCCAAGAGGACCAGGACTAAGCATGAAGCCATGGATCCCAATGGTTGTAATATATGGGCATTAGAACTGTAACTCCATGCCAAGACTGATTTCACCAGTGTTGACTTTGATCTCTTGTTGGCGGACCATATTATCCCTATGCTTGTGTCTAGAAATGCCCCCATGTGCTCATTCTGTCTGCCTTGGGACTAAGCTGCTCTTCTAGTGGTCAATTACCCATCCATGAGATGTCACTGGGTTCTTTACCTGGGTGACTGCAGCTTCTTCCTGCTGGCAATGTCCAAGTAGGGTACGACATGGATTCCCCTGTATATGAGGTTGCTGCTAGGACCACCATCACCATTGAGAATACTCTTGGTGCTGAAGGCAGCCTGAAAGGTAGAGCTTGGTATTTGTAGTGCTCACAGATAACTGCGAACCATAGGAATTTGTAGTGGCTCGATCTGTGGTCTGCTTGGGATATGTAAGTACTGTACGCAACTTTCATGTTGAATGACGTCAGGAAATCTCCTTTCTCAATTGACAGGATAGTCAATTAGAGTGTTTCCATCTTAAACTTTCCTGGCTGTATGCGTTTGTTGACAAAGTTCAGGTCCAAGACACGTGTCAGGATTCTGGTCTTTTCTGGCACCATGAGGAAGATGGAGTAGACCCCTCTGGCCTTGCTGGGCTTTTGGGACTGGCACAATGGCTTTGTTGAGTAGGAGTTTGTTTTTTTCTGATTTTATTTCATGGGTTCTGGAGTTACAGCATGAAACTGAGGATCTGGGAATTCTGTCAGTTTTTGACTAGTATGCAAATTCTACTGCACAGCCCTCAATATTATTCCCAGCATTCATTTGTCTTGTTATTTTTGTCCATTGTTCTCTAAATTGGGATAGTTGTGCCCCTATGGGAGGAGGTGGGTGCTGGTCCAGCTGCAGTTTATGCATCATTGTGTCTTGGCGTAACCAACCAGTAATTGGCTCTGTCTCTTCCTCTGAATCGCCTGCCTTGGAATTGATTTCTCTGGCTGAAAATCAATGTTTTTAATTTTTATTATTATTTTGCAAATAATCCTTTAAGCGGGTGCCTATTTTCAAAGGGTTCAAAGTCAGAGACAACAATAATACATAATATCACAAAAATATATTACATAATCACTGATATACAGTAAGTGAGCATACAATTCAAGTAACAAAATATAGATTTACATAGTGACATTGTAACAAAGCAATCCATATTGAAGGGTGCAGTAAATAAAGTTTACTTTGTCAGGTATAGGCAAATCATTTAAAGCATTTACAGATACCAGTTTCAGAGACAGGTATGCAGCCTAGGTTTTTTTTTTGTATAATATTTTTATTTGCTTTTCAACAAACTTCAACAGACAATCAAATACACAACTTATTCATTCTACTGCCAATGTCATATATTATAGTAATCAACCTTTTCACTTCATTACCAACTATGTTCCATTCCAGTTAAGCTTACTTAAATTAAATTAGATTAAATTAAATTAACTTAAATTAAATTTAAGTGAAAGTGCAACCAGTATACTCATGCTTTTTACATCCAATCCTTTTCTCATTCCTATTTTTCCTCCATCCTTTACTTTTTTCCTTTTTATCTTCTCTTTTATTCTACTTGAAGTGTTTCCACTGCCCCCCTTTTTTTAGTCCTTCGTTCTGCTTCCTATATACCATCTCTTTTCCTTCTTCCCTATCTCAGCTTATGAAACCTTCCCATAATACCCAACTCTCTTCCTCTGACAGAGAAACCAAAAAAGGGGACCATTGCCTTGTAAATCCTTCCTCCCTTCCCCCCATCACATAGGTTAGCCTCTCTAGCCCAAATGTCTGCAGCACCATCCTCCACCACCCTTGGACTGTCGGTGCAACTTGTGAGACCCAAGTATTCTGGATCCCATGATGAGCCAGAACATATAGTACCCTAATCCATCTAGGTAATAACATCCATTCCTCCTCTTCTCCATCTTCCACCCCAAATAAACATCCCAAAGGATCCAATGGCAACTCCCTCCCAGCAATCATTCCCACTCTGGACACCACATCCTTCCAATATTTCTGCAGTATCGGGCACTGCTAAAAACAATGCACATATGTTCCCTGTCCTGACCCACACGTTCTGCATAAAGGCGATACTTCAGGGTGCACCTTATGCATGCTCACCGGTGGGTGGTACATGCTGTGGATAAATTTAAAATATGCCTCCTTATATTTATTGCATGCCATAATCCCAGAATGCATTGGGAGCAATAATTTCCAATTTTTATCTGTTTTGCCCCTACCAAAGTCCCATTCCCACAATTTTTTAGTTCTTAGCGTTCTATCAGGAAGTATGACCTTTCCTCTCTTCACCGCCCGGCCTATAAACCCTTTCTCCTGATTTTGAGCTGCATAGATCATTACCTCCACCGGGTCCTCCTCATACATCCCTTTATTCTCCTTTCCCAGACTTCCCATATATGCCCTTGTTTGTAAATACCTGAACCTATCTCTCTCACCACCTACTACCACCTCCTACAGTTCCTGTAAGAGCAGAACCGCCCTCCCACTAATAGGTGCCCCACACTCCTTATTCCTTTTCGCTCCCATTTCCCAAAGCCTATGTCTTCCAACCCTGGCAAGAAGTAGGGATTACCCGCCACAGGCATTAATAGTGTCTCCTTTCCTTGTGTCCAACCTTTTCACCTTAACGCCTTCCAGGCTAGTAGTACCTGCACTATCAGGGGGTTGACTTATTTTTCCATCCTATACGCCCTTAGCCCTTTACTATGGAGATACGCCGTTCTCCCTCCTCTCACGACCTACACCTGTCTCGCTCCTTCATCTTCCTTTTCCTTCCTCTCTCCCTCTCTCTCTACTTTTCATGGCACTTATTGTACTGTAACTTACTACCTTCCATGTTGTACTTTCTTTTGGCACTTATCCTGCTTTCTTCCCTGTATTCACAGTATCCTAACCTTCAGTATTCAGAATGTCAATGTACTTATTACACGCTGTTTTTATCCTGTTTTGTATTGCCTCCATGTGCTGCGTCACATGTTTATTGTTTGTCTGTATAATGTTTTCTCCCGGGTCGTGCCTGAAAATAGGCATTGTTTTGCCTAGTGCACTTACCCGGTCACCAAAAGCAAAATAAATAAATAAATTTTACCTTGGGCCATTCCCTATTCCAGTTAAACCCAGCTGGCAACCTTGGGTTTATGTACCCAATCCGCCACATATCTTTGCTGTATAGCCAAAAAATAGTTTCCCAAATCCGGGAAGTTTAAGCCCCCTTTCTCTCTATCTACCTATAGCCTCCCCAAACTAACCCTCGGGCACTTCCCTTTCCAAATAAAGGTAGTGAAGGCCTTCTCCAACTTGTGTACATCCTCCCTAGACAGTCCCAGATGTAGCATCTGTAGAAAGTACAAAATCCCTAGGCAGCACATTCATTTTTATTATATTAATTCTGCCCAGCCATGACACGGGTAGCTGCATCCACCTTGATAGTTTTTATCAATTTGGTGTAGTTTAAGTTGTATAGGGACCCCAAGGATCTGCCTACCTGGACCCCTAAATAAGTCAGACTCGTCCCCACCACCTTGAGCCCCATTGTCTTATCTTTTCTCCAGCCCCCTTAAACCACATTACTTCCAACTTTCCCAAATTAATTTTGTAACCCGAGAATATCCCGAACTCCTCTACCAGCGACAGAAGTGGGGGAACTGATCGCATAGGATCCTTCATAAAGAACAGCATATCATCCACGTATAGTGCCACTTTATGTTCCGACCTCCCTTCCCCCCACACCCTGTATGCTCCCGCAGTCTCTGATTGCTACAGCCAAAGGTTCTATCGCAAGCGCAAATAATAAGGGGGAGTGCGGGCAGCCCTGCCTCGTGCCTCTCTCCAAATTAAACCTCTCTGACCTACTTCCATTTACTACCACCTGCACCCAGGGCCGTCTATACATCACCTTTACCCATCCCAGGAATGGTTCACCCACACCAAACCTCCCCAATATTTCAAACAGGTAGTTCCATTCCACCCTGTCAAATGCTTTTTCCACGTCCATTGAAAGGATCCCTATATCTTCCTCTCCCCTGTTCGCTTTCCAAAGTATATTAAGCAGCCGTCTCATATTATGATATGACTATCTTCCTTTAATAAACCCCGTTTGGTCCGGGTGAACCATTCCCGGGAGTGTCTCCTCCAGTCTACAGGCCAGAACTTTAGCCAATATCTTCAAATTACAATTTAACAGTGATATCGGCCGATACAAGGCACATCATTGCGGATCCTTCCCCTCCTTTGGTATGAGGCATATGACAGCATCATAACACATATCTGGCAAGCTAATCTCTTCCGTCTGCAGCCTAGATTTTAATAACGAAACAGAATCACAATCCCTAATAGCGCTAGCAAGGTCATTCCAGTGCTTGGCAAATCGGTATGGGAAGATGGTTTAAAATGGAGGTTGTCTCTTTATGACCAAGTCCCAAAATCTGTTGTGAAAGGATGGCAGTGTAGGTAGTCTTTCTGACTTTTCTTTGGACTGGTTCTTCCCATCCTTTTAAATATTGATGAATTTCTCCAGGCTGTCTTCAACTAGGGGCCCTCTTTTGAAAGGTAGCTTTGCTAGCAGTGCCTTAGGGGGCCGTGTCCGCCTCCCACAGCTCCAACCATAGTGTCCTTCATCTGCTGTATCTCTAATAGTCTATATCGCATATTCTAGGAGGTCTGACTGGACTGAGTCTGGTGGGAGACTGTGACAGCGACTCCAGCCACCAGAGCTGTGCTCTGTTAGCATTTATTACTGCTGTGGTTGTTCTTTCATTCATACCCACAAGCTCTTAATTCTTCTTCAGCACTTCTTCCATTTTCTTATCTACGGTTTCCTTCCGAGGGGCGGAGACTTTAATAGAGCAAGGTTCTGCAGTTCAGTGCCACTATCTGCAGGTCAACATTTGACTGAGTACAAACTGTCTAGGCCTTATTCACTTGCTGTGGATAAAAATGTATTGAATGTCTGCATTACAATCCTCATGGGGTCCACTGCTTCCCATTTCTTGTTAATTACGTTTTCAATGAAAGGACAAACTGGGAAGAAAGACTGCGGACTACTGTTTCTGTCTGATGAGCGGGTTGTGTTTGAACGCCAGCTCTGCTGTTTTAGTCTCAAACCCCATTGTCTCCCTAATAGTGCAGACTAACCCTAAAATGGCTTCCAAGGGGCACAACCTAGCCTTAACACTTGCTTCTTCCCCGGGGCTTCTTTGTCCTCCTTGTCCTCAAACTTGCTCCCTGGTCACAGTTATTTTTTGTATTTTTTTATATATTTTGTTTGTTAAAGGACATTTTTGTAAAGTGCAATAGCATAGTCCAGGCTGTGCATTAAGCTATACTGTCACTCTTCTGGGGTGTTTGAAGGCACGTGGCCAGACAATGCACCTGTGGCATGCAGCGATATAACATATAAAGACAGAGAGAGAGAGAGAGTTTGCAGTTTGAGGGTGTGCTGCCTCTTTGACTGATGAAAGATTGCCTTTGCCCTGTTTGCTATGGGCTCAAATCTCCTGCGGCATATACTGCCACCTCTCTGGATTTCTGTCTTACAGTACAAGTACTACTTAACGGAGTTATGCAAGAGACAATGCTTTGATAAATGAAATGCAGCACCCCAGAGCTTGTACTGATACATATTCAGTGAACTGCTGCTTTCAGCATGAGGTTTATCACAGTAACAGCTCAATTATAGTCACAGCTTGCTACCAAACAGAGAGATTTCCAAGCTCTGCCAGAAATCATGGACAGTTTCCTGGTTTTGCCACAATGCTGTATGTTCTAGAACCATAGACAGTTCTAGACATGTTCTTTTCTTAATTTGCACATTTATATGAAAAATCAAAGAAAAAAGGAATATCATTGATATGTTAATGTTATATTAAAAATGTAAATAAAGGATAAATGAAAAATAATGATTTCCTCAGAACCGGTAACATACTTTATACAAATCATTCAAAACAGAACAGCATAATGAGATGAGGGTAGCAAGATATCAAACAACAGAAATATAGACTTTGACGGTAGATAAGGTTCGCTTGGCCCACCCAGTCTGCCCATTTCCCTACCTATTGGATAAGCTACAGATCCTAGTTAACCAACAGTCTACTTCCTCCTACTCCCCACCAGAATTGCCTTATGTCTGTCCCATGCATTCTTGATTGCAATTATATAAACTATTACAAAATCAGGATCTCAAAAATATGAGTCCATAAAGAAAATAAAAATAAGACCTTCCGCAAAATGACGTCAGTGCTCCTATAGGCTCCGTTACCACCTAGGCCCTATTTCACTTTAGCGTTCATAAGAATAGACCATCTGTATCATGGCAGGTGCTTCTACCAACCATTAATGCCACCCAGGTCATTAAAAAAAATTTAATTATTCAACCCACAAATAGAGACTGACCCAAATGGAAGAGCATTTTTTATTGATCTCCCACTCCATAAGATTGATGACAATCTTGCCAAAGCACATACAGGCACTGCAACAGCAAACATTACTAATGTAGCACCCTGTCACTGTAACAGGCAATAATTCAAATACATAAACAGTTAATTAGCTCTCAATAGCATCTAAAAATAAGTTCATAGAGCTTGAGGATTGCCTGTACTAACTCAGGTATCAACTGCAACTGCTGTATCCGTTTGTTACGCAGAGGTGGGGAGGCTGTCGAGGCTGACTGCTTTGGACCTGTAGCTTGTACTGTGACCAACAGGACAGCTAGCAGAGAAAATGCTGTGGCTATCACACTGCCTTCGGCACCTGGGTCAGGGATTCTCTGGAAGGTACTGATCATAAGGCCTGCTTGTTCATCAGACAGATTCCCTCTTTATGCTTCTTGTGGCTTTTACCTTTTTTTTAGTTTTCTTCTGAGGTGGTGATCCAGATTTCTTTACTGTGAGATCATTTTAAATTCTATCATACAGGCCAATGGAGAAGACTCTTGTGGGCTGCATCCTGATAACAGCCATCTTGCCTTGCAAACTGTAGAAAGTTCTCAAGTTATTGATTTTGTTTTTATTTAACAGATGGGGTGCACTAAACAAAGTAGTTGCCTATTTCTGGGCATGACCCGAGACAGCACAACAAGGGGAAATGTACAACAATTGACAATAAGCACAGTGATGGACAAAACAAATATCCATGACAACAAAGTAATATACAGAGTGCAAATAATAAACATGGGGAGCAGCTGGCCCTCTGGCACAGCAGTAGCACTACTGCTTGTAATGCTGACCCGGGTTCGGAAACAAATCCACGGTGTCGGAGGGTCGGATGGAGGAGGATTGACTGCCTGTAGGACTGCTCTCCTTCTCCAGGGGGTTGGGTGGGTGGAGCCCAATGTTTGCCTGGTCCTTGGCTGAAGCTGCGTAAAGGTAGCCTGGGCCAGGAAGGTTGGGAGGTGTGGCAGTCATCAGTGCATGCTGCGTGGGAGTGTGAGTCATGCACAATGATGTAACTGCATGCCACACCTCCCCAAGACAGAAACGTCCGGTGGCAGCATGAGGAGGAGCACCCACAGGCCCCACACCCGACCAGCTGAGCATGCTGGCCCAGACTGGATCCACCCTTTAGCGGGGCTTGGGGAACCCTGTTGACCCCACCAGAGGGGGCAAGCCCTGGGGGAAGACAGCCAGCAGGTAAGTTTCGGCGGACATCAGGATGATGGGGCTGCTGACCGGGAGGAGGGGATAAAAAAAAAATGGTGAGCATGGTACAGGTACACAGTAAGGTATGTACAAGCAGAATTAATACACAGGTTTCGAGTATGAAACAAGGGACATGCAGCTTGAGCTAATCTGCAGAATATTAACATGTGCAATGGCACAGGAAATCCAGATCTAGTTATACACCAATTAGGGGCAAGAGCATGTTGACGTCTTAAGTAGGTAGGAGTGGTATCCATTCTTCAAGGCCTGGCTAGATGGACACCGACAAGTGACAGCCAGGATGGAATTCCACCATTAAGGAGTAGCATAAAAGAAGGTAATCTCACCTAACTTTGTTCCGGTCATGGATGTAGAGAAAATAGAAAACAACAACAGAAACAGCTGATCTTACGGGATACGTTTATCTGCCAGGTAGCAGAAGTAACAGAAGGGGCAACGGAGACGGTTTAACTGCTACATTACGAATGACACCTTCCAATGTGTAGTTGCGTAGAGGAAATGGGGAAGCCATCCAAGTTCAGAGTACAAGGTGCAATGGTGAGTGTGTCGAGTAGAGGCCTAGGCAAGTCTGCAGATATCATTATAGGTCACATCCCATTTCTGCAGGACAGTTAAAAGCTGGGGTCTGATTTTCAGTCACAGTTTGGGTGGCACAAAATGAACATGTGTACCCACTTCATTGTGTTGCCATCCGATTACGGTATGCACAATGCTTTGGTTCTAAAGCAGGGCGGGGGATCCCCCTAACGAGTGTGATGCAATGCAAATCACTCCTCTCAGTTGTAATGATGCTATCAGGGTTATTGCCTGATAACATTCTGATGAATGCTTGCAGAAACAAAGCTGTTTGGTACTATGACATGCTCACCCTTTTCATGTTTGGGGGCAACGATTTGGCAAATCATATGACAGAGGAGGGAAAAGCCAGTTTCTGCATATTAGGCAGATTTCTGAGGGAGGAAGCGGCCTCAGTAACCTTTTCAGAGGTACTTCTGCTCACATAAGGGGGACAGGCAGGAAGCTTAAAATTTTTATTTTCAACAAGTGGTTGAAGAACTAGCGCAGGGAGGAGAGATTTATGTACACAGGGGACTGGGGCACATTTTAGCAGGACTGGAGGTTCGTCAGGACAGATGGACTGCAACCAAGTGAGAAGTGGACTTGAGCATAGGGCAGGGACTCAATGTTTTTGTAGACAAGTACTAAAACTAGCCGAGGGAGGTCTAGGTCCCAGGAAGCTATGAGTAACACCTTGCAAGTGGGAGGCCTGCCTAATATCCCCCCCGCTAGTAAAGAGGGGCACAAAAAGGAGAGGGTAGTAAATGGCGGAGTGGGGAGGTGGGGCAGGTGGAGAAAAAATGGCAAGGGGAAGGCTAGTTGTAGGGAGGTGGCTGAAAAGGACAGGGTAGGAGGATAGGCAGGGAAAGGCATAGCAAAGGGCAAGGTCCATAACAAGACAGAAGCAGGACCAGCAGTTAGGGGCAAACAGGGTCTGAAGGAAGGAAGAGGACAGTTGGCAAACAGAGGTCATGGAAACAGATCTGCCTGAATGCCAGAATCCTAGGCAGCAAAATGGGGGCAGTAATGTCAAAAGCCAAACAGAACTTACTTGCTGTAACTGGGTATCTGATATTGACAGAGACCGTGCTGTCCTGGGCTACACCATTTTCAAGGATAGGCAGAAGTGCAAAGGAGGAGGGGTAGTCCTGTACATTACAGAAGGCATACAAGCCACACAGGAAAGATCAGTGGTTGAGGAGAGGCAAATGGAATCAGTCTGGGAGCCAGTGGCAACAGTGGGAGGGAGGAACATTAGGGTGAGAGTAGTATATAGATCACCGAATCAGAATGAGGAGAAGAACAAGGCACTGGGGATGAAACCAGAAAGGTATCAGTACAGAGTGACACGGTGCTAGTGGAAGACATTAACCTACTGGATGTGGCCAAGCAAAAGAGCACAGCATTCCCACATTAATGCAGGAAATTCTTTTATTTATTGAGTGCAAGCAGCACATAAACTGGAGCCCCACCAAGCAACCACAAAGTGCTAATGGGAGACTTTAACCTACCAGATATGGACTGAGCAATCCCAGCGGCCAGAAGTAGCAAAAGTCAGGAATTTGTGGTGCTGCTACTGGGTTGTTTTCTTGTGTAGTGGCTCCGGGAACCTACCAACGAGGGGACTAGCAGGAATCCGGTTCTCTCCAGCAGAGCTATCACTGGGGATGTCTGGGTGATGAACTCTCTAGGGTCCGGTGACCACAATTCAGTGTGGTTTCACATAGCCCTGCAGGCCCACCACTCCAACCCTAACACAAGGATCCTAGATTTCAGAAGGGCAGATGAGGAAGTTGCTCAGGGAAACATTAACACAGGAAGTGTCGGTGAAAAAGGTAAATACCAAATGAGAGAGCATTCAGAGCGTGATAACAGGAATGACCAGTACCTGTATGAGGCAGACTGGAAATAGTGAGTACAAAACAAAAAAGAACCAGTTCTTCAAAGGGGTATGGGAGGTAGGAGGCAGTACAGCGCAGTGGTTTAAGGCTCTGAGCTGCAAACCTGGAGAACTGGGTTTGAATTCCACAGCCCCCACCTGCATACTGTGTGACCCTGAGCAAGTCACTTAACTTCCTTGTGCTCCCAGGTCACACCTGTAAACAAGCTTTCAGCTTAGTGTCTCTCTATTGGTAAAAAAAAAGAGTAAAATAAACAGCATTCCAGAAATACAAAGGGGAGTAGAATGAGATCAACAGGGAAAGATATCTGGAAAAGTTAAAAGAGATCAATGGTCTAGTGAGAAAGGCTAAGTAGGAAACACATCTGAGAATTGCAGAAGGGGGTCAAGGAGGGTGAAAAAGCCTTCTTTTGTTTTATATATATATATATTTTTTTTTGAACTCACCTTCCTCCTGTTCAACTCTCCCCATCCCCAGGGACCATCATCACTCCCTGCCGGCATTCACCCCAGATTGCCCCCCGGGGTGGGGCCACTGGGTGGGGCAACCGCAAGTACCCCTCCTAACAGTGCTGCGTTGTCTAGTCTGGCAGTTTGTGATCTCTGGGCTTGGCTTCATGGGGCCGGGGCTACTGGATTCCAGTGCATCCATTTTGTCCCCCTTAGGTGAGAGGCATGGCGTGCAATGATGTACTGACACATGTACCCACGTCCGGCACACCTCCTGGAACTGCTAAGTCTCACCTGTGCAGGTCCCTAGCTTCCGCTAGGGGCTGGTCACAGAGCGAGTGCTTCCCCGCCCTTCTTCCAGAGGAGGAGAGCAGTCAGTCGGATGCTCAATCCTCCTCCCCCGGCCGGCCCTCCAGCGCCCGAGTCTGTTCCCGAACCCGAGTCGCTGGCGTCACAAGTGGAATTCCAACCACTGCGCCGACAGGCTGGCTTCTTTTGATATATTAAGGAAACTGAGAGTGGGGTATTGCCAGATGGAGAAGTGGCGAGGAAAGGTGACTCAGTGGCAGCAAGGGAAGAAGAATGATGAGAAACTGGATTATCTCAACATCTACTCTCTGGAGGCCATTGGGGGGGGGGCAGCAAACTAAAGACTTACAATTTTTTTTGTTGTTTTTTTTTTTTATGTATGTATTTTTGGCCTTGATCACTGCCAAGGGAGGACCCCCTAATTGCCTGGGTTCCCGCACTTGCTGGGATCCCTGGCATCATAGGGCTTGCACCAAAGTGTTTCTTATTTTGCCTTGTGCACCCCCCCCTCCTTGCCCAAGCTAGGCCAGATGTGCAATGACCTCAGTGCACTGTCGAGCGCATTACTGCCCCCCGACGTGCAGAGGTTCACCGGTCCCCACCCCAACAGGCACACAGCATGGTCCTGGGGTTCCATACCCTCCAGCCAACACCAGAGGTCAGTAGGTGATGGGTACTGGATCCCCTCCCTCCCTGAAGAAGGCAAGCAGTCTCCTGGATGTTCTGCCTCCTGCCCCCAGGCTGACCCTCTGAGGTCCGCTCCTGAACCATGGTCATTGGCACCGCAGGCAGTAACTCTACTACTGTGCCGGCGGGACAGCTGACTTACAAGTTATTGAGGGGAATAAACAGGGTAGAGTGCAATGCGCTATTTACAAAGTACAAAAGCACCGTAAACAGGGGGCATGGATGGAAGTTGGTGGAGGGATTCAAAAGGGATACAAAACATGAAAGTTCCATACTTAACATTACTTGGTATGAAAGAACAGAAGAAGGCCAGAGCCCATCGAGACTGTTCCCCACACTATGTGGGACATTATTTATCTATTATCCCTCAACCAAACATATATACCAAACATAACTGTTAATCTTCCAGAATATCCTCACCATTGATTACCACTTATGGGTCTGGGCCAGAGTCACTGGGACCCTGCGGAAGCAAGCTTTTGGCCAGGGGCCAGCAACGGCTACTACGCATGGCGGCGGTGCACCCTTCCCGTGGTGCTGCGTGCTAGCCAATAACCAATGCTTGCTCCCTAACAACCACAGTTCTGCTCACCAGGAGAGAAACAAACTGGGGGAAAAAACAAGAGAAGGCTAAGTTCCCTAGCCCAAAAGGATATAAGAAAATGATAAACAACAAAATAAAACCTGACTACCAACATTAAGATGGAAAAAAGGGCACACTAGCTGGCACAAAGGAGTAGCTGGGTATGGAACCAGAGCCTCACACCACTAGCAGAACAGCAGATGAATAGTGATATTATGGTACCAGCCTTGACGCATATGGCTATGGTAGGTAAACTAAGAAGGGCATGTCCAAAATGGGACCCCTTTGACTGAGATGGCACAAATGTGCCAAAATAGTAATGAACCATACAGATCCCTGGGGAAAAAAATCATGCCACCAAATGGAGAACCGATTGAAAAATCAGTTAATTTATGTCCCCTATTTCTAAAGAAGAACAAGAAGAGAAAAATGATTTCTGGTGCATGTGGAGCCGCAGGCCTGAACAGCCCAATGGAGTTGAGATGTGTCCACCTACTCAGTTACCCCTAAGGGTACACTGACCAAGGATAACCTGGCCTAGCCAGGAGAAAAAAAAAATCAGAAGAAAATTACCTGCTTCTCCTGCAACACCAGGCATGTACCCTGTGAAAGAGTTAGTATAACTTAATACAATCCAGTACAGAGCACTTTTCTACAGACAGTACTGCTGTCAAGTGGAGTTAGATTTGGACAGTGCCCAGAGGCACGGGTAGCATTAAGAAACTAACATAGATATACCACATAGAAAGGGATATACCCCAGGCAGGGAGAAGAAAGAAAAGAGAAGGGAAGAAAAAAAGAGAAAAATGGAAAGAAAAGGAGAGGCTACTGCCTCCTTTTTTTGGTTTGTATGGAAGCCCCAGAAAAGAAACCCTCACCCCAGTTGTAGTTTTTTTGGGGGGGTGGGAGCCCAGTAATGGGTCCCAAGCCCCTCCCCTTTTTTAAATATCCACAGGGGGTTCAACTGGGGAGAGATCATGTGACATTAGAGGGTGTCGGCCAGCACAAACAGGGTAATCTGCACAGAGGCCCTGGCTCTGCTAGAGCAGGGGATAGTGGGGGAGGGGGGGTGGTAATCAATGGTAATCAATGGTGAAGATATTCAGGAAGATCAACAGATACGTTAAGTACGTAACTTTCATATCTTCCAAGAATCAATCTTCACCAGTGATTCCCACTTATGGGTCAAAGTACCGAGCTTTCCCTTCTTCCTGATGGAGAAGCTGACACAACCTGAGGGTAAAGATACCCTCAGCCATCTGCATGAGGGAGAATACCTGAAGGCAGGGGCTCCTTACAGGTCTGATGAGACCCGAGATTGGTCAAGTCCAGGTGGGGGCTCCAGTGGCACAGGAGTAGAATCGTTCTCGAGAGTACCTGCCTGACCCTAGTGGAGAAGAAATGAGCCCCCAGGAAATGTGAGTTAAGTGCCTTATTCCAGGCCAAAGGTGCCAGTTGGGAGAGGCAAAGCCATGCCATCCACTTGACACAGACTGCAAGTTCCTGCCAGTCTGAAAACCACCTTCCTGGCACCATAAGATGCTCTCGGCTTGTGTCAAGCTACCTCTAGGCCTGGGGCAGAAAGGTCAATGAGCTGCCTGACTGTCTCGCTGAGCGGCAGTGTGGCTGAGAGAGCTCATTTGTAACCACAGGCAATGGTTGTAAGTCACCATTTGTGCTGGTGTACAGAAATGCACATTTAGGTGTGTGTTGAGGAAAAAGCCTTCCTCCCAAGAGCATCCGTCTGCAAAGAATCTGCTTCTGGAAGTTGGCCACGCATGAGGCGTCATGGCCCTGATGGGGTTTGCAATACTTCAGCACCTGAGAAGGGGTGAGTTACATCACCAGCAGACCCTGTGGGCACATGATACCATGTCAGGAGGTCCCTGGAGATAGTTGGGTTGGATAAGAGATGCCCCACACTGCCCTGGATACCTCCTCAACATCTCTAGATCATGGAGGGACGACAGTAGTGTCGATACTGGGAACCCTGAGGACTCCCAGTTGCACAGCTGACAGACTGCAACATGTAAAAGCATGTAGGTAGAGAGCCAGGAGCATCTGCACCAAGAACTGCTGGCACAGAGTGTATTCAGCAGCAGAAGGAAAGTGGACAGATGATTTATTTTCCTCTGAGGAGAAATGTCGAATGAGATGAGGTGCTCACTCTGGGAACCGCTGGTGCTGGGGAAAAAGGGCCTGTACTGGGCACTGTCAACCTCACTGGGCCTGTTCTCCAAGGCACTGACAAATGTCCAGTGTTGCTCCCATGTTAATGGCCCTCAGGGCCTATGAATGAGGGCATCTTCTTGAGGAAATGGTCAAGCTTCTCTAGTGAAGGTTGAGAGTCCTGGTCTCGAGGGCCTAGGCCAGGGCTGAGGAACTGTGTGGGAGGTCTTGCCTGACAAGGGGACCTAGAAAATTCACCCAAAGGGTATCCTTCTACATACGAGGAGTGACCTGATCAGTTTCCATAAGGGGAACCCCCAGGTGAGGAGACGGGAGCTGTACAGGTCCCACTGGGTGACCCTGGTCCTCACTGGTGATGGTGACATCCAACAGCTTTGGAGAAAACTCCATCTTAAGGCCCATCATCTGACACAGAGTCAGTGCCATCTCTGAAACCAGGCTCAGAAAGGACAATGTCCTCAGACACTGGGTTCTCCTCATCACTGCGGTTGACATCATCTTTGACCCCTTGCTCAGTGCTGACTTTCGACATTGTGCTCAGAGCCATCAGCCTCCTTGGTGTTGTGGGTAGCACCAGAGACAGGGACAACCTCTGAGACGACACTGTAGCAACATCTCACTCTGAGCCAGGCCCATTGCCATCACTGCCTCTATCCAGAGCTGTCACTACCCTCAGTGTGGCTAGCAATGCCATGGATAGTGACAACATCCGAACCAGCAACAGAATGGCTAACCATGAACAGTATAGAGAGGAGCCCCAGCATAGTCCTCGGTGCCACCTGCCACACTGTCACTGTGAACGGTGACAACAGCATGGGCAATACAAGAAGATGACACCGAGGTGGCCACCAGTGTAGAACAAGTATTTAGCTGCAGCCTCGCCACTGGGAATATCTCCTACACAGAGCAGGCAGACTATGGAGAGTTTGCAGTCAACCATCCAGAAACAGTCAACTGTCCACCAGACCCATCCACCAGAGTCTCCGATACTTCAGTGTGGTGAGGTTGTGGAGAACTTTGTACTTACAATGAACCAGAGGTCCCAGATAGAGGCCCAGGGGAAAGGCCTACAGACCAGGTCTTGGACACATGCTTGGGAGGCATGCCTACAAATGTGGTGATCGGGTGACCACACCTCAATGAGCAGTTCTCCAGGGTATGGACATCTATTGAGAAGCAGGCATCACATGTATCCATGTTGTACTTCGGTCCAAGAAAGGCTGCACAGGACTGATGCAGGTCCGTCACAGCCATCGGTTTCCCACAGAAGCAACAACATATAATTGGTGTCTGTCAGTCTTTTTGACGATGTGGCCCCTTTCTTGTCAGACTTCACAATCGCGATACAACAAGAAACACAGGTGGCACTGCAAACAGAGAAAATAATTACAGTGATGTAGTTGAAATAAGCAAAGAAGCAAACTGAGGAGCTACACTCCCATGATGTGCACTCAACGGCAGAAAGAAAAGAACTATAGTTGGTAATGGAGCCGGCAATGGTTATTGACTAGCACACAGCACCACGTGGGGGGAAGGGGGCGCACAAAGGCACTGTGCCCAGTAGACGTTGCTGGCCCCTGGCCAAAAGCTTGCTCCCGCAGGGTCCTAGTGCCTCCAGCCCAGACCATAAGTAGGAATTAATGGTGAAGAGTGATTCTTGGAAGATAGTTTTTTCTTTTCAGTCAGTGGGCAGTGAACAAATGGAATAGTTTACACAAGCAGGTAGCTGAATCCAAGTCATTGACAGGGATCAAGCATGGGGTGAGACAGATGCAAGGGGATAGTTAAATCTATGGGAAGGGGGAGTATGGACGGCCTAGGGCGGTGAGTACGGGTATGCCATTAGGGCAATCAGCTCAGTAAATCCAGTTTGGCATCAGGTTGGATGCCGAATCAGGCAGGTAATGGACAGACTGGATGAACCACTGCATTTTTATCTACCGACAAATTCTATGCAGCCATTTTCCAAGTATTCTACAGTGTGCAGTGGCGCACTACTACCACCATGCACTCCCTGGAGTTGGGTGCAGTCCCTCCCTTGGCATGTTCAAGGCATTCCCCAGCATTCATTGAACACCCCACAATCGCCCAATGGAATTCCAATCACCCAATGCAATCCCCCAGCATTATGTTACAAACCTTTGGTAAGAACAGAAAATAATTAAAAAAAGTGTTGTCTAGTAAAGTGCAACAGCTACATAAATTATGGTTACACAAGTACCTGCCCTTTAACTAAATGACAAACATATGGTTGCATATGATCATTACGTCTCATCTCATTCTTATTTTGTTACTGTCTGGCTGCCTACCTTTGTAACTATGCCACTGCCATCCCCCAGGACCTCCTTCATAAATGAGATAGTCCATCTCAGGGGATACAAGCTTGGAGTGCTCAACACGAAATTAATAAATTGAATATTTGATGTCCCTTTCAACAACTATCTCAAACAGTGCAGATAAAAGATCCTAGTGTGCCTGAGCTGTAAACCCAACATACATGCATGGGGACAAATGCCTGATCTCTGTATATGAAATATTTAATTAATAAATGTCAATAGCTCAACTGATTGCTGGTCTATAATTCCATGGTTCAATAAAAGTGGTGATTGTGAGCTTCTATTACTGGGACATGAGTGGGAATAGCAAGGGACAATAATGTTAGTAATTTTTTTCCAGTATGTATACCATTTTTGAATTCACTGAAACTACTGTGTCTAGTCTTATTTTTCAATACTCTGAGTGAAATTGTGTATGTGATTTAATGCAGACTATTTCTGAAGTCTGTTCACTTCTTTAATGTGAATGCTACTTTCAAAACGATCACCTGCCTTTCCTGGTGGTACCAGCAGAAGCACATTAAACTGCAATATGAGAAACCTAGGTTCAGGGCTCTAGCAGACACCCTTTCATCAGGATGGTGGAGTCGCAGGGCTCAAGATTATGTTTAGGATGAATACTGGACCATCTCTGAAGAAGGTCTTAAAATCTCAAGGAGAGCCCTGTGAAAAACTGTACAGCATGGTGTTGTGACCAACCAACTGGATCAAACCTGACATCTCAGATTCTCAGCCCCCAAAGAGAAGAAGAGGTCCAAGGTGTGGCCAAGGGTTCATGGGTCACAGAGGGGGTATGCTGTTCGAACACTGACAATTGCACAGTGAACAACATTACAGCGGCAATTCACTGCTGCCGCTGTAATGTACCTGCGGGACCCCGGCACTCCTTTTACCAGGTTTTGCACCCCCCGAATCAACTCTGACCCGGAATTAATAATCCTAAAGTAGGGGGGTGCGGGGAGCATAGCCCACTGCATGTGGGGTTCAGGGGGCTTTAAAAAGACAGTTTTCATAAGGGATTTATACCAATCGCAACTTGTGGTTGACATAAATCTGTCACTGTAATGTTGGCTGACAAACCGGTGTCATGGATCCACTGAGGTTACTATCTGTGTGAGGCCCACTGAGCTCATTAAATGGAGGAGTTGCTGAGCAAAATGCAAATATTCATTGTCTACTCAGGCACAGAAATCCCACTTCATGAAAAGGTTGGGAAATCCAACACCAGGGTGAAGACAAATTCTGCAAATTCCTGTAGGAGCTCCTGTTCCCAAGCTGGGGGTGGTACACTAGGAAAATCCTATACCTCACACTTACATCCCATTTCATGGCCATATATTCAAACAACTCATCTTACTCAACTGGTATACCATTAGACTCAAGCAGCATCCAATACAGATTGCCATCTCCCAGGCTCCCCCTGAAGCAATGCATAATACAGAACCCGCATGGGATGGCCGCCTCCAGGAAAGATCAAAAGATGTCACCAAGCCAGGTCTTGGTTGGACAAACCAGATCTCCCGAGGGATCAGTGACAAAATTGAATACCACCATGGTTTTATTGCTTATTTATCTAGTGTTGCACAAGGCCCCCCCCCAAAGGGGAGGAGTGGGGTTAGCCAACCCATAAGCCACCTCACCCTCTTACCTGTGGGATCCATGGGGATCAGGGTGAAATAGGTGTAACCCCTAGATGGCGCTATCCCAGAGGCTACTACCCCTGCCTGATTTGCCACTAACAGGTTGAGGGGCCTGGATCTGATGGCGGGTGCCTCCACCCAGAGGTCAGGGTTTGCAATAGTTAAACTAACTTGGTCACAGCCCTCTGGGACACTGCAACCCCCCTTTCTTCCCACTAGTGGCCCACACAGTATATCAAAATTACCTTCACAGTATACACTTACCCCCAGGACTGGTTCAGGCACTGGGACCCCCTGTAAAATAAGAAGATACAGTGCAACAATCACAGTACAATACTTTAACATAGACAAATACCTCAGGCAGTATAACTTTGCTGAAACAAGCAACTCTGATTTATTTAGGGGGATTTAACAAGGACAGGGGAAATCAGGTTAATTAGCTTATCACTTTACTCATCTACCTATGGCTCTGTGCACAGGCCTATCCCTACCAGTTACTGTCCCTGGGTACCCAAGCCCTAGTGGCTAGTCCAAACCATGGCAGCTGGTAGGGGCCCTTTCACACAGAGAAAAGAAAAATTAGTTAAACAGTCAGCAGTACAGTAATTCCATTTGGATTCAATGTGGCAATTCAACAGGGAGCGACTCTGAATTAGTACTCACGACCTCCAAACAAGATAGGGTCCTTCAACATCAGCAGGGCTACTCTTGAGCTCCACGAGACTCCTCACACATTTATATGGCAAACTGCAACAGGCAAAAGTCCTTTAATGGCAGCAGGATTCACTTGAGCTACACAAGCCTGCTCACACATTTATATGGTAAAAAGAAAGTACTATACCAGGCAGGCTGCTTCTCTATCCTGATCGCAATTACTGCACAATACCCGGGAGAACACACAGCAGATTCAGTTCCTGACAGACCGAGTGCAATTCAGCAATTTCTCCAGTCTTCTACAGGGTGAGCCTGGTTTCTACTCTTCAGATATCCTTGATTCTCTTCACAGGACGGATTCAGTCCTAACAAGCAGTTACACAAGCTGCAGACCGGAACTCTGGGCCTTACACACGCTTCCGACTAAAACTGCACACTGAAAAGCACAGGGCTCCTTCTCTCTTCACTGCCAGAGCTCAACTGAAACTCCAGCAGACAAAACCGGGCACTTCCTTTGAGTTCCTCCCAGTTCTTGGCTGGATTGGCTGTCACTCACAATAGACTGCCCCTGTTGGTCCAAAAAGCAAAAAGGCGCCAAAGTCCAAACTACATCTCCCAGAGTCACTGCCCATACAATCCTCTTGTGGCTGGCTCAGATTACAAGTCCAAGTTCTGATTCGTCCAAGGCACCATTTTTGAGCTACCTTAACCCACACTGATTGGTCCAGTTCAGCAGTTCAAAACTAGAATGGGGAACTAGGCGAACACAGTTCTGACTGCAAAGAAAGCAGGTTAGACAAACTGTATTTTCATTATTACTCTAAATGATTTCTGGCAAACAGTTACATCTTTCAGATAGGTTCCCTTTGCACTCCTAGTGACTGCAAAAATGGAGTGAACCGGCAGCAGCTCGAGTGGTACTCAAGCAGAGAAGCACACAGTCCCCCCATACAAACTAATTATGTCTGCCAAGCAGACAGCTCTTAAAGAGACAGTACCAGAGGCTCTAAAAACACTCACTGATAAATGGCTTAAACGCCAAACACCATTCAGGCTTGGAGCATTCAAGCAAGCTCCCGGAAGTCTCTTGGGAACCTCATTTGCAGGGGGTTCACCTTCCTGGTTTGGAAAGCTTGACGTCCATCAAGCAAGTACCCCATAAGTTTTAACTGCAACCATATACATTTGCATTAGGCTCACACATGTAATCATCAGTCAATATATCATTTTACCAAGAACACATTTCTGAAACATTGCAGTACATCACTCTTTACACAGTATTACACACACATTGTACCATAACTCAAGTTATTACCTCTTGTACATGAAACCTGAAGAGAGGGGGCCCTTCCCTATCAGTTACCTTGGGGCTGGACGGGGCAAGGGCACCATACTTAGAGGGCAACACAAGTAACTTCGAGTTAGCACTGACGCCAGTTTGGGCAATGAGCTCGAGACACATACACTCCTTTATGGACAACATTGAGAGGCAGGTCCACTGGCCGCCCAGGGAATCATAACTGAGGTGCACCACAGGCTTTACAGCTCGACCAGTCTTTCTAGGGGAACTGTTACAGGCTCTGCACTCTGAGCCTCATTTTCAGCATTGTCCTCACTTGTCAGGGAGTCTCCATGGGGTAGAGAGGCTAGAACTTGGGGCACTTTCAGCTCCAGGAGTTACAGTTTCTGAGTCCACAACATTTAGCCGCATGGAGAGCTTTCAGACACTGGCAGTGGACTGTCAGGGCACTCAAAATACTCTTCTTGTTCGGTGTATCACCAGTCTGCCCCAATCTATCATTTCTTCCCTGAAAGCTCAAACAGTTCAACCATGCACAATGATTCCATTTCATCTGATCTGATGCTTTGCACTTCACTTTCTGGGAGCATTGGCTCCAGGGACGAAGCTGGGGGCTTAGACAGTCCAGAAGGCCCAGCTTTGTCTCCAGTATTGACTAGGGGATTGCCCCGAAACAATTGACTCAGTTCGTAAGAAGGATAGTATTCAAAGTCACTCTCACTTTCTTCTGATATGGACTGACAGTCATGCTCAACTGGGACTTGTGGAGGGGAACACTTTAACTCTGCTTCTGTAGGTGCAGACGTTCTTGATCTTTTCTTAGCAGCAGCTCTAGTCACTGGTCCAGAGGGGGCAACTTCTAGGGGCTCAGACTCAATCAAGATTTGTCCAATGGGCAGTAAATGATTTCTATGCATTGTTTTTACATCTTTTGAATTATTCTCAGGCCTTACTTTGTACACTGGCAGATCATCTAGTTTGCCCACTACAATGTGAGGGAGATGGTGCCATCTGTCAGCAATCTTGCGTTTGCCATGCAGTCCCAGATTTCTTAGTAATACCCAATCTCCTCCTGGAGTTCCTGTGCTTTCACCTTTTATCATACCTTTCTTTGTTGGCCAGATTTCTTTTGGCAGCCATGGTTTGAGCCAGTTGGTACGCATGAGTTAGCTGGGCCTTTAACTTTTGCACATACTGTAAATAGTTGTCAGCTTGAACTCCATCAGGAGAGACCCCAAAACACACATCTACCGGTAGTCGAGCTTCTCTTCCAAACATCAGGCGGTAGGGGGAGAACCCAGTGGCATCACTTTTGGTGCAGTTATAAGCATGTACCAGGGTGCTAATTTGCTGGCTCCATCTAGGCTTGTCCTTTGGGTGCAGGGTGCCTAGCATATCTAGCAAAGTGCGGTTGAAACGTTCAGGCTGTGGGTCCCCCTGGGGGTGGTAAGGAGTGGTTCTGGACTTTCGCACTCCCCACAGAGAAAGCATCTCCTTGATCAGATGACTCTCAAAGTCTCTCCCTTGATCAGAATGGATTCTTTGTGGAGCCCCATAGTGAACAAAAAAGTTTTCTACAAGTACTTTGGCCACAGTGGATGCTTTCTGGTCTTTGGTGGGAAAGCTTGGGCATATCTTGTGAAATGGTCAGTGACCACCAGCACATTACTGATATTTCTTTGATCTGATTCCAAACTCAGAAAATCAATACAGACCAGCTCCATGGGTGCACTGGTGGTGATGTTAACAAGGAGGCAGCCCTCTGGGGCAAAGCTTTCCTCTGTAAGCAGCGACTACAAGTTCGAATGTGTTGCTCCACATCAGCCCCCATCTTAGGCCAATAGAATCTGGATCTCACCAAGTCAAGTGTTCTGTCTATACCAAGGTGCCCCATGTGGTTGTGCAAGGACCTCAATACTGAGTCTCGAAAGGCAGTGGGCAGCACTAGTTGTTGTTTGTCTACTTGTCCCCCTCTGTCTACTGTTTCTCTGTATAACAGTTTATTGATCAGTTTCAACTTAGGACCTTCTTTGTATAACAGTGTAGTTCTCAAATCAGTGGAGCGTAATTTGGACACATCTTTTCCTGCACAGAGGGCTTCTAAAGCTGATTTGATCATGGGATCGCGGGACTGAGCCTCCTAATACTGTCATTGTCCAGCTGAGGCAGTGCACCAATGTCTATTACAGAAAAGTGGCAATAAGCAGCAGGTATGCAATTCTCAGAGGGTCCCAAGCAATCCACCATGCAGTCCACTGCGTCTGTGGACATTTGTTCCTCCCTGTCAAACTTCGGCAGAGTGCCGAATGTCAGGTTCTGTCAATCTGACCCAATCATTCTGGGGAACAGGCCTCCGGAGAGAGCATCAGCATCTATGTGGTTCAGACCTGCTCGGTATTCTAGAGCATAGTCGTATGTAGATAATGCAGAAAGCCACCTATGGCCCGTGGCATCCAACTTAGCTGAGGTCTGCACATAGGTCAAAGGATTATTGTCAGTTTTTACTAGTATTTTAGCCCCATACAAGTACTCATGGAATTGGTCAACAATAGCCCACTTCAAAGCTAGGAACTCTAACTTGTGTACAGGATAGTTCTTTTCGAATGGGGTCAGGCTTCTACTGGCAAAGGCCACTGGTCTCAGGCCATTCTCGTGTTTTTGGTACAACACAGCCCCCACCCTTGCAAGCTAGCATCAGTGTGCAGGACGTAAGATTTTCTTGGATCGGCATAGGCCAGCACTGGAGCATGGGTAAGTTGATATATGATCTCATGAAAAGCAGTCTCACAATCAGGAGTCCAGCGGGCCCCAAATACTTCACTCGGACGAAAATACACTCTTTCAGTCTTGAGGGACGCTGACTTTTGGTATTTTTTGTGGGTTGGGGGATACCCTTGAGTAAGGTTAAGTAAAGGGTGGCTCACTCTTGAATAGTCCTTGATGAAACGCCGATAATAACCACAGAATCCCAGGAATCTTTGCAGTTCTTTTAGATTTTTGGGCTGTGGCCAGGTGGTCAAGGCCTCAACTTTACTTGGGTCGGTCTCTATTCCCTCGGTGGATACTATGTGTCCCACATACTTTACTGATGTTTGAAAGAATTGACACTTATCAATGGACAGTTTAAGGCCAAAGTCCTCCAGTCGGTCCAATACCTTAAATAATCTGCTCTCATGTTCCTCCAGTGAGCTGCCAAACACAATAACATCATCTAGGTATACCAGGCATTCTAGTAAGTTCATGTCCCCCACTGCACGCCCATCAATCGCTGAAAAGTGGCTGGGGCACCGAAATCCTTTGAGGCATTCTCATGAATTCATAGAAGCCAAGCGGACAGATAAAGGCTGTCTTCTCACAGTCCTCTGGGGCCATCGGGATCTGGTAGTACCCACTGCAGAGATCCAACACAGAGAACCACTTGCTCCCGCTTAGGCAGTCCAAAGCATCCTGAATGCGGGCATTGTGTACTGATCAGGGATAGTCCGCCGGTTTAAGGTGCGATAATCCACGCACATCCTTACTGTCCCATTCTTTTTCCTCACTACCACAATGGGGGAAGCATAAGGGCTTCTGGATTCTTGTATTACACAAGCAGCTAACATCTCTTGCAGATGCCGTCTCACATCATCTATGTCAGCAGGTGCCAGGCGTCGAGACCTCTCATGAAGTGGTCTTTCGTCATGCAGCCGGATATTGTGCTCAGCTCCTTGCACATCCTACATCCCATTCCTTTAAAGAAAACACCTGGTCTCTCTGGGCAAGCTTCTCACTGATCCTCACTTTCCATTCAGCTGGCAACGGGAGTCGCAATCAAACAAGTCGTATGCTACTCTGTCATTCTCCCTCGAACTCTGCTGCTGGGTAGCACTGCAGTGTCTGCACAATGCACATAGCCAGGATGCAACCTCTATTTACTTGAATGTCTCTTTCAGACACATTATGAACTTGGACCATTACCCTTCTGGCATAAGCATGGGCTCTAGCGGCAAAATACTAGGCTTGACCAGCAGTCCCTCTGGCAATTTTCCATCGCCTGGTGCATCCAACATTAATATTTTATTCTTAACATCCTTTCTGATACGGACCTCTCCCTGTAAGGTACACTGGGCATTTGGCACCAGGATCAGAGACTCAGGATCCTTCTTCCATACAATTCCGACCGGTTCCTCTGGTTCTATTTTTTCAGCATCTCTCTGTGCCTCATAGGCCTTCTTAATTAAAGCCGGAACTCTTAAAGCTCTACTAGTCTTTGACCCCTGCTTTTCATAACACAACTGTGCCAGCCTTCCAAACATATGAGCATTTGTTCCAATCAACAAAGGGACACCATCATACAGTCCAGTGGGGGACACACTAAGGCTAGGGTCTCTACTTGTTCGCCACTCCAGCCACGGAGGTGGGGAAAGACAGCCAAATTGGATATACCCGAATAGGGTAGGCCTTCTCACTAAACCCCCATACATGCAGTCCTTCTAATGGTTGTAAGGGTACGCCTGACAAATGCTTCTGATACCAATCCTGGAACATAATTGTCACTTGGGAGCCACTGTCTAATACAGCTCTTGTAGACACTCCATTCACCTTTACAGTGGTCTCCATGGAGGGACCCACTATTCTGGACCAGTCTGAGAGGTTGTAGTGGGGCCTGGGCAACTGACCTTGCCACAAAAGGAGTGAGTTAGCATTTTGGTGCCCTCACTGGGATCATTTTGTGCACCTCTTAACCACTGATTTGTTCTCCAAGCTCTCCTTGTAGCCTATATGCAACTTTGTCAGTGTCTTTTGGGACCGGCATTACCTTTTCATGTGCCCATCCTTCCCACAATTATAGCAAAACATACTTTCTGGAGTTTGAGCTGGCGGGCCACACTGGGAGCCAGGGCAGGGTATTACTAACTGGAAACCTTGGTGCCATCTCTGCTGCCGTGATAAGCATTTGGAGACATCTCGTCAGTTTCTCCACTTCCATGGTCAAGGAATCGAGTTTGGAGCCGTTATCAGCAGGAGATACATGGGTGGTATCCCCACTCCCATAGCAGATGCAGTCGGATATAGGTCAGGGCCCGTACTTGCAGGCGTGGCCTTCATAAAGGGACTGTTTTTGAATTCCCGGATCTCTCTCAACAGTTCGCCCCATTGTGGCATATCTTTTTCCTTGTCAGAACACTCATTGACTGCCAACCTCTGCCCCTGAACTTCACTTGATGGGTCACCCTCAGTCACTCGGGTCGTAGCCGCAGCTATTAGTGCAGGTCCCTCCCGAGGTCGCCTTTTCTCAACTCCTCGAATTTCTCTCATTAACTCATCATAGGAGGGTGGGGATTCCAGTCGATTTGCCAGGCGTAACTGAAGCAACAGCAGTTCTGAGAAGGGAAAGACTTAAGGATCCTGTCCAGCCTGGTTCGTCCAGTTCAATCGCTGGCAAACTACCCTTTCTGAGGCATTCTTGCAACAATTTTTCCAGCCGAGATACATACACAGACAACAACTCCCCTTGGTACTGTTGTGCATTTCTTACTCTCCACCATAGGTCCTCATCAGAATCTGGGCTCCCATATACATTCTCCAAGGCCTCAAGATAGGCCTGTGCAGTCGCTTCAGGGTTACTGGCCTGTTTAGCACGGATGGTAGCCAGGACAGGACCTCGGAGGCTCTCACTAACCCTCTTCGCTGCTTCCAAGCATTGCCATTCTAGCACTTGGGGGCAACATAGTTCATCCAGGTCTCCCAGTCATCCTCCCTTGGGGGTGGGGAGGTGCCGAGAAGATCCTCAACCTTCGGTAAGAGTCGTGACTAATGGCAGGTGCAGAAATAGGAGTCTGCATTGGTTCAGCCACCATTACGGGTACTGAGCGGGAGAGGGTGTTGGGGAGGAACACCCCAGGTGGCAAGAATAGTTTCTTCAAGTCCTCCACAGTTTTTCCTTCCCCAGCAACCATTTAGCAAATTTCTCCTCAAAAGTTTCAGATAGTGGTGGGGCTCATTCCCTCGGTCTTTACTGTCCTTAGTTATCACTTCCAAGCAGTGAGGGCTCCTCTGGGGTAATGGTCTGTGGCACTTTGGAGCTATCTATGGGATCCTTAAACTCTACTAGGGCCAGGAAAGTGTGGGTGAGCAGATTAGCATGCCGACCCACCACCACAGGGTTTTGTAAACCTTCCACCTTGGAAAGTACTCCCTGTACAGTGTCCGTATTGATACCCAGGGGGATGTCCAGGATAAGCATAGCATTTTGGGGGTCGATCTCCTCCCCAGTACACCACTCCACCAGCCGGTGCACAGCCACTTCTGTCGGGGTACCCATTTATTTTTTTTTCTTAACAGTGGTTTGTAAATCTGGCCACTAGAGGACACACAATCCCAGCGGTGAGCCTCCAAGATGTAACCCCTAGATGGCGCTATCCCAGGGGCTAATACCCCTGCCTGATTTGCCACTAACAGGTTGAGGGGCCTGGATCCGATGGCGGGTGCCTCCATCCAGAGGTCAGGGTTTGCAATAGTTAAACTAACTTGGTCACAGCCCTCTGGGACACTGCAACCCCCCTTTCTTCCCACTAGTGGCTCACACAGTATATCAAAATTACCTTCACAGTATACACTTACCCCCAGGACTGGTTCAGGCACTGGGACCCCCTTTAAAATAAGAAGATACAGTGCAACAATCACAGTACAATACTTTAACATAGACAAATACCTCAGGCAGTATAACTTTGCTGAAACAAGCAGCTCTGATTTATTTAGGGGATTTAACAAGGACAGGGGAAATCAGGTTAATTAGCTTATCGCTTACTCATCTACTTATGGCTCTGTGCACAGGGCCTATCCCTACCAGTTACTGTCCCTGGGCACCCAAGCCCCAGTGGCTAGTCCAAACCGTGGCAGCTGGTAGGGGCCTTCACACAGAGAAAAGAAAAATTAGTTAAACAGTCAGCAGTACAGTAATTCCACTTGGATTCAATGTGGCAATTCAACAGGGAGCGACTCTGAATTAGTACTCATGACCTCCAAACAAGATAGGGTCCTTCAACATCAGCAGGGCTACTCTTGAGCTCCACGAGACTCCTCACACATTTATATGGCAAACTGCAACAGGCAAAAGTCCTTTAATGGCAGCAGGATTCACTTGAGCTACACAAGGCTCCTCACACATTTATATGGTAAAAAGAAAGTACTATACCAGGCAGGCTGCTTCTCTATCCCGATCGCAATTACTGCACAATACCTGGGAGAACACACAGCAGATTCAGTTCCTGACAGACCGTGGTGCAATTCAGCAATTTCTCCAGTCTTCTACAGGGTGAGCCTGGTTTCTACTCTTCAGATATCCTTTGATTCTCTTCACAGGACGGATTCAGTCCTAACAAGCAGTTACACAAGCTGCAGACCGAACTCTGGGCCTTACACACGCTTCCCGACTAAAACTGCACACTGAAAAGCACAGGGCTCCTTCTCTCTTCACTGCCAGAGCTCAACTGAAACTCCAGCAGACAAAACCGGCACTTCCTTTGAGTTCCTCCCAGTTCTTGGCTGGATTGGCTGTCACTCACAATAGACTGCCCCTGTTGGTCCAAAAGGCCAAGTCCAAACTACATCTCCCAGAGTCACTGCCCATACAATCCTCTTGTGGCTGGCTCAGATTACGAGTCCAAGTTCTGATTCGCCCAAGGCACCATTTTAGAGCCACCTTAACCCACACTGATTGGTCCAGTTCAGCAGTTCAAAACTAGAATGGGGAACTAGGCAAACACAGTTCTGACTGCAAAGAAAGCAGGTTAGACAAACTGTATTTTCATTATTACTCTAAATGATTTCTGGCAAACAGTTACATCTTTCAGATAGGTTCCCTTTGCACTCCTAGTGACTGCAAAAATGGAGTGGACTGGCAGCAGCTCGAGTGGTACTCAAGCAGAGAAGCACACAGTCCCCCCAAACTAATTATGTCTGCCAAACAGACAGCTCTTAAAGAGACAGTACCAGAGGCTCTAAAAACACTCACTGATAAATGGCTTAAACGCCAAACACCATTCAGGCTTGGAGCATTCAAGCAAGCTCCTGGAAGTCTTTTGGGAACCCCCATTTGCAGGGGGGTTACACAGGGAAGACCACTTTCTCTGCCACTCTTTAACCAAGGGCATCTACTCGCAAAACACTCCCAATCTGTCAACCCCATACATCAACCCCCAGGACTACTACTCTGCCATCTCAAGATCCCCAGTGGTCTGCAGCAAATAATGACTGCCACAGAAAGAATCTGGGTCTCACTGGGGGCAGAGAAGTTTCAGGGAATAAAACTGCATAGGGGATGGTGCCTGCCTACACATCCTAACCTGGCAACAGGGAACATAATCACTCACCCATCAACCCACCTAATTTACGCCCTAAACATACTCCTTTCCCTCACACTCAACAGAGACTCACAAAATCAACAGAATGCACACATTCACAAGCCTCACTCACTCCAGTTTAAAATTCAACATGTAATACCAATTGCAAAAATATGAGTTTTCAAGTCTACGTGGGTGTAAGGTTCAGCATGTTCCCCAATCACAGTCTTCGATATGGGGAGACAGAGAAAATATCTGAGTCAGTATGGGATTCCAGGGATTGTATAAGATTCCAGATAGTCCATGCAATTCCAGAGACTGTATGCGATTCTAGAGATCGTATGCGATCCCAGAGATTGTATGTTATTCTGGAGATTGTATGCAATTCCAGGGATTGTATGTGATTCTGGAACTTGCATACAATTCCAGAGATTGCATGTGGTTCCAGAGATCCAATGCAATTTCAGGTATTGTATGCGATTCCAGAGATCGTATGCAATTCCAAGGAATTTACGTGATTCCAGGATCCTATGTGATTCCAGGGATTATATGTGATTACAGAGATCTTATGGGATTCCAGGGACTGTATGCAGTTCTATGGATCCTATGCAATTCCAGGGATCCTATGGGATTCCAAGAATTGTATGTGATTCTGGGATTGTTTCTGGTTCCAGAGATCCAATGCGATTTCGTGCACTGTATGCGATGCCAGAGATTGTATGCAATGTTAGGGATCCTATGCAATTACAAGGACTGTATGTGATTCCAGGGACTGTATGAGATTCCAGGAATTGTATGCGATTCCAGGGATTGTTTGAGATTCTAGAGATCATTTGCAATTCTAGGAATGTATAAGACTCCAGAGATTCTATGCAGTTCTAGAAATTGTATGCAATTCCAGGGACTGAATAAGATTCCGGGGAATGTATGCAATTCCAGGGACTGTATGTGAACCCCAGTCTCCCAGCTATTGATAGATTAGCGCTGAGCTTTTTTTTTTTTTATACTGATTTTCTTTATACTCCATACCCCCATCATGCTAACCTCCTCAGCCCTGTCACTGGCTTCACCTCGGTTTACTTCAACTCAGTGTCTCCAGTGACTGGTCACATCCCCATTGGTGGGGGCACTGGGACTCCCCAACTCCCACCACAGAACTGATCAAGATCTGTAGCAGAGCAAGTTACAGGACCAGGGCCTATGGGAAGTTAAAGGTCATCCTCCACTGGCTGGGGTTTTCTATGCTTTTTGTTCATGTCCTTGGGTTGCCAGAGGCTAGGACTGGATATGTGCATGCATGCATGCATGCTATCATGCATAGTAGGACAGCAGCCAGTGCCCCCCTTGCCATGAAGTTACTCTGACTGCATTGTCACCTGTGGTCAGTCAGGTGTTAGTATCGCAGTGAGGACAGCGGACATCCCTCCCTGGAGGACAGCGGCCTCTGAGATGCTCAGTCCTCCTCCCCTGCTGGTTCCCAGTGACCCAGGCTAGTTTGCAAACCCAGGTCCCAGGCGTCATGAGCGATAGCCCAAGCTCCCTTACTATGGCCTGTACCTGTTCCACCCTTGCTCGAATCCCTCCAATGTTTTGGCTGATACCATTTCCTCTGGCAGTATGCACCACTTGTCCACCACCCTTTCTGTGAAAAAGTGCTTGCGGACATCCTAGTTAAATCTTGCACCAAACTGTTTAAGTGAATTTCCCTGCATGCTTGTGTTTGTGCTTAAATGAACAGCTCCTTTCATGACACCTTGTTCATCCCATGTTGGTATTTGCATGTCTCATTCACATCCCAGTTCTCCCTTCTGGTCTCCCTGGTGTACATGTTGAGGTTCCTCAGTCTCTCTTCATATGTCTTCTCTCCATCCCCTGGATAATTCTGGTCACCCATCTGTGTACAGACTTCATTCTCTCACCCTCTCACAGTCCTTCTGTAGGTATGGGCTCCACAACCTCACACAGTACTCCAGATGCGGAAGCACCAGGGATCTGTACAGTCGAAGGATAACCTCCCTGTTTCTACTGCTAATCCCCTTTCCTGTGCAAGGATTTCCCAGATTTAGCTTCGAGGTTTAGTTTTCTATCATTGAAGTAATTACACAAAATGGTCTTGACGTACTTGGAGTCACATTTGGAATTTAGAGACAGCAGAAGACGAGCACGCCTATATTTGACTATTTCAAACTTATGAAAAATAGTCTTTCGTATTGCCCCATCCACGTGTCTGTCCAACTTATGTTTAAAGGTCATCGGATTTGTACTAGCAACGATTTTGGATGGTAGTGAGTGCTATATACTGTACTTGTTAGTTTCTGGGTGTAGAATGTTTTCCACGTATTAGTTTTAAAACTTGTGTTTTTTATCTGTTTGTCATGACTACGTGTGTTCATCTGTTATTTCCTTGTCTCCCCTTACTCTTCTATGTTGACCACACAAGGACAGGGTAGTATTCGGTCTATAATTATAATCTCAACTTTCTAATCCCCCCCCACCATCTTAACTGCCTTTCTTTGGATATAGTCCATTTATTTTTAGCCCCCTGGTCAAGTCCGCCACAGAACTGTGAGCAGTAATTAGTCAATGGTCTTACACAGGATTGACAAATGGGCAGTAAAACCTCCCTTGCTTTGTGGCTAATGTGTCTTTGCATGTTGCTAAGTAAATAATTTGCTTTATTAAATATGTCATCGATGCATTAGTTTGGTTTAAAATCCGATGACATTTTGACCCCAAGATCCCCTCAGTGGTAACTGCATTTAATTTCATGCCATTTAGGAAGCAGTTTAATTAGTGGTTATTTCTTCCTAGATCCATAACCATACACTTTGCTTCAATGTTCGTCATACTGCAGCAGTCCGACATCAGTGGTGTAATCACGCGGAGCTTGCACGTTTGTCTTATTTATCCTCACAGCACTGTGTTCTCTTAAATGTAACTAGGGTATCACAGAGGAACATGTTTCTCTTTACATCAGATGTTAAAAGCAGATTTCAAGCACTGAAGGCCCCATAATGGAACTAGAGTACTGTCTGTATTAACCTTTAACAGCAGTGAGTTGATAACTCACGACGTAATGAGTTGATGTGCAGCTGTGTTGTTTTAATACTAAGTGCTTAATTTATATATTAATGTAATGCACACATTTCAATATATTTAAAATAATTTAAAAAGGGTGAAGGTGCAGAAAGGCTGATAATTTATTCTTAGCAGAGATGGAAAAAAAATCACTGGACATTATGATTCAAACATATTACAGCTGAATTTATATTTATTTATTATGTATCTAGTTCAAAAGTTTCACCAGGAAAGACATGCTGAGCTGTTAATAGCTTGTTTCCAGATGCACCTTCGGTGGGGATATAGACAACCATATACAATAAGTCAAAGAGCAAATTTAAAGACAAATCAGTGTAACAGATACATGTAATAAAAAGGGGAATAATAGACATTTTAGATGACTGAACTACTCTTACTTAGTAAGGAACAGGTAATGAAAGAAGCAATTTGCCAAGGCAAAACTAGTGGGTGGAGTGGGGGAGGGGGGAGAGTCATGGATAGATACAGGAGGATGAAATATAGTCATGAATTAGAGACTTTAAGGAGAAAGCAGAAGAGGCAGAGCCAACAGACAAGGGAAGGGAGGACCAGAGTTAAGGAAAGTGGTATGAGAAAGCAGATTGACCTCAAGCAGATCTATAATGGATTATTAATTCAGCAGCAATGAAGTTACTTTTAAAATGCAATGCTGAGCATACTGTACAACAGAGGACTTCAAGGCAGTTGAGTGTCTGTAGGTTTAAAAGTCTCAAACTGAAGCAGTATCATTCTTTTTGTAAGGATCTTTAACGAGAAGTCAGCACGACCCCTGGACTACAGTCTCAGACTGCAAAACCAAAAAAAACAGGAACTGATCTCAACTCTGTTTCTTGTTGAAGAAAAACAGAACTGAGTCCAGTTCCTGTTATTGTCGTCTTTATTGTCTGTACAATCAGGTTTGGTTACACAAAGATGCCCCATGAATGAACTAGATTAATACAGTACATGCTTACAAGAACTGTCCACTGTTTGTGCATGCTGTATCAGAGTCAAACGTGAGGATACGCCATCCCACAGTAGAGTGCCATTTCGTCACATCGTTTTTTAGCGCACAATTTATGTCTGACATCCTTAGATTTATCCTCAGTGTAATTTTAGCCTCAGATATACAACCACTTTTACAGCTATTTTTGTAATTAATGACTCAGGTCATTAAAGATGTCTGCCACTCAACTATTTTAAAATCTCTTTCATTAAGGTTACCTGCTGAATGTACAGCACATACTAGATTCATACTGTGGATGTACTAGGATGGTGCTACTGTATGCTTTTATTTCTTTTAAATTTGGTGACTGGGAAAGGAGCACTGTGCCGAGACTTGTTTCCAGGCGCGACCCTTTGAAGAGGAAAAAGGGGTGGTAAACAGTACAGCACCACACCAAAATATAAATTTTTTTTTCATGGCAGGCATTGACATGGGAGTGGGAACTTTTAAAAACCTTGAAATCCTTTACTTAACTTCAGGGATGGAAGAAAATGAAAGGAAAAATGGGAGTATTGATGTTTTTGCCAGAAAAAAACAAAATTATTGCTGAAAAAAACCTACCTCATGATTAACAAATCCTGCTACTTTAAAAACCAGCAGAAGCAAAAAAGAATAAAAGACTTGATGTAGTAGTGGTATATTTTCAGTATGTACAGAACACTTTCTTAGCACTTCGCTTGTGTACCACTGCCCTTAAAATAATACCTTTCATGCTCTTTCACAAAATGCCCCCCAAAACACGGGAAGGAACTTTACCTACCTTGGACTCCTTTGCTGGCAAAATAAAAATTTGGCATTGCAGGGTTTTCAGGAGGGAAGGGATCATATTTAGGCTCTGTGGAGCCAGGAACCTGATCCCTTATACTTCCTAAGAGAGAACTCCACCCACGCACTCACATGATGTAATAATCTGGAGAAAATGGTGACATACTCCACATACATATTTTAGATGGTCAACTTGGAAAAAAAAATCAAAGCCACCACTGAACTAGCAAGGGGTCTTGTTAGTTGACTGGTAGCTTTCATTTAAATCAACCACTTAAAATACACTGTATAAAAAATGTACTTAAAAAATGCCCTATAGAAGTCAATGGCCCACATCCCGTGCTCTCCAGACTATTACATCATGAAACGTGCGAGCACAGGGGCGGAGCTCACCGTCAGGAAGTAAAATGGATCCAGCTCTCGACTCCATGAAGCCTACATGCAATCCCTTCCCTCCCAAACAACCCTGCAATACAAATACAAAATGTTTATTTTGCCAGCAGAGAACTCCAGGGGAGGTAAGGGTTATTGCTGTGATATTTCATGCGCACCAGGAAAGGTGCTCTTTAATCAGTACTGTTTGAAACCATTTAGTTGCAAGCTGCTAACACTTACACCCAAAGAAAAGTGCACTGATTGATTGACCTCTGAAGACCGTTTTACCTTTAATCCACATATCAATATTTGGCCTGAGTCTTACACAGCAAAACTTCTCCTAGCAAGGAAATCTACTGAAGCTGAGGCAGGCTTTTAATTAAAGAAACCTCGCTAATTAACTTTCTTTAAAATTCTTAGGGAATGTAAGAAAATGCCAAGAGATGAAAGTAAATGAGCTGCAGAAATCAGAAATGATTCTGACTCTACTTAGCACGAAGAACTATATTAATTATTTATGCAAATACCTTCAACTATGCAGCAACACCCTGTTTCATTTTTGCCACTGGTCTTTTTTTGTTTCCCTGGTTGTAAAAGGGGGAACTATATTTACATTTTAAATAACTGGAAGAATGTTGCAGAGTAATTAATCTCCTCTGTGGCTTATTGCTACTGTTAATTTTGACATTTTGGTTATTTGTCCCTGTAGTGTCAATAAAACAAGAGACAGATGATACCTATGAGCTGCAATGAGGGTAGAATCTGCCATCTGTCGTCAGCATCATCAACAGTGTCAGTAGTTCAGTATATTGCACACTCATCTCTGAGTGGGTTCTAGCCCCACACCAGGAACGTAGGGTGAATCCCAGTACTGACAAGGTAGTGTAGTATGAGGGGGATGCTGCACTCCTGAGGTGCCATCTTTCAGATGAGACATTAAACCAAGGCCCTGTCAGTCTCTTCATGTGGTTATTCAGGAGGATATTAAAGATCCCATGGTATGTCTCATAAAGAGTAGGGGAATTTCCCCAGTATCCTGTCCAAGTTTCCCTCATTGACAAAAATACCACCAACAGCTCAACCTGTTTCAGTGTATCAGACTGCAGTCTGTATCAGCCCCCTACTCTCAACACCAGAATGAGGCTGAAAATAGGCAGAATTGCCTAACCCTTCTTTCTGGTCTGCAAAAAATTGACTAAAATTATATACAGGAGTGAATGTCATTAGGTCCGTGAGGGTAGGTAAAACATGGCATAAAAGCTTATTTTTTTTCCATAGGTAATTTGTACTCTTTTTTTTCTCCCCAGTCTCTGAGCCCTCGTGTCACTGACATGATGCACGCATGTGGAGGCACGCGCATGTCACACCCTATGGGATGCCCCACCCTACTTGTCACTCCGTTGCCACCTGCGCCTGTCACTGAACCGCCATCAGGTGACAGCGGGACTAAGGGCAGGTGACCCACCCGCTGGGAGAGGAGAGCTAATGCTCAATGCTTCTCCCATCCCCAACCCCATGCCAGCACCCCAATGGCTCGAGGTCATTCCCGAACCTGGGTCACCGGCATAGCACGAGGTAAGGTGTCCAGTGCCTCAGCCCTCAGCACCACCGGGCCGGCATATAAAAGCTAATTTTTTAGGTACTCCACTTTCCCTACTTTCTGATATCATAATTGTTGTGCACTATTTGAGAAATTAGAAACAGAAATATGGCAGGTAGAAAAAGAAAGAACTCCATCCAATCTGCTCTGTACCTGTGTAACTTGCACCCCTTCCCAAACAGCCTAACTCTGTGTATGTGTGTTGCTGTGCTCCCTAGGGGTACTGCAACACCCCTTCCCCCTCCCTAACGCCTCTCTGATCCTTATTATCCCAACCAAAGGATTACAACAAACTGAAGAAGTGCCTGCAACAATATGTAAGCAATACCCAATTATTTATTAATTAAAGTTTGGTGACCGGGTAAGCCCACTGGGCCCCGGAGCTCCGTTTTTCAGGGGCGACCCGGGATTACATAACATTGATAAATATCACAGTATGATAATGAAAATATACAGTATGATACAAGTTATACAGTATTGTACAGTCAGCTGGTTACATGTGCTGACAGCAGCATACAGCAGAGTATGTGTATCGACATGAAAAATGAACAAGGAGGGTGTGAGCCACCTGGTAGGTAAAACTTACATTCAGTGGGTAGTATAGGACTAGGGTGCATTTCTAGAGAATTAATGCACATCCGGGTGGATTGGAAGTACATTAATTCTCAAGAAATGCCAGTCCTGAAGTGGGTTATTGTACTTATAGAACGGAAAAAGTTTTGTTTCTTTTTAAATGGAAAAACAGTTTTATTTTTGTGTAGTTAGGCTGTTGCTAGGTAAATTAGGTTAGGTTGGTGACAAACCATGCATGTAGTGGGAATTAATGAGCGGTCAAGTGATGTGTTTCAACTAATGAGGTTGCTAGGATTATGGAGACTTCTGTAGTTCATTTTATAAATATACATATGCCACCCCTGAACGAACACAGGCTGGCGAAGTTGCAATGACTCAGGTGGGGGGGTGGAGAAAGGGCAAAGGATCTGGGGAGGCATGGACAGGATATGCCACCTGAGAGGTTCTCTCTGCTCAGATCCATGTGCTATTCCCTCCTGACTCATGGGGGAATCTGTGGGGTAAATGTGAGGCCTGATTGCCACTTCTGATGGAAGATTTGGGGCTTATTAGTCGCGAGGTAGGAGAGATGGTCTTATTTGTCCAAGTTTCCCAGTGCTGTAACCTACTCTGTTACTGTGGGGCCTCAGGTGCTCTCAATCTCTGGACAATCCAATTTTTTGTTTCCAGCCCTGCTACTGCCAACCACTGATGGTGGAGTGCTGAAGCGAGAGCAAAGTCTGACATGTACCCCCCCAAAAAAATTGATTCTGCCCAATGATATATCGGTTTCCCAGAATGTGTCAGCATAGGGCATGGACCTCACTCCAGGAGTAGTTTGGTGAGGGGCAAGACCGCAGTATAGGCAGAAACCTCCCACCTGAGTTTATACACCACTAGCATGTGTCATCACTTAAGAGACCCATAGAGTGCAGGACCTATGGTGTCCTACATCACCATGCATGACCTTTTATCAGCCTAGATCAGATGTCCCTACACATAGTAAATGCTTTCTGCCAAACTAATTGCCAGAATTCCTCTAATAGGGTTTTGCCCAATTCAGTCTCCCATACTAACTGGGCCTTAAACCTTGGGGGGAGGGTGTCCCTAATTACCCTGTAGAAGGGATTGGGCTTAGCCTTTGAGTGGGTCCCCATGTACATACCCTGGAAAAGCTGTGGCCTAATTTATGCTTATGATTTTCAGAGATACGAGGCTGCAACAGACTACGTATTTGTGGCAATTCCCAAAAGTAGCTTCTGGGCAACCTAAATCTTTCCTGTAACTTGGCAAAAGATTCCAAATGCAACTGGTCAGAAGTCAATACGTCCCTCACCCGGTGTAAACCTCTAGCCTGTCACAATTCCCAGCAAAATGTTGGATGGTCTGACAGGAAGAATCCATGTGCCATTGTGATCAGGCGGTACATGACAGTTTAACATGGATTAATGTAAGGCTGTTGGAATCCTAACAGCCAATCAGATTGCAGCATTTCTGAGACCCTTTTTATAATATTTATTTATGATTGTATGTGACTGTATAAGTTTTTTGAAGTATTTATGAAACTTGTGCACCTATGTTGTATATTTATAGTAATAATTGTCATGAATGAATGTGGACCCCATTGAAAATTAGCTTGCGCTCAAGTGGGCTATCCTTTTCCTTGGAATGTCCTTATGTAGAAACATAGACGTTGACAGCAGATAAGGACTGCAAGGCCCATCCAGTCTGCCCATTTTTTCTACCTTATAAATGTGCCACGTGGAATAAACTTTTACAAACAAACAAACAGAATGTACAAGAGCGTTAAGAGTCATTTGCATACACAAGATAACCAAAAGAAGTAAACTGGGAAGGAAACGGGATGGAGTGGAGGGAAACAGGGTGGGGTCGAGGGGGGAGTACAAGAGAAAAGACAACAGGGGAGAAGGGGTGGGAGTTGGGGGGGTTAAAAGCAGAGTTAGACTTAGCCAGTAGTAGGAGAACAAGTGCATGTGAGTTTTACTTGGTTTATTCAGCTTGCATATTATACATCTTCTATAGATTTCTCCTCTCCATTATGAATTACTGAGGAAATTCCCACAAAACAAGGCCTTTATCACTTGGAGTTCATTTGCCTCTATAGCTTATTCCCCACTTGAAATTATAATGCTCTGTTATGACATCAGTCTGTTGCCATGGGAATAACTGTGATGTCACAGGGTATGATGACAGGTTGGGAAGAAGCAATAGGAGTTGATGAACTCTCAAGGAATAATTATCCAGTTTTCATTCATATGGCCTCAGTAATAAATAATGACATCAAGAAATACAGAGCTAATGAGAAATATAAGCTGCATAGTGTCCAAATACTTTTTTTTTAATTTTGTCTTTGGTAACCGGCTTAGGCCCACTAGGCACAAGTGCCTGTTTTCAGGGGCGACCTGGGAGCACTGGGTGGTTAAGCAACTTGCTCAGAGTCTCACAGTATGCAAGTGGAAGTTGTCAGAATCAAACCAAATCAAATTAGGGAGGCAGTATAGTGCAGTGGTTTAAGGCTCTGAGCTGTAAATCTGTTGACATCCAGCAGACCAGACCTGGGCTTGAATCCCATAGCTTCCACTAGCATACTGTGTGACCTTGATCAAGTCACTTAGCTTCCCTGTGCTCCCAGGTTGCTCCTGTAAAAAAAGCTTTCAGCTTAGTGTGCTACTCCTGCTTAAACAACTGAAAAAAAAAAAAAAACACACCCAGGTGTGGTCTGCTGGATTTACCAAGCTCGTTCGCAGTTTGTTACTCTAACCTCTAAGATATACTGCCAGCCCATTATGTTTTTTCAAAGTTCTTCTTGAGGCATCAGTGGCTCTTTAAATTAAGAATAAGTAAATCATCATTGGTAAACTGGTTATCTCATCAATGAGCTAGGTTTGCCCCATCAGAGAGGCCAAATTGGCTGGCAGGTAAGTCACTCATGTTGTTAGCTGAACCTTCTTTTGTTTTTTTCCTGCTGTCACAGTTACTGAAAATTCTAAAACAGTGCAGTTCCAAAACTTGCAAGGTACTGTCCAGACCCATGTGGTTATTGGTCAGTTACTGACCAATCAGATCACTGGATTTTTCTTGCCTATATTACAAACAACTGCTATACCACAGAAGGGTACAACAGCATTCAATGACATTTGAACTGTGGTAGCAACAGCTGTTAAGTTATGGTGGAAATCTATGCGTAACGCGAGCCTATACACTATATCACAGTCCCAGCCTTTTATTTTAGTAGTTACTTGCTTTTCTTAAAAGCTGCAAAGAAAATAACAACCAACTAAAAAAAAACGTTTCCCAGCTAAAGGAAGCCATATTCCATCACTATTTTACTGCTTCCATTTGTGGAAAAGAAATACAACCTTGTTTGATGCGCAGTCTTAACATCTTTTCTTGGGATCATTTAAGAAAGATCCTGAAAATGTGTCTGAGCAGGGCAGTCAAATGTTTTTTTTCTTCTTCTGTCAAACTGAATAGCATGAAAATTATTTCTCTCACTGCTGCCAACTGCGTTTAAGATGCATTGACAGAACCATCAGAAAGGACTCTTGTGCGAAAAGTGGCTATTGTGGTTTGAGATTACATGAACCAGAAGTGCAGCAAGCAAACCACACCAAAAAAGCTGAAATTATTTCTGTATCTCTTGAGGGCTGAGAGGCTTTTGGTAATTCAGTCAGTGTTATAAGAGAAACGACTATTATCTCTGAAAATACCAAGGGATTACGGCCATTGTAGAAAAATGTACTGTATACATTCTATATCAAAAGAGAGAGTGCTCTCCATTTTCAATGTGTATGTCATGATTCTGAAGATACTCTGCACCAGGAGATCGCTCACATGCTGTTTTCCAATGGCAGCCCAGCATATTCAATGTTAAAACTTCATTATATGTCATCAAAGCACATTACTCAGATGAAGTTGCAGCAGGCAGTGTACAAAGCTGAGCTGTAAACGTTACAACACAAAAGCAAGATTTGTCTTGTTATAAGCAAGTCTTTCTGCAGCCTCCTGCTTCCTCTGGAATGGGTAGAAAGTTTTTCTCCTCTTCTGCACCTAGACTGTGGAATAGTTTTCCCAGTTTCTTATGTTCTACACTGTCACTCGTTGTTTAAAAGATGCTTATGTGACTACTGGATGGAAAAAAATTAACTGTCAATGTAATACTTGATGGAATGTTTAAAATTTATTCAAAAATTGTTATTGTAGTATTTACATTTACTTTTGTATTTATTGTTTGCTGTGTCTTTTTATCGTGTCCTCATTTGCTATGTTGCTGTTATATCACACTAAGAATAATAAAGGGGGAAGGCCCAAACACTGGAAGCCCTGAGTTATTTAAGCAGTAAGGCATGACAAGGTGTGTGTTATTGTGTAATAACGTCACTCCTAGGGTGGTTTGAAGCACGAGGTGAGGCCGAGTGCCTCCATCACCCCAGGAGTGATGTTATTACACAATAACACACCTTGGAGTGCCTTACTGCAATTATACAATGGCTCGATGTTATACAAAATTTTAAAAAAATTTAAAATGTTTTTAGTAGATTTTTTGTGTTTCTGAAGAGACAACGGTTATCAAATGATCCAAAAAATCAATACAGTGATGTTATTGTGTAATAACATCACTGTCTCAGGCACCCACTGACCAATCAGAATACAGGAAATTTCCTTGCCATTGTATAATGTACTGTACATCACTATATAGCGCCTCCCACAGAGTCTTTCTGACAAAGCTTTGGTGGGAGGCACTATAGTGCATATGGGGGTCACCTTCTGCATCCTAGTAGATGACCCTGCATTTTGACTAATAAAGTACCTTAACTTAAAGGGACACTGTCAACCCCCTTAGGCCTCAAATTATCCTTGGATTAAAAAACATATATTATGATTGCTCATGTTCTGTGAGGATTGCTGATGTAGACAGTAGTTTGTTTCTGATTCCTTTGTTCTTTCTAACAGTAAAAAAAAAACTGCTTACCACACTGGTGTTACCACACACAGAGCTATGTTTGTTTACATTCTTTGATCAACTTCCACTGCATCTTTCCTCGACTTGGAATGCCCCTAACACAATCTAGTCACTCGTAATGTGGTGGGAGGAGAGGAGACTATTGCATCATGAGTCGCTGCATTGTTTGGGGGTGTTCTTAATATTCAGGATGTATGCAATGAGAGTAGATCAAGGATTTGAAGGAGAAAAAAACAAGGGTGGGTACTATTACCATGCATTTCAGTTCTACTAAGAAAACCAGCAGATCAAACAATCAATAACTTCAATCAGCTTTAGAGAAGGTGAGCAATCATAAAATGTGGGTTTTCAACTAGAAATAATATGATGCAGAATGGTTGACAGTGACCTTTTAAGGCCTTCGGTGTGTGGGCCATCTTCCTTTTTTATTGTGATTAACTGTTTTGCCCACAGCATCTTTAGGGATTCAGTGTGTGCTTCTCGTTTTAATTCAATTTGCTGTTATACCAGCCTGGCTCATGCAGCTTAGATTCAGTTCAAAGAAGTGCAAAGTAATGTACCTGGGAAACAAAACTCCAGGGGAAGTGTACACAATTGGGGGAAGGGGGGTACGAACAAAAATGGAAAGGGACCTGGGGGTAGTCATATCAGATGACCTAAAGGTTGGCAGGCAATGTGAGAAGACAGTATGGAGGACTGGGGGGGATACTGGGATGTACAGGGAGAGGCATCACCAGTAGAAAACAGGATGTTTTCATCCCTCTGTACAGACAGTTGGTGAGACCCCATCTGGAGTACTGCATGCAATTCTGGAGATATCATCTCCGCAGGGACATAGACAGGATAGAGGCAGTCCAGAGGAGGGTAACTAAAATGGTGCAGGGTCGGCAGTAGAAACAATATGAAGAGAGACTAAAGAAGCTTAATATGTCTGTCCTTGAGGAAAGGGGGGGGGCAAGATAAAAACTTTAAAGTACCTCAAGGGAATCAACAAAGTCCAAGAGGGTAGCATTTTTCAGAAAAAGAGATGTGCAAGAACAAGGGGCTACAGTTTCCAGATAGAGGGGGGATGGCTCAGGGGCAACATGAGGAAGTATTTTTTCACAGAGAGGGTTGTGGATGCATGGAACAGCCTCCCTGAGGAGGTCGTGGAGTCAAGAACAGTGGGGGAATTCAAGAATGCATGGGAGAGACATAAGGTAATTCTGGTGGGGGGTAGGAAGAAGTAGGCTGTTGGTTAACTAGGATCTGCAACTTATCCAACAGGTGGGGAAATGGGCAGACTGGGTGGGCCAAGCGGCCCTTATCTGCCGTCAAAGTCTCTGTTTCTACTTTCTATGTTTCTACGTTTCTGTAAAGAGGCCTTTGCTCTGTACTTACCCGGTTATCAAAATCAATCGATTAATCAATCTTTTTTCTACATATGACTGATTTTGTGATGATGATTAATACAGAATAGAAGTAAAATTAGAAATTCCTTCATACTTATCATAATGTCCTTTTCTGTTAGCTCCAGTGTGGTCTGTGGGGAGTCAATACATATGGTTAATGAGCACCCCCACTGGGGTAGTGGTACAGCCGAAAGCTGTCAATCAGAATAGAGTCCTTGGCACATAAGCATTCCGAGAGCAGTAGTTACTCAGTCTTTGATGTACCGCCGAGGCCCTCATGTATCCAGAGTTCTATGCTGACTGACAGCTTTGGGCTGCACCACTACCCCAGTGGGGTGTTCATTACCCATATGCATGGACTCCCCATTGACAGCATTGAGCAATATAGAAATACTCATTTTAACTAAGACTCTGAGGAAGAGCTTTTGTCGAAACATAAGTGCATGACATCTGCGTGAGCACAGTCTCAGCTGGCGTTTGGCTGGCAGCGTTTTGCACCGTTTGTGACCAGCTGGGACTTTGAGTGCTGTGGTTTTATCTATATTAGCTCTCCTGAAACCAGGATTTTGTAGCTGCACCAGCCTTTCAGGGTACTGCCTATCACACAGGACTTTAACAGTCATGGCCACCAAGACTTCCAAGGTTGTGACGTGGGTACTGGGATGTTTGAATTGACATATGTACACATTTACATACGCTGTTTTGTACTTTTGGCCCTAGCATTTTTTTTTGAGCATCCTCCAGGTTTTGGACATGATCGAGAATTCATCTGTGATTCTACTGACTCCCTGATCTGGTAGTATGCACCTATTTCTGTTGTTTAGCTGGGGATACATTTCCGTCATTGTGTGGATTCACCTACTTTTAACTAATTTATAACAACACATACCTGTGCGTTGTACCATGCTAGTAACCTTGTTGTGTTACCAAAGGGCCTTGCTTTTATTCTTCAGCAAACTGAGCACATAAACGAGACAGCAAAATAAATACGGCATTTATAACCACAGTTATTAATATGTAATATAGGTAACATATATGGTAGTTATTCTGTAAAGGCGACTCCAGGGAAAAACCCGTGTTTCTGAAAGACTTCATAACCCAGATACAGCCTCTACAATCTGTTTTAAATTATTGACCTTACTGGAATTTAAAAACTGCTCACCTGGACAAGGTGACATCAAATTACCTGCACTACAGTACAATACATTTATCATTCATGTAAGATCTGTTTTAAAACTATTTTTAGAACTTGGATTACTTGGCTGCCAGTACGTACATCCAGCAGATCTGGGTTAGATGCCCACAACTTCCATCTGCATATAGTGTGACTCAGAGCAAGTCATTTAACCATCCTATTGCTCTAGGGTCGTCCCTGAAAACAGGCACGTGTGCCTACTGGGCCTTACCCGGTTACCAAAGAAGAATAATAAAAAAGATGTATTCAGAGAAAATAATAGAGAATTGTCAAACACAAATGCTTCATGATAAAGAGGTTTTTAAAATTATACCTGGTTATTGAAGCAGGACTAATAACCATCCCTCTTTCCTGCTCCCCTCTTTCACAGCGTGCACTACTGTGCAAGTTAATATTGTTGCAGCTGGCTCTAGCAGGGGGAAAATGGAATATGGCCAACATTTCGGAAATGTTTCCGCTGGCACGTTTGTTGCATTTAAAATAAATACAGTAGTACATATAGTGTTAATGTGGATACCCATATTATGGTCAATGGTAAGTTGATTTGGTGGAAGTTGAAGGGTCACAAGACGATACATGGCCAGTGGGGCAGATCCTGTGAAGAACAGCTGGAGTCCCTAAATAAGTATTGGCTAGAGGCCAGGAGGGAGGAAATGGACGTGACTGAAAGATGCACGTTTCTCAGGGGTATAAACATGGTAAACAGTGAGGACCTATTTGTGTGAAGCACAGATTCAGTCAGTAGGGGGCATGACTGGAGGTTAGTGGGGAGCAAATTCATAAGAAACTTGAGGAAGTTTTAGTTCACAGAGGGTGGTGGAACCGTGGCACAGGCTGCCAGTGGAAGAGGTGGGGGCTGGTACTATAAACAGATTTTAACACTGTTGGGACAGGACAAGGGGACGCATAGTCCCAATGGGAAGCTGCAACAGTTTGAGATGGGGCAGTGGTGCAGAGGGAACCAGCCCACCAGGATAGTTGGTTGGTGGGGTGAGGTACACAGTTGCAAATACTAAAAACAATGGAAGTATTCCTCTGCAGTCTTTACTTAATAAAGTGCCTTTAAACAAGCTTTAAAAAAGGCTTCAGTTGAAATGCCAGCTGTGTGTTGTCACACTTCAGGAAACACAGCATGTCTGGTAGGGCCCTGAATATGACCCGACTACCTTTTTCTCAGAATGAGTAAGTAAGTGAACATATAGTTGTCAAATATCCATTCGCTGGGGCTCACAGCACTGTACAATAAAATATAAATGCATAAAACAGGCAAAAAGTAACACAATATATATTAACTAATCAAATTATAAATACGTGCAAACAGCAGTTCTTCCTAGCGTAATTTATGTGGCATCCAATCAGGAGCTTACTTTATGGAGCTAAACACTTCCTGAAACAGGAAGTACTTTATGGCTCTCTTAAAGGCCTCCACCAAGGGGGCCTTCTGAAGAGATCGAGGAAACTAGTTCCACAGGGCAGCTCCCATGAGCACGAATGCTTGATTGCCAGATTTAAGCCTGGCCCTGGGAGCGGTTATGAGGCCTACGGGGCGAGAAACCTGATAAGGAGTCAGGAGATTTCTCAGGTAACTAGGACCCAGTCCATATAGGGCCTTATAGGTCAGCAGTCTATAATTTGCCAAACAGTCAACAGGAGGTTAGAGACCAGTCTATAATTTGCCAAACAGTCCGGTCCAGAGAAGGTTCCTAAAGGAATGGCACAGCCAGCACATTTTTCAATATGCTGCCTTCTTATGGGAACCTGTCCTTTGATACTCACCGCAGTGAGTTGTCATAGCCAATCTGTCCTCAACCATCCACGGCTTCCTCCAACAACGCTCCAATCTCTGACCTTCAGACTTAAGCTCCCCCATTCCCCTGCAAACCATGGTGATCTCAAGCGTGAAGTCCTGGGCTGTATATAGACGGGTGCAACCGCATCGAAGGCTGAGGCAATGGCTCTGTTAAAGGCCACCACCACCTCCTCTGATCCAGTTGCACAAGCAGCCATCACTCCCAAAAGATCAACCACTGCCTGGAGTCCTTCTGGAGAAAATCCCTTCAAAGGGCAGTAGTTGATCATCTCCACAGGGAGTGAACTACCAGGAGGGGCCCCAAATGAGAACATCACCGTACAGTGAACCGACCAGCTGACTGGATCAATGTCAAGGTTATGTATCTTGAGTCCCAGTGAGAAGACTAGGTCTGAGGCATGACCTTGTTAATGGGTCACAGAGGTAACTATCTGTGCAAGGGCCCAGTGATTCCATCCACTGGAGGAAATCTTGACCAAACTATGAGAGTTCATCATTGACCCAGACATTGATGTTGTCCAAAATCAACCATTTGGGTGACTCCAATTTTGCCTGCACTTCGGGCACCTGAGCGAGTTTAAAGACACTTTGTTAAATAAAGACAGCATGGGAATGCTTCCACCATTTTCAGTATTTGGAATCATATGCTGGTGTGCTGATTTGATACACCACTTCGATTGTCAATGGCCTGGTTTAGTCTGTTGTGTATGACTTTATGTGGGGTCTCTATTGAATTGTGCACCCTATTTCACCCCGTATACAATTAGAGTGGTGATTTCCATTTTTTTCTCTGACTCTACATTGTGAATATATTCCCGCCATTACCTGTTTTTCTTCTGTATGTCTGCCAAGAGGCCTGGGTCATTCCTGAAAATGATCCCTTTGGGTCCACAGAACCTACTTGGTTATTCTATGAAACAAATAAATAAATTGTAACAAGCCAGCATCTTACAACGCCCCTATCATGCTCCTGTTTACTGCTTCCTAGTTCTTGGAAGATCCTAGTAATAATGTACAGTATTACCTGTCATTGATAATCATGTGCATTCTTCTAGTCCCATAATACTACATTCTTCGTTAGTCATGGATAGTCAGGAGATTTCTCAGCTAACTAGAACTCAGTCCATATTCCCTATAAAGGACACTTCTGGAACTCTGGTAGCAAAACCCAACAGTACTTCTATGGAAGTAAATCACCTTACAAGCATTAATACAGTGAGTTTGTCACTGCACACCAAATATTAAATAACTCACACCTCAAATACTTCTGAACTATCATTTTACCTGTAGATCCAGGCATATTTGTTTAAGAATGACCTGTCTGATTCAAGACTCTCAACCCTGTGAGTCAGTTTATAGTGTTTAAAGGGCAAACATTTCTGGGAAAACTTTGGAAAACATAAAATTTAGACATAATTCAACTTGTATTTCATGTATCTTCTGTAGATTCCCCTTCCCTTTATTTGTCACAGAGTTATTTGCACAAAACAAAAACAGCCTTTTATCCCTTAATATTCCAGAGTCAAGCAGAGGCAGGTCGTTTCTGCCGCTCCGCTCTTGACAGTCCTCCCCGCACCCATCACTGCACCCTGTACCAGTCTCTCTCACTTCCTTCCTTCCCTAGCTGACAGGTGACATATCCACTTTGCCAACTTTCTTGTCAAATTCTGGTTTCACTCTGTCCCTTCCTCTCTCTCCTCCTTTCTTTCCTTTAAACTGCCTTCTTGTCACTCACTGAGAAACCATGACCACCGCACCTTAACCATCCCGCCCAGGACAACCTCTGCTGGCCAGGCAGCTTTTTCTCACCAATTCCCAAAAATTTGGAACACCCTCTCACCTCCAGTCTGTCTTGCTGACTCCCCTCAGATCCTCAACTCCCTCCTCAAGGACCTTTTCCTCCCTTCCTGTAGATGCGTTTAACTCTAGCCTCTTCATTTTTTGCCTCTGCACTCGCTTGTAGGTTAGCACTTATCCTGTATTAGTTTATGCTACTAATGCTTTGATTGTTTTATAGTCTCCTAGCACCTCTCTTGTGATGTTGTTAAATGGTCACTGCAATGTAATGTTATCTATTTTCTCATCCTGTTTTGACGTTTGTATACTAGTTCCATTATTCGCTGTTTTGACATTTGCTGCTGTACTTACTGTGTATCCCAGTCCCCTCTCCCCCAGTAAGCATCTGCAAATGAACATTTCTGCTCAGTATGTCTTTTCTGGTGAAACTTTAAAATAAATAAATATAAATAAATACATTTTGGGGGGGGCTTGATTTGACACAGCTGACCCTCCCATCCCTAGTCATAATCTTCTATCGTGATGTCACAGCCTGTTGCCATGGGAATAACTCTGTTGTCACAACTGAAGTATTATAACATCAGGCGGGGGAACAAGCAATAGGAGCTGATGAACTGTTAATGAACAAAGATCACGTTTTCATGCATGTGACCTCGGTAATAAATAACAGAGTGAGATATACAGAGAAAACATGAAATGTAAGCAGAATTGTGTGTGAATATTATGTTTCTCAGAGTTTTGGAGGTGTCACATGCTCTTTAAGCATGCTACCTGTCTTACATTGACGATACAAACTTCAACACCACATTTTTCCACCCACATTTGGTTATTTTTATTTAATCCAAACTTCTGGGTCACTCTAGTGGTATAGTGGTTAAGGCACTCTCCTTCCACTCAGGGGACTGCTGGTTCATGTCCCAAACCCGTGATCCCAGCCAGCAGCAGCAGGGGTGGAGAGATGGCCCCACGGATGCACTCTCCTCTCTGGGTTGGGAGGGGACTGCTGCCATCTTTGTGAAATGTCTGCTGTCCCCTGGAGGTGCAGACAGACGTAAGGGAACCATTCCATGAGGTGCCTACTTGGTTTCATCTGCGTTGGTTGGTGATGGCAAGTGTGGCGGCCATTTGCTGGGAGGGAGCAGAGGCAACGAAACCAGGCCTCAATCCATACTCAGTACTCAGAGTATGCAGTGCACAGTAGGTCCTCGGCTGTGGCAGGATCCAGTACCCCCACTGGGCAGCTTGACAGGTAGAGAGGGCAGCAGGTGGATGGCCTCAAGGAAATAAGTTTGCAAATATAATTATTTAGTTATTTATTTCAAAGGTTTCCCCAGAAAATAATAAATATACAAAAATAAATAAAGTAATAAAAAAATGTTGCTATTACTGTTTTTTTTTAATGTTTACTTTTATTTAAAGTATTTCATGAAAGGTGTATTACTCTCTAGCAGGGACCACGATACTGAAATCCTTACAGAGAAAAAAAAATTGTATTTTTGCTTATATTTCTCAATTGACAGTGGGTTCATCTCTCCTCCTAGCAGAGGTAATCTCATATTTTCATTCTGGAAGCTCTTTACATCTCTCTTCATCAGTACTATTTTGTCTCAAACTATTCTGAGTTACCCCAGTCCTCAAAACTGGAAATGCAACACTTACTCCAGCCGCTTTGCTAGATTTCCAGTTTGAGAAATGAGCTGCTGTACCCCCGTATGCTTTTTCTGAGGAAGTCATTGTATGTGACTCGATAAAATAATTTAGGCAATGAAGCAAAGCCTATAGAAAGGCAACCAGAATGATGGGGTGTACTGGGAGGGGGTTCGACGGAAGGAGGTAATACTACTTCTTCATAGATCTTTGGTCTGGCCATGTCTGGAATACTGTGGACAGTTCTCCAGTCACCACTTAAGGAAAGACAAACATAGGCTGGAGATGGTGCAGTATAGGGTAACTCAAATTATTCAGGGCCAACAGGGCAGATCCTACGAGGGCCGGCTTAAGGCACTGACCATGCACTCACTGGAGACCAGAAGGGAGAGGAGGCGCTAAGCTAGAGACCTTCATGTTCTTGAGAGAAATGAACAAGGTAGGCTGTGAGGAAATACTTAGGAGGAATGAGGAATCAGGAACAGAGACATGCGACTGGAAAAATGGCAAGAAGGAGATTCAGGAGGGACACAAGAAAGCTTTATTTGACACAAAGAGTGGTTGAGCCATGGAACAGCCTAAAGGCAGAGGTGTTCAGTACAAGAACCGTTAATGAGACCAAGTAAAAGGCTCACTCAGGGGGAGACCAATAGGGCAGGGGGCAAGGGGGGTGAGGCAAAGGTAACAGCTCCGACTAGACAATAGGTCCTGGGGTAGGATAGGTTAAAAACCAGGCAGACTGGATGAACCATTGGTCTTTCTCTGCCAACATTTTCAATGTTTCTATGTTTTCTACTGCTGTACATAAGTCACCCCCGTACCAACTTTGCACTATGCACAGATGGTACCGTGATTACTTTTCACTGGGATCATAAAGCAATTATCAGTCCACAAAGACAGCAATACCTGAGATAGCAAAACAGTTTAAAGGCTTAAACCTAATGTTAAATATAACATGACTGCTGGAAATTCAGCATTGTGACTGGCTAGAAATCATTTTAAAAGGGTTAGGGTAACTGCAGGGAAGCCTCATGAAAAACAGAACAGAATTTTAACTACAAAAACATTCATTTAAAAGAGAGAGAGAGAGAGAGAGAGAAACGTGTTAATTTTATAACAGCATTCAGGCACTCCTGAGGTTTATCCTTTTTTGTTGACAGGGAAAGGAGGGCAGGGCTCCCTGATCTACAGAGAGTCCTGTATTTTACAGGAATCTGAAGCCATCTACAGGGAAATTGTTCCTATAGACTTGCACTGGTTATACAGGAAAACAGAGCAATTAAACTATCATTGGAAATAATGTAATCTAAAGGAAAACTGCGCTGGAGTTACAGGATAAATGCCAAATCAATCTGGGAGCAGTAAGAGGGTTAAACAACACTGCCTATTTCCAGCCTCATCGGGGACAGATGCAAACCACTGATACTGAACCCGACTGAGCTGTTGGTGGGGTTTAGTTGGTTATCTTTATTAACATAATCCATGGCACATAAGGCGCTTGACGCTGTCACAAACCCACTCAGCAGGTCAGCCCTCTACTCCCAAAGTGCCAACCTCTGAGCGCAGTCTTGTGAACAGGAAACAGAAACAAGGCAACCCTCCTGTCTGTTTTTGTGGGTTCGAATCAAACTTTGGTCTCAAGTCTTGGAGGGATTCAAACTGTGATCCTCTTGTTAGCGTACCCAATGCACAGGCTCAGATACTTCTGTCTTCGTGGGGCCAGATATCTTTGCCTACGAGCACCTAACCAGGTGTACAACAATGAACCCTTAAAAACTCTAATAAAAGACCGCAGATTAAACTCTCACCTTTTTCCAGTTTGGTATCACCATTCAAGCTTAAGCACAGTGTCTGCTTTAACCATATATACTTTACTTGTTAAAGAAAGAAAATTCAAAGACAGACAAAGTAGGCTCTAAAAATAGAGTTTTACTAAAATAGATAAAAATATGTAACATGTAAATACAGAACCATATATCACAAAATATACAAATCACTTAAAAGAATAAGGTTTTAAAAAGTGCAGATTCCTACCACTAGTACAGGTAGAATTGTCTGTTCTAAGGTATTCTTATCTCACAGTGCTGTAGATGTTGTAGCTTTCAGAGTCCAAACATTTGTGTGTAATTGGAAAACATAATACTGTTTAAAAGCTGGCTTTGACCACCTCTTTGCATGAGGTCACCTAGCTCCTCCCTGTCAGAATATATAAAAAAAACTATATCTATATAAAAACAGGATGTCTTTTCCAAGTATTAAATTCTGTAACCTCAGCATAACTCATTTTCTTCAAATGACTCTCTTTGATCTTATGATCAGCTTCCCCTTTCCAGGACGTCAAAGCATCTTTTACGACTTTGCACTAAAACGTCATAACCTGCTCTTCTTCCTCTAAGCGTTATAAAAGTTTATGATCTATCTTGGCAGTTAGGTATCTTCTAGCCTGTAATTAGCTTCTGGCCTTCCAGGTAACACCTTGCATCTAAAACCTGTGTGTGTGTGTGTGATCTCACATGCTGTTTCAGCATCTCTCATGAGAGACAGTCCATAACACATTTTTATATTACAAAAAATTATACAGTGATCAGGACCAGTTGTCCAAGTGTCACAGGCGCAGCCTCTTGCTTCATGATCCCCTAGCACATACATAGTCAGAGGAGTTTCCTTGGTGCCCAGAACCCCTTCCCATGCTACTTTTCATTAAAAAAAAGTGTTTTTTTTTGTGCACCGGGACAATATAATGGGAAGACTCTGCTGTAAATCCTCTGCTCCCAAATGCTGGCTATGCCCCTGCTAGAGGCTACATTAAGTGATGGTAGCCCAAACACTGGCTGTGCCTTAATGCTTGAAGAGCGCTCTCTCTCTCCTGCACCCAGTTTTGGGGTCCTCATCTCAGGAAGCATGGAGATAGACTGGAGACAGTGCAGTGCATGGCAACAAAAATGATTCAGGGACAACAGGTCAGATCCTGTGAGGAGTGCCTCAAGACACTGAACATGTACTCTATGGAGTCAAACAGAGAGAGGGGAGAGATGACAGAGACCTTCATGTTCCTAAAAGGAATAAATAAGGTGAACTGCAGGGAAATATTTATTCTGAATACTAGTTCATGGTCACGGGGACACAAGTAGAAAGTGCCAGGAGGGGCATGAGGGAGTGTTATTTTACAGAAAGGGTGGTGGAGTCACAGAACAGTTGGCCTGCTGAAGTGGAGGGTTCTAAAACTGTTGGAGAGTTCAAGCACAGTTGGGACAGAAGAAAAAATTACTCACCTTAGTAACTACAGTATATTTCTTCTAATGGAGTCTTGCTGTATTCTGACAATCTGCAGCTGGCTCCAGCCTTTGAACTGCCCCGGAGTGTAGATGGTTAATTTTCTATGCAGTGCATAGAATGTTGAGCTCGAGCTCAGTTGAGGTCTCTGTCTACAGCACTTTGAAACTCAATCACCAGATTCTTACAAGCAACCACTCACTGACTAACTGTGGAAATTGTAAAATTTTTAACTAGCCAAATGGCAAAAGGAAATTTTGGATTCCCAAAGGAAGACTCAAGTCAGGAAACCCAAAACTAAAACCTATCCAAAATAAAAGCTTATAATACAAAGCACCCAGATAAAGTGGAGGGTGTGCTTGAAGCACCCCTTGGATGCAACACTGCGCCTGCCCACCCACTTCCCAAAAACAGATTCTGAGAGGGGAGGCAGGGAGGGTGGTCAGACTACAGCAAGACTCCATTAGAAGAAATATAATTACTAAGGTGAGTCATTTTTTCTTCAAACAACATGAAGTCTTGCTGTATTCTGACAATCTGCAGACTACCAAGCAGTACCTCCATGGAGGAGGGACAGAGCCTACTTTGGGAATAGGCTCTGAAGTACTGTTGTGCCAAACCGAGCATCACTCCTAGCCTGGATATCCAGAGAGCAATGCTTGGTAAAGGTATAGGCTGTTTTCCAGGTGGCTGCTTGACAAATTTCTAACAGACGGATATTCCTGGCAGCAGCCAGGGAAGCAGCTGTACCTCTTGTGGAATGAGCCCTTAGGCCTGAGGGTGGAATTTTTCCCAGTTTCTCATAGCAAAATTGTATACAAGAAACAATCCACCTGGCAATAGTTCTCTTGGTGGCAGGTTTGCCCTTTCCCACTTCCCCATAAGTGAGAAACAAATGGAGGGAATCAAACCTGTAACCCTTGGTATGCTCTATGTAGTAGCTAAGGGCTCTTTTAACAACTAAACTGTGTAGCCTCCTCTCCCCTGAGGAAGAATGATCAGTGAAGAAAACAGGGAGAGACATAGACTGATTCAAATGGAAGTCTGAAACCACTTTGGGCAAGAACTTCCTATTGGTTCTAAGGACCACTTTATCTCTATGAAAGGAGATAAAACCAGGTTCCACTGACAGGACTTGCAATTCACTGATATGTCTGGCAGAGGTAATAGCTACCAAAAACACAGCTTTCCAAGTCAAGTACTTAAGCTCTGCTGAGGACACAGGCTCAAAAGGGGGTTGCATAAGTTGAGCAATGGAAACATTTAAGTCCCAGGCAGGGGCAGGATCCCTAAAGGGAGGATTGGTATGAAGCAATCCCTTGAAAAATTTACAGAATACAGGGTGAGATGACAGTGAGAAAGGCTTTCCCACTGGCAGAAAAGCAGAGACAGCTGACAAGTGCACCCTGAAAGTAGCTGGTCTGAGGCCTAGGCCATTAAGATGGACCATATAGTCCAGAACTGTAGGCAATTCAGCAGTATCTGGAGATATATGCTTCTTGGAACACCAAATGCTGAATCTTTTCCATTTGGAGTTATAAGTCTTTCTGGTGGCAGGCTTTCGAGAGGCTTTGAGAATATCCAGAACCCCTTGGGACAGATGAAAATCTGCATACTCTAACTCTTCAAGAGCCATGCCTTGAGATTGAGAGACCGAAGATTGGGGTATCAGATCCTCCCCTGAGAGGAGGTTAACAGGTTGTAATTTCTGGGAAGAGACAGGGGAAGATGGAGTGCTAGGGACAGTAAGAGGGGGTACCAGGGCTGCCTGGCCCAATCTGGAGCAATCAGAATCACTTTGCAGGGTTGTGACCTTACCTTGACCAGAACCTTGAACAGTAGAGGTAAGGGAGGGAAGGCAGAGAGAATTTTCTCTTCCCAGTTCAACGCCAGAGCATCCAGAAGGACTCAGCCCAAGACTGAGGGTCTACAACAAAACAGAGGAAGTTGGTGATTGTCTGGGGCTGCAAAGAGATCTATCTCTGGAGTACCCCATCTTGAAAAAATCACTTTCAACACCAGAGGGTCCAGGGACCATTCGTGATGGCCCTGGGAGATCCTGCTCAGTGCATCTGCTAGCACATTGTCCTTCCCTGGAAGGTGGACTGCTATCAGAGAGGTCTGCAGAGAATAAACCAGGGACCACAATTTCATGGCTTCCGTGCACAGGGCCATGGACCGAGTGCCTCCCTGCTTGTTGATGTACCACATGGTGGTGGTGGTGGTGTCTGTTCTGACCTGAACCACCTTGTTCTGCACTGAGAGAGAAAGCCTGCAGGGCCAGAAAAACTGCCCTGAGTTCCAGGAGATTGATATGAAGAAGGGATTCCTGAGGGGACCACAGTCCCTGGGCTGTGAGAGCCCCCAGATGGGCTCCCCACCCTAAAAAGGAAGCACCCATGGTAAGGACCACCGAATGAGACTGAGCGACAAATGGGACCTCTTGCCTTAAATTGTCCTGATCCTGCCACCACTGAAGAGCTTGGATCAGTGTCAGAGTCACTGGAATCAGTTTGATAAGAGGATCCTTCATTTGGGACCAAAAGGCCCTCAGATGCAACTGAATGTCCTTCATCTGGAATCTTGCCCCTTGGACCACCACTGTAGAAGCTGCCATGTGGCCCAAGAGCTGAAGGAAGTGCTTTGCTGGTTGGGACACCTGAAAGCTGAAGGAAGAAGCCAGCTCTATAAGAACTCTTGCCCTTTCCAGGGGGAGAAAAGCTCTTGCTTTGACAGTATCTAGCTCAGCCCCTATAAAGGTAAGAAGCTGCACCAGTTCGAGAACTGACTTGGGGAGGTTGAGAAGAAATCCCAGGGAAGTGGGCACTTGTTGAGTCACTTGCAAGTCTGACTTGACTTGGTCCGGAGACTGACCCACTATGAGCCAGTTGTCCAGATATGGAAAAATGGAAATCTTATGCCTTCTTAGAAAGGCTACTACTGCCAGGCACTTTGTGAAAACCCTTGGAGCCGATGTGAGACCGAAGGGCATTCCTTTGAACTGATAATGGCCTGAGGGCAACTTGAACCTGAGGTGCTTTCTGTGGGAGCACCTGATGGGGATGTGAAAGTAGGTATCTTTGAGATCCAGTGAGGCTAGCCAGTTCCCTGGCCTTAGGGAGGGACAAATTGTTCCCAGAGTCACCATCTTGAACTTTGGTTTTAAAAGATGTTTGTTCAGGTATCTTAGATCTAGGATGGGTCGCCACTCCCCTGTCTTTTTTTGGGGTAAGGAAGTACCTGGAGTACAGACCTTTGCCCCGGTGTAGGGTAGGAACTTTCTCTATGGCTCTTAAGGCCAGAAGAGATAAAACCTCTGCCTCTAGGGCAAGGGTTTCGGAGAAACTTGCAGGTGAAAAGATCTGGCTCTCATCTTTGGAAATTTTTTGAAGCTGAGAACCAGTCCCTGGCTTACTACTTCCAGGACCCACTTGTCTGAAGTAACAGACATCCAGTCCTGAACAAAGCAAGCCAGCCTTCCCCCTACAGGGACAGGAGAGTCGACCCGGGCAGACCCATCAGGGTGTCTGCTTGGCAGGGGCCTTAGGCTGAGGAATGGATGCAGCCCTGCTCATCCCCCTTCTGCCTCTCTCTCTGAAGAACCTCCTCTGTGAAAAGGGAGAAAAGGCCTGTGCTTGGTAGAAAGGCCCATGAAAAGGCCTGCCCCCCTAGATTGCTGCCTTTGAGGAGTTGCCTGCCTCTCCTTGGCCTGTGCACTCCTATAAGTGGTTCTATATTCCTCCATCTTTTTCATGTAATTCTCTGTCTGCTCCCCAAACAGAGAATTACCTTCCACAGGGAAATCCATGGCCTTAGCCTGGGTGTCCTGTGAGAGGCTAGTACATCTGAGCCAAGCCATTCTCCGAACAGCCACAGATGTAGCCATGACTCTTGATGACACATCACTGGAGTCCACAGCAGCATGAAATTGTACCTTAGATGCCTCAATCCCATCAGCAGCCACCTTCTCCAGCTCCTTGGCCAGCTTTGGGGGGGGGGGCTGTTTAGCCAGTGCCAGTACAATGTCCCACCTGGACTTCTGGTACCTGGCTGCATAGACCATATAATTAGTTTGCCTGAGTACCAAAGAGGATGCCATGTATTGTTTCTTTGCCAAGGCATCCATCCTCCTGGAGTCTTTATCTCGGGGGTGTGAAGCCAAGGGAACATTAGCCCTGCCACAGGCTGCAGCCTGCATGACCCCAACATGGCTGCATTGTTGATAGAAAAACTCTGTGTCTGAGCCTGATAAGGTATACCTCTTATCCATTCTTTTATCAACAGGAGGTACAGAATTTGGAGACTTTAACATTTTTTGTGTCTGTTTCCCAAAAGATTTGTGTAGGGGAACAGACAGCCTCCTGGACTCTGGGATGTCCATCATTTCAACAAAATCAGGCTCCTCTTGATCCTCTGTAGCCTCCTCCATAGGGAGCTGGAGGGTTTCAGCCACTTTTCTGTAGAACAGATAGTGGGTAGGGGACTCAGAGAGCCTAAGAGGGGAAACACCAGAAGGTCTGTCTGGGGAGATGTCCGGTTCAATGGGCACATCCAGACTTTCTGCTCCATCATACTCATCCTCAAATTCTGGTTCATAAAAATCTTCAGGGGCATAATCCTGAACCGGAGGAACCAACAGAACCGAACCCCTAGCTAATGGAGCCGGATCGGACGGAACCGGGCGAAGTGATTCAACAATCCAAATCACTCGGGCAATCTCATCAGCAGTCGAAACATGAAACTCCGGATCCGAACCGGCGGATTTTTCTTTACGTTTCCTCTTTGCAGGAACTGATCCCTCAGGATCGGCTCTCCTCTTGCCTGAAGAAGTATCGCCCTGGTCAGAAGGCACTTCTTCTGGTTCGGTCGGAACCGAACCGGGCAGGCCATCCGGGTCAGCGGACTTCTCGGCCTCCTTTTCCTTAAGTCTACTCAATCTTTTTTCCTGGGTAGACTTAGGAAAGTTTTTACATATTTGGCAGTCTGTATTGAGGTGGTCAAACCCCAGACAATAAACACAGGTGGTGTGGGGATCAGCCTTAGCAAAGACCTCCTCACACTCACTGCAGTGTTGAAACCCAGTGGGCCCGGTTTTTTTCTTGGGTTTCTCAGACATGGCCAACCTAACCAAACTTACCCTTTTTTTGGCAACCACCAGGCAAGACTCCCTTGTCAGTTTCTAACCGTGTTACGGGTATTGGAAAAAAAACGTTAAAACACGTTTTTTTTTTTTTAAACACTAAAGGAAAACACACAGAATTCAAATATGTTGGATCGGTTCAGTCGAACCGATCGAGAAAAGTTGTTTACAATTTCCACAAATGACCCAGAACTACTACCTAAGGTACTTACTGTACCGCAGACAGAGCCCTGAACCATAATACTATGGGAGTTCAGCGGAAAAAATGACACTTTAACCAACTTTGAACCGAGCAGAAGGAGAAATCTCCGGAGCGAATGTTCAGTGAGGCGGAGTAAAGAATCTAGCAGTTGGGTTTCAAAGTGCTGCAGACAGAGACCTCAACCAAGCTCGAGCTCAATGTTCTATGCACTGCATAGAAAATTGACCCTCTACACTCCGGGGCAGTTCAAAGGCTGGAACTAACTACAGAATGTCAGAATACAGCAAGACTTCATGTTGTTTGAATGAAGGGTATAGTGGTTGCTTGAGGTGGCAGAAGCTGGAAGGGGAATGGAGAGAAGGATAGGGAGGGCTAAGACCCTGGAGAGACAGTAGCTCCAAGGACTAAACAGGCAACTCGGGCAGATCAGCTGGACTGCTGGTCTTTTTCTGCTGTCATTGTCTCTCTTTCTCTCCTTTTTATTTATCTGTATAACTAAATAAAATTAAACATCTCTTTTCTGATGGACCCCTGCTTTTACCTAAACTTATACTGAGAGGACTAAAGCACGGGGAGGTGACCTGACATTTGCAAGGTCACAAGCGGTTGGTGGCCCTGGTGAGATTTGTTGTGATCTTCTCCTTTATGCGTCTGTGCTCTTACCACTGGACTGCACTACCTTCTGCACTTAGTGGGTTTTTTTTTGGTTATTATTCCTGTTTCTCCTCCTATCACCCCTGGACTCAGCAGCATCCTGCCAGCCCCTTCACCGACCCATCTCATGGAGTTACTGGTTAACCACCACTTGCCCAGATCCATATATTAATATGGTGGGTAACCTGCCACGTAGGGTCATGCGATGCCATTGGGAATATGGGGCGACCCTGGGCATTTTCCTCCATTTTCACTACGGGGGATCTGCATATGACACTAGCCACACGTGCACATAACGCACATGTAGGCTGTGTCAGAACACGCCCCCCACTCTCGGGACTAGCAAGTGGCAGGGCTCAGTGTCTGCCCCCCCTCCCCCGGTGAGAAGACAGCTGTCCTCAGGACACCCAGTCCACCCCTTCCCAGCAGCCTCGAGTGATCCTGGTCTGTTCTTGAACCCGGGTCACCAATGTGGCAAGCAGCAGTGTCTGTCTCTTTAAACTTAAAAAGAGATATGGGTATCCTTAAAATGTTGTTGGTCATGGCAAAAGAATCACCTTCTTCTAATGCTCGCTGTATAGGACACAACAGAAAGGACCTTCAGAGGTACTTCCCCAGCCTGCTTCTGTGGTTTGCCTACTTCTTCCTTTCAACTACCAGGCAAACGAGTAAGCCTCCTACTTTGGATTCTTCAGCAGTGCTGCTCTGCAGTACAGGCCACCAACAACCTGCATGCCATCTGCTGCATTATATACCATAACCATGCAGGAACGGACCTGGAATTTATCTAACAATGACATATGTACAACACATACCTAATGCTTCCATATTTAAGTACGTCTATTGGATTATAACAAGGTCTATGGGTCTATCAGAATCCCTCTATATCTCACGGTCACCTTCCACTTTTTTTTTTTTGTTGTAGAATGTATCTGCCTTCTCTGTATCAACATATCGACTAACTGTCTGTCTGAAAAGCTTTCTGCTGCATTATTTCTCTTGACCCCTGGAATTCCCTTCTAGAGACAGTGATCTCATCTTCCAGTCTCTCCTCCTTTGTAGTTTCCTCTAGGACACCTCACGACTACAGCAACTGCCAGTAATTTACTACAGATCCATCCGGCTAATGGGGATCAGAAGCACAGGTCACAGCTACTACTATAATTGGGTTTTGATAAAGAACATAATACGAACAGTGATATGCAGTATTCCACGTTGTTTTTTTTTGTTTTTTTAACAACCTCTGCCATTTAAAAATAGCGAACATAACTATCTGCAGTTTCATCTAGACAGAAAGTAACATCAGAGATTGTCTGTTACTTTTTTCCTACAGCATTTATGGTAAGCCAGGATGCTGCTTCACTTCGGTGACCTTCTAACTATGAAGGGTTCTCATACATGCTACTGTATTAAATTCTGCAGAACAATAATGTAATAAGGATGTCAAGATCCATTTCTTTTGCGCAAAGAGACTGTCCTGCTTAGCATGGAAAAGGAAGGAAGGGTTTGACTGTTCTGAATCTGCCGTATAAACAAAAGGAGAGAACCCTAGTGGTTGCTAGTCTAACTTCATGCACGTTCTTAGGCACTTTCTGCCCTGTGCTAAAATTCTACTACAAAATGGCAAGAAAAAAAAATCTAGAAATTCAGTTGGCTGAGAGATGTCGCCTGACCATGCATTAAATCTCTATAAATGCATGGCAAGGAGCTGAATCTTTTTTTCCCCTCCTCAAAACCTACTCAGAAAGTGTAATAAGCCCTCCAGGGTGTGTCTTATAGGACTTTAATGCACTTTCTAGGGGTGTAAGGACACTCAGATTTTGGCCTGGTGCCGTACTACACCCCTGGAGTGTATGTTAAAATCCTATAATGCACACCCTGTTGTGGCTTCTTACTTACTGTTTGGCACAGACTGCCTAATTGTGGATAGTGAACTGAATATAGGTAGTCAGAAAATTTGTAATATGGGTAAGTAAAGAAGTAGTGCTGTTTCCAAGGCACACAAGTTACACATGACTTAAAGGGAACATAAACAATGCCGTTTACATTTTTTTACTATAATTATAAACTTGTGCATGTGTGAAGTCTGTTTTATCACCCCTGTGTATTGTTTGTATGTTTGTGTTGAACCAATACTATTTTTTTTTTTTAGAGCCCCATATTTACGCAGCCTTTTTCCCTCAACCAATATAGTTCTAGAACCCAGTGACATCAGTTGAGCAGAATACTACAATGAAGTGGAACACGTTGACATTGACCTAGCAGATGTCAATATACTCTGCTTATCTGTAGTCTTCAGCTCAATTGATGTCACTGAAACTGCAAATGTTAACTAATTAAAAAATTAATACTGGACAGGGAAAAAGGCTGCGTAAATATGGGGCCCTAAATAAGAAGAAAATAGGACTACTTCAAAACAAACACAAACCACAATATGCAGGGATGATTAAGCAGATGTCACACATGCTCAAATGAAACTAGATTAAAAAACATTAACAACACTGCCTCCCCCCCAGTACTGAGGCAGACCTAAAAGATCAGTGTAATGACATGAGTGGACAGTTCCTCCCCTCCTGCACAGACTGCCATGCCATGCCAATGAATAATAATGGTAAGGTCTCTGTTCTGTGACGAATACTGTGCAAACAGCATGTTCAGTCTCACAGAGGCAGCATTCTGACAGAAACAATGCTGGACTGGCACGATGTGTAAGATAGTATATCAGTTTGAACAAAAGCAGAACCAAGCACCAAATTCTTATCAGACTGTTGTTTGCAGGCGGGGGTGGGGGGAGTGGACAGCACCATAGCAAACTAGCAAAGCATTCTTGTAAACCAGATTTTGTTTAATGGGTCAGTTTGCAGTCCTTTTTCTGTTTCTTTTATCACATGTTTGTCTGCCTTATGTCTTCAACCAGCCCCCATCAGACAGCGACCCCCAGCCCTGTCACCCACTGTCCTGGGACTCACCCCATCCTTTTGTTGACCATTTTCAGTGGGTAGCTGGGTGCAATGGGCAGCACTGTAGAACCTGCTGAGTTGTCATCTTCATCTGCCAATCAAGGTGTTTTTCCTCCTGGTTTTTCACTCAGGTTCCCAGCAACCGGCATGCATGCGTGGACGTGTGGTATGAAAGATGTCTCATGCACTCATCGTATGCATTCAGCCCTCTGAGAGGTGGTCTCAGCTAAAACACCTAGCATCCTCTAGGTGGCAGCAGTGCAGTAGCACACACTACCCTCCAACCCAGAAGGAGAAGAGCAATCTATAGCCGCTTGATCTTCCTTCCCTCAGGCTGGTCCCCATGCGACCCTGGACCTTTTTCGAACCCAGGACACCTGTGTGGCAGATGGTATGGAAACCAGTGCCTCCACCTGTCTTAGCATGGGGATGGCTCATTTTGTTATCATGAACTAGAATCCTGCTACTGGTAACTTCAAATGTGTGTTTCTTCTACAAGAAAGCTTGACACTTGAGTTCTGACAGCTTTCCATCAGGGTGAGTAGCATACATACTATTTTATATCACATTTTACAGCATCTGAAACTTACAATTTGGTGTTTTTCATGTGATGAGTTGAGGTTGCACAAGAAATAGGAATAAATGTGACCGAACTGGTCATCTCCCCCCCCCCACTGCTGCCACCAGCCCTATCATCAACACACTCACATGCCATATGTTGCCATGGAAACACAGTTAAAGAGCACTGCCTGGCATTGACAGGAACTTTCAGAAGTAATCAAACATCACTTCTTATATATAAAGTATTTTTTTTTTCCTTTCTGTTTTGCTGATTAGAAAGATCCTCTACCCAACAGCAGTAAGTGCGATGTGTGGAACAGCACTCTACCTGGAGGCTGGCACAGTCATTCTGTTTCTCCCTAACATTATCAGCATTGTGACCTCACTGACTGTACCATCACTAGTAACCAAGAAGAACCAGTCTCCTTTTGCTTGACTGGTAACTTGTGACACACAGACACACACTACCAATCAGGCAACATGGCTTATGGTGAAACAACGAATGAGGTCACATGCTGATGATGCAGTGGGAGGTATAGATATGTCTGCTTCCAGGTAAAGCACTGCTTTCCACATCACACCCAGTACTGTTAGTTAGAAACTATCTAATGAGTGTGTAGAAAAAGAAACACACTTCTGAAATGAACAGTAATAAGGGACGAATTTTAAAAATGCCTATTTTTGGTGTCACTAGCTCTTTAATGCAGTGACCCCAAATTGTCAATGTGAGTACTGCATATGCTTGTTTTAGGATTACTTTGTATTTTACTGTCCTGTCTTTCAGTAACACTGATAATAACATTGTACATAGCCCATGCTACCTGCCAGAAAGACAAAAGTAGCAACTTAAGGGTGGATGCTTTTACATATTCTTCCATTACAAACATTTGCATCTGGATACTTCTGAAACTAAACACATTTTTTTCCTTTTACATTTTAAACCAGTACATCCTTTGGTAGCTCAAGGAAATATTTGCCTTGTGTATCTTTGTCCGCAACATAACCCACTTCCAGATGGAATCTCCAGAGCCCTGGATATCATATCTGAATATGCAGGCAGCCTGCAAAAAGTGCGTCACCCTATTTCCTAAGGAGCAAATGAAATAATCCACCATGCGGAGATTACCGTGAATGCTGCCCATGCCAGACAAGACTGGTAACTGCAATCCCAAAGATGCAAAGAGCCCTGTATTCAGGACAATGGCAATCCACCTTCCCCTTAGTCAAATCAACAAAACATATTTATTTATTTGGTAATTCGGATACAACCTTTGAGTATACACTCTTTTACAAAGGTTCCACGTCAGGGTGTAAAAACAGCAGAGACATAACAAAAACTTGACAGTTAACACAAAACATAAGATTGCTATGCAATACAGAAAAATAGATAAATAATACATTTGAGTAACCTAGACAACTGAAATAAAACAGCAGGAGGAGATTCCCAATTAGCAACGTACGGCATAGCTGCCCCAGGAAGGCCTGTCAAGGTAGAGTATCAGAAAGAGTAGGAGAAAGAAAGGGGGAAAGAGTGCAAACGAGGTTTCCCAATTAGCAACATACGGCATAGCTGCCCTGGGGGGGGTCTGTCAAGGTAGAGTATCAGAACAGGTAGGAGAAAGAGAGGGGGGAGAGTGAGAATGAGGGGTAGATTAGAGAGAGAGAGAGAGAGAGAGAGAGAGAGAGAGAAAGAGAGGAGGAGAGAGAGAAAGGGATTGGGAGAAGGAGAATATTTGGGGAGAGTGAGGGAAAGGGAGGTGTTGGGGAGCACGGAGGGGAGGGAGTTGGAGGGAGCTAGAGAGAGGTGGGTGGCAAGGGATGGCAGGTGGGGGTCCAGGGTAGGTAAAACAGGAGGAAAGCTCAGACAGACGAGGGGGGGTATCCAGGTTGAAGATATGGACTCAGGTAAGGGAGTCAGAGGTGTTTAAGAGGGGGTATCCAGGTTGAAGATATGGATTCAGGTAAGGCAGTCGCTGGCATTTGAGTTCAGCAGGTATTGTTTCAGTTCTCTTTTTGGGGAACCGAACATTTGTTGTATTAAGAGCTGCAGCAGGAATCTCATTTAGCCATAGTGGAGCTCGGTACATGAAGGATCTTTGTCCTAGGGAAGGTCTATGAAAAGGGACATCAAGCTGGGTTGTCACTGTTCTTCGTGTGTTGTATTTGGAGCGTGCTTCCTTTATCAGGTCTGCAATGCAGTAGGGGTTAGGGACAGCATGGCCTTTCTCCCTAGCAGGCAAGTCTGGTATCTGATTCTGGACTGAAGTGGTAGTATGTGGGCCAGACCATACAGGGTACAAGTGTGTGTGAAGCGGTCAGCATTTAGCAGTAGTCTGCAAGACTTTTAAGGGCAGTGGCAACCCTTTTGAGGGCCATATCAGTGGCAGCGCCGTAAACCACCAGCCCGTAGTCAACCAGGGAGAAGACAGAGCTGGAGACTAAGAGCCAGAGGGCTTCAGCAGTTAGGCTTTTCTTGTGCCTAAACAGGATCCCTAATTTAGTGCTCACAGCTTTCACCTCCATGTCAATGTGCTGAACATACAAGAGGGTATCATCCACATTGACACCCAGGTACTTGAAAGAGTAAACCTGTTCCAGTGGGGCAGTGAGGTGATTTGTGATTGTTAGTTCTGGACTTCTCCTTTTTAGTTGGGGGCTAGAGAGGAGCATCGTCTTGTTTTTTTTGTAGTTTAGTAGCAACCTTTGGGAGTAGACCCAGGTCTCCAGTTGCTGGAAGGATGACTGTAGCTTGGCCTGTAGGTGCTCTATGCGAGAGTGACAGCTACATAGGACAGCATCATCGGCGTACAGAATGACTTTACTAGTGCAGGCATTGGGTAGGTCATTCAGAACATGCTGAAGAGCAGTGGACCCAGGATGGACCCTTGAGGCACCCCTAGAGAGACTTCCTTGGATGCAGATATGGAGTGACCTATCTTGACCCTTTGAGACCGGGAGGTTAGGTAGTCCTGGAACCACAGAGCAGCATTTGGGGAAACACCAAGGGCATGCAGTTGAGACAAGAGGAGTGGGTGGCAGACTGTGTCGAATGCCTTTGTTAGGTCAATGAAGATGGACCCAACCAGTTTTCCCTCATCCAATGCCTTATGGACATACTCAGTGAAATCCACCAGTGCAGTGTCCGTGCTGTGGTGTTTCCTAAAGCCGTGCTGCTGGGAACATTGCAGCTGGTATTTGTGAATATAGTCAGTAAATTGGTCTGCCACAATCCTTTCCAGTGCTTTAGAGAGGGAGGAGAGGAGACAGATGGGCCTGTAGTTTGCGGTCAGTGACCTATCACCTCCCTTATGCACTGGGGTCACCAGCGCTTGTTTCCAAGGAGAAGGGAGTTTGGTGAGCTGGAGGGATTTATTGAAAATCGTAGTGATAGGAGCGATGACTTTGTTGATTGCCAGCACCAGCAGTTTCATGTCAATGTTGTCACACCCCATTCTGGTTTTCCCCAGGACCTTTTTAACATAACCCAGTGCTTCTTTGACACTGACTCTCTTGAAGTAAAATTGAGGGTCCAGGTGGGCATCTATTATCAGCTTTGATAGGCTTGAGGTATTCAGCCAGTAGAACAGAGCTAAGATCCGTAAAGGTGGAGCTGAACTCTTCGCCAATGGTGTGGGGCTCCATGGCATTTGTGCCATTAATGTTTAACAGTGATGGCTGTGTTTTGTCGTCCTTCCCTGTGAGTGCCTTTATATTGTCAAAAAACTGCCTCCCATCACCCCAGGTTCTTTCCAATTGATCCTTGTAGAAATTAGTCTTAGCATTCCTGATGAGATGTGTGCATTTGTTTCTGGCTGCCCTGTATCTTTGAAGGTCACTCACTCACTGGGCTTACCAGAGGCCCTGGCTTGATACCAAAGGTTGTCTCTTGCCCTCATGTGATCTAGGAGGTCACTAGTAATCCACCCATTGTTATGGCCATGTGTTTTTTTTTTTTTTGAAAGGAGCAAATCTGTCACAAATGCTATTAAAGTTATCAATAAAGTACTGGAGTGTTATGCCAAGGTCATGCAGTACCTTAAGGGGAGACCAATCAATCTGAGAAAGCACCTCATTGAATGCTGAGAGCTGCCCTTTCCTGAGAATTCTGCTGTTCACAAAGACAGGTGGTGCTTTTTTGAATTTATTGGACCACAGACAGGAGATAGGGGAGTGGTGGCTTAGTGAATCCGGTAGTACCAAGACAATGGCCATCCTGTCAGGTGAGCTTGCAAGGAGCCAGTCCAGGTGCGTGTGCTTACCAGTCTTATAGTTCGTTCTAGTGAGCTCCGTGACTAATTGCGTGAGGAGGGAGCTGGCTATGGTATCCTTCTGGTTGGTCAATCATTACTGAGCCAATGGATGTTGAAGTCCCCAGTCACGATGAGCTCACAGTTGTTAACGCCAGCCAAGGACCCTAGTAGTTTAATTAGACCGTTTTTGGCCATTTTCAGTGGGAGGTAGATGCAAGCAATGACCAGAGATTTTTTTATGTTCACCAAAAATTATTCTAACTGCAAGGAGCTCATAGTCAACGCTGCAGGTTGTGATGGGGAGCACAACGCCTTGTAGGGGAATTAAAATAAAATACGCTTTAAAATGAACATAAATAACATAGGTGATGGTTTTCTACTGGTATTTAATGGTGAAAAAAAAGATCAAAATTTGGAAAATGCAATTACTTTTTGATAACTTGGAATGTAGATATCACAAGTAAACCCTGGTAAAAATCCTGGATTTACATTTTTTTCAGTCACAGAAAATTGGAAACCCACTGACTCGTAAACATGTTTTTACTAGTGTAAAATGGCAAGGCTAGATGTTCCAATCTCAGTGCCTAATTACACTATTTTAAAGGAAAGCTGTCAAAGAATCGGGCTCCACCTCGACAGCTTACTCCTCCGTTTAGATTTTAACAGCAAGAGTGGCTTTCCGCACCGCAACTTGCTGTATTTTAATTTTAAAACTCTGGAACCCGGAAGCATGGAAGAGGCAGGGGACGCTCCATTTGCTGAAAAGGTGTGCGATGCACAACTCACTTGAATGCTTTTGTATTGGAACGAGCAGTGCATTGCCGCACCTTTTCAGCAAATGGAGCATCCCCTGCCTCTTCCATACTTCGGGTTCTGGAACTTTTACAATTAAAATACAGAAAGTTGTGGTGCAAGAAAAGTGCCGCTCTTGCTGTTAAAATCTAAACTGGAAGGTAAGCTGTCTGGTGGTGGGAGCCCATGTTTTGGACAGCTTTCCTTTAATGGTACAGTAAATGCTAGTTTTTAGCAAAGTGTCTTTTAGGGTAGACTGGGGTTCACAGCTGGGACATACGAACATATGGACATGCCAGCAGATAAAGCCTTACAGTCTATCTAATCTGCTCAAACATGCAGTTCCCACTGCGTTTAAAGAGGGAACTGTCCTCTTCCCTGTATCCTCCTTGGGCCCTGTCAAATATCCATCCCCCCCCTATCTGTAACTTCCCCCTCACCCCATCCCAACCTCTCTTGAAGCTGTCCACTGTTTTTAGGGATTTCACCTCCTCCGACAACATAGTCCACTTAGCCACCACCCTCTCAGTGAAAATGTGCCTCCTTATCTCCCTTCTGAACCCTCCACAATCAGTTTCAGTCTGTTACCCCTAGTAGTCTTGTTTCCAATAAGGCTGAAGAGGCCCTCGATGCTCACACTATTTATACCCTTAAGGTACTGGAAGATCTCAATCATGCCCCCCCTTCTGTTCTCAAAACAGTAAATGTTGAGCCCCCTTGGTCGGCCCTGCATCATCTTTGTTGCCCTTCTCTGGACTGTTTCCAGTAAGTTGATATCCTTCTTGAGAGAATGGCACCAAAACTGCACATTGTGCTCCAGGTGTGGTCTCACTAGAGTCCTGTATAGTGGCAAAATGACCTCCGCCTTCCTACTGGTGATTCCCCTGGCTTTGTAGCCCAGCATCCAATTCACTTTGGCTGCAGCCTTCCTGCATTCTGCCAAGTGTTTCAGGCCACTCCTATTAATTACACCCTAGGAACTTTTCCTCCTCTGACTTGGTTACCTGCACTGCACCCTACCAGTATCTGATTCCTGGGTTTTTCACCCCAAGTACATAACTTTACATCTTTTAGCACTGAACCCCTGTTGCCAAATGTCAGACCACTTCTCTAGTCTAACCAGGTCTTCCCTGAGTTACTGTCACCATTCTTTCATGTTCGTCCTCCCACAGATCTTTGTGTCATCTACGAACAGGCATATTGTACCCCTAATCCCATCCACGATGTCACTTATTAATATGTTAAACAACATTGGGCTGAGCACAGAGCCCTGTCTGACCCCACTGGTCACAGGCCTGTCTTCTGAGAATAACACCCACTCCCACCTTTTGGCTTCTGTTCTGAAGCCAACCTCTGACCCACCCAACCAGCCTAGCCCCCTCCCCTAGGTCTTCTAGCTTTCCGACCAGTCTCCTGTGAGGCACAGAGTCGAAGGCCTTGCTGAAGTCCAGGTACAGGATATCAACTGCTTGACCCTTGTCCACTGCCCTGGTGACCCAGTTGAGAAGTCAATCATGTTCGTCTAAAAGGGCCTCCCTGACAAAAACCCATGCTGCCTCATATCCTGGAACCTATTATCCTCCAGAAAACTCACCACTCTTTCTTTCAGTATGGCCTCCTTCAGTTTGCCCACTATTTAGGTCGGGCTGACCAGCCTGTGGTTCCCTGGTTTATCTTTTAGCCCACTTTTGTGGAGGTACCACATGTGCCGTCTTCTAATCCCAAGGCACAATCCCCGATTCCAGGAAGGTGTTAAACAGGTCTGCCAGGGGACCTGCCAGGGCTTCCACCAATTCCTTTGAGACCCCTTGGTGCATGCCATGTGATCCTGGGGATTTATCTACCTTCAGTGTCCTGAAACTTCCATTCTCCCTGTCCCCACTCCCACATTCCCCTGTGGTAATGATCCACCCTTCTCTCTAGTTAAGACTGAACTGAAAAGTCTGATTTCTACTGCAACCCCCTTTAAAGATTTTTTTGCAGAATATGGTCATACTTTTTTTGAGGGGTGGGGTTTTGCAACCCCCATGGAGCTGACAAATAATGCTGCAGGTCATGTGTCTATACATCTGACATGTTTCCATACTGTCAGGAGAATGGGCCCATAGAACCTGGGTCACAGGCAGTTGCAATGAAGCCTTGTTGTGCAGGATACCCATCTGTTATCTTACAAATTACTACCCAGGACAGCAAAGCTGAGATGTGATATCTCATTTCTAGTGGGGTCTTGCTTCTACTCATTTCCAAAGCTGGGTGGACTGGAGCACTGAGAGGTTAAGTGACTTTCCCAAGGTCACAAAGAGAGTTCTTGCTTCAGTGGGGTTTGAACTTGTGCTCTCCTGGTTCCTAAGGCAGTGCTGTAACCACTGGGCCACAGTGCCTCCCTGCCCCTTCAGTAATAAAAAGATAATGTCATACTTCACAAATACACATGTGAAACTGGTCTTCTGAAGCAAATGGTCTTTGCTAATAAGAGCACCACACTGCCATTCACCAGAGACTAGAGCCCTGTTTGCACGGTCACATTTGCACCGGAGCAACATGAGCGCTTAGGCTGCTCCAGTGCAAAGGCAGCCATGTTCATACTTACTGGATCTGCAGAAAACTTTGGGATGCTGACTGGAGCAAGTACCTATGCCAACCTGTTCCACATTGTGGTGTATTTATTGTCAGTGTTATTCACTGCTGAATAGAGTTTTTGTTGCTTTGTACTCACCTGTTTTGCTATGCAATTGTAATTCTGTTATGTGCTACCTCTGATGTAACCTTTTAATGTTGCTTCCTTTGTAATGTTCTTCTTCGTGCCTTGTGGCCCAGGTCATACCTGGACTACAGTACCTACCTGGTTATCAAAGTCATAAATAAATAAAATAAATGGTTTAAGCAGTCTTCTAGCGAGATGGTGGGGGTGAAAACAGCGCTGGGTTTCAAGAATGCATGGGACAGACACAAGGGAATTATAGTGGAAAGGAAAGGGGGAGAGACAAGGAGCTGTAGATTAAGTAGGGTCTGCGGTGGGAATGTAGGTAGGGAACATGGGTAGACTGGGTGGGCCAAGCAGCCCTTATCTGCCGTCACTTTCTATGTTTCAGTTGCGTGGACAGGTAGCAGCCCCTCCCAAGATCCTCTGCTGCCTCCTATGTGGACTCAGGGCCCCTCTCCTACGCGGCTTGCATTAGTGCAGAAAGGAGCCATCTAGACAAAACATCTCATAATCCCTGGCGGTCGTAGCAAGTTGGGAGCACTGCAGAAGTCGCAGGACACTGGCTGTGTAAACACGGCTTAGGAAGGCAACAGATAGCATGTTTTTTTGTCTGCCTTAGCTGTAACACACTTGGTTTGACCCCTAAGAGCAAAGCTCATACTAGTGTTAAACATACATTCTTCTCCCTCAAGTTCACTTCTTCAAATGCTCTTTACATACAGTAAGTAGGGCAATTATTAAATATGGGTCACAGACACTGTACATGCAATATTTTAAGTGCATGTGTCACAGAAACAACATACACTGCGATGCTGCAGGACCTGATAACAGAACCTGTCCTCTAATGCTAGTTACTGAGCCTGTTTATATCCTCGCTCCATCCTTCTTCCCATTTGTATTTTTACAGCACTCGCAGTTAGCTGGCAGCGCTGATAAGCTTTCACAGTGCTATAAACTACAGCTGGATTGCTTGATTCTGAGGGTGTATTATATTCTACACTTCTGTATCATTTAGAAATGAAAGCAGCTTTGCATACAGTAATGAGACATTGTACTTAGAAATGTCAAGTGCATATTTGCCTAGGTTTATGTTTAAAAATGTCCCATTTTTGTTATTACTTTTTTACATTTGATTCTGTTTGACACGCGGTACTATATTTTTAAAAGTCACACTTCTGGAGGAATTTCTTCTGCTTTGAATGTGAAGGAAGGCCTCATTAGATGCACAGTCACGTACTATGCCTCATAATAATTTCACTAAAAATCAATTTTTTGTTAACATAGTAAATTTTGTACACCGGCAGACAGGCAGATCAGGCTGGATTATTAGCCAGTTGCGGCACAATTCGGCCACACCTGTGACAAGACTGTTAAGACCACATAAAACATGGCCAAACTTCTCGTTGCAAGTAGTGTGAGATGCAAAATGTAAATAACACATGGGTCACATGCATTAGAACTGTTTGACAATCACCCATAAAAATACTGGCACATATACCAGGAAGCAGCTATGGCAGTACAACTGCCACAAGTGCTGCATCTGTCTAGATCTTTGAAAAACCAGACCCCTAAACTCCGCACAAGGGTCATGCAACTGACTGCCTTAAAGAGATGTCGGGTTTCAGCAACCATTAATTATAAAACTGATAGAAAAAAGTCCAACAGCTGATTGGGCCAGAGGCTGTTCCAGATGTGACATTATTTCAGAAGAACATCTGATCTGAAGCCAATCCAACAAACAACCCACGTTTTTATATTTTTTTTTCAAAATTGGTGATCAGGAAAGGCACACTAAGCGGAGGCTCACTTCCAGGTGCGACATCCTTTTTCTAATTCTGCTGGATCCATTTTATTATTGCAATAAGGCACTCCAGGGGTGTGTGTCACTTCTGGATAATGTCACCTCTTGGGAGGTTGACGTTACTCAGCTACACCTTGTGCCTCATGATGCACCCGAGGCATGATGTTATCCCAGCATTACACATGCCCTATCATGCCTTATAGCTTAATTAATTTTGAAGTCACAAGAATCCTCCCACTAATGTGACGTTCGGATTTGTTTTGTTAGGTACATGTCATACAGCGTTCTCTTGAGTTTCAACAGCTTCATGCTCACACAGGAATACTCATTTGTGTCACAAAGTCACTCCTAGGGGTCAGGTCCACGGAGCTCACAGTGCCCACCCTTAAGTGAAATCCATGACGGGAGGGGGGCAGGGATACCCTCCTCGTTCTTTTTGAATGCTAGCTGAGGTCACGACTGCACCTCTGCCATGAGGACCCAGGGCATCCCTCTGATATTGGATAAGGGCATAATACCAGCCTCGAGTCTTCTGGCCAAATATGAACCCTTTCTTGGCTATTACACAAAAAACAACCTAGGCATCACACTCTCGTCGGGGTAGCAGTGTAAGCCTGATTTGGCCTTCTCCCTACAGGACATGCAGCAGCCTGGTATTCTCCCTATTCTTCCAGATCCCTTACAGACCCTTTTACTCGATTTGGTTGCTTATGGCGACACCTCAAAACAATTAACAGTTGTCACATATTATTAATACTGTTCCACACTTCACATACAAATACAGATAAATATATCTGTCAGGTAGATATTCTTTAGGAAAACAAATGTTTTTACTAAAATACTTAAATAGAGTTACAACTAACAAGAGAATACACTAATTTGGGTTACAGTATACAGAAATAAAACAGAAAGCTATATACATGTAAACGCACTAAAACTGTTAGCTAAAAGTCTACCTTATATTTTGTAGCCCATAAAAAGTAGGTACAATCTCTGGTTCTTAGTCTCTGTACTTGTGGTTAACAGAATGTCCAGAGGAAAAGTGGGTGCTGACAGCCACTGTGTCTCGGCAGTTTGGCTTCCTGTGTGTCAGGTAAAGTCCAGATGAAAAGTGTGTCCAAATGCCCTGAGCTGGGGCTATTTATACCCCTGCTTCAGCTCTGGAAACAGTGAGTGAAAAGCCCACAACATTTAGGCCAGTAGATGGCATTCTTGCTCTTTCCTTACAACACACTTTATAGCTATCCTTTGATGTGTCAGGGTCCCACAGTAACACCACTAGCATTACGGTGTTGGGAATTCACACAGGTTTTCTAGGAAGCATGTTTCTTTCCTGTTACCTCATAAAATGTAGCATATTAAAACAGCTTCCTTGGATCAAAGCAGTCTGCTTTGAGTGCATGGTTTTATGACCTACAAATGGATTTTGGCATATCTCTGTTAAAAAAAAAAAAAACAGGAATGAAATCTCAATTCCTGGCAAGCAGCTGGCCTGCAGATCAAAAGAAGGTCGACACCTCTAAAAAAAAAAAAAAAGCCAGTCTTTTTCTTTAGGTGCCTTGAATTAGGACTGGCATTTTCTTGGCATGTACATATACACAGAATTACATAAAAAATATATTTATATAGAAACATAGACTTTGACGGCAGATAAGGACCACTTGGCCCACCCAGTCTGCCCATTTCCCTACCTACTGGATAAGCTGCAGATTCTAGTTAACCAACAGCCTACTTCCTGCCACCCCCTCTACAATTGCCTTATGTGTGTCCCATGCATGTTTGAATTCCCCCACTGTTTTAGACCCAACAACCTCCCCAGGAAGGCGGTTCCATGCATCCACCACTCTCTCCGTGAAAAAAAAAATTCCTCACATTACCCCTGAGCCGTCCCCCTCTATCTTTAAATTGTGCCCCCTTGTTCTTACACATCTCTTTTTCTGAAAGATGCTACCCTCCTGGACTTTGTTGATTCCCTTGAGGTACTTGAACATTTCTATCATGTCCCCCCGTCCCTCCTTTCATCAAGGGTATACTTATTAAGTTCTCTCAGTCTCTCTTCATATGATTTCTGATGCAGACCCTGCACCATTTTAGTTGCCCTCCTCTGGACTGCTTCCATCCTGTGTATGTCCTTGCGTAGATGAGGTCTCCAAAACTGCACACAGTACTCCAGATGGGGTCTCACCAACTGTCTGTACAGAGAGATAACCACTTCCCCTTTTTCTACTTGTGATGCCCCTTCCTATGCATCCCAGTATCCCCCTGGCTCTCCTTACTGACTTCTCACATTGCTTACCAACCTTTAGATCATCTGATATGACTATCCCCAGGTCCCATTCCATTTTTGTTGTTGTTAGATCTAGGACCCCTGCTCCAGGCTGATTTCTCCCAGGCTGAAGCATGGTTAGTTGAGAATCGCTAAGTTCTCAACCCTACCAAGACCAAAACACTCTTGTTTGGTCCCAAAACCCTAGGTCCCTCCCGGGCACATCTTCTCCTACTGGTCACCTCATCCGGCTCTCCTATCGGAAGTGGTACAATCCTTCAAATATTTAGGTCTTACATTGGACCAAGGACTCACACTAAAACCACATGTAGACTTGGTGGCCAAAAACACCCACCAAAAACTCGGGCTGCTCTACTGTCTAAGCGCCAATCTGATACCTGAGACAAGACTGGCAATCGCTCAGAGTATCCTCCTACCGACTCTTACCTATGCGGTCCCAACCCTACTCGGCATCTCTAAGCTAGACTATGTTAGACTACAGACATTGTACCACAAAGTCGCCTGATTCACTACAAAAGCCTACCCGAGGACCCACCTCTGCCAAGTCCTTGCTGCACTCAATATATATATATATATATTCATGGCAAAAAAAATCTGTTTAATGCATCAGTTAGGGTTGTTCCACAGCGACAAAAGTGAGGAAATTCAGTGTTAGGGTTACCACCCCTCGCACCCCACCAACAGGCATCGGGGTGTGCATTGGTGTCGTCAGCGTTAACTCTCACCCCATTCCATGTGTAAATAAGCTGAGGTGGTGCAGTATAGGAGAATGAGGTGAGAGTTAAGTCCGATGACCCCAGTACACCCGATGCCTGTTGGGGGGTGGTGTGCAGGGTGGTAACCTAACAATCAATTCTCGCTTTGTTGCTGTGGAACAACCTAACTGGTGCATTAAATTGAGTATTTTGTCATGAATTTCTCTTTTTTTTGAGAATGTGCAATATAAGATCAGAGGGCTGTGGGTTCAGTTCCCACATCTGGCACTTGGGTTAATATCCCAATACTGACACTGTACTGCAGCATGAGGGGGGTGCTGCACTTCTGAGGTGCCGTCTTTCGGATGAGACGTTAAACTGAGGTCCCATCTGCCTGGATTGGTGGTAATTCAGGTGGATGCTAAAGATACCATGGCACTTATCGAAAAGAGTAGGGTAATTTTTATTGAAATCTTAGAAAACGGGCAAAGACAATTCTCTCTCCTGACTGGCTGAGACACTTATTTAGGTGGGCATCTATCAGACAATAGATGCCCAGTTAAACATAAGAGCCAGTCCAAGTTCCCTTTCACAGAGTACCATGCTCCAGTGGTGCCCAGCCTGCTTTGTAATTGGCTGAAAGCACCCCAGAAAACTTCAAATGCCCGCCATGTTTTTTCTCTCGCTTAGTGAGAGCTACAGGCCCCCCCAAACACTTCTTACTTGCTTCTTCTTAAAAAAAAAAAGAAAGCACACTGATTCTGTGGTCGGGAGAGTGAAGAAGTTCTCACTGCCATATACTCTACTATGGCACCACTCTCCCAACCGTGATCTCACACTGCCACGCTAACAAAAAGTAAATGAAAGCTGTTGCTCCTATCGGCTTCATTGTGCGACGCCCCCCCTTCTTGTCTGCTTCTTTTTCAAAGAAAGTACACTGATTCTGTGGTCAGGAGAGTGAAGAAATACTCGCAGCCATATTCTCTACTATGGCACGACTCTCCTAACCACGATCTCACACTGCCATGCTGACAAAAAGTAAATGAAAGCCGTTGGTCCTGTCGGCATCATTCTGCGAAGCCTCCCTCTCCCACTTGCTTACACCAGCCACCAAAAGCTCACAAATGTACCTGCTTTTTGCAGGTTTAATTTCTCTTTCACCTCGCTCGACCTCCTCTCACAAAATCCATGTACCTACCGCGATGTCTGTACTCGGCTGATGTACAGCGTCGTTGCCACCTGCCCACCACCTCAGCTCTTCTCCCGATGTACATTTCCATACAGAAGACTTGCTTTCCACTCCGGTTCTGTGCCCCATTTTAAATGCTGCTGCACGATAAAAGAAAGAAACTGCAGTATAACATTTCTTAACATAAGCAGCCAGTCTTCCCCTCTCCTTTTAGTTTTATCTATGTCAGCCCAAAACATCCTCTTGAACCCTATTTGTACTCATATTTTTTTTATTTAACTGAATTGCTGCGGCCATGGGTGGTTTCATCACAGCAGTCACATGGTGCTAACCTGCACAGTACAGAGCTCTTTTCTACGATCGTAAACCACTTGATTATCCCAACTTAACAAAACAACCGAGTGGCTCATAGCATACTCCCAAAAGCACAAAGCAGGATAACAAACAAACAAAAAAGCTTAATAGCTCAATCAAAGGTACAGAGAGAAAGACTATGGGTATGCTGAAATTTCTCTCACTCTCTCTCTCACTCTCACTCTCTCGCTGTCCGCATCCTGTGAAAACAGAACAGTACCAGTGTAGTCACTTGTCCTCCCTGGCTCTGCATCTCTGAACAATAAATGTAACTTTGTATATACTGGTCTGCCATGGCAAAGTCGTCCTCTGAGGTGACTTCCCTGCTTACGAGATACAGTCGGAATTGCAGCGGCTTAAATTTAAAACTATTGCGTCAATCATCGACCTTCCAAGCAGACACAAAAAAAATGTAACAGTAAGCACAAAAAACTTTCTTTAGCACTACAACCATGGGGAGAAACTACTAGAATGCCCATGTCTTCTTCTGTAGGTGGAGGGGGGGATACAAAAGAATGGATCTGTGGGGAGGGGGAGCAACAAGAGATGGAACAGCTCAGGGACTACTTTACAAGAAATAAACTTTAACTTAATTCTTACTCTAATTTTTTTATTTTTTTTATTTTTTTTAAATCCTATGTAAAACTGCTACAGGTAGCCCATTTTCTAAGCGCAATAATACCTCCAGGGTGGTCAGTATGGGCAATACCAGACCTTCCAGGGGCTATAAGGCCCTTCACCTGTGGCGTCGGGCCTCATTACGCCCCTGGGCAGTCCGGTATTGCCCAATACCGCCCACTCTGTCAGGTATTATTGCTTACGTAACAAATCAAAAACAAATTATGTACAAGTCAGTATTACATCATACAAACTCGTCAAAAAAAAGGGTAAACAAGAACATAAATAAGTATTCCATACAGAAAGCCCAAACATAACAAAAACAATCGAAACAACCACCCTCCCCCACCCCACTAAAAGAGTAGGGGAAATTTTTATTATAAACTTCAAAAATCAAACAAATACAACCAGTGTGAACTCACACAAAAGGAAAATACAAATCATAAGAAAATCAGATAAGTATTAAAGTCGTATATTGTCTGAAAAAAAAAATCAATAATAACCCAAACCAAATCCGGATACAGAAAAAGGTCACCCCCCAATCCCCACTAAAAGAGCAGGGGAATTGTTATTGGAAGCTTCAAAAGCAAATTAAAATACAACAATGGAAATTCACACAAAACAAGAAAAAAAATAATAAAAAGGAAAAAACATACAAGTATTATAATCATACAAGAATAGAAAGCTGAAAAACAAGCAAGTCTGAAAAACTGCAAGGAGCTCCACCCCCCACCCCCACGAAAAGAGTAGGGGAACATTTTTTTTTTTTCAAAACTTAAAAAAACAAAACAGATAAATAATGGTGTTATGGCACACAAAATCATAATGCAAAACAACGAGAAATGTAAATAAGTAGTACAGCATACATTCAACATAATATAGCAGGATTATATTCCCAAAACTCAATAGGTTAATGTTGATACTTGAAAAAATAAATATCATATACAGACGTAATCTGAAAGAAAAATAAATAAAATCCAAAGGCTAATCCCAATGGCTTTAAAGAGGAAAAAAAGCAGTGGTAAGCATCACACAAAAGAAAAATTAAATCATAAAACAAAAATGCCTAAAAGGACAATGAAATCCCTAAAAGGATCAAGGATCAAGTATCACAGATTCAAGTACAGGCTCTGGAAAGACAAGGCAACACAGAGTCTGCGTACACCCGATATCATATCCAACTTACTGAATCCAGCGGATACCCTTCCATACAGGTGATTCTGTTCCATCACTAAGGTGAGTACTGACTGGGGGAAAAAAAAAAGAAAATTTATGATGTAAAAAAGAAGTAGACAATGAATACAACCTCTATAAGGGGAAAACTGCAACTGCAAAAAGATTACACACAATAACTGAGACGAAACATGACAAAAATCACGAAACAAAGGACGTCAAATCAGGGAAGCCAATCAATGGCGCCCCACAAAGTCTGAAAAACTTGAGGAGATAAAAGTTTTTGTTCAGAGGACTTAATCGTCAGTATGGTAGATTCAATCATATGGAATAATTGTGATTCCGTAAGAGTAATTTGTTGAATGGATAGACAGCATCTGACATTCCAAATAAAATATTTGAAACACGCCAAAATAGTCCAAATAGTAGGAGTGTCGTAAAACAGCCATGAAGAAGGTAAAATACCCAACCATAAAATATCAAAGTTGATGTCTGTAAAGGGAGAAGAACTCCAGTGTTGACCAACCAATACTCAAAAGGACTGAATAAATGGGCAATTAAAATATAAATGATGCACCGTTTCTATTACAGTGGAACAGGAAAGTTGAGGGCAGAATCTATCTTTTAAACCTTTGTGCTTCAGGTTACCCTTCATGTTCAATTTGTCCAGGGCAGATAACCACAAAACATCCCACATATGAGAGGGTATATGAGGGCAAACCAGCATGTTGCCAATTTGGGTTCTGTCTGAAGTAGAATAATCAGAAAAAGGGGAAGGTTCCCAAAAAATATATTCAAAATCAATTGATAAAGCTGTTTTCTAGTCAAAGAAAGACCAAAGTTTAATCTTACTAAAACAGGGAGAAAAAACACATGGAAAAGACACCAGAGAACGTTGTTTATGAATTACACCATGTAAAGGCCAAAACTGAAAAATGGGGCTAAGACTATCCATGACCCAAGGGATCCATAATTTGTCTTTAGTTAGTAGGACCGGGCTCATGTTCTTAAAAGCAAACATGGAAAAGAAAAAAAGTATCGGATGGACCATGTGAAGACCCCCATGCTTTTATCCAAAAATAAAACACCTCTCTTTACTGGATTAAGCCTACTACCCCAGAGGCAGGAAAAAAAATAACCCATACATCTTTGTTTCAAGCTGTAATGGTAAGGGGTAAACAATACTAATATGAAGAAAAAAGGAAACAAATATGTTTTAATCATATATATTCTCTTTGCTTTGGACGTTCTCTATTTATTCCAGACATCAACCTTGACTTGTGCCTGCTGAAGTTTGGTCTGCCAATTTAGAAAGGCCATGTCTCCCTTCAACACTCCAAGAATATTGCAGGGTTCAGAGCATAAGGGAACTCCAATGATTTCGGGCTGATCAAAAGATGCAGTTCCAATCAGCAAACATTTGCTTTTATGAAAATTTAGCTGGGCAGCTGTGTATTTAGAAAACAAAGATAAAATGTGTCTTGCAGCAGTGCAGGAGGCAATGTCTGCTAACAGAAGACATAAATCATCTGCGTAAGTGGTGGATCGAATTTCAGGATCCAAGCTAGAAAAGGATAGGTCCGTAATCATAACATCTTGGTTTAATCTTCGACTTAAGGGATCTAGGGAAAAATATATAATAAGGGGCTAAGGGGACAGCCCTGCCGAAAACCTCTTTGCACCTTAATAGATTTGCCAATACAGCCATTACAGTAAGGTCTAACAATGGCATTCTTATAAACCAGTTTCAACCAACAGATGAATTGAGGGGGAATATCATAATGCTGGAGACATTTCCAAAGATATTCATGGAGAACCTTATCAAAGGCTTTGCTTTGATCCAATGCAAAAAGGAACCCCGTAAGTTCACCAGACTGACTCCTGCTCCATATTTCACGAAGCAAACCAAATTATCAAAAATAGATCTACCAGGAATGCTACAAGTTTGGGATGAATGTATCAATTCACCGGCCGCCAGTGCTAATCTGTTAGCCAACAATTTAGAAAGAATCTTATACTCTGCATTCAGTAGCAAAATCGGTCTCCAGTTAGATAAAAGGGACCCATCACCTGTGTTATACAATAAAATGACAAGGCCTTCCCACATACTGGGTGATAGCTGTTCAGTATTCAACACAGTATTAAACAATAAAACCAATTCTGAAAGCAAGATATTTGAAATGTGTTTGTAGAGTTCATAAGCAATACCATCCAGACCAGGAGCAGAACCCATTCTCATGGAGTTAATAACCCCTTGAAGCTCCAAAGAGGTAACAGGCTGAAGCAAAGAAGCTGACATAGATGGAGATAAGCAAGGCAACTCGCAATTCTCCAACCATAAATCAATACCATCATCGACACCAATGGGAGCTTGAAACATAGAAGAGAAATGCCTGTGTAATTCTGCCAAAATATCGGAACAATTAGTGAGCACTATACCTGTTCCGTAGTAAGAAAGGATATTATTTTCTTATGATGTTGGGAAAAGCCAAACTGGAAGGGATTAGAGAAAGCTTGGGACCCCTGAGTCCCAAAACTCTGTTCAGCCAATAATGATTTGTATCTATCATATTGAATATCAGACTTTTTTGTTTAATTAAAGACATTTGTGCAGAGAAATCCAATTTAGAATTTGCTTGCTGAGAAAAAAGATTGTGCAATTCTTGTTTATACAAAAGATACTGGTCCATTTTGTGTCTACCAATACACTGCCCTATTTTTTTAAAATAAGATTGGATGTCAGCCTTGGTGTCTTCCCACCAAAACTGAATATCGACATACAAAAATCAAACAGACTTTCTGGCTCGTAAAAGCCCCTGAAAGCCATCATACACCATAGGGGTATTTAACAGTGTGAGATTCATCCTCCAGTACCCTAGTCCCCTTCCCATTTTTTCAAAGTTGGAAACTGTGAGACTTAGTAGAACATGATCAGAGGAGGGCACTGGAATAGTAATAGAATGAATAATATCCAATGTTTGGGAAACAAACCAATAATCAATTCTATTGGAGAGAACCCCTCTAAAATAAGTTTTTGGAGGAATACACCCAGGTCTATCAAAAACATTGATCAGGCTACCATTGGTGAGAAGAGTATATAAGCTGGAAACATCACAAAAAACTTTAGAGGTCTTAGACCCTCTATCAGTTTTATACCGGCTACAATTAAAATCACCACCCAAAAGAACATAACTAGAGGTAAATAAATAAGGCTGGATGGCCTGGAATAAGTCAATCCATACCTTTTTGGTTTGGGGTGCATAAACATTGATACAGCAGAAAGTTGCAGAATGCAACAAAACATCTAACAGAAAGGCCCTTCCAGGGACTATATCTACTTAGTGGACAACTGAAATATCAGGGTTATTCAAACAAATCCCAACACCGCTACACTCATCTTCACCCAGATACCAAAAGGAAGCCCCATGGAGCCATGCTAAGCTAGCAGAAGCCACATCCTCTGAAGAATGCAATCGGGTATCTTGTAAAAAAAAAAAAGATATACGAAGGGACAGAGGACAATTGGGCATATGTTACAGCCCTCTTCTTCTCACATTTAATGCTGTTAGCATTTAAAGAAACTGCAGCAATATTATATAATGAAACAGAAGAAGGGCATGCTTATCACCGTTTCTTCTTTACCCTAGCTCTGGAACCCAGTCTCCGAGTTTGGGGCTTGGAAGTTTGATCATCCTGTGGAAGTTCACCCTCAGAACCTCCATCAATCTGGGAAGAATGGAAGGAGGCAGAATCAGACTCAGAGCCAAAATCACCATCCTCAAGGGGAAGACCATCAAATTTATTTTGCACAGGAAGAGGATCAGGAGAAGGCTGTGATACTTCCCCATCTTTGCATCTGGTACTCCGACGTCTCCCAACTACTTGAAAAGAATCAGGTACCTGAAGAGGAGGGGGCATAACCTGGGAAGAATTACCAGGGAGGGACACAAGGACAGGGTCAATAGGCAAAGGATTAGGAGGAGTCGAAGGAACCTGTGGGACTAGAGGAGCAGAGGTGGACGGAACCGACACCGAAACTGCAGGACCTGAAAAGAGTAGCTATGCGGGGGGAGGCTGAGAAGCAGACGGAGGTCTGGTGGCCTGTTTCACAGCAGAATTAATATAGTAATCTTGTATGGCATAATCATTGTTGGAAGTATTATGAGAGGCCCAGGGACAATCAGTGAATGAATGACCATCTTCACAAAGACTGCAGTTCAGGGGGCCACGACAATGAAACACAGTGTGTCCAAATTCCCCACACTGAGCACATTTAATAACCTCACAGGTGCGACTCAAATGTCTAGGAGAGCCACATTTATAACAGTGACGAGGTTGACTGGGATAGAAAATAAACTCTTGTCATGGCCAATGTAAAAACAATTTGGTAAATGTTGCAAACCAGAGTCATCCTGATGCAAATTAACCTTCACCCTCCACCCCCCAGTCCAAAATCCCTCATCATCAATGACTGGGTCAGGATTACCCTGAATTTTACAGCGTTTCTCCAACCAGTACAAAATGTCTGTGATATTGACTCCCTCATTACGAAAAAGGTCAGTAATAACCTTAAAGGTCTGCTTAGTGAGGGGTATGGCTTGAAAATGTTCCCATAAAGGGTTTGTTTTCACTGTCGCATACTTGAACCAAAACCTGTCCAAAATATCAGAAGAGCAAAAACTGATGTCAAAAGACTGTTCCCCAGATAAATGAATGAGCGCATAAACTTCAGTAGGAGAAAAGCCCATTTGTTGCTTTAAGAGGACCTTCTCCACATAAAACCTACTCGGGGTATCATCAATACGTCCTGTAAATCGAAGACGAACAGCGTAACGCCGCTTTGCCAAATCGACCGGCTTATGCAAGAGGCTAGCATAGGCAGGCGCCTCCAGCTGCACTGGAGGAGGAGGTACATCAGCCGTAACAGAAATGTTTAAGCCACCCCCTAAGTCCCCCTTTGGAGAGGATACGTTAGGAACAACAGTAGAGGAATCAAAGGTAGGAACCCAGTCTGCAGAGAGTAGTGGAGAAAAGGAAAAAGTACCTGAATCGAGCAGGAGATCCGACGGGGGGAGCTCCACATGTAAAGGATCCAAAGTAGAAAGGGTATCTGAAACTGTGGTAGTAGGGGCCAAATCTGTAGCCACAGAGGCCTCAACAACCACTGCAACAGGCTGAGGGGATCCAGGGAGCAGCACCGCAGGGTCAGGAATCCAAGTGCTCGAGTCACGCCGGGTCCATCCGGCGTCTTGCAAGGCCGAAGCAGCAGACCAGGAAGAAGGATCAGGAAATGGCTCAGGAGGTAAGTCAGCGCAAGCAGCAGCTGTTGCAAGTAGGTCAGGGGAAGCAGTAGAATCCACAAGAAGCCATTTGTTGTGGGGAGATAGCTGCGAGGGTGAAGGTAGTTCTGAGCACTTGCGTTTAGCCTGGTCCTCCTCCGATTTTTGCCAAGCGGCATAATATTCTTTTTCAGCAGCATGGAAACGGGCTGCCAATTGAAGCATCTCCTCCTCCGGGCGAGCATCAGGAGACCGTATAACAGAACTCGATCAGGCTGTTGTGGAGCAGCGAAAGTCGCCTCCATACCAGTCTGCGGTAAATTAATGTGCTGGGGGAGAGGCTCATCACTCGAGACCGATTGCTGGCCGCCCGGCAGGTGCAACCCTGCCGTCTCATGAGCCATCTCCTGTACTGGAACAGAGCTTCCTTCTCCAATGGTGTCCATCACAGAGTGCAGAACCCTGACGGACAGAGACACAGCGCCCTCTGTCCTCAGAGCAGGGGAATTTTCCCGGAGTCCTGGCCAAATTTCTCCCATTCTCTAAAAATACCACCAACAGCTTAATCTGGTTCAATTTCAGTTGCTTACCATCTGTATCCCCCCGCCCCGGTCGCCCCCGAAAAAGGAACTTCTAGGCCCAGTGGGCTTACCGGGTCAACAAAATTCAATAAATAAATAGTGAATGGAATGTGGTGGTGGGACCGCGAGGCCCTTTGGACTCCTGCCATGCTGCCCACGTCTGCGTAAGAACCGTAACAGTAATGCTAACACTAACAGTTGCGGTGAGTGAAACGCAAACGCTAATGGTAACTGTAACACTAACATAAATGTGAATGCAAATGCAAGTGGTAGCTGTTACGGTAACGCAAACAGAAATGCAAATGCAAGTGGTAATGCAAATGGTATCGCAAACGCAAATGGTAACGGTAACAGTGATGCAAATGAAAATGTGAAACAAAATGGCAATGTAACTGCAAACGCTAACAGTAACAGTGACACAAACGTAAATAGAAATAAATGATAATGGAAACGCAAGCACAAACCGTAACGCAAACAATGAGGGAAACGCAAACGTAAACACAAACGGTAACGCAAATGGAAATGGTAACAGTAAGCTGATGTAAGGCAACAGTAACGAAAAGACTATCTCGCTTCATTTCTGAGATAACGGCACAAAGGTGATCTGAGCCAACAGTAGCGAAAAGTCTGTATCTCGCTTCGTTTCTGAGATAATGGCACAAAGGCTAATGTGAACCAAACCCCTGAAAGGCACCTCCATACCACTAGGGCTACCTACGCTATAAATTTCAAGTCACAAGCACCATGCATAACGCTATGGGCAAAACGTTAACTGCGTCACACAGTATGTCCGCAGCAAATTATTTTTCCAACATGTAAACAGCATAATTCACATCTCCAGGACATCCACTCAACACCCTCCAAATTTCATGTTAAAGATCAAATCATTCCAGAGATATTCAATTTTAAAGTTTGTTGACCTTTAGAAGTTTTCCCTACAAATAGTGAACTAGCTTCACGAACATCACGCTAAAATATAGGACCTGGTGGCGAAAATCTTTAACCGTGAGGCAACTTCAAATGGCAATAACTGGAACATGACAGGATTTTTTTCTCCAAACAAAAAGTGGCATGTTCCTTGTAAAAAGAGCTCTCTGTGTCCCAAGTACACAATGGCAGCGCAGCGCCATGGGCAACACATTGCGCAAAATTAGCAAGAACTGAATTTTTGTCACTTTGCAGCACAAAAACTGTATGTCAAACCAAAATGAAAATTGGTAAATGAAGACATGTACCATACCAGAACATGTATAACAAATGTTATCTGAATCTGTTCAACAACTGCACAGCGTCACGCTGGGAAAACTGCACAGGAGTGCCAAAAAGAGCATTTTTGCCACTTCGCTACACAAGAAGAAAAAATTACTCACCTTAGTAATGTTGTTTCTTCTAATGGAATCTTGCTATATTATGACAATTGCAGTTTGTCCCACCATTAGAACTGCTCCGGAGGTGAAAGAGTTAACTTCCATGCCAGGCATGGAACTTAGAGCACGAGCTCGATTAGAAAAGCTCTGTCTGGAATATTTCAAACTGAAACTGTCAGATCTTTACGAGCAAAACTCACTAAGGTTCTGTGTGGAAGCTGTAACCTACACTAGCCAACTGGCTACTTAAATATATAACATTTTCCTGGTCCCAACACCAAGACTCAAGTCAGGGGACCAGAAAATAAGATAAGATAAGATAAAATAAAACACAACACCCAAACACCCCAAAAAAGAAGGTGTGGAAAACATAAAATTGGCATCAACAAGTGCCAACACTGGACTGCCCACCCCATACCCAAAGTAGAAGTTCTGAGAGGGGCAGGCTGGGGGTGAGGTCATAATATAGCAAGAGTTCATTAGAAGAAACAACATTACTAAGGTGAGTAATTTTTTCTTCAAACAACATGAAGTCTTGCTATATTATGACAATTGCAGACTACACAGCAGTACCTCCATGGAGGAGGGACAGAACCTACTTAGGAATAGGCTCTGAAGCACGTTGCTGAAGCAAAAGCATCCCTCCTGGCCTGGATATCCAGGGAGTAATGCTTGTGAAAGTGTGTACTGTTTTCCAAGTAGCTGCTTGACATATCTCTAAGATAGGGATGTCTCTGGCAGCAGCTAGAGATGCAGCTGTACCTCTGGTAGAGTGAGCCCTCAGGCCTGAAGGGGAACCTTACCCAGTTTTTGATAGCAAAATTGGATACAAGAGACAATCCACCTGGCAATGGATCTCTTAGTGGCAGGTTTCCCTTTCCCAACCTCACCATAAGTGAGAAATAGTTGGAGGGAGTCAAACCTGTGACCCTTGGTACGCTCTATGTAGTAACTTAGGGCCCTCTTAACATCTAAACTGTGCAATCTCCTCTCACCAGAGGAAGAATGGTCAGTGAAGAACACTGGAAGAGAAATAGATTGATTAAGGTGGAAATCTGAAACCACCTTAGGCAAAAACTTCCTGTTAGTCCTGAGGACTACCTTATCCCTGTGAAAGGAAATAAAGTCAGTCTCCACTTGACAAAGCTTGTAACTCACTTATGCGCCTGGCAGAAGTGATGGCTACTAGAAACACAGTTTTCCAAGTCAAGTACTTAAGCTCTGCCGAAGACAGAGGTTCAAAGGGGGGTTGCATCAGCTGAACAATGCAAACATTAAGATCCCAGGCAGGGGCAGGGTCCCTGAATGGTGGATTAGTATGAAGCAATCCCTTGAAAAACTTGGAAAATACAGGGTGAGCGGAAAGAGAAGAGGGCTTCCCTGCTGAAATAAAAGCAGAGACAGCTGCCAAATGCACTTTCAGGGTAGCTGGTCTCAGTCCCAAAGAATTAAGATGGACCATATAGTCCAAAACAGTGGGCAAACTCAGCAGATTCTGGGAAATATGCTTCCCAGAACACCATATGGAAAACCTTTTCCATTTAGAGTTATAAGTAGCCTAGTGGAAGGCTTCCTAGAAGCTTTCAAGATTTCGAGAACACCTTGAAAAAGGTGTAGGTCAGCAAACTCTAACTCCTCAAGAGCCAGGCCTTGAGGTTGAGGGATTTGAGATTCGGATACCAAACTCTCCCCTGGGCACAGGTTAACAGATTGTGGTTCCTGGGGAGACACAGGGAAAGATGGACTGCTAAGGACAGAAGGAGTGGGTACCAGGGCTGCCTGGCCCAGTCTGGAGCAATCAGAATCATCTTTCAGGGCTGAGATCTGATTTTGACTAGCACCTTGAACAGGAGAGGGAAGGGGGGGAAAGGCATAGAGAAACTTCCCTTCCCAATCGAGGAGAAAGGCATCCAGGGGGACTGAGACCAACACTGGGGGCCTGCAACAAAACAGTGGAAGTTGATGATTGTCTGGGGCTGCAAAAAGATCTATCTGAGGGGTGCCCCATCTGGCAAAAACTATCTCCAGTACTCGGGGATCCAGTGACCATTCGTGATGGCCCTGGGAAATCCTGCTGCGAGCATCTGCCAGGACATTGTCCTTGCCTGGGAGGTGAACTGCTATGAGGGAAGTGTTCAGGGAATAAGCCAGAGACCACAACTTCATTGCTCGTGCACAAGGTCAAGACCGAGTGCCCCTTGTTTGTTGATGTACCACATTGTAGTGGTGTTGTCTGTTCTGACCTGTACAACTTTGTTCTGAACAGATGCAGAAAAACCTGAAGTGCTAGAAAAACAGCTCTGAGTTCCAACAGATTGATGTGGAGCAGAGATTCCTGAGGGGACCACAATCCCTGGGTGGAGAGGTCACCCATGTGAGCTCCCTTCCAAAAGGGACGATCTGTAGTAAGGGTCAAGGAGTGAGATAGAGGGATGAAGGGAACCCTTGTCTCAGATTGCTCTGATCCTGCCACCACTGAAGGGCCTGGATCAGGGTTCGAGCCACTGGGATCAACTTGATAGGGGATCTTCTTTGAAACCAAAAGGCTCTCAAATGGAACTGAATGTCCCTCATCTGAAATCTTGCTCCTTGCACTACAGCTGTGGAAGCAGCCATGTGTCCTAGGAGCTGTAGGAAATGCCTTGCTGGTGGAGAGACTGCAGAGGAAGGAGGAGGCCAGGGCCACCAGGGTCCTTACCCTTTCTAGGGGAAGGAAGGCTCTGGCCTGCTTTGTGTCCAGTTCTGCACCTATAAAGGTGAGTACCTGGACAGGTTCCAGAACTGACTTTGGAAGATTGAGAAGAAAGCCCAGAGAGCAAGTAGCTGCTGGGTAACTTGCAGGTGTGATTTGACCTGGTCTGGAGACTGACCCACAATGAGCCAGTCATCTAGGTAGGGAAAGATGGCAATCTTTTGCCTTCTTAAATGAGCAACTGCTACTGCCAGGCATTTTGTGAATACCCTTGGGGAAGAGGTAAGGCCGAAGGGCATTGCTCTGAACTGATAATGGCCTGAGGGCAGTTCGAATCTGAGGTACTTTCGGTGGGAGCTTCTGATAAGAACATGGAAGTAGGCATCCTTGAGGTCCAGGGAAGCTAGCCAGTCCCCTGGCCTTAGGGAGGGTAAAATCATTCCCAGAGTCACCATTTTGAATTTTGGTTTTAAAAGGTGCTTGTTCAGATATCTTAGGTCCAGGATGGGCCGCCATTCTCCTGTCTTTTTTGGGGTAAGGAAGTACCTGGAGTACAGACCCTTGCCCTGGTGTAGGGGAGAAACCCTTACTACAGCTCTGAGAGCCAGGAGGGTGAGACTTCTGTTTCCAAAGCAAAAGTCTCTAGAGGATTTGCAGGTGGAAAAGATCTGATTCTCATCTTTGGAAATTTTTTGAAGCTGAGAACCAGACCCTGGCTTACTACCTCCAGGACCCACTTGTCTGATGTTAAAAACTCCCAGTCCTGGACAAAATAAGCCAGCCTGCCCCCTACAGGTAATGGAGAAGTGGCCCTGGGCATCCCATCAGGGTGCCTGTTTGGCAGGGGCTTTAGGCTGAGGGGTGGGAGCAGGCCTGCTTGTACCCCGTCTGCCTCTCCCTCTGAAGAACCCCTCTGAGCATAAGCTGAAGAGGAGGCCTGGTTTGGTAAAAGGCCTCGTGAAAAGACCTGCCTCTACCCTGGGGCTGCCTCTGAGGAGTGGCTTGCTCGCTCCTTGGCTTGTGCACTCCTATAAGTGGTTCTATATTCATCCATTTTCTTCATATAATTCTCTGTCTGCTCCCCAAACAGAGAATTTCCCACCACAGGAAAATCCATAGCCTTAGCCTGGGTATCCTGTGACAAGCTAGTATACCTGAGCCAAGCCAATCTACGAAAAGCCACAGATGTAGCCATGACTCTAGAGGATACATCGTTAGAATCCACTGCAGCATGGAATTGCACCTTAGATGCCTCAATACCATCAGCAGCCACCTGCTCCAGCTCCTTGGCAAGCTGGCCAGTGGCCTGTTTGGCTAAAGCCATGACAGTATCCCATCTAGATTTCTGGTATCTTGCCACATAAGCCATATAATTTGCTCGTCTGAGTCCCAAGGACGCTGCCATGTATTGTTTTTTAGCCATGGCATCAATCTTCCTGGAGTCCTTGTCAGGAGGATGTGAAGCCAGGGGAATATTAGCCTTATCACAGGCTGCAGCCTGAACTACCCCAACATGGCTGCATTGCTGTGAAAGAAATTCTGTATCAGGACCTGACAAAGTGTACCTCCTGTCCATCTTTTTGTCCACAGGAGGCACAAAATTAGGAGCTTTTAAAATTTTTATTGTTTGTTTCCTAAATGATTTATGTAAAGGAATAGACAATCTCCTGGACTCAGGGATATCCATCATCTCTACAAAGTCAGACTCCTCTTGCTCATCCACAGCTTCCTCCAATGGAAGCTGGAGGGTTTCAGCAACTTTTTTATAAAACAGAAAATGAGAAGGGGACTCAGGAAGCCTAGGGGGAGATTCTCCTAAAGGTCTGTCTGGGGAGATGTCCGGTTCAATGGGCACGTCCAGACTTTCAAAGTCACATTCACACTGTTCATAATCATCCTCCCCCTCCTCTGGTTCATAAAACTCCTCTATATCATATTCTTGAACCGGTGGAACTGACCGAACCGACCTTTTGCCAGATAGTGGCGGTTCAGATGGAACCGGGGAAAGTGACTGTACAATTTGGATTGCTTTGGCTATCTCTGCAGCAGTTGGAGAAGGAATTTTTGACTCCACACCTGCTGATTTTCTAGTTCTCTTTGCTGGACCTGGCTCCTCTGAGTCAGCTTTACGTTTGGCCGAGGAAGTCTAAGCCCCTGGTCAGAGGGCACTCCCTCGGTTGAGTTGGCACGAACCGGGCTGTCCATCCGGTCAGCAGACTTTTGGCCTCTCGTTCCCTGAGCCTACCAATTCTCTTATCTAGGGTAGCTGCAGGGAAATTCTTGCAAATCTGGGAGTCTGCATTGAGGTGGTCAAACCCCAGACAATAAACACATGTGGTGTGTGGGTCAGCCTTGGCAAAGGCTTCCCTGAACACTACAGTGCTGAAACCCAGTGGGCCGGTTTTCTTTTGGGTTTCTCAGACATAATGCCAGCCTAACCAAAAACTTGCCCTTTTTCCGGCGTTGGAGGCAAGACACCCTGATCGGTTCCCAACCATGTCACGGGTCGTGGAAAAAACTGTAATGAAATCCGTTTTTTTAGAACCGATAAGAACCGGGAACCGCACTCTAAAAAGCTTTTAAATGCTTCAGAATAAAGTTTTAAAACAACCTGATCGGTTCAAACCGAACCGATAAACATTTACAAGTTCCACAGAGAAGTAAACCTGTCTATTACTTACAATACCACAGACAGAGCTTGAACCGATCGGTTTGCGGTTAAAATAATAATAATCACAGTTGAATTTAACAGAGAAAAACTCTTTTAAACCGAGAAATGAACCGAGCAGTAGGAGGAATCTCCGGAGCGACTGATCAATGAGGCGGAGTAAAGAATCTGACAGTTTCAGTTTGAAATATTCCAGACAGAGCTTTTCTAACCGAGCTCGTGCTCTAAGTTCCATGCCTGGCATGGAAGTTAACTCTTTCACCTCCGGAGCAGTTCTAATGGTGGGACAAACTGCAATTGTCATAATATAGCAAGACTTCATGTTGTTTGAACCATATATCCAACAGAACCAAAAATTGGTAAAAGAAGACATGTACCATAGCACACTGTGTGTCCAAAATTGTACAGCGCCACGAGCAAACAAATGTGCAGCCACAATTCAGCAACTGTAACTGCCAGCAACCCAAAAATTGTCACAGTTCAAGATCTTTATTCCAAATGCCAGGCAAATCAGATACACGGTTCAAAAGTTAATGAAGCGGAACAGACCACATTTTCATTTGTCGGAGTGGCATAATTCCGCACCTGTTGAAGTTTTATACACCAAAACACTTAAAGGCACCTCCATACCACTAGGGCTACCTATGCTATAAATTTCAAGCCACCAGCACCATGCATAACGATATACACAAAACGTTAACTGTGTCATGCAGTATCTCTGCAGCAGATTATTTTTCCAACATGTAAACAACATAATTCACATCTCCAGGACATCCACTCAACACCCTCCAAATTTCATGTTAAAAGACCAAACCGTTCCAGAGATACTCAATTTTAAAATTTGTACACCTTTAAGAAGTCTTTCACCACAAAATGGCGGAACCCACAGCCGAAAACGTGGTAAAATGGCAGAACTCGTGGCTGAAAAATCTGACTGCGAAGGGGGGCAACTTCAAATGCTTATAACTCTGGAACGGAGCAACATGTTTTCACCAAACAAAAACCGGCATCCTCCTTGAACAAAGGGCTTTCTATGCGCAAAAACCATGTGTACCAGTGAAATAGAAAATGGTAAATAAATAGATGTATCATTCCACTCCATGTATACCAAATCTTATACAAATCTCTTCAACGGTTGCAGAGGAGCAGCACATGCGTAAAACTGCACACAAGTGGCAAAAAATACATTTTTGGTGCTTCATTTTGCAAAAAATGTATGAAGATGTCAAATGAAATTTGGTAAATGCACAGAAGTATCACATTAGACCAAGTATGACAAATGTCATACAATTCTGTTCAACAGTTGTAAAGTTATAATTACACAAAGAATGTGACGTTTAAGCACAAACGCAAACAGTAACACCAATGGTGATGCAAACAGAAACAATAACGCAAATGGTAACAGAAACGCAAGTGCACATGTAAACGCAAATGGTAACGAAAAAGCAAATGCTAATGATAATGCAAACGGAAGCACAATGCAAATGGTAACGCAAGCGGAAATGCAAATGGTAATAGTAATGGTGACACAAGCAGAAACAGTAAGACAAACGTTAACAGAAATGCAAGCACAAATGTTAACGCAAATGGTAATAGTAATGGTAACAGTAACACAAACAGTAATGGAAAGGCAAACGGTAATGGAAACAGAAATGGAAATGGTAACGCCAATGGTGACGCTAAACGAAACGCTAACGCAAATGGTAACGGAAACGCAAGTGAAAATGCAAATGAAAATGGTTACCCAACCAGATATGTAAACATAAGCGCAAAGGTAAACGCAAACACAAATGGTTGCGCAAACAGTAATGAAAATGCAAACGGTCACGGTAACGCAAATGGAAATGCAAATGGTAACAGTAATGCCAACTGTGATGCAAAAGGAAACAATAATGCAAATGGTAACACAAACACAAGTGTAAACGCAAATAGAAATAGTCACGCAAACAGTAATGTAAATGCAAGTGCAAACATAAACGAAAACACAAATGGTAATGAAACCGCAAACGGAAACAGTGATGCAAACGATAACAGAAATGCAAGCGCAAATGCAAACATTAACAGTAACAGAAACTGTAATGCAAATGCAAATGGTAACTGTAACACCAATGGTGATGCAAAAGGAAACCATAATGCTAATTCAATTGCAAATGGTAATGCATTCGTTGACACAAATGTAAATGGTAACGCAAACAGTAACGGTGAAGCAAGCAGAAACGTAAACGGAAATGTTCAACGGTAACAGTAACGCAAATGCACACGCTTTGTGTCCCAAAAAGGTGCCTTCAGAAGCACAGTGAATTCAAAGAATGTGGACTTAATAATGGCCCTCCAACCAGAAAATGAGCACTTGGAATACTAAATTGCTTATATCTCAGGAACCGTACGACTTAGAAAAAACAATTTAAATCTCATATTATTTATGATTTTCCAAGCTAGTTTTGTACTTAGCTCCCCAGTTGGGGGACTAAGAACTTTTGCAACAAAATGTCTGTATCTCGAACCATTTGAGATACGGGACCTGAAAGGCGCGACGGACGCCATAATGTTATCCTATGGGAAAAATTGTCAACTTTGGACTGCTATAACTTTGCAGCCCGGTAATATTTTGGCACCAAACCACTAAAAGGCACATCTGTGTGGGATGTTGGCTTTCTTCCCTACAAATTTCAGCCCGAAAGACCAAACTGTTGTTTTGCAGCAGGGTGATAAAGACTTCAGATTGTTTTGGGCATAGTGTCGCAAATCACGACACTTTCACAAAACAAATCACGAATGTGTTGCATTTGCTAAAGTACTTTGCGACACTACTTTTTACAAAACTTTAAAAAACATATTTCTGGGGTGCTTTAGCCACAAAAAAGACATGGATAGCATCCTCAGGGCTCGACTAGGTGAACACAACAAGAATTGTGTCCCTAGAGGGTCTCAAATTTAAATGGCAAGCATTTTTCTGACCACCGACTGAAAATAAAATGTCCGAATCATGAAAATAAAAGGGTAATTTGCGACAGTAAAAATTGCATTTGCGACACTTTTGCATAGTGTGTGAACTTTTCCCATAGACTACAATGGAATTCAGTGTTTTTTGAATAACCTTTGAACCGTTTAATATTTTTTCATGAGATTTTTTGAAAGGCACATTGGGGACCTTGGCTGCATGTTCCCTGAAATATCTGGACCAATGGTGCAAACCATGCGTGCTGTAGGTGCGAGCAAAGAAACACACAAAACCCCATAATTTATGCGTTTTGGGGTGCTCTGTAGCTCCGCAACCATACATCCGACTGTAACGAAATTTGGCAGGTCCAGAGATCTATGGTATCAGACCATGCATGCCAAATTTCAGGCAAATTCATCATTCGGTGGCAAAGTTATTAAGGTGCAAAATTTCAGATTTAACCTTAAATGGGGTACTCAACCGTAGCTACAGTGGCACTACCGTTGCCACTATATATATATATATATATATATATTAATTAGATAATCCACTCTTAGCTGTCTTCCAGTCACGCGCTCTGATATCATGCCTTGGTGTGTGTGTTGTACGGCCGAAAAGGCCAAACACCCAAGCTTATGCGTATATCAGAGCAACAAAGGCCACTGTAGAGTGGGTTATCTATCTTATAAAATGACAAAATTGTTTTGAAGGGGGTAAAAGTGCAGGTGTGTGGTTGCGCTCTGATATCACATACGGTCACCTGATGGTGTCTGTCCAATGCTATTGCAGCCATCGATTCCTTTTTTCTTACCCTATATATATATATATATATATATACACACACACACACACACACACACACACACAAGAATTACATCTGCAAATAAGGACTAGCAGTTGGGTAGTTTGCAACATCCCTCCCTCCTAGACTGACTTTGTTGGGAATCTATCCTTACACATGGTATGATTTTTACAAATTATGTTCACTGCTCTAACTGGTGAGATAGCCCATCTGCATTGGCACTGAGTAATGGTCATATAGTAGCCCTGTAAGGCAATACTCCATCTTAAGAGACGACCATTCATTTTACCCATCTGCGTTAGCCACACCAGAGGGTTATGATTGGTCTGTACCTCAAAGTGCCTCCCATAGAGGTACGGCTCTAATTTCTTCAGGGCCCATGCCAGCACAAGGCATTCCTTTTCAACAGTGCAATAGGTCAGCTCCTGGGAATGCAACTTTTTACTAAGGTACACTATGGGGTGATCTTTCCCTTGGTTAGAAATCTGACTTGAGGACTGCTTCAATCCTGACATCGGAGGCATCTGTTTGGACTACAAATGGCTTATGTAAACTGGACTGGCCAACACAGGAGCACTGCACAGTGCCTCCTTTAGGCATACAAAGCCTCGTTCACAGGCTGGCTCCCATTTTACCTTTTTAGGCATTCTTTTCTTTAGAAGGCCAGAGAGGGGAACTGCCAGAGTACTGTAATTTGATACACCTTTTAGATAGTACTTGGCGGTCCCAGGGCAACTCTGAACCTGCTTCTGGGTTTTAGGCCAGGGTCACGCCTCTATCACCTCAATCTTGGCTTGATTGGGGCAGAGCTGCCCCTGGCCTACTACATGTCCTAGGTATGCCACCTCCGCCATGACCACCTGGCACTTTTCAGGCTTGACAGTACGCCTTGCCCTCTGTATCCTGCACAACATTTCTTTCAGGTGGGACAGGTGTTCCTTCCAAGCGGCACTGAAGATGGCAATATCTTCCAGGTATGCCACTGCGTACTCTTCAGTACCATGTAACACCTGGTTGACCAACCTTTGGAAGGTGGCAGGGGCATTCTTCATTCCAAAAGGCATTACCTGGAACTCGAATAATCCTATTGGAGTGATGAAGGCCAATCTCTCCCTAGCTCTGGCAGTTAACTCCACCTGCCAATACCCTTTTGTCAAGTCAACTGTAGTAAGGTATGCTGCCCCTCCCAGTAGTTCATCCATCCGTGGTTACCGCATGGGCATCAGACTTCATGACTGTGTTGAGTCCACAATAGTCCAACAAAAGCGAACCGAGCCATACGGCTTGGGAATGAGGACTACAGGTGAGGCCCAGGGGCTGTGGGATTCCTGTGGGATTTCTGGATTACCCTAAATCCAGCATTTCCTCCACCTCCCTCCTAATGTCCTTTAGGTCGGCCAATGACACCTGGTAGGCTGTCCACCATATGGGTGCTTGCATCCCCATGTCTACATCATGTGTCACTAAGGGGGTTAAGTCCAGGCTTGGCCGTAAGCAAAGGGGCAAAGTCTGCTAAAACCTCCCTCACATCCTGGGTCTGTTCCGGGGTCAAACTGGGGTGACAGTTTGATTGCCTCCACAGAGGACTCCCACTTGCTTTCCTCCAGCAAGTCCAGTAGGGGGTCTTATTCGTCCATCCCCTCCCCAGCACTACACACTGCAAATACCATGTCTGCCCTATTTGCATATGGCTTCATCATGTTGACATGGTACATTCTATGGGTATGTCTCTGGTCAGGCAGTTCTACAAAACAGTTCACTTTATTTACCTGTCGGACTACCTTGTATGGTCCCACCCACTTGGCCTGCAGCTTATGCTTCCAGACTGGAATTAGGACCATGACTTCCTGACGTACACTGTACGAGCGAGCTCTGGCTCTGCGGTCGTACCAGACTTTTTGCTTCTGCTGGGCGGTTGACAGGTTGCCCTGGGCTGCTCCTATGAGCTCCTTCTCAGCTTTTCCCTAAACTTAACAACCTACTCCACTATGGGAGTTCCCTGGGTGGCATGCTTTCCTTCCCAGTCCTACTGGATCAAGTCTAGGGGCCCACACACCCTACGTCCATATAAGAGTTCGAAGGGGGAAAACCCTGTCGACTCTTGGGGCACCTCCCTGTATGCGAACAACAGGTGGGGAAGGTATTCTCCCAGTCCCTCCCATGCTGTTCAGCAGATGCTTGGAGCATCGATTTTAGGGTACCATTAAACCTTTCCACCAGCCCATTGGCTTGCGGGTGATAAGGTGTCGTGCACGTCTGCACCACCCCACACTTCTCCCACAAACACTTCATCAGGTCTGACATGAAGGTACACCCTCGATCAGTGATAACCTCCTGCGGGAACCTGACATGGGAGAAAATCCCTAGCAAGGCGTCTGCCACTATGTCTGTCCTAAGTGAGGAGAGGGTGACCATCTCTCGGTATCGGGTGGCATAATCTACCACTGTCAGGAAAAACCTCTTCCTGGAGGAGCTTGGGGTACTCAAAGGTCCCACAATATCCATTCCTACCCTCTGGAATGGCTCCTCCACAATGGGCAAAGGGATTAGGGCAGCACTGGTTTTACTACCTGCCTTCCCTATTTGTTGGCACTGGTGACAAGACCTTCAATATTCCTATACCTGTTGGGAGAAGTTGGGCCAGTAGAAATTCTGGGCCAATCACTGCGTGGTGCATGCGCCTCCCAGATGTCCGGACATGGGGATATCACGAGTGATCTTGAGCAACTGCTCATTTACGCCCTGCGTATACAACAGTCCACTGTCCCAAAATACACTGTCTCATGTTACCTTCCTGTGTCCCATCAGATTCTATAATAATATAATAAAAAAATGTATTTGTATGGTGCCTTTCAAAAACCAAGGCGCCTTAACAATAATTAAAATCACATTATCAACAAAACATCTCAACAACAGATAATATAATCTCTCAGATCTCATCCTTCAATTAGTCACCATATGCTTGGCTCCACAGTTAAGTTTTTAGTGCTTGTTTAAAACCTTCTACGGTCATGTGCTCCTGTAACCCTACTGGACTTGCTGGAGGAAAGCAAGTGGGAGTCCTCTGTGGAGGCAATCAAACTGTCGCCCCAGTTTGACCCCTGCACAAGCCCTCAGCCTCTCCAAAATAGAATCCGTCCACCGAGCAGCTGCAAATTCTTCATATTTTGCCAAGGCATGAGGCATGGGACATGTCCACTTCAGTTTCTAAAGTGGGGTCCATAGCTCTAATGTCAGGGCATTCAGGGTCACTGCCATCCCTAACCTTCTGACCAATGGTTACCCCTCCCACCTCAGAGTAACCTTCTGTAGTTTTATGAACTGCTATTTGGGAAAGTCCTACCTCCCTTTCACTACTTTCCATTTCAGGAGACACAGACTGGGGAACCAGCCTCCCATTGTTTTCCGCAGGGGCCTCTATGGGGTCCAGGGAACTACCATCAGCTTTTGCTGTCTGACTGTGGGTAACCGCACATACACCACCCCCTTCTTGAGATTGTTCCCTATAATCACATCCAGGGCAAGGTTGTCTTCTACTGCCACCTTTTTCACCCTCTCTCCTGTTGCACCCCAGTTCAGGAGAACACTAGCTAGTGGCAGAGCTTTTCCTCCCCAGTGAATCCCCTTACTGTTATGAACTGATTAGGTATGAGCTGTTCAGGCTCAACCAAATCCCTTTTCACTAAGGTTAGAGAGACTCCTGTGTCCCTTAACCCATGGGTCTGCACCCCATTTACAATAACTGGGTACACGTGCTACCTCATGCTCAGAGGCATGCTTTCCGGGATACACAGTGCACGTAACTCTGTTCGAGCACCACTTTTTCCATCCTGTGCCTTTTTAGGACACTGTCTAGCAAGATGCCCTGGCTGTCTGCAAAACCAGCAATCATTTCTTTTATCCAATAAATCCTTTTTTTGTAACCTGGGGCTTCCCCCTTTCTGTGGAGGCAATGAGGGTTTTAGCTACCCTGAATGCGTGCTTTTCTCCATCTGTACTGCCACACATGCCCCACTCCCTTTCAGAGCAGGCCTGTTCCTGGCATAGCTGTCCAAGAGCTCAGCAGCCTTCTGCGCTGTTTTGGGGTCTCGGTCCTATAGCCAGGTTTTTAGCTCTGCTGGGCAAGCCCAAAATAATTGCTCCAGAAGTACAATCTCCTCAATTCCTTCTACAGAGTTTGCTTCCACTCCCTTCCGCCAATGTTTCAAAAACTGATGTTGTTTTGTGGCAAGTTCCTTATTTATAGCTAATGTTAGAGCTTCTTTGGAGCTTACGGAACTTAACCCTGTATGCTTGAAGCATTAATTCATACTTTTTAAGCAATGCAGCTTTAAGTTTCTCATAATTACTACTGTCCTGATTTCCATTTGGCCTAGTGCCTCACGCCCTTTTCCAGTAAGTAGTGGGGGACAGCTGAAAGCTGCAGGACTCCTGGGGTATTTTAGCCTGGCTACAGGCCTTTTCAAACAAATTAAAAATGCAACCATATCCTCCCTACCTTTAAATGCAGCTGTTAATTTGGAATTTAATTTATAACCCAGCCCTGGAGATTCAGGTTCACCCCTGCCACTTACTTCCTCTGGCGCTGGTCATTGGAGTTTTAGCATCTCCAGTTTAAACTCCCTCTGATGCTGTTTTTCCTCTCTTTCAACCTCTCTCTGAAGCTGCCTTTCTATTTCCTCGGCCTCTCTCTGGCGCTGTCTTTCTTCTAGCTCCATCTGGAATTTCCTCTTACTGTAAATGCTCTACACAAGTACATAGAAACATAGACGCTGACGGCAGATAAGGACCGCAAGGCCCATCCAGTCTGCCCATTTTTTTCTACCTTATGAATGTGCCATAGGTCTTTACTCTTTCAATGGCCTATTTATTCATACTCATCTGTATTTCTCCCTTATGCTTGTCCCATGCCTGCTTAAAGCCTTGCACTGTATCCATATCCACCACTTCCTGAAGTAGGCCATTCCATGCATCCACCACCCTTTCTGTGAAAAAGAACTTCCGCACATTACCCCTTAATCAGCCTCTCTCTAATTTCATGCTGTGTTCTCTTGTCCTGCTACTTTTCGTATATTGAAACATGTTAGATTCTTTCAGCTTGTTAATGCCCTTAAGATATTTGAATGTTTCGATCACATCACCTCTCTCCCTCCTTTGCTCTAGGGTATACATATTGAGCTCCGTTAATCTGTCTTCATATGTTTTCTGTTGCAGTCCCTGCATCATTTTGGTTGCCCTTCTCTGGAATGCCTCTATTTTGTTAAAGTCCTTGTGCAGGTGCAGCCTCCAGTACTGCACGCAATACTCCAGATGGGACCTAACCAGTGCCTTGTAAAGAGGGATTATTACCTCCCTCTTACGACTTGTGATACCCCTACTAATACATGCTAACATCCCTCTAGCCTTACCTACTGCTTTAGTGGCCTGCTTGGATGATTTCAGATCATCCTTTGCGATTGCCAGCAACTCCCCTCCCAACCTATAGGTAGTTTCAGGGTTTCTCTTCCCTATGTGCATGATCTTGCACTTCTTTGTTTTAAACCCCAGTTGCCACTCTTCAGACCATTTAGCCAGTTTTTCCAGATCACTTCTCATTCTGCCTACCCCATTTGGATCATCTACTTTGTTGCAGATCTTGGTGCCATCTGCAAATAGGCAAACCTTACCCTCCAGTCCATCTGTAATGTCACTGATGAAGATACTGAAGAGGACTGGCCCCAGGACTGATCCCTGAGGTAACCCACTTGTGACTTGCATCTCTTCTGACTGTATACCATTTACCATCACTCTGTTTTCTCCCCACCAACCAGTTTGTCACCCAGTTGACCAACTTCTGACCCACCCGAGCCTACCTAACTTATTAATCAATCTTCTATGTGGAACAGTATCGAAAGCTTTGCTGAAGTCAAGGTAGGTGACATGAACTGCACCCCCTTGGTCCACCACTCTGGTTACCCAGTCAAAGAAATCTATGAGATTAGTTTGACAAGACCTTCCTGTTGTAAACCCATGCTATCTTGGATCCTGTGCTCCTATGGATTCCAGGTGTTGCGCTATCCTTTCCTTAAGGAGTGCCTCCATAATCTTGCCTACTACTGAGGTAAGACTGACTTGGTCTGTAGTTCCCTGCCTCCTCCCTGCTACCACTCTTGTGTAGTGGGATCACATGAGCCCTTCTCCAGTCTTCTGGGACCTCTCCTGTACTCAGAGACTCACTAAACAGTTCTGCTAATGGCTCTGCTAGTTCCATCCTTAGCTCCTTTAGTACCCTGGGATGTATGCCATCAGGTCCCATTGCCTTGTCGACCCTGAGCTTAGCGAGCTCTTGTAGAACCCTTTTATTTTGTGAAAGGACTGTTTATAACCCACACAATACCAGTACTGCTTATAATACTTGCACAACACAGGCACTGTGAGTGTTCCACAGTCACAAAAACTGCATTTATGTAAGCAATAAGACACAACCAGGCACTGATTGTGCTGGTTTTACCGCACACACTGGAGTGTAGTAAGGCGTGAGGCAGCAGGCCGAGTGTATCAGCTCCTAAAAATGTGGTAAGCCAGCCCTGAAGTGTTTTAAGGCACTTATAAAATGGTCCATAGTCACTTTTAAAAAACAAACACTCTAAAATGTTTTAAAGCAACAAAATAATAAAAGCCACAACATTATGAAATATTGCTAGAAAAGGTCAAACAGACCCTCCACAGATGATTTTCACCTGTCAGTCATCTGTATCTTTCTACATATTCAGTACATTGTGTAACTGTTTACCAAAGAATACAAGAATTCAAAACCCCGCAGTATTTCAGTAACAGAGTGCTCCCTCCCTCCCCAACACACACACATGGAATGGTAACATGGGATACATGAATTCAGAATTCTGCTGAATTCCAGTGGCATACACATACACACACCCACAGGTCTCAGGTGAAACCAGAACCTCAATTTCATCTGTTGCAGGGTAAGGAGCAGGGGGTTCTCTGGCAAACTGGTAAGGATAGGAGGGGGATTTTTCTTGGTCCTCCAAGAAACACCAGCAATGGAAACTCTTAACTAGTACTCGATTTTTTTAATTTGTTTATGTGTGTAAGGAGGGGCTTATGAGTGTAAAGAATATTCAGTTATTTACTTATTTTGTTTACTTTAATGGACTTTTTTAGGGCCTAATTCAAGGTTTTTTATGATTAAAGGTGGTATCCATGTTTGTGATGGAAATCAGGAATGAGTGAAGTGACTCATGAATTCTGTATGCAAGTTGCCCAAATTCTGAATCCCACTGCCTGAACTTGTTCAGACCTGTGCAGTTGTAGAGAATTAATATACGGGTCTCAGAACTTGTTAAGCTAATCAAGAAGCAGGAAATTTCCAACCCATTTTATAAACCACAGCACAAGGAATATGTATCATCTGTACACAACACAAGCACTGCATTTGATCTACTCACAACATAGGCACTGCACATAACACACACACACACACAGCAACACCAGTGTCACATATGATATGTACACAGCACAAAGCCACATACGGTCCGTACATGACAAAGGTACTGTGTATGATTTGCGTACAACACTAGTAGCACATACTGTATATCTGTACACAACACAGGCATTGTGAATGATCCACACTGAACAAAGGTACTGCATGTGATTTGCGCAAAACACAAGTGCCACATATGATCCGTACACCACACAGGTACTGTAAATGATCCACACTGAACACAGGTACTGCATGTGATTTGCGCAAAACACAAGTGCCACATATGATCCGTACACCACACAGGTACTGTAAATGATCCACACTGAACACAGGTACTGCATGTGATTTGCGCAAAACACAAGTGCCACATATGATCCGTACACCACACAGGTACTGTAAATGATCCACACTGAACACAGGTACTGCATGTGATTTGCACAAAACACAAGTGCCACATATGATCCGTATACAACACAGGTACTGTGAATGATCCACACTGAACACAGGTACTGCATGTGATTTGCGCAAAACACGAGTGCCATATATGATCTGTACACAACACAGGCACTGTGAATAATCCACAATGAACACAGGTACTGCATGTGATTTGCGTAAAACACAGGTGCCACATGTGATCCATGCACAACACGGGTTTTGTGAATGAACCATGCTGAACACAAGTGCTGCATATGATTTGTACAAAACACAGGTGCCACATATGATCTGCATACAACACAGGTATTGTGTATTAGTTGCACACAAGTAACATATAACATGTATACAACACATGCCCTATATAAGATAAGACAAACAATGTACCACAGAAACTGGGTAAAACTTGTATATACTGTAGAAAGAGAATCTGTCAGCAGAAAAGGATTGCTTGGGTCACCCAGTCTGCAGAGATGTTCTCTGTTAAATCTGTCTCTGCAGACCCTAACTGGTCTCCAATGACCCTCCTCCGTGCCTACTTTCAAATATCCCCCTGTGTTTATCCCACACTTGCTTGAAGGCCCCCAATGCATACTACACACGTACCATATTGATTCTGTACACTAAGGCACGTCTACAGCACCCTAACCATGAGTCTCAGGGCACTGTACAGACAAACAGTTAAAAGTTACTATAGAGATAAATAAATCAGTTACAGCAGAAATATAGAGGGGGATAGTATCTTGAAATATAAAAGCAGGTACCATGTACCGCACGTGCTCCTCGCACAACATATGATGCACATGGCACAGTCACAGCATATGACCCGTATAAACTGCATTATCACGTGTGATCCAGATGCACGATGAGCACTGTGCAGGGGTTACAGAAATGTGCCCGTTCTCTCAGTTATACATTTAATTCTGGCTCCTGATAAGCGACAAAGACCTGCTATTTTTTTCTCTGTGGTACAGCTGTCCATCTGTAAACACCAGGGCTCAAACACCCATGGCCACTGTTTTCCTGAGCCATGTTACTGTACCTCTAGCATCACTTGATCTGCACTGTCAGGTGTACAGTATCACATAATTCTTTGTTTCCTTGCTCCATAAGTACATTTGAGTCTATTCTCTATGGGTGCTGACAACACAGAAACACAGAAATTGACAGCAGACAAAGACAACTGGTCCTTCAGATCTGCCCACAAAACCATAACAAACCCAGGACCTATTGTTCATGCAGGGCGTTTTTTTTTTTTAATCCTCTCCTCATCCTGCCAGCCCCAACCCTTCGGGGCTGCTAAGGAGTCATTCTCCTGCCTCTGCTCTACTCACCTCCACCTCCGTATCCCCATGGAGCCTTGGATTACCCCCCCAGGCAAGGACGGGGCAAAGCCCCATCACCCGAGCTACTTATTTTGACGGTTTCGGAGGTGGCAGGGCGAGCAGGGGTACATCGGAGGCACGCTCCAAGCAGCCCATCTTCCCGGTCCTGGCAGGCATTTTCCCTTTTTCTCCCACCCCTACAGCGTAAGACCCCCGACGTCAAGGCGTAGAATGCCGATGTCACGCTGTTGTGAAGCGGCCGCCCATCCCCTTGATTCTAGGGGCTTGTAATACTCCGAGCCTCCACTCGGAGTCGTACAAGAGCGCGAGGCATTGGCCTCATCCCTCACCGGAGTAGGCGAGCTGTCGTGGGACGCTCAAGCCCATCTCCTCAGGCCAAACCACCAGCGACCCGAGTCCACTCCCGAACCCGGGTCGCCGGCATGGAGCGAGGTGTGGCATCCAGCACCTCAACCCTCAGCGCCACCGGGCCGGCTTCAACATGCAGAGTTCGAATCCACACTATCCACCCCCTGCTCCCTGCCCTACCACTACCACCCTGAGCAACCACTAAGCCTTTCTTTCTGTCTCAGCCGTGTTTGAAACCACTGATAGTTTTGGCGCCTACCACATCAGCTGGCAGGTTGTTCCACAGCTCCACCACCCTTTCTGTAAAATAAAACTTTCTTGGTTCCCTCTTGAACCCCTCCAGTTTCCCTTTGCACTCCTGCCCTTGTGTTCTTGATCCACTACTTGTACTAAATAGTTCCTCACAATTTACCTTGTTCCACTGTTGCTTCATGTACTCCTAATAATTGGGTTAAATATTTTGCTACTTCCCATTTGGTATCTGTTTTGGGTTGGGGCCCCTTTTTTCTTGCTTTCAGAACCTTAACAGCTTAATAGTTATTTAATAACTGGTGACCCACTTTATCACACTGATTATCTGCATGATCAAATGCCATAATAACTGGGTGGACGTCATACCCAGTTATTACGGTGTTTCAAGTGCTCGCATTTCACTCCCCCCCCCCCCCGACAGACGCGAAATGGTACCAGTGAGGAGCATGGGGTTGCAGTCCACGTTGCAGTCCGTGGACAGCAGACGCCACCCCTGTCAGGGGACATGTTCTGTTTTTCTGTTATGGGAGGCATGACGTGCAAGGATGCAATGATGCCAAAGTGTCAGCATCCAGCACGCATTCCCCAGTAGTTCAGCGCCAGCTTGCTGCAACCCCCGGCCTCCACCAGAGGTCAGTCATGCATCAGGCACTCACCCACCCTCCCCCCGGAGGAGAGCAGTCCCTTGGATGCTCAATCTTCCCCTTCCCAGCCCTCTGATACCACAGGTCCGTTCCTGAACCCAGGGTGTTGGCATCGCAAGCAGATGCCATGGTGTTGCAGCCATTTTCTCTCCATTTTTCTACTTTAAGTGTTAATATGTCCCCCCAAAAAACACTTGTTGCAGGATAAGAGAGATTTCACATGCGTTTGTGAGTGAGAAAGTATAGTTACGCAAGAACTTACCGTAACAGTAGATCTTCGAGAGAAGTTCTTGCAGCAGGTAACACTTCTAGGACTGACGCCACCTGGTGGCAGATCTTGGCAATTCTTTTCTTTAGCAGTACCGACGTGGGACCGCCCACCTGGCGTCGGCTTCGTCCCTGATGTCACCCCGTATAAAGGCAGTAGGTGGTCCCCACGTGCTCCAGTTCTTGTACACCAAAGACAGGCCAAAACTAACATCTGTGGATAAAACTACTCCACAATAAACTCATGGCAAAACATGGCCCACAACAGAAGGCTAAACTTTGGCTCAGAGCTTACTCCCAGGGGAAGGAGGGAGGGAAAATCATACCTGCTGCAAGAGCTTCTCTCGAAGATCTACTGTTGCGATAAGTTCTTACGTAACTGTACTATCTTACTTCGACAGGAAGCTCTCGCAGCAGGTAACACTTGTAGGACCGATTTCTAAGAAATATAAAACTAAAGACTACCCTCGGGAAGGGGTGGGGGTAAACATACAGAAATGCACCCAAGTAGTATGAAGCTTAAGACAGCCCTTGGGAAGGGGAAGTTAACATACAGACAGTCCCAAACGGTAGAAAATTTAAGACAACTGTTGGGGGAAGGAAAGGAGAGGCAGACACACATGGGGAGAAAGACCTCTCAAGAAATAAGGCTCTGGAGAACTGCCAGGCCAAAACCTGCTCATCACCTGGAAACAATATCCAGGCTGTAGTGCCTGATGAAAGTGTGAACAGAGTGCCAAGTGGCAGCAGCACAAATGTCAGCCACCAACACTCCCTTGAGTGCTGCAAAAGAAGTAGAAACCACCCTAGTGGAATGCGCCATGATCACACCCGGAAGGGTTTTCCCACACTTTTCATAACAAAAGGATACGCAGTTGACCAACCAATGCGAAAGCGTTTGGTGACTGTGCGTCCCACGGACCTGTCTGCAAAGAACACAAAAGCTGGTCCGATTGCCTGGCCTCTTTAGTTCTGGACAGGAAACAGTGCAAAGCACGATGCACATCTAGGGTGTGCAAAAGCACCTCACCCCTGTTGGAATGTTCCGGGTAATAAACCAGAAGTTGAACCGCCTGATTAAGAGTAAGCTCTGAGACAACCTTAGGAAGGCATTTTGGATTGGTGCGTAGATCCACCCTATCCTTATGAAAAATAAGATGAGGTTCTCTACACATCAAGGCATGAAGCTCCAAAATGCGTCTAGCAAAGGTGACTGCTGCCAAGTGCAACATCTTTCAGGAGAAGTAGCGAAGCTCACAACTCATGACCAGTTCAAAAGGGGGAAGCGTAAGCCTTTCCAGAACAAACAATAGGTCCCAAGGAGGAATAGGGTCCCAGACAAGCAGACGGAGATGCAGGATCCCCTTAAGAAAGGTTTTGACTACCTCCAATTGAGCCACTGTCCTGTCCTGGATGCAGTGATGATAGGCGGAAACAGCGGCCAGGTGTACTTTGATGGAGGAATAGCGGAGACCTGACTCTGAAAGGGATAACGGGTATTGTAGGATAGAGTTGACTGAACAGACCAGAGGGTCCAATCCCCTGGCTGTGGCCCAAAGACAAAAGCATTTCCATTTCATGGCATAAGTGGCCCTGGTATTAAGCTTCCGTGCCTCAACCAAGATTTGGGCTATTTTGTCAGATACTCCAAATCTAAGCTTACAGTAGCTAGGTCCGAAGGAGCCAAACTTGCAGGTGGAGGGAGTGTAAATTGGGATGGACCAGAGCTCCCTGTTGCTCACAGTGTAACTGACCCAAAAGTGGAAGGGGCCATGGAAGCTCCATGAGCAGTAGGAACCAAATCTGTCTGGGACACAGAGGGGCTATCAGGATCATGATTACTCTCTCTGACTGGGCTTTGAGAAGGACCCGCTGCAAGAGAGGGAAGGGAGGAAATGCGTAAAGGAACCTCCCTTTTCAGGACAGGGACAATGTGTCTTGCCAAAAAGCTCCAGGTTCGGGACCGAGCGAGCAGAAATTGAGCAGTTTTGCGTTGCATTGAGACGCCAAGAGAGCCAACTCTGGCATCCCCCATCTGGCAAACAGTGCATCTGCTACAAACTGTAGCAGGGACCACTCATGAGAGAGCGGTTTGGACCAGCTGAGAGCGTCTGCAACCATGTTCAAAGAACCTGAAACGTGAACTGCTGAAAGACTGAGTTGATGCTCCATTGCACAGTCTCACACTCTCATAGCTTCCCGACAAAGGGGATAAGAGTGCATGCCCCTTTGCTTGTTGATGCAGAACACCACAAAGGTGTTTTCTGTCTGAACACGCAGGTGATTGGGCAGAAGGAATGGAACCAATGCCTGCAGAGAGTACAGGACAACTCTTAGCTCAAGCACATTGATATGCAGGTTCTCCTCTAAGGGGGACCACAGTCCTTGAGTCCTGTGGATCCCTAGATGAGCCCCCCAGGTGCATCTGTAGTGAGAGTCTGGGTAGGAGTGTCTGGCTGGAATGGGAGACCTCTGCAGAGATTCTGAGGGCACCCCCACCAGCGGAGTTCCCGACGGATTGGCTCTGTGATCCAGATGGGCAAATCCAAGTCATCCCTGGTTTGGTCCCACTGGACGTGAAGCGTCCACTGAATAGTGCGCATGCGCAACCTGGTGAAGGGGATTGAAACTATGGTGGCTTTCATGTGGCTCAAAAGTCTGAGAATGGATCTGGCGGGAATGACAGATGCTGAACAGGTCTGGATTGCCAATGCCCTGAGGTGCTCCATTCTGTCGAAAGGTAGGAAGGCCTTCCCTATGGAAGTATCCAAAAGAGCTCCTATGAACTGGAGATGTTGAGAGGGGAGGAGCTGTGACTTTTCTGGGTTCACAGTGATCCCCAGACATTGACAGAGGGAGAGAGTGTCCAGTATGGTCTCCCAAAGATGAGGCCTGGACGAGGCCAGAAGAAGCCAATTGTCTAGATAGGGGAACAGGAAGTGCCTGTCTCTGCACAGAGCCATTGTGATGATGGCAAGGCATGCTGTAAAACCCTGGGGAAAGAGGAGAGGCCGAAAGGAAGGACCTTGAACTGGTAGGACCGACCCTCAAACCTGAATCTCAGGAATCTCTGATGATTCTGGCACATGGGAATGTGAAGATATGCATCCTGCATGTCCAATGATGACAGCCAATCCCTGATCATCAGGAAGGGGAGGAGATTTGGAAGCGACACCATGTGGAATCTCCAATAGAAGACTGACTGGTTGAGGTCGCTGAGATTCAGGATAGGCCTTAGGTCCCCCCGACTTCTTGGGAACCAGGAAGACGCGGGAGTAAAAACCAGAGTCTACCTCTGCCTCTGGAATGCACTCTACGGCATTCTTGTCCAGGAGAGACTGGATCGTCTGGCTTATAGGAGCCCTGTGGTCTCTCGGATAATGAGATGGGGGCAGTGTTCTGTCCGGAGGTAAGAACTCAGATTCGATGCAGTGCCCAAACTCCACAAGGTCAAGGACCTACTGGTCAGAGGTCACGTATCTCCGGTCTTGGATGTAAAGAGAAAAACAACCTCCCACGGCTCGCCTGACAACAGGTCTGGGAGAAGAGGGTCACCTGAATAGTCAGGTTGAAGGAGGGGGAGGGAGGGAGGGCAGTGGCAGAAGGTCTAGCCTGTCTAGAGGGGGAAGAGGCAGCACCTCTGGACCCCCCTTGTTGACCAAAGCCTCCCCGCTGCGTGTGAGACTGAACATGGGGCTGCTGAGGCTGATGTCCTCCTCTGCTACGAAAATGGGGCTTGCGAAAACGCTCCCGTTTTGGGCAGTACATAGACTGCACAGAATGGATGGCCTTTCCGGAGTCCTGCAGTTTGACTATGACTTTCTCTGTGTCTTCCCCAAAGAGCACAAAGCCTCTGAAAGGGGCGTCCAGAAGGGTCGTTTGAACCTCTGGGTCGAACTCTGAGACCCAGAGCCAGAAGTGGCTCCGAAGGCAAATTCCAGTTGCAGCTGCCCTCGCTGAGGTGTCCGCAGAGTCATACGCTGCTCGGAGGACGTGGGTACCCACATCCGAACCTGTTTGTAAAAGCTTTGCAAGCTCCGCCTTTTGAGGACAGTCAGGCATGCCTTGCAGAATGTCCAATTCTTGATCCCAAAGGGCATTTTGGAACCAGACCATGTACGTCAAAAAATTGAGGCTCCGCAAGTGGCAGATGAGTACACCCTGCAACCTAAGGAATCCAGCTGCTTAGACTCTCTGTCAGGCGGCTGGGTACTCAGGTGTTTCAGCCTCTGCGAACGATCATGTGCAGCCGATATAACCATGAAATCCGCTGTGGGATGTTCGGCTAGGTAAGAGTGATCCTTGGGGGCCTGGTACAAGTGATTGGCCTTTTTGGGCACCACAGAGGAAGCATGTGGATGCCTCCAAGTGGCCAAGGTGACATCCTGGAAGGTAACCACTAATGGGGGGATAACCACCGGCTTGGGGTCTTTCTGGCATAGAAACTTTGCAGACGCAAGCGTTTGGGGTCCAGGGCTTGTGCATCCCATCCCATATTCTTCTGTATGTGTCGCATGACCTCCATAAAGCTGGAGTTATCTGGTGGAGACTTAGGCTGTTCCTCTGTGTTGCCAGGAAGCAAGCAAGGGTCAGAATCAGGAAAGGAATGCTCTGATTCCCCATAGGCATCTCAGGAAGAGGAGGAAGAGCATTGTCTCCTCTTCTTGTGTCTGGGCCTTTTGGGTGAAGGAGAGTGGGAAGCGGAAGGAGACCTAGTCCTCTTGCGCTTCTCTTTGTGCTTCCTGGGGCTAGCAGGAGTCTTATCCCCCTTGTTCCCAGATAGGACAGGAGTAACCTGGACATCTGGCTCAGGGACTGGAGGAGGCTGAGGAGTAGGAGGGGAGACCAAGACTTGTTTAACAGTCTCCCACCAATAGATAAAGATCTTCCTCACCTGAGTGATACCCAGCTTGGGGGACTCAGGTTTAGGAGGCGATGTCGGGCGGCCAGCTCCCGCACCGGAGTCGGTTGGGTCTGGTGTCAGGTGGACCGGTGTACTGTCCAAAGGAGAGATGTCAGGGCTGCTGACAAGCGACATTGGAGGGACTGACAACAGCTGAGGTACGGTGGTCTTAACTGGCGCTGGAGAAGGAACCGAGGGTTTCTCCGGCGCTGGGTTAGAAGTCTCGTCCGATGGGAGTCCCTTGGCCGGAGACGGGTGGGGATGGTCGGAAAGGGAAGAGGCCTTGGTCGGCCTATCTGAAGACTTATGGGGCTTGTCTGAGTGGTGTCTGTCTGAGTCTGTGGACTGACATTGGTTGGGCTTGGATGTAGGCAGCAGGGAAGAAGCCCTGGAAACTGAGTGCCCCGAAGCCTTTTTGGCCTTCGAAGTTGACCAAAGCCAATCGGAGGGCGACACTAGCCCTCAGGGAGCTGGTGTCGGAGGACTTCATGTGCGCCGAGGAACCGGAGTCCAATGGCCTTTTTGCTGTGGAACCGGAGTCCAAGGGCCTTTGAGCTGCTGTGAAGCCGGTTCCAGGGCCCTGATCTTCACAGGCTGTAAGGAGGGCTCCTTAGCGAGAAAAGCTGAGGCGGGAGGCTTAAAGGAGGTAAGCTGGGCTTCATGACTGGAGGAGCTGGAGCGACCAGCGAACTGGGAGCTGGATGACCTGGGCCTGGAGGGCGAGTAATCCTGGTCCCGCTGGTGGTGCTTCTCCTTTCAGTGTTTCCTGAGTGGAGATGGGAAATGAGATTCCCTCCCAGAGGACGGCTCCTGCTACATCTGGGCCAAACGTTTTTCTACTAAAAAGGCCTGAAGAGACTTATGCCTGCGGATCCTGGTTCGGCTGTTGAAGGCCTGGCAATGGGTACAGGCGCCGGTGTCGTGGTCTAGGCCCAGGCAAAAAAGACAGGCCGAGTGTCCGTCCTTAGCAGGGATCTGCTTCCCATAAGAGCACTTATTATGGTGCCCGGTCGAAGTAGAGGACATACGTCAGACTTTCACAGAGGTATTATAGAAAAATAGCTGTTCTTAAGGCTGAGGAACCGAAAGAGAGCCAAGAGCTGACTAACGTGTTGCAGCAGTGGGAAAGAACTGGAGCACGTGGGGCCGCCTACTGCCTTTATACGGGGTGACGTCGGTGGCAGAGCCGACGCTGACTGGGCGGTCCCACGTCAGTACTACTAGAGAAGAGAATTGCCAAGATCTGCTGCCAGGTGGCATCAGACCTACAAGTGTTACCTGCTGCAACAGCTTCCTCTCGAAGTGAGATCAGCAGTTCTGTGTAACCAATTTTTATTAACTTATTTAAAAAAATGCACACACACACACACACACACACACACTCATTTTTACATCCTAGTGTGCAAGGGATCCCCCACATGAAGAAATCGATGCACAAATCAAATCCGTTTTTCCTTTTTTTGCTTGCCTGCTTAACTAATTTCTTTCTTGGGCAACCATTTTGTATTGGGTTGGTAGTTTCTGTAAATCTCTGTTGTTCCAATAAAAGGTATCAAATCACCTGTTTTGTGCACCTCATTGTAGGAGGACCAATGTGACAACAGACCATTATACTGGGTTAAGTAATGGATGGTCTGGACTTCTTATGAAGCTTTTGGAGGTAATGGGTTAAAAAGTCTTTACTGCCTTAGAAAAGCTCCGTGACATGACAATTCATGGCGCACTGCTTACTTGTGTAGCCATTTATGGAAACTGCAGCTATATTTTCCTTACAGAATGTCATTCTTTGTGAGTCATTTGGGTTTTGATTCAGAGATTAAAGGGAGATGAAGCTACCACACTTTTCTACCTTCCTTTCCCCATGTCTATTTTTGTAGCCATCTTTTTCTGCTGAATTTTTTGTCACCTGAATGTACTCTGGTATGGTGATTTGAGTACAGAACTGCAAATCAGAAGGTTGCAGTTCAGATCTCAGTAGAACTACAGACTCACGACTCACAGTTTGACCTCGAGCAATTCATTTGACCTTCCTGCGCTTCACACCATCCGGCTGTAATACTGAGTAGAGGTGGGACCCCACTGAAAATGAGATGCAGACCCACTTCATAATGAGAAGCTGTACCTCAGTCAAGAGGAAGGAAACTCTTAAACAATTAAAAAGAACTCTCTATATGTCTGTGTTGCAGACCTTAAAGGGACACCGTCAGCTTTTTGCAGACTTTTCTTGCACTGCTCAAAAAGGTGCCTGCTACCAGCTTTAAGACTTTTGATAGCATACAATGTCCCATACTGCAACAGAATAACCAGTTATTGTGTTATTAATAATATTCTGTATCTTAGCCGACCCATCCTTACCCCCAGTCACCTGACCCTCTGGCATGTTCACATAGGAACATGGTACCAAACCACCTGTAAACTCATTCATGTATGGGTTGGGAAAACTTTACGTATCTACTAAACATATTACCCCACACTAGGCAGTGAGCTGAGAGTTTGCAAGTACTGTTAGTCCCATTTAAGAATGAGCACTCTAACATAGATTAATACAAGTCTGGAATTTGAAAACGTGACTCCAGCCATAAGTACCAGCCACAGTGTCTTGCTCATAAATGAATGCACCAGAGGCTCACGTGGCCAGGGAATAGAGTCAGGTCGGACAAAATATTATTAATAACCCGATAACTATTGAAGTATGGGACACTGTATGCCATCACAAGGCATACATCTGGCAGCAGGCACCTTTTTGAGAAGTGCAAAAAAAAAAGCCAGCAAAAGAAAACACATACATACTATATTTCAACAGAATTTGGCTTACAGTTCTTATATTTTCTGCAATTTACTTCCCTTTGTTTTTTATTATTAGGTTAATTTGCATGGAAACAGGATCTCTGTCCGACTGAGTTCAGCTTTTGCTTAATAATTTTTTGAGGTCAAAATGCTGTTTCTGATATCACTGTTTGTTTCTTGGGCGATGACTATGATGTCACAGACAGAAGATTGTGCCGCTGGGGATATGACTATGATGTCACAGACAGAAGATTGTGCCACTGGGGAGATGACTATGATGTCACAGACAGAAGATTGTGCCGCTGGGGAGATGACTATGATGTCACAGACAGAAGATTGTGCCGCTGGGGAGATGACTATGATGCAACAGACAGAAGATTGTGGCACTGGGGAGATGACTATGATGTCACAGGCAGAAGAGTGTGCCTGCTGGGGAGATGACTATGATGCAACAGACAGAAGATTGTGCCGCTGGGGAGACGACTATGATGTCACAGAGAAGATTGTGCGGCTGGGGAGATGACTATGATGTCACAGACAGAAGATTGTGCCACTGGGGAGATGACTATGATGTCACAGACAGAAGATTGTGCCACTGGGGAGATGATTATGATGTCACAGACAGAAGAGTGTGCCTGCTGGGGAGATGACTATGATGTCACAGACAGAAGATTGTGCCGCTGGGGAGATGACTATGATGTCACAGACAGAAGATTGTGCCACTGGAGAGATGACTATGATGTCACAGACAGAAGATTGTGCCACTGGGGAGATGACTATGATGTCACAGACAGAAGATTGTGCCGCTGGGGAGATGACTATGATGCAACAGACAGAAGATTGTGCCACTGGGGAGATGACTATGATGTCGCAGACAGAAGACTGTGCCACTGGGGAGATGACTATGATGTCACAGACAGAAGATTGTGCCACTGGGGAGATGACTATGATGTCACAGGCAGAAGAGTGTGCCTGCTGGGGAGATGACTATGATGCAACAGACAGAAGATTGTGCCGCTGGGGAGACGACTATGATGTCACAGACAGAAGATTGTGCCGCTGGGGAGATGACTATGATGTCACAGACAGAAGATTGTGCCGCTGGGGAGACGACTATGATGTCACAGACAGAAGACTGTGCCGCTGGGGAGATGACTATGATGTCACAGACAGAAGATTGTGCCGCTGGGGGAGATGACTATGATGTCACAGACAGAAGACTGTGCTTTCAGCAAAGGATTAAACAGCAGGAGTAAACCGACTGTATGGGACATGGACCATGTTTGCATGTAAAGAAACCAAGGAAGAATAAGAGGAACAGAAACTGAGACTCTCTACGATATAACTGAGCTGTGTATAAATACTATATTTTCAACGTTTTCTCAGCAGTAGAAACCGTACTTTACCCTGTTGACTACTGTGAGGAAAATCCGTTCCTCATTAACACAGTTTAAAGTAGCAGTATCTGTTACAAATAAAAGAATCAGACATAACCCCATGATGCAAAGCATCATGGGATATGTATGCTAATCACAATGAAAATTTGGACTGATTCTGCTGTAAGCAGGAGTGCATGGTGTCAAACAGTCTCTCATACAATTGCGTTGGTACCATGCGCATGACTGCTTAAAACAGAACCAGCCCAAATTGTCATGGTAATTTGCATATATATCTCCCTGATTTATTTTTTTATTTTATTTATTTCTTGGATTACAATACTTTTGAGCTGGTAGCTCATTTACAAAGGTTCCAGGTCATTAGTGTACAAAACATATAGGCACATACAGGTCAGCCTGTCAAATTACAAAACATGAGAATGACACATTTCCATGTCAGTGCTAAACAACAGGAACAGAGGGGGGGAAAATCCAGTGTATAAAGGGATACTGCAAAAATGGAAAGGTCATACAGTGGATTATATATCACTGGATAAACACACACCAAGAACAGTTTGGCATTTTACAGTATATACGGGTTTACAGAAGTGTTTGCTCTTTCAGTCAGAGGATACAATACAAAAACGTATAATTGGTAGAAAGGGTGAGAAAGAAAGAGTATGACAGATTACTGCAGGAGGCAGAGGGTGCATAATACAGAGAGAGGACAGATTGAAGGGAAATGAAAGAGCAGAAGGGATTGTAAAGATAAGCTAAGCCAGTCCCCCAAGGTGGCTTTTGTCAAAACAGGGGGTGTGATTGGCTGGGAGATGCTTTGTGATATGGAGGTCTGTGTGATTTTGTATGTCTTGGAAACTAGGTTTTGTTGCCAAGGCTCTTTTTGGGTAACCCTTGCCTCAGGGCTGTTGTGCTGAGGTCCTTTGTCCTTTTAGTTATTTGTCAGTAACCATATATTTTGTTTCAGCAATAATGTTTGTCTGACAGAAATATCAAGATACACTTTTTTCCTTTTCCTTTTCTTTCATTCCTGAACCAAAATACAGGATGCTGACATTTTAAACAGTTCCCACTCCCATGCCATGCCTGCCAGGAAAATGTAATATTCTGGTATAGTTCTGTGCTGTTTCCCATCAGAAACACATGGCAGCACCATCCTAATACATCTACAGTATGACTCCAACATGTACATTCAACAGGGAGCCTTAGCGGGAGATATTTTGAAAAATGGTGGGTGGCGGCCATCTTTAATGACACGAGTCATTAATTGTGACATTAGCTGAAAAGTTGTTTTAATAATATCTAAGAAAACTAAAAATACACTGACCATGAATCTTAGGATGTCAGAAATACACTTCTGATTAAAAAAAAAAAAAAATTATAAAGAAATGTTTTGCCGACTCACAAAATACTGCTGCTTTAACTTTTTAGACAATGTTACTTGAACAGACCCTTTTAAAATGGAGGGCATATACCGTGTACCCCTGTAAAAACGGTGGGATAAGGATGATCATAGGATAGGATTCCTATCCATAGAAACATAGAATCTGACGGCAGATAAGGATCGATTGGCCCACCCAGTCTGCCCATTTCCCTACCTAATGGATAAGTTGCAGATGCTAGTTAACCAACAACCTACTTCCTCATACCCCCAACCCCTAGAACTGCCTTATGTATGTCCCATGCATTCTTGAATTCCCCCACTGTTTTTGACTCCACAACTTCCTCAGGAAGGTCGTTCCATGCGTCCACTTCCCTCTCCATGAAAAAATACTTCTTCACATTACCTCTGAGCCGCCCCCTTCTATCTTCAAATTGTGCCCCTTTGTTCTTGCACATCTCTTTCTCTGAGAGATGCTGACCTCTTGGACTTTGCTGATTTCCTTGAGGTACTTGAAAGTTTCTATCATGTCCCCCCCCGTCCCCCCTTTCCTTGAGGGTATACATATTACGCTCCTTCTGTCTCTCTTCATATGTCTTCTGGTGCAGACCCTGCACCATTTTAGTTGCCCTCTTCTGGACTGCCTCCATCCTGTCTATGTTCTTGCAGAGACTGGGTCTCCAGAACTGCATGCAGTACTCCAGACTGGGTCTCGCCAGCTGTCTGTACATAGGGATAACAACTTCCTGTTTTCTACTGGTGATGCCTCTTCCTATACATCCCAGTATCCCTCCAGCCCTCCTTACTGCCCTCTCACATTGCTTGCCCACCTTTAGGTCATCTGATATGACTGCCCCCAGGTCCCTTTCCATTTTTGTTGTTGTTAGTATCTCACCCCCCATTGTGTACTCTTCCCCTGGGATTTTGTTTCCCAGGTGCACTACTTTGCACTTCTTAGCATTGAATCTAAGCTGCCACACATTTGACCATTCCTCCAACCTTGCCAAGTCCCTTCTCATCCTTTCCACCCACCCTGTGTATCAACCCTGTTACAGATCTTTGTGTCCCCTCATTTTGGAACCAGCTCCCCTCATCCCCCCACTTCACTGCCTCTCCTGGGTCCCTCAGGTATCAGATGAAACTTCTCTCTCCCCCAACTCCGGCTCCTGTTTCCCTCTCCCTAGTTCCCATGCAATTGCCATCCTACCCCGGCACAGGTGTGGCCAAAATGCCTAACTGTTATTTCTTTGTCTTGTTTGCTCATTTTGCACTTATTCCTGTACTGATCCCATTCTTTGACTGCACTTTACCATAACTCTGAACTGTGCTTGTGCTATGTATTTTGTAGCCCTTATTCCTTTTCCCCCAGGTCGCACCTGGAAATGAACCTCGGCTCAATGTGTACCTCTTCTGGTCACCAAATAAAATAAAAACTGAGACGATTACGTACATAGTATACGAAGGTTTAGGAAAAAACAGACATTGGTCTATGGAGTTCCACCCTCACACCAGCTCATTGTACACTAGGTAACAAATATAAGAAGACAATATACACCTGTTGGCAGGCCTACAATGGCCGCCTTATACTAAAACTGGAGTCTGATTGTCTGACAACACAGAATTCTATCTGTCACATGCCCATCATGGCTCACAACACTTGTGGGAGAGACTATGTGTGGTTCAATAAGTAACCACTTCTGAATTTAGTCATTAATAATGCACTCATTTTCTTGTGACAGAAGAAACCTCTAATACCCTTTTTTTAATGCTGGGGACAGATGCCCCTTATGTTGCACTCACTGTTACAGCAGAAAGGATGACCTCCAGCGAGTCCTTCCCAGAGGTGCAGTGCACTGAACACAGCACTTCTCTGACTAGGTACCCACAGAAGCCAGTTACTTGTACGAGGGGCCAGTCTAGGTGGAATAAAGGGCACTAACTTCAAAAAACGAACAGGAAGCACAGTGCTGGTATCAATTTTTTTAAACAGTGGAGACAGCGTGTATTGATGGGAGTGGAGACACAAAAAAAAACCACTATTTATAACACAATAAACCAGGAAGCAGTTGTAATGCATTGTTTATACACCCTCTGTGGTTGATGTGTGCATAAACATCTCCAGCTTCAAACTCAAGGTGTATGAGCATCGCACATCTTCCGAATGTAAAAGAAGGAGTGTAAAAAAAAAACTCATAATACACTACTCCCTATGCATTATTCTACATGTTCAATAGATAGTATATTATACAGGTTATGATCTGTAGTTTCTGAGTTCTGACCATACATAAACGTGTACATATAAACTGAGGGAAAAGAAGCAGTGCACTCAGACAGACATTTTTTGGATATTTATCTAAAGCATGTCCTCCGACGCATTTTATTGAAGCGAGTTTATTACTGCTACCACAAGCTGGAGAGCCGTGCCTCTGGTGCCCATTAATCCAGCCGCTCATGCTGTGCATGACTACTCTGCAATCATTTTCACTCTCTAGATTCCTCCCAAGTCAACTCCAAACAACACCCTGGACTACTTTGCCTGCCACATCAAGGCAAAGAAAATATCTGCTCTGCTCACAGGTCAACTGGCGACTCATCCGGCCGTACTAGGAACACTGTGTGCAAGCAATAGAGGCAAAAAAAATAATTAGCCATTTGGCTTAACCCCAGATTCTTTGTTAACCATTGTCACTCATTTATTCTTAACTTTACATTTATTGCATTTAAAACAAAAAGAAATAATAGCATTCCGTAAGGGTCTAGTCACAAGCAGACATAATCAAGATATGACAACCAACATCAGCAGCATTTCTAGTATATTTGCTACTGCACATGGGAAGTTTTGTATACAACTTCATAATCCCATGCAACCCCTAGATGGCGCTATCCCAGGGGCTACTACCCCATGCCTGATTTGCCACTAACAGGTTGAGGGGCCTGGATCCAATGGCGGGTGCCTCCACCCAGAGGTCAGGGTTTGCAATAGTTAAACTAACTTGGTCACAGCCCTCTGGGACACTGCAACCCCTTCTTCCCACTAGTGGCCCACACATATCAGAATTACCTTCCAGTATACACTTACCCCCAGGTCTGGTTCCGGCACTGGGACCTCCTGTGAAATGAGATACAGTGCAACAATCACAGTACAGTACTTTAACATAGACAAATACCTCAGGCAGTATAACTTTGCTGAAACAAGCAGCTCTGATTTATTTAGGGGATATAACAAGGACAGGGGAAATCAGGTTAATTAGCTTATCACTCTAATAATCTACCTATGGCTCTGTGCACAGGCCTATCCCTATCAGTTACTGTCCCTGGGTACCCAAGCCCTAGTGGCTAGTCCAAACCGTGGCAGCTGGTAGGGGCCCTTTCACACAGAGAAAAGGAAATTAAACAGTCAGCAGTACAGTAATTCCATTTGGATTTAATGTGGCAATTCAACAGGAGCGACCCTGAATTAGTACTCACGACCTCCAAATAAGATAGGGTCCTTCAATGTCAGCAGGGCTCACTTGAGGTACACAAACCTCTTCACACATCCATATAAAAAGAGCACTATACCAGGCAGGCTGCATCTGTATCCCGATTGCAATTACTGCACAATACCGGAGAACACACAGCAGATTCAGTTTCTGACAGACAGAGTGCAATTTCAGCAATTCCTCCAGTCTTCTACAGGGTGAGCCTGGTTTCTACTCTTCAGAGATCCTTTGATTCTTTTCACAGGACGGATTCAGTCCTAACAAGCTGTTACACAAGCTGCAGACGGAACTCTGGGCCTTACACACGTTTTTGACTAAAACTGCACACTGAAAAGCACAGGGCTCCTTCCTTCTTCACTGCCAAAGCTCAACTGAAACTCCAACCGACAAAACCGGCACTTCTTTGAGTTCGCCCCAGTTCTTGACTGGATTGGCTGTCACTCACAATAGACTGCTGCTGTTGGTCCAAAAAGGCACTGAAGTCTAAACTACATCTCCTAGAGTCACTGCCCATACAATCCTCTTGTGGCTGGCTCAGATTATGAGTCCAAGTTCTGATTCGTCCAAGGCACCATTTTAGAGCTAGCTTACCCCACACTGATTGGTCCAGTTCAGCAGTTCAAAACTAGAATGGGGAACTAGCAGACACAGTTCTGACTGCAAAGAAAGCAGGTTAGACAAACTGTAATTTCATTATTACTCTAAATAATTTCTGGCAAACAGTTACACCTTTCAGATAGGTTCCTTTGCACTCCTAGTGACTGCAAAAATGAAGTGAATTGGCAGCAGCTCGAGTGGTACTCAGAGAAGCACACAGTCCCCCCATACAAACTAATTATGTCTGCAAGCAGACAGCTCTTAAAGAGACAGTACCAGAGGCTCTAAAAACACTCACTGATAAATGGCTTAAATGCCAAACACCATTCAGGCTTGGAGCATTCAAGCAAGCTCCTGGAAGTCTTTTGGGAACCCCCATTTGCAGGGGGGTTACACCCATATAAAAGCTACTTGTGAGTACGAGCAAGAAAATTTATAACCTTGTGAATTGTGAATACATAGTTACTGTCAACCACAGTGACTTATCTGTTCCTTCGTTTTGATAAAGACATACAGATTATTCAGCAATTGTTAGCAGGAATCATTAATTACACTGCTGGCTAATGCACGCGAGTACATATCATCATTCACGGACTACTACTCCACTTGCTGCATTTAGTTTTAATAAACTAAATTCGGCAACCGTACAAAAATGCTGCTCTCTTCTCTGGAAAAGACAACCGGTGAGAGTCCACAACTTCAGCACTTAAACCTTTTTAACAAGAAAAGAAAAACTATCAATATAAAAGGAGATGTATTGGATAGTTTGTCCATAAATAAACCAAACTGCTCAGTTTGACCTCATTTACCCCATGGACCAGGTAAGTGTGTTAAAAACCAAAGTTTCTCTGTGTCCCAAGACAGGTATGAATGATTAAACAATGAAACATGCATCTCCTCCTCTTGAACAGGTACCTGAAAAGCCTGATGGTGGGGAAACCAGTTTGAGGTGCTGGTGCACAATGGGAAAAGGACAGACCCCAACCATAAGTGCAAAAACTGCCATTTTAACAAACACCAAGGCGAAATCATGAAACTAAATTGTAGTGATTATTATAATTAAACAACATAATTTCCTGCACCCTTGTTGAAAATATACGAGTGGCCCTTCTCAATTCCACAAGTAAATACCTCGATCCTCAGGATAAACTGCTATCAACCAACCTTGCAAACTTGTTCAAATTGGAACTGGCGCTCTTGGGTCTGCCATTAATCTCCAGATGAAGTTTGTTGACTATTTTATTAGCCTCACTGGGGTCCAAGTACATACAGATATTCTCACTGCAGAATATCCCCCTCCCCTTTTCCCCACTTCCTCTTACCGTGACAGAGAAGGCTTCAAGTCGCATTGCCATGTGTGGCCCATACATCCATCCTCTGGTAGTGGCTAGGGCTCCTCTACACACCTTGGGGATGGGGGTGGACAAGCACCCATCTGTACTACCATTATTAAAACAAACACAGGGCTAGTCTTCAGGAAGCACGTTCATATGTGCCTCCCCGCCCCGAATCATCCTCCATTCATGTTGTGCCTCCTATCCATCGATAAAACCCACCCATATCCCATCTCAGTCCCACCACCTTCCCCATCCAGTTGTTATGGGTCCCAAAGTCACTCAGCTTAGTCAAAATTAGTGTTTCTAAACCCATCCCATACCACAGTGGTGACACGGCAAAATCCAGGTCATGACCAGCAAGCAAAAAGCAATAGACCCTAGCAGAAGGACCCAAACAGAGAGCAAGCCACTGGCTGTGACATAAGGAGAGGTGGAGTGGCAGGAGCAGATTACAAGCACAGCAATGGCAAAGAAAAAGTGCAACAGGTGTTGGAACAAAGCGGAGCCAAAAAACAGCAGCAGGAACAATACGAAGCAGGCAATGGCCTGCAAACACAGAGCTATGGAACAGCATAAGGACCCTAGCACAAAGGCAGCAACAGACTGGGTTGTCGTAATGGCAGGAGTTGACAATGAAAATGTCAATGGCAAAGAAGGCAACAGACTACGGAGTAAAAACAGCCAAAGACAGCAGCAGGGACATCAATGTGGCAGAGCCAGGTGATGACAAGCAAGCAGGGACCCACGGGCCAGCATCAGGACCGAGCACAGAGCCAACAACCGATCGTGGTGCCATGATGGTAGCCAGAGCGGCAGAAGCTGAAGACAAAAATACTGATGGCAAAGAAGGAAATAACCTCTCAAGTAAAACAGAACAGTGCCAAGGAGGGCAGCAGGAATGTTGATGAAGCAGAGCCTAGAGATGACTAGTGAGCAGAGAGCACCTGACCAACTGAAGAATCTGAAGCAGCGGCAGCTACTGGCTTAGCATCACAAAGACAGTCAGAATAGTATTACTGGTGAAACATCACAACCTAGAGGGAAAACAGCGTCAACAGCAGACAGTAGGGACTGAAATGAATGGCACAATCTATAGTCAGCAGGGCTATCTCTGAAAGAGGGAGACCAACATGGGGAGATGCTGGATTCAAACAGCAGCAGGTGGGGTCCAGCACAGAAGCAGATCCAGAGCCTCGTGATGAGGTAACAAAAAAGAGTCACATGAAAAAGCAGCAAGCAGCGTCACAGCAGAGGCGTTAAAGAGACAATTCCATCAATGGCTACACTGACTACAACGGAACATAACAAACATTAAGTAAAGCAGGAAAGAAAAAATATTTACCATAGTAATCTTGTTTCTTCCAAGGGAATCTTACTGCATTCTGACATATGCGGTATGATCTCACCATTAGACTGTCCCAGAGCCTAAATGGTTAATAGAACCTATGCTAATGATGGAGTGCTAGGCTCATGCTTGGTTTGCAAACAACTGTCCCTGGTAAACATTCTACAACTGTCAGATTCTTACGGAGTGTGAATACTAACAAGCTATCTATACTAACTTTAACAATTAAATAAATAACAAACAATCCCCTTCATTTAAAAATATGGGCAACACTAAGACTCAAGTCATTAAGCCCAACAACAGAACCACTCATGGGTTTACAACAGCATGGACAGCTGTGTTGCAGTGCCCATAGGTTCCAGCAGGGGAGGCAGGGTGGGAGCTCAGAATACAATAAGATTCCCTTGGAAGAAACAAGATTACTATGGTAAGCAATTTGTTCTTCAAACTCCAGGGAATCTTACTGTATTCTGACATATGCAGACTACCCAAGGAGTACCTTTGGAGGAGGGTAGAGAATCTGTTTAGGAAACAGGCTCTGCAGTACTGCTGTGCCAAACCTGCCATCACTTCTGACCTGGGTATCCAGGCTGTAGTGTTCGGTAAGGTTATGGGCTGTTTTCCAGATAGCTGCTTTACAAATTTCCAACAAAGGAATATCTCTTGCAGCTGCTATCGAGGCAGCTGTACCCCTTGTAGAGTAAGCCCCAAGGCCTGCAGGTTTTTTTACCTACTTTGCAGTAGCAGAACTGAATACAAGTAATAATACAATGGGCAATAGACCTCTTTGAGGCGGGCTTGCCCTTTCCCACTTCTCCATAGGTAAGGAAGAGCTGAGTGCTATCCTACCTATGGCCCTTTGTGTGATCCAAGTAGTAGCTTACAGCGCTCTGGACATCTAGGCTGTGCTGTCCACATTCTCCTGAACTAGAGTTGTCAGTGAAAAAGACTGGCAAAGTAATGGACTGATTCAGGTGGAAGTCCGACATCACCTTGGGCAGAAATGTTCTGTTAGTCCTGAGGACTACCTTGTCCCTATGGACAGATATATAATCTGTCTCACTGGACAAGGCCTGGAGCTCACTGATCCTCCTAGCTGAGGTGATGGCTATCAGGAACACTGTTTTCCATGCTGAAGATATGGGCTCAAGCGGTGGTTGCATTAGCTGGCCAATGCATATATTGAGGTCTCATGCTGGGGTGTGTTCTCTGTGAGGGGGATGCAAATGCATGAAACCCTTGAAGAACTTCCTAAACACTTGATTAGCTGCCAGAGATGACCCCTTACCAGCTGAGAGGTAAGCAGAGACAGCTGCTAAGTGTACTTTGAGGGCCACTGACAAGCCAGCCCGGCAGCAGTCTATCTCTTTTTTCTGACACCAAATGGAAAATCTCTTCCATTTAGAGGTGCAAGCCTTTCTCGTAAAGGGTTTTCTAGAAACCCTAAGAACCTCTATCACCCATTCAGAAGGGTGCAAGTTAGCATAAGTCCTCAAGATCCAAGTCCTGAGCCTGAGAGACTGGAGATTGGGGTAAAGGACCCTGCTCTGCAAGGAGGTCAATAGGTTGTGCCTCCTAGGTAGAGAGACTGGCCTGGAAATTGACAGTGTCAGCAATAGAAAATATCATGGCTGTCTGTCCCAATCTGGAGCAACGAGGACAACTGTCACTGGTTGAACCCTGAGCTTGTTCAGCACTCTGAGCAACAGGGGAAATGGGGGAAAGGCATACAGGAACTTCCCTGTCCAATCCAACAGCAGCGCATCCAGAGGGACTGTGCCCACTGCAGGAGGCCTGTAACAAAACTGTGGTAGCTAGTGATTGTCTGGGGTTGCAAAGAGGTCCACCTCTGAGGTGCCCTACCTTCTGAACACCACTTGCAGGACCTGCCTGTTTAGCGACCACTCATGGTGGTTTTGGTTGATCATGCTGAGAGCATCTGCCAGGACACCGTCCTTCCCTGGGAGGTGGATTGCTGAGAGGGAGATTCCCAAGGAGTAAGCCAGACTCCACACTTTCATGGCCTCTGTGCACAGTGGGGACAACTTTGTGCCCCCTTATTTATGTAGTACATTGTGGTTGTATCGTCTGTCCTGACCTGAACCACCTTGCATTGAGGCACAGGAGCAAAGGACTGAATGCCCATATAAACTGCCCTGAGCTCCAGCAGGCTTTATGTGAAGCAGGGACTCCTGCTGGAGCCAGGTACCGTGTGCACTGTGTTCCTTTAGGTGTGCACCCCACCCTAGGAGGAAGGCATCTGTAGTAATGACTGCTGCTGGCGGCAGCTGGAGGAAAGGCACGCTTTCCCTAAGGTTGTCTTTTTCATGCCACCATTGGAGAGCTTGCAGATGGGTTCCTGTGACTGGAACCATCTTTGACAGGGAATCTCTTTTCTGGGACCAGTGAGACCTGAGGTGAAACTGAATGTCTCTCATCTAGAATCTTGACCCTGACACTGTTGCTGTTGCTGCAGCCATGTGCCCAAACAGCTGTAGAAAATGCTTCACTGATCTGGGGGTATGCAGCTGGAATGAGCCTACTAGTTAACCAAACTGTCTACCCTTTCCTGACCACCAACCAGTCATCAAGATATGGGAAGACTGTAACCCCTTGTCTCCTTAGGTGTGCTACCACCACTGCTAGGCACTTGGTAAACACCCTTGGAGCAGAGGTAAGGACAAAGGCATGGCTCTGAACTGGTAGTGGTTCGATGGCAATCTGAACCTGAGGTACTTTCTGTGTGATTGCCTGACAGAGATGTGGAAGTGAGTGTCCTTTAAGTCCAGAGATGCTAACCCAATCCTCCTTCCTGAATGTAGGGAGGATGGTAGCCAGAGTGACCATTTTAAATCTTGGCTTTGTTGAATGCCTGTTTAAATGTCTGAGATCCCATATGGGCTGCCACTCCACTTTTTTTTCAGAGTGAGGAAGCATCCTGAGTAGAGACCCCTTCCCCTGTGGGCCAAAGGAACAGGCTCTACTATTCTGTCTTGAATTAGTTTCACTACTTCCTCTTCCAACAGAGTTACTTCTGATACACTGGCAGGTCTGAAAAACCTTGCCCTCAGTTTGGACAGGATCTTGAACCTGCGGGCAAGCCCCTGGCTCACTACCTCCATGACCCGTCTGTCTGTAATGATGGATTCCCAAGCCTGGAGGTAGTGGGCCAGCCTGTCCCATACTGGAGGTGGGGAGGCAGCCCTGGCAGACCCCTCAGGGGGCTTGCTTAGTCTGTGCACTTGGCTGAGTGCTGGGGCCAGTATGGCTACTGCCCCTTCTGCTCGTACCCTCTCTCAGATTGATAGGTAGGAGATTCCTGAGCTGGAAGAAGGGTCTATAATGAGTTCTACCCCTGCTCCCTCTGCCTTGGTACTTCTGGGGTGTTGCTGCTTTCTCCTTTGCAGCAGCACTCTTATAAGCCACCTTGTACTCATCCATCTTTTTCATGTAAGCCTCTGTTTGTTCACCAAAAAGGGATGTGGGCTCACAAGAAAAATCCAGTGCCTTTGTCTGGATGTCCTGAGACAAATCAGTTGCCCTCAACCAGGCCAATCTCCTCAGAGGCACTGATGTTGCCATTTGCCTGGCTACAATATCACTGGCATCCACTGCCATTCTTAAATGGCATTTAGTGGCCTCTATGCCTCCTTTTTGCCCCAGGGCATGCTTTAGCAATCTCTGAAACTGCATCCCAGAGACTTTTTTTTTTCCTCTGGAGACATAGGCCATGTAAGTGGCCTGTCTAATGGCCAAAGAGGCAGCTAGGTAGGATTTCTTGGCCACAGAATCCATTTCTCTGGAGTCTTTATCTGGTGGGTGTGATGTCAGGGGAATCCCTGCCTTATCACCAACCACAGCTTGCACCACTCCTCCATGGCTGGGGTGTCCAAAAAGGAACTCTGTTCCAGACCTAGCCATCCAATACTTCCTTGTCCAAGTCCATCCTCTTGTCCACTGGGGCAATGGAAGTGGGGTGTTTATAAAATTCTAGAAGCCTGTCTCTTCAGAGACTTGTAGATGGGCAGCAAACGTCTTTTTGTTATTGGCACATCCATCATTTCCATATAGTCTGGCTCCTCTTCCTCCTCTGTGGATTCCTGGGTGGAGAGGTCCAGTATTTGTGCCACTTACTTCAGGAAGGCAAAGTGAGAGGAAAAATCCTCAGCTCCCTTCTCCAGGAGTCAGGATGTAGAGGATCAGGGGATACATCAGGTTCAATCTCATCCTCCCCTTCCATGTACACCTCAGCAAACCGTTTAAGTGAAGCGAGAACCAAGGAGGAACCCAGGTCCTGAACCAAGGTCTGCGAACTGGGCCGCTGAACCAGAACCACAGTACCAGTTTACAGCAACTGTATAATTTTTATAGCATTTGCTATTTCATCTGCAGTTGGAACCGATGGTTTTGAAGGTTGCAGCTTCTGAACTGAGTGTTTTTCCTTCCTCTTTTTCTTAGCAGAACTTGTCAGTTCAGGGGCAATGTCTGCGGTTCTTTTCTTAATTGAGGAACCATCACCCTGGTTAGAGGGTTGTTCAACCGGTTCCTTCGGTTTCTCTTTATGGGAGAAGGAAGTTTTGTCCACAGCTGGGTCAACAGCCTTCTCGGAAATTTTTCTTTCAGTCGGTTCAAACGCCTATTAAGTGTCAACTGAGGAAAAATGTTTGGCTTTTACAGATTTCACAATCTGCCTTCAGGTGGTCAAACCCTATGCAAAAAACACAAATTAAATGAGGATCTGTTTTCAAACAGTTCCTTAACACTCTGTATAGTACTGAAAACCCACTGGGACAGTTCTTTTCTTGGGTTAATGACACCACCAGTAAAAAAACCAAGAAATGGGTCTCTGAGAATCAGAAACCCACACAAATGAATAAGGTGTAAGCCTTTATTATTATTGTTAACTTTTTTATTTTGTAGTCGGTTCAGCAACCGCTGAGAGAACTGAGAGTTACCCTGGTTTCCCTCAAAAATAACCAAATTAAGCAACCGGCCCAGGGAAAGAATAAAATATAGAAATTTACTTTTTAAATTGTAAATAAAAGTTTTGTTCCCTCCCAGTTACATGAACCGAAAAGATACTGAAAAACTTACCAGAATAACACTAAATCTAGACCAATTTACCTGTAAACTCAAGGACAGTGCTTTAAAAAAAACGAATAGAAATAAAATTCACTTAAAAAAAGACACAAGAAAAGAAAATCTTCAAGAAAGATGAAGGAGGGCTCTCCAAGGCATCTGTACTACACAAGCGGAGTAAATAATCTGACAGTTGTAGAATGTTTACCAGGGACAGTGGTTTGAAAACGGAGCATGAGCCTAGCATTCCATCATTAGCATAGGTTCTATTAACCATTTCAGCTCCAGGGCAGTCTTATGGTGAGATCACACTGCATATGTCAGAATACATAAGTTTTCCTGGGGTTTGAAACAGCAGCGTTTGTATCCAATGAAGGCATTTCTTCTGACTGGTATGAAGTAGATGGTGGGAGTAATAAAACTGAAGAGGTATGGGGCTTCCACAAAACACAGTGCCTGTGCTGACTACACACAGCATCGTAACTGGCCCCAACTGGGCAGAAGTTTCCGAGCGGGCCTGATGCTGATGGCCTACAGTTCCAAAGGTGTGGCTCTATGAAGAGAGATGTCTTTGAGACGCTAAATATATTTTAAGTAGCGGCATGAAGGCATGCATTTTGTAGACTGGAGAGGTGCTGTGGGTGCACTGTGTAAAGTGGCTGGAGATAACACCTTCTTCACACTGTCAACAATCCTATCAAACTGCAAATAAAACACTGGAATTTGTTTTTGGCAGAGCTTAAAAATATATTTCAGTGCTTTTCTTCCAATATAATAAGATTCTCCTCAGCACAGGCAATTTTGTTTTCTCCTGTGTCACTACACTGACACTAACAGTTCATTTGCCCCTGGCATCCCTGTAGCTCACTATTCACCATATATTTCATGTACCCTGTAAGGGGCTGTGGACTGCTAGGAGCAGATGGGTTAGAGCTTGACCGCTTCGGCCGATATACTAGAACGTGCTTTCAGCACTCGCAATTAGCTTCAAGCATGTTCTGATATAACTGCAGTTTGCTCCAGGCAGTAATTTGATCCTGGAGCAATCATTTTATAGAGCGCAATCCCTGGGCTTTGAATAGGATGGCGCTAGTATAGCAACAACAACAAAATATGTACAACAAAGCACCATAGGTGCGGAGATAAAATACACAAAACAAGGATGTGCAAAAATTACAAATGTAATCAAAGTAAAAATTGACAACATGTAGTAGGAATCACTGTGCAGGGAAAGCAAATGTTAATATGTTTAGAAACAAGTCTTATATACTTCTTATAAACATTCTCAATGCACAAACCAAAAAATGTTATCATGCATACAATCCACACTCGTTATAAATGCATTCTTTTTTTTTTGTAACTCAAGTATGTACAGAAGCAAAAAACATGACAGTACAACAGTTTGCATATTTACAGGACATGTCAGTATTTACTATGAGATTATTCTCGGATAAGTACCGTAATCCAACTGTATATGGCACTGATGTGCACAAACACCAAAGTCAATTTTTAAACACACAGGTAAACTTCCCTGTAACGTTCTTCCAAAGGAGAATATGTGCAGTACTTCAAAAGTAAAATGTTGCTGTAAGGAAATTCCTGTCTTTTCCCTAAAGAAAAAAAAAGATTTTACCAGAACAAACACAACAAACATTTCTATAGCCAATAAAACTGTCTTTCATCACTATTTGATTTCCTTTTCCAGACAGGGAAGTACATAGCTAGTCCTTTCCTGCATCCATATTTCCTCAGTGGGGGCTATAACAGATTGCCCATTTTTCTATGTACTTATTCCTGTTTAACCTCAGGTCTGCTGTGATTCTTTCCATATCAGCTGTTTGCTGGAGACTTCCTTGCCATTCTCTAATTGTTGGCATCATCGGGGAGAGCCAGTGGCAGGTGAAGCCTTCTACTGCCACCAAACAGAAAATATAAAGCAACTTCCTTTGCTGTTGTCTCTTAGGGCGAGGGAAAAGGAGCCCCAATACCAAGGTTTCATGGGTAAACAGGACAGAGAAAACCCAAATTCTTTCTAGTTCTGCATGAACTGATTGTCTATACATTTAGATGTTGTGGCAACTCCAAAATATACAGTAGTGCGTTCCTCGGCCCTGACAGCTCCTCCAACAGGTGCCCAAGTTGCCTTGCCTGAAGCAGGCCGTTACTGAAGGGGTGTGAAAGAACTACACCAATATCTTCCACGGATATACTTGCCACAATGGGCGGAGGTGATCTTCCAGCCCCTATCTCAGATTTTTCTCCAGCTTGCTTCAGAGATAGGCTGACCTGATTCTCATTCCTAGTGAGATTTAATATGTTCTCGAGTGTGCCCACGGGATGTTCGTAGCACATGAGATATGATGGAGATAGAGCGAATTTTGTCCTTAAGACAGACCGCCCAAAACAGGCAGCCTTCTAATTTCGACAGTTCCTTTTTCAGTAGTTGCCTATTTTCTCCAGTTAGCACATGGTGCCTCACTTACAGAAAGTGATAATGATCGATGTTTGGGACAAATTAAATTTGCTTTTAAAATCTGCAAAGAAGACACACACCCCCACTGAGAAGAACTGCGTAAAAGTGGTAAGGCCCAGTCGGTTCTATCTCCTGAAGGCTGGATCTGTGCGACTCTGAGGGAAATCTGGGTTTCCTATAATTATGGTGAATGGACTTATTCCCTCCCAGGTTTGTGTCTGCCATTTTAAGACCCTCATTGGGGTTCTAGTCCAGGGGTTCGCCATGTGTCCTATACTAGAATTGGACCAGGGAATCAAGGGCAAGGTATAGAAAGGGTCAGGCAATGTTTTCTGGTTTTCCAAGATGTACCACACCACATCTAAATTTTGTTTTGCCATATCTACCAATTGAGCTGACTGAGCTGCCAAATAATATCCTTGAACTTTTGGGAGCCTCATACCCCCTGATCCATAGGTAGATAAAGAGTGTGAAGGCCAACCCACTTCCTATGACCCTGCCATAAAAGTTTAAGGACTAGCTTACAAAGTTTAGTCTAAAACAATTTAGGAATCTGTATGCAGATGGCCTGAAAATAAAATAATAGGCTAGGGAGCACATTTATTTCTCATGTAGCCACTCAGCCTCCCAGGGAGAGAGGAAGCAGTGTCCACATGCTTAAGTCTTCAGCTATTACATTATTTTTTATTTTATTTACTTATTTATTTAGTTGTTTAACCAGGTATAGCACACTTAGCTGAAAGCTTTTTTACAGGAGCAACCTTGGAGCACAAGGAGGTTAAGTGACTTGCTCAGGGTCACACAGTATGCAAGTGGAAGCTGTGGGATTCAAACCCAGGTCTGGTCTGCTGGATGTCACCAGATTTGCAGCTCAGAGCCTTAGACCACTGTGCTATACTGCCTCCATTAAGGAGATGAAAGTACTGAGTTGATATAATTTAGACAGCTGGGGTGTTATTTTAACCCCTAGATATTGAATCTTGTTTTGAGGGTTCACTTGAATGGAATTGTATCATTAAACTGTGCTGGATGGGGCCTGAGACCAATAGTGCTTCTGATTTGTTATAATTCAAATTATACCCTGAAATTGTGCTGAATGTTTCTAGTTCTCAGAAGAGAGCCAGGGTAGAGGACTCCGGTTCTCACAGAAACAAAAACTGAATCATCTGCATAGAGGGCAAGATCTTCTTTGAGGATATCTCTTTCATCAGGCCAGACCTATGGAACTTATAGCAGCCAGGCTCTAGAACTACTGTACATGGAAACTTCTGCAAGCAGTCTACTAAGGGACACTCATGTCGATGTCCTACATTGCCTCTCCCTTTATAAACGCAGGTGGCCACTTTCCTCCTCAGTTCTTTTCCCGCCATCTATCAACGCTTGTCAAGCTACTGTGGAAATGTTGCTGCCTTTGCTGCCATTTTTCTTTCTAAAACTGTCAACAGAAATAATTACTTTTACTATATTTTCGGCAACCTGCATGTTGTTGAAAGAACTGCTGACATACTCCCGTGAACTTAAAAAAGAAAATAACTCTTCATGACCGATGGTGGCTTTTTTCCACGATAACCAGGCCACCAACCTCTGCAAGTAGCAGGAGTATTGAGATCAAGGCAAGAGGAGGCCTCCCCCTGGTGCGCCACAGGTCACCCCATCACAGTTCAATGAATGACCCTCTCTCTTGATGTAGCCCACTTCAGCGGCAATGCCTCTCCCCTACCCTGACTGCTGAGAGGGACACAAAGTTCAGGGTCCAGGGGCACCCTCTAACAGGTACTCAACTTCTACAGTGATGTCTATGGTGGTGCCTTTACCTCCCCTGTCGACTTCTTCGCTCTGGCTGATAACATCGTCTCATCAACAGTTGCGCCGCTGCCTCCCCTTTCGACTCATTCATACCGGTTCATCAGCATCAACTGTGGTGCCTCTGCCTCCCCCATCAATAGGGTTTCATACCAAGTCTTTCATATCAATGGTTGTGCCTCTGCCTCCTCCATTGACATACACAGAAATTCAACAGTGACAGTGGCATCTGCCTCCACCATCGACATACATAGGTATTCAGCATCGACGGTGGTGCCTCTGCCTCACCTGTCGGCATACACCAGCGTTTTAGATGGGGGCCTAAATTAAAGAAACTTACTTTGGCTCCCTTTGAGCCAGCTGGGACTTGAGGTTTCTGCCTCCTTCCTTGAAGAGAGTTCCTTTTTATTGCCTTTTCTTCTACTACAAGAATGTCACGACTTTAAGTTCACATACGAGCCTTCTTATTCGCATGTTGCACAACGACTGGGTGTCTTTGCATACTCATCCTGAGCTTTTACTATCGAAATATAAAATAACTCAGGTATGCTATACATCATACGACTGACTCCAAAGAGTCCTTGCAGCCATTGTTTCAGCCACTCTTGGGAAACGGTATTTCTAATTCTACCAGTGCCTGACCACATGGCTGGTTAGCTTGATTTGATTTCGGTTACAAGTGGCACGGCGATCAAATTCCTGCTGTAGTTTGTCGTGACCAGTCCCCTGGAGGTATGGCCGGCTCTGTTGCCTGTTTTCAACATGTATCTGCTGTGGGAATATGTGCAGATAACACCTGAAGTACTGTCCACACTTTACTAAACACTACAGTCTAGACGTTCCATTCCGAAAAAGAGATGGCTTTGGGCTGGTAGTTCTTCAAGGCCTCCTTCCATAGCACTGTACCCTGTAGCCTCCAGCCACCCAGACTGTTAATGGTCAGTAATGCTTGGTACTCTTTCCATTGGTGTGGCTGATGAAAGAGATATCCTCAAAGAAGAAAGTTACATACTTACCGTAACAGTAGATCTTTGAGAGAATCTTTCATCAGGCCATGCTGACCCACCCTCCATCCACCTAGGGATCTACAGCTTTGTAAACGCTATCTCCTTCTCTATGAAGGCCTACCAGATTTCTTCATACTGATTTTTCTGCCTCACTTATTCAGCAGCACGATGCATTCTCGCCTAATTCCCTGAAGAGAGGTCCTAGGGATCTTCAGTATTTTATAGGCCGTCTCCTTCTCTATGAAGGTTATCTGAAGTCTTCATGCTGGGTATGCTGCCTCCGTTGTTCGGCAGAGCCATGCATTCCCTCCTGGTTCCATGAGGAGAGGTTCTCTGAGCATGATCTCAAGCAGGGAAATGAAGAGGTAAGGAGCCGGCTGCATTTTTATAGGGAGAGGCAATGTAGGATGTCACCATGGGTGGCCCTTAGTTGACTGCTTGCAAAAGTTTCCATGTGGTCCTACAGCCTAGTGGCTATAAGTTCCATACATGTGGCCTGATGAAAGAGATTCTCTTGAAGAGCTCGTTATGATCAGTACATAACTGTTCTTTTCTGCTGTACTCCTCCCACCCCTATGTCCTTTATAGCCTGGTTTTGTCTCACTGCCACAGCCAGTGGCCCAGTACAGGGAGCGAATCATGGGGGGGGAGGGGCACCACTGCCTGGAACCCCACCTTAATGGAAAGCAGGATGAAATGACCCCACTGACCCTCACTGTAGCCTCTGGATTGGTGTACACATTTTCAATGTATTGTCTGAATATTTGTCTGAAGCCCATAACTAGAAGGGTATGTTGTAAGACGGCTCAGTCCCATCACCGAGCGCCCACCTCAGATCCCACCCTTTTCTCACAGACCTCCCATCTCTGGTGGAGCAGCCACATCCCACTTCTAAATTATACTCTAGTTTTCACTCCAATGACCCCAATCGCCTTCAGGGTATTTGCTTTTACTGACAGCAATCTTTAGGCCTACACTTCGTGAATGGCAAAAGGTTTTGTGTCAATTATATAAATTAATTAAGCAAGACAGATACTGCCTTAATTAAGCAAGATAGATACTGCCTTACACAATTTCGTATATTACATAACGTATTACACTCCTCAGAGGTTGTGTAAGATGAGACGTAGACTCTCAAGAGGAGTGTACATGTTGTGGTATTGAGGACGCTTCCCTTAAACATATTCTTTGGGATTGCCCCAAAGCTGCCCCTTTCTGGGCATCTATACATGGCTTTCTCGACCTGTGGCTGGGATTAAGACTCTTTTCCACTCCACAGATCTGCCTCATGGGGATTTTTCCACAAGCATTGTTTGGCCCCCGTAAAGCCCATATGGCTCTTATTTCGATAACTGCCAAGCTTATCATGCTGCGCCACAGGCTGGATGATTCCATCCCAATGCTTCGTGAATGGCATCAGGAGGTTTCACAGGCCTCGGCAGTCGCGAAGCATATAGCTGAACGACTGACTAAATTAGAGCTGTATAGGGACCACTGGCAATCCCTTGAAGCCATGCTCTCCAGATAGCTGCTATTGCTAGCTTGCATACCTAAGCCACTGGTTCAGTCCCACAAGAATTTTGAGAAGGTACTCGCTGTGCTCCAAGCGAGGGGGTGGAGGGTTGTTGTTTGGGGATTTTTTTTGTTTCTTTATAGTGCTCCTTTCTGTAGTTCGGCTTCACTTGGTCCTGTTGTATTGTGATCCCTGCTAATGTTTTTGGTGGCTTGGTATGTTTACCTGTTAAAAATCTCAATAAAGCATATTATCTTAAAAAAAAAAAGAAGGCCCAGTCCACCCGGTCAAAGGCCTTTTCTGCACCACAGATATGGCAATTTGAAAGTGCAGATTGCCCTTTGGTGAGAAGAGGCTATTAAGGAGGTGCTGAATACTGTCATGGAGGATCCGCCATTTTCTGCGAGCACCTAGCCAGTATAGAGGTGAATAAAAACAGGTTACTCACCTGTAACAGTAGTTCTAAGAGTGGTATATATTGTTCATCTACACTCTTTGGCATGTCTCCTTCCACTTTAAACCTTGCTGGAAGTCTTCAAGGTGGCTCCTCCCACCCACCCAGGCGGTATATACCTCGGCTCCACCCCATGATGCCAGATCTTAGCCCGCTGGAAACCAGGTTTGTGTGTCCGCAGCCGGGAAGGTCGGGTGGGTCCATGTGGATGAACAACATATACCACTCCTAGAACTACTGTTACAGGCAAGTAATCTGTTTTTCTAGGATCATGGATGTTGTTCATCCACACTCTTTGGCAGACTCCTAGCAGTTCTCCGGGAGGAGGGAGGCAAGGTGCACACCCCCTACTTAGGGAACAGAGATTGGAGAACTGAGGCCCCAAAACCAGCATCCCGGCGTGACTCAAGGTCGATGTGGTAGTGGGTGATGAAGGTGTTTGCTGACTTCCAGGTAGCAGCCTGGCAGATTTCCTGGAAAAGAATGTCCCTAGAAGCAGCCACCGATGCAGCGGTATGGCAGGTAGAATGAGCTCTTATCCCTCTGGGAGGCTCCTTGCCCGCCAACTCATAACAGAGACCTATGCATGATGTAATCCATCTTGCAATAGTCTGCTTTGCTGCAGGTCTGCCAGAAGCGGCTTCAGCATAGGTGACAAACAGCTGGCGAACCTCTCCCCGAATTTCCACCGTCCTCTCCTTATAACAGAAGACAGCACATCTCAGGTCCAAAGTATGGAGCCTGAACTCGGCGTCCGAGGTGTAGTTGGGGTAGTAAACCGGCAGAGTTAACACTTGGTTAAGGTGAAACTCTGACACCACCTTCGGAAGGAATTTCGGGTGGAGGCATAGGACAACCTTGTCCCTGTGGAAGACCAGATAAGGGGAGTCCACCGAAAGCGCCTGGAGCTCCCCCGTCCTTCTGGCAGATGCGATAGCCACCAGGAAGGCCATCTTCCATGACAAGTGTGACAAGGCACACTTCTGCATTGGTTTGAATGGCTTGCCCATGAGCTTTGCCAGTATCAGCAGAACATCCCATGGAGGTGGAGGGTTCATGCACCAGAGGGGATATGTGATCTAGGCCTTTGAAAAAGTGCCCGACCACCATCTCCTGCACCAACGTCAGCTGACCGGCCCACGCCCGGTAAGCAGAGATGGCTGCCAGGTGCACCCTTAGGGTAGATGACTGCAGACCCCCTTTGGAGAGAGGCCAAAGGTAGTCAAGTATGTTAGCCACTGGACAGGACAAAGGGTCCAGGCCTTTTCCCTGACACCAAATGGAAAACCTTTTCCATTTGAAGGCATAACATTTCCTGGTCGATTCCTTTCTGGATGCCTCCACCACGGTGTAGACATCCTCGGAAAGACCCAAAGCCTGGAACTCTAGCTGCTCAAGTACCAGGCTGTGAGGTGCAGAGACTGAAGGTCCAGATGGAATACCTTCCCCAATTGACAGATATCAGGTCTGGGCATGCTGGAAGCCGCTCCGGGGGCCTGGAGCTGAGGCTGAGGAGATCTGAATACCAGAACTGGCGTGGCCAGTCTGGGGCTACCAGCATCACCTTTGCCTTGTCCCTCCTCACCTTGATGAGCATCTTGTGGATCAAGGGAAATGGAGGGAAGGCATAGAGGAGGTCTGGGGTCCACGGCCTCGAGAAGGCATCCCCCTGTAGCAAGCCTGCTGAGGGAGGCGGGCATGGAACAGCCTCAGCTTGGTGTTGTCCCTGGAGGCAAACAGGTCCACCATTGGTTTTCCCCAGTGGGAGAACAGGCTGTAAGCTACCTCTGGATGGATAGATCACTCGTGGGATGTCTCGCCTAAGTGGCTGAGAGCATCCGCCCGATGGTTTGAGGCTCCTGCCACATGGATGGGTAGGAGATCTACCTCCAGTCAGCTCATGAGGGTCCAGATGCAGAGCTCCTCCCTGCACAGCAGACAGGAGTGTGTGCCACCCTGTTTGTTGAACCACTTGACCCCAGAGCAAAAGCTGACAGCACCAGTCTGACAGGTTGATGTGGCATCGGGACTCCTTGAGGGTCCAGAGCTCGTGAGCCCTTATATCCCCCATGTGGGCTCCCCAGCCCATGAGAGAGAGGCATCGGTCGTAAGGACGACAGTTGGCTCAGTGTGGCAAACGGGATCCCTTCCTGCAACTGGTCTGGGGCGGTCCACCAGCAGAGAGTGTCCCACATCTTCTGGGTTACAGTGATCAGCTGGTCAAAATGACTGTGGCGCTAAGTCCACTGGGTGGCCAGCTCCCATTGGAAGGGGCGCATGTGCAACCGGGCCCAACAGACCACTGAGGTGCATGCTGTCATGTAACCCAGAAGGTGCAGAAAGTCCCAGACAGGGCGCAATTGGCCAACCAGAAATGATTGGGCAAAGGAGGAAAGAACCTATGCCCTGTCTGCCGGGAGCCTGAGCTCTGGCTTGACAAGAGTCAAGCTCTGCACCGATGAAGCCCATCACCTGAGAAGGCACAAGTTCCGACTTGACCTCGTTGATCAGGAGACCGAGTTGGGAGCAGGTCTGGAGGGCCAGGTCCCTGGACCTCTCCACCGCCTGTTGGGTGGAACCTGCTAGGAGCCAATTGTCGAGGTAAGGATAAATCCTGACCACTCGATGCCTGAGATGGGCCACCACCACTACAGTGCATTTGGTGAAGACCTGTGGGGCCGATGACAGACCGAACGGCATGGCTCGGAACTTGTACAGGGTCCCTTCAACCCTGAAGCGGAGAAACCGCTAATGGGATGGATAGATTGGAATGTGAAAGAATGCATCCTGCAGATCCAGTGGACAGAACCACATGTTTCGCTCCAAGGATGGTACGATCTGGGACAGAGTGACCATCTGAAAGGTGCGTGACCTGAGATATTGATTCAAGTCATGCAGATCTAATCCGCTTGGGCACCAGGAAGTACCTGGAGACGAAGCCTGGGTCTGCTGAAGGATCTGCCACTGGAGCTACAGCCTCCTTGAGGAGAAGCTGTGTGATGTCGTCTCTGAGAGCCGACTGAGTTTGAGTGGATACTCTTTCCTCCCGGGGTGTTGGCCTGGCTTGGAGGGAACTGCTCGAATTCCAGAGGCAGTCCCTGACTGACCACTTTGAGAACCTACCTCTCTGAAGTGACAGCAGACCAAGCGGAAAGGAAGTGGTGGAGTCAGCCCCCCACGGGAGGACCCAGAGCTGGCATGATGGGAAAGGGGTTGGCAGCCCCTGCCCCATCACTGAACAGGCTTGGAGGAGGAGGAGGATCCAGAACTGGAACCACGGCCTCCTTTACAGGCCTGGGAGGGCCCGGGCTTGGGCCAGGGGCACCAAGCTTGAGCCTGCTGCTGTTGATGATGCTGTGGTCCTCCTTGAAAAGAGGACTGCTAAGCTGCAGGGGAAGAATGCCAAAAAGGCTTCTTCTTTTTCTTCTGCTGGCTCTTGCTCGAAAAGCCCTTGGCAGAAGAGGCGTCCAATGTGGTATTGGACTGCTGAATGCAGTGAAGGTGACCAGCCACTCCTGGGCCAAACAGGTTAGTCCCTAGGAAAGGCACGTCAGCTAGTTTGTGCCGAGTATCTGCCGTGAAGGAGAAAAGCCTCAGCCAAGCCCTGTGACGAGAGGCAACTGCGGCTGCCATCGAATGGGCACAAGAATCCCCAATGTCCAGGGCTGTCTGAAGCTGCTGTTTGGCGACAGCTCAGCCCTGATCCCGGACCTGCTTGACCATGGTCTGCATGTCCGTGGGGAGATGAGGGAGGACTTCATCCAGAGACCCTAGGAGGGCATGGGAGAAGTGTGTCATGATGATGGCCGAACTTGCTTGATGAAGGCCCAAGGAAGAAACCACACAGACCTTCCTGGCTGAATGGTCCAAACTTGGACTCTTTCTCAGGAGGTCAGTCAGTCAGTATCGGCAGAACTGCCAGTTCGCCTGAACACAGAGGCAGTTACCAGGCTCTCTGCTGAGGCGTGATCTGTGAATTCCGCAAGGGACCCCATGGGCACTGCATACTTGTGGACCATGCGGGCAGACAGAGCAGGACAAGTGGCAAGGTGCTGCCAGAGTTCTAAGGCCGGGCCGACAATGGCCTCGGCCACAGGAAAAGCCTCCATCGGGGTATCCCCTCTCTTGAGGATGTCCGTGAGAGGGTACTCCGCCTTTTTCTGAATTGGCTCCAGGGGCATCCCTGTGGACTCAGAGATGAGGCGGAGAATACCCTGAAAAGTCGAGGCACTTTCCTCCATCTCTACCCCACCAGCTGATTTGTCATCCCCAGGATGAGAATGCAGGCTGGTGACATCCGAATCCGAGGAATCCGGATATAACGGTCAACAGCCCAGGTCACCTTTGACCCACCGAGGGCGGTCTGGGGTGACAGTGACTGACAGATGCCGGGGAAGCCCGGTGTCCAGCCTATCTTCTTTGGAAGGAGCCCCTCCCACAGGCTGCTTGGGCGGTGGTTCCACCATGATCGGTGGAGAGACTCTTTTAGGCTGAACTGGAGGTTTTGCCTGCTCCGCGGGAGGGGGAACCAACTTAATTGGCTCCGAAGGAGCCGGCTTCAGCCTAGGAGGCGAAAGCCAAGTAATGGCTGGGGTGGAAGCTGGAGTCAGCCTGTGCCCAGTCAAAAATCAGCTGCTGCCATATGATGTCCTTGTAGCGCTGATGGAGTTTCTGCCGGAGCCTCTCCTCGTCTGAGGAGGACGAAGACAATCGATGGTGTCACCTCTTTTTAGAGAGCTTATGGCTCTTCCTCGGCCTTTTGGTTGGGGGGGGGTCCAAGACCTCGATCGAGATCGGACAGGCCAATTCGGTTGCTCGGGAGACACTAGCGGGACCGGTGATTTCTCGGGGTCGGGGACCACTTCCTCAATGGGAGTCCCAGCAGGATGGGTCTCCTCTTCGGGGAAAGTCAGAATTGGAGTTCGATCGAGGGAATTGTCAACCAGAGTCGGCGATAAAGGATCGATTGAGTGGATGACAATTTCTACATTGTCGATTGACAGTTTGGTTGACTGGCCAATCGGCAAAGCTGAGAAGCCAGCGGCTGAAGAAGCAATCTCGACCAAAGTCGAGACCGCATGTTCCTGGGACCAAGCTCTCTCCCGCTCCCAAGAGCGTCTCCGTCGGGATGAAGACAATCCCAGATCCTTCTTCTGCTTACGGGATCGAAAGAAGTGTGTGCCCGCAAGCGAGACACATATCGCATTTCGAGGTGTCATGGTCGACACCAAGGCAATAAACGCACACTATGTGGGGATCGGTGCATGACATTTTCTGGCCACAGGGGCACTGATGAAATCCGGGGGAAGACTTGTCTTCCATAGTCAAAGAATCAAAGTCGTGATCGCGAATGCGAACTAGACAAATTTTCGGAATAACCGAAACTTTAGAGCCAGGGCCTACAAAATGCATGAGCATGAGGGAGGCAACCTGAATTTTTCAGTGGAAAGGAAGATCTGGTGTCATGGGGCGGAGCGAGGGTATATACCACCCATGTGGGTGGGAGGAGCCAACTTGAAGACTTCCGGCAAGATTTAAAGTGGAATGGGACATGCCAAAGAGTGTGGATGAACAACATATCCACAATCCTAGAACTTCAGATCCACTGGTAGGAAGGAAATGAGGCAGTAAGATTCACACTGGGTAGGGTTCCTGTCAGATTTAAGAAATACTAAGAACTGCACTCTCTGCCTGTACCCCCTCTCCAGCCATGACACTCCTGAGAAGCTTAAGCAGTTCTGGGAAAATGTCTTTCCTCATGGCCTTAAAACATTCAGCAGTGAAGCCATCCATGTACCAGGAGTTTCAATTTGTTACGTCCTTAATCACCTTCTCTAGCTCTGCCCTTGAAATGGTCCTCCCCAATTGCTCCATGTTTTGCTGAGACAGCGTGGACAGGTTGAGCCTCACAAAGTAGACTTTATAAATGCATTCTACCCCAGAGGGTGCTCACTACAGGATAGCAGACAGAGGGCATCCCGTGATTTAAGCGAGTAAATAACAGTGAGTCAATTTGGGTGAAGGTAAAACAGCGACTGTGAAAATGGCTACTGTGATTTTAGAGCAACTGTGAAAACTACTACAGTAATTTTACAGCGAGTGTCACCGAGTTAGTAGTGGTAGGAAGCTATAGGGGAATGTGGTTTGTAAAGGATGTAGGCATTTGTGTCAGGCTGCTTCTGAGCTGACCACCTAGCATAGAGGAGAGAGTCACCACCTACAGACCTGGGTTTGATACTGAGTCTGCAGATTTTTTTTTTGTTTGTTTTGTTCTGGGGTATTTGTTTTTTTTGGTTTCGTTGGGGAATGTTTAATTCCGGCTGTTCTGCCTGCCCTCCTGACTTTGTCCCTCTTTGCCACTACCCCCCAACATTCTCCCCCTTCCCTATTTCTCCTCCTTCCTGAGTTTTCCCTGTCCTGGTGTTTCATCCCCCCTGGAGTTTGTTAATATAACTATAGGGGCGTAAAGAATAACCCCCACAGAAACAAAAATATATAGATGCTTTCTGATAGAAAATAAGTTGAAAGTAGCTGAATTTGTAGCACGCTATAGTGCTGGTCACCGTATTACCTGTCGCTGTTGTTTTCTCATTTTTTTTTGGTCGGCGCTCTTTTGCAGTCACCTTTATGACATGGAACCAAGACCAAGCTACTGTGTGGTGCTATGCACCTGTGTACTGTCACTCTAAATGGCGTTGTTCCATTACTGAAAAACTTGATAATGTTCTCCAGTATTTCTATGGGTACACTCTCTAGCAAGATGTAACTGAACTGATAAGAGAAACCATCTATAAGACGGAGATAATCATGTCAGGCTAAAGTGGTGACATGGGATAAATGTCTAAGGGTTTTTATAGTCTCAGATATGTACGGCGTTTTTTAAAATGGCAGCAGTAAAATAAAGATCTTGCTCCTGAAGAAATTTGGAGGACATTATCAAGTTTTTTTCAGTAATGGTACAAATCTATTTGGAGTTGACAGTACATAGGTGCATAGCACCACACAGTAAAGTACAGTTACATAAGAACTTACCGTAACAGTAGATCTTCGGGAGGAGCTCTTGTAGCAGGCTATAACAGTCAGGACTATGCCGCAGGCACTAGGACCCTCCAGAAAAACTTCTCAGCCAGCAGTACCAAGCAGGGACCGCCCCCGATGTTGGTCCTGGTACAAAAAGGGGAGGACCCAGCTCCACCTCAGTTCCCCCGCCAAGGCCCGTGAACAAGTCCTGACAAGAGAAGGAGATGAAGCACTAGATGAAGATCTACACACCTCGAGGGGGAATGCGGGTGGGAAAGTAACGCCTGCTGCAAAAGCTCCTCTCGAAGATGTACTGTTATGGTAAGTTCTTAGTAACTGTGCTATCTTACTTCAAGTGGCAGCTCTTGCAGCAGGCTATAACAGTCAGGACTGAATACCAAGCAGTCCCAAGCCAAAGAGGTAGTCGAGCCCGGGAGGTGGAAATTACTGACTCCAGAGGCCTAGGACAAAAGTCCCTGCAAAACAGCCAGACCAAAACCGGCATGGCATCTGAAGACTATATCCAAACTGTAATGCTTGACAAAAGTATGCACCGAGTTCCAGGTAGTGGACGCACATATGTCCCTTATAGAGACATTCTTCAGGGCGGCAAAAGATGCAGACTCTCCCTAGTGGAGTGACCCCTACTGCCCGGACTGATAGGGAGTTTATTGTCTTTCATAGCAGAGAGGATACGCAGTGGGGCAGATCACTTGAAATCGTCTGCTTGGTCACTAGTTTGCCCAAGCATTGTGGTGCAAAGGCCACAAAGAGATGCTCCGACTGATGGTGCGAAGCTGTCCTTTTGAGGTAATACCTCAGTGTCCTGTGGACGTCCAATGTGTGAAGGAGAGCTTCCCCTCAATTAGAAGGGGAAGGGAAATAGACTGGAAGGTCAACCGACTGGTTGAGGGTCAACTCCGAGACCACTTTTGGAAAAAACTTAGGATTTGTTCTAAGGGAAACCCTTTCCCTGTGAAAAACCAAATACAGCTCTTTACACATTAGAGCCTGAAGCTCAGAAACTCTTCGAGCTGAGGTAGTAGCAACAAAACACACTTTCCAGGAAAGGCAACTCACAATCCGCTGCGGTTCAAAAGGTGGGAGGGTAGCTTCTCCAACACAAAAGGAAGTCCCAGGGTGGGATAGGATCCCTAATGGGAGGTCTCGTATAAAATTCCCTCAAAAGGTGCAGGCTACATCTAACTGTGCTAAAGCCCTGTCTCCAATCAGAGCATGGTGGCGAGACAGCCCACATGTGCACCTTAATAGAGGAGTAACTCAGGCCATGTTGGTACAAGGAGAGGAGGTACTGTAACGCTGAGTTCACTGGACAGGTGATGGGGTCCAAATGCTGTGATGAGGTCCATAAACAAACCTGCTTCCATTTCATAGCACAGGCGGAGCGGGTGGAGGGCTTCCTCACCGACACTAGGACTGCTGCTACCTCCGGGGAGACCCATATCTCTGTTGGGCCATGTCTGAAGGAGCCAAGCATGCAGATGTAAGGAATAGAGGTCCGGATGGACCAGCGATCCCTGTTCCTGGGATAGCAACTGTGAGCATATGGGCAGCGGAGTTGGAGGTTCCATGGACAACCACTGCAGAAGTGGGAACAAAATCTGTCGAGGCCACCGGGGGGAGCTACTAGAATTATTCGAGCCCCTTCTGCCTGCAACTTCAGCAAGACTCTCTGAATGAGGAGGAAGGCGGTAAGGCATAGAAAAACCTCCCTACCTAGCAAAGGGATAATGCGTCTGGCCAGAAAACTCCAGGTGCGTGCTCTCGCAAGCAAAAAATTGGCAGTTTGGTGTTGCATGGTGATGTAAAAAGGTCCAGCTCTGGACGACCCCACTGGTCAAAGAGCTGATCTGCTACAGACTGTAACAGCTCCCACTCGTGTGCTCTGGATCAAGACCTGCTTAAGCTGTCGGCCAGATTGTTTAGGATGCCTGGAACGTGCACCGCTGACAGCAGAATGTGTTGTTCCAGTGCCCAGTACCAGACTCTCATCACCTCCCTGCAAAGGGGATACAAATGAGTACCCCCTTGCTTGTTGATATAAAAGACGACCGCCATATTGTCTGTTTGAATTAGGAGAGAGCCCAGCACTAGGTCCTATTGAAATGCCTGTAAGGCATAGAGGACCGCTTGCATATCCAGTACACTGATATGGAGAGATCTCTCCTCGGGTGTCCAAACCCCTTGCGTTTGATGAGTACCCAAGTGCACTCCCCATCCCAAATCTGATGCATCTGTCATAAGGGTCTGACCTGGTGGCTCTGGACGAAACCGGACACCTTTCTCCAAATTCCGAGGGTCCATCCAAAGCAAAGTTCTCCTGACTGGCTCGGTGATCCAGACTAGAAAGTCTAGATCGTTGGAGCCCTGGTCCCACTGCACCGTGAGCATCCACTGTGGGACCCGCACGTGGAGGTGGGCCAGAGGGGTGACTGGAATGGCCACTGTCATGTGCCCCAGCAGCCTGAGGAAGTTCCTTGCTGGAACCTGAGGAGTTACTGAGATCCATTCGGCAATCTCCCACAGGCAATCGCCCCTGTTCAGGGGGTAGAAAGGCCATGCCCTGGACAGAATCCAGGATTGCTCCAATGAAGAAGAGTCTTTGACTGGGCTTGGGGGATGATTTCTGAAGGTTCAGGGTGATCCCCAGCTCTCGGAACAGAGTATAGGTATCTCTGACAGCCTGAAGCAGGTTTGACCTGGACGGGCCATAAGTAGCCAATCGTCGAGGTAGGGGAAGACGTAATGCCCCGATGCCTTAGAGCTGCAGCCACCACTGCCAAGCACTTTGTGAAGACTCGAGGAGTGGAGGAGAGGCCGAACGGAAGAACTCGGAATTGGTAGTGCTCCCCTTGGAAGTGGAACCTCAGAAACTTCCGGTGGGGAGGGAAGACCCTGATATGCTTATATGCATCTTGCATGTATAGGGAGCAGAGCCAGTATCCTTGGTGCAGCAGGGGAAGTAGACCTGAAAGGGTCACCATCCTGAACCTTTTGCACTCCATAAAGAGATTGAGAGAACTGAGGTCCAGAATGGGTCTAAGATCCTGCGTATTTTTTGGGACCAGGGAGAAGTGGAAATAAAACCCCTTTCCTCACTGATGCAAGGGGACTACTTCTATTGCCTTTTTCTGCAAGAGGGTCTGAATTTCTCCTTCTATAAGTGGGATGTGAGAAGGAGGATATCGAGAGTACTTTGGTGGAGTATCTGGAGGGAACTCCGTGAACTCTAGTGTATGTCCACTCCTGATAATATCCAGGACCCATTGGTCTGCAGTTATTGAGCTCCACTCTTCGAGATGAAGGTAGAAGAGGCCCCCGACCATCTCCCCGGAGTCTTCCTTTGGAGGAGGGGGGGGCGGAAGGGAGTCACTGGGCTGAGCAGGGTGTAGGCAGAGAGGCCTGGGAGGACTTGAGCCCACAGTTAGGAGTGCCTCCAGGTTGCTGGTTACCGGTCCTCCTACGGAAGCTGCCTCTCTGACTCTGCTGGTTACCACGGGCTTGTCCACCTTGACCACCTGAGGGCTTGTGAAAAGGCCATTTCTGTTGCCGTCACTGGTCGCTGCTGTACATTTGGCGGACCGACCAGATGGACTTGCCTGACTCCTGGAGATGTGAAATTAGAGATTCCGTCTCCTGCCCAAACAACACGGTACCTTGGAATGGCAGATCCTTGATACCGGACTGCAGATCCTGGTGAAAGCCTGAAACTCTTAACCAGGCATGGTGCCGAAGGCAAACCCCTTAAGCAGCCGCCCGGGCTGCCGTATCTGCAGTGTTGTATGAGGCCCTCAGGACATGAGAACCCACGCCGGAGCCCGATTTAAGTATGTCCAGAAGTTCCGTCTTCTGCTCGGAATCTGGCATGACTCTCAGTAGCTCTCGTCTCCTCTCCCACAGAGCATTCTGGTACTGGACCATATGCATCAGGAAGTAGAGGGACCGGATGGAGCAGGTGGAGGCAGAGTAAACCTTCTTGCCCACTTGGTCCAAATACCGAGACTCCGGATCGGGAAGCTGCGAGCTAAGGTGTTTCAGTTGCCTGGACTTGTCATGGGCAGCCATAATGACCGAAGAGTCCGCCTGAGGGTTTTCTGCTAAAAAGGCTTCTGCCCTTGGGGTCTTATACAGCCTGTCTGATTTCTTGGGAACAGCCAGGATGGAGGCCGGATGCTTCCAGGTAGTCTGGGTCAGGTCCTGGAAAGTATCCACCAAAGGAGGCACCACCAATGGTTTCAGCTCCTTTTGCCTCATGTATCTTGCCAACCTTCGGCGTTCCGGATCCAGATCCTCCATTTCTGACTCATTAAAGGCCTGGATATGCCTCATGACTTCCATAAAGGTCGGATCGTCCAGAGGCGAGCGAGGCTGGTCCTTCTCTCCCTGGGATCCCCCGATCCTAAGAAAGGAAGAGGATGTCGATGAAGAAAATGAGGACTGACTACTAGGTCTGAAACAGTCTGATCTCTCCTTGTGAGCAGTCTCCCTCTGTCATCAGTAGCTGGGGGAACGACGTCGGTCCGAAGACTGGTTCCGGTCCCGAGACCGGTGATGGGCGTAGACCGCGTCTGTCAGAGGACCGATGTCGGGAGCGCTCTTGCCCAGAGGAACGAGTAGGGCTGCGAGTGCGAGACCTGGACCGGCGACAGTCTCCAGAGTCTTTGGAGCATCGGCGGTGGTCTTTGGACCGAGCGCAGGAACGAGCCCTGGGTGGAGGTGTAGGCGGCCATTCGGGGGACTTCTTCAGGGAAGACTCACCTCCAGGCTGTGGTTTGCCTGCTGGGTCCAGTACCGGTGACTGGGCCGGCTTCGGAGGGGGTCTGCTTCTGGACCTGCCCACATCAAACGGGGAACAACTCCTGCAGCTCGTCCTTCGTGAAAATTTCAGCCACTCGGCCCAGAAAGGTAGTATCTGGGACGTCAGCCCATGAAGGGGAGTTCTTCTGGGAGCCCGGGGGGAAGAGGATTGGGAGACAGGAACACAAGCTCTTCCGTGCCACGCCCGAACCCTTCACCCCTTTAACCAGCGTTAGTGGTGGGACGACGATTGGGTGTTGCTGGGGGTGCGGAAAGTCCTTCAGCTCGGGCGCACCTTTAGCAGAGTGGCGCCGGTGCCTTGAGAGGTGGGGGGCAGAGCTTTAAGCACTCCAAGGTTTTGGTGGTGACCCTTAGTGGGGTCACCTTGAGCTTAGCTGGCTTCTCCCCAATGGGCCAGCCTTGGCCTGAGATGACTTCAGATGCTCACCTGGGCCGGAAATCACTGGGCCTTTTGGGAGAAGGGCTGCGGTGAGAGCAGGACATGATCGGGACTGGTGTCGGGACCTACTACGGTCTTTCCCGTGGTGCTTGGTCTTCTCCTTGTGCTTCCCCTTCTCCGAAGTGTGCAGATCCATCTTCTTCTCTAACAAAAAACCCTTCAGGGGCTTGAGACATCGGATCCAGGTACGGCTGGTGAATGCCTGGCAGGCTGAGCAGGCCGCGGTATCGTGGTCTGGCCTGAGGCAAAAGACGCAGTGCCTGTGCCCGTGTTTGGAAGGGATCTGCTGTCCGCAGTCACACTTATTCTGGTGTATCTCCGAAGAAACTGATGATGGTGAAGACATCCGATCGAGAAATACTGAAGAAAATTCAGAAAAACGGGGAAAAAATTACATTTTTGCTCTTCTTGGCAAGCTGAGTAGCATAGGCTTCTTCTCACGTGCGCGGGATGCGGCGGGAAAAGAACTGAGGTGGAACTGGTACTGCTGGCTGAGAAGTTCTTCCGGAGGGTCCTAGTGCATGCGGCATAGTCCTGACTGTTATAGCCTGCTGAAAGAGCTCCCACTCGAAGTAAGATCTCTAATTCTTAATTAGTAAATTTGAATAGTGGTGGGGGAGTAGAGAACCAGGGGGTAGCTGGGGGGGAGGCAAGTTGCAGAAAGTAGAGTAATGGTCATGAAGGAGAGACTTGACTGAAGGAAAAGAAGAGGAGAGACAAACAGGTACAGGGAGGCTGTTCCACGATGTAAGGAGGTGAATGGAAAATGCAGACTTGCTAGAAGAGGTTTTCCAGCGTGTTGGAAAAGGAACAGGCGTTAGAAGAGCAGAGGAAGGGATGGAAGGGGGAGGAGGGCAGCAAGGTAGAAGTGGGAAGAAGGAGAACCAGTAATTAGAAAGTCAGGAAAAGAGCATTGGAGGTGACGCTGAGACCGACACTCAAGTGGGGAGGGGGGAGTAAGAGACAGAGGTTAAGATAAAGAGCACAGTGATGGGTAAGAGGTAGGGCACTGAAAGTAAAGCAGGAAAAGGAATTTAAAAAGTGAGTCCCATAAGGACTGGCCATGATTCTGTTTAACGAACTAGTGCATCACAGTGTACCTATCAGCCATACAAAGGGGGCCCCCTTGAGATTTTAAAATGAGCATTATTTTATAAAATGTATATTTTACAAACTCAGTCTCTCACCCCCAAATCACACACACACACACAGGGACATGCAAAAGCAGAGACGCTAGCTCTGCCACCTCTCATGACATGTCAGGGAAGAGGAAATGCAGCCTTCCCCAAGAGATACTTGGGCCCTTTGAAATGGACGCTCTAGCTTATATTATTGTCAACTAATGCACCACAGTGTATATCTTTTTTGTCAATTAGTCACCAAAAACAGAAGTCTGATGGCCCATTTCTAATGCCCCTATGTCGCTCAAAAAAAGCTGCACTTCGCCATGACGTCACGAATGAGGGTAGAGCTAACATCTCAGCCTCCATTTTTTACCTTGCTGTATTGGGGGGAAGGGCACGCATGGCAGGTTGAGTTTGTAAACTATACATTTTTTGAAGATAATGCTCCTTGTATAATCTCACCCTGGCAGTTCCCCTAGTTAAGTGGATATTTACACAGTAGGTACCTATCGGCCTAAACGGCTAGTGTACCAAAGTGTCACGTTAGGGCCACCCTAACGTAACACTCTGGTACACTCAGGAGAACTCCAGTACATAGTATAACTTATTGACCACAAATACAATAGAATAATAATAACCATATTATTTAATACCCCCTGCTGCTGTGCAACATTTGGTTATCCTTAATCTACTTGTTTATCAAACACACACCCTGAAGCGAATTACTGGCATCATTTATAATGCAAATTATGAACAAGGAAAGAGCTGCTATCTCATTATCCACTGCCTTAGGTACTTGGCCACAGTTCTGGACCCAACAGTGCTTCGGGCAAAAAAGAAAAAAAAACTCCACAATAAAAATCAAATCAAATGTAGTTTTGACAGATCCTACTAACAAGAAACATACCAGCATTAAACTGGAGTTAAGCATTTGCAATTACAAAGGCTGAAATGGAGTGAAAGCTCTTCAAACAGAATATCATTAAATAGTGCACACATACCATTCCTTTTATCCTCATGGAAAATCACCATCTATCTTCCCTTTCAGAAAAGCTGATACATACAGATTTTGATGTTACATTCTCAAGAACAGCTGTTAAAGAAGGGGTTACCCTTCTAATGAAGCCTAATATATGTTCTTTAGCAAAAACGAAGCACCACTAACTAGGAAACCATGGTACTGGAGGCTTGTATGTATATATTCACATGGACTATCTACCTTTGATACAGAGTTTGTTATGTCACTAGGGACTGTAATCCCCAGTGAAAAAGTAAACTGAAATATCATCTTTGCACAGCAATGCAGTGTGTTCTGCAGCATTAAAGAATTTAAAGTTTATCTTTTATAAAGGATCAGAATTGTCTTGCAAAGATTAACTTTCTCTCCTTTTTTTATTTTCAGAACTGGAATTGATGGTTTGGAACACAATTAAAACTGTGGAAGAGGTGAGGTTGGCTGGCCCGGTGGCGCTGAGGGTTGAGGCGCTGGACGCCACACCTTGCATATGCTGGCGACCCATGTTCAGGAACAAGCCTCAGGGCTGCCGTGGGTGCGAGCGGAGGAGATGGAATGCGTCCAATGGACTGCTCTCCATCTCGGGGAGGGGTTTCCTGTGGGGTGCTGCCTGACCCCTAGCGAAGGCTGGGGATCCCGGTGTGCCAGCCACCGCCATAGGGGCGGGGAGGCAGGCGCTTGATGGGGCACACAGGGAGCATGCCGGCACCCAGTTGCTGGCGTCATTGCACGCCGTCAGCCCGCAGGGGAGAGAAGAGGAAAAGGGAATTCCAGTTGCAGCGGCTTGATGGCTGTCTGTGAGCATCTGTGAGCACCTGTGCCAGCTCCAGGAGGGGGATCGCCAAGTGTGGATCCATATTAGGTGGGGGAATTGGCCATCCCTACCTCCCTGCCATGGGGGGTAAGCCATGGTGCAATTGGATGGTTGTCCTCCATGGAGACCGGTACGAGTCAGACGGCGGCCGGAGAAAGGGATGCGAGGACAGAGTGGCTGACTGGAAGCCCAGGAGAAACAATACAAAAAAAAAACAGTGGAGGAGGTTTATACCAGAAGTGAACTCTGAGGGTGGAGATTAGAGATTCAAACAACATCTGAATCAGTCCAGCTAACTTGGCCAAGCTAGTTCTAATGCTGCTGACTTGAGCCTCCTCAGCATGGGCCACCTAATAGTTTTGCAGAAATGCATTGTGCATCCATGCTAGTGACCTGAGTTCGAGAGTGGACTCAGGGAATCAGGATTGGTGCAGCCAGGGCTGGGGAGTACTGCTGACTGCAGTACGTCAGCCTGGGGAGGGAGATATTTGGGTGCTGGCATAGCAGCGGCCCCTTGTGGCATGTCAAGGGGCCTGCTTCCTCACAAGAGGTGGCATCAATCTGTACCACACTGCTATGTTATGTTGGTCATGTTATGTTGGTTAACTAGAATCTGCAGCTTATCCAGTAGGTAGGGAAATGGGCAGACTGGGTGGGCCAAGTGGTCCTCATCTGCCGTCAAAGTCTATGTTTCTATGTCTGAGGCTGCTAGAGGCACAGCCAAACATCAAGGGAGATGGTAGGGACACAGAGGGAAGAAAAAACACAACAGAAATGTGCCTGGAGCTGTCTAAATGATGGTCTCAGACTTCCTCTGGCCCTGCTCCGTGCAGATCCCCACCAGCTCAGCAATGGTGGGGGAGCTGGAGACGGTGCCGGGGTGGGGGGCACAGCAGGGGCCTGAAGTAAGAAACAGGTGGTAGCTTGAGTGTCAAACAGCTTTTAGATAAAAAAGCCTCCTCCGCTGGCTCTGCCCCAGGACTCAAAACATTTCCCCTCTACCCCCGTCCCAGTTCCTAAGCCCAAAGCCCAACTGAATCCCTTAAATAGGTCTGTACCACCAAACTCGCACTCCCCCCACATCTTCACTGGGCCCAGTGACAGTCAGGTAGTCCTTGCTGCTGTTACTCTTCAATGTGATGCAACCTATAATGATCAATCTACTCAGCAGGTTATGTATGAGATAATAAGAGTAGCAAGGCACAACATGACTGCCATGTTTCTACTGGTGCACACAGCCACTATCTGGTAATGTTCTGGTGCCACTGCTACCCAAAGTCTTCAGAAATCATCCCGCTGCAAAAGGACTTCTCACTCTTGCACAGCACGGCAGAAAACTAGCTGGCAGTGCCGGCCCACTGGAGAAGTGGTTGCACTTCCGCCCTCCACACCTGTGACTCAGGTTTGGGAATGGACACGGGTCGATCAATGGGCTGACAGGGTGAGGAAGGATACCAGTTCCTGCTGCAGGGACTGCCACTTGGCGGAGGCCAGGTGGTGGTGCAGTGGGAGGGCATGTAAAGGGCAGGGCTGGAGCATCACCTGCTGGTACACACGTCCTAACGCTGCAGCCCAGGGGAGAAACCCTGTAGGAAAATTAATGCCGGGCTGCTCCTAACCAGCACCCCCTGGCTCTTGCACAACCAACATGGTGGGTCACCCACCCAAATGAGTTTTGTACAAGTGATGAATAACTAGTAAGTCTGTAAGAAGGTCAGTGACGGGGTGGGGGTGCTGTCGGGCAGGCCCGAGGGGAACAGAAAATTGGGGAAAAAAATAGTTGGCAAAACAAAAAAAAAACTAACTAGTACCATGGTGTCTTATCAAAATCAGGTAGGCAGTTTTTAGCCAACTAATGGTCATGGCTGACCACCTCCCACGGCATGGTGATGCGCCTGTGAAAGCCCCTTCTGGTGCAGCTGGAATGCTGGGAAACTAGCTGCCTATGCACCCTGTGTTAATGCGTCTCCTTAGTTCAGTCAATAAGGGGCACTCTCCCTTCCGCACCCCACTACACAAATAAACTCACTTCAGACATCAAATACGTCACCTCTACTATGCAACATAACCTCCTGCCTGCCCTGAAACCAGAAGCCCTGGTCTGTTCCTGAACCCTGGATCTTTCACATGGCTCTGCAACATCATGTGCTGCTACTGAATTGTTATTCAACCAGCTGTGATAAGTTATAATTTGACAGAATTAAAATTCAAGCTTCACTAACAAAAGAGCACCAAACCCTTTTAAATTGAGAGTCTAAAAATCATCAAAGTATCTCTGCTGAAAATAACTCATAAGCAGAAAAAGACCCAGGGGCCCCTCTAGTCTGCCCATTTCCCAGCCTAGCTCCATGCTTGGCCTAACAGCGCACGCCGGACTGGATTTAGAGATATGACAGCCATAGTGTCTGATACCTCATGGGTATAAATAAGGTACAGGACAGAAGAATTTTTCAGAGAAAAAGATGCCCAAGAACAAGGGGTCATGCTATGAAGCTGGAGGTAAGGTAGACTATGGGGAGATGTGAGGAAGTACTTCTAAAAAAAAAAGGGTGGTGGATGCCCGAAACAGCTTCCCAACAGAGGCGGTGGGGGGCCAAAACTGTAGCGGGATTCAAGAATGCATGGGACACACATAAGGGATCCTTAGTGGGAAGGGGGTACAGCTGGAGATCAAGTAGGGTCCGACTCTGCAGTAATACAGTAGGTGGGGGGGAAATGGGCAGACTAGGTGGGCCAAGCAGTCCTTCTCTGCCATCAAATTCCATGTTTCTATCACTCCCTTCCCCAGGTATCCCTTCCACTCTCCTGCCTGTGGGTGTCACTGTCCTCTTACATCTGTTCCACCTAAGTTCAAACCCCAGCACCACCTCTACGGGCAGTCTGTTATATTTGTCCCCCACATATTCCATGAAGAACTTCAAGTCCCTGCTGAATCTTGTCCCCCCCAACCAGTTGATACCTGTGTGCTCTAGTCACTGTGTCCTTGCTCCCCATGAACACGTCTTTATTACACTCCACCCTGCTAATTCCTCATATCAACCTCAATCATATCACTCCTTTCCCTCCTGCTCTCCTGTATAGACATGTGAAGATCTGCCAATCTTCCCTCATATGACCTCGCCTGCTGCCTTGGGGTCATCTCTGTGGCCCTCCTTTGTATGCTCTCTATGTAGTCCCTTTCTGTCTTGAGGTGTGGGTTGCAGAACTGCACACAGTACTCGGGGTGTGGCAGTACCAGGCAGGGCTTTTGGTAGATTTTTTCGTTTGGGGATCTTGGACATTCTTTTAAAAAAAAAGGGGGGTCCATAACGCAAAAGTGGGAGCCCCTGGCAAATTTCTAGGGGTCCCCATTTATATGCCTGTGAGCTATGCTGCCACATTCGCGCATCTTGTAATGTAAGAATCTGTAGAGCATGGGAGCGTGCTCCATTGATTACTATAGGGCTGTGATTTTAAACTAGAATTTTTTATGTTTTAGAGGACGAATTCAAACAAATTACGGCCACCGCTCAATTAACAAGGGCCTTGTTAGTTGAGCGGTGGCCGTTATTTGTTCGAATTTTTTTGTGTTGTACTTTAGTTACCATAATCTGGACCATGTTCCCAATTTATCCAGATCTCCTTTCCTTTCTTTAACATCCTTCACAGTGTCCACTATGCCGCAGATTTTAACGTAATCGGTGAAGAGGTATACCCTATTCTGGATTCCCTCTCCTACTCTGTAAATGATACTGAAGAGCACTAGTCCCAGATAGAGATGGGCGAAGTTAGGAAACTTAATTCTGCAAATTAATCCATGAATTTAGCACAATTAATTTGTGGACATGAAATGTGAAGTTCCACCAGTGAAGTGTGGAATTCCACAAAAAAACAAGCCGGTGAAATCACATAGGCGAATTTTAAGCCTGATAGCAAAGATTTGTGGATTGTTCCACGGAGGCAAATTTGCCAACTTTGCCAATGAATTTAAAGAGATTCAACAATTTAAAATACCATGTGCGCTATATTGTGTGGTGTCTTACCAGAGCAGCACCTTGTCTGGCTATATGTCCTTGTTAGTCACCCGGTGCCCTTGGTTAATGACAAAACGACAGCTAAGATATCGAAAAATGTTTTAAAAGTTAGCACCCATAGAGAATAATGGAGCGTGCCCTCGCACTCTCCCTGAGCACCCGTCATTACGTGCCTGAGTGCAGGGGGGGGCGGGTCTTTAGTCAGCTCCCAGCACCGGAAAGTGGAAGGGATTGGCTGTTCACAAATGTATGATCCCTTCTACTTTTTACTATTGATTATTTTTTGGGCAAAATATAGCCAGACGGGTTGCCACTCAGGTAAGGCACTACACCATGTGGTGCAACCCTTTATCTTGGTGAATCTCTTTAAACTTTGCAACATCTCTAGTACCAGAGCTGATCCTTGTGGTACCCTACTCATGAATCCCTTTGGCTTTTACTGCACCCTTCTGGCGATCACCCTCTGCTTCCTGCTCCCCCCCCCCGTCAGTTCTCTAGCCACCCGACAAGTTTGTCCCCTACCTCCAGGTCACCCAGCTTTTTTACTAGTCTTCTGTGTGGAACGGAACTGAAGGCATTGCTAAAGCAGAGGTATAAAACATCCATTGCCTGGCCTCTGTCCACTGCCTTTGTGCCCCAATCAAAGAAGTTGTTCAGTTCAGTTTGTCAAGACATACAATTTAAATTTAGAAGCATTTCGTGAGGAGATGTCTTCTGCGTTACTTTCCTCAAATACATCTGCATAATAATTTCCACAGTCATTACATTTGGGACCTGTCCAGGTTTATCCAGTAGGAAAATAATAGAGGTTGTGTGAAAGGCTTGATTCTTTTTTATCTCTGTGCCAACAACTGTCAGGAGGGCCAAGGCGCATAGCCACTAACCTTTACACAAAACGAATGCTACTGTCACTGCATTAATCATCTCAAGGGACACGTTCATTTTCTAGATGCAATTTTGTCCTGTGTGGTGGATTTCATTTTGACTACTTCACAGTTGGTGCTATTAGCCCCCAAAAGTCACAAGCGTTCTACATTCAGTATTCTCTCTACACGTCTGCTGCAGTGCCTATCTATCTCAGACAGATGGTGTGATAAAACAAACCCCGTGTAGCTACCTTGAGGCACATTCCAAAAATATTTCAGCTGTAACAAGCTTGAGAAACAAACAAGGGCAAGCCATTCTCATTGAATTGTTTTACATAAATGCAGTTACTGTATTTTACTTCTTTTTTCGGGTCCTAATGTTCTGCTAATGCTATGTCATCAAATGTGCACGCTAGGCACAACTAGTCTGAGACCAAACTCCCACTGCTGAGAGAGGACCGGGCGGTTTTGTGAACAGGTTGTGGGTTAAAGAAATCTTTCACCTCTGGACCACTGGTTCAAATTTGGTACAGGTTGGTACTTATTTGGTTTACATACTTGGTGGTGTTAGGCAAAAGCAGCCCATGAGGGCCATCTGGACTGCCTCCCATGCTGCATGGGGAAATTAGAATATACCCTTATTTTGTTATTATATAACCAGCCTGACCCCGTTTAAAGCTAGTAAATGTAGGTTTGTTTACCAATACCACAGGAAGTTCATTCCTTAGTGTGGCCACTCGTATAGAATAAAAGTATTGTCTCATGTTTGTGTTACCCCTTGGTACCAATAACTGATTGCCATGGGACCTTAAAGTTGTAGTCCTGTCTTTAAATTTTAACCCATACTGGGACATTAAATCCTGATTTTTAAGGTATTGTAGAAGAGCAATAAATCCCCTTTTTTGCATCTAGTTTCCAGGCTAAATAAGCCCAAGGAATCCAGTTTTGCTTCATGAGCCAAGTGTCCCATGCCCTTTATCATTTTGTTGCTCTCCTCTATGTCTTCTCCACTGGTAGTGGCTTAAAATCATTCTACTGCCTTTGTGAGATGAGTGGTGACAGTCTCCACCCAGTTTGTGGCTGGCTGGCAGGCAGCTACAGTATGAAACTACCAACTCACTTGGCAAAAATTAACTACTTGCTGGAAGTCTCACATGAGACACCAAGAACTGAATGGACATGTTGCTTGAAAGATCCTCTCCACCAAAGTTGTTCCCTCATGATAGCAAACCACAAGAAAATACCGTGCTCGGTGCTGGGGTGAGGGAGCTCTCACAATGGGCAGCTAGCCCTTTTAAGTCTCACAGAATATGGAGCTCAAATCCCTGGTGGAAAAATAAATCCAGGCCCACTACTGATGTCTACCATTGTGGCTTGGGTCCCTAGCTTCCAGACCACACTGCTAGGGCCACGGGTCAGGCTCCTGCCCGCTCACCCGCACAGAGACTCTATAGGTAAACTGGGTGGTTGAACTCAACTTTTAACTTGGCACCTTTTTTACCAGCATTTGCTCATTGCTTCAGGTCATCCTCTGAAAGAGCCGAGTGTTCTGTTGTCGTCTTCTTTTTCCTATCTCCTACTATGCTTCTCTGCTACAGCCATTTTTTTCTTTTCTTTGTATAAGGTGTGTTTAAATGTTTTTCTGCTTAATCCTTATTTTTCCTGACATGCTTCAAATTGCTTTCAAAGTTTTGTATTATAAAATGGAAATGCAGCCTCAAGCCAAGTTCTAAAAATTAACATATTTTTACACATCTTTTGTGCTACCCCTTTGATTTTATTAGTTGCTGAAACCTCTTTTTGTCCTTCTCCCATCCACCAACCTAATATCCGCACTCAGAAATATCCTATCTGTTGTTCAACTAAACCCACCCCCCAATTTAGGCACCATACTAATTCTCACTTTTCCATCCCTCTCCTCCCAGGAAACCTCCAGACTGGCTCTGAACAGCTGCCGGCCATTGAGAGGATTGCCGCTGCGGCCCAGAACCCAAGTCACCTACTCTTCTCCCAGACCCACTTTTGGATGGCCACCATTGAAGCTCGGGTCCCCAGCTTTCAGACCGCACTGCTAGCGCCACGCATCAGGCTCCTGACCATCTGCCTGCACAGAGACTCTACGAGTTCCCGCTGGTGCTGCGTGCTGGCTCTCCACCCACCTGCCCCACCTGGTAACTTTCTTTTATAGGGTATGGCCGTCACATGACTGCTTTGAAGCGGCTAAGGCATTTTTTAAAAGTGCTGTTTCTCCATTCGCACTTTATATTATCTGACGACAAGAGGGAGCACAGCTCCCTCCTTATCACCTTACTGCACTGCCAACAGCTACCTTTATTGCTATACTGCTCTGCCACCGACCATGCCCCATTTAAAACACTTTCTACACCGTACCCCTCCTCTACCCCCACACTATATCCCCAATAGCTAATTATCTAGCTGAAATTCTCCACAAGGTCATATCCATCTTTGCCAGCAAAACCATACTGACCTACATAGCTTGCCACATCCTGTTTCATTGCCTTCTTCTGTCTAGTTTCCAGCATCGTAATAAGGGCACCGGTAGACTCGAGGAACACCATACCCTTACCACAAGCATAACAATGTCGGTCCTATTGCATTATTCCATGGGCACCGCCCCTCTGGGACCTATATTATCCCCTCAGTACCCTGTAACGACCCTCCACTCACATGCATCATTATTTTTCTCCATCAAAATGGCAACCTGCACTCTTTCTGTCTTTAATCGCTACTCTTCCCCCTATCCTCTAACATCCACACCTGCACCCCCTAAACAGCAGTGAATATTGATCCTCAAGACATTAATAGACGGGCTCAAAAAAACTTATTCTTCTATTGCTTTCTTGCTCTGGGAACCTATCGAAGCATCATCTGACTTACCCCAGCTAAAAGACCTTAGTTTCCTACATATTAATGCATGCAGCCTACTAAAGAAACAACATATGATCCAAGCCTGTTTCCTCCTCACCAGACCTGATGTGCTGGTAATATCTGAATCCTGGCTTACAGGCTCTACCCCGATCATGACATCAACATCCTGTCTTATAATGTATACAGAGCTGATAGGATATCCGGGGGGGAAGGGAGAGATAGCAATATACATACTGGATAAATTTATAGTATCCGTCACTGACTGCTCCACTATACCAAATGAATTTGAAAGCCTCTCATTAAGGGTGTCTCGAACACCCAAGGAGGTCATATCCATTATGGGCTGTTACAGACCTTCATCAGGGAACCTCAGAATATTACATCATCTGTGCAATTTGCTAGAGATCTCTAATTCAGAATGTGTTATTATGGGTGATTTCAACCTCGACTGGAACTTGTCCTGTTCCAAACCACTGAGAGATCTCTGCAACATGCACAGCCTCTCTCAGATTACCCCTGATGTTACTCGGCCTAACATCAAAAACCCTGCTTGTAGCACCCTTCTTGACTTAATACTTGTCAATAAGCCCCACAACATCTCCCATTCAGGGGTATTCCACAATGATATCAGTGACCATAGGGTCATAGCTTGTGTAAGACGCATGCCAAAACTGTCCTCCATCTTCAGCTTCAGATTGAAAAGAAACCTCAAAAATTTTAATCAATCAGCCTTTTTGACAGATCCAAGTCAGATCAGATGGCAAGACTTCTACTTGGCGCCCACTGTCCCTGAGGCCTACAATATCTTTCAGAACCTTGTACTAAGGGTGGTAAAAACAGGTTACCCACCTGTAACAGTGGTTCTAGGAGTGGTATATGTTGTTCATCCACACTCTCTGGCATGCCCCCTTCCACTTTAAGATCATCCGGAAGTCTTCAAGCTGGCTCCTCCCACCCACCCAGGTGGTATATACCTTGGCTCCACCCCATAACACCAGATCTTAGGCTGCTGGAAGCCTGGTGTTGTGCATCCGCAGCTGGGGAGGTTGGGCGAGTCCATGTGCATGAACAACATAAACCACTCCTAGAACTACTGTTACAGGTGAGTAACCTGTTTTTCTAGGAGCATGGATATGTTGTTCATCCACACTCTTTGGCAGACTCCTAGCAGTTCTTCAGGAGGAGGGAGGCAGGGCGCACACCCCCTACTTAAGGAACAGAGATTGGAGAACTGAGGCCCCAAAGTCAGCATCCCAGCCTAACTCAAGGTCAATGTGGTAGTGGATGATGAAGATGTTTGCTGACTTCCAGGAAGGAGCCCGGCAGATTTCCTGGACAGGGATGTCCCTGGAAACAGCCACCGATGCTGCGGTATGCTGGGTAGAATGAGCTCTTATCCCTCTGGGAGGCTTCTTGCCCGTCAACTCATAGCACAGACTAATGCATAATCCATCTTGCAATCGTCTGCTTTGCTGCAGGTCTGCCAGAAGTGGCTCCGGCGTAGGTGACAAACAGCTGGCGAACCTCTTCCCAAATTTCCACCATCCTCTTCTTATAACAGGAGAGAGCACATCTCGGGTCCAAAGTATGGAGCCTGTACTCGCCCACTGAGGTGTAATTAGGGTAGTGTACCAGCTGAGTTAACACCTGGTTAAGGTGAAACTCTGACACCACCTTCAAAGGGAATTTTGGGTAGGGGCATAGGACAACCTTGTTCCTGTAGAAGACCAGCTAAGGGGGGGAGTCCACCAAAAGTGTCTGGAGCTCCCCTGTCCTTCTGGTAGACGTGATAGCCACCAGGCAGGCCATCTTTCACAAATGTGACAACTCGCACTTGTGCATTGGTTCGAATGGCTTGCCCATGAGCTTTGCCAGTACCAGTAGTGGATCCCACGGAGGTGGAGGTTCATGTACCAGAGGGGATATGTGATCCAGGCCTTTGAAAAAGCACCCGACCACTGTCTCCTGCACCAACATCAGCTGACCGGCCCACGCCCGGTAAGCAGAGATGGCTGCCAGGTGCACCCTAAGGGTCGATGACCGTAGTCCCCCCTTTGGAGAGAGACCAAAGGTAGTCAAGAATGCTAGCCACTGGACAGGACAAAGGGTCCAGGCCCTTGCCCTGACACCAAATGGAAAACCTTTTCCATTTGAAGGCATAATATTTCCTGGTCGATTCCTCTCTGTATGCCTCCACCACGGTGTAGACATCTTTGGAAAGACCCAAAGCCTGGAACTCTAGCTGCTCAGATACCAGGCTGTAAGGTGCAGGGACTGAACGTCTGGATGGAATATTTTCCCCTGGTTGAGTGATATCAGGTCCGGACATGCTGGAAGCCACTCTGGGGGCCTGCAGCTGAGGCTGAGGAGATATGGATACCAGAACTGGTGCAGCCAGTCTGGGGCTACCAGGATCACCTTCGCCTTGTCCCTCCTCAACTTGAGGAGCACCTTGTGGATCAAGGGAAATGGAGGGAAGGCATAGAGGAGGCCTGGGATCCATGGCCTCAAGAAGGTATCCCCTTGCAGCGAGCCCTGCTGAGGCGGCGGGCATGGAACAGCCTCAGCTTGGTGTTGTCCCTGGAGGCAAACAGGTCCACCATTGGTTTGCCCCAGTGGGAGAACAGACTATAAGCTACCTCTGGATGGTGAGACCACTTGTCAGATGTCTGGCCTAAGCGGCTGAGAGCATCCGCCAGATGGTTTGAGGTTCCTTCCACATGGAGGGCTAGGAGATCTGCCTCTAATCGGCTCACGAGGGTCCAGATGTGGAACGCCTCCCTGCACAGCAGATGGGAGTGTGTACTGACCTGTTTGTTGAGGTAGTATATGGTCGTGGTATTGTCCGTCTGGACTTGAACCACTTGACTCAGAGCTGAGGAGCGAAAGCCGACAATGCCAGTCTGACTGCTCTGAGCACCAACAGGTTGATGTGACATTGGGACTCCTCGTGGGTCCAGAGCCCGTGGGTCCTTTTGTCCACCATGTGAGCTCCCCCCAGCCCATGAGAGAGGCATCGGTCGTGAGAACAACTGTTGGCTCGGGGTGGACAAATGGGGTCCCTTCCTGCAACCGGTCTGGGGCAGTCCACCAGTGGAGAGCGTCCCACATCTTCTGGGTTACAGTGATCAGCTGGTCAAAATGACCATGGCACTGAGTCCACTGGGCAGCCAGCTCACATTCAAGGGGGCACATGTGCAACCAGGCCCAACGGACCACTGAGGTGCACGCCGCCATGTAACCCAGAAGGCGCAGAAAGTCTCAGGCAGGGCGCAATTGCCCAACCAGAAATGGTTGGGCAAAGGAGGAAAGAACCTCCACCCTGTCCACCGGAAGCCGAGCTCTGGCTTGACAAGAGTCAAGCTCTGCCCTGATGAAGCCCATCACCTGAGAAGGCACAAGTTCCGACTTGGCCTTGTTGATTAGGAGGCCAAGTTGGGAGCAGGTCTGGAGCGCCAAGTCACTGGACCTTGCCACCTCCTGTTGGGTGGAACTTGCTAGAAGCCTATCATCGAGGTAAGGATAAATCCTGACCCCTGAGATGGGCCGCCACCACTGCAATGCATTTGGTGAAGACCCATGGGGCCGATGACAGGCAGAATGGCAAGGCTCGGAACTTCGACCCTGAAGCGGAGGAATCGCTGATGGGATGGATGGATTGGGATGTGAAAGAATGCATCCTGCAGATCCAGTGAACAGAACCACATGTTTCGCTCCAAGGATGGTATGATCTGGGACAGACTGACCATCTGAAAGGTGCGTGACCTGAGATATTGATTCTATCAAGGATGGGGCGCCAGTCCCCCATCCACTTGGGCACCAGGAAGTACCTGGAAACAAAGCCTGGGTCTGCCGGAGGATCCGCTACTGGAGCTACTGCCTCCTTGAGGAGGAGCTGAGCAATGTCATCTCGGAAAGCCAACTGAATCTGAGCGGATACTCTTTCCTCCTGAGGGGTGTGGGCTTGGCTTGGAGGGTACTGCTCGAATTCCTGAGGCAGTCCCTGACCGACCACTTCGAGAACCCACCTGTCCGAAGTGACAGCGGACCAGGCAGAAAGGAAGTGGCAGAGCCGGCCCCCCACGGGAGGACCCAGAGCTGAGGTGATGGGAGAGAGGCTGACAGCCCCCGACCCGTCACTGAGCAGGCTTGGAGGAGGAGGCTCCAGGACCTGAACCTCAGCTTTCTTTACGGGCATGGGAGGGCCCAGGCTTGGGCCAAGTGTGCCAAGCTTGAGCCTGCTGCTGTTGCTGGTGTTGCTGTCCACCTTGAAAGGAGGACTGCTAAGCCGCAGGGAAAGAATGCCGAAAAGGCTTCTTTTTCTTCTGCTGGTTCTTGCCCGAAGAACACTTGGCAGAAGTAGCATCCAAGGTGGCATTGGACTGCTCAATGCGCTGAAGGTGACCAGCCACTCCTGGGCCGAACAGGTCAGTCCCTAGGAAGGGTACTTCAGCTAGTTTGTGCTGGGTATCCACCGGGAAGGAGGAGATCCTCAGTCAAGCCCTGCGATGGGAGGCAACTGTGGCAGTCATCAAACGGGCACAAGACTCCCCAATGTCCAGGGCTGTCTGAAGCTGCTATTTGGCAACAGCTCAGCCCTGATCCTGGACCTGCTTGACTGTGGTCTGCATGTCTGTGGGAAGATGTGGGAGGATGTAATCCAGATACCCTAGAAGGGCGTGAGAGAAGTGTGCCATGATGACGGCCGAACTTGCCTGACGAAGGCCGAAGGAGGAAGCCACACAGACCTTCCTGTCTGAATGGTCCAAAAGCTTGGACTCTTTATCAGGAGGTTGGTCAGTGTCAGCAGAACTGCCAGTACGCCTGAACACAGAGGTGGTTACCAGGCTCTCGGCCGAAGGATGCTCTGTGAACCCTGCAAGGGACCCCATGGGCACCGCATACTTGCGGGCCATGCGGGCAAACGAAGCTGGACAAGAGAAAGGGCACTGCCAGAGTTCTAAGGCCGGGCCAGCAATAGCCTCGGCCACAGGAAAGGCCTCCATCGTCATATCCCCTCTCTTAAGGATGCCCGTAAGAGGGTACTCCGCCCTTTTCTGGATTGGCTCCAGGGGCATCCCTGTGGACTCAGAGATGAGGTGAAGAATGCTCTGGAAAGGTGAGGGACCTTCGTCTGTTTCCAAGCCAATGACAGATTCATCATCCCCAGGATGAGAATGTAGGCCGGTGACGTCCGAAGCCGAGGAATCTGGATATAATGGGCAACCACCCAGGTCACCTTTGACTCGTCGAGGGCAGTCTGGGGTGACCATGAATGACAGACATTGGGGAAGCCCAGTGTCCGGCCTATCTTCCTGGGAAGGAGTCCCTCCCACAGGCTGCTTGGGTGGTGGTTCCATAATGATCAGTGGAGAGACCGTTTTGGGCCAAACTGAGGGTTTTGCCAGCTCCACGGGCTGGGGAACCGGTTTAAGCAGCTCCAATGGAATCGGCTTCGGCCACGGAGGCAAAAGCCAAGTAATGGCCAGGGTGGAAACCGGAGTCGACTTATGCCTGGTCGAAATCAGCTGTTGCCACATGAGGTCCTTGTAGTGCCGCCGAAGTTTCCACCGGAGCCTCTCCTCATCCGAGCAGGATGAGGATGACCGATGGCGTCGCCTCTTTTTAGAGTGTTTATGGCTCTTCCTCGGCCTGTCGGTCGAGGGGTCAGAGATCGGACAGGCCGACTCGGTTGCTTAGGAGACACCGGCAGGACCGGTGATTTCCCGGGATCAGGGACCATTTCTTCGATGGGAGTCCCAGCAGGCTGGGTCTCGTCATCTGGGAAGACCAAATTAGGAGTTCGATCAAAGGAATCGTCGACCAGAGTCAGCGATAATGGATCGATTGGATCGATGACGATCTCAACATCATTGCTCGACAGTTCGGTCGACTGACCATACAGCAAAGCCGAAAAGCCAGCAGCCGAAGAAGCAATCTCGATAGAGGTTGAGACTGCATGTTCCAGGGACCAAGATCTCTCCCGCTCCCAAGAACGTCTCCTTCGAGACGAAGATGATCATGAATTTGTCTCTCGCTTATGAGATCGAGAGGAGTGCAGGCCCGCAGGCGCCTCTCCCTTGGTCAGGAGAGACATGCACAACTCACGGAAAGAACCCAAGAAGGTGTAGCCCAGGCTGAGCAGAACGAAGACGCTCCGAGAAGTCTCTGCAGCACAAGCTGCTTCCTCCTCGAATGCTTGCATGCGTTCCAATTGCTCGGCGGATCCTTCAGCTGCGGTAACCGCCCACCGAGCCTCCTTAGATTTCACCGGAGGGTTCCGTTTCTCCGGCCTCCCCAACTCAGGGCGCTGCAGACAGTCGTCGAGACGTTGAGATGAAAGGCAGACATATCGTGATTATGTTTGCTGACACCGAGGCAACAAACACAAGCAGTGTGGAGATTGGTGTGCAACATTTTCTGGCCACAAGGGCACGGACGATAACCGGTGGAAAACTTGTCTTCCATAATCGAAGCGGTAAACCTGCGATCGCCAACGTGAACAATGCGAATTTTCGGAATAACCAAAGGTTTGAAAGCCAGGGCCTACAGAATGTGTGAGCACGAGGGAGGTAACCTGAATCTTCCAACGGAAAGGAAGATCTGGGGTCATGGGACGGAGCCAAGGTATATACCACCCGGGTGGGTGGGAGGAGCCAGCTTGAAGACTTCCGGCTGATCTTAAAGTGGAAGGGGACATGCCAAAGAGTGTGGATGAACAACATATCCACACTCCCTGAAATAAACATACTCTGCTTGTTCAAATTAGAACAAGGAAAAGGTCCTGCCCATGGTTTTCAACTGTACTAAGAACAGCCCTACACAACAGAGACGTGCTTTGGAAGCGGGCCACAAAACAAAATCTAACTCTGATTGGGTGGCTTTTAGAACCACCAGAAATTCCTGTACTAAACTCATAAGGGCATAAAAATTAAGATACTTTCAATCATCTCTTGACTCAGCCAGAAATAGTGCCGCTAAGTTCTGGCAGATTCTTAGAAAAGTAGACGGTCATACACCTCTGTCATCCCTGCCGTCTAAAATAATTTCTGGAAGCAACACTTACACAGACAAATCCAGCATCCTAGAACAACTCAACAACCATTTCGCTACTGCTGGCTTACCTTTTGACAACTGACCAGCAAGCAAGCTTCTTACGCAGCCGAGCAGCAACGACCCTCCCTGTCTTCACCATATGAATAACCCTCACCCAACCAACTTTAGTTTCAGCTCTATATACTTTAAACAGGTTGAGGACCTCCCAGCTACCATGGACATTAATAAATGCACCAGCGCTCACCAACTAGAACCCATCTTTCTGAAAACAGGATATTTTTACCTGGCCTCCTCCAGCATGCACCTCTTCAACCTATCCCTTTCCCAAGGCGATCTTCCTGCTATCTGGAAAATAGCACATACAATTTCTCACTTCAATTCCAGTGACCCTTGAGACCTCAATAACTACCAGCCTATTTCTCTGCTACCTGTCCTGTCAAAGTTATCGGAAAAGTTAGTAAATTCCCAACTGAGAGCGTACCTGGAATCAAATAATCTGTTAAATACCATGCAGTCCCATTTTAGATCTAAGCACAGTACGGTTTTCGCCCTTACAAAGGTTACAAATGACTGGCAAATCGCACTTGACTCGAAGAAACATGTCTGCGCGCTTTTTCTGGACTTCAGCAAAGTGTTCGACACAGTCGACCACAATCTTCTATTGTCTATGCTGCAAGACCTCGGCCTAAATAATACAGCCTTAAGTTGGTTTGCCTGCTGCCTTACAGAAAGAAAACAGCAGGTCAAAGTGCAAGGCAACCTGTCACCACTTAAAATTCTGCCGAGGGGGGTACCACAGGAGTCGATCTTGGGGTACCTTCTTTTTGCAGTACACAGTACATAAACAATATCGACCTTAAAATTAGTTTAGCAAAAGTCCATCTATTTGCAGATGACAGTACTTTACACAAATAGACCTACCCTTGACCTCACCTATGAGGAGCTGCAGCATCACTCTGATATCCTCCAACGCAATCTCCTATAGCTGAAACTCTCACTTAATGCTAAAAAGACAAAAGCTATGTTCATCTCCTCTCATGCAAATGCAATAAACGCTAACACACGGAGCAATAATCTGCAGATTCGGATCCTCTTGGGGGAGCCACTTGAAATAGTAGACAAATTTAAATATCTGGGCTTTTGGCTCGATAATAAGCTCTCTTTCTTAACACACATCAATGAACTGGCCAAAAAATTAAGACAGAGGTTGGGCCATTTCTATCTCATTAAGCGCTTACTTAACCACAAAGCAAGATTAAAACTAGTTCAAACCACCTTCCTCCCCCTGCTGGACTACTACGCTGATCTCCTGTATAGCCACTGCCCAAAAACTACCTTAATGAAACTTGACACTCTGTATCACAGAGTGCTAAGATTTATTATTAATGCCCCACTTAACACCCACCACTGCCTACTATATGCACAACTTGGATGGCCATCTCTTAGCAACAGGAGGTGGAGAAATGCATCCTTTTGGATATTCAGAGCCATCTGAAAAACACTCCCCCTTACATGACTGACCTTTTCATACATACCGCTGGGGCCTACTTCCTGAGATGCTATTCCTACATCATGTTCGATGTTCTTTATACAAGAACATGCTATGGCACCTTATCCATAAGCTACATCCTCCCAACCTTGTGGAATAACCTTCAAAAATCACTAAAGCTCGCACAAACAATTGGCCCTACGCATTATGCCAATGCCCTGTGTAAACCGGGTGTGTTGGCATCGATGTAACAGAATGCCGCAGAGCGGGTCCCAAAGACCTCATGCACCCAAGGAATGGAATGCAAGTCAGGAACGCGGGATCTTTCCATGGCCACATGGACTGCAATGCCAGGGGCCGCCTGGGCATGCCAGCACCACGTGGTATTCGCTAAACCATGTAGTGCTGGCCACATGGGTGCAGAGGGGGGCACAGGGTACACCAGAGTAGACCTGCCATAACCCACTGTGTGCCCCCATGGATAACTCCCGCCAAGCGTGGCGGGACATGGACATGCCCTATCTGTGTTGCCATGACCCACTGGGCAGTATGGGAGGGCTGGGACTGCCAGTCGGGCGAGTACCAGGCATGTACGGGTGATGAGGGGGAAGGGCAGTGGTGGTGCCGGGGGAAGGGGGGGAACACAGCCTACCACTCAGTGCACGGGTCTGGGTGCCTGCTGTAGGCATGCACTACCCCTGACCCATGCCTTGCTATGCGAGGGATGCACTTTGGGACTCGAGAGGGGGGCATCCCAATGGATGCCCTCCTGGGTCCTTGACTCCTCCCCTGGCCACCCTGCAGTGTCCTGCGTGCTGGGGGGGAGCCACGGACAGATGGCTGGTGTTAGTAAGCGTAGTATGGGTGCACCTGTCATGAGTGCTGACTCACATGCAGGATTACCGCTTTTCTACTTGCCTCACATCGTGCATTGAACCCAATAGGACTATCTATCTTTAAATACTTGTTAAATTGACAGCTGAAAGAATCATGTAACTGCTACTAATAATGCGAACCATAGCTGTATCTGAAATCACCTCATATCTGCCTTATTTTCCTCTGCACTTAAAACCTTTTTTCTGGTATTTAACCTCCTTCCTTGCCTCTCTCTTTGTAGTGATTTCTTTTATCTTGCATCCCTCGAACTCCCTTCTTCACTTGTCCCCCTCCTTGCCATCCTTTTTTAGCGAACAACCCTCCCCACTCCCCTACCATCCCACTCTCTCTCTACCTCTGATCCTTATCTCATTTTTGTCTCACTATCCCTCCCTCCCCTATCCCATCACTATTTTCTTCATCTCTCGCTCTCTCCTCCCATCAGCCTAGCACTGTCACTCTCCTCTTTCTGATCCCCTTACCTACCTCCTCCTCCTCCCCTCTCCCTTGGCAACTCTTGCCCTTCACCCCCCTCCCTCCCTGCCCTCTACCTCCTTCCTCCCTCCCTTCCACCCTCCTTCTTCTCTTTCCCCATGTTCCCTACTCAGTGTGGCCATCCCATTTTACTGTCTCTCTGACCCACTTCCTCTACTACCACACACATCCGAAAATCCCTTCCACCCTCTCCCCCAAGAACACTGTGTCCCCCGGTTACTTTTGTCTTGTCCCACGTGCAGAGTTTTATGTCACAGTATTCCCCATGTTACCCTTCATGTGAAACTGTAACCCATACTTCTCTTGTAACAATGATGTATTTCATTGTTATTCCTCATGTGAAATGTACATCTCTTGTTCCAACAACTGTATGCTTCTGTAGGTATCTTGCCTATGTATTTTGCTATTGTAAATTGTGTTCTTCCAGGACTGCCTTGTAAATAAGCTTGCTCAACAGTGTTATCCTGGTTAAATAAAAATAGAATTGAATTGAAAACTGCTTGTAACATGAAGAGTCACAGGATCACTTATGGCTTCAGCTGAAAATCAACTGCCAATTATAGCAGCAGTGTTTTACAGTCCGTGATCGAATTCAAACACAAAGTGCGCAGTCTGGGTATTTTAACAAGTAAAAATGCTCTATGAATATGAAAGTGCAAATGAGCGGCCCCCTGATGAAGATTCATTTGGAATCAAAGCACAAGGCAGTGGTGAAAATCACTAGCACTTTTATAAGCACTGGGCATCACCCCCCCAGCATGATAGGGTAATGCCATTTGGCAGGCAGTGTTGGAACTCTTACTGTGATCGCCCAAGGCTGCTCCAATCATGTAAAAAGGAGACTTTGCTTATACAGTGCTGTCAGTCTTGCACCCTTGACAAAAACCCACATTCACTGCAAGTTTTATTTATAGAAGAAGAATCAGCATTTATATGGCACTTTTCATACACACTGTGTCTAAAAAACACTTTACAAGCAATGCAAGACTGCTAGTGAAGTGACTGAATGTGCAGTGTCAGCCATTTTGCAAATCAACATCCACACACAGCCTTGGACACTGCATGAACCAGTTTTATAGAAAAGGAAATGTTGGCCAGGATACCAGGAAAAGTCCCCTACTGTTTGCGAAAAGTGCCTTGGGTTCTTTTACTTCCACCTGGAAGCCCACCAATACAGCACCAGAGATGGGTAGAGTGGACCTCAGTTTAACATCTCATCCAAAGGACAGCACCTCCCTAATACTGAACTCAGGTGCCAGCATTGATAGTATGAGCCCAATTGTGGTGTGGGACCAGAATCCATGACCTTCTAGCCCAGAGGCAGATGTGCTACCAACTGAGCCATACTACACCCTATAAAAGAACGCTCTTCTCTACTGAGCTTGTAGAGTGAGGTATTCTAGTATTTGGTTCCTTTATAGGTTTATTAATCTCCAATGTCATTCCCTCTAGGCCAGTTCAACTCTCAGTGGCCACAAACTGCTATGATCAACTTTCACCAGAACCTCAATGTAGAAACTTCTAGACACAAAAATACAACACAAAAGCTTGCATGGTACACTGCCCCATGTCCAATGAACCAACAGATATCAAACCAGATTTCATGTCTCAGTAGGACAGTCACATCAAGCTTTTTCTCAGACTGTAAGCTTGCCAGCTGAAAGGCTGCCAGTCAAGTTGAAAGATTACTCGCTTGCATCTGTGATACAAAAAGAACAAAAACAAACTTCTGTATCTAGACACTGATAAGTAACTTAAAAATGTTCTCTAGACAACAGTACATGTATAAAAAAATATTATGTATACTGTCTGTAAAACAGTACATTCAATGCGTATTATCCTGTAACATTTCACTTAATGATTCCCTCCCAATCGCAGGGATGCCCACTGTAATACACGGCTAGGAAAGAGCCCATCAGAACCTGTCCAACTACCGAATGTGTGACTAAGCTGTGAAATGACCCACAGTTCCGACTGTCAATAATGCAATCACTGCTCAATTTCCTAAATTAGTCAAACTGCACTCCGACTGACCTTTCATAACTAATCCTTTTCAGTAGATGTCAGGAGGGAAAAAAACAAAACATCTTTTCACAGCAGAATCCATACACAGTAGATGAGACCATTTCTGTAAGTTAACCAGACCGCATTTTTCTATGACGGTAACACTGCACAGCTGAGTATGATGGCCTAAAAACACTGCTTTAATTATTAAGAGAGCCCTCACGTCAAGGGGAAGGGGCCTGCGATGTCAGGTGCTATTCCTCTTAATAAATTAGACAGCGTCCCAATAGGACGTCTGTAATGTGACAAAGTATGGGGCATTGACAGAACACACAGTGGTACAAAAGTCTATAATCTCTTTCTATAGCTATAAAAAATGTTCCACTGGGACAAACTCCTCCCTAACTGTACATTCATACTGGCTTCTACAGCCGCAGAAAAATTACCACATAGCACTTTATTGACTTCTTCCTCTGCAAGAACGACGGTTGTATTACTGATAGTATTCGGTTCATTTATTCTTTCAAAACCTGTCAGCTTTAAAACACTACACCATAAGGAGATTAAGTGAAGACCTTTTTTTTCCCTGCTCCCCAGGACAACTGGAAGTTTCCTGAACAAATAACAAGCAAGGTACCAAAAGCTGCTGCCTTTCATTGCACAGGTTGCCTAGAGTTAGTCCAAAACATGTTTTTTCTGTATAACAGAACAACCAGGAACTTCCGTAAACAAAATGCTTTAATTATTACAATTCACTGGAGAATATGCTTTTTTTTTAAATTTTCAGTTTTTCTTTCCGGGGGTTTAACACAACTTGTAAGACTGTCCAATAAATGTGTATAACAAGCATTTGACTTTCCCCAACTGACCTCATAGTGCCTTTTATGACATCACAGTGTTCACTGTGACAACAGAGTGTGCTGCCAGAAACAGCAACTCTGAGGTCAGTTGGGACAGAAGCTTTTAGAAAGACAAGGGAAAAAAACTGCATTATCTAAGATATTTAGTAGACCAACAAATGGAGAAAGCTAAAAAAACCTAGAAAATACTAAAGCTACACATAGAGGATAATGGATGGGAAACAGTGAACAACAACGCTGTATTCACTTTGAGAGGTTGTCATGACAATGTAGCAAACCCTGATAGGGAAGCTCAAGAGGTTTATGTTGTCATGAAACCTGGAGACATGAACTCAGCGTTGTTTACTGTTGCCCATCCGTTGTCTTTTATACTGTATGGGCAACAGCTAAGCAAACACTTAGCATTTCTTGAGTGCAGCTGTTCTTCCCCAACACTGCCGTCATGAGCATCCACCCCCAACCACCCCACCAACCCCAAGAACAAGCGCCGGTCTGTCCACGGTCGTCTGCTCTCACATACTCTTTTTTTTTTTTTAAATAAATCAAGCTACATGCACCTTCGACATTAGAGCCTTACACTGCCAGTTTATATCTGAGAAGCTCAGTTTCGGGGCCAGCGTCTCGCTGACGTGGCGGTTTCCGAAGAGCGGAGCTTTGTCTACTGTGCATGTGAGAAGACATTCGATGTCACTGTATCATCGATGTGCTATACTCAAGATGGTACAACAACACAGTGACATCACATCGATAGCACAACAACTCTGTGAATCAATCAAATTCAGTTAATAACATTCTATCGTACACTATAGAATTGTTTCACATATTAAAGATTTAAACCTTTTATTGTAGTAATTACTTGCTCTTTAAAGCTCATTATAAAATGAATAAGAGAAATCATGGAAGCTGATTAGCTAAAGATGTCTTTGACTCATGATGATATATCATACGAACAAGCGAACATATGAAAACGCTAGCAGAAGCAGGCCATACGGTCTACAGAGTCTGCTCAATTGTGCAGCTAGCCCCTCAACTTACAGCTAACCCTCCTCCCCACCCTCTTCATCATACCCCCCATCCTATCCCAACCCTTCTTAAAGCCACCCACCATTGTACAGGACACCACTGCCTTGGGCAGAGCATTCCACCTGTCCACCACACTTTCCATGAAAAAAATGCCTCCTGATTTCCCTCCTGAATCTCCCCCCCTCCACCTCAACTGGTGCCCTCTCGTCTCCTTCCCTCTTCTAAGCTGGAAAATCCCTTCTGTATTAACCTTATTTATCCCTTTGAGGTATTTAAATGTCTCGATCATATCCCCCTATCCCTCCTCTCCTCCAATTAATACATGTTCAGCTCTGCCAATCTCTCCTCATAGGACCTCCCTCCAAATCCCTGGATCATCTTTGTCACCCTACGCTGTACCCCTCTCCAGCAACTTGATGTCCTTCTTCAGGAATGGGCGTCAGTACTGAATGCAGTATTCCAGGTGAGGCCTGACCACAGTCCTGTACAGGGGGAGGATCACCTCCCTATTCCTGGAGGAGATTCCTCTTGCTGTACACGCTAACATCCTATTGGCCTTTGCCACTGCCTTCCTGTACTGAGCCGAGTTGTTCACGCTGCCCATTATAATCACCCCCAGATCCTTTTCTTCCTCGTTACTTTCCAGCTGTACCCCTTCCACCTGACAGCTCCTCCCCTGGTTCCTAGCTCCAAAGTGCAGTACCTTGCACTTCTTGGTGTTGAGCCCCAGCTGCCACGTTACCAACCACTTCTGTAGTTTGTTCAACTCCTCCTGCATCCCCTCCAGACTTTGATGTCATCTACCGCAGCTCCTATCTTTGTGTCCTCCATGACCAGACTGATGCTACTCCAGACCCTGTGTGAGATATCAGCTATGAATATCCCAAACAACACTGGTACCAGCACTGATCCCTGTGGCACCCCACTCATCACCTCCCTTAGTGATGACAGCTCCCCCCACCAGCACCACCCTCTGCTGCCTTCCGTTCAGCCAGTTGATGATCCAATTTACCATCTTTGTTCCTACCCCTATGTATTCCAGCTTCCTCCCTGCCTCCCATTCGGCATGGAATCAAAGGCCTTGCTGAAGTCCAAATACAGGATATCCACCGTGTAGCCCCTGTCCAGTTCCCTGGTCAGTATCTCAAGGTTCAAAACTCATTACCAGATCAGCCATTTCCTTACACTTTGGGGTCATTTTATAATCTCATTAATACACTCTATGATATGTGGGATATTAGGGTTGCTCGGATACTTTAAAATCCAATCTGAGCTAGGACAGTCGGATGTTAGGAAAATCTGTATCTGAATCCGACACAGCCTCGGATACTACTGGATGTCAGATATCCTAACATGTGACTATCCTAGCCACTAACTGACATTCTCCCCACCCTTCAACTGTGTAACCCCCACCCACTCAAACCACCCCATAAGGTCCAACCTTTCTCCTCTCCGCAAGCCCTTGCAAGTACACATTTAAAAGAAACTGAATATTTAGAATTTCTTTCTTTCTTAGTCCTTCTTGTCTTGAGTTTGACTCAGCTCTGTCCTTATAAGCAAAAAAACCTGCCCCCCCATGCTAAATCAGGAGCCCTGCCCCCACTCTGGCACAAGTCACCATCCTTCGCCCCCCAGTTCAATTGAGCACCCCACACCCAACACACCCACTAGCCACCACATCCCTCCTCCTCCTCCACAACACCCCAAAAAATACAAAGCTTAAGGTTGGGTCACTCATGGTAGATCTGCCAGAGTCAGAATTTGTAGTTCTGTGGTGGAGCAATCAATGGCCAATCAGGTATTACTATAACAATACATTATCATTCAGTCACCTACCTGAAACGAAGACAAGCGCAAGCTGCTCCACCATGAGACTGCAAAGTTTGACTCAGGCAGATCTACTGTGACTTGCAGGGGAGGGTGGGAACTTCGGGCTAGCAGAGGTTTTGAGTAGAGGTGCGCAACTGAACCTGGGGGTGTAGGATGATCATGTGTGCCAATGTGGGGGATGGATTCCTGTTCAAGCACGCGTGGGGGCATTATTTTTTTTTAAATATAAGGATGGAGCTCCCTATAATAAAGAGGAGCTCTACCATCCATGACCCGATCCTAAGGTTTGCACTTTTTGAGGTGCTATGGGGGAAGTGGGGATGTGGGGGCTAGTGGAGGTTTTGGGTGGTGGTGCTCCACTGAACCTGGAGGTGTGGGACTGTGGCTTGTGTCAGGGTGTGGGATGGGTTCCTGTTCTAGCGTGGGTAAGGGCATTTTTTTTATTATTATAAGGATGGAGCTGCCTATAATAAAGAGGAGCTCTACCGTCCATGACCCGACCCTAAGGTTTACATTTTTTGGGGTGTTATGGGAGGAGTGGATGTGTTAGGTGGGGAATGATCAATTGAACTGGGTGGTGTGGGACATTGGCTTGTGCCATGGTGGGGGGAGGGCACCTGATTTCACGCAGGTGGGGGGCTGTTTTTATTATAAGTACAGTGCTAAGTTAGAAATCGTGACAAGGACACCACAGGAGGAAATAAATGACCCGATTACCAAAGAATAAAAAAAAAAATGCTTCTAAACTTTCAGTTTCTGCAAAGTACATGCTGGTGGGAGCTTGGAGGGGAGAAGGGAAGTTAGTGCTTATCGAGTGGTTTGGGCAATGGGGTTTTAAACACTTGCAGGGTGGTGGGACTAGTAACGGATGCTAAAGGATGCCTAATCAGATCAGATTTCCATATCCGAAACCCATTTGGTATCCTAATACTTAGGATTTCCAATTTTCAAGCAGCTTTACCCAAAAATCTTATATGCTGCATTTTTACTGAAATCTGAGATCTCTGGGTTGTTTTCTTTGGCTAGGTATTGAAGATTGTGAATGACACCCAGCAGCCCAAGCTCTTTTTGAACAGCACTGAACACCTTTCTTCTGGTGTGACTCTCAAAGCTGAGGTTCTGGAAGCAGTACAGTTGTGTGCCATCTTACATGGTCAGATGTCCCTTGTTTTCTGCTGCCAGCAGTATCTGAGCCCTCACATGCAGACAACCAGTGACCACCAGTGGCATGTGTGGTTGCTCAGGATCCGCTGGGTGCCATTGTGGAGTAATGCAGTATGCCTGATATAGCAGTCCTGTAAGTCCATATTTAATAATGATCCCAGCAGATTTGTAAGAAACAAAAAAGAATTTTGCCCATCAAACTCCTCAGGAAGACCCAGAATTCAAAAGTTCATCTCACGAGCACCATTCTCCAAATGTTTCAATCAAAGATGCAAAAGTTTGTTTTCTTTAGGTACACCTGTGACCCCAAGTGAAGTTTTGCTTGAGGTGTCCATAACTTGTGTAACCCCTAGATGGCGCTATCCCAGGGGCTACTACCCCTGCCTGATTTGCCACTAACAGGTTGAGGGGCCTGGATCCAATGGCGGGTGCCTCCACCCAGAGGTCAGGGTTTGCAATAGTTAAACTAACTTGGTCACAGCCCTCTGGGACACTGCAACCCCCTTTCTTCCCACTAGTGGCCCACACAATATATCAGAATTACCTTCACAGTATACACTTACCCCAGGTCTGGTTCCGCACTGGGACCTCCTGTGAAATGAGATACAGTGCAACAATCACAGTACAGTACTTTAACATAGACAAATACCTCAGGCAGTATAACTTTGCTGAAACAAGCAGCTCTGATTTATTTAGGGGATATAACAAGGACAGGGGAAATCAGGTTAATTAGCTTATCACTCTAATAATTTACCTGTGGCTCTGTGCAGGCCTATCCCTATCAGTTACTGTCCTGTGTACCCAAGCCCTGAGTGGCTGAGTCCAAACCGTGGCAGCTGGTAGGGGGCCCTTTCACACAGAGAAGGAGGGAATTAAACAGTCAGCAGTACAGTAATTCCATTTTGGATTTAATGTGGCAATTCAACAGGGAGCAACCTGAATTAGTAACTCACGACCTCCAAATAAGATAGGGTCCTTCAATGTCAGCAGGGCTCACTTGAGGTACACAAACCTCTTCACACATCCATATAAAAGAAAGCACTATACCAGGCAGGCTGCATCTGTATCCCGATCGCAATTACTGCACAATACCCGGGAGAAACACACAGCAGATTCAGTTCCTGACAGACCGAGTGCAATTTTCAGCAATTCCTCCAGTCTTCTACAGGGTGAGCCTGGTTTCTACTCTTCAGAGATCCTTTGATTCTTTTCACAGGACGGATTCAGTCCTAACAAGCTGTTACACAAGCTGCAGACCGAACTCTGGGCCTTACATACGTTTTGACTAAAACTGCACACTGAAAAAGCACAGGGTTTCTTTCCTTCACTTTCAGATCTCAAACTGAAACTCCCAACAGACAAAAACTGGCACTTCCTTTGAGTTCCTCCCAGTTCTTGAATTGGATTGGCTGTCACTCACAATAGACTGCTGCTGTTGGTCCAAAAAGAAATCAAGTCTAAAACTATATCTCCAGAGTCACTGCCCATACAATCCTCTTGTGGCTGGCTCAGATTATGAGTCCCAAGTTCTGATTCGGTCAAGGCATCATTTTAGAGCTAGTTTACCCACACTGATTGGTCCAGTTCAGCAGTTCAAAAGCAGAATGGGAACTAGGCAGACAGTTCTGACTGCAAAGAAAGCAGGTTAGACAAACTGTAATTTTATTATTACTGTAAATGATTTCTGGCAATCAGTTACATCTTTCAGACAGGTTCCTTTGCACTTAGTGACTGCAAAAAATGGGGTGAATTGCAGCAGCTTGAGTGGTACTCAGAGAAGCACACAGTCCCCCATACAACTAATTATGTCTGCAAGCAAGACAGCTCTTAAAGAGACAGTACCAGAGGCTCTAAAACACTCACTGATAAATGGCTTTAATGCCAAACACCATTCAGGCTTGGAGCATTCAAGCAAGCTCCTGAAGTCTTTTTGGAACCCCCATTTGAGGGGGTTACACCTTCCTGGTTTAAAAGCTTTTGACGCCTCAAGGCCAAGGCAAGTACTCCCCATAAGTTTCAAGAATCTGCAACCATATACATTTGCATTAGGCTCGCATATGTAATCATCAGTCAATATATCATTTTACCAAGAACACATTTCTGAAACATTGCAGTACGTCACTCTTTACACAGTATTACATACACATTGTACCATAACTCAAGTTATTACCTCTTGTACATGAAACTCTGGAAGAGAGGGGGGCCTCTTCCCTATCAGTTACCTTGGGGCTGGATGTGGGTAAGGCACCACTTAGAGGGCAACACAAGTAACTTGAGTTAGCACTGATGCTCAGTTTGGGCAATGAGCTCTGGGACACATACACTCTTTATGGACAAGATGAGAGGCAAGTCCACAGGCCTCCCAAGTGAATCATAACTGAGGGTGCACCACAGGCTTTACAGCTCGACCAGTCTTTCTAGGGGAACTGTTATAGTCTCTGCACTCTGAGCCTCATTTTCAGCATTGTCCTCACTTGTCAGGGGAGTCTCCATGGGGTAGAGAGGCTAGAACCTGGGGCACTTTCAGCTCCAGGAGTTACAGTTTCTGAGTCCACAACATTTGGCTCGCATGGAGAGCTTTCGGACACTGGCAGTGGACTGTCAGGGCACTCAAAATACTCTTCTTGTTCGGTGTATCACCAGTCTGCCCCAATCTATCATTTTCCTCCCTGAAAGCTCAAACAGTTCAACCATGCACAATGATTCCATTTCATCTGATCTGATGCTTTGCACTTCACTTTCTGGGAGCATTGGCTCCAGGGATGAAGCTGGGGGCTTAGACAGTCCAGAAGGCCCAGCTTTGTCTCCAGTATTGACTAGGGATTGCCCCAACAATTGACTCAGTTCGTAAGAAGGATAGTATTCAAAGTCACTCTACTTTCTTCCGATATGGACTGACAGTCATGCTCAACTGGGACTTGTGGAGGGGAACACTTTAACTTTGCTTCTGTAGTGCAGACTTTCTTGATCTTTTCTTAGCAGCAGCTCTAGTCACTGGTCCAGAGGGCATCTTCTGAGCTCAGACTCAATTAAGATTTGTCCAATGGGCAGTAAATGATTTCTATGCATTGTTTTACATCTTTTGAATTATTCTCAGGCCTTACTTTGTACACTGTGAGATCATCTAGTTTGCCCACTACAATGTGAGGGAGATGGTGCCATCTGTCAGCAATCTTGTGCTTGCCATGCAGTCCCAGATTTCTTAGCAATACTCCGATCTCCTCCTGGAGTTCTGTGCTTTCACCTTTTATCATACCTTTCTTTGTTGGCCAGATTTCTTTTGGCAGCCATGGTTTGAGCCAGTTGATACGTATGAGTTAGCTGGGCCTTTAACTTTTGCACATACTGTAAATAGTTGTCAGCTGAACCCCATCAGGAGAGACCCCAAACACACATCTACTGGTAGTCGAGCTTCTTCCAAACATCAAGCAGTGGGGAGAATCCAGTGGCATCACTTTTGGTGCAGTTATAAGCATGTACCAGGGTGCTAATTTGTTGGCTCCATCTAGGCTTGTCCTTTGGATGCTAGGTGCCTAGCATATCTAGCAAAGTGCGGTTGAAAACGTTTTAGGGCTGTGGGTCCCCTGGGGTGGTAAGGAGTGGTTCTGGACTTTTCGCATTCCCCACAGAGAAAGCATCTCTTTGATCAGACGACTCTCAAAGTCTCTCTTGATCAGAATGGATTCTTTGTGAGCCCCATAGTGAACAAAAAGTTTTCTACAAGTACTTTGGCTACAGTGGATGCTTTCTGGTCTTTGGTGGAAAGCTTGGGCTATCTCGTGAAATGGTCAGTGACCACAGCACATTACTGATATTTCTTTGATCTGACTCCAAACTTAGAAAATCAATACAGACCAGCTCCATGGGTGCACTGGTGGTTATGTTAACAAGGGGCAGCCCTCTGGGGCAAAGCTTTCCTCTGTAAGCAGCGACTGCAAGTTCGAATGTGTTGCTCCACATCAGCCCCCATCTTAGGCCAATAGAATCTGGATCTCACCAAGTCAAGTGTTCTGTCTATACCAAGTGCCCTCATGTGGTTGTGCAAGACCTCAATACTGAGTCTCGAGGCAGTGGGCAGCACTAGTTGTTGTTTGTCTACTTGTCCCTCTGTCTACTGTTTCTCTGTATAACAGTTTATTGATCAGTTTCAACTTAGGACCTTCTTGTACTAACAGTGCAGTTCTCAAATCAGTGGACTGTAATTTGGACACATCTTTTCCTGCATAGAGGGCTTCTAAAGCTGCTTTGATCATGGGATCGCGGGATTGAGCCCTCGAATACTGTCATTGTCCAGCTGAGGCAGTGCACCAATGTCTATTGCAGAAAAGTGGCATAAGCGCAGGTATGCAATCTCAGAGGCTCCCTAAGCAATCCACCATGCAGTCCACTGCGTCCTGGACATTTGTTCCTCCCTGTCAAACTTCTCTGGGTAGAGTGCCCGAATGTCAGGTTCTGCCAGTCGGACCCAATCATTCTGGGGAACAGGCCTCCGGGAGAGAGCATCAGCATCTATGTGGTTCAGACCTGCTCGGGTATTCGAGAGCATAGTCATATGTAGATAATGTAGAAAGCCACCTATGGCCAGTGGCATCCAACTTGCTGATGTCTGCACATAGGTCAAAGGATTATTGTCAGTTTTACTAGTATTTTAGCCCCATACAAGTACTCATGGAATTGGTCAACAATAGCCCACTTCAAAGCTAGGAACCTAACTTATGTACAGGATAGTTCTTTTCGGATGGGGTCAGGCTTCACTGGCAAAGGCCACTGGTCTCAGCCATTCTCGTGCTCTTGGTACAACACAGCCCCAACCCTTGCAAGCTAGCATCAGTGTGCAGGACGTAAGGTTTTCTTGATCGGCATAGGCCAGCACTGGAGCATGGGTATGTTGATATATGATCTCATGAAAGCAGTCTCACAACTGAAGTCCAGCGGGCCCCAAATACTTCACTCGGATGAAAATACACTCTTTCAGTCTTGAGGGATGCTGACTTTTGGTATTTTTGTGGGTTGGGGATACCCTTGAGTAAGGTTAAGTAAAGGGCGGATCACTCTTGAATAGTCCTTGATGAAGCGCCGATAATAACCACAGAATCCCAGGAATCTTTGCAGTTCTTTTAGATTTTGGGCTGTGGCCAGGTGGTCAAGGCCTCAACTTTACTTGGTGGGTCTCTATTCCTGGTGGATACTATGTGTCCCACATACTTTCTGATGTTTGAAAAATTGACACTTATCAATGGACAGTTTAAGGCCAAAGTCCTCCAGTCGGTCCAATACCTTAAATAATCTGCCTCATGTTCCTCCAGTGAGCTGCCAAACACAATAACATCATCTAGGTATACCAGGCACTCTAGTAAGTTCATGTCCCCACTGCACGCCCATCAATCGCTGAAAAGTGGCTGGGCACCTGAAACCTTTGAGGCATCCTCCATGAATTCATAGCCAAGCGGACAGATAAAGGCTGTCTTTTTCAGGTCCTCTGGGGCCATCGGGATCTGATAGTACCCACTCGGAGATCCAGACAGAGAACCACTTGCTCCCGTTTAGGCAGTCCAAAGCATCCTGAATGCGGGCATTGTGTACTGATCAGGGATAGTCCGCCGTTTAAGGTCGCGATAATCCCACACATCCTTACTGTTCCATTCTTTTCCTCACTACCACAATGGGAAGCATAAGGGCTTCTGGATTCTTGTATTACACCAACAGCTAACATCTCTTGCAGATGCCGTCTCACATCATCTATGTCCAGCAGGTGCCAGGCGTCGAGACCTCTCACTTGAAATGGTCTTTTCGTCATGCAGCCGATATTGTGCTCAGCTCCTTGCACGCATCCTACATCCCATTCCTTTAAAGAAAACACCTGGTCTCTCTGGGCAAGCTTCTCACTGATCTTCACTTTCCATTCAGCTGGCAGCGGACGCTTTAAATCAAAATGTTGTATGCTACTTCTGTCATTCTTCCTTGAACTCTTGCTGCTGGTAGCATCGTAGTGTTCGTAATAATGCACATTAGCCAGATGCAACCTCTGTTTACTCAATGTCTTCTTTCAGAACATTATGAACTTGGACCATTACCCTTCTGGCATAAGCATAGGCTCTAGCGGCAAAATACTAGGCTTGACCAGCAGTCCTCTGGCAATTTTCCATGCCTGGTGCATCCAACATTAATATTTTATTCTTAACATCCTTTCTGATACGGACCTCTCCCTGTAAGGTACACTGGGCATTTGCGCCAGGATCAGAGACTCAGGATCCTTCTTCCATACAATTCGACGGTTCCTCTGGTTCTGTTTTTCAGCATCTCTCTGTGCCTCATAGGCCTTCTTAATTAAAGCGGAACTCTTAAAGCTCATAGTCTTTGACCCCTGTTTTTCATAACACAACTGTGCCAGCCTTCCGAACATATGAGCATTTGTTCCAATCAACAAAGGGACACCATCATACAGTCCAGTGGGGGACACTAAGGCTAGGGTCTCACTTGTTCGGCCACTCCAGCCACGGAGGTGGGGAAAGACAGCCAAATTCGGATATACCCGGAATAGGGGTAGGCCTTCCACTTAACCCCATACATGCAGTCCTTCTAATGGTTGTAAGGGTATGTCTGACAAATGCTTCTGATACCAATCTTGGAAACATAATTGTCACTTGGGGAGCCACTGTCTAATATAGTTTTAGACACTCCGTTTCACCTTTACAGTGGTCTCCATGGAGGGACCCACTATTCTGGACCAGTCTGGAGAGGCTGGGTAGTGGGGCCTGGGCAACTGACCCTTACAAAGGACGTGAATTAGCATTTTGGTGCCCTCACTGGGATCATGTCGTCGCACCTCTTAACCACTGATTTCTTCTCCCAAGCTCTCCTTGTAGCCTATATGCAACTTTGTCAGTGTCTTTTGGGACTGGCATTCCTTTCATGTGCCATCTTTCCCACAATTATAGAAAACATACTTTCTGGAGTTTGAGCTGGCCGAGGCGCCACACTGGGAGCCAGGGCGGGGTGATATAACTGGAAACCTTGGTGCCATCTCTGCTGCTGCGTGATAAGCATTTGGAGACATCTCAGTGTTCTCCACTTCCATGGTCAAGGAATCAGTTCGAGCTGTTATCAGCAGGAGATACATGGGTGTACCCCACCCCATAGCAGATGCAGTCGGATATAGGTCAGGCCCAGCTGTGCAGGCGTGGCCTTCATAAAGGACTGTTTTTGAATTCCCGGATCTCTCTCAACAGTTCGCCCCATTGTGACATATCTTTTTCCTTGTCAGAGCACTCATTGACTGCCAACCTCTGCCCCTGAACTTCACTTGATGGGTCACCCTCAGTCACTCGGGTCGAGCCGCAGCTATTGGTGCAGGTCCTCCCAGGTCGCCTTTTCTCAACTCCTCGAATTTCTCTCATTAACTCATCATAGGAGGGTGGGATTCCAGTCGATCTGCCAGGTGTAACTGAAGCAACAGCAGTTCTGAGAAGGGGCAGACTTAAGGATCCTGTCCAGCCTGGTTCGGTCCAGTTCAATCGCTGGCAAACTACCTTTTCTGAGGCATTCTTTGCAACAATTTTTCCAGCCGAGATATACACAGACAACAACTCCCTGGCACTGTTGTGCATCTCTTACTTCCACCATAGGTCCTCATCAGAATCTGGGCTCCCATACACATTCTCCAAGGCCTCAAGATAGGCCTGTGTAGTCGCTCAGGGTTACTCGGTCTGCTTAGTAACGGATGGTAGCTAGGCAGGACCTCGGAGGCCTCACTAACCCTCTTTCGCCACCTTCCCAGCATTGCCATTCTAGCACTTGGGGCAACATAGTCTATCCAGGTCTCCCAGTCATCCTCCCCTTGGGGTGGGAGGTGCCAGAGAAGATCCTCAACCTTGGTAAGAGTCGTGACTAATGGCAGGTGCAGAAATAGGAGTCTGCATTGGTTCAGCCACCATTACGGGCACTGGAGCAGGAGAGGGTGTTGGGGAGGAACACCTCAGGTGGAAAGAATAGTTTCTTCAAGTCCTCCACAGTTTTCCCTCTCCCAGCAACCATTCAGCAAATTTCTCCTCAAAGTTTCAGATAGTGGTGGGGCTGATTCCCCGGTCTTTACTGTCCTTAGTTATCACCTCCAAGCAGTGAGGGCTCCCTCTGGGGTAATGGTCTGTGGCACTTTGGAGCTATCTATGGGATCCTTAAACTCTACTAGGGCCAGGAAAGTGTGGGTGAGCAGATTAGCATGCCACCCACCACCACAGGGTTTTGTAAACCTTCCACCTTGGAAAGTACTCCTGCACAGTGTCCGTATTGATACCCAGGGGATGTCCAGATAAGCATAGCATTTTGAGGGTCGATCTCCTCCCAGTACACCACCACCAGCCGGTGCACAGCCACTTCTGTCGGGTACCCATTTTTTCTTAACAGTGGTTCGTGAATATGGCCACTAGAGGACACACAATCCCAGCGGTGAGCCTCCAAGATGTAACCCCTAGATGGCGCTTATCCCAGGGGCTACTACCCTGCCTGATTTGCCACTAACAGGTTGAGGGGCCTGGATCCAATGGCGGTGCCTCCACCCAGAGGTCAGGGTTTGCAATAGTTAAACTAACTTGGTCACAGCCCTCTGGGACACTGCAACCCCCTTTCTTCCCACTAGTGGTCCACACAATATATCAGAATTACCTCTCACAGTATACACTACCCCCAGGTCTGGTTCCGCACTGGGACCTCCTCAGAAATGAGATACAGTGCAACAATCACAGTACAGTACTTTTAACATAGACAAATACCTCAGGCAGTATAACTTTGCTTGAAACAAGCAGCTCTGATTTATTTAGGGGATATAACAAGGACAGGGGAAATCAGGTTAATTAGCTTATCACTCTAATAATCTATTTATGGCTCTGTGCACAGGCCTATCCTTATCAGTTACTGTCCCTTGGGTACCCAAGCCCTAGTGGGCTAGTCCAAACTGTAGCAGCTGGTAGGGCCTTTCACACACAGAGAAAAGGAGAATTAAACAGTCAGCAGTACAGTAATTCCATTTGGATTTAATGTGGCAATTCAACAGGAGCAACCCTGAATTAGTACTCACGACCTCCAAATAAGATAGGGTCCTTCCAATGTCAGCAGGGCTCACTTGAGGTACACAAACCTCTTCACACATCCATATAAAAGAAAGTACTATACCAGGCAGGCTGCATCTGTATCGATCGCAATTACTGCACAATACCGGAGAACACACAGCAGATTCAGTTCTCTGACAGACCGAGTGCAATTTCAGCAATTCTTCCAGTCTTCTACAGGGTGAGCCTGGTTTCTACTCTTCAGAGATCCTTTGATTCTTTTCACAGGACTGAGATCAGTCCTAACAAGCTGTTACACAAGCTGCAGACCGAACTCTGGGCCTTACACAGCTTTTTTGACTAAACTGCACACTGAAAAGCACAGGGTTTCTTTCCCTCACTTTCAGATCTCAAACTGAAACTCCCAACAGACAAAAACCGGGCACTTCCTTTGAGTTCCTCCCAGTTCTTGACTGGATTGGCTGTCACTCACAATAGACTGCTGCTGTTGGTCCAAAAGGCACCAAGTCTAAACTACATCTCCCAGAGTCACTGCCCATACAATCCTCTTGTGGCTGGCTCAGATTATGAGTCCCAAGTTCTGATTCGTCCAAGGCATCATTTTAGAGCTAGTTTACCCCACACTGATTGGTCCAGTTCAGCAGTTCAAAACCAGAATGGGGAACTAGGCAGACAGTTCTGACTGCAAAGAAAGCAGGTTAGACAAACTGTAATTTTATTATTACTGTAAATGATTTCTGGCAATCAGTTACATCTTTCAGACAGGTTCCCTTGCACTCCTAGTGACTGCAAAATGGGGTGAATTGGCAGCAGCTTGAGTGGTACTCAGAAAGCACACAGTCCCCCATACAAACTAATTATGTCTGCAAGCAGACAGCTCTTAAAGAGACAGTACCAGAGGCTCTAAAAACACTCACTGATAAATGGCTTAAATGCCAAACACCATTCAGGCTTGGAGCATTCAAGCAAGCTCCTGGAAGTCTTTTGGGAACCCCCATTTGCAGGGGGGTTACACTTGTGTAACTTACATTGTTAAAGTGTCCATAGGGTGCTCCAGGGCTATACACTTGCTGCGGACTCTCTCCACTTTGCACTTTGCGGTCTAACTCCCCGATGGCCTGCAGGAGAGCTACACTCGAGGGCTCAGCCGAGCTAGCAGTCCCGACCTGCCCGTCCTGTGGGTGCTGATCAGATGGCTTGCCAGCTTTCCCCTTGCCGCCCTCCAGTCCCATCTGCTTATGGGGATTCCCCATGAAGGAAATGCTGCAAAATTCTGCCACAGAATTTCGGTGATAAAGGCCACCAACTGATTAAGAAATGCGTAGAGCTAAATTATAAAAAAAAAAAATACACAATTTGAAAAATGCTGAGGAGCTTGCTCTAGAGCTGTTTCTGCTGGCTGCTAGATAGGCCCCCTCCTCCCCAGAGATCTAAAAGACTATAAGCGTACAAATCATGAGCTCAACTTAATAGCTGATTAAAAGTTAATAGGACCTCCGAGGGGCATCTCTTATGGCATATATGGTCTTCTCTGTCAAACCTCAGGCTCTGAGTCTCTTATACCATAAGAGACTCCCCTTGAAGGCCCTATTACACCAAATGTCAGCCCCAACCACCTGGAATAATATCAGATTGATATTTATTAAACAAGTGTGCAAAAGTACTTACACAGTGAACAGCAGGCCCTTAACAAAGAGAATATCCCAACCGGATTCGCATGTACATTTCCTCACAGAGGCTCAGCTTGGTTATAGGGCCTCATTGAGGAAGCACACGTATGTGAGACTGCTTGGGGTATTTTCCAGGAATGCTGCTTCTCTTTGTAAGGGTTCACTGCTGCCTACTCCTGAACTTTGGTTCCCCTACTTTGAAACAGGAAGTTTGGAATATTTAAAAAAAATGTTTTTCCATTCTCTTATTTCTGCTCCAGATATTGGGCGGCTCACATCTGACTGGCCCCACTGCAGCCCCATCACCCACCATCCCCAAGTACTTATCCCAGCCTGTAAACTCCCCTGTGGTTTGCCCCCCAATGGAGCCTCCCCCTAGGAGTGTGCTTTCCTTAGGGGGAGCAGGATCACGATGGACCATTCCCCATTCTGCCACAGCAGTGGTTTTTCCACCTGGTTTTCTCTCTTGAGCATTGCCGGCATGCAGTGACATGGCGTGAGCATGCTCAGTTGTGAGAAGCATGCATTTGCATCTGCAGCAGTCTCCAACCCCTGAGGCAGCCTCCATGTGTGCTGCCGCCCAGCTCCACTTGGTGATAGTCAAGTAATGGAGGATGGAACCCCTCTCCCCAAACATGCAGAGCTGTCAAATGGGGTGCTCATTGCTCCTTCCTCTTACCAACTTGCAACCTGACCCCGTTTCTTGAGCCCAAGTCACCAGAGTAGCAAGCAGCCCACCTTGCGTCTGCATTACCTCGCTGGTCATCAAGTCTGGAGTTTCAGTTACACTTTAAGTGTCAGCTAACTACACTGTAGTTACAGCGTAGCTACACTGTAAATGCATTGCAATTGCAATGTAACTGTATGCAACAAACATGTAACTACAGTGTAATTAACCTGTTGCATGTAATTAGTGATTAGCTACATTGAAACTGTAAGCAGTGTTTCTAAGGGTTTCATCTCCATTTACAACCATATGACTGCCACAAGTAGGTAGCTCATTTAAATTTTAAATAATAAATCACTAAGCTGATTTCAGTCAATCAGTGCACACAGCCACTATACCTCTTATTATGTGGTGGCAATATAGCATAATGGTTAAGGGCATTGTGCTGCAAATCTGAAGACCTGGGTTTGAATCCCATCAGCCCCCACCTGCATACTGTGTGAACCTGAGCAAGTCACTTAACTTCCTTGTGCTCCCAGGTCGCACCTGGAAACAAGCTCTGGCTTAGTGTGCCTTTCCTGGTTAAACAATTTCCCCCTCCCTGACCGGCCCGGTGGCACTGAGGGTTGAGGCGCTGGTTGCCATACCTCTTGCTACACCGGCGACCCGGGTTCAGGAACAGGCCCTGGTCATTGGGGAGGAAGGAGCAGGACTGAGCCACCATTGGGCAGCTCCCCTCTCTTGGTGAGGGTTAGGCACTGTCCTGACTAGCGGGCAGTGTTGGGAGGGGAGGACGCTGTTAGGCGCGTGGCGGAAGCCATGTCTCCACATGGTTCCCTGCCTGGACATTGGTACTTCGTGACGACATCCTTGGGGATATCGTTGAGGGATTTACACAGTCACTAACAGCAACTGCGCAAAAATCCCAACCCCATGGCCATGTAGCGTGATCCCCTGTATGGGGGGATGAGGGACACAGACAGGTGGTATGCCTCCACCGAGCCAGGGCCAGCCACTGGGGGGGCTTATGACATAAAAAGTTTCCCCTTTCCTTCCTGTATGCATACAGTGTACTCTCATGCAGAAACAGTAGAAGGGAGCGCTGTGCAAACCAAGCCACATGACATCCCTACTTCTGCAGGAATTCTTTCAATAGTCTTCTAATTCGTGTCTCCTTCTCACTTCAGGCCTCCAGTAGCCCCATCGGGCTGTGACCACAACTGCAGTTGGATCAATCAGCAAGCGCCCCATGGTGCTTGGAAGCTCCACAAGGCCAGCATCAGGTCTCCAGGAGCCCCATCGGGCTCTGACCGCAGCCACGGTTGGATCAACCAGCAAGTGTCTCACGACACTCGGAAGCTCTACAAGTCCAGCATCAGGCCTCCAGTAGCCCCATCGAGCTGTGACCGCAGCCGCAGTCGGATCAACCAGCAAGCGCCCCACGGTGCTCAGAAGCTCCACAAGCCCAGCATCGGGTACGGAGAACAGCTCTCCAGCACTAGTTCCCTCAGGGAGTTTTCTGGAGTGATTATTTTCATTTCAAATTTTCGGCACCGCTCTGGGATCTGCGCTCATTGGCTACTTTGTCAAGCAGTGCTCCCTGATTGCCCCGCTCCCTTGCCTGGGATTTTCATCACAAACCTGCTTCTCCTTCATTGTACTGATTGTGCTTGCAGTTAAAAATATTGTGATGGTTTACTTACTCTGGTGGTAGCACTCCTTGCTTAGACTACTGTTTGCCAGTTAATGAGCAAGGTTTTTATAGTGCTGTAAGCCGTCCGAATTCACGCTGGCACCCCTGTGCAGAAGTAATTCACAGCTGCAGCTATTCAAGTCCCCTTTCTAACTGTTTTTGGCCACAAGTTTGAATTCCTCTGGCAAGCCTGTCATTATTCTATTTGGGGTGACAAAAGGCCAGCTTTTCAGACCCTGCCTGCCCCTGGCTTGACTTTTCTTCTTTTTGTTTTACAAACCAAGCTCTCAGACTTAGCCGCACCTTGCTGTTGTCTGAACCCCCCGATCTAGCAACACAATTAAGTGCTCAGCTCTTTTGTGCCCCTTTGTTTCAACTGAACCCTCCCTTCTCTCCAGGGCTTTATTTAATTCGTGTCTCCTTCTCCCTTCAGGCTTCCAGTAGCCCCATCGGGCTGTGACTGCAGCTGTGGTCGGATCAACCAGCAAGTGCCCCACAGCGCTTGGAAGCTCCACAAGCCCAGCATCAGGTACGGAGAACAGCGCTCCAGCACTGGTTCCCTCAGGGAGTTTTCTGGCCCATCCCCTCCCTAGGCCACCTTAAATGCTCCTTCTCCCCTCCCAACTTGCTAAGCCTCTCCTCATTGGCTCATTACCCAGTCCACTTACATGTACTACTACACTCATTACTACTGTTCCCTAAGTTGTAACTCTACAGTCCTGATCTAGCCTCTCAATAAATCCTTGCCTTAATAGGTGATCGCCTCAATTGTCAACTGCCCAGCACATCTCTGGCCATGGGTATAGGCCCACTACTGCGGAGAGTGTGGGTGTTCTTTTGTTTGTCTCTGCTGCTGCACTTTTAACCCTTCCAAACTCCTCACCATGTACGCCCCCATGTGCGACATGGGGTCCTAACCATATGCCTGTTCGTCCTGATATCTTAAAGTTACTTGACTATCTCATATGTGCCCTTGATATACCATACTTGCTAATGGATTCATACTCACCACGGCATACTGGCAATTTAGACGTGCCCACTTTGAAGGACTTTAATGTGTCTCCTCACCTTGCTCGCCCCACCCTGTCCCCTGCTGGCAAGGTCCTGTTATATATAACATTGAAGCAGCTTGGTATTAGCCCCAGGGACCCTCCCTGCCATACCCCTGCAAGCGAATGCGGACTAAGCTTGCAAAATTACTCTTAGAAACAATCAAGAAGATCCTGCTTCTCTTACTGTTGTGTTCTGGCAATGCTGAACTTAACTCTGGCCCTCCAGCATGTATTGGATCACCTGCATACCTACGTAGCCTCAAAGAGTTAAGCTTCATGCATGTTAATGCATGCAGCTGTTAAAAAAAAATCACATCTACCCAGGCCTGGATTTGTCACACTGCCCCTGACGTTTTGGTTGTCACTGAGTCTTGGCTTCACCCGGCAACAAGCAACAATGAAATAAACCTCCCTTCTTACTCTTTGTTCCGAACTGACAGACAGTCCAGAGCTGGAGGGGTGGCTATTTATGTTAAGGATAAATTTGTGGTCTCCATTATAGATTCAACCTCAGTCCCAAACGAGTTTGAAAGTATCTCCCTGCAGGTCGAGATTGCACCTGGTGCATCACTTTGTGTGACAGGTTGTTATAGGCGCTCATCTGCTGCGTTGCAGCTGCTGAACCATTTAAGCTTTATCCTAGGACAAAGGTCTATCGAGACCATATTACTAGGTGATCTCAATCTAGACCGGCTATCTAGTGTATCTTCTCCACTAAAAACATTCTGTGATTCACTTGGGCTGTCCCAACTCATCAATGAAGCTAAGCGACCAAATAAAACCAACCCTACTAACAGCACCCTGTTAGACATTATCCTTGTTAGCAAACCCCACTTATTCACCCACACTGGTGTCTTCTTCTTAGACATTCGTGATCATGGCTTCATTGCCTGTGTAAGGTCCAACCGCACCGCCTCCTCAGGACCCAAATTCTCCACTACAAGGTGCTTACACAATTTTGACCCCTGTGCATTCATCTCAGAGTTAAAACTCTCTGTGTATTGGCCAGACTTTTATCTAGCAAAGTCTGTGACTACTGCTTATGATATCTTCCAAGACATTATCCTAGCCGCTCTCAATAAACATGTACCATTAGCGAAAACTCGGGTCAGAAAAAAAAAGCTGTCTCTGGTTCGCCAGCGAGCTGAAGGATGCCTTGCGTAATAGAGATCTGCTGTGGAAAAAGGCCCGCAAGACTAAACTTGGGAATGACTGGAATCTGTTCAGGAGGGCGAGGAATCTGTGCACCAAAATGGTTAGAGAAGCAAAGCTTAGTTTTTACCGCTCCCAACTTGATCTTTCATCCAGTTGCTCTTCTAAATTCTGGAAACTAATCAAGGACATTGAAGGCCATTCCCCCGGTGTCTCACTGCTGACAAAAAAATCTCGATTGGCATTACTATATTCACCGATAAACATTCAATCCTTGACTCTTTCAACAACCACTTTGCCACCGCATTGTTAGCCTTCGATACCTCCCCAGCTAATACACTACGCAATCAGCTTGGACTCAATGAACAAGGATGCTCCTTTCCAAATCAATCTTTCTCTCTTCAACCTACAACTTTGAAGGAAGTCAAAGACCTCTTGCTCCAGTTGGATGTTAGAAAAAATGCAGGAGCAGATCACACTGGACCTTATTTCTTAAAGCTGGGCTATTGTGCCCTGGCAATGCCCATTACACACCTGTTTAACCTATCTCTCTCTCAAAGTGACCTTCCTTCTATCTGGAAAATGGCTCATGTTATTCCTTTGTTCAACTCTGGAGATCCCAGTGACTTGAACAATTACAGGCCAATCTCCCTTCTACCAACCCTGTCTAAGATGCTGGAAAAAATTGTGAATACCCAGCTTAGAAACTATCTGGAAACGGCGAAATTGCTAAATCCATTACAGTCAGGCTTCAGAGCACGGCACAGCACAATCTCGGCTTTAGCCAAAGTAACCAATGACTGGCAGCATGAGTTTGACAATAAGAACTTTGTCTGTGCTGTATTCTTGGACCTAAGCAAGGCCTTTAATGCCGTCAATCACGGCCTGCTTCTCATGTCCCTCCGACATATTAGCCTGGATGCTTTATCCACCAGATGGTTCGAGAATTACCTCGTAGGTCGCTCACAGCAGTAAAAGCAGAAGGTGAAGTCTCTCCCTTAAAGCCTCTCCTGAGAGGAGTACCTCAAGGTTCCATCTTGGGACCCCTGTTATTCGCAATCCACATCAACAGGACAGACGACACCATCAGAAAGGCCCAAATACACCTTTTTGCAGATGACACAGTGCTTTATGTCAGTGGACCCTCCCCCGACGCAACGTACTCAGTCCTCCAGGATGAATTCAATCTACTGCAGCGTCAGCTCCTAAATCAGAAGTTGCTTTTGAATGCCAAGAAAACAAAAGCAATGTTCTTCTCGCCTTTTCCCAACCTACCTAACCCAGCTTCGATTGGGACTCTTCCCCTGGTTACTACTATACTTGGCGACCAATTGGACTATGTGAATAAATTCAAATACTTGGGGGTATGGCTCGATAATAGACTCTCCTTCCTGGTACATATTGAAGAACTGACAAAGAAACTTCGCCAGAGGCTTGGACTTTTCTTCAGGATAAAAGATCTCCTCCCCAAGGAAGCCAAGATGAGGCTAGTCCAAACCACTTTTCTTTCTCTGCTAGATTATGCTGACTTCCTGTGCAATCAAGGGCCTGCCGGAGCTCTCTCAAAACTCGACACGTTCTATCACAGAGCCCTAAGGTTTATAACGGGCCTTCCCTACTCCACCCACCACTGCTTGTTGTACACGGCTGTAGGGTGGCCATCTCTTAGCTTCAGGCAGCAAAGAAATGCCACCATCTGGACATATAAAGTCATCCTAAATAAACTACCTAACTACATCTTTGATTGCTTACCACTTTGCACTGTCAGTAGGTATGCTCTGAGAAGCACCTCCTACCTCTCCTTGAAGGTATTTAAGGCTAGTTCTCATTTTGGCTGTGCAGCTATTAGTCATGTGCTGCCTTTAATGTGGAATAAACTATAAAAAAAACTCTAGAACTAAAGTATGCCATCAGCTTAGCAACGTTCAGAACACTATATTCTCATCATATTACAGAACCCTGTTTTTGCTATTCCTGAACACGGACTCCCCCCATTATCTGGAGCCCACTATTCACTTCACTGCAGCCTCCTTTAGTTACTGGTCCAGTCTCTCTCTCTCTCTTTCTCTCTCTCTCTCTACCTTTCCTTCTTCATTGCCTCTCTCCTCCTCCTTCCATTTCCCGTATTGTACTTGCTTTCGCTCATGCCCTGCCCTCCGTTTATTCTTCCTACCAGAAGATCACATATCACAACTTGCACTGTGCCACCCCTGCTCCATAACCACTGCCCATCCCTTTTTCCTACCCCCCTCCCTCTCCCCCATCCTTTCCCTACCCCTATTGAGTCCTCTAAGTTGTCCTTGTGATTCCAGACAGCTCACCTTCGCCTCTTGGACCCATACATATGCATCACAGTTGAGGAACTCATCTGCAACACTAACTGTTTGCACAGCTTGTTTGGCTGTACAATTTTTTATGTTTTTTTTTTAACCTGCATTAATTAGCTCGACTACTGCTCACGCCCTAGCTGTTCATGCTAGTGTATGGTAATTGTTGTGTATTACCTTGTTTTTCTTGCATCACAATTTTGTTGTACTTTCGGCTTGATTCTATATATATTGCACTCAACCTGTATTACCTCTTCTTATCGCTGTTCATGACCATGGTTTTTACATCACTGTACTGTAACTGTTGTGTAGTATACTGTATTCTGTACTTGTTACACCCAGGTCCACCTCGAAAATTAGCCTGTTCAACGGTGTCCACCTGGTTAAATAAAGATTTTGATTGATTGATTGAACAGTGATAACGGGATTTTCCCAAGTGTCCTGTTCAATATACCCCTATCAATAAAACAGGAGCATGCAAACCAACCTCCCCAAATAAAGCAGCTGGAAATAAACCATCACAGCTCAGTGTGCATTTCCTGCTCGAAAATTCCCACCAAAATTAAAAAAAAAAAAAAGCGAAAAAAAAGTAGGTCGCCAATGATCCCCATCACCACCTGCTCCTACAAAAGACGTATGCGCATCGTGGTTCATTGCAAAATGACAGACACCATAGGCACATAGTACAGTATTGTAAGACTGGGCAGTACGACAGTATCAAACTGAAACCAATCGCTCTAATCAGCCTCCATGATTGTCTCTCGAGGCAATGTCACATTTTTTAGTTGAGTTCCATTTGACAGTGCAATAGCAAAAAGTAAATCATTTTGTTTACTAAATGTCCCTTAACACCCTGAGCAGCTCTCTTCCTGACTATCTAGAAGCAAATTCAGCACACAGATAGAAACCTCCATTTCAGATGTGCCAAGTAAACATTTACGGTCTCTATCAGCGTTTACCATTTTTTAGATTTCTTACATTTCTCAATCCCCAACCCACTACTGACGGAAAAGTGGTCAGGGACTGATTTGAGATTGGCTCAATGGATTTTCTTTTTTTTTTTTTTTGCTCCCTTTCTGCCTTCCCCAATCGGTGATTTGCCCCAGCCCTGTCATCTGCCTTCTCCAGAACGTACCCCTGCCTCCAAGCCTCCCATGGAATTTTAAGAGCGAATCAAGCCCTTTCAAGAATCCCCATCCAGCGTAGGATGGTGCTCTCAGTTGCAGCACAGGACATGTAGGGGAATAGCTCCATCCTACTGCAGCTGCAGCACTGTTTCCATGCTATCCCTTACCCTTAATGACGGCAGCACGTGCCCCAAAGTGAGCATGCAGTGGGCATACGTAAAGGCATGCATGCACATCTTTCCTCCTCATCCTAGTCCAGTATGTCACTCCATCTGGGAACTCACAGGTGGTGCTAGACAGCAGGCCACAGTCACCCTCTCTGACTGGAGGAGGAAAGCCTCCATGGAACACTCAAATAAGCTTCCTGTTTAACTGTTTCTCCCCCGTGGAGAGTCAAATGAGTTTCCTGTTTAATTGTTTCTCCCCTGCAGACAGTCAAATGAGCTTCCTGTTTAACTGCTTCTCCACTGCGGACAATCGAATGAGCTTCCTGTTTAATTGTTTCTCCCCTGCAGACAGCCGACTGTGCTTCCTGTTTAACTGTTTCTCCCGTGCAGACAGACGAATGAGATTCCTTTTTAATTGTTTCTCGCTGCAACAGTCAAATGAACTTCCTGTTTAACAGTTCCTCCCCTTTGGACAGTCAAACGAGCTTCCTGTTTAACTGTTTCTCCACTGCGGACAGATGAATGAGCTTCCTGTTTAACTGTTCCTTCCCTGTGGACAATCAAATGAGCTTCCTGTTTAACTGTTTCTCCCCTACAGGCAGTCGAATGAGCTTCCTGTTTAACTATTTCTCCCGTGTGGAGTGCCGAATGAACTTCCTGTTTAATTGTTTCTCCCCTGCAGACAGTCAGATGAACTTCCTATTTAACTGTTTCTCCCTGCTAAAGTCCTAACACTCTGTAAAACACAGAAACATTGTTGGCAGAAGACCAATGGTTCACGTAATTTGCCCGAAAGTGTTCCCTACTTCTGCTGGTGACCTACTGTCCTGGTGGGTTTTCCACCTCCTTCACACCCCCCCCCCCCGCCTCATCTCTCTGACTAATTCCAGCTGGGTTAACTATACATCCCCTTACCCCTGTCCAGCTGTATTTGAACATATTTATGTGAAATCACATTATAACATGGGTTCTGAAAATACTGTCTTCTGATTCATCCAAACAAGTTACCTGACCATTGATTAATCCCTGATATACCCACAGCTGCATGTTCACAGGGATTTATTTTACTATTTCTTTACGTAACCCTCTAACATAACATTGCCCATGCTATAAAAGGATTAACCCACTCCAGGGTATGGGTTTACGGAGCATTAATCCACACCTGGGTGGTTGAAGTCACTCACCTTTGCCTCATGACTCTAAACCCCCTTCCCCCAGGCATGGATTAATGCTCAGTAAACCCATACCCTGTCATGGGTTAATCCCTCCATATGTTGCTCTGGAAATTATTATCTTACAAACAAACTATCAGGATTTCTGTGAGACGACCAGCATGATGAAGTCTGAGACATAAAGATCCTGTTTTCATGTAAATGTCTTCATTAATAAAAGAAAGAGAGGACATACCGAAAATGAATGAACTGTAAGTTTGTGTATAAGCTGTATCTGAATATTATACTGGATCACGTTTTTCTGAATACGAAAGAAGCACAGAAAGGTGTTTTTCACCAGGATATTCTCATTAGATGTATTTTTATGGGGGTCTTAGGACACCACACACACACAATCTCTCATGACAGTGTAGCAACCAAATACACAATTAAACATGAGTAATAAATACATATACAGACACTGGCTTTAGTCACAAAAACAGAATACGGGAGCAGTCAGGAGATCAAAGAGTTCCTTTTTGAATGCAGACAACTCTCAAAGGGCCCAGCCAGAGATGGGGTGGGAGTTTATTTTAGCAGCCAGAGGCACAGTAGACAAGTGCATGCCTATCACAGTTTCTCAAAGACCTGGATAGGTCCTAGGGCAGATAGCGCAGTTGCAGTTGGAGGCAGTGGGGAGAGCCTGGAGGAAGACAGGTGCCTTGTTCATTACACACTTGTGTAGGTAAGTAATCCAGTGGTAGTTCCTTCGATTTGACTGACTCAGCCAGTTCAGCCTCTGGAATAGTATACAGTAGTGAACACACGGGTTACACTTCAGCCCTGTTTACACAGCAGCAGCACCTCAAAAAACTCCACTGCCTTCCCGCTGCACTGTGGCTTGATCCCATAGTTTTCTGTTTACACTCCCGACCCTGATGCATCACAGATCACACCAAGAGGAGTGTCCCTGGACATGGGGTAAGAGTTCCCAAAAATGACATCTTCCGCTGACAGATAGGGCATCACAGCAGATTGAGCACATCAGTCATTTACACCGTGGGGTAATGCGCTTGATCCAGTACATGTCCCCACTTTTCTGTCGATTTAAAATCTGGAGTGGTTCCGCACTTAGGGCGATGTGGTGATTTTCCACAAAGCTGTCTTTGCAGTGCATCAACCGGAGCGCACGAGTTTATGCGCTGCAAAGATGGCGGTGTAAATGTGGCTTTCAACTCTTATTGCAAAGGATATCACACTTCTATAGCACCATAGTGCAGGCAGTGGAGAAAATAATATCACCATACCCAAGCAAGTACTAGATAGTGTGCCAACACCTGTCTGCATGCCTAGGCTCTAAGGCAATGACCGGTCTGGTATAAGGAGTTCAGCCTTGGTTTGCTTGTAGCTAGAATGCAATTAATGTATTTATTGTAACAGATGGAGGGGGTCTAGCCACACCAGCACGTTATTTTAGATAGATGGCCATTTCAGTTGGGAGGCTGTCCAAGGTTCTGATTGCAGTTTGGTTTACAACCTTCTTTATAATACAGGAGGTACCAATGACTATACTTTTTTGTCTCAGTGGTGTTCAAACAAGTTTGTTGTCCGATAACTAATTAAAGATTTTTTAGAAGCCTGATCCAAGATTATAAGCCACACAGGGTTATTCTCGTCTAGTGAATAAAGTTGCTAGAGAACAAAAGATGAGGCCTTTGGACTTCTGATGATGTCACCCCCAATGATTGCTTGATTTTCCAGCTCCCACTCCCAAAGGCCAAAAACCTTATTTAACCAACGAGTTTTGCAACCATCTAACACCAGAATTAAAGAGGGGGTACACTCACTGATGATGGAACCTTCCAGTAATAAATTTAACATTCTGACCACAGATGATGAGGGCTTTGATGCTGCCAAACAATCTGACTCTGCACAGTCTGGTGCCTCTGGCGTGGCCTCTCTTTTAACAGCAGAGCAGACCCACCCAAAAGTAAAGGGCAAGGACAAGAAGCTTCATGACATTTTATACAAACTTCAAGCCTTTTGAGGGTAGGTTAAAGAATGGAAGGAGACCCTGTTTTGTATTGAGGATGAGGTTGATGCCCTGGAACAATGTGTCATGGAGTCCAATAGAGCTGCCAATTGCACAGACTCCCATCTAGGCAAGTTGGAATCGGTGGTGCTGCAACTAGTGGAAACACGACCAGAAAAAAAGAATTGCCAGGAGGACGCAGAAAATCGAGTACGCCAAAAGAATAAAAGAATCTACAGCGTGCCCAAGTACTCTGAAGGCCCTAATGTGAGTGATTTCCTAGATGTACTGCTGCATACGGCCCTCTCCCTGGACACCTCATGTGAGCCAGGCACTGAGTGTTCACACTGACCACTTGGCCTGAAACTGTGCTCTCCCACCACCAGGCCAAGATCAGTCCTTATCAGATTTAATTCCTACCAGCCAGAGGACATGGTTTTATGTAAAGGATGACAGCAGTAGTCAGTGTTCTATGGCACAACTAAAACCTTTCCATACAATGACTATGCACCTATCACTATGCAAAAGAGAGTATATAGCAATACTAACACTACGACACCACAGTCTGAAACTTAGGACCCCTATCCTTCCAACCTGGTGATCCAGTATCCAGAAGGCCCAAAAAAATACCACACCACCAAAGAAGCTGTGCAAGACCTGGCAGACAGGGTGATCATGGTGCACACTCAACAGACCCTCCACACTGGACCTGCACCAGCATCTTAACTCTGAGCAGACTCCTTAGCACAGAAGTTCCAACATGTGCAAGACACCCTTACTGGAATCATAGTCCAGCTCTGCTCCATGGCAGAAGATGGATCCTGAAGATCAGACATATATCCTTTGTGCGCTAACTGAATTATGAGTGGTGGTGATGAGGGCCAGATGTGTGTGTGTGTGTGTGTGTGGGAGGGGGGTGTTCTGATCCCAATGGTTTGGCAGACAGCAGCACTACACATGCCACCAGCCCACTTCCCAGAAAACCTGATCTAACCTGCTCCCTTATTTTTTATGGCATCAGCGCAGGGTCCCAGGCCTGCCGGACAGTCATTTGTGTGGCTGGCCCTGTGGCCAAGGAACCCCTGCATATAAGGCTCAGTACACATTCTGATTACCTCAGGGACTGAGCACAGCATGCAAGTAAACTGGAGGGCCGTGAGGTATATCCCCACATACAACAGGAGGACAGGGGGTCAGGGCTAGGGGTGGGACATTATGCAAATAATTGTAGTTATTTCAACTCTCAATGAAAATAAAACAGGCATGCACATACCATTTGTTTTTTGTTGTTTTAAGTTACTTTATGTCTGGGTCAGCTGGTGGGGGTGGGGCTGCTCTTTATGGGTCAGTACCCACCTCTTTTACCCCAGACTAGACCGTCTGGGACACACACGCACAAAAAGAAAGAAAAAGCATTTTCTTCCTTTCTCACATGCTCACAGTCTGCATAAACGTTTAAGGACCAAAGAGTCTGACATTGACATAGATATATGCCTTTTTGTTCCACCTAGAAAGGGCGTCTGTACTGCTCTCTAGCCACAGGCCTCCCACTTTATTTATGTCACGTGTTCATTCTGTCTAATAACTGGTTGTTGTGTTCTTCAACCTATCAAGTGCACCAGATTACTATACCCTCAGTTCCCCAAGACAGGGATACCATAGCAGACCAACTTGGGATAATCTTCGACTCTGGTGCCTCCCAGCACCCATTCTAGCTATTCACAGTGTTACAGCTCCTCTCAGACCTTCTGGCCCCAACAATCACTAATCCCCACTCCTTGGAAGAACATTAAAAACTATGGCAAGAGCCATGGAGTACCCCCAAGCGAACAAAGTTTACTTCCATACATTGTGGACCGAGAAGCAGATGTGATCCCATAATCCCATATAGCCTCGATAATAATCAATATCAGGGGCACGGTAGAGACAAGATGGACTGGAGAAGCCAATTAGTATCCCTGTGGGAACGAATGAGACATATGCAACTATGATACCTACCTATCTTATACTTGAAACTTACCCAGTCTGAGAATGCTGCTTCATCAGATCCCATGTTCTGAAGGTACTGAATACGCAAAACACTGTACCGTGGTACTGCATTACCATCCCTCATATATTATGCTATCTGATGTACTGCATACAAGTTTTTTAATAAAATTCAAGTAAAAAAAAAAAAAGACGAGGCCTTTGAAGGGTATACATGAACTCCCTTTGTGGCTTCCAAGGCAAGCTTCCTCAGTTTACCAGTTAATAACCCTTTGACTGCTGGTCACTGGTATTAATTTAGACCTGCTGCTGCTGGCAATGTTGCTGGAATTAGCACCTCATCTGTAAATCCTTATATATTAATTTCCTCGTTGAGATCTCACAATGGTATTTTCAGAATATGATATTAGGTCCACTAGCTGCAACCAGATGTAAAACTCTTGTTTTCTTATCAAAGGAAAGCAAAAAATACAATCTCGTATATGTACCCAAACAGAATAAAAAGCCATTTCCAATTATGTTTCTGTGTGGTCCACATGTTATGCACTGTATGTTAAGAAAACAAGAGAACTGCAACTCAGATTCATTTTTTTTAATTGTCTGGCAACTAACGTAAGAAAGTAAAGTTATATTTTCATGTTTCCTTTACATCTCACTACATCAGTGTACTGTGTGCATCTGTTATGAAAAAATTGGACCATTTTCAGACAACTGTCAAACTGTAATGCAGAGCTTTTTATTAGGTGGAGACTATTATAAGTGCAATAAAAGCACTGAATACCATAATACTTTCAGGAAAATTTCTTTTTTCATTCCTAACATGAACTTTGTGATCATACATCTTGTAACTTGCAATATGAAATGCGTTTACAACTGTAGACTCGGTGTAGAACTTCAGAACTGGTCCAACACCCAAACTTAACCACATCTTTTGCACCATTTTTGTGATATTCTTCCCCTTGACTTGTTTGTAATAAATCTGCAAAAACAGTCCTGTTGATTTCAGTGAAGTGTAAATCTAGCCACAGTGAAAACAGTCGACACAGTTAGATGAAATATCTTAGTGACTGACATGAGTACTTGGATAACTGTGGTCAATATTTACAAAGCAAGATACCTGAAAATGCATTCACATCATGCATTCAAAGTAATCTGCCTGTGCTGCAGACAGATAACTGACAAAAAAAAAAAAGTTTCAGCACTGTCTAGCATCTGTTAGTGCAGATTTAGACACAGTGAATATGGTCAAAGCACTGTACCACGTATAACACTCACCACACTGGTTAACCCATGCACCAGGAAAACAGTATTTGCAGTTTATGAAACGTTTCTTTACTCCGAAGTCGAAGATGATGGTTTGCCTGGTTGTACATGCTCCTTTATTGTGTGATATATTTTGAAGCATCTTCCCACATGGAGTGGAGCACTGCAGTTAGGACAGTAGTACTGTGTTTCAAATGCTCCTCCACATGTCCTTCTCTTATATTTGAACCACCAGCTGTCAGAGACAGTGACGCCTTAGCAGAGCAAACCCTGCAAAGTCTGGCAGAGTTCTTTTTTGGTATAGGAGGGATTTTTCGAGCAAAGTGCCTTGTTACAAAGCATATTTCTGTGCCTGCACTTGACACATACATGCAGTCTGCAGCAGCATTGCAAAGGCAAGCTTCCACAAGTTCTTCCATGAGCTGAGCAGCACAGTGGTACTGATAGCCTTTACTGCCCCTTTTCTTGTAAATAACAAAAGAGTTGAGCACAGCAATGTCAGTTACATGGAAGAACAATTCGTCGTACCACTTTTTGGATTTCTGAATGCATTGCTAGTTCCTTAGCATTTGATTACTGACATCTACCCCTCCCACCTTACTATTGTACTGTGGTACCGCATCAGGTTTTATCTTGGGTGTTCCATCATGTTTGTTACCACATGATACCATGTCACCCTTATTCTCAGGAGTTAGTATGTATACAGTCTGCGCTTTCTTGGACCTTGCCCAGTGCCCACCACATGACTGCTCTTATTTCTGGACAAACCGATGCAACAATTGAAATACTCTCTCCAACATGAAGCTGGACTTCATAAAACTGTAGTAGTAGTCCTGATCATGATTTCTGATGGTGCCACAGAATTCTGCTTTCACTTCCTACAAGCATTGCACAAATTTGGGGCTGGAGTAAAAGCGGTCTGTAAAAAGAATTTACCCTTGTTCTGCAAGTGGACCTAAAGTACAGTTATGTAAGAACTTACCATACAGTAGATCTTCGAGAGGAGCGCTTGCAGCAGGCAACACTGGTAGGACTGAAGCCACCAGGCACCAGGACCACCCGGAAAACATCTAGCAAGCAGTCTATTATGGGGATCACCCCTGCTGATGTCAGTATGTTGACATCTGCCTGTCCCATAAAGGGGCAGTCCCCCAGACCTACTTCAGTTCTCCAGCTGGAGACCCCAATACAGAAAGCAAAAATGGAGAACCAAGGCAGTTCCTCAGAGCCGAGGAAGAGCAGAATAAATGCAAAGGAGAAGCAGCAATCGGGGGAAGGAGGAAGGGAAAGCATCGCCTGCTGCAAGAGCTCCTCTTGAAGATCTACTGTTACGGTAAGTTCTTATGTAACTGTACTATCTTACTTCGAGTGGGAGCTCTTATAGCAGGCAACACCAGTAGGACTGAGTCCCAAGCAGTACCAGAACTGACCGCAAGTCAGCTGGGAGAAGACAAAAAAAAAAAAGACTACAGCAGGCTACCTAAGAAAGTAGGCCCTGAAGGACAGCAAGTCCGAAATTGACCCTGCATCTGGAAGCAATGTCCAGGCTGTAGTGATGAATAAAGGTGTGAACAGAGCTCCATGTGGCAGCTGCACAGATGTGCGCAGCACACACATTCCTGGAAGAGGTGGCCATAACTCTGGTGGAATGACCCTTAACTGCCCCAGGCAGAGGCTTGTTGTAAGTAAGTTATGTTTCTTGAGCGCCCAATCCCGGAGGCTCTAGGCCACTGTACAAGGAAATGTAACAGATTTAAAATACAATACAATTTACTACAATTAAAATCAGAGTCGGATAACTAAAACAAATTACATAAATATTGAACCATAAATCCTTAAAATCAGTGGATATCAAACGCTTGTCTAAACAGATGTGCCTTAAGGCCTCATTTAAAAACCTCCACCGAAGAAGCCTCTCTCAATGCCCGTGGAAGTGAGTTCCAAACGGCTGGCCTGCCACTGTGAAGGCACGGTCGCCTGATATTTTAAGCATCGCCCATGGAACAATTAGGAGGCCTTCGGTGGAGGAACAGAGTAAGCGCCCAGGGAAGACAGGAACAAGGAGGTCAGTCAGGTAGCCTGGACCCAAGCCGTATAGGGCCTTATAGGCAAGTAAGCCCACCTTGAAGGCAATCCTCCATCTGACTGGCAGCCAGTGTAATTCACGAAGGACTGGGGTCATATGAACGGACCTTGAGAGGCCCGTCTACAACCTGGCCACCATGTTTTGCACCAGCTGCAGCCGACGGAGGTTACTTCCACTGACCATTACTTATGGTAACAGTACACAATGCAATTTGCCAACCATTTCGACAAACACTGTTTCACAACAGGCACCCCTTCTCTTTTGGGGGCAAACGAAACAATTAACTGATCAGTCTTTCTAACAGATTGGGTGTGATTCATGTAATAACGCAGCATCCTATGAATATCCAAAGTATGCAGTAAGGCTCCCCCTGATTAGAATACTCAGGGAAGTACACAGACAGGTAGATGGATTGATTCAGCGTAAAGTCAGACACCACCTTAGGCAGAAACTTAGGGTCAGTATGCAAAGACACCCTGTCTTTGTGAAAAACTAAATAAGGTTCTTTGCACATCAGAGCCTGAAGCTCAGAAATCCTCCAAGCAGAAGTAACAGCAACTAAAAACAACGCTTTCCATGACAGAAAGTGTAGCTCACAACTCGCTGCTGGCTCAAACGGAGGCAGAGTAAGCTTTTCCAAAATGAAAAGAAGATCTCATGGTGGGATGGGGTCCCAATTAGGAGGTTTCAAGTGTAGAACACCCCGCAAGAAAGTGCAGGAGATTTCCAGCTAGGAAACAGCCTTTTTCTTAATAGGTACATGGTACGCAGAGATGGCAGAAAGGTGCACCTTAAGAGAAAAGTACCCCAGGTTGGAATCCGAAAGGGAGAGCAGGTACTCCAGAATCAGATTCATGGAGCAGGTGAAGGGATCCAAGTGGCGAGTGGTGGTCCATAGGGAGAAGCGCTTCCACTTCATGGTATAGGTGGCTCTCGTGGAGGGTTTCCTGGCAGCCACCAGGACATCAGCAACCCTGGAAGAAACCCCAAATTGGGTGATAGCTAGGTCTGCAGGAGCCACACATGGCGATGCAGAGACTTGAGGTCTGGATGGACCAGGGATGCCCTGTTCCTGGGAGAGCAAGCCAGTGCACAGGGGCAAGGGAACTGGGGATTCTGCTGTCAACTGCTGTAGTAGAGGGAAACCAGACCAGTAGGGGGCTATGAGAATCATCTCTGCCCCCTCTGACTGAAGCTTGAGGAGACCCCTCTACAGGAGTGGGAAGGGAGGGAAGGCGTACAAGAAATACAAGTTACTCACCTGTAACTGGAGTTCTAGGAGTGGTATATGTTGTTCATCCACACTGTCTGGCAGGTTCCTTGCCGCTTTAAATCTTGCCAGAAGGTCTTCAAGCTGGCTCCTCCCACCCGCCCGGGTGGTAAAACCCTCGGCTCTGCCCCATGACGCTAGATCTAGCCCAGTGGAAGCCAGGTTGGGCATCGAAGCCGGGGAGGTAGGGTGGGTCGTGTGGATGAACAACATATACCACTCCTAGAACTCCTGTTACAGGTGAGTAACCTGTATTTCTAGGGACGTGGATATGTTGTTCAGTCCACACTATCTGGCAGACTCCTAGCAGTTCTCCGGGAGGAGGGAGGCAAGGCGAGCACCCCCCAATACTTACTTGGGGAATAAGGACTGGAAAACCAAGGTCCCAAAACCAGCATCCCGGCGTGACTCAAGGTCAATGTGGTAATGGGAAATAAAGGTGTGTGCTGACTTCCAGGTAGCAGCCCTGCAGATTTCCTGGATAGGGACATCCCTAGAAGCAGCCACCGAAGCAGCGGTATGGCGGGTAGAATGAGCTCTTGTCCCTTTGGGAGGCTCCATGCCCGCCAACCTATAGCAGAGATCTATGCAGGAGGTGACCCACCTGCCTATCATCTGCTTGGCTGCAGGTCTGCCAGATGCGACTTCAGCATAGGTGACAAACAGCTGGCAAACCTCTCCCTGAACTTCAGCTGTCTGCTCCTTATAATACGCGAGCGCTCTTCTAGGGTCCAGAGTATGGAGCCTCTATTCGGCCTCCGAGGTGTGACTGGGGTAGAACACTGGCAGATTCAACACCTGGTGAAGGTGAAACTCCGACACCATCTTCGGAAGGAATTTAAGGTGGGGGCGCAGGACAACCTTGTCCAGATAAGGAGACTCTATGGAAAGCGCCTGGAGCTCTCCCATCCTTCTGGCTGACAGAATAGCCACCAAGAAGGCAGTCTTCCACGACAGGTGGAAGATATCGCACCTGTTCATCAGTTCGAATGGCTTGCCCATGAGCTTAGCCAATAGCAGCAGTAGATCTCACGGAGGTGGAGGTTCTCGCACTGGAGGGGATATGTGATCAAGGCCTTTGAAAAAGTGCCCGACCACCTTCTCCTGCACCACCGACTGCTTGCAGGCTCGCTACCGTAAGCAGAGAGATGGCAGCCAGGTGCACCTTAAGGGTCGTCGACCAAAGCCCTAGCTGAGAAAGGGACCACAGGTAGTCCACGATGCTAGCCAAGGAACAGGAAGAAGGGTCCAACCCCTTGTCCTGACACCAAATGGAGAATCTCTTCCATTTGAAGGCATAGTATTTTCTGGTCGACTCCTTACGGGACGCCTCAACGACGTTGAGGACCTCGTTGGAAAGACCCAAGGCCTGGAACTCTAGCCACTCAGCAACCAGGCCATCAGGTGCAGGGACTGAAGGTCCGGATGGAGACCCTTCCCCTTGTTGACTGAAATCAGGTCTGGGCGGGCTGGAAGCCGCCTCAGGAGCCTGGAGCTGAGGCTGAGGAGATCTGGGTACCAGAACTGGTGGGGCCAGTCTGGGGCTACCAGAATCACCTGCACCTTGTCCCTCTTCACCTTGAGAAGCACCTTGTGGATCAAGGGAAATGGAGGAAGGCGAAGAAGAGGCCCGGGGTCCACGGCCTCGAGAAGGCATCCCCTGCAGCGAGCCCTGCTGAGGGGTGGGCATGAAACAGTCTCAGCTTCCCATTCTCCCTGGAGGCGAACAGGTCCACCTGAGGGGTGCCCCAATGGGAGAACAGATCTTGTACTACCTCCAGCAGGAGAGACCACTCGTGAGATGCAGCACCTATCCAGCTGAGGGCATCGGCCAGACTGTTGGAGGCTCCTGCCACATGGATGGCTAGGAGATCCGCCTCCAGGCTGATCACAAGAGACCAAGTGCAGAAAGCCTCCTTGCACACAGAGGCAAGGAGTGCGTCCCGCCCTGTCGGTTGAGGTAGTACATGGCCATGGTGTTATCCATCTGGACCTGAACCACTTGACCCTGTACAAACGGAGCGAAGGTGGTGAGGACTAGATGCACCACTCGGAGCTTCAGCAGGTTGATGTGGCATCGAGACTCCTGAGGGGACCAGAGGCCGTGGGCCCTGAGCTTCCCCAGATGGCACCCCAACCCATCAGAAAGGCATCGATCATCAGAGTGACCGTCGGCTCGGGGCGGACAAACGGGATACCCTCCTGCAGATGAGCTGGAATGAGTCACCACTGTAGGCCGTCCCACATCTCCTGGGTCACCATTACTGGCTGGTCCAGAGGACCGGAGGGCTGTGACCATTGGCGGGCCAGCCCCCATTGCAGGGGACGCATATGCCAGCGGGCCCAACGGACCATGCTAGTGCAGGTCGCCATGAGACCCAGAAAGCGCAGGAAGTCCCAGGCAGGGCGTAATTGCCCAACCAGAAATGACTGGGCAAAGAAGGAAAGGACCTTGGCCCTGTCCGCCGGGAGCCGGGCTCTGGCTCGAAGAGAGTTGAGCTCTGCCCCAATGAACTGAATCACCTGCGATGGCACGAGTTCCGAGTTGGCCTCGTTGATGAGGAGGCCAATCTGAGAGCAGACCTGGGAGGGCCAGATCCCTGGACCGCCGCTCCACCTCCAACCTGGAGGGAGCTGCAATCAGCCAGTCATCCAGGTAAGGGTACACCCGGACCCATCGGTGCCGCAGGAATGCTGTCACCACTGCCATGCATTTAGTGAAGACCCTGGGAGCTGGAGAGAGGCTGAAGAGTATGGTCCAGAACTCATAAAGAGATCCCTCTGCTCAGAAGTGGAGGAATCGCTGATGAAACAGACAGATTGGGACGTGAAAGAACTCGTCCTGAAGGTCCAGAGAACAAAACCACATGCCTAGTTCCAAGGATGGAATGATCTGAGCCAGTGTGACCATCCTGAAGGTGCGCTGCCTTAGGAGCTTGTTCAGGTCATGCAGGTCGAGAATAGGGCCCCAGCCCCCCGTCCGTTTTGGGACCAGGAAGAATCTGGACACAAACCCTGGGTCCGGAGGACGGTCCGCCATCTCGCTGATCACCTCCTTCTGGAGGAGCAGGGCAATGTCGGCTTGATGAGCTGACAGAGAGGCTGCAGAACCCGTTGCCCCCTGTGGGGCGATGGCTCGATAGGGAGGGAACTGCGCGAAATTCCAGAGGCAGACCCCTGCCTACCACTTCTAGCACCCAGTGGTCCGTGGTGATAGCGGACCAGGTGGAAAAGAAGTGGTAGAGCTGTCCCCCCCACGAGGGGAACCCAGAGAGGAGTGACGAGGTTGGGGGCAACACCCCTCAACCGGTCACTGGGCAGGCTTGGAGGAAAGGCCCACTGAGGGACCTCCTGGACCCTTGCCTCCCAGCTTCCTACTGGAGGAAGCAGCAGACTTGGCCTTAGGGCGCCAAGTGTGTGCTTGCTGGCCCTGGTGCTGGTGGGCCGGACATGCCGCAGGGGCAGAAGGGCGAAAGGGCTTACGCTGCTGCTGGCAGTCTTTGTCCTTCTGGGCAGATGTGACCGAGTCCAAGGTGGCATTGGACTTCTCGATCCTCTGGAGATGGCCTTCCACCCCCGGCCCGAACAAGTCAGTGCCCAGGAAGGGAACGTCTGCCAGCTTGTGCTGGGTGTCCGCCATGAAGGTAGAGATCCGCAGCCAAGCTCTGCAGTGCATGGCCACTGCGGCCGCTACTGATCCGGCACAGGAATCACCTATGTCCAACGAAGTTTGGAGCTGCTGTTTTGCCACCGCCCTTCTCTGATCCCGCACCTGCTTGACCATCGTCTGAAGGTCAGCCGGGAGATGAGGAATCACCTCATCCAGGGAACCCATAAGGGCGTGTGAGAAATGTGCCATCAGAACGGCTGAGCTAGCCTGACGAAGACCTAGGGAGGAAGTAGCATAAACCTTCCACCCCGCGTAATCCAGCTTTTCGGATTCCTTATCGGGTGGTTTGTCCATGTCCCAAGCATTCCCGGAGCGCCAGAAAACACTATCGGTCACTAACCCCTCCGCAGAGGGGTGCTCCGAGAAACCGGAGAGTGAGCCGGTGGGGACTGCGCACTTTTGAGCCATCCTGAACGAAGGCGCGGGACAAGATGCTGGCCGCTGCCACAACTCCAGGGCCGGGCCAACAATGGCTTCGCCACTGGAAGGGCCTCTGTAGGGAATCTCATTCCAGTATCTCTGTGAGGGGATACTGGTCTGCTTTGAACGGTTCGAGCTGCATCCCGTGGACCCGAGATGAGTCAAGCAAACCTAAAAACGAGGATGGGCTCTCATCCACTGACTGGCCCCCTGCAGACTCCAGGTCAAGTGGCCTGGAGAACAGGGAGGAGTCATCATCAGACTCCGAGGAGTCTGCAAACAGCTGCTGGGCACCTGAGCCACCCTCCACCTGCCGAGGTTGATCGGGAGTTAGGGTGATCGACAACCTGTGGGGCAAGTCCTTCCCCGACCAAGAATCCTTGGTTGGGGCCCCAGTCTTCGGTTGTGGAGGCGGAGGTTCCACCACAATGGGTGGAGCAGCCGGTTTCGGCCGAACAACCGGTGCCGGGGTCGGCTCCTCGACTACGATGAGGGGTTGTTTGGGCCACTCTGGTGACAGCCACTTAATGACTGGAGAAGGCGACGAAGTCGGCTTGTTACCGGTCAATAAAAGTTGCTGCCACATCAAGTCCTCATAGCGCCGACGCAACTTGCACCAGAGCCTATTCTCAGAAGAGGACGACGAGGATGAGCGGCGACGCCGCTTTCCACGGTGCCGAGACCGAGACCACCAACGTCAGTGGGACCGGCTGGACCTGGAAGAGGACCAAGACCAAGACCTTCCGGGGTTCCCAGGGTGGGTCAGAGAGGGGACGGGAGAAACCCGCTCCTTCCTCGGTGCAGGGACCTTAACCGGGGACTCTGGCACAGAAGGCACAGGCAAGTCCTCGGTTTCCACCAGGGGAACCGGTGAAGTAGGGTTATCGGCTACTCCAGTCGACAAACTGTCGACAATTAAGAAAAATCTTGACGCGGCGGATGTCTCGGCGGCTGACCTGACGGGGGCACCATGAAGCCAGAGGCCACAGCCTCGACCGAAGTCGACAGTAGACAGTCCGGTGAAGGGGATCTCTCCCGCTCCCAAGAACGTCGACAGTGGGACTTACCCTTAAAGTCTTTCTTCTTGGACCAACTGGAATGTCCCAATGGCAGGATAAATGCCGCGGCCGAGGAGGAGGAGGAAGAAGAAGCGGCCTGGGCCACCTCCTCCTCGAGGGCAATCAATTGCTCCAACTGTTCCGAGAAGCCTGCCGCCGCGGACACCGCCCAATGGGCCTCCTTAGACTTGACCGGCGGATACCATTTTTCAGGTTGCCAGAGAAGAAGTCTGGCAGTGCAGTCCTCCAAGACCGAAGCCAAAAAGGACTTGCACAGTTCGCAAGCCTGCAAGTCATGGCCAAGCCCCAGGCAGTAGATGCACGTGGAGTGCTGATCAGTCCGGGACATCATCTGCCCACACGGGCACCGACGGAAGCCGGGAGTCGATTTGTCCATCGCAGCCGCAAGGGAAGACGAAGACCGAAGTCTTGTAAATTTTAAAATAAGTTTCGGAAATTCCAAAGAGTGTGGATCCAGGCCTAAACGCAGAGCGCTAAGGAGGGAACCTGAGCTTCCAAGCGGTAAGGAAGATCTGGCATCATGGGGCGCAGCCAAGGGTTTTACCACCCGGGTGGGTGGCAAGATTTAAAGTGGCAAGAAAACTCCCAGACAGTGTGGATTGAACAACATATCCACGTCCCTAGAACCTTCGTTTCCAGAAGAGGGACAACGTGTCATACTAGAAAACTCCAGGCCCTGGATCGAGCGAGCAGAAAAGTGGCAGTTTTGCGTTGAGTGGGGACGTAAAAGGGTCCAACTCTGGACAGCCCCACCTGTTGAAGAGATATCTGACCACCGAGAACAGGAGCTCCTACTCGTGCATCCTCGACCTGGATTGGCTTAGACTGTCGGCCAGGGCATTTTGGGTGCCTGGAGCATGGACAACTGAGAGTTCCAGGTCATGCTTGATGACCCAGTACCAGACTCTCATGGCCTCCTGACAAAGAGGGCAGGAGTGAGTGCCCCCTGTTTGTTGATATAAAACACTACAGACATGTTGTCCGTCTGCACTGATAGTGGGCTGGGAAGAATGCGAGTCTGGAAGGCCTGCAGAGCATAAAGAACTGCCCGCATCTCCAGCACATTGATGTGGAGATGCTGCTCTGACTCAGACCAAACCCTCTGGGTCTGACGGTCAGCAAAGTGAGCACTCCAGCGCAGGTCCGAGGCGTCCATAGTGAGAATCTGCTGACAGGACACAGCATGGAGGGGAACCCCCTTCAAAAGATTGGTGGGATTCTGCCATCACTCCATGGTCTACCTCATCAGGTCAGAAACTAGCACCGCCTGATCCAGGTCATCAGTGTGCTGGTCCCACTGATCCCAAAGAGTCCATTGTGGAATCCTCATATCCTCATATGCAGGTGGGCTACAGCCACTGCCATGTGTCCCACCAAATGAAGGAACACCCTAGCTGGTACCTGACAACTGGAGGATACTAGCTAGGCCTGCACTATCAAGCGCCCTTCTCTGTCCCTCAGCAGGAAGGCTCTGCCCTGGGACGAGTCCAGGACCACTCCAATATACGGAGGCTTTGGCTCAGGAAGAGACAAGACTTCGGTAGGCTGATTGTGATCCCTAGGATCTTGAAGAGCCAAAAGGTACCTTCCAGGGTCTGCAGGCAGCAAGAGGTCCCTGGAGGGGACTGTTAGCAGCCAATCATCCAGGTAAGGGAACACATAAAAGCCTTGTCTCCACAGAGCTGCAGCTACCATTGTTAGGCATATGGTAAAAACCTGAGGTGCTGAGGAAAGGCCAAAAGGGAGGGCCCAGAGCTGAAAGTGGTACCCCTGGAAGCAGAAGCGGGGATGGGCTGGGAAAACCAGGATATGGAGATAGGCATCCTGCATATCCAGGAAACAGAGCCAGTCCCTTTGATGAAGGAGAAGCAACAGCCCCTGAAGAGTAACCATCATAAATCGTTAGTACTCTATGTAAAGATTCAGGTGGCTGAGGTCCAGGATTGGCCTCAGGTCCCCTGTTCTTTTGGGGACAAGGAAGACGTGGGAGTAGAACCCCTTTCCTCTTTGATCTGGGGGGATGGGCTCTCTGGCCTTTTTGCACAGGAGCACCTGAATCTCTTCCTGGATGAGGGGAATGTGGGCCTGAGGGTAATGGGAGAGCGAGGGAGGGCTTTCTGGAGATAGCTCAAAAAACTCGAGTGTGTGACCCCATTCAATAATCTGTAGCAACCACCGATCTGAAGTTACTGTGCAGCACTCATCTAGGTATAGGGAGAATCAACCCCTGACCGCCTCCCCCATGGCCTCTGCTGGGGAGGGTTGGGCAAGGAGTCAGGCAGTGGAACCAAGGTGGGCAGAGCAACTGTGGGCACTCTGGGGGCCCTAGGGGTGGTGGCTCTGGCTGGCGGAGTAGTTGCCTACGCTTGAAGAAGGGTCCTTTCAACTGCTGACCCTTGGAAGGTTGGTGAGAGGACCGGCGAAAGGGCTGACGTTGGGAAGACCATGGTTGGGAGCAGTACATGGAATGTACCGACCTCAGGTCCTTGCCCGATTCCTGAAGGCGGGAGATGATATCCTGGGCATCTCCCCCAAACAAGACAGAGTCCCAGAATGGGGCATCCATTATCTTGGCCTGAACATCAGGTGCAAAACCAGACACCGTGAGCCATGAATGGCGGCGAATGCAGACCCCTGACACTGCTCCATGCCCAGAAGAATCGACAGTGTCATAAGCTGCTCTAAGCACATGGGTGCTCATATCCGAACCAGACTTTAAGAGCTGGACCAACTACATTTTAGTGGAATCTTCAGGGAAAGTTTGAACCAAATCCCTTGCCTGATCCCAGAGAGTATTCTGGTACTGCACCACATGGGGCAGATAGTTCTGGGCCTGAATGGCCAGTGTGGCAGAAGAATAAACCCACCTGCCTAACTGGTCCAGCTGGTGAGATTCCTTGTCTGGAGGGTGGGTGCTAAGATGTTTGGGCCTCTTGTTGTGGTCATGGGCTGCGTTTATGACCACTAAGTCTGCCGTGAAATGTTTGCCAAAGAAATGTTTGCCCACTGGTGCATGGTAGAGGTGATCCGCCTTCTTGGTCAAGGCTAGGGCGGCAGAAGGGTGGTTCCACACTGCCTTAGTGACATCATCATATAAATCTATTAGTGGGGGGGACCACCAGAGGGAGGGTCTCCTTCTTTTAGAGGTAAATGGCCAGGCGACTGCACTCTGCGTCAAGCTCCTGTGTCTCCCATTCCATAAGGGATTGAATATGGTGCATCACATCAAGAAAAGAGGGGGAGACTTGGGAGTCTCCTTGGAAGGCTCCTGACCATCAGAGGAGCACCTCGAATCCTCCAATGACTCTGAGGAGGAAGAAGAATTATCCCCAAGTGATCGCTGTCTGGGATTGGCTTCTGAGGGCGATGGTCATCCATATGCTGGTCTGAGGTCCCCTTGTGACTCCCAGAAGCCCCTGTGGTGAGGGAGTTGTTAGGTCCTGCCCACTCTGGGTCCCAAGGAGGGGTGATCCCAGGGAGCAGGAGGGGGAGAAGGCCATCTGGGTGTGTCCTTGTCCTTCATGAAGGCCCACCAGGCTGTGAACAAGACATTATAGTCCACCGGAGGCCACCACCCATGACAGAAATGAGAGCGGGTGGCTGAACCACCGGCAGCCTGGAGGTAGAGAGGGCTGCTGAGAAAGGAGGGGCTGACCCCCATGGCAGGAAGACCCTGAGACGGAAGCCAGTCTATGCGGCGACCATGAGCGAGAAGCTGACCGAGGACGGTCCTGGTGCTTATGCTTCCCATTGGATGACTTCTTCTGGGAAGAAGATGAAGCCCCAGAGGCCGGGGAGATGGAAGAGCTTTTAGCCTGAAGCTCCTTCTCCATCATGACTAATTTCTGTTGAAGCAGGTAGCTTTGAAGGGTCTACACAAGCGGTGCCTTCATGTGGCCTGGCTGAAGTCATGGCAGTGCTGGCAGGCCTCTGTGTCATGGTTGGGGCCTAAGCAGAGCAGGCAGGAAGAGTGTCCATCTTTGGCGGGCATATGTTTGCTGCAGGCACACTACGCAGGCTGGTCAGAAGATGAGCCTGAAGAAGAAGACATAAATGGGATGAAGAAAACACCAAAAAAACAATGTTAAAATTACAGGAGAAAAAAGAAATAATCGCAGGTAAATACGAGCAAAATGGCGCTTGACTGAAGCAGGCATCCGTGGAGGTCCAATGTGTGTGGATCGACTGCGGGAAAAGAACTGAGGTAGGTCGGGGGAACCTCCCCCTTTATAGGATAGGTAGATGTCAGCATGCTGATGTTGGTGGGGGCGGTCCCCCGTGATACACTGCTAGCTAGAAGTTTTCTGTGTGGTCCTGGTGCCTGGTGACTTCAGTCCTACCGGTGTTGGCTGCTGCAAGAGCCCCCTCGAAGTAAGATCAATTAAATATAATGTCACAAGTCGTTTTCCTTGTCTTTGGGGCTGAGGCACTGCTCACAGTCTCTGCTGTTACTTTGAGATTATCTTCTCTGTCTGGATGAGCATTCTGCTCCATATTGTCCTCCCCAGGACCTGTGATAGTCTGGTCCAGTGTTATATTTGGCACATGGTTTTACCTGCATGCACTACACAATTCCACAGGTAGCCCTCCCATCCCACCAGTATCTGAATAGCTTTCAAACAGCTCATAGGCTTTGATACCAAATCTAGAACGTTTTAACGGCATGCATTGTTTAAATCCCAGACAACCTTTGAACAGTAAGAGATTCATCTATACTGATGTATCTGGCAGGGGTATGTGCTGTCATAAACTTGTTCTGCATAAAATCTACGACAGTTCTGATTTTCCAAACTTTGTTTTTTAGAACATTCATGAACACGTGCCTGCTCATAAGTAAGTGTACAACAGGTGTGGAAAGGATGAGTTTGTGGACCAGTAATTTGAAAGTTGTGCTCTTTTACCAATTCTGTCAACAGGAGAAAAATGATGAACACACTGGTTTCCAGGAAGAGGTATGTGAAAATTCAGTTTGGCATATTGGTTAGTTTCCGTACAAATAATTGTTATAATGCTGTTACTACCATCAGACTCTGTCTCTGTAAAGAATATCTGGAAATACTGAAGTGGTGTTTGTTTGTCAAGCAAAGGAAACTAATCCCAGGAACTCCTGTGAACTCAGACTGTTCTACCTGCTGCTCATTTTCACGCCACAGAAATTCAGGCACTTTTCTGGTTTGTACCAGTACGATCTCTGGAGGGATTGTGAGGGACTCTCCATCTACTCTGCTTCTTCCAAGGGCTCTATCTCTCCCTGGTGGGCTTGTTATCCCCGAAGGATTTTTGTAATCTTTGCCTTGATCCCTCCTCTCTACTGAGACTGATTCTCTGCCACTTGAAGAGTCCTGTGCCCATTCACTTACTCAGCTTTCTTCCTTTTTACTTTCTGTGCTTTCTTCCCGTTCAGTCTGTCTGTCAAGATCTACTTCTGTTACTTGCTCTGTTTCACTTGGGCTGATAGGCTCCACTTTGGTAGACATGGACGGACCACTTTCACTTGCTATTCCCTGTCCTTTTCCACATCCTGTGCCTCTCCCACTTTTACTGTTTTGCCTGCCTTGCCCCACGCCACTTTCAGTGTCTCTGTCATTTATATTTGCCTTACCTCACCCCAAGCCACTTTTGGTGCCTCTGTCATTTCTATTTGCCTTAACTCACCCCATGCCACTTTTGGTGCCTCTGTCATTTCTATTTGCCTTAACTCACCCCATGCCACTTTTGATACTCTTGTCATTTTTATTCCTTGCGCCTCGACCCATGCCACTTTTGGTACCTTTGTTATTTTTATTTGCCCTGCCTAACTCAACTACATTTATGGTGCCTTTATTATTTTTATTTGCTCCACCTCACCCCGTTACACTTGAGCTGTCTTCATCATTTTTATTTGCCCCGCCTTGCCCCGTTCCACTTGTGGTGTCTTCATCTTTTTCATTTGCTCTGCGTTGCCCCCTTCCACTTGTATTGCCTTTACTATTTTTGTCCTGCCTTGGCCCCTTCCACTTCAACATGCTGTGCACATTTCACCTGATCTGTCATTCCTCTGCATGTTGCTCCTTCTGTTATAGTCTGCAAATTGGCTGTGCTTAGGTAACATATCTTTCATGTTGGATTCTGACTCTCATGAGGAAAAGTCTGAATCACAACTTGTGCCCTCACCTGACTCACTGTCCACAAATATTCCATCAAGAGCATGATTCACAGTGAACCTTTTTTTGACATGGCAGAATCAGTTTCACAATACCAGTATCAAAGTCAGCTGTGCTGCTGTAGAATCTTCTCCCCTTCTGCATCAATACACACCTGGGGAAACTACATTCTCTAAATAACAAGCAATGAACTTATCTCCCTTTACTGCAAATTGCTGCCAAATTAACTTTCTCCTAATTAGTAACACTGCATATGTAACCCCTAGATGGCGCTATCCCAGGGGCTACTACCCCTGCCTGATTTGCCACTAACAGGTTGAGGGGCCTGGATCCAATGGCGGGTGCCTCCACCCAGAGGTCAGGGTTTGCAATAGTTAAACTAACTTGGTCACAGCCCTCTGGGACACTGCAACCCCCCTTTCTTCCCACTAGTGGCCCACACAATATATCAGAATTACCTTCACAGTATACACTTACCCCAGGACTGGTTCGGCACTGGGACCTCCTGTGAAATAAGATACAGTGCAACAATCACAGTACAGTACTTTAACATAGACAAATACCTCAGGCAGTATAACTTTGCTGAAACAAGCAGCTCTGATTTATTTAGGGGATATAACAAGGACAGGGAAATCAGGTTAATTAGCTTATCACTCTACTCATCTACCTATGGCTCTGTGCAAGGCCTATCCCTATCAGTTACTGTCCCTGGGTACCAAGCCCTAGTGGCTAGTCCAAACACGTGGCAGCTGGTAGGGCCCTTTCACACAGAGAAAAGAAAAATTAAACAGTCAGCAGTACAGTAATTCCATTTGGATTTAATGTGGCAATTCAACAGGGAGCGACCCTGAATTAGTACTCACACCTCCAAACAAGATAGGGTCCTTCAATGTCAGCAGGGCTACTCTTGAGCTCCAAGAGACTCCTCACACATTTATATGGTAAACAGTCACAGGCAAAGTCACTTAATAGCAGCAGGATTCACTTGAGGTACACAAACCTCTGCACATTTATATGGTAAAAAGAAAGCACTATACCAGGCAGGCTGCATCTGTATCCCGATCGCAATACTGCACAATACCCGGAGAACACACAGCAGATTCAGTTCCTGACAGACCAAGTGCAATTCAGAAATTTCTCCAGTCTTCTACAGGGTGAGCCTGGTTTCAACTCTTCAGATATCCTTTGATTCTCTTCACAGGACAGATTCAGTCCTAACAAGCAGTTACACAAGCTGCAGACCGGAACTCTGGACCTTACACATGTTTTTTGACTACAACTGTGCACTGAAGGAGCACAGGGTTCCTTTCCCCTTCACTGCCAGAGCTAAACTGAAACTCCAACAGACAAAACCGGGCACTTCCTTTGAGTTCCTCCCAGTTCTTGACTGGATTGGCTGTCACTCACAATAGACTGCTCCTGTTGGTCCAAAAAGGCGCCGAAGTCTAAACTACATCTCCCAGAGTCACTGCCCATACAATCCTCTTGTGGCTGGCTCAGATTATGAGTCCAAGTTCTGATTCAGTCCAAGGCACCATTTTAGAGCTAGCTTACCCCACACTGATTGGTCCAGTTCAGCAGTTCAAAACCAGAATGGGGAACTAGGCAGACACAGTTCTGACTGCAAAGAAAGTAGGTTAGACAAACTGTATTTTCATTATTACTCTAAATGATTTCTGGCAAACAGTTACATCTTTCAGATAGGCTCCCTTTGCACTCCTAGTGACTGCAAAAATGGAGTGAATTGGCAGCAGTTCGAGTGGTACTCAAGCAGAGAAGCACACAGTCCCCCCATACAAACTAATTATGTCTGCAAGCAGACAGCTCTTAAAGAGACAGTACCAGAGGCTCTAAAAACACTCACTGATAAATGGCTTAAACGCCAAACACCATTCAAGCTTGGAGCATTCAAGCAAGCTCCTGGAAGTCTTTTGGGAACCCCCATTTGCAGGGGGGTTACACATACACCTGTTCAACAATAACAGGCTCTGTTGTTTAGCCAGTTTTATAGTTTTCAGCCCTCCAAAGCAGTTCCTGCTTTGCAGGGTAAAATGTTTTCTTTCTTTTTTTTTTTTTTAAAGATAGTTATAAATCAAGCTATGTCTCTGTGTGCTATCATACATGTTTTGTACTGTTTTAGACCAAAACAAGCGCTTTTCAGTCCACAGTTGGAGCACCATAAGAATGCTCCTTCCTTTCTGCTGCCCCGCCACTGAGTGACTAAACTGTGTCAGACTTGAGCCTTTGCAGACATCCCTGCAAAGGCCAGGTCAAATGACAACTCACCACATGTCATTAGCCCGACTCTCAACAAGTCCCCCTATGCACCAGTATGGATATCTGTGTGAAAATACACTCCATTTCCAGGCCATTACATGGTTGCTTTGAAAACCGAGTACACGTGGCACCTGTGGTAGCACGAATGCAACCATGTATCAGATTTAATCCTTGCAAGCCACAAGCTGGGTGGATGGGAACACCTCAGACAGCCATCCAACACCCAAAACTCAACGCAGTGTGGCCCACCTGTACTTATAAGAAACAACAGGATAACTGTGAGGGATCTGCTCCACAATCTCACAGCAAATGTATTCCAAAACAGTGAAGAACTGGACCCACTCACTGGTTGTGATTCTCAGATGTTATTCTTAACATTCACACAGTAATAGGCAAACAGATGATCATAACAGCAATGTTTTGTGGTCAACAAAGTGACCACTTAATCAGGAAGTAGGTGCCTAATAGACTGTGCCTTCTGGTAAACACAGTTTCTTCTCTTTTAGTTTTCTGTGGAATAGCTTTCACCAGCAGCTCACGGGTTATGCCCTCACACAGTCCGTTTCCAGGCATTTTACTTTTTAGTGAGGCCCGCTACTGTGTGACTCTTAAGCATAAAATCTGAAACTCACAACTGGTGATTGGGTCCATTTCTCCACTGCGTTGGAACACCCCAGGCAGCCCCATAATCGAAGGTTGGTCACCAAGGAGTGGGTCTTTCTCGAGTGGAGACCAGGGGGGCCAAAAGGTCCTTGTAAGCTATTAATGAAGCTTCTGCTAGCAGGTAGTGAAGTTATATCAGCGTCCATATGATGGAGTGGCAGTGAGAATGTGTAACATCAAAGGAACTGGTGTGATCAATTAACTGAGTCCCCTTATGGGATCCTGTACTGAATAAGAACTGAGGTACCACAGCTGTGGCTTCTCCCAGAGACAGGGGTAGTATGTACCATATATACTTGTAAATAAGTTGACCCCCTTTCCATGTGATTTTAGCACATTTATAGATATACTTCACGCATAGGTTGAACCTTACTTTATACTATAATTACTGTACTGTCAAACCATATAGATACCCATCTGGGTACCTTTTTTAAATGATTTTCCATGCCTTTGAATGAGGCTGCCACATACAAAGAAAATGTTTTGTAGCAGTGAATTCACAGTGAGACATAAAAGATAATTCAATGTGGTTCTTTCTGGCTTGGACACGTACAAGTCGACCTCGCGTACAAGTCTAGTAATTCCTATATGACAGCAGCAAAAACTGCTGAGAAGTCAACCTCACATATAAGTCGACTTCCCTATCTTTATGCCTATTTTGGGCACTGAAAACTTGATTTACACACAACTATATATAGTATGGTAAATGAGTTTGATAAACCCCATGCTGCTTGACTGAGAATGCAAACAAGGGGATAACGAATTACTGAAATATTAATACATGGCTAGTATGTCTTTTCAGTGGTTTTTAAACATTAAGAACAACTTTTAGAGAATGTTAAAAACCCGAATGTTCAGCATGAACTCAGCTGTGCTAATTAGCAGCACAAGGTCAGAAACACAGTGATTCAAACAGTGCAGCAAACAGTTTTGGTTTGAACTTCCCGTTGCTTGCTAGACTGGACCTCACGTTGCTGAGCTAAAGAAGTTAAATGGGAAAAGTCAACCTAAGAGTCTGAAACCCAAGTGTGGGGCTGCTCCCAATTTACACTTTGTGTGCAACAAAAAAAAAATATTTTCTGTTTACTGCAGTATAGTGGATCATATCAGGCTGATCCTGCTCACCGCCATCCTGACATTTGCTGTAACCAGAAATCCCAGAATCCCCTGTGGTTAATGTCAGGGCAGGACAGTAACAGTGGGAGGGAGGTTCAATAGCCTGCACCACATTAGAGTTTTTATAAGCTCCGGTCAGCTGTTTGCCAGTTCTGCTGTTCGCCCGGGACTAAGTACAGTCCTCTGTGACTGCACTTAGCCCTGGGTGGACAACGGGACCAGCACACAAAAGATCATGGCTTATAAAAACTCTAATGTATATTTCAGGCTGTTGAATTTTCCACAGCTGCAGCACAGCTCTAAAGTCAGCTGCTGGGAAATCTGGGATTCCTGGTTACTGCAAATGTCTGGGTGGGAGTCAGGAGGAGCAGCCAGATACAGTCTAATATACTGCAGTGAACAGTAGGTAACAAAACCTGTGTTGCACACAAACTGCAAACTGGGACCAGCTCCACACTTAGGTGTGAGGTTCTTAGTGTTGACTATTCGCCATTATGTAAAGGGCTTAAAAACATACTATCCACCATATTATACAACAAAAAACCTGCAAACTGTAAAAACTCACTGGTTCACATACCTTGTGAGTGCTGTGAAAGGTACTCAAGTTTCACTCTCATGCCCAATGATAAAGACAGCACCAGCAAGCTGTGTGCACCAGCGTCTTCTTCACAGTTTATTTGTTCCCTATGCAGTTAACTGAATTTATAAAATGGCAAGAAAAAAATCTAGACATTTCATTGGCCAAGAGACATCACCTGACCAGGCTATAAATCTCTATAAATGCATGGTCAGGTGTTGAATTTAATTTTCCTCCTTAAAAAACTACTTAGGGCCATTTTATAAGTGTAATATGCACATCCAGGGTGTGCATCATAGGATGTTAATGCACTTCTCAGTGGTACAAGGACACGGCCTTCAGCCTCGTACTCTACGATACTCTTGGGATGTGCATTAAATCCTATAATACACACCCTGTTGTGGCATATTACTTACTTACTTAGGTGTGTGCCTAGTGGCCCTACCGAGACATGCAGGAACCCTGGCCGGCCCCCTGTCACAGTGGACAGATCTACTGTATCGACTACACATGCAAAACCTTCACAAGAGAAATGCTCTATCGCTAAGTCACTGTGTAGGGTATAAACTATAAAGTAACTATCTGAAGCACCACTGCAATAAAATAGGGCAACAATTTTGACCCTACTTTTTTTCACTATAAAAGATAGCAGGCCTCCTCCAGTTTTATTTGGTAGTAAAATGTTCTAGTTCCACCAATTTAAAAGCATTTTATAAATATTTCTATTTAGTTTTTTTTCCCCCCCAAGAAAAAAAAATATGGCCACCACACATTTGGCTTAGAAATAGGATTACAAATCTGTCAAGGGTTAAGATTGAGAAAATAAAAAAAGTCATGGTGAGCAGCATGGGAGGTGCCTGCTAAAGTAGATTTGACAGGTATGCTAATATTTTTATTAACTGTATCTGAAACTAGCTGGAAAAAAAATGTCGCTGCATTGCTACTTTAACCTAAAATAGGCATTTATTTAAATTTTTTTTTTTTTTTTACCAGGAGACACACTAAGCTGGAAGCTTGTTTACAGTGTGACCTGGGAGCACAAGGAAGTTAAGTGACTTGCTCAGGGTCACACAGTATACAAGTGGGGGCTGTGGGATTCAAACCTAGGTCTCCAGGTTTGCAGCTCAGAGCCTTAAACCACTGCGCTATACTGCCTCCTACCTCCCATACCCCTTTGAAGAACTGGTTCTTTTTTGTTTTGTACTCATTATTCCCAGTCTGCCTCATACAGGTACTGGTCATTCCTGTGATCACCCTCTGAATGCTCTGCCATTTGGTATTTACCTTTTTCACCTGCACTTCCTCTGTTATTGTTTCCCTCAGCAACTTCCTCATCTTCCCTTCTGAAATCTAGGATCCTTGTGTTAGGGCTGGAGTGGTGGGCCTACAGGGCTATGTGAAACCACACTGAATTGTGGTCACCGTTCCCTATAGAGTCCATCACCCAGACATCCCCAGTGATAGCTCTGCTGGAGAGAACCATATCCATGCTAGTCCCCTCGTTGGTAGGTTCCCGGAGCCACGACAAAAGAAAACAAGCCAGTAGCGGCACCACAAAATCCTGACTTTTGCCACTTCTCACTGCTAGGATTACTCAGTCCATATCCGGTAGGTTAAAGTCTCGCATTAGCACTTTGGGGTTGCTTGGAGGGGCTCCAGTTTATGTGCTGCTTGCACTCAATAAATAAAAGAATTTCTTGCATTAATCTGGGAATGCTGTGCTCTTTTGCTTGGCCACATCCACTAGGTTAATGTCTTCCATTAGCACCATGTCACTCTGTGCTGATACCTTTCTGGTTTCGTCCCCAGTGCCTTGTTCTTCTCATTCTGATTCGGTGATCTATATACTACTTTCACCCTAAAGTTCCTCCCTCCCATTGTTGCCACTGGCTCCCAGACTGATTCCATTTGCCTCTCTTCAACCACTGATCTTTCCTGTGTGGCTTCTATGTCTTCTGTAATGTACAGGACCGCCTCTCCCCCTTTGCCCTTCTGCCTATCCTTGAAAATGGTGTAGCCCGGACAGCACAGTCCCTGTCAATATCGGATACTCAGTTACAGCAAGGAAGTTCTGTTTGGTCTTTTGACATTACTGCCCCCATTTTGCTGCCTAGGATTCTGGCATTCAGGCAGATCTGTTTCCATGACCTCTATTTGCCAACTGTCCTCTTCATTCCTTCCTTCCTTCCTTCCTTCAGACCCTGTTTGCCCCAACTGCTGGTCCTGCTTCTGCCTTGTTACAGACCTTGCCCTTTGCTATGCCTTTCCCTGCCTACCTTCCTACCCTGTCCTTTTCAGCCACCTCCCTACAACTAGCCTTCCCCATGCCATTTTTTTTCCACCTGCCCCACCTCCCCACTCCGCCATTTACTACCCTCTCCTTTTTTTGTCCCTCTTTACTAGCGGGGGGGATATTAGGCAGGCCTCCCACTTGCAAGGTGTTACCCACAGCTTCCTGAGACCTAGACCTCCCTCGGCTAGTTTTAGTGCATGTCTACAAAAGCATTGAGTCCCTGTCCTATGCTCAGGTCCCCTTCTCACTTGGTTGCAGTCCATCTGTCCTGATGAACCTCCAGCCCTGCTAAAATGTGCCCCAGTCCCCTGTGTACATAAATCTCTCCTCCCTACACTAGTTCTTCAACCACTTGTTGAAAATAAAGATTTTAAGCTTCCTGCCTGTCCCCCTTATGTGAGCAGGAGTACCTCTGAAAAGGTTACTGAGGCCGCTTCCTCCCTCAGAAATCTGCCTACTATGCAGAAACTGGCTTTTCCCTCCTCTGTCACGTGATTTGGCAAATCGTTGCCCCCCAAACATGAAAAGGGTGAGCATGTCATAGTACCAAACAGCTTTGTTTCTGCAAGCATTCATCAGAATGTTATCAGGCAATAACCCTGATAGCATCATTACAACTGGGAGGAGAGATCTGCATTGCACCACACTCGTTAAGGGGATCCCCCGCCCTGCTTTAGAACCAAAGCATTCTGCATACCATAATCGGATGGCAACACAATGAAGTGGGCACACATGTTCATTTTGTGCCACCCAAACTGTGACTGAAAAATCAGACCCCAGCTTTTAACTGTCCTGCAGAAATGGGATGTGACCTATAATGATATCTGCAGACTTGCCTAGGCCTCTACTCGACACACTCACCATTGCACCTCGTACTCTGAACTAGAATGGCTTCCCCATTTCCTCTACCCAACTACACATTGGAAGGTGTCATTCGTAATGTAGTAGTTAAACCGTCTCCGTTGCCCCTTCTGTTACTTCTGCTACCTGGCAGATAAACATATCCTGTAAGATCAGCTGTTTCTGTTGCTGTTTTCTATTTTCTCTACACCCATGACCGGAACAAAGTTAGGGGAGATTACATTCTTTTATGCTACTCCTTAACGGTGGAATTCCATCCTGGCTGCCATTTGTCAGGATCCATCTAGACAGGTCTTCAAGAATGGATACCACTCTTACCCTACTTAAGATGTCAAAATGCTCTTGCCCCTAATTGGTGTATAACTAGATCTGGGTTTCCTGCGCCATTACATATGTTAATATTCTGCAGATTAGCTCAAGCTGCATGTCCTTTGTTTTGTACTTGATACCTATATATTAATTTTGCTTTTAAAATACATAATGGTTGCTGGTTTTTTTTTTTGATTTTGTTTTTATCAGAACAGACAGACTAAGCTGAAGCTTGTTTACAGGTGTGACCTGGGAGCACAGGGAAGTTAAGTGACTTGCTCAGGGTCACACAGTATACAAGTGGGAGTTGTGGGATTCAGACCCAGGTCTGCAGCTCAGAGCCTTAAACCACTGCGCTATACTATCTTCGTACTCACAAACTCATACATCAAACAAAAACAAAAACAGGTTTCATTGGCAACTCTGAATGTTATGCTGAAATAAGCCCAGTGCACAAACTATTTTCTTAGAATGAGTAAACAGAAGTTCGAATGTAGGATTAATTTGGCACTAACGCTGCAAGCACAAACATAATACAAGTAAGGTACTTACACACAAAATGGCACTAAATGAGTGAGGGTCTCCTTTGAAGGGTTGGTTGCAAGCTCAGGCAGACTCTGAATAATTTTGTTCATTATGTTTCTTAAGTAATTCTGCAGCTGTTTCCGTCGCTGCTCCACAAACTTTGCATCCTGCAAAAACAAGCAAAAAAATATATATTTTGTTAAATTCAATAATTTTCAGTAGTGCATTTCATGCCTTTATTTGTTTACTTATTAAAAGTTTACCAACCGGGATAGCACCCTGGGATAAAGCATCTTGTTTGAGATGGGGTCCCAGAGCAACAGCTGCCAAACAGTCAAGCAGTTACAATATAATCTCACAGAGACATCAGCAACACATGAAAAAAACAAGCATTTGTCAATGCCGAATGTTTGCTTGCTGGAATTGGCAGTGGTAGTGTAGAAGTTACAGAGCTGCGTAATAGGAATGGCAGTGAAGTATTGAACTGAAGCCAACCCCACCACCACCCTGCAGAGAGTGACAGGCACTGGGGTGTGCCTTTGGGTCATCAGGCATAATGGCCCCGCCATTTCACCACACCCCACCATGCAGACATTGACAAGTGTCACGGTGTGCCTTGGGGACTTTGAGCCTTATGTGCACCCCATTCCATCAGGAAGTACGGTGAGATGGGTGTGGTATAGGAGAATGGGGTGAACTTTAGGGCCGAAGAGTCCACGGCATACCTCGATGCCTCTCACTGGCTGCAGGGTGTGGAATCGTATGAGCATTACAGGCAAGAATCCCAAGTCACATCCCTGATGCCTGTCATTTTCTACAGGGTTGGGCGTTATGGTTGGAAACCCTAATACCTCAGGCATTCGTTGGTATTTTCACTCCACATTTTCAGCACGGTTTTTTTGTGACCCCACCTCATGAACAGTGGCAATATCAGTTTGTTAGCTGAAAGCTGCTTATGCACACCGACTATGGCATTTAGCACCACAGGTGCAAAAATATTCCGAACTGGATGTAAAAAATGACAGCTGTACTGTTCATGGGGAGGTGTAAAAAATGGCAATGTTGCAAATCTGCAGTAAAAATATTAAAAAGACTGGTGAAGTCATGAGCGTGCATAGAAACTGCAACGCACACCCGTAATGTAATTAGTTTGGGGATTTTTTACAGCAGATTGTCAACACAGGCATTTTGGGACCTCCGATCATGAACAGTGTCACTGTGATTTTCTTTATCTGTCCCGAACAATGATTTCCCACAGCGACCACGCATCTCTGCGCTGAAAGTGTGAAAACACATTTCGCCATGTTGTGAAAAATGACAGCTGTACTGTTCATAAGGAAGTGTGGAAAAATGCCACTGGTGAAAATCTAGACTGAAAATATTACAAAGTCATGAACTTACGAGGGTGCGTGGAAACTGTGCAATGCTCACTCGTAACACAGTCATTTTATGGACTTTTGTCACCAAATTTTCAACATAGCCATTTTAAGACCTCTCATGAACAGTGTAACTGTGATTTTCTTAATCTGTCCCAAACATTGCTTTCGCACATCGACTGCACCATTGTGAGCTACATGTGCGGAAACACATTTTGGGCGACATGTGAAAAATGGCAACTGTACTGTTCATAAGGAAGTGTAATAAAATGGCAATGTTGAAAATCTGGGTAAAATATTGAAAATTTACAGAGCTTCTGGCGTCGTAGGAACTGCATAGCGCCTTTCGTCATTTCGGTCATTTTGGAATTTTCACCGAATTTTCAACATAGCCATTTTAAGACCTCTGCTCATGAACAGTGTCACTGTGATTTTCTTAATGTGTCCCATACATTGATTTCGCACACCGACTGCGCCATTGTGCGCTACATGGGCTGAAACATGTTTGGGGCAAGATATGACAAATGACAGCTGTACTGCTCATAAGGAAGTGTAATAAAATGGCAATGTTAAAAATCTGGATTGAAAATATTGAACATTCGCAAACTTACGAGCGTGCGTAGGAACTGCGCAACGCACGCTCGTAAAACAGTCATTTTTAAGGATTTTTTCACCAAATTTTCAACATAGCCATTTTAAGACCTCTTCTCATGAACAGTGTCACTGTGATTTACTTAATGTGTCCCATACATTGATTTCACACACCGACTGCGCCATTGTGCGCTACATGGGCGGAAACACATTTTGGGCAAGATGTGAAAAATGACAGCTGTACTGCTCATAAGGAGGTGTGGTAAAATGGCAATGTTGAAAATCTGGAGTGAAAATATTGAAAATTAGCGAACTTATGAGCATGCGTAGGAACTGCATAGCTGCGCTAAATAAAACAGTCATTTTAATTTTTCACCCAATTTTCAACACAGCCATTTTAACACCTCTGCTCATGAACAGTGTCATTGTGATTTTCTTAATTTGTCCCGTACATTGATTTTGCACACCAACTGCGCCATTGTGCACTACATGGGCGGAAACACGTTTTGGATGAGATGAAAATGACATCTGTACTGTTCATAAGAAGGTGTGGTAAAATTGCAGTGTTGAAAATCTGGAGTGAAAATATTGAAAATTCGCGAACTTACGAGCCTGCGTAGGAACTGCGCACCGCACGCTCGTAAAACAGTCATTTTTTTTGAATTTTTCCACAAATTTTTCAAAATAGGCTCATGAGAGACCACCTTATGAAAACTGGCAGTGTCGCCTGTTAATCATTTCTGAAAGGTGATTTCGCGCAGTGGCTGCGAAATCACCCTTCGGGCCCGAGTAACGCCATGACAGTGACAGCATTCATGAGAAGGGGTCCCAAAAACCCCATGTTGAAAATTTGGTGCAAAAATTCCAAAAATGCCTGAGATATGCAATAAAGTTGAAAAAACCCTATCTATCCCATTATACAGCTTACCGGCATTTCCTCAGTTCGCGGTCGGCTTTGAAGAGTGCAGATGTGTTCCCGGTCCACCAAAGATCGTCGCACCGAGGTCCGGAGGTAAGTATGGGGTGGGGTGGGGAGGCAGGGTGCGCAGTGGGTGGGTGCGGGTTGTGGGAGGGGCAGGGAGAAGCACCGAGGACAGTTTTATTTACAGGTTTTGTTTTTAAAATAGCAGCGCGGGGCGTTTGCCCACGCTGGGGTGGGCTCCCAGCGTAGCAAACGGCTAGAAGCGTGGACCCGGCGAGGATTAGGCACCCCGTCGGCCGCCTTGTCAGTTGCCACGCTGGGGTGGGCTCCCAGCGTGGCACCCTGCACTCTGGGGAGGACAGTGGAGCCAGTGGGGTTGGTACCCCGTCGGCTACACGATGAGTTGCCATGCTGGGGTGGGCACCCAGCATAGCATTTGGAAGGCTTTTGGGGGACACAGCACAGCCGACCGAGTTGGGCACCCGGCTGTACAGTGTGTGCGTGGGGGGGGCAGCACGCAGTATCGTGTGTGTGTGTGTGTGTGTGTGTGTGTGTGTGTGTGTAGTGGGAGCGCGCATGAGCAGGCGATATCTTATCGCTGCTCACTGAAGCATAGCTCCCCCTTTCAACTGTACTCTACTGCATTTTGGAGCTGTCATAGACAGCTCCAGCATGCATTGGAGGACTGGGACCGCACCTGCCAACACACTGACTGAATTGGAAGAGGGGGTGACACACCTCCGAAAACTCGGATGATGGCACTATGTTTCTTGCACATGCGTGCAAGCAAACATAATGATCAAATCAACCATGGCAAGAGCATTTACTTTTTCTAGCAAATATCTGAAACAAGAGGTTTTAAAATATATATATATATATATATATATATAGTGACAAGGCGTAACCTCGCCACGGGATTCAGGATCAGCTTTGCGGTGGTTAAGGAGTCTCAGGAAGACCAGTTTGTTAACATCAAATCAACCAGGTCTATTTTTATTTTCTTGATATGGTTGGTGACACAGAACTTTGGGCTTCTGCTCTTTTCCTTTTTAAGCCCCACTGGGAAAAATGAAACAAAAACATAAATAAAGAGGCTTAGCTCCGGGTGGGAGCACTGACTAAACAATCCCCAACCCTAACTAAAAATCCCCCTTTTCCAGAAGGCTAGCCCTTCTGGAAGAACACAAATAGTAAAATGGAAAACACACAATGGAAATAACTTTTTTCTTTTTGGCCTAATTCAGGAGACCAATCTCCTGAGGGTTGCTTAAGGGACTCCTATTCTGGAACACATCCAAGCAGCCTGTTAGCCCTCTAACCCTGCAGCAACTGCCTGATGGCTTTTCCTTTCTGTTTTTAAAGCTCTCCTGTCTGTGCAGCTGCAGCTGTACCCTGACTATCTTACTCAGGGAAACCCCCTCTCCTCCAGTACCTGAGTTTACCACACATCCCCCTCCCTAGCTCAACACTATAGGGTTGGGCGGCCTGTGCCGAGAGATAGGGTCTTCGGGAAAGTCCGTCCGCATTTCTGTTCAGTGTCCCCGCTCTGTGGTGGACCACGAAGTGGTACAGTTGTAGTGCAAGGAACCAACTCGTCACTCTGGCATTTTTTTCCCTGTTTGTTTGTATCCACTTGAGTGGAGCATGGTCCATCACCAGAGTGAACTTGCAACCTAGTAAGTAACATCTGAGGGTTTCCGTCGCTCACTTTGCTGCAAGGCACTCCTTTTCCACTACTGTGTAACGCTGTTCCCAGGGTAACAACCTCCTACTTAGGTACAGGATGGGATGCTCTTCACCTGTTACCACCTGGGAGAGTACTGCCACCAATCCAACATCTGAGGCATCTGTTTTCAGAATGATTTCTTTATCAAAATCTGGGGAGATCAGTACCGGATCAGAACAGAGGGCCGTCTTGAGGTCGGTGAATGCCTCATCCGCTGCTTCCGACCACCTCACGATGTCCGGTGCTCTCGCTCTGGTTAACTCTGTTAATGGAGCGGCCCGAGTGGCAAAGTGAGGGATGAACCTCCGGTAGTAACCGACTAACCCTAGGAAAGCCCTCACTTGCTTCTTCTTGCTTGATTGGGGCCAGTTTTGAATTGCTTCTACCTTCTTCATCTGGGGTTTCACCAATCCCCATCCAACCACATAGCCCAAGTATTTTGCCTCTGACAAGCCGATCTTACATTTGGCGGGGTTCGCTGTCAACCCGGCTTCTCGTAACATATCTAGTATGGCCTCGACCTTCCGAAGGTGAGTTTCCCAGTCTGTACTATGGATGACCACATCATCGATATAGGTGGCAGCACAGTGAGAGTGTGGGCGCAGCAGTCGGTCCATCATGTGCTGAAAGGTTGCAGGTGCTCCATGCAGACTGAATGGGAGGACTTTGTTGTGGTATAAACCCCCCGGGGCGATGAAGGCAGTCTTCTCCTGGGCTGCCCTTGTGAGTGGGATCTGCCAGTATCCCTTCGTAAGGTCCAAGGTGGAGAGGTATCTGGCCTTCCCCAACTGGTCGATCAGTTCATTGACCCTAGGTAGGGGGTATGCATCAAACTGCGATACCTCGTTTAGTTTCCTGAAATCATTACAGAACCTCCAAGTATTACCCAGTTTTGGCACGAGGATGATGGGGCTTGACCATTCACTATGGGACTCTTCTATGACATCGAGCTTCAACATCCTCTTGACTTCGACTCAGATTTCTTTCCTCTTGACCTCTGGGACACGGTAGTTGTCACAATGTCGTGGTAGGCTGCGACCGTCCGACCAGGTCATTTGGAGAACACATCGCCGTTTCGTTGAACCATTTCCACTGCTTCTTTGTACTGTGTAGAAGACAGCTCGGGTGAGATATGGACTTGCCCTTCTGTTTTACCTTCTGACGGGGTTATGGCCAACGAGATACAGCAGGCCTCCTTGTCTTGCCATGCCTTCAGGAAGTTAATATGGTATATTTGGAACTTCTTCCTGCGATTAGGTTGGCTTACTTTATAGTTCACATCACAAACAGCTTCCACGACCTCGTATGGACCCTGCCACCTGGCGAGCAGTTTGCTTTCTAATGTAGGAACCAGGACCATCACCTGATCCCCCGGCTGGAACTTCTGGATCCTCACCTGATGGTCATAATAAGTCCGTTTGGTCTCTTGGGCCTTTTCTAAGTGTTCCCGGACAATAGGAGTGACCCAGGCCAACCTTTCCTGCATTTGGGAGATAAACACAATCACACTGGCTCCTTGTGGCGGTTGCTCTTCCCAGTCCTCCTTTAGTATATCGAGGATACCCCTGGGCCAGCGGGCATATAACAACTCGAAGGGGGAGAATCCGGTGGATGCCTGTGGGACCTCTCAGATAGCGAGCATTAAGTAGGGAAGGAGTAAGTCCTAATCCTTTCCATCTCAGCTCACGACTTTCCACAACATCCCCTTCGAAGTCTGAATAAATCGTTCGACCAGACCATCTGTCTGGGGGTGGTACACTGAGGTCCTCAGGGCTCGGATCTGGAGGAGTCTGCAAAGCTCCTTCATTAAACGTGAGACAATGGGAGTACCCTGGTCTGTCAGTATCTCCTTTGGGAATCCGACCCTTGTGAAGACTTGAATGAGCTCTCGGGCAATCGACTTCGAGGCCGTGTCACGGAGAGGGATCGCTTCCAGATATCTTGAAGCGTAGTCTACGATAACCAGGATGTGTTGGTGGCCCTGGGCTGACCTGTCTAGGGGGCCTACCAGGTCCATCGCAATCCTCATGAAGGGTTCATCGATGATTGGCAAGGGCACCAACGGGGCTCTTAACTTCGGCCACGGGGACGCCAACTGGCATTCTGGGCACGAAGCACAGTACCTCCTTACCTCGGCATAAATTCCAGGCCAGTAGAATCTTCGGAGTATGCAGCGCAGTGTTTTTTCGACCCCAAGGTGTCCTCCGAGAAGGTGAACATGTACCAAATCCAGTACTGCCTTCCTGTGCTGGTGGGGGACCAGCAACTGTTTCACATCATGTTCTTCATCCGCTATCACCCGGTATAGGAGGTCATTATTTAACGTGAAATACGGTCCGGGTCCCTTGGCTTTGCCTTCTACCAGCACCCTGTTAATCTTCACAACCTCTGACCGGATATTCTGAAAGAGAGACTCATCTATTTGGTCCCTACCAAAGCTCCTGGAGGCTATCCAGAGGGTACTCAATTCAGGGGGATTTGACTCTGTCTCCACTTCTGGGTCCTCCTCTTCCTCCCTACAACTCTCCCCTCGGGCACCAGACCGCTCACCCTGTTGTCCCTCTGGGAGCGGGGTTCTACCTCCCACCAGCATGGACCTGCCATTGGCAGCCAGTATCTTGGTCCCTAACTTTTTACAATCCCTGTGTTCCTTTCGTGATTTCTGGGACTTTCCTGCCTCCCCATACAACTCAGGGTCCCAATGCCCATAAGGGAAATAATCGGGTGACTCCTCCGACCCCTCAGGGATTCCTAGCACCATAGCCTCTGTTACTGGGGCCCTGGCCTCCCGGGTTCCCCCCTCATGGAGTAATGTCTTAAACCCCGGCAAATCTCGACCCACCGGGACAGGATGCGCCAATCAAGGGAGGTCCCCCACCGTGACCTGTCTCTCCTCCCCCTGTGCTTCCATGGTAACTAGCGCCATGGGGTAATCAAACACTGTGCCATGGACACAGGTGATCCTGGTACATTTCTGGAAATTAATTTGGGATGGCTGCACCAAACTGCGAACTATAAGGGTGACCTCACTTCCAGAGTCGACAAGGGCCATAACGGCCTGTCCATTTACCTTAACCACCCAGGTAAATCGGTGTGAAGTGGCGACCACCCCTACCACATTAATCAAATGGCAATCGCTCTGTGGGGACCCACCCCAGTTGCACTGCATTGGTTCAACCCCATTCGGGCAGTTGGCAATTACATGTCCCCGCTCCCCGCACCCATAACAGCGGTAGCATTCTCGGGATGACCCTGGACCTTTTGGACTTCTAGGGAAGGTCAGGTCCCCCTCTATTTTTGAACCTGAAAGTCCCTTCGCGGCTTCAGACCACTCTTCGGTAGTCCTTCTCCCGGGCCGTGTCCAGTCCGACCTCTCGGGGGGTCGGTATCTCCGGCTTGTAATCCGCCCCAAGTCCCGGGGAAAGCCGACCCCAACATACAGGGAAAGTTCCTTCATGGCATAATGCTGCTCCACCAAGGTGACCAGTTCATCAGAGGAAGCGGGGTCGGCCTGTCCAACCCACTGCCGTAGGCTGGGCGGTAGTTCTGTTAAGAACCGGTCCATTACCAGGAGCTCCACGATTTTGGCAGCGCTATGGAGCTCAGGTCGCAACCACTTCTTGGCCAAGTGGAGGAGGTCGTACATCTGCAACCGTGTCTTCACCGACTCCTGGAATCTCCAGCTGTGGTACCTCTGGGCTCGAAGGGCTGGAGTCACACCAGCACGGGCCAAGATCTCTTCCTTCAGCCTTGGATAGTCAGTGGCGATTCCCTCATCCAGATCATAATACGCCTTCTGGGCCTAGCCGCACAAAAACAGAGCTAAAATGCCGGCCCACTGTTCCTGAACCCAAGATTCATGAGTAGCCGTCCTTTCAAAAGCGAGCAAATATGCTTCAATGTCGTCAGCCATCGTCATTTTCTGCAGGCAGTGGGAAGCCCGTATAGTCCAGTAACCTTCTGGGGTAGGCCCTCCCGGGCGACGTTCTCCCAGCATGATCTTGATGAGACGCTTTACCATTTCCTGGAGGACAGCGTGGTCCTGGACTGTGTGGGCAGCAACTGGTTCGTCTCTTGTTGAGCCCGGGTAGCTTCCTGCTGGGCTGCCATAGCCTGGAACAAGGCTTTCACCACGTCCACCATGCCTGGTCTCCTTTACTCCGGGGTGGTTCGGATTCCAGCCAAATTCTATGCCGACCTGATCCCACTTTTAACACCACGTGTGACAAGGTGCAACCTTGCCATGGGATTCAGGATCAGCTTTGCGGTGGTTGAGGAGTCTCAGGAAGACCAGTTTGTTAATATCAAACCAACCAGGTATATTTTTATTTTCTTAATATGGTTGGTGACACAGAACTTTGGGCTTCTGCCCATTTCCTTTTTAAGCCCCACCAGGGAAAATGAAACAAAAACAGAAATAAAGAGGCCTAGCTCCGGGTGGGAGCGCTGACTAAACAATCCCCGACCCTGACTAGAAACCCCCCTTTTCCAGAAGGCTAGACCTTCTGGAAGAACACAAACAGTAAAATGGAAAACTCACAATGGAAATAACTTTTTTCCTTTTGGCCTAATTCAGGAGACCAATCTCCTGAGGATTGCTTAAGGGACTCCTGTTCTGGAACACATCCAAGCATCTTGTCAGCCCTATACCCCTGCAGCAACTGCCTGCTTGCTTGCTTTTCCTTCCTGTTTTTAAAGCTCTCCTGTCTGTGCAACTGCAGCTAATCAGCCAAATCAGCTGCAGCTATACCCTGACTATCTTACTCAGGGAAACCCCCCTCTCCTCCAGTACCTGAGTTTACCACTGTATGTGTGTGTGTGTATATATATATATATATATATACACACACACACATATATATCTCTCTAAGGATTGGTAGCAGTTATAAACAATGAGGTTAAGCTATTCTAGTAAGGCACAAAATACATAAAGGTTTGTTGTTTCCCAACTTCTGTTTATGTTTGCTTGCACGCATGTGCCAGAAACATAGTGCCATCATCCGAGTTTTCGAAGGTGTGGCACCCTGTCTTCCAATTCAGGCAGTGTGTTCGCAGGCACAGCCACAGTTCGCCAATGAATGCTGCAGCTGTCTATGACAGCAGTTGAAAATGCAGTGGCAAACAGTGGAAAGGGAGACCTACGCTTCTGTGAGCAGCGATAAGATCGTGTGTGCTCATGCGCTCCTCCCACACACACACACGCATATTGCGTGCTCATGCGTCCCCCCCCACGCACACACTGTATGGCCGACAGGGGTGCCCAATCCCCCGTTGGCTCTGCTGCGCCCCCCCAACAGAGTTCCAGGTGCCACGCTGGAAGCCCACCCCAGCATGGCAACATTCTGTATGGCCGACGGGGGTGCCCAATCCTCCGTCGGGTCCACTGCCCCCCAACAGCCTTCCAGCTGCCACGCTGGGAGCCCAACCCAGCGTGGCACAAATCCCGCGTCGTCGTCCTAAAAAGAAAAGCACCTGAAAAGGAAAAATCTTCCCTCGCTGACTGTCCTGACCCCCACCACCCGCACCACCCTGCATCCTGCCTCCACACCCACCTCACCCCATACTTACCTCCGGAGTCCGGCGCGACAATCTTCGGTGGACCGGGAACACGTCTGCACTCTTCAAAGCCTACCGCAAACTGAGGAAATGCTGATAAGCTGTATAATGGAATAAATAGGGTTTTTTCAACTTTGATGCATATCTCAGGCATTTTGGGGAATTGTTTTCACCAAATTTTCAACATGGGTTTTTTGGGACCCCTCCTCATGAATTCTGTCAATGTCATTTTATTAATCGGGCCTGAAAGGTGATTTCGCGGTCACTGCGCGGAACCACCTTTCAGGACTGATTTAAGAAACAACAGTGTCATAGTTCATGAGGTAGTCCCCCAAAAACCTTATGTTGAAAATTTGGTGAAATAATTCTCAAAAATGACTGTTTTATGAGCATGCGTTGCGCTATTCCTACGCACGCTCGTAAGTTCACAAATTTCCAATATTTTCACTCCAGATTTTCAACATTGCCATTTTACCACACTGCCTTATGAGCAGTACAGCTGTTATTTTTCACATCTCGCCCAAAATGGGTTTCCGTGCATGTAGCGCACAATGGCACAGTCGGTGTATGAAATCAATGTTCGGGACAGATTAAGAAAATCACAGTGACACTGTTCATGAGCAGAGGTGTTAAAATGGCTATGTTAAAAATTTGGTGAAAAAAGTCCATAAAATGACTGTTATGAGCGGCCATTGCGCAGTTTCCCTGTACCCTCGTAAGTTCATGGATTTCTAATATTTTCAGTCCAGCTTTTCACCCTGGCATTTTTCCACACTTCCTTATGAACAGTACAGCTGTTATTTTTCACACTAAGGCCGAAATGTGTTTTCGCACTTCCAGCGCAGAAATGCGTGGTCGCTGTGGGAAATCATTGTTCGGGACAGATTAAGAAAATCACAGTGACACTGTTCATGAGCAGAGGTTCCAAAATCCCTGTGTTGACAATCTGCTGTAAAAAATTCCCAAACTAATTGCATTATGGGTGTGCGTTGCGCATTTTCTACACACGCTCATGACTTCACCATTTTTTTTAATATTTTCACTGCAGATTTTCAACATTGCCATTTTTCACCTCCCCATGAAACAGTACAGCTGTAATTTTTCACATCCTATTTGAAATGTGTTTTTGCACCTGTGGTGCCAAATGGCGTAGTCTCTGTGCAAAATCAGCTTTCAGCTAACAAACTGGTATTGCCACTGTTCATAAGGTGGGGGTCACAAAATACCCATGTTGAAAATTTGGAGTGAAAATGCCAACGTACGCCTGAGGCGTTAGGGTTCCCGACCATACTGCCCCACCCTGTACAGACTGACAGGCATCCGGGGTATGACTTGGGATTCTTGCCTGTAATGCTCATACCATTCCACACCCTGCAGCCAGTGAGAGGCATCGAGGTATGCCTTGGACTCTTCGGCCCCAAAGTTCACCCCATTCTCCTATACAGCACCCATCTCACCGTATTTCCTGATGGAATGGGGTGAGCATAAGGGCCAAAGACCCCAAGGCACACCGTGACACTTGTCAGTGTCTGCAGGGTAGGGTGTGGTGAAATGGTGTGGCCGTTATGCCTGATGACCCAAAGGCACACCCCAATGCCTGTCAGTCTCTGCAGGGTGGGGGTTGGGCTGGCTTCAGTTCAATACTTCACTGCCATTCCTATTATGCATCTCTCTAATTCCTGCACTACCAATACCAATGCTAGCAAGCAAACATTCGGCACTGCCAAATACTTGTTTTATTCTAGGTACCTGCAGACAATTACGGCTTGTATAACACAAACTGAAGGAGTTAACAACCGAGGTACAATAGCAGTAGATCTTATTAAACTATCTGAAGCCCTTGAAGAAGTATTTGTTAGTTATCCTGAACCGTTTTTAAAAATACATTTTTTTCCTGGAAAAAAAAACCTCAATATGCCTATTTTTCTTTTGCTTTTATTCCTGAACTAAGATATGGGATTTTGAAGTTTTTAAAGAGACACTGCCAGTTGTCTCTAAATTTTGAACCCCACGTTTAAAAGGTGTCTGCAGCCAGCAACATGGCTATGAAATTTACATGTGGTCCCAGCTTTTTATTAAACAGACATATTTTACAGATACTTTTTCACATTTTAAGCACCCCAAGCTAATTTCTTGCAGCCTGATGGCCGTGTACATACCTGCAGCAATAAGGCACTGAAGAGAGAGTAAACTCGTCCATCAATGAGTTTTTGAATTTCCATGCAAGATCAGATAAAGATTTATAATAACTGGTCAACCATTTCTCTCAATGCACTGACCAGGTTGATATTTTCCATAATAACCGGCTGGTTGTTACGACATTCATGAGCCATGCCAGTCAAACTATGCTGCTGCCTCATTGGTCAACATTCTGTATTTGGGCAGGGCCAAACAGTCTCACAAACTGCTGGAGAAAAATTGGTGGTCTGTTATTATAAAAAATAAAAGATGGGGAGGGTGTTTCATATGAGAATTTAATGCACACCCTCATTGTGGGATGCTTTGATAAACCTCTTGGGCTTCGCCCTCGAGGTTTATGTAGCATCCCAAAACTCAGGTGTGCATTAAATTCTCATATCAAACTCTTCCCCATCCATTATTCTCTATATCCTAATAGTGTTTATTGAGCTAAGCTATTTAAACTGAGCCATGTGTCTAAACGGGTGCTGGTTAAATGCCTGTTTCAAAAGTGAAGTCATGACTTTAAGCATGCGGATTAGTGACGGCACTAATGCACATACCTGGAGTCATTGCTTCACTTTTGAAACAGACATTTAACCAGCTTCTGGTGCTCATTTTGGCATAGGACTCAGTTTAAATTGCTTAGCTCAATAAATACTACCAGGATAAATCTTCACCTGATCTTGCATGGAAATTCAAAAACTCGTCGATGCATGTGCTTACTGTCTCTTTGACACTATGTTGTTGCTGGAACACGCGGGACCATCGGACTGCCAGAGATATGGTTAGGACACAACCTGTAAAAAAGTATTCAATCTGCAAAATATGGCTATTTAATAAAAATCTGGGACCACATGTAGAATGCATAGCCATATAGCTGGCTGCAGGCACCTTTTAAACATAGCACTGAACATTTTTTTTTTTTGCCCCATTCCCCCCCCCTCCCCCCGTTTCCTGGGGCCCCAGCACATCCCAGGATGCTGGCTCAACGCCTTCCACCCCTCCATGGCTATTGCTGGAGCTCCCTCAGGTCAGCATTGCCATCCATCCTCCACCAGGTGGTGGCCAGTGGTCAGGGCCACCAGTCCCTCCCAGGAGGAGAGTGCCTTGCAGCAGCTCGATCTTGCTCCTTGCCCCCACCACCCCCAGCTGGCCCATGACAAACCGGGCTTGTTCCCAAACCTGGGTCGCCGGTACAGTGTGAGATGTGGAGTCCAGAGCCTCAGCGCTACCGGGCTGGCAGCACTGAAAGTTTAAAAGAAAAGCTGACAGTATCCCTTTAAAAGTTCCCACTCCGGGGCCGGCCCAGTGGTGTGGAGGGCTGAGGCATCTTGCCTTATCCCTTGCCACACCGGCGTCCAATTTACTCACTTGTCTGTATATCAGATCACCAGAATCTATCAAAGGTAATATAATCTGATTTATTACCTGCTTCCTAACTAACAAAGGAAGGCAACCGTTAGCGTGATAGTGTTGCCAATGTCTGATTTTATTTCTTTAAAAGATATGCTGTATGATTACTAAAGCCTAAATTTAGATAAAAAAAAGAGTCTAAGCTGAGTTTCAAAAAAAGATAAACTAGATGTTTAAAGCCTATAACATTCTTGAGAAAGGTACTGTTTATAGAGGGTCCTTCAAGATGCATTCCCTATTGGGTCAAGTACTTTCTTGTCCTGCGAAAAAGTGATGCTGTTTTCTGGGTGCTCAAAACCACACTATTCTCAAAAAAAACAATATTTTCTGATTTAGTATCCTTTCAACAGCTAAAGACAACATCCCTGAGACAGAAATTATCCTAACGATAACTCACTGACAGACAGAGCAAGACAGCACAAACAAAGCATGTCCTTAAAGCTTTTCATATGTTAGCTCTTGAAGTCCAAATGTAAGTCAGACACAGAGGCCCGGATATTCAGACTGCACCAGGCAGTGGCGCAAGCCTGGGTGCAGCGCAACTGGGATATGCTGGGGCCAGGTCCAGGTGATATTTAACGGGGATGCGCCATGGCGCAGCACCATTGAATATGGCACAGCCAGCACACATACTACGCACGGCACAGTGGCACTACGCTGGCACAAGCCACAGACAGGGAGCATGGGGATGCGCCAGTGCAAGTGCAGTTGTGCTAGGTGCATCACCCGCGATTTCAACAGGGGGCATGCAAATGAGTCCATAACATATGAAAGGTGCAAACGGGGCCATTTGCATGTCATTATGGCCCCAATTTGCATGCCTTGCAGAGGGCAGCCCGGTGACTTGCACCTGGCACCCTGCATAGCATGATGTGTGCAGTGGGAATCCCGGGGGAATCCCCCGGCCTGTAGCCGCAATCACGGTATATGTAGAACATAGAAAGCCCCGTAGTCTAGTGGTCCCACCCCCGAGTAATGAAGAAAAGACCATCCCGGGTGGTCTAGTGGTCCCCCCTCCACCGATTCCCGAAAAATGTATAAAGACCGACCCTGGTGGTGTGGTGAAACCCATCCTCCGCCCGTTGCAGTGATCGTGGTACAGTTCCGTCAAAGAAATCCATGGTGATCCAGTGGCACCCCCTCCCACACACACCGGACCCCTTTCCCACCATGCTCCCCCCCACCCGTCATCAGCGGGTGGCTGCATTCACATATTTGGGACTGTCTAGTACGGTATGCCCTGCAAGTCCATTGGTCCACACTGGGGACCAATGGGCTTACAGCCCATACTGTACCTGTCATTCGACAGGCGACGGGTTGCAGCCACCCACCGATGATGGGGAAGCGGGTAGGCAAGGGTCCGTGTGGTGGAGGTGCCACTGGATCAACACGGATTTCTCTGACTGGAGCTGTACCGCACTGTGCAATGGGCGGGGGGTTCCACTAGACCACCAGGGACAGTCTTTTATTCATTTTCGGGAATCGTGGGACCACTAGACCACCAGAGATGGTCTTATTTACATTTCTCTGGGAATCGGGTCGGAGGTGGGGGGACCACTAGACCACTAGGAGTGTGTGGGTGCTTGCGGACGGTGTTCTGGATGGGTGGGTGGCCACCCAAATCTGGCGGCTGCTGTGTTGCACCATGCAATACAGCAGCCCACCTGTGGGTGGCTGGGATTTGTTCCATCATTTCTGGGGCACAACTCTGAGCCCCCCTATGCAGCGCAATGCAGGGTTGTGCCAGCATATGTGCCGCACATCCCAGGCTGAATATCGGGATGTGCCACATATGCATGGGCACGCCCCGTGCATCTGTGCCGCATACACTTACATTGTGCCCCGGCGCATCGGGATTTGTGCTGCACCTAGCAGCCCTTTCAATATCCCACCGGGGCACAGGGTTGCACCAGCGCAACTCTGTTGCACCAAGCTCAACCCCTTTGAATATCCAGGCCCGAGAACATAAAATGTAAGAGCTAAGTGCATTGATTTTTCATCTTTAAGGCAAAACACAGTATTTTGCAGATAAACTAATATTTCTTCCTCTCATTTGGAGATTCCCTTTCCCATGTTTATGGGATCATCAGATTATTGTGACAAAGAAAGCACGGCGTTAAGAAAAGAGATCACATCTGAAATTGTTTGCTCATGTGAGGGGGTGGGCATTAGGGTAGACAACCACAAGGAACACTCCACCACTGATTTGCAAAGACTGCGGAGAAGGTAAACTCACTGGGCCCTTTCCCTGTCTCAGCATTCCACTTTTCAGTGCTTTATGTCAGCATATCTCTACGTGGCTTAGCTGCTGCATTTGCTTTCCAACGCTACCTGGAGCTGTGCATATCCACGGAAGGCCAAGCGAGCTTATGAAACCCACGAGGATCCAGACCGAGATGAACTGACAACTCAGATCAAACAGAAGCTAGAACATATCAAATGTAAATTTATGAAATACTGGTGTACCCTGATGGAGTGGAATATCCATGAAACATTGGTGTGTAGTTCTCAGTGTAAAGTTAAAATAAATACTGCAATACTGCATCTGCCGTAACCTGCCCAGCTGTAGTTGTCACTGAGTGCTCACATTTATGTGAGTGTTATTGCTGCAAGCAGTACTGAACTGGAGTTGCATTCGATTCTGCTACCCCTTTCACTATGCACTTGTATACCACTTTTTGCTCTGTTGCTCTCAGGTCGTTTCTGAAAATACATGCACTTTCTTGCCTAGTGTACTGACCTGGTTACCAAAACCTAAATACAGCAAATGAACTAGGCTGTCGTGAATTATTCTGTCACAGACGTCCCGGTGGGCTAGTTTTAATCTCTCGTACAGCTGAAATATGAGACACGAGAAGGAGAAAATGCATGCAAGGCAAACTCCTTTGAGGGAACCCTATTACAAGAAAATAATTCCTCCTTTCTCGACTCTACTTTTATTTATTTTGGAAATGCACACGGGCCCTATGCACATCAAAGCCATGTGGCAAGTCAATACAAGATTGGCCAACAGTGGAAAATGTCTTCGGAGATTCTGTACCTGATAAAACTGTCATGCTTAAATAATGGAGCTAATATTATGGCCATATTGCTCAGTGAATATATACAGTTTCCCTCATATAGTATGCATTTTATGACACTTTAGAGGGGAGCATCTAAATACCTGAAGGCATCTAAAACCCAATTAGCAGCATCAGCATCAGCTACTGTGTGGAAGCCTGCACTGCCACAGCCCTTGCTGGACCAGCTATATGAAAAAACAGATGGCTCCATTCTCAACCGCTGTCAACCTGGCATCTTCCACAAGCACTAAATTCACTATAAAAGCATAAAAAACTGTGAGTCTAATTTATTATTCATGAGCCTAGTGAAGTTCCTGATTGGCGACTGGTTCAGTCACTAACATCTTAGAAATGACCAATTCAGCTGCCAACTGACACTGTGTGGTACGTACGGTTCCCGTCCCACAGCTAAAACCAACACACAAAAAAAGGCACAAATGAAAGTTGTTATTGCGATTAGACTTATAATTGCAGTAACAACCTCAAAGCTGGCCATTTCCTTCGATTAACAACCAGCTGGAGGGAGTGGTCCTTGGCTGTGCCTTGGCCCGCACCCCCCCCCCCCAAACTGGTCGTTAATCCCTTGGAAATATCTGGCATCTCAGTTGCTGTTGCTTAAATAAATACTGTTAACATCTTAGGCATCAAGTGTTTCTAAATTTAAAAACACATTTTATGATTGCTTACCCGCTGTAGAATTTGTTCATGTAGCTGGTTTCTGTATTTTATATGCCTTCTTTTTCTTAGTAAGAGGGGGATCAGAAAATGGATAGAAAGCATGCTAAGAGTTGATTGGTGGAGAGCCAGTTTCACCCATGATGTTATCCCAGCACAGCTTCACAAGTGAAACTAGTGCCCACAAAACAGCCTACTTACAGCCGTAAACACATAAAAGGATTTATTTTATAATTACGGTAAGGAACTTTAGGGCACATGTTGCTGATATAATGTCGCTTCTTGGGTGGTTGATGATACTTGGCCTGTGGTCTTATGCCTCACAATGCAACTGAAGTGTGACGTTATCCCAGCACGACACACACCAATGTTTTGTTTCAAATCCTTAATCTCAACTCATCTGCAAGATGTGTCCCTTCAAATGTGAAATAACTGCTTTCTGGAATTTTGAACTACAACTGTATTTGAAGGGAAGGTTCTTGCCGGTTATGAATATCAAAACTGGTCAGGTTCTAGGGGTCTTTCTCTCTTTTTTTTGTTATATAAGCAGTTCTGCCAGTCCTAAGTCTGTAGAGGAGTTCAGGAATAAACAGCAGATAATGGGGAGACATCTAAATACTTGAAGTAGTCAACACCCCAGTTAACCTCAGATCATCTCGCTTAGCTCAGATTAAATGCCGAGCATGACCTGTTTCCTTATTTTGATTCCTGCAGTGAAAGGGAAAGGTATTACAGGAAGTCTACTATAATAGGTAAGTAACTGGTTGAGCGATACATGACAGAGTAGGAATCAATGGCAGAAATTCTGAATGGAGTCAAGTAGCGAGTGGGCTGCCACAAGGATGGTGGCTGGGACAGCACCCATTCTGAACTCCTTTAAGAGGACCAGTCAGCCCAAGGGCTCCACACCCCAGTGTAGGACTGGTCCTATGTTGTAGTTTGTGGGCAAAAAGAACAGGTTACTCACCTGTAACAGTAGTTCTAGGAGTGGTATACGTTGTTCATGCACACTCATTGGCATTGTCCCGTTCCTCTTTAAATCTTCCGCAAATCTTCAGGCTGACTCCTCCCACCCATCCAGGTGGTATATGTCTCGGCCCCACCCCATGACGCCAGATCTTAGCCTGCTGGAAGCCAGGTTGTGTGCTACCGAGCCGGGAGGTCGGTGTTCAGAGTGGGATGAACACATACCACTCCTAGAACTATTGTTACAGGTGAGTAATCTGTTCTAGGAGCGTGATATGTTGTTCATCCACACTCACTGGCAGACTCCTAAGCAGTTCTCCAGGAGGAGGAGGCAAGGCGCACACCTCACTTAGGAACAAGATTGGAGAACTGAGGTCCCAAAACCAGCATCCCGTGTGACTCAAGGTCGATGTGGTACTGGGTAATGAAGGTGTTTGCTGACTTCCAGGTAGCAGCCCGACAGACTTCCTGGATAGGGATGTCCCTGGAAGCAGCCACTGATGCAGCAGTATGGTGGGTAGAATGAGCACTTATCCCTCTGGGAGGCTCCTTGCCCGCCAACGCATTGCACAGACCTATGCATGATGCAATCCATCTTGCAATGGTCCGTCTGGCTGCAGGTCTGCCAGAAGCGGCTTCAGCATAGGTGACAAACAGCTGGCGAATCTCTCCCCGAATTTCTACCATCCTCTCCTTGTAGTAGGAGAGAGCATGTCTCAGGTCCAAAGTACAGAGCCTGTACTCGGTGTCCGAGGTGTAATTAGGGTAGTATACCGGCAGAGACAACACCTGGTTAAGGTGAAACTCTGACACCACCTTCAGAAGGAATTTCGGGTTGGGGCACAGGACAACTTTGTCCCTGTGAAAGACCAGTGAAGGGGAGCCCACCGAAAGTGCCTGGAGTGCCCCAGTCCTTCTAGCTGACGTGATAGCCACCATGAAGGCCATCTTGCACAACAAGTGTGACAGCTCACACTTGTGCATTGGTTCGAATGGCTTGCCTGAACCAGCAGTAGATCCCATGGAGGTGAAGGTTCACGCACCGGAGGGGATATGTGATCCAGGCCTTTGCAAAAGCACCCAACCACTGTCTCCTGTGCCAATGTCGGCTGACCGGCCCACGCCCGGTAAGCAGAAATGGCTGTCAGGTGCACCTTAAGGGTCGATGACCGCAGACCCCCTCTGGAGAGAGACCAAAGGTAGTCAAGAATGTTAGCCACAGAACAGGATAAGGGGTCCAGACCCTTACCCTGACACCAAATGGAAAATCTTTTCCATTTGAAGGCATAACATATCCTGGTCGATTCCTTTCTAGATGCCTCCACTACGGTGTAGCCATCTTCAGAAAGACCTAAAGCCTGGAACTCTAGCCGCTCAGGTACCAGGCTGTGAGTTGCAGGGATTGAAGGTCCGGATGGAAGACCTTCCCCTGGTTGAGAGATACAGGTCCGGCATGTACAAAGCCACTCCGGGGGTCTGTAGCTGAGGCTGAGGAGATCTGGATATCAGAACTGGCGTGGCCAGTCTGGGGCTACCAGAATCACCTTCGCCTTGTCCCTCCTCACCTTGAGTAACACCTTGTAGATCAAGGGAAATGGAGGGAAGGCGTAGAGGAGGCCTGGGGTCCATGGCCTCAAGAAGGCATCCCCCAGCAGCGAGCCCTGCTGAGGGGGGCGGGCATGATACAGCCTCAGCTTGGTGTTTTCTCTGGAGGCAAACAGGTCCACCATTGGTTTTCCCCAGTGGGAGAACAGGCTGCAAGCTACCTCTGGGTGGAGAGACCACTCGTGGGATGTCTGGCCTATGCGGCTGAGAGCATCCGCCAGCTGGTTCGAGGCTCCTGCCACATGGATGGCTAGGAGATCCCCCCTCCAACTGGCTCATGAGGGTCCAGATATGGATTACCTCCTTGCACAGCAGACGGGAGTGTGTGCTGCCCTGCTTGTTGAGGTAGTACATGGTCGTGGTGTTGTCCATCTGGACTTGAACCAACTGACCCCAGAGCTGAGGAGTGAAAGCTGACAGTACCAGTCTGACTGCTCTGAGCTCCAACAGGCTGACGTGGCATCAGGACCGGGGGTCCAGAGCCTGTGGGCCCCTGTTGTCCCCCAAGTGGGCTCCCCAGCCCATGAGAGAGACATTGGTTGTGAGGACCACCGTCGGCTCGGGGTGGATAAACAGGATCCCTTCCTGCAACCGATCTGGGACGGTCCACCACTGGACAGCGTCCCACATCTTCTGGGTTACAGTGATCAGCTGGTCGAATTGACCATATCATGGAGTCCACTGGGTGGCCAGCTCCCATTGGAGGGAGCGCATGTGCATCCGGGCCCAACAGACCACTGAGGGGCACACCGCCATGTAACCCAGAAGGTGCAGAAAGTCCCGGGCAGGGTGCAAGTGCCCAACCAGAAATTATTGGGCAAAGGAGGAAAGAACCTCCGCCCTGTCCGCTGGGAGCCGAGCTCTGGCTTGACAAGAGTCAAGCTCTGCCCCAATGAAGCCCATCACCTGGGAAGGTATGAGTTCCGACTTGGCCTCGTTGATCAGGAGGCTGAGTTGGGAGCAGGTTTATAGGGCCAGATCCCTGGACCTTTCCACCTCTTGTTGGGTGGAACCTGCCAGGAGCCAATCGTCGAAGCAGGGGTAGATTCTGACCCCTCGACGCCGGAGATGGGCCGCCACCACTGCTATGCATTTGGTGAAGACCCGTGGAGCTGATGACAGGCCGAATGGCATGGCTCGGAACTCGTACAGGGTCCCTTCAACCCTGAAGCGGAGGAACCGCTGATGGGACAGATGGATTGGGACATGAAAGAATGTGTTCTGCAGATCCAGTTAACAGAACCACATGTTTCACTCCAATGATGTTATGATCTGGGACAGAGTGACCATCCGAAAGGTGCGAGACCTAAGAAACTGATTCAGGTCGTGGAGATCTAGAATGGGGCACCAACCCTCCATCCACTTGGGCACCAGGACGTCCTGGAGACAAAGCCTGGGTCTGCTGGAGGATCCGCCATGGGGGCTACTGCCTCCTTGTGGAAGAGCTGAGCCACGTCATCTCGAAGTGCTGACTGGGTGCATGTGGAAATCCGTTCCTCCCGAGGGGCGCGGGCTCGGCTGGGAGGGTACTGCTCGAACTATAGAGACAGTCCCCGACCAACCACTTTGAGAACCCACCTGTCCGAAGTGATAGCGGACCAGGCAAAAAGGAAGTGGTGGAGCCGACCCCCCCATGGGAGGGTCCAGAGCTGGCGTGATGGAGATAGGGGAGGCAACCCTCATCCTGTCATTGGGCAGGCTTAGAGGAGGAGGAGGCTCCAGGACCTGAACCTCGGCCTCCTTTCCGGGCCTGTTGGGGTCCAGGCTTGGACTGAGGGTGCCAAGCTTGAGCTGCTGCTGATGCTGTTACTGTCCTCCTTGATAGGAGGGCTGTCGAACCGCAGGGAAAGAATGCCAAAAAGTCGTCTTCTTCTGCTGGTTCTTGCCTGAAGAACCCTTGGTAGAAGTGGCATCCAAGGTGGCACTGGACAGCTCTATACGCTGTAGGTGACCTGCCACTTCTGGACCGAACAAGTCGGTCCCAAGGAAAGGCACGTCAGCAAGCTTATGCTGAGTATCAGCTGGGAAGAAGGACAGCCTCAGCCATGCCATATGGTGAGAGGTCACTGCGGCGGCCATGGAACGGGCACAAGAATCTCTAATGTCCATGGCCATCTGGAGCTGCTGTTTGGCAACAGCACGGCCCTGGTCCCAGACTTGTCTGACTGTGGTCTGCATGTCCGTGGAGACAGGAGGGAGGACTTCATCTAATGACCCGAGAAGGGCATGAGAGAAGTGTGCCATGATGACAGCCAAGCTGGCCTGATGCAGGCCCAAGGAAGAGGCCGCATAGACCTTCCAAGCTGAGTGGTCCATATTTTTGGACTCTTTGTCCGGAGGTCGGTCAGTGTTGGCTGAACTGCCAGTACACCTGAACACAGAGGCGGTCACCAGGCTCTCAGCCAAAGGGTGCTCTGTGAACCCCACAAGGGACCCCATGGGCACCGCGTACTTGTGTGCCACGTGGGCAGATGGTGCTGGGCATAAGGCAAGGTGCCAAAGTTTGACGGCCAGGCCAACGATTGCTTCAGCCACAGGAAAGGCCTCCATTGGGGTATCCCCTCTCTTCAGGATGTCCGTGAGAGGGTACTCAGCCTTTTTCTGAATAGGTTCCAGGGGCATTCCAGTAGAGTCGGAAATAAGATGGAGAATCCCTTAGAAGGAGGAAGGGCCTTCCTCCATCCCTGTACCAACGGACGATTCCTCATCTCCAGGAGGAGAATGGACTCCGGTGGCATCCGAGTCTGAGGAGTCGGGATACAGTGGCCTGCCGCCTAAATCACTTTTGATCCACCAAGGGTGGTCCGGGGTGACTGTGGTCGACAGACGTCAGGGAAGTCTGGTGTCCTGTTGGTCCTCTTTCAAGGGAGCCCCTTCCACAAGCTGTTTAGGTGGCAGTTCCACCTGAATAGGTGGAGAGACCAGAATAGGCCAAACGGGGGGACGGGCTGGCCCCACGGGCAGAGGAACCAAAGGCTTCGGTTCCGGAGGGTCGGCTTCGGCCTGGGAGGTGAGAGCCAAGTAATGGCTGGGGTGGGTGACGGAGTGGGCTTCTGCCCGGTCAGGATCAGCTGTTGCCACATAAGGTCCTCATAGCGCCGATGGAGCTTCCACCGGAGCCTCTCCTCATCCGAGGAGGATGAGGATGACCTGTGGCGTCGCCTCGTCTTGGAGCACTTGTGGCTCTTCCTCGGTCGTTCGACCGAGGGGGTTCTGGACCGTGACTGAGATCGGGCAGGCCAACTTGGTCGATCAGGAGACACCGGTGGAATTGGTGAGACCCTCGGGTCTGGAACTGGATCCTTGATGGGGACGCCAGTGGGCTGGGTCTCCTCATCAGGAAACACTAGGACCGGAGTCCTTTCTAAGGAGTTGTCGGCCACGGCTGGCGACAAGGGGTCGATCGGGTCAAGAATAATCTCGACCTCATCAGCCACTTCCTCGGTTGTCTGGGCAGACGGAAGGTCCGTAAAGCCTGCGGCTGAGGAGGCAATCTCGACCGAGGTCGAGACCACATACTCCTGGGACCTCTCTTAGTCCCAATAGTGCCTCCGTCGATATGAAGACAAGCCAGATTCTTTATCCCTCTTTCAAGAGCGGGAGGAGTGCGAGCCCACAGGTGCCTCACCCCGGGTGGGGAGAGACTGGCACAGCTCCTTAAAAGAACCTGTAAAGGTGGAGCCCAGGTTGAGTGGAATGAAAAAGCTTCGATTCGCATAAGTGCGGGCGGCTTCTTCTTTGAACGCCTTCATGCGTTCCAGCTGCTCGGTGGAACCCACAGCCGCAGAAATCGCCCACCCAACCTCCTTAGACTTCACAGGAGGGTTCCTTTTCTTTGGTCTCCCTAACTTCAAACACGCCAAGCGGTCTTCCAGGACGTTGGGATGGAAGGCGAGGCCAAAACTGCAAGACAAGGTGTCATGGCCGACACTTAGGCAGTAGACGCATGTGAGATGGGGATCGATGCGTGACATCTTCTGACCGCAAGGACACTAGTGAAATCCTGGAGAAGATTTCTCTTCCATGATCGAGGACGCAAAAGCGCGATCGCTAACAGAAACGAGTTTTAGTTTCAGTAAAACCGAGGTTTTGAAAGCCAGGGCCTATGAAATGCATGAGCATGAGGGAGGCAACCTGTATCTTCCAGTGGAAAGAAAGATCTGGCGTCATGGGGCGGAGTTGAGGTATATACCACCCGGGTGGGTGGGAGGAGCCAGCTTGAAGACTTCTGACTGATCTTAAAGGGGAAAGGGACATGCCAAACAGTGTGGATGATCATATCCACGATCCTAGAATACAAAATACAATTTTTGCATGAATTGTTCCTTATATGCAGTTAAATATGGATCATTTGGGGATATGGATAGTATTTCTGAAATGGGACCCTTTCAAACAGCTGCAAATTTGAAATAATATCCTCTCCTCTTTAACCTCTAGACTATACTGCTTTAAAATTGATAAGATGATAGGAACTTGCTATGTACCTACAGTGTTGTCCACTAAGATGAGGCACTGTGTTCCTATAGTATGCTGCAAGAAATCACTGGCAGAAACTATAATAAGGGCATTTAAAAAAGGATACCCTTAAAATTTAGAAGCTAGTACAAATTGGCTTGTCTTATGCTTAAATGTGGGACTGATAGGGCTCCTAAGTACCTCATATATTGCTTTTTTTTTTTAAACCAAGCTTTCTGGCCCTTCAGGCCATCACCCACTCCTTAATTCAGGCCACTGCTGACCCCCAGCTGAGTCACCCGCTCCCCCCACCATTGAGCCGGTCAGAAGCCAGCAACCATTAGTTGGATGGCCTGAGGCACATATCTTCTTTTTTTCTGAGTTTTCCTCCCTTCCCAGTCCCTCACACCTCCCCTCATGTTGAGCTGTTCTGTGATGGCTGTGGTCACAGCAGTGTGCTCTGGGCAGATGCCACCGCTTCACAAAGGAGCAGGATCCTGGCTCACAATGACGGGTGGCTGCTGCACTGCAGCCCAGATGTCTCTCACCCTGGGCCAGCTCGTGCTGCACTAGGCAGCAGTCCCCAACACTGGCTGCTCTGATCCTGGCTTGCTTCTGAATCCGGGTTGCAACATGCTTCCACTTGAGCAACTGGGCGGCTATGCTTCATATCTGTACCTGGCCAGCATTCCTCATATGGTTTGCACTTTAAAATTCCTAATTCCTTTAGTACCACCAGTGGCAATGTCTTTGTATTCGGCCCTGTGTATGGAATATGCATCATCTCAATTTATATCCTGTTAAGGGATGTTATGGTTGAAATTGTTTTCATTCACCATTTATCCTGTCTGCAAGATTCCTTGTCAAGGGGTAGAGATAAACTTCTCAGCAGCTGTAACAAGAACCAATCCTTCTATTAGGAGGTACAACAGAAGTCTGTGACTTTCCCGAAGGACAGAATCTCTCATCGCTTCCTTGGCTTGCTTCAAGCAGGCATCTGAAGGGACTCTTTCCACGCCCTTTCAGCCAGGGATCAAAATAATGTGTTCCTTGAGATGTAACCAAGTCTAATGAGGTTTCCCCTCCAAGATATCCAGCAAATGAACCCTCTCCTTCAATGTCGCAGTTATAAGGAGGGGCATGTAAGTCCTTGGCCATCCTTTCAATAAAGTCCTGGAAGGAGAATATGTCCTAGGGGATAAATTAAGTTAAGAGCCCCAGTAACATTCACTCATGAAATATCAGGTGTGGCATTCAAGGTCTGCCTTGATTCAAATGTGTCCGCAGAGTCATATTCCTGTTAGTCTAGCTAGGGGATGTCCCACAGCCACCTCGAGGCCGAGGCAGTCTCAGAAGCTGGAGGAATCACATGTTTAGCTGGAGTGGACTAGATGGGTGCAATGGCAAAGTACGGCCACTAGAAGGTAAACCTGGTGACTGGGGAACAGTGATGCCATTAACCAAATATTGCATTTCCCCCAGCAATGGCAAGTCACATTCAGATGAATAATTTCATCCCTTAATTACTGCCTGCAGGAGCAGGAGCTGGAGGGAACCTGGGGACTGAATGTACAGATATTTCCTGCAGGTCAGAACCAGGAAAACCGATAGATAATGGCTTGAAGTCAGAACCATGTGGACAACTGTGGTTCTTTTCTTTAGTTTTAAGAAACTGGACCGTGGATTGCTTCCTCTGGCACAGGTTTTGGCTAGAAGAGAGTTGTGGTTACTAGAACCAAAATGGAGGCTAGTAGAGGAAGAGTTAGATAGCCAGTGTTTGGCCGCAGCTGACCTCAAAAGACCAAGTTCAATTGGAGCTGGAACCAGTATGGGAGTCAAAGCTGGAGCTGCTTGGGGCCTTCTACAGCCTCTAGAGCCACAGATGTTCATGGGTCAGTGCTTGGTTGAGGGCTCCTAGGAGACTTCCCTCTCCATTTTAAGAACAGGAGAGCGAGGATCTGAAGCCATGAGAGGACTCGATGGAGAGAGTGGCTGAGCCATGGAATGGCCTAATGGCAAAGGTAGTGGGCACAAAAACAATTTATAGGTTCAAGCACAGCTGGGACAGAGTAAAGGGCTTAAAGAGCAGTTGACAGCCTCTTGGCATGCAACTCATGACAAGAAGCTGACTGCCCAAGGATCTAATTGAGCCAGTATTTACATTTTTTGAAAAGTGAATTATTAAGATATTTAACTTATTACCTCATCTGCAATACTTCTGACTTTGGCAGAGTTGCTGACCACACACTGCAGCTCTGCCCCTAAAATCCATGTTATGATGATGCAAAGTAGGAAAGGGGTTGCAATATTACTAGTAGGTGCCTAATGGGATTTGGGGCAGCAATGGCCTTTATACAGGTTTACTTACATTTGTAGGCAATTGTACATGTTAAGGGGGTAGTACACTACAGTACAGCACCTATTCTACTTCTGCTGAGCTCCAGCTTCCAGGTGGCCCCGTCAGTGGCTACTACCCATTCTAAACCGGCCAACTGGCTTTTTTGTTTAGGCCAGTCTGTGGCTAACTGTACAGAAAACTACGCTAAGACTGATAAACAATGTGGCAGATAGAGCAGAGGCAAAGCTTGTGCTAGTGATGTGCCCTACTAGCAAGATAAAAGTGTTCTATGTCTGTGATAAAATTTTTATCTCCATAAAAAAATATTAAAGAGTACTGTATAAACAGCAGGTCATGCTGTTCATGCCAAGAATAGCTCGTTCTAAATATCACCACAAGCACACAAGGTTATTCACTTTAACTGGCTGGGGGAAGATTAAGAAGGATGTCCGCAAGCACTTTTTCATGGAAAGAGTTGTGGACAAGTATAATGGACTGCCAGAGGAAGTGGTATCTGCCAAAACAGTGGCGAGATTCAAACAGGGGTGGGACAGACACAAGGTTATAGTAAGGGCATTAGGGGGCAACGTGTTAGGGGGAAGGACAGCCACGAAGGTCAACTTTCAAGTATTAGACAGGGATCGGAAGACTGGATGGGCCGCTAGACCATTTTCCGCCATCAAATTCTACGTTTCTATGTTTCATGTGGTCAGGTGATGAAAGCACTCTGCTTCTGGCCTCATGCTTCAACCCACCTGTGGTGTGCTGTTATCCCAGCACAAAGCACACCCTGTCATGCCTTATTGCTTAATTTAACTGTACTTGACTAAACGCTCATGAAAAACAAAACCTGTATTTTATTTGGTTTTGTATTCATTGGCAACATTCTTTACAGTTCTTGTCAGGAAACCAGTAAGACGTTTTTATACATCAGTGTTTATTCTGGTATATGTAAATGTGGCTCACTTGGTGAGTATGACTCTCACTGCAGAAAAGATGAACATTACAAGTAGCTGCCAATTAGCACACATTTCCTGTCCTCTTCAAAGCTTTCATGGGATGACAGAAGTTATGGACATAAGGCAGCAGTTCATCGAGCTGGTCCACTGGCACAGAGAGCTGAGGCGCTATAAGCATCTCATTCTCATCATACCAGTGACGAGTTTGGAAATGAGCTTGGGACGCTGGGAGTCAGCAGAGAATGGAGGGCTGGGAGAGGACTGAGCAGTCGACTGGCAGCTGTCCTCTCCTGCACTGGAGTGGTGAGTTGTCTTACATGGCATGGAGGCCTGGTGGTAGAGCAGATGTCTAGAATGCTGACAAGAGTCAGGGAGGCTGGAAGGGGCTGTGGTTCCAGAGAGCATGCAGGCTTCCACACACTTGTGTCTTCTGTGCCACCGTAGAACCGGGAACCTAGGGAGAAAATGGGAGAAAAGTGTGGATCTGGGCTCCGTGAAGCATTGCCCAAGGAACTGCAATCTGCCCTGGAACTTCAAGTCCAGAAGCGATTCTGGATGAGATTCTCATTGGGGGGGGGAATGGTCCTCCTCCTCCTAGCCCCTGACACAGGGGGCAATCCATGGGGGAACCTAGCCCCAGACCACAGAAAGAAATGGTTGATGGTGCCTGGGGATGAGGCTGAACAGCCACCGGGTCTGACCCAGGAGGATTTAAAAAAAAAAAAAAGAAGCCAGATTGGCCATCAAGAATGTCCGCTGCCTAACAGTAGTTGTACCCAGCGATACCTAAACTATCCATGCCCAAACTACTCTTGAAGGACATGCTGGAGAGTCCTACCGTCAACTATACTAGATGGCAACTTATTCCAGGTGCATTTACTCTCCTGACTGAACTATTGACATCTTAGGCCTGATTTTCAAATGAAGATGCAGGGCGTGCAACCAAGCCCTGTGTCCCCACAACGTTTGCCGCAGCTGCGTCCTGGTATTTGCTGCAACTTGCACCCAGTTTTCAAACCCGGGACACAAGTTGTGACAGTGCCCTCTTTTTATGGCAGCTTGTGCCAAAGTTTTGGCGTAAGCCCTGTAAAATGGCACCCCCATGGATGCAAATGTATGCTAGGGGGTAGCTGCCATAACTGTGCTGTGTCGCCACTTGTGGCACGGGGGTTGCGGCAAGTGGCTTTCAAAATCACACTTGCTGCATGGTTTGCCGCAAGTCCCCACTTGCAGCAAACCCCTCTGCCACAAGTTCGTTGCAGCGACACAGCCTGTTTGAAAATCGGACCCTTTTTCTCGCTTCTAAAAAAAAAATTCTCCTCTTAATTGGAACCGGTACGCTCTGGAATGAAAGATACTTCTCTTGAGTTCAAGTCCTACACACTTTCTTAGATCTATATAACCCAAAGACCTGTATACCAAGATTAAATCCCCTCGTAGTCTCCTATATTCTAAACCGAACAGCTTTAACTCAGCCTCTGACCATACATAAGATTGCATAATCCCCTTAACTGCTCTGGTGGGTCTCCTCTGCATCGATTCCAGTCTATTGCTGTCTGAAACATACTGCGGGGTCCAGAACTGGACACAATATTTCATATGTGGCCTAACCAGGGACGCATACAATGACAACACTTCCCTATCTCTGCAGATAACATTTTTCTCAATGCAGTTTACAACCTTACTGCACCTTTTAATAACCTGCTCCAATGTGCTGAATTTTTGAAAATACTAGATATGATGACCGCCCCTCATCTTCTTCACTTGTGGATCCTCTTAATTGAACATCATTAAGGAAATAGGAAGCTTTCCTGTTGTTAACACCAAAGTGTACTACTGCACATTTACTCGGGCTTTCCAACGGTGTCAGCAAGGGGTGTACACCCAGGTAACCAAAGTGGAACACGAACCCACAACTGTCTGGTCCACGGCCATGAGTGCTACCAGCCGGGTCACACTGTCACAGATAAACCAGGTGGACCTCATTAAGGCGACTGTAAATTTCTTAAATGTAGTACTGTGATCTTTTCTAAAACCTCTCATATAAATACTTGTTGAATGTGCTACTTCAAATAAAACAGCTGCCTCTTATCAGGAAATGAGCAACCTTCACTCTAGTTCACAAGGGAGGAGACCCACTGTGTTCAAATAATGCTATCAGTAGTTGTGAGGTTTGGGAATGCTAGTTCTGTATTTGGGTAGACTATGAGCTATCTGATGGATTAAACTCACAGGGGGAGACTCAAAAGGGATGTTCGTAAGCACTTTTTCAAAGAAAGAGTGGTGAACAAGTGGAGCAAGCTGCCAGAGCAAGTGGTACAGGCCAAATCAGCAAACAGCTTTAAACAGGGATGGGACAGGCATGTGGGGCTAGTTAGAAAAGGGGGAGTGCAGAAACAAAGGGAAACGAAGACCACTAGGGCCAGTGCGGAGTAGTTAGTTAAAGTGGGCAGACTGGCCGGCCCGGTGGCACTGAGGGTTGAGGCACTAGACACCACACCTCGCGCCACGCCGGCTACCCGGGTTCGGGAATGGATCCGGGTGGCTGGGGTTCGGCAGGGGAGGGAAGAGATTGAGCATCCGGAGGACTGCTCTCTCTTCCCGGGGAGGGTTAGGGTTGCGGATTGCTCAATGAGCGCTCTCAGATGGAAGCTGGGGGGTAGATGAACGTAGCGTTACGGCATGTGTTACCTAGGTAACTGGGGGTAGCCGGGCTCCATGGGGGGGGGGAGAAAAACATGTTAAAAAAAAAAACCTCTCCACTGATAGGCGAAAGTGCCTTCCCCTGCAGTCCACACTCCTGTTGTTGGGCTCGGGTCCTCTCCATTTTCCTTCTCCTCTCTCCATCCCGGTAGCTCAATACTCATAGAAAGAGTGCCCTGGGCAGGGGTGACCCTTCCCTGGAGGGCAGACCCGGGGGATGCCCGGTGCTGGGGAGAAGTGGAGAAGGACACAATGGGCCATGCTGGGAGGTAGACACTGCGGTGGGTGGGTCGCTGGAGAGAGTTCGGTGGGGTGGGTGAATAAATAGAGTTCGAAAAAAAAAAAGTGGGCAGACTGAATGGGCAGACAGGTCTCTTCCTGCTGCCACTGTCTCTGTACCTATGATCAAAATACATTGATGTAAGTCCTGGCTTGCTTCTGTAGAGAGTACTGACTGTGATATGTATCTAACAATGACATTTAATTAAATTAACAAAACTGGCCTTTACCTTCAACTGCAGCACTACTGCTTCCATCTCCCCTGACACCGAGGAACCTTTGCAGTGTGTCTGTGATGAGCATTATAGGACACCTGAGTTACATAGGACCCATACTGCGGCAGCCTCACGAGCTAACAAACTGGTAACTTACTGGCATCCTGAAATGACTTGTGGGCTACTGTGCTAACTTGATGTGTCTCACTCTGTTTACTGCTTTACTGCACGTTAACTTGTTACTGCCTGCTGTCTCTGTATCTTTGTTATCCTGTTTCATCATTGTACCTTTGTATTTTGTGTAAAATTTGTTATGTTATGTTATTTCATCATTGTATTGTAACTTTCCATGCTGTGTAAAATTTGTTATGCTATTTCATCACTGTACTGTAACTTTGTATGCTGTGTATAATTTGTTATGCTGTTTCATCATTGTACTGCAACTGTGTGCTGTGTATAATCTGTTATGCTGTTTCATCATTGTACTGTAACTTTGTTACAGCCCAGCCACCCAAAGCCAGTTCTACTTTTATAGCCACTGGATTTGACTGTCAACTGGAACTTCCTGTTTGGCAGTAGGAAGGAAAGGATCATAGAGAAACACTGGTTTTGTCAACCTTAAAGGAAAAAAGTAGCTCACTCTCCCCCCAGATGCTGGTGGTCTGATACTGAGCAAGGAAGAAGGAGGCTACTGAAGAAGATAGGAAGTTGCTGTCCCAGAACAGGAAGGGTGAGAGTTGCAAGGAGAGGAGAGAATAAGCATCCAGAGAAACAGTAGAGAGGACACAAAATAAGACATGATAGGAGTGGTGCAGTGCAATGGCTGTGGGGGCAGTGTTCGGGAAACATTCTGGAGGCTGCGATGCTGCCCTATTTGCAGGCACCTCTCTGGTCTGAGAGAGGAGGTTGCCCGCTCCAGGCTGACCTGGCTAGGATTCGTGAAACCTCCTCCCCCACCCAGGGACCACCAGAGCCAATGCCACTACCTCAGAGGTTGCCAAGAAAGAGGAGAGGCTGGACCGGTGTGGGCTCAAGGAGGGAGAGGGTGGTGGAACAGAGTTGCATCCCTCCAGCTGTATCTCTCCACAATTCATTCGCTCTTCTGGTGGATAGTGGTTCCTCTATGGAGACACCTGCAGTGGAGACCAAGGAGGATGCTGGGAACCTTCACAAAGGAGACCCACAGGAGGGTAGGCTGGCCCCACAGGGAAGAAACAACTCCTGGTGGGGGACTCAAGTCATTAGGGGGTAGAAATGGGGAGAAAGGGAGAGGAGGTGGGTGCCTTCCTGGTGCACGGCTTGGAGGGACAGGCAGAATCCTCAGGATCGTGGGAGGCTGCACGAGGGAGGGAGCTGATGTCATTGTCCACCTAGGGACAAATGACCTGGCTAGGAATGGGATCAGAGCAGTGCAAGAGGAGTTTGTAGAGTTGGGAAGGGGACTTAGACAAGTAGCGGATACTGTAACCTTCTCGGAGGTGCTGCCTGTCTATGACAAGGGAGATGCAAGGGCACTTCTCACCGGGGAATTCAATGAGTGGTTGAAAAACTGGTGTGGAGCTCAGGGTTTTGGCTTCATTGGGGACTGGGGAGCCACCTGGAGGGATGCAGACCTATACTGGTGCGATGGTCTGCATCTGTCCAGGGGAACCAGGATCCTAGGTGAGAGGTTTAAATGCTTCATTGGCAAGCATTTAAACTAGCCAAGGGGGGAGGCACTGAAAAGGAGCAGGGGAATCCGAGCCTCCTCCCACAAAACATGGTGATTAGTGAGGTAAACACAAGGTACAGAAGTTATTAGGGAGCAGAACAGATTTAAATGTAAAAAAAGGCAAAGGCAGTAAGGACAGAAATGGGGCTAAAAGGGGTACGGCTATCAAAAAGTGGAGGGTGATGAGTACCAATGCCCGTAGACTGTGTAACAAGCTCCCTGAACTAGTGACCTTGATGGAAGAGGGTTGTCCGGATATTGTGGCAGTCACAGAAACATGGTACACAGAGATCCATGACTGGGATGTCAACATACCAGGATACACAATCTACAGGAGGGACAGGGAGGGTAAAAGAGGAGGAGGAGTAGCTCTCTATGTAAAGGAAGGGATCAAAGCAACAGAACTAAAGAGTAAACAGGGAGCAGATGAGGCACTTTGGGTCACCCTAGAGACAGGAAATGGCACCACAATCCGCATGAGGGTTGTATACAGACCCCCATCTCAGGGGGAAGGAATGGACAAGGAAATGATAGAAGGCTTTCTTAGAATGGCAGAAAAAGGGGAGATATTGTTGATGGGGGACCTGAATATGCCAGATGTTAACTGGAGCACCTTTGCTGCAGACACATCCAAGAGCAGGGTCATTCTTGATGCCCTACAGGGGGCATACCTCAGACAGCTATTACTGGAACCCACTCAGGAGGGAGCAATCTTAGACCTGGTACTCTCAAATGGGGATGGAGAAAGAATCTCAGATTTAGAAGTGGGTAGCCATCTGGGAACAAGCGACCACCAAACAGTATGGTTCACGATAAACACAGCCATATACTCAAGCCATACAAAAGCAAGAGTACTGGACTTTTGGAGGCTGACTTTGGGAAAATGAGAGAGTGCCTCAGAAAAGCACTAGCAAACAGGCAAGAAGGAGGGGTGGAGGAACAATGGGAGTGATCAAAACAGCCATCACAGAGGCAACAAGCCTTTGTGTAAAGCAAATCAATAAAACCAACGAAGGAAAAAACGCTATGGTTCTCAAAAGAGGTGTCAGGAAGGTTAAGGAGAAAAGGACAGCATTCAGGAAATATAAGGAAACACAGAAGGAGCAGGACAGAGAACTTTATCAGTTAAAGCAGAAAGAGGCTGGGAAGGCAGTCAGAATAGCAAAGGCCCAAACCGAGGAAAGGATAGCCAATTTGTTAAGAAGGGGATAAGACCTTTATAGGTACATTAGGAGCCAAGAAAGACCAAAGGAGGGATACTGAGGCTTAATAAAGGGAGGAATGTGGTAGAGGGTGACAGTGAAAAGCAGGGATACTGAACGAATATTTCTGCTCAGTATTCACAAAGGAAGAGGAGGGGAGTTACCTAAACCAAACAAGAGAAACACCTGAAGACGGGGTCGATACAGTCCATTTACAGAAGAAAGGGTTCTGAAAGAATTAACAAAATTGAAGGTGGACAAAGCAATGGGGCCTGATAGGATTCACCCAAGAATTCTAAAAGAACTAAGGGTAGAACTAGTGACACCGCTGACTACTCTCTTTAACAAATCATGGGAGGATGGGGTGGTACCCGAGGACTGGAGGAGGGCAGATGTGATTCCTCTTCACAAAAGTGGGAGCAGAACAGAGGCAGGAAACTACAGACCAGTTAGTTTGACCCCAGTGGTAGTGAAAATGATGGAATTACTTCTGAAGGAAAGAATTGTTGAGTACCTAGAGGCCAGTGGGCACAGGACCCAAGGCAGCATGGATTCACAATGGGAAGGTCATGTCAGATGAATCTAATAGATTTCTTTGACTGGGTGACCAAACTAGTAGACCAGGGAGGGGCTGTGGACATGGCCTACCTAGATTTCAGCAAGGCATTTGATACAGTCCCACACAAAAGATTAATACACAAGATAGCCAGCCTTGGAGTGGGTCCCAAGGTGGTAGCCTGGATAAAAATTGGCTAGACAACAGGATGCAAAGGGTAGTAGTAAATGGAGTACACAGTGAAGAAAGGAGGGTTACTAGCGGGTACCGCAGGGTTCAGTACTGGGACCGTCCTTTTAATGTCTTTATAAGTGACATTGCAGAGGAACTGAAGGAAAAGTATGTCTCTTTACAGATGACACAAAGATCTGCAACAGGGTTGATACACAAGATGGAGTGGAAAGGATGAGAAGGACTTGGCAAGGTTGGAGGAATGGTCAAATGTATGGCACCTCAGATTCAATGCAAAGAAGTGCAAGGTAATGCACATGGGAAACAAAACCCAGGGACGTGTACACAATGGGGGGTGAAATACTGACAACAGTAAAAATAGAAAGGGACCTGGGGGTAATTATATCAGATGACCTAAAGGTGGGCAAGCAATGTGAGAAGGCAGTAAGGAAGGTTTGGGGGATACTGGGATGCATAGGAAGAGGCATCAATAGTAGAAAACAGGAAGTTGTTATCCCTCTGTACAGACAGTTGGTGAGACCCCATCTGGAGTACTGTGTGCAGTTCTGGAGACCCCATCTCCACAAAGACATAGACAGAGTGGAGGCTGTCCAGAGGAGGGCAACCAAAATGGTGCAGGGTCTGCACCAGAAGACATACGAAGAAAGACTAAATGAGCTTAATATGTATACCCTTGAGGAAAGAAGGGAGAGAGGGGACATGATAGAAACTTTCAAGTGCCTCAAGGGAATTAACAAAGTCCAAGAGGGTAGCATCTTCCAGAAAAAGAGATGTGCAAGAACAAGGGGGCACAATTTGAAGATAGGGGGACGGCTCAGAGGTAATGTGAGGAAGTATTTTTCACTGAGAGGGTTGTGGATGATGGAACAGCCTCCTGTGGAGGTCGTGGAGTCAAGAACAGTGGGGGACTTCAAGAATGCATGGGACAGGCATAAGGCAGTCCTAGTGGGGGGTAGGAGGAAGTAAGCTGTTGGTTAACTAGGATCTGCAGCTTATCTGTTAGGTAGGAAAATGGGCAGACTGGGTGGGCCAAGCGGTCCTTGTCTGCCGTCAAATTCTATGTTTCTATGTTTCTATGTATGCTGTGTAAAATTTGTTATGCTGTTTTTCTGTATTCTCTCAGGTTGTGCCTGAAAATAGACACTTATTTGTCTAGCATAACTACCTGGTAAGCAAAAACCAAATAAATATGCAAGGGCATTTTGGAGATACTCCTGGCCCTTGCTGATGAAATCACAAGGTTACTGATGTGGAGCCTGGGCAAGGTAACTGCGCAAAACCAGAGAATGGAGTTAGAGGATCCACCTCCCCCAAACCAGGTTTATATGTGCAGAACTAGGACAGACATGGGCCTTGGCCGTGTTGATGCAGCAGTGGTCACGATGTGTATCAGGGAGGTCAGGTCTCATTCCCAGCATATTATAGGTTTGCATGGTGCCTGTGGCATAGTTTTATTTTCTATGAACCATGTCAGACAGACCCCTGTCTACTGCCACGTGCTAACACCACTTCCACATACTGCTGGCATTATACATAGCATGCAGTGGGGAAAAGGGGGCATGCCTCGCATGCAAAAGATGCCAGCAGTGTGTGGAGTGCTCAGCACTAAGGGTCCCTTATGTGGATCAGGCACTAGCGGAACAGTGGTATGCACTGGTGCTGAAATCAGTATGTGCATCCAGAATTGGTGGCATGCACTGGTGCTGAAATCAGTATGTGCATCCAGAATTGGTGGCATGTAGTGTGCTCTACACCCATCTCACCATCAGCGCACGCTGGGTAACTTCAACCCACAGCTTTCTCAATCACCAGAATAAAGATTACAGACAGCTGGCCTGGTGATGCAGCAGTAATGCTACTGTTCATGATGCTAGCGACTCGGGTTCAGGAGTGGACTCAGGTGGCAGGAGGGCCGGCTTGGGGGGGGGTTGAGTGACCTTTGTACTCTCTCTGCCTGAGGTGGGGAAGGGGGCTGGTGACCATGGTATACCAGCTCCTGGGTGACCACAGGTTGTCTGGTTCCTGGTGGCTTATTGGTCCCGAGGGGCACGTCGGATGCCAGGTGGGATGCGCTGCATCACTGCAAGTCGTGCCTCTCTTAGCTTTGAGGAAACTCTGCTCACCAGACAGACTTCATGAAGTCCGAGGAACACTGGATAGTGGCTCGGCCCCAGTGAAGTGGCAATAGTGGTTGCAGCGTGATGTTGGGCTGATAGGGGCTGCTGTCCTGGCCTCAAAAAGGATATTAAATAGCAAAAAAAAAAAAAAGAATAAAGATTACAGAAGCTGCACTGGTGGATCTATGAAGTGCTTGAGAAACAAAAACCAAAAATATTGTTTGTTACAGAAAATGACCACTTCAACAGAAACAAAGCAAAATCAAGCTACTTGGCAATGTTTCTGGTGAAATAGCTCTGTCACTAGCCTCATGTAGTTTCCATTCATGTGCAGCTGAGACAGGTCACAATCTAACAATTCAACTCTTGCAGGGATGCTAGGAACTGAAAACGTCTCCTAAAAAGAAACTTATTGCAAACTCTGGGGTAGGGTGTGGGATGCTATAAAACATTAAAAAAAAATACCCATAATACCACATAATATTTATGATGGCTTGCAATACAGGCTAAGTGTTTCCTCTAGCAGTTATCTTCTGTTTTCCCATTGACAGTAGTCCTTGAACTCCCATGTAATTTACCCAACTTCTTTGAGTCATTTTCAGAAATTCTTTGCTCATCCTTTTAAGTTGTCTTTTTAGTTATTACACTGAAAAGGTCAACCACTTAACTCCCTGTGCATTTCTGTTCTTTGAATTTTTAATGTAATATGCCCCTTGCTTCAACTAGCAGACTAAAGTTCATTCAAGTCCATTGGGAGTCACAGTTTTCGTAAGTTTTCTCAGACTTTTTTTTTTTAAACTTTGCTAGCTAAATTGTCACTGGCAATATCTGTTTTGATTTTGCAGTGCACCTCCCATCTGCCTGCCATGGTGTACACGCTGCTGGGTGTCCCCAAGCTGCCTTGTATTGGATGACAGAGCGCAACGCTGCGTCAACTCAAAACTACAGCACCTCAGACGACAGACTGGGCACATCCTTGAGAAGTGGTGGTTGGGCATGCTGGGTCTCCCTGGCCAGCCAGTCATTGAGTGATTTGACAGCATAGGCACCCAAAAGAAGTGTTTACATGTACACTGAGAGTGGTAGGTAACTGCTCCTTTCAGCACCTAGGACAGCAGCTGTATTTGCCAGCAAAGAGCTACTCCATGTCGTGCCTGGGAGTGCAGCTACAATTAACAGGAGGAAGATGCAACATTCAGCACCCTGGACAGCAACTGTGTTAAACAGCAGGGAGATGGTCAGTTTAGTGCCTGGGACAGGCACTGAGTTTAGCAACAGACAGCTGCTCCATTCAGCACTCAGAACACTTGCTCCATACATGGCAACAATTGCTGCTTCTATGGTAGCTCTGAGCTTGATTGTTCCTCTTGGTTGCACTCCACTGCTGGTCTGGAGAATGAGGCCATGAACCCCATCGCTAATATGTAGCCCTGCTCACCACTGCTGAGCACCACTCACAATAATAAAAGGGAATTACCACACAGTACTGTAAATTTGTGATAGTATTAGTGGCTCAGCAGGTTTCACACTTGCCTCTGAAGCCAGAAAATCGGAAGGCTGTGCTGCTCCATCCCCATATCAGGAACTCTGGTTAAATCCAATACTGACATTGCAATGCAACATTTGTGGGGCTGCACTGAGATGCCGTTTTCAGATGAGATGTTAAATCGAGATCCCATATGCCTGTTCTGGTAATTGTGGACGTTAAAGGTCTCATGGCACTTCTTGAAAAAAGTAGGAGAATGTTCCCGGTGTCCTGGCCAAATTTCCCCCATTCACAAAAAATACCACCAGCAGCCTACTCTGGTTCACTGTGAGTTGGCTTCCATCTGTATCCCCCATCCCTTGGGACATGGCTGAAAATACACAGAATTGCTTAGTCCTCCTTCCCCATCAACAATAAACAAACAAATAAATAACTCTGCTTCCCCTGTTCTACCCTGTCAAGCTGACAGTGTGAAAGCTGGCTGGATAAAACAGAATCTGAGACAAAACATCTTGACCCCCCTCCCATGATGCATGATGCACAGTGCAGAACAGCATCTTCTCTGATGGTAGCAAACAGTTACTAACTTGGCAGCAGAGACAGTCACTTAAGCAGCAGGAGGGAGTGGCTCAATCAGCGGCAGAGACAATCACTGCTGTGGCAATTGGGAGCTGCTCAGTTGGCTGCAGAGTACAACCTGCATGGCAACAACAGGGGGCAGCTCTACTGGCAACTGGTGAATACATTAGGCTGCTGCCCCATCAGTGTCTCACTGTGTGGTGGGACAGGGGTCTGGTATCAGTTTTAGAGGGTAAACTGGTAAAGGTTACCCATACAATCGTGCAGTCAGAACCCATGCGGTCTAATCGCATGCTGCGTGGACAGTGTAATGTGGCATGAATGAAAACCATGCTAGATTAAATAAATTCCAACCCTGCGCATGCCGTTTTGACTGTGTGGTTTTCAACCGCACGCCCCCCCCCCCGCGTGATCTTGACGGGATACTGCTGGTAATAGGACAAAGAGTAAGAGCTCAGAAATGGGGAAGGATTATGTACCCCAGTCAAGGCAACCAGCTTTCAAGCTCTGTCTAATGATCATGCAAACATGGCGGCTGGCATCCAACCCCAAAAGCAAATGTTGCCCTCGCTAGCCTTTTCTGTCTCTCTTTCTTTCCTTCCTTATTTATTTACCCAGGGTAACACAGCTGAGATGCAACCAGGGTAACACAGCTGAGATGCAAGCAGGACGAAACAGATGAGCTGCAACCAGGATGACACAGCTGAGATGCAAACCAGGATAATACAGCTGACGTGCAACCAGGATAACACAGCTGAGATGCAACCAGGATAACACAGCTGAGATGCAACCAGGATGACACAGCTGAGATGCAAGCAGGACGACACAGCTGAGATGCAACCAGGATGACACAGCTGAGATGCAAACCAGGATAATACAGCTGAGATGCAACCAGGATAACACAGCTGAGATGCAACCAGGATAACACAGCTGAGATGCAACCAGGATAATACAGCTGAGATGCACCCAGGATAACACAGCTGAGATGCAACATCTTGTTTCTAGTAGGGTCCTGCTCCTACTCATTTGTGTAGCTGGGTGATGGAGCTCTGGGTGGATAGGTGACACCCCATGGTCGCATAGTAAGTATCTGGATCTAGTGGGATTTGAACCTGTGACCTTCTGGTTCCCAGGCTGGTGCTCTAACCACTAAACCACACTGCCTGCCAAAAGATCTCTCTGACTGCAGCTTCACTGCATGCCTAGGTAACAGCAATTGGTGGGTTTTGAGTCAGGAAGCTTATGCACAAGTGCTACAATGTTTGACTAATTAACCTTACTAGAAAGGAAAGCACATGCACAAAAAAAATACAACTCGATTTTTTTTTTAAACTGTGCTGTAGTGTTTGAGTCCCTCTAACTGAAGTAAGTTATGTTCCATTGATCTGAAAACAGAAGAAAGATGCAGGCACCCACTCAAACCTAAAACCCTTTTGGAAATGGAAGTACAAATACCTCATGAATAACAGCTAGGGGTTCAGTCAAGTATCTGTATTTAGCGCCCTGAATATTCCTGCCGATAAAAATGCTTTAAAAAGCCTGTCTCCCTCCCCCAGGTGGTCAGGGCTCATCTCATGGCCGCCATCCACCCCCCCCAGTGGTCATGCCCGAACCCCGCTCTCCCATAGACAGATTACAGCCACCAAAGAAACTGCCACCTCCAGGCACTGTGCCAGCAGTCATCATTATAGCCAACACTCCCTCCCTCGCCAGTCACCCAGTCTCAAAAGATCAATGATATATAGTTGGCCCTACCCCTTCCTGATCCAGGATTGTGGGGGGAAGGGGATATGGTAGACTATACAGGCTATCCCAGCTACCTACCATCCCTAAACCCTAACAGACCTCCCCTGCAGTGCTAATACAATCACAAGAACTGGGCATCTGCCTAGTGTCCTCAATGATGCACACTTTCCCAGCCCCTCTCTCCATCCCTGTTGCACAAAATGTCCCCTATTACAGACAGATGACTGATTCTTCTGACTGCACTAGCAGTGCAGAGGACGACGGGCTACAGGGTAGAAAGGGAGGATGACTGTGCTAGACCAGACAGTCTACCTTAGTTCCCCCCAAATTGTGGATTGGGGGATCAAGAGTGGAACAAACGTATCAATGACCTTCTGGAGACTAGGAGTTAGGCTACCATGGGGGATTAGTTTTAATGGTGGTGCATGGAATACTACCCCCATTAACATGTGTAAGTGCCTGTAACAAGTAAAAGTTGCACAAAAAGGTAGCCACTCCCCCCAATAGCATTATAAGGCTACCTGTAACCCTGCAGCTCCTTCCCCAGTTTGCAATATTCAAATGTAGTTTTCTGGGTGGGGCTGCAGTGGGGGCTTGGTGGCTGACTTTGAAGGCAGAACTTAGAATGCAGTTCTTCAAACATGAGTTTAACAACAATGCCTGACTCAAAATTTTTTTTTTGGGTGGGGGGTCAGTTACAGTAGGTGCTGGGGGGCAGAAAGCTCCTTGCCATGTATTGCCTGCCCCAAGGAAAAAGACAAGTTAGCAGCTCTTTCACAAAACACAATGGGATAAAAAACAAAGACATGGGACACAGTATAGTTGTAAGTCTGGATTCTTGTTTGTGCTGTTTATTGTATATGGTTATGTGTATTTTTTTTTTTTTTTTACTTTTTCCTTTTTATCCTCCTGCCTACCTCCAGAGCCCCACTCTTTCCGTCCGCTCATGTCCCCCGGGTCACCTACCTTAGGATCTGCTCCTAGAGTGCCTCCTCCTCTTCTCCTCGCACAATGGGGTCTGTCCCTTGTCGCTGGCCTGGGTGGTACTGGAGCAGCCTTCATCCAGGGCTGCCGGAGGTTTTTTTCCGTTTTTCTCCCTTAGGTCCCTCACCCCCTGAGACATCGGTGCTTGGGACGTACGTCCCGAGTGGTGGCGTGCTGACGCACGCCAACCTCTCATGCGCTGCGACGTCCCCCCTCCCCGGCTCCAGTAATCAGAGCCGCCTCCATCCCTTCCTGATGCCAGTGCTTCCACCGACTGTGGAAGGGATGCAGTACGCAGATGCGTTCTTGGTCTCCCACCCCTGAGGGAGGAGAGCATCCGTTGGGACGCTCAATCCTCCCTCTCCCCACTGACCCCCGGCTGCCCGGTTATGTGTATTTTAATATCACACAGTACTACTGTTATGATCTGCAAATAATCTATGTTGTAATATTGGTACTGAAAATCCCAATAAATTATATTAAAAAAAAAGAAATACACAAATAAAATTGCATACAAATAGTAAAGAAATATCAGTTAAAATAACTACATGAAACAACCCAGGATTCACACATGGCCAAGAGAGATTATCCTCACGAAGCCCACTTTACCTACACCATGGGTCTGGCTATGCAGACACAAAGCTACTTGCCTGAAGGGGCTAACGTTCAGTCAGATCACAGTAGATGTCACAGCTGCTCAAGCTGAGCTGCCTGGAACGCTCACACATTGAGCACAGACACCCCTGATTCACACACACACACACACACACGCGGAAGCATTCAACCTCTGCGTGAGAGGGGGAGTTCCAGTAGCAGGGGATGGGAGTCAGATTTGGGGGATCAAACCCAGGTCCTCAACAGGGCAATGCAACAACAAATGAACACTTTGCAAGCCAGTGGTCTTATTTTCAAAATATGTATGATATCGTACAGGTACAACACAGAAAGTGGTAGCAAAATAAAATTGATCGCCACCCGGTTTGACAGTGCATCTAGGTCAAAGGCAGCCAAATACAGAGAAGGAAAAACCCTGCACCTGTCCTTGCACCAAACATGAGCTACACTCCGTTTCTTGGAGTAAAAATTGTTATACTTTATTTGATATAAAGTTTAAAAAGAGTGCAAGTCATGTTATTAGGAAAAAAATTCCCCAAACAGTAGCAAAACTTCCTCATTGCCGTTTCACACCCCTTCGGGTGCTTTATCAAGGGTTAGTTTTCACAAATCCCCAGCTGGTTTTTTATAGTAATAGCCTTACCATCCAAATGACCAATAGATTTACAGCACAGAAAGGAAGAAACTCTTTAGAAAACAGGATGTGAGGATTCTCTGCGTACACTGACATACAACCCTATTGTGATTCCCTTCTTCTATGTCATCATTTGGCATCATTTGTGGAAACTAAAAGGGATTTTTAAGGTCTAATTATAATTAAATAGCTGTTTCAAATTCTGGCAAAATAATTCAGTGCAAAGAACAATTTCTGGTTTCTATGAAGGGTGACCTTGCATCACAGTTATCAGATCAGAGTGCCAGTCATGTAGCACGGGGGTGGGGGCAGAGCTACAACCTTTCACGCTGGTGACCCGGGTTTGGGAATGGACTCAGGTCACTCGGGGCTGGCCAGGGGAGGAAGGGAGGACGGAGTGTCCCTCAGACAGTTCTCCTCCGTCAGGAAGGGGGGGTGAACGTGTCTTGCTGGTTGGCTGCCACCGGAAGGAATCTGTGTGGCAGTGCAGCAAGGCTGCATGGGAAGGGTCCCCAAATGTAGATATTGAGGGGTATCTCCACGGAGGTGGAGCTTATGCATTGTGTCGCTGCTCATGTGACGGCCCAAAGGGAGAAAATGGTGGGGGGGAGAAAAAAACACTTAGGCCTCGCACCAGGGACCGGCATGTCTAATGATGGTCATGTGACAGAGGATACAGAAATGAAGATAAGTCCCAGACAAGCCAGGTGATGGGACTGGGGAGGCCAGTCTGGATGGGGGCAGGTTGAGGCAACTAAGGATCAAAAGTACAAAATACAAAAAAAAAAAAAAAAAGGAAAGAAAGATTTGAGAACCATACTAATGAAAAAGGAGATTCCAAGATCTGGGTCACACTTGCCCTTTTCATTCATTATCCTCCAAAGGAGATGAAGCTCCAAAAATAACACCCGCACCCATACATACGAACACACGTACAAACTCACATGCATTCACACACTCACATCCCCCACACCAACCAACACACACACATACACACACATACACACACACACACACACACGTGACCATCTACGGTCAGGAAACCAGGCTGTAATGTTCTGATGCCAACTGGTTAAGCATGGTCATAACAGGCAACACCGATTTGATTGCAGAAAACCCTATGGTTCTAGTCACTGATTGGCAGGTTCACCTGCCACTCATGAGGTCAGAGCAATCCCCTGCTTAAAACAGATACTAAGGTTATTTTGTGCAAAATAAAACATTAATATTCCACGGGTGAAGGAAGTATTAAACAGTTTCCCCTGCCTCCCTCTTGATTCAAATACAGGTACTACTACAACAGAGTCAAATGTCCACAGATGTTTCCAAACGTCAACTTCCAAAATGTTTCTCAACCTGAAGTATCACATATTGCACATCACTGGAGGCGGTAATGTTTTGGTAAACAAGCTGTCTTTGTACTGTCCTGTGTGAAGTTTTATTTTCTCTAGAAATATTGCCCGTAAAGATGTCTCTTAGTTTTATCAACCTTGAAAAATCTTCTACTGTGGCTTTAGGCAGAATTCTCCTGACAGTAGAACTGCTGAAGGATTTCTGTTGCATGAGTAAATTCAGTTGGACAATTTCAATTCTTGCTTTTACAGATTTAGGACTGCCACAGCAATTAAGAGCTCCACCACATGTAGCATGTTTTTTTTTTTTGTGAACAACCTACATATCCCCTAAACACTACATCCAAAAGGAGTCTATCTGAGTTTTCCTGCTGCTGAGCAATTTAATTCCATAAGAAAGCCATCAGCACTTACAACACTGACCAACCTCAACTCATTTGCTCCTGGTGGCCATTTTGGGTTGGATCTAGAAATGGATGGTTCTGACGCCACATGGTGTCTATGGGAACAAATGTGTTGTAACAGATAGCTGTGGATGTAAGGGCAGACATTAAGGACTTTAATTATAAATGATGTGGCTACTACAGAATTGTGTTCTGCATTAATGTGTTAGAAGCTGCAGATATTCTGAAAGGATGAGTCTTTGCCTAAGCAAAAAAGGTTTGCCTCTTTAACTAAAAGAAAAAAAATGGGATACTGTGGCATTTTGTGGGAATAAAAGGATGCACCACAGCCTATGTTTCCTTTTAATTTGATATTTATCTCCTGGTCGCCTGTGATGCCAACATCCAGTCTCTGGGCCACTTCCCAGCCCTGTCCTATTCCATCAGTTACTTAGCCCATGTCTCCAAGGATCGCCACCCACGATGGGGCCCTCAGGCTAGTTGCCCCCTTGGGAGTCCCACTGGGGGGGAGGGCAGTTGGATATGTAGTGCCCAGGAGTTCAATGGTGCCTTGCACCAGGGATTTTCCATCTCCGTTTCACCCCAGCCGTCATGAACCTGGCTAGATGCTCCCAGTGCTAGAAGCTGGCATCTATTCAACAGGCTCAGTGGGCTAACGTGGCACTGCCACCTGTGTTCACTCATGCAGCAGCCCTGCAGCAGTGCACTAACCTCCCTACCCAGAAAGCATCATGTGGTACACACGATCCGCCCCCCCCCATGGCCCTCCAGTGTTCTGCTCTCGTTCCTAAACCTGGGGCAATGGCAGAATGAGTTGCAAGGCTGCCACTACAAGGGTGGGTCAAATCAGGTAAGCAGGAGGCTAATGACCACTAAAAAGACTGGTCTGGCTACCAGATTTTGAAGGTTACTGGCCAACTGGCTACCAGCCCCCAAAGTAATTTTTGACCCCTTTAAAATGATGCCCATTAAAATATTGATTTGACTACCAGATTTTGAAAGCTAGAGGTCAAACTGACCACCAGCTCACAAACAGATTTGTCCCACCCTGGGCACTACGCTGACAGATTGGCTTCACTGCCACTTACTTAAGCCCATTCCTTTTTGCGCAGGATGAGCAATCTCCGGGGGCAAGCGGGTGAAGATGGGGTAGTATACAGACCACCCAGGCAGGGGGAAGACCAGGAGGAAGGCCTGGTGGCGCGTCTTAGGGACCACTGTGGTGGGGGAGAGGGCAGAACTGTGGTGCTAGGGATCTGAACATGGCAGGAGCAGACTGGGGAACTATGGCATCCTCATCGGGCAGGAAGAAGCGCCTGCTGGACGTCTTCCTGGATGCATTTCTTGCCCAGCTGGTGACAGATCCAACGAGGGAGGGTTGCGTCCTGGATGTGGTCCTGTCAGACGGGGAGCACATCAGGGACCTAGTTGTTGGGGACCCACTGGCGGTAAGTGATCACACCACAGTCTGGTTTCCCCTGGACCGGGGGGGGGGGGATCACATAAAAATGTCGGTGGTTGATTTTAGAGTTGTGGACTTTGAGGGGATGGAGAGGATCCTTAGGGGCTACCTAGATGACATCAGGCCACGTATGGGCACTGAGGCCCGGTGGGAAGTTATTAAAAAGAGGCTCCTGGAGGCTACCAAGGCCTACACGAAGGAGAAACACAAGTGGGGCAAATCTAGGAGGCTGAGCTGGTGGACAAGGGAGGTCCAGGATGAGGTGAGGAAGAAAAAGGCCGCTTATAGCTAATACAAATGTTCTCAGAGGGCTATAGCCAGGGGGAGTATGATATGATAGCCAGAAGGGTCACCAGGGAGGTGAGGTTGGCCAAGTCGAGGGTGGAGCTGAGACTGGCATAGGAGATTAGAAGGGGTGAAAAAGGGTTCTTCACGTATATCAGAGAAGGAAGAAAAGGAACGGGGCAGATTAGAAGGCTGAGGTCGGAGAGTGGGTGGGTGGAAGAGGCAGGGGAGCAGGCAGAGGTATTAAATGATTTTTTTGCCTTGTTCTTCACTAAGGAGGATGGGGGGGTTGGCACTGCAAGGGGAGGGGGATGGGGGACCGGCAGGAAAAGAGGGGGCAATGGATGTTGAAATTCCCATTGGTTGGGTGAGGGAAGCCCTCAAAGCCCTAAGAGCAGAAAAAGCACCAGGCCCAGACAAAATCCATCCCAGGGTGCTTAAGGAACTTGCTAATACCCTGGCCACACCTTTGGTGGACCGCTTTAACTGCTCCCTTCAATCAGGGTGGGTGCCTCAAGACTGGAAGATGGCACATATTGTGCCTATACACAAGGATGGCTCGCAAAAGGAGCTGGGAAATTATAGGCTGGTTAGCCTGACGTCGGTAGTGGGCAAAGTGATGGAGCTCATCTTGAAAGAGAGGCTGTAGGGGGTTCTTAAAGCACGGGGCCACCTAGATGATCACCAGCATGGCTTTGTTAACGGCAGATCATGTCAGACCAAACTGGTGGAGTTCTACGAAGGGGTGATGAGAGCACTGGATCAAGGCAGGCCAGTGGATGTCCTCTTTCTAGACTTCAGTAGAGCATTTGACTTGGTGCCACATCATCCCAGGCTGCTGGAGAAGCTGTGGGACATGGGGGGGGGGGCAGATGGTCAGGTGGATAGGAAACTGGCTGGCGGGGCATGTACAGAAGGTGACAGTTTGGGGGAGGAGTCTCATCTCCCAGAAGGGTCATTAGTGGGGTCCCACAGGGATCAGTGCTGGGCCCACTCCTGTTTAACACTTATATCTCAGACACCAGAAGCGGTATCAAGAGCGAGATGAGCCTCTTTGCCGATGACTCAAAGCTGGGGGTGGTGGTGGATGGGCAGGAGGGGAAGCTGGCCCTCCAGGAGGACCTGGAGACTCTGGGGAGGTGGTCACACACCTGGAAACTAAAGTTTAATACTGGGAAATGCAGGGTACTTCACCTTGGGGCCAAGAACCTGGCTCATGTGTACACCTTGGGAGGGGAGACACTGCAGGTTTCTAGGGGGGAGAAGGACCTCAGGGTGGTGGATGTCAAAATGAATAACTCAGAGCAGTGTAGAAGGGCAGCGGCCCAAGCAAATAAAATGCTGGGGTGCATGGCCAGGGGAATAACCTCAAGGAGCCAAGAGGTGCTCCTACCGCTGTATAATTGCCTGGTTAGACCACACCTTGAATACTGCATGCAGTTTTGGCATCCATGCTTAAAAAGGGATATTGCTCTTCGGGAGAGGGTCCAGAAGAGGGCGAACAGGATGATACAGTGCCTAGGGGAAAAGCTCCATGGGGAGGGACTGGAGGAGCTCAACCTGTACTTGCTGGAGGAGAGGAAGGACAGAGGGGACATGATCAAGGTCTTCAAATATCTCAAGGGAATAAATAGGGTAAACCTAGATAGGGTGCTTCAGCTGAGGGAGGTGGGGGCCACCAGGCGACACTCAATGAGGCTGGTTGGTTCGAGACTAAGGCGGGGAGACAAGGAGACGCTACTTCACTGACAGGGTTGTGGAGCCCTGGAATGTGCTGCCTGTGTAGCTGGTGGCTGTTACAATTGTGGAGGGGTTCAAGAAAGGCTGGGATAGGTATGGGGGAGGGTACATCCTAGAGCCCCACTGGGGGTTAGGGAACTTGTGAGGCGGGTGGGGGAGCTTACAACGGTGCCCTGGGTGGGCACTGATCCCCGAGCAGACTCAGTAGACCATACGGCCTAATCTGCTGGCTTCTTAGTATGTTAGTAAGTAACAACACAACACATCAAAGAGGCAGGGCACTGCAAAAACTATGGAACAGAAACAAAGAAACAACAGCCAAGTTCCATAAAACATTTAGTAATGGCCAAAATTAATTAGATTTTCAAAGCACCACAGGATGAATATTTCCTGACATCCCAGCGCTTCACCTCACATGCAGACCAACAGGGTTGATGAAGCCTCAGTGTGCGTCAAAGCAGTGCCAGGAAGTCCTCATCCTGTGATGCTTTAAAAATTGAATGTCATTTTTGTTTTGCTATTATTTATAGTGATAATACTACAGTGGTTTGGATGTACGAGGTAATAACAGGGTAGGTGTAATAAACACGGAGGCCAAAAGCCAAGGTGTTCATTAAACACCCCCCTCCCTCCAAAAAAAGTCTGGTTATTACTGAGGAAACTTAGACCACTATTGGTTTTATTGCTATTTTATGCTGGAAAATGAAAAAAATGTAAAAGTGCCAAATCTGTTTGTTGCACTACAGCGTGTCTGTGAAAAAGCAGGAACTATGTCTCACAGAAGTGTTGTAGCATTACTAGACATCTCTGACTGGCTGCTGCATGTTGAAGTGGAAGGGCAAACTGGGCTTGATCTCTGATTGGCTAAGTACACACATACCAGCCCATCAGAATGCAGAGCCACTGTCCCATTTTTGTTCTTAGCCAATCAGAGCACAGAGCCACTGCCCCATTATTCAGAAGAAGAAGAATCAGCATTTATATAGCGCTTTTCATACATCCAAAGCACTTTACAAGCAATGCTAGACTGGTAGTGAAGTGACTGACTGTGTGGTGGTGGCCATATCACACATCATCACCCACACAGCCTGGATAATTGCATGAACCGGTTTATGGGAAGGGGAATGTTGGCCAGGACACCGGGAAGGTTTCCTGGTCTTTGCGAAGAGTGCCCTGGATTCTTTTACTTCCACCTGGACACCCACCAGGACAACACCAGGATGGGCAGAAGGGACCTCAGTTTAACATCTCATCTGAAGGACGGCACACCCCAGCAGTACAGCACCCCCCAATACTGCACTCGGATGCCAGCGATTTTTAGGTGCAAGTCCAATCCCGGTGTGGGACGAGAACCCACGACCTTCTGGTCCAGAGGCGGATGTGCTACCAACTGAGCCACACTGACACCTGATCTACTGATTCAGTCTACTGTCCACTTATCACAGAACAACCGGACAGTAAATCTGCATTCTGATGGGTAAGAGGAATCTTATCCAGTATAATGAGTATTTTCTGCAGCACGGCTGTTAGTACCCTTTTTGTGATTTTGGAGCTTTTGCTGTCGCTGCCTCCCTGCTGTGCTTGGTCATCTGTTCTCCTTTGGGCAGGCAGCACATCATCCTATTCAGCGTGCTGGGTACTGCGTTTGTATGAGCAAGTAATACAGCTGCTGTTGCACTGTAGGTAGGGCTCCCTATGCAAAACAGAGCCTGGGTGCCACCTGCTTAACTTCTGCACTTGTGGTTCCGCCTTCACTGGTTTGTCGTGTAAATTTGTTTTGTTTTGCAGTGAAGATATTAATAATTTGATAGACGTCAGTGGCTTGTTTTTGTTTTTAGTCAAGTGTGCTGAAATGTGTTCAGGTATGTGAATTATGGAAATGTTGTTTTAGAGGAGTACATTCATTCTGATGGTCATATGTTTTCAGCATTTTGTATCTTTTTTCATGTTTTCTGTGAAAAGGCATGGTTTATTCATTGTGGGCAATATGTTACGGCACATTAAGGAGAGATTGGTGGAGCATCTGGTTGTCAATGGACTACAGGACCCAAGGCAGCATGGTTTCACCAGGGGGAGGTCATGTCAGACCAACCTCATTGAATTTTTTGACTGGGTGACTAGGGAGGTGGATCGGGGAGGGCAGTGGACATGGCCTATCTGGACTTCAGCAAGGCCTCTGACACTGTGCCACATAGAAGACTATTACACAAACTGGGAATATGAGTGTGGGCAGGACAGTAGTGTGGTGGGTAGGTAACTGGCTGGGTGGCAGAACACAGAGGGTGGTGGTAAATGGCTGTCACTCCACAGAGGGAAGAGTGACCAGTGGGGTACCACAGGGATCAGTGCTCGGACCAGTCCTATTCAACATCTTCATCAGTGACATTACGCAGGACCTAGAAGGCAGAATTTCACTGTTCGCTGATGACACAAAGCTCTATAACAGAGTAGACACACCAGAGGGTGTAGACAGAATGAGAAGGAACCTGCAGAAACTTGAAGAATGGTCAGGGGGTTGGCAGTTGAAATTCAATGCAAAGAAGTGCAAGATAATGCATATGGGGCACAAAAACCCTGGCACAATATATCAGTTGGGGGGTGAGGATATAGCATGCACCAAGCAGGAAAGGGATCTTGGGGTTATCATCTCTGATGACCTCAAGGTAGGGAAACAGTGTGACAAGGCAGCAGGTAAAGCAAATAGGATGCTGGGATGCATAGGCAGGGGCATCACCAGCAGGAAAAGGGAGGTCATAATTCCACTATACAAGACACTAGTGAGGCCCCACCTGGAGTACAGTGTACAGTTCTGGAGACCTTACCTACGTAAGGACATAGACAGGGTAGAGAAGGTTCAGAGGAGGGCAACAAAGACGGTGCATGGATTGCATCACAAGTCCTATGAAGACAGGTTGAAGGAACTGAACATGTACTCCCTGGAGGAGAGGAGGGAGAGAGGGGATATGATGAGACATACAAGTATCTTACAGGGAGGAACAGGTGCAGGAATACACTATTTTTAAGCAAAAAAGATGTTCCAGGACTAGAGGACATGGGATGAAGTTGGAGGAGGACTATTCAGAGGAAACGTGAGGAAGAATTTCTTCACAGAACGGGTGGTGGACAAGTGGAACACCCTGCCAGAGGAAATGGTGGGGGCTGAAACAATCACGGGATTTAAGAATGCATCGGATAGACATAAAGGAATTCTGGAGGTCAGGGCTAAGGGGCAACAGACTTCTAGGAAAACATAAACTGAACTTACAAGCTCAAATGGGCAGACTGGGTGGGCCATAGGCCCTTATCTGCCGACACTGTCTATGTATTAAAACAAAGTTTGTGTGTGGTTTCATATTGTTTTTGAGACGGGTGCATTTCTATTATTTAAAAAAACCGGGTATATTCAATGTCTCTTGGCTAATCAAGTGTACCATCTTGTGAGTACTTAGGGTTCAAGAACCAATCAATCAATCAAGTTTATTGGCAGGAAATAACTCCATTGAGCAAGTTCATTTACAAGGAGGTCCTGAACAGACAAGATAGTGAAAAAGAAAGTACATCTCATTACACAAAATAAAACAATTGAAGGTATCTCATACAATATACAATATGCATTCAACAGTACAACATCACAATTTACACTAATCAGATAAAACAGGTAATACAATCAAATACTGGCTGTTCAGTAGGTAGGATCATGATGGCATTCAGCAATATCCGAGCAGTTTCAATATATACAATAAGTCTTGGCATCTGGTAACTTGAGAAAAGTGCACAGGTTCTCAATAGATGTAGAAAAGAAAAAGAATCATAGCCTGAGAAAGGGAGGCATTTATGCAAAAGAGGGAGAAGAGAAGGTGGGGGAAGGTAGATGTGCGGAGGGGCAGTTAGGTTGAAGGGCATACAGGGAGAGATGAGGAGAAGGAGGTGTGGACAGTCAGGAGAAGGCGAGGGTACGGGGTAGGTATAATTCCCTAGGGAGGACATCGGATGCAACCACAACACACGTAACTTTTGGGGACTTTTGCAAAAGCTGCAGAATCAGAACAGAAGTCCCAAACTCATTTGTGATAGACAAGTGGGAAGTTCTACTAGACCAAGAAGCAGCTGACGGCTTTTACAAATTATTTTCTAGCATGGCTGCAGAGGCCCTAGAAACAGTAACTAAACCGCCCTCCTTGCCTAGTAAGCACATAGGAGAGCATATAAATAGGGACGGCAACTCTGTATTTCAAGAAATCAACCCCGAGCATATCCTGGAGGAACTACTCAGACTAGACACAAGAAAAGTGATAGGTCTTGACAGGTTACCTACAAATCTACTAAAATATGCCTCTCCTGTGCTGGCCAGACCTCTTGCATACACCTTTAACCTGCCCCTCTGGACAGGAGAATACCCATCTGACTGGAAAATATCAAACGTAATCCCAGTATTTAAATTGCAGAGGAAAAAACAGACATAGTAACTAGAGACCTATTTCCCTGCTACCAATTGTCTCCAAATTGTTTGAGAACTGGTTAGTAAACATCTGACTGCTTACATGGAACTTAACAATCTTTGGAACACATATCAATCCGGCTACAGGGAAAACCACAGTACAACATTAGCTTGCTAAAGGTAACGTCTGGCACCCAGGAAGCTTTAGACGAAAGGTTAAACGAGGGTTCAGTCTTTGTAGACTTGAGTAAAGAATTCAGTACCCTAAGCCACAACATCCTAGTTGACAAACTCAAAGGAATCAGTCAGGATGTAACGGCACAAACATGGTTCAGGAGTAATCTCAGTGACAGATTTCAGCAGGTCACTTTGAACAAATACAGCTCAAGCTTGTTGCCATCAGTACTTGCAGTCCCTCATGGCTCTATTTTAGGACCACTGCGTTTCAATGTCTACATGAACACCTTGCAATTTCCCAACCCCCAAATGGATTTCCACCTCAAAGCAGATGATACCATTATATATACACATCTCGTAATTCCCTGGACTAAATCCAGGTGTCCCTGCAAGAGGCCTTTGACCTACTGCAAAGTTTCTTATACCACCAAAAACTGGTGCTAAATGCCAAGAAATCAAAAGTTATGCTCTTTAAGCCCCACCATAAACCAGTGGGAACTCCGGAGGTGGACACTGTAATATATGCAGGAAATGCGCTAGAAGTGGTCAGTGCCTACAAGTACCTGGGGCTATGGATAGATGAAAACTGCAAATGGAACGTCTATATCGATCAAATGACCAAAGGTCCTAAATAAAAGACTAGGGGTGCTTTATCAATTCCGAAAAGAAATACCAAGGGAAGACAGAATTAGGAGAGTAGAGACAATGGTCCCACCTGTTATAGACTACGGTGTTGTCCTGTACTGAAGTGCATCCAGTACTGAGCTGCATAAAATTGATGTACTTTACAACAAGTTTGCGAGATACATACTGGGTGCCCTGCACACAAGGCACCACTGTTTGCTATACAGGGAACTAACATAGACAAGCTTGGAGGCCAGGAGGCAGCTACACACATTAAACCTCATGTTTATGATAGGCAAAAAACATCTCTGGGGGCACATTCTGGGCAAAATGGAACTCGGGCTCAACAGGTCCGCTCTGAGATCTGCTGAAGGAATGGAATTCAGTACCTGGCAGGTATCAACAAACACCGGCAGGTCGTTATTCATGTTCAGGGGAACCTCAGTCTGGAACTCCTTGCCTATGCAACTCAGACTTAAGACAAAATCAATAAGACTTGGCCCTATCAAAAAGTGGACAATGCAAGAAGCCACAAAACCACTCATTTGTTGCCCAGACTGTAATAAGGGTTAACTTCACACAGAGTTTAGCTCTCCATTCTATCACAGGAGGTCCTCCATCAGATCTTGTACCAGTACACTTAGAGCTTACCCTAAGATGCTCCACTTATCATGACATTGCTCAATATATGTCCTAATCTCTAACTGCTGAAGTTAATCCCACTGTACCGCAGATGCATTTGTATTTGTTTGCCATGTGCTGTTTGGAACTGTGATAGGAAACTGCTGATGTTAATTCCTATTGTACCACTTATGACCTCATATTGTATTGTAAAATATTGGTAACTAAGATTACTGCATATGGCACCCATTGAAAATGAGCCTCGGCTCAACTGGGGTCTGACCATGTTCATGTCATGTGACAATGATTAAGAATATAGAGGATAATGTATGGTCCTCTATCATTAACCAGTTTGTTAACTGTTGAGAGGTTGCCAGGGTGACCATATAAACCTTGAGAACGAAGCTCGAGAGGTTTATGTTGTCATGGCAACCTCGAGACGTTATACAAACCAGTTAACGATAGAGGGACCACACATTATATTTTATAGTGTATGGTCTCCATAAACTGGCAGAAAAAATGAAGACAGCACCTTACTTTTGGCAGTTTTGGTCACCGCCGTGGATGTTCTGGGTCATTTTGTCACCGCTGTGCCAGTTTTGGGAAGGCCATCGGTGCGTGAGATAAAAGGTACGCGCATGCGCAGATGGGCTCAGTTTGAAATCCCATCGCTATGACGTACTCAAGGAGTTTATAAACCCTGACATCATAGCAATGGAATTATCAAGAGAGAATGTTGCCGCTTTTTAGCGGTAATAAGGGCTCATCATACATTATAAAATTTTACTTACTTAACAACACCAATTGGTTTAGTGGTAGTTGTACTGGTAGAAGGATAGCGGTGATGGTGGAAGAAGTTCCAACTGGTTAAACCAGAGAAGGAGGAGGAATAAAGCACATTAAAAAACGGTTGGTTATGGCACCACAGCAAGCCCTGCAGTCAGTCAGGCAGGAAGCATGCTCCTTCCACAGGGGCACACTGCGCATGGGCAAGGCCAACTAATAGCTGCACCCACACTAAGGAGAGGGGAGAGGATAAGGGAGAAAGTGTGGGAATTAAATCCCAGTCCCCACCAAGGATAATGGCTGCTAATCCATCCGGGCACCACATCACACAGCCCTCTCACCAGCCAGCAACTGGATCAAGATCTGAGCTGAGTGAAAGATGGCCCTCCCACAGACTCCCCTGCAATAGCAGACAGTACCGTAAGGGACCGTTGCAGCAGCAGTTAGTGGAGGATAGGCTGGGCAGTAGCTGGAAACAGCCTGAAGGTACAGTGAGACTGGAGGGGGTGAAAATCTTTATAGAAAACAACTGACGTAATACACCTTACAATTTGCTATAGCTTGCTATTATAACAACCATATTAAAAATGTGCTAACTCTGGTAACCTGAGAGACCTAATTAAATAAGTTTTAGTTTCTGATATGATTGTGCAGCTGTTTCACAGTCTGCATATGTCTGCCAGCATAGATATCCCATCATCTGCTCATTGGCTACGAAAATCACTAATCCCCAGAAAACATTTACACTAGGGTTCTCAAGTAGGGACACCTACACCTGCTAAAATCTCATCTAAGCAGGCTTGACTGGTCTAAAATTGACACTCTCAAGGATGTAAACAAAGCACTGGAACTGTTTATCAGACTCTTTACTACAGCCTGTGACATCTATGCACCGCTGGTCAAGAAGAAAGTCAAAGGCATATCGAACCCCTGGATAAACTCTGTATTCCCAGCGCAGCTCAAACTCAGGGACCACCTCTGGCATTGTGCCCGAGCCACAGGAGCAAAAAAGGACATCCAACGGTACAGAGCAGCAAGAAATGGCTGTACCCAGTCGATTCGGAATGCCAAACGCAAACACTTTAGAGAGGCACTTTCCAACTTCTGAGGAGATGGGAAAAAATTCTGGAATAACCTGAAGGACCTTACGGGGAAAGAAGCTGAAACACCACCAACTATGCTCAACATTGATGGTACACCTATGCTCGATCTTTATACGATCTCAAACACATTTAACAACGCGTTCTCTAACCTGAGCAGCATCCTACCTCCTGATTTCTTCAATGTCCTCACCTCCAACTCCACCTCAAAAACGCCGTCCTAAGCACAGCCTACCCCACAGTTCTTCTTCCAAGAGGTCCCTATGCACCTAGCCAGAACCTACATATGCAAGGCCATCAGCAAAACCAGTTACAGTGATGACTCCCTTGATCTGAAGCTGCTTGCATTAGTTCTTGATGAGCTCCTTGAACCCCTGACAAAGATATTTAACCTTTCCCTAAGATTAGGTCAATTCCCATCGCTCTGGAAACAGGCAACTATCACACCAGTGTACAAAAATGGAGACAAGACGCTACATACCAACTACAGGCCCATCTCCATCCTCCCCCCTTATCTAAAGCTCTGGAACGAATAGCGTCTGATCAACTTGTGGAGTTCCTGGATAAGTATGAAATCCATTGCCCAGAGCAACACAGATTCTAGAAAGGGCTCTTATCACCACGGCACTGCTGGAGTTCACCAGTTTCCTCCGTGACACCACTGACCAAGGCATGTGTGGTGGAGCAGTATTCATTCATCTAACAAAGGCCTTTGGCACCGTTAACCACCCGCTACTTCTCAATCAACTGTATACCCTTGGCCTCTCCAAACATCCAGTGAGCTGGTTTGCTAGTTACCTTGGGGACAGGGTCCAACGTGTCAGGATAGCTAGAGTCACCTCAGATGAAAAACCAGTCCTCTCAGGTGTCCCCCAAGGGTCGATATTGGGACCACTACTCTTTTCTCTCTTTCTTAATGGCCTTCCTAGCATCTGCCAACAGAGAATATTACTTTATGCAGATGATGCAGTACTATTCTCAAGGAACTGAGATACTAGCCTTCTAGAAAGTCACCTACAAAGCGACTTTAGGTGTGTTGAAGATTGGTTTCGCTCACATAAACTTGTTCTGAACTTTAGCAAAACTAAGGTTATGACATTCTACAACCCACAGAGCAAGTACAAACCTCTGCTCTTCAACATCAAGAACCTAGCGGGGGCCTCACTTGAGCATATTCCTGAGTTTAAATACCTTGGCATCACCCTGGAAAGCTCACTTATGTTCTCACATCATATAGGTAATGTGGAAAAAGCTGCCAATATATGGATTGGCCTACTCCACAAGCATTGTCTGACCCCCGAAGCCCTCAGATTGGCTATCTATAGCTCTGTCACCTCCATTATTGACTATGGTCTTGCCATCTATGGCTCTGCCTCCCCAACTGCTCTCCGGATGATATCTGTTACACTCAACAAAGCCTGTAGGCTCCTAATGGGTGCCTCCCGCCTAACTCACACTTGTGACCTATATGCCTAGGCTGGATGGCTACCACTCATGAGCAGAATTCAATAACAGACCTGTCTACTCACCCAAAAAATTCTCCTTGGGCACAAGCCGCCTGGAGTTGCAAAACTTCTTACCACCCACAGCAGCACCCAACCTACGTGGAGAGCTCTTCAACAGACGTTCCAGGTCCCCAGATGCCGTACCACTATGGGGCAGAGATCATTCTCACATAGGGCTCCTCAGAGGTACAACACCATTAACAAAGAAGTACTTACAGCTGCGACTCTAGGTCCCTTTAAAAGGGAACTTCAACGCTCCATTGCCTCAACCACGCAGTGTGACTGCCCCTCCTAAACAATGGTCTTCACCTTGTACCGGTGACAATGGTGCTCTGGACTCCTGCCTCCTTGTTCCTCTTTTGCTCACCCTCCCCACACTCCTCCCTTTACCCACCCCTCCTTCGCAGCTGACACTAGGCCCGAGCCACCATCACCAATCTCATGCCACCCGTCCCTACTAACTGACAATGGCCATTGCCTGCTCACTCTTCTCTGCCTCTCTCTCTCTCCATTTGCTGTTCTCCTTCAAAAGATACTCATGCTGGCAATTGCAGAATCTCTCTGCAAACCACTGTATATATCATGCTTAGTCAAACTTGAATGTAATACATGTATCTATTGTTTCCTTTGTATTGTTATTACCCTACTTCCTTTGACGTGGAACCTCTGTAAATGAGCAGTCCCTGCTCAAAGGTACTTGTAATCCTAGAGTTTACTAAAATAAAAAAAATAAAAAAAATCAACTATGGTCTCACACGAGGGTCAGTTTTACTGCACTTTTAATTCAGTACAGATCAGTTTGTTGTTAATAATGTGGGCATGGTACCTGTTTTTGTTTTCCTATTGTTTTTCTTTGCTGTTCTGTATGTTGTAACTGTTGAAGTTGTGTCAAATAAACTCATAAAAATTATCATTTCAAAAAAAGCTCGATTTGTTGGAATACACCACTATTAAGGAAAAAAATAAAACAAAAATATATTTTATGTTGCTAATGACCACTAAAGATGCTTAGTAAGCCAACCTATCAATTTGTAGTACTTATGAATTATGTTTTCATTTTGCTTTAAACAAATAAGTCTTGTGTACAGCAACTCTGATTCTTCAAATTCAACAAATGACTTCCTAGTCCTTCACCCTACAGAAAGAGTGATAAGTCGTGGTTCTTCGTAACCATCCCTACTTTCTGTACTGGTGCATGAGTGTTTTCAGGTAATAAGACAAATCAGTACTGTTATAGCTATAGTGGTAACATTTACATGAAGAAATATAAACCATGTTTGTATATTTATTTAAATCAAAAAGATGAAGTATGCCTGTAGCAACACATTTTCCTTTTTCTGCAGCTCTACAGGTTCATATCCAAGATAATGCCATTAGCAGCATTTTGAGAACCAGTGCGAGTATGACGAAGTAGAGAGCTCCACTATATAAACATTTTAATAACGTACACCTTGGGGAGTTTCCCTTCTCTTGTGTTCACACCACTATTAAGTGCTAGGAAATTAATAACATTTCACTCAACTTAACGTGAGGGAGAGTACACACAGATGGTAATATCTCTCTCATTGTGGGACAGGATTAACTCAATTAAAATGCAATCTTTGCCTAATTTTTTTAATATCCGTCGCACCGCGTAAGTCCCCCCAGAAATCTCAAGTTCAGCTTGCTTGCAATATTCTCTCTATGTAGGGAAAGGGTCCAGTATTACAGTAAGTTAATTAAAACAAAGATTACACTCAAATGGTGTTGAATCATAGACACCTATGAATATTGTCTGGCTTTAAAAAGGGTCTGTCGTGTTAAACATGGAACTTTAGCTCAGCAGGACAAAAGGTTCCCGCCTGCTTCAATATTGAAAAATAGACCTGCTCCAAAACTGCCAGCCAAGAGCTCACCTGGAATCCTTATGCCACGATTTTAAAATCTGCAGATCTGTCTAACCCAATCTTGCAAACCACAGCTGAAGTAATAAATCATATACCAACATTTCTGCATGAGAACTGGACTTGTTCCCCTCATCTTCCTGCAAGCGAACGACCTTCTAAAAGTGGACCAAAACCCAATGTGTAGTATGAGATGTGCTCTGGGTGGTGCGTAAACTGTTTGTAGGCTACAAGTCAGGGAAGAAAGCTAATGTCCTTCAATTTACTTTAAGTAATAATATTTCTAGGTGCAAGATTTTTTACTCAAAGCTACATGTTAAAAACTGCCAGCAACATTGCCAGGGTTGGTTACCACTGGGGTAAATAGTCCCCAGACACAAAACAGAACTAGAAAAACTGTGTTGCCCTTTGATGGGGCATATACATGTATCTTTTGAAACATTTACAATCCTTACCATGAATACTGAAAAGTATTGTGCAGTTTATCTTCGCGTGTGAGTGGGAACTTGCGATTTGCGGTGCCCCAAGGGAGTTATAAAAGTCCTGCTCCCTCATAAGTGATGATAAACTGCATATTTGAGTCATTAAAGAAACATGCTTTGAATATATGGCAACACTTTGTATGGTTGCATCAGCAAACAACACAGCCGCCCATTTAGATCAGGCTCCATGGGCGGCTGTGCTGTTTTACTGGTGCAACCATAATAAAGTGTTGCCATGTATACCTGCAGTGCTATTGTTTCTTTTTACTGGACCACGGACTACTTTTCAGCACGCGTGTCTGGAGCTGAGGATGTGTTTTACACATTTTGAGTCAGAAGATTAAATATTCAAGTCATACAACATCAGCTGGGGGAATCTGAGGTGTCTGCAGGAGTGAGAAGGGTAGTCACGAAAGACGGATTTGAAAGAAAAAAGGGGGAGGCAGAGCAAACAGCAGGAGGCAGAGAAGATCATACCTTAAGAGAAGGCAGCATGTGTGTGTGTGTGTATGTATGTATATATATATATACACATACACACATATTCTTTGTAAAAAACTGTGTTAATGCACCAGTTAGGGTAGCTTAATGCCAAAAGTAGGGAAATGTGATGTTATGGTTTCCCACTCTAATGCCTGTGCCCCCAGTAGCAAAAAGGAAAACATTAGGGTTTTGTGTCTCTGGAGTCTTGGCGAATAAGTGGTGGGATCTTCCTTGGGAGTTGCCAACCCTAATGCCCACCCATTCCATAAAAAACAATTTAGCACATAAGATCTCCTTTCTTCAAGCAGGGGCCACAGGGGAAGGGGGGGGCATTAGGATTGACAACCCCAATAAACACCCCACCACTGATTCACCAAGACTCAGGAGACCCAAAACAATAATGTTTTTTCCTTTTGCTGCATAAGGGGGTGGGGGTGTTAAGGTGGGAAACCTTAATGCCAGATTACCCTACTTTTGTGGCATTGTTACCCTAACTGGTGAATTAACCCAGTTTTTTGCAAAGAATTTCCTTACTTTTTTAGACAGTATAATCGAGTCCTCATTTGCCTGTGGGAGCGCAGTGTCCTCTGGGCCCTGTGCTACCATCCCTACATAGATGCATACATATATGTTCCCGTGGAAGTGCATGGCTCTCTGGGCCCTGGGCTTGCATTTCAGCCAAGATAGCAACCAAACTGTCAGCATAACCTTGTTATTACCCCACCTCATGAATGCCATGCTGAGAATGTTCAAATCCCTGCCGAAACGTCATTCTGTACCACTGCAACATCATCCTGGCGCTGCTACCTGCTGGTGGCCGGACCTCTGCATCCAGCCCGCCACCCCCTGACCAAGGAAAGCAGCCACAAGCCCAAACCAGGCTCTCCACTTCAGCTGGGTGGCCCTGGTGCTGCTACCTGCTGGCGGCCAGAACTCTACATCCAGCCCGCCACCCCTGACCAAGGAAAGCAGGTACATTTGGTCAGCTCTTAGCTTGGAGCCGTCAGGCTTCAATCCCCATAATTGGACTGGCTCCTGGGGACAGTGGCTGCTTCCTGATTGGATACTGCAGATCCCCATTGAGAAAGAAAGCAACAAGGCACCTTTTTCAAAACACAGCTGGGCCACTGCCTTGCTGTACTGCTCTCTGAATAATTTTTTTTCGCCCAGCCCCCACCCCCTCTTCCCTCCTTTATTAAGTACACTTCTCCAGTGATCCCCACCCCCTGAGGCCTCACACTAGTCAATTACAGCAACTCCTTAAAGGGGCTCTCCTTTCTGTAACTTCTTAAAGGGGTGATCCTCTCTCGTGCTCAAATAACTGATCATCCTCAATGCATCAGGGATCAAGTGCATTGACACTGACTATGGTCCTCCTCCTACTTCCACCACCAGCCCCACCTTATTTGGGACCATCACCCTCACGCAGACTACCCACCCTCTTATCTTGCAACACCTGTACCAGACCCTCCCCGGACGCTCGATCACCCCCCTCGGTACCCCCAACACTGCCATCCCTGCTACCTCTTACTTCCCACTCATACCTTGGTCTTTTCTCCTCAATTCCTTTCCCACCCTTTGTACTCTACCCACCCCCATGTCCAGTTGCAAGGAGAGATGCCATAATCACTACCACACTTTGGTGCACCTAATCACCCTCCTGTTGCTTCTATCAGGTAACATTCATCCAAACCCTGGTCTCTGCATAGCTTCTATGAATATTTGCTGCCTCCTTAAGAAGGCTGCTGCATTCCACTGCTGGGTTACTCAGCACTGGGGACATTGTCACACTCGTCGAAACCTGGTTATCCAAATCCACCCCTGACTCCTTCGTCTCCCTTCCTGGTTACACCCTTTTCAGGGAAGATTGGGTGGGTAAGCGTGGAAGTGGTTGTGCTGTCTACATGCGTGACTCCCTCCTTGGACATGCACTTCTACCACCCAAGCTTGATAACGGGGCACCAGCCCTCACACTTAAAATCTCCCCCAACCTTGGTAAGGGCCCCCTCTTTCTCACCGTTGCCTATATTCCCCCCCCCCCCAAGAAAACAAGACCTCACCATTCAGGCGCTTGCTGACTACCTCTCTGGCCTACCACCCAAAATGGCCCAGATAATTGTTGGTGACCTGAATATCAATTGGCTCTCTCCACGGCCTCCCAAACCAGAGACAGCTTTGCAGCCCTTGACATGTCTCAGCTTGTTACCACCCCAACTAGATTCAACCCCTCTACTGGCTCCAGCACCCTCCTGGATATCACCAATCTTACTTCGAGACACAGCTCTTGCAGCAGGTTACACCATTAGGACTGAAGCCGGCAGGCACCAGGACCCCTCGGAAACTTTTCTAGCTAGCTATCTTCAGCGGGGACCGCCCCCGACGTCGGTCCCGCCCCCGACATCAGGCGTGGTACAAAAGGGGGTGGTCCCGCCAGAATCCCCAGTTCTTTCCCGCCGTCGAACTGCATGCCTCGACCCTCCGGTCACAGTCTAGCGCACGATCGTGGTTCCAGAACTTCCTTCGGGAAATTGTCTCCAATCAAGATTTTATCAACTCTGATGTCCTCTCCGACCTCCGGTCATCCATCCAAGTGCGCGTGTGGAAAACAGATCCCCTTCAAGGACCCGCATTCCGCGTGCGTCCGGTGCCTGGGCCCAGACCACGACACCAAGGCCTGCTCCCTGTGCCAGGGGTTCAACAGCCACACCAGGATCCGCCGGCAGAAGGCCCTCCAAGCATTTCTGTTAGAAGAGCAGCTTCGGGCCATGTCCTTGAAGAGGGAATCATCACACAGACACGCGGAGAAGAAGAAGAAGGAGAGGGATCTTCCCCGGTTGCCGGCTCGGGCCTCCGAGTCCCGCAGCTCCGGTTCACGGTCGGACCGGTCCCCGTCTAGGGCCTCGTCCCTTCCCCCGGCTGCGGCTCCAGTTCCTAAGTCTGCTCAGGCCTCTTCCGCCAGGCCGTCGTCTTCTTCAGCCCAGAAGGCTGTGGTGAAGTCCGGGAAACACCACCACCGTCACCACAAGTCGGGCTCCCGCTCCTCGGCCCCCCCCCGGAAGACCTTGGATCTGACGCCATTGAGGAAGCTGGTGGATCCGGCGTTGGCCAGACCGCCATCGGCCGTACGCCACCGTTCCTCGGAGCCATCGTCGGCCGGCTGTCGTCGGTCTCGCCCTCGCATCAGACGTCGGTGGGGGGTCCGACGTCCATGTTGCCTGAGCCGAGGGCTCCTGCGCCTCCGACGGCCGTCGGGCAGGAGTCCCTCGCGGAGGAGGAATTAGTCCAGCCCAAAGACCAGACGGGCGCTCCCGGCCTCGAGCAGTCTCCTAGGGGTCACTCACCACCGCCCGAGGCCCCCGCGGAGCCGTCGCCGGGACCCGACGACCGGCCCTCGCCCTCGGAGCCGACGTCGGGGTTGTCATTGGCAGCGGTGAAGGACCTTTTTACGTATTGGTGGGACACCATTATGAAGGACGTGGTACCACCAGTCCCTCCTCCTCCTCCACCTCCTCCTCCTCCTGTTCCTACTCCGGCCTGGGCCCCACCTTCACCTGTGAGGTCAGTCAGCTGTTCCGTCCCCAGGGAACCTGAGTCCCCTCCCAGGGGCCGTCATTCTAAAAGGAGACCTCCGTCCAGATCTTCGTCTTCCGGATCGCCCAGCCCCAAGAGATCCAGAAGACACCGTCGTTCACCATCGATGGAGGGCATGGGATCATCCTTTTCCACTTCAAGATCCCCGTCTCCGGTCTCGCTTCCCTCGCCGGACCCACGTGAGACTCCACGGTCTCCTCCGGACGACCCTTCCTTCATGGATATTCTGCGTCATATCCAGGAGAATATGGGGTGGGAAGCTGAGGAGTTGGACGAGAGGTTCGCCTGGCCAAGTACCTTCCGCAGAAGGACCTAAGCCTGTGGTGGTGCCACCTTGATGGACACCTTTGTGGGCGTCACCAAGGTATCGTGAGGCGTCCATCTTCGCTTATCGCTGCCGGAAGAAGGCTGACCATTTGTCACAGGGCTCCCAAGGGGACCAGTACCTGTCACAGCACCCTCTGGCTGATTCTCTGGTTATCACAGCCTCACATGACCGGTCTCAGAGGCCGCAGCATCTGAGCACCCTGCCACCGGACCCTGGTCCAAGCAGTTGGACTCCTTGGGAAGCGCCGCGTCGCTTCAGTGACTTGCGCCCATTAGGTTCTAGAATCTTACCCATGGTGCAGTTCCAGAACGCTCTGTGGGAGCAGGACCTAGAGGCGGCGAGAGGTTGCCAGATGGTGAGCAGAAGAGGAGATGCTTCAGCTTCTCCTTGCGGGTTCAAACGTGGGGACCCAAGTTCTTAGAGCCGCGCTCGACTCTGCGGACTCTTCAGCCAGAGCGGCTGCGTCAGGCGTTTGCCTTCGGAGGCACTCATGGCTCCGTGTCTCCGGTTTCACCCCGGACGTCCAGAAGAACATCCTGGACGCCCCCTTTGAAGGTGAGGTTCTGTTTGGTAGTCCATCCGAAAGGATCATTACCAAACTCCAAGAGGCCGGAAAGGCGGTCCGGTCGGTCCAGGCGATGTACCGGCCGAGGCTTGGTTCCTTTCGTAGGAACCAAGGCCGCTTTCGTGGGCGGACTCAGAGGCAACAGCCCCGTTCCGCCACACAGCACAGGGGCTCCGGTTTTAGAAGGACCCAGGGGAAGCAGTCCGCCAGCAGGGGTCAGCGCACTCCCAAGACCTCCCAGCCGGCGGGCCCTTCAGCCGCCACAGCATGACTCCTTTCCGGCCCCCGCCCCTCAGGATCAACGGGATGTTTCGGTCGGGGGTCGCATTGCGAACTTCCTGTCGGGATGGCAGGCAATTACCACCGACAGGTGGGTGCTTCAGCTGGTCAGCATCGGCCACTTTTTAGAGTTCGCAGAACAGCCACCCTCGAGGCCTCCTCTGCTCTCCCGGTATTCGGGTCAGCACCGCGCCTTAATTTGGCAAGAGGTGATCGCACTCCTAAGCAAGGGGGCGATACAGCATGTCCCAGGAAACCAGAGAGGACTAGGGTACTATTCTCACTTCTTCCTGGTTCCCAAAAAGACAGGGGACCGCTGTCCTATTCTGGACCTAAGCGACCTCAACTTATCAGTCGCATACAAAAGATTCCGCATGGTGACCCTTCCGGGTCTAATTCCCATGCTAAAACAAGGCGCCTATTTAGCGTCCCTAGACATGCAGGATGCCCACCTGCACATCCCCATAGCTCAGGCGCATCAGAGGTTCCTGCGCTTCGAGGTCCTAGGCCACCACTTTCAGTTCCGGGCTCTCCCTTTCGGACTGTCATCTGCTCCAAGGGTCTTTACCAAATGCATGGCAGTCGTGGCAGCTGCTCTGAGGAGAAAGGGCCACTATGTGTTCCCGTACCTCGACGATTGGCTTCTCATGGCCGTCTCCAGGGAGGCGCTCCTACAGGCGATCCAGGACACCCAGGTTTTGTTCGGATCGCTGGGGATTCTCATAAACCAAGAGAAGTCGGTCTTGGTACCGTCGCAGAACCTGCAATTTATAGGTGCAGTGCTGGACACGGTCCAGGGGAGGGCTTTCCTCCCAGTCGACAGGGCGGAGCGCATCAGGTCTCTCATAGAGGACCTATCAATGAATCAGACCGCTCCGGCCAGGTCGGTCCTTCGTCTGCTCGGACACATGGCTGCGGCCATTCCCACGGTACCCCTCGTGCAACTCCACATGCGAATAATGTAGTGGATGCTCAAGGCGCAGTGGGACCAGAGGCAAGACCATTTGCAGCACCCAGTCAGAATCACGAGACGGGTGATTCAGGATTGGCAATGGTGGTTAGCCCCCGGGTCGCTTTCCAAGGGCGCCCTTTGCAGCGCCGTCCCCGGAGATAACCTCACCACAGGCGCCCAGGTCTCGGTGGGAGCTCACCTGGATGGGGTGAAGTCTCAAGGTGTATGGAGCCCACTGGGCTCATCTTCACATCAATGTTCTAGAGATAAGAGCGGTCCTCTATGCACTCCAGGCTTTCCAGTCCATGATCCCACGCACCATCCTGCTTCAGGCGGACAACAGCAGCGGTGATGTATTACCTCAACAAACAGGGGCGCACACTCTTACCCCTTTGCAGGAGGCCATGAGAGTGTGGGATTGGGTAATCGGACACAGCGCAAGCTTAATCGCGGTACATGTTCCCGGCGTGGACAACACGATCGCAGACGGTCTGAGTCGCACTCAGGCCAGAGTCCACAAGTGGGAACTTCTTCAGGAGGTGGCAGAGGATCTGTTCCTTCGATGGGGAACTCCAGAGCTAGACTTATTCGCATCCCCATCCAACGCAAAACTGCCCAATTTTTGCTCGCTAGATCCAGGGCCTGGAGTTTTCTGGCGAGACGCGTTGTCCCTCTCCTGGGTGAACAGATTCCTCTATGCTTTTTCTCCCTTCCCGTTGATCCAGAGAGTTCTTCTCAAACTGCGCAGGGAGCATGCACGCTTGATTCTGGTAGCCCCATTTTGGCCCAGACAGATCTGGTTCCCATTGCTGGCTCAGCTATCCCGGGAACCTCCGCTCCCGCTGCCGCTCAGTTCCCACCTTCTGTCTCAGGAGCGAGGTTCATTGTTGCACCTGGATCTTGGCTCTTTGAACCTGCATGGCTCCTAGAGGCGTAGCCATTTTGCGTCAGAGGTCTCGCAAGAGGTTGCGGAGGTCCTCTCTGCAGCCAGGAAGCCGGCTACACATGCTACATATGCCATGAAATGGCGTCGGTTTTGTTTGTGGTCACGGGCTCATGACCTCTCCCCTTTAGGTTGTCCTGTGGGGGCAGTCTTGGACTACCTCCTTTCCCTTTTCCACTCGGGGTTGGCCTACTCCTCTATTAAAGTACACCTGTGCGCTATTTCGGCCTATCATCTGCCCGGTGGGGCAGCGCACTGTTGCTCACCTTGATGCTTCTCGGGAGTTTCTGAGAGGGTGTTACACCTTGGGCCTCCTATCAAGGACCCGGTTCCTCCATGGGATCTCCTTTTTGTCCTGAGCAGCTCACGCTCCTCCCTTGAACCAGCACATAGATTGCGAACTCGTTTTCTGTCGTGGAAGGCGTTGTTTTTAGTTACCTCGTCACTTCAGCCAGAAGGATTTCTGAGCTTCATGCCCTCATGTGTAAAGAGCCTTATTTGGTTTTCACGGGACAGAGTATCTCTGAGGACAAACCCAAGTTTTGCCTAAGGTGGTTTCAGTCTCTTTAAATCAGGATATTGACCTTCGGTCTATTTCTCAGTTATTATAGAATAGAGGCTTTGCTCCACACTCTGGATGTTCACCGCAGCCACAGGTATTACCTCAATAGAACTAAGCCCTTTCGGGCTTCTGACCAGCTCTTCATCTCTTTCGTACAGAAAATGAGAGGCCGGCCGGTGTCTAAGCAGTCCTTATCCCGCTGGCTCGTACAGTGTATCTCTCATTGCTATCAATCTAGGCAAAAGCCCCTCCCGGGTTCCATCCGGGGCCATTCCACTAGAGGTGTGGCCACTTCCTTTGCAGCTCTCAAAAATGTCTCAACCTCAGCCATTTGCGCTGCTGCTACTTGGAGCTCTGTGCATACTTTTATCAAGCATTACAGTCTGGATATAGCCTCTAGGCAAAGGACCGGCTTCGGCCTGGCCGTGTTGCAGGGCCTCTTGTCCTGAGTCAGGACTTGGCTTGATTTTTCTCCGTTTCTTCCTCTTCCTCCTCCCAATGTTTGTGGGACAAGCATTGTGCTTGGGAATCAGTCCTAATGGTGTAACCTCGCAAGCGCTGTGTCTCAGTAAGATAGTACAGTTACGTAAGAACTTACGTAACAGTAGATCTTCGAGAACAGCTCTTGCAGCAGGTACCTTCCTGCCTCCGTATCCCCTTGGAGGAAGTATGCTCGTTGTTGTTTTAAAAAAAAAAAACAACAACAAAACAGGAGAAAGGAAAGAGAAAAGGGAAACAGTTTCCTTCCTAACGGCTGAACGAAATCAGAGGTCGGATATTCACTTGGGAAGAGTGAATTTTGTTTCGATCCTGTTGGGATTTTGTCCCTTATTGCCTTCTGACGGTGGATCCTCGGTCTCCCCTTCTGATGTCATCCTTCGGCCGAAAGTCTCCGGCGGGAGAACTGGGGATTCTGGGCGGACCGCCCCTTTTGTCTGCGCCTGGCCGAGGCCTGACGCCGGAGGCGGGACCGGCGTCACGGTCCCCGCTGAAGATAGCTAGCTAGAAAAGTTTCCGAGGGGTCCTGGCGCCTGCCGGCTTCAGTCCTAATGGTGTAACCTGCTGCAAGAGCTGTTCTCGAAGATCTACTGTTACGGTAAGTTCTTACGTAACTGTACTTTACCAACCACCCCCAGAGGGTGCTCGATATCAGAGTACTTCCCAACTCACTTAGTGACCACCCGCTGGTCGTATTCTCTTGGTCTGCAGCCAACAGCAAACCTGCACCACAAACCACCCAGCGATGTCGCCTACTCTCAGCCAGTCTGCGTTGCCTTAAACTGTACCTCTCACAACTGGATTGGTCCCCAATCAGGCTTGCACCATCCATAGGCGAGGCATTGGATTTTTTTCACTTGCACTTTTAACATTGCCTGTGACCTGTACGCCTCCTTCGCTAGAAATCGCACCAAAAAGCAAAACATGCCCTGGGTTACCCCCTCCCTTCTTCACAAACTTAAAATGAGAGACAACCTATGGCACATTGCCGTGGAATCTGGCAAGCCAGCTGATAGGCAAGCGTACAATGCCGAGCACAATAAGTATACTTGGGCCATTCAACAGGCCAAAGCCCAGTACTACCAATCTGCTCTTGCCTCCTCCTGGGGGTCGGCTAGAAACTTTTGGAATAATGTAAAGGAGCTGAATGGGAAATCCTGCTCCCCACTCCCCCCTCTCAACTCTCCTTTAATGGAACTGTCTGCACTGACCCTCCCGGCATTGCAGACTACCTAAACCACACTTTCTCAGACCTGAGTTCAGTCCTGCCCAGTAACTTCTTTGACCCCATCTCAGTAACACCCCTGCCCACTCTCCAGAGACCTCCTTTCTACCTATGTACCATCTCCCCGTTGGAGGCTAGACCCCTTCTGCAAAAAACTGTTAGTTGTAACAAGCCCGGCACCAACCTACTGGACACTAGGCTACTTCGTCTAATGTTGGATGCTATCCTGGTCCCACTTACCGAGCTGCTCAACCACTCTCTGTGCCTGGGGCAGTTCCCCAGCACATGGAAAATCGCCATCATCACTCCCATCCTAAACAGCGGTGATCAAGTGACCCCGGGTAACTATCGACCTATTTCCATCCTCCCCCCCACTCTCTAAGGCCCTTGAAAAAGTAGTTGCCAACCAGCTTGCTGAATACCTGGCCATGCACAATATCCTGTGCCCTGAACAGCATGGCTTTCGTGCAGGTCACAGCACCACAACTGCATTACTTGAATTCTCCAACTTCCTGCATTCTGCTCTTGATGCTGGAAGTCCTGCCGGTGCCGTGTTCATTGACCTCTCCAAGGCCTTTGACACGGTTTGCCATCCTCTCCTGCTTGACTCCCTCAGATGCCTTGGTTTCTCCCCTGGCCCCCTTGCATGGTTCACCAGCTACCTCTCTGCCAGAACTCAGTGTGCAAAAATCAACAGCACCCTATCTGACACACGACCTGTCCGCTCTGGGGTTCCCTAGGGCTCCATTTCAGGCCCTCTCCTCTTCAGTCTCTACCTCAACTCCCTTCCCTTGGCCTGCCCAAGTAAGATCCTCCTCTACGCAGATGACGCTGTGCTCTCCGCTGCTGACCTCAATGCCAACACACTCCAGGCCACCCTCCAACAAGCTTTTGATAGAGCTGAACATTGGTTCACATCATGAAGACTAATCCTGAACCTAAAAAGACCAAAGCTATGCTCTTCTCGCATCGCCAAAGCCAGTGGTGCCCCTCTCGTGATACTGCCTAGCACACTAAACCCCACTGAGCAGGTTTCCCTCCTACATGTATCTGGGCACTATCTTTGATTCGGCACTCTCCTTCCATTCCCATATCAATGCCCTTTCTGCTGCCACCAATGTCAGGATTGGACTGTTATACCACCATAAGGACTGCATACAACAAGAGGCCCTTAGATTGGCAATCACCTCCTCTGTCCTGTCGCTAATCCACTATAGACTGCCCATCTATGCTGCAGCTGACAACACTGCACTTGCAAGAATCCAGCTCTCTATAAACAAGGCCTGCAGGCTAATGCTGGGAGCCCCTAGGCGCACCCATATGTGCCTGCTATACTCCACCACCAACTTGCTCAACCTTGAAGAAAGACCCCACTTCCAAACCTGCCTTCTTGTAAAAAAGACCCTGCTAGGGCTCTACACCCCCCCCCCCCAGGGTCGGCACCTCCCTGCAGCGTGCCTCCCCCGCAGTCTCCTCCCGCAGCACTGTCAAAACCTCCCTTGTTGTCCCCAGGGTAAGGACCCTATGGCCCAGAGATCCTTTTGCTATCAGGCTCCTCTGGTTCAATTCCTCCCAGCCAATATAGCTGACTCACTAACTTGGTTCCTTCAAGGTCTCCTCAGAGCCATCTGGCAAGCACTTTCGCTGCTGCAACTGCACATAATCCCCCACCTGCCCCTTACTTTCACCCCTAGGCTGGGTCTACCCTGTCTACTTTTGCTGTATATACATGGGGTCTCATGCAACATCTGCTGACTAATGTAATAAAATATCTCTGGTTGCTACCTGACATGGTACTCGTGTACCTATATTATGACTACTGTGATCTACCTATTACCAAGCGTGTACCACCAGTGAATGCCTGTAACACTGGTTGCTTTTTTAATCTAAGCGTTATGTACTGTACTGTTTTGTTTGCTGTGATGTATTGCTCTCTTGACAAGGTGCCTTTGTAAATGAGTCTATGACTCAAAGGTCTGTAAACCGATGATCTAATAAATAAAATAAATAAAAATTCTGCACCACAGGTGTGAAAACACATTTTGGATAGGATTTGACAAATGACAGCTGTCACATTCATGATACGATGCAAAACAATGGCTACGTTGAAAATTTGGGATGAAAATATTTAAAATTACCAAAGTTACGAGTGAGCATAGTAAAATTTCAACGCATGCACATAACTTTGCCATTTTTACATATTTTGACCCAAAATTTTCGACATAGCCTTCTTATGACCCCACTTCATAAACAAGGGTGGAGAAATGTTTTGATTCCCACCTGAGGGTGATTTCGCCAAGCAACTGCAAAATTGTCTTTTGAGCCAGATTTGCGGAATTCCATTGACATTGTTCGTGAGGTGATGTCCCCAAAAGTTGATGTTGAAAATTTGGTGTCAAAATATGCAAAAATGACCAAGTTATGCATCAAAGCTGAAAACCCCACTGAAATACATTAAACTGCATTTACCTTAGTTTCTCATATTACAGCCGCCAGTTTTAGCAGCAAGACACGTCTTTGATCAGAGAGTGGATCTTCACCCTGTGACCTGTTCAGGGGAGTGAGGGTGTGTGTGGGGGTATACTGGGGGTGTGTGGGGTGGTGGGTGCTAAGTGGAAGGTAGGGGGTGGGGAGGTCAGATCAGCAAGGGACAGTTTTCTTTTTTTGCAGGTTTAAAATGACAAAACAAAAACACACTGAGGGACAGTATTCTACATTGCAGAGATGGGAATGGCTGAAGGAGGGTGGGAGGGTGCCACCAGACAACAGGGAAAACTGAATTATTTTATGGGAATGGCAATCATAGGGTGGAGGGTGCCACTAGACTCCAGGGAAAGAATGATCATTTATGGGGACAGCGATCGCAGAGTGGGGGGTGCCACTAGACACCAGGGAAAGAATCCTCATTTATGGGAGTGGTGATTGGGGGGCGAGGAGTGCCACTAAACAACAGGGAAAAATTAATTGTTTGAGGGGACAGCTGAAAGAAGGTGTATGGTGCCACTAGACACCAGGGAAAGATTAATCATTTATGGGGACGGCGATCGCAGGCTGGGAGGGTGCCACTAGACACCAGGGTAAGATTAATAATTTATGGGGACAGCGATCACAGGGTGGGGGGTGCCACTAGACACCAAAGAAAGATTCATCATTTACTGGGATGGCCACCCAGAGGGTTGGGGGGTGCCACTAGACAACAAGGAAAGATTCATCATTTACTGGGATGGGTGAATGGATGCTGGGGGTGCCACTAGACACCAGGACAACAGTGACTCACGGCTCTCACAACAGCCCACAGCATGAGTCCCAGCTGCAGCTGCAGAAGTCATGAAAGACCCACTGTTCTCATACAGAGAGTGCGGGTCAAGGGCTCCTCTCGCTAAGCTGGGCACTTGGGATTTTGAGTGCCCAGAAGAAGTATTTCTGGCCCTTACAGTGAACAACAAACATCATAATCTGGCTAAACAGGGCCAGTTTAGCTAGGTCATGGTGTTCATTTTTTTTAAAATGCCAGCCTTTGTATGTACTTCCCATGCTTGTTAATCCATGGGAAAAATTCAAAAAGATGGCGGTTGTCACAGCACAAAAAAATGTTGGTGCCATGCCTAGCAAGTGGCGAGAAATCAAAAACGACCCTGCAGCATCCAATTTTTCATTTTGCACCAGAACATTATCTCAAAAACCCTACTGTGCAGGCTCAGAATGGAAAACACTACACTTTAAAGTCTTATAACTCTGATATTTTGATATTTTTTCACCAGACCTATCAAATGCACTATCTCAGGACATCTCACATCTGCCCTGCACCTTTGGGAGAAAAATTCCATTTCATGTAGGCTGTAAGCTGGAGCAAAAAAAATCTATGTTAAGTTTAGGAAAAAAGTTAGCCTTTTACTAAAAATTACATATTTGGATCTCAGAAACGGTGCAAGCTACCATCACAAAAATTTCCACAGATCAAGACCTTGCCCCTAGACAACACCTGCAAACTTTCAGCTCATTTCATCAGACCATGCAGACGATATTAATGTGCAAAGTTAGGGGTTTAACACTGAACACCCGACTCAACCCCAACTATAATGCCACTACAAAATATATATATATATATATATATATATATATATACATATATATATATATATATATACATACACACACATACATATACATATATGTGTGTATGTATACATAGATATATTTTCCTATACAGGGACATTTTTCTCCAATTTTAAATCTGTGTTATTGTTCTGTTGAACTTTATTATAAAAGTGTTAACATATTTAAACTCTTTCTAAAAAATATGTTTTTCTAAAAAACCTCTGAAGCTAATGTTTTTTATACAAAGTAATGAGTATTCAGCTTTGTGCTTTGCTTTTTTATTTATCATTTTATTTAAGTTATCAAAACATACAGTGGCAGCTTTTATTTGATACATTTTAATAAAATGTGTTTTTTATTGAACAAACATTTTAGTACCCTTTTATAGCATATCATTAATATCTGCACATCTAAAAGACCATCTGATGCTGCCTAATAGATCTAACTGCATAACACGCTGCTGTGCCCATTTCAGTAACCCTATAATTTACCTTGCATTGGAAATGGTTCAGAAGAGAATAGAGTCTTGAGATCTTGGGGGAAGGGTAGAGGTTAACTGTAACAGGAAATGCTTTTTATAGTGCTACATGCCCTTTTAATTTCCTTTCCACGTCAGTTATGTATCTGGATAATCTTTGACCATTTTTTGGGGGGATAAATTAATGATCTAGCTTTGTACTGTCCTCTAATCTACATTATGTTCCCCGCTCCTCAGCAGGCACTGTACTAGTCTTTTCATATTCCAAGACATTCCATGACATCAGTTACATCACTATTCATCTGACTAGCCCAGCATGGGGTAAGCAATGTCACAGAATGTTCAGGCTGCATTGAAAGAGAGAGTAGTCACTAATGAGGAGATAAGGATTCAAGGAATGGCGGCAATAAATTATAATAATTGAATTAAAAAGTCAAAACATATCAAAATGTAGGGTAAACCCTAAAAGGAAAATAGGGGCACCTAAATGTATAAATAAAATGGTTTATTATCACCTCTTTAATGAAGAGCCAGTGCCACAATGAAAGACGCGGTGCTCTAGATTTGAATGTTTTAACCTAGCCATGGCCCAGTTTATAACTACTATGAGCTGCAAAATACTGTGTTAATGCTCTAGTTAGGGTCAGGACCACAAACGTAGGGAAATATGGCATTGGGGTTTCCAACCCTAACACTCCATCTCCATCCTTCACACACCAACAGGTGACAGGGGTGTGCCTTGAGGTCATGAGCCCTAACACCCACCCCATTCCATAAGAAAATAAGCTGAGATGGGTACAGTATAGGAGAATGGGGTGACCATTAGGGCTGATGACCCCAAGGCATCCCCTCGACGCCTGTTGGTGTGTGCAAGGTGGGGGTTGGGTGTTAGGGCTGGAAACCCTAACACCACATTTCCCAACTTTTGTGGCTTTGACCCTAACTAGAGCATTAACACAGTTTTTTTTGCAGTTTATTCCCTTACTTTTTGAGATCATATAGTAGTATCTTTATTTTACTGTGGGAGTGCAGGGTCCAAACCCATCCCTCTGTAGATGCATATATATATATATATATATATATATATATATGCAGCTGTGTAAGCACAGGGCCCTCTGGGCACTGCGCTTTCATTAATAGAACAACAGTGACCAAACTGTCAGCATAGCCACCTTATTAGCCCACCTCATGTACCCGGTACAGAAATTGTTTAAATCCCCACCATAATGTAATTCTGCACAACTGCAATGCCATTCTGTGCCACAGGTGCAAAAACACATTTTGGACAGGGTTTGGAAAATGACAGCTGTGACATACAAGAGGGGGGTAATAAGAAGGTTATGTTGTAAATGTGGGGTAAAATTATTTTACATTTCTGAAGTTACAAGTGAGCATAGCAAAATTGCAACAAATAGTCATAATGTTGTCATTTTTTCATATTTAGACCCCAAGTTTTCAACATAATCTTCTTATGACCCCACATCACAAACCCTGTAGGTCAAAATTTTCAAATCTAGGCCAAAATGTCATTCCGTGCCACAGGTGTGAAAACACATTTCAGACAGGATGTGAAAAATGACAGCTGTACTGTTCATGAGGTGGTATGAAAAAATGGCTATGTTGAAAATTTGGACTCAAAATATTACAATTACCAAAGGTATGCACGTGCATAGAAAAATTTAAACGAACGCTCATAACTCAACCATCTTTAGGAATTTTCCACACATTTTTAACATGGCCTTTTTGGGACCCCACCTCATTAACTCTGGCACTGTCATTTTATTAATCAGGCCTGAAAGGTGATTTGGTGCAGCAACCGTGAAATCTTCTTCCGCGTCCAATTAATGAAATGACATTGGCAGAATTCATAAGGTGGGGTCCCAAAAAAACCCATGTTGAAAATTTGGTGAAAAAATCCCTAAAAATGGCAAAGTTATGAACATAAGTTCAAAATGCCATTGAAATACGTTATATGGCACTTACCTTGATTCCTCAGTTTGTGGTTCAGCTTTGAAGAATGCAGACGTGTCTCGGTCCGGAGAAGATGACAGCCTATGACCTCTGGGGGTAAGTACAGGGTAGGGGTGGGGTGGTGGTTGCTCAGTGGGAGGGTCGGGATGGAGGAGGGGGAAGTCAGGGATGATGAAGGACCATTTTCTTTTTTCAGGTTTAAAAAAAAAAAAAGACATCAGGAAACCATTTTTTTTTTCTTCAGGAATTGAAACATCCTAGGGGAAGCCACTAACCACATCAAAAAATAATTTAATATGGGGATCAGATGGTGGGGGTGCCACTAGACACCAGGGAAACATACTGGAGTGTGGGGGATACCACTAACACCAATGGATCGCCCAAACCCAGAGTCTGCACTCAATGAGGAAGCCGGGCAGTTGCTTCTGGAAGATTATACAAAATATGCCTCCCATGCCAGACTAACGATGGAGAGCCACGCACTTGCCACCTCTAACCCTAAAGGCAAAGATCCCTGTGAACCTTGTTCTTCTGCTGCTGACTTAGCAGGTGATGGGGGATGGAGCCATGGCCAAATAGCATGCAGGGGACAAGGACAAAAAGCTTGCAGCAAAGAAAAAGACAGACAAGAAAAGGGCTCTCTGGCAGCTCTAAGCTTATACAACCTTTGCTTGAGTTGAAATCATGGACTAAATTATGCTATGTATGAACTCACAGGGGTTGGGGGGAGCTGACATATATCTCAGTTCATCTCTCTCGCTCTGCTTTTTTTCTTTCTTTTTTTAATGCTTTTTCTAGTCCTCTGTTTTTCATCTAATTTATTTTAAATTATAAAAAAAGTAAAATCAACTTCTTTTTTAAATCCTGTAAAAAAATGAAGTTTGGGTATTGGAGGGTGCCATTAGATTCCAGGGAAATGGTGGCTCAGAGCTGAATCTGCAGTCGGCAGCATGAGTTCCAGGTATGGCTGCAGAAGTCAAGAAAATCCTGCTGTTCTCATACAGAGAATGCAGGGAAGGGCTTCTATTGCTAAGCTGGGCACCTGGGATTTTGGGTGCCCGGAAAACATATATGTGGGCACAATATTTAAAAAGAAACATCATAATCTAGCAAAACGGGTCCCATTTAGTGTGGTTCTGATATTCGTTTAATAAAGTTATGGCATTTTTATGTTGTTTTTTTTTCACGTTTGTCAGTTCATTGAAGAAATCAACAAAATGGCAGTTGGCATGACACCAAAAATGTTTGGTGCCCTGCCAAATCAGTGGCACAAAATCAAAAACCAGCATTTGAGGCATCAAACATTTACTGTCACACAAAATCATTATCTCAAAACCTCCCTACTGCGCATGCGCAAGTCAAAAACACTAAAATTTAACACCCTACAATTCTGGAACCCTTTTATATTTTTTCACCGGATCTGTCAACGGCAATACCTTGGGACATGACACATGTTGCCTGCAAGTTTGGGGTAACAATTCCTTTCCATGTAGGCTGTAGGTGAGAGCAAAAAAAAAACAATGCCAAGTATAGGAAAACATCTAGTTTTTTTTTTCTTAAAATGACACATGCAGATCTCAGAAACCACACAAGCTGCCATCACAAGAATTTAGATGCAGCAAGACTTTGCCTACTAGATAATGTATGCAAAATTTCAGCTCATTCCGTCAAATAGAGCCAAAGATATCAAGGTACAAAACAACTGAGTTTAACATTAACCAGCCTGCTCAGTCCTAACTATAGTGGCATGATAAGCAGATGCATGTAAGCCTTCTTCTAAAATGCGTATCATTAATTAGCAGGTTGTCATTCAGATGTCCAGAATGTCTTTTGGGACAACCAACTAACCAAACGTTTTTCAAACAGGCTTTTGAGACCCCCCAGGTCCAATCTACAGCTCTTGTAAAAGGTAAGCATCTAATGATATTTACCGGAAACTAGTGAGTCCTGTGGAAGGAGGATCAGTGTATGCTGAAGACAAAGAGAATGGTTAAGGCAAAACACAACAACAAAAACACTTGTCAGGTATTTCTGGCTAAAGTTCCCTTTTAAATGGGATACCATTGTGGGCACTGTTACAAACAGAATTACAGTGTTTGAGTATGTAGGAAATGCACAAAAGGTTGTCTTATAGTAGCAATGATAGGTAAGGGATATTTAGATAATCATAGACCTGTCGATCACATGTGCAAACCATGACAAAAAAATCCCATATACAGTGGTTTCAAAATATGGTGATTAATTCTTAAAGCAAATGCTGATACCTGTGTGAGTTAAAAAAAAAAAAAAGGAAGATCTGAGAATGACAAGTCCTTCTTCACATCTACAGCTGCATTCATAAGTGATCATGGAAGACAGATGAATTTCCTTTTGAAAAGCACTCTCAAATCTTGTTCTAGTTCCTCAGTGTTGACAGATGTCAGTTTGTTGTGCCTTTTTTTATATTCTGTGCACTACTTTTTAAAATTCAGTTTGAAATATTCTAAAATTCTGCAACATTATTTTTCAATAATTACAACTTTCTTCACAGTGGCTATTTTAAGTTTAGATATTTGCATAAAAGTTAAATAGATATTATAAACTGTACTGAAGTATCTTTACAGAGCACAGGAATTTTGCAGTAGGGTTTCATACCATAAACAAAATGGATGGAGCTTTCCAATCTCCTTCCTACATTGTGTTTTTTTGCCACTCACTGTTTAGCATCATGAAGCTTACTTCTCATGAATTCTGCAGTATTCTGCACTTTTGCAAAATACATACTATCTTAGAAAATGTATTTTGGAACTTTTATGAAAAAAGTGTCTATTTTTTATTTTTTGAACGTGTGACCTGGACTGTCCACTAGATAAACATTTCTGGAATATTATTTTTGACAAGGCTAACATATGTTCTTATCATCCTACAGTTTAGTCCTATGTGTGTAGGTTGTAGGATTTGCAGAATAAATTATTATTAAAGAGAAACATTTGCCAGCCCGTCAGCTCAGTGGTTGGATTTCCGTTTGCAACGCCAGCGACCCGGGTTCGGGAATGGACTCGGGTCACTGGAGGGCCTGCCGGGGGAGAAGGAGAGAGCGTCCACCAACAGCTCGCCTTCTCTGGGGGGAGGGAGGGGATGCGACTTGGCATCTGCTGACCCCTGGCAGAGGCTGGGGGTTCAGTACAACGTCCAACCCACGATGTAGTGGAGAGACAGACGTCAGCGTCAGCCTAGATGTCATAGCACGTCTCTCTCCTCAGAGGAAAACACTGAAAATGGTGCCTGGCTGACCAGATGACGGCCTCCCCGGATCCTCACTCCTGGACCTCCTTCAGCCGCCTCAGCAGCACCCAGCGTCACTGGACACTGGTAAGGCTTATCCCCTATGAAGGTAAGTGACCCTCCCAATGAAGGTATACATCAGGGATACCTGAGCTGACTGCGATGTCGGCAGTGTGGTCGGCAGTGCCAGAGGGGGCAATACATGTGGGGCTGAAGGGAAGACCAGCCAGGTGCGCCGGGGGGGGGGGCAATAAATACAATAAATTCAAAAAAAAAAAAAAAGAGAAACATTCATGGTGCCAGCCCAGTAGCACAGAGGGCAGAGGTGCTGAGAAGTGCTTCACTTCTCCCATGCCAGCGACCAGAGTTCGGTAATGCACTTTGGCCACCATGGGTCAGCCAGAGGGTGAAGAGCTATAAGAGGACTGCACAGCCATTAGGCAGCTCTCCTCTCCCGGACTGGGGAGGTTAGCCTTCCTGGCCCTTGACTGACACCGGGAAGGCTCATGGTAAAGGTTGACAAATGGGGCTGAGTGGGTGAAGCAGGGTCTTTATCAGTTCTGGCATGCAGGTGCTCCTCCACACGCATGCATGACTGTGTCTGTCGGGACAGTGGGCATGTAAGTGGAGAAAAACCAGGAAAAACACTATGTCCCCCCATCGCTGTATGTGATGGCCCCCAGGGTAGCCCACTCGGGGCCCGATGGCAGGAGGAGGAGGTGGCAACGGATGGGCAAAGAGCTAAATGAAATGGGGGAAAAAAAGAGAATCATTCATGTACAGTGGCTGTCACAGGTTGAAAGCCCATAAAAACCTCTTTCAAATGGGGTATGGGTGCTCACCTGTAGCTGGAAGCACTCCAGAGCTACAGATGAGCGAGTCTGTTCAATATTGATACTACTCTGCAGTCATTTGTAGAACACTGTGACGTCATTAAGGAACAGCTGTGCTTGACTCAGTGTAGCTGGGCACAGCTTGTCCTCATCCTCAATGATAACACAGTATTCTGCAGATGGCTACAGTGTAGTATTAATGTTGAACAGACTTAAGCTGTCAATATCTCTGGAGTGCTTTCAGCTACAGATGAGTCTAATGCCTCATTTTAAAGAGTTTTTCATGGTCTTCTGAACTACGAAGGTCACCGGGCATGAATGTGCCCCTATAAGCAGTGTTTCAGGCCAGAACAGATTTATCAATATTATTAAATGTGTTACCGACAAAAAAAAACAAATCACAAAATACGAAACCTTAAGTGAAATTATGTAAAAACGTGCCATCCTAACATTACAACTGCCCATCTGATCTTGCGCTCAGATGCAACTCTCTGGGGCAGGACCTCATGGTGAAGAGGAGGAGGACTGGCAGGCAGCGGATTAACTGTAGAGGAGTTTTCAAAAAAATGTATGTTAATGAGATTTTCCTCTTTCCAGAAACAAAGTCACAGTTTGCATTAGCATAACGCTATTGTACATTACCCCAAAACTTGAATTTCAGGACATTCCATTCCTAATTACCGAAGACATTTTTATATAAAATGTAATATTTTCTCATCTGTTTCTGCTGCTCATGACATTCCTGAAGTTATAATCTTTTGCTTGCCACATCACAGACCATTGCTGTAGAACTGGTTCTGTTGTCATTAGCAAAGGATTCTGAGTTCAGGGGTGATATAAGCAGCAGAAACAGAGCGATCCAAGGGAAAGGACCACGTTTTCATGCACAGGTTATAAGGATCATGTTTTCATGTAAATGTTATCAGTGATGAGGAAGGAAAGGTCTTAAAATTAAACTTTTATGGTGGAAAATGTAATGAGACTGAGACCCCGATTGTCACTGTTTTGCAGGAAACTGGAAAATTGCTTTACAAAACTAATCCAGTGGTCATGTATCACTCAAGTATTACAATCACTGCTCAGCAAACAAAGATCTTTTTATTTATTATATAATTCATTTACCCAGGACAGCCCAGCTGAGATGGCAACACCTTGCTTCTATAGAGACACTATACTGCCTCTATCCATTTCCACGGATGGACAGACTAGAGGACTGAGAAGTTAACTCACTTGTCCATGATCACACACTGAGTTTTTTGTCTGGTGGGGTTTGAACCTGTGATTGCTCGGTTTCTCAGCGGTGTTCTAACCCCTATTCCACACTACCTCCACTGACTATAGAGGCGGCAGCTAAGAGGCTGGCTGGAACAACAGTAAAAAATGAACAGGGAATTACTTTCTTCCTGATCCGTCTCCATTCTTTTCAGTCGACTATCACTATTGTCAGAGTGAAGCTAATTCCTGGCAAACCTCTCTTATGGAAATCTTTTTGAGTGCATACTTTACAAAGTATGAACATGCTATTTGTCACTTCTGCAGTACTGACAAGTTCTTTGAACAACTATTTTTATTTCTCTACAAATGAAAAAAAAGCCTTCTTTAAAGAGCACCTTTCCTGGTATTACTGCTCCTATCCAGGAAGGACCCTCACCTGGCTCCGAGTTGGAGAGTATGAAGAAAACATTTTCATGCTGCTGTGTTTTCCAGAGGGAAGGGATTGTATTTTGGCTTGGAGGAGCAGATCCCTCCCACCTCCTGGTTTAGAGATGCACCCCCACGATGTTCCATATTCTGGCGTCTGAAATGTGCTTGCAGGGCGTGTCATAGGCATGTTTGAGCCGTCCCCGCGTGCACATTGTGATATCAGAATATGGAACTACATGAGGCATGTCTCTAAACCAGAAAATGGAAGAAATCGGCTCCTCCAAACCAAAATACGATCCCTTCCCTCCGGAAAATGCAGCAATATGAAAATGTTTTCTTCATACCCTGCAACTCGGAGCCAGGTAAGAGTCCTTCATGGCCTTCAGGGTGTATTTTCTGCAAGAGCACGAAAGATGCTTTTTAAATGTTTTAAATTTTATACTGAGAATAGTACCATATCTATGCTATGAAATTATAGTCACAGTTACAGAGGCCAAGTGCTTGATATAGAGAGAATTTGTGTGGAAAAATTGAACTTCATTATTACAGGGTACCACTGCAGGGGATGTCACTGATAATGCACTATACTCTCCAACTTAGCTGATGGCACCCCTTTCTTCCAGCACTATAAATATGGAAATACAATAGACATGGAAAGACCTAACTCAAAATTTACAATCTATCTTCAAGCATAAAGAGGCAGGACAATATCTCAATCACGACAGAGCCACGATTGAGTAATGAAGATCTTGTTCCCTCACAAGTGAAGATAAACTGTATATTTTAAGTCAAACCAATGCATATTTTATTAATACAACACTGGTTGAACTGCCTCAAGCAGAAGAAAAAATATGAAGTCAAGAAACCAAGTTGGTTTGGTAAGGAAGTGAGCCAGGTGGTGAAGGCTAGGAGTGCTGAACACAGGAAGTGCAAGAAAGGACGATGATGAAAGGATCTACTTAGAAACAACTAGAGAGGCTGGAAGGATAGTCAGGCAGGCCAAGGCAAGGAAGGAGCTGCAAACTGAAGAAGAAATTAAGGAGGGAGAGAAAGCCTTCTTCAAGTATATCAGTGAAAAGAGAGACACGAAGGTAGGCACAGTGAAGCTAAAAAAGGAGGATGAGAGGATGGACTGCAGTAAAGAGAAAGCAGAGGTGTTGAATGAATACTTCTGCTCTGTCATTAGTAAAGCAAAGAATGGACTAGTGCTGCAAGGGAAGAAGGCGAGGGGGGACATGACTGAGGACAACACAATGGAAGACAGGGTTAGGAAAGGGGTAATTTTCCTAAAAATAATCAAGTCCCTGGGTCTGGATGGTATGCACCCAAGAGTGCTGAGGGAACTGGCGGTGGAGCTGGCAGGTCCGCTGGTGGATTTGATTAACAGCTCTTTAGGTACAGGGTGGTATCACAGGAGAGGAGAACCACACATGTGGTACCGTAGCACAAGAGTAAGCTCGGGGATGACCCTGGGAACAACATGCCAGAAAGTCTGACCTCCATTGCGGGGACTATTCTGAAGGCAAGACTCGTTTTGTTCCTTGAAGCCAATGAGTTACAGGATGACAGACAGCATGAGCTCATGTCAGGGAGGCCCTGTCAAACCAACCTAATCAATTTCTTTGGCTGGGTAATGAAGACAGTGGACAAGGGTCAGGAGGTTGACGTTCTACTGTATTTGGATTTCAACAAGGCCTTCGACTTGGTACCTCACAAGACGTTGATCAGGAAGTTGGAGGAACCAGGAGAAGGAAGTAAATCAACCAGGTGGGAGGCAAACTGGCTCCGTGGTACGACCCAGTGGGTGGTAGCTGTGGGAGAACTCTCACAAACAAAGGAAGTTACAAGTGGTGTCCCACAGGGGTCACTGCTCTGTGCAGTGCTGTTCAATGGATTTATAAATGACATTGGGGACGCAGTTAAAGGAAAGATCTGCCTCTTTGCAGACAGTGCCATGCTCTGTGGGAGGTTGGATACAGACAAAGAGGTGCAAGACCTAAAGAAAGATCTGGGAAAGTTGCAGAGGTGGTAAGGTATCAGGCAGCTGGGGTTCAATGCAAATAAGTGCAAGGTCATGCACTTAGGAAGGAAGAATCTGAGACCCAAGTATAGTCTAGGAAGGCCAAGGTCACTAAATCAGAGGAGGAAAAGGACTTGGGGATAGCTATCACCAGGGACCTTAAACAGGCTATGAAGTGTAGCAAGGCAGTGGGCAAAGCAACAGAAGGCTAGGCTGTATTGCTAGAAGGTTCACAAGCAGGAGGGAGGAGGTTATACTGCTGCTCTACAGCTCCTATGTGAAGCCACACCTGCAGTACGGTGTGCAATACTGGAGCCCCTACTTGAAAAAAGATATTAACCAGTTTGAGGCAGTCCAGAGGAGGGTGACAAAGGTGGTTCAGGGACAGCAGGGCAGGGAACATGAGGATAGGCTGAGAGAATGCAACATGTACTCGCGTGAAGAGAGACGGGAGAGAAGGGACATGACTGAAACCTTCTCCCATAGGGCCTCCAGCACTGCCTGCCATTCTCTGTACATCATATGCATTATCTTTAAACAATCATTTTGCACCTACATATCCCTGGGAAACCATATTTGCAAAATGGTAGTAAATAAATAATAACCAGTGTGTGTGTGGCACAGGTTGCGCACATTGTATTCATGTATGGGAACCCAGGTTTGCTGTGCAAACCAGTCTTAATGGACATGGTTGGTGGACTATTGGGAGTGACACAGAGGTACTGCTTCCAGACTCTTGGAGGGTGGGGGGTGAATACAGGGCTCTCTACACAATCGTGACATCAGTTGCAGATATGGAGAGATACTGCATGCCACAAATGACCACGCAGTGTCTTGCTTCTTAAGGCTGTTGCTCACTGGAGCCACTGATAGCATGGCAGAGAGGTGGGAGGGCTTACAAATGGGGGGAAGAGTTCCCTGACTGGTGCATGGTACCACTCCTGATCCAGAGCTATCATCAAAGTTCCTCCCCTCTGACTTCTCCGTAGGCAGCACCAAACTGGAGGAAGCCAAAGAAGCTCCAAGAGCCCTTGGGCCCACTGTGGAGAGGCTTTTCTATGGGGAGAGGTGCCCTGCAGAGGCAGTCTGTCTCTCAGACAGAAGGTAACACTTTTAAGATCAATGGGCAGAGTGGGAGTCAGGAACTGAAGAAGGAGCAGTGAAAAAATCAGGTAAGGGGAATAAAAACAGAATAAAAAAACATAAGGTTATCCACAGTAGACATGAAGCAGGCATGGGCATTACTAAAGTTTCTTAATACTGTAGTGTGTAACCAGGCTCGTATGCTTTGCCTGTTCAAGTTCAGTTACCAAAAGGTTAATGTGTGTGGAGGCCCTGAGCCTGGGAAGAATCACTGTACATGCCATGCACATGTGCTCAGTAGCTGGGCTGCTGTTAGTTGCTGCCTGGTCCTCCCACCCTTAATAAAAGGGGAAGACATGTGCAGCAGCTCAGTTCTAGTCTGGCCTGAGCTGAGCTCTGAGTCTCGGCTTAGATGCGCACAGAAAACCTGGCCTAGAGTGGGAAACAGGTAGACCAGCAGTTTTTTCTTCCTAAGGGGGTGTGCTCTGGCCAGAGGCAACAAGAAGAATAAGGAATAAGAAAGGAAAAAGCAATATCCTAAGTACAGAGCGGTGAGAGTAGAGTCCAGAGAATAGAGAACTGATAGACCAGAGGTCCTAAGGTCCCAGCATCAGGAGGATGTAAGTGGAGAAGTGGTTTCCCTTCAGGGAAGCAGCCAAGATGTTCATGAGAACCAACTCCAGGTTTCAAGGTTGTGTAGGATGGCAGCCTAGGCCTTACATGCAGAGTGAGGGAGGAGTCAAGGAAAAATGCTCTGGAAGCAGCCATCGAGATCACTCCAACTGCTGTGGTCACAATTGTGGGCTGAGTGTGACCCGCCAAGGTGTATGCCCATGCTTCAGTATGTCTTAAGAAAGCTTGCCGCTGAGCTGAGGGTAGATTGCAGGAGAAACCTGGGGAGAGCTACCCATTTAACATCAGGCTTCCCAGGCGGGAGATAGTTAAGAACAAAGCCCAAGTGTAACAGAGGCTGCAATGTTGTGAAAACATAGCACGCCGTCTACCCTCCGAGTGCAGCAGTCAGGATAGTGACTGCATGTAAATAGTCTAAAGGGCTGAGATTATGTGTAGAGGGCTCCCAGTAAAATCAGGAACCCCAGTGAACAGCCAATGTAAATACTGTATAAACTGTTGAGGGCACTAATTATTGTGCAGAGGGCTGCCGGTAATTCAGGAACCCTGAAAGAAGTCCCCTTTGTGTTCCTGTAAATATGTCCAACTCCTTGGGGACTGAGCATCTGTAGGTGGCAAATAAATGCTTTTCTGTATTTGACTCTACTACCCCCAAGAGGACACTGGCATTTGTACAGTGTATATATACATGTCTGAATATTGCATCAGAGGAAGGGACCCCCTTACTAGCTCCCAGTGCCAGGACACACTATGAGAACCCTGGCCGGCTCTCCGAGTAGCAAGGTGGGGCCCCTAGTAACCCCATGTCCAGGAGACTGACTGTATATGAATTTTTAAAATAGTGATAGCTGGGCAGTTTGTTATGACAGTAGACCACAGAGTGCTGTAGTGGCTGTGTGCATTGCTAAATTTGAGAACACTGAATGTTTCACATGGTTTATAGCTGGCCTGGAATGTTAGTGGGGCACTCAGCACAACGTATTGTAAACATGGGTGCTACATGGAGGGGGGTTCAATGTTCATGACCAGGACCAACAGTGGGGTATACTAGAACAATACAGTTTAGTTCAGTAGCTTTTACTTGAAACAAGACCCCCCACACTTAATACAGTAGTGTGGTGCACCACCCCTGCTGTGTCGTTTACAACAGCAACGGCATCCAATACACTATTTTGGGTGATTTTTTACCACCAGCCTTTGCTGCAGCTGGAGCAGGTGCCACGAGATGAGACTCTGGCTTCCTGATTTGTGGATTATACACTAATGAAGCTTCAACACGAAGAAGTTATTGGAAAATTGCATCCGATCTAGATTTGGAGTCCTCTAACAGCCTTCTAAATTATGTTGCCTTGTGAATAAGATTCTTAAAAGTATTGCTGGTCAAAGTTAAATGCTTCCAATAATATTGATCAGCCTCAATAAATAACGTGTTAATATGTTTGCCAAGGGCACTCTTTCTGTTGTAAGCATGGTCTCACTTAGTCTTAAGGTACCAAAGCTGAGTTCACCCATATTTAACCACCGTCGAAACACGTGCGGTCAAACAGTGCACTGTGTGGAGATGCGAAAAGTGTGCGGTCCAAAACCATGCTAAAATTAAACAAACTCTGAACCATGCATGCTGTTTTGACTACACAGTTTTTGACCATGCATATATTCCTTCGTGATCCTGATGGTATACCCCAAAACTGGTTACTTTTTATTCCCAGTTCTCATAATCTAAGAATGGATGAGACCACTCTTACAACAGCAAGAGTGCTCATGGCGGCCGTATAAAGTCATACAGAATGTCACATCACTGGTTTCACCATTTGCAGAGAAACAAAGCTCTGGATTAAAGGAAAGGGTTCATCTTACATTAAGCATTTAGCATCAAGAGGCACCACAGTGTCAGCGACTAGCAGTTTCTGACATGGTTCTAAATTCTGGGGTGCAGTTCGCATGGTATCTGTCTAATTTTGTGGACACTACAATCAGAGAGTGTGCTGCATCATTGTTACCCATAATCCATTGTTTTACTCAATCACAGTGCAGCTCAGATGTCATAGTGTAATCTGTCTGCATGGAGTGCGGCAGCGGGAGGGGGGAAAAATCTGGTTGCACAAACTGTGAAGGAATCATGCCTAACAGGACCAGTTAGGAATGGGCACATACCTGCTGCATTTGGCTTCTGCTCACTCTTCTTTTCCCTACTGGCGGATTCAGGAATACCATGTACTTGTCTGCTACCTATCACAACACTCAGTACAGATAGATTGCACTATGATGTTCACACTTCAGCAGGATTCTGGGTAGAACAATGGGTTATGGCATCTACAGTGCAACATGTTCTCTGATTGGAGTGCCCTCAAAATGTAATATATCAAGCAGTGAGGTACTAGAACATTTTTGGAAACATGCAAGAAACTGCTAGTCAGGATTTGAGATGCAGAGGCTAAACGCTGCAGATATAAGTCCTTTCATCTGTGCAAAGCAAATGAACCTTAACTAGTCTGATGAAAAGGGCAAAATACTAATGCATTCCCCCTTTTTTGTTCTAAACAGCACATCCTGAATTCTTTGCAATCCTTTTTATTTCAAAATTTCTTTATAATTCTATAATAGCACTTGATCTATGTTTCCCAGCATACTGCTCACGGAATCTGCAGAAATTACTGTATATTTTTGTCAATGACAAAAAGACAAACATTCAGTTCTGTTATGTAAACAGTTTTTATCTCAGGTACAAACAGAAATCTGGGAAGACTGAAGTTAAATACTTAGTAGGGGAACAATTACAATATACTAATTATAATAATACAATAGAATGAGACAAATAGAATAATAAGGGACTGTGTATCACAAGGGAGTGATACCACTTGCTATGTTTACATGTAGTGGGAATCAATTACTTTATAAACAATTCACTTCATTCAGATTGTAATCCTTTTTGGTTTACATGGTGTTGGACTGATGAGGATGAGCAACCAGATTCAAAATCCTGAGTTGCTGTGTGTTTACATGTAATGGGAATCGGTCCCTTGTAATCAATTCAAACTGAATTGATTACACGGTGACTGATTCCCATTACGTGTAAACACACAGCAATTGAGGATTTTGAATCTGGTTACATTTCTTTTGCAGCAGTTTCAACAGTAAGTATAGCAGAATCAATTCACGAATCAGGTTTACATGTACAACGTAACCCGGTTCAAAATAATCAGTGCTTTTGAACCACTGCAGTTGAACCCGGTTCTGACTGAAACAGGAGCACAACTCAGAATGTGTTTATATCAGCTTTCCAATTGAGGAATGCAGCATTGATTCCACTGAAATTGGAGTTTGAACCCAGTTCCAGTGTGCATGTAAACAAGGCAATTAAGAGGTTCTGGGGACATAGGAACCTTAAGAGCGAAGCTCAGGAGGTTCCCATGTCCCTAAAACCTCGAGACGGTATTACAATCAAGTAAGGAACAGTCCACTATTTGTTATTTTTTGTAATATATGGATCCTATACAAAAAAAACATCATGGCTGTCTCGCACCGTGGCTCTGAATTCTTTGGCTGCTATCCTCTCACAATGGCCGCCCAACCAATGCACTCAAAACCCACACTCGCTCTAACCACGCTCTCTCTCTCTCCATGTTGCTCCACTTCTGCTCCTTCCACAATTCCACCAGTCATCTGCTCTGCTAGCCCTACCTGTTAGTTGCTTTCCAGAGCTGCACAGCGAAGGCAGGATCAACCAGATAATACTTCAATGTAAAAAAATTTAAATACCCCAAATCATAGCAGGTCCCTCAAACTCTTGCTCCTTGTTAATAACTCCTCCAGTCCTACACCCACAATAGCTACTGCTGAGCTTAACTCTCCAAAAACAAGGACGCTGACAGGAAAAGGCAGAGTTAACCAGATAAACATATAAAGAATAATACATGGGGTGGTGTTTTAACAAGAATTTTACACACACCCAAGGTGTTGGATGCTACATTAACCCTGAGAGCCAAGCTTGAGGGGTTTATCCAAGCATCCAACATGAAAGTGTGTGTAAATTAGCAATAATGCTCCGACAGGGTGTGTGTCGTGCTGGGATAACATCACGCCTCCAGGTGTGGTTGGGCACAGGCCGCGGGCGGTCGTCAACTGAGGCGTGGCGATATCCCAAACGACACACATCCTGGAGGGTATTATTGCTATTATACAATGGCTCGTTGTTATATATAAAATAAAAAAAGTAATTTTAAAGAATGCTTTTTTAGCGTGGAAAAATATTTTTGTTACTTAAGAGGAGATGCAAGAAAAGAGGTCATCTAGCTCATTATATAGCTCATCTACAGGTTCACAGTGAGGCTGAGACTAGAGCCGCGATGTTGTGCTGGGATAACATCACGGGGCCAGCCCAAGATTGACCAATCAGAGACCAGGACATTTTCTTGCCATTGTATAATCAAGTTTTACACACCACCCCAAGTTTTATTTTATATAACTGCTGGGGAGCATTTTTTTGCCACAGCAATTATATAAAATAGCTACATATCGCTGTGCACCCAGGATGAAATGCAGTCCATAGAGGCAGTATAGCATAGTGGATTAAGGCTCTGAGCTGCAAACTTGGAGACTTGGGTTTGAATCCCACAGCCCCCACTTGCATACTGTGTGACCCTGAGCAAGTCACTTAACTTCCTTGTGCTCCCAAGTCACACCTGGAAACAAGCTTTGGCTTAGTGTGCCTTTCCTGGTTAAACAATGTCCCCTTTCCCACGGCTGAGCGGCTGCTAAAACCTTTCTGTGTTTTTTTTTAATAAAAAGCTTTGATGGAGGATTCAAACTGTTGCTGATTTTTTTTTTTTCATTTTCTTAACTGTCGAGTGCTGGTTACAGTTTCTGGGATTGCTGGTGTTTGGCACTAAAGCAGGGAACGGTAGGGTTCTCAGCCCTAATACTCGCCCTATTCCACGCACAAATAAGGTCAGATGTGATCGGTTTTCTTCATGCAGGGCACAGAGGTTGTTGACACTATGCATGGAGACACAGGTCTGTACACTGAAAAGTATATGACAGTGGGGTGAGCATTAGGGTTGACGACCCCAATGAACACCTCAACCCTGATTCGCCAAGAGTAATGACATGAAAAACTGTAATGTTTTGGTGTTTGGGGGCAGGGGTGGGGAGTTAGGGTTATAAACACTAAATCCACATTCCCCTATTTTTGTCACTTTAACCCTAACTGGTGCATTGACAACGTTTTTTGCAATTAATTTTCTTACTTTATGAGATAGTAGAATTATACTGTCATTCATGCATCCATGTAATTACAGAAGCACAGGGCTGTTTGGGCCCTGTGCTTCCATGCCTCCAATTACCCACATGTGTATGTGGGTGTGGAAGCACCAGAGGGCTCTGTGCTTCTGTTCCTCCAGAAAAGCAATTTATGTGCTTCCTTGTAATTTTGTTTTGTAGGAATGGACCATTTTCAGTTCTTATTTCTTAGGGGCTTAGCATTGTGCTGTTCATTAAGACCTTTCTATTGCTATATACATTGTCCATGAACTCCAAAGACAGACAGAGTTATAGCTTATTAAAGTTGCAGTGTTGGGAAAGTACAGTTACGTAAGAATTTACTGTAACAGTAGATCTTCAAGAGATGCTCTTGCAGTAGGTAACTACATATAGGACTGATGCCGGCAGGTGGCAGGACCCCACGAAAAATTCTAGCTAGCAGTCCCTGAAGACTTCATCATGACCAGCGTCAAGCGACATGGTATAAAGAAGTGGCCCCACGCCTGCTTCCAGTTCTTTCCGCCACAGGCCGGAAAGGCCAGATGAGAGGAGCGGAGATATTTCCATCACTGGAAAAGGAGCTGAAAAAGCCTAGGGAGATGGAGGGCGGGAAGGTATTACCTACTGCAAGAGCCTCTCTCGAAGATCTACTGTTACGGTAAGTTCTTACATAACTGTACTATCTCACTTCGAGAGGGTTCTTGCAGTAGGTAATTACATATAGGACTGAATCCCAAGCAGTCTGGAACAAATAGAGGCACCGGGAGGAGGAAAACTACTCCAAGAAGCAGTTCTAGCTGTGCAAGCCTCAAGATAGGAGACCTTGCAGAACAGCCAGCCCAAAGCCTGCTCTACGACAAGAGGCAACATCCAAACTGTAGTGTTTAGTAAAGGTATGAACGGAAGTCCAGGTGGCGGCAGCACAGATGTCTGCCACAGACACGTTCTTGAAACAAGCTGCTGAGGCAGCTACTCATTTTGTGGAGTGGCCTTTTACCTGACCTGGGAAGGTCTTGTTGTATTTGTCATAACAGAAAGTGATGCAATGAGCCAACCACTTAGATAGGCATTGCTTAGAAACAGCATTACCTTCCCTTTTATTAGCAAAAGAGACGAACAATTGATCCGTCTTTCTGAGATCCTTCGTCCTGTTCGCATAATATCTCAGAATCCAGTGAACATCCATGGTATGGAGTAAATACTCCCCTTGGTTAGACTACTGCGTGAAAAAGGCGGGTAACTCTATGGACTGATTTAGAGTAGACTCTGCTACTACTTTGGGAAGAAACTTAGGATTCGTGCGAAGAGCAACACGTTCCTTGTGAAAAATCAAGTATGGGATTTTATACATCAGGGCCTGGAGCTCAGAAATTCTCCAAGCGGAAGTAATGGCTATCAGGAAGAGAGTCTTCCATGAAAGGAACTTCAAATCCGCAGAAGCTGCAGGTTCGAAGAGAGGAAGAGTAAGTTTCTTGAGAACAAAGTTCAAGTCCCAAGGGGGAGCAGGAGTATGGATGGGGGGGTCTCAGATGGAGGACCCCTATGAGAAAGGTCTTAGAGACCTCCAATTGAGCGAACGTTTTGTCTGCAAAGAGAACATGATAGGCCGAGATGGCCGCCATGTGTACCTTCACGGAAGAGTGACTGAGACCTAGGTCAAACAGATGACGTAGATACTCCAGCAGAAGCCCCGCTGAGCAGGAAAAAGGTTCTGTGTTCTTGGAAGCAGCCCAGATAGTGAATCTTTTCCACTTCATGGCATAAGCGGATCTGGTGGAGGGTTTTCTGGCCTCCACCAAAATCTCCGCCACTTGGGGATACACCCCAAAACGGGATTGAGCTAAGTCTGCAGGAGCCATGCGTGCAGCTGAAGGGATTTGAGGCCTGGATGGACCAGAGTCCCCTGATCCTGGGTCAGTAAACCTCGAGATAAAGGAAGAGGAAGAGGAGGATCCTCTGAGTATTGTTGTAGAAGAGAGAACCAAACTTGCCTAGGCCAGAAAGGAGCAATCAGAATCATTTGTGCTCCTTCTGAAACTAGTTTCTGCAAGACTTGTGGGATAAGTGGAATTGGGGGAAAGGCATAGACAAATCTGTCCTTCCAGTCTACAGACAGAAAGTCTCTCCACGCCTTGTTCTGGAGCAGGCGAGCAGAAGAGCGGGAAGCTTTGCATTTAGAGGGGATGCGAACAGGTCGATCTGTGGTGTTCCCCAAAGTCAGAAGATATTGTCTAGGACCCCTTGGTCCAGTTCCCACTCATGAGTCAGAGCAGAAGAGTGACTTAGCTTGTCTGCCAGGGTGTTGTTGACTCCCGGAGCGTGAATTACCGTGAGGTGAAGGTTGTGTTGTGTTGCCCGATCCCAAACCCTCATTGCCTCCCTGCAAAGAGGGTAGGACCGAGTCCCTCCCTGTTTGTCGATGTACCAAACCACACACATGTTGTCCGTCTGGACGGCTAGGTGGCTGGGAAGGATGTATTGGTGAAGGGCTTTGAGAGCGTACAACACTGCCCGAAGCTCGAGTACACTGATGTGCAGAGCTTGTTCAAGCTTGGACCACGAGCTCTGGGTCCGCTGAGGGCCTAGATGGGCTCCCCAACCTTCGCCCGAGGCATCTGTGGTTAGAGTCTGGGAGGGGGTAGGACGAAAGAATGGAACCCTCCAAAACAGGCTCTCTCCGACCATCCACCATTGCAAGTCTCGAAGCATCGGTGAGGAGACCAGAACTGGGTGATCCAGGTCGTCCACTAACTGATCCCATTGGGAGCGTAGAGTCCACTGAGAAATTCTCATGTGGAGTCAAGCGCAAGGGACTGTCGGGTTAGAAACCGCCATGAGCTCGAGAAGGTGAAGGACCGACCTTGCAGAGACCCTCCTGCGGTCGGACAGCAGACTTATTTGGGTCTGGAGGGTGGACGCCCTGTCCGGTGGCAGGAAGGCCTTGCCTGTGGTCATATCGAGAATCGCCCCAATAAACTGTAGTCTCTGGGATGGGATCAGATGAGACTTGGAATGGTTGATGGTAATACCCAGGCAGGCAAAAACCTGCTGGGTAAGGGATCAGCGCAGGAGTTCCTCCCTGGATGAGGCCGCCAGGAGCCAATCGTCCAGGTACGGGAAAACCTGCACCCCCCTGGTACGCAGGTGGGCCACCACCACTGCCAGGCATTTGGTAAATACTCGGGGAGCCGAGGATAGACCAAATGGAAGCGCCTTGAATTGGTAGTGGTCCCCCTGGAACGCAAAACGAAGGTATCTGCGGTGAGACGGGTGAATGGAAATGTGCAGGTAAGCATCCTGCATGTCCAGAGCACACAGCCATTGACCCGGCCGGATGAGGGGCAGAAGGCTCTGCAAAGACAGCATCCTGAACCTTTTGTATTCTACGAAAAGATTCCGGGAACTGAGATCCAGAATTGGTCTAAGATCTCCTGTCTTCTTTGGGACCAGGAAGAAATGAGAATAGTAACCCGTCCCTTACAGATGAAGGGGGATGGGTTCTATTGCATGTTTCAGCAGTAGAGCTGAAATTTCCTCCTGAACCAAGAGAAAATGTTCCCTTGAATATGACGATTTCAGAGGGGGGTGGCGAGGTGGTTTCTGAAGAAACTCTATCGAGTGTCCTTCTGCGATGAGCTGGAGCACCCAAGAATCTGTTGTTATCCTCTCCCAGCCTGGAAGGTGGAGGGAAAACCTCCCTCCTACCAGTTCCTCCGGGGAGTCCGGAGGCTGTGGGAGAGGGAAGGAGTCAGGTGGTGTAGGGCAGCGCCGCAGCTGAAGCACCCGCTGCTTTTTTGGGCGGGGGGGCTTAGCAGCTGTGGGGGCCTGGTGTTTTGTGGCCCACCTTCCCTGGGGTTTCACCTTGGGCCGATTCCATCTGCGAAAGGGACGGCGCTGCTGCTGATGGGGACGGTACATGGAATCAACTGACTTCAGTGCCATTCCCTTCTCTTGCAAATCGGTGATGATGTCCTTGCCATCACCCCCAAAAAACACTGACCCCTGGAAGGGCGCTTCCTGGATAGCGGATTGCACCTCCATGACCAACCCTGACACGCAGAGCCAAGCATGACGCCGTAGGCCTACGGCGAAAGCTGAGCTCCATCCAGCACTGTCCACTGCATCATATGTCGCACGAAGCATGTGTCGACTGGCAGAACGAGCAGAGCGGACAAGATCAGCCAACTCCTGCTTGACTTGTGAGTCTAGCAGGGAGTCCAATTTGGCTTCCACCTGAGTCAGAATGGCCTTCTGGTAGTCCCCCATATGGCCGACATAATTCAGGGCCCTGATCCCCAGCATGGAGGAAGCATAGATCTTCCTCCCATACTGGTCCAGAAGGCAGGATTCCTTGTCAGGTGGCGACCAGCTGAGGTGTTTTGGGTTGGCCAACCGGCCGTGAGTGGTGCTAATCACAACCGAATCGGCACAAAGGTGAGAATCCAGGAAATTAACACCCTCTAGAGCCTGGTATAGCCTGTTCGACTTCCTAGGAAGTGGGGCTAAAGCCGACGGCTGTTTCCATATAGTGGTAACGAGGTCGGCATGAGGCTCTATTCAGGCTGGCACCAAGGTAGGAACTGTCACGGGCAAATCCAGATGTTCAGCGAGTTTCAGATGCTGAGGATCTGGTTCCAAGGAGTGCCACTGATGAACCTCCTGGATTTTCCTTAGCAACTCCGTAAAAGAAGGATCTTCCAGAGGAGACTTCAGAGGAGTCCTTGGCCTGGGCTTCGATGGAAAGTGTGGCTCGTCGTCCCTCTCGGAGTAACCACCGGAAGAATCCGAGGAGTCCGAGGGTGAAGAGGAGGAGGAAGAGGAAAAAGACTCCCTTTCCCGACCCAGGGGGGGAATGGACCTCTTGGGAAGTCCCCGGGGAAGCGTGTCCTGCCCCTCTCTGGACCCAGACAGAAGAACCCTGGAGTCCGGAGGTGGTGAGGGAGTGTGCCACCTCAGACATACAGGAATCTGAGATGGCACCATCGTCAGAAGGCGGCTCTCAACCTCCCTGGTGAGCTGAGCCTTGGCCTCAGCCCACCAGGAGGCCAGAGTCTCCTGCAGGTCCACCGGCGGCTGTGGAGGAGGAGGAGGAGGTGGGGTATAAGGATACGGGTTGTAACCACATGGAGAGTATCCAAAACCCGGCTGCGGAAAGCCCAGCATTGGGTATTATGGCGTCGGGTACTGCGGCATCGGGAAAACCGGCATCGGGTACTGAGGCACCATATACTGTGGTCCTGGGTACGTTGGCGTCGGATAGGACGGAGGGTACCCAGGAGCCAGGGGAGCTGCCGGAGCAGACGGCCCAGCCGGCGGCCTCACGGGCAGGTCCACGTAAGAGGGCCCGGCAGGGGGGGACATCTGGAAGCGGGATGTCTCCCGGAGTCGGTAGAACCGGCGTCGGGGCCAGCATCACTGGCCCTGGCGTCGGAGCCGGTGTCCGAGGAGACGACGTCAAATCCGGCGCATCAACCGGGGACGGTCTGACGGAGGAAGATTCCCCGGTATCACCAGGGGATGGAGGGGAAAAATCCCCGGGGTCTGGCTGGGGGGACTCTGGGTCCCCAGACGGCAGTGAAGGCTGCGGAGAACCGGGTACGACGGACGTGGAGGGGGTCCATCGTCGGTTCCTTCGCCAGCTGGACGTCGGAGGAGCCGGCGTGATGGCGAGCACCCGGCAGGCGACGGAGGAGCCGGCGTCCAGCTTATGGGAGCCTTCACTGGAGGCAGGCCAAGGAGAAGGATCAGCCTGGTCCGATGGAGTGGGGGCCGTGTGCCGCCCCGAAGGGTCAGGCGTCTTACTGGCCTTCTCCGCGTGGACGTCACAGGAGCCGACGCCCGACTTACTGGAGTTGCCCATGCCAGTAGGCCGTGAGCCTGTGACCGAACCTGGGGCAGAGGTCTCCAACTGCCAGACGAGCAGGCCAAAGCCCCCTTGGAAACCTCCAAGGTGGCCGTCAGGGAGCAGTCCCCCAGAGGGGACGTTACCTGTGTTCCAGTGGCTCCTGAGGGAGATGCAGTAAAGGAGCCCTTGTCCCGGTGCCTTTCCTTATCCTCCTTCTTCTTCCGATGGCCTTCGGGGGAAGTGGACGCCTGCCTCAGTTTTTTAGCTCCTTCTCCATTGAACTCATCTTTTTCTTCAAAATATGGGCTTCAAGGGATTGCTGCCACCTTTTCTGGGTAGCCGCGTTGAAGCTGAGGCAGTGCTGGCACTTCTCGACCGGGTGATCGGGGCCTAGGCAGAACAGGCACAGAGAATGGCCATCCTTGTGCGATAGTTGGGTGCCGCACGAATCACACTTATTTTTGTGCTCGGAGGGTGTAGGGGATGACATACACCGACGATGGTACCTGACATTAGTCGAAAAACAATTTATTTTGGTAAAACCGACGAAGATTGGGCTGACGAAGCACAAACTTTTCTGTGAGGCACTGCACGAGCTAACAGTGGGAAAGAACTGGAAGGCAGGTGTCAGGAACCGCCCCTTTATACTGATGTCTCCTGACGCCGGTCATCTGACATGGGGGCGGTCCCTCGCCAGGGACTGCTAGCTAGAAATTTTTCCGTGGGGTCCTGCCACCTGCCCGCGTCAGTCCTTTATGTAATTACCTACTGCAAGAGCCCTATCAAAGTGAGACCTGTAATTTTTTTAACTTTATGTTTTTTATATGGCCTCTAAATTTTTATGGGGGAAGGGGTGTTATGTGTTACTTGTGTAGTACTCATTAAGACCTCTATTTTGATATTTAGCTTGTCTCGTAACTGCATATATTGATGGAGCTATGGCTTCTTAAAGTTGAAATGTAAAAAAAAAAAAAGTCCAAATTCTTTTTTCGAATGAAGGGTTCTTTTTGTGAGGTAGTGTTGTTCATACGAAAAAAAGACTTCTTCGTACAAAAAAAGAATGTAAAAAAAAAAAAAACCTAAGTCCAAATTCTTTTTTTATGTGAAGAGAATCTTTTTTTATATGACCCTATTCCTTTTTCGTATGGCCATATGAAAAAAGAAATTCGGGTCACAAAAAAGATTTAAAAATGTGTTGGAAACACATTTCTGGGTGATTTTTCCAAAAACTAACTGCAGAATCCCTCTAAGGGAGCTCCAATTAGCAAGATACATGTGCTAGAGTCTCTGCAATATATGATTTTTATGGGTTTACAAAATAAATTGTTTAAAAAAAAAAAAACAGAAACAAGATGGCGGCCATACAAAAAGATATTTTTTTGTCACGAAAAAAGATTACCCCCATACGAAAATGAATATTTTTTGTATGGCCCAGTTCTTTTTTTGTATAAGACCGCTATCCAAAAGAGTGTACTGAGCTGCTCAGAACCAACATTTCAAATCCTTATAACTCTGTAGTGGATTAATATTTTTTACCAAATTCATGAAAGGTTCCACTGAGGCACAAGCCCTTTTTACCCTGAACATTTCAGATGAAAAAATGCCAATCTGTCTGGGTGCTAGCGATGACAAAAAAAAAAAAATTAATAAATAAAAATGTAACTTTTTTCACTATCCAGATCTCAGAACTTGCATGTTCGACTGCAACAAAACTTAGCACATCAAGAGATCTTGCCACCAAGACCATGCGTGCAAATCTGTTGAACAGTGGCAAAGCTATTAAAGTGCAAAGTCAGGGATTTAACATTAAACAGCCTACTCAACACTAACTATCATGGTGCTACCGCACCACTAATACTGTACATCATATATTGTACAATATAATAATTACAGTTGAAACCATTTGCAAAAAAAAAAAAAATCAATGGAGCCTTATAATAACATACAGTAATAAAACAGATATTGAAAAATGCTATCATATAAAAGGTTACAACACCATTAAAGAGCTCCTGACACAGTTGAGACAACTTTAAAAAAAAAAGTAATATTCAGACATAATTGTAGCTTACGTTTCATATTTTATTCTGTAATTCTCATCCTTATTTTCTTACTACTAAGGGTATTTGCATGAATACAGTATCTCTGCCCGTTTAGCTCTGGCTGCCTGCCTACACCCGACATCATAATTCTGTTTATGACATCAAAATATGTTGCTGTGGAGACAATTATGATGTCATAAACAGGGGATTGTGATGTCGTATAGAGAAGCAGTCAGAGTAGATATACAGTAGTCTAGGAGACAGGGATCTTGTTTTCATGCAACTGTTTTCAGTAATAATGAAAATGGGGAATTAATTACTGAAAATACTGTATATGAAGTAATAAAGAAAATGGGATGGCGCTTAATATAAATTTTACTTTTTTCAGTTTTCCTAATGCTGTCAGGGGCTCTTTAAGACTCCATTTTCAATCAGCATAACAAATGGTGGTGTCTACAGGCACCAGCTTTTGAACCATAAGATTACAGGTTCGTGCCCCACTAAAGTCAAGTACTTACTGGGTGACCTTGGGCAAGATATATGTACCTCCCAGTGCTCCAGGCCACCCAGCTGCAGAAAAGGGATAAAGCAGAACCCCAGTGGAAATGAGATGTTACAGCTCAGCTTGGAAATTCAAAGAAAATAAATTGGAAAAATAATCTTAGATTTACATGCTCACTTAACCACACATCTGTTCCTTTGTAAGGCTATTTTCAACTATACTTACTTTTTCTAAAGGATCAATAAATTAATAATTGGAGCGAATAAAGAATTATCATTCTTTTTACTATTTCTGTCTTCCATTAGTTTCACTGCTGATAAAAGACTAATTTTTATTTATGGACTGCTAAGAAATCCTTTATATTATTCCCATAAATTCCCTCACCAGGTAAAGGATGAGGGGCTTCAGGAGGCCTCTACTCTAAACAGGAAGAGTCTATTTGAAATTCTTCTAGTTGAGTTCTGTTGGTCTCCAGGCAAAAACAACATTAGAAGGAACAACTCTGGATGCTAGCCCAGCCTGTATAAACTGCCAAACGGAGCTGGCAGCTACCTAATGAGATCGAACAGCTTGTGATTTCAATGTTTCTTGGCCATGTCTGCATTTCCATAATACTATCGATATTGATGGAGTAAATGGGTGGTACAGAACTCCGAGTTACTGTTCCTCAGGAAAACAAAACAAAACAAAAAAAGTAAAAATTCTTTACGTTGCCCAGTAACACTCGTTCCTTTGCAGATGCTGACTTTCTGTGCCTATGCCAACTGTGAACACAATGTACAATGAAGGAAAACTGTCAAACAACAGGGGACTACATCCAGGAAAACAAAACAGCAGACAGAATATACATAAATAATTGGAAGAAGAACAAACACTAAACAGCAAAACCAAAACATTTTTAACATTATATGCCAATATTTTTATCATTACAGGGGTGGGTGTACATGAGGGAATTTGAGAGATCCCAAAAGAGGAATGCAATAGGCACGCCAACACTGTCAACAGAGCTAGAGTACACAAGAGAGAAATCCGAGCCAGAAAGTCTAGAAATGACATACTGCCGCAGATTCCTTACAGGCACACAGGACCCCACAGTTAACATTTTTTACAGCCAGATTTTGACATGAAACAGTGTCCTCAGCATCCAAGCAAGCACAGAGCCAGGTACCGGGAACGTGACAATAATATGTCATCCTCATTTCGAAATGTTCATTAAGGTTTGAGAGCATTCCAACCAACAAATTCTAGCCTGCCATCACAGGGCCACTTAAATGAAAGATATCTCCATCCTAAAGCACAAGTTATGTAATGTGTTTCATAGCTGCATGCAGAATTTATATCTTCATTATGCAAAATTACTGTGCTCCTCATGGCTTTAAGAGCCTGTTTTCAAATTCTTTAGGCAAGAGAACAGTGAAGTGAGGCTGAGCAGTTCTGACACACAAAAGGACTTGATAAGAAACTCATAACCATTAGACACATGAACAATACATATAAATATATTATAACTTTTCACAAATACTTACAGTTTTGAAGAACGGAATTTGAATGTATAGTCTGAATGTTCTATTTTGCAGAATATTAGAAAAACCCCTGTGTAAGATATGGGCTATGCTAGCTGAACGTAGAACTTCAGAACTGTGGAACTGTTTATTGCACTTGAGAGACCCTCTTATTGTTGTAAGATTGTCTGGAATGTTTAGAAATAAACAACCCTGATTGGCCAAATATAATGTCATGATTTGTCATCTAGGTTTTATTCATGATGACGGTTTTAACCAGTAGGGATTAGGGAGGCAGTATAGCGCAGTGGTTTAAGGCTCTAAGCTGCAAACCTGGAGACCTGGGTTTGAATCCCACAACCCCCACTTGCATACTGTGTGACCCTGAGCAAGTCTCTTAACTTCCCTGTGCTCCCAGGTCACACCTGTAAACAAGCTTTAGCGTAACGTGTCCCTCCTAGTTAAATAATAAAAATAAAGGATTACTCATTTCTAAACATTCCAGGTGTACCTACTTTATAACCATTGGGAGGTGTCTCATGCAAACAATTCTGAGATGTCATACATTAGTTGACATACTCCATTTCCTGCACTGGAGGTTTTCATATTTTCAGCAAAGTACTGTAATTTGAAATTCAAGTTCCATTTTTTTTTTAAATAAAACTCCTCAATGTGATTCATGATGTTTATACGTACAGTTCATTTATCTCTCATAGTGAGTTTCTTCTCAAGTCCTCTGTATGCCAGAACTGCTCGGCTGTATGTTAATACTGCTGCAAAGACCATCTTTATAGTTGTAAGACTGGTCTCACACACATTCTTGAAACAATATTTGTTAGTTGGCAAAAATATAATTAAATATATATATATATATATTTTTTGCAAAAATATATTTCTGGCATCATTAGATTCATCCTCAGTTTATTTTTAATTTTTTCAGGTACTTTTTAGAAGAGCTTTCATAACTAATTTTGGAATTAATGACTCGCATCATTAAATATGGCTGCCATTTTGCCATTTTTAAAAATCTGTTTTATTGAGGTTACCTGTTGAATGTTAATACTAGACTCATACTGTGGATGTATTCGAATGGTGCAACCACATGTTTCTAATGGTAAACAGTGCAGCACTATACCAAGAAGTTTATATTGTTTTCTTGGAGAGCATGGCATGGGAGCAGGATTGTTTAAAAACTTCCCACTCCCATTGCTTCCTTCAGGAATGAAAGAAAACAAACCAAAAAGGGTATATTGGTGTTTTTGCCAGAACAATATTATTTCTGAAAACAACTGCATGGTGGTTACCAAATACTGCAGCTCTAATGTATAAGAACCGTAAACCAAATGTGTGCAGTTCTGATATCCTAAGAATGTAACAGTGGTATTTGCAGCAGTATTAATATATTAAAACAGTAGTATTTGTTAGTCAGCAAAGAAGCCACTATACAGTGTTTTTATTTAGCAAAAAAATGTGTTTCTGACACCCTAAGATTCATCCTCAGGGTATGTTTAGTTTTCTTATTAAAGCTGGCTGCCGCTCACAATTTAAAAAAATCTCATTTGTTGAGGCTACTTATTGAATGTACATGCTACATTTATACTGTGGATGTATTGGGATGGTGCTACCACATGCTTCTAATGGTAAACAGCACCGCACTGTACCAAGATGTTTATTTTTTATGGCAGACATGGTACGAGAACAGGAACTTTTGAAAACTTCAAAATCCTGTATCTTGGTTCAGGAAAGAAAGAAAACAAAAAGAAAAATGGGTACCTTGATATTTTTGCCAGGAAAACATTGTTGCTGAAAAAAATATATGGTGAGTAAGAAATACTGCTGCTTTCATGACTGAGGTCCATCAATAACACTGATATTTTTAAAAAACTCCCTGGAATAGCTGGCCCGGTGGTGCTGAGAGTTGAGGTGCTGGACGCTACACCTCGTGGCATGTTGGCGACCTGGGTTCAGAAATGCGCCCAGGCCGTCAGGGGAGGTATAGGAGCGAGCATCCGAGGGACTGCTCTCCTATCCCTGGGGAGCGCTGAGGGATTCCACCGCTCTGCAGCAGCCCCCAGTGACAATCGAGGGCACTACTGGAGCACATGTCTTTGGGGTTGGAGTGCGGCAGTCATCGGCACGTTGTGCCTCTGACATCAATGTACGTCTGCACTCCAGGGGCAAAAACATGGTGGAAAAATGGCAGTGGGAACCGAGCAGCTTGATGGCCAGACTTAGCACAGCCCGGGGGGGGGGGGTCTATCGTGGAATCGCACTGCGGGCCCAGTCCCAACCACATGAGTGGAGAAAGGGGAGCCCCTCCGCGGGTACAGGAGTGGCCGCACCAGGCCCTACATGTGAGTGAGCCTGCTGACCCCCGGGCAAGTGGAAGGCAGTGGCTGGATGTAAGCACGTCGCCCTGCAGATAGGAGAGAAAAATAAGTAACATAAAAAAACCTCCCTGGAATAAGCCCATTTCCAAGGCGCCTGCACTTGAGACACTCTTTACAGAATAAGTGTCTTACATGCAGGGAAAAGAAGTGCTCCAATTGGTCGGAAGCACTCCCTCAGACTATAATTTACTTTGCAGTTCTCCCACCCTAAGAACTTGAAATAGCTCTCTCATATGATCATAGGATGCTCAGTAACTAAACATATGAAAGATATTTCACTCTCGCCTTGCTTTGACAAATACAGCCACTGCCAAATGCCTGTCTCTTCCTTTCTGATGTTATTTTAAAAAGAAGGTATCCACTTCAGTATACATCATTCTTTATAACATGGGTAACAGAAATCAAGACCTGTGATTGATCAGATGTGATCACCTGACTGTGCATTATTCTAGCACAACAGCACTGGTCAGAAATACTTTATGGTCTGAACCTCAGTTTTTAAAATAAAAATCAGGGAAACCATTTTATAATCACAATAAGGAACTCCAGAGTGTATAAATGTGGGATAACATCACTTCTCACGTGCGTAAGGCACTCAGCATTGCCTCGGGCCTCACTTCCGGAGCATGCCATTACCCCACAATAACATACACCCTGACATGCCTTATTGCTGTGATAAACTTACTCTGTTCAGCTTTTACAGTTCACTAGGGAACACCATTATATATCACATATTATCTATAATAACAGTATATAATAACTGGTGACCCCCAATATTAGCCCATTTTTGAGACCTGTAAAAAGTTGTATAAACCAGTAGTTAATGCTGACAAAGTAAACGTATCAACCCACGAGTTGATATGGCAAAGTCGTATCAACCCGCAAATTGATACGCCTTTTACTGTCTCACGACGGGTTGTGTGTACCACTCTTGCCCATGAAAGACTCAGAGCCTTGTTTACTTAGCACCAGTTGTTATAAAAAAATAACACATATGAAGGTGTGTGATATGCAGTTTGTTTTACACACCCTCGGTGTGTGACAATATATAAACCTTTCGAGCTTCGTTTTCGAGGTTTATATATTATCACACACTTTGGGTGTGTAAAACAAACTGCATATCACACACCTACATATGCATTATTCTCTATATTGTTTATATTCTGTAACCAGGTTTGGCACATGGTATCCCTTGTAAATGAGCTTTGGCTCAATGGGAAATGCCTTATATTTGAATCACAACTTTTACTGCTACTGCTTACAATCATTAACACTGTGTTTTCCCAGGTCCTTCAGTATAATTTGCCTACTTTCCTTAAGGTCTCTATAATAGCTGTCATTAGGATTTTATGACCTTACAGTGTACTTATGATGTCATCTTAGTGGTCACCATGACAATAAACTGCAATGCTGCAAACACAACAGCAGTGAGGTCAGCTGGGGATAGTCAGATGGTTCTAAAACTTATAATGGAATATGTTCCCTAGGTTTCCACTTGTTCTTGTACTCCAGCTGGCAGTGCAGTGAATGATCAGAATGGTATTCCATACAGTCCTAGGTTCAAATCTCAGCTAAGACACTTATTTTTCTTTCTCACTTCCCAAACTGTATTTCAAAATATATGCACAATAAATGCACTGTAAATAAAAATGTAATTCCAATTTGTGTGGTCCCTGGTGTGCACTGAGAAAGGGTGAACGCTTTGGGGGGGCTCCAACTGTCCTGATAGCACAGCTGGTAGTGTAGAGAAATGGTATTCTGAGCAGGCCTAGGTTCAAATCCAAGCTAGGGCACTTATTTTTCTTTCTCATTTCTGAATTATTTAGGGATGCACATGTTCCAAAGTGGGATGAGGCTACAGAAAGAAGAACACATCTGAACTGTGGCAGAACAGATCAGCACAGCACACAGATGGTAACTGAGTGCACTGCTGCATTTATACCTCGTTACTAACCACACTATGACCCTGACACACTGGTTTCACTGGTTCCTGGTTGCTTGGAAATAAGACTTCATTGTGACATTTTGCTTCCAGTAAGTGACTGGTTCCACTGGGTTTTGCCAGGGTAAGACTTGCTGCTGTTTTTTTTTTTTTCACAGTTCAGTTAGCAGTCCCAAGGCATGGCCAGAAACACAGATTCCTGAGTGCACCCCTGAAAAGAAGTGCTCCTCTTACTGATGTTTCAAGTGCAGGAATTGCTATCTTCCTCAGTGCTGCATTCTATAGGGGCAAGGCAGGTTATGTGCTTGAGATTTACAAAGGCCGTATACCTGAGCAAACATACGGTAACCCTTATAACCCAGCATAATCGCATCTGAAAATTTGTTTCATACCGTGCATGCCCAGAATGCTATTTTTAAACCAAATTTCATGAAAAATACCAAATTGTTTGAAATATGAATAACAAAAGCACACAGGAACTTAAGTACTATCACCCTTCCAAATAATATGTATTAATTTTCCTATAGCTTTGGCATTAAAACAAGACAAAATTGCAACCATTTCTACACCATACTACAGTATGCTGTAAAAACACGGTATCTAAACAAAGCTAACTAAACAGGTAAGTTGAATATTTGTAGCATCTGGCATAATGATCGAACACGGAAAACTTTATCCCAATCTATCCACGGGTGACCAAATTACAAATGATGAAAAATCAGACTGAAACTGCATCCATATAATTAGTTCTTGCCCTCATCTACCCCAGCTGCGACCCTCTCCCCCAGTGTGGTGTATTTCTGGACCTCCCCTCCCTCTTTACCTTCTGCCAATCTTCCTCTTTAAATAATGGACTGTTCCACTGATCACTGCAGTTCTTGATGGCCTATCTCTTTTACACTTTCAGTGGCTGCTGACTTCATCTTCAGTTCAAGGAGGTTTTGCCTGACTTCCTATCAAAGTTACTGGTACTTTTTATCAACTGCAGATATCTTTTTGAAGAAGTGAGGCAAACCTGTTTACATTTGTAAAATCCTTTCCTACAGAAGGGGGCAGGATTGTTACTTTTTGTTCCCAGAAAAGGGACAGGATGCCTTGCCATCACCTTCTGAGGAGCAGTAGTTGTGGGAGGAGTTTAGGCAGTATAAACAGGCAGTCCTTGCAGTACCGTGGGCTCAGTAGTAGGAGCGAGAGGCGGTAAGTTCAGAACAGTAGGAGTCAGAGAGGAGGTGACATGTCCTAAGTACTTTTGCTAGGGTGCCATTAGGGCACTGGTGAGGGGTCAGTCTGGTTCCCTATGCCAGGGACTGGCCAGAGGAAGCATTCAGGCATTGCCAGCATTGTGCTGGTCACCAAGGATTTAAACAGAGCCTTGAGGGGTGGGCTCAGGGTGTGTACTGCCATGTGGCTGGCTGCAGCATACCGGCCTGGGGCATGCATTTTTTTTGTGAAAGCTCCTGACTGGGGACACAAGTGCCACGTCACCCTCAGTGCCTGAGGGTGAGATGAGGTTGAAGACACTTTGTATGGTGATGGAGTTGTTTTTAACATCAGCAGGCCTTAAGTATGCCTGGCTGGACTTCAGACGCCTAAGACGTTCTTTAACACAGGAGGAGGAGGTGAGATGTGAACTTGAGGTTTTCCCTGTTTAGCTGGGACAGTTACTGGTAGCCTTGCCAAGGTGAGGGAACCCCGGGGGGGGGGGTTATCCCCCTCAAGGGATATCTCTTGATGGCCTTCAGGCCAGAAGAGGATTCCCCCAAAGTCTACATGGGGAGGGTTGGAATACAGGGGGTGACATCAGGAACTTCACTATTGGTTGTTGGAGCACCAAAAGGATGAAAGGAACAGGTATCATGTATGGCCACTAGTGCAATGTAGGAGAATGCCTCCGAGACTATGGGGAGAGGTTCTTAAAAGGTAAGCTGGCAATTGTGGCCATTTCTCCTGTGCCATTCACCTGTATGGAGGGGATTACAAGTTGCTGAAACACGCGAAGCTGTGGCTGATGCTTGCCTTGCCAGGTGTGTGGGCATCGGGAGTTCCAGGGTGCCGGGGCATAGCAAGGGAGTGCTGGTCCAGTGGGCCCATGAAAAGATATTTCACCCTGAACCCCTGTCAACATGCCAGTTAAAGCAGCAGTGCAGTGAAAAAATGTTTGTTTTTTCAAACAGTTTCAGCTACAATTAATAAAAATACTGCTTACTTTTCAGTCTAGTTTTCTAGGTACCTCCTATGTTGTGTGCCATGAGTTTTTTTTTCCTTGATGCTAACCCTTACCGGGTCTACAATGCCATTTCTAAGCCAACTGTGGCAGCCATATTTTTTCTTTAGAAAAAAAACTAAATTAAAACACTTTATAATATACTAAAATGTAGGTGGAACTTGAACATTTTACCACAAAATAAATCTGGAAAATGTCTGGAATCTTTTATAATGAAAAAAAAGGCTGGATCAAATGTTTTGCCCAATTTCCTTGCACTGCTGCTTTAAGGCCCAAAGTAAGACAATACTCAGGTAGAGGGTCATGACAGTAGCAACGTTTAAGAATACAGCTTGCCATGGCTCAGAGATGCCTGAATGGAATAGGAAGAGTCCAGGACAGTTATAACAGGTCACACCAAGGCTGCAGTAGTGGGACATAAGCTGTCATGACAGAGCTATGAAAATACCTTAAAGGGAAACTCCGACTGAGTCCCTCAGTGCAGCGGGAGCTGCAGAAACGCCCAAATAGGGCTTTCAACATAAAATAAATTTTTTTTAGTACGTGGTGCCCTGGAATTTTAATAGAAAAGATCCACTCGCTCCATCATGGTGACAGACCCACAGGCGGACATCTCGTGCACCTCGGGTGACTGCGCGAAGATTATGCTAATGAGGGGCTGCCAGCAAATGGCAGATGTTGGTAGCCCTCATTAGCTACTGTACTCGTGGCGGAAGTCACCCAGGTCAGCGAGATCCGCCATCTGTCACCATGATGGAGCGAAGGATCTTTCTATTAAAATCCAAGGCACCAGGTACTAAAAAAAAAAAGATTTTATGTTGAAAGCCCTAATCGGGAGTTTCTGCAGCCGCTGCTGCACTGAGGGACTCAATCGGAGTTTCCCTTTTAATAGCTGAGAAGTTGTATGATGTGGGTCCATGTGTAATAACCCCCTTCTGCCACTAGAGGATGGGTGGCTACTTACTAGAGTGCCAGGCCTGGACACTATTGGTTGGCAGTGTCTCTGACTAAAGAGTCCAGTGAGAGGACCTGAGAATGCCAGTGTGAGAAGGGTGCTAGTGTGTTGCTGAGGTGCCTTGCCTCTAGTCACCTGTCAGACTGCCTAAAGGAGCAAGTGCCTCACACCGCACAGCTGTCGATGGACCTAGTTTTTGAGACTAACTGATCTCAAAGGCTGGTTGCCTGGTAGGCTCTAGGGTTCATGCCCATAACAGCAGTGGAACCTCCAGGGCTCTGGGGTCTGAGGGCATTTACTGCAGGTCGCTTTTAAATCCTCGAACATAAAAGGGAGACACCTGGAGGGTGTTTGAACAGTGACAGGCTTCCCCTCAAGGGAAGTCTGTGGCAGCCTTGCTGCACAGAGAGGGTCCTGCATAAGATGGGGTGTTAACTTCGGGGGGTTGCAGTACTGTGCCCAAGAGATGCTGCCAGCCGGGCTACTGATGGAGAGAGACCTGGTGAGAGAGAGAGATTAAGCTGTGGACTGAGGTAGAAGACATGCCCGCACTGAATACAGAAGATTCCAAGCCAGGATGGGTGCTGAAGACGCTGCCTATGGCAGAGGAGTTAGGGTGACTGCCAGCTGTGGTCAGAAGGCAGGCTGAAGTACGCACTATCGCACTGTGCCCAGCATATCTGCCAGTGAGAGTGCAGAAACTGATCTGAGGTGCCCAGGTGGCTCCGGCGCTCCAGTGGGAGAGACTTACTCAAATGGAGATAGTCCCCTCAGGGCCAGGGTGGGGGTACCCCTAGATGCCATCATCAAACACTCTGAGAGTAAAGCCCCTACAATGGATGTGCCACCTGCACTACCTGCTGACCAGACACTATGTATGTAAACCCAAACTGTACAGCATAGTGGTAGAAACTGATAAAGCTGTGTGGAGTAGAACAGGCACTGACTTGTGGTACAATCTCACCCCCTAGGATGTGAAAAGTGGAACAGAAGGGGTCATGTTGCTCCTGATGTGTGCGGAGGGTATAACCTTTACAAAGGGACCCTAAGGTCCTGACTCATGTACGGGGTTAGGATTAAATCTGATTGTACAGTACAGTGCTAAACAGGAAAACCTTCAGGAACTAGGTTCCCGAGTATGTAACTAAATAAACTGAGTAGAAAGTGACTTGCTTAAATCAGTGTGGATATTTTCTGTCAGGGCAGAAAGGTTCAAGCTGACCTCACCCCGCAGCCGGGGACACATGCACAAAGGTGGTTTAACAGAATTGCAGGGAACCTTTTCTCAAACATACCATTTAACTGCTAGACACAGAGGGTCTCCCTGGGCTATACCTGGTCTCTGTTGACACCAAGTAAGGAGTACCATATGGTGAAAGCCTCAGCAGCTGAGAGGGTTGCACATTATGTAAACCAATGAGGGGTTACGTATTTGGGGGGGGTCTCTGGGATGTGGCTGTTTTTGGGATAACTGTTGTTATGTGACTGATTGTTCAGCTAGCTAGTTCAGTTCACGGTAGAGGTACAGCAATAACCCGCCCCCTACAGTTCATAGGTGGAAATACGCGTTCAGTAAGCTGCGAGGCCTTTTATAGAACTCACCATCCACGTATGTCATGGGCAGAAATCATATTTTTTGTTACCCATATATGTATCTAGTCTATTTTTAAAAATTGTCAAGTTTTTGCTTGACAACATGCTGGGGGAGCGTGTTCCATATTGTAATTACCCTGTGTGTAAAGAACTTACTCCTTTTAGTGGTTATATTTTTATCGCCTTTAATTTTATAATTAAAGTTATTCCTTATATGGACTCTGTATCAGTGTGCACTTTTTTTTGTAAACAACTAATAACTCATTACATATAATGGATACAGATACGACAATGAAGACGTGCACCTTTCAATCAAAGCAGATTTATTAAGAATACAAATACATTGACAGAACAAAAGCATGAGCGAGAGAGTCATCAACACTGCAAAATAACACACAGGAATCCTAAGGTCATACCTTTCCATGCACCGGCACGATTCGGGAGGGGGTTAGGAAGAGAAGGTCCAAGAAGCTGAGTTCTGGTAACAACTGTCTCGAAGGTTAGGTGATTCTGCTTTCCTCCTCCACATTGTTCCTTATTCTCCTGCTCTTCGGCACACACAGGTCATTGCTCAGACTTCTGGGCACTCCAACAGTTACAAAGTCCAAATGTAATTCCACAGTCTTGGGTTTGATTCTGGCTGTCAACACAACTGGATCAGTACAAGTTCTGGATCCACTGTAGTTCTTCTCACAGTTGGCAACTCACTCTGTCAGTTAAGAGTCACAGCTCAGGTGGTACCTTGAAGGACCTTTAACAGTTACAAGTCTTCTAGTGCTGTTGTATGTCAATCTTAACTCACATGGGCTTGGATCCAAAGCTGCTTCTTATCTACCACCTGCACTCAAAGCAGATGGTGGGTTCAGCTTAAATGGCTGATAACCCAGAGGCTGGCTTTGCCTCAGAGTTCATCTTCTTTGCAATCAGCTTTACCTGGCTACCAAAAGCCAAAGGACTTCAAGACAGTTTCTGTTTCCAGGTCTCTTGTTTGAATTCTCTCTAGCCCACCTAAATCTCTGATGTCTAGTTTCAAATTTGGAGAGTGCATTTTTAAGTTCTCCTGGCTGGCTTGCTTCTAACAGTGTCTGGGAGAACAAAAACCATAGGACGTCCCCCTCCGCCTGCCCAGAAGCAGTCAGTACCCAGGGAGGGCATGATGTCACAACTGTTTTTAATTAATAGTTCAAATACATGTCAGAAGCTCATTCAATTTTAATTGGTAAAGTTACACGCAGATGTTCACTTGTCTATTAGATTAATAACCATACTCTGCAGACGTTCACGTGGCACCAACCAGCCATCCGCCGTGATTCACCAGGGCTGATAAACAGTCAGGCTTCGTCTATTGGCCTCAACTGGTACTGAGATTTAGAAGACTTTCAGTGTCATCATTTTAACTGTAAAATTCAATTTAACCCTTGATGACTGGGTTTGATTCTCTTGTCCACCCTAAAAATGCATGCATACGTACATCAGTAAGGCCTGGTCATTATAACAAATATTTAACATTCTATAAAATTAGAACTTTGCAATAGACTTCCCAAACTTTATATCACAAACAGCAAGTAAATCAGTATTTATCTTCCCCTCCTTTCCAGGGTTATGGTCACCAAAATGATCTCAGCAATTCACGTAACAACTAACACAGCATAACATAACACAATATTGTTTAAACAGAAGTTATAAATAGTTTAATAGTAAGTAATGGCTGTAGACAGGTTCATATTGCATAGTTGTTACATTGAAGTCCTTTTTTATCTGTGGTAACCAGGTAAGGCCCACCAGGCACTATGCTTTGTTTTAAGGGCAACCCAGGAGCACTGGGGAGATTAAATGTCTTACTCAGGGTCACACAGTATGCAAGTCGAGGTCGTGGGAGTCAAACCCTGGTCTGCTGGATGTACCAGGCTATGCACCACAGTATCCCACAAGTCCTCTTAACTGCCTTGTTGCACTGTCTGGCCACCTTTAAGTCATCTGATATGATTACCCCAGGCCTCTTTCCTGCTTGGTGGTTACCAAGAACACTTTCCCCATTTTGTACTACATCCCTGGATTTCTGTGCCCTAAGTGCATTATTTTGCAATTTCTTGCACTGAAATTCAGCTACACTCTATGACCACTCCTCGAGGTTTTCTCAGGTCTTTGCTCAGCCCTCCCTCCCCCTTGCAGTGTCACCCTAATGCGGATTTTGGTGTCACCCACAAAAAGGCCTCCCTTCCAACTCCTCTGCAATTTCACTTAGAGACATTAAAGAGGACCAGTCCCAGCACTGATCCCTGAGGCATCCCACTGGTCACCCTCCCTTCCTCAGAGTGAACTCTGTTTATCACTGCCCTCTGTGACCTATCCCCCAACTAATTTCTTACTCATTTTATCACCTTTAGGCCCATTTCTAAGATACCCAGCTTGCTTACTGCCTCCTACTGGAGTGGTGATAAAAGTCTTACTGAAATCTAGGTAGGCTGCATCCACCACTCCACCCTGTTCAGATTCCTTGGTTACCTAGTGAAAGGTGAAAGGAACCTATCAGATACGGTTGGCATCCCCCCCCCCCCATGAATCTCTGCTGCCTTGGGTCTTGTAACCTATTGGATTCATTATATTCCACAATCCTTTCCTTTAACAAGAGATGTCATTAACTTTCTCACCACCAATGTCAGGCTGACTGACCTATAATTGCCAGCCTCCTCCCTGCTACCATTTTTGTGAAGTGGGTCTACATCTGCCCTCCTCCAGTCTTCTGGAACCACTCCTGTTTCCAGTGAGTTGTTAAACAGGATTGTCAGAGGTACAGCAAGTACCTCCCTGATCTCCCTCAGTATCCTTGGATGCGCCAAATCTGGCCCCATTGCTTTGTCCCCTTTTAGATTAGCGAGTCCCTTCAGGGCTCTCCCCTCTGAAAAAGGACTAGAAACCACCTCCCTTCCTCCAAAGCTCCTGCTACTTTTCTCTGGCCCCTTCCCCTCTCCTTCCTCTGTGAACACTGAAGAGAAATACTTGTTCAGGATGTCTGCCTTTTCTTGATCCCCCCTCAGCACAATCCCACCCCCTTTTCTTTTTAACCTTACAATCTGTCCCATGATCTTCCTCTTTTTACTTATGTACCTAAAAAAATGTCTTGCGTTACCTCCTGGGCTATTCTCTCTTCAGTTTGTGATATCATGATCCTTACTGCTTTCCCTGCTTCCCTCTGTTTCCCCTGACACACCTCCCTCTCCATCCCTGTACCCCTTCTGAGTACCCCCATTAGCCTTTACTTTTTCAGCCACCTCTTTCGAGAACTATGGCAGTCTCTTTTTCCTCTTGCTTTTGCTCCTTGCTTGATGCAGAGGTTTGTTACTTTCACTGTGCCCCCTTTTAGCTTCGCCCACTGTTCCACCACCCCCAACCAGGTCATTCACCCCACCAGGTTATCCCTGAGGCATTCACCCATTTTTATAAAATCTGACCTCTTGAAATCCAGGACCCTCACTCTTATGTGGTTCAGTTCCGCAGTTGTCCTTATATTAAATCACACTGTACAGTGATCACTCATTCCAGGTGGCCTCCCACCTTGACATCTGCAACACTATACCTGTTAGTGAGTACCATGTCAAGTATTACCCCATTATGAGTGGGATCCCTGACTAGTTGCCTGAGGAATGCCCCTTGAAGGGAGTCCAGGATGTCCTTGCTTCTAGCTGAAGCCACAGCTGGGAGACTCAAATCTACAACTGCAAGACTTAAGTCCCCCAGCAGCAGCACCTCCCACTTTTCTGCCATCTTGCCAATGACTTCCACCAGTACATTATTTAGCTCCTCCCTCTGTGGCTGGAGGTCTATAGATCATGCCAGTGCAAATACTGGCTCCCTTCCCTGTCTCCAGGACTACCCACAGTACCTCTGCCCCCCCTTGTATCCTCTGTATCTCTGTCACTTTTATACTTTCCTTCACATAAGCATCACCCCCCTTCCCACCCTGTCACTCCTGAACAGAATATAGCCTGGTATGGACATGTCCCAGTCATTGTTTTCAGTGCACCATGACTCGTAATGGCCTACAATATTCAAGTCAGCCTCAGCCACGATGGCCTCTGGGTCCGGAATCATATTTAGTAGACTTCTAGCATTATAGCATTAGCGTCCGATTTTATCACATTGCTTTTTACCCACCTTTTCCATTTAGCACCCCCCCACACTTTTTAATGCTCCTGTTCCCATCCCCCTTCATTTCTACGACCCTGCTTCCTTTATTAATTTGCACCCCAAGGGATTCCTCTCCCCTCGGGTTCTCCCTACTCTTTACTTTAGCCTGTGGGGGGAAGGGAGGGGAGAGTTTTTGCCTCCCTGATTTCTTCCATCACTCCCTTAGTTGCTTTAAATGTTAATCAAAGTAACATTTAAACTGTCCACTGAGGACTGTAGTTCCCCTCCTGGATGGATGCAGGCTATCACCCTCTGTACAGGCCCTCATCCCTCCAGGTGGGCCCCCGGTCACCAATGTAGCCAAACCCCTTTTCTATGCACAATTCCTTCAACCATGAGCTGAAGCTCCTGGTGAAAGATCCCTCTCCTCTGCCTGTCATAGACCAGTAGCACCTCAGCGAAAGCCACTGAACATGCTACCTGTCTAAGACCATTCCTCAGCTCCCTAAACTCCCCATGGACTATCTAAGCCCTGTCCCTAGCCAGGTCATTAATTCCCAGGTGGCCAATGACATCCAGCTCTCACTCCCATCCTGCTACTCTAATGATCCCCAGGATCCGCTTCCCATCCCCTCTGGGCCATAGCACTGCGTAGGCACCAAACCTCCCTTTCCCCTCACCTTCCTATTCACAAATCTATACCCCTCACAATCGAGTTTCCCACCAGAAGTTGCTTCTTCTTCATCTGGGGTCCTCTACCACCCTCTGTGGGGTCTCCACTATGGAGGACACCCACATTCTCCCTGGTCACTACCACGGGTGCCTTCCCACAGCAGTCCAAAAATCATTGGGTAGGTCTCTCGTGGTGAAATACTCTGTCCCCTTAATCCTAGCTAAACTCTGGTCAATACAGGCAATGAGTCATCAATATTAACTTACTTACTTGTTCAGTAGCCTGTAATCAATGGCAAGTTCTATTTTGCTGTAGGTTTTAACACAGGCCACAATGGCACATCGTAGGTGCTGACACATTCCCTAATTATTTCTCTTCCCAAAAGGGAATTTAATATTTCATAAAAAGCTTTCCATGTGGCTAAAGTTATTTTATACTGACACACACACACAACAATGAGGTGATGCCTCACTCCTGACTGCATAAAGGGTACTTTTCCACAAAAAATAGGCCTGGAAAATCATAGCCAACTAAGGCTTCCCTGATTCAGGAATCAATGCCAATGCCAACTGGCATCACACCTTATCAGAAAACCCATAATGTGGGTCAGCCTTTCCTATTTCTACCTTGGCTTCAGTCAGGTCAGGCAAATCCCCCTGGTCCAAAGAGGCATTCTCCTTCCTGTCCTCAAGGTTCAGAGGAGGGCAACAAAGATGGTGCATGGGTTGCATCACAAGTCCTATGAAGACAGGTTGAAGGAACTGAACATGTACTCCCTGGAGGAGAGGAGGGAAAGAGGGGATATGATAGAGACATACAAGTATCTTACAGGGAGGAACAGGGTGCAGGAAAACACTATTTTTAAGCGAAAAAGATGTTTCAGGACTAGAAGGCATGGGATGAAGTTGGAGGAGGACGATTCAGAGGAAACATGAGAAAGAATTTCTTCACAGAGCGGGTGGTGGACAAGTGGAACACCCTGCCAGAGGAAGTGGTGGGGGCTGAAACAATCACGGGATTTAAGAATGCATGGGATAGACATAAAGGAATTCTAGAGGTCAGGGGTAAGGGGAAATAGACTTCTAGGAAAACAAACTGAACTTACAAGCTCAAATGGGCAGACTAGGTGGGCCATAGGCCCTTATCTGCCGACACTGTCTATGTATCTATGTATCTATGTATCAAGGGGGACGGGTTCTGATAGGACTAGACAACTGTCCTTGACTTCCCATCTGTAATCATACTCTTCACTGGCAGACTGATCTGGCTGGACTAGAATCTGTCCGGAAGGCAAAGTAGTACAAATCCCTTCCCACGTCCTTCACACCCACTCCTTGTAGTAGGCCAACAACCAGAATAATGGGTGACAAATCACAGAGAGCAGAACTCACCACCATTCCCACATCTGCCTGGCTGGCAGGGATATGGGGTTGGTTCTTGGATTGTCCACCAGCAGACAGGTAGTTCTCCCTGTACATTCAAGCAAATAACCGTGATCCCCCCAAGCAGTTAATACCAGTTCAAAGAAAGGTTGGGTGAAGTGGAAGAAGGCTCTCTGTTCAGACAGGGTATGTCTGTTTATAATATTTTGTCTCACAGGGAAGCCCTAGGTCCTGCTCCAAATGGCTGGACTTTGTTCGTTAACCACCTGACAACATATGTGGTATGATCTGACTTGCTTTCATTTGACATTCGGTACCAGATAAAGGCTGGGATGGTACCTGGAGATGGGTGTGGGGGACAGGATGGTCAGAGGTCAAGTGAACACTAGCTGCAAGCCTTACCAAGAAGTTGTCCCCCAGATACAAAATGGCACATGGGACTGTCCTGCAATAAGAAACTGAAAGCCACAATTCCTTTCAGTTGCAATGCACCTTCTCCCACAGGGGCACTGTCCAGTAGGTGGTTGCACTTGATTACCATCAGACTGGGGTTTATATACTTTAATTCTCAGAACAAATAAGCTGGCCCACCAGCGTAGTGGCAAAGCATCTGCCTGCGGCGCCAATGAGTCAGAGGGACAACCGGGGAGGAGAATGATTAAGCATCCTAGGAACTGCTCTCCTCCTCCACTGGGGGGGGGTTGAAGGATCTGCTGCTGGTGCTCACATGACCCTTAGTGGAGGCTGGGAGCTGGAGCACCGGTGCACACACACAGGGGAGGGGTGAACGGATGTCGACGTGTGTTACTCATCATGGCGTCATTGCATGCCTGCCTCTCAGGGATGGGGGTGAGCAAGGAAAAACCAATACAGGTGTCAGGATACTGCCCGGCCCCAGACCCCGCACCAGACAGGTTCGGCAGCTGGTCCAACTACTGGATCGATTGCACAGTGGGATATGGGGGGGGGGCACAATGACCCCACTGGGGGGGAGCCCTGGGGGTACTGGCCAGTATGATCTGACTGGTGTTGAGGCGACAGGGTTGGGTGTACGGGCCAAAGGAGGTCAGTGGCATGGAGCCGGGAAAAGAATGTGAAAAAAAAAAATTTCTCAGAACAAATAATAACTGACAAAAGTCCATTCATAGGTGAGGGAGAAAGGTGCTTCTGCTAATTCTTGATTTTGAACTGAGACAGGGGAAGTTAAATGACTGTTTTCTTCAATCTTTACAGAACACAAATGACCCCCCCTTTGGTTTTAGCCTTTGACTAGATCTCAGCTAGTCGCATATTAAGGCTCCCAGTGAGTTCCTCATTAGGAAGGTGCAGTTCGGGTGTGGGAGCTGATTCCTCAGTAAACCTAGCCTCACAGAGGAGGGGTTCTGCAAGCCCTCCCTCCCAAGGTGCCCCCTGATAAACTGTTTTCCTGGCTCTGCCTGCATAATTCATTTCTGGCACATGAAGCCTCAAACAAGTTTAAATCTTTCCCAAGTAGTTTTAAAGGAGAAGCAGGAGAGGTTTCTCATTTGTTTTCTATGGGCGGACAAGCACTTGCCTGTTTATTAAAGGGGACATCCTTCTCCCCCATTGTCTGGAGAAGAAGATTCAGAGGGCCATTCTCTAAATTTAGGTGGAAAGCCCCACCCTAAAGTTGTTCAGGCACAGAGGCTGAAGGGGAAACCTTTTCAGAAACATGTCTCCCCTTCCTCCCCCCAGGTTTGGGTCTGTGGGTAGAGTCAGGAGTTAGTGTGTTGTACATACTCGAGGTACCCCCCTCCCCCGATTCAAGTCTGTATAGAACTTATCAGCCAAGTCCTCAATTTTCTGCTCTAGCCTATCAATTTCTCATTTTGTTTTGCCCCGTTGTCTTCCTCTTTTGAAAGCTTGTCCTGTAACTCTGTCCATCTTCTCTTAAGCACGTTTTTCTCTAGGGGAAACTGAGTCTAAATGAATTGGCCTCTCAGAGTAGAAGAAACCAGATTCCCTCCCTGTGTCACTCTCTTCTTATAATTTGTATTTTCTTTCTCCCATTGTTTAATACACTCCCTTTGACTCCATAGTTGTCTTTCCAAGTTAGTAATTGTATCTGGTAAGCCTGCTTTAGCTAGTTTCTGACCCAAATCTGCTACCTCCTTCAGTCTCTCTGACAGATTCTGGGCAGGTTTTTGCTTCTCTTAGAAACGTAGACAATGACGGCAGAAAAAGACCACTGGTCCATCCAGTCTGTCCATAAACCCTAAAAAATCTGGATCCTATTCTCCATACAAGGTTCTAAGCCACACCATCCACCCCATGGCACTCCCTGCCCTACCGCTATCACCCTGAGCAACCACTAAGCCCTTCACTCTGTCCCAGCCGTGTCTGAAACCATTGACACTTTCAGCGCTCGCCACATCAGCTGGCAGATTGTTCCACGCCTCCACAGCCATTTCTGTTTTCGTTCTCTTTCCAACTCTTCAGCTTATTCTACAAACTGCTCCCCTGGAAATGTTATTCTCTTCTCTTTTGTCACTAATAACTGCTTGTGTCTTAGGTCAGTAAGAGAGTGGTTGCTTTCTTCCCCCACTTCATTTAGCTGCTTTCTCAAATCTGTAATACCTTGGTCCTTTCTCTGTAAAACCTGTTGTAGTTCTACACACTTGGAGCAGAAGTCAGAAGCCTCTTGCATAAGCTGCGTCTTCTCAAACTCCAGATGTCTGCAACTGATTTTGACAGCTGTCGCCTCTTGCTCTTGGCCCTCAGTGAATTGAATACTTTTTGCACATTGTCTAAGGGTTCCTGCACATCTGTCCTTTCTATTAAAAGTTTCTCATTTCCCCTCATTCGTTTCTGTCCTGATGCACTGCAGTTCCCTCTGTATCTGACCCAGGATTTCAGGATTCTTTGTAAGGGCCTCATTTAACAGTTTCAACATCACCTGTGTTTGTTGATCACATTTACTGTGATTCTGCAGCTTACTGTCTTGTAATGCCGGTTTGCTGTGCCTGAACTTCTGGAGACTGGTAACACAACCTTTTTCCTCAGTAAGGCCTTGTGACAATTCCTTTAACTCATTATTACCTGGGCGGCCATTTTGTGTCAGGTAAACAATGGATAGTTCGGACTTCATATGAAGCTATTGGTGGTAATGCCTGTTTAGGGTTTCCTTTTCGCTAGCTAATTGGCAGTTCTGTGATTTCTGCCGCACATTTTTGAGACAGTAGACTGCTGCAAAAACTCACTAGAGTACCAGATGTTTCTGACTCTGTCCTCACAGTCTTGTGAGCATCTTAAAGGAGAAGTCCACCCAAAACTTGAAAAAATATATGTTGTGCAGAGTGTTTTAATTTGTATGTGAAGTTCTAGTGTTTCCTTCCCTCTGACTGGTATTAGGAGTTTTTCCTAAATTAGCTTGCTAGCTTTAGGGTAGTTGTACGACCCCTTGGGATCTTCATCTCTGACAGTTTAATTGTATTTCTTGTTCCCACAGTGCATCTTGTCTCATGTGACAGTGATGTAAGAGAGACCGAACATACAGCACACACATGCCAAACAAACTAAATATCTTGGAAGCTTTACAAGCTGCACAAAAATTACCAGCAGCAAAGTTTTTCAGGACAGTAAGACCTTTACGATGAGGGTAGTCACTAAGCTGAATTTTATAGATTTTAAAATATAGCCATCTCTACTGTTGTGAACTGATTGTAAAGCAATGCTTTCTGCTGAATTTATGGTCTCTGCTACATCACTGTCACATGAAACAAGGTGCAGTGTGGGACAAAGGAATACAATTAAGCTGTTTGATACGGAGATCTCCAGGGGTCGTAAAACTACCCTAAAGCTAGCAGGCTAATTTAGGAAAAACTCCTATTACCAGTCAGAGGGAAGGAAACACTAGAACTTCACATACAAATTAAAACACTCTGCACAACATATATTTTTTCAAGTTTTGGGTGGACTTCACCTTTAAATAATTTGCTAAGGTCTTGACTAACTCACTCTGAGAAAACGTCTTACATGTACTTATCCATTTCTGTTTCTCAGGGTCAGCCTTTTACAGTACTCTGATACTTAACAGCTAAAACCTCTTCCTCCAAAGTTGGCAGTTCCGTCATGTTTAACAATTTCTTCTTTGCTCACATCAAACGTGACTTAAAGAATGGAGGAACTCAACATATGCCATGTGCTGTATCCCTAACAGTCCTAGAGCTCAACTGTTACAGCAACTGGCATTAGTGTGCACAGGGATTTTAAACTGCTGTTCGCCGAGCACTTTTATTTCTCCTAACACAATTCTGAGCTTCACTGCTCCATACCAGTATCCATTATTTATGCTGCTTGCTAAGTAATACATGTCACTAGCCTCCGGCTACTAATGCCATGCACCGGGACACCAGATTTGTAAGGATAAATGATGTTCTGTGATTGACTGTTCAGCTAGCTAGTTCAGTTTATGTGGAGACACAACAATAACCCACACATTTATTCTTTACATGGACTCTGTATTAGTGTGTACGTTTTCAGTGGCAAACAACTGGCAACTCATTGCACACAATGGATACAGTTATGACAACAGAGACATGCACCTCTTAGCCAACACTGATTTTTTAAAAATAAACTGACCATATATAAGCATGAGCGAGAGTCATGGACACTGCAGTTTAACACTGGAGTCCTAAGATCATACCCTTCAAAAGACTGTTGGGTAGCCAATATAGTCCCACTCCGTAAGGAGGGAGGGAACAAGGAGTAACCAGGTAACTTTAGATCTGTCAGTCTTACCTCTACTGGGGGTAAGCTGATGCAGACACTAGTTAAAAAGGACCTTGTGGACTACCTGGAGAGCAATCGACTCCAGGACAGTAAATAGCAAGAGTTTGTGGCAAGGAGGTCTTGTCAGATCAATCTGATAGTATTCTTTGGCTGGGTAATGAGGGGAGTGGATAAGGGCCTTGCTGAGGATTTACTCTACTTTGATTTCAGCAGGGTTTTTGACTCAGTGACTCACAGAAGGTTGCTGAAGAAGCTAGAGGATCTGGGTGCAGTGAAGCACACAGTCACTGTACATGGGTGAGAAACTGGTTGGAAGGAAGACAGCAGAGGGTTATGGTTAACAGAGTCAAATCAGAAGAGAGAGAGAGAGGTCACCACCTGGGTGCCACAAGGATCGCTCCTGGGTCCAGTCCTTTTCAATATGTAACCCCCCTGCAAATGGGGGTTCCCAAAAGACTTCCAGGAGCTTGCTTGAATGCTCCAAGCCTGAATGGTGTTTGGCATTTAAGCCATTTATCAGTGAGTGTTTTTAGAACCTCTGGTACTGTCTCTTTAAGAGCTGTCTGCTTGCAGACATAATTAGTTTGTATGGGGGACTGTGTGTTTCTTTGATTGAGTACCACTCAAGCTGCTGCCAATTCACTTCATTTTTGCAGTCACTAGGAGTGCAAAGGGAACCTATCTGACAGATGTAACTGTTTGCCAGAAATTATTTAGAGTAATAATGAAATTACAGTTTGTCTAACCTGCTTTCTTTGCAGTCAGAACTGTGTCTGCTAGTTCCCCATTCTAGTTTTGAACTGCTGAACTGGACCAATCAGTGTGGGGTAAGCTAGCTCTAAAATGGTGCCTTGGACGAATCAGAACTTGACTCATAATCTGAGCCAGCCACAAGAGGATTGTATGGGCAGTGACTCTGGGAGATGTAGTTTGGACTTCAGTGCCTTTTGGACCAACAGCAGCAGTCTATTGTGAGTGACAGCCAATCCAGTCAATAACTGGGAGGAACTCAAAGGAAGTGCCGGTTTTTGTCGGTTGGAGTTTCAGTTGAGCTTTGGCAGTGAAGAAGGAAGGAGCCCTGTGCTTTTTCAGTGTGCAGTTTTAGTCAAAAACGGTGTAAGGCCCAGAGTTCGGTCTGCAACTTGTTGGACTGAATCCGTCCTGTGAAAGAATCAAAGGATCTCTGAAGAGTAGAAACCAGGCTCACCCTGTAGAAGACTGGAGGAATTGCTGAAAATTACACTCAGTCTGTCAGAAACTGAATCTGCTGTGTGTTCTCCGGGTATTGTGCAGTAATTGCGATCGGGATACAGATGCAGCCTGCCTGGTATAGTGCTTTCTTTTATATGGATGTGTGAAGAGGTTTGTGCACCTCAAGTGAGCCCTGCTGACATTGAAGGACCCTATCTTATTTGGAGGTCGTGGTACTAATTCAGGTCGCTCCTGTTGAATTGCCACATTAAATCCAAATGGAATTACTGTACTGCTGACTGTTTAATTCTCCTTTTCTCTGTGTGAAAGGGCCCCTACCAGCTGCCACGGTTTGGACTAGCCACTAGGGCTTGGGTACCCAGGGACAGTAACTGATAGGGATAGGCCTGTGCACAGAGCCATAGGTAGATTATTAAAGTGATAAGCTAATTAACCTGATTTCCCCCTGTCCTTGTTATATCCCCCTAAATAAATCAGAGCTGCTTGTTTCAGCAAAGTTATACTGCCTGAGGTATTTGTCTATGTTAAAGTACTGTACTGTGATTGTTGCACTGTATCTCATTTCACAGGAGGTCCCAGTGCGGAACCAGACCTGGGGTAAGTGTATACTGTGAAGGTAATTCTGATATATTGTGTGGGCCACTAGTGGGAAGAAAGGGGTTGCAGTGTCCCAGAGGGCTGTGACCAAGTTAGTTTAACTATTGCAAACCCTGACCTCTGGGTGGAGGCACCCGCCATTGGATCCAGGCCCCTCAACCTGTTAGTGGCAAATCAGGCAGGGGTAGTAGCCCCTGGGATAGCGCCAGCTAGGGGTTACAAATATGTTCATTAGTGACATGGGAGAAGGAATCCAGGGCAAGATGTGTCTCTTTGCAGACAACACTAAGCTCTGTGGCAGTGTAAGGAGTGAGGAGGGAGACAGGGAAACTCACAAAGGCAACAGAGGTGGTCAGTAGTTTGGCAGTTGAAATGCAATGCCAACAAACACACAGTGATGCACATAGCGGACAAGACCCACAGGACAGCGTACTGGATTTGGGGGAAGGTAAAGGGGGGCATTACCTCTGAGGACAGAGACCTAGGGGTCATCATCAGTGACTCCCTAAAACAATCAAACCAGTGTAACAAGACCTACAGTAAGGCAAACAGGAAGCTGAGGTGTATAGGAAGGGGTACTGATAGCAGAAGGAAGGAGGTAGTACTACCTCTATAGAGCACTGGTGAGGCCCCACTTGGAGTACTGTGACTAGTTCTGGAGTCCACACCCAAGAAAGATAAGGACAGGCTGGAGACAGTGCAAAGTAGGGTGACCAAAATGATTCCTGGCCAGCAGGGCAGATCTTATGAGGATCGTCTCAAAGCACTGAAAATGTACTTGCTGGAGACCAGACAAAAGAGGGAAGATATGATAGAAACCTTTAAGTTCCTGAAAGGAATGAACAAGGTAAACTGTGAGGAACTATTCAGTATGAGCATAGGTTAAATAGGTTGGTCAGAGCTGATCAGACTTTAATCCATAGTGCTCGCATACAGATTAAAAAAGAAAACTACCCTTTTATGTAGTGTATCCAATTTTAACTTAAAACTGTCAATAGAAGGGCTGCCCACAATTTTAATGGGTAGTGCATTCCATATTGGTATTACCGTCCAGCTGAACCATTTCTGTTGTTTCCAGGCTTTACAGTTTTCCCCTTTTAGTTGGATTGGGTGGGCCCTGGCGTTATAGGTTTGTTCTCTAAAGTTTAGGCCCAATCATCAGCAGTGCAAGAACATAGAGACATGAGTGGAAATGGATGGGGGAGGAGGTTCAAGAGGGACATAAGAATGTTTTATTTTACAGAATGGGTGAAGGAGAAATAGTACAATTTGCCATCTGATGTGGCGGGTGCCAAAACCATAAATGGTTTCAAATATGGCTGGGTCAGAGTAAAAGGCTTACTGGCTACTCAGGGTGGTAGCAGTAGAAAGGTGAGCATGGGGTGGATAGTGTGAGTTAGAATCCTGGGAGGAAGATAGGTCCCGGGTTTGTTAGGGTTCTATAGGCAGACTGGATGGACCGATGGTCTCTTTCTACCGTCATTGTCTATGTCCTAGCTAGTGTCATAAGCCACACAGCTGCAGAGGTATGCAGTCAACAGGTGACCCAGAAGCTTTGATTTAGAGAGGGTTTGGGAGGTGGCAATTCTAAGTCCCACTGGAAGGCCATTCCAGAGGGGTGGGCCAGCAGAGAAGAAAGCCATTTAAGCATCCCCGAGCATCCTGAGGGACACTTAGTTCTCTTTCTCCCCCTTCTGACTCTGTGACGCTCCTGCTTGGGAAACAAACCTGGGTTGCCAGTAATGCTGCAGCTGCAGCAATGGGCCAGCCAGGAAAACCATCTTGATTTTGTCTAGTGAAATTTACAGTCAGCTTGTGCCAGCCTTCATTGGGCATCTACCCATGTCCAGTCCACCAATGAATTACACCTACTACAGCTGCGTTGTCCATCTGTCACTATTTGTGACAAACCCCAATGAGTTGTCTTCCTCCGATCTCCAATGGCAGACACGTCTAAGCACTCCCATCCTTCATCATAATAACTACTCATGTTGAGAAGTAAATATTTAGAAAAATCGAACAACCATAAAACAACTCCAGAGAGAAGCGTCTGTTGAGCTCTGGAGAACATTCATGGAAAGGAACAACTTTTCAACTCATTTCAGTGTTTCTCTTTTCCTCCCAAAAGAGTTTCTTAGCACAATACCCAATGACACTACTGTCTTCCATATCAAGTAAAAGGGTGTTATATGTGTGCTACTCAGGCAGCTAGGCATACGCAAGTTAAATTTTAACAGATTGAAGAGATGAGCTGTATTACAAGGAACTGTGACTGCCATCACTATCTTCTACAGTGATAATGCAGGTTTGTGAGTATCATGACTGACCAATTGAGAAGCCCCTGCAGCCTTGCTGTAAATGATATCCTATGTGACTGAACAAAGAGTGAAGCTCCTGCTAGCCAAATAAACTCTTGACCTTGAGGTTGACTGGCTGTGCTCACCCTTCTGCAACATCACTCTTCGGCTGAAGTGGGAAATAATAGCATGGGAACTTTATTTATATGTGTACTAACAAAAACTGACTTGGCTGCCAGGTCTGACAAAGAACCAGGCAAAGCTGAGTGCAGAAGCAAATGTGGCTGCAGTAATGCAGTTGCTGAAGTGGTTCTGGTGACTACATTCACTCATTCCCATCTTGACAAAGCGAAATCAGTAGGGCTGACATAACAAACCTCCCTTAGCCTTAAAGCAGCAGTTCGTAGTACAGTCAAAATCTTGCACCTACCCTCATTTAATTCCATTTAAAGATCTACTGACGCCTCAAAGAAACTTTAAAAAACATAATAACTGAGTACAATTCTGCTTGCACTCCATTTATATTTTATATATTTCTCCTCTCCATAATTCATTACCATGGAAATGTGTATGAATATATGATCCTCATCCCTTCAAGTTCATGTTGAGCTCATCTGCCTCTATAGCTTAACTCCCTACTTCAAGTCATAAACCTCTGTTGTGACATCACAATCTGTTGCCATGGGAATAACTGTGGTGTCTCAAGCAGTGAGTGCTCTAATACTTCAGGTAGGGAGAAGGCAGCAGGAATAGAGGAACTCTTCAGGAGTAAAAATCTCGTTTTCATACACATTTATTTATTTATTTGCTTTTGGTAACCGGGTAAGCACACTAGACAGCCAGTGCCTATTTTCAGGTGTGACCCGGGAGAATTACAAGGTATACATAGGAGAAATACATTGTCGACATTACAAACCAGGAGCAGCATGCTCCAACAGTGGGGTAAAACAGCGAGGGTATTTAAGGGGTAACAGAGCCAAGGAATTACAAATCAGCAAACACAGTGGACAGTAAGTATACAAACAGGCCCAGAGGCAACGTGGTGGTATAGGATCTCCCCTAGGTTGAGATAGAAATGTATAACATAACCACTAGTAAAAGTGCATCACCAGGGTGGCGAGGGGGACAGAGCCTAGCTGGGGTACCATAGCAGGTGGGTGGTCTGTAGGGCTTGGCGTTAGGCGACACACAGGCAAGTCGCAGCAGTGACCTCTCTACTAAATAATGGGGAGGATGAATACAGCACTAATGGTAATAGCAAGCTGGACAGTGCCTAAATATTAGGTTTTGTTAAAGTTCTCCTGAACATATCACCAGCTCTTTAAGATTGCCCCTTTTCACTTGACTCAGGGAAACATAGTTTCTGTCCTGTTTTTGGTCTGCATAAGCATTTTTTTGCAGATGTAATTTATTTATTTCAAACGTTTTACCAGGAAAGACATATCGAGCTGGTAACGGCTTGTTTCCAGATGTATTCTGCCGGATGGGGGCAGGTTGACAATACATTATCACTTGTGCATTAACACTATTCTGTGTCAGGTAATACAGTGAAAACAAAGTGCAAAAGTTCACTACAGTGACAGACGTGCAACTGAATATACGGTGCACATAATACAGTACAAACAAAGTGCCTAAGGTAGATAAAACTGCACTTGCAGATGGGCAGTTAACAACCCTAACTGGGGTACAGCAAGTGGGGGGAGGGGCTCCCAGAGTACAACAGGGCTTGAGTGAGCTGTGGGTCCGGGGGAAGGATGGCTGCTAAGGTCTGGGGAATCTTGCCCATTTAAGCTACAGGTCTGAGGTATGAAATAATTAGCAGAGAGCTCCACTAAATATAGCTGCCTGCACCCCACCCCCTCCATTTCATCAACATTCGCAGCTGTATTCAAACAAACATTGTTTGACATCATTTTTTATAGACTAAGATAAAGCAGCATGCAACCAAACCTCCTCCCTGACCTTATGGGGCACTGAAGCCATAAGCAAGTAATTTTTATGTAAAAAGTGGCAGTCATGTAATAACATCTCTAAGCACTGTGTGCAAAAAAAGCAAAAACAGGAACAATAAGCAATAACAGAAACAAACACAAAATAGCAATTCTGCATGGTTAAAAGCATAATATTCACATTAACTCTAAAACCATAAATGTAATACAATTGATATACACCTAGTACCCAATTACTGAGTAGCCTAAAGAGCTAAGGTACGTCTAAGGGAAGGTTCCCTCAGCCTTTTATTCTGCATCCCAGTGTAGTTTGTAGGCATGCACAATGATTGCCTCTATTGCACCCTCCTAATTTCATCAGGATTTAAATGTAAATGAAGGTACGCAAGTCTGGTGTGAAAACCTGCCCGATTCCATTGCAAAGGTTATGACCTGACTCATGTAAGGCATCTTGGAATTTTATGATGTTTTGGTGATAAGGCCTGCAGTAGTTATACTGTACTAGTCAGTGCTGTTGCTGTCCTTTCCAGTCCCTGTGTTCTTGTCTTATGCTGGCCATGAAACTTACAAGGCACAGTATGTGCCCTGCTGTTTTCTGTACTTTAAAGTGCATCTGAATTAGAAAAAAAATGCTTTCAGAGAATAAAGTGACTTCACAAGACTGCTGGTTTGTGCATGTAAGGGATATACTATGTGATCCCTAAACTCGGCATGCCTACACTCAGCATACAGAGTCAACCTGCCTGAAATGCACAGCCCCGAATGGATTGTATGCCCCGACAGCAATATTTCGGCATTATGACTGAATTATGTAAAATGCCCCTGCACCCTCCACTCCGTGAGAATTCAAATGACCAACTCCGAGGGGAGGACCCCGGAGTACAAAAAAAAAAAAAAGTGTTGGGGAGTATTCCCAAAAAGATATGCCTGGTCCAGAACCCGGTCTGAGGGGATGACGGGCAGAGCTGCAGGTGGTATGCCCTGTACACCACCGAGCAGCTCAGCCAACTCCCAGAATCAACTGTCCCTTGACGTGCATGAACAGGGGTAAGGTAGCAACACATCACATCTGCTACCTTACCCCTGTAAAAATCCATCCGAGGATCCATCACTGGGACGCTCATTATCGGGACATTACACCTATCGAGAAATAGTGCCTAGACAGGTGTGTGTCAGGATAGTGAACCACGGGACTTCATAAGGTAGATAGATAGATAAATATTTTATTTATAAAGCTCCCATTTGTATAGACTCTGGCGCTGCACAAACAATTCAATAACACAATTTATACAGGCAGCAGCTTAAACACAGACTAAAATTCTATCCATCCAATCAGCCAGTAAAAGCCTGCTGAAACAGATACATTTTTAATGCTTTCTTAAAGGCTTCTACCGACGGTGGCCTCCCTTAAATAATCAGGCAGGGAGTTCCACAGAGTGAGCGTGACCACTGAAAATGCCCTATCTCCAGAATGCATAGCCTCGCTCCTGGGAGGAACTCAAGAGGCCCCCGGCAGAACAGAGTGCCCGGGCGGATCTTGTAGGGGACAAGAAGATCTTGCAGATAGACAGGTCCTTTCGTGTAGGGATTTGTAGGTCAGGAGCTTTACCTTGAAGACAGTCCTCTACCTGACTGGCAGCCAGTGCAGTCCGCGGAGGACCGGGGTGATATGATCACTTTGTCTCACCCCAGTCAATAATCTTGCTGCCACATTCTGCACCAGCTGCAGTCTGTGGAGGTTGCCCCCAGATAACCCTAGGTACAGGGCTTTACAATAGTCCAGCCTGGAAGTGACAAAAGCATGCACAAGTGTGGTCAGATCCTCCGGCGGAATCAGGGTTCAGATTCGGGCAATGTTCCTTAGATGATAAAATCCACTTTTGACGACGGCCCATGTAAGCATCTTCAGCTCCCATGATGCCTTGCATGAGTGGGTTCATGATCTCTGGAATGGAGACAAACAGGTTTTCATACCAGGGCAAAACAGAGTGAAGCAACATAGAATTTGATGGCAGATAAGGACCGCTTGGCCCACCTAGTTTTTCCATGTTCCCCACCTACTGTCACACCGTAGACCGTATTTGATCTCCTGCTTTACCCCCCCCCCCGCTTCTAAGGTTCCTTATACTTATCCCATGCCTTCTCAAATTCCATTACAGCTTTTGCTTCCACAACCTCCTCAGGGAGGCGGTTTCAAGCAGCCACCACCCTTTCTGTGATGAAATGTTTCCTTATATTTCCCGATTCTAACCCCCCTCCAGCTTCATCGCATGATCCCTTGTCCTTGTGCATCCTTTTCTCTGAAAAAACTTCTCTCATGAACCTTATTTATACCCTTGAGGTATTTGAAAGCCTCTATCACATACCCCCTCTTCATCTTTTCCTCCAGTCTATACATATCGAAGTCCTTCAGTCTCTCTTCATAGGGCTTTTGATACAGATCCCACACCATTTTAGTTGCCCTTCTCTGGATTACCTCAACTCTGTCTATGTCCTTTTGTAGATGAGGACTCCAGAACTGGACACAGTACTCTAGGTGGGGTCTCACCAGAGACTGAAACAGAGATATCACCACCTCCTTCTTTCTGCTATTGATATCCCTCCCTATGCACCCTACAATCCCACTGGCCCTCTCCACTGCCTTGTCACACTGTTTGGCCACCTTTAGGTCATCAGATATGATAACAACCAGGTATCTTTCCTGTCTAGTGGTTTCCAGTACCACTCCCCCCATTTTGTACTCTGACCCTGTGTTTCTACGCCCCAAGTGCATGATTTTGCATTCTGGGAATGGGAAAGGGGAAACTGTTTAACCGGGAAAGGCACACTAAGCTGAGGATCATTTCCAGGTGCAACCTGGGAGCACAAGAAAGTTAAGTGACTTGCTCAAGGGTCACACAGTATGCAAGTTCTCCCATGGGACTCCAGACCGGATAGCCAGGGGAGGCGAGAGTGACCTCCTGAACCAGGCCCCCCCCCCACATCTCGCTTGATCTGCACCTTGGGGTTGAGGCGCCGGCTAGCTGCTCCTCGTCGGGTAGACCTCCCACGATGTTAGAACTGCTGCTTGAGGTAATTCGGCCGCTGCATCAGGAGCAAACAAAGTAAGGCTTACCAATTATCCGAGGAGGTCATTGTCTCTGCGGTCGCTATTTCTACTGTTGGACTGGAGCTCGAAGTGCCCGGGGTCCGGAAAAAAGAACTTGGACTGTTGCTGGCAGGGCTTGTGGCTCCCTGCTGGTGTCTTTGTTTTGTTGGCGCCAAAAGTTTTTGAATAGGCAGAAGCGCCTATTGGCTGGGAGGTAGCCATGATGCTGGGCAGCCCACACAAAAGGCTGCAACCCAGCTCAGCGACTTGATTCTCCCGTGGGACTCCAGAGCGGATCACCAGAGGTGGCAAGGGAGACCTCCTGAACTGGGCCCCCCCCCCCCCACTACCGCAACCCGCTCGATCTGCACCTCGGGGTTGAGGCACCGGCTAGCTGCTCCTTGTCGGGCAGACCTCCCCTGACGTTGGAACTGCTGCTTGAGGAAATGGAAACAAATTCGGATACAATCCGTTTTGGGCTGGATACAGCTTCCAGCAAGCAGAACACAGTTCACACGGTGGGGAATCAAATCATGACCCACTTTCAATACACAGTACATTTACATGTAAGGAAATTCTACTGTAGCAGGCAAACTGCTCTCCGGTCATGATTACAAAGTCTCTACACAAACCAGGGATTCAAAAGCAGCTGGAAATCCTGACAGGCCGATCGCATTCAGCAAAATCTTCGATCTTCTTCAGATATGAGCCTGGTAGAAAATCAGTGGCTTACTTCGTTCTCACAAACTTGGATTTAGTCCAAAATAATTCTCTTTTCTCCCTCTCAGGGGCAGCAGGCAGACATGCAGGCCAAAACTCAGCCTTTTCACAGTTCTCCCATGTGAATCCACTCAGGACTGCTGCTCAAAATCACTTGAGCTCTTTCTTCTTCAGCTCCCAACTTAGATCTGCCTTAAACAGCAGGCAGCATGGGGATTTCCCTCAGAGCCAAAAGGTTTGGTTGGCGGATTCAGCTGTCAGTCAAAGTAAGAGCTCCCCCTTCAGTTGCAAAAAGGCACCAAAAGCCCAAAACTACAATTCCTACAGATTTTGACTCCAGACAGCTCCGGTAGTCTGGCTCCATTTTACGTCCCACCAGTACTGACTGGTCCAATTTGCAGTCCCGAGCCTAATGGTGATGATACACAAAACAGTCCTTGCTGCAAAGAAGGCAGGTTAGACAAACTACATTATCATTATACTCTATTATACAATGGTGTGTGAAAATCCTGTAACCTCATTGGTCAAAACATGTCACATGACCATGGGTAAATCCTGCATAACCCACAGTTGAGAAACAGCATTTATAAAAAACATAATTAAATCACCTTAAATTAATCTTACACATAGATCCACTGTATAATTGCAATAAGGCACTCCAGGGTGTGAGTTATTGGGCGATTTACCCACTTCTTGTGTGGTTAAGTCACTTGGCTGTGCCTCGTGACACACCACACAAGGTGTGGGTAAATCCCCATTATATAACGGGCACAAAAAAACAGACAGAATCCTGCATTTTGACTGGCTGGCTGGCACCTTTTCAGCATTGTAAATCCTCCAGAGTACCCACTGGAAAAGGTGCCAGCCACCACTTAGCCACATCAGGAACTCCCTGGCAAATCCCTCGATTCCTCGCAAACACACCACTGCCAAGCACACGGATGTACAGCGAGATTACCTAGTCATTAACCCGACATCTCATACTCCGTCACTACCCTCAAAACTTCACAAAAAGTGCTGCACCATTCCAAAAAAGCGACGCCTCCAAAAGAAAAAAAGAAAATCCAGTTCATTCTCTTGACAGCAAATGAGCTGAAAAAAATCGTAATGGTAGCGGTGGCAATCAGCGATCCTCCGGCACATGCACAGAACTCGCAAAAAAATCCAACCAGTGCGTCCACAGTAAAAAACAAATGAGCAGCAACTTTGAAAGATGAACTGACGTTGTAAATATTTTTTTTGTACAGAAACAAACTGGGCCTTTGTATAAACACAATATACCCCTCCAGGGAGTGGGTATAATGGAGGATTTACCACTACTGGTGTGGTTAAGTCCCTTGGCTGTGCCTTGAGACCAAACCACACCAGCCGTGGTAAATCTTCCAGTATACCCACACCCTGGAGGGGTATACTGCTTAAATAACCCACACCCTGTTGTGCCTTATTGCTTAAATAAATGATCAGCAAACAGTTACATCTATTAACAGAGCTCACTCTGCGCAATTAGCAATAGCAGAAGCAGAGCAATTATCCAGCAGTTCAGGCGGGACTCGAGCATGGAAATACTCAGCCCCCCCAAATCCATTTTAACTGCAAACCAGCAGATCTTAAAGAGACAGTACACAGAGGCTATACAGGCACTCTCTGGCAATCACATTTAAACTGCTAAAACACAGGACACCAGCCTGGCAGCAAGCATTTAGGCAAGCTCAATGAAGACTTTTCGGGAACCCCATTTGTAGGGGGATTACACCCTTCCCTGGTTGGAGAAAACTTGGCGTCCGCGTCAAGTCTGTTCCGTCATGCATCAGTTAACATAAACTTATTACTTTACTATACATTTTCACTATACTTCATGATACTATGCCCATTCTGAATACACACTGTGCATATTTCACAAAGGAAAATTGAACATTACTATTTTGAATCAGGTAAAAACTTCTTGTAACTTAAACAATGCAAGAGGGGACCCTTCCCTATCAGCTAACTTGGGGCTAGAGGGGGCAGGGGCACAATGGTGAGAGGGAAACACAAGTAATCTGGAATTGGCTGTCAAGCTCAATTTGGGCAGTGAGCTTGGTGAGACATAAACACCTTTGTGCACCTCATTGAGAGGCAAATCCACTGGCCTCCCGGGAGAATCATAACTGAGGCATACTACTAGTTTGACAGCTCGGCCAGTCTTTCTGAGGGGGACAACTACAGTCACTGTACTCTCAGCAATGGTTTGGGAACTCTCGTCACTTGTGAGGGGTGCCTCTGCCTGGGTGGGAATGTCCAAACTTGGGGCACTGTCGGCTCCTTGCTCTGCAGGCTCTGTTTCTACAACACTTGATTCATTTTGCGAAGGCTCAGGCACAATCAAGCTTTGAGGCACTGAAGGGGGGTGGCCAGCACTCTCATAGTGTTCTTCAAGTACTAGTATGTCACCAGAAAGACTCAAACCCTCAGCCCCTTCTTCAGGCAAATCATACAGTTCCACAATACACAGAGACTCAGCATCCTCAGAAGTGATACTTTGCACTTCATTTTCAGGGAGCATTGGCTCCAAGGACAAAGCTAGTGGGTTAGGTAGTCCAGAAGGCCACGCCTCATCCCCACAATTAATTATGGGGTTAACTCGAAACAGCTGACTCATTTCATAAGAGGGGTAATAGGCACAGTCGCACTCACTTTCGTCAGAAGTGGACTGACAGTCAGAAGTGGACTGACAGTCACTATCATTCTGGGCCTGCTGCGGAGGAAACCTTAAATCTGTGACCACTGCGGTAGGTTGACACTGTCTCCTTCTTGCAGCAGCATGAGTCACTGTCCCGGGGGCTCAATTTCTGGGGGTTCAGCCTCAATCATAACTTAGCTGATAGGTAGCAAGTGGTTATGGTGCATGGTCTTGACAGCTTTGGAGTTGTTCTCTGGGCGCACCCTGTACACAGGAAAATCATCCAACTTTCCAACTACTACATGGGGAAGATGGTGCCACCGATCAGCAATTTTGTGTTTACCATGCAATACCACATTGCGTAACCACACATGGTCTCCTGGTCAAAGCTCTTGAGCCTTTACTTTTTTATCATGCCTCTCTTTGTTGGCAATATTTTTCTTGGTGGCTATTGTCTGGGCCAGTTGATTGGCATGGTTCAATAGAGCTTTCAGTTTTTGTACATATTGCAAGTAGTTTTCGTCTCGGACCCCATCTGGAGAGACCCCAAAACAGACATCAACAGGCAACCAGGCCTCTCTCCTGAACATGAGGCAGTAGGGAGAGAACCTGGTACCATCATTTTTCATGTAATTGTATGCGTGTACCAAGGTGCTAATCTACTGGCTCCATTTATGCTTGTCTTTTGGGTGGAGGGTGCCCAGTATGTCTAGAACGGTGCAGTTAAAACGTTCTGGTTGAGGGTCTCCCTGCGGGTGATAGGGGGTGGTTCTTGTCTCACACCCCCCCAAAGAGAAAGCATTTCTTTGATTAGTCGACTCTCAAAGTCTCTGCCCTGATCAGAGTGGATCCGCTGGGGGGCACCATAGCGGACGAAGAAATTTTCCACTAGCACCTTGGCCACGGTAGATGCTTCTGCTTTGATCTTTGGTGGGAAAAGCTTGTGTATACCATGTGAAATGATCCGTAACAACTAACACATTGCCAGTGTTCTGCTGATCAGGTTCTAAACACAAGAAGTCTATGCAGACTAGTTCCATGGGGGTGCTGGTAGTAATATTAACAAGGGGGGGCAGCCCTCTGAGGCAGGGCTTTTCTTTGCTGGCAGCAACTACTAGTCTTTACATGGTGCTCAACATCAGCCCCAATTTTGGGCCAGTAGAAGCAAGATCGTACCAGGTCAAGGGTTTTGTTAATACCGAGGTGCCCCATGTGATTGTGGAGGGACTTCAGTACCAAATCTTTAAAGGCCGTGGGCAGGACCAATTGTTGCTTGTCTACTTTACCACTACAATCTACTGTCTCTCTATACAACAACTGATTGAGCAACTTTAATCTGGAGCCTTCTTTAAACAATAAAGCAGTTCGCAAGTCAGTGGAACGTAATTTAGACACATCTTTCCCCGCATGCAGGGCATCAAGTGCTGGTTGAATCATAGGATCTTGGGATTGAGCCCACTGAATGCTGTCATAGTCAAACTCAGATAGTGCACTAATGTCTAGAGCAGAGAAATGGCAATAAACAGCTGGTATGCAGGTGTCAGAAGGGCCCAAGCAATCTACTAAACAATCCACTGTGTCCGTAGACATCTGTTCATCTCTATCAAACATTTGGCACAATGCTCGAATGTCAGGTTCAGACAGCCTGACCCAATCAAACTTGGAAGTGGGCCTTCGTGATAGGGTGTCAGCATCAATATGGTTCAGGCCCAGTCTGAATTTGACAGCATAATCATAGGTTGATAAGAAAAAATTACTCACCATAGTAATCTTGTTTCTTCTAATGGAGTCTTGCTGTATTCAGACATAATGCAGTTAGCCCCAGCACTTGAACTGCCCTGAAGAGGAAAGCGTTAACTCTAGGCAGAAGCATAGAACATTGAGCTCGAGCTCGGTTTTCAAACCTCTGTCTGTGGTACTTCCCAGTGTAACTGTCAGATTCTTACGAGCAAACTAACTAATATACTATAGTATGGAAATTGTTCAAATATAGTCAAAGGGCAAAAGATTGGGCCCCAAAAGACTCAAGTCGAGAACCCAAGAAGGAAAGGTAGTGACAATATTTAAATAAAACACCAGAAAAAGTAGTAACATCTACCCCACCCAAGAGGGAGGGTACAAGGTATACCCCTGAGGTGCAACACTGTACCTGCCAGCCCACTTCCCAAAACCAGGTTCTGAGAGTGGAGGGAGGTCTGAATACAGCAAGACTCCATTAGAAGAAACAACGTTACTATGGTGAGTAATTTTTTCTTCAAATACATGAAGTCTTGCTGTATTCAGACATAATGCAGACTACCAAGCAGTTCCCTATGGAGGAGGGAATGCAGAATCTACTGTGTTTTTTTTTTATACTTCCTTTATTTAATTTAATGGTTGCATATTTTCCGTTACATTCTTTTACACTATTGTACACTCTCAGGTTTAACCACTTTTAACTATTCTGAAATGTAGTTCGTTGTACAGATATGTTTTGTTGATCTTAACAAATATGTACAAACAATAAGACTTCATAAAAAGGAACACACAATATATTCAAGTAATTGAGTGCTAAATACATAACGGGATTAAATTCTGGGATGAAGACAGACACTAGGCATTGAGAATCAGACCTGAAAGGCGCTAATAGCATATTTTTGTTATTCACCCAGATGAGGAGAGAAAGGGATTTTCAATTCTTTATTTCGTTTCTTATCTATCACGTGAAAGGGCTTCTAGGGGGAAGGTGGCACGTGACCAAGTTGTCAATTTGCCGAAAATTTCTTTTCCCATCTTGTCACAAAAAACCTCAATGTTAATCTACAAAATCTCTTTCTGAATTAATTCCCATCTGGTCCATCTAGTAGTATAAATTTCCATTCTATTATTTAGAGCATATGATATTTGTTCATTATGTTGTATATTCAGTATTACAGATTTCCATTCCCCTACAGTAGGTGAGGTGGTTTGGAGCCATTTTTTAGTAACTGTTTTATATGCTGCTCCCAACAAAATAGCCCACAAGTATAATGTGTGTTTGTCCCTCATTCCCGTTGGAGGTATACCCAACAGTAAATTAATCTCTGTCACTTGAAGGTGATTACCAAAGATCTTTATTATATGACCCGAGACAAGGGACCAAAAAGTATTTAATAGCGGGCAATCGAAGAATATATGTTTATATGTGGCCCTACTCTCTCCACACCACCTCCAACAACTTTCCGGTGCCCCCAGATTCCTCCGAGCCAGAGTTGTGGGTACTAAAAAAAATCTTGTTCTAACCTTCCACACAAATTCCCTCCACAAGGGAGAAGAGGTAGTAGACCAAGTATTTTTCCATACTTTAGCCAATCTTAACACTAATTACTTGTTAAGTTCTTTTTCCCAGTTCGCTTTGACTGAATCCATAAAGTGTTTATGTAACAGAATTAAGAATTTATAAATTATTGAAATGGCCTTTTCTCTGATGGAAGAACCAAATCTGTAAAAACGGGGTCTGATCCTCATAAAGTTGTGACTCTCTCCTCCTTGCTCTAAGTTGAGTTACTGTGTAGTCCCTCATTTGGTAAAAGAACAGTCTGTCCTTTTCAGTCCAGGCGAATCTCCCTTGGGCCTCTTCAAAAGTTATGGGGACATCCCCTTTCATTATCTGCCAAGGAGCTACTATGCCTTTCCTTATCTGAGAGTTATACCAAGACCTAACCTCAGGGGAATCAAATTGCTTCTTTGCTATAAACCATTGATATTTCCAGAAATGGATTAGTATCTGTTTATCTTGGTCCTCTCTTCCAACCTTCCAATATAGTAGAGGTAGCTTCCAGTGTTATGCAGGGCTCGTTGCAGTAAAGGGAGGGAGAAAAGTAATGCAGGTAAGGAGGATTGTTCCTAGATAAGTCTATTTGTTTCCAGGCTGCCTGGTATGTCCGGTTCCCAACAGCAACGCAGCGCATTTGGGCAGCAGCCCAGTAATCAGCTATGGAAGGAATGATACTCCCCATTGTTTTAGGGAGGAAAAGTTTCCTAAGGTTAAGACGAGGTTTCTTGTGACTCCATTGGAAGGCCACAAATGTTTTTTGCCATGATAATATTTCTTTCGGATCAACAATGCAGGGAACGCACTGAAAAAGGTATAGGAGCGGGGCAGTGCATTCATCTTCAAGGACATCGTGCGAGTATAGAAGAAGGTTGGGAGAAGATCCCATCTCCTCATGTCATTCCGCAATGTATCTATTAGAGGGATATAGTTCTGTTTGTACAATTGGGATAAATCTATGGGAATCCGTATTCCTAAATGCTTCAGGGAGGAGCTGTCCCATTTAATTAGGAATTTATTTCGTAGCCCGAGTGTGGGTTCATAGTTAACCTTGAGGGCCTCTGTCTTGTTAATGTTTAAAGTGTAGCCTGATAAAAATGAAAAAACTTGGATTTTCTGCATGACTGCTGGCAATGAGGATTCTGGGTTAGTTAAGTATAATAAAAGATCATCCGCAAACAACGCCAGTTTATGTTCCACGTTAGAAAAGGTTATGCAGCCGATGTCTGGGGATTGTCGTATATATTGCGCTAGGGGTTCAATATAGTAGGCAAATAAAAGTGGGGATAAGGGGCAACCTTGCCTGGTTCCCCTAAAGAGGGAAAATCGTTGTTAGGTGCCCATTTACATGGATATATCCACCAGGATTTTTGTAAAATCTAAATACGGTTTCTATGAACTGGTCAGGGAATCCAAAACCGGCAAGGACCTCCCTTAGAAATCTCCATGATACCATATCGAACGCTTTTTCTGCTTCTACTCCTAAGAGAAGGGTTGGTATGTTCTGGGTTTGTGAGTGTTCCAGTAGGTATACCGTGCGTCTTACGTTGTCTTGGGCCTGACGTCCCGGGATGAATGCACATTGGTCCATATGTATTTTACTAGGGAAAAATTGTACAAGTCTTCTAGCCAGAATAGATGTTAACATTTTGTAATCTGTGTTTAGTATGGATATAGGTCTGTATGACGCACAATAGGAGAGGTCCTTGCCCGGCTTCGGAATAACCAAAACAATAGCCTCGTTCCACGAGGGAAGGGTATCACCCTCCTCTGAAGTGACATATGCATAAACTCTATTGAGTAGAGGGTTTAAAATTTTAGAAAATGATTTATAGAACTCTCCTGGGAGTCCATCGGATCCCAGACATTTCCCTGTTTTTAAGCTGCCTATTGCAGTTTCAATTTCTTTCGGTGTTATCGGGGTAGTCAGTTGAGAGCTTTGTTGTTCTGTAAGAGTCAGAAGATTTAAAGAGTTTAAAAAATTTCTTATCTCCTGTATTGACTAGGAGTCTCTGGATTTATAAAGCTCTGAGTAATAATTAAGGAAAGCCTCGGCTATGCCCAGGGCCCCGAGTTTTCCGCGATTCCGCGGGTGCGGCAAACCGCGGAAATATCCGTGGAATTTTCCGTCGCCCTCGGAATTTGCGGCTGCCCACAGAACAAACGTGCCCCTCGCAAATGTTAGTATGCCATGCTGAGGCCCACCCCAGCGTGGCAAAAACAATTGCCCGACAGGGTACCCAATCCCCGTCGGCTTCACTGTCCCCTCCCCAAGCTGCCTGGTGCCCATGGAGAGCCACCCCAGTGTGGCAAAAGCAATGTTGCCGGCGAGGTGCAATCCCCCGTCAAACTTCACTGACTTCCCAAGCTGCCTGGTGCCACGCTGGAGCCCACCCCAGCGTGGCAAAAGTCCCTCCTTGTGTGGGAATCCAACAAAACAAAACAAAACCTGAAACAAAAAAACTTCCATCGTTGATTCTTTTGCCCCTCCCCCAACCCGCACCCATCCTCTGTACCCACCTCCCCACCCCACTTCACCCCCCCACCTCAACCCCATGCCTCCGGGCCCAAGCGCGATGATCTCTGTGGACGGGAACACATCTGCACCCTTCAAAGCCGACCACGAACTGAAGAAATGCCGGTAAGCTGTATAATGGCATAAATGGATTTTTTTCAACTTTAGTGCATATCTCAGCCATTTCTGGGAATTTTTTCACCAAATTTTCAACATGGGGTTTTTAGGACCCCACCTCATGAACTGTGACACTGTTAATTTGTTAATCGGTTCCGAAAGGTGTTTCCGCAGTCACTGAGCGGAACCACCTTTCCAGAATGATTAACGAAATGACAGTGTCACAGTTCATGAGGTAGGCACCTAAAAACCCTATGTTGAAAATTTGGTGAAAATATTCCCCAAAACGACTGTTTTATGAGCGTGCGTTGAGCAGTTCTTACGCACGCTCGTAACTTTGAGCATTTTTAATATTTTCACTCCAGATTTTCAGTATTGCCATTTTACCATACCTCCTTATGAACAGTACAACTGTCATTTTTCACATCTCACTCGAAATGTGTTTTCGCACATGTAGCGCACAATGGCGCCGTCGGTGTGCTAAATCAATGTTCCAGACAGATTAATAAAATCACAGTGATACTGTTCATGAACAGAGGTCTTAAACTGGCTATGTTGAAAATTTGGTGACAAACGCCCATAAAATGACTGTGTACGGCGTGAATTGTGTCATATTTGGCAAGGAAAAAATTAAGGGTAAAAAGCGTGCTAAATTGCCGCATGAAATTGGTATTGAGTGCCGCAGAAGTTCTGCGGCAAATGAGAACCCTGCCGTAGAACTTTGCTCCGATGTGCCGAAGAAAAATCGGGGCCCTGGCTATGCCATTTGTTGAGTTGTGAATTTTACCTGTTTGTGGATGCCTAATTTTCATTATGTTCGACTTTGATTTTTGTATTCTCAACCTTTGTGCTATTAATCTGAGGGATCGAGGACCCCCATCATAATAGCTATGCCTTAAGAATAGTAGTTTCTGCTGTATCGAATAATCTAAAATTTTGTTAAGTTCACTCTTTAATTGAGCAAGCTCCTTACTTCTAGCCTTAGTCTTTTTGATAGTTTGCAAGTCCTCCATTTCTTTTATCTTGTTTTCAAGAGATGTTCGTCTAGCCTCCCTAAGTTTTTTTTGTTCGCTGATATGCTAATCAGTTTACCCCTTGTGACTGCCTTGATAGTATCCCAAAGGATTGATACTGATGTGTCCATATCATTTGCTCCAGAGCCTGAGTTATTGTGTCTCTACGCATTTCAGGACCTGTCTGTCTCTTAAAAGAGAAAGATTCAGTCTCCAGAAAGTTACTTTCCTCATCGCTTGAGGGCGAAACTGACAAAAGATCGGGGCAAGGTCTGACAGTACAAAATCTCCTTACCAAATCTTTATCATACCTCCCATCTGTTCTTTAGGGGCTATAAAAAAGTATATGCAGGAGTAAACATCGTGGGCCTGAGAGTAATATGTATGTCTAGGGGCCGTGCCATGGAAATGTCTCCAGATATCTTGAAAACCTAGTTCTTGAAGTAGTTTCTTAACTTGGCTTGTAATTTTCTTCCTTTTCCCTTGATTTTGCGGTGTACAGTGATTCTCTACTATATTCAGATTTAGATCCCCCCCACAAATCATTTGTCCCTCAGCCCATTCCGCTAATTTCAAAAAAAAGGATCTATAGACCTCATATCCTGAGGCAGGGGGAATGTAAATGGATGCAAGGTTATTAATTGACCGTCTAAAGACCCTTAACCATGGCATATTTCCCTCTTTATCAATTACTTTTGTCCTTGATTTCAAATTGTGTTCCCTGTTTGATTAGTACTGTGTCCCTTCTTCTTCCCCCCTTATAGGAAGAGGCCACGACATGCGAGAAATCCAACCTTTCAAATTTTTTGTGCTCTGACTGAGAGAGGTGCGTTTCTTGTAGTAGAACAATATTTGCCCCAGCCCTTTTCATACTCTGAATAATTTTGCTTCTTTTAATGGGGTTGGTGATTCCATGCACATTATATGTACAAATAGTATATGGTGCCCCTTTAATCATGGTTATATAGTAATTGTTCATTTATTATCCAAGTATCTGGTTTGATTTCCAAAACATCGCGGCCTCTCCTCCAGTCCCCCACCACCCACGTCTGTATACCCATTTTTCCTTCTGTCTGCTTCATACATCCCGGTAAGGAGAAAAGATTCACATTAGCCAACATGGCTTAACACAACTTTTAAACAAACTTATTTAACTTCAACAAGTACTTCCAAGGTAGGGGGCTATCACCCTGAATAGCCCTTTTGTTCGATCTCTATTATGAGATGAACAGGGAGGATTGCTAGTGCTTCCATTGCCGGAAGACCTCCCACTGAGCAGCGAATAGTACTGTGCTCCTGGTTTACTAAGTGGAGACAAATATCCCCTCACAGAACTGACGGAGGAAAATATAGGGTTTGTTTAGGTCTAGTACCGTATAACGGCCCTCTAAGCTCCCAACCAGTCCGCCAATCAAAAGCATGTCCAAGCCCCCAGAACATCAATTAAGCTTTGTGGTACTGACTTTTTAAAATTGCTTCAGTTGTTAAGGAGTCCCCCCCCCCCCAACAAATCAACCAACTACTCGTTGTTCAGCATAATTCACCATTTCTATATACATTTTCTTTGTTCTACCAGGATTGGCTTCTTTTTTTTATATTAAGTATGCTTTATTGTTCCATTCCAAAAAACAATGGATTTACCATACAGTATGCAGATCTCTTGTATAGAAGCTAGGTAAACAACCACTGATATATATCAAGGCAATATACTTCTAGGATAAAACGCAGATTGTAGGGAACAAGAATTGCCCACTTCAGTAACCAAGGACAGATAATATTCAGTAAGTTTGCATTTATCTAACAAAGTATCCGACTCCACTGGTATAATACAATACAACCACAAAACTAATAACTCTTTATGTACCCTCCCCCAACCCTCCCTCTTCGACACTACAATATGTAGAAGGAAGCGAGTTCCTTCAGAGATAGCGTGAGAACAGCCACCCACCAAGTAAGGAAAAATGAGAGGGACTGAACTGATGACCATCGCCAAACTATATCAAGATGAGATCCAGACCAAGATGCTCCTATATGGATAACAGGGTATGTAAGGTGCCCATATTCTCTGGTATTTTTGCTACGCTTAGACAAATTAGCAATAAAATATTCAACACAAAGCAAACAACATCTCTTATGCCACTCCATGTACGAGAAGTTTGCTGGTCTAACCAGTGGCGCAGTATGATTTTTGGCACAGAGAGATATCAACGTCATATGTTTCCTTTAGGTTACCAACTAGAGTGTCACCTGAGTCACCTACAATGCAGATTTCGGGCTTAAGGCATCTTGAAGCCCAAGCATAGAATTCAATTTAGATCTAATGGCAGCCCAAAATGGAATGACTTTGTCACATTCCCAGAGAATATGGAGAAGTGTACCTCTTTGTGAGCCACATCTGGTACACAGTTCGATGTGATGCCCCATCTTATTAAGTTTTACAGGAGTGTAATATAAGTCATGCAGCACATAAATTGGAGCAGCCTGTATCGGTCCCACCTGATATCCTGTACAACCTTTTCCAGATTTGCTGCCATTGGCGGGGTGTTTGAGAGGCAGAGGGAGGACCGATCCACGTATAGTGCTGTCCGCTCACTTGTTCATTACCACTTATTGAGTGCCGTATAATAGAAGGTGGCGTGGTGAGGCGAGGGTCTCCGGAAAGTGAATTAAGTATAGGACCAGTCATATACCGACTCCAGAGGCCATTACCAAAGTGCTGTGTTGCTTACGTGGGCTATCTGTAGGTATTTAAAACAAAAGGAAACATTAATTTATACTTACACCAAACTCTGAGAATTTAAGTAACACCATTTTTCGATTAAATCGGCCACTGTGATTTACATAATCCAGCGGCCAAAAAGAATGACAATAACTTTACCCCTATTTTGAAATTGGGATTTTGAGGAGGGTTGGGACACATCCGATAATAAAAGCCGAAGGTTTTATTCAGTTGGCGTGTATCCGTGCGAAGTCATAATTGCGTGGATTTACATAATTTGGGAACTTTATTAGCAGTAAGATAGGGAAGGCACTTGATATCGATTCCTGCAGCACAGCATATTGACTGTTCAATTTGTAACCATAATGGGAGATCCTTTGTGGGTTTTAGCCATCGAGAGACTATAGCACAGTTAATGGCCAGATAATAATAGTAAATGTTGGGGACTTGCAATCCACCATGCTCCTTGGCCCTCTGCAGTTTGGCAATTGCCCTCCGGGCGATTTATTTCTCAAATAAATTTAGAGATAATACTATGTACCTGATGAAACCAGGGTGAGGAGAGATAGATTTAGCATCTGAAGGGGTACAGTAAATGGGGCAGGGCGTTCATTTTAATGATACTGTTCGTCCCCAGAGAAAGAATAGGAGCAATGCCTAGCGATCAAGGTCCGTTTTAATGTGTATAAGTAACTGGTCCAGGTTATATTGTTGCATTTTGCTTGAGGATTGTGACAAGAATATACCCAGATATTTTATTTTATCCCTTACCCAAGTAAGCCCAAGGTGTTCCAAATCTGTTTTTAAAGAATGCAGTTGTTTAAAGGCATTACTTCCGATTTGGCTACATTTAACTTATAATTGAGAATTTCCCAAATTCTCTGATGATGTTGAGAGTGGCTGGTATAGGACGAGCTGGATTTATGACATGAAGCATGATATCATCGGCGTACACCGATAATTTGTATTGAGATCGGCAAATCGAATACCAGATACTAAAGCGGATTGATTGATCCTCCTGATAAGAGGCTCTAAAATAAATTAAACAAATAGGGGACGGGGACAGCCTTGCCTCGTGCCCTGCTGAAGAGGGAAGAGTTGCGATTGACCCATTACACAGTACCTTAGCAGACGGGTGGGAGTAAAGATTTTGATCCATCTTATGAACTGTGAGGGATTTTGTATTTAGGTAATAGTTTGAATAAATAATCCAACGAGACACGGTCAAGGCTTTTTCGGCATCCTCAAGGAAACTAAGGCTGCTGGGTATCAGAGTCCCTTGATGCGGAAATGAGGTGGAGGATTTTCCGTAAGTGATCCGATGAGAGATGCCCGGCCACAAATCCGACCTGCTCAGGGCTTACTAATGATAGCCAGACCTTGGCCAACCTATTAGATAGGATTTTAGCAAGAATCTTCATGTCCACATTTATCAGTGAAATTGGACGATAGCTTGATACTAAGGTGGGATCTCTCTCTGGCTTAGGAAGCACCACAATGGTAGCCTCGGTGAGACTGAGGTCTGAAAAGCCGTGATAGTAAATATGGTTATATGTGTCAAGCAGGATAGAGCTCAGCTGAGCTTTGAATGCTTTATAAAAGTTAGATGTGTAGCCATCCGCCAGGGCTTTGTCAGCAGGCAGGGCATCAATAGCCTCATGCACTTCACTTATATTTAAGGGAGCTTGTAAAAGGGCTATTTGGTGCTGGGATAGATTCGAAAGATCTATATCCTTTAGGAAGCGGTCTAATGTGGTATTGTTAGAAAGTTGAGGGGGACAGGAGTATAGAGATTGATAATATGCTTTAAAACACGAGACAATTTCCTCAGGGTTAGTATGGTATTTACCCCTCAGTTCTTGTATAGTAACTACCATTCTATCCGACACCTGCGATCTGAGCCTAAGAGCCATTAGTTTCCCTGCCTTGTCCCCCTGATCGAAGTAAGTAGCTTTTGTTTTGAGATGGAAATATTCCACCTTATCTCCGAGTAGAGTATTGTATTGGAACCGAAGGCTTTCCAGCCTTTCAAATTCAGAGGGGCATGACTGGGGGGATAGGGTTTGCTCTAGACTTCTAATTTGCTGCAAGAGTGAGGAGGATACTGATAAGATTTTCTTTTTTCTAATGGAAGCCAGTCGAATAATTTCACCTCTTAGCGAGCATTTCAAGGCCCCCCAAAGCACATCTAATTTCAGCATGGACCCAGTGTTAGAGTCCAGGAAATTTGTTATGTATTTTTGCAGGAGGTCAACTATACTCTGGGATCTGAGTAATTGAGGATTAAATCTCCAAATTTTAAAATAATTAGTTGAGAGAGGTGTGGACCATTGCAAGATAGTTGGGTGATGATCAGAAATCACTTTGGAAGAATATGCACAGTCCTGAACTCTCAGGAGTGCTCAATCCCCAGCAAAAGAAATCGATTCTTGAGAGTGTATTATGGGGGAGAGAGTGGAATGAGTAATCTCGGGTGGAAGGGAAAAGAGTCCTCCAGGGATCCATAAGGCCCAGAGTGTTCATAAGGTCTTTGAGGGCCAGCTGAGCTGGGGTGTATGGGTGTGCCTTGTTTTTGACCTATCGAGGCTGTTACTGAGAACCAGGTTCCAGTCTCCCCCGAGTAAGATGGGGAGGCTAGACCATGGTGCCAAATCAGACAAGAGAGCTGTGAAAAATTGGGGGTCAACACCGACTGGTCCGTAAACAGACCCTATTACCATTTCGGTATGGCCTAATATGGCTCTTAAGAGCATATATCTGCCTTGCGAATCACCCATCGATTGCAACAACCGAAAAGGTGTACGCCGTGCAATTAATACTGCCACGCCATTTCTACGGGAGTCTAGCCCATTACCAAATACATGTCCCACCCATGTTCTCCTTAAACTATTAATTTGAGATCCAGATAAATGCGTCTCTTGGATAAAGGCTACATCCGTATTAAGTTTGTGGAGATGCAACAGAATCTTAGACCTTTTGGTAGGGGATTGAGCACCTTTGACATTCCACGAGCAAAACCTCAGCATAATTGCCATAACCAAGCGATAGTCAGTAAAAGCCCAATATCATCTGATTCCTCCTCCAGAGGGAATCGTATCCAGTGTACTATTCCATACCTATTTAGTGGTGAACCCCAGACCATTCCCCCCCTCTCTACAACTACCCCTTGTTTGTTCCCAAATCCTCCTCCCTACCACACCACCCCATTTGTTCATTCTCAGCCTCCACCCCTTAAACTTGTACATTACCTCGTAGGATTATTAAGTGTAGGAGGTTGAAGTATAGAATTACAACTCATCCCTGCACCCATTCCCAGTAATTTAATACTTTCTTTTCCTCTGTATTGTCCCACCCCCCATATGATCCCTCTACCCACTACGAGATCAGAACAATGCCTGGAACAAGAAACAAGATTATGGACCAAGGTATTTCGTCCTTCAGAAATGAGAAGTATTATTAATACAATGTTATAACTCCTAACTCCTGACAACCCAGTGGGTGTATGTCCCACCCTATGCCAGATCATGATGCACTGAATAGATTGCCAGACTATCCAGAGCTACCCGCTCCCTGCTCAGGTCCTCCAACCCAGTGACCTGAATATAACACTATTTACACCCATCTATTAGGCGTCCTGGAAAAAAAAAAGGGGGTCCTAAGCCCTCCTATTCCCCTCTGGTGCTGAGCATTTAATACATGTCTATTTGTGAACGTCTTGATTCTCTTCCTCAGGAGCTACTGAGGTAATAACATATGGAACTCTAGATCCTTCCGCACCATATAGTCATAGTTGCTCAGGGCTTGATCTATATATAACCACTTCTAATCGCCCGTTAGTCGCAGGTATTCAGAACATGCCCATATGTGAAACGTTTCCAGATCACTTCAACTGGAGCTTCTAATACAAAAAAAAAAGGGGGAAGGGGGCTGCAGTTCTCAGCACAGCAGACATAGTCTAGGTTCCACTTGAGTGGTTGCAGGTGCTCTCATACTTAAGCGTGGAGATCTATTGCCCTCGTGTGGTGCTTTTAGGTAATGCCAAAAGACCAAGGATTTCCTTTCAAGCAGTTGCTAATTTTATAATAATGTATTAAGTGACAGTTCAGTAGTTATCCACTTCGGGTACAGCGCTCCATATCCATTCATTTTTATTAAAACACCCCATCCTTTGAGAGGGCATGAATTAATGAGTAGTTACTGGAGACCTCAGCGCAAGGGAAACAGGTCAGGATACATCTGATGTAGTGCAGAGCTAGCTAGCTGTGCATTGTCGAATGAGTGCCACGAGTCTGCATGCATAACCATCAGTCTGGAAGGATATTGAACTTTATATCTGATACTTGCAGAAATTAATTTTGATACTATGGGGTGATATTCTGCACGGCGTTGTCTCACTGTGGCAGGGATATCTTGAGCCAAACGAAGCTGCTGGCCCTCCCAAGTAATCTGCTGCAGACCCCTAACCTGTTCCAGAATATGTGATTTATCCAGGTAATTTAGTAGTTTGATAATGATTGGTCTCGGAGGCCTTCCATTCACGGGTTTGGGTCGTAATGACCGGTGAGCCCTCTCTAATATATATGATGGGTTATTCGGAGAGGGACCAGCTATCTTAGCTAGCAGCTTCTGACAGAATGAAATGGGGGCTGTTCCTTCTGCCTCCTCGGCAAGACCAAAAATAACAATATTGTTCCTCCTGCTGCGACCCTCCAAATCCTCTAATTTAGATTCTGCCTTGTGCAGCCTTTGCCTTAGAGAAACCACCTCTGGGTCTATCTTATTTTTCCAGTTCTCTAGTGAAGCTGTACGAGCGAGCAAACATCCGAGATAGCGCAATTTGTATCAGCCAGTTCACTTCTGAGAGACTTGATTTCTCTGGTAATTTCTTGTAATCGCGATTTAAAGGTTGCAATTCTTCCAGGAACTTCTGTTCCGATAGAAGTGTCATGATTGGTTGGGATGCCGTAGGAGTAAGGGATTTAGCAGGACCTCGGTCTGGCTTTTGGATCTTTTCGATCCTTTCTCAGGGGTTTGCGGGGGCGTATGGCGCGGAGGCGCCTGGCGCATTTCAGCCTCCATACTCCACTAGGCCCTTAGTCTTTCTGGATCGGCACTTGGCTACTAGTAAAAAAAAACAGAGGGCCCCAAAACCACCAATATGTTGCACACGGTGCTTCGCGATGGATCCCCTTTCCAAATTAATGTCAGAACGCCAATATCAGCGTGTTGTAGGTGCTTGTAGAGGGATCGAAGCGGGAGCTGAACTCCAGAGCAGCCAACCTCACAGCAGCATCACGTGATCCTCCCCCAGGATTGGCTTCTTAAACGAGGTATCTTTCCCGAATTAAGGGGGTGGGGGGGGGGATCCTCATCCCCAGATAATAAGTTGTCTTATTAAATCCGGGAAGCAATTACTTAATGGTGTTTAGCTTAATCCCCATCCTCATGCTGACAAACACCATCAGCTTGTAAGTGGAAGCAAGAAAACCCTATCAGAAACACTTAAGGTCTGAGTGGAAATCAAGCTACTTCTGAATTACACAATTTAAATTTAAAAAAAAAAAAAGATTTTTATATATCCCCGCCTTGCAATGTGGGTCTCTCCATTTACCCAGCCCCAAAAGATTATACCTAAGGATCAACGTTACTGTAAAAATTAAAGTCTCTGGGTCCAGTCTTGTTTTTTCTGCATGTCATTTCTCAACCCCCAGTCTTTTCTCGTGAAATCAGGCAACTTGTGTAGGACTTATCTGTTGTTGGTCCATTGCCTCGTGAGGAGGGGTTCAGAAGGAGCCATGCCAAGACTGTTCAGCAAATAGTTCAGGTAGCAGAAGTCTTGGAGATAATTCAGGTAGGCTTATCCACCTTGCTTCTGTGTTTCTTGAGCATGGTTTGCAGTCTGCGCGATGCTTCTCCATGCAGCAGTAATTTGGTGCCCATCTTCTTCCTGTTTTGGAGTGTGCTGCCAGTTAGAGTCGCCCTTCCGCTGTTTTGGTCCGGATCTCCGTTATTTGTATCTTCCTCTCTCTCAAGGCTTCTGTTGCTTCCTCCACCATTGAATATAATTTCGTTCCATCTTCCCAAAAAATCCGGAGTCTAGCTGGGTAAGGAGTGTGGAAACGCATCACTTTCTCATGTAAAGATTTAAGGATTGGGAGGTATTTCAGCCGTTGTTGTTGTATTTCTTGTGGGTAGTCGTGGTCCATAAATAGTCTATGAGTGAGGTATTTTATTTCCTTTTTAGCCCAGGCTCGTCGTAGTATTTCTTCCTTGTCTCCGAAGGAACCTAATTTAAATACTATAGAGCGAGGTCTGGCTGTTGGGTCGGAGGGTTTAGCTTGGAGCGACCTGTGAGCTCTCTCTATATGAAAAGTGAAGGTGTTTGTTAAGTCCAAAATATCTTTAAGTAGATTTTCTATGAACGAGGCCATGGGAGTAGTTTCCATATCCTCTGGTAAGCCATATAAACGGAGGTTATCTCTTCGGGAGCGGCCTTCAAGATCCAGACATTTGGACCTCGGCTCTTCCGATTGTTGTATCAGGGCCTGCATAATCTCGGCAATTTAAGTGGTGCTCTCTTCGTTCTGGGCTACCCGCTCTTCTATTATGCCTATGCGGGACTCAAAAGTGGATAATTGCTTTTGAACAGCTTTGAACTCCTGTTTGTTTTCCGTTCTAGATTCCCGAATCTCCCTTAATAGGGTTTCAAATCTTGCTCGAGAAAGTTGTTCCGATTCTTCATCAGTATCGTAGCTGGCCACATGGGAGCTCGTTGGGGAGGGAGATCTGCTAGGAGGATTCTCTTGCAATCGGGTATCATCCATACTCTTTTCTTTGCCTCTCGATCGGTTTCTGCCTCTGCAGGCCTGCAAATGCTTCCCTCATGTGTTTTTGGACATCTTTGGATGTATTTTATAAGATTTTGGAGGTTAGATCAGCGGACTTAGCAGGGAGCCTTAGACCCTAAGCTCCTTTCAGCTCTGTGACGTCACCGGAAGTCAGAATCTACTTTGGGAAGAGGCTCTGCAGTACTGCTGTGCCAAACCTAGCATCACTCCTAGCCTGGATGTCCAGGGAGTAATGCTTAGTGAAAGTATGTACTGTTTTCCAGGTGGCTGCTTTACAGATCTCTAACAGAGGTATATCTCTGGCCGCAGCTAGAGAAGCAGCTGTATCCCTAGTCGAGTGAGCCCTCAGGCCTGAAGGGGGTGTCCTACCCAACTTGTCATAACAAAATTGTATACAAGAAACAATCCACCTGGCAATAGCTCTCTTAGTGGCAGGCTTACCTTTCCCCACTTCACCATAAGTGAGAAACAACTGAACACAGTCATTTCTATGTGCCTTAGTATGCTCAATGTAGTAGCTAAGGGCCCTCTTAACATCCAGACTGTGTAACCTTCTTTCACCTGAAGAAGAATGGTCAGTGAAAAACACAGGGAGAGAGATATAGACTGGTTCAGATGAAAATCTGATACCACTTTGGGCAAGAACCTCCTATTGCTTCTTAGGACCACTTTGTCCCTATGGAAGGAGATGAAGTCAGGTTCCACTGACAGAGCCTGTAACTCACTAATCCACCTGGCAGAAGTAATAGCTACCCGGAACACAGTTTTCCAGGTCAAGTACTTCAATTCGGCCCAAGTCAGAGGTTCAAAGAGTAGCTGCATTAGCTGAGCTATTCAGACATTAAGATCCCAAGGCGGAGTGGGCTCCCTAAAGGGAGGGTTAATGTGAACCAGACCTTTGAAAAACTTTCTGAAAACAGGATGAGATGCCAGGGAAGAGCCCTTCCCTGCTGAGAGGAATGCAGAGACAGCTGTTAGATGAACCTTCAGAGTGGCAGGCCTAAGGCCTAAACCATTGAGATGAACTAGATAGTCTAAGGTTGTGGAAATGTCTGCAGAATCGGACAGAATGCCTTTCTGAGAGCACCAAATACTGAACCTTTTCCATTTGGAGTTGTAAGTTTTTCTAGTGGAAGGTTTCCTGGAGACCTTCAGAATATCCAGAACTCCCTGAGAGAGATGTAGAGCTGCATATTCTAACTTTTCAAGAGCCAGACCTTGACATTGAGAGACTGGAGATTGGGGTACCAGATCTGCCCCTTGGAGGAGGACAGGAGACTGTATGTCTTGGGTAGAGACAGGGGACGTGACACTGACAAGGACAGCAGTAGAGGATACCAAAGCTGTCTGGCCCAATCTGGAGCCACCAGTATCACTGTGCAGGGTTGAGTCCTGATCTTGATCAGAACTCTGAACAGCAGAGGGAAAGGAGGGAAGGCATAGAGAAACCTGCCCTTCCAGTCCAAAAAGAGAGCATCCTGGGGAACCGTCCCCAGGACTGGAGGTCTGCAACAAAACAGAGGAAGCTGATGATTGTCCAGTGCTGCAAAGAGATCTATCTCTGGTGCCCAACCTGGAGAAGATGACCTTCAGGATGTGAGGATCAGGGACCATTCGTGGTGTCCCTGTGAAATTCTGCTCAGAGCATCTGTTAGTACGTTGTCTTTCCCTGGAAGGTGAAATGCCAGCAAAGAAGTCTGAAGAGAATAGGCCAGAGACCACAGCTTCATGGCTTCTGTGCGCAAGGCCGAGGCCCGAGTGCCTCCCTGCTTGTTGATGTACACATTGTGGTGGTGTTGTCCGTTCTGACTTGGACGACCTCGCCCTTGATTGAATCCGAGAAGCTCTGCAGGGCTAGGAAAACTGCCCTGAGTTCCAGGAGCTTGATATGAAGGAGAGATGGCTGTGGAGACCAGAGCCCTTGAGCTGTCAGGGCTCCCAGGTGGGCTCCCCACCCTAGGAGAGAAGCATCCGTAGTTAGAACTACTGATGGGACTTGAGGGAGAAATGGAACCCCTTGTCTGAGGTTGTCCTGGTCCAGCCACCACTGGAGAGCTTGGACCAGAGTCTGAGTCACTGGAATCAGTTTGGTAAGTGGATCCTTCTTTTGAGACCAAAAAGACCTCAGATGAAACTTAATGTCCCTCATCTAGAACCTGCTCCCTGCACCACTGCCATGGAAGCTGCCATGTGGTCCAGGAACTGCCTTGCTGGGCGGGAGACCTGAGGTCGAAAGGAGGAAGCGAGATCCCCTAGGGCCTTTACCTTTGCCAGGGGAAGAAAGGCTTTTGCTTGTACAGTGTCCAACTCTATGCCTATAAAGGTGAGAAGTTAAACTGGTTTGAGTACAGACTTTGGAAGATTGAGAAGAAACCTCAGGGAGCTGAGTAGGTCCTGGGTAGTTTGAAGAGCTGACTTGACCTGTAAAGGTGACTGACCCACTAAGAGCCAGTCGTGCAGACATGGGAAGATGGTGATACCCTGTCTTCTGAGGTAAGCCATCACTACTGCAAGGCACTTTGTGAACACCCTTGGAGCTGATGTTAGGCCAAATGGCATGGCTCTGAATTGGTAATGGCTTGAAGGCAACTCGAACCTGAGCTATTTTCTGTGGGAGCACCTGATAGGAATATGGAAGTAGGCATCCTTGAGGTCCAGAGATGCTAGCCAATCCCCTGGCCTTAGAGAGGGAAGGATTATTCCCAGAGATACCATTTTGAATTTGGGCTTTGAAATGTGTTTGTTCAAATACCTTAGGTCTAGGATGGGTCGCCACTCCCCTGTTTTCTTTGGGGTAAGGAAGTACCTGGAATACAGTCCTTTTCCCTTGTGCTGAATAGGAATTTTCTCTATAGCTCTGAGAGCTAGAAGAGAGGAAACCTCTGCCTCTAGGGCAAGGGTTTCTGAGACTGATGCAGGTGGAAAAGACTTGGCCCTCTTTTTTGGAAATCTTTTGAAGCTGAGGGCCAGTCCCTAGCTTACTATTTCCAGGACCCACTTGTCTGAGGTCACACACTTCCAGGCCTGGAAGTAGTAAGCCAGCCTGCCTCCTACTGGAAATGGGGAGTCGACCTGGGCTGACACATCAGGGTGTCTGCTTGGCAGGAGCCTTAGACTGAGAGGAAGAGGGAGCAGCCCTGCTCATCCCCCTCCTACCACTCCCTCTGAAGAATCCCCTCTGTGGGAAGGGAGAGGAGGCCTGAGCTTGGTAAAAAAGCCTTTGAAAGGGCCTGCCCCTGCCCCTAGACTGCTGCTTGTGCAGAGTGGCCTGCCTTTCCTTGGCCTGTGCACTCCTGTACGTGGTCCTGTATTCATCCATTTTCTTCATGTAAGCCTCTGTCTGCTCCCCAAACAGAGAGTTACCTACTACAGGAAAATCCATGGCCTTAGTCTGGGTATCCTGTGAAAGGCTAGTACATTTGAGCCAAGCATGTCTTCTGAGAGACACAGATGTAGCCATGACTCTAGATGCCACATCACTGGAGTCCACAGCAGCATGAAATTGCATTTTGGATGCCTCAATTTCATCAGCAGCCACCACCTCCAGCTCCTTGGCTAGCTGGGGAGAGGCCTATTTAGCCAGTTCCAGAACCGTATCCCATATGGATTTCTGGTACCTGGCAGTGTAGGCCATACAAGTAGCCTGCCTGAGTCCCAAAGAGGATGCCAAATACTGTTTTTTTGGCCATGGCATCCACTTTCCTGGAGTTCTTATCCGGGGAGGTGTGAAGCCAAAGGAATGTTAGCCCTTTCACAGGCTGCAGCCTGCACTACCCCAACATGGCTGCAATGACAATCAAGGAACTCTGCAGCTGAGCCTGATAACGAATACCTCCTGTCCATTTTCTTATCCACAGGAGGTACTGAATTAGGAGTTTGTAAAATTTTGTGTGTCTGTTTCCCCAAGGATTTATGAAGCAGGATAGACAGTTTTTTGGACTCTGGGATGTCCATCATTTCCACAAAATCAAGCTCTTCATCCTCCTCTTTGGCTTCAACCAAGGGAAGCTGCAGGGTTTGTGCCACCTCTTTGTAGAACATAAAGTGTGAAGGGGACTCAGAGAGCTTAGGAGGAGAGACACCTGAGGGCCTGTCTGGGGAGATGTCCGATTCAATGAGCACATCCAGACCCCCCCTCATCATCATCATCATCACCATCATTACCAGGATAGTCTTTGTCTCCCTTCCACTCCTCATAATAAGCATCTGGGTCATAATCCGGAGGAGACCGAACCGACCACCGAACCGGCGGTACCGGTTCGGACGGAACCAGTCTAAGCGACTGGACAATACTAATCGCTTTGGCTATTTCTTCCGCGGTTGGAGAGTGGGTTACAGATCCGAATCGGCAGACTTGTGCTTTTTCTTTGACAGAACCAACCCCTCGGGGTCAGCTCTCCTTTTGCCCGAGGAGGTATCGCCTAGGTCAGTAGGCACTTCCTCAGGTTCGGCCACAACCGAACCGGGCTGGCCATCCGGATCTACGGACATCTCGGCCTCCCTTTCCTTCAGCCTACTCAGTCTTTTATCTAGAGTGGATTTAGGAAAGTTTTTATAGATTTGGCAGTCTGACTTGAGGTGGTCAAACCCCAGACAATAAACACAGATGAGGTGGGGGTCGGCCTTAGCAAAGGCCTCTCCACACTCAGTACAGTGTTGAAACCCAGTGGGCCCGGTTTTCTTCTTGGGTTTCTCAGACATGGCCAACCTAACAAATTACCCTATTGCAGCTTTCAAGCCAGGTAATATAACAACCAATCGGTTACAAACCGTGTCACGGGCTTTTTAAAAGAACCAGCAAAAGGTCCAGCTCTTTTGAAGCCGACTGGTAGCGGAACACCACACTAATCCCAGAAAAAATTTAATTAAATTTAACAAAGTCTGATTGAAACCGGACCGACCGGGAAGAAACTGAAGAAAAATACAATTTCCACTTTTTCACCAAAATAAAACACAGTGACTACCTATCTACACACTACCTGTACCGTAGACAGAGGCTGGAAATCCAAAAATAGCAAAAAAATACGCAGTTTAAACCGAACGCTTTACAGTTGTGGCCAAAAATATTGGCGCCCTTGCACTTTTTCAAATAACTCACAATTTCCTTAAACATAAGTTGAAATTAACAACAGTACAGTATTTGGTCTCCACAATTCCTTATTTCTCTGTTAATATTACAGAACCTTTGTTTTTGATTCAGAATTTAATATATACTTTTAAATCAGAAAATGAAAAGAAATGGCAATGACAAAATTATTGGCACCCTAGACTTACTATTTGGTAGCACAGCCTTTGGTCAAAATAACTGCAATCAACTGCTTCCTATAGCCATGGATGAGCTTCCTGCACCTCTCTACTGGCAGTTTGGCCCACTCTTCTTGTGCAAACTGCTCCAGTTCTCCCAGATTTGAAGGGTGCCTTCTCCCAACTGCTGTTTTCAGATCTCTCCACATGTTTTCAATGGGATTTCGATCTGGACTCATTGCTGGCCACTTCAGAACAGTCCAGCATCTTGTCTTGAACCATTCCTGGGTGCTGTTTGAAGTGTGTTTGGGGTCATTGTCCTGCTGGAAGACCCATGACCTTCCGACGGAGACCCAGCTTTCTGACACTGGGTTCAACATTGCGCTCCAAAATGGCCTGATAATCTCCAGAATTCATGATGCCATGCACACGTTCAAGGCACCCAGTGCCAGAGGCAGCACAGCAACCCCAAAACATCACTGAACCTTCTCCATGTTTGACTGTAGGGAAAGTGTTCTTTTCTTTGAAGGCTTCATTTTGTTTTCTGTAAACATAGAGATGATGTGCTTTACCAAAAAGCTCTAATTTGGTCTCATCTGTCCACAGGACATTCTCCCAGGAGGATTTTGGCTTGTTCAGGTGTGTTTTTGGCAAACCCCAGTCGGGCTTTCTTATGTCTCTCTCTCAGCAGTGGGGTCCTCCTGGGCCTCCTACCATATAACCCCCTTTCATTGAGTTGGTGACGGATGGTGCGAGTTGAAACTGTCGTACCTTGTGTCTGAAGGTCAGCTTGAACCTGTTTGGCAGTTGATCGAGGTGCTTTCTCCACCATTCCGAACAATCCTGCGCTGCAATCTTCAATCAAGTTTTCTCTTGCGGCCACATCCAGGGATGTTGGCTACAGTGCCATGGGCCTTAAACATCCTGATAACATTACGTACGGTGGAAACAGGAACATCAAGGTCCCTGGAGATTGATTTGTAGCCTTGAGATTGTCCATGCTTGGCTACAATCTTCTGTCCGACCTCCTCAGACAATTCTCTGGCTGTCTTTCTTTTCTCCATGCTCATTGCAGTACACACAGTGACACAAAACAGGAGAATGAGTCCTTTTCTCTATTCAAACTGGTTGAATGAGTGATTTTTATATTGCAGGCGCCTGCAACTCACCACAGGTGAGTTCAATTCCAAAGTGAAGGAGAATCACCTGCTTGAAATCTAATTATTTCTAACTACTTCTAAAAAGGTGCCAATAATTTTGTCTGGGCCATTTAAGGATTTCTGTGTGGAATAAGCTAAGACTTAGTACATTTTTCTGCTTTTTGTGTTTTATTGCACTGCAAACCAAAGAAATACATATGTGGATACCAAAATATTTTTTAATTTCAACAATTTTCTGGAAGGAATGGTGCATTATTAGAAGAAACTGCAAGGGCGCCAATATTTTTGGCCACGACTGTACTTTTACCGAACCGAGCAGAGGAAATCTCCGGAACGACTTCACTGTTAGGGCGGAGTAAAGAATCTGACGGTTACACTGGGAAGTACCACAGACAGAGGTCTGAAAATCAAGCTCGAGCTCAACGTTCTATGCTTCTGCGTAGAGTTAACTCTTTCCTCTCTGGAGCAGTTCAAGTGCTGGGACTAACTGCATTATGTCTGAATACAGCAAGACTTCATGTTGTTTGAATGCAGAAAGCCACCGGTGCCCAGTGGCATCTAACTTAGCTGAAGTCTGTACATAGGTCAACGGGTTATTGTCAGTCTTCACCAATATCTTTGCCCCATAGAGGTATTCATGAAACTGTTCAACAATGGCCCATTTTAGCACAAGGAACTCCAACTTATGCACAGGGAAGTTTCATTTGGACAGGGTCAAGCTCCTACTGGTGAAAGCTACTTGTCTCTGGCCATCCTTATGGTCTTGATACAGCACCGCTCCTAGACCCTGTAGACTAGCATCCGTATGCAGCACATAGGGTTTGGTGGGGTCAGCATAGGCAAGGATGGGGGTATGTGTGAGCTGGGATATGATCTCATGGAAGGCTGCTTCACAGTTGGGCGTCCAGCCGGGCCCGAAGAGTTCACCTTAGCAGAAGTATACTTTTTCTGGTTCTTTAGAGGCTCTTTTTTGTATTTACGATTGGCTGGAGGCTCACCGCTGGGATTTTGTGCCTTCTAGTGGCCAAAAATTACGAATTATTGTTAAAGATTAATCGCTACCCCAGTAGAAATGGCTGTACTCCAGTTGGTGGGGTGGTGTACTGGGCAGGAAACTGACCCCAAAAATGCTCTACTTATGCTGGATATTTCCCTGGGCACCAGTAAAGACACCGTAGAGGGAGTACTCTCCAAAGCTGAATGTTTAAAAAACCCCATGGTGGTGGGTCGACAGGCTGATTTGATCACCCAAACTTTCATAGCCTTAGTAGAGTGTAGTGACCTTGTGGACAGCTCTAAAGTGCCACAGACTATTGCCCCAGAAAGGGTTCCAGCTGCCTGGAGAGTGATAACAAAAGACAGTAAAGACCCAGGGGAGGATGAGCTCCCACCATTATTGGAGACTTTTGAGCAGAAATTTGCTAAGTTGTTGCTGGAGGAAGATAAAACCGTAGATGACTGTAAGAAACTATTCCTGCCACCTGGGGGTGTTCCTTCCCCAACACCCCCTCCCAAACCAGCACCTGTTACTGCACTGCCTTCTGTGCCCGTGCCAATGCTGGCCCCTATATCTGTACCTGCCATGTAGTCACGACTCCTAGCGAAGGCTGAGAATCTTCTCGGGCACCCTCCCCACCCCCCAGGGGGAGGATGACTGGGAGACCTGGATCAACTATATTGCCCACTTGGTACCCGAGTGGCAGTGTGCGGAGGCTGAGAAGTGGAAAAGAATCATAGAAAGTTTGAGGGGCCCTGCCCCTGAAGCCATTACATTTTTGACATCCACGAACCCTGATGCATCTGCTCAGAAGTACCTATCTGTACTTGAAGGCAATTTTGGGAGCACTGAGTCAGGGGAGACTATGATGTGGAAATTTCAAGGTACCAAGCAATGGAAGGGGGAAAAATTGCCTGCGTATGTTACTCGCCTAGAAAGAGCTCTGCAGAAAGCTTACCGGAAAGGTGGGGTAGCCGCTAGTGATTTGAACCGTGTGAGATTGGGGCACATACTGCAACATGCCAAGCATTCTAAACTGCAGATCATCCAGTTAAGGCTCTGGGATAAGAGAGAGGTAACCCACCTGACTACTGTGACTTGATAAAGAACTCCGGGAGGTAGAAGGTGAAGAGGGAGATTGTAATTATGGGGTGAGCGCAGCCCAAGTGATCATGGCACCAGAAGGCCTTTCGAAATGGAGACCACTAAGAGTGTCCCACAGTGGGCTAAACAGTGGGGGGGGGGGGTTGCTGAAAGAGGTCAGAAAAGCACAACTGGGTTATGGGGGTTGGGGTGAACCCTCAGGCATCCTCTGCTGGGGTGACCTCTCGGCTGAGCTCAAGGAACTGACTGCCACCCTAAAGGGACTTTAAAGACATGGTACACTACCCGCAGAAGTCAGATCACAATTTCCCACTGATGCTTCAGCATCTCCTGCTATGTTTTCCCCAAGGATGCCCCGAGAGCATGTCATTTGCCACAACTGCAGCATGGATGGCCATATGAAGAGGGAATGCCAGTCTCAGATGGACTTAGAGAAAGTGGTGAACCAGCTTCAAGGAGAGCTTTGGAAAATGAGTCAGTGGTCAAGGGGTGCACAAAATGACTGCAATAAAAGCTTCAGCCATCCTAACTCAAACCCCTCTGTGGCTAAATCGTCTGTCCAGGCCCCTGCTGTTGTCCTTCCAGACTGGTCCAAATCAGTGGGCCCTTCAATGGAGACTAATGTGGCTGTGAATGGTATTCCTACTCGGGCTGTGCTTGACAGTGGGTCGTAAGTGACCATTGTGTTTCAGGACTGGTATGACAAACACTTATCTGATGTGCCCTTACAATCCCTGAAATGCCTACATGTGTGGGGGCTGAGCGACAAGTCTTATCCATATCTAGGATATGCCCATCTCTGGTTGTCTTTTCCTGCAACTGTCACTGGCGTAGAGGAGCAAGTAGAGACACTGGCCCTAGTGTGTCCCCCCAACGGACTGTATGATGGGGTTCCCCTGTTAACTGAAACAAACGCCCATATGTTTGTGAGACTGGTGCAACTCTGTCACGAGAAACAAGGGCGACAGACTGGGAGGGCCCTGAGAATTACGGCTCTGATGAAGAGGGCCTATGATTTGCAACAGAAACCCGAGGAAGTAGACCAGGATGAACCGGTGGGGATCGTGTGAAAGAAGGATCCCGATTCAATAGTACTGGCCCCTAACACCCAGTGTACCACTGAAGGGGAGGTCCACCTCCGGAAAGATGTCAAGAACAAAATACTGATGCTGGATGCGCCAGGTGATGGAAAATTGCCAGAAGGATTATTGGTCAAGCTCAGCATCTTGCCTGCTCATGCCCATGCCTATGCACGACGAGTGATGGTCCAGATTCACAATGTGTCAGATTGGGAAATCCGGGTGAACAGAGGGTGCACCCTAGCTATGGTACACTGCACAGACCCTGCAGTACTGCCCAGAAACAAGCACCCTGGTGAGAAGGAGAGAGTGACCCCAGACTTGTTTAACTTTGGTGACTTCCCGTTGTCAGCTGAATGGAAGGCTAGAGTTAGCAACAGACTTGCCCAGAGAGACCAAGTGTTTTCAATGAAGGAATGGGATGTGTCCAGGGTGCGAAGCATCTCATACGCCTGCACAATGAATGGCCATTTCGAGAGAGGCCCCAACACCTAGCCCCAGCAGACATAGATGATGTGAGAAGACACCTGCAGGAAATGCTCGCTGCTGCCATGATACAAGAATCCAGAAGCCCATATGCCTTTCCCATTGTGGTTGTGCTTAAGAAGAATGGGTCTGTGAGAATGTGCGTTGATTATCAAACCCTGAACCGGTGGACCATCCCAGACCAATACACTATGCCTCGTATACAAGATGCCCTGGACTGCTTGAATGGGAGCAAATGGTTCTCGGTGTTGGATCTTCGCAGCGAATACCACCAGATCCTGATGGCCCCAGAAGACCATGACAAAACAGCCTTTATCTGTTCATTGGGGTTCTACGAGTTTCTGAGGATGCCACATGGGAAATCAGGTACCCCGGCCACCTTTCAGTGACTGATGGAATGTGCGGTAGGAGATGTGAATTTGCTGGAATGCCTGGTGTACTTGGATGATATCATTGTGTTTGGGAGCTCCTTAGAGGAGCATGAGAACTGACTGTTTAAAGTCCTAGACCGACTGGAAGACTTCGGCCTCAAGCTGTCCATTGAAAAGTGCCAGTGTTTCCAAACCTCCGTGAAGTATGTGGGGCACATAGTATCTACAAAAGGGATAGAGACTGATCCCAGTAAGGTTGAAGCACTGACTACTTGGCTCCAGCCCCATAATCTGAAAGAACTACGCTTCCTGGCGTTCTGTGGCTACTACCACAGGTTCATAAAAGACTATTCCAAGGTGATTCACCTACTCTTGAACCTTACCCAGGGTTACCCTCCTACCAATCATAAATATAAAAAAGGGTCCGCTAAAGAACCAGAAAAAGTATACTCGTGCCCAGGTGAACTCTTCGGGCCCCACTGGATGCCCGACTGTGAAGCAGCCTTCCATGAGATCATATACCAGCTCACCCATGCCCCCAACCTTGCCTATATTGACCCCACCAAACCCTATGAGCTACATACAGACGCTAGTCTACAGGGTCTAGGAGTGGTGCTGTATCAAGACCATGAGGATGGCCAGAGACCAGTAGCTTTTGCCAGTAGGAGCTTGACCCTGTCTGAACGAAACTACCCAGTGCATAAGCTGGAGTTCCTTGCGCTAAAATGGGCCATCATTGACCAGTTTCATGAATACATCTATGGGGAAAAGATATTGGTGAAGACTGACAATAACCCGTTGACCTATGTACAGACTTCAGCTAAGTTAGACACCACTGGCTTTCTCCATTATCAACCTATGATTATGCTGTCGAATACAAACCTGGCCTGAACCATATTTATGCTGATGCCCTATCACGAAGGCCCACTTCCAAGAGTGACTGGGTCAGGCTCTCTGAACCTGACATTCAATCACTGTGCCAAAAGTTTGACAGAGATGAACAGATGTCTGAGGACACAGTGGACTGTTTAGTAGATTGCTTGGGCCCTTCTGACACCTGCATACCAGCTGCTCATTGCCACTTCTCTGCTCTAGACATTGATGCACTACCCAGTTTGATAATGACAGCATTCAGTGGGCTCAATCCCAAGATCCTATGATTCAGCCAGCACTTGATGCCCTGTGTGCGGGGAAAGATGTGTCTAATAAGTTACGTTCCACTGACTTGCGAACTGCTTTATTGTTTAAAGAAGGCCCCAGATTAAAGTTGCTCAATCAGTTGTTGTATAGAGAGAGACAGCAGATCGTAGTGGCAAAGTAAACAAGCAACAATTGGTCCTGCCCACGGCCTTTAAAGATTTGGTACTGCGGTCCCTCTACAATCACATGCGGCATCTCAATATTGACAGAACCCTTGACCTGGTATGATCTCGCTTCTACTGGCCCAAAATGGGGGCCGATGTTGAGCACCATGTAAAGACTTGTAGTTGCTGACTACAAAGAAAAGTCCTGCCTCAGAGGGATGCCCCCCCTTGTTAATATTACTACCAGCACCCCCATGGAACTAGTCTGCATAGACTTCTTTTTGTTTAGAACCTGATCAGCAGAACACTGGCAACATGTTAGTTGTCACGGATCATTTCACACAGTATGCACAAGCTTTTCCCACCAAAGATCAAAAGGCATCTACCGTGGCCAAGGTGCTAGTGGAAAATTTCTTCGTCCACTATGGTGTCCCCCAGTGGATCCACTCTGACCAGGGCAGAGACTTTGAGAGTCAACTAATCAAAGAAATGCTCTCTCTATGGGGGTGCGAAAGTCAAGAACCAGCCCCTATCACCCACAGGGACACCCTCAACCAGAACGTTTTAACCGCTCCCTTCTAGACATGCTGGGCACCCTCCACCCAAAAGTCAAGCATAAATGCAGCCAGCAGATTAGCACCTTGGTACACGCATACAATTGCACGAAAAATGATGCTACCGGATTCTCTCCCTACCACCTCATATTCAGGAGAGAGGCCCGGCTGCCTGTTGATGTCTGTTTTAGGATCTCTCCAGATGGGGTCCGAGCCAAAAACTACTTGTAGTATGTACGAAACTGAAAGCTCAATTGAACCATTCCTATCAACTGGCCCAGACAATAGCCACCAAGAGAAATCTAGCCAGCAAAGAGAGAGGCATGATAAAAAAGTAAAGGCTCAAGAGCTTCGACCAGGAGACCATGTGTTGTTACGCAATTTGGGACTGCATGGTAAACACAAAATTGCTGATCGGTGGCACCATCTTCCCCATCTAGTAGTTGGAAAGTTGGATGTTTTATGTGTGTACAAGGTGCGCCCAGAGAAAAACTCCAAAGCTGTCAAAACCATGCACCGTAACCACTTGCTACCTATCGGCCAAGTCATGATTGAGGCCGAACCCCCAAAAACTGAGCCCCCTGAGACAGTGACTCGTGGAGCTGCAAGAAAGAGACAGAGTCAACCTACCCCGGTGGTCACAGATTTAAGGTTTCCCTCTGACGCAGGCCCAGAATTATAGTGACTATCAGTCCACTTCTGATGAAAGTTAGTGCGACTATGCCTATTATCCCTCTTATGAAATGAGTCAGCTGTTTCGAAGTAATCCCATGATTAATTGTGGGGATGAAGCTGGGCCTTCTGGACTAGTGCAAAAAGTCTGTGAGCCCAGGAAAATCACCAGTCTTGTACAAATAATTCAGTAAGGTATCTGGTGGCGCTCACCAAGTTTCCGGTACATTCAAATCCAACAACAAAGTTCTGGCCTGCTCGAGCAATGAATGCTACTACACACAAAGTCTTTTTAAAGTTCGTTATTTTTATTTTATAAAGTCCCAACGTTTCGCCTAGTATTAGACTTCTTCTGGGGAACTGTAAAAAGATTTATAAACAAATATTTACTATATTTCACATTTGAAAATAATATTTAATTTTTTAATTTTCAATTTTTTTAATATCTTTCCATATAAGACCATGCTAGTCATAAATGACTGGATGTACCAACTTTCAATTATAGTTATTAAAGCAATATTAAAACCAAAATGATATTTTAACCACCTGGTTATCCTTTACATTCATTAACAGTCATAAAATTCTTATACATTTTGCCCAACTAGATGCCACCAATATAAATGCATGAAAAATTATTTGCCTTACTTTTTAACAATGTCAGCAAAAGCCAAACATTTGCCAAGTCTCCTCAAGAATTGCCTCCTGTATATGTTCACTTTAAAAATAAATAAAACACTTAGGTCAAGTGCTACATACTCCAAATTGCAACAAACAATGCTGCTTTATCATTTATAATTTAAGTTCTCAATATTCACCTTTTTATTTATTATACTTTTTGATTTCAGATATTTTTCTTCAACCATTTAACTGATAATTAAATAAATAAAAGGGGACAGAAAGAAAAAAAGTTATAACAAAGAACAATTGTTAATTTAAGTGCTTCTTTAAAGTTATTTGCACACATTATACAGTATTTCTAATATGTTCATACACTCGATTTTAAATATTCACCTTTTTATATGGTAATTTGCTTTTTAACATGTTTTCTTCATGCCTCATGTCTATTAGGCAATGTGCACCACAGAAAGCTGGGGGGGGGGGTTGAGTCAGCTGTTTCGAGTTAACCCCATAATTAATAGTGGGGATGAAGCATAGCCTTCTGGACTGCCTAACCCTCCAGCTTTGTCCTTGGAGCCAATGCTCCCTGAAAGTGAAGTGCAAAGCATCACGTCTGAGGATGCTGAGTCTCTGTGTATTGCGGAACTGTATGATTTACCTGAAGATGGGGTTGAGGGTTTGAGTCTTTCTGGTGACATACTAGAACTTGAAGAACACTATGAGAGTGCTGACCACCCCCCTTCAATGCCTCAAAGCTTGATTGTGCCTGAGCCTTCGCAAAATGAATCAAGTGTTGTAGAAACAGATCCTGCAGAGCAAGGAGCCGACAGTGCCCCAAGTTTGGACATTCCTACCCAGGGAGTGGCACACCTCACAAGTGACAAGAGTCCAAAGACCAGTACTGACAGTACAGAGACTGTAGTTGCCCCCCTCAGAAAGACTGGCCGAGCTGTCAAGCCAGTAGTACGCTTCAGTTATGATTCTCCCGGGAGGCCAGTGGATTTGCCTCTTAATGTGGTGCACGAAGTTGTTTATGTCTCACCAGGCTCACTGCCCAAATTAAACTTGACAGCCAATTCCAAGTTACTTGCCTTTCCCTCTCACCATGATACCCCTGCCCCTTCTAGCCCCAAGTTAGCTGATAGGGAAGGGCCCCCTCTTGCATTGTTTAAGGTACAAGAAGTTATTACCTGATTCAGTATAGTAATTTTCAATTTATCTGTGTGAAATATACACAATGTGTTGTCAGAATGGATATAGTATCATGAAGTGTAGTGAGAATGTATGGTAAAGTAATAAGTTTATGTTAATTGATGCATGATGGTACAGACTTGATGCAGACGCCAAGTCTTCTCCAGCCAGGGAAGGGTGTAACCCCCTACAAATGGGGGTTCCCGAAAAGGCTTCCTTGAGCTTGCCAATATGTTCACTGACAGGCTGGTGTCCTGCGTTTTAGCAGTTTAAATGCGATTGCCAGAGAGTGCCTGTATAGCTTCTGTGTACTGTCTCTTTAACAGCTGCCTGGTTGCAGTTAAAATGGATCTGGGGGGGGGGGCTGAGTGTTGCCATGCTTGAGTCCCACCTGAACTGCTGGATAACTGCTCCACTTCTGCCATTGCTAATTGCGCAGAGGGAGTTCTGTTAATAGATGTAACTGTTTGCTGATCATTTAATAAGAGTATAATGATAATGTAGTTTGTCTAACCTGCCTTCTTTGCAGCAAGGACTGTTTAGTTTATCCCCACCATTTGGCACGGGACTGCAAATTGGACCAAGCAGTACTGGTGGGACCTAAAATAGAGCCGGACTACCAGAGCTGTCTGGAGTCAAAATCTGTAGGAATTGTAGTTTTGGGCTTTTGGCGCCTTTTTGCAACTGAAGGAGGAGCTCTTGCTTTGACTGACAGCTGAATCAGCCAACCAAACCTTTTGGATCTGAGGGAAATCCCCAAGCTGCCTGCTGTTTAAGGGAGATCTAAGTTGGGAGCTGAAGAAGAAAGAGCTCAAGTGATTTTGAGCAGCAATCCAGAGTGGATTCGCATGGGAGTACTGTGAAAGGGCTGGGTTTTGGCCTGCATGTCTGCCTGCTGCTCCTGAGAGGAAGAAAAGAGAATTATTTCAGACTAAATTCGAGTTTGTGAGAATGAAGTAAGCCACTGATTTTCTACCAGGCTCATACCTGAAGAAGACCAAAGATTTTGCTGAATGCGATCGGCCTGTCAGGATTTCCAGCTGCTTTTGAATCCCCGGTTTGTGCAGAGACTTTGCAATCATGACCGGAGAGCAGTTTGCCTAGTACAGTAGAATTTCCTTACATGTAAATGTGCTGTGTATTGAAAGTGGGTCATGATTTGGTTCCCCACTGTGTTCTGCTTGCTGGAAGCTGTATCCAGCCCTGAACGGACTGTATCCGAATTTGTCTCCATTTGGCCGGGGCCTTCCCACACTGGCCCAGCCAGACTACCCACTGCACAAAGAAAGCCATCGACGAGAGACCTGCCTGGGGATTAGCCCCCTGCTCCACGCTTGAACAGGAACTATGCCTCGGTGATTCGTGTGGGCCCTTCTTCTCCTGGCACTCCAGATTAACCATCTGCTGTTTCGATTTTCATCCAGCCTGTGTCCAGTCTTGGGTATCATAAGTAATCATGAGGGTAGCTCCCTGCAACAACAGCCTAATCTAAAAGTGTGTAATCTGATTGTCTTCTTGTTTTCTTTTCACGAACTGAGCCCTCCGGCTCTGGATTACAAATAGTGTGTGTTGTGCATGTTGTTTTCTTCTATCACAGGGCCCCAACCAGCTGCAATGTTCCTAGCTAGCCCACTGTTTTCTGGGTACCCAAAGTGCGTGACTGTTTATGGACCCTGAAGTGCATGCATAACAGTTTGAATGATAGAGCCTTTAAGCAAATTAACCTGATTATGCCCCTTCCTTGTTCAAGTCCCTTAAATAAATCAGATCTAACTCTTTTTTGCATTTACCCTGACTGTGGTTCCAGTTTGTGGAAGAGTACTGTACTGCTGTTATTTGCTGTGTATATCCTTGCTTTACAGGGGGTCCCCAGGGCCGAGCCAGAGGAAAGCCCTGGTGGTAAGTGCAAACAGTGTGGGTACTTATGTGGTGTATCAAGGGTACTGTGAAAGTGATTATTATGTGTTGTTCCAGCCACTAGCAAGGAAAGAGTGGTGTTACGGTGTCCCAGAGGGCTGTGCCCAGGTAAGCTTGACCACTACCAACCCTGACCTCCGGTTGGAGGCACCCATTTCAGTACTCAGGCCCCTTAACCTGCTACTAGCCAAGCAGGCAGGGGAAGTTTAGCCCTTGGGATAGCACCACCTAGGAGTTTCACATATACAAAATATTGTACATTGAATACCAACACAAAGTTTATGGTACAGCATGGTACTACAACATTAAGAGACAATTTACAGCACAGACCATCAAGAGGTGTACAAAAAAGAAAAGGATACAGACACAGTAGAGGGAGATCAAATTTGACTATTTCAGAAACTTTCAAGTCAGTGTTAAACATGTAGAAGAGTATGAAGTAACATCTACATGACATAGGGTGTCTGAGGAGATTCTTTCTTATTTTTTTTCAGGAGGCGAGTCCATTAATTTCCCCACCACTATAATCAGGTTGACTGGCCTGTAATTGCCAGCCTCTTCCCTGCAACCACTTTTGTGAAATGCCCTCCTCCAGTCCTCTGGGACCACTCCTATTTCCAGTGAGTGGTTCAGTAGGGCTGTCAGAGGTGCAGTCAGCACTTTTCTGAGCTCCCTCAAAAACCTTGGAGGTATCCCATCTGGCTCCATTGCCATGTGCACCTTAAAAAGCTTCTGACGCCAAAATGAAAAGTTTGAGAAACAAAATAAATAGGTACTGTTCAGCTTGCATTCCATATGTATTCTATATATTTCTCTTCCTTGTTATTTATTATTGAGTCAATCTGCAAGAGTACATGATTTTAATTGGTTAAATTTCCCTTAAGAGCTTTTCTGCCTCTATGGCTTACTCCCTATCATAATGCTCAGTTGTGACATCACAATCTGTTGTCATAGGAGTAACTGTGATGCAACAAGCAGGGTGTTATGACTTCAGGTAGGGAGATATCAACAGGAATGGATGAACTCTTCAGGAGCAAATGCCCTGTTTTCATGCAAATGGCCTCAGTAATAAATAATGGTGAGGAAGAATACAAAACTAATGTGAAATACAGGCTAAACTGTGTCTAAATGTCATGTTTTGTTAAAGTTCTCCTAAAGGTGTCAGCTACTCTTTAAGGTCTGCAAGTTCTTTCAGGGCTCTCTCCTCTGTAAATAGACTAGTGTCCATGCCACTTCCTTTGATGCCTCTGATACAGATCTGTGGTCCCTCACCTTCCCTTTCATTTGTGAAAACTGAACAAAAAGAATTGTTCATGATATCTAATTTTAACTTGTCCCCGTCCACACAATCCCTCCCTTCCCTCTTTAGCTTTACAAACCCTCTCCGATCGTTCTCGTTTCGCTAACATACCTGAAAAATGCATTGTCTCTTTTCTTTACTGCCTGTACTGTCATCTCCTCCGTTTGTGCCTTTGCATGCCTGACTGTTTTACCTGCCTCCCTCTGCTTCTCGTGATATACCTCTCTATCCACCTCCCTCTTTGTCTCTTTATACCTCCTGAGTGCTAGTTTTTTTTGTCCTTACCTTCCCAGCCAACTCTTTTAGGAACCGTATCGTTCTCCTTTTCCTTCTACTCACTAGGGCTGTGCAAATATCTTTTTTCAAATATTCGGTATTCGGTTCCGAAATATTCATTATTCGGTATTCGTATTCGGGTGGCTGGGAGGGGGGTATTTACAAAATAAAACAGCACCCCACTCCTGGTCAACATTAAATGAATGTTTTTAGCCCTGGTGTCTAGTGATCCCAACCACTATGGGGGGGGGGACATTTTTAATTTTCTTAAATATTTCGGAAACCGACTGGCACTTGTGAAAGGCAGGCATGTGGCAGGGCAGTGAGCAGCAACTGACAGTCAGAGACTGCGGAAATGGGAACGTTAAGCACGGTGCCCAAGGCAGCATCTGTATGCTCAATAAGTGGTCCAGTGGTTTTCTACTCTGATTGGTGGAAAATCTGGAACTGCTTTATAATAACCATAAGAGGCAGTCTCATGCACATAGTTCTAAAATTCTGCAGTTCTAAGTCTAGCTTGCACAGTCCATTTCCTACAAAGGGGATTCTTTAATATTCTGCAAAGTGAAACATTTTGATTTTACATTCACATTCTATTAAAACAATAATTTAACATGCTTTATAATATGTTTATAAGTATAGTTCCTGTGTCTCTTATGCTTGTACGAGTATTTCTCAAGTCCTTTGGGTGCCAGCACTGCTCAGCTTCCCTTCGCAGTTCTCTCACCCAGAAACTCGAAAAGGCACTCTTAGTAACTGTATACATAAACATACAACCGAGCTCCAGAGGTGAGGGCCATAGACAGAGATGGCCCAATTACCCCTACTTTTTAAGCTGCGAGTGTGGTAATACCTGTATATTTTGGGCATTTGAAAACTGATTCATTGACCAACAGAGGTCAGAGAGGTACCTGAGATCTGGACAGAACTGCCACCTTAAATGGCTGCACTCAATGAAAATAACTCTCCTTCTAAAAGCACAACTAACTGAGAATTAAAAGAAAGCAGCATTAGCCAGTAGCCAAGAAATATGCTGAGACGGTCTGCAAATAACTTAATTTCATGTGCCTGCAAGTACATTAGGAAATGACAGCCGTGGTCCAGCTGAGTAACATACATCTAAAAATATGAACTGCACGTCAGGCTAGCCTTACACCTAGTATGGAGCGATAAACTTTAATGCATCTGTGATTGTAATGAAATTCTCAGTATGGGAAAGAATATTAGTAATTTTTTCCAATTATGCCCCTTTCTTTATGTACATGCTTACAGCCCAATAGACCAGTGTACAGCTCACTTAGACCACATTTCTGATTCAATTATTTCTGCAAATCATCTAGCGCCTGTCTCAGCACATTAAACATAAATTCGCGTTCTCAGCTTGGAGCGGAAATTCACAAATGAATTTGGGCAGACTGTCAGTAAGCTGGACTCGAAATGTAATTGTAAATGCAAATTACAGATACAAGATATTAATGTGGGAGCATAGCAATCTGGCAGTTAGTTTAACCATGCCCTGGACCTGGCTGTAGTGTACTGCTGTCTCTCAGAATCCCAAGGCCCTAGTTATAAACCAATTATGTGGGAATATGCAACCTTTATGTGCGTAGTTCCTTAAGAACCTATAATAAATATTGTGCATAAAGTGTTGCTGAAATATGCAACTAGATGTTAAAAAAAAAAGTTTTTAAAAAAAGATCCCAGCCAGCCAGTCAATGCAGCGATACTGCTACCGCTTGTGACACCAGTGGCCTAGGTACCAGGGTGAGCAACGATTATCTGTACCTAGCGGTGAAAAGAAATGGAGCCTCCAGGAACAACTCTTGTACTTCAGGGGTGGGGAGGGGGCATGTTTGTCCTGTCCCGCAATGTGCCTGCCACCTAGTGGAAGCTGTGTGGGAAGCACAGACTGGGCCACCAGACTTGGGAGGGAGGTAGCCCGATGCCAGGCACAGCTGTGTGTCTGCATAAGCACTTGTGCGCCACTGCACGCCAATGTCTCGGGGTAGAAAACTGGGTGACAAAACCCTGATCGTGGCCAGATGATGATTTGGTCCCCCACAGGCAATGTACCACCAACTGGGTGTTCTCCACTACTGGATCCTGCACCATAGATGCATGACCAATGGTCCTGATATGTGGGGCAAGCTGTGGAAGACAAGTCAGGTGACAGTACTGGGGGGAATCAGGGCCAGATGGAGGTGGGTCAATGCACAGGAGGAGAAACGGAGGACTGAAACAAAATGGTCCCAATCCACTTGCCCATTACAAAAATCTTTGGTTACACTTTAAGTGTCAGTTAACTAAACTGTAGTTACAGTGTAACTACACCATAACTGCACTGCAACAAACATGTAACTACAGTGTAATTACCCTGTTGCATGAAATTAATGATTAGTTACATTGAAGCAGACACTTAAAGTGTATTTAATGAAGAGTATTTATTTGCAATTTTTGACCAAGAAAAGCACACTGTTTTGTTGGTTGCTGCACAAAAAGCCATCACTAGACATTGGCTACAACCACAGCCTCCCACACACAACCAGTGGTTGGATATCACAAGGGAGCTCTATCACATGAATGAGCTTACCCACCAGGTAAACAGGGCAGCTAGTTTTGCAGGCAGGTGTTCCCATTGGACACTATATCTTGAAGGGCGGGACCCAGATGAAGCTATATAAAAACACCCTTCCAGACAAGACTCTGGAGGCCCGCCCACACCTTACTGGGGGTCTCAAACCTAGGTGCATTCAAGCAGCGAACTGCCAGGTTTTCTGCCCATGAAGCTTGACTTGCCCCAAACCTTATGTTCAATGTCCTGTACAACCCCTGCACAACTGCTGTGATTGGTACGCTGTTATTGTGTCTCATAATGTACAAAGAAATGAGCGCTGGTTTGCGGATATCATATTACTTTGTACCATACCTTGTAGCCATGCTGTTCAATAAACCTGAATTAAAAAAACAAAAAAAACAGACCAGCACACTGAGCTCATTTCTGGGTGCATGCTGGGGAGCTGGGGATACATGGACCTGTTCTACTAATGGGAATATTGCCTATGACACTGGGGAAACACCCTTATTCTTCTTTCATAAATGCCACAGGATCTTTAACTTCCACCTTGACAGTGATGACAACAGGGCAGAAGGGATCTCCATTTAACATTTTATTCCAAAGGACAGCACCTCAGCAGTGTAGCCACCTTTGTACTGCACTACAGTGTCAATTACGGATATTTACTTGCTTGCTTTTGGTAACCATGAGAGTGCACTAGAGAAACAGATGCCTATTTAGGTCACAACCTGGAGATAAAGAATACAAGCAGGGACAGTAAGCTGGAATACATGATTTACAAACAAGGACAATAGGCAATAATACGAAGATATATACTGTATGTAGTGCATTGGAACACAAAGATGTAATCCCAAAGCACACATTACCCCAAGTACCTGGTGTGGGGCTAGAACCCATGACCTTCCAATCTTCCATCCACAGAGGATGTTACTTATTGGGACAGTGACACTAAGATATTAACTAAACGAAAGATGAGGATGGTGGTAGTGCTCTAAATCCCTTTTGTTGTGAATCGAAAGGTACTGGTGCTAGGTAGCAGGGTAAAATACCTGTTAGGAGTGTCTACACAATAACAGGCTTTCTATCTGCAAAACAGAAAGATGGCCCTTCACCATCCTTTATAGCCAACGTAGTATTTATTTTTACAAGCAGAAAACCAGTATTTCCATTTATTCACCACATCCCTCATAAGGGTTGCAACTTACAATGTTGTTGATTTTTCTGGCTCAATTGCCTAATCCCAGTAAGTCACGATACCAGTTATAAGATATTTCTGGCTCAATTGCCTAAACCCAGTAAGTCATGATACCAGTTATAAGACATTTCTGGTTCAATTGCCTAGTCCAAGAGCGCCGAGGATGGAGTCACCTGACTCTGAAACATCAGCACGTCATTAACACACTCGGTGTGCATACCTGAAGGCAGGTGAAAAAGCAGCAGCACTTTGGAGATAGATGCCCCTAGCCTGGGGACCACTTTTGAACGTTTTTAGAACTGCACATACAAGCCAACCAGGATCACTTCTTGAGGTGCCATTTCAGTCTTGGCAAGATGTCTGGAAGGATTCACTCTAAGATCAGGAACATACTTGGATTAGGCAACTGAGCCAGAAATATCTTATAACTGGTATCGTAACTTACTGGGATTAGGGAACTGAGGCAGAAAAATCTATTAACTGGTATTGTGACTTTTTTGTTTATCTTTATAGGCTTAGCCATTTACAAGACAAACATTGTAAGTTGCAACCCTTATGAGGGACATGGTGAGTAAATGGAAATACTGGTTTTCTGCTTGTAAAAATAAATACTGCTTTGGCTGTACAGAATGGTGAAGGGTCATCTTTCCATTGTGCAGACAGAAAGTCTACAACTGTGCAGACACTCCTAACAGACATGAAGATATGTCATAACAGAAGTAGTCATAGTATTTAGTTTATTTAGTATACAACTTTATGGCTCCCGGCCACCACCTACACCTGACAGGCAGATTTTCTGCCACCACCAGTTGCATCCACCACTCCTCCCACTGTCATACCAACAGGGATCTATACGGATTGAGACCCATGAGTCCCAGCACCATCATACTTTTTCTTTTCCTTTTAACCAGGAGAGACACACTACGCTGAAGCGTGTTTCCAGGTGTGACCTGGGAGTGCAAGGAAGTTAAGTCTGCATGACTGCCATCTGGTGGAGGCCAGGTGACAGCACATAGTCTATGACTCAAAGGATTGTACTTCTGATTCTACTCAAATAAATAAAGTGACTTGCTCAGGGTCACACAGTATGCAAGTGGGAGCTGTAGGATTCAATCCCAGGTCTCCAGGTTTGCAGCTCAGAGCCTTAAATCACTGCGCTATACTGCCTCCTACGTGGCAGCCAGGGTGTTCACAGGGATTTTTCAGTTTTTGCCTTTGAACCTTGCCTCCCCCAACACCCACACAGCACCAAGAAGCAGCCTGGCAGACCACGCCATTATATAGCATGCCCATGGGGTAGAAGCAAGCTCCCTGGTTCACTGCAGGAGTCACTACTACAGCTGAAACTGGCACTTTCACACCCTGTCTGGGACAGTCTTCGCTAGCTGCCTGGCTGGCTCCTAAGTCTGCTCCTGAACTTAGGTCACCAGAGTGGGAGTGCAAGATCCTACCTAATAGGTCATCAGGCAGCCTCCCGCAAAATCGTATTATAAAAAGGCAAAAAACTTCCTGGCACTGATTGGTCAATGCTCACCTTCAACAGTGATGTCATCCCAGTACAACATGATACCTATTCAACAAACAACTAAAAATGTATCTTGAAAATGTACTTTTTTTACTGCAAGCCATTTTATAATTGCAACAATGCACTCCAGGACAAATATTGCAGGGACATCACTTCTCAGGTGTTGAATGCCCTCAGCCTGTGGCCTCGTGCCCAACCACCTGAGGTGTGATGTTATCCCATCAAGACGCATGCCCTGTTGTGCATTATTGCTTAATTATTTCATGGAGAAAAGTGCACAACCTGTACATTATTGTTCTAAAATGGTCGTAAACACCAGTGTGTAAGCCAGAAACAGTCTGAAGCACAAAGAACCTGTCTTCTAACAAATATCCTCGGTATTAAAGAACATGGCGATGTAACTGCAGAAAATGAATGAAATATAAGTTGAAATATGGCTGAATATTATATGATAAAATGTTTCCCTAGATCTTGATAAAATGGTTTAAAAACCTTTCAGAAATGAACTTCCCAAACCCGCCCAGCAGCACTGCACTGCGGCAACTGCTTGATTCACTGGCAACCCGGGTAGCTCAGGGGCTGACCAGGAGAGGGCGGATCGAGCATCTCATGGAAAGCTCTCCTCCCTGGTGGTGGGGGGGGGGAGGGTACTCTGCATCCCGCTGCATGACTGCCATCTGGTGGAGGCCAGGTGACAGCACAGAGAGTACACACTGAAGGGAGGGGGCCGCCGAATACCAGGTACCTGTGTGTGTCCCCATGTGCATCACTGTCCACTGGCATTGTCAAGGAGAAAAAACAGGAGCTGGAGGGAAACAGCCATGGTCCGTCACTGTGCTACACCCCCCCTTGCATGTCATGTACAAGTGACATAGCAGGCCACACAACGATTGTGGAGAACATCAGACCACCACTATTAGCATAGTGCAAAGCTAAGAATATAGCTTAATTAATGCTATACTGTAGCTGTGACTACTTTCATCGCATGCTTGGTGTGCGTTACTGTAGCTGCACTACGCTACTTTTGTTGCATTTGCTGTTGACTGCTGTTTTGTTAGTTTATTTGAGTTGGGGGGCTCTGCCCCTCCACAACCCTCCTTGTTTTCTACATTTGCTTGCAAGCATGCACAAGAAACATTATGTGGCAGCTTAGGAGAGAAGCGGGTTGTGGAGGCGTGGCAGTGTGGCAGCCAACGGAGGCACTGCATTTGGGGGCTTGGCACTGGTGGACCAATGAAGGCACAGTGAGCTGTTCAGACTGGCTTCCAAAAGTGCCATCAAGTTGTAACGTTTTCACTGCAGCAATCAGGGGCCGCCTCGTCATTGCAGTGTCAGCCATTCCGCTGCAATGAGGGAGCAACCCGTCATCGCAGGGTGGAACGTTGCGTACTATAATATTGTTTGTGAATGCAGCAGCAAAGAATGTTACAGAGTATCCACTGCTGAGGGGGTGCCCAATCCCCCTCGGCATCATGCGCCCTCCCAAAAAAACACTATTCATTTGCCGACAGGGGGCCCAATCCTACCGGGAGCTTCGCCCTTCCCTAAGTTTATTTTGCTGACGGTGAGCCCACTCCCCATCAGCATAATGTCTCCCCAAAACGTTGGTTTGTGCTGAGGTGGGGTGCCCAATCCTCCTCGGCTCTTACCCCCCAGGTATATGCCGACGGGGGTACCCAATCGCGTCGGCTACAGCCTCCCCCAACAAAAGCACTCTGGTGGCATGCTGGGAGCCCACCCCAGTGTGCCAAATGTCCCTGCTAAGAAAAAAAAGTCCCACAATTTTTTTTTCCCTGTAAATCAGAAAATGGTCCCTCGTTGAGTCCGGTGGCCGCCCCCAACCCGCGCCACCCTCTGTGCACCCTGCCTCCCACCCCCCCCATACTTACCTCCGGAAGCCCAACGCAATGATCTTCGGTGGACCGGGAACACGTCTGCACTCTTCAAAGCTGACCGCGAATGGAAGAAATGCCAGTAAGCTGTATAATGGCATAAATACGGTTTGTTCAACTTTGGTGCATATCTCAGGCATTTTGGGGAATTTTGGCACCAAATTTTCAACATGGGGTTATTGGGACCCCTCCTCATGAATTCAGCCACTGCCATGGCATTATTCGGTCCCAAAAGACGATTTTGCGGTCAATGCGCGGAATCACCTTTTGGGACCGATTAACGAAATGACAGTGCCAGTGTACATGAGGTGGGCTCTCAAAACGCCCACGTTGCAAATTTGGTGGAAATAAATCCAAGAAATGACTGTTTTATGAGCGTGCATTGCGCAGTTGCTACACACACTCGTAACTTTGCAAATTTACAATATTTTCACTCCATATTTTCAACATTGCCATTTTTCTGCACCTCCTTATGAACAGTACAGCTTTCATTTTTCACATCCTGGCCAAAATGTGTTTTCACACTTCCATCACAGAATAGCGTGGTTGCTGTGGGAAATCAGTGTTCAGGACAAATTAAGAAAATCACAGTGACACTGTTCATGAGCAGAGGTTCTAAAATGCCTATGTTGAAAATTTTGTGACGAAAGTCCATAAAATGACTGTGTTATGAGCGTGCGTTGCGCAGTTTCCATGCATGCTCGTAACATCGCTAATTTGTAATATTTTCACTCCAGATTTTCAACATTGCCATTTTTCCACACCTCCTTATGAACAGTACAGCTGTCATTTTTCACATCCTGGCTGAAATGTGTTTTTGCACTTCCGGCACAGAATAGTCTGGTTGCTGTGGGAAATCAGTGTTCGGGACACATTACAAAAATCACAGTGACACTGTTCATGAGCAGAGGTCCTAAAATGCCTTATGTTGAAACTTTGGTGATGAAAGTCCATAAAAAGACTTTTTGATGCTCATGCGTTGCGCAGTTACCACGTATCCTCGGAAGTGCGGGCATTTTTAATATTCCCCACTACAGATTTTCAACACTGCCATCTCTTCACACCTCCCTATGGATGGTACAGCTGTCATTCTTCACATCCTGCCCAATCTGTGTTTTTGTACATGTGGCGCAGAATGGCACGGTTGCTGTTAGAACCAGTTGAGTAACCAGCCTTAAAAAAGTGTATGAACTAAAAATCCAAACTACAGGCCATGGGTCTGGGGGCTGCTTAGGCCCCCATAACATTTTTGTTTTCTGGTGCTTTCTGGTGCATTTTGGGGGTAATCTGAAACAGAATTAGCTATCCTGTTACCCCCCTTCCCATGCCTAGTAAGTTGCATTGTAGTCCTTTCTGCAGTCCCCACAGTTCAGTGAGCTGCCCAATCCACCCTCCCCATAGCCCAGCCACTTGCTCCACTGCATGGCCCTAGCCATCCCCAAGCCCAACAAGTTTCATCTGGCTCCCCTCCCTAGAATACTTACCCCTTCTCCAACACAGCATGTTGTATCCTACTGTCCTATTTATTTATTAAAATGGTGAGATTCTATCTAAAGTCTCTATCTCTCCATGCAGCCCAGCATGTTGCCCCTTTCTCCCAGTCCAGCAAGCTACTCCCTAGTCCAACTCCCAGATTCCCTGGCCCTCCCCCAGCCCACTATGTTGCCTTTACCCCTGCCACCCAGCAAGTTGTATCGAACTTCCAAGCCCAACCCAGCCCAGCAGGTTGCATCATAGCAACTATAGCAACACACAAGGTAACACCGACACACAGACACTATCAATAATCCCTCTCGGTCTGGGTTCATTTGGGGTGACTAGACTTACCGGCCACAGAGTAGCTTACAAGGAGCTCAGGAGTAGGTTACAGACCCATAGGTCCCAAGTTTCAGGAAAGTACAGTTACGTAAGAACTTACCGTAACAGTAGATCTTCGAGAACAGCTCTTGCAGCAGGTTACACCATTAGGACGGAAGCCGGCAGGCGTCAGAACCCCATGGAAAAATTCTAGCTAGCTATCTTCAGCGAGGACACTTGACGTCGGTCCGCCTCCGGCGTCAGGCGTGGTACATAAGAGGCGGTCCGCCCAGATTCCCCAGTTCTCCGCCCGGAGACTTCCGACGCAAGCTGACATCGAAATGGGAGACAGAGGATTCACCGTCAGAAGACAAAGGGTATAAATCCCTGTTGAAAAGGCTTAAGCCATGCCTCCTCCAAAAGGGAAGGTGGCGGAGAGGTACATGCTGCAAGAGCTGTTCAAGATCTACTGTTACGGGAGTGCCTCATGCAACTGTACTATCTTACTGAGACACAGCTCTTGCAGCAGGTTACACCATTAGGACTGATTCCCCAAGCAGTAGCGCTTGCAAACACTCTGGGAGAAGGAAACTAGAAAGTTCATTCCAGGTCCTGATTCTAGGACAGGAGACCCTGTAGCACAGCCAGGCCGAAGCCGGCTCTTCGCTGTGAAGCAATGTCCAGGCTTTAGTGCCTGATAAAGGTATGTACAGAGCTCCAAGTGGCTGCAGCACAAATGGCAGAGGTGGAGACGTTTCTAAGTGCTGCAAAGGAGGTGGCCACTCCCCTGGTGGACTGGCCCCGGACTGATCCCGGGAGGGGCCTTTGTTTGATATCATAACAGTATGATATGCACTGGACAAGCCAGCGAGAAAGGGACTGTTTGGATACTGGTTGGCCCATCATCCTTTCAGTAAAGGAAACGAAAAGTTGCTCCGATTTACGAAGCTGCTTAGTTCTGCTCAGGTAGTACCTTAAGCTGCGGTGAACATCCAGGGTGTGGAGCAGCGCCTCTCCTCTATTAGAATAATTAGGGAAATAGACAGGCAGGTCAATGTCCTGATTGAGAGTGAGTGTGGAAACCACCTTAGGCAAGAATTTAGGATTCGTCGTCAAGGATACTCTGTCCCGGTGGAAAATCAAATAAGGCTCCTTACACATGAGAGCATGAAGCTCGGAAACTCTTCTTGCTGATGTAACAGCAACTAAAAACAACGTTTTCCAGGACAGAAAACGCAGCTTGCAATCCGCGGCAGGTTCAAAGGGGGGACCGTGAGTTGCTCCAGGACAAAGAGTAAGTCCCATGGAGGCACTGGGTCCTTAATGGGCGGCCTAACATGTAACACCCCCCTCAAGAATTCTCGACAGGCATCTAATTGTGCCACTGTGCGCTGTCCCACCAGGAGGTGAAAAGCTGAAATAGCGCAGAGGTGCACCTTAATAGAGGAGTAGGCGAGACCCGAATGGAAAAGGGAGAGCACGTACTCTAACACCGCTTTCACTGGACAACCTAAAGGGGAAAGGGCGTGTGTTTGTGACCATAGACAAAAACAGCACCATTTCAAGGCGTATGTCGCATGTGTTGCCGGCTTTCTGGCTGCAGAAAGAACTTCTGCAACCTCTTGCGAGACCCCGTGTTGCAAAATGGCTATGTCTCTAGGAGCCATGCATGCAGGTTCAGTGGCGGAAGTCGGATGGACCAGTGACCCTCCTCCTGAGACAAGAGATGGGAGCTGAATGGCAATGGGGGCGGAGGTTCCCGGATAGCTGTATTAGCAAAGGGAACCAGATCTGTCTGGGCCAGAAAGGGCCACCAGGATCATTGTTGCATGCTCCCTGCGCAGTTTGAGAAGAACCTCTGGATCAACGGGAAGGGAAGGAAAGCGTAGAGGAATCTGTCCGACCAGGAGAGGGACAACGCGTCTCACCAGAAAACACCAGGCCCTGGATCTAGCGAGCAAAAATTGGGCAGTTTTGCATTGGATGGGGAAGCGAACAAGTCCAATTCTGGAGTTCCCCATCGAAGAAACAGATCTTCTGCTACCTCCTGAAGAAGTTCCCACTCGTGGACTCTGGCCTGGGAGTGTCTCAGGCTGTCTGCAATTGTGTTGTCCACCCCGGGAACATGTACTGTGATCAGGTTGCGCCAGTGTCGGATTCCAATCCACACCCTCATAGCCTCCTGCAAAGGGGAGTAGAGTGTCGCCTCCTTGTTTGTTGAGGTAATACATCACTGCCGTGTTGTCTGTCTGTAGCAGGAGAGTACTCGCCGGGATCTCTGACTGAAATGCCTGCAGAGCATAAAGGACTGCCCTCATCTCCAGAATGTTGATATGAAGGTGAGCCTCCTGAGGGGTCCACATTCCCTGGGACTTCACCCCATCCAGGTATGCTCCCCACCCTAGTCCTGAGGCGTCTGTGGTGAGGATTACCTCCGGGGATGGTGCTATAAATGGGACACCCATAGAGAGTGTCCCTGGATCTAGCCACCATTGCCAGTCTCGAATCACGGCGTTCGTGATTCTGACCGGATGCTGCATATGGTCTTGCCTTTGGTCCCATTGCACCTTGAGCATCCACTGAGTTACCCGCATGTGGAGCCTTGCGAAATGGACGGTCGGAATGGCCGCAGCCATGTGTCCGAGCAAGCGAAGGACCGACCTGGCTGGGATGGTCTTGTTCGACGCAAGCTCCCTGATGAGGGATCTGATGTGCTCTGCTCTGTCGTCTGGAAGAAATGCTCTTCCCTGAACGGTGTCCAGGACTGCGCCTATGAACTGCAGTTTCTGCAACGGTACCAGGAGAGACTTCTCGTAATTGATCAAGATGCCCAGAGACCGAAGCAGATCCTGGGTACTCTGGATAGCCAATAACAACGCCTCTCTGGAGGTGGCCATGAGAAGCCAATCGTCCAAGTACGGGAACACATAATGGCCCTGTCTCCTTAGAGACGCGGGCACGACTGCCATGCATTTGTTAAAGACCCTGGGAGCCGATGACAGTCCGAATGGAAGTGCTCGAAACTGAAAGTGGTGGCGAGAAACTCAAAGCAAGGAACCTCCTGTGCCTGAGCTACAGGGATGCAGGTATGCATCCTGCATGTCTAGGGACGCTAAAAATGCGTCCCTCTTTAGCATGGGAATAAGACCCGGAAGAGTCACCATGCGAAATCTTTTGTAGGCGACCGACATATTGAGGTCGGTGAGGTCCAGAATCGGACAGAGGTCCCCTGTTTTCTTTGGAACCCGTATCCTCTCTGGTTCTCTGGGACATACTCTGTGGCCCCCTTTTGCAGGAGCACGAGTATTTCTTGCTTGATCAGAGGCTTGTGCTGACCCGAGTAACAGGAGGGCAGAGGAGGCCTCGAGGGCGGCTTTTCTGCGAATTCTATAAAGTGGCCTCTTTCAACCAACTGAAGAACCCACCGGTGGTGGTTATAGACTGCCATCCTGGCAGGTACTTCTAATGCGACCCCGACCTTGATGTCCCAGTGATCCTGAGGGCGGGGGCTGGAAAGGAGTCAGGCTGTGGCGGGAGGGCCTGTGGGCTGGGCAGTTTAGCTGGGTGTTGACCTCGGCCCCTGGCTGTCTGCCCTGGGCTCTCGGAACGGAGCCCCTCTGTTGTGGACGTCGTGGGACTGTTGTCCTGTGCCCATCCATGAAAACAGCTTTGGTTCCTAAGAAAGGAACTAAGCCTCGTCTGATACATTGCCTGGACCGACCTCACCGCCTCCCGGCCTCTTGAAGCTTGGCGATGACCCTCTCAGAGGGCTCACCAAGAGAACTTCTCCCTCAAATGGGCGTCCATGATGTTTTTGCAGATGTCGGGTAAGCCGAGACACGGAGCCAAGAGTGTCCCGGAGGCATACCTGAAGCTGCTGCTCGGGCGATGAGTCGCGTCGAGTCGTATCGGCCGCAGCACTTCAGGTCCTCATGCGAACCCGTCGGAGGCTGCAACATCTCCTCCTTCTGCTCACCTTCTGGCAACTTCTCAGCCAGATCCAGACCCTGCTCCCACAAGGCATTTTGGAACTGCATCATGTGGGTCAAGTAATTCAGGGATCTGATGGCGCAAGTAGCGGAAGCATACGTGCGCCTACCCATAGCGTCCAGCTGTTTGGACTCCGGGTCCAGTGGCAGAGTGATCAAATGTTGCGGTCTCTGGGACCTGTCATGAGAGGCTATTATGACCACAGAGTCGGCCTGAGGATGCTGAGCCAAGTACTGGTCTTCCCTTGGAGCCTTGTACAGGCGGTCAGCTTTCTTCAGCATCCCAGGAGTGAATGTGGACGCTTCCACGCTGCCTTGGTGACATCCACAGTGTCTACAAGGGTGGCACCACCACAGGCTTGGGGTCCTTCTGCCAAAGATATTTCAAGCGTAGCCTTCGGAGTCTAACTTTTCGCATCCCATCCCATGTTCTCTTGGATGTGTCTCATGATGTCCGAGCGAAGGTCATCCGGAGGAGACCTTGGAAGCTCATGTGGGTCTGGAGAAGGGATGTGGAGGGAGATGGGGATCTAGATCCTGTTGAAAACTCTGATCCCGTGTCCTCCGTCCGGGCGAGCAGGGCGTCTTCTGGTCTCTTAGGGCTGGGTGACCCAGAAGAGGATCTGGACAGAGGTCTCCTTTATCTGGTCTCCCCTTGGAGGGATCCTGGGCTCCCGGGAAGAGGTAACCGGCCTGCAGACCCGGATGGAGAAGAGGCGAGGAACCGGAGGTAACTGGCCGAGGAGGAGGAGGAGGAGGAGGAGGAGGAGGTGGAAGAGGTGGGGTGGGGACCACGTCCTTTTGATGGTATCCACCAGTAAGTGAAAAGCTCCTTAACCTCTGAGAAAGAAAGACCGACGACGGACCGGGCACGGTGGTCGGTCTCGAGTTCCGGCATTGGCTCCACAGGGGCCTCGGGGAGGGTTCTCTGGGAGGCTCGACAGGACCGGGGTCACCCGTCTGGTCCTCGGGCTGTGTTAACTCCTCCTCTGTAATGGTCTCCTGACCGACGTCGGTCGGAGGCGTCGGGGTCCTTTTCTCAATCCAGACAGGCATGGATGTCGGCCCCCCAGCAGCTCCGGGGGTCGTGAAGCAAGCCGGCAATGGTCATCTGGTGTCGGACGGCTCTGGGGACCTGTGGCGAGAGGCCGACATCGGGCGGGTCGACGTCGGTTCCGATGGTCTCTTAAGAGAGATGAGCTCCTTGGTCATCCGCTGGGGAGGAGGAGGCAAGGAGGCAGACCTGATGTCGGGTTCAGAATGGCGGGAACCTGACTTGTGGTGATGGTGGCGGTCCCCCGACTTGACCAGGGCCTTGGAAGACGAAGGAGGCCTGGAAGTCTTGGCCTGAGAAGAGTAGCCCAAAGATTTTCTCACCGCAGCAGGGGGAGGCTGAGAACTGGCCCGGGAAGGCGAGCGGTCGGACCTGGAGCCGGAGCTACGAGAATCAGAGGCCCTAGACAGGGACCTGTAAGGGGCCTTCTCCCTATGCTTCTCCGAAGAATCCCCCTTGGAGGCCATGGTCTTGAGCTGTTCCTCGAGCAGGAATGCCTGTAGGGCCTTCTGGCGACGGATCCAGGTTCTGCTGTTGAAACCTAGGCAAAAGGAGCAGGACCGGGTGTCGTGGTCTGGGCCTAAGCACCGGACACAGGCCGAATGCGGATCCTTGAAAGGGATCTGCTTCCCACAGGCGCACTTCGAAGAATGACCGGAGGTTGGAGAGGACATCAGACAAAAACGGCCGAAAAAAGAATTTTCCAAAGGAAAAACTTTCCGCGTCGGCGTTAGAACTGGACCGAAGGGTCGAGACTTACCAAGTCGGCGAGGAAGAACTGGGGAATCTGGCGGGACGCCCCCTTATATACTACACCCTAACGTCGGAGGCGGGACCGACGTCGGGGGCGGTCCCCGCTGAAGATAGCTAGCTAGAATTTTTCCGTGGGGTCCTGACGCCTGCCGGCTTCAGTCCTAATGATGTAACCTGCTGCAAGAGCTGTGTCTCGAAGTAAGATCTGGAATTCTGGTCACTGCGTCCGAGGAGTAAGGGGGGCCGAGAGCAGGGGGAGGGGCTGTCATGTGGCCTTTTACAATTGAAATCAAACATGCAAAGAATGGCAGCCAGACATACTATTATTTTTGCTCTGCTTATAGGTAATGAACTGTATGTCATGTGTGACCCAGGCCCCCAGTTTCCTGCGAGTCGATCCTGTTTCCCCGATGAGGTAAGGTGTCTGGCTTGCTACTAGTCCCCTTGCAATTAAACATGGTGCAGCTGCCCTTCTGCACTGAGTGACCTCCAAGACAGACATTAATTGGCACAGATCATGGTGCAGAAGATTACACAACACACGGCCTGGCATTTCATGTGTGGTCCCTAACTGGGGAGGGAGACAGAGTTAATAAAGAAAGTAAATTTCAGTAAATTTATTTATGAGGAGCACATGCTTTGAATAGTTCATCACAAATAGGTCTTACTACTGCATCACAGAATACATTTGGGCCACCCAAGAGCCCTCGTACTCGGTATTAGGGTGTTGTAACAGTAACAGCAAGAAGGACTTACTGTGCACCAGGCTTTCAGTGGGTTCCCTTCACAGGCTACACAGGGCCCTGGCTATGATGACCACACTGCCTCTCCTCTTTCAGCTGTTTTTCTTGACTGCTGAGATGCCGACAGCAACACAGTAACACAGCAGGCTGGTCCCCGTCGCGGACGAGTCGACTGCATCGCGGTGATTTAAAAAAAAAACTCCTACATCTCGCCGATCACCGACAGGACAACATTCAGCTCAGTGGCTCACACATACACTGACTGCCGTCTCCTCAGCTAGCAGCTGCTCCAGACAAGACTGCCGCTCAAAACGCAGTGGCGGGTGATCATGCAGAGACAGACACATTCCGTGGCTGTGCAAGTGTTGCCAAGACAGACTAGGAGCAAGTGCAACGGGGGCATGTGCTACAATATGCTTCTAAGCATACGCGGACTTGTAAAGGGTCCCAAAGCGGGTTTGGGCCGAGCTGCTGGGGTAGTCTTGCTGTTGCTTCCTGGTTTTCTGGCGTGGCCCCACGCTGATGACTCGGCTGACGCAAAGAGTGATGCACTGAATGAGCACCAAGTTTAGGTTGCCACAACAACCATACACTAACCCCAGACCTGAGCAAGGCTAAAGTTCAGCCGGCCTCCAAAAACTCAGGACTTTAAAAGGGCCAGCATGAATATTTTTTGTGTTGTGTCAGGCTGAAAACTGTACGCCTGTGCGTACAATAAGTATATATGGTTACACCACTGGTTGGAACTCAAAGTTCAGGACACATTGACAAAATCACACTGCCACTCTTCATGAGAAGAGGTCTCAAATGCTTTCATGAGGTGGGGTCACAAAAAGGCCATGTTGAAAATTTGTAGTGCAAATACCAACAAACGCCCGGGGCGTTAGGGTTTCTAACCATAACGTGCCGCCCTGTACAGACTGACAGGCATCGGGGTGTGCCTTTGGATTGCCAACTGTACTGCTCATGCCATCCCAACCCCAGCCACTGACAGGCATTGAGGTGTACCTTGGACTCTTCGGCCCCAGACTTCACCCCATTCTCCTATGCTGCACCCATTTCAGCGTATGTCCTTATGGAATGGGGTGACTGTAAAGCAAAACACCCCAAGGCACACCTCAACACGTGTCGGTGTCTGCAAAATAGAGTGAGGTGACATGGCATGACCGTCATGGGCGACAACCCAAACACCTACCCCAATGCCTGTCCGTCTCTACAGGATGGAGGTGGGGTTGGCGTGAAGGTCAATACTTCACTGCCATTCCTATTCTGCATCTGTCTCACTCCTGCATTTCCAATGCTAATACCAGCAAGCAAACATTCAGCATTGACAAATGCTTGTTTAACATGGGGCGGTGTGTGGGACAAAGCCCCCCAACTCAAATAAACTAATAAACAAAAGAAAAAGCTGATGTGGTGCAAAGCGTGCCATAAGTGGGCAATTAGTGTAATTTGTGCGCTACGCAAATAGCAGTAGTCCAATGTTCTCCACAACTGCCAGCCACCCACCACTATCGTTGGATAACCAGTAAGTCCACGAAAAGATCTGTAATGGGAAAGAGGGATGCTGCCAGGCTCATCAGGGAGCAAGAAAAACCTCGATTTAATTAAAAAAAAAAAAAAAAAAGCTCTCTAGTTTTTCTGCCCTGGACAATCTGAAAAAGTTTCCCACTTCACATTATTCAATCCTTTTACCATAAATTTTAAAAACTTAAAATTGTATCTCCTCTTAAGCTCCTTCCCCCCCATATAGCATACCAAGTCTGTCTAAACATTCCCGACTACTTAACCTCTCTGTTCCCGTAATCATTTTAGTTGCCCTGCTCTGCACCCCCTCAACTGCTGCAACATCTGTTTTAAATGGCAGTGACCACAATTGCACACAGTACTCCAAGCATGTCCTTACCAGTTTCCTTAAAGGGGACTGGAAATGTGTATTAATTGGCAGCTGATTCTTTGTTACAGAAACAGGACGCACACCTCCAAATGAGCCATATTAAACTGTACCTGAATAACAGCTGATGCGAAACACTAAGCTTTCTAGTGTTTCTTTTCAGGGACAGCATTCTATAGAGTTCTCTTCATGGAGCTAGTAGTGTGGAATGTTCCTTATGTCACAGTTTGTGCACACAATGCTAAGTAGGAGCTATGGACCTATCAGAACCGTGCTCACAGGAGTTCTGTGCAGAACCATGCTCAGAGTTCTGTACACAAACTTTGAGACAGTCAAAACGCTGAATTATTGGTTCTGTACATAGAACTATAAAGAATACACAATTGCACATACCCCAATAATGCAAAACATCATGGGAAACGTAAGCAAATCCCCATGAAAGAATTTGGACTGGCTCAACTTTAAGCAGAATTACATAGTGCTGGAAGGCCTCACAGTGCAATCAGCATTAAGTCCTCATTTGGACTCATCAATTATTATGTTGTGCCTTAGCCCAAGGAGAGGGAGAGGGAGGAGGGAGCCAACCACCCCTTAAGGGGGGTGTTATTTGTTTAGTGGGGAGCCCAAAATAGAGAAGGCAAAAAAAAAAAAAAAAAAAAAAAAAAGAACTCCCGAGCAAATGCTCTGAGGCATAACCCATGCCTCAGGGCATTTGCTCTGGGATTCTTTAGTAGTTCTTTTCCTTCACTATAGAGAATGCTGCCCACACAAAGAATACAATTGAAAATACCACTTTCACAATAATTTCTGTTTATGTAAAGTTAAATATGGACCATTTGGAGGTATGGACAGTATTTCTAAATTAGGACCCTTTCAAACAACTGCAAATTCATATCAGATTGCGCCATGTTATGCCCCTTTTAAAGCAGCCCCGCATTTGCTTTACCCCTTACCTACTGTCATGCACATTTCAGTGACAACTTCAGCTTAGCGATGATCTCCTTGGTCTTTGTCATGGTTCATTGCAGCTATTTTCTATTTCAGCTCATATAATAATAGGTCATTACGTTTACTGACTGGACGCTACTTTCAGGTGCCATAATAACCAGGTTCTAGCTGTAATAATGGGACAGTTATTATGGCGTGGGTGTCGTACTAGCTGCTCAGTTTGTTTATTTACGCCCTCACAAAAGATGCCGTCACTTGGGTCATCGCTTGCACACATCCAGATCACTTTCCCACTAAAATGGTTACTAAATACACATTTCTATTTAAAAAAGAAGAACTTTTATATGTTTAAAAACCTCATAAATTGGAGTGAGGCACAATCATGAAATGAAAGTGAAAGGCATTGAACGATGGGAGGTCACGCGCCTCACACTTCTGACTCACAACTGCCATTTTTCTAACCAGAAATTATATTAAAAAAAAACTATGGGGTATTGTAATTATTCTTAATGATTCTTTTTTTTTAGTACACACCCTTGGTGTTTCATAATCACAAACCACATGCACTTCACACTTGTGATTTGTGTGGTATTACACACCTCAGTTGTATAAAAAATAGTCATTTATGTACAACACCCCATGCATTATTCTATATTATTGATCCCATTTGTGATGATCTCCCAGGTCATTTTACATAGCAACACAGAATTTGATAGCAGATAAGGACCGCTTGGCCCACCCAGTCTGCCCATTTCCCTACCTAATGGATAAGCTGCAGATTCTAGTTAACCAACAGCCTACTTCCTCCTACCCCCCCAACCCCTAGAAGTGCCTTATGACTGTCCGATGCATTCTTGAATTCCACCACTGTTTTTGACTTCACAACCTCCTCAGGAAGGCTGTTCCATGCATCTACAACCCTCTCAGTGAAAAAAATACTTCCTCATATTACCTCTGAGCCGTCCCCCTCTATCTTCAAATTGTGCCCCTTGTTCTTGCACACCTCTTTTTCTGAAAGATGCTACCCTCTTGGACTTCGATAATTCCCTTGATGTACTTGAAAGTTTCTATCATGTCCCCCCCCCCCTCCTTTCCTCGAGGCTATACATATTAAGCTCCTTAAGTCTCTCTTCATATGTCTTCTGGTGCAGACCATGCACCATTTTAGTTGCCCTCCTCTGGACTGCCTCCATCCTGTCTGTCTTTGCAGAGACTGGGTCTCCAGAACTGCACACAGTACTCCAGATGGGGTCCCACTAGCTGTCTTTTCATGGTCAGTTGCAGCTATTTTCTGTTTAAGCTCATTTATTGATGCTTTGTTGCCACCAGAAAGGTTTCATAAGGAACGAGAATATATGTTCAGAGTTGTCTGTCTGGGGATCCTCCAAAAAGATAAGAAGGATGATGACTCACAAACAAAGTTGGTAGTAACCACGACTCAGGTAATGAAAAGTGTCAGTGGCTCAGTAGGTAGCACACTCGCCTCTGAGGCCGGGAGATCAGAGGGCTGTGGGTTCAGTTCCCACATCTGGCACTTGGGTTAATATCCCAGTACTGACACTGTAGTGCAGCATAAGAGGGGTGCTGCACTTCTGAGATGCCGTCTTTCGGATGAGACGTTAAACTGAGGTCCCATCTGCCTGGATTGGTGGTAGTTCAGGTGGATGTTAAAGATCCCATGGCACTTACCGAAAAGAGTAGGGAAATTTCCCTCATTCACTAAAAATACCACAAACAGCTTAATCTGGTTCAAGGTCAGTTGGCATTCATCTGTTTCCCCCTCCCCCCGGGTGGTGCCTGAAAACAGGCAGGATTTGTCTAGTGCACTTACCCGGTCAACAAAAATTAAATAAAATAAATAAAAATAAAATGCCTGGAAACAATTACACACTATGATAGGCAGAGAGAAAAAGAAAAACGTTTCAGCCTGTCACCTACTTTTGAGACATACCAACACAAAATGGCCATGAATAAAAGGAAATAAAATAAGATCACTGAACTCTTCAGCGCTAAATAAATGAACATGAACTGTTACTTTCAAAGTCTTTGTAATCCTCATGACTGTCCTTAATAAACCTGATTTTTTTTTGTTACTCTCTTTAATCTCCTCATCAATAAACATTGCCATCCTCCTCCTCAGGTTCAACCATATCCCCAGCTTCATCACCTGACTTCCTGAGGACTTATTAATTTACCCCAGCTTCCCCACAGCTTTTCCCCTATGGTGGGGGCAGCAGGCCTACTGCAAAAAGGATCCAAAGTTGGGGGGAGGGCCATGTTGCCAGTGTGGAGCCTGCGAGGGGTACGACGTTCGTCATGCTTCTGGCTGAGGATTCACTACTATTCTCTCCTGTGTGCCAATGACACTACAGCATGCACAAGCTCTCTGCATGCAAGTGTGCGGAGCACGTCACTGTCGGTGTCCCTCCCCACTCTATCTGTCGCTTAATGTGCAATGCCATCTGTGGTCACTCATGTGGCAGTCTCACACCGGAGCAGACAACCCTCCCTTCCTCCTCTGGAGGAGGAGAGCGCCTTCTTTTGGGGCACTTAATCCTCCACTCCCCAGCAGGCCCCTTACGAACCAGACTCGCTCTCAATCCAGGTCACCAGTGAAGAGAGGCCAATAAAACTGATTTTAATTAAAAAGTGCTTCTGCATTGCCACTTCTCTTTACTATCCACAAAACAAGGCAAACAAACATACTATCAGATAAATGCATAGCCCACTTATATGCATAAAACCACATTACAAATCGACTGCACACATCACTGTAGTATACCCAACCAGAATTCTCTGTGCCTAAGTGAAGGATCTCACACACCTCCCCCCTTGAATTTAATTTGTCACTTGTTGCCCCCCCCCCCCAGTAGATTTAAGTCATGTTGTAGACTGTCTTGCTCTTCCCTGGTCACCAGTGAGGACACATATGGAGTACTGTGCCCAGTTCTGGAGTTCATACCTAAGGAAAGTCAGGGACAGACTGGAATCGGTGCAGGGAAGGGTCATCAGAATGACTCAGGGCCAACAAGGAAGATTAGTTATGGAAAGGCTGGAGGCCATGAACTTGAACTCACTGGAGGGCAGGAAGGAGAGGAGCAAAATTATGGAGACAGACATTCAAGATTTTAAGAAGAAAAAACAGGGTGCACTGTGAGGACTTATTCAACACAAAGGGAGCCAGTAATGAGGAATCATGAATGTAAGCTGACTGGAGGAAGGTTCAGGAGAGACGTGAGGATATTTTTTTTCATCGACAGGGTGATTGAGCTATGGAACAGGCTACTGGCAGAGCTGGTAGGGGCAAAGACTATTAATGGGTTCAAGTACGACTGGGACTGGGGAAGAGGACCATTGGGGAATTAGGGAGAAGAGGCAGGGGTTGAGGAAGGACCCAACAGGACAACGGGTCACGGGAAGAGGTAGGGTTATTTGATGACTGGATGCACCGTTGGGCTTCCTTTGCCAACATTGTCTATGTTTCCCTGTTGCACTTGAGCCTACCACCCTCACTATCTTTGTGTCGTCCACAACGTGGCCTGCGCCCCAGAACGGGATCCTGTGCACGGAGAGTAACTTCCGTCAGACACTGGAATGCTTCTGGCTTGCTGTGTTGCTTATTAGGATTGCCACTTTTGGTCCAAAAAACCAAAAAACAAAGCCAAACTCCTTTCTTTCAGCCACACCTCTTCTCCAAGCTCGCTATCAAATTACTATCACAAACAGTAACAGGAGATATGGCCAGGGCCCCTGGTGTTCTGTGGCATTTTGTTCTCATTTATGCAGCAGGGCTCCTTGGCTTCTGTGTGGAATTTTCGGATTTCTGTGGCATGACTAATTAATTTCTCTGGTAGAATGCAGCCCTGCCATTGGTTAGAATATGATGTGATATCATCAGTGACATCACATTCTGAGCAAAGAGGAGTGGCTTCAGGATAAACGAGATGGGGAAGACAGCTGGGCACTATGGAAAAACTGTATATTTGAATAAAAATTCATCAAGAGCAAGGAATTCTGCGGCACTACATATATTCTTCAGCATGTTGCAAAGTCTGCGGAAAATGTCACGGCCGCGGAATTGCAGAATTCCAGGGGCCTCAGCTATGGCAAACTACAGAGGTTAACATATGCAGACTGACAGTTCACCATTAACTGATTAATACTGTATATTGTTGCTTGTCTGGGTGCCAGTGGGTGTTAAGAAAGATTTAGGGGCTGTCATTTCTCTTTCCTAGCAAAAACCTTCCAATTTTCAGATGTGAGATTAGAAATGCCTACTGGGCAGACAGTGAACTGACTGATTCTCTCCAGCACCTTGCAGATGAGTGAACCACCTGGGTAGTCTACACTGCACACAAGCACACACTGCACACAAGCACTTGCTTACACTCCGAAGAGAAGCAACTGAAATAAAAAAAAAGTCAATGGAGGAGCTCACCGATGCTGCTTGGCCCAACGCAACCTGGAAAATCAAATCACTGTACAAAAAAAGTCAGCACCCATCAGAATGAAAGAACCAGACACTTGAAAAGGCAAGTAAAATAGTTTTACTGGTTTTTATTCATAAGTTGTGGGCGTTGGGGTAAAAAGCAACAGAGTGGTCTGCAAGGAAACATTCAGAGATGATGAAGCTTAGAAGTCACTGGGTGAAATGTCAGAGGCAATGTCATTCCCATGAGGATGTCATAAGTCAACTACCAGTGTGTTTCCATACAGACCGCTCTGTTGCTTTTTTAACCCAGCTTGTACACCTCATGACTAAATCACAGTATGGATATTTTACCCATGGTTTCAAGTGTCTGTTTTTTTGTTCTGATGGGTGCTGACTTTTTCTTTCATTTTTTTGTACTATGCTATTTTTGGTTTCAGCACCACAGAGATTTTTTCTTGGTGCATGCCAAACTTATTCCTCTTGCTTTCAAAACCAAATCATTCAATCAAAAGCTGAGACATTGAGCCGGCCCGGTGGAGCTGAGGGTTGAAGTGCTGGATGCCATACCTCACACCACGCCGGTGACCCAGGTTAGGGAATGAGCCCAGGGTGCCGGGGGTTGGCAGAGGGAGGAGAAGGATGGAGTGCCCAATGGCTGCTCTCTTTCTGGGGGTTTCTCTGCAGGCTCCCCACAATACCACCATCTGGGGGAGCCCAGTGGTAGGTGTGGTACGTCGGAGTAGCAGCAAGGGTATTGGGTGGATGTCGGCAGGGGGCGGAGCAGGAGGCATGTCTCAGCGTGCCTCCTAGCTCATTGGCCCCATTGCATGCCAAAGACTAGGGGAGTTCACCAGAAAAAGGAGGAAATGGAGCCCATCACTCCTAGATGACGACGACTCTGAAGCTGGACCATGTCACAGCTCACTGGGGCAGACTTTCAATGTGGACCGCTCGCTCTACTGTTGTGTGTGGGGGGCTTGGTGACCTTTCCCGCCCGCCCGAGGCCCTGCAGGTTACCTGAGGCTCTCTGGTGAATGGACACTCTAGGAGCAGACTCCTGGGGGCACCATGGGACGTTGTGGAAGGCTTCTTGAGGGGTCTGAAAGAGTGGAGTGATGGTGCAGGTAGGAGGATAAACAAGGGTAAAAAAAAAAAGCTGAGATGCTGGTAATCATAGCTGCTGTCAAGCTGTTCAAGGGGTGCTTCTTAGTTGAAACCTTTACCCAGCACATTAAAAACCAAACACAAACACCAATACTCACAGCCAGCTTACGTTACAGTAGAACTGCCACAACAAATGGACTTCACGCTAGCTAACAATTTACATTTTAAGGGGACCGGTCTGAATCTCCTGGAAGGCTAAGCTCGCCAACTCAAGAAATACATCAGATAGAAAATATCTCACTCAGCCTTTGCTGTCTCGTCCCTGGATTTTCCATGGATTTCATTGAATGTACCATGGAAACGGCCTATAAATCAATAGAGTATTCAGACATATTTCCATGGCTTCCATAAAATCAGAAGGAAATGTACAAAGTTTTCCATTATTAGAACCTGTTCCTCAGTACTGTAGGTTTTTTCCATGACAGCGTGGACAGATATTCTTTTCCATGGAATTTCATGTTATGTTACTGTGTTCTGTGCTTTGTATGACCCTTTCCATAGAAAACACTGATGAGAACCATGGAAAATGTGCTTAAATACTCCATGGATTCCAAGATCTTTTTGTAAGCAATAAGACACTCCAAGAGTGTGCACTGAACAGATTTTACCACACGCCCAGGGGCATGTGGCTGAGTGCCTTCAGCTCCTAGAAGTGTGGTAAAATCTGTTCTATGCACACCCCTGGAGTGTCTTATTGCACTTATAAAATGGGCTCCTTTTTCACTTTTTACAGTTGGGAAAAGCATGTTTATATGTAGAAACAACAGATTTACTTGTGTGCATTTATGATAAAATAGTTCTTCCACCCACTGCAAATGATGTCATCGACGATGTCACTGTATTACTGCTGGACAAAGTTTGTGCTTTGCTCACATCAGTACTACTTGTTTTACACAGAACATAGAAGCATAGCATTTGACGGCAGATAAGGACTGCCTGGCCCACCTAGTTTTATTTCGCCCGAATGCCTCTGTGTACTGTTGTGTGATTTTTTATTTTTTTCTTGAATGGGAAGTAACTCTGGTTGACAGAAGAGAGAGAGAGCTGTGTGTGTGTGTGGTGGGGGGTGATAGATTTCACCTCAAAAACACCCATATATGATTCAAATGTACATACATTTATATACTTCAGGGATGCTTTTGAGCAGTTTGGGTCTGCCTCTGCCTATGTAACTGTGTTTCCCACCTTTTTTTTTGTTTGTGAAGTATTATTGCCTATTTTCTTCTTCCTCTTTTTTTTTCCTCTGTTATTCCCCACATTTAAGATATGGAATGTTTACCATGGAATACATGGATTCCAAAATTCTGCTCAGTTCCACTGGCAGAATGTTCCTCTCCTAACATACTGTACACACACACAACAAAGGCCTCTTTTAGAGCCAGAGACTCAATTATCTCACTGTCAGGGCAAGCAGAAGAGATTTCCCTGATGAGCAGGTAAAGATAGAAGGGGGAATTTTTTATTTTCGGCAAAGAAACAGTTGTAATGAAAACTATAAACAATATTTATATTTTTTAATTTGTTTATGTGTGCAAGGAGAGTGTGATGACCAGGGGAAACAACATTTACTTAATTTGCTTCATTTTTTATTTAAGGTAGTTTTATTTTTAGGTTCCAGTTGAAGGTTTTTTACAGTGTAAAGGTAGCAGCCATTTTTATGATGGAAGATCAATTCTGGTTGTAGGGGGACTGATGAAAGATAGTTCTGGTTGTAGGAGTAGGAGTTGCTCATTGAGTGATGTGGTTCAGGACCAGGATGACTGTGCATGAAACAGATTTAATGTATGGTCACATGATATGTTTTGACCAATGAAACCTTCTTTATTTTGGATGCCCATTTTATAACATGGTATATTCCACAGAAGCCACAGAAGAGGTAGAAAAACCATGCACTGGGTCATAATGTCATACGCCTAATAGCGTCAGCACTATGCCGAAACCCGGACCGGTGCGCTCTCCGAGTTGGACCCCTGAGTTAGAATCCTAAGTGGGGGTTCAGGGGTGTGAGAGCCCCCCCCCCACAGAAAGAAAAATAAACCTAAATCACACAACGCGATTGTGCCGCACGGCATTCTGCCATGCAACATTATGACTCCATGCTGAAAAACCATGGCAAATCTGGGAATGGGGTCCGAGAAGGCAAAGTTAGGTACCGGAGTTTAGAAATAGGCAGTTCTCATATTTCATAAGCCAGTAAAGACAACTAGTAGTGTTTGGTTATCTTACTGGTAGACGCAGAAGTCCATGATGTAGTACATGGGAGTGTGAGATCAACAGCAAATTGCGGAGTCACACATGACAGATCTTTCAGCATCTCCAAAAACAGTCAGTATCTAACAATGTATGTCTCTGAAATGGAAATCCACATTTCAAAGTCTGTGCTACACAGTACATCCATACTCATCTGAAACACCACGGCGGCATACAGTTCTATGTAATCAGTTACATCACCTGAGGGCCAAAGCCCTTTTGCATTGCAATAATGATAGTGAGGCATGGACAATCCCGTCAACACAGCGGTAGGGCTACCACTTGCGAAACTAGCAATCCAGGTTTGGGAACAAGCCTGAGTCATCGGGGGGGCCAGCAGGGGTGGGAAGAACTGTACATTCAGTGGATGCTCTCCTCCTCCCGGGGGAGTAAGCTGTGCCCCGCAGCACTACTGCCACCTGTAGACATACGGGTTTCAGGTGCTCAGGACATAGGGAGGGAGGGACGTCGCACTGCGTATCACATAAATATGCTCAAGTTGGGGACTGTGTCCCAAACGCTGGCAACCCTGCGGGGTCTGGATTTACAAGGCTCAAAAATGAAAACAGGGAAACTAATATTAGAAAAATCACCCCCGCCCATAGCTCCGTGAAGTCTGGTATACCCAGATCAACAGGTAGGAACATCTGCCATAGCAGAGTGGAGGGGGCACAGAAAGAGAACATATGAAAAAAATAAATGCCTATGAAGCAGCAGCAGCGCAGATGGTTACCAGCATATTTCACTGTTTAATAAGTTCTTCAAGGGATCAGAGCAATCAAGTGTTATTTTAAAATGCAGTGGTATTACATCACCATATAATTTATTTCTTAGTACTCTCTAATAAGCCTATTTTACAGATTTCTTTAAACATCGGACAGAATGCTATAGACCGCATAAGCCTATCCAATTAGCTGAGTCTAATAAGTACCATTTTCCCTGCTCCAGAATAAATATCCCTTCCTCCTACTGTTGTGAAAAACCATTAGCCTCTTACTATTGCTTTAAAATAAATACATGTTGGCCATTTTAATTTCTCTCAAAGGGCAGAAAACAGCACTTGGAGAAAATGCACAGCTTAAATCGTACTCCACCGGTCCTGCAATGCAGGAGTCAAAGGTAAATGGCTACCAGACCAAGACAGGTTTAAAAACTTTTAAGGCCATCCCATGCTGCTAAGTCGGCAGTTCTGTAATGCACTGCAGTAAATTCTGACTTTTTTCCCAGACACTGACGGTCACAGTAAATCGGGTAGAAAATGGTGCCTATAATTGAGTTATTAGAAACTGCTTGCTTTGCCCATTTACTAGTTTCTTAAAGAAGAAATGTTTAGTAAGGATGCATATCTTAAAAGAATGAAGATTTGGGGTCTTTAGATATCTCTAATTATTCTGCTTACTTTTAATATTTTTTTAATTACCTTTTCATAATTTTATTTATAAAAGAATACAATGGAATTCTTGTATTATATCAGAAAAGTTTTACTGGGAAGGCTGGAAGTGCATTTCAGTGGGAAAATGCAAACCTGTTTTCAGATTAAGTAACACTTTCTACAATCAAAATATTATATATGTAATAGACATGTGATTTTTGATAACCTGTGAGCATTTGTTATAATTTAGCAGGTGACCTTTTCTTCATAACCAGATTTTACTTGGGAAGAAGAAAAGAGAAGCCAATTGCGGTTTTAAAAATTGTAAAATCATGCAGATGTACCACAAAAGTGCAAACACATAATAGGCAAAGTTTGTTGTTGAAAAAAGTATGTATTTCTTTTGAAAAAGACAGAAACATATGTTTAATTTCTTACTGAAATACACTGGGCTCCTAAATAGCTGGCAGTTTCTGACATCACAATACTAGACTTCTACTGAAGTCTTTTTTACTAGCAGTGTCAAAAGCAAAGGGGAAACCCCACTTGTTTCAGTGTGCTAACAAATATTATAAAAGTAGAAAGTAATTACTAACACATGAAAATACAACAAAGAAAATAGTCGGTTGTCTGTTTATTTGAAGTAAACACTCGCTCTTTAAGGACATACAATTTATCACAGAACTGGAAAATGAAACAAAGCACTTATGAGTGGAGAACACAGGCACCAAGCGGGAATTTATTGAAGCTGGCGGGGGGTGATATAAGAAGGACGTACGAAATATGTCTTCACTATAAGGGTGGTAAACAGGTGGAGCAACCTACTGAATTAATTTGTCTGTACTAAATCAGTAATGGGATTCAAACATGCATGGGACAGACATATAGGATGGGTAAAGACAGTATGAGCAGTGGGGGGCATAAACAAGTAAATAGCCACTAGAACCATCACATCCACCCTTAATGAGCAACAACTGTGCTCACTGTCTAACAGTCCCTCAGGCCCCACATGCTAACCCACCTCAATTGGCTCTTACAGTCCACTTCTGAGAATTCTTTGCTCCTCACTTACTTCATGGGAAGGGATTATAAATTCACCTCAGCAGCCTGATCCCTTTCCCTTCTTTGTGGTGACAGAATCAAGCTGCACCCCCCCCCAGTGCTGCCCCCGCTCTCCCACATTTTGGGATGTAGGTGTAACCATCCACTCCCCTGGGGTAACTAGAATCCCATCAGTGTTAGACTAGGAAGGTAGTGGGTAGCTGGTAGAGGGTTTATTAGAAGCTCTTTCCAGATGACATCATTGTTTACTCAGCTAGCCTGAGGAGAGAATGGATTATGTCATTTAGACCTCTTGCAGCAGTCTGAGCCACTTTGGAATGAGCTGCCTGGGTACAGTTTAGAATGTTGGGTCGGGAGTCAGTGTAGTTCTGTAGTAGGAGTCAGAGTGGGCAGTGCTCAGAGTGTAGAGGTGCCTGCTAGCCTGCCCTGAGGCTGGGTGAAGGACCTCTGGTCATTTTCTCATCCTAGTGAGTGAAAATAGCAGCAGTACCACATGAAGTGGTAGAGACCGTTGCCAGCAGGACCCCTGTGAGTCGTCTTACAGAGAGAATGGAACTGATAAATTCAGTGTTTCCAAGGGGCAATCCCCTGAGGAACAAGAAGATTTTTCAGCTGCCCAGGTCAGAGATAAAGGTATGGAAAGGCAACAGGGAGAAGTGTGTTTTCTCCACCAGTCTGATGTCTGTAGCAAGGGACAAACAAAACCATGAGTAGAGAAACAGAGACTAGTTTCAGAGGGAGTCGTCTGGTGGTGGATGTGTCCAGAGATAAGACTAGATTACACCACAAAAATGTGCTGGATGTAAATGTATGGATGCCATTAGCAAGCTGGTGAGACTGAAGGATCCGATTTGTGTAACCCCAATGGGATGGCAGAGACTGGCTGGGGCTAGGGTTGGTGGACCCTCACCTGAAATTCCAGTCAGGGTTAACTGGTCACTGGAAGGGCACAAGTTTACCCTGAGGATGTTAAGTAAGTCCATCAGGTCAGGAGGATGTAATGTTTTAAAGAGTGCGGCAACCCCCTTGTAATAGACACTTTTGGGAAAACTATGTCCTGGTGGATACCTAGTACAAAGGAATGGACTGGTCATAGTTTGTGACAGAGAAAATGTGCAAAGCCCAAGAAATGTGTTGTTCTGGAAAAGAAGAGTACTTGTGTGATCCTGTAATGTACAATTTCAAACCTGGGGGACCACCCCATTCTGATTTTTTTTCCCTCTGTGACAGAATAAATCCATACTGTACAATTCCATCTCCAGTATTGGACATTCCATCTGTGCTTCCCAGTGTGAACTTATTTATGGGCCCCCTCAGAAGACAGATCTAGCATAGTCCTAGCACCTCTCTACCAGAACTCTGTGTAAATATAAATGTTATTTTGTGCCCTAACCCCCCGCCCTCTTAGATGCCGAGCCAGGTATTGCCCCAGCACCAGCGGTGATGCCTACTGGATGCCAACTTGTGGTTTATTGCCTTGTCTGTGTACAGGTTGGGGGGTCCTGTTTCAAGATACCACTCCTGACCGGGGTAAGGGTTGCATAGGTGTTTGCAAAGCATGGTGGCAACCTCTGTTGATTACAATGGGAGCAGAGTTTGCAATTATTTTTTTTTTTTTCACTTTATTTTTCGCCTACCCCCAGCCTGCCGCTCACTCAGGCCATGTAAGTACCCTACTTGGCCGCCAGTCACACCCATGCTGCAAGTACCCGCCACCAGATCCTGCTTGTCCCGACGTCCGGAGGGTTCTGGCTCTAACCCTACAGGAAGGGCCCCCTCCCTGCAGGGAGGGAAAATGGGGAAGAGGAGAAGTCTGAAGGCTGCCAACTCAGAACGCCGGGTGTGGGGGGTGGGAGTGGTGCGGTGAGGATGGAGGTCATCATCCAGCAGAGCAGAAACAGGCCATTTTCTGTTTTCTGTTCTCCACCTCCCACATAGGAGTGCACTGCAGTGGCGACCTAGGGCAGGACATCCGGCAGTGTGTGGTCACCCACGCCGCCAAGGATGTCACCAGAAACCCCCACCAGGAGCCCCTGAGGAGCAGTGCTACTCTACCTACCCCCCTGGGAGGGAAGCGTTCATCAGACGCTCTGAACTCCCTCCCTGCCGGCCTGCACTCCTGGTGTCTGGTCTCAAACCTGGGTTGCCAGCATGCCGAGCAAACACCCACTGCTCAGCACCATCAGGCCAACTTGCAATTCATTTTTTTATATTTTAGAGGACCAATGGGGGTCAAATCAAAGCTGCATCTCAACAAACAAGGCTCTCGATAGCTGAACTATTGCTTTGATTTGACCCCAGAGGCCCTCTAAAATATAAAAAAATGAATTGCAAACCACATTTACATAGTAATCAACAGAGCATTCCTCCCGCACTCTACAAACACCTACATCACAAAACGTGGAATGAGGGGCAGCATGGGGCACAATTTGATTCTGTCAGCACCAGGAAGGAGAAGAAATCCGGTGGCTGAGGTGAATTCACAATCCCGTCCCCTGAAGGGAGGATCAAACAGTTCTGAAAAGTGGAATGTCTGAGTCCAAATAAGGTCTGTTAGCATATGGAGGCTTGATTAAAGCATCAAAGGTGGTGTTATTTAACTACGGCTGGGCAGACTAGACGTGCCAAGAAATCTTTCTCTGTTGCAAACTTCTATGTTTCCATGTTCAAATCCGACTTTAGACTGTGCAATTTTTTATACCCTCCTTTGTTCACAGTTTTTGCTGTTCTAAGCTCAACATCATGTGTTTTGTTAATCTGATTCAAGCAGAAGCTTAGTAAACAGTTCCTTCTAATAAAATGTTACGGTTGTGCTGTTGTGCTTTCAGTCCTAGAACTCGGAGTGCTGAGATCATGAGAGTGTCTAATGAATCATGGCCGAGCACAAGCAAAGCACTGGTGGGAAAATTACTGTAAAATGTTTCTGTTCATGCAGAATGAAGGTAGCATGTGGGGCATTAGTACCAGTTCACTGCTACTAGACCAAAACTGAGGCCATCTTCACTGATGACCACAAAATGAACAATCACAGCCCAACGTGTTTTAAACTGAGTTAGATCACAGTGCAGCAGAGTTCTGAGTGCTCTTGGCCTTACAAGTAATCAGAGTGGAACACCTTACTACTCACTCTACTAAGACAGAACAAAATAAGAGCAAGGGAGGGTTCATCTTGGTGTTCTCAGCCGAGTTCCTTGTAGACAGTGAAAAAAATCACAAAACCATAAGTCACAGTTTTGTACAAATGGAAATCCTTGCTTCCAGTCAGGGCCAAATGAAGATGGACACTGCGTAGGCAGCTGACCTCTGGGGAAGTAGATCCTCGAGGTCACGAGTGAGGTGCACAGGTGACATAGTGAGGGGAACCCTGCTCTTAACCTGCTTGTACCCTGGCTTGTGGACAGAGTGCCTCATTTTCCAGAATCATCAATCACTAACCAACTACTCAATGAAAAAAATAGGGGAAAAGATTTTCTTTCTTTTTTCCATATTACTTTTCCTTTTAGGGGCTGGCAGGCAGGCAGGCTATGCTCCAACCAGGAGGCTCGGTTCTCTTTCACGACTCCAGCTACCTAACTCCAGGCTCCCTGGTATACCTCCATGGATATTCCATCCATGGCAAGGCTGGAGGAAGGTCCCCCAACCAAAGCACAATCCAGATTCTGGGGGAAGCCACAGCCTGGTGTGTCACCACAGCGTCATGGAGCCTGCCAGTTCCTCTTTCAGTTTTTCTTCCTGCACACTCCCTTTCCCTCACGGCATGAACATGCATGTGTGGAGGCACGTGCACATCATGTCTCTGTGCTTCTGTGTCTCCCAACCTCTGTCACTGCCCTCCAGCCTCCCCTAGGGGACAGCTGAGGAGCAGGATGACAACCCTGTCTTTTGGATGAGAGGTTAAACCGAGGTCCCAGCTGCCTGTTCTGGTGGTAGTTCAGGTGGATGTTAAAGATCTCATGGCACTTCTCGAAAAGAGCAGGGGAATTTCCCCAGTTCCTTGGCCAAATTTCTCCCCATTCACTAAAAATACCACCAACAGTTAAATCTGGTTCAAGGTCAGTTGGCATTCATCTGTATCCCCCTTCCCTGGGTCGTGCTTGAAAATAGGCAGAATTTGTCTAGTGCACTTACCCAGTCAACAAAAACGAAATAAAAAAAATAATAAAAATAAAAAGCCTCCCCTCCCTAGGAGAGGACAGCAGTCCATCGGACGCTTGATCCTCTCCCTTCCCTGCCGACCCTTGGCAACCCGGGGCTGCTCCTGACCCCAGGTCACCGGAGTGGCATAAGGTGTGGCATCCAGCGCCTCAACCCTCAGCGTCACTGGGCCAGCTGGGGGATGGGATTTTCAAGTGTTGTGACGCAGACACAAATGTGCGCTGCTGCATCCGCTCGCCTGTGCAAAAAACTAATGCACCCTAGTGTCAAAGGGCCACATGTTTTTGGGACAGTTTTCCAAAATGATGGCCACTAGTGTCAAAACACATGATGCTAGTGTCACTCTGATGCAAGTGGCACCATTTTTGCCACAATTTCACATAACTATCCAAAACGTTAGACCGCATGTTGTGGTGGTCTAGGTGGTCTAGCTGCGACTTTACTTTTATTGCAGTTTTAGGAAACTGACCTATAAACGTTTCACAATTCAAAAATGTATCACCATCGCACTAGTCTTTAGTGCAAGGCTAACTTAGCAAAAGCTCATCCCTGGTGCAGCCCCACCTACTTGTAATGACATCCAGCCCTATCCCAGCCATGACGCTTACATCCGTCTCCAAGCTCCACTGTGCAGCTTCTGCACCATGGAGGCTCTTTCAGGGGACTTCCTTCAGCAGTTCTCACCCAAGCCTCATATGTGGGAGTAAGGAGCAGCCAACCAGGAGGTCTGGGCCCAAGAGCACCGAACTTCATCCTGCTCATTCCAAGGTACTGGTTCACACTTACTGGTTACACCCCTTGGGATACTGCCATTTGGACTCCAATGTGTGCATGTGCTGCTGCGGACTGGATCCAGGCCGCGCCCGCTCCCCATCTCATGTCACCCATCCCCTGCATTTCTCCCTGTTGTCTCCCAGGTGGCAGTGTGTGAGCAGGGAGTGGAGTGCAATTCTTCTTCCCTGGAGGAAAGTGTCCTCTGGAATGTTCGATCCTCCCCGGATGACCCAGACTCAGGCCGTGGAACCTGGGTCCAGGAACACTACAAGTGGAGGCTCTATCACTGAGATGACCCACAAAAGCAGTTTTTATATTTGTAAATGATTACCAAAGTATAGAAGACTGCTGCTTTAGGCCAATTCAAGGGTTACCTTCATTACTGTTGCCCCCCCATCATCATCTGAGTGGCTGGTTTTGTTGTGGACTTCATAAAGAAAGAAACCATCTTCCAGCGAGCGCATTAAACATCCCCAGTGGAGAATGTTACCCATCACTCACATCCTTTTAGTTGTGAAAGACAAGACAACAACACTGAAGGTGATGTTTAATGCATCTGGATGTCAAGGCAAGATGTCAGTCAATGTGTCATTTACAAATTCTGTAAGAAAACTTCGCTGCAAACTAGCCTCAGGAATGCAGTGGGAGACTCAAGGCAAAGTGGTGATGGTTCACCTGGAAGAATCAAAACCGAATGTTCTTTTCTCCCTTAATATTCTAGACACCTTCCTCAAAGAAAAAAAGATCATTTACACCCATAATGTTTCAAGTGCAGCCTCCAAACGGTGGTTGTGTGACTAAACTTTAGTCCAAGCCTATAAGGTCACATGCTTGAGCCAAAGTATGAGTGCAAACAAGGTTACATCACGTGGAGTCTTGAAATCATACATAAGCATTGACGGCAGAGAAAGGCTCATGGCCCACCCAGTCTGCCCACCCTACCTAACTATTCTGCCTTGCCCTAGTGGCAATCTTCCCCTTTTTTACGGTCTCCCCTGTTTTGAACTAAACCCACCTGCCTATTCAATTCCTGAATGAATATGCCGATTGATGTGGCCTGTACCACTTCCTCTAGTACCTTATTCCACTTCCCCACCACCCTTTCTATGAACAAGTGCTTCTGCATGTCCTTTTTGAATCTTCTCGCTGCCACCTTTAGTGAAGCCCCTCTCATTCCTGTGTTTGAACTCAAAGAAAACAGTGCTTGATGTCTGCTCTATTTATCCCATGCAGGTGCTTGCATGTCTTAATCATGTCACCCCTTTCCCTCCTTTTCTCCAGGGTGCACATGTTTAAGTCCTGCAGCCTCTCCTTGTATGTCAGTTCCGCAAAGCCATGCACCACCTTGGTTGCCCTGCGCTGTACTGCTTCCACCTTGCTGCAGGCTTTCCTCGGATATGGGATCCAGTACCTTGTGCGGTATTCCAGGTGGAGTCGCACCAGTGACTTGTACAGATTCTTTGGCTTCTTCACTGGGTTTCCTGTCTGCTTTTTTCAGGCTTGGGGACCTTGCACCAAGAGAACCAAACTGAAACATCAGTAAACAAACTGAAGAAGGCTCATGGTAAGGAATCAAAACACGCAGAAATAAACACAAAGCAATGAAGATGTGAAAACACTAGATGACATGAAAACTACTTTGCGCGCAAAGAAACTCCGCTTCTGTGGAGGACTGATTAAAATCTATCAGCTCACTGCAATTACACAATGGCAAAAAAAATTCCTGGGCTCTAATTGGTCAGTGTTGACCTTCAACAGTGATCTTATCCCAGCACATCATCACGCCTATTCAAAACGCAACTAAAAATGTATTTTTTCACCTTCTTCTTTTTTTTTTTTTTTTAAATACTTGTAAGAATGCACTCCAGGCCATATGTCATGAAGATAATGTCACTTCCTGGGTGTTTGATGCATTTGGCCTGTGGCCTTGTGCCCAACCAGCCAAGGTGTTACGTTATCCCAGCAAGACATACGCCTTATCGTGCATTACTTGCATTAATGCTTAACAGCTTTTATTCTGTATCGTTCCATATGAGCACTGTAGTAATGCACAGCACATGGGTTCATCATAGCTTGTTATTTTAGACATAGTTGGACTGATGGGGAGAGGGACTTTTAATGCATCTAATTGTGGGCATGTAACTGATACAGCCTGCTGACAAAGATTTTCATCATAGGCATTCATTAAAATAATGTGTCTGCAAGATAGTGGACTCCTTTCTATATAAGGATGAGCCAAAGGGCTGTTGATTGTTTGGGTTTGTACTCCCTCCCCCAAAAACCATATTCTCAAGCCTTATTCCAAGCGAAAAGCATCATGGGTATGCAAATCCTTGTGTAACAATTACTAGTCAAAGCAGGTTATTCGATGTCTTTTATTGGACCAACAAATAGTTTCCTGTGCATAAACTTTTGGGTTCATACATGGACATTCTTCGGGTGATGCAAAGTACAGCAGGCAGACTCTCCGTTCCCTTCCACCAGAGATTTTACAGGAATTCTGTTGCAACTATCACATTATCACTCTATATAAGAGGCCGCTTAAGCCGTCACATGGACCAAGGTGGCCTACTGACTGCAACATCTTGCAGCTGGCACAGCATGGTGTTTTATACAATAATGAACCTGTAACTGTCTCTAGAAGGCTCGACTGTTGACTGTATCGTTTACAGTTCCTAGTTTTTTCTGTATTTTGAGGACAGCTATCTCTTATGAGACCTTTAATGTGAAAGGTACAAATTTAATTTTTAGCTCAGGGAAAAGAACCGTGCAAAGTTGTTTTTGACCTCCATAGTAATAACCTCAAGTTTTATCCTGTCACATTCCTAGTTTAAAAGTACAAACACAAACTGGGCACACCAACCTCCTCTAAGGGTGTAACCATTAAGTGTGCTGGTTATACACTTAAAAAAAAAAAAATGCTGCACACATCGCAATTAAAGTGCGAATATTTATTTAAGCAGCATAAACTCCAAGGCCACTACACCCCTACAAAGCAACTTCTAAACAAGGTTTTATGAGTGGTGTATTGACCGTGGAGTTTATGCTGCCTAAATAAATATTTGCACTGTAACTGCAATGTAAGCACAATTTTTTTATTGTTTTTTCAAAATATATTCATATTTATATTTGTTAAAAAATTGGTTTTACTGTCAGACAAGGACAATATATGATGAATATATTGGCTCTATGACATAGTTGAAATTGTACTTTTTTTTACTCTGTATAATTCATCTCAGATATTTAGGAAATGTTATGTTGCACTGAATGGAGGCTGTTGAAAATGAACTTTGTTTAAACGATCTGTAACATCTTCCTATATATTCAATAAATATATTAACACTAATTATTACTATTTTTATTTTATGCAATATTCAGAAAAGTAGCAATATGCTGTACATCACAAAAATACAAAATCATCAATGCAAACAAAAATAAAATGACAAATCCAGCCAATACGAGTTAATAACAATTAAGTTTTAAGAGCACATCATTTTTTTTAATTCAATATACTTTATTGATTCCAGCAGCATATAACCATAGGTAGCATGTTGAAACCAGTACAGCTGCAATAATCATTTGACAATCAAACATACATGTTAAACAGTAACAAAACACAATACCAACAAACAACATAAAACTCCTCCCCCCTTAAAACCCCACCCCCTTCCCGTATCTGCGTGTCAGAAGAGTGATGTAACCCCTAGATGGCGCTATCCCAGGGGCTACTACCCCTGCCTGATTTGCCACTAACAGGTTGAGGGGCCTGGATCCAATAGGCGGGTGCCTCCACCCAGAGGTCAGGGTTTGCAATAGTTAAACTAACTTGGTCACAGCCCTCTGGGACACTGCAACCCCTTTCTTCCCACTAGTGGCCCACACAATATATCAGAATTACCTTCACAGTATACACTTACCCCAGGTCTGGTTCCGGCACTGGGACCTCCTGTGAAATGAGATACAGTGCAACAATCACAGTACAGTACTTTAACATAGACAAATACCTCAGGCAGTATAACTTTGCTGAAACAAGCAGCTCTGATTTATTTAGGGGATATAACAAGGACAGGGAAATCAGGTTAATCAGCTTATCACTCTAATAATCTACCTATGGCTCTGTGCACAGCCTATCCCTATCAGTTACTGTCCCTGGGTACCCAAGCCTAGTGGCTAGTCCAAACCGTGGCAGCTGGTGGGGCCCTTTCACACAGAGAAAAGGAGAATTAAACAGTCAGCAGTACAGTAATTCCATTTGGATTTAATGTGGCAATTCAACAGGGGCGACCCTGAATTAGTACTCACGACCTCCAAATAAGATAGGGTCCTTCAATGTCAGCAGGGCTCACTTGAGGTACACAAACCTCTTCACACATCCATATAAAAGAAAGCACTATACCAGGCAGGCTGCATCTGTATCCCGATCGCAATTACTGCACAATACCGGGAGAACACACAGCAGATTCAGTTCCTGACAGACAGAGTGCAATTTTCAGCAATTCCTCCAGTCTTCTACAGGGTGAGCCTGGTTTCTACTCTTCAGAGATCCTTTGATTCTTTTCACAGGGCCGGATTCAGTCCTAACAAGCTGCAGACCGGAACTCTGGGGCCTTACACGTTTTTTGACTAAAACTGCACACTGAAAAAGCACAGGGCTCCTTCCTTCTTCACTGCCAAAGCTCAACTGAAACTCCAACCGACAAAACCGGCACTTCCTTTGAGTTCCTCCCAGTTCTTGACTGGATTGGCTGTCACTCACAATAGACTGCTGCTGTTGGTCCAAAAAGGCACTGAAGTCTAAACTACATCTCCCAGAGTCACTGCTCATACAATCCTCTTGTGGCTGGCTCAGATTATGAGTCCAAGTTCAGATTGCGTCCAAGGCACCATTTTAGAGCTAGCTTACCCCACACTGATTGGTCCAGTTCAGCAGTTCAAAACTAGAATGGGGAACTAGTCAGACACAGTTCTGACTGCAAAGAAAGCAGGTTAGACAAACTGTAATTTCATTATTACTCTAAATAATTTCTGGCAAACAGTTACATCTTTCAGATAGGTTCCTTTGCACTCTAGTGACTGCAAAATGAAGTGAATTGGCAGCAGCTCGAGTGGTACTCAGAGAAGCACACAGTCCCCCCATACAAACTAATTATGTCTGCAAGCAGACAGCTCTTAAAGAGACAGTACCAGAGGCTATAAAAACACTCACTGATAAATGGCTTAAATGCCAAACACCATTCAGGCTTGGAGCATTCAAGCAAGCTCCTGGAAGTCTTTTGGGAACCCCCATTTGCAGGGGGGTTACAGTGAGAATTAAGGATTCTGAAACTAGCTATCTAAGGTTGCCAGAGGGATAATAAAGCCTGAAGAGGTTCCCCATAATGATTGGTAAACCTCTAGCCTATACTGCATACTGGCAATATGCTTCTTCAGTTGGATGGCTGTTAGCGTCTCACAGTACCATTCTAGTGCCAAAGGCAGTGATTCATCCTGCCAGTGCCTAAGTATAACCAACTCGGCAGCAGCTGCAATTAGGGTCAGGTGGGCTTTCCGAGAATTGGGTGTACCCTGTGGGAATAGGATTAACAGACAAGATTCTGGAGTAAACAAATATTCTAAGCCCAAAATGGGGTCCAGGGTCTCTTTGATTGAGCTCCAGAATTGTTGGGCTTTCGGGCACTACTACAACATATGAAACAGGGTTCCCAACTCCATTCCACACCTATGGCAGAGAGGGGATGTTAACTTCCCTATGGTGTATAATCTGGCAGGAGTACAGTACGGGCTGTGCATTATGTTGAATTGGGTAAGACTCAGCCTATCCTGTTTAATGAAGTTATAAATGTTTTTCCACACTTTGCTCCAATAGCCTGGGTTATCTGGGAGGGAAAGTGTCTACGGCTAATAATAGCAAACTCCTGTTGGGAAGGCAGGGTCAAGACCCTGCAGGAGTTTATATACACCGGAGACAGTGTGCGGTTGCCTCGCCACCTTAAGCACCTCAGGTAAGTCTACCCATGGTAAAGGGGTCCAGGGTTTGGGCCCTAAGAAAGCAAGGATAGAATGCTTTATTTGCCAGTATTTAAAGATCTCATTATTAGCTAATTTAAATTTCTCCTGAAGGGAAGAGAATGGTAGTACGGAGTCTCCACTGCAGCACACTGCCAAGGGCAGAAGGAGGGTAGAATTGTGCGGTTACTTATAAGAAAGTGAGGGTTGTTACATAGGGTTTGATTTGTTGACTTGTTCCTGAGTCTGGTGTAGGGCTCAGAGGGACCAGCCTATGGGAGAGTTCTTGAGGAGACAGGGGACATGGGAGGGGAGTTGATACACAAGAGTCAGTAGGGAGCAACGGGTACATTTCACTAGGGCCCTCTAGATTTTGACCCATGCGAGAGTGTAGAAGCAGGTCCGTTGTGTGGCAGGGTCATCCATCCATTTAGCCAACTTACTTGTGTTGGGCACCATAGTAGGTAAAGAGGGATGGGAGAGCCCCCCCGTAGTTTAGGAGCAGTCAGTTTAGTGTATCCCCTTTGAATTCCTTTGTTTTTTCATAAGAACATATTAAACATTCTTCACAGTTGGGTAAACCAAGATTTAGGGAGGAATAGGCCCAACATCCCCATTTGGATACAGGATCTGTGGAAGTCCGTTCATTTTAGGGACACTTATGTAACCTCAAGTGGACATTGGCAAGGTACTCCACCTGTCTAGGTCCACTCTGAGCATAGAGATCAGCTTGGTGAGGTTCTCCTTCATCTATGAAGGTACATCTCTGGTAACTTTTATCCCTAAGTAATTCAGAGTGTGGGGCGTCCATGTCAGTCCCAGACCCGAAAGCTCATCTTTCGTAAGGCAGTAGTTAAGAGGGAAGATTTGGGTCTTGCAGAGACTGATCTTATAGGAAAAAACATTGGAGAAAAGGCTCAATTCTTCAATTAGAGCTGGCACAGTGGAAGCCGGATCCTCCATATGCAACAGAAGGTCATCTGCGTTGGCTGAGAGGAGATACCTTTTATCTCCAAGTTGGATACAGGTCAGGCTGGCAGAGCTGACTAATCTGTGGATAAAGGGTTCTAAATAGAAATTAAAAAGGAGTGGAGAGAGCGAGCAACCCTGGCGGATCCCCTGCTGCAGAGAAAATTTGCTCGAAAGGTGACCACTGCACCACACTTTGGCCATGGGGCTAGAGTATAGGACCCGGACCCATTTAATAAAGTCATCAGGGATCCCAAACTTAGAAAGGTAGGTGAATAGAAATCTCCAGGAGACTCTATCAAATGCTTTCTCAGTGTCAAGGGAGACGAAGGGTACTTCAGACACCCTTGACGCCAAGATTATGTATAAGAGTTTCCTCATATGATCTCCAGAGGAGCGGTCCGACATAAAGCCGACCTGATCGTGCCTGATGACGTCTCCCATTAGCAGTGCAAGCCAGGTAGCCAATATTTTTGCTAATATTTTCACATCCAAGTTAAGGAGGGAGATTGGGCGGTAGTTACCAGGGTGCAGGGGGTCTTTGCTGGGGGTTTGGGTACCAGGACTTCCAGAAAGGACTGATCACTAACCCCTTTTTCAAACCAGAAATTATACACCTCATCATCATCATCAAATCTTTATTTATTCAGGCGAGCATCATTGAGCAAGGCTCATTTACAAGATGGACCTGATGAGGTCAAGGTTCAACAATTGATACACAACAGATACATCATATACTTATATAAAACAGTTATACATACAGGGGAAAAAAACATTTATAAACACAGTGATGTACAGTAAAATTCACATGATAAAGTGGGTTATAGGAAAGTTGAGCTAATATTTACAGTATATACAGTGTATACATATCCCAGTGGAGGGGCCATGGCAAACACACAGCATAATGTAATACGAGGATGGTGGAAGGTATTACTGGTGCCGTAAGATGGGGTGTCTGCCTGGGAGGGAGAACTGAAGAACAAAGATTATGCCATATATGGTGAATTTTTGGGAGGGAGATTGTGAGATGACAAAGCTAGCTCTAGCGATAGCAACTGCATTTCTCTGTGAAGAAAACTGTACAACGCTGTTTAAAGGATGCAATTGGAATAATATTGGACAGTTTTAGGGATTTTTGTAGGGTGTTCCATGCTATAGCTAGAGAATAGCTGATTGCTGCCCTCCCTAGCCGGGTGTTGAATTTGGGCAATTTGAACAGGATGATGTTGTTGCTTCTTAGGGCATAGGAGCTAGGAATGGTCTGAGTGAAGCAGTCCAGAATATAGTTTGGAAGTTTTTTTGAGAACGCTCTGTAAATCCATAGAGCTGCATTTCTGTTCCTTCTGAGGTGTAGGGAAACCCATCCAACTGCAGCATAAAGTGAGCAATGATGGGGATACACCTCTACTAGGAATGGTGCCAACTGGGTACAGCAGAGTTTGTACAGATTATTCGGGAGGCCGTCCGGTCCGGGGATTTATCAGGGGGTAGAAGCTTAATGGCATGCTCTACCTCTGTGACAATAATTAGGGATCCCAAACCGGCGGCCCGTTGGGGTGAAAGGTTGGGCAGGGCTACCGAATCTCAGTATTCAGCTATGGTAAGGCCCCCTGGGGTGGGAGAATCTTCAGGTGTAGACCGTAGTAGCCACAGACATTGCCAGCTATTTCCAGATATTTCATGAAATTTCTAAAGAGTTTCTCTCTGCTGCCCCTACTGTAGAAATGGAGAAAGCATTAGATATATCTGGAAATATCACAGAAATTTTCAGGAAATATCTGGCAGTGTCTGTGGCTGCTACTGTAAAGTGCTTTGTAGTAATTGCCAAAAACTGTTACAATTTCCTTCTGGTTAGAGGCGATATCCTCATCTGGGGATGGGCGCAAACTAGGTACAAACCTGGCAGCCTCGGCCTGTCTGAGTCTAAGGGCCAGAAGCTTCCAAGCTCTCTCCCCTGACTCCAGATCTCGCATTTTAGTACGATGTAGGGACAGTTTGGCTTTTTGAGCCATTATATAGGAGTATTTGGACTGGAGAAGATATAATTAGGCCCTATCAGAATCCGGTGAAAATAGGTGCAGAGAATGTTCCAGCTGTCTTATGTCTTCTAAAATGGAATTCAGTTGGGCCTTACTCTACTTTGCCTGGGTGGTCACCAAGCAGATGAGGTCTCCCTGGAGCATGCATTTAAGCGCAGCCCAGACGAGATCCACCCTGATCACAGAGCCCTTGTTAATCCCCCAAAAAGTGGAGATAAAATGTTGAATATGTTCAACCAGGGAGGGTCTTTGCAAGAGCTCTGTGTTAAGGTGCCAAAGAGTACCCCCCTTGAGCACCAGTCCCAGAAGGAAGGAGATGCTAACTGGAGAATGGTCGGACAGGACCCTGGGATGGATATCTGCGTCTAAGACCCCTGGGAGGGAAGCAGTGCTAAGTAAAATATAATCTATATGAGATAGGGTTTTATGCAGTGGAGAAAAGTATATGTATTGGCATTCCTTGGGGTTCAAAGTATGCCACACGTCCAGTGTCCCTGTGCCTGCCATAAGGTCTCTTAGTGCCCTTTGAGCTGAAGATAGGCCTGCTCTTCTGCTGTCCGAGTGGTCAACATCAGATTGGGGTACAAATTCCTGTCTCCTCTTAGTATGATGAGCCTAGGGGGATCAGCTGCTACAACATCAGGTCGATGAAGAACTGCGAGGTCTCTACATTTGGGCTGTAAACAGATCCAAGAGTTATGGGGAAGGATTCCAAGGTGCCCTGGAGAATGACATAACGCCCCGATGGGTCCCACCATTCCTTTAGCATTACAAATTGGACTGACTTAGCCACCAAGATCGCTGTACCACGCCGTCTAGAGGAGGACCTGGACCCAAAAACTTGTCGCACCCAGAATCTCCGTAACAGCGTAACATCCTCCCACTTACAGTGCGTCACTTACAAGCAAACAAAATGGGCCTTCTGATGTTGAAGGTGTCTTCAAACTGTAGCTCATTTGCGGCTGTTTTGAGCCCCTTTAATATTCCAACTAATAAAGGTATATTGACTACCCATAATGCGTATTTAACCAAATATTACAAGGGGAACAAGAGGCCTTTCCCTTCCTCTCCCTAGCACTACTCCAGCTAGTAACTGATGTTATGCCATAACCCACTGGACACGCCAGGCTCGCCCCCCCCACCCTCATCCCAGCAAGGATAAGCAGTGAAATCCTGACTAACAACTCCCTCCCAAATGACAAGTAAACATTTACCCCGTCCCACAAACATACCCCTTCTAACAATTATAATCAATAAAAAACAATGAACCATTAACAGACAAATATGCCAAATTCCCATAACAACCCCCCCTTCCCCACTCTCTCGACCCCAGTCCTATAGACTGAACCTCCACATGACCTGCGAAGTGATTCAACTACACTGCCCAGAGCGCATGCCTCTCCCCACCCCTGCCCCAATCAAACAGGTAAAACTAGAATGTCTGCTTTTATTATAAAACATGTTGAAGCATCAAAAAAGAAAAAAAAAGGGAAGGGCTTAGGGGTCTGTACTGACCTCTAAACACAATACTAAAGGGTCACAAATCCCCAAACTGGGGGAATCGAGGGTAAGTAATAAAGGGGTTCAGTGCCCTCTACTACCCTGAAATCTCAGGGGCAGACCCTTAATAAAGGGACCATCTCCTTATAGGAGCTTTTCTCAACCTTGAAGCCCTTTAGTCTAAGGTATGAAGCCCGTGGGGTAATAATTGACCTAAGATGAAACAATTGGCTAGTTCAGCCATACTTGGGGAGCACTGCAGATTATCCTACAGCTGGTGTGTTGCCATTTGTTTCATTTAATATGTGGATCTATAATCTGATCTGAGTTATGTCTCCCCCTCACGTACTGTAACTTGAGATGGAGAGTCTAATGTACACAAACGTGGCATGTTTCAAATATGATGTGTGTATAGTGGTTAAGAGTTGTGTTATTGTTTAGTGATACTTTAAGAATTGCAGGCTTACAGATTGAGGGAGCGCTTCTGACCAATTGGAGCTTTTTGTTTAACCTGCACGTGAGGCACTCATATCCTGTAAAGGGTGTCCCATACGCAGGTGCCCTGGAAATGGGCATGTGTGCGGGGGGGACGTTTTTCAAATTATTTAAATATTATTCATTAACGTCAATCAATAATGTTAACCTGTGGCCCAGAGGTGAAGAGGGCTGAGGTGTCATGGGTGCCTTATCTCTTTCCACGCTGGCGACCCATGTTTGGAACAGATGCGGGTCACTCAGGGGTCAGCTGGGAGAGGGCAGATTGAGGGACGGGGGAATTCTGTGACTCGCCACTTGACTAGTGGTGGTTCGCGTGAGTCACCAAGATGGAAGGGTCCATGTTCAGAGCACCACCGGGGCTTTTCCATGGAGGCAGAGCATGCACAATGTGCCCATCACATGTCTGTGGAGCCCAGAAGAGAAAATAAGGAGGACAAATGGAGGACGAGCTGCCCAGTCTCTCTGGGCCCTCCCTTCCTGGCCCCGCTTTGGGGTCATTCCTTAGGGGATAATGGTCCACGACACCAGAGGAGATTTGGGACAGCTGTGGCTGATGGGGATGAAAACAGCCGCCTGTACCTGCCAGAGGATAAAAACCTATACAGAAAAAAATAATAATGCTGGAACAGTGGTAGCGCTTCCGCACATGGTGCCGACAACCTGGGTTTGGGAGTGAACTTGGGTTGCCGGAGGGAGGAGGATCAAGCATCCACAGGACTGCTCTCCTCTTCCAGGGAGGGAGGGCTGCTGCACCCGGTGTAGCTCTGACCCCTAGCAATGGCTGGGGGTCAGGCACCCAGAGGAACCACTTCAGGGGCGGAGAAGGGTGGCTGCCGACATCCTATGTGCGGGTGTATGTGGGGGCAAATCTACATGGCATTGTTCGTTTGCCCTCCTGGAAACATACAGAAAAAGGGAAAAACAGTACGGCTGGCCAGCATGATGGGACTGACCCCTCCCAGGTCCTGCACCTGGCTCTGTGGTGCACCTCCAGTCCATGGATCCATTTCAGGGCCCCATGGGGCTTCCTCCTACCACAGGGAAAAGCCATGGGGAAGACTGGAGTTGGACTGTAAGTCCACACGGTGCCGGATGATGGTCCCCGATGATGGGGCCAGTCTGGGAAAAATAGAGAGTGCACTAACTAGGAAAAAAAAACAACAATGTTACATGCATGACAGAGTTCCATATCATGTCAGCAAAGTTTTAACAGCGCCGACAATGACAGCAAGTGCAAGTCAGCGAAAACCGCAATGGTGACTTGCATAACAGCGATCGTAGCAACAGCGAGACTCGGCCCCATTTACAGGAAGTAACACTTACAAGTTTTTTTATGCAGGAGACTTTGCCCCCACACCTCCATCATTAATATAATCAACTCTGGGGGTGGGGGGGGGTGCAAAATGATATGCAGCAAAATTTATCACACACCGCAAGCTCCGAGCCCAGAGCCTTCTGCAGTAGTGGCATACACCCTACCACTATGCTAGACAGCCAGCTCAAAATTGCACCACCAGACTGCCTGCCATATCCTGTTACCGCCCTCCCCCTGTCCCACATGCAGCCTGTTCCTACACTCGTTGTTGTCGTTGTAATCCCTTGCTATCCCCTACCTGCTATTGCTCCACACTCGCTTTTCTAACGGGCAGTCAGACTGAGTAGCTCATATTGTGTTGCTCAGTTTGACCTCGCCAATATCACTGGACACTGCATGACAGTAAGGTTGGAGGATTTTTAGTTATTTTTATTTTAAATTTCTTAACCAGGTAGGGACACTGGGCAGAAGCCCTTCTTCAGGTCCAACTGGCCAAAAAACACGCAACAATACAGAACATGATGCAAACAATACAATAAGTAGATAAACAATAATACACCAATAATCATCAATCATAACAAGTACAAGTTGCTAATGTTAATAAATATTGTTTAAACCTAAACTTAAATCCTGGGTATAAATTGATAGTTCTCAAAAAAAGAGATAATTCATTCCACAGGCTAGGGGCCTGCCATTCAAACGAGCAAAGACCATATGTATTTCTAACAGAGTGGGCTACCAAGACCAAACCCTGATTTGATCTTAGATTGGCTTGAACCTTGTGAACTAGCACCAGATCAGACAAAGGAGACAAACCTTTAGCATATATAGCCTGACGGACCATATTAGCTAAAACATACATATATTTAAATTGAGGTGATAACCAGCCCAGAGTATCAGCATCCAGCAGAAACTCTCTTTCCGCCATAGGTGTAATATGTTTAACATCACATGTATGCTCTAGGCTCTCAAGACTAAAAGATCAAGTCACATTTCTGAGTTTAGACTGAGCTATAGTTCATAAGTTCATACTGTATGTGTCCAGGGATCGGTGGCAGAATGGGTAGGGTGGCAGAATGAATGTGTTCAGAAACTTCCTTCTATAACATCTACTGGGAAGCTTTAAGGCACTGAGCAAGACTTCTAAAAAATAAGCGGGGACTAAGAAACAGAGCAGTTCAGCTATCCCATAATAAATCACTTACCTGATTTCAGCCAATCGACGCACAGTGCACAAAGTCGCCCTACCTCTAATCTCATGTACAGTGCTCGCTTGTGCTGGAATGTTAGGAGTGGCCCATTTCACTTCAGAGATGAGGGGGAGGACAAACTTTATTTAACAAAAGGAGACTTCAAACTTATTATAAATCACTCTAAGTCACAAAAAATAGATGATTTGATACCTTTTATTGGAACAACAAAGTTTTACAGAAAAAAAAACGTTAGCTTTGGGACCACACAGGAGTCCGTTGTCAGAAAATATTGTTCTAAGTCGAGTGACATAAGTTAATAGGACCTCCACTGGACATCTCTTATGGTATAAGCAACTCCTCTAGTGAGGTTTGGCCAGCCAGAACTGCTTCACGGTGCCCTTGCCCAAACTTCCCATTCGGACTCTCTTACACCATTACAGACACCCAGTAGAGACCCCATTCACTTATTTACAGAATGGCAGCTTTTATCATTCTCAGCAGTGTATTTCCTGTTACATCACAGAAACACAGAACCATAGACAATGACAGCAGCAGAAAAAGACCTTGATACTCAGTGGTCCATCCAGTGTGCCCAAGTTCCTTATAAGCCCTAGAACCTCCTGTTCCTCCAGGGTACTAACTCTCTGTGCCCCCCCCCCCCCAAATCTCCTCCTTGGTTTCTCTCTCCCCGAGCAACCACTATACCATTGATTCAATCACAACTGCTTGAAACCCCCAACTGCTTTTTGCACCCACCACCGGCTGACAGCTTGTTCCATGGTCCTACCATCTTTCCGTAAGCAGTGCTTCCCACATCCTCTTGAACCTCCCCCCACCCCGTTATTTTCCACTCATGTCCACGAGGCTGCATGCTAGTGTTCAGGCTGAATAGGTTCCTGCAGTTCACTTTGTTAATTCCTTTAAGGAACTTGAAGGTTTCTATCATATTTATTTTTTTATTTATTTAAAAGTCGGTAACCAGAAAAGGCACACTGAGTCAGAGCTTGTTTCCAGGTGCACCCCGGGGGGTAGGAGACAATACAGAGGTAACAGCATACAAAAACAGTACAATAAAAAAACAATATCACACAGCAAACAAAATGAAGTGGATAAATAACATTGTAACACGGCATTAATAGTACGCCGTGAATACTACACACCGATTGGAGGAAACAGGTAACCTGACCCGAACGTAGCCGTGCATTAAATCCCTAGATATGCACGGCTACATTTCAAAGGTAAGAAAACTAACACACAGTATGACAGGAAGTGGCTGCGTGTAAGCAGCAATACTGTGTTTTTCACAGTCGGTGAAAACGTCGTTAACGATGTCACTAGTTTTGGCAGTCGCATCACCAATGCAAGGAATTCCCATGTTGCACTTGCCGCAGTTACAAATGCATTAATCCCTGACAGGAAGCTTCAGGGAATTAATGCATGTTTGGGACTTGGTGTGGAAGCACTGGCCTGCAGTTCCACGGCACTCTCCCCCCAAACCATGCATTAATTCCTGGGAAATGCCCTCATGTCTCAGAGATTAAGGCTTACATAATGTACAAAAACATTACAAGTTTGGATAAAGTACAGCACCAAACAGGCAATAAATATACAACATGTCAAGCAATATATAAACAGAGGCAGCAGATTATTTAAGCAATAATTATGCAATACAGTGCCTGGTGGAGCGACGAAAGCACATCATGAGATGCAGGGAAAAGATAATGAAGGGACAAATGTGGGGATACGGTAGGAGAGACTGAACAGGAAATTCATGCAGGATGTCCGAGCGGACTTGGATGGCAAAGGACGGGTAAGGGTACTGTAAGGAGGGGACGCTAGGTTGGGAAGGGTGTTGGGGTGGACTGGGAAGGGGGTGGACAGACATGAGCATGTAGTGGCAGGGACAGCTCAGAGCTGGGTTTTAAGGGGAGAAAGTGTGGGGGAGTGGCGAGTGTCCCAGGGAGTTGATTCCAGAGATATGGGAGATGGTAAGAGAAGGCAGCCCTGCCTAAGCAAGTGCATGGATGGAGGAGGGAGAACGTATGAGCATCCCTGGATCGAAGGGAGTACACATGGAGCAGCTAACTGGTGACAGGCAGGAGTTAAGATAAGGGGAAGGAAGTGCCAAACCAGAATTTGGAAATAAAAGTGAGGCTATGGATATGACGCATAACCGGTCGAGGCATTAGGGAGGAGGAGGAGGAATAGAGAGTGCAATGGTGAGTGTGTGGGGGGAGGTGGCGAAATGACTGGACGAGCTTAGTAGGGTGTCGCGTCTAGTGAGGGACATAGCGGGTGTGGAACAATAAACAATGTGAGCCTAGTCGATAACTGGTAAGATGGTTTTGGTGACTAAATCACAGCGGGTGGGCAAGAGGAGGCAGTCCTTGTGGTGGTAGAGGGCTCCTAGTTTAGGTCGCAGTTTGGAGCAGATGGAGTCAATATGGGCAGTTAAGACAAGGTTACTGTCAAACCAGACCCCAAGGTATTCGAAAGCCTTGACAGTGTCTAGCTGAGAGCCATCCATGGTGGTGAATGCAGGGGTGTACTGGGATTTGGATAATCTTTGCCTCGAACTGAAGAACATGGAGACTGTTTTTTTTGGAGTTCAGTTCACCCTTCTCACTTCTGGTCTCCAGCAAGTACATGTTCAGTGCCTTGAGACACTCCACATAGGATTTTTCCTGCTGGACCTGAATTATTTTTGCTACTCTGTACCTCACAGTCTCTAATCTATCCTTATCATTCAGGACTCCAGAACTGGGTGCTGTACTCCAGGTGAGCTCTCACATGGGATCTGTACAGGGGAATCATTACTTCTTTACTTCTGCTCTCGACACCCCCTCCCAATACATCCCAGCATCCAATTAGCCTTGCTATAAGTCTTGTTGAACTGAATCAATTGCTTAAGTGAGCTGTGGATGACAACTCCAAGATACCAGTCCTCAGTCATAGTGCTCAGTCTCACCCCCTTTCACCCAGTACTCTGTCTTCGGGTTCTTGTTCCCTAGGTGCATTATCTTGCACTTTTTGGCATTGAATTTCAACTGCTGAACCCTTAACCAACCCTCTAATTTTGTAAGCCTATCTACATTTCCCTTATTCCCTTGTCACTATCCACCCTCCCACAGAGCTTCATGTCATCTGAGAAGAGACACAACCTGCTCAGTATTCCCCCTCTAATGTCACTGATGAACATGTTGAAGAGTAGTGGACCCAGGACTGTTCCCTGTGGAACTCTGCTCATAACCTCCCTCTCTTTTGATTTAACACCATTAACTACAACCCTCTGCTGCCTCCCCTTTAGCCAGTTACCCACTCAGTTTGCTATGACTTGAGCTTCACACAGGTCCTCCATCTTCTTCGGCAGCCTTTTTTGAGGTAGCGATTTAAAAGCCTTAGTGAAGTCGAAGTACAGCAAGTCCACAGCATGGCCTCTATCTAATTCCTTTGCCACCCAGTCAAAGGAAAACTATCAGGTTGGTCTGAGTAGACCTCCCTGCCACAGATCCATGCTGCTTACTATTCTGGAGTCCGTTGCTCTCCAGGTAGTTTATGGGATCCGCTATGACCATAACTCCATCAGTTTCCCCACAACAGAGGTAAGACTGACAGGTATGTAGTTCCCTGGCTGCTCCTTGTCTCCCCCTCTATTTAAGGGGAACTAAATCTGCTGTCTTCCAATCCTTTGGAACACCCCTTGACCTAAGTGAGCTTTTGAATAGACCTACCAGGGGTTCAGACAGTTCTGCTGCTAATTCCCAGAGTATCCTCAGATGTAACCAATCTGGTCCTGGAGCCTTGTCTATCTTTAGGGCTGCCAGGCTTTTTAAGACCTCTTTCACTAATAAATACTGGCTGCCTCTTCTCCGGGACCCCCTTAGTGGCCACTTTGCATTCAAATCCCTTGTGACCAAATTTACTACTGACACTTGCCATTGTTACTAAACCCTTACCTTATAGGTACCATTCCCCTCACTTCTGCCACCTTATTGCCCTCTTTGTTACTGTATGTCCCTCTGAATTCCCCCCCGACCCCTACTGCTTTTATCTACCTACTATACTTACTGATATCCACCAGTTCTCTGTCTACCTTCAGTTACTCTCTTATTACATCTATGCTTGTAAATTGTTCCTAACTGTATGATACTCAGGTTACGTATTGTATATATTGTGAATAATAGCCATTAGAATCTGATATTTATTTTTGTTGCTTGCACTACGTATTTATCCTTTATCATGTATTGCACTATATATTGTACTTAATGTACGTTTGTCCCAAGGAACCTCCTTGCAAATGAGCTTGCTCAACCGATACATCCCTTCACAATAAACTTGAACTTGAATTTTGATGCCACTTTCTGGAAAGAACTCACCGTCCCCCCTAGTGAAAACTGAGCAAAAGTAATCATTAAGGACAGCGGCCTTTTGCTCGTCCTCCTCAATCAACCCACCCCCTCAACTGGTCTAACAATTCTCCCACCTTTCTTCCTTTTCCCCAATATATCTGAAGAACTGTTTTCTCCATTCTTGACCCTCTCTGCAATTTGTAGTTCCACATGGTCTGCTTTTGCCTTCCTAATGGCTCTCTTTGTCTCACTATTTTTCTGTACACATTCTGCCTATTGTATCTCCCTCTGCTTTTCTTTGTATTTATTCTTGGCCCTCACCACTTCCGTGACCATTGCCAAGAACCATAATGGTCTCTTCAACCTGTTTTTTTTCAGTTTACTGTTCTTATGCATACCTTAGATGCCTCAAGAATGGCCCCCTTAATTGCTCACCATTTCTCTCCCACCCCACCTATGTTATCTACCCCAAATAACTTATCCCTGACCAGCTCCCTCAGCCAATCAAAATCTGCCCTTCTAAAACCAAGGACTTCAGCTCTTGATTGTGGCTTGCTGGACCCCCATTGCAGCTCAAAGATTCACAGGAATTCTATCGCTGTATTTCTGTTTGTTGAAATCCCTGCTATTTCGGTTGAAGTAACAGCCCTGTTGGTTTATATTAACTGACTAGCCAAAAAAAATTCACAATATTTGCAATATAAAATCATCTTTCCTTAAAGATGAACACTGGAAAAGTAGCAGACAGCTCACATGTTGTAGTTCTGTGTCAAGGAAAAATATGCACAGCATCATTGACTGCACATTTTGTTCCGACTTTCACAGCAATTCAGTTTATTTATTGGGGGTCTAGCACAACATACAGCTGTAGTGTTTTCAGTAGATAGGTAATAAACAGGAAACTTGGCATCAGAGCTAATTGTACACACCATCAGCACTGGACAACAATCACCTGACACCTCTGTTTCTGTCTTCTTCTCTCTCCTATGAAGCAAGGATTCAGTTCAGTCAAAATGACTGGGGTTATGAACAATATTTAAGCTGTTCTCCAAGCCCCACTATTATCACATTCAGCACTAAGCTGTAACAGAGCTTATAGCTGATAAAAGGTCCGTTTAGTGTGTTCCAAAGCTTGTAACATCTCTTTATGCTGTCAGACACTACTGAGACTTTGAGCACAGACTCCAGTGAACTGTGAGGATACAGGAATGCCTACTGCCTCAGGGAAGGCACAGAAACAAATCTCTCTGGGTACTGTGCATTTACTAGGCCTGAGCAGAAATGTTATTTTGGGGTTAGCAGAGGTTATAATTGAAACCTGAGATTCCCGTCGCAAAGATCTCTTCTGCAAGCCCTATGAGCCCTTAAAACAGTTTATTCATAGAATCTGATGGCAGAAAAGGACTGCTTACCCTACTCTGCCGTAATGTTCCCTACCTGTTTTGTTTCCTCAGACCCTCTCTGGTCTCCATCGACCCTACCACATCCCTGCTTTCTATCTTATGTACCTTAATGTCTATCCCATGCATGCTTGAAACCCCCCTACTGTTCTAGCATCCACTACTTCCACTGACAGTTTGTTCCATGCATCCACCACCCTTTCAGTGAAGAAATATTTCCTCATATTACTCTTGAATTTCCCATGATCTGATTATATAAAATTTGTCAGGTGGCAGCCTTGCAAACCTTATAATTCTGCTAACATGGAGTTTTCTAGCCTCTAGAATTCTGATTAAATGATGCCACTGGGTCAGAGCAGCATGACTGAAACTACATAATACTTAAAGGGAGCAACAAGGTAGAAGACGGAGATGTTGGATAGTATAGTTTTGTACTTACCGTAATGGCAGATCTTCGAGAGGATCTCTTGCAGCAGGCCACACACTTGGATAATTGCCAGAGGGTGCTCTTTCACAGTAGCTTTCACCAGCAGTGTTGACTGGTGGTTGCTCAAAATGACGTCAGCCCATGCATATGTATAAATACGTGGGCAGCCCCTAGCAGCCTCAGTTCCTGGCTGTCGACCAGCTCATGGAGCAGGACACTGAGGGGAAATGAGGAGGCTGGAGGCATCGCCCAGTAGGATGATGAGAACAGAAGCAGAAGATGGCTGTCCCAGAGAAGGAGGGGGAAGGTGGGTGGGATAGTGACCTGCTGCAAGAGAGCCTCTCGAAGATCTACTATTATGGTAAGTACTAAACTGTACTATCTTCTGCAAGGGTATCTCTTGCAGCAGGTCATACACTTGGGATGATTCCCAAGCAGTCGAGTAAGAAGGGTGGTTAGGACAAGAGGCCCTGGAACCAGCGTGGCCAAAGGCAGTCCACCATCTGGAGGTCATGTCAAGACTGTAGTGTTTAGTAAGTTCAAGTTCAAGTTTATTGCAGGAAAGACTCCGTTGAGCAAGCTCATTCACAAAGAGGTCCTGAGGCACATACACAGTCTGTATGGAATGTAGACCAAGTGGTGGCGTCACACATATCAGTGACAGAAATGCCCCTGAAGCATGCTGCAGAGGTAGAGACAGCTCTGGTGAAGTGTGCATGCACAGCACCAGGGAGAGGTTTGTGGTATTTGGTCAAGCAATAGGTAATACAGTGTGCTAACCAGTTGGACAAGGTTTGTTTCGTGATGGGGCTGCCCTCCTTCCTGGGAGCCAAAGCAACAAATCGTTGCTGGGATTTGCGGGAGGGCTTAGTGCAAGCTATGTAGTAATGCAGGATGCGGTGCACATCCAGAGTGGGAAGAAGAGTCTCTCCTGGGTTCGTATGATCAGGATAGAGGACAGGCAAGTGTATAGACTGGTTCAAAGTAAATTCTGAAACCACGTTTGGAAGGAACTTGGGATTTGTGTGGAAGGATACTCTATCCTTATGAAAGACAAGGTAAGGCCCTTGGTACATGAGAGCCTGATGTTCCAAGATGTGTCTGGCTGAGGTGACAGCCACAAGGAAAAAGGGCTTCCAGGCAAGGAAGCACAGCTCACAGTTCGCAACCCGCTCAAACAGAGATAGGGTTCATTTTCCAGAATGAAATTGAGGCCCCAGGGCAGAAATGGATTCCAGATATGGGGCTTGAGATGTAAAAAAACCCTGAGAAACATCCTGGCAAGGTCTAGTTGTGCAACCTGCTGGTCTCCGATGGGTTCATGGAAAGTGGGAGCAGCTAGGGGCAGAAGGGAAGGGGATCTATTACTGACAGTTGCTGGAGGAGGGGGAACCAGATCTGTTGTGGCCAAAATGGGGTGATCAGAATCAGGGAGGCCCTCTCCAGCTGGAGCTTGAACAACACTCGTTGAATGAGTGAAACTGGCCGGAAGGCATATAAGAAGCGCCAGTGCCAGGAGAGGGGCAGGGCATCCATGGAGTTGCCGAGTGAGTCCAGGATGATTGAGAAATATTGAGGTAGTCTGTGATTATCCGGAGAGGTGAACAGATCGATGTCCGGAGTCCCCCATAGTTGTAATATGTCTTGGAGAACCTCTACACCAAAGTCCACTCATGGCCATGTGTGTGATGGCTCAGTTGATCCGCAACTATGTTTTGGGCTCTGGGAACATGGACTGCTACCAGATGAAGGTAAAGAGAGAAGGCCTGATGCCAAACCTTCAAGGTCTCACGGCACAGAGCTTGTGACTTTGTGCCCCCTTACTTGTTGATGTAGAACACTGCACAAGTGTTGTCCAATTGCATCAGCAAGGGACTGGGGCTCAGGAATGGCTGGAAGGCCTGAAGAGCTAGACGAATGGCCCGCATCTCCAGAATGTTGATGAGGAGGGATGCTGCATATGGTCTCCAACAGCCCTGCGTTTGGTGAGGAACAAGATGGGCACCCTAACCCAGGATGGAGGCATCCGTCATCAGTGTTTGAGTGGGGGAGGGGAGGACTGAAAGGGTACACTGATCTGGAGGTGTGCTGGATCCAGCCAATAGGAGAGGGCTCACCGGAGGGCCAGGGTTATGCAAATGTAGTCTTCAAAGTCCCCCGTCTCTTGGTGCCATTCGTGGTGAAGGGCCCACTGAGCTCTGAGCTGGGCGCATGTGTAAATGGGCATACGGCACAGTGGAAATAGCAGCTGCCATGTGGTCAAGAAGCCACATACCACATAAACTGGTGCACAGTAATTTGGTGAGCTGCAAGGCACCACTGTTCGAAGGAGAGGAGTTTGTGAGTCCTGTCCTCCGGGAGGAAGGCCTTCACCTGCGTGGTATCTAAGACTGCTCTGATGTATTGGAGGCATTGGTATGGCTCCGTGTGGGACTTGGCTACATTTAGTATTATGCCTAGTTTCTGGAAGAGCTCCAGGGTGCATGTGAGAGAGTGGAGTAATGAGTTCTGAGAACAGGCTTTTATGAGCCAGTCATCTAAGTATGGGAATACGTAATGTCCTCTGCGACGAAGGGCCGCAGCTACTACCCCCAGACACTTTGTGAAGAGCCTGGGGCTAAACAAAGGCAGAAGGGCAAGGTGCAGAACTGGTAATGGTATCCCAGTAGTTGAATCCGAAGGTACTGCTGATTGGCTGCATGTATTTTGATGTGAAGGTATGCATGTTTCATGTCTAGGGCACACAGCCAGTCTCCTTGGTTTAAAAGAGGTAAGACTGTTTGCAGAGTGACCATGCTGAAATAGCAGTTACGTAAGAACTTACCGTAACAGTAGATCTTCGAGAAAGGTTCCTGCAGTAGGTCTTCACTGATAGGACCGCACCCCCTGGCATCAGGACCGCAATACATAGCTAGCAATACATAGCGGGGGACCGCCCCTGGCGTCACATGACGGGACATCAGCGTGACAGTATATAGGGGCAGTCCCCATGCCTGCTCTCCATTTCTCTCACCGGAAGTTCCCTATAAGGATGACAGAAGAAAGGAGCATAACTCCTAGAGCCTGGAGCTGCTGGTAGTAGCCCTGAAAAGGATAGGAAAAACAGGAGCTGGGAGAAGGTGGGAGGGAAAATGTGACCTACTGCAGGAACCTCTCTCAAAGATCTACTGTTATGGTAAGTTCTTACATAACTGCTGTATCTTACTTTGAGAGGGTTCCTGCAGTAGGTCTTCACTGACAGGACTGAGTACCAAGTAGTCAAGAAAAACAAGTCGAAGACTACAGTCCGGGAGGCGGAATGTCTACCAACTAGACAGCCTGTTAGGATAAGAGCCCTTGCAGGACAGCAAGTCCAAAACTGACTCGGCGTCTCGAGGTAATGTCCTGACTGTAGTGCTTGGTGAAAGTATGGACTGAAGACCAAGTGGCCGTGGCACAAATGTCCAAAGCAGACACATTTTGAAGAAAGGTTGTGGAAGCGGCCATGACAAGGGTCGAATGATCTTTGGCTTCCCCTGGAAGGGGTTTCTCGTACTTCTGATAGATGAACAAGATGTAATTAGCCAACCATTTGGACAGGCCCTGTTTAGAGATGGCCGAAACCTTGTGTCTGGGTGCGAAAGCCACAAATAAAGTACAGTTACATAAGAACTTACCGTAACAGTAGATCTTCGAGAGGAGCTCTTGCAGCAGGCTATAACAGTTAGGACCTCTGCAGGCACTAGGACCTGAAACTGTTCAGCCAGCAGTATACAGCAGGGACTGCCCCCGACGTCGGCCCCGCCCTGACGTCAGCCCTGGTACAAAAGGGGGCGGACCCAGCTCCACCTCAGTTCCTCCGCCAAGGCCCGCGAACAAGCCCTGACAAGAGAAGGAGATGAAGCACTCGACGAAGATGTAGATGAAGATCTGCACACCACGAGGGGGAAGGCGGGTGGGAAAGTATCCCCTGCTGCAAGAGCTCCTTTCCAAGATCTACTGTTACGGTAAATTCTTACGTAACTGTACTATCTTATCAAGTGGGAGCTCTTGCAGCAGGCTATAACAGTTAGGACTGAATACTAAGCAGTCCCACGCCAAAGAGGTAGTCGACCCCGGGAGGTGGAATATACTGACTCCAGAGGCCTAGGACAAAAGTCCCTGCAAAACAGCCAGACCAAAACCGGCACGGCGTCTGGAGATGATATCCAAGCTGTAATGCTTGACAAAGGTATGCACCAAATTCCAGATAGCGGCTGCACATATGTCCCTTACAGAGACATTGCTCAGAGTGGCAAAAGAAGCAGACATTCCCCTGGTGGAATGACCCCTGACCAGACCCAATAGGGGTTTATTGTGCTTTTCATAGCAGAAGGATACGCAGTGGACGATCCACTTCGAAATCTTCTGCTTGGTCACTGGTTTGCCTAAGCATTGTGGTGCAAAGGCCACAAAGAGTTGTTCTGACTGTAATACCTCAAAGTCCTGTGGACATCCAATGTGTGAAGGACAGCTTCCCCTCTATTAGATGGGGAAGGAAAATAGACTGGAAGGTCAACCGACTGGTTAAGGGTCAACTCCAAGACCACTTTCGGAAGAAACTTAGGATTTGTTCTAAGGGAAACCCTTTCCCTGTGGAAAACCAAATACAGCCCTTTACACATCAGAGCCTGAAGCTCAGAAACTCTTCGAGCTGAGGTAATAGCAACCAAAAAACACACCTTCCAGGAAAGATAACGCAGTTCACAATCCGCTGCCGGCTCAAAGGGAGGGAGGGTGAGCTTCTCCAACACAAAAGGAGATCCCAGGGTGGGATAGGATCCCTAATGGGAGGTCTCATACGCAAAATTCCTCTCAGAAAGGTGCGGGCTACATCCAACTGTGCTAACACCTTGTCTCCAATCAGAGCATGATAGGCGGAGACAGCCCACATGTGCAACTTAATAGAGGAGTAACTCAGGCCATGTTGGTACAAGGAGAGGAGGTACTGTAACGCTGAGTTCGCTGGACAGGTGACGGGGTCCAAATGCTGTGACGAGGCCCATAAACAAAACTGCTTCCATTTCATAGCACAGGGGGAGTGGGTGGAGGGCTTCCTCGCTGACACTAGGACTGCCACCACCTCCGAGGAAACCCGTATCTCTGTTGAGCTACGACTGAAGGAGCCAAGCATGCAGATGTAAGGAACGGAGATCCAGATGGACCAGCGACCCCTGTTCCTGGGATAGCAATTGCGAGCATATGGGCAGCGGAGTTGGAGGTTCCGTGGATAACCGCTGCAGGAGTGGGAACCAAATCTGCTGAGGCCATTGGGGGGCTACTAGAATCATTCGAGCCCCTTCTGCCTGTAACTTGAGCAGGACTCTCTGAATGAGAGGGAAGGGTGGGAAGGCATACAGAAACCTCCCTGCCCAGCAAAGGGATAATGCGTCTGGCCTGAAAACTCCAGGCGCGTGATCTCGCAAGCAAAAAATTGGCAGTTTGGCATTGCGTGGTGATGCAAAGAGGTCCAGCTCTGGATGAAACCACTTGTCGAACAGCTGATCTGCTACGGACTGTAAGAGCTCCCACTCGTGTGGTCTGGAACGAGACCGGCTTAAGCTCTCGGCCAGACTGTTCAGGATGCCTGGACTGTGCACTGCGGACAGCAGAATGTGGCACTCCAGCGCCCAGTGCCAGACTCTCATCACCTCCCTGCAAAGGGGATACGAATGAGTACCCCCTTGCTTGTTGATGTAGAAGATGGCCGCCATGTTGTCTGTTTGAATTAGAAGAGAGCCCAGCACCAGGTACTCTTGAAAAGCTTGTAAGGCATAGAGAACCGCTCGCATCTCCAATTCACTGATATGGAGAGATCGCTCCTCGGGTGTCCAAACCCCTTGTGTTTGATGAGCACCCAGGTGCACTCCCCATCCCAGATCCGATGCATCTGTCATAAGAGTCTGACCTAGTGGCTCCAGATGAAAGCTGACCCCTTTCTCCAAATTCCGGGGATCCATCCACCAAAGCAAAGTTCTCTTGACTGGCTCAGTGATCCTGAACAGAAAGTCTAGATCGTCGTAGCCCTGGTCCCACTGTACCCTGAGCATCCACTGTGGGACTCGCATGTGGAGGCGGGCCAGAGGAGTGACTGGAAGGCTGCCACCATGTGCCCCAGTAACCTGAGGAAGCTCTGCACTGGAACTTGAGGAGTTACTGAGATCCATTCGGCAATCTCTTGCAGGCGATCACCCCTGTCTGGGGGTAGGAAAGCCATGCCCTGGATAGAATCCAGGGCTGGTCCAATGAAGACGAGTCTTTGACTGGGCTCAGGGGATGATTTCTAAAGGTTCAGGGTGATCCCAGGCTCTTGGAACAGAGTATAGGTGTCTCCGAGGGCGTGAAGTAGGCTTGACCTGGACGGGGCTGTAAGTAGCCAATCATTGAGGTAAGGGAAAACATAGTACTCCATGCGTCTTAGAGCTGCAGCCACCACTGCCAAGCATTTTATAAAGACTCACGGAGCGGAGGAGAGGCTGAACAGAAGAACGTGGAATTGGTAGTGCTCCCCTTGGAAGTGGAACCTCAGAAACTTCTGGTGGGGAGGGAAGACTCTGATATGCATATATGCATCTTGCATGTCTAGGGAGCAGAGCCAGTCTCCTTGGTGCAGCAGGGGGAGTAGCCCTGGAAGGGTCACCATCCATACCTTTTGTACTCTATAAAGAAAATGAGAGAGCTGAGGTCCAGAATGGGACGAAGATCCTGCATCTTTTTTGGGACCAGGAAGAAGTGGGAATAAAACCCCTTTCTCCGCTGATGCAAGGGGATGAGCTCTATTGCCTTTTTTTGCAAGAGGATCTGAATTTCTCCTTCTATCAGTGGGATGTGAGAAGGAGGATATCGGAAGTGCTTTGGTGGAGTATTTGGAGGAAACTCCGTGAACTCTAGCATGTGCCCTCTCCTGATAATGTCCAGGACCCATTGGTCCACAGTTATCGACCTCCACCCTTCGAGATGAAGGGAGAAGTGGCCCCCGACCGTCTCCCCGGAGTCTTTCTTTGGGGGGGGGTGGAAGAAACTCACTGGGCTGAGCCAGGCATAGGCAGAGAGGCCTGGGAGGACTTGGGCCCACGGTTAGGAACGCCTCCAGGTTGTTAGTTACTAGCTCTCCTACGAAAGCCGCCTCTCTTACCCTGCTGATTACCACGGGCTTGTCCACCTTGACCACCTGAAGGCTTGCAAAATGGCCATTTCCGCTGCTGTCACCGCGGTACATTTGGCGGACCGACCAGATGGACTTGCCCGACTCCTGGAGACCAGAAATCAAAGCTTCCGTCTCTTGTCCAAACAACACGGTACCCTGGAATGGCAAATCCCTGATACCGGACTGCAGATCCGGTGAAAATCCGAAACTCTTAACCAGGCATGGTGCCGAAGGCCCATCCCGGAAGCGGCTGCCCTGGCTGCCGTATCTGCAGTGTCATACAAGGCTCTCAGGACATGACAACCTAAGTCGGAGCCCAATTTAACAATGTCCAGAAGTTCCGTCTTCTGCTCGGAATCTGGCATGGCTCTCAGTAGCTCTGGTACTGGACCATATGTGTCAGGAAGTTAAGGGACCGGGTGGAGCAGGTGGAGGCAGAGTAAACTTTCTTGCCCACCTGGTCCAAATACCGAGACTCCGGATCGGGAGGCTGTGAGCTAAGGTGCTTCAGCTGCCTGGACTTGTCATGGGCAGCCATGATGACCGAAGAATCCGCCTGAGGGTTCTCTGCTAAAAAGGCTTCTGCCCTCGGGGCCTTATACAGCCTGTCCGATTTTTTGGGAACAGCCGGGATGGAAGCCGGACGCTTCCAGGTAGTCCGAGTCAGGTCCTGGAAAGTGTCCACTAAAGGAGGGACCACCAATGGTTTCGGCTCCTTTTGCCTCAGGTATTTGGCCAACCTTCGGCATTCCAGATCCAGGTCCTCCGTTTCCCACTCATTGGAGGCCTGGATATTCCTCATGATGTCCATAAATGTTGGATCGTCTGGAGGCAAGCGAGGCTGGTCCTTCTCTCCCGGGGACCGCCCCACATCGAGAGAGGAAGGAGATGTCGACGAAGAAGAGGGAGATCGACTACTAGGTCTGGAATAGTCAGATCTCTCCTTATGACCAGACTCCCTCTGTCGTCGGTAGCTGGGGGACCGACGTCGGTCCGAAGACTGGCTCCGGTCCCGAGACCGGCGACGGAGCAAAGACCGATGTCTGTCAGAGGACCGACGTCAGAAGCGCTCTCGCCTAGGAGAACGAGAAGGGCTGCGAGTGTGAGGCCTGGACCAGCGACGGTCTCCAAAGTCTTTGGAGTGTCGGCGGTGGTCTTTGGACTGGGCACGGGAACAAGCCCTGGATGGAGGTGTAGGCGGCCGCTCTGGGGACTTCCTCAGGGAAGGCTCACTTCCAGGCTGTGGTTTGCCTGCCGGGTCCGGTACCGGTGTCTGGGCCGATGACAGGGGGGTCTGCTTCTGGACCTGTCCCCTCCAAATGGAGAACAACTTCTGCAGCTCGTTCTTCGAGAAAATCTCAGCAGCTTGGCCCAGAAAGGGAGTATCCTAGACATCGGCCCGCGAATGAGAGCCCTCTTGGGAGCCCGGGGGGGGGAGGAGGACTTGGGAGACAGGGACGTCGGCTCTTCTGTGGCCACGCTCGCACCTTAGCCCCTTCAACGGCGTCGGTGGTAGGACTGACGATGGGGTGCCATTAGAGGCGCGGAGAGTCGCCGGCTCGGGCGTGCCTTTGTGGCGCGGTGCCTTGAAGGTGGGGCAGTTTTTACCTCCAAGGGCTTGGCGGCACAACCCTTAGCGGGTTACCTTAAGCGGCCGGCTTCTCCCCAATGGGCGGCCTTGACCTTGAAGATTTGAATGCTCGCCTGAGCCCAGGAAACACTGGCCTTCTTAGGAGAAGGCCGCGAGCGAGAACGGGACCGGGACCGGAGCCGGGACTGACTACGGTCTTTCCCATGGCGCTTGGTCTTCTCCTTGCGCTTCCCCTCTGAGGAGTGCAGATCCATCATCTTTTCTACAAGGAACGCCTTCAGGACCTTGAGACGTCGGATCCGGTCCGGCTGGCGAACGCCTGGCAGGCTGAGCAGGCCACGGTGTCGTGGTCCGGCCAGAGGCAAAAGACACAGCACTTGTGCCCGTCCTTAGCAGGGATCTGCCTCCTGCAGTCACACTTGTTCTGGTGTGGCTCTGGAGAGACTGACGATGGCGAAGACATCCGTCGAAAACACTGAAAAACTGTTGAAAACTATACAAAAACGGGATGAAAAATACAATCATTTAGCTGTTTCTGGCAAGCTGGAAATGAAGGCTTCTTCTCACATGCACGGGACGTGGTGGGGAAAGAACTGAGGTGGAGCTGGGTCCACCCCCTTTTGTACCAGGGCTGATGCGGGGCAGGGACAACGTCGGGGGCGGTCCCTGCTGTATACTGCTGGCTGAAAAGTTTTCCGGAGGGTCCTAGTGCCTGCGGCATAGTCCTAACTGTTATATCCTGCTGCAAGAGCACCCACTCGAAGTAAGATCTGATCAGATTTGCGCACTTCCTTGGTCTGAGAGATATAGTATCTCAAAATCCTATCCACATCCAGAGTGTGCAAAAGGTATTCCCCCCGTTGGAATACTCAGGATAATAAACTGTCCGTTGAACATCTTGGTTCAATTAAATTCTGAAACCACTTTCGGTAGAAAGGAAGGATTAGTCAGCAGAGCCACCCAGTCTCTGTGGAAAATTAAATAAGACTCCTTGCAAACGAGGGCCTGGAGCTCCGAAATTCTTCGAGCTGAGGTAACAGCAACCAAACAGAATGCTTTCCAGGACAAATAGTGCATGTCACAATTTGCTGCTGGCTCAAAAGGGGACAAAGTAAGTTTCTCCAAAATAAAATTTAAGTACCAGGAGGAATTGGACTACAGCCCAGAGGTTTTAGGTGGAGGACCCCCTTCAGAAAGGTTTTAGAGACCTCTGACTGCGCTAAGGTTTTGCCATCTAAAAGAAGGTGATAGGTGGAAACTACAGAAAGGTGGACCTTCAGGGAAGAGTAACTGAGGCCCGAATCTGACAGGTGCAAGAGGTACTCAAGGACCTGGGGCACTGAGCAAGAGAATGGGTCCAGGCCCTTTGCCGCAGAAATGGGAATAATACCCCCTTCCTGTCTGCCCTCGAGGAACCGGCTCTATGGCTGATTTGTCTAATAGAGCCTGGATTTCCTGCTGAATGAGGGGCAGATGTCCGCACGTATAGAGAGACCTGCCCAGGGGATTGTCCAGAGGTCTGTCTAGGAACTCGACTGAGTGCCCTCTTGTGATGAGTTGAAGGACCCAAGCATTGGCGGTTATCGCCTCCCACCCCGCCTCCCACCCATCCAGGAGGGGGGTGAACCTTCCTCTCATGGGCTCCTCTGTAAAGGCAGGAGAAGGTGTGGGGGTCCCCTCGAGTCAGGAGGTGGAGAGGAGGGCTGCTTTGCTGTCTCCAGTGGCCTTCTGGGCTTTTGCCTGATGAGTCTGGGCACTTATCCTGGTGTCTGTTCTGGTTCTGTCTGTTCCATCTATTTTGTGGGTGATGAAAAGGCTGCTTGTTTTTGGCCTGAGCGATACATGGAACAGACATCCCGCAGGGATCTACTGCTCTCCTGTAGTTCGGTTATGATATCTTTTGCATTGCTGTCAAACAGGACGGAACCCCTGAAGGAGCATCCGGTAGAGTGGTCTGGACATCTTGCACCAGTTCCGCATGATGCAGCCATGCCAGATGTCTCAGGCGAACTCCCAAAGTGATGCATCAGGCCATCGAGTCCACTGAGTCATAGGTGGTGTGTAATGCATGGTGGCAAGAAGACCTGTTAAGTCTCACCTTGTCCAGCAGCTTATTTCTGAGTTCCTCATCCAGGATAGATTGAAGTTCTTTCTCTAAGGCAGTCAGAGCCGACTTCTGGAAGTAGATCATATGGGCCACATAATTAAAGAGATCGTATAGCGCAGGTGGAGGAAGCATACACCTTGCAGACATACTGGTCCATCTGCTTGGACTCTTTGTCCAGCGGTGAGGCACTCAGGTGCTTTGGCTGAGCCAACCTATCATGGGCCACTGTGATGACTATCAAGTCAGCCTTGGGTTGACTCGTAAGGTGGCTTGCCCCTTCCGGGAGACGATAGGTAATGTCAGCCTTTTCAGAGACTGCAGGAATAGTTGATGGTTGTTGCCATATTGTGGATGTTAGGTTCTCGTACGGCCCTGTCCAAGGTGGGATGGGTAGGGGATCCACACTGGTTAAGTCCAGGTGTTCAGCTAGCCTCTTCCTTTTTGGATCCATCTCCTGGGATGCCCAACCGCAAGTCTGCTGGATGGATCTAAGGAGTTCCGCAAAAGACGGGACCTCTGGCGGAGATTTGGAAGACTCCTTGGGTTGTGGTTCCATTGAGGAATGAGGCTCTGAACGAGCTTCAGAGTCAGGGTCATTATCTGAGTCTGAAAACTCCAGTCTGCTAGTCACAGAAATATCTGGAACCTCCTCCGTAACCCTGACGCCCGGGAGGGTCTCTGCTGGTTGCCTGCCAGAGTACTTGTCTGATGACTGAAGATCGACCAGGGATGGGCTCCTAGGAATTACTCTGTGGGTCAGGGTAGAAGCCACGACTGGATAGGGGTGCCCCAGCTCCTGCAGGAGCTGCAATCTCGTGTCCTGCCACCAGGCTGGAATTGACCCCTGCGGTTCCAGCTGAGGAGAAGGAGGAGGACGAGGAGGCTGGTAGCCTGGGAACCCCAAGGGAGAATAAGGGGGGTAACCAGGAGCCTGGTACCAATAAGTGTAGTGATGATGGTACCACTGGTACCCCGGCGTCGGCACATGTGACGGTCCACCTGGCATTGGGTAATAGCGGAACTGTGGCAGCAGGTAGCCGGGTTCAAGCCTGCAGGGCAGGATGGCAGAGGGAACGAAGGCCCAGAAGGTGGCGGGGCTGAGGAGGTAGTTGAGGGACCACGGGGAGCATGAGGGTCCGTTGGCAAGCCTGGGGTCCCGACTGGAATCCCTTAAGGACCAGGTGGGGGCTCTGGCATTGGACTGGGAAATCCAGAGGCCATTCCCGAGTCTGAAGGGACATCGGCAAGAGAGTGGCCTGGCATCAGGGGTCTAAGAGGCCCTGACGTTTGATCCGAGACCAGCAAGGGGAGGAGAGGAATGGAGACCCCCGTCGACGGATCCACTGGAGAAGCGAGAGGCTCGGACAAAATATATGATGTAGGGGAAGGAATCCCCTGGGCAGAAGCACTCACAAATATAGAGTGCTGCCTGAATTGGCCTACAATACATTTCCTAATTGGTTCCTTAAATAAGGTTCTTCCACCCAGGAACATTTACAGGTGGTGGAAGGGAGCATGTTGCAAGGGGTGCCACACCTTCCCCAAATCAACATGTTCCACTCTGCATTGCCCACAAATGTAATTCACATTTCTGCTCGGGAGTGCTACTGGGTTGTGGTAAACAACAGCAGGTAAAACAGAATACAGAGCACAACCCCCATGGTACATATTAATATTTTAAACAATTTCATGGCCACTGGCTCTGCACTTACTTTAAACTTCATGTAAGCAGTAGGCCATGTGATTTCAACTAATTGAGCAGCACTCTATATTTATGAGTAGCCACTACAGGCATTTCAGAGCTGAGAAGCTAGTGTAGGGACTATACCGAAAGGGGCCCACCGTGAAGGGGTGGTATAGCTTGCTCACTTTGGAATTCCAATCTGAAAACTAAGAGGACCCCCTTTTTACATGGAGTTTAAAGTAAGAAAAGCCATTAGGCAGTTAAAATGCTTGAATGTTGAATATATGCCATGTTTCTTTGTGGCGGGGTGCACTGGATGCCACACACCAGCAGCACCCTTCTCCAGAAATGTGAATTGCATTTTGAGCAATGCAAAGGTTTTGAGCGTGCTATTTGGTTGTTTTTTCCTAACATCCCCTGCCTGTCCCTGTGGTGGAGTCCGATGACATGCATAAGTTTGGGGTGTATGGGCCCCCACCTCATCCCTGTCTGGGGGATAACCAAGGCTACATGGGGGCACCACTGAGGGCTCCAGGCAGGCAGGAACAGTGGCAGAAGCCAGGCGTCTCCTGATGGTGCAGAGTACGGGAGGCAAAGAAGGGGGTTAAAACAGAAAGTAAAAAAAAAAAAAAAGAACTACAAATACTGGAAAAATGGCAGTTGACTGTAGCAGAGTTCACCATGAGGTCCAACATATACAGGTCGATGATGGGAAAGAACTGGAGGGTGAGCGTTGGGACCGCCACCTGTATACTGTCATGCTGATATCCCATCATGTGACGCAGGGGGCAGTGCCCCACTACATATTGCAAGCTAGAAGTTCGTCAATGCAGTCCTTTTTTATTAAAAGAGACTTAGTAGTAAACGTGCAGATTTTGTTAATGCCATATGGAAAATAACCATTTGATAGTAATTATACATCATCATGAAATGAATGAGCTTGCTTTGAATGGTAACACACACCAATCTGTTTGCCATGCGGTCCTGACACCAGGGGGTGCAGTCCTATCAGTGAAGACCTACTGCAGGAACCCTCTTGAAGTAAGATTCTCTTGTGCTGGATGAACCAGTTGAGAGCCTGAGGATCTAGGACAGGGTGGAGGTCGCCCGTGCACTTGGGGACCAGAAAGAAATGTGAATAAAAGCCCTTGCCTAGCTCGGTTTGAGGCACAGGGTGAAGTGCCTGCTTTTGAATCAGAGTGTGGAGTTCATCCAGCAGGACAGGAATGTGTGGTCGGGCTGGTACGTAAGATGTCGAGGCGGGTGCAGAGGGTTGAGGGGATGTAAGCTCCAGAGTATGTCCTGCAAGAATAATTTGCAGTACCCATTTGTCTGTTGTAATTTTTCTCCAGGCCTCTAAGTGGAGAGAGAAACAGCCGCCCACTGCCTCCAAGACCTGTGGAGGATGGCAGGGGAGGCTGGTGGAGGACTCAAAAGGTAGTGGTAGTAGCAATGGCTGTGGCAGGGGCAGCTCTGCTGCCCTTGGAAGCCAAGGCAGAGGCACTGCCAAGAAGCTGGGCCGGTCATTTTCTGGTGGGTTGGTGGGCCGGGCCTTTCTGGCGAGAGGCATGACAAAACTGAAAAGACTGAAATGTCCGTCTTTGAGAAGAAAAGGGTTGAGCATGGTACAGCATGTGTACTGTATGGAGAGTATGGCTCGAGGACTGCAAGTCATTCAGGATGCCTTCTGTTTCTGTGCTGAAGAGCTTGTGTCCACTAAAGGGAGCATTTAGGATGGAATGTTGTATAGCAGGTGTAAAACCTGAGACTCGGAGCCGTGCATGGTGCCAGAGGGAAATACCAGTTGCCAAGGCACACAGAGAGGTATCTACTGCATCATAACCGGGCACAGAGAAGATGCCGAGTGATACTGGCACCCATCTTAAGGGTAGCTAGTTATTGGTCAGTGTCTGTGGATTGAGGAACCTTTGTGGCTACTTCAGAGGTGGCATCCCAAAGTGTTTTCTGGTACTTGAGCATGTGCCCCATATAGTTCAGAACATGCATGGCCAGGTGGATGAGGCAGATACTCTTTTTCCCATCAAGTCCAATTTTATGGACTACTAGCAAGTGTGAATAATTACAGTGCTTCTAGGACTGGGTGGTGCGGTTGCGGGTTGGTTAGTCCGATGTGACAGTAAGAAACAGAATAACTGCACTCACAGAGCCAGGTCCATATATAGGCACAAAATCTCCTCCAAACAGTGGGTAAAGTGAACAGTAGATTGCTTTATTTAGCAAAGTTCTGTGGTAACAGTAACAATAACTCATAACTGAAAATCACATTCAAAATCTGAGAGCTTCCAAATGCTCAGATCCCAGCACTTTGCTGGAGGGGGTACACACCCCAACTTTTTTAGTTGGGTCCTCTTCTTCCTCCTCCATAAAGTCCTAATCCTCCTCCTCCTCCTCCATGGCCAGGAAGGAGGGAGGAGTGGGAGGCTCATGGTGAACCCTCTTTCTGGGAGGGAGCAGTGCAGACAAGGGGTGGTGTAGGTGGAGGCTGTTGTATGGCCTGCATGACCTTCAGCACCATTTGGACCACAGAGGCAAAGTCGACAGCAGGAGCCATCGACAAAGCTGAAGAGGAAGAAGGAGGAGGAATCCCGTGGACCCCATGCAAGATGGGGACATCACCGAGGGGATCAGCCTGGGCTGTGGATAGGGTTGAGAGCCCGAAGTCTGAACAGCAATGCTCAAGGCTTGGACTGATGGGCTGCAATAAGAGATGGGCTGCAACAGTGATGGCAAGGACGGTAAGTCCGTCGAGGTCAGACCCTGACCCATGCTGGAGGGCTGAGAAAAGGCAGAAAGTGGAGACGTCAATGAATGCTGGAAAGTAGAGATTGTCGACAAAGGACCCAGTCCTATGCAGCATGGATGGGTTGTCGACGAGGGTCAAGGACTCATCGATGGAGGGGCCTGGTCTGAATACAGTACCGACAAAACCTTGGAGAGGTGTGGCAATGAGAGAACCAGCAAGGCGATCGTTGATGAAGGAAGCTCTTGGACTCTGAGGGAGGCCTGATTGCTCTGGGATAAGGCTGCCAAGACCATCTGGGTTTTTTGCACCGGAGTGGGAGAGGCCCAAGCCATCGTCGAGCAACCGGAGATGGAAGCCATCGATGGTTGAGAGCCCTTATCTTTATCACTCAAGGCCTTGTCTTTGTTTCAGTGCCTGTGCTTGGATGAGGAATGGTGCTTCGACTGGGACACCTGGGAGTTTGTCGACAGGCACTGAGACGAAGAGGAGCAGGACTGCAATTGCTTTTCTAGGAGAGCCACTTTCTGCTCCATGATATATGATCCCAGTTCCAGCAGTCATCGACGATGGGTGGCCTGGCTGAATTCCTGGCAATGTGGACAGGATCGAATGTTGTGTGCAGGTCCCAGACACAGCACACAAAGAGAGTGGTTGTTGAATCTGTAGATCTTTCTTCCACAATGGCACTTGGGGAAAAAGGAATCCGAACTGGACATAAGGAAAAAAAAAAAAAAAGTGACTTTCTTCATCAAAGGTAGCATCGACACACTTGCAGTGAAAGTAGAACATGAAGCAAGCAGGGAGACAGCGGGAAAAGAAGAGAGGCCGCCCACGTATTTATACATATGCATGGACTGACGTCATCGTGGGTGGGCCCCAGTCAACACTGCTGGTGAAAGCTACCATGAAAGAGCACCCTCTGGTGGACGTTCCCAAGTGTATGACCTAGAGACCCTTGAAGAAGATGTGGTGTGCTCCAACAGGATGCGAGGACATGCTCTGATGCTCATAAGTGGTAAATATATGGGATAACGTCAGAAGGCACTTTGTCTTCCAGAGGATGGAGAACCTATAAAACAGACTACCAACAGAGACAGTGAACATAAGACAGTGCAGGTCTTCAAGTTAGGCCTGGACAAAGCTCTGCTTAACAAGGGAATCACAGGATACTCTGGATAGTGTGTGTGTGTGGAAATCCCTATAAAGTAGTACATATTTGCACAGAATACTTGCTGGTCCCTGCTTATGAAGCTGGGGCAGGGGCAGAGGGCCAGGGGGTGCAGATCTGATGGACCTATAGTTCCTTCCACTTTCAAATGACTATATTACTAGTCTACATAAGGGAATCTCACCTCATCTCTCTCTTAAAACATAGCTTCTCTCAAGGCTGAGGTAGCTAGAAGAATTAATGTCAGAAAAATACTACAGTTGGTAAATAAATACACTGTCTCATCACCCCCACTGCACCTCTTGACAGAGTAGATACGCACTGACTGATGAAGGTTTAAACATGATAAAATCTCAACAAACAGCATCACTGGCCGGCAGGGGATTGACAGCCCTGCTTATCAACAGCTGCCAACTTTACACTGACTTAATAACTCCTTGGCTCTCTTACCATGGCAACAGTGACAAGCAGCCATGGGTCTGCAGTTAATTGATTTCCATCTATAACTGCTTCAACGTTCACTTGAAAACCACTTAGAAATGTCACAAAATGCCAATGTGTAATATATTGAGTCAATGTGTATTAGTAATGTGTAGCCTATATTTCTTAATCATAAGCCATCATTTGCAGCCCAAAAAGGTGTCACTGTCTATAGAGAGGGTACAGTATGACTACTGGCTAACATGCAGTAGAGTAACTCAGTCATGACACAAAGAACAACCAATCAGCACTTTTTTTCATGTAATTTGCTGTGACTAGCAGAAAGAGCATGATGTGGCTGTATCTATATATGTTTGGGTAGGACTTGGTGTACTTATGAATGTTCTCAGCCTCACCTTTCACAAAATGTGGGGAAAAATATGCAAAGTTCACATACATTTCACAAGTTGTGGGCAACTTATGGAAACAATGTCTTGCAAGTTCATTACTTGCAGAAGACAAATTCTCCCATGTCCATAACTTGCGGAAGCAAAAATCCTTACTGTCCGCAACATTTTACCAATGCAGAAAAGGGAACTATGCAACTGTTTGCCCTGTGGATTTTTAATTACGTTCACTACTACTTAATCTGTTTTATTTTGCCTTATAGTGCATACCTGTTATAAGGGATGCATCCGTGTGCACAACTTTTTGTTTGTTACAGTACATCCAGTGCTCAGTAAAACCAGAGGGGCAAAGGCTATGAGTATAAAGTGTGCCTATGAGCAGGCACTCAGAGTGAATGAAACTCTATTGTAAAAATGTAAGAGATTACTCCAAATCCTGCCTAGCAACTTTGTTTCTGTATCCACTGTGTTTAGTCACTGTACTGTCGGGGAGCATGATTTTTGTTGTTTGTTTGTTTAGGAAGTTTACTCCTGAAATAAGAAAACAGCAAATCTACTGGCTGATGAGGTTTCAGAACATTAAAAGCAAAGATGATCACTACTGCGAGTGATTTAGTGGGTTCCATGTCAAAACAGTGTATCAAAAATAGTGAAGACAATATAAGCTCAGCAGTATGAGCGCCGGGGAAGACAGCAATACCTGGAGAGTGAGATGCGAGTCGGGAGGCAAGCTGCTGACGCACATTGGGTGGGGGGGGGGAATGGAGCTGGAAGGCACCATGATGGCCCCACCAACACCCGTTCTGGCTCCCTAACATCTGGATATTTGTCTGGGGGTTGGGGAAAGTCGGTGCCCCTTCGCCTCTGCCCTGTCATGGGGGGGAGGGGGAACTCGTGGGGGATCGGAGGGGAGGTCAGATGGGAAACTGTGGAGCCGGAGACTGAGTCCCCTCCGAGTGAGGGTCCAGAGCCACCTGCCAGGCTTCCAGGAGGATAAAAATAAAATAGAAAAAAAAAAGACAGTGACCGAAAACTTCAGCAAGGCTTCAAAACAGCAAAAAGTAGATAGGAAAAACAGCAAACGAACATCACAACACCCAGGAAGAAAAACGCGACATGGAAAACTGGAACACAGAAAAATCACAAAGTAAGACACCTGAAACTCAGAACACAAACAATAAACTACAGACCCAAAAACTAAAACAATTCCTGGAACACACACACTCGATTCACACAGCATGTCATCTACACACTCCCAGACACATACAGACTTGAACCACCAAACAGGGACACTACAACGCACTACATACACTCCCTACCTAACTAGCACCCTATTCGACTCACTACAAATGCACGGCTTGCAGACAAGCTAAACACACCTTCAACACACATGCCATTTCTTTAAAGTATACACAAATGCTGTTTCGTATACACACATGCTGTTCCTTACAAAGGTTTAAAAGCAGGGTGTTTTGTATCCCCCCCCACAAAGGGGGGCTTTGCCCCTGCATCTCCTTTACTTAAATATACATACTTGAAGATGCAGTATACGCCATACAAAGGTGCACAGGAACAACAGTGCTCAGATGTACATTCGCTCTGAAGACTGAGACGTTATATTGACACTCGCTCTTTATCCCTCGCTGATTTTCACTTGCTGTTTTGATGCGATACCATTCAGTGGAATGGAAAATCTTTTTCTTTTAGTGTATGTAATTCACTAAAGAAAGTTTATACACCTTGTGAAGAATTATTTTGTAAGACGTTAAGGCCCAGATATTCAAAGTTTTGTGTGGTGCGCAAACCATTTTTGCGTGGGTTTAGCGCAGGATTAGCATGGGTCTGCTATATTCAAAAGGCCAAATAGCGCACACAAAGCGCATTAGCGCTGGGCAAACCATAATTATATGCAAGGGGCAAAGTGAACATGAATACAGGTGCTATGAGATATTCAGCGACTAGCGCCGTGCTAAGGTGTTTAGCGCAACATAGTGTGACCCTTAGCACGGTACAAATCACTGCCCAGGAAAAGCTGGTCTTAACCCTGGGTAAACAGCTTTGCGCGACATTGTTGCTTTGCGTGGTGTTTGCGTGGCTTGCGTGACCCTAACATATGATTATGACACTTAGAAAATGCCTGACATGGAGGACACATGCTGCTCACCGATGGCACCACCATGATGCCAACAGCTCCTGCCATGCCAGGCAGTAAGGGGTAATCTGGCCTACAGGGGACATCGTGGTAGTGTGGCCATACAGCACACACCTGCAGACCATACGTCTGTAGTGACCAACAAATGCCAGCACACACATGCAGCACTGTGGGCATGGTGGCCATTGAGGGGAGGGTGTACAGGTGGCCAGACCTCCTCACAGCCCAGGTGTGGCCACAAGGCTGGGACACATCATGCAGTGCACATGGGCCAGTAGTGGGAATACCCCACCACCTATGTGCCTGTCGGATCTTACATGCCCCCCCCCCGCCACATACCGCACAACTGTACAAATGCCACAGCACACACAGCCGGCCATGTATATTTCATTGTGAGCATCCCATGCCACAGGTGCAGCATCTGTGGAGTACACAACAGTGAAACAGTACTGTCCACTGTCAGTAATCACCTGCAAGATGGGCCTGTCACTGTGTACAGTACAGTGGTCATCACTGCCCTACATACCATACGCACTGCTGTGTCCCTCACACTACCAGCCCCCTTGTTACTGTAGTGTCTGCTGTGCACTGTAGCATGGCCTACAGTGTGACGGTTGCATGCAGCACCACCACCGCCTGTGCCTATGCTGTGTTGTCCCCTGGGGCACACACTGCTATGCTGCACTGCATACGTGTAGCCTGCAGCAACCATCTTGCACTGTCAAACTGACCTACAGGTGGAGCTGCGGCCAGATCTGGCCAGCCCCTGTACTTCCAGACTGACCTACAGGTGGAGCTGTGGGACCCTGCAGTAATGCTGGGCAAACTGCATGCAAATCAGGGCACAATGAGATGCTAATCTGGCTGTTTGCCCAGAGACTACCTAAATTGTCTCATTTGCATGTCACTTTTGAATATGGCAAATCTTAGTGCCGGGCAAACATGTTTTCACCGGGCAAACAGCTTAGCTCCGCACTAAAGCCGTGCTGTGTTAGCACGGTGATAACGGTTCGGGGAATATTATGCAGTTTTGATCGCTGTTCTTTCACATCTGCTGCTGCCTGCTGCTGTACTGGGTCCACGCATTTGCTGGCACACACATTGGCCACATAGTTCATCTCTACCTACCCTCACATCGCTGTGCACTGTGTTGTTGTTGTGATTTGCACTTCCTGGTTGCTATATTCAGTGCTGTCTTATTCCAGGGCTACGTTTGTTCTGCACTCCCAGCCCAGTTTGCCCGGCCTCATTCCCATGCTATATTCAGAAGTTGTTTGCCCCGGGCTATTCCTTTCGAATATAGCTTGCTTTGTGCTCCGGGCTAAGTTTGCACACTGGGCAGTGTTAACTTAGCCCAAGGGCAAAGGTTTGAATATCTGGCCCTAAATCTCTGTAGCTCCTCCATCTTAATTCTATATTTGCCCACTTTCCCACCAACTCTGTGCTCTCCTCATCTCTCCTCAAAGTGCACTAGAAATGCCCATAAAATTATTAACAAGCTTTTTTGTCCTTTATAACCAGAGAAAAACGTATTGGAGTTAACATTCTTGGTTTCAGGAATCAGTTTTTTCCATTATAACCAACTGTCCCTTATAACCATATCTACTGTAGGTCGAGTGCACTATACATTTTTATTCGCGGCTGTCATCACGTCTGTGCTTCCCGTTACTGTGGCAGTACAAATCTATACTGCTGTAATTATCAAAGCAATTACACTAAAACACAATGTACTTTACTGCTTTCATAAAAACAAATGAAATATGAAAATGTTACCACTTTAACAAGCCAGTAAAAAAAGGGTTTTATCATTCTGTAGCATTTTATTATTGCCATGAAAACATGCTGATGCTGCCACAGTGCCCCAGCGAAATGCTGGAATTAGAAGGGGGCCAGGAATCACCCCCCAACCCCAGCTCTAAAGTGAGCCCTGGTAACTCATGCATCACTGCCACTGACTCATAATTGGAAGGCAGGCTCAATTTAAAGATAGGACCCGTATGGGCCCCCCCAACCCCAGCTCCCAAAACTCATAATGTGTAATAACAACACTGTCCCTGCTATTACACAAAAATTATTCCACGGTTGAGACACAGTGCCTACCTTGTCCACGTTAATGCTGCACGTCAGTGAATACACCAAATCATGTTTTTTTTTTGTACAGTACTGATATAATTCCAAACATGGGTATGACTTGTTACCTTATTGTACGAGTGGTGACCCACTCTGGCTGTGTATTGTATACTGCTGAAATGTACAATAAAAAATGGCATTTTCCACCCTGTATCATAATAAAACAATAACACACACACATGCTAAATTTATAGCAATCTACACTACTCTATTAAAAAAAATGTTAAAGTGATGTGAGGGTGAACAGTGAAAGAACGGCAACTGAATGTCAGGGTTTAGAGACTTTCACATTCATACCATTGCACGCTGACCAAACTTGAGGCATTATGTTATGCTTAGGTAACCGTTTTCTTCTAAAAGCAAAGCATTACATGTTACAGTATAATAAATTATTTAACATTATGAACAGGTTATTATACTGTAACATATAATACTTAATACCAGGACATAGCACACAAACATATCAATGCCTTCCAGAACAAAGTTTTCGCTCATCCCCGTTTTCCATCACAAACATGGCCACCACATTTGCTCACTATAAAATTTCAACTGGGCCCTAAAAAATTATCTCCCATAAATTTTAAATATATACATGGATAAATGTTTCCCTTTTAATCCCCTCCTTACACACATACTCAATTTAAAAAAAATTGAAACATTACTCATAGTTTTAATTTCCGGTGTTTCTTTGTGGATCATGAAAAAATCCTCTTCCTGTCATTACTATACTTGCTTACCAGAGCAGTCTCTACTGGTTATTCAGCAAAATACTAAACTGAGACACTGGCTCCATATGAGGCTGTCTGTTACATGTGTATATGTGAGGTGAGATAGGTGAGCATTGTGCCAGTAGAACTCTGCTTAATTTTGAATTCTTGTATTCCACAGTAAACACACATTCCATTTATTGAATGTATGGAAAGACAGATGATTGACAAGTGGGGAGGGACTACCTTTTACTAGATACTTTAAAAAAAATACTATTTTTTAAGTTGTGTAATGTTTTTCAATTGTTTCTCAATTCACTCATTTTATAAAGACAGTAAGATACTCCAGGGTGTGGATTATATGATAACCACACTTCCAGGTGCTGAAGGCACTTGGCATAAATGCCTCGTGACTCACTGTGCACCTGGACGTACAGTCAACATATAACAACTCACACCCAGGAGTGTCATGTTGCTTACTCTTTGAGGCACTCAACATGTTTCTCACAGGTACAGTATAAGAGTGCCTCCTTGTGCTTTCTTTGATTAACAAAACTGCAAAGCAAAGGTCCTAAACGGTCTAGCACTATTTGGGCATAACAGGTAATGTGCATACCCCCAAGAGGCACACAAATAATGATGATCATTAAAAGTACAAAAAGCATGTTTTTTTTTTTTTTTTATTAAATATAAACAGACCAATTATAAAAGTCAACCATTACACACTTTTACACTCTGCTCATGAGATCCGCTTACAGGTATAATAAGCTGTTTCTTTTCTGCATTTGGGTAATTTTCCATCCGAAAGGTTGCAGAAACATGGGCTGTTTCCCTGGGTATGATATGTTGTTACACTGACCCACACTGGATCACTTTACATTTACTTTGGAGAGAGATTCATGCAGCAGTGGGAGAACCAGTCTGGATAAGTTCAGAACCTCTGCCATTTTACATAACAGAACGTTGTCAGAACCTTGTGTCAAGTTCTATAAAGGTTCTGATGATTTTTAAAACATTGGTTTTTGAAGTCTAATATACTCCGTCATCAGGTCTCTATCCAGAAGGAATGCTACCGGTGATGATAAGACTGAGAAAGACGTTTGAGGTGGAAGAAGGCCCCAGTGAGCCAGGTTTCTACTACATCAGTAATAAGCCACGACAAGGTGTGCATTATAGCAGTATGATACCTAGTGATCCTTTTTATCACACTGATTATTGTCTGTCTGGTAAACTGCAGTAATAACCGGGTATGACATCATACCTGGTTATTAAGGCATTTGTTTTTTTTTTTGAAATTCTTTTTATTCATTTTCAGTTATTATTACAGCAAACTGGTAAATACAGCAGGAGACAAGAACAGTATTTCAAATCGTTCCAGTCAGTGAACTTTAAATAGAGACATGGAAAACAAACCCCCCCACCCCACCCCAAGGGAAGGTGTCACCACTGAGGAAAAGAGAGAAAAAAGTCTCATTCTCTATTGAAGAGAGGGAAAATACTTAGTCCAGAAAACAAGCAAGATAGTAGTCAGACCATAAAACCCAGAGGCATAAGAGATTCTTCTGAAAGCTAATTATTAGGTAATGAAAGAGTGTAACAGGAGACCAGAGGAAGAGAGTGTATCTCAGAACTAAACAGGTCGGGGTAACCCTTGAAATCTCAATCAGTGGAGATACAGAGCATACAGTTTGCCCCATTTTCTGTGAAAGGCCAGTGGAGAGAGTCTAGTATTAGCAATCAACTTCTCAACTTTAAAACACTGGGACATTTCTTCCACCCAGTCCATATACGAGAGCTCAAGGTTATCTGACCAGTGACGAAGCACTAGTCTCTTAACCGCCATTGAGATGAGAGCCATATGGTATCTTCTCTCTCTGACGTTAATACCCGAATAAATGCCTAGAATGCAGATCTCTAGTGTGAAGAAATCTTTCAAACCTAGAGTAGGATCTAGATTGTCCCTAATGGCCTTCCACAGAGGGGCAACCTTAGAGCAATGCCAGAAAATATGAGGGAGATTACCATGGTCTTCTCCACATCTAAAACATTTTGAGGAGCTGGTATTATCAAATTTCGCTTTTAGGACCGGCGTAATGTACATATTATTGACAATAAAATATTGAATTAACCTATTCTTATCTAAAGTATTGTACATGTACAAATCCTTCCAGACTTGACTCCATGTAAACAAAGGTCCTGAGGGAGGTAGAGACCAAGATTTGGAGCCAGCCAGAGGGGTGGGGAAAAATGAGTTTCATAAGATGCATATACAACTTAGACACCCCATGAGGTTTAACCGCACATTCTTTAATCACCCTTAATAACGGTTTAATGGCCGATGTAGGTACTGTTACCCCAAATTCTTTGTTGACCAGATGTTTTAGCTGGTATACCTTAAAAATCATTTGGGTAGGGACACTTAAGACTAACAAAAGGTCATCTATTGATCCAGGGCTTCCTTGCACATAAAGATATTCCACTGAGAGCCCCTGGGTTTGGGGTAGCCACTTCAAAGATAGGAAGTCGGTCCCTATTTGAATGTTGGGGTTAGAAACCAAAGGTTGTCCAGGGTCCTTAATATATCTGATTTTAGCAGTAGCATAAAATTGATTGAGTACCTTTACCGTGGTACCCACTGGCGACTCTTGGATACCGCTAGGGAGGGATGTAAACCGACAGTAGAAAAGACTAGAGGGATCTATGTCATTTTTTAATGAGATCAAGGTCTAGCTTATCCATAGAGGGGAGGATGTTACATCCAGCCCTCCTAACCATTTACCAGCTTTAACTAGATGACTGGTCCAGTAGTAATATTCAAAATTGGGTAAGCGGAGACCCCCCATATCTTTAGGAAGACATAATTTATAAAAAGCTTGCCTGGGAGGCTTATGATTCCAAATAAAGCCAGTCAGGATCGAGTGTATTCTCTTGAAAAAAGCTTTGGGCAGCCAAATATCTAAAAGGTTCAAGGGATAGAAGAGACGGGGCAAAATGTTCATCTTGACAATACTAATACGGGCCCCCACTGACAGTGGTAGCTTACTCCATCTCTGCAAATCGGAATAAATTCTGTCTACCAGATCATCCAAATTGAGTTTCTTAACCAAAGTGGGGTCACGGGCCAAGTAAATACCGAGGTATTTCAAGTGAGATGCGGCCCACTTCATACCGAAATGGGATACACAGGCTTGAGACAGATGCATGTTAAGAGGAAAAATCTCGGACTTGGTCAGATTAAGTTTGTAATTGGATACTTCCCCAAATTGCACAATTATGTCCAGTACCACTCGTAGGGAATCTACTGGATTACATAATTGTAGGAGAATGTCATCTGCAAACACGGATATCTTGGAAGTTTGTTGAGAGATAGTACACCCTTGGATCCCCGGAGCTGTTTTTAGATTGAGCAGCAGGGGTTCCAGATAGAGATTGAAGAGATATGGGGATAAAGGGCATCCCTGTCGGGTGCCTGAAAGTAACCGGATAGGGATGAGAAGACTCTCATAATAAATTTTAGCCATGGGGTCTTTATACAATGCCTCGGCCCAGTGTATAAACCTCTCCGGAAGCCAAATTTAGTCATCGTATTCCTATAAAAATCCCAGTTAACCGGTCGAATGCTTTCTCAGCATCCAGAGCAACCAGTGCCATGGGAACCTGAGAAGCCTGAGCCGCCTCGGAAAACATGGGAAAGGGTTCTCATGTGATCTGCAACAGACCTGCCCTGCACAAAACCCACTTGCTCTCTGCTCAAAAGCGAAATCCAAACCTGTTTAATACGTGAAGCCAGAATCTTAGACAGTATTTTGATATCACAATTAAGCAGTGAGATGGGCCTATAGTTAGCTGGATTCAGAGAGGGTTTTTCTGACTTAGGGATCAGGATAATAATAGCCTCCAACAAGGATGGGTCCAACAGATCAGAAGACAATAAGTAATTGTAAAACTCCAGAAGTGTTGGAGCCAGATCCTGACAGAAGGCCTTATAGAAGTTGGCGGGTAAACCGTCGGGTCCGGGAACTTTATCCGGTGAAAGACTATGGATGGCCTCTTCCACCTCCTTCAGAGATAAGGGAGAAGAGAGAGAAGCTATTTGGTCGTCAGAAAGACGAGGTAGGGAGATTGATCCAAAGACGCCCTCTATGGCTGACTGGGAAGGGGGGGTTGCTGCGACTCCATATAGGCTATGATAAAATGCTCTAAAGACTTCCACAATATCCCTGGGCATTATCTTAATGGAGCCATCTTGAGCTTCCAAAGCTGGGACTAGTCTAGAGTTCTCTGTTTCCTTAAGCTTCAGGCCAAGAGCCCACCGGCTTCTCCCTTGATTCAGGTATTTAGCCTTGGTTCTCAACAGGGCAAACTCAGTCTTTCCCGGATTAGTCCTTCATACTCATTTTAAGTTTATGCAGCTGCTCTAGACATTTCAGTGATTTAGAGGTAGCTAGGGAATCCTCTGCTGCCTTAATCTGACCTGACAGAAAAAGGAATCTTTGCGTCCTGAGTTTCTTTCTCCTGGAGGAGATTTTGATGAATTCTCCTCTCAAAAAACATTTTAGGGAGCACCAAAGAATATCCATCCTAGTCACTGAACCACGGTTAGTATCCAAATAGTCTCCAATGAGGGATCTGACCTGAGTAAGGGAATATTCATCTTTTAGTATCTGAGTATTAAGTTTCCAAATCGTGTTATGTTGTGTCAAGGAGAGGGGAGTGAAACGGAACCATACTAAAGCATGATCGGAGACTACTATGGGTTCAATGCCTGCTGAGGATATCTTAGTCATGAGAGAGGTACTTAATAAAAAATAATCCATCCTAGACCATGAATTATGAAGCGGGGAGAAAAAGGTATAGCTCTTGTTGGAAGGGTGCAAAGTCCTCCAAGGGTCCACTAAACCTAACATACTACCCAAATCCCGTAACGCCAATTGTGCAGGAGATGGGGATTTTAGTGGTCTATAAGTTTTATCCAGATCTTGCGATGGGGCTATGTTCCAGTCCCCTCCCAGAACCAAGGGAATTGGCAGAAAGGTGCTTAATTTGTCAATTAGCTGCATTATAAAACAAGCATTCCCCCCAACAGGACCGTAAACAGAGCCCAAGACTATAGCGGAATTATAAAGGGATCCCTGTACCAAAATATATCTACCCTCTGGATCCTGGACAACCTTTACTGGGTTAAAGGGTATGCTTTTCTTTATCATAATAGCAACTCCCCTAGCTTCCGACGAGTCCCCAGCAACAAAAATTTTGAAAATCCTTTAACTCTCAGTATATTAGTTTCAGCCACTGTTATGTGGGTCTCTTGTAGAAACAGAATATCAACTTCAAGCAACGAGCAGTTAAACAATATTCGGGTCCTCTTCTTGGCCTCTCTGACCCCTCTTACGTTCCAACTAGCTATTTTAATAACGTCCATAGCCATCCTCTAGGAACCAGAGTAATTTTGAATGAGCTGAACCCAGATTCCCCCACCCATTCCGAACAGTGGTGACACCTTCTATCCACCCCCCCAAAGTAATCCAAAGTATCGCTTCGAATAAAACAAATGTAGTAAGTGTCCGCCAATCAGCAGTAAAATACCATCGCAACATAGAATAAACAGAGTTAGTTGCAACCCCACAAGTCCCAATAAAAACAATAGGCAATCCCCCACCTCGTATCCAGCAACTGCTGTAAGAAAGATACAATATCACTGCCATCTCAACTACAAACAGCCAGAATAACCAGAATACCCAAAACAACCAAATTCCTTCCCCCACAGTACCCCAAGTATCCCTAAATAACGGTATAAGACCCAACAACCTTATAACCTCATAACCAAACAGTTGACCACCAAACTCCGAGGAGTATGATATCACCTGTGAAAATCCCTGAGGGGTACCCAGACCAATCCCAACAGGTGCATCGCATGGCACTGAGCTTCCTATGCCATATGAACCTCCCGCCCCACACACAGCAGAACAAGTAACTAATAAAAGCGGAAGAGGGGCACTTAAATCGTCCCTAATTCAATTGGACAATCCTGAAAGGAGAAAATAACAGTACCTGAAAAGAAATAGCAAGGCAAAGGATTCCATTCCATGGCAGGCCTGCTCGCATTGAATCCAGAAGACCAGGAGGAAAAGGCATGGGAAAGATTTGCTGACGGACCAAACGGTCCGACCAAATCAAGTCCTCCGAAACTGAACCTGCATGTCAGTACCCCATGAGCCACTGAGGAATATGGTCGCCACGGGAATCGGCTGTAGGCCGAGTAGGCCTCACCACCTCACTCTATTAGGCCTACAACCACGCGGTCTCTCAGGGAGGACACCTCAGCAGGAGGGCAAAGGCAGCCACCACCAGGAGTACAAGCCAGATACGGGGGCACAACCAACAGGCCCAGTAAGTACTAACATACTTATGATAGTAATAACAATGAACACCAAAAGGAGATCTTTTGCAGAGCCAGCAATTCTACTAAAAGCAATAACAAACACCCAACATGAGGAGACTATTAGGTAGATAAACTAGTGTAAGTCACTTAAACAGGTCCGGGAGCAATTTCGCTAGTCCAGACATTGCCTCCTCCGGATTTTTGTAGGGATACCATGCGCCATCCACCTGCACAAGGAGTTTGGCAGGATAATTCATCCTGAAGGCTTTCCCAGCAGCAATCAGTTTTTTCACTACAGGGTGAAAGGCAGCCCTTTTTTGTCGCACCTCCCGAGGTAGATCCTGCGTGATCCTGAGCTTGGTATCATTCCACAAGATAGACTCCAGTTCTTTTACCTTTGTGAGGACGTGCTGGCGATCCAGGTAACTTAGAAACTTGACAATTATAGGCCTGGGGGGGCAGACGGAGGTGGCCTGGGCCTAAGAGACCTGTGGGCTCTCTCAATATGATATTATTGGTGAATAGGTGAGGGGCCCACCACTTTATTGAAGAAATGCTGGATGAAACGTAGGGTATCGCCTCCTCCTCTAACTCTGGGAGCCCCAAGATTAACACGTTGTTTCTGCCGACTCCGTCCTCAGATCTTCAGTTTTCAGCTGGAGTTTTTGTAGCTGTTGTCGAGCTTAATGATTTCAGGGTCTGTTTTCTGTTGCCACTTCTCCATAGATGTTATTCTGGTTTCCAATCGCCACTCTCCTCGAGAGATCCGCGTATTCCTGTCTCATTGATTTGATTTCTTTGGAGATCTCCTGTAGGGTATCTTTAAAAGGAGATAACTCTTCAAGGAAGCGTTCTTCTGTTAGCATAGTACCAGCGACTGTATTGGATCCTCCACTGGTAGAATGTTTAGTCATCGAAGATGAATTTGCACTGTTATTCCTGGCTTTTTTGGAGGCTTTTTCTGGCGTGGTAGGGGGGGTATGCCTGACTCCTGCGGCCTTCATTTCCATGTCAGCCATCGCAATCAACAAATAAGGCAATCTACACCCCAATCTCGAACCACTAAAGATCTCCTGGCGTTAGAAAAGCTTTATCACTCGTTTAAAGCTTAGTAGATGGCTTTAAAGTAGCAAAGAATAGGAATTTGTGAGGGGAAAGGCAGGAGCTCTACAGCAAGCAGCCTCTCAGCACCACTGCATCACGTGACTACTATTAAGTCATTTGGAGCACTCGTACTTCACTTGCACTTACAGTACAACAGTGGGAAACACACCATTCTGTAAGTCCCTGCAGCAATTATTATAAAAAAAAAAAAAAAACATAAGTGACTGTGTTTATAACGTTTTTTATATACCCTCGATGTGGGATGAGCCCATAAACCTTCAGTGTGTAAAAAAAACTTCATAACACACAGTCACCTATGCATTAGTCTCTATTTAATGCATCCCCCAGGTGTGTAGTAAGACACAAGGCTGAAGGCAGAGTGTCCGTATGCCCCTTGGATGTGCATCAAAATCCCATGATGCACAACTTAAGAGGTTCTTAGTATACTTATTAAATTGCCTCTAAGTAGATTTTTTGGGGTGGAAAAGGAGATTCTGCACCAGACCATCCATTTATAGAGATTTAATGCATAATCTGTTGATGTCTCTCAGCCAGTGAAAATTCAAGATATTTTCTTGACATTTTGAAAGTGGTCATAATCAAAGTGGTGTTACAGAATGGGAAGCTTCAGTTACGTGACACTGAATATATTTAGCACAGCTCTAAGATGATTTTGCAGTATCACTGTGCCCTTTCATTGACAATAGTTTCGGGATAGAAATTATTAAAGCACTTAAAAAAAGAATCTGAAAGTTCTAATATGGCTTGAATAACAATCAGAACCTGTCAGAACCTCTTGCAACTCTCCTATCCTTATATTAATTCTCCATCCCCTAGGAGTTCTCAACCTTCTTCTATTCGTTGGTAAGCAGGTAAGGCCCACTAGGCACAAGGCTCACTAGCAACGGGGGCCCAGGATCACTGTGGAGGTTAAGTGACTTGCTCAGGGTCACACAGTAAGCAAGTGGAGGTTGTGGGAACCAAACCCAGGTCGATTGGATGTACGAAGCTCATTCACAGCTCGCTCTTCTAACCTCTAGGCTATATTGCCAGCCCCTTGGACTTTGCCAGATATATCTGTCCAAAGCCATTCTTGTCATTTCTAATTCTGCAATTACTTAGTTTACTATGGTTGAGTACGTATCCTTCTTTTCAACCTAAATTTTTAGGAGTGCACGCTATGTATAGATTGACTGCATCTATATTCTCCAAGTATTTCATTCTATATACAGTAGACAGATATAAATGCACACATACTGTATATGCATACACGACTTGACTTCTCCTTGTATTTTTTGTCACTGCTTTTAAAAAGAAAACAAACTGACAGACTTTACTATATAACAAAAAAAAACCTCCAAAATGGTTGACTTGATCAAAATAAACAACTTCTGAAGAACAGAATTCCTTTTCAATACATTTTAGATGTTGCTTGCAGCTATGCCAATGCAATTTATTAGTCTTGTTTTGATGCAAAATACTTATTTCAGAAGACACTAGAAGCAGAAAAAAAACCGTGCTGCTCGCTTTTCCCCCATACTTTAATCAATCAAGCCAGTTTTATCTACATACGTGCCCCTTACACCACAATGTTGCCATTCATGCATATTCTGCACAATTTACTGATGTCTGAAAACAAAACAGCCTGCCAGACTCCAAGGCTTCTGTTTTAGAATGATCAACAGTTCTTTACTGTACAGTACTTTACATTATATCAATACATTGCATTGCTTCATTTTTTACTATATGCCATAAATACACGAGTACAATCTACAATACGGTTTCATTACTCTGCGTGGGTTTACGAATGCATGACAAAGAAATATGTTTTCCTTAAAGGGAAGAAACACAATAAGGGAAAAAGTAAGACAAACTGCCCCAATGGGAGAGCTGTTTCAGTTAGTGTCAGCCACTGAGCCAAGCTGATGAGACTGTATGCAGGAATCTAGGATTCTGATTGCAATGTGGAAGGGAAAACTAAATATAGGAAAAAGACAGCATATCAGGTCTCCACTCAGGTCAATCAAGAATGGTTCAAAATTACATTAAAATGATCAAAGCCAAAACAGTCACTCCAGTACGAAAAGGATATCAGACATTATCAAAGAGGGCAGAGTCACTGACTCAGTTGGTTACACACACCACCCTGAGGCTGGAAGATCACTAAGTTGCGTATTGTACGTCAATGCATAATAAGAGTAAAAACAACTGCAGTGCTTATGTTTTTTGCATTTAACATAGAGGATAATGTATGGTCCTCTATCGGTAACCGGTCAGTTAACTGTCAAGAGGTTGCCAGGGCGACCGTGTAAACCTCGGGAAAGCGAAGCTCGAGAGAGGTTCTGATCATGCATAACAAGCTCGAAGACAGTTAACATTGACTGCTGCCGAAAAGAGGGACCATACATTATTTTTATAGTGTATGGTCCCACATAAAAGGCTGCTTACTTTTTGCTAACTAGTCACCGCCCTGGCTGCTCAGTCCTCCTAACAGCTGCTGTTCATCCGCCGGTTCCCCGCTGAAAAAAAGCGCGCACATGCTCAGACCAATTGCTGTTGTTAACCTATCGATGTGACGTAGCATCGATAGGTTAACAACATGTCTACGTCACATCGATAGGTTAACAACCTTAGGAAATGATGATTTCCTAAGGTTAACAGCGTTCTACCATACATTATATTATTATTGGTTCCAGGGGACTTAATTAGATATGAGTCTGCCTGGAAAGGTGTGGTGCCACAGGAATGAATTATATAGGAGTCTGTCTTGACAGGTGTAGTGCCAGAGGACCAAATTAGATAGTCTGTGTGGACAGGTGTGGTACCAGAGAAATGAATTAGATATGAGATATGAGTCTGCCTGAGGACTGAATTACATAGGAGTTTGTCTTGACAGGTGTGGTGCCAGAGGACTGAATTAGACAAGACTGAATTAAGAGTCTGTCTGGACAGGTGTAGTGCCAGAGGACTGAATCAGCAGTCTGTCTGGACAGGTGTGGTGCCAGAGAACTGAATTAGACAGGAGTCTCTCTGGACGGGTATGGAGTCAGAGGACTGAAGTAGACAGGAGTCTGTCCTGATAAGTGTGGCACCAGAGGACTGAAAAGTGACTAGTGGGATCCCTATCTTCAAAAAGCATCAAAATCGGTCCTGGAGAACTACAGGTTTGTCATCCAGACATGAATGCCTTACCTTAGGGTAAGGGTTACAGAATGTAGTCAGATAAGCAAATCCCTCCAAAAATTCAGTTATTTTTTATTTATTTTTCAGTACTTGACCAGGAAAGATACACTAGCTATGGCAGCTTGTTTCCAGATGGATCCTGGGGGTGGGTTACATAGGCCTGTGTTATTGACAGGGGGAATGTTGGCCGTGACTCCAGAAAACTCCCCTGCTCCTCTTGCTGACATAGCTAAGTCTGACTCCCTCACCTCCGTTACAGGATAAGAGCCACATGGCAGTGTTTCAGAACCTCAAAATCCTGTCCCCCCACAATAATAGGAAGATTCTGGCCTTAGAGCTTCACCTGAGAATGAGGGACACTATGCTGTTACTATGGCTCCAGTGGTATCCCCTCAGCAACAGTTGAAGGTCCCTAAGGCTACTGGTTAAGGGCCTCCCCCCTCCTCAGCTGAACACCAGCACAGTTCAGTAGTGCAACAGCCCGAAATGCCCCCACCCCCACTTCCTAAAGACACGGTGCTAGGAAAATGGTCTGACGCAGGAAAGCAAACCCAAAAGAGTTAAAACTGCTTTTACCCCAGTGTTCAGTAAATTTTTAGCACTGGCATCTGCTAGACAATAGGGAGACACAGAGGAGGATGAGGGAGAGTCCGAGGTTGCCTCCTTCATGATCTCCATTAGGAAGCACTCCTTGGATTGTGCGGAGTCAGCTTCAGAGATGCGCTGCAAAAAGAGAAGGAGGACGAGGTCACGGGTGCATGCTATGTCAGCTGCTTAAATTCCATAACCCATGTGTGTTAGTACATCTATTGCCCCCATTACCTTAAATGTGAACAGCATTCAGGCCTTCAGGAAAAGAATGGAAACTATGCCCCCTTAGAAATCCTCCCAGGTAATGTGCTGTTTATTCAGGATACCTGGATTAAAACTATTTTTCTTTACTGTAACCACCTCATGATGTAACTTACAATGCCTCAAATGTTCCTTATGTCCTTGTTCATTCTTATAACTTGTATTGTTATCCTGGGTCGCCCCTGAAAAAGGGACCTTCGGGGCTCAGTGGGCCTACCCGGTCACCAACATTTAATAAATAAATAAAACATTATTTGAGATCTCAGCTTTTAAGAAATTGTGGACTGGAGGGGGGGGCATCATTTTGCTCTCAGAGCTTGGACAAATGTGATGGAGCAGAGATCCTGTTTTATGAATACAGTAGTAAAAGAGCAGAGATCAACTGAGCTGGAGCCAGGCAGGGCCTTACTGCCTGACATTGTTTTTTGAGGGGCATGGATACAAACTCATTATGCGCCAGAGATGAAGGCCACCAGAGATGCTTCATTTAAGTTGGTGAGACCATTTTTACAGACCTGGAAACTGGTAGTGTTTGGGGGCGACATCAGCTGGGGCCTGTCTTTACAATACAGAGGCAAACCTACTGTTAAAGTGTATAGTGACATCCTATTAAAATAAATAACGAACAGGTGGGTTGCAGGATGGTATGTCAGCTAGTGTCATGAGAGGTGGCTCAACAGGTAGCACACTCGCCTCTGAGGCCGGGAGATCAGCAGGCTGTGGGTTCTAGCCCCACACCAGGCACTTGGGTTAATATCCCAATACTGACACTGTAGTGTAGCATGAGAGGGGTGCTGCACTCCTGAGGTGCCATCTTTCGGATGAGACATTAAACCAATGTCCCATCTGCCTGTTCTGGTGGTAGTTCAGGTGGATCTGAAAGATCCCATGGCACTTCTCGAAAAGAGCAGGGGAATCTCCCCGGTGCCCTGGCCAAAATTTCCCCTCATTCACTAAAAATACCACCAACAGCTTAATCTGGTTCAAAGTCAGTTGGCATTCATCAGTATCCCCCTTCCCCAGGTTGGGCCTGAAAATAGGCAGGATTTGTCTAATGCACTTACCCAGTCAACAAAAAATAAATAAGAACTACTGTATTCGAAATCTCAGACCACCTGGCAGTTGTATGCCTGTGTACGGTTTTCATGGTACACTCAGGAGAAGTGAGACCATCGTGACTAAATACTAAATTTTTGGAAGAAGAGAAAATAAAAACACAGTGCATTGGAATTCTCAAGGCATGGTGCACGGTCAAAACAGGACTGCAGGGCCCTTTCTCAGAAAAATAAGAGTAAAGTACAGTTACGTAATAACTTACCATAACAGTAGATCTTCGAAAGAGGCTCTTGCAGTAGGTAATTACATATAGGACTGAAGCCGGCAGGTGTCAGAATCCAACAGAAAAATTTCTAGCTAGCAGTCTCTGGTGGGCGACCTCCCCCACATCGGGTGACCAGTGTCAGGTGACGTCAGTATAAAGGGGCGGTCCCCCACGCCCACCTTCCAGTTCTTTCCCACCAAAGGCCAAAAAGGTAAGGAAAGAGAAGTGGATATTTCCCTCCCTGGAAAAGGAGCTGAAAAAGCTAAGGGGGATGGAGGGTGGGAAAGCGTTACCTACTGCAAGAGCCTGTCTTGAAGATCTACTGTTACGGTAAGTTCTTACGTAACTGTAATATCTTACTTCGAGAGGGCTCTTGAAGTAGGTAATTACATATCGGACTGAATCCCAAGCAGCCTGGAACAAAGCACAGCACTTGTCAGGAGGAAAACTACCAACCAATAGAACCTCCAGCTGTAAGGGTCTTAAGAGAGAAGACCTTGCAGAACAGCCAACCTGAAGCCTGCTCTACGGCGTGAGGCAATGTCCAAACTGTAGTGTTTCGTAAAGGTATGGACAGAAGTCCAAGTTGCGGCTGCGCAGATATCTTGCGCTGGCACATTCTTGAAACAAGCTGCAGAGGCAGCTACTCCTCTGGTGGAGTGACCTCTGACCAGATCCGGCAGGGTCTTGTTGTACTTGTCATAACAGAAAGTGATACAATGAGCCTACCATTTGGATAGGCATTGCTTGGAAACAGCATTGACCTCTCTTTTGTGAGCAAAAGAGACAAAAAGCTGATCAGATTTCCTGAGATCCTTAGTCCGAGTGGTGTAGTATCTCAGTATTCTATGAACATCCAAAGTATGTAGAAGATATTCCCCTTGATTGGAGTGTTGCATGAAGAAAGCAGGTAGCTCAATGGATTGATCAGCGTAGATTCTGCAACCACCTTAGGGAGAAACTTAGGGTTGGTGCACAGAGCCACACGTTCCTTGTGGAAAATCAAGTAAGGGATTTTGCACATCAAGGCCTGAAGCTCGGAAATTCGACGAGCTGAAGTAATGGCCACTAGTAAGAGAGTCTTCCAAGAAAGGAACTTCAAGTCAGCTGAAGCTGCCCGTTCAAAGGGAGGCAGAGTAAGCTTCTCAAGAACAAAGTTCAAATCCCAAGGAGGTGCAGGAACGTGGATGGGGGATCTTAAATGGAGGACCCCTCTGAGGAAAGTCTTAGAGACTTCCAACTGCATGAAAGACCTGTCAGGCCGAGATAACCGCCATGTGAACCTTCAAAGAGGAATGATGCATATAGTCCAGGACTCTCTTGACAGGGCAAGAGAAAAGCTCGAAGTCCTTCGAAGAGGCCCAAATCGAAAACGTTTCCACTTCATGGCATAGGTGGACCTAGTGGACGGCTTTCTGGCCTCCACCAGAATATCTGCGACGAGCGGAGAGACCCCGAACCGGGCTTGAGCTACGTCTGCAGGAGCCATGCATGCAACTGAAGGGATTTGAGACCTGGATGAACCAGGGTCCCCTGATCCTGGGTCAGCAAATGCTGTGACAGAGGAAGAAGAAACGGAGGTTCCTCTGAAAACTGTTGCAGAAGAGAGAACCAAACTTGCCTGAGCCAGAATGGAGCGATGAGGATCATCCAGGCTTCTTCTGAACTGAGTTTGTGTAAGACCCTCGGAATTAAGGGAATTGGGGGAAGGCATAGACAAATCTGTCCTTCCAGTCGAGAGACAGAGCATCCTGCCAGAAAATGCCTCACCCTGGAGCGAGTGAGCAGAAGGCGGGAAGGTTTGTGTTTTGAGGGGACGCGAACAAGTCTGTCCGAGGGGTTCCCCAGTGCAGGAAGATATCGTCTGCTACCTCTTGATCCAGTTCCCATTCATGTGCTTTGGCTGATGACCAACTGAGGTGATCCGCCATTGTGTTTTCGACTCCCGGAACATGAACTACAGTCAGGTGAAGGTTGTGTTGAACAGTCCAACTCCAAACTCTCATTGCTTCCCTGCACAGAGGGTAGGAACAAGTTCCTCCCTGCTTGTTGATGTACCAGACTACGCACATGTTGTCCGTCTGGACTGTCAGATGGCCGGGAAGAATGCAAGAGTTCAGAGCCTGGAGAGCATACAAGACGGCTCTGAGCTTGAGCACATTTATGTGTAAGATCTGCTTGAGTCTGGACCAACAACCCTGAGTTATGTAAGACCATAGATGGGCTCCCCAGCCCTCTCCTGAGGCATCTGTTGTCAATGTTTGGGATGGGGGTTCGAAGCAAAAGGGAACTCCTCGGCAAAGGTTCTCTTGCACCATCCACCACTGCTAGTCCCAGACCATTGGATCGGAGACCAGAACTTCCTGGTCCAGGTCGTCCAATGCCTGGTCCCACTGAGACCGAAGCGTCCATTGAGAGATCCTCACATGGAGCCGAGCGCGAGGGGCTATCGGAATAGCAGCCGCCATGAGCCCGAGAAGGAGAAGGACTGATCTGGCACTGACCCTTCTGCGACTGGACAACAGACTTGCATGAGCCTGGAGGGTGTCCATCCTGTCCGGAGGCAGAAAGGCCTTTCCAATGGTTGTGTCCAGGATCGCCCCTATGAACTGGAGTCTTTGGCAAGGGACCAGATGAGACTTGGCCTGGTTGATGGAGATACCCAGGCTGGTGAAAACCTGCAGGGTAAGAGAAAGAGAGCGCAGAAGTTCCTCCCTGGAAGGGGCCGCCAGGAGGCAGTCATCCAGGTATGGGAATACCTGCACCCCCTGGGTACGCAGGTGGGCTGCTACCACTAAAAGACATTTGGTGAACACTCGGGGAGCCAAGGAAAGACCAAATGGGAGGGCCCTGAATTGGTAGTGGTCCCCCTGGAATGAAAACCGAAGGAATTTGTGGTGGGAAGGGCGGATGGGGATATGCAGGTAGGCACCCTGCATATCCAAAGTGCACAGCCACTGTCCCTGCTGAAGGAGAGGCAGAAGGCTCTGCAGGGAGAGTATTCTGAAATGCTTGTACTCCATGAACATGTTTAGGGAGCTGAGGTCTAAAATAGGCCTCATGTCTCCCGTTTTCTTTGGAACTAGGAAGAAATGGGAATAGTAACCTGTCCCCAAAGGTGGGCCAGGACAGGCTCTATCGCCGCCTTCGAGAGAAGGGAGGAAATTTCTTCTAGGATCAGAGGATGGGGGGTGGTTTTCTGGGTGGTTTCTGAAGAAACTCGATCGAGTGTCCTGCTGCTATCAGTTGGAGTACCCAAGCATCCGATGTAATCCTCTCCCAACCAGGTAGATGGAAGGAGAACCTCCCTCCTACTGGTTCCTCTGGGGGATCCAGAGGCTGTAGGAGAGGAAAGGAGTCACAAGTGTGAGGCAATGCCGTGGCTGAAGCTCCCGCCGCTTTTTTGGGTGGGGGAGCTTGGCAGCCAGAGGGGCCTGACGTTTGTTGGCCCACTTGCCCTGAGGTTTTGCTTTAGGCCGAGAACGTCTGCGAAAAGGGCGACGCTGTCCCTGAGGGGGCCTGTACAAAGAGTCAACAGAATTGAGTGCAGTGCCCTTCTCCTGCAAGTCGGTGATGATGTCCTTGACATCTCCACCGGAACAGCACAGAACTCCTGAAGGGTGCATCCTGAATAGCGGATTGCACTTCAGGGACCAATCCTGACACCTGGAGCCAGGCATGATGCCAAAGACCTATGGCGAAAGCTGAGCTCCGACCTGCTGCATCTACTGCATCTTATGTGGTACGAAGCATGTGCTGACTGGCCGAACGAGCAGACTGGACGAGATCAGACACTTCCTGTTTGGTCTGAGACTCAGGAAGGGAGTCCAATTTGGATTCCACCTGACTCAGGATACTCTTCTGGTAGTCTCCATATGTGCAACATAGTTCAGGGCCCTAATCTCCAGTGTGGAAGAAGCATACACCTTCTTCCCGTACTGGTCCAGAAGACAGGATTCCTTGTCTGGTGGAGACGAGCTGAGATGTTTAGGATTCGCCAACTGGCCGTGAGCGGCGCTGATCACGACTGAGTTGGCTTTGGGGTGTGTATTCAAGGAATCCACACCCTCAGGAGCCTGGTATAGCCGATCCGCCTTCCTCGGAAGAGGGGCTAACGTGGACCGTTGTTTCCAAATAGTGGAAACAAGGTCGGCGTGAGGCTCAATCCAGGGTGGAATCAATGTTGGAGCAATTTTGGGCAGATCCAAGTGGACAGCGAGCTTCTTCCGCTGTGGATCTGGCTCCAGAGGTTGCCACTGGTGGACCTCCTGGATCTTTCTCAGTAGCTCCAGAAAGGAAGGATCTTCCGGAGGAGACTTCAGAGGAGTCCTTGGCCTGGGACGGTCTGGAGTACATGGCTCATCAGGATCAGAGCACCCCCATGAGTCTGAGTCAGAGGTCTCCAAAGAAGAGGAGGAAGACTCCTTCTGTGGCGGGGGAGGAATGGACCCCTTGGGAAAACCTCGGGCCAGCGTATCCTCCCCACCCCTGGCACCTGAGGTTCACCTCTGGTGTCGGGTGGGGAAGGAGTCTTCGCCCTCAGGCGCAGGGATCCTGTGCAGGGTCCAGCGCCCGCAGATGGCTCTCCACCTCCTGGTGAGTTGAGCCTGGCCTCAGTCCACTAGGCAGCCAGAGTCTCCATCAAATCCACCGGCAGCTAGGGGGGCAGTGGAGGGGGGGGATACTGATACTGAGGCTATCCATAGGCGAGTATCCGTAACCCGACGGTGGGAAGCCTGGCATTGGGTACTGCAGCATCCGGTATACTGGCATCGGGTACTGCGGCGCAGGATACTGCAGTCCCGGGTAGGACAGCCCCGGATAAGATGGGGTCGGGTACCCAGGAACCAGGGGCTCTGCTGGAGCAGACGGCCCTGGGAGAAGCCTGGCAGGAGGGCCAGGTACAGGTGGCCCGCAGGTGTCGGACCCCGCGTTGAAACGGCAGCATTCGCAAGGGATGTCATCCGCGCCGGACAGGCCGGCTACTGAGGGTCCAAGCGCCGAGTCCCACGGGAGGTAGCCCTGATGTCAGCATATCCAAATCCTCTGTATCGCTGGGGGAAGGAGGACTGAAATCTCTGGGGTCTAGCCGAGGAGACGCTGGAATCTCGGTAAGCAGCGGCAAGTGCTGCGGTGAGCCTGGGACGGCGGACTTGTCCAGAGTGTCCGACGTAGGCTCTTTCGCTGTGTGTTTGTCAGACAGGCCGACGTCCGCCTTACCGGCGGGATCCGGGCGGGCGTCGGAGGGGCCAGCATCCAACTTATCAGATCCTGCACCCGACAAAGACCATGTAGGGGAAGCAACCTTGGCGGGCGTTGGTGGGACCGTGCGCCCCCCTAAGAGGCTGGCATCTTACCAGTCCTGTCCGAGCGGACGTCGGAGGCCATGGCATCCGCTTACTGACCCGGGCCAACCCAGAGGGCTGAGGCGGCGGTGGCCTTCCTAGGAGCAGTCAGCCTTTTGTCCTGGAGGCACCCGCAGCACGAGTCTGATGGGAGGGACAACGCCTTCTTGGAACCTTCAAGATGGCCATCGAGGGTCGGTTCCCCGTGGGGGAGAGACGTTACTTGAAGTACACAGCAAACTCGCCGGAGTCACTGTAGGCTGTGGAGGTGGAGTCCCGTCCCGGTGTTTCTCCTTCTTTTTACGGTGTCCCTCGGGCAAAGTGGAGGCCTGCCTAAGCTTCTTCAGCTCCTTCTCCATGGAGGCCATTCTCTTCTTTAAAATGATGGCCTCCAGAGACTGCTGCTTCCATTTACGGGTGGCAGTGTTGAATTGCTGGTAGTGCTGGCACTTCTCCATGGGGTGTTCTGGGCCTAGGCAGAAGAGGCACAGGGAGTGACCGTCCTTATGCGGGAGCTGTGATCCGCACGAGTCGCACTTGTTCTTACGCAAATCGGAGGGTGTAGGGGACGACATACACGGCATTTTTAAGAAGAAAATCGAAAAAACGGCAAAAAAACTCAGTAAACAAGACTGGCGATAGACTGATGAGCAGAGGAACTTAACCGCAAGGCACTTTCACAAGTTGACGGCAGGAAAGAACTGGAAGGCGGGCATGGGGGACCGCCCCTTTATACTGACATCGCCTGATGCCAGTCTCCTGGCTTGGGGGCGATCCCCCGCCAGAGACTGCTAGCTAGAAATTTGTTTGTAGAGTCCTGAAGCCTGCCGGCTTCAGTCCTATATGTAATTACCTACTGCAAGAGCCCTCTCGAAGTAAGATCGCGTTCTACATGTGTTACTTGAGTTTACGTTCTAAACTGCAGAGGAATATTTCAATGACAGACTGAAAATGAAATGTTTATAGAAGAAAAAAACACAAAGCAAAGACGAAATGAGACAGTATAAAAAGGCAATGACATTAGCGCAGGAGTTGAAGTCTGGCACGCAGGGGAAGTCCCAGCATTTGGATATGTTCAATGGCTGTCATAACTGAGTGCAAAATCAAGTAATGTCTGGCCTCCTTAAAGAACAAGATGACCCTGTTGTCACCTCCCCTCTGGGTATTATGTACATTGTACATAGTCATGTATAACAGCAGTTTGGCACTTTAGCAGAGACAGAATGAGATCCACAAGTGATGGGACAGATAGTAGTCCCTGAAATCTCAGAAAAAGTAATTTCTGATTTAGTAGCTTCAATTCACAGGGTAGAGTTGGGGTATGCTATTAAACAACTTGGAAACAATACTGTTCCTGGAGTGGATGGAGTGTCCTCTGAATTTTTTTTTGTGCTCCTCCCCAACCCCCCCCGACCAGCCACTCCTTTGGGCAAATCATCCTCTACCACTGCCACCATTCCCCATCTTCAGTGGTCTCTGGGTAACTCAATGTAACCCTTCACCGGGGAAGAAGTGCCCATAGGTACACTGACATATCCCGGCGCCCTGCAGGGTCAGCATGGGGCGATTCCGGGCTATCGTGGTGACAGGGGACCCAGCGGCTATCATCTGGCCGATCGGGAGGAGATTTTCCAGTTTTTTTCCCCTTCGTCCCCCCATCCACAATGGCTGCATCCAGCGTCCCCTCTGGCAGGACGCACAGGCGGTGCATGTGCACCCACCCTGCAATGTGAGTCATCACCAGGGGTCGCTGCAGAGTAGTGCAGACCCACGCCCTCCTCCACCCCCAGGAGGAGAGCATTCATTGGATGCCCTATACCCTTCCTGTTGGCCTCCACTCCTGAGGTCCCAGGCTCAGGGCACGAACCTAGGTTGCTAGTGTGCCAGGCGATCCCCATCACCTGGCGCCATGAAGCTGGACTGCCTTCTGAATTTTAAAAGGGTGTGCCATCAGTGCAGTGAAACCCCTATAGCGACAGTATCGTGGGCACTGCAACCCCCACCGACCATCGTTCTGACGATCAGGATTTCACAGCGTCTGCTGTCGTTGCCGCCCCAGAGGTGTTGCGCTCTTCCCACCTATACCTCTGACCTGGAGGTGATTATATTATTTCTGGGGGATGGGGGTGGGGTAAAGCCCCATGCAAACAGCCAGAATGTGCCCAGGTGCATTGTGTGCAACGGCGATTCGGCGTCACAACTGCCGCGTGGTATGGTCACCGTCGGCATTGTCTTGTCGCTGTAGTGTCAGTCAACCATATAGGTGTCGCACTGACATGGTGGAACCTTTTAAAGACCTACTTATAGGAACTCTGTCCTATTCTAGTAGACCTCTTTAATTCAATATTAGAGATAGGGCAATTATCTTCCTCTATGAGATCTGCATTGTTCATTTTTCTACTTAAAAAAAAGTGAAAGGGCAGACATTTGTAATTGCCATCCTCTGTGTCTTCTGAACACAGATTTAAAAACACGGATGAAAACTTTGGCTTGCAGAGTTAACAAAGAGGCTGCAATAGTTTTTGCTGAGAATCAGACTTGTGCCATTAACCAGAGGGACATCACGGATAATTTGATTGTCCTATGGGAGTTATGGGAAAGGGGTAACCAAGGGATGATAGAGGGTTATTTGCTTTCAGTCGATCAACATAAGGCATTTGATCAAGTGCTGCTTGATTATTTAGTGCAAATTTTACATCGTTATACTATCCCAAACCTCTTTGTGGACTGGATAAGAATGCTGTATGGTAGAAACATAGACCATGATGGCAGAAAAAGACCAGAGGTCCATCCAGTCTGCCCATATTCCCTATAATCCCTGGAACCTTCCCAGGAATCTATTGTTTCTCCGGGGTACTAACACTCCCTGTCCTATCCCCGTTCTCCTCTTTGGTCTTGTTGCCTCGAGCAACCACTATTCCCTTCATTCTATCCCATGCTTGCTTGAATCTCCTGACTGTGCTACACCCGCCACCTCAGCCGACAGACTGTTCCAAGGTTCCGCTACCCTTTCCGTAAAGAAGTTCTTCCTCACGTCCCTCCTGAACCTCCCTCCTGTTAATTTCCACTCGTGACCACGAGCTGATATTCAGGGTAAATAATTCCCTGCAGTTTACCTTGTTAATTCCTTTAAGGAACCTGAAGGTCTCCATTTTATCTCCCCATCTCCCTTCTGGTTTCCAATGAGTACATAATTAGTGCCTTGAGGTGCTCCTCATAGGATTTGCCCTGCTGACCCTGAATCATTTTTGTTATCTGTGCTGCACTGTTTTCCAACCTATTCCTGTACTTTCTGAAGTGAGGGCTCCAGAACTGGATGCAGTACTCCAGGTGAGTCCTCACCAAGGATCTGTATAGGGTAAGTATTGCCTCCTTTCTTTTTTTCGATATACATTTTATCCTCTGGTCTCCCTGGCTGCCCCCTTCAGACTGAGCCCCCCCAGCCCCGTCACCCCGGCATCCCTGGGACTTACCTTGGCCTACGCCTTCTGCCAGACAGCTGCGGTGGTGCCCAGTCACCAGGTGCGAAGCCTGCAGAAGGTCGGTCATCACCCGCAGCCCGGGGTGTTTTTCCTTCATTTTTCCTCCCTTTCCCATCCCCATCGCTGGGGCGTACATGCCAGACATGCGCAAAGGAGGCAGGGACAGATGCCCATGAAGTGCCACAACACCCCTCCCTCTCTGGTGCCCAACAGACCTGCACTACCCTCAGGCCTCCACCCAGGGGCAGTCGTTCAGTGGGAGCACCAGTCCTTCCTCCTCGGAAGAGGAGAGCAGTCCTCCAGATGCTCGATCCTCTCCCTCCCCAGCCGACTCCCGGTGGCCCGCTAGCACTGCAAACACAGGTCGCTGGCATGGCAGGAGGCAAGGTATGGATGCCTCAGCTCTCCATGCCACTGGGCCAGCTTATATTACCTCTTTTCTTCTGCTATTAATGCCCCTCTCAATACATCCCAGCATCCTGTTAGCCTTGCTACAAGCCTTGTTGTACTGGTTTACTTGTTTAAGGGAGTTACTGATGATAACTCCTACATCCCATTCCTCTTCTGTAGTGCTAAGTCTCACCCCAGCCATCCAGTACTCCTTCTTGGGGTTCCTTTTCCCTTGGTGCGTTACCTTGTACTTTTTGGCATTTAATTTTTAACTCCCAGACCTTTGACCACCCCTCTAGCTTTTGTAGGTCCCTCTGCATATCCTTACTCCTCCTCATCACTAGCCACCCTCACACGGTTTTGTGCCATCTGCGAAGAGGCACAGCCTTCCCTGGATTCCCTCACCAGTGTCACTAATGAACATGTTAAAGAGGACCAGACCCAGGACAGATCTCCGTGGAACCCTGCTCATAACCTCCCTTTCCTCTTATTTAACCCCGTTGACCGCCACCCTCTGCTGTCACCTTTCTAGCCAACTACCCATCCAGTTCACTATGGTTTTAGCCACATCTAGGTTTTCTACCTTTTTGAGCAATCTTTTGTGTGGTACCGAATCAAAAGCCTTGCTGAAGTCAAAGTACAGCAGACCTACTGCATGGTCCTTGTCTACCTCCTTGATCGCCCAGTCAAAGAAAAAAATCAGGTTAGTCTGACAAGACCTTCCCACCATAAAACTGTGTTGTTTACTATCCTGAAGCCCGCTGCTCTCTAGGTAATCCAAAAGGGCCTCTCTGATTAGTGATTTCATCAGCTTCCTCATGACAGAGGTCAGACTGAGAGGCCTGTAGTTCCCTGGTTGCTCCTCATCGCCCCCCCCCCAATGAAGCAGTGCAACCGGTAGCTCTTTAACAAGTAAGCATTAATCCACGACAAAGGTGGCATCTAATGGGGAGTTAATGCATGGTTGTGGCCATTGTGGTCCGAGGCTGCAGACCAAGTGCCTACAACGGACCAACCATGCATAGGTGCTGGAACTAGGGCTGCTGGGGGTGAAGCAGCACCCCCTTGTTTGAAGTACAATTCCCTATGCAGTTTTGTTCAATGGCTTTCAGCACTTCCACTATAAAAACTGTTCCAGTGCCACTGCAACCATGCTTTAACTCCCCATTAGATGCCACCTTCGGAGTGGATTAATGCGCTTGTAACATGGTCTACAGCAGGGTGTATATATTCTAGGTCTGTTACTGGTCATACTACACAAAACACAATGACAGTAAGGAAGTTTTGCACTACTTTTTACCGTTACTTTGAGATTTTTCAATGAAGTTCTCTTACATACATACATATATGCTTTTTTTTATTTTTGGGGGGCAGCTACAATTACATGTTTCTTAATGATTCCGATATATTTCAGAGATTTGTGAGCGGCTGTTAGTTGGATATTGTTCCTAGGCTGACTGCGAACCTGGTGCTTTTCTACTACTCGGTGTCTCTCATTATCGCATTTGCATATTGACATCCTGCTTTACTTCTTGCTGTCAGGGCGTCGGTTCGTTTTCGTTCTCACATTTGTCCGGTCTCTCTGGTATCTTGTGTTTCTGCGTTTCGGGCTGCATAATTAAAGTTGACAGTGCCGTGTAACCTGAAATTGTTAAAATCAAATGTGTTTCCAGATGTTGCCAGTCTCACTCCATCTTCCGGTCCGTTCCGTCCTCTGTCTCTCACTACTTCTGGTCCTGCTTGCTCGAGTGTGTCTGCCTCAGCTGGTGTGTGTTCACTCCTTCCCACTATTTCTATTTCTGGCTTTCTGGCACCTGTTGTTCTGTCTGTGACTACCATGTTATCCTCTTGACCCCTTCTTTCTCTCTCTCTCTCTCTCTCTCTCGGTGAGTACTTCTTCACTGTTCCTGTGTCCCTTCCTAACCCAGTCCCTCTGTCTCATTTGTCCCACTACTCCTACGGTGTACCTCCTTGCTTTTTTCAAACTTGCTCCCTTTGATTGCTTGTCCTCTCGTACTTACCACACTGCCCATTTTCCTCCCGTTGCTAGTTTATGTAGTTCACAAGCAACACGGCACTATCGTCTCATAATGCCGTGTTGCTCCTGTACCACTTGACGCCGTTCATCCTATTGGCTTTCTTGGTTTGACTCCTACTATTTTTGCCATTTTACAATAAGAACATAACATCTAACAGGAATATAGTACCAAAATCATTTATTGCACCACAAAAGCATTTTATAATAGCGGCTTGTGCAGTGGCAAAATATGACAATGTTTCATACGAAAAATAGTGCTTTATCAAAAGTAAAGCACTGTTTTGGGTGTGAAACACTGAGTCATATTTTGCCACTGTACAGGGCACTATTTTAAAATGCTTTTATGATGCAATTAATGATTTTCGGCACTTTATTCCTGTTTGGGCGTTTATGTCCTCACTGATGGGTAACTGTGAGCTGGGACTTTCGTAGACTTACATAGAAACATAGAATTTGACGGCAGATAAGGACCGCTTGGCCCACCCAGTCTGCCCATTTCCCTACCTAATTGATAAGCTGCAGATCCTAGCTAACCAACAGCCTACTTCTTCCAACCTCCACCCCCTAGAATTGTCTTATGTCTGTCCCATGCATTCTTGAATTCCACCACTGTTTTTGACTCCACAACCTCCTCAGGAAGGCTGTTCTATGTATCCACAACCCTCTCCATGAAAAAATACTTCCTCACATTACCTCTGAGCCATCCCCCCTCTAGCTTCAGATTGTGCCCCCTTGTTCTTGCATATCTCTTTTTCTGAAAGATGCTACCCTCTTGGAATTTGTTGATTACCTTGAGGTATTTGAAAGTTTCAATCATGTCCCCCCTCTCCTCGAGGCTATACATATTAAGATCCTAAAGTCTCTCTTGATTTGTCTTCTGGTGCAGACCCTGCACCATTTTAGTTGCCCTCCTCTGGACTGCTGCCATCCTGTCTATGTCTTTGCAGAGATTGGGTCTCCAGAACTGCATGCAGTACTCCAGCTCAAGTGCTCAATTTTTGTGTGCCCCATGTGCTCCAGTGTTTTCCTCTGAGCTGATCCTTTTAATTTTTAACTCTGTAATAATGCGTTATGTAAATGACTTTCTGGGTCCAGAAATAAGAGTACAGAGGGGTGTATGGCAGGGGTGCCCTTTGAGCCCCTTGCTTTAAATTTTCTTGCTTGACCCTCTGATTCAGTTGTTGCAATTACACCCACAGATAAAGGGCATCCAGTTAACACCTGACTCTGTGGAAATAAAAACTCTTGCATATGCAGATGATTTGTGTATAGTTCTGCAAGACGAGGTGTTTGGAATTTTTTGTGCAGGGTATAATTGCTTCCTTTTCTAGTATAGCAGGGGCACAAATTAATTTTTCCAAGAGTTTGGGCATTCCAATAGTAAACCCTGTAGGTTACAAGGATTGAATGCAGATTCATGACATCCAGATTAAACAGGAACCAGTAAAAATTTTAGGTTTGAAATTAGGCTCCGGGGATATAGCACTGGAACTTAGGATAACTGTTTCTGTAAAAAAGAACAGAAATTAGCCATTTGAAAAAAATAGGCCACTATCTAAATTTGAAACAGTACCAAGCAGAGTTTCGGGCACACCCTCACCTCACAGAAGGGACACCAGTCAAAAAAAAAAACGTTCACATATTTTATTCACAGACAGAAAAAACAGTCCCGTCTGACGCGTTTCAGACGTGTCCTTTATCAAGGCCTTTGATAAAGAACACGTTGTTTGAAATGTGTCAGGCAGCGGAACGATTTTTCTGTCTGTGCATAAAATATATGAACTTTTTTTTGACTGGCGTCCCTTCTATGAAGTGAGTGTGTAATTGAAACTCTGCTTGGTATGGTATTATGCTGTTTGTTGAGCACCACTACTTCCCAGTGTGCACTCTTTCCTTGTAATTGAAATTTAAAATAGTGTATCTCATTAAGATACTGTTACTCACTTGCTTCCTTTTCTTAGTTTGTTCTCTCCCCCCTCCCCCACTGAAAGAGAAACAAAATTATTCAGTTTGTTTTTCCAAGGATTATAGGGTAGCAGACTTAACCGAATTAAAAGAGAGACCACTTATAGGGAGCAGAAATGAGGAGGGATTAACATGGTGAACCCAGTGTTTGTTTTTTTTAGGTCACTGTTCCTCAAAAAGAATACTGTCCCGCTGCTATGGAGTCCTGCTATTTTGGAATAGCTGACACAGTGGCTTCTGGAATGCACAGCAGGGATCTGCGTCAGTCACATGAAATAATATATATTGGTAATTTTCCTTTCACGTTTATGGTTGAGTTTTGTAATTATTTAATTGTGTTATTCTGTATGTTTGTTTGTTACTTTTGGTTTGGATTTCTGAATTTGGTTATTTTTTTTTTTTTATAAAATACCCCTGCTCCTCTTCAGTAAGTGCCATGGGATCATTTACTTCCACCTGGACAGTGACCAGAGATGGGCAGAAGGGACCTCGGTTTGACGTTTCATCCAAAGGACGGCACCCTAAACCACTGTACCCTGGGTGGCCATTTTGTATCAGGTAACGCAATCAATGGTTTGGACTTTAGACAGAGCTATTGGGTACAATGACTTAAGAGAGTGGCACCCTCCTCGTGCTGCACTATGATGTCAGTTATAGGTATAACGCCAAGTACCTGGTGTGGGACTATAACCCATGACCTTCTGGACCAAGAGATCAGTGTGCTGCCTACTAAGCCACTGAAAGTGGTCATCAACACTGAAAATCATTTTGAAACTTATGGCGGGAAGGGGGGTTTACTTTCCAGCCCACCCCAACCAGCAACATCACCATCACTTTTAAATACAAATTTAAGATTAAATATCTACTGCTGAATGTTTTTTCTTCCATGAGAACATACCAGTTATAGACAGGAAATGTCACACAGGCTAGCATCATAATCACCCTCATTATAAAAAATCATAGGGGGGTGTCTTCCTGGGACTAAATCCATTTTTAGGTCCTACTCTAATTTTAGTTCAGGGGTCAATCATGTAAAAGGAAAAACACATTTCCAAAGCTCTTATTACAGCTTGCCCTGCAAATTGCAAGTAAATGGCTCACAGAGAGCGAGAAAAAGAAATGTTTCAACACAAAAAGTGCAATCAAGAGAAGAAGCTGTCACTTAAAATCACAGATGAATGAGTGTGGCTTATTATGCATCAGAGGCAAGGTTTCTTGAAAATTATTTTTATTTATAAAGCAAGATAGGTTAAGCCTGGTTTTTAGGGTTTATATTTTTGCAAATACTGTAGAAATTAAACATGGGCTCAGATATTCGAAGGGGTTGCACCTGGCACAATCGAGATGCGCCGGCACAACCCCGCAATCTGACCCGGCACGATATTCACAAGGCAGCCAGGTGCAGTGCAAGTCCCAATGCACTGGTGTGCAATGGTAATGTATGCGGTGCAAATGCAGGGGGCGTGTCCATGCATAAGCGGCACATCCTGATATTCAGCCCGGGATGTGCGGCACATATGCTGGCACAACCCTGTGTTGCACCGCATACAGGGGGTCTCAAAGTTGAACCAGAAAAAATAGGCTCAAAGCCAGGCCACCCACAGGTGGGATGCTGTATTACAGGGTGCAACACAGCACCCACCAGCAGTGGGTGGCCACCCACCCTGCAAGGACACAGTCTGCAAGCATCCGCACCCTCCCCACTGGACCACTGCACTCCCCACCCTCCCATATGCCTGATCATGGGCAGCTGTACCTCATAACCACCGCCCGGTAGTCCAGTGGTTACCCCAGTTATGCCAGATCGCAGGCAATTGTACCCATTACAACACCTGGTGGACCGGTGGCATCCCTCCACCCTCCCATCCCGTCCAACCGCGGGCATCCGAAATAGATACTCCATCTGGCCGTCTAGTGTTCTCCCCCTCCCCACCATCAATCTTGATCACAGGCAATCGCTACCATGTCAATACCCGGTGGTCCAGTGGTATCCCCCCTCCCATATCGCCTGATCGCGGACATTTGACATAAATATTCCACCTGCTGGCCAAGTGGACCCCCCTCCTATCCCACCTACAGAGGACCCAGCCACCCAGCTCCCACCCCAGTCATCAGAGCGGTAGCACCGCCTCCGCATGGCCTGTGACTGACAGCATAGTATGATGTTGTATACCTATTGGTCTATGTGGACCAATAGGCATACAAACATATACTGTACACTGTCATTCGGTGGGCAGAATGTGGTGCGGTGCTACCGCCCATTGATGACTGGGGGTGGGAGGCTGGGTGCTCTGTGGGTGAGATGGGAGGGGGGGTCTACTGGGCCACCAGACGGGATATTTATGTCAAATGCCCGCGATTGGGCGATACGGGAGGGAGGATACCACTGGTCCACCTGGTACTGACATAGTAGTGACTGCCCATGATCAGGACCGATGGTGGGGAGAGGAGAACACTAGACCGCCAGGTGGTGTGTCCATTTCGGATGCCCGTGGTTGGACAGGCCGGGAGGGTGGGGGGAATGCCACCGGTCCACCAGGTATTTTAATGGGTATGAGTGCCCACGATTAGGCATGATGGAAGGGGGGGAACCACTAGAACACCAGGTTGTTATTTATTATACATAAGCCCACGGTCGGGCATGACGGAGGGAGGGGGAACCACTAGACCACCAGGTTGTTATTTATTATACATAAGCCCACGGTTGGGCATGATGGAGGGAGGGGAGACCACTAGACTACCGGGGGGGGCGCCTTTAACATTAATGCCTGCGATCGGGCATCCGGGAGGGGGTGTGCACTAGCCCACCAAGGACCCAACACCTGCTGCTGGTAGCTTCGCAGGGCGCCAGGCGCCATTTCACTGGGCTGCCCTGTGTACTGCATGCAAATGGGGCCATAATGACATGCAAATGGCCCCATTTGTGCCATAGATATATTATGGCTCCATTTGCATGCCCTCTTCTGAATATCGCAGGTGATGCGCCCAGCACAACTGCATTTGTGCTGGAGCATTCCTGGTCCTCCCTGTCTGTGTGATGCGCTGGCGCCCTGTACTTGCGCCATGCGCATTCTGTGCTATATTCAATGGTGATGCGCCATTGAGCATCACCTTTGAATATCACCCTGTCCTGGCCCCGACACACCTCAGTTGCGCTGCGCCCCCACTTGTGCCGTCGCCTGACGCAGTCTGAATATCCGGGCCATAATGTATTACTTTTGACATGTCCTATGAGACACCTTTATTTTTATGGAGAAACAAGCGAGTTCTAGGATTAGGGGTGTTTACAGCAGCAAATGTGTTTGTTTGGCAAAAACGATGCCATCATATAGTTTCTTTCTTTCTTTTCTTTTTTTTCTGGGCATATTTAGATTAATTTTCAATGTATTTTTAATTCCCTCAGATATTTTATTTATTTTTATTGAGTATCTGTTAACCAGGTCAGAGCTTGCTGTAGATAAAGATGCTCTTTTTACCGCAGTGACTGGGATATTTTTTTACATCACTGTAATTACTAGTTTTGTAATTAATGATTAATATGGCTGCCCCTAGCAATTTTTAAAAATTTCTTCCCTTGAGACTACATTTTCACTGTACATACTGTGATCATAATGTGGATTATTCTAGGTCACTTTTCTTATGGTAAACAGCACAGCACCGTACCAAGATTTATTTTTTCAAAGTTGGGTGTGGCAAGAAAGCAGGGACGTTTTCAAAACCACATAACTCAGTTCAGAAATTAAATAAAATGGGAAGCTGCTTGAGAGTATGTTGATGCTTTTGCCAGAGTATTTATTTAAGCAATAATGACTGAGAAGCCAGTCATTTCCAAGGCACTAACGACCAACTGGGGGATGGGTGGCCTGTGGTGCAGCTGAGGTGCACCTCCCTCCAGCCCGTTGTTAATCCAAGGAAATGACTGGCATGGTTGTTAATGTGATTGTAAGTCTATATGCGTAAAAAACATCATTTTTACTTTTTTTTTTTAATAATGTTTTTTGTCCTCCTAAGGCAGAATGGGTAGCTTCTCAGTCCTGTCCCCATGCACTGTGGCTGTCTCTTACCTCCTATTCGGTCAGGGGTCTTATCCCCAGTGGATTTCCCCCAATGGTGAGGTTAGGGGAGGGTCTTCCTCCCCTCTCTTCCTCCAGGGTCACACATATCCAGATTTTCTCTGTACCAGCTCATGAAGCCACTCCCCCATTTCTTTCTCCATCTCCTCCCAGGGCCCACAGATGTGCAAGGAGTGCAATGTGCTTGCTCCACCTACACGGAGATGCCCTTGGTGCTCTGTACATAAGAGTCCTTCCCCAGTGTGTGACTCACTTGCACTACCACCCAGATACCTCCAGGTAGCTGTCAACACTGGGGGACGGTGGGAGAGCAGTCCTATAGATGCTCAGTCTCCCCTCTCCTATCCAGCCCCGAACGAGCTGCGTCCAGTTCCAAACTCGGGTTACTGGTGAATTAGGAGGTGAGGCATTCAGGCCACCATACCACTGAGCTGGCTACTTTTTTTTAACTCGCAGGTTTTGAGTGGAGTGGCACGGGCCATGCGTGCCTCACAGCATCAGTTTGTAGCTGGATTGTTCATTTCTAAGACATTAATGATGACTCCAGTAGCCAATCAGGAGCCTTGCTAGGCTCATGAATATTTAATTATACTTAAGAATTAATTTTATTGAAAATTGGTAACCAGGAAAAGAGCAGTGAGTCAAAACTTATTTTGAGGTAGCCGGCCTGGTGGTGCAGAGGGTTGAGGCGCTGGGCACCACACCGGCAACCCAGGTTCAGGAACGACCTCAGGTCATTAGGGTGCTGGCGTGGGGGGAGGGCAAAGCAGGATCAAGCATGCCAGTAGGCAGCTCTCCTCTTCTGAGGGTGGTGAGGCTGTAGTTCCGCTCCCACCGGGTAGCATAGGCAGAGAGGGGGCAGCAAAAAGCTATGGGAGGGTGGAAGGGGCTGAGCTGGTACCACAGATGCGTACATGCCTCCACACACTCGCATGGCTATGTGCCGGGGCCTTGGGGGGCCAAGGGGAGAGACCTGTAAAAAATGTCTATGTGTCTCCATCGCCAGTTGTGGGGTGCAGACAATGGGGACCAAACAGCTCACAAAAAATATATATATATTTCCAGGTACAAACGGGGAGGCTAGAGGAATTAACAGGTGTCAGCAGGACAAGATAATAATTACATATTAATACAATTACATATTGATCTACTGACAAATACTGTACACCAAGCATAGCAGCATGAAAGTACAATTGAGAAATTTAGCAAAGCAACTACTCTCCTATATTACAAAAAAATATACGGTAAAATGGTCTGCCAACTAATAAATACCTGTATTAAAGGAATGTCCTTGCACACTGACAGTTACAAAGTCACAAAGAATCTCTTACGTACTAACAAATGCATACTGTGTTTTCCATGCTTTTCTACGGATTTTTAATGCTGCAGTTTGTTACAGTTGATAGGAGGTGATTTGGTTCTTTAATCACATGATCGCTATTGACTTAAAACCGAGCACGAGTTGTTGATGATCCAAAAGATTTAAGGGCCTTAGTCAATTACATTTCAGGCTACGTTGCAATGAAGCCTGTTAAGGGCTTAATAGAGTTGTACAACCTCAGACATGTGAAGGTTATAGGAGCTGAGAGCCGATGCACGCGTAGTGCTGTGATAAACGAGAGGCCAGATAGAGTACTACAGTTAGAGGGCAAGCTGCTCAACTCTGAGATGTGCTAATAACAGAGCGTCGCCCCATGTAAGGAGGTTAATCCTTACATGTCATGAAAGGGTTATTACAGGAAGAATTAAAGCGGACAAAGTTGGAAGAATTGCCAGTTAGGGACCTGACGCTTTAACCTGTGCATCTTATTGGTCACGCCACAGGACTTCTGCAAGTTGCTTACACTGCATGAGCGCCAAGCATCATGAGTCACGCTCACACTTAAAGGAAAACTATACCCTCATGTCTTGTAAATTTTATTTCTTTCCATGTCAACAGGTAACTCTTTTCCTATACCTGTTGGGGATATATGAGTTTATTTTAGTTTGTTTTCACCGTTCATGCTAGTCCCCCATAACTAACCTGGGGGTCTCCATTTTATGATTGCTGGAAATGTCATTGTCCATCAGAGCTGCATTAGCATATGAGAAAATGATGTCATAGCCCCCATTTATACCATGTATCTCTACAACACTGAAAGTGCAAATATCTTGGAAAAAAACAACTCTCTGGAAACACACAAACTGAATGCAATTTAAAGGGGAAAACCCTGCATTTTAACTCAATTTGCAAAGCTAACTGAAGATTAATTGGTATTTATTTATTTTTATTTATTGGGAACTCGGAATTACAAACCTTTGAGCTAAGAGCTCATTTACAAAGGATCCTTGGCAACACTTAAGGGCTGCATCTTGTCGCAACAGCATAATTACAGCAGACAAATTAACACTGGGGTTGTACTACTAACATAGAGTTTACATAGGAAGGGGTATCAAATACATTTACAGTTTACACAAGTCAAGAAATGAATGAAGCAGCTGGTAGCACTGTCAATTTCCCAGTGGAGGTACGTAATGTGCAGCGATCTGAGAGAAGCTAAGTGCATAGAGACATAGACAGGATGGAGGCAGTTCAGAGGAAGGCAACTAAAATGGTGCAGGGTCTGCAAGAGAAACCATACGAGGAGAGGCTAAAGGAGCTTAATATGTATACCCTTGAGGAAAGGAGGGAGAGAGGGGACATGATAGAAACGTTTAAGTACCTCAGTGGAATCAACAAAGTCCAAGAGGGTAGCATCTTTCAGAAAAAGAAATGTGCAAGAACAAGGGGACACAATTTGAAGATAGAGGGGGACGGTTCAGGGGCAATGTTAGAAAGTATTTTTCACAGAGAGGGTGGTGGACGCATGGAACAGCCTTCCTGAGGAGGTTGTGGGGTCCAAAACTGTGGGAGAATTCAAGAATGCATGGGACAGACATAAGGCAATTTTTGTGGGGGGTAGGAAGAAATAGGCTGTTGGTTAAATAGGATCTGCAGCTTATCCTCTAGGTAGGGAAATGGGCAGACTAGGTGGGCTAAGCGGTCCCTATCTACCATCAAAGTCTATGTTTCTAAGATCAGAATCCTTCATCTTCTGGTTAAGAGACAAACACTCTACCAATGTACTACCAGTTAGCAGGTTGTATTTCACACCATGTTGCAACTTCTTCTGTAGAATTAAGCAGACAGGCTTGTGTAACCCCTAGATGGCGCTATCCCAGGGGCTACTACCCCTGCCTGATTTGCCACTAACAGGTTGAGGGGCCTGGATCCAATGGCGGGTGCCTCCACCCAGAGGTCAGGGTTTGCAATAGTTAAACTTACTTGGTCACAGCCCTCTGGGACACTGCAACCCCCCTTTCTTCCCACTAGTGACCCACACAATATATCAGAATTACCTTCACAGTATACACTTACCCCCAGGACTGATTCCGGCACTGGAACCTCCTGTGAAATAAGATACAGTGCAACAATCACAGTACAGTACTTTAACATAGACAATTACCTCAGGCAGTATAACTTTGCTGAAACAAGCAGCTCTGATTTATTTAGGGGGATATAACAAGGACGGAGAAATCAGGTTAATTAGCTTATCACTCTACTCATCTACCTATGGCTCTGTGCACAGGCCTATCCCTACCAGTTACTGTCCCTGGGTGCCCAAGCCCTAGTGGCTAGTCCAAACCGTGGCAGCTGGTAGGGGCCCATTCACACAGAGAAAAGAAAAATTAGTTAAACAGTCAGCAGTACAGTAATTCCATTTGGATTTAATATGGCAATTCAACAGGGAGCGACTCTGAATTAGTACTCATGACCTCCAAACAAGATAGGGTCCTTCAATGTCAGCAGGGCTACTCTTGAGCTCCAAAAGACTCCTCACACATTTATATGGTAAACAGTCACAGGCAAAAGTCACTTAATGGCAGCAGGATTCACTTGAGGTACACAAACCTCTTCACACATTTATATGGTAAAAAGAAAGCACTATACCAGGCAGGCTGCATCTGTATCCCGATCGCAATTACTGCACAATACCCGGGAGAACACACAGCAGATTCAGTTCCTGACAGAGTGCAAATCAGCAATTTCTCCAGTCTTCTACAGGGTGAGCCTGGTTTCTACTCTTCAGATATCCTTTGATTCTCTTCACAGGACGGATTCAGTCCTAACAAGCAGTTACACAAGCTGCAGACCGAACTCTGACCTTACACATGTTTTTGACTAAAACTGTGCACTGAAGGAGCACAGGTTCCTTTCCCTTCACTGCCAGAGCTAAACTGAAACTCCAACAGACAAAACCGGGCACTTCCTTTGAGTTCCTCCCAGTTCTTGACTGGATTGGCTGTCACTCACAATAGACTGCTGCTGTTGGTCCAAAAGGCGAAGTCTAAACTACATCTCCCAGAGTCACTGCCCATACAATCCTCTTGTGGCTGGCTCAGATTATGAGTCCAAGTTCTGATTCGCTCAAGGCACCATTTTAGAGCTAGCTTACCCCACACTGATTGGTCCAGTTCAGCAGTTCAAAACCAGAATGGGGAACTAGGCAGACACAGTTCTGACTGCAAAGAAAGCAGGTTAGACAAACTGTATTTCATTATTACTCTAAATGATTTCTGGCAAACAGTTACATCTTTCAGATAGGTTCCCTTTGCACTCTAGTGACTGCAAAATGGAGTGAATTGGCAGCAGCTCGAGTGGTACTCAAACAGAGAAGCACACAGTCCCCCCATACAAACTAATTATGTCTGCAAGCAGACAGCTCTTAAACAGACAGTACCAGAGGCTCTAAAAACACTCACTGATAAATGGCTTAAACGCCAAACACCATTCAGGCTTGGAGCATTCAAGCAAGCTCCTGGGAGTCTTTTGGGAACCCCCATTTGCAGGGGGAGTCCTGCTATGGAGTCCAAAGGGTGCAGACACATCAAGCCTAATTCTCAAAGCCCTTAAAATGATGCAAGTTGCCTGCATCAAACATAAATGACGCAAGTGGCACCTTGCGTTAGACAATGCACCCTGAGCTGTTCTGGAAAGCAGCCTGCATATGCCAAAGGGGGCTTGTGCCAGTCGTATGCAACTAAACTGGCTATGGCATGGCATTAGGGGGCATGCGGCAGATGCAGGCTGCACATCCCCTAAAACGAGAGTCTCAAAACCCTACCAGAGGGTGAAATTCTAAGTGCACTTAGACCAGCCAGGGCTGGTCTAAGGGTATAGAATATCACCCTCTGGGAGACTTTGACCATTTGTGTCACAATAGGGGCCCTCCTCACATGTGCCCCTCCAAAATGCCCCTATATATAAAGGTTTATTAAAACTGTACCTGGTGGTCTAGTGACCCCTCCCCCCAACGACATGCCTGTATATGTAAAGATTATTAATATCTGTACCTCGTGGCCTAGAGGGCCCTCCCCCACACACACATATGCCTGTATATATCAAAGATTATTAAAATCTGTACCTGGTGATGTAGTCCTCCTACACACACACACAAAACATACCCCTGTTAACTTAAATGTGAATCTAAGCCTGTTTACAGCAATTTTGCACTCAAGGGTTCTTTGAAGTGCAGGATCCTTTAGAGTGCAGGTTTTCAGGTTTCAAAGTATTACAGTTCTCTTTGTTTTAAGGTCTAGTGGTATTTTACCCTGGATCAGAAACTCAGCTTAAAGTGATACAGCATTTTGTGAACACCTCTCTGTGTAAACCAGGTTTCATTTGTGTCACAGTTGTAGCTATGCCCTGCAAATAACCCCATTTTTGTTTCACTTTCTCTCCTTCCTGCTTAAATTTTTCACACACACACACATACACCTCCCCCACCTTTATTAAATACTCTCCCTCCCCCAGCGGCACCGCCCCTAGGCAATCCTCATCCTCACCTCTCCCTAATATTGCAACTCCCCTTAAAGATACAGAATGCAGTTATAGGGCCCAACACTTGTCGGTCTTCATCTTAAAGGAAAGCAGCCCAAAACGTGGGCTCCCTCCCTCGGACAGCTTACCCTCCAGTTTAGCTCTGACCAGCAAGAGCGGGATTTTCATGAGCCGCAACTTGCTGTATTTACATTTTTAAAACTCGGGAACCCGGAAGTATGGAGGAGGCACGGGGGTTCCATTTGTTGAAACGGTACGGCGCCGCACCGCTTTCTTCAATACAAAAGTATTGAAGCTTAGCGGTGTGTCACCAACTGGCTTCAGCAAATGGAGCGCCCTGCCTCCTCATGCTTCCGGTTCCAAGTTTTAAAATGTAAATACAGCAAGTTGCGGCGCATGAAAATCCCGCTCTTGCTGGTCAGAGCTAAACCGGAGGGTAAGCTGTCTGAGGGAGGGAGCCCACGTTTTGGGCTGCTTTCCTTTAACTCTAAGTCTCATTTATTGTGTTGCATCCCCTGCCCCTGAACTAAGTTCTCATCAAAGTAATTGGACGGTATTTCCGCCATACATATTAGTCTTCCAATCTGCCTAATCCCAAACCTACCCTTGACAACAACAAACAACATGAGCTGCACTACTCTCCTACTCATTGCTATCACATTTGAGTCAGTGGGCCCAGGCCCCCTTCAGGTCACCTGTCCCTCTTCAGTCTGCCCAGAACACTGCCTCAGATTGGGCCGCTGGCTAACAGTACCAGGAGCAACCTCCACAGAGGGGGCATACCAGCAGTCCGACTACAATGGGACCACAACAGGGGAGAATGCAACCGACACACACCACAGCTCCGCCAGGCTACCCCCCTCCACATACACCCTCAGAAAGTGGAGAAGCCTCTCCAAGGTAAAATAAGGAAACGCAAGTCATGAATCTCTATAACTCTCTGCATCACAGTGAGGAAACTTATCCTAATGCTCCTCCTGTTATCTGGGAATGTGCACCCAAATCCTGGCCCTCCACTGCCACCAAGATCCATGGGTATCAAGACAATGGGCCTGACAATAACTGCAATGAATAATTGCAGCCTAACAGCAAAGTTTACACAATTACAGGCCTGGATGGCCCGGCAGAAACTGGACATAGCATGCCTAACTGAGTCTTGGCTGACAGGCAATATAACAAACAGCAAAATAGCGTTAACTGGATACCAGGTATTCAAGCATGACAGGCACGGCAAGAAGGGTGAGGGCTGCCTTATCTACACAAAAGACTCCCTCCACGGCTCCGTCCTCCCTATCTTCAGGATGGCCGCAGACCATGAGCTCCTTGTTGTGAAAATACAAGTCGGACAGCTGGGTAAGACACTGACCATTGCATCAGCCTACCTGCCCCCCCAAAAATCACGGGACAGTGTGCTCAAGGTCCTGGACGCAGTGGCCTCCCTACTCAAGGATAGAGATTTACTTATCACAGGGGATTTCAATATAAACTGAGAAAGTGACAACTCCACGCGACTCAAGTATATTGTGGCAAGTGCATATCTGACACAACTAGTCACGGAACCAACCAGAAGGAACCACAAGACAGGCAAGACTGGATCCTCACAAACTCCCCATCCCGAATATCTGAGGTCAAGGTACTACCAGATACGCTGAGTGACCACTCCCCTGTCACCCTCAGATAGTCAAATAAGCCACTATACAGAGCAGGATCCTGAAAAGAGGTCAGTTAGGGCTACTTAAAAATGCCCTATCCTGCCATGACTGGTCACCCATTGACACACTGCCAAACCTGGACCAGGCACTGAAGCACTTCACAGATGGAGTCAACAATATTTATGACCAATACGCACCGTTAAAAAGGAGGAAAGTGCAGGGGATCACTAATGGTTGGATCACAGGCGAGCTCCTAGCCATGATGAAGGAGAGGGACAACCTCTGGTTAAAAGCCAGGGCCTCAGGTAAAGACCATGATCACCAGCTGTACCGGGCAGCTAGAAACCGATGCACGCACCTAATACGGAGGGCTAAAGCAGATCACCACAAGGAACTGCTCGATAAAAGCTGGGGTGACAGCAAAAGGTTCTGGGAAAACATAAAGAATCTCTTGGGGGAAGAAGAAAAGAGAAACCCACAGCTGCTCCACATTAACAGCTCTACTACCTCGGACCCATGCCTCATTGCGGAGTCATTAAACTCTGCCTTCACAGATCTAAGCACAATACTCCCTCCTGACTACCTATACCCCACCAAGGTCTCCTCAGATGACAAAGCACCCAGTACCTCTCACCCCACCTTCTACCTCAAGAGCATTACTATAAAGGAGGCAGTATTCTACATAAAAAAAGTGCTCTGGAAGACAAGAATGGGTAGCGATGGAGTAGACATGAAGCTGGTGTCTCAAACTCTTGATGTGCTCACCAAGCCTATTACAAAACTATTCAACAAATCCCTGACCCTGTCACAATTCCTGGCCACCTGGAAGCGAGCGCTGGTCACTCCAGTCCACAAAAGCAGGGACAGGATCAATGTGTCCAATTACAGGCCGATCTCAATCCTCTCCCCCATCCAAGGCCCTTGAGAAGATTTTGGTGGACCAACTAACAGACTACATCAGCAAATACCAACTGCAGTGTCGTAACCAGCATGGGTTCAGGCAGGGGCACAGTACCACGACTGCCCTTGTAGAGTTCACTGACTATGCTCACAAAGCTATGGATGAAGGCAAACTAGTAGTGGCGGTGTTCCTAGACTTAACAAAAGCCTCTGACACTGTCAACCACACCCTCTTACTGGCCCAACTACAAAGCCTGGGGGTGGCCGCCAATGCAACACACTGGTTCCGAGACTACTTGTCCCTCAGGTCACAATGGGTGAAAATAGGACAAACAGTGTCTGATCCCAGGGAAGTCACGCTGGGAGTCCCCCAGGAATCCATCTTGGGAACCCTTCTCTTCAGTCTGTTCCTAAATAATCTCCCTCAAGCCTGTGACGCCAAGATAATTCTATATGCGGACAATGCTGTCATCCTCAACAGCAACTCTCGAATTGTGCCACTCCAAGCAGCACTTCAGCACTCCTTCAGTAAAACAGAAGACCAGTTCGGCGAGCACAAACTTTTGCTCAATTACAAAAAAAAAAAACAAGACCATGCTCCTATCCAGCCCCAAGCTCAAGAAAAGGATCCCCACCATAAACATCACCAACAACGTACTCACCCCCTTGGAACAGGTACACTCCTTCAAATACCTCGGAGTCATCCTGGATGACACCTTATCCTATGCTCAACATGTCGACCAGGCGGCAAGACAGCACCAAGCTTGGTGTGCTATACAGGCATAGAAAACACCTTTCCACAGCAGCCATCTGCCTATCAGTCATGAGCTCCATCCTCTCCACCATTGACTACGGCTTGGTTGTCTACAGCGCAGCATCAGACGCTGTGCTCAGGAGGGTGCGCATCGCTCTCACAAGTCCTGCAGGCTCATCCTGAACAGTGATCGAATGACCCACACCTGTTCCCTCTACAAAAAGACACACCTGATGACTCTTGGGTGCAGGCCTAAATTCCTCACATGCCTCCTAGGCAAAAAAGCATTACTGGGGAAAGCCCCTCATACATAGCATGCATCTTCTCCCTCCCAGGCTCAGAACATATAACCAGAAGCAGAATGCAAGGGGGGCATCGTGGTACCATTCTGACACACAGCTCTCGGACAGCGCCCCTTCCCCTATAGAGACCCTCTTTGGCTTAACGAGGTACCTGAGTCCATTCAGAAATCCACTAGACTGTACGGCTTCAAATCAGACCTTAAGCACTACCTGACCTCCACCTCTGTGTGCACCTGCTTCTCCAACAGCTGATAGACTCTGGATGACCAGGCCTGGCTCTGCTAACAGCAACTATTCCTAGCACAAGACAGAAGCCACCCTCCCACAGGCTCCTTGACAATGCCTCTGTATCACTCTAAGGGGCCGCTCCTGTACACCCCCAACCCGTGTCTCCACACTAGGATGGGTCTCTGCCTCCCCAGACTCAGCTCTGCCTCCCTGACCACTTTTATTAGAGGCCCCCCTTCTCCCCTACCACACTCCTATCCTTACTGACCCTCTGCCCAACCTAACCTAACCTCTAGTGCCTCTGCACCTTATCTGCACTTGTAATCAACTAAAGTTGATGTCCATATGCTGTATAGTGTTTTAAATGTCTAAGAAACTCTGTAACCTTTTCCTGATTGTTGTGCTGTTCAGTGTCTCAAATGTCCTAAAACTCTGTAATCTCCTTGACTGAATGTCTATACTCAGTTCACATGACGTGGAACCTGTGTAAAAGGGCCTTGGCTAAAAGGTTATTTTCCCGAATACCAAATAAATAAAATAAAATAAATATGTCAAAGTTTATTAAAATCTTTACCTGGCGGTTTAGCTGCCCCCCCACATGCCCGTATATGACATGTACAAACCTCTATTCCTGGTGATCTAGTAGACCCCCACCCTGGCTGATAGTGTCCACCACCCGCTCCCCCCCAGCCCACATCCTGCACAGGCCTCCTCTCACTTCCGTGACCGGCCAACGACATAACTGTCACTAAGCGCATACTATAGTACGAGCTTAGTGACAGTTCAGTCGGTGGCCAGCCCTGTGGTGAGAGGAAAGCTGTGCCAGTCACTGGCTTGAGGTTTGGGCTGGAGGGGGAGTGGGGTGGTGGGCACTACCTGCCGAGTTGGGGTGTGGGAGTCCACTAGACCACCAGGAATAGAGATTTTTACATGTCATATACGGGCATGTGTGGAGGGGGGGGCGCCAGACCATAAGGTAAAGATTTTAATAAACTTTGACAAATACGGACATGTGTGGGGGGGGTTACAAGGACCGCTAGACCACCAGGTACAGATTTAAGTAATCTTTGACATATACAGGCATGTTGGCGGGGGCTGCTAGACCACCAGGTAGAGTTTTTAATACTCTTAAGACATTTACGGGCATGTCGGTGGTGGGGGGAGAAAGAAGACAGCTAGAACACCAAGGTCTAGAGTGGCGCACGACTGCCCTGTGGCTTGTGGCAAACTCTCCTGGTGTGCCGTCTGCTTGGCACATAGCCATGGTTGGCATAAGCCATGGGACTTTGCCCCCAGGATCCTGCCTGATAGACAATTAGGCGCAGGGTCCTTGGCGCACCGGACTTTGATGCAAGCTGCCTTTTGGCACAGTTTGTGTTATTCTAAGGGCCTTCTAAGAATTGGACCAATCATGTTTTCATATGCTAATGCAGCTCTCAGGGATGAAAGTTCAACAACCAGCAAATGGAGACCCCTAGGACAGTTACAGAGACTAGCATGAACAGTGAAAATAAACTAAAACAATCCCATATATCACTAACAGCAACACGGAAATAAAACTTACAAGATATTATGTAGTTTTCCTTTAACTCAGTCCCATCTGAGGCAGCAATTTTGTATCAAGGCTCATGTATGCTATTTTCAGACTTTTAAAAGTGCTAAGGAAAATCCTTTCAATGAACCAACTTTAATATTGGAATTCTTCTTGATTTGTGAAATTAAAAAGATACGCATCAAAGGGCAAAGTAAGAAAATGCTACATTTCAGCCACTTCAGAACTTAGTATTAACATATCCATTCATTAGATGTAAAGACTTTGTGCTGTGGAATACCATGGATGCTACTTTCATAGACAGAGGAAACCATTCTGCTCCATAATTATGGAATGATGAACATTTACAGACCCTCATTGCTGCCCCCTTAGGAAGAGGTTTTCACCTCAAGGCATTGGGGCTCATCTTTTGATGGTCTGCCACCTACTACTGTTCCTAATTTTGCATTTATAAGATGCACTGTGCACTGGAATGAATGGCCCGCTCAGTGGTGTGGAGGGCTGAGGCATTGGTGCCTTACCTCCTGCCACGCCGGCAACCTGTGTTTGCGGTACAAGCGGCCTGCTGGGGGTCGGACGGGGGGGGGAGAGGAACGAGCATCTGGAGGACAGCTCTCCCCTCCTGGGAGGGGTAGGAGCAAGACCAGCACTTGCCTGGCCCCCAGCGGTGGCTGGGGGCTGGCACGATGGGTCCCATAAACAAAGGGGACCAAGGCAGAGCAGACACCTGGTGTGCTGTGTGCAGAAGCATTCACAGCTCAGCCACTGGCATCACTGCATGCTGTCACAGTCACGCTTGGGGATGAGGAAGGAAAACCAGGAGGAAAATGGAGGCCAACTGGCAGGATAACACTGGTCTTCCGCAGGTTCCACACCTGGCCAGCTGGGCACAGCCAGCAAAACTAGATCCTGTTCCTGACAAAGCCATAGGAGGGGCCCCGACAATCCCGCCGGGGGGGAGGGGGAGAGACGCCCTGGGGGAAGAGACGGATAAGGTAAGTCCTGGTGGATGCTGGGGTGATGGGGCTGGGGGGGTACCGGTGGATGGGGACCACCTGACTAGGAGCAGAAAGAAGTTAACGTAAAAAAATAAAATAAATGACTGCCTGAAACCATATAAATATAATATTGACTCCTGAAATGATCTCTGTCATTTAAGATTACTTTTTTTAATTAATACTGTCAGTTTGTTGAAGGAGTATTTCAGGAAATCAGGCAAAAAGAAAGTGTCCCATCATTTTTAACTGTAACATATTCCTGACATCTTCAAGTTTATTTGCTGAAAAAATAAATTGAGTAATCCCACTTTAAAATGTAGGTATTTTATGACTTTTTAAAATATTTTTTTCTCAAGAAAAAAGACTTTCATTTGGTTTACACGTAGCTGTATATGTTTGTTTCATTTCATTTAGATATTGCATTATAAAACTGAAAAATAGTTAGGCTCCAAATGTTAAAAAAATTAAAAAGTGAACAGGCTAGGAATCTCCTTGAAAGCAGATTTAACAGGTACGCTAATATTTTTATGAACTGAAGCTGTAAACTAGATTTTTGGGGAAAATATTTTTGCTGCACTATAGCTTTAAATACACATGTTTAACATTTCATTAAAGAGATTTTCTGATCTCCAGCAAAGAATTCACAGTTAGCATTAGCAGAATTCAGTCACACAAAAATTACCAGCAAATCTGAATTTAAGAATCGTCTTTTTCTTTTAGACTCCGTCTGTTCATGCTGCTTATTTCTACGTAGAAGTCATTATCCTTTGCTTATCACATCACAATCTGTTGCCACAGAAATATTTCTGATGTGATAAGCAGAGAATTATGGTAGGTAGGTAACGTGCTTTCTTTGATCAACCAGCCTGTCAGAACAAATTCCTTTGAACAAATACAATATATTTGACAACAGAAGCAGATCATAGAGTAATGTTGAAAAGCAAAGAACGTATACAAACACAGTATACCAAATATCCAATATGTTACACAAAAGGGAAAGGGGAATGAAGAGTGAGAACATTAGATAATGCCACTGGATTTTCAAAAAGGGCTGTTTTCCATGCCCATGCAGAAAAACCTTGAGGGTCCACAAAGGTTTTTCTGCATGCACTACATTTTTCAGTTGCAGAGCTGTTTGCAACTGGCTCCACAATTTGTGACAGTTTTCTTTTTAGCCCTCACTGCCTCCCTGACCCTTTCAGAGAACTACGTTGGTCTCTCATGCTTCCTTCTCTTGATAACTGTTCATGTGCATGTTTCTGTTGCCTCGAGAATGGTCTCTTTTATAACACCAAATCTTTCCTCAACTCCCCTGATGCTGTCTACCCCAGCTAACCTGCCCAGCACAATTTCCCTCATATGACTGAAATCCACCCTCCTGAAGTCAATGATGTCAGCCTTAGATGAGGACTAACAGGTGGTAGGGCCACCCCTAACCATATAGTAGTATGGTCGCTGGACCCCAGTGGTTCCCCGACCCGTACTCTACTCTTTCCGAGCTGGTGTGCACCACATCTAGAAAGGCTGTCTAGTGGGATCCGAGGCCTGTTGTACCAACATGCAGTCCTGCAAAACATCAAGTGGGGCCCTTCTGTGGAGGTATTTCAAGCCCGCCTCAAGGCCTTCCTGTATAATCAGGCCTTCCTGGACTGTGTTTTATACCCTTACCTGTTTTCAGAATTTTATGCTTAAGTTAGCCTCTGGCTACTTTGAGTAGTAGTTGCTGCTGTCGAGGGTAGTGTTTATACAAAATCTTGTTTTAGTTGCTGGAATATTGTATATTTATGTTCAATAGCATGTTGTTTATGTATTTATTATGATTTGTAGAATGACATTTTAATATGTTCGGCGCCCAGAGCATCCGGGATGGGCGTTTCTCAAATAAAATTTGCCTTGCCTTCCTTGTTCACTTGGGAACATTAGCAGCAGGCTGGTAAGGACAGAGGTCTGGGGTTATATTCTGTTTTAAGTGAAATATTTGAATAGTTTTGTAAGTGAAATTAGTTCTATGTGTTAAAAATTATTACCTTGAGTTAGAACTGTTACTTAGGCTGTGATATTGTAACTTTGGAGGCTTGGGAAAGGTTGTTTGGCAGGGATAATTAGAGTGAAATTTAAATGTGTTGTTTGCCTGGTGTTTGGTAAGAGCCCTCCCAGCCACCCTGTTTTGTAGGCTTTCTTAAATACTGAAAAGCCACTGGGGGTTGGGATTGAAGGGCTGAGTATTTCTGTTTGGGACTGAAATTCGAAGCAACAGGAGCTGGTGGGCCTGTGACATCATACGGTACCTGATGTCTGCATACACACACTGTTAGTGGGACTGAACACACACTGGACTGTATGTGTTTGTGAGACTTGGGAACTTTATTGGTGGAGTTGAAATTGGGTTTGTAAATAACTGCAGTCAGTATAGAGAGAAACTGTATTCCAGGGGAAAGGGACTGAGAAAAGGGGTGTGCCATTATAAACAGAGGGGATAAACAGGTGGCCATATTCCACCATGGCAGGCATCTTCGGAAGGGTTGTAGGCTGCACAGGCTGTGGGATGGCAATAATTCTCAATTGGGCCTGGAGAGGGGGAGGCTGCCCACTCTGTAGACAGCTATCTTGTATCAGGAGTGAGGTATATTGGTTAAGGAGTAAGTTGGGGGTGTCCAAGGATAAGGGGTGTGGATATGGGCAGCAGAAGGGTGGGGCTGAGGGGAGGCTGGGGCAACGCTCTGAAATTACAGGACGTTATGTTACAGCAAGCAGGAGGGGGGATATTAGGGACAGAGGACCCTTAGATAGGGATGTTGACGCTAAGGGGAAAGCGTACGGGGTGAACATTCTGAATACAAAGAGAGTGGAGGGGGAACAGTCAGGAGGGGCTGTTGTGCAGAAGCCTAAAACAGCAGACTATGGGAAGGGAGCTCCTAAGGTGAACAGAGCAAGAGGGGAAGAAGAGGGGCAGTTTAGAGGTGCAGTCAGGGGAAACTCAGGTTACTTGATGGAGGCTGACATAGAGTGTCACAATAAATTTGAGCTACTAAGCAACCTAGAGGGGGAGGAAGGGGTTGGTGGAAATGAGGAAACTTATACAGAGGCCGGGGGGAAGGAGTCGGATACCCATAGGGCATCACAGACCGGCTACTGAAAGGACAGAAATAGTCCCAGAGGGAGAAGGGGAAACATAAATGTTAAGCAAATGGGGGAGATGTAACATATTGCAGACATGAGGGAGGAGAGCATGACTGGAGAAAAACTGGGAGACAAGGAGGTGGGAGAGGAGCCCCCTTCAGCAGGGGGGTCAGTACCAAGGATAGGGCCCTAGCTAAAGGGGACCCACAGAGAGCCTCTGGAGGCAGGGTACTATTACAAGGGGAGGATGGCGGTGTGGGGGAAGGGGAAACCATCAGGCCAGGATAAATGGTTCGGATAAGAGAGGGTTAAAGGGGACACCTATTCAGAGGGGGTTTGAGTTAAGTGGGCAAAATAGTGAGGGAGGCAGAAAGGAGAGGGTGACAAGGGGGTCTCTAATAAGGCAGGAAGACTCCCATGGAATTGAGATCATGAATAAAGGGGGGGAAGGGGCTGAGAGGGCATAGTGGAGGTAACCATAAGGATGATGGCAGTGTTAAGGTTCTGTTATTGGGAGACTCGATGATTAGGGGTATCCAGTGGGAGGGACAGGGGGGTGGATGCCATAGCCAGGTGAAGGTAGTGAGTATCTCTGGGCTGACAGTGCACAGTGCACAGAGCAAAGTTCATGGTGTATGAAATGGTTAGGGACTGTGGAGGGAAACCGGATTTCCTGGTGCATTTGGGAACTAACGATCTAGAGGGAAATAGCATTTTGGAAATCCAAGCAAGGTTCCAAGAACTTACCAGAGTCTGTCGGGATAATGGATGCAACATTTCCTTTTCGGAGATATTGCCAGTACCAAAGGCCTCAGTGGAGAAAAAAATGAAGCTCACAGAGGTTAATGACTGGCTCAGGAAGTGGGGTGAAGAGAGTGGGTTGGGGGGGGTTAGGGAACTGGAATGGAGTTTGGGAGGATAAGGGACTATATGCCAAGGACAGGCTTCATCTTGCCCATTAGGGAAGGAAGTCCTTAAACAGGGGATGGCTGACTACATTCAAGAAAGGTGGGGTTTAAACTTGTGAGGGGAAGGGATAAGGGAGGGGCTGACCAAAGCCTCTCCTCCAGATAAGGAGTAGCCTTCAAGCCCAAGGGGAGGGAAACAGACTGGGGTGGAGGTTTCAGGAGGAGCAGAGGAGGATGGAAGTATAAGGAATCTGGGTGGGGTTGACAAAGAGGATCAGGGATAAGGGTGGGGTTGGTGTTAGTAAATGCCAGGAGCTTGGGAAACAAGTTGCCAGAGTTCCAGGCCATGCTGTTTGGGGGTGGATGTGGCGGGTCACGGAGACGTGGGCCAACAAAAACCATGACTGGGACCTAAACGTACGGGGGTACACTATGTTTAGGAAGGACAGAAAGGAGGGCAGAGGGGGGTGGAGTGGCTATGTTCATTAGAGATGACATAGAAATTGCTAGGGTAGAAGAAGCAGAGGGAAATGTGGAGGCCTTATGGGTCACCTTACGATCCCCAGCAGGAGATAAGGTCAAGCTGGGTGTACTATGTAGGCCCCCCGGGATGAGTGATGTTCTAGAGGATGGTTTGCTGGAAAACATCATTGCCCAGTGTGGACCAAAAGGGGAAGGAGTGGTGTTGATGGGGTACCTTAATATGCCAGGTACAAACTGGGGAACCATGTCCTCTAAGGTGGCCAAGGAGCAGAGGCTGCTGGACGGCTTCCAGGATGTGTTCTTAACACAGCATGTGATGGAGCCCAAAGGAAGGGGCATGTCCTGGACATGGTTCTGGCAGATGGGGATCTGGTAAGGGACATGGTTGTACAGGACCCCCTGACTGGGAGCGACCACAAACTGTCTGGTTTCAAATAAGCATGGGGGAGGGGAGATCTAGGACACTGGCAGTGGACTTCAGGGGCAGACTTATGGGCATGGGAGATATTCTCAAGGATCACTTGAAGGGATTACATCAATGACAAGTGTGGAAAGGAGATGGAGGTCATAAAACGGGACTTCATGAGGCAGTCAGGATCTCGCTAAGTTGAAATGTAAGGGAGCAAGGTCACATAAACCATGCTGGTGGTCCAGTGAGGTACAGGTAGCAGTCAGAGAAAAGAAGGCGCCTACAAAAATATAAAACAACAAGAGGGATAGGGATAAGGAAATGTACCATCTTGCATCTAGAAAAGTCACCCGTATGGAGAGGCGAGCAAAGTCCAGTAAAGAACAGCGGCTGGCACAGGGGATACATGGAGGGGAAAAGGGGTTCTTCCAGTACATTGGGGAGCGGAGAAAAACTAAGGGTCATCTCAGCAGATTGAGAGCAGAAGGAGGGTGGGTGGAAGAGGCGAGGGACCAGGCAGAGGTATTTAACGAGTACTTTGCCTCTGTGTTCACTAGGGAGGGGGATGGGATATCTACAAAGCAAGGCATGAAGGGGATAGAAGTGGCAGTAAGTGGGATCAGGGGAGCAACAGAAATGGAGCAAGAGGGAGGGAGAGGTACCCCAGGGGTGTCACATCTGAGTAAGGATAAAAAGGCCAGTAAGGTGGAGGGGACGGATGATGCTATCTCCGCCAAAAGGGTGTGGTTAGACCTCAAGGCCCTAAAGAAAGACAAATCTCCTGGGCCAGATGGCATTCATCCGAGAGTACTATGGGAATTGGCGGACATACTGGCTGCACCCCTGGCGGAGCTCTTCAACAGGTCACTTGAGACAGGGAGGGTACCTAGGGATTGGCGAGAGGCACATGTGGTGCCAATCCATAAAGGGGGGTAGAGGGAAGTACCAGGTAACTATAGACCCATCAGTTTGACCTCGGTGGTGGGAAAATTAATGGAGAGTATACTAAAGGAACGATTGGGGGTGTACTTGGAGGAGGTGGGAGGTCTGGATAGTCGGCAACATGGGTTTGTGCCAGGTAGATCATGTCAAACCAACCTTGTGGAGTTCTATGAATGGGTAACATCAGAACTGGACAGGGGAAAGCCTGTGGATGTATTATTCTTGGACTTCAGCAAGGCGTTTGACTCTGTCCCACAATGGTCTGGTGGAGAAACTGTTGGGGTTAGGAGTAGGCCCTTTGATGGTCAGATGGATTGAAAACTGGCTAGCTGGACCACTCCAGAGAGTAGTGGTCTGTGGGGAGCTCTCTAACCCCGGGAGTGAGGTTGGGTAGTGGGGTACCAAGAGGGCCAGTAGTCCTGGTCCATCTTGTTTAATGCATACATATCGGACATCAGGAGGGTATAGGTGTGAAATGAGTCTCTTTAGATGACTTCAAGATGGGAGCAGTAGTTGAGGGAGAAGAGGGAGGTTGGCCCTGCAAGGGGACCTGGACACCCTGGAAAGCTGGGCTCACACATGGAAATTAAATTTCAATATCACCAAGTGCAAGGTGTTGCATCTTGGTCAGGGAAACCCTAAACACAGGTACACCCTGGGAGGGGAGGCGCTGGAGGCCTCAATAGGGGAAAAAGACCTAGGGGTCACGGTGGATGCATGTATGAATAACTCTGAGCAGTGCAGGAGGGCAGCTAGCAAGGCAAACAGGATGATGGGATGCATCGTGAGGGATCACCTCACGAGCAAGAAGTGATTCTGCCGCTGTACAATGGACTGGTTAGACCACACCTTGAGTACTGTGTACAGTACTGGAGACCACACTTGAAGAGGGACATACAGCTCCTGGAGAGGGTATAGAGGTCAACAAAGATGATACGAGGGCTGGGGGATTTGACGTGATGAGGACAGACTTGAGGAGCTCTGCCTGTTTTCATTGGAGGAGAGGAGAGACAGGGGACATGATTGAGGTCTCTAGCACCTCAAGGGAATAAATAGGGTAAACATGGAGGGGATCTTTAGACTAAAGCAGGGAGGTATCACCAGAGGGCATGGTTTGAAGTTGGAAGGTGGAAGGGTGAGGGGGGAAAAGAGGAGGAGGTTTTTCACTGAGAGGGTGGTGGACCCTTGGAATGCACTGCCTGGCGAACTGGTTCAGAGATCCACAGTGGAGGGCTTCAAGAGAGGGTGGGACAGACACAGAAAGTGGATGTATCAGATGATGGCCTGTCCCAGGGGGGTGGGGATGGATGATAGGGGTTTCTGGAGCACAAGGGATGGGAGGGCCTCAGTACCCAACTAAGGATCTAAGGTTCGAGCAGACTCGACAGACCGTAAGGCCTAATCTGCTGGCAAATAGTATGTTAGTACTTCTGGCCACTGGGATGTCCCAGCTGATGTCTGGCAAGTTGAGAACTCCCATGTCACCACCTCCTCCTCGGTCAACCTCTCCCCACTTTAGCACACAGCCCTTTATCTCTCTCTCTCTTCTCCCTGATCCAGTGGCCTGTAAGGCACTCGGCCCAGTGGCTTGTACGGCACTCATCTGTGATTCTTCCTACCTGATGACTCTGTCTGCTGAACCAACAGTGATTCTACCTCCCCTTTCAGCCAATGGTAGCATTCTCTAGTGCCTCAGTCCCTTCTCTGATGTAGAGGGCCACCCCTCCACTTCTACCTGTCCCTCTACCATGCCTATTTAAGGTGTAGCCTGGGATCGCTACGTCCCAATCATTGTTCACACTGGCCCAAGTGTCGGCAATGGCTACTAGATCCAGCCCACAGTCTGCCACCAAAGGTTGCAGCTCCTTAATCTTATTACCTACACTCCCGACGTTGAGACATAAAACCCCCCAGGTGCCCACAACTCTATTGGTTCTCACTTGCCCTCCTCCATCACCCTTCGGTCATAATCTTGGTGTCTTGTTTCCTCCTCCTTTCATGTCTATTGTGTCTACCCTGCCCTGTCCTCTGGACTTGGTCCTCCCATCTATTATTCACTGAATACCTTACCCCCATCCCCGGGGCCGTCCTGTCTGGGTTCCCCACTTTTCCTCCCTTCACAGTGGAATGCCCAGCTCCAGCCTTCCCCGTAGCTAGTTTAACCATATGTCAAAGTAGACATCAAACTTCTGCACTCATGCACTAGTCCCCTCTCTTGTCAGGTGACGGCCATCACTTTTTAAGAGCCTTCTGTCCCAGAACTTCCCCAATGACCTAAAAAGTTGTGTCCCTGTTCCTGACACCACCCCTTCAACTACTTGTTTAACTCCTGGATCTCTACATTCCTTACTTTATTCTTCCCATTCTCACCACATCAGACAGGATGGACCTCAGAAAAGGCTAACGAAGCTGAGTACTTTGTCAGTCTGTCCCCCAACCTCCAGAAGTCCCTTTTTCACCATCTCCACAGGTCAATTTGCCAGATTGTTGGTATCAAGGCATACTAGCACTCCCTGCTCTCCTCCCTCTTTCCTATCCTAGCTTATCCTATCCTATCTTAATCTAGCATGGCTGATGCTTCAAGCAGACATCTGACCACCCCCTTCCCCTTACCTGCCACCCTCTCCAACCCTCTAACCACAGAGTCTCCTATCACTAAAATCCTTCCTGCTAACTATGGCCCCCTTGTCCCCTGGATGCCACCATGCTTCCTTTCCCACCTGTACCAAATGACCCATGGTCACCCTTGCCTGAGTCAGGCATCTGTACATCTTCCAGGGGCCAAAACCAGTTCACCACTAGTACCTCATGGGAAGAGCAGACACTCGGCCTCCTCTCCATCCCCACCCCCCAACCCCTGGGCCAGTGAACCTCTGAGGAAGTGAGGGATATTGGGGGTGGGCGCAAGCTTAATTGTAATTGCACCTGAAATACTTCCTTCCTAGCTGCTGTGAACTGAGTATGGAGCTCCCTGAAGGCCCATATAACCAAACACCTAGTTATGTGTTGTCCCTTATACAGTATATGAATGGCCTGCGGAAACTTACTGGTAAGCCAATTACCTCATTTACATAGCAAACATAGAATTTGACAGCAGATAAGGACCGCTTGGCCCACCTAGTCTGCCCATTTCCCTACCTAATGGATAAACTGCAGATCCTAGTTAAACAACAGCCTACTTACTCCTACCCCACACTAGAATTGCCTTATGACTGTCCCACACATTCTTGAACTCCCCCCCTGTTCTTGACTCCACGGCCTCCTCAGGAAGGCTGTTCCATGCATCCACCTCCCTCTCCATGAAATAAATACTTCCTCACATTACCTCTGAGCTGTCCTCCCATCTTCAAATTGTGCCCCCTTGTTCTTGCACATCTCTTTTCCTGAAAGATGTTACCCTCTTGGATTTTGTTGATTCCCTTGAGGTACTTGAAAGTTTCTATCATGTTCCCTCTCTCCCTCCTTTCCTCGAGGCTATACATCTTAAGCTCCTTTAGTTTCTCTTCATATGTCTTCTGGTGCAGACCCGGCACCATTTTGGTTGTCCTCCTCTGGACAGCCTCCACCCTGTCTATGTCTTTGTGGAGATGTGGTCTCCAGAACTGCACACAGTACTCCAGATGGGGTCTCACCAACTATCTGTACAGAGGGGTAACAACATCCTTTTTTCTACTATTGATGCCTCTCCCTATGCATCCCAGTATCTCCCAGCCCTCCTTACTGCCTTCTCACATTGCTTGCCCATCTTTAGGTCATCTGATATAACTACCCCCAGGTCCCTTTCCATTTTTGTTGTTGTCTGTATCTCACCCCCCATTGTATACTCTTCCCCTGGGTTTTTAAAAGATCTCTCACAAGGTTTCAGAACGTGAGGAGCCCGGCACACTCACCATCCCTTTAAAGCAGCAGTTTTTGTTAGACAATCATATAGCTTGTTTTCAGGTATAATGTTTTACTAACAAAACTATCAAGACAACCATTTTTCTTTTTGGTTTCTTTCATTCCTGAACAAAGATACAGGGGTTTGAAGTTTTAAAAAAAATTCCCACTCACGTGACATGTCTGCCATGAAAAAAGTAAACATCTTAGTACAGCGCTGTGCTGTTTGTCATCAGAAACACATGGCAGATTCATCCTAATACACCCACATTATGAATCCAGCACATACATTCAAAAGATAACCTCAGCGGAAGAGATTTTTAAAAATTGCGAAAGGCAGCCATCTTTAATGATGTGCGTCATTAATTAAAAATGAAAGCTATTTTTACAAATACCCGAGAAAAAGAAAAACACACTAAGGATGAATCTAAGGCTGTCAGAAATAAAAATTTTGCTAAAAACTATCTGACTAAAATTAATTCTGCTGCTTAAAACAATAGTATAGTTCCTTTATGACTGTGCTGTCTTTTCCACCAATATGAAGCATTTTGGGATACCTCTGTATGACACTACATAAAACCATATAATGCTGTACCTGGTCTTCATTTATAGATGCCTTTTCAACTGGTGCACTAAGGTGTGACATTTGCTGCCTGTAAACTGTGTGGCTTGTGAGATTTTTTTCTGTAACTGTCCTTAAAAATATATTCACTGCTCTAGAGTTCGGGTGTCAGCATCAGTACTTTAAAATAGTACTGTTTCAGTAAATGACTTCACCATCAGCCCTAGCCCCCCAGTACTAGCAGATGAAGTGAGACAGGTTCTGTGTGCCAGATCACAGCTTCGCTACATCTTTCTTTAGACAGCGCAGGCAGAATTTCCTCAGCTCCTCTTCATTCTCCATGTCGGCTCTGCTTTGTGGTTGCTATGCAACACACAATAGCGCTGGAAAGGGTCTGCAGGTGGTGGCCCATGTCAAACCCTTTCTACTACATTTTAACATAGCAATCACAATAAGACAGAACTCACCCAACTATAATGAGAATTTTGGAAATTCTAGGGATTAAACAGATTTTTTTTTTTTTTTTTTTTATAAAAGGCGCTTTTCCAGCTGCAACACAAATAAAGCGTCACATAATAGTTACTCCAAACTGAGCTACAAGATACAGATTGTAGGGGTTCAGATTCAGGATATGCCTATTACAGCTGTCACAACCTCAACTCGTCACAACATAATTCCCTTCAAATCAGATACAAATATGGATTGGCGTTACATAGAAACATAGAAGTTGACGGCAGATAGGGACCGCAAGGCCCATCCAGTCTGCCTATTTTTTTCTGCCTTATGAATGTGCCATAGGCCTGTACCCTGTCAATGGCCTATCTATTCATACTCATCTGTATTGCTCCCTTATGCGTATTCCATGCCTGTTTGAAGCCCTGCACTGTATTCATAGCCACTACTTCTTGAGGTAGGCCCTTCCATGTATCCACCACCCTTTCTGTGAAAAAGAACTTCCTCACATTACCCCTTAATTGGCCTCCCTCTAATCTCATGCTGTGTCCTCTTGTCCTGCTTTTTCTTATATTGAAACATGTTACTCTTTCACCTTGTAAATACCCTTAAGATGTTTGAATGTTTCAATATCACCTCTCTCCCTCCTTTGCTCTAGAGTATACATATTGAGCTCTGTTAATAAGTCCTCATATGTTTTCTGATGCAGTCCCTGCACCATTTTAGTTGCCCTTCTCTGGACTGCCTCCATTTCGTTAATGTCATTGTGCAGGTGCGGACTCCAATACTGCACGCAGTACTCCAGATGGGGCCTAACCAGTGTCTTGTAAAGAGGGATTATTACCTCCCTCTTACGACTTGGGATACCCCTACTAATACACTCCAACATCCCTCCAGCCTTACCTACTGCTTTAGTGTTCTGCATGGATGATTTCAGGTGATCTGTGATGATGATGCCCAAGTCTCTTTCTTCCGTTGTGATTGTGAGCAACTCCCCTCCCAACCTTAGTACTGCAAAACTTTTCTATGACTACTACTGTATAGATGGCTTCATGGTTTCTCTTCCCTATGTGCATGATATTGCACTTCTTTGCAATAAACCCCAGTTGCCACTCTTCCGACCATTTTGCCAGTTTTCTAGATCTTTTCTAATTCTACCCACCCCATCTGGATCATCTACTCTGTTGCAGATCTTGGTGTCATCTGCAAACAGGTAAACCTTACCCTCCAGTCCATCTGCAAGGTCATTGATGAAGATATTGAAGAAGACTGGCCCCAGGACTGATCCCTGAGGTTCCTCTGTTCCTTCCCTCAGATCTCTCAGCCCCTGATCAGGGAAACATCTGAGCGGCTGGGGCTACATGGGCTAGCTGTCCACACCACCACTGTTCACTGCCAAGGAACCCTCCTCTTGCTGGTAAGCTCCCAGGCCGAACTGGGAAGTGCTGAAAGGCTCCCATTGGCCGCCTCCTGTTGCTTCCATCTCCTGTTGGACTGTTGTGCTCTGCGCTGCCACTGATTGGCCCTGCAATCTTGACTGATTCAAACTGTTCTGCTGGGCTCTGGGCCCATAGACTTCAGTGGGTTTCGGAAGAAAATTTTCGCCCAGCCCACCTACCACCTTAATTAAATAGGCCTTAGCTCTGCCCACTTCTGCCTAAGGAACCGCCCTTTCATTTCCTATTGGGTACTCTCTCTCCTGTACCTCCTCTCTTTATCACCCACTCTCCCTCCTCCCTGCTTCTCCTCCTCCCCCTCTACTAATCAACTCAGTCCCCTCACTGCCCCTGCCTCCTTTCTGTGCCTGACACCCTCCTCATATCTCCTACTGCACCCATTGCATTCCCCCTCCCCTGTTTCACCTCCATTCCTGACTGTTTTTCCTACCCCTCCCTCAGACATTTCTCACCCTCTACTATCCTCATCTCTCTATCCACTATGGCCCTCCTCTCTCTGCCCATCTGTCTGGTTATTGTCGCCTCCCTGTTTCCCACGGCATTCCTGCCTGGAGCCTGCCATCCCAATCTCCCACTGTGCTTCCAGCTGGACAACATCTACCAGCGCTCAGGAACAATATCCACTGGGCTATGCCCTCTATATCTAACAACCACCAGGACAGGCTTGCACCACTCCTGGAATCAAGATGGGGTGATTTACGTTCGCCTGTTCCCACTCCCACTTCTGGCCTACATCACCACTTACTGGGATCATTGTTTACAGAGTAGCTTTCTCTCCAATGAGAAACAGTTGAATAAAATCTCCATCAAACAGCTACACTGGTACACCCTGAAACTCTTGCTTCTACTACTACTTCTGTCTGGCAATAGTCACCTGAACCCTGGCCCCACAATCCCAAGCTCCGACCTCCAGCAGAGTCACTCTGGGGGACTCACCTTTGCAACGATTAACATCTGTAGCCTTCTACCCAAACTTGATGCCCTACAATTATTTGCACACCAACACAACCCTGATGTTCTTGTGATTGTCAAAACCTGGCTCACTCCAAAAATACACGACAGTGCAATTACCCTACCAGGATATAACATATTCAGAATTGACAGGACCACTAAAAAAGGCGGTGGATGTGCTGTTTACCTCAAAGACTCTCTCCTGGGGCACCTTGTTCAACCCCCTGCCTCAGTCTCTACCGCCCAGATACTACCCATCAGAATTCTACTAGGGGTTCACAACAAGGCACTGACTATTGCTGCTGTTTACATCCCTCCCAAGGATCAAGGTAAAGGTCTCAACTCCGTCCTTGACCTTGTCCGTTCCCAACCACCAGGCACCGAGATAATCCTAATGGGCGATTTTAACATAAATTGGTTTGGATCAGATACAGGTGGCTACAAAGATGCCATCTCAGCTGCCAACTTCGCTGAGCTGGTCATCTTCCTCACTAGACTCAACTATAAGACTGGGACAAGCACCCTCCTAGACTGGATACTGACCAGCCACCCATCCCGCATCTCAAAAGTCTCTGTTCTCTCAGTCGCATGTGAATGGTCTAACAAATTCAGCCCACCACCACCCAAACTAATAAACAGCAGACTCCTTCCACATGGTCAATTGAAGAACCCCAAATTACTCCTTAGACAACAAGACTGGTCACCTGCTGTATCTTCCATGCATCAGATGTCAACTCTGCCCTTGACTTCCTCATCAGCTCCTTCAATGTTGCCTGTGACGTTTACGCCCCCTTCAAAAAGAGGAAAGTAAAAGGCCTTAGCAATCCATGGCTCACTGCTGATCTCCTTACATTGCTGAAAACTAGGGACCACCTCTAGTTTCAGGCCCTGGCTACTGGTAGGCAAGTAGATATACAAAACTACAAATGTGCCCAAAATGACTGTACCAAAGAAATACGCCTGAAGAAAAATAACTATTACAAAGACGCCCTCACAATCACCTGGGGAAAGGGGAAGTCCTTCTGGAATAATCTCAAGGAAGTTACAGGAATACTGCCCAAAACATCACCTTCAATGTTGGACGTGAATGGGACTATAACTCTTGACCCTTCCACTATGGCTAACATGTTCAATAACGCGTTCACTGACCTCAGTAGTGTTCTTCCTCCAGACTTCTTTGATGAAGACCTTGCTCCAGCACCCTCCCCCACCCCCTTTTTCAAGTCACCCCCCTTTTTACTTCAGAGCAGTCAGGACATATGAAGTCCATAGATATGGCTGTAAAGCAATTGCTGGATCTAGAATAAGTGGCGACTCACTCAACCTCAAACTGCTGTCCCTTACTCTTGATGAAGTGCTATCTCCTCTAACCTGGATTTTCAAACTCTCCCTCACCCATGGCCAGTTCCCCAACAGATGGAAATCTGCCACCGTGACACCAGTCCACAAGAGTGGGTACAAGGCCCTTCATGGAAATTATAGGCCTATATCTATACTACCCCCTCTCTCTAAAGCCATTGAATGTCTGGTATCTGACCAGCTAATGGAATATCTGGACAAGTACAACATCCTTTGTAAACAACAGCACGGCTTCAGAAAAGGCCACAGCACCACATCTGCCCTCCTTGAATTCACAGGAGCATTTCACAACTCCCTGGACAATAATTACCTCACTGGTTCGGTCTTCATAGACCTGACCAAGGCTTTTGACACTGACCATCATCGAATACTCCTCACAGAACTGCTAAAAGCTGGGCTCTCCCCTGAGTCTACAACTCGGTTTAAGAGCTACCTGGAAAACTGTTCCCAAAGAGTGAAAATTGCTGATGTCCTCTCAGATGCTAGCCCAGTACGCTCAGAAGTCCCCCAGGGATCCATTCTCGGGCCACTCTTCTTCAGCCTGTTTTTGAACAATCTTCTACAATCCAGTCCAGAACAAATCCTACTCTATGCTGACGATGCTGTCATTCACACCACCCAACAGGACTCCCACCTACTCCAAAACAAGCTTCAGAAGGGTTTCACCTCCATTGAAACATGGTTTAGTAGTCAAAAGCTGGTTCTCAACTATAAGAAAACCAAGTCAATGCTTTTCTGTGGCTCCCACAACAAACATAGGCTTCACCCTCTTAATATTACAACCTGCCTTGGTGCTGTCCCTGAACAGGTTCACCTTTAAATATCTGGGATCACCATAGACAGCAACCCATCCTACAGCATCCACATAGGTGCGTCGCCAAAGCTGCAAACACACGCATTGGTCTCCTCTACAGGCACAGGCAATGCCTTACCTCGGATGCCTTAAGGATAGCAGTACAGAGCTCAGTGGTCTCTCTAATCGACTATGGTCTGATTATTTATGGCTCTGCAACTGACACAGCCCTCAGGCGCTTATCCTTGGCCCTAAACAAAGCTTGCCGACTCATCACAGGATCCCACCAACTCACCCATACGTGTGACTTCTATGCCCAAACAGGGTGGCTCCAGTTATCAAACCGTATCAAGTACCAAACTTGTCTAATGACTAAGAAAATTATGGTATATCTTGCTCCCCCCCAGAGTCCAAAGTCTTCTCCATACAGTACAAAACCCCTGCCTCACCAGGGCTTCAGAAAATGAAATGCTGCATTCCGGTGTCAGCATCACACAGGGCCAAAGATCCTTTATGTCGAGAGCTTCTAGCTGGATTAATGGACTCAACAAAGACATCTCCTCTCTGCAAAAGCTAGGCCCATTCAAAGCCAACCTTCATCTCCACCTAGCTGCCTCTAGCTCCTGCGGCTGTCCCTCATAATCTAATCTCCCTCCTAGCACTTCTACTCCTACCCCCTCTCTTCCTCTTCCTACAGCCTACTCTCCCCTCCGCTCCTGTTTTTGCCCCCTACCCTCAAGCACTGTTTTGAGGCCTGACAAATGCCCACGGCTGCACCACTCTTTTTGTGTCCATTCCAAGCCTCAGTTACCTCTGGCTACCCTGCCCCCTGGTACTCACTTTCCCTCAATGTAATGTATTTCAGCTGCTTAAAAATGTCTGTGCACCATTTCTGCATTGTTACTCAACTCTATGTAATGTTTGTACTGTACCTCAATTGACGTGGAACCTTTGTGTAACCCCCCTGCAAATGGGGGTTCCCAAAAGACTTCCAGGAGCTTGCTTGAATGCTCCAAGCCTGAATGGTGTTTGGCGTTTAAGCCATTTATCAGTGAGTGTTTTTAGAGCCTCTGGTACTGTCTCTTTAAGAGCTGTCTGCTTGCAGACATAATTAGTTTGTATGAGAGGACTGTGTGCTTCTCTGCTTGAGTACCACTCGAGCTGCTGCCAATTCACTCCATTTTTGCAGTCACTAGGAGTGCAAAGGGAACCTATCTGAAAGATGTAACTGTTTGCCAGAAATCATTTAGAGTAATAATGAAATTACAGTTTGTCTAACCTGCTTTCTTTGCAGTCAGAACTGTGTTTGCCTAGTTCCCCATTCTAGTTTTGAACTGCTGAACTGGACCAATCAGTGTGGGGTAAGGTAGCTCTAAAATGGTGGCTTGGACGAATCAGAACTTGGACTCATAATCTGAGCCAGCCACAAGAGGATTGTATGGGCAGTGACTCTGGGAGATGTAGTTTAGACTTCGGCGCCTTTTTGGACCAACAGGGGCAGTCTATTGTGAGTGACAGCCAATCCAGCCAAGAACTGGAAGGAACTCAAAGGAAGTGCCCGGTTTTGTCTGCTGGAGTTTCAGTTGAGCTCTGGCAGTGAAGAGGGAAGGAGCCCTGTGCTTTTTTCGTGTGCAGTTTTAGTCGAGAAACGTGTGTAAGGCCCAGAGTTCCGGTCTGCAGCTTGTGTAACTGCTTGTTAGGACTAAATCCATCCTGTGAAGAGAATCAAAGGATATCTGAAGAGTAGAAACCAGGCTCACCCTGTAGAAGACTGGAGAAATTGCTGAATTGCACTCGGTCTGTCAGGAACTGAATCTGCTGTGTGTTCTCCCGGGTATTGTGCAGTAATTAGTATCGGATAGAGAAGCAGCTTGCCTGGTATAGTACTTTCTTTTTACCATATAAATGTGGAGGAGGCTTGTGTAGTTCGAGTGAATCCTGCTGCCATTAAAGGACTTTTGCCTGTTGCAGTTTGCCATATAAATGTGAGGGAGTCTGTGGAGCTCAAGAGTAGCCCTGCTGACATTGAAGGACCCTATCTTGTTTGGAGGTCTGAGTACTAATTCAGGGTCGCTCCCTGTTGAATTGCCAAATTGAATCCAATGGAATTACTGTACTGCTGCCTGTTTAACTAATTTTCTTTTCTCCAGGAAAGAGCCCCTACCAGCTGCCACGGTTTGGACTAGCTACTAGGGCTTGGGTACCTAGGGACAGTAATTTGTAGGGATAGGCCTGTGCACAGAGCTATAGGTAGATGAGTAAAGTGATAAGCTAATTAACCTGATTCCCCCTGTCCTTGTTATATCCCCCTAAATAAATCAGAGCTGCTTGTTTCAGCAAAGTTATACTGCCTGAGGTATTGTCTATGTTAAAGTATTGTACTGTGATTGTTGCACTGTATCTTATTTTACAGGAGGTCCCAGTGCCTGAACCAGTCCTGGGGGTAAGTGTATACTATGAAGGTAATTCTGATATATTGTGTGGGCCACTAGTGGGAAGAAAGGGGGGTTGCAGTGTCCCAGAGGGCTGTGACCAAGTTAGTTTAACTATTGCAAACCCTGACCTCTGGGTGGAGGCACCCGACATCGGATCCAGGCCCCTCAACCTGTTAGTGGCAAATCAGGCAGGGGTAGTAGCCCCTGGGATAGCGCCATCTAGGGGTTACATTTGTAAAAGAGCCTTGGCTCAAAGGTACTTGTAATCCTAGACTCTAAATAAAGAATAAAGAGGTACCCCACTTGTACCTTGCATCTCTTCTGACTGTATACCGTTTACTACCACTCTCTGTTTTCTGCCTGCCAACCAGTTTGCCACCCAGCTGTCCAACCTCTGACCCACCCCAAGCCTACCCAGCTTATTAATCAACCTTCTATGTGGAACAGTATCGAAAGCTTTGCTGAAGTCAAGGTAGGTGACATCAACTGCACCCCCTTGGTCCACCACTCTGGTTACCCAGTCAAAGAAATCTATGAGATTAGTTTGACAGGACCTTCCTGTTGTAAACCCATGCTGTCTTGGATCCTGTGCTCCTATGGATTCCAGGTGTTGCACCATCCTTACCTTAAGGAGTGCCTCCATAATCTTGCCCACTACTGAGGTAAGACTGACTGGTCTGTAGTTCCATGCCCCCTCCCTGCTGCCACTCTTGTGGAGCGGGATCACATGAGCCCTTCTCCAGTCTTCTGGGACCTCTCCTGTGATCAGAGACTCACTAAATAGTTTTGATAATGGCTCTGCTAGTTCCACCCTTAGCTCCTTTAGTACCCAGGGATGCATGCCATCAGGTTCCATTGCCTTGTCCACCCTGAGCTTAGCGTGCTCTTGTAGGAACCTTTCTTTTGTGAATGGATTTGTGCATACCTCCCTTCCCCATGTCCATGGTGCTGAGCTGTGGGCCCTGCTCTACCTTCTCCTCAGTAAATACTGAGCCAAAATATCTATTTAGGATAGATGCTTTTCCTTGGTCCTCCTCCACACACTCCCCATTATTAGTTGAGGCTAACAGTGGAAAGCCAGTGCCCTAAGGGTAAAAAGTCACTGATACTAGATTACACTATATACAGGCTGATGGCATTAGTGCCTACTGCATGTCACGTTTCCAACCTGAGCGACAGTAATTCCCCTCTATTAGCCAAGAAATCCAGCACCATATTTATTTTAAACATAGAAACATAGACTTTGACAGCAGATAAGAACCGCTTGGCCCATCTAGTCTGCCCATTTCCCTACCTACAGGATAGGCCGCAGATCCTAGTTTACCAACAGCCTATTTCTTCCTACCCCCCCACAAGAATTGCCATATGTCTCTCCCATGCATTCTTGAATTCTCCCACAGTTTTAGACCCCACAACCTCCTCAGAAAGGCTGTTCCATGCACCCACCACCCTCTCTGTGAAAAAATACTTCCTCACATTGCCCCTGAACCACCACCTTTTTTCATGGCAGATTTGTACAGCTTTCTCTGTATCTCAAATGCAGCTTTCAGTTAAAAATCAGCTGCATTTAACAAGCTGCAGATACTTTTAACAAAGAGCTACAATGTTTAACAAGCAGAAGATGCCTTTAAGCAGCTTCACTCAGCAACTTTTTATTTATCTATCTGTCTGTCTGTCTATCTATCTATCCACCAATCCATCCATCCATTCCTGCAACCTGGAAAATTGCTCTAGTGATTTCACTGCACAAAGGTGGCCCCAGGGAACTCGTTGAAAACTACTAACCTATTTCCTACTGCCTTCTCTATCCAAAATCCCCGAAAGACTAGTTTATAACCAGCTGCAGGATTACCTTGAACAGCACCAGCTGCTCACCGACAGGCAGCATGGTTTCAGGAAACAGCACGGCACAAATACTGCCTTGGTTAGGCTGTCAAAAGATATATTGGAGTCCATGGACAGATGGCTTGTAACTGGTGCTATATTCATAGACCTCACTAAGGCCTTCAGTCTAGTAAACCATAACCTGCTGTTCGCCAAACTCAAGGTCCTGGAAGATAGCCTATCTTGTCTGTGGTTCTCCCACCACCCATCCAACAGATACCAACTGGTAAAGTGGAAAGGTGCTCAGGTCGCAAAAATGCCTATAGCCGGTGGCACGGGGCTCCATCCTTGGCCCACTGCTATTTTCCCTGTTTGTTAATGATCTACCCGCAAACTTTGGTAGGGCTCGTGTTCTGCTCTATGCAGATGATGTCGTTTTGCCCAGCTTGGCTGTCAATTTGCAGGTAACTTTCACAAACTAGAAAAATGGTTTATGGAAAACAGATTAGTCCTTAATACAAAAAAACCCACAAAAGCTGTCCTATCCGGCTCCAGACACCTTGGCACTGCCAGGGGACATCTGTTACTGTTACCCGTATGCACCCCCATCATTGCACCCACTGAGGTGGTCAACTCCATTAAGTATCTTGGAGTGCACTTAGACCAGGAATTCACTTTTACACGTCATATTGAACATACCACCAAGTCACTGCACCAGAAAATCAGGCTGCTCTATTGCTGGAGCAGCTATCTGATCAGCGATCACGCTGCTTCATTGCCAATGCTACACTACTGCCTGCACTAACGTATGGGTGCCTTGATCCTGCAGTCCCTCAGATTGTCAGAGGTGAACCAGCTAATGGTCCTGTACAATAAAATAGGCCGATTTGCTGCCAGTGCCCTGCCAAGGGTACATCACTGCGATGTCTTCCACTCTCTAAACTGGCCCACCTATGAAGGGAGATTCGTATACGCCCTCTTTTTCCTTGCTCACAAAATTATCCACAGTGCATTTTTCCCTCCCCCAGCTTTAGGGATGCACTAGTCGTAAAACCAGACAGGAGAACACTTAGATTCTCCAGCCACACTCTCCCCGAGGTTCCGAGGACATGGCCTTCTGTGGGAGAGAGAGCCTTTACACACTCTGCCCCCTCAGCCTGGAATGCCCTCTCAGAAGCACTCCAAGAGTGTTCATTCCTTGGTGACTTTAAAAAGGGCTCAAGGTACTTCTCCTCGAGCACAGCCTGTGTGTTTGCTTATGCTGAAAAGCTGCATTATGATAGGCACTTGATATTCAGTGTCAAACAATTGTGAAGCAACCATCTATCTATATCTATCTGGCAAAACTGAGGTGTTGGTTGTGGATCCAGGTCGCCAGGATGTGGGGTTGTTGGCAGGTCTACCTTCTGGGCTTTAGCTCGGGGGTGACCAGCTACTTACCTCTGACCGGGTGTGAAATCTAGGCGTTGTGTTCGACAGTAGCCTGACATTAAAACATCAGGTGTCTGGTGTAATTAAAACATCTTTTAGAGGGGGAGAAGGACTTCTTCAGGTACATCAGGGAGAAAAGGAGTTGTAAGGATTAAGAGGGATGGGGGTGGATCGAAACAGTGGCAGAACAGGCAGAAGCATTAAATGATTACTTCTGCTCAGTATTTACTAAACAAAAAGGGGGAGCTATACCCAAGGGGGGGTGGGAGGATGGATGAGGGGAGGTGACAGATGGGGAAATCCCAGTGCGCAGGGTACTGAAGGGCTTGTGGGCACTGAGTGGACAAGGCACCTGGGCCAGATGGTATACACACCAGGGTGCTAAAGGAGCTGGCAGAAGTCCTGCTCTTCCTTGCCACTCCTGCCCTTAGTGCTTTATCTGTCCCCTGCACACTCACTGTCAAGTCTTCATCTGGGTGTCAAACCAAGGGTCTCCATCGCAACCGGCCACTAACCAGAATAATCACACTACTGTTATTACTATCCAGGAATGTACACCCAAACCCAGGACCTATGACTTCCAGCCCCCCCCCAAACCTCGTACTGCAACCAGCCTCTGTTTTGCATCCTTAAACATATGCAGTTTCTTAAAGAAATCTGCTGCCCTCCAGTGCTGGGTCATTCAACATCAACCTGACATAATAGCACTGGCTGAGACATGGCTAACCAAATCCATCCCTGACTCTGCTATCTCCCTCCCTCCCTCCTCCCTCCCTAGATATACCCTCCACAGGGAAGACCGAACAGGCAAACGCGGCCGTGGTTGCGCACTACTCTTACGGGACTCCCTTATAGGTCAGGCACTCCCTGCTCCCAAGCTTGATTATGGAGCCCAAGCCCTCATTAAAAATTACCACTGACCCTGCCAAAGACCCTCTCATCCTCACAGTCTCTTATGTACCCCCGAGGAATCAAAATCATGCGATCCAGTCCCTCGTTGACTACCTCGCATCCCTCCCTCACAAAGCTGAGTAAGTCATCTTAGGTGATCTTAATGTTAATTGGCTTGCTTCCACTGCCTCACACATCAGGGACTCCTTTGCTGCCCTGGATATATCCCAGCTAGTCACCCAGCCCACCAGATTTAACTGCTCCAGTGGCACCAGCACCCTCCTATACATTGTCATATCTAACCACCCCCACAAAATCCAGGATGTCACTGTCCTCCCTGAGTCCCTTAGCGATCACTACCCAGTCCTCTGTCTCTGGTCATCCTCCACTCTGAAACCAGTGCCCCAGGCCACCCTGTGCCGACGTCTATGCCCCGGCGGCCTCAGAAAATTAAAGCAACACCTAGCCCAACTAGACTGGTCCTCTATCTGGCATGCTCCTGATATTGACTCAGCTCTTGACCACTTCACAAGTGCCTTTTGTAATGCTTGTGACCTTTTTGTCCCCCTTACCAGGATCCACTCCAAAAAATGCAATGCCCCTGGATCCCATCCCCTACCCAGAGGCTTAAGAATAGAGACAAGCTCTGGCACACTGCTGTAGAATCTGTAAAGGCATCTGATAGACAAGCCTACAACACGGAACGTAATAAGTGCACCTGGGCCATTAGGCAGGCCAAAGCAGAGCACTACCAGACCACTGTGGCTTCCACTTGGGGTGCAGCCTAGACCTTCTGGGACAGTACGAAAGAGCTAAATGGGAAATCCCGCTCCCCCCTCCATCCCATCTCTCCGTTGATGGCATCTCCACCACAGATACACTCCTCATAACTAATCACCTCAACGCCGCCTTCTCTGACCTAAGCACAGTCCTCCCCAGCAGCTTCTTTGACCCAATCCCCGCCTCTCCCCCCCTGGTCCTGCATCACCCACCAATCTACCTGAGCATCCTATCCCCCCCCCACAAAGCCAGGCCACACCTGCTAAAAGCCCTTGGCAGCAATAACCCCAGCAGTGACCCTCTCCACTCCAGGATCTCCCGCATGGTCCTGGACGAAGTCCTAGTCCCACTGACTGATCTTCTAAACTGGTCTCTATGCCTGGGTCAGTTCCCAAGAGCTTGGAAAACTGCCAAAATCACACCCATACATAAGAGTGGGGACCGGTCCACCCCCAACAACTACCGGCCGATCTCCATCCTCCCCCACTCTCAAAAGCCCTTGAAAAAGTGGTGTCTATCCAACTCTCTGAGTACCTAGCCAGGTACGACATTATATGTCCAGAGCAGCATGGTTTCCACCCAGGACACAGTACAACCACTGCTCTCCTGGAATTCTCCCAATCCCTACACACTGCCCTCGACTCTGGCAGCCTTGCAGGAGCAGTGTTCATTGACCTCTCCAAGGCCTTTTACACTGTCTGCCACCCCCTCCTGCTCGACTCTCTCCACCAACTCGGCTTTTCTGGTGGTCCCATTACCTGGTTCTCTAGCTACCGCTCTGCCAAATTCCAGCACATTAAGATCAACGGCTCCTTCTCCAGTACTCTTCCCGTTCGATCCGGGGTCCCTCAGGGCTCCATCCTGGGTGCAGTACTTTTTTAGTCTATACCTCAACACCCTTCCCAGCTCCTGTACTGGTAAAATGCTCCTCTACGCCGACAATGCGGTCCTCTTTGCCTCACATCTTGATCCCTCCTCTCTCCAATTATCCCTCCAGCAAGCTTACAGCCAAGCTGAAAGGTGGTTCGTCGACTGCCGACAGGTCATTAACTTAAAAAAGAAATAGTCAATGCATTTTTCCCACTACCAAAACAAAGCTAAAAATACCCCCCTCTTGTTTATTCCCAGCACTGTGCACTCTCTTGAGCAAGTGACCACTTACAAATACCTAGGCATCACTTTCGATATTGCCCTATCCTTCCACACCCACATTAACGCCCTGTCTGCCACCATTAACTCTCGGATTGGCCTGCTTTACCAGCACAGGGATTGCCTGCCCCAGGATGCCCTCAGACTGGCCATCATCCTCCATCTTGTCCCTCGTGGACTATGGCTTGCCCATTTGCGCCACAGCAGACCACACTGCCCTCTCCAAAATCCAACTCTCCATCAATAAGGCCTGCAGGCTTCTGACCAGTGCCCCCAGCTGCACTCACACCTGCCTGCTCTACTCTACTGCCAACCTGCTCACCTTTGAGGAGCGACTGCACTACCAGACCTGCCTACTTGCCAAGAAATCCCTGCTCGGGCTCCCCCCCCCCCCGGGGGTCTCTGCCTCTCTACAGCGGTCAGCACCATCTGTCACCACCCATAACTCCACTAAGACCACCTTCCAGGTACCCAGAACCAAGACCTCTCTTGCCCACAGATCTTTCTTCTACCGAGCCCCCGCCTGGTTCAACTCCCTCCCTAGCTGCATCTCCAACTTGCCCAAAATTGGCTCCTTCAAAACTGGCCTTTGGAACCATCTCTTTAATACCCGCTGTTGTAGGTGCAACTAACACCTGGCCCCGTTGTATCCTGCAAGACCCACCCACCTTGCCCTCCTGATTCAACAATGTCCATTGGACAGCCATTCCCCCTCCCCCATGACCCACCCCTCCTACCCCTACTAGGTCTTTATAGGGATATAACCTGCTGTCCCTTCGGTGGACCTACTATATCCATGTTTGTAACATACAATTTTCAACATTATGTAACCTAAATGTATCTATGTTAAATGTTTATTTTTTACTGCACTGTAATGTTGTCCATTGTTGTAACTTGCACTATGTTTTATTGTCTACCCTCCCTGCGATGAGGTGCCTTTGTAAATGAGTCTCTGACTCAAAGGTTGTAAACCCGGCTTGTAATGAATAAATAAATAAACAGAACCCTTGGCAGACCTGTTCAATGCCTCCCTGGACTTGGGGAGTTTATCTCAGGACTGGAGGATGGCACACATGGTACTCCACCACAAGAGCAGCCGCAAGGTTGAGCCAGAAAACTACAGACCAGTAAGCCTCACATCCATCATGGGAAAGCTGATGGAGACAATCCTGAAGGAGAGGCTGGTTTCCCTTCTACAGGCTAATGGGCTGCAGGACAGCAGACAGCATGGGTTCGTCTCAGGCAGATCCTGTCAGACCAACCTGGTGGAGTACTATGACTGGGTAACTAGGCAATTAGACAGGGGCCAAGCAGTGGATGTCCTGTACCTAGATCTCAGTAAGGCATTTGATTCGGTGCCACATGGGAGGCTAGAAAGTAAGCTGTAAGGTGCAGGGGCGAAGATGGTGGGATGGGTAATGAACTGGCTGCAAGGGGGACGGCAGAGGGTGGTGATGGTGGTAAGGGAGCGCTCATCTCCCATGGCGGTGACAAGCAGAGTGCCACAGGGCTCTGTACTGGGGCTGATGTTGTTTGGGATCTTCACAGCAGACATCTCAATAGGCATCAAGAGCAAGATCAGTCTGTTTGCAGACGACACCAAGATGGGAACAGTAGTGGATGACTTAGAAGGGTGGAAGGGGTTGCAAGATGACCTGGCAAAATTGGAGGCCTGGTCGAACACTTGGCAGTTGGGGTTCAATGCCAAGAAATGCAAGGTGCTACATTTTGGTGCAAAAAAAACAAGGAGGAGTTACCAGCTGGGGTGATTCAACTAGCCAAGATGGAAGAGAAGTATCTGGGTGTGATCATAATGGGAGCAATGAACTACTAAGCACAGTGTAGAAGGCAGCTGCAAAGGCCAACAGGATACTGGATTGTATTGCCAGAGGCATATCGTGCAGGAGGGGGTAGGTGATCCTGCCGCTATACAGGTCACTAGTTAGACCACACCTGGAGTACTGCGTGCAGTTCTGGTGACCATACCTGAAAAAGGACATTAGGTGACTGGAGGCGGTGCAGCACAGAGCAACAAAAATGATCCAGGGGCTAGGGTTCTTACCCTACAAGAGCAAGCTGAGGGAGTTGAACATGTACTCCCTGGAGGAGAAGAGGGATGGGGGGCAGGACTGAAATCTTCAAATACACGAAGGGAATAAATAAGGCAGGCATGGAGGGGCTTTTCAAATTAAGGAGGGGGAGGGACACTCGAGGCACAATCTGAGACTTGAAGGGGGAAGGTTCAGGAGGGAAATGAGGAGACACTTTTTCACAGAGAGGATGGTGTCTGGGTGGAACAAATTGCCAGAGGAAGTGGTATCCTGTAGAACAGTGGGCTGTTTCAAAAGGGGATGGGTAAGGAGGAAAGTCACTGGAGATGGGAAGGGAGGGGCAGCTGCAGTATAAGGGCTGCTAGCTGCACAATCGAGCAGACTTGATAGACCATAAGGCCTTTATATGCTGGCAATTTTGTATGTTCATATGTTTGTATCATCTGAGGAACATCACCCGGATTAAGCACCTGGTCCCACCTGGTGATCTTTCAAAGCTGGTCCATGCCTTTGTAACCTCGTGCCTTGATTACTGCAATGGCCTATACTTAGGGCTACTGGGGGTTGATATCCGCTGACTGCAGCTAGTGCAGAATGCAGCAGCCAGATTGTTGACTGGCCTATCAAGATCTTGCTATGTCACTCCTGTGACCTGCAATCTGCACTGGCGAATCACCTTCAAGGTTGGGTTACTGACCTATAAAGCCCTACACGGGAACTACTTGCAAGATCTTCTGCGCCCCTACTGCCCCCTCCACTCATTCTGTTCCTCCAATGAGGGACTGCTAAAGGTTCCTAGGGTTCGACTGAAGACCTCTGGGGTCCACTCATTTGCTTTTGTGGCCCCCTACCCCGTGGAATTCCTCACCTCATCGGATTAGAGAGTGCCTGACCGTCGAGTGTTTTAAATCTGCCCTGAAAACCTATCTAGTCTCTTTAGCATTCCCTGATTAAGTGCTGGCTAGCCTACTGCCATCTGTTCTATTTATTATATTAATGCCATCTGCTACATCAATGATTGTTTTTAACCTTTTAATATTTTATGGTTCATTGTACAGCACTATGATCTATCGGAATAGCGCTTAAAAATAAAGATTTGATTTTTTTGAAGGATTTGAATCTCCCTTCTCATGTACATCCTACTGCCCCGCTTTTACCTGATTCCTTGCTGGCTCTGTGATGCTCTTGTAAGCTGCCTACCTATCGTCTGTAATCAGAGGTTTACAAATTGTTTGTATTTATACCCTGTTTTTTGCTTTATATACATTTCCCACTGTCTCTTGCTTGTATACTATGTTATGTTTCTAGATATGTGTAATTAATCCTGGGTCGCCCCTGAAAAGGGGACTTTTAGTCTCAGTGGGTCTACCTGGTCAATACAATTCAATAAAGTCAGTCTGTCTGTCTGTCTATCTGTCTATCCATCTATCACCTACCTGCTCCCCCTTCTACTTTAGAGCCATAGGCCCAGAAACTACCACCAAGCTCCTAAAGTTCCTCCCTACCAGGGGTAGACCTGGCAGTGATAGGTTGTTCCCCTCCTTGCTTAAGCTCATCTCTCCTACAATCATTAAACCCCACACCTTCCTTTTCAACCTTGCCCTCTTCACGTCCACCATGCCTGATTCCTGGAAGCATGCTAATGTTGTTCCTATCTTTAAAGCAGGCGATCCCCTTTCTACCGATAACTACAGGCCCATCTCTCTCCTCCCCACTTGAGAAGCTACCAAAGAGAAGTGTGCACTCCCAGCTTTCTGAGCACCTTGGAAAATATTCACTGCTGTGCCCCCAGCAGCATGGTTTCCGCAAGCTTCACAGAACGTCAGCCTTAGCCTAGTTCACTGATCATGTGGTATCCTGTAGGACAGTGGGTAGTTTCAAGAGGGATGGGACAGGTGGGGGGGATATTTGGGAAAGTGGAGCAGGGGGCGGCATCTGCAAAGTACGGTATTAGAGGCATACTGAAGCAGAATAGATAGACCTAGAGGCCTAATTTCTGCTGGCAATTTTTGTATGTTCCTATGGCCTCAGAAACATGGATTCGGGTAAGGCCACAGGTGCTGTATTCGTGGATCTGACTAAGGCATTTGAACTTGTTGACCACCCTCTCCTACACTCTACTCTTCAACACCTTGGCTACTCCTCAGAGACTTCCTCATTATTTCAGAGCTGTCTCGAGGGCAGGTCCCAGTCAGTTACCATTGGGGCTGCATCCTCCCCTGCCCTGCCTGTCTCTACTGGGGTTCCCCAAGGCTCCATCCTTGACCCTTTACTGTTTTCCATATTTATCAATGCAGTCCCGGCACTGATAACTCCAAGTGTGACTGTGGTCTCTAACCACCCCTGCTTGGTGCACTTTGATATCTCTCTCTCTCTCTCACCCTTAGCACTCCCAACTGGCCACTAGCTCTTCTACTCCTCTTCTCGTAACCGCTCACTCTACTCTTCCATTCCCATTTTTACTACTCCCCCTCGCACTACCACTCTCACTATCCTTCCATCCTAAGTGTCACTCCACTCCCCCACTGTTCCCCAACCCACCCCTTGACAAGGCTTATTTTTAGCTACTCCCTTGCCCCCCCCACTTACACCCTTAGCCTCTCCTGATTCCTACTTTGTATGTCTGACTCCCTTGTATGTCTGTCTCCCTTTGACCATTGAAAATTTACAATCTACCAACTAACTTATGCACATATTATGAAATGTATGTAAACATTTGTATCTATTTTTTTACTCATTGTGTTCTTTTCTGTAACATTTCTGTCTGTTGTTTTTTAACTATTGCCTGTCCTTGACGCGGACCCTATGTAAATGAGCTTTTAGCTCACAGGTTGTTGAATCCTAATAAATAAATAAAAATAAATAAGAGTCTCTCCTGTGAGGCACTTCTCTATGCAGATAACCCACCTTTTGTGGGGGTCTCCCCTCCCTTGCGACACCCATAGAAACATAGATTTTGACGGCAGATAAGGACCGCTTGGCCCACCTAGTCTGCCCATTTCCCTACCTAGAGGATAAGCTGCAGATCCTATTTAACCAACAGCCTATTTCTTCCTACCCCCCACAAAAATTGCCTTATGTCTGTCCCATGCATTCTTGAATTCTCCCACAGTTTTAGATCCCACAACCTCCTCAGGAAGGTTGTTCCATGCGTCCACCACCCTCTGTGAAAAAATACTTCCTCACATTGCCCCTGAGCCTCCCCTCTATCTTCAAATTGTGTCCCCTTATTCTTGCACATCTCTTTTTCTGAAAGATGCTATCCTCTTGGACTTTGTTGATTCCACTGAGGTACTTAAACGTTTCTATCATGTCCCCCCTCTCCCTCCTTTCCTCAAGGGTATACATATTAAGCTCCTTTAGCCTCTCCTCGTATGGCTTCTCTTTCAGACCCTGCACCATTTTAGTTGCCCTCCTCTGAACTACCTCCATCCTGTCTATATCCTTGCGGAGATGGGGTCTCCAGAACTGGATGCAGTACTCCAGATGGGGTCTCACCAACTGTCTGTACAGGGGATAACAACTTCCTGTTTTCTGCTGGTGATGCCTCTCCCTATACATCCCAGTACCCCCAGCCCTCCCTACCACCTTCTCACATTGCTTGCAACCTTAAGGTCATCTGATATGATTACCCCCAGGTCCCTTTCCATTTTTGCTTTTATTACTACCTCCCCCCCATTGTGTAATCTTCCCCTGGGTTTTTGTTTCCCAGGTGCATTACTTTGCACTTCTTTGTATTGAATCCAAGCTGTCATACTTCTGACCATTCCTCCAACATTGCCAAGTCCCTTCTCATCCTTTCCATGCCTCCTTGTGTATCAACACTGTTGCAGATCTTTGTGTCATCTGCAAAGAGGCATACTTTTTCTTCCAGTCCCTCTGCAATGTCACTTATAAAGACATTAAAAAGGACTGGACCCAGTACTGAACCCTGCAGTACCCCACTAGTAACGCCTCTTTCTTCAGAGTGGACTCTTTACAATTACCTTCTGTCTCCTGTTGTTCAGCCAATGTTTTACCCATGCTACCACCCTAGGACCCACTCCAAGGCTGGTTAATTTGACTACTAATCTACTGTGTCAAATGCCTTGCTAAAGTCTAGGTAGGCCACGTCCATAGCCACTGCCTGGTCTACTACTTTGGTCACCCAGTCAAAGAAATCAATTAGATTCGTCTGACATGACCTTCCCGCTGTGAACCCATGCTGCCTTGGGTCCTGTGCCCCACTGGCCTCTAGGTACTCAACAATTCTTTCCTTCAGAAGTGATTCCATCACTTTCCCTACCACAGAGGTCAAACTGACAGGTCTGTAGTTTCCTGCCTCTGTCTTGCTCCCACATTTGTGAAGAGGAATCACATTAGCCTTCTTCAAGTCCTCAGGTACCACACCATCCTCCCATGATTTGTTATAAAGGGTAGTCAGTGGTGTCACTAGTTCTCTGCTTAGTTCTTTTAGAATTCTGGGGTGAATTCCATCAGGCCCCATTGCTTTGTCCACCTTCAGTTTTAGGAGTTCTTTCAGAACCCTTTCTTCTGTGAAAGGACTTGGATGACCCCTCTCCAGAGTGCTTCTGTTAGTGTGATTAGGCACCTCCCCAATTCCTCTTTTGTGAATACTGAACAGAAGTATTCATTCAGTATCCCTGCTTTTTCACTGTCACTCTCTGCCCACCCACCATCCATTCTATTCAGCCTCACTATCCCTCCCTCTGTCTTTCTACGCTCCCTGATATACCTATAAAAGGTTTTATCCCCCTTCTTACCCGAGCTGGCTATCTTTTCCTCAGTTTGTGCCTTTGCTATTCTGACTACCCTCCCAGCTTCCTTCTGCCTTAACTGGTACAGTTCTCTGTCATGCTCCTTCTGTGTTTCCTTATACTTCCTAAATGCTATCTTTTTCTCCCTAACCTTCACCGCCACTTCTTTTGAGAACCACAGTGGCTTTTTCTTTCGTTTTGATTTGTTTATTTGCTTCACACAAAGACTTGTTGCCTCTGTGATGGCAGTTTTGATATTTCCCCATTGTTGCTCCACCCCTCCTTCTAGCCTGTTTGCTAGTGCCTTTCTAAGGCACTCTCCCATCTTGCCAAAGTCAGCTCTCCTGAAGTCCAGAACCCTCACTTCTGTATGGCTTGACTCTATAGCTGAGTTTATTGTGAACCACACTGTTTGGTGGTAGCTTGTTCTCAAATGGCTACCCACTTCTAGATCTGAGATCCTCTCACTGTCCCCATTTGAGATGAGGTCTAAGATTGCTCCTCATGAGTAGGTTCCAAAACTAGCTGTCTGAGGCATGCCACCTGAAGGGCATCAGAATGGCCCTGCTTTTGGATGTGGCTGCAGCAAAGGTGCTCCAGTTAACATCTGGCATATTAAGGTCCCACACCAACAGTATCTCCCCTTTCTCTGCCATCCTAAGTATGCCTTCTATCATATCCTTGTCCATTCCCTCCCCCTGACATGGGGGTCTGTATACAACCCCTGTGCGGATTGTGGTGCCATTTCCAGTCTCTAAGGTGACCCACAGTGCCTCCTCTCCTCCCTGTTTACTCTTTTGTTCAGTTACTCTTATCCCTTCCCTTACATAGAGAGCTACTCTCCCCCCCTTCTGCCCTCCCTGTCTCTCCTGTAGGTTGTGTACCCTGGTATGTTAACATCCCAGTCATGGTTCTCTGTGTACCATGTTTCTGTGACTGCTTCGATATCCAGGCATCCCTCTTCCATCAAGGCCACCAGTTCAGGAGCTTGTTGCCCCAGACTACGGGCGTTGGTACTCATTACCCTCCATTTCTTGATGGCCTTACCCCTTTTTGCCCCATCCCTGTCCTTATTGCGTTTGTCACTTTCTCCATTTACCCCTTCGCTTCTCCCTGTTGACATCTCTATGTTGGTGTCTACCTCACTTAGTACCCTGATTTTTTGGGAGGCTAGGATTTCCCTGCTCCTTTCCAGTTCCTCCCCCCTTGGATAGTTTAAATGCTTGCCAATGAAGTATTTAAACCTAACACCTAGGATCCTGGTTCCCCTCCTGTACAGATGTAGACCATCACGCCAGTATAGGCCTGCATCCGTCCAGGTGGAGCCCCAGTCCCCAATGAAGCCAAATCCCTGAGCTCTGCACCAGTTTTTCAACCACTGATTGAATCCCATGGTGTGGAGCACCCTAGCCTCATCCGTGCCATAGACAGGCAGCACCTCCGAGAAGGTCACCCTGTGTGCTATTTGTCTAAGGCCCCTCCCCATCTCCACAAATGCTTCTTGTACTGCTCTGATCCCTTTCTTAGCCAGGTCATTTGTCCCTAGGTGGACAATGACATCCAGCTCCCTCCCTGTGCAGATGCTCCTGTGATGCTGAGGATTAAGCTCCCTGTCCCTCAAACCATGCGCGGGCAGGCACCTTACCTCCCTCTCCCCTTCTTCCCCCAGTTCTACCTTCCTAACAATGGAGTCCCCCACCAGGAGTTGTTTCCTTCCCCTGTGGGGTCCCATGCCACCCTCCTGTGGGTCTCCTTTGTGGAGGTTCCCAGCATCCTCCTTGGTCTCCACTGTGGGTGCCTCCATAGAGGAAGCACACTTTTCCAGAACGGCATAGAAATTGTGGAGTGGTACAACTGGAGGGATGCACCTCTGTTCCACCACCCTCACCCTCCCTGAGCCCACTGTGGTCCAACCGCTCCTCTTTCTTGGCAACTTCTGAGGCAATGGCAGTGACCCTGGTGGTCCCTGGGTGGGAGAGGAGGTTCCACAAATCCTGGCCAACTCAGCCTGGAGATGAGCAACCTCCTCCCTCAGCCTAGAGAGGTGCCTGCAGATGGGACAACACTGCATCCTCCAGAACGTCTCCCGGAAGACTGCTGCTCCACAGTCACTGCACTGCACCACTCCCATCATGTCTTTTTTCTGGCCCCCTAACTGTTGTTTGGAATACTTACTATTTCCTCTGTTTGTTTCTCATTTTTTTCTTCCCCTACTTACTTACTGCCTCTGTGCCCTTTTAGCTCCTGATCTTCCTGTTCTGAGACAAGAAGTTCTATATTTCTCAGCAGTCTCCTTACTTGCTCAGAGTCAGACCTCCAGCAGCTGGGGACGGAGAGTTACTCCTGCCCTTCTAGGATGGTGAGTCTTTGGTGGCTCTGTGATCACTCACTTCCTGCTCCCAAACAGGAAGTTCCTGTTGTCAGTTAAATCCTGTGCCTATAAAAGTAGAACTGGTTTAGGGTGGGGAGGGGAAGGAAGGAGGGCAATATAGTCCCAGTAGAGAAGTTTTAGTTATACTAGTAGCTCCTTCCTCTTGGTGTTCTGTTTGTTCTCTGGCAGAAGCTATCTAGGGCAGTGCTTAAATCTGGTTTTAACCTGGCTCCTTCTAGCTAAGCCACTCCCCCTACTTTGCAAATCACCCCTTTCTCTTCGGCTTCTTTCCCACCCCACCTGGCCCTCTCTCCCCTTCCTATAGTCTACACCACTGCACTTTGCTTATTGTGGACTGTCGCACTGAATTTTGAATAGCCACCTGGTTGTTACTTGATTTTGTTATTGGCATGCCTTTTTGAAACTGCACTTTATAAGGTTTACCTGGTAATCTGTCACCTTACTGTATTGTTCTCCATGTTCCTGTGATGATGTATATGGACTTGTCACTAGCCGACAACTTCCCCTTGTACCTCACTGTATCCTCATTTTTGTTACCCTCCGCACTGTAATTCCCTGCACCTCATTGTTATTGGCCTGCATTGCGGCCATGTTACTCCTCCTGTATTCTGTTTTGCTAGATGTGCCATTGTCTATGGCCTGGGTCGTGCCTGAAAAACGGTCCCTTGGATCAGCGTAACTGCCCGGTCACCAAAGACATAAATAAATAAATACATACACAAATATCCATCCATCCAAACTACAGCCAAAATAATAATTATCACTAATTAATCAATTATGACATAATCAATAATATCCTCCCACTAAATCTATAAACCAGATCATTTATCCAATTATAAATCATAACATCATTCTTAGCCAATCAGGATTCTCTATTTCCAGACATTAACAACAAGAGGGTGTCTCATGAAATAGTTCCAAAATTCTGAAGTTCTAACTTTAGTTGGCACAATCCATTTCCCACAGAGGGGCTTCTCAACTATTCTACCAAGTGAAATATTTTGGATTCAGATTCTGTTTATTAAATAGAAATCTTCAACACAATTTATAAAAGGCTTTTATGTAGTTACTGTGTGTCTTGTGGTTATAAAACTGCACTCTAAAGTTATTTGGGTGGAAGAACTGCGAAGTAAAACAATTATTCAATTATTCCATCAAACAATACACTCTTAATTAGTATTACAAAATACCAGCAATTACACCTAATTAGCACAAATATTAGTGACACAGGACCTAAATACACAATCTATTAAAAGAAATGGTCAAAAAACAATTTTCTTTAAATTTTGACTGAAAAATGCTGCCTGGAATCCCCAATAATGCTGTTCTTTGGGGTGCGGACATATTTATATTTAATTTTTGAGACTTCATTACTGATCCTCTGATGGTCATCTGATTTCAAACCACATGACTGGCTTGAGTGAGAGCTAATGTGCTTACAATTTACTGTGATGAAACAATTAGACTGGATGGAAAACTGGATGCTTATAGCTATTTACCTTTTAGTGAGAACTAATGAGAGCTAATTAAAGTCATAAACATCCTGTCAGTCATCAAGGTACCAGCATCTGTGGGACCAGTCACTGGATAACACAGACTCATTTTTAGATTTGCTTGCATGCATGTGCAAAGTGAACATACCGGTGGTGCTTGGTGAGCACTGGGGACTGTGGAGGTGGGTGCTGTATACGGCAATGGATAAAGAAATGCAGGAAGCTTGCTACTCAAATTCCAAAGCTGAAAAGGCTGATGATGACAGTGTTTAGCTTACTGATGGGCATAGACTTTGTGTAGTTCAAAGGATGCAGCCCCATTGATCACATTGGTTTTCTGCCCACTAGCCAGCCAACAGACATAATCATCAGACTTTGAAGCTCATCATCTGTGCAAGCACGCACATGCGTGTGTGTGTGTGTGTGTTTCCCATTTATAGTGGTTTAATCTAATTACAGACAGGAGTCTGGAGAGCATCTCTTTGAAAACAATAAACATAGTGGGAAAAAATACTTAGCATGGAGACTGCAAATATAATACCATCAAATATGTTACCAGCATGTCAATAATGAACAAAAAACACCAGACATATTTATTTCAAATGACATTTTGTTTATGCTCCCTTTTAAAAGCCTCTGATACCAGTTGGATAACTTTAAAAAATGTGAGATTCTGACACAATTCAGTTCATATATTTTTTCATATGGACTTTCATCTCCTGGCCCTCCCCATTGGCCCCCTTCTGCTGTTGACCCCCAGCTCCATCACTCTACCTTCAGGACTTACCCCATCTACTTCTTACCTGGCTGTGTGAGTGAGTGCCATGGATGGTGGTAATGCAGTGCCTGCAGAGTCAGATCATCATCCTGCCGATGGGGGTTCTTTCCTGCTCATTACTCCCCTTGGGTCAGAGCTGGCAGTGTGTACGGGCGTGCACGCAGATCACAAAGACAGTGCATGCTCTCAACACCTGTTTCAGGCTTTCGATTCTGGTGACCGCTGCTGTGCCACCTAATCTCCACTAGGTGGCAGCCAAGCAGTGGTACGCACTGTCCTCCCAGTCAAAGGAGAGCCCTCGGAGGATGCTCAGTCCTCCTTCCCCCACCAGCCTCCAAGTGACCTGGGTTTGTACCCAAACCCAGACTGCCACTGTGGCGGGAAGTAAGGCATCCAGCTCCTCAGACCACCATGCCACTGTGCCCACAAAAGTTTACTGTAGCACAGATTTCCTTAGAAAATATTGTTTGTGGCACTGAGAGGGACTGAACCTGCGACCCACAGTTTTACAGTTCAGTGCTTTTACCCTCTGTACCATTCATCCAGATCTATATTTTTGCAATTCTTTCCCTTTTTCTTTGATTACTGTCCCTTGGACTTTATCGGCTTTGGCTGCCTGTCTATCCATGACATCATAATGCCATTTATGACATAACAATTATCTCCACAGCAGCAGATTGAGAAGTCAAAAATGGAACTGTGAGTGAAATAGACAAGAAGACAGAGCAAATAGGGCAGAGATCCTGTTTCCATGCTAACGTTCTTCATAATAAAAAAGTGAGAGTGACAATTACAGAAAAAGTGTGAAATATAAGCTAAACTGTGTCCAAATATTATATTTTTCAAAGTTGTCCAACAACAACTGTGGCTTTTTAAAGCTCTATTACATTACAAGCAGACATTTGGCATTGAAATATGAATGTTTCTTTTCAGTAAACTATAATTTGATTCCTTCTTTTATGTCTAATCTGTGTCATTTTTTTGTCTTGTTCATTTAGTGTAATGTCTATAGTGTTTGCCTAATGTGCTAAAGTTTATATGTAAGCAACAACACAAGATGGGGAGTGGGTTATGCTCTGATAAACACATGCCCAGAGGGATAGTGAAGCGCGAGGTTACAAGCCAAGTGCCTTACTGCCACTAGGCATGCATTTATCAGAGCATAAACCACAGCCTGGAGTGTGTTACTGTGCTTATAGAATGGGTAGATGTTGAGAAACTGTGGTGTTTGCTAAAACAATCGGTAAAAGTAAAAAAAAAAACATTTTATTTGACATAGTCCCTCTGCTTTCCCTAGGTGTGCTGTTCTACTTGCTGATGTCATTAGGGGCGCTGTGCTGTACCGTACTGTGGGTAATTGCCTTGGGCCACCGGCAAGGCCACGGTTTCCTGAATATCTTGTCAGCAGCAAGCTACCGTCTGTGGCAGAGCATTTCAGCAAATTCCTAGTGGTCTCCCTCTGTTTGTAGATCAGGAGGGAGTCATACACTTCGTAATACTTGGAGCTCTGGAGGGGAAGGGAGTGGCTTGGGAGAGACAGCGAGAGGATTTTTGCACTAGAAACCACACTTTTTTAAGTGGTGTGAGTATTTTGATTTAGTTTGTGGCTTCCAGCTTTGCTTGCTAAACAAAAAAAATGGCAGCGAAATCATGTTTGCAGTGACATCAGACAGATCTCTACTGTATTGTAGGCACAGGTATGGGCATGTATTATTTTCCAAGCTATAAGCTAAAAAATGAACATAGCTGGCAAGGGCTCTCAGCCAATCAGATTAAGGGACTCTCTCTAACCCATTTTATAATGGTTTATAAAATGGCAAGGCAAAATCATGTAACCTCATTGGCTGGCAGACATCATCTGACCATGCATTTAAAAACATGTGATGCATGGTCGGGCGCTGGATATCATTACCAAGACAAAAAAGCCTCAATATCTAGCAAACTAGGGATTATTTCATACATATAATTTTACCACTCAAAATGTATTAGAATAAATAAATATAATGTATGGGGGAGCCCTTATTATTAACTGAAATCAAGCAGACTACAACCTTGTTATGCCATTGTTATGACATCACTCTGTTGTTAACCCTTCTTGAGTATATCATATCAATGGTATAACAAGATGGAATGCTCACAACAATCAATGTTCTAACAAAACAGAATGCTCGCAACAATCAACGTTCTGTAAAGTAACTCAGTAAAGTAATTCAATCTGCGTTTACACTATCTTGGTAGTCCATACATTATAAAATATAATGTATTGTCTTTGGTTAATAACCACGCTGAAAACACTTCTCGAGGTTGCCATAACATCTGAAAACCTCTTGAGCTTCACTCTCGAGGTCTACAATGATGTCATGGCAACCTCTCAAGGTGTTTACAATGTGGTTATTAACCAAAGACCATACATTATCCTCTATATCTAAATAGTTCCACTTCACATATAATACAAAAGAGCAGCAAGTCATTTTATTTCATTTCATTTCATGTTTATTTTATACTGAAGGGCCTGTGGGCATAAATACCCATTTACATGGGCATCCAGTTTTAAACAATGCAATACATACATACAAAATTAAATCTGCAGCCCCCTCCCACAACACCCCCCCACATCACTATATATAAATAACTCTCATCGCCTATAACCTGTGTCCTACCAGTAGAGCTGTCCACCACCCTGCCCAGATAGGGATAACAGGACACTGTTGAATTTCAACTCCACCCCCTGGATACCCCACCTACAATACCTCTCTCTCATCACCCTGCCACTACCTCCTCTTCTCCTACCCCCCTTCTGGTTAACATAGCCTAACACTGGCCTACCCCTATACTCAATTAAGCACTGATAACCTACCCCATACCCATAACCCTCTTATATGCACTTTAGTCCACCCTGTCTGTTTGCACTGAAAATCATGTTCTGCCTGTGTCTCTCCGTAAATTTCCTTTCCCTTCTTCCATTCTGCCCTCTGCAATTTTTCATTCCCTCCTTCCATTCTTCCTCTCTTTACTCCAAATCACTGTAAATCTTGAATATCTATGTTATACTAATGGCTACCAATTACTACTGTGTCACCTTACCATCTAGTGCTACATACTGCTGCCATGTTATTATATGTGTTCCAGTGTTACCAACTGTCACCAACTGTTGCCAAATTGCTATATGTGTCTTCATCTCTACTATAGTTAACTGTTGCATTGTTAGCCAATGTGATCCACCTGTAATCCCTCCTGGTCCCACTGTATGTAAGTGAGCAAACTGTATTCCAACACTGCAACATTTCTCTGTATTCTATCCTGTTGTTTCGTACCCCCCAGGTCGCACCGGGAGACGAGCAACTTGTTGCTCAGTGTGCTTTCTTGGTGAAACATTTCAAGAAATAAAATAAATAAAATTAAAATACAATAATTGACAAATTAACAAAACAACAACAAAAAATATAAAATTATCTTGTCAGTTCAAACACTTGCATATAGAATTAACTGATACATAACGTTTGAGGGATCTCTAAAATACAGACAACTTAGAACACTTAACAACAGAACTAGGTAAATTATTACACAATTTTGTAGCCATGTTTAAAGAGTTTTGAGAAAAGGTAGTGTGAAAAAAGGGAACTTTAAAAGAATTTCTGCGTTGCATGTTTGTGTGAACAGCAGCATTATTTTTTGGAAATAGTCTAGTAATGCTATGTGGTAACAAACCTAATTGAATCTTATGCAGAAAAATTAGTGATCTGGAATGAAAAGTTTTAGTTAAAGTTAAGCATCCAAATGGTTTGTAGAGTTGGCAATGATGAGTCTCTCTAGGAAATTCCAGTGGCAAAATGTATAATGCTGTTACATGTAGTCCAAAGTTTTGAAAGACTTCTGTCAGTGGAATATGAATATACGTTAGCACCATAGTCAATTAACGAAAGCAAAAAACTAGGTGCGAGAATAGTCCTAGTATAGAGGTAAGATTATTGTTAATACGATGCAGTGAGCCCAATCTCTTATGAAGTCTACCAATTAGATCAGTGATGTGGGATTCAAAAGTAAGATGTTGATCAAGAATTAAACCAAGATATTTAAAAAATGTGACTTGTTCAGTATTGTTTCCGTAATTATCATAAAGCAAAAAATCATCAATGGGGGCTTTCCTAAATCTGTTGAAAATAATACAGTTTGTCTTTAAAGAATTAAGAACCAGATTATGTGAATCAAACCAGAAATGTAACAAACTAAAATCCTGTAGTAACGTTTCTTGAAGTGTTTTGATATTGTTACCTGCACAAAAAAAGAACTGCATTGTCTGCATAAAAATTAGTTGTTTGTATAAAAAGATTGGATAGTGAATTAACAAAGAGAGAAAATAAAAGGGGCCCAAGTATGGACCCCTACAGCATTCCACATTTTAGCTGAGAGTCAACAAGTTTTCAAGTTTCAAGTTTATTGCAGGAAAGCTCCATTGAGCAAGCTCATTCACAAGGAGGTCCTGGGTGCATGGTTACAACAAATATACAATACAGGCAATAACATAACAATACATAAATGGCGGACCGGGTCCTACAAGGTACGTGGGTAAACAGTCCTGGGTGAAAAACAACAACCAAAAAAATATTTAGTACAAGTTGTTTAAGGAAGGCTGTCTAGTGAGAACAAACTAAGGAAGTAAGGAGAAAGCTATGGAGGGAATTTAGAAACAATTACAGGTGTCCTTTATTTTTGAAGCCACCAGTTTTTTGAAGAAATTTACTGAGACTACACTGGACAGTTTCAGAGTGGATTGCAGCTGGTTCCAAATAGTTGGTAGGTCCAAATAGTAGGGCACTTGAGAAGGCTCGTCTGCCAAAGGAGGTATGAGTCCTAGGATAAAATCTGATTTCCTAAGGAAATAAGAGCTGTGGGCAGTACGGATAAGTGCTACTAAACAGCTTGGTAATTTAGTCAGAAGAAGTTTTAGGGTCCAAATGCCAGCATGGAGTGTGCGTCTAATGGTAAGTGAAGTCCAACCAACAGCTACGTATAGTTCGCAATGGTGGGTTCCGTATGGGTAGTTTGTAATGAAGCGCAGGGCGCGTGATAGAAAATGTTCAATTTGTTTAGGTTAGTAATTGCTGCAGAAGTGTATAATATGTCCCCATAGTCAAGTAAAGGGAGGAAGGTGGTCTGAACAAGCCTGAGTCTAGTTTCCAGGGGAAAGAGGGACCTATTTCGGAAGAAGAAGCCTAGTCTAGCTTTTAGTCTTCTGGACAGGTCGTCATTGTGCTCGTTGAAGGACAGCTTGTTGTCTAACCAAAAGCCAAGGTATTTAAATTTAGAGACAACTTCCAGTGGTTCACCTACGGATGTAACGATGAAGTCTTTAGGCGGGACAGTGAGGGTGACGGAGGAAGTATTAGGGGGGAAATCATGGCCTTAGTTTTTTTTAGCGTTTAGAAGGAGTTTGGTATTGATAAGATTTGTTTCCAGCTGAGCGAAATCGACTTGAAGTATATACCTGACTTCCAATATTGTATGGCCGGATGTATACAAAACTGTATCATCTGCAAAGAAATGCAAGGTTGACCTGGTTATTTGAGAATCAAGGTTGTTGATATATAGGGAGAAGGGTATAGGACCTAAGATGGAACCTTGCGGGACTCCCCTGGTAATTGGTAAGGAGGCAGAGAACAGCCCACCAGCTTTGACTTTCTGCATCCTACCTGATAGGTAACTGGAGAACCATTTGGTAGTAGCTAGGGTAGCACCAATATTGGTGAGGCTGTTCACAATTAGAGTATGGGCAACGGTGTTGAATGCTTTACTCAAATATAAGAATACTGCACCCGTAATTATTTTAGCATCCTTGGCTGAGATCCAGTCATCGGTGACCTTAGCTAGTGCAGTAACGGTGCTATGATTAGAGCAAAAGCCTGATTGGGCTGGACTGAGGAGAGAGAAGGTTTCCAGATGATTCTTCAATTGTATATAAATCAATTTTTCGAGGACTTTTGAAAGGATAGGCAAGATTGAGATTGGTCTGTAATTGTTTCAGTCGCATAGGTCGCCGGATTTAAATAAGGGTATGATATGAGCGGATTTCCAGCATAATGGACTATGGCAGAAGAGATAGAGAGGTTGAATATATGGAGAATGGGAGCAGTAAGATAGCGGTAGCTGACTTTTAAGAAAAATGGTTCTAAGCCATCGTCTCCAGCACTTTTTGTGGTATCTAAATTGATGAGTGAATCCTCGACTTATTTGAAGCTGAGGGGGAGCAGTTGGAAAGGATGGGCTGTAGCTTTCGGGAGAGTGATAGGGCTAGCATGGATACTAGTACGAGATGCGTACGGTGATGCATCGAAAGCTAGACCAGCTGTGGCAAAGTGAAATTCAGTTCTTCGGATTGGTAATTGTTCTCAATAACTGTGCCATTTATGTTGATCTTAGCTGGGATGGAGGGACCAGCCGGTCGACCTTCAATAGACTTGATGGTCCTCCAAATTTTCTGCGAGTTTCCTTTGGCTTTTTCCAGCGTGGAAACGTAGTAATTCACTTTGGTAGAGTGAATATGTTTTACGTAGGCATTCCCAGCTGCTCTAAATGTCTGCCAATCTGTCGGATTCTTAGTTCTTCTTGATAGAGCCCAGAGTTTATCTTGGTTTATAAGTGTGGTTTTGAGCTCCGGTGTAAAGGGGTGGGAGACCTTGCGTACGCTTTATTAATAAATGGGGGCATGTTAGCCAGGGTGGTGAGATTTTCATTTAGGTTAGAGACAGCCTCATCGACTGTTTTAGAGAGGTACAGATCTTGCCATTTGACCTTGCTAAGGTCGGTCAGATAGCTCAGGGTGCTGAATTTACGAAAGGAACGCATGATTATGAACTTAGACTGATTGCGGGCTTTGGTTTGATGTCTTGTACAGACCACAACTCTATGATCATGCATATCGTTGGAAAAAACATCTGATTGTAGTATTTTGTCGGGATGGGTGGTAGGTACGACATTGATGAGAGAACTATTGGCAATTTTGGTGGTGTTAATCCTAGTGGGCTCACTAATTATCTGGCAAGACCTAGTTCATCACAAAGCGATTTCAGGCTATGCGATTTGTGTGTGAGCCAATCCATGTTGAGGTCCTAGAGTATCAGTGTTTCTGTGTTAGCTGTTGTAACTAAGGATTTTAGGATGTTGATGATTTCAGTTCCACCAGTTGGAGGTCTGTAGCTGCCAATTATTGTAATAATTTCATTGGAGGGAAGGTGGAGTTTCAGAGATACAATTTCGTATTCCTTAGATTTAGAATTGCAGAAGATGTCACTAATAGTGAATTTGGATTTGGCATAAATAACTACTCCACCCCCCGGTATTCCTATCAGCCCTATAGAGATTATAGTTGAGGAGAGTTATTTGCTGGTCCGTAATAGTATTTTTGAGCCAGGACTCGGTGATAATGACGAGGTTGGGCTCAGTGTGTGCGGTCCAGGCTTGTGAAAGGTCCATTTTTTGGGGGCAAACTTAAAATGTTGACCAAAATGAATTTAAGGCCAGGAGCGGCAGCAAACTCAGTAGGTTAGGAAAACGTTGACAGAGGGCCTGGGTTTAGTTCTACATTACCTGAGCAGAGAAGGAGTAGGAACAGGAGTTTTTTTTATAGCTGTTGTGATGGATCTGGATGCTTTTTTAAGTTGTGACTGGCTAATAGTAATGGTTGGTGATACCATTTTAGTGCTATTATGGTACAGTCTAATGTGGCAGTTAATAGATAGTAGGGATCATGCTCTGAGTGACATGTGAGACGGGGGTAATAAAAGCAGGTGAGTGGGGAGTGGATTGTAATTAAAGGGAAGGGTGGACTTTGGATGAGCATTAATGCAGTGAAAGGGGGCGACGTAAATAGCAGTGAGATGTTCCAGGGTAGGTTTTGAACCTGGAACTTTGTCGTGATAGCATATAGTTAGGATGTTAGTGAGCAAAAATAAAATGACAATGGGGAGGTGAGTCATGGTTCAGCAGAGCAGGCTAGTGCAGAGGAAAGGGGTGGGGTGCCTAGAGAGAGGGTGGCTTGCAGCACGGTCTATGCCCTTAAAGTGAGCGAATACAGTGAAACAGCTCTACTGGGGGTGGAGCTAATTGAGTATTTAATAGAGACCTGGGAGGGGGTGGGGGGTGGGAAGAAAAAGCCGGCAGGGACTGAACCCAGAGCACAGATATGCAGCGCCTTTCGTCTGAGCCAATCGGGGCTTGCTTCGAAAAAGCACCCGCGTTGCAATTGGCTGATAATAAGAGTAGCTCGCAGGCTGCTGGTTGCAGGATTCCCCTGGCAGAACCCTGGCAGTAACAAATAGTTTTAGTAAGAAAGAGAAGGCAGGAGATTCGTCAGGGTGGAATGGGCAGTGCTATGAGTCTATATAATAGCACACAGAGGAAGGGGATGGGCAGGTGGGCGAAAAATTGTGGCTTTGGCGTACCTCTCAAGTGGTGGAGTCCGATAAGGAGGTCTCGGGCGGCAGCTTCGGAAGCGCCGACCGCCCGGTGTCCGCGGTCCATGTGGAGGGCATCTGAGCTGGGATCCCTAGCGGGTTCTCGGATAAAGAAAAGAGAGAGGAGCTCGAATTAATAGTGGGGCAACACAAAGGCTAGCAGTCTGAGTGAAAACAGCTCAATTAGCAACTGAAAAGCCAGCAATTTCCTTGGCGCCTTGCAGTCTGGAGAGAGCTACAAAATCACGAACACCTGAGAAGGCGCTGAAATTGAAAACAGCAAATTGCAAGTGATGATCCGGTTCAGCGTTCACACAGCCCAGAGAAATCGTGGCAATTTTTCAAGTGTCGTACCTTATCTATCTCTTTGGGGGGTAGGTGGATCAGGCTCCTTGCACTGTAGAGGTGCTATGGCTGGATCGTGACCGCTGCCCGTGGGGGCAAGTGGCACCTTATCTATCTCTTTGGAGGGTAGGTGGATCAGGCTTCTTGCACTGTAGAGGTGTTATGGCTGGATCATGACCGCTGCCTGTGGGGGCAAGTAGCACCTTATCTATCTCTTTGGGGGGTAGGTGGATCAGGCTCCTTGCACTGTACAGGTGCTATGGCTGGATCGTGACTGCTGCCCATGGGGGTAAGTGGCACCTTAGCTATCTCTTTGGGGGGTAGGTGGATCAGGCTCCTTGCACCATAGAGGTGCTATGGCTGGACCGTGACCGCTGATAGATGAAAAACCATGTATTAATGTTTGTTTCCGGTTCTGTAAATAATATTCCACCCAGGAGATAACTTCAATTGAAAAATAAACCTTAGTTATTAACTTTAGAAGTGCAGCATGGTCATCCAAGTCAAATGCCTTGGTGAGGTCCACAAAAGTCATAGCAACATACTTTTCTTCATCAAATGCTTTGATGACTCGGCTAGTGAACCTCGCCAAGACAGTTTCAGTATTATGACAGACACTGAAGCCATGCTGAGAGTCTGATCGAATATTATACTTAACATGATGTTCAATTATTTGGTCAGAGACAATTTTCTCTAAAATCTTTGAGAGCAGGACCAACAGGGAGATAGGATGAAAATTGTCCCAATTAAGACTTTGGAGCTCATTTATGAATGGGCTTTACTATGGCACATTTCCATTTGGATGGAAAGACAGCATAGCAAAGTGAATAATTAAAAAATTTAGAAAGGGGAAGAGCAAACAGATGATTGACTTTTTTAAAGATCCTGCAATCAATATTATCCAAACCAAAACTTGGTCTAGGATTCATTTTGTTAACATATTATAAAACATCCCTAGGTGAAAGAATTTGAAAGTAAGGCCCTGTCCACACTACACCACTTACAGGCTGTAACAGGTCCAAACCGTTACAGACCGGAACCGTTACAGTGTGTCCACACTGCTGGAAAACAGTCTCGATAATGGTTTGGAACTGTTACAGCCTGTCCACATTGTGAGTACCGTGTAACCGTTACAGCTGCACCCTATCCCACAATGCAGTTCCTGCTGCACTGGGGAATGCTGGAGCTATCACTCCATGCGCACCACACTATGGCTGGTAACGCTACAGGGCACAATCATGCTAACTACTGTTCAAACCACCCTACAAGTGGTTTCAACAATGGTTATGAAAATGCCTTCTGTAACGTTACAGGTGTAAACGCAAACCATTGCGGTAATGGTTTGAGCCCCTCTGTAACGTTACAGAGGCATAGTGTGGACAGGGCCTAAAACATAGGAACAATAGCAGCTACGTTTTTGTCTGGAAGAACATACTGATGAACAGGGGGATTATTAACCAAGGGTATATTAATAGATTGCACCTGTTGCCTATTCTTCCCTAAACTGGAGAATTGTGAATTAAAAGCATTAGCTACACTGACCGGGTCATTTATAAGAGTGCCATCCAAGTCTACTGAAAAAGAATCTGTGACACTGGTCTTATCCATCAAAGTACTGAGGGTATTCCAAGTTGATTTAGTGTTCCCTTTTTCATTAATTAATTTTTGTTTAAAAAAATCCTTTTTGGCGGTTCGAACAGCTGATTGACATTTATTCTGCAGTGCTTTATATTCCAAAAGATGGTCATCATTTTTATTTATTTTTTTTTGCATTTGGTCTAGACCTTATTTTGTATTCTAAATAGCTTAAGTAAATTAGGGGTAATCCAAATATTGTCGTCTCCTCTAACTCTTGCTCTTTTTAAAGAGCAGCATCCTAGTTACAGGTTCCCCAAACCTATAGTAGAGCTCACCTGGCCCAGTGTTGATTTTCATGAATATTCTCATGTTTTTCTGCCATTTGAAAAATATATATTCCTCGAAAATTTCAACTCGGACACGTCAGCAAAAAATGTAGACACTTCCTCATGCTTCTGACACGCCCCCACGCAGGCACGCGCAGCCCTGTTTTGTGATGTCACAAAATGAACGCCGCACGAGCACACCCCATTGACTTGAATGGGGCCAACTTTTCTATACATTTTATTCATATTTAGAGGTGCAATTTTAAGAAATCAAAGCGACTGCTCAACTAACAGGGTCCCACCACCTAGATGAACACTGTTTAGAAAACAGGAGCCTCTTCTTTCCTGGGGGCAAACAAGACAAACACTTGGTCAGATTTTCTGAAAAGGCAGGTGTGGTCCAGATAAAACTGAAGCACCCAATGAACATCTAGAGTATGAACACAAGCCTCTCCCTTATTCGAATACTCAGGAAAATAAACAGGCAGGTGGATGGGTTGATTCAAAGTAAACTCAGACACTACCTTAGGAAAAACTTAGGATTGGTCCACAAAGATACTCTCTGTCTTTGTGGAAAACCCAGAAAGGCTCTTTACACATCAGAGCCTGGACCTCAGAAATCCTCCGAGCTGAAGTAATGGCGTGAACCTGGAAGATATTGAGTTTACTAGCCTTCCTACTGAATGGTTTGGTAGCTATTTAAGGAGTAGACCTTTTAAAGTATTTTACGGTGGTATATTATCAAAAAGTAGGGAGTCAGAGCAGGGAGTGCCTCAAGGCTCAATTCTTGGACCTCTTCTTTTCACTTTATTCACTGATACCATTCCCTCAACTTTGACAAAAACTAATAAAATACTTTACGCAGATGACATAATATTGTATTGTAGCTTGAATTCATTACAGATTATTAATCAATCACTCAACAAGGATTTTCAGGAATTGGAGGGTTGGTTAAACAAATTACAACTGTCCTTAATTTGTACAGAAACCAATAATATGCTTTTTGGATCAAAGCCAAAGTTTGCTAAAGCTGATCAATTAAATATTACTAGCATTTTTGGTAACACACTAGAGCAAGTCACCCAATTTAAATATTTTGGTATCCACTTAGATCCCCAATTAAATTTCTCTTACCAAATTAATAACATAACTAGACAGGTGAATCAAAAATTGGAAGTTCTTTTTAAACTCCAACATTCATTAACCCTCCAAGCCAGAATTGTTATAGCCAAGAATATTTTGTTATTTAGTTTATACTACAATTCATTCTTATTTACAGATTTAAATAAACAACACATGAACATACTTGCTTCAACATTTCATAGCATTTGCAGATTTTCATATAAGCTACCTTACCACTCTCATAATTGTATTCTGTATCAGGTCACAGGATGGCTTCCTCCGGCCCAAAATATTGTTTACAATTTGAGTTGTCTTATGGACAATATTGTCCATCAAAAAGACAACTCTCCTTTGTATTCCTTATTCCAATTTGGAGAATATGTAAGAGACTTGCGGTATAATGAAATACCTAGTTTCACAGTTCATAAAACTAAATCAAAAATGGGCGACCGAGCTTTCTCAATCAAGGCTGCAAAAACGTGGAATTACTGTCCAGTGACCCTGCGAATTGGTATAAGTCACACTACTTTCAAAAAAGAACTATAGCCAGAGGGAGGCGATGCTGTCTCGCACCAATCTACTTCGGTTCAGGAATGGATACGGTGTTGGAAGGCCAGCAGAGGGCAGATTGAGCGCCTGTAGGACTACTCTCCTGCTCCAGGGAAGGTGAGGGGCTGAGTGCCTGGCTGCGTGGACCCACAGTGGAGCTAGAGGTACCATGAGTGATCGGCACCTGCATGCAAGGGGGGGCGGGGCAGATGCTGGCCATCATTGCGTCCCACCCTGAAAAAAAACACAGAAAAATCACCGGTCCCCTGCGTATGAGGCAGGCTCAGTGTCACACTCTCCAGCCACGATTGTTCCACTTCAGCAGCCCCCACTGAGGAGGCTTCCCTGGGTGAGGTGAGGTCGCGAGCCAAAAACGAAGCCCGTCCGCGGGGCTAGGGAGGTACTGGTGGCAAAAAGAATAAAAAAAAAAAAAAAAGAACTAAAGAAGAACCTTTTTAGTGGTTTGGCATGTGAATGTTTTTCTTAACTTGTATATACTGATGTTTATTTTACTCGATGTATCTGTGTGTACATTTGTACTAAATGTTTAACATCTTTGACTGTTTGATATAATGGTTTCAGGTCATGCATGAATATGGGCCATTGTCTCATGTGCTTACCCGGTGAACAAGTTTAAATAAAATAAAAGTAAATAAAAAAACTAAAAACAACACTTTCCATGACAGAAAGCGTAGCTCGCAACTTGCAGCAGGTTCAAAGGGAGGAAGAGTGAGCTCTTCCAAAATAAACAGCAAATACCATGGTGGGACTGGGTCCCTAATGGGAGGTTTCAAATGAAGGATGCCCCATAAGGAAATGCGGGACAGATCCAGTTAGGAAATATTTTTGCCATGAATGGGTGCATGGTACACACAGATGGCGGAAAGTGCACCCTGACAGAGGAGTAGCCCAGACCAGAGTCTGAAAGGGAGAGGAGGCACTCCAGGATGAGATTTACTGGGCAGGTGAAGGGATCCAAATGCCGGGCAGTAGCCCAAATGGAAAACTGCTTCCACTTCATGGCATAAGTGGCTCTAGGGAGGCTGGTCCGGTGGCCTGAAGGTTGAGGCGCTGGACACCACACCTTGTGCCACACCGGCTACCCGGGTTTGGGAATGAACCTGGGCCGTCGGGGGTCAGCAGGTGAGGGAGAGAACTGAGTGTCCGGAGGACTGCTCTCCTCTCCCGGGGTGGGTTGCAGGGAGTTCCTGGCTCTGTTGTGGCCTCTAGTGGAGACTGGAGGAAGCGCAGTGAGCAGGGACATTGTAAGGGGCAGGATGACGGCAGACACCAGCGGCAGAAGAGTGGTGGAAGCCGAGCAACAATCACTGCACATCACATTCCGTGGAAGAAACATCCAAGAAAATCCCTGGTGGATCCGGGGAGGCAACAGAGGCCCCAGGAGCCCAGGCCCATATCTCGAAGCCAGACCAGCCTTCCCCAGGCTCTCCCAAGCCCCTCAACCAAGACCAGGACCATCCCTCTAATCTCAGAAAGGCCTCCAGGTAGGTGAGGTGGGCCCTCCCCCAAAGGGTGATGCGGGGAGGCTGGACAGGTCCGTGGGTCCAGGGAAGGGGTGCTCAGCAATGTGTTTCCCGGGGAAAGGTGGTTTCAGGCTCGGAGTAGAGGTCGTGGCTATATGGGCACTCCCAAGAGATGCCCTGGTCCCAAGTGCATTAAGAGAATGTACAACAAAAACAGTGGCTGTGGTGGAGGGCTTCCTCGTAGCCACCAGAACATCCACCACCCTAGAGGAAACCCCAAATCATGTGATGGACAAGTCCAAAGGAGCCACGCATGTAGCTGAAGAGACTTGAGGTCCAGGTGAATCAGAGTGCCCTGGTCCTGGGACAGCAAGTCAGAGCAAAGAGGCAGGGGAAGTGGAGATTCCACTGCTAACTGTTGCAACAATGGAAATCAGATCTGATGTGGTCAGAAGGGAGCTATCAAAATCATGTCTGCCCCTTCTGATTGCAGCTTGAGAAAAACTCTCTGCAGAAGCAGGAAGAGAGGAAAGGCATACAGAAACCTCCCTGTCCAAGAGAGGGACAACGTGCCTCACCAGAGTGGGGGCAGTTTTGTGCTGAGTGGGGACGTGAAGAGGTCTAACTCAGAATGACCCCACCTGTCAGAGAGATCCTTGACTATGGAGGATAGGAGCTCCCATTCATGTGTCTCTGACCTGGACTGACTTAGGTTGTTGGCCAGGATGTTTCGGATGCCTGCAGCATGAGCTGCTATTAGAACCAAGTCGTGTTCTATGTCCCAATGCCAGAATCTCATGGTCTCCCTAAATAAAAGGTACAAATGAGTCCCCCTCCCTTGTTTGTTGATGTAATAGGCTACCAACATGTTGTCCATCTGAATCAAGAGAGGACCCAGAAAGAGATAAGACTGAAAGGCCTGAAAGACAAAGAGGACTGCCCACACTTTAGCACAGTGATGTGTAGATGCTGCTCCTGCTGAGACCAGGTCCCCTAAGTCCGACAGTCTGCCAAGTCAGTGCCCCAGCCCAGACTGGATCCATCTGCCATGAGAATCTGAGCGGGAGATTCCACCCAGAAGGGGACCACTCTGATGATGTTGCAGGGGTTCATTCACCAAGACAGCATTCGCCGCATAGGGTCGGAAATTAGGACTCCCTTTTCCAAATCACCTGTGCGTTGGTCCCATTGAACCCATAGGGTTCACTGAGGTACCCTCATGTACAGGCGGGCAAGTGAAACAGTGACATAAGCTGCCGCCATGTGTCCCAAGAGCCTGAGGAACAACCTTGCCAGGACTTGTCGTGATGAGGACACCAAGTGGGCCAGCACTCTCAGGCATTCTGCTCTGTCTGGAGGCAGGATGGCCTTGCCCTGAGCTGAGTCTAAGATTGCACCAATGAACTGCTGTCTTTAACTTGGCAAGAGGGAGGACTTGGAAAGGTTCAGGGTGATTCCCAGTGTCTGAAACAAACTGAACGTGATCTCCATTGTCCGGAGCAGCTGGCCTCTGGAGGGGGCTGTGAGAAGCCAATTGTCGAGGTAGGGAAAGACATAAAGACCCTGTCTCCTGAGGGCCGCAGCCACTACTGCCAGGCACTTGGTGAAGACCCGAGGTGCGAAGTAGAGGCCAACGGGAAGGGCCCTGAACTCATAATGGTTCCCCTGGAAGCAAAAGTTTAGGAACCTTGTGTGAGGCCGGAACACTTGGATGTAGAATTAGGCATCCTGCATATACAGGGAGCAGAGCCACTCTCCTTGATGAAGGAGGAGTAGAAGACCCTGAAGGGTAACCATCCTGAAGCAATTGTATTCTACAAATATATTTAGCTGGCTAAGAGCCAAGATTGGTTTCAGATCACCAGTCTTCTTTCGGACCAGGAAGAAATGGGACTAGAAACCCTTTCCCCTTTGTTTTGCGGGAACAGGTTCTACAGTTTTTTGCTCAGCAGTGCCTGGATCGCCTCCTGGATGAGGGTAATATGATCTGGAGGATAGTGGGAGTGCAAGGAGGGTTGTCTGGGGTATTTCTTGACACTCAAGAGTGTGCCCTCTTTCTACCAGCTGAAGCACCTACTGGTCGGAGGTGATTCTGCTGCGCCAACCATCCAGGTAAAGGGAGAAGCGAACCCCCACTGCCTCCCCCAAAGCCTCTGTGGGGGGAATGGGTTGGGCAAGGTGGCAGGGGAGGCCCTAAGGGTTGAGGCTCCTGTCACCTGGGAAGGGCCTTATGTTTGAAGTCTCCTCTGGGATGCTGTCCCCGGTACTGCTCATGTTAGTTCCTCCGAAAGGGCTGACGCTGCTGGGGTTTAGGCTGAGACCGGAATAATGAGTGTATGATCTACAGGGCCTGGACAGATTCCTGCACACAAGAGATAATGCTCTGGACATCCTTGCCAAAGACTACCAACCCCCTGAAATAAACGTCAAGGATTTTGGTCTGCATATCCGGGGCAAAGCCAGAAACCCTAAGCCAGGAATGGTGGCAGATACAAATGCCTATGGCCACCGCCCCAGCCAACCATGTCGACCGTATCGTAGGATGCCCTTAGTACATGATTCCCAATGTCGGACCACAACTTCAGAAGTTGGGTCAACTGAGACTTAGTGGCATCATCTGGCAGGGATTGCACCAATTCCACTGCCTTGTCCCACAAGGCATTCTGGTATTGTGCCATGTGGGTTAGGAAGTTCAAGGACCACAGTCGAAGTGGCTGAGGCGTAGACCTTCTTGCACCAAAAATCCACCTGGTGAGACTCCTTATCTGGAGGATGTATAACAAGGTGTCTGCATTGCTTAGTACTGTCATGAGCAGCGTTCATGACCACTGAGTCAGCCACGGGGTGCTCCCCATAAAAGGGCTTGTCCCTGGGGCATGGTAGAACCTGTCTGCTTTCTTGGGCAGTGCTGGGGTGGAAGATAGGTGGTTCACGGCGGCCTTGTTGACATCCTCAAAGGAGTCAATAAGGGGAGGTATGACTGGTGGCAGAGCATCCTTCTTAATGGAGGAAGGCTGCCAGTCATCGGAGTTCTGGGTCTAGTTCCTCCGAGTCCCAGCCCACGAGGGACTGAATGTGCATCATGGTGTCTAGAAAAACTGTATAGTCAGGAGGGGATCTGGGGGTATCCCAGGGCTCCTTCGGCTACAAGGTTAATCTGGAATCCTCTGAGTCATCAGACGAAGAGGAGGATGAATCCCCCCAGATGGATCAGATTCTGGGACCAGTGTTGGTGGACGGCGATCCTTCTTGCGCCAGTCCTCCTTGTTACTGGGAGACCAGGGAGTGGAGGGAAAAAGACAGATCAGTGAGGGTGAAGGTTCCCTCCAAGGTGGAGTAGGAGGCCTTTTCCAGAGCTCCTTACTCTGCATGAACTCCCGCCAGGCTGTGAACAGGGCAGTGTAGTCCAAGGACGGTGGGAGGGGAGGCTGCACTGGGTGGGAAGGTGTAGGATTCCCCGGCGGTCACTGAGGCTTCTCAGGATCTGGCATCAGTCTCTGAGGAACTGAGTGACTGGATGATGGCTCCTAATATGAAGAGCTAGCCAGCGACGGTCTTGAAGGGCCCAGCATCGGTGTAGCAGGTGTCGGTTGTGACTGGTGCCGGCTGAGGTTTAACAGACGACGGTGAAGGCATGGCCAATGCCAGTGTGGCTAGCATCGGCTGAGGAGAAGGAGGCTGACGCCGGACAAGTGACGCAGCCTGCACAGGGGTAGCCTGCATAGCGCCTGCTCCGGGCATTGCTTAGAGGCATTGGCCCCCGAACACAGGACCGACGTAAGCAGTGCCAAGACCAGAGGGGCAGAGGGCCGAGATCCACTGTTCGAAGAGTCAGTACAGCTACCTGGCTGAAAAAATGCAGGGAAAAGGGACCTGAGCTTCAGGGGCAGGGGACGACGTCCAAAGCCCAAAAGAGCCTTCACTCGAGATGGTGATGAGGGCAGAAAGTGAGGACATGGGCAGCCTTGAGTGAGAGAGGGCTGCAGACGAAGGAGGAACCAACTTCCAGTGGGAGGAAGATCCAGAAGCGGCCTCCAACTTGTGCGTTGACCTGGAGCGGGAAGCCGACCAGGGCCGATCCCTATACTTGTACCACTGCTTGTGCTTCCCGCTTGACAACTTTTCTTTAAGGGAACAAGAAGTAGAAGCCCTGGAAGCCAGAGAACAAGAAGAGCTTTTGCCCTGGAGCGTCTTCTTCATCGTCGTTAACTTCTGCTGCAGGAAAAAAGCCTAAAGAGTCTTTCAGCAGCATCTCTGTGTAGCCTGGCTAAACTCCTGGCAGTGCTGGTAGGCCTCAGTGTCGTGGTTAGGGCCTAGGCAGAGCAGGTATGAGGAGTGACCATTCTTAGCAGGGATCTGCTTGCTACAGGCACACTTCATTTGCGGGTCAGAAGACGTTACTGGAGAAGACGACATACAGGAACATGAAGAAAATTAAAGATTAACTAAATTATAAAAGTAATAAATTGCGGTCAAAATGTGATGAAAATGGCGGTTGACTAGAAACAGGAGTCAGTGAAGGTCTGAACTGTGCAGGGAGATGGCGGGAAAACAACTGGGGATGGGCTGGGGGACCGCTCCTTTTATATTATTGGCTGACGTTGGCACAACGTCATTGAGGGCAGTCCCCCGCTATATGTTTCGTTAGCTGAAGTTTTCCTGCGTGGTCCTAGCGCCTGGCAGCTCAGTCCTTATGGTTACTGCCTGTTGCAAGAACCCCCTCGAAGCAAGATCTCATGTTTCACAGCATAGTAGGTACCTAGAAAAGGAGATTTGACAGGTATACTAATATTTTTAGTAATTGTAGATGAGACTCGCTGTTTTGGAAAGACATTGTTAGTTGCACTGCTTTAAGTAAACTCAAGGTGTTACAGTAGTGCACATTTCCATAGTTCATCTCAGTACAAGATTAACCACCCTTTCAGAAACATTGTATACAGCTGCCGAATACTGAGAAAGGTTGGTAAAACCCACAACACAGGTTCAGGAGAGAGAGCAGGGAGAGATGGGATCGGAGTGCTCCTGGACTAAAGAGTGCTGCCAAGTGCAGTGTGAGCAGGCCAGGGGAGGGAGGCACTTGGCACCTGACACAGCAGCAGCCCCTCACAGTGAGCCAGGGTGCCTACCCCTCCATGAGAGGTGGTGCATTCCCAGTGTGCGCTGTGGTGTGCGAGGCTATTAGTAGGATGTGCAGGTTGCCAGGGTCAGTGAGAGGGTCCTGTGGAATGGGGAAGGTGAAAACAAAAATATACCAACAAAAATATACCCAACAAAATGACGCCACCAGCAATCTCACTGATGGCTGACGGCAAAGACTGCGGTAGAGGAGACTGGGAAATCACCAGAGGATGTCTGGAGTAGGAGCAGGTGGCGGGCCAAGAGGCCAAACAGCTGAGTGAAAACAGAAAACAAATGTTCCTTCAAGCACAGTACCTTGTTTCCAATGGCTTTTTTGGGTGGAAAGTTAAAGGTTTCCACTTGGGGGTACTTGGTGCGCAGCTTCTGGTGCAGCCCTCTGAATTCTGTATACCTACGGTAGACATTCCATTCATCATCCCGGATTCGGATATAGACCTGCCGTGGAAGAGATAATAAGAGATAATAAGAGGTTAACTCTGAAAGCTGCGCTTACAAAGTAACAAGTTTCTTTCTTTACCACTCAGCATTAGAAGGAAGTGCACGCTCCTGTCTTCAATCACGCAGAGCTGTAACATCGAAGTGCTAGGGATTATTTATCAAAGGGAAAGAGAGCCTGTCTTAGGGGATTCTTATCAAGGACGGCAGAGTATAATGTGCAGGTAATGAACAGAATCCCTTCTCAGAGAGTAGCAGTACTACGTATTCTAAGAATTCTTAGAACACATCTTGATATAGTGCATGAATGTTGCATTTAAGTTACAGGTAATTAATGAATTAAATAATTTGAAAACCAGTAACCAGGAATGGATCACTAAGCTAGGGTATATTTACAAATGTGACCTAGGGGGAGGGGGAAACAGTTACCAACAGCTGTAACTACAAAACAATAAAGGTATGCATAAACACAACGGCATATTGGAAAGCTACCAAATAAAAACAGTGGCGGGGCAACAACCCATGTGACCAATAAGACTGCAATATATGTATTACTGGTATAATGTATGTTCTCTCCCATGTATCGTTTTAAGATGGTCAAACAGATATTTAATTATTTATTGAAAAGCTGATTTTTACTCAGAAGAATTCAGCACTTCGCAACCTTTATAAAACTGCCCTCTGAATACTACTATTTTATTGGTCAAAAGAATTCTAATGGTTGTGGAATACACTGTGATACTAAGGCTGCACCTTGTCTTCCAGTCAAGTCAACATAGGTCTGCAGCTGGCACGAAGAGGATATGGTAACGCTGTGTGACCCATGCCTCTTGCCCAGACAGCCAAGCACCTCACTTCTGTGACAACAGAGAACTCCCACTGGACTTAGGATGGGGTACCAAGCACAAACTCAGCTCTCCGGGGCAGATACAGAGATTCTGAATTCTGGCAAAATACATCAGTATGGCTTATTTTCCATAGAATATCTATGCTTACACTTATACCTACTATAATGGAATATAGGTGAGTGGGTCAAGTATGTGATAACACATAACAGGTTGTGTAGTTGTGCTCAGATATAAGCACACCTCAGGTGTGTTATGAGGCCTGATGCAAAGTGGCCGAGTGTCTTCAACCCCCCCAAACCCCCGACAAGTGTGTTTAACAGACAGTGGCCACATACTACAAAATGTATCACACTTAACAAATGGGTACAAAATGAACACATATGGAGAAAAAACACATGAAAAAAAGTGCAGCTGTGCGGTCATTGGGGAATAATGCACAGTCATGTGATGTGTTTGCCCCACTTTCAGAGTAGGACTCTTCTTACCTATTTTATAATGGATAATAACACACAGCAATGTGTGCATATTTAATTATTTATTTAAAACTGGTAACTGGAAGAGGCACACTGAGCAAACATTTGTTTCCAGGTGCAATCCAGGGCAGATACAGGCAGTACAGTGGACGCTTCAGCATGAGGCCACAGGCCAAGTGCCACACAGCACATACCAGGGGAGTACCTGTATCTCCCAACAAAAGCAGCACCCTGGAGTGCCTTATTGCACTTATACTGCACTCCACAGCCTGCAAGCATTTAACACCAGTCTCTACCACCACCTGAGAACCCCTTCTACCTGTTTTGTTCCAGGGTTGCCCATATCTTTGCACAGTACATGATGCATTTGAGGCCCAGTTTTCCTCACTGCTGCTATTCCACCCATCCTAAGTTATACTGCTGACTGCTGTTTTCTTCCCTGAGACCCCCATGAAAATGAGATGCTGTATCTCATGGGGTTATCCCAGTTGGAGATATTTCAGATAAATAATAAATATAATGGCTTAGTATTAAACCAGGTTGGCTTACAAAATGCAGCACTCATACTAAGGTTCATACTAAGGTTCAGAAAAAGAGCTACTAGGCGGAAGCCCATAATGCTCTTATGATAGGCCAAAGAATAATATGATAAGTCATACTCAGACATAATTAACATATTGAGGCGATGTTTAAAAATCTCTTTAGTATTACTAGCAACCACAGCAGATGGAAGTCTGTTCCAAGGTCCAATAGATCTCACAGTAAAGAAAAACTTCCGATTATTGTGTTTAAAAGATTTGCCAATTAACTGGAGGGGGTGACCTCTAGTATCATAGACTGATGACCTAAAAGAAAGACCTAACTCAGTCATGACGTATGGGTCATGAACAACGTCGTATAGGAAAAGAAGGTCGCCTCTAAGCACTGTGGGTATCTGAGTATGTGTAGGCAAGGCAGGTGACCTCGTTCGTCCAACCAGAGAGCAGTATTTGTGGCAGAACTCTTGACCCATTTTATAAAGTCAGTTATAAAATGGGGAAAAAAATCTAGACATTTCATTGGATGAGAGACATCACCTGACCTTGCATTAAAGCTCTATAAATGCACAGTCAGGTGCTGAATCTCATTTTCTTCCCCAGAAAAACCCTACTTAGAGAAATTTTGTAAGTGCAATAAGCCCCTCTAGGGTGTGCATCATAGGATTTTAATGCACTTTCCAGGGATGTAAGGACACTCAGCCTTCAGCTTCATGCCTTATCACACCCTGGGGTGTGTGTTAAAATCCTATGATGCACACCCTGTTGTGGCCTATTACTTACTTATTTCACACCTCTAGTAATAAGAGGTAATAAGCCTCCACTGTGACTTTAGAGGCCTCTAAGTGAATGACTGTATCATGATACCCTACTCCTTTTAATGCCATTTTGCAATTTTTTTTCATTTATGGATTTTGTAACTCTTTCTGCCCTAGGCTTCAGCAGGTATTTGTAGTACTGTATCACCATTAATAACTGCATCTTTCAAATGGTGGTCAGTACTTTTTTAAACTTTTTGATTTCCTTTGTTGATACTGAATGATCACTTATAGTGCAATGCATAAAAAGACATATCGGATATTGTATCCATAGGGATGCATATGGCAGAATTTGAAGCTAATTTTACAGAATCATCAGTGATCCCCAGTATGACCCCTTTAGGTTAACAGAACACAGCCATCCCATCTGAAAAAAACATAACATTATGAACCAAACACTACATTGAAACCCCATTAAATATGTAATGTTTTCTGGTGATGCGTACAGCAGCAGGTCTGGGTTCTACTGGGAAATGTCAGAAGGCCACTGCGAAAGCCAGCGCTTCAACCTGACCTGGTGGCGCTGAGGGTTGAGTGCTGGGCAGCTGTGCCATGCAGTGACCCGTGTTAGGGAATGAGCACAGACCACCGGGTGGGTCGCTGAAGAGAGGATCGAGCATCTGACGACTGCTCTCCTCTCCTGGGAGGGGTGGGTTGCCATTCCGGCTACACAACTGCCATCAGGTGGAGGCCTAGAGGGTTATCTGGGACTGTGGGCAACATGAGGGGTGGGCATTGCCAGTCTACAATGTATGCGTGCTTCCATGTGGGTGCATGCACTGGCAACAAGGGGCTGGGGAGAAAAACATGAAAATGGTGCTGTCAGGCTCCATGATTCCTGGCGGTGATCCCGTTCAGCAACCCCCTGGCTTCTGGACTTGTGCACCGGGGGAGGGGGGAAGCTGGCCCTCCTTCCTCTGGCCCCACTGTTGGGGGGATCCATGGGGGAATTATCTGAACCGGAGGAACCGACGAGAAGAAGCCTGCCTGCCAGCCTCGAGAAGAGTGAAAAAAATTAAAAATAAAACAAAAGCCAGCACTTTGGTGCAGCAGTAGACCCTACTCTCATGACTATGGTGACCCAGGTTCAGGAACAAGTAAAGAGCACTGCGACTGGGTGAAGGGAGGTTGTTTTGTGCATCAGAGAGGACAAGAAGCTAAAAAAGACCCTCAGCACAAAAGCAGTAAAGGCAAGGGTTATCCAGCAAAGGGCACTGGCAACAAAGCCAGATGTCAAAGAAATACAAAACTACACATACCCCCGTGATACAAAGTATCATTATATATATATATATATATATATGCACATTGCCATGAACATTTAGGCTGGTCCTGTTTTACGCAGGAATGCATGGCGCCAAAGGTCCTCTCACACAATCTGCAAAGGGTTAGAACAGAAGAGAAGTGGAAGAAATGTGTCTTCTGTTCTCACCCACTGCAGATTTTGTGTGAGAGGTCCTTTGGCACCATGCATTCAGAACCAGCCTAAATTTACATGGTGATTTGCATATGTATCCCACGATGCTTTCCATTACAGGGTTATGTGTGATTTTGTATTTCTTAGAACAGGAGCCTGCTCTGGGGAGGGATGAACTCTTAGTCCACCACAGTAGTGCCACCTGGTTTTGTGTAGTGGGGAAGGGACAGATGACTTTGCAGGTGTGCATACCCATTTCATGCACTGTGCCTGCGCGTTCACGGTAGATGTCTCGGGATAGGGAAAAATGAAGAAGAAAGACAGTAGAGTGAAGACAAGCCCCTGCAGGCCCCCCACACTACTGACAGAAGCTTCTACCTCTGCTGGATTATGTTCTCCTGGGGATCTTGAGGGCACTCCAGAGGGCCCCACCGGGGGGGGGTTGGAGGAAACAGTATTGAAGGCACATGATGAGGCTGAGGGGCTGGCTGGCTGGCAGGCAGGAGAATAAACAATAATTCAAAAAAGGAAAGAAAGAAAGAAGCCCCCCCCCAGCAATGTTGCAATGAGATCCCTGCCAGGGGAGGCACAGGCAGGGAACCAAAGGCCATCCAGTACATTTCTTTGGATGTATTTAGTTAGTTTTTGTTGAGCAGGAATGAAGGCCTGCACAATTCTGCCTATTTTCAGCCTCGCCTTGGGAGGGTGGGTAGGGGGAGATGCTGACATACTGAAATCAAATTAAACTGTTGGTGGTATTTTTATTAAATGGGGAAATTTGGACAGGACGTCAGGGAAAAAATCCCCCTACACTTTTGAAGTAATGGATGCAGTTGAATGCAGGAAAAGGGGGAGCACTAGAAAGCTAAAACCTAGACCTATGAGACAAGTCCCCCTGTATAACAGATTTATAGTGTTACAGGAAAGGAAGTAGTGGGGGATACAGAGGAAGAGGGGGAGGATTCGGAGATATCTGTGTCCTCTAGCAGGGCTCTCTCTTCTAATGTTGAAGCGTCTGCCTTGGAATCCTCAGTTGCAAAAAGACTGAGGAGCCAGAAAAGATCCCTGATAGGGTTACCCCCAGTAGTCACATCCTGTTATATCCCCATCGCATGTGTCTAGGTAATACATTGATCACGGTCTCCTTAAAGGTCAACAGCATCAAGTCGTATAGGAAAAAATACTACGATTTCTCTTTCAGAATCTTTTCCGGGGAATGTGCTCTTCCTACAGGACACAAGACTCAAAACAAATTCTGAAATAAAACAGTTGAGCAAATTTTGGGTAGCAGGGACAGCCTACTGGTCACCAGGTACAGACATATGATATAGGGTTCAGTTTTGTTCAGATGTCTTGTTTTTTTGGTACAAAAACACAGTTAATATCTCACAAGGCAATTTTCTGGTAGATGCTGTTTACTGTAATTCACGTTTCCCCTTTTACTTACATTTATGTCCCCAAACCAAAACCTCTAGTATTCCCTTGTTTTCCAAGGTCCAACCCAACTTATACATGAGCAAAACAATCTTTTGAGGTGGTGACTTTAATCGTGGGGAACATCTGAAAGGTTCTCTCAGACAGAAAAAGAAAATATATTGTGATTCAAATGCTCTGTCCGAGATGATGCAGTCAGCTAGCCTCAAGGATGTGTATAGAACACTTCACCCTAAGTGAGTAGGGGAGACTATTTTCCATATTAGCCTGGTAACAAGATTTGATTATTTCTTCATCTCCAAAAATGTCCCAGTTAAATATTCCACCACACAGGTAGTGGAATCTTCGGATTACTTGGCAGTTATAGTCAACAGTACCATCATGGCAGCCCTTCCCCAAGCTGAAGCCCCAGAGAACAAACAGGACATTGCTAACCAATAAAGTTGTTTGGGGAAAAACTTCAGCAGTTAATTTTTTGCCAGGAAGTCTATAATCTGCATGTCTGATTCAACAGAAAGGTGATGGAAAGATACTAAAACAGAGATAAAAAAAACTGTATATTAATAACCAGGGCAGATGGCAACAGAAAGATTCTTATTTTAAGTAACTAAGCCTTAGGAAGCAATTGTTTAGACTGATCTCCTTGCAGGCTAACGGGACTAAGATTGACCCCCATATTACATCAGAGATTAAAACGAAGGATTATTAGTACAACACAGGCAAATCAATGCGACTGGAATTACATGTGCTGGTACACGGGAGACGAGAAAACGTCTGGATCCCTTTAAGAGTTGTCAGGAGAGTATGCAGCACAGAATAATATATTCCATTAAGGATCACCAATGGAGCATACTGGAGGGCACCCCGGATGACATTCTGCAGTTAACAGAACTTTGGGCTAAGGGATCATTCAGTGCACAGACTCTAATGGACAATGCAGACACATTTTTGGAAGGTGTCACTGTGCCAGGCCTTACTGATTCAGTTTTCCAGCAGATGGTAGGTAGGACCAATAATGCTGGACAAAGTACAGGACAATATTAAAAAGCTGGTAGGTAACACTGTACCAGGGTTGGGTGGCCTAACTAGCGAATTCTGTAAGGAACACAATGACATAGTAGGACCAGTTTCAGTGCTGTTATTTAATGAAATGCTAGAAAACAATCAGGCATCACAGGATAAGCTTCAAGCTTTCCTGACTTACATTTTTAAAAAATGGGATTGAACCTTGTTGTTTCACTGATCATTTGTTATACCTCATTCCTTACTGTCCTTCCACTGTATTTTTCCAGTTCGTGCCTGAAAACAGGCAACTGTTATTGTCTAGTGCATCCACCCAGTACATAAAAATAAATAAAATCTATAAATAAATACGGGTATGGTACTTGGAGATGACCTAGCTACACTGACATGTAATAACATACTGTAGGTGGGATTCAGGTTACTGAACTGTCAGTCACAGCCCTTGGTATTCAGTTTGGGCAAGATGATTCCAGTCTGTCGAACTGGGGAAGGTATCTGGAGACTGCACAAAACTTATGGAAGGGCAAAACAGTAACCAAACAGAGGAACATGTTCCTGATCAACAGAATATTAATTTGGTGCCAGTGAAAGGTGATTTGGGGATGATTAACACCCTGGCATTCTTTATATTTTTGAAAGCTAATCTGGGGGAAGACAATCTCTAATCCTGAGAAACTATTGTCCCCATTGATCCTTACCCCCTTACTTAGATCCCTGGAGAAAAGGGAAGTTAAAACTTACCAGCTCAGGGTGGACCTTGGAACTAGCACTTTACGGGCAAGCAGCTTTGCTTAAGCTAAGGCAGTGGAAAATCCCTTTCGACTCTGTGTCCTGTCAGCTCAAGTATTGTATGCCTCTGTCTTCAGAATTCATTTCTTGAGTAAATATTTTCTCTACACATCTCCACCTTCCATACTGCCCAAGCAGGAAGGAGCACTTAGCACTCAAAATATTGAGGGACAACAGAATACCAAGTCACACGTGGGACTTTTTAAATTTTTCTTTTTATTTATTTTATTTAGCAATCGGTATTACACACCTTTGAGTCAAAGACTCCTTTGCAAATGCTCCATGTTAGGGTACAGTAGTAAACATAACAATACAATAGGAAACATTACAATTCACATATATGGAGAATGCAGAAGAGAGAGACTTGTGGTGGCATTTTTGTCATGGGAGACTGGGAGTGAGCGCTACTCTGAAACACAAAGATACTGAAGAAAGATACTGCCCTAGATCCACCTGTGGACAGATCTCTGAAACAAAGCAGCACCTATTCCTAGACTGCCCTTTCACAAAACAATTTTGGCCCTTGACAGAAACAGAGTGGCGTAACAAAATGTGGCAAAGTTAGCTATGAGGAACTAGTGCTGGGGATTTATGATAATACATGGTTGGGACTGCATAAAAGCACACAGAGTGATATCTTTTCAATAATTAAATATTATCTTTGGCAAGGGCAGTGCAGTTTTACAGTAAGATAAATTGTTTACACCCCCAGGACATTTTATGTATAGTTAACCATGGCATGGGGTCATGTCGAAAGGAAAACAGCACTGTCCCAAAATATGTCAGGTAACAGAGCAACCCAACAACACCGCAGCCCCATTAACATTAATGGGACTTCTTTATTTTTGAAGGGGTATCTGCCCCCCCCGACATGGGGCTTGCCCCCCAGACTTAATATAATCAGCTCCGGGGGGATGTGGACTTTGGGGATGGGGAGGAAAATCGGGAGAGGGAAAATTACTTGTTTTAAAAAAAAAAAGTAGCAGGAGGAGCCCAAGGGGGAACCAAACCATAGTCCCAGGTCTCCTACCATGCCGTGTGCTGGTGCCACTCCACCATGGGATCAGCTCGACCAGACACCCCAGCACATGGCAACTTGTTCCCTCTACAGGTAATGCAGAGTGACAGGGGTAACAGTAATTCCCTTCCGCTATTATACCCCTGTCGCTCCAAACACTTTCACACCTTATGCAGCGCGGTTCTTGCAGCGCTCTTCCTGATGTGCTGTTTTGACCCGGTACCATTAACTATTCTGTGTATGCCATATATTATAACTAATTCAATACGCATCCTAGGACCTGGTTTACTGCAGCATGGAATACATTTACTTGGCTTGCACACTGGGTCAGCTCCACAGGCCTTCAGGATGAAGTGTGACTCATGATATTTTTAAACATCACAATGCAGACTCAAGTCCTTTCTTTTTGTTTCAGTACTGTAAATACCTTATTTTGTATTTTTTCCGGTTTATCTTGAGTAATCTTTTTTTCTGGTCCTTCTTTTTTGTTTGTTTGCTGAAGTGCCACGGGATCTTTAATGTTCACCTGAATAATTACTAGAACAGACAGACGGGACATTGCTTTAACATCTCATTCGAAAGATGCCACCTCAGGACTGCAGTACCCCCTTTGTGCTGCAAGACAGTGTCAGTACTGGACTTTTACCCCCCAAGTTCCTGGTGTAGGGCTAGAACCCACAACCTCCTGATCTTCTGGCCTCAAACAGGAGTGTTCACCCTGCAGAGCCACTGACACTACATGGATCATCCCTGTCACCGGAAGTCAGCAACAGGGGAGGGGGAGCTGGATTCAGGTACCCAGCAGACTCACTACTATTTAAAGGTACAGTATGGAGACTGTGGGGAACCAGGCAGCATTGGCTCCTTTTCTAACTTAAAAAGCAGCCAATGCCTTCAGGAGATTTTTGAGAAAACATATTTTGACACACTTCAACTTATATGTCACATGAGCTCTGTATTTTGTATCCCCATTATTTATGACTGAGGTCACATGCATGAAAACAGTATTTGTGTTCCTTTACAGTTACGTAGCAAATGCCGGTGGTAAAAGCCCCAAGGTCCATCCTGTCTGCCCAGTTTTCCAACTTGTTTACCATGACCCAGTGTTGAACATGGTTCTTACTCTGAAATCTGAACCCCCTTCCACTTTCCACTCACTCACTCTTTACCCCCCTTTAAGAACTACTAACCTATGTACCTGTCCCACCCAATCTTGAACCTATTTTAGACCCCACCTCCACCATTTAGGCTCCACTTCCACCATCTAGACACCCTCTCCTTCAGTAATCTATCCCACTGTTCCACCATTATCTCAACGAAGAAGAGCTTCTTAATGTCTCTCTTAAATCTCCACCCACCCCTGACTAGTCTCCATTTCCCTCAGCTTCTATTGCTTATTCCTCACCTAACATCATAATACATGGCTTGTAACATCACAGTTATTCTCATGGCTCCAGACTGTGATGTCACAACAGAAGATTATGACATCAATTTGGGAATAAACTGTAAGGATAGGAGAACTCAAAGGGATGGAAATCCTGATTTCAGCCAAATTCCCTCAGTAATAACAAAGAGAGGGGAGAACACTATAGAAGCTATGAGAAATATGAGCTGAATTGTGTCTTAAAGCAGCAGTGCAATGATAACTGGGCAAAAGGTTGACCCTACCATTTATTCAAAATAAAATATTTCAGGCATCTTCCAGTTTTAATTGGTGACAACATTTTCTAGTGCCACCACAATTTGAGTATTTTATACATTTTAATGTAGTTTTTTTTTTTTTTGTCAACAAAGATGGCAGTCGCATTTGGCTTAGAAACTGCCTGGTAGTTTTGGCAAGCGTTAGGAGTAGGAAAGTAAAACAATTAACTCATGGTGCATGGAAATAGGAGACACCTAGAAAAAGTAGATTTGATATATATGCTATTTTTCATTAATTGTAACTGAAACAAATTTTTGGGAAAAACATTTTTCATTGCACTGCTGCACTAAGCACCTCTTACACTAGGGTTGTTAGTCGGGGGGGGCAGGGATGGTACGCTGGGCGGTCAAGTAGTGGGGGAGGGACTTGCAGGAGGCCATCATCCAGTGCTACCAGGGCAGGACATTCTGCTGTTTTTTCCTCCCGCCCCCCCAGCATTATGGCTGTATGATGTGGTGCCATGCACACTGCCACTGGCTCACCAACAGGAGCCACTTGAGGTGCGGTGCAGGCCATACCCTCCCTCCCAGGAAGGAGAGTGTCCGTGCAGATGCTCCTCAACCTCCCCACCGGTCTCCGTTGTAGTCACCCCAGGGGCGGGTCACGAACCCTGGTAGCCAGCATGCTGAGCGGGTGCCTCACCACTCAGCGCCGCAGAGCTGGCTTAGCAGTAGCTCTTTAATGGTACCCGTTTCACTTACAGCTGCTAAATGAAGCCATACCGTACATGAAGTGAGCATGCTTTTCACATCGCGCCGGCAAACTCAAACTGAACTTTTCTAATTTGCTTGGTATGATTTGAACCAAAGTAATAGTCTGAACAGAGTATTAAAGGTGGGAGGACTAGGGGAAGGGGAAATACAGTAATTAAGCAGTAAGGCATGACAGGGGGTGCATTATGGTGGGATAACAGCCCACCTCAGGTGGGTTGAAGCATGAGGCGAAGCTGCGTGCTTCCACCACCAGACAAGAGTCATTAGCCCCCATAACGCACCCCCTGGAGTGCCTTGCAATTATGAAATGGGCTTTTTTTGGTAAACTATATTTTGAAAAAATATTTTTGTTGAGCTACTTTCAGCTGGGCTGTTGCGCTGGGATAACGGCCCGCCTGAAAGTACCTCTTGGCCAATCAGGAGCCAGCATTTTTTTTACCCATTTCATAATGTTCTTTTAACTACTGCCACCTGCATGACCATGGCCTCTGTTCAACAAGAGGCAGGAGCCGAGACTGGCTGGGAAAGTGTGCCTGGGCTGCAAGCACACAGTTCCTCAGGCGGCAGGAAGTAAGACCAGTCAGGAAACAAACAACTGGAGGCCCCTGAGACCCGCTACCCAGCTACACTGCTGCAAACTGACTTCAAATATTTGACGGCCTAAACACCAGTAATATTTGAGTCTTGAAAAAGCATGTCAAATGTACTGTACCAATATTTGGCACATTCAGCATTGGTCTCTCTTCTTTGTGTGCACCCCTATCATTTTTACCACTCTCCAATTTTATGATTTAAAAAAATTATATCAACTGGAAGAGAATATCAATATGAAATGTCTCCTCAGTTGTCGGCATGCAGATTGCATGCTTATGCAAATTAAACTAGAAGGAGATGTGATTCTGGACGTCTAAGTTAGTTTTCTCTAGTGCCAATCAAGTAATTCGCCTTATGTGTCTGCGGCACAGTAAACAGTCCATGAATTTTAATATGTTTAGCTCTTTCTAAAGCTGTAGCCTGGCACCAGAAAGAAGAACTGACATGCCCATTAAAGCGACATAATTTATTTCTCACTCAGTCACTGGAAACAATGAGTGCTGTGTGACCCACCAAGTGGGAATATTAGAGAGAGTGTTTAAGTCTCTAGGCCTCAGAGTTGCTTCTATAAATTTCCTTTGCAATTGTCCAGTCTCCTATATTGCTCATTGAATTCCTGATACTTATTACTGGTCTACTCAATTACTTGAGAATACTTTTACCACTTAGTGCATTCAGTGGTAAAACCCAAATAACCCCCACATAATCTTAATTTACTTATAGTGAAAGTTTGGGGCTATGGGCAGGAGGCTAAATTGCAGCTGTTTTCTTTATATTACAAAACAGTATTTCATCATATACCTGTACTATAGTCCTTTCATCACAATGTGCTGTACCGAATGAAACCTCTAAGGCAGAACACTTCCCTCAAAATCCAGTTTAGTAATATTGTCACTAACTTTTTCAGGCAGAAAAATGTTTTTGGGGGGGGAAACTCTTTTTTTTACTTCACTTGTTCATTTGAATTCACAGTACGAGTTAACGGTCCACTGAAAATGATGCTCTGCTACGATACTGAATTTTCAGAAGGCAGGGCAACCAGAATTCAAACAAGAAAATTGAAAAATGAAAACCTCGCTCAGTTTAAGAGCTGTTTCAGATGCCTGTACCAGGAATAATTCACATCTCTTCTGTCAAGTGTTTTTTTAGGTTGCTAACCATGTCCTGAGATTCTGACATTACCTCCAAGCCTGAAAACCTGTTTACAATAGGATCTTGCGAAGGTGCAAACATTATGGATCCTCCTGACATTGCAAATTGAGAAAATATTGATTAGGGGCCTCTGAGCAGACCCAAGGCTGGTCAGCAGTGGGACAACATCAGAGGAAAGGGACCTAGGGGCCATCATTAGTGACAATCAATGTAACAAAGCCTTCAACAAGGCTAACAGGATGCAATAGTGTGTTGGGAGGGGGGTCAACAGCAGAACACAGGAGGTACTGTAACCTCTATATCGGTCACTGGTGAGGCCACATATGGAAGAGTACTGTGCCCAGTTCTGGAATCCCCACCTCAATAAAGGGCATGGACAGGCTAGAGAAGGTACAATGCAGAGTGACCAAGATGATTCCGGGCAAGGAGGGCAGATCCTAAGAGGATCGGCTAAAGGGGCTGAACATGTATTCACCTGAAACCAGATAAGAGAGGGCACCGCATGGCAGAGACCTTCAAGTTCCTGAAAGGAATAAACAAGGTGAACTGTGAAGAGATATTTACCAGGAACAAAGAAGTCAGGACACAGAGTCACTAGTGAAGGTTGGGGGGTGTTTAAAAGGGATATGAGGAAGCATTATTTCATTGCACAAGGGGCTGAGCCATGGAATGGTCTGCCGGCAGAGGCAATAGGTTCCAAAACCATAAGTTGTTTCAAACGTGGCTGGGAAAGAGCTATGGATATAGCAGCTACTCAAACAGAGAACAATAGGGAGAAAAGGGTATGTGAAGACCCCACAGGCACAACAGGTCTTGAGGTATGACAGGATGACATAGGCAGACTGTATGCACCATGGGTCTTTTTCTGCCATAATCATCTATGATTCTAAACAGACTTATAACTATTTTTGTTGGGAACGCACAGCTGGTACTAACTCCGTCTTCCCAAGATCCATTATCTGACACTTCAACTTTGATAGCACAGGACGTCACCATGAGTTCTACAGTACTTGGCAAGATGTCAGTACAGCAACCTCTCTGCCTAACAGGGTTGGGGTGGTAGGAAGATCAGATATGATGCCAGTCACAGCATGATTCCTAGACTTGGTCCCATTCAAAATGCATCTGGTGGTCACTGCTCTCAACCCAAGTAAGAGTCAGGGCTTAAGCCTAACAATGCCCCCAACACCAAATGATGATGTCAGTGAGATGTTATCGCTTTCAGATATTTGAATACTGCAGTGATGTCGCCCAGGAGTCTCCCCTTTTCCACTGAGAACAGTCCCAGCTCTGCCAGTTAGGCCTCATAATTGCATATTTAGTAGCTTGTTTCCAAACATGTCCCAGGGAAAGAGGTACAGGAAAATACTGAAGAAACAACAGAAACAGTAAGGAATGCAAACTACAGTTGGAACCAATGATTAAATACATAATTATGAAATGGGGCATAAAAATCCTGCAACCTTTATTGCTGAAACATGTCGTATGACTCTGATTATTTTTCTGGCAACTGCACGCACCTCATCTGAGCTACATTTTTTCTATAACAAATAAGATCCCATTTTATAAGTGGGATACACACTCCACGGTGTGGGGTCACTAGGGAATAATGAATTTGGGTGTGGAACTCAGCTATGCCTTGTGCCTAACAACCACCAGAGGCATGCACTGTTACCTTATAACTGCACACCCTGCCATGTGTTATCCCTTACATTATATCTGCCTTTCTATAAATAATACATGGATGAAACTGTTTCCACTCTCTTGAAAATGCCATTATTTAATTTTCCATTAACCTATCAATAAAAAGTAAAAATCACACCAATTAAAAGTATGAACCACTATACATTAAACCCTATGGAGCAACAGTAATTACCAGCCAATTACCAAACCTATTATCCAATTATCAGTCATCCACACACCTAGAAAGCCCTCCTTCGAACCAGTACAATAATAATAATAATTTAAAAAACCACAGCACAACAAAATAACAGTGAAATCCTTTGGAGAAAAACAGCCTGTCCCCACAACCTGTGGGAAACAGTTCAGAACAAGGGAGAACAGCAGCCTGCAAAAAACATTCCCTTGAAGCTCAACACACTAGATGTCGCTTCCTGCAGCTCGTTCCTCCATGCTCCAGACCATGATTTTTACATGCCACTCCCGCTCCACAGACGCCATTCTTCACACGCTGCTCCAGCTGCTCCCGATGCCATCTTCCCCATGCAACTCTGGCTGCCCCAAACAAAACACACTGCACTCCCCCCCCCAACACCGAAGCTAAGGGGCCGTCAGACATGCCCACTTATTTAGAGAGCCCGACACTTCAGAAACAAAAACAAGCAAAAAATAAATAAATGGCAAAGCAAAAACCCATTATAATACAGAAAGCCCCAGGCGACAAAACCAGGACATACTCTACAAAGCAAAATGACTGGCCTTCAGATACAAAAAAGTAACCATCCCAATGTATTATTTACAATAAATAATGGGTAAATGTGATATAAAATCTAAAATATAACCATCTCAAGGGCTAATAAGGGCAATAAAGCCACCCGCCCTTCAGGTTCACAGCCTTATAGCCCTAATTAGCCCCTTGATGGATATACAGTGTTGTATATCACACTTACCCATTATTTATTCTACAGTGTGTGAGTGTGTATATGTATGTGTATATACAGATTATAAGGGTACGTTCGTGCTCTTACAGTTAGGGTTGAGTAGGCACTTTAATATTAAACCTAATATTTTGCATTTTAATTACTTAGCAACTGTTCCAACAGAGTTGTACAACATTTGGTATGCGCTATCCTGTGGAGTAGATCTCTTGATGTACCAAGTTTTGTGTTGATTGGATTGGCGGATTTCGTGATACGCAATGTGAAAAAATGCTACAATCCGCCTTTTTGGCTATTTTTTCCCTTATCACACTATGGCCAAACCATTTGGAATTTTGGTCTGAAATTTTCAGGGTAGAAAGAGCTTGCCCCAAAGAACAAGCGAACATTAGTTTGGTGGAAAACTCACAATCTGTTTCAAAGTTATTAAATTGTGAAATCTGGGGTTCTGAGCATGCTCACTTCAATCGTTTGGATAGCTGCATGGAACGAAAAAGGATTTTGGTCTGACGAAAAGGGATTTTGACTGCTCACAAAAAAGGATTCTTAGAATCCTTTTTTGTGAGAAAAAAAAATCCTTTTCCGTCAGCCACCATCTTGTTTTTTTTAGTCCAAACAAACTGTCATAACTCTGCTAAGGGATGTGTTTTGCAGACATCCAAGCATGCATCTTGTTCATCAGGACGTCCTTTATTGTTGTGTGCTTTTAATTTTATGCTTATTTTTATGTTTTTTTCATATGTAGTTTCTGGTTTTTTTTTTTTGGAGATTCCTCCCAGCCCCTACGCACACGTGTCCTTGACGTAGCGCATGGAGGCATGCGCGCGTACATGCTGCTTGGGATGCCCCCTTCCGGTCGCACAGTTGACCGCCTGTGCCGGGACTAAACCTCCATCCGGTGACGGCGGGACTGCGGGCAGGTGACCCACCTTACCCAGGAGGGAGAACAAACACTTCGATCCTGTTCCCACCTCCTCGCTGACACCCCAGCCGCACCTGAGGTCATTCCCCGAACCGGTCGCTGGCACAGCATGAGGTGTGGCGTTTCAGCAACTCAACCCTCAAGCGCCACCATGCCGGGCTTATTTTATGTTTTTAAATCACTTTTTCGTGACTCACTTCAGTTCCTTTTTCATACAGTGTCAAAATCCTTTTTGCATCGTGAAAAGGATATCTCACAAAGGATGACTTTCTTAAATCCTTTTTGCGTGAGATGACCAAATCCTTTTAGGTCAGCAAAATTCCTTTTTGTGAGGTGACATAATCCTTTTCATTGATACGAAAAGGATTACAGACCTTCTCAGCCAGATAGCCCTGCCAGTAATCCCTTTTGTGAGATGTCTAATCCTTTTCATGATGCGAAAAAGATTTTGACACCTCACAAAAAAGGAATTCATCTGGCAAAAAGGAATTGCCACAGGGCCATCTGATCAGAGAAGTCCTAATCCTTTTATCAAGCCACTTCTAAAAAAGGATTAGGACATTCACCTAAAAAGGAATTTTGCTGACAAAAACATTAGGACAGCTCATGAAAATGGATGACTTTCTTAAATCCTTTTTCGTGAGATGACCAAATCCTTTTTTGCCAGCAAAGTCCTTTTTCATGAGATGACATAATCCTTTTTCGTTATGCAAAAAAGATTAGGACTTCTCCAACCACATAACGCTGTCAGTAATCCTTTTTTGTGAGATGTCATAACCCTTTTTGGCGATGTAAAAAAAGATTTTGACACCTCACGAAAAAGGAATTTGTCTGGCGAAAAAGGATAACTTTGGTCCATAACTTAGCATTTCTTTTGAGATTTTGACCCCAAATTTTCAACATGGCCTTTTGGGGACACCACCTTATGAACAAAACAACTGTCATTATGCAACTCTTGCCTGAAAGGTGATTTCACAGTTGGTTGGCAATTCACCTTTTGGGCAGGATCTGCATAATGACAGTCATATCGTTCATGAGATGGGGTCTCCAAAAGGCCATGATAACAATTTGAGGTCAAAATGTTAAAAAATGGCAGAGTTATGACAGTTCATTGGAATTGCACAACGCACTCTCATAACTTTGTTAATTTAAAATATTTTGACACCAAATTTTGAACAAAGAATTCTTATTACCCCACCAAATGTATGCCACAACTGTCATTTTTAAAATCCTGTCTGAAATGAGTTTCCACACCTGCAGCACAGAAATGGTGCTGCAGTTGTGCAGAATTATATTTCAGTGGCGATTGGAATTTTTTCGCCACTGGGTATATCAGGTGGGTAATAACATGGCAATGATGACAACTGTATCACTCTTGGCCTGTAAATGGAAGTGCAGGGCCCACAGGTAAGTGCATATATGCTTCTATGGAGGAATGGGAGTGCAGGGCCCCCAAAGGTATGTGCATATATGCTTCTATGGAGGAATCGGGCCCTGCGCTGACAAGTACATTGGGATATGTTTACACCATCTCAAAAAGTAAGGAAATAAATTGCAAAAAACTTTGTTAATGCATCAGTTAGGGTTAAAGCAACAAAAGTAGGGAAATGTGGAGTTTGGGTTTCCAATCCTAACACCTCCCCTCCACCCTGCACAGACCTAGAGGTGTCGGGGTGGCACTGGGGTTGTCAGCCCTAACATTCACACCATTCCAATAGAAAATAAGCTGGACGGGTACAGCATTGGAGAATGGGGTAAGCATTAAGGCTAAGCTAAAGAAGGACAGGACCGTTATGGAGGGTGGGAGCGTGCTCCCACAGGCAAATAAGGATACAAGTAAACTATCTCAAAAAGTCAGGAAATTCATTGCAAAAAACTTTGTTAATGCATCAATTAGGGTTAAAATGACAAAAGCAGGTAATGTGGTGTTTGGGTTTCCCACCCTAACACCCCACTCCCACCCTGCACAGACCAAGAGGCATCGGGGGGCAGCACTGGGGTTGTCAGCCCTAACGCTCACCCCATTCTCTTATTCTGCAATCACCAAGCTTCTTTTCTAATTGAATGGGGTAAGTGTTAGAGCTGAGAACCCTAACACCATATTTCCCTGCTTTTGTCACTTTAACCCCAATGGATGCATTAAAGAAGTTTTTTGCAATATATATATATATATATATATATATATATATATATATATATACATACACACAAACATATATATACACACACACACACACACGAGTGGAAGTAAATATTACAAGATAAAAAATATATCTTAGTGACATCAGTAACAGCAAGATGTCAAAAAATATTGCTGTTGACACAATGGATATTTTTTAAGTTACTATCATTACAGTGGAATACTGAACCAGAGAGCAGCTTCCACACTGCTGATGACATCATAATGCCTAGTGCAGCACTGAAGCAAGCAGTTTAAATCAAAGAAAAGGCAGCAAAATCTTTAAACAAACTGCAGATTTGAAAGTTATAACTTGTAAACTACTGTTGTATATATCAAATATACAATAGCCTGACTCAAAATAGGCAATTTATCACCACTTGTGAGTAGGCAGGACTTTCATCACTCACTCGAGGCTTTGCCACTCGTGAGTTATGCTCCTGCCCCTTCACACTTAAGAGATAAATTGCATATTTTGAATCAGCCCATTGTATGTCCCCTAATATATATAAAAAATTGGTGTGTGGTAGTGCTCCTAGAGTTAAGGTAGAGTAGCATGTTTAATGTTAAATGTCAAATTGTGCACTTTAATAACTTTGCAACCGATCAATGGATTTGCACAAAGCTTGGCATGCGCTGTCCTGTGGGGTAGACCTCTTGATGTGGCAAATTTTGTTCTGGTTGGATGTGCAGATTCTGAGATCTGAACAGTTGAAAAAGTCATAAAGTCACCACTTTTTGCAGTTTTTTTCCTTATCGCCTTATTTTTGTATGGTAGAAACAGCTTGGGTAACAGAACTGCCATGCTTAGTTTGATGAAAAAATATTAATCTGTTGCAAAGTTATTCCATTTTCATTTCCCATTGTTTTCAATGGGAAAATCACTTTTCAGGATAGAGGGAGAAAGTTCGACTGAGGATTTGATCTCGCAAAAAAGGATTGTGCCTTGCAAGACCCCTTCCTTTTTCACGAGAATAAAATAATTTTTCATGAGCCGCCATCTTGTTTTCTGATTAAAAAAATCAAGTCACAAAAATGACATCCTGGAGACAGACCACCACATCTAGCTGGTTGATCGGGACCCCCTTAGGTGCAATCTGCATGTCAATATTAGCGATATGACCCAGAAATGTGTTTTATTTCCTGTTTGCAATGCTTTTTCGTGACTATGTGATACAAAAAAAGAATCCTTTTTTGTATCACGAATCACAAAAAAGAATCCTTTTTCCTCACTCAAGAAGCCTTGCTCAGGGCAAACCCTGAAGAAGACCTTGTGGTCGAAGTGCTGGGGCTGTTACACAGTGTATTTCTGTGCATACTGGAATAAATATTTACTAAGACCATCTGTCTGATGTGTTTTCCCTGTGAGTGCATTCTCTCTTTTGTCTACGGATATTTTGGGCTAGCCACCCTAGACTTCACTGATGGACAACTGGCCTTGATTGCACACCTGCATCTACAGTTTCCTAAAGAAACAGATGCAGGAGGTGTGGTCACAAGGAAGAGATTACTGTACATGGTAGTGTGGGAGGAGGCACGGGTGGAGTGGCTACAGATAGACTGTTCCCCTGTGAAGAGTCTCCTTGTTACACTTAAGTTTTCTCTAGTATTTTACACCCTTTTAGTTTAAATTTACTATTCCAACACCACACCGCAATGGATCACCACTTCTGTGAAATTTGAGTTAAAATAATTTTAGGGGATACGGGATTCAAACTCAACCCTCGTGGATCATAGCCTTGTGCATCACCCACTATGCTATGCTATGCTGGCCACTGCGTAGCAAGCTTGCAGTTAGCCGTATCTGCGACACTAACAGATCCCAGACCAATTCAGCCGGGAAAAAGAGAAACTGGTCTCAGACCAGGTCTTATGGGAACAATCTTCCTAGACTGATGGGCTGTGTGCGTAGGAGGTAGACAAAAATAAGCGTCTACAGGAAAAGGCCATCCGCATAGCAGACAAACAATAGATATCAATTTTTCAGATGTGAACTGAAGTAGCAAGGGAGGGAATGCAAACCAGAATTTAGAGATGAGGAGACCTAGTGAGAGAGGACTCTACCGTGCGGGGGAGTAGAGAACAGTGAAATGGGTGTCAAGAGCAAAGCAACAGAAGAAATGGAAGAGAGAGTTAAAATAGAAATGCACCAAACCTGTAAGTCATTTTTCCCAGTAGAAGCTGTTTTCAAGTACTTGTTAAAATTCAGTTACTGTTACATCTATACAGGGCTTTAAGCGACCTCAGTGGGCGTATCTGCTTTACAGTCTGGTGGTAAGTACTGACACGGAGCCTTTGGAAACGAGTCCTTGACTCAAAAGGTTGTAATTCCTATATGTATAATAAATAAATAAAGTACCATTTTAGAACTGTATGATGTAGTTTATGTCCCAACCTCAGAGTTCTAGAGTACAACATAAATGCATTGTGCCAACAATAGAAGCATATAACAGGGACATAAATTACATCATACAGTTCTAAAATGGTTCTTACCAGCAACAGGTAAATCAGAAACATCCACCAAGGTAACTAAAAAGCATGGATAACTAGAGCAATAACAGAATGTGAACTAATACATAAAAAACAGCTTCTACTGGGAAACTGACTTACAGATTCATCAAAGTTCTGCTTTAAGCCTGGCCAAGGTGGACTTAGGGACTGGGCTATAAACCCCAGCTCTGAAGTCAAATGTAGGGAGGATCATTTTTACAACAATCTTTTGGTGAGTGGAGAGGAGAATGCAGACTTTGTTTTGCCACAAACACACAGAATTTGTCAGCAGAAAAGGACTGCTTGGCCCACCCATTCTTCCTAGATGTTTCCCCGTCTATCCTGTCTTTGCAGATCCTATCTGATCTCCAGTGCCCCCCCCACCTATTCACCAGTATTATCCTGTGCCTATCCCATGCAAGCTTGAAGTCCCCTACTGTTTTCACCCCCACCAGCACTGCTGGTAGACTGTTCCAGGCATCTACCACTCTTTCAGTGAAGTAGTATTTCCTCACATCCCTCTTAAAAGCCACCAGTTCCAGCTTCACTGCATGCTCTCTTGTGCTGGTGAATATCCTCATTAGAAACAGATCCCCCTCCAGTACCTTGTTCACACCCCTTGAGGTACTTGTAAGTCTCTATTATGCCAACCTCTCTTCCTTCCCCCAGGGTGTACATGTTGAGATCTCTCAGACTCTCCTTGAACGGCTTCCCATGCAATCTCTGCACCATTTTAGTTGCCCTTCCCTGGACTGCCTCCACCCTCTCTACATCTCTTCTGAGATGTGGCCTCCAGAGCTGGAGACAGTACTCCAGGTGGGGTCTCAGTAGCCACCTGTACAGTGGAAATACCACCTCCATCCTCCTGCTGCTAATATCTTTCCCTAAACACCCCAGCATCCCACTGCCCTGCCACTCTGAGGTAATCAGATTTTATAACCCCAAGGTCTCTCTCCTACTTAGTGACCATCAGTAACCCCCTTCCCCCATTTTATACTCAGCTCCTGGGTTTCTATGCCCAAGGTGCATGATTATCCACTGTTTGGCATTGAACCCCAGTTGCCATACCCTTGACCACTCTTCAAGTTTTCTAAGGTCCCTACTCATTCTCTCCCTCCTCCTGAGAATCTACGCTATTACAGAATTTGGTGTCATCTGCAAAAAAAAAAAAAAGCTAACCTTTCCTTCCAGCTGTTCTACAATGTCCCTTATGAAGATACTGAAAATGACCAGTTCTAGTACTTAGCCCTGTGGCACTCCTCTGGTCACTCTTCCCTCATTAGAGTGAGTGCCATTTACTACCACCCTGAGTCGTCTGTCGGATAAACAGTTTTTATCCAGTTTATCACTTTTGATCCCACTGCCTGGTCACCCAGTCAAAGAAATCAATCAGATTTATCTTGCATGAACCCCCGCCCCCCAAGCACAGTGCAATGCTGCAGTGGCACATGCTTTAGCTCCCAGCTCAGTGCAATGCTGAGTGGCACATGCTTTAGCTCCCAGCTCAGTGCAATGCTGAGTGGCACATGCTTTAGCACCAGCTCAGTGCAATGCTGAGTGGCACATGCTTTAGCTCCCAGCTCAGTGCAATGCTGCAGTGGCACATGCTTTAGCTCCCAGCTCAGTGCAATGCTGCAGTGGCACATGCTTTAGCACAAGCTCACTGCAATGCTGAGTGGCACATGCTTTAGCACCAGCTCAGTGCAATGCTGAGTGGCACATGCTTTAGCACCAGCTCAGTGCAATGCTGAGTGGCACATGCTTTAGCTCCAGGCTCAGTGCAATGCTGCAGTGTCACATGCTTTAGCACCAGCTCAGTGCAATGCTGAGTGGCACATGCTTTAACACCAGCTCAATGCAATGCTGCAGTGGCACATGCTTTAGCTCCCAGCTCAGTGCAATGCTGAGTGGCACATGCTTTAGCTCCAGGCTCATTGCAATGCTGCAGTGTCACATGCTTTAGCACCAGCTCAGTGCAATGCTGAGTGGCACATGCTTTAACACCAGCTCAATGCAATGCTGCAGTGGCACATGTTTTAGCTCCCAGCTCAGTGCAATGCTGAGTGGCACATGCTTTAGCTCCCAGCTCAGTGCAATGCTGCAGTGGCACATGCTTTAGCACCAGCTCAGTGCAGTGCTGCGTGGCACATGCTTTAACACCAGCTCAGTGCCATGTTGCAGTGGCACATGCTTTAGCTCCCAGCTCAGTGCAATGCTGAGTGGCACATGCTTTAGCACCAGCTCAGTGCAATGCTGCAGTGGCACATGCTTTAGCACCAGCTCAGTGCAATGCTGCAGTGGCACATGCTTTAGCACCAGCTCAGTGCAATGCTGCAGTGGTACATGCTTTAGCTCCCATCTCAGTGCAATGCTGCAGTGGCACATGCTTTAGCACAAGCTCAGTGCAATGCTGAGTGGCACATGCTTTAGCACCAGCTCAGTGCAATGCTGAGTGGCACATGCTTTAGCACCAGCTCAGTGCAATGCTGAGTGGCACATGCTTTAGCACCAGCTCAGTGCAATGCTGAGTGGCACATGCTTTAGCTCCAGGCTCAGTGCAATGCTGCAGTGTCACATGCTTTAGCACCAGCTCAGTGCAATGCTGAGTGGCACATGCTTTAACACCAGCTCAATGCAATGCTGCAGTGGCACATGCTTTAGCTCCCAGCTCAGTGCAATGCTGAGTGGCACATGCTTTAGCTCCCAGCTCAGTGCAATGCTGCAGTGGCACATGCTTTAGCACCAGCTCAGTGCAGTGCTGCGTGGCACATGCTTTAACACCAGCTCAGTGCCATGTTGCAGTGGCACATGCTTTAGCTCCCAGCTCAGTGCAATGCTGAGTGGCACATGCTTTAGCACCAGCTCAGTGCAATGCTGCAGTGGCACATGCTTTAGCACCAGCTCAGTGCAATGCTGCAGTGGCACATGCTTTAGCACCAGCTCAGTGCAATGCTGCAGTGGTACATGCTTTAGCACCAGCTCAGTGCAATGCTGCAGTGGCACATGCTTTAGCACCAGCTCAGTGCAATGCTGAGTGGCACATGCTTTAGCACCAGCTCAGTGCAATGCTGCAGTGGCACATGCTTTAGCACCAGCTCAGTGCAATGCTGCAGTGGCACATGCTTTAGCACCAGCTCAGTGCAGTGCTGAGTGACACATGCTTTAGCACCAGCTCAGTGCAATGCTGCAGTGGCACATGCTTTAGCACCAGCTCAGTGCAATGCTGAGTGGCACATGCTTTAGCACCAGCTCAGTGCAATGCTGCAGTGGCACATGCTTTAGCACAAGCTCAGTGCAATGCTGAGTGGCACATGCTTTAGCACCAGCTCAGTGCAATGCTGAGTGGCACATGCTTTAGCACCAGCTCAGTGCAATGCTGAGTGGCACATGCTTTAGCACCAGCTCAGTGCAATGCTGCAGTGGCACATGCTTTAGCACCAGCTCAGTGCAATGCTGAGTGGCACATGCTTTAGCACCAGCTCAGTGCAATGCTGAGTGGCACATGCTTTAGCACCAGCTCTGTGCAATGCTGAGTGGCACATGCTTTAGCACCAGTTCAGTGCAATGCTGCAGCGGCACATGCTTTAGCACCAGCTCAGTGCAATGCCGAGTGGCACATGCTTTAGCACCAGCTCAGTGCAATGCTGAGTGGCACATGCTTTAGCACCAGCTCAGTGCAATGCTGCAGTGGCACATGCTTTAGCACCAGTTCAGTGCAATGAGGCAGTGGCACATGCTTTAGCACCCGCTCAGTGCAATGCTGAGTGGCACATGCTTTAGCACCAGCTCAGTACAATGATGCAGTGGCACATGCTTTAGCACCAGCTCAGTGCAATGCTGAGTGGCACATGCTTTAGCACCAGCTCAGTGCAATGCTGCAGTGGCACATGCTTTAACTCCCAGCTCAGTACCATGACTGTATCATGTGTATTGTTGTTAGAAGTGTCACGTGTGGTTGAAAAAGGGGTGTGCCAGGTCCACCTTCTGGTTCAAAATAAAAAATGAGAATGATCGGTCCTCTTTAATGTCTTTATAGGTGACACTGCCGAGGGACTGGAGGGAAACATGTGCCTCTTTGCAGACTACACAAAGATCTGCAACAGGGTTGATACACATTGGGGGAGGAGGATGAGAAGGGACTTGGCAAGGTTGGAGGAACGGTTAAAAGTATGGCAGCTTAGATTCAATGCAAGGAAGTGCTAAGTAATGCACCTGGGAAACAAAAGCCCAAGGGAAGAGCACACAATGTGGGGGAGGGTATTAATGACAACAAAAATGGAAAGGGACCTGAGGGAAGTCATATCAGATCACCTAGAGGTAGGCAAGCAATGTGAGAAGGTGGGAAGGAGGGCTAGGGGGATACTGGGGTGCACAGGAAGAGGCATCACCGGTAGAAAACAGGACATTGTTATCCCTCTGTACCGACAGTTGGTGAGACCCCATCTAGAGTATTGTATGCTATTCTGGAGATCCCATCTCTGCAAGGACATAAACAGGCTGGAGACTGTCCAGAGATGGGCAACTAAAATGGTGCAGGGTCTGCACCAGAAGTCATATGAAGAGAGATGAAAAGTGCTTAATATGTATACCCTCGAGGAAAGTAGGGAGTGGGGGGTCCACATGAAGTTGGAATTTGATGACACTGCAGCAGTTACAAGACTGCTGTAAAGTATGCAATAGTGCTGTGGACACGCCTTACCTGACCCAATGAAAAATGAATGAGAAGGTGAGAGCAGCAGTTGGACAGCTAGACTTGGAAGGTAGGTGCCATCACACTTCAAAAGTAGTAGCCGTCACTGATGTGCCATCTGTCAAGTGCATGCACAACCCCACTCAGCAAAATATAAAAAAATCAAATAAACATTACACAGCTAGGACTCAGCTTTTGTCCCACCTTCTGTGTTTCCTCAACTTCTCCCAAGGTTGAACTGATCTCCTTGTAGACTGGAGAGTGAACCTTTCATACAAAATTGTCACATGATCATGAGGCTCTGCCTCCTAGTCTGATACAAATTGTTTCTAGGCTAAGAAAAATAGTAATAAACATAATATAATGAATAACAGCAATAATACTTTATACTGGTGGTATTTCATACGAAAAATAAAGCAAATAAATAGTTTTAGCAGCATTTCCACACTGTAGCTCCACCCACCTACTGTGAGTGACAGTTCACACAGGATAAAACAGTAGCACAAAGGAGCGCTGGCCCCTAAGAGAAGACCTACAGAGGAACACCCAGGTGAGCTACCAGCACTACAGACTAAGAAAAACAATATTTTATGTCAGGATTATAGCAGTATTTATTTACAGAACTGCAGTCCCTGCTACAGCTTCAGCAAGGAAACGAAAACTGCAGAACTTTTAGCTTAAAACTGGGCTTTTCTGATGTTGAAATATACAGGGCTCTTGCTTGCAGAGGAAAAATAATATAATGACTGACTTCCTTTAATAACCGGAATTCAGGCACAGTAAAAATGCTGTAACAACCCGAAATTGAGTTATTATGGCGTTCACTAAACTTTTTTTCATCGCTAGCGTCCACTGTCTGAGACTCTAGCATATTGAGCCACTTCATTGGCTCGCACTCTGCTTGTGGGCGGGCTGAGCAGTATTTTAAAAATGGCGGCTCGGTTTTCCGTTTACCGAGGAGCCGCTTTTGTTTAATTCCCTATTAATTTTTTTATCTTTATCTGGTTGATCCTGCCCTTCAAATACAAAATAAATATCTGGTTGATCCTGCCGTGCCTCCGAATCGGTAGATGCGCCAACTCCTACTGAAATCCATGACAGGCCCTACATAGCACAAGCCGTGGCTGACACCTTAAAGAAAAAAAGAAAGTAAGTCAAAGCAGAATGGGAGAAAGGGAAAGAGTGTGTGTGTGTGTGTGTGAGATAGAGACTGTGTGTGTGTGCGTGACAGAGACAGTGTCTGTGAGACAGTGTGTGTGTTTGTAAATAGTAGATATACTGAGACACAGAGCAAACTCTGCAGCAGTAATTATAAAAAATAAAAAATAAGCAACTGTGTGTATATGTAATTTTTTCAACATACCCTTGGGGTGTGATGACCTCATAAACCTCTCGAGGTTTATGGGTCATCACACACCCCGAGTGTGTAAAAAAATCCATAACACACAGTTGCCTATCTATTATTCTCTATTTAAAAAACAGGCAGAGCAAGCTGAGCAGTCACAGAGAAGTTTTCTCATATTAACAGTACTTTTAGCATGAAAAACCCTCTGTAGCACTGCTCGCTAAAGGGTTTGTTTACAAAATTCAGCTCTGCGAACCTACGAGTTTTTCTGGCACCAAGAAAACACTGGCAGGGGAAATAGTGACAGAAACCAACTGTAAAGAGCTCCTGTTAGTTTTTTAATAATGTGTTGAATTTTTACCAGTTCTTGCACTAATTTGGAGGCACTTTAAACGATTTTAGACAGAAGTAGCAGCGAGTGTCAGTGTCTGCCCAAAACAGCTCACAGGGCGCAGCTTACACCTGCAGGTCAGCGCTACAAGCAGCAGGTCTGTAGCACAGAAAACACTTGTTTTTCTTTCTTTTTACAGGTTTGTACAGAGTGTAACAGACAAGGCATTTATCGAGCAGGACCTTAAGCTAAACCTCAGACTATTTCTGAGAGAGAGGAGCAAGGAAGATTAAAACAGCTCCCTCTCTCTCATTATAGGGGAATACAAGGGTTTAAACAGCTCTATTTATTTTAATAAACCCGATATCGGGAAACAAGCTTGTTTATTTGATCTACTTTTTGACAAGAATCTTACAACATACCCAAAGATAAAAGGATACAAAACAAGGGGAATACCTGGGGAAACTGATTTTGTACTAAGGCTGCGCTTTATATTTCAGCAGCAACACGGAGCTGCAATCCTGCGTACGTTCGTGCAGGAACGCATAATAGCGCTTCACCACACAAAAGCTGTATTACAGAGCGGAGCTGCGTCTGCAGCTCTGCAAATAATGTTTTTATCTTTTTTTTTTTACATTACTGGCATGACAGCCAGTTAAGCAGGCAAACCAGGCAACAGCCCACTGTGCTTTCCTGAGGCCGGGAGCGAGAGAGAGAGAGACAGAAAGGAAAAATGGCAAAAGAAGAAGAGAAGCATAGGTGGCCACCCTACAGGACAGTAAAGGACAGTAAAGAACAGGAAAGAAAAAGGGTGCTGTTTATGCAACAGACTTAAAATAGGAAAGAGGATGATAGTGCAGGGTCTCTCTCCCGGACTTGCCTCCCAAGCCGGGTATGAGGGGGGGGAAGGCACAGCACTACCACATGCCATCCTGCCCAGAAGGAAACCAGGGGTAAGACTTACTGGTTTCCTAAATTAGGAATAAGGAATCCCCCTAGAACAACCCAAGGGGTTGTTGGGACTTCCACCCAACCTTTCTGGAAGTCCCACCCCAGGGCACCCTTAATACAAATGGTGTAGTTACACCATTACAACTCATGATTACATAACCATGATAATGCACTACAGTAATATGAACAACTGCCCTGGGGTGTGTAGTGTTTTTGCAGGCTTAAGACTACCACTCTGCTACTTATAAAACTATCTTAATCCTACTTCAAAAACCCAATATCTATATTCATGTTCCTATATACATATTTACAGGGTCTGTATTTAGAGGATCCACAGGATCTGTTTCTATGCCTGCAGCACATCGGGACATAAAGTCTGCATTCTTATGCTGGGAGCCAGGTCTATGTTTTACAATGAATTTGTAGGGTTGCAGGACTAAGTACTAGTGGAGTATTCTGGCGTTTTTATCCTTCATTTGGTTCATCCAACAAAGGGGTTGTGATCTGTAACTAAAACAAACTCAGTGCCCCAAAGACAAAAACGAAGTGCTTCTATTGCCCATTTTATAGCTAGACATTCTTTCTCGATGGTGGAATAACGCTGCTCCTTGTCATGTAGCTTTCCGGAGATATACAGGATGGGATGTTCTTCTCCATCTATGGTCTGACTTAAGACAGCACTGATCCCAAAATTTGAAGAGTCAGTATGTACTTCAAACGGTCTGTTGAAATCAGGGCACCGCAGAACTGGGGAAGAACATAAAGCAACCTTGATGACTTGAAATGCTTGTTTTGCATTCCAGTGTCCACTTGACTGTATTGCCACACCTTTTCTTGGTGAGATCAGAAAGAGGGGCTGCTATGGAGGCAAAGTTGGGCATAATCCTCCTGTAGTAGTCAGCAAGTCCTAAGAATGACCTCACTTACTTTTTGGTTTGAGGTACTGGACACTTAGCCACTGCTTCCACCTTTGAGATCTCCAGTTTTACCTGTCCATTGCCAAGAATAAAACCCAAATATTTGGTTTCATTCATGGCCACCGCACACTTTCCAGGGTTAATGGTCAACCCAGCCCTACTGATGGTTTGTAAAACAGCTAACAGGTGTTCCATATGTGTCTGCCAGTCTGGACTAAAGATTACCACATCGTCCAGACAGGCAGCAGCATAGGCAGAATGAGAGGCTAAAAGCTGGTCCATGTACCTCTGGAAAGTCGCTGGCGCCCCATGGAGACCAAAGGGCATGGTTACGAATTGAGACAGACCCATGGGTGTGCTAAAAGCTGCTTTCTCCCAAGATGATTGACCAAGAGGGATCTGCCAATCAGCTTTGGTTAAATCAAGGGTTGTAATGTAACTGGCAATACCTATATGATCAATCAGGTCGTCCATCCGGGGCATGGAGTAACCATCAAATTGAGACACCTGGTTGAGTTTCCTAAAATCTAAACACAACCAGATACCACCCTCTTTCTTAGGGACTACCACAATTGGAGATGCCCAAGGACTCTTGGAGGGTTCAATAATACCCAGCTGTCTCAACTTATGGATCTCCTGTTGGACTTCTGACCATATCTTCTCAGGAAGACTGTACGGTTTCTGCCTAATAGGAGGGGAAGAGGTATGGATGTGATGTTCCATACCAACTGCTTTCCCAGGTACCTTAGTAACAGATGTTGCAAATGGTCTAAGGACCTGCATCAATTCCCCCTTTTTATGGTCGTCTAGGGTCGGGTTGATCTCAAGTTCTACTCCAGCCTCTTCCTCTAGATGGCTGGCTATAAGCCACATCCATACCCATTTCCCCTGTTTCTGGCATAATTACCATGCTAACTGAGGGCTCAGATTTTTCCTGCCATTTCTTCAAAAGGTTGGCATGATAAATCTTCTTGACTGGTCTTTTATCTGGTGTTTCCCCTTCATGGGTCACACTACCAGCCCGTGTAAGGACTTTATAGGGCCCTTTCCACTTCGTAAGTTTATTTTCAGTGGCTGGTAGCAAGAGTAGTACCCTGTCACCTTCCTGAAATTCTTTTTCAGAAACCTTTTGATTGCAATACTGTTTCTGGGCATGTTGGGCTTGGCTGGCATTTTTATGGGCAACCTCGGTACTGTATATCTCACCAGATGCTTTCTTAGTTGTACCATGTATTCAGCGATACTGGTGGTTCCAACATCTTGTCTTTCCTCCCAATACTCTTTCACCACATCGAGAGGCCCCCGAGGATTTCGCCCATATGACAGCTCAGATGAGGAGTACCCGGCTGAAGCCTGGGGAACCTCTCTATAAGAAAAGAGCAAGAGGGGAAAGATACTGGTCCCATTTTTTTTCCTTCTTTGTGGACAAACCTCCGAAGCATGCATTTGAGGGTCTGATTAAAATGCTCCTCCAATCCGTCTGTTTGGGGGTGATATTCTGACCATTACCACTCCCAACAGGTGGTATAGCTCCTTCAGTAAGGCTGAACTGAAATTGCTACCCCTGTCAGTAAGAACTTCCTTCAGTATTCCCAACTTACTAAAGATTTTAACAAATTCTTCTGCTATCCTTTCTGTTGTTATAGAACGTAGGGGGATGGCTTCACGATATCTGGTTGCGTAATCACAAACCACCAGTATATACCTTTTCCCTTTTGAACTTTTGTCAATTGGGCCTACAATGTCCATAGCCATACGCTCAATTGGCGTAGTTACAAGAGGCAGGGGCTCTAATGGTACCATGTCTCTTTTTCCCATCTGGGCCACTTTTTGGCATTCTGTACAGGATTTACAATAGTGGGCAACCTGGTCGTGGATGGCAGGCCAGTAAAAGCACTGTAATAAGTGGGCCAAAGTCCTGTCCCTTCCAGCATACCCTGAACAAGGTAAATCGTGTGCCAAATAGATCAACTGGTCTCTATACTTTTCTGGTACCATCAATTGTTCAACCATCTCCCCTGTTTTTGGGTTGGTACAACACCAATACAATATGTCATTTTTGATAATCATTTCTGGGGCACCTTTAGTTGACATCTTTTTCACCTGCTGAAAGAAAAAGGTTAGTGATGGATCACCCTTCTGTTCAGATGTTATAACATTTTTAGGTACATTTAACTTTACAGATGTTTCAGCAAGTCCTTTTTTTCTCCACAAAGTTTTTAATGTCCTTCTTTCTTTCTTGGTCTTCCTATCCTTCCCTGGAGTACCCATGATGTCTTCAACAAGGGGGAATGTATCCCCAAAAAGTTTTTCTTGCTGGCTTTGGGCCCTAGTGGTAACAGTAGCAACATGTTGGTGTATTGCAGCCAGCGGAATATAAAAATCCCGGGAATTCATAACCAAGTACAACAGCCACAGGCAGGTTGGGTACTGAGCCTGCACAAACAGTATTCTTTTGGTCTTTTATAATCAGTTCCACAGTAGATGTAGGGTAGCTGTGTGCGTCCCCATGTATGCAAACGTCCACTGATGCGTCAATCTTAGGGTTAGGGCTTAGTGGTTCTGGATGTATTAGGGTGTATTTACTGCCTGTGTCAAGAAGGCCCAACACATTTTTGCCATTGATGGCCACCTCAGTCATAGTGTAGCCAGTAATGCCAGGTGTGCTGGTGCTGATTTCTTGTTGCGGGAAAACCTGGCAATGTGTCCTTTTTCATTGCAATTATGGCAGCTAACTTCAGAACAGTAGGTAGTCCCTCCTCTCCCAGACCTTACATCATATCTGCCAGAGCTCTGTCTCACAAGAGATGGAGAAGGGGCAGATTTAGCTGCAGATATAGTTGACTCTACTCTGATATTTTTTAGGGTTGGTCTAGCTGACAGAAAGTCCTCTGCTAAAGTAACAGCTTCCTCTGCTGATTCTGGGTTAGGTACCCTCACCCAGAGTTGGACTTCATTAGGGAGTATTTGCAAGAACTGCTCCACAACCAAGGTCTCTATTATCTCAGTGACAGATTTATCTTCAGGTTGCAACCACTTAACGCATAACTCTCCCAACCTAATGAAAGTCTCTCTGGGGGTATAGGATGACTGGTATCGTAAAGAACAAAATCTCTGCCAGTAGGTCTCAGCATTGATGTCATATCTCCTCAGTATTTCTTTCTTGACTAGTTCAAAATTTTCAGCATGCCTGAGGTCCATATTGCTATAGGCTAGCTGAGCTTTTCCAGTCAAATATGGGGCAAGTCTTACAACCCACTGGGTCTGGGGCCACCCACAAGCTCTGGCTACCCTCTCAAAAGTGGTGAAGTTATGCTTCTATCTCATCTGTGGGTGCAGTTTTGGTCACTTTAATGTCTTCTGGGTTGGTATCTTGCCCCTGTTACCTGTTCCGATTGCCTGGAGCACTCTCCGGGTTTCCGCCCATCACTGGTCCTGGGGGCATCTCTCATGCTCTCTCTCCTGAAGGTCTCATTCTCTTTGTCTTTCCAACTCAAGTTGATGGACAGCCAACCACCTCAACAACTCCACAATGTCTGTTGGAGGGACATCAACTGGAGGTTCTTCCACCAGATCCTCATCACTGGCGTCAAAGAAGCTCACCCTTGCTGCAGCCTCTGTCTTAGTCTTAGGACGGCCTCCTGAGTTCAAACTGGGTAGGAGCTGTTCCCCAGTTTGTACCACCCTGTGTCTGGTCACTACTCTGGTCACCTTCATCTCCGACTCCAGCTTCTCTGTTTTATCCTCCATGGCATCTCTTTTGTGCTCATTCCAGATATCTGGTCAGATATCTCGGATTGGTGTCCCCCTATGAGCCTGGACCACCAACCAATCCCACTTCTCACACCACTGTCTTAATGGGTGTGTGGTAGAAAAGCACAGACAACAAGAAGTAGATGCAAACACACACAAGTGTGTAAATTTATTTACAAAGAAAAAAAAAACTTTCAGCAAAAAAAAAAATCAAATAAACATTACACAGCTAGGACTCAGCTTTTGTCCCACCTTCTGTGTTTCCTCAACCTCTCCCAAGGTTGAACTGATCTCCTCTTAGACTGGAGAGTGAACCTTTCATACAAAATTGTCACATGATCATGAGGCTCTGCCTCCTAGTCTAACACAAATTGTTTCTAGGCTAAGGAAAGTAGTAATAAACATAATATAATGAATAACAGCAATAATACTTTACACTGATGGTATTTCGTATGAAAAATAAAGCAAATAAACAGTTTTAGCAGCATTTCCACATTGCAGCTCCACCCACCTACTGTGAGTGACAGTTCACCTAGGATAAAAACAGTAGCACAAAGGGGAGCTGGCCCCTAAGAGAAGACCTTCAGAGAGAACACCCAAGTGAGCTACCAGAACTACAGATTAAAGAAACATTTATGTTTGTCAGGAATTTCTAGGCAATATTTACAGATGTTTAAGTCAGTCCTTTATTTCTTTCTTGGTCTTCCTATCCTTCCCTTGGGTACCCATGATGTCTTCATCAAAGGGGAATGTATCTTCCAAAAGTTTTTCTTGCTGGCTTTGGGCCCTAGTGGTAACAGCAGCAACATGTTGGTGTTTTGCAGCCAGCAGAGTATCAAATCCCAGGAATTCATAACCAAGTACAATCAACACAGGCAGGTTGGGTACTGAGCCTGCACACACAGTATTCTTTTGGTCTTTTATAGTCAGTTCCACAGTAGATGTAGGGTAGCTGTGTGTGTTCCCATGTATGCAAACGTCCACTGATGCTTCAATCTTAGAGTTAGGGCTTAGTGGTTTTGGATGTATTAGGGTGTATTTACTGCCTGTGTCAAGAAGGCCCAACACATTTTTGCCATTGATAGCCACCTTAGTCACAGTGTAGCCAGTGGCTAACAAGGCCAGGTGTGCTAGTGCAGATTTCTTTTGGGGGCAAAACCTGGCAATATGTCCTTTCTCATTGCAATTATGACACATAACTTCAGAAGAGTAGGTCTTCCCTCCTGTCCCAGACCTTACATTGTATCTGCCAGAGCTCTGTCCTACAGGAGATGGAGAAGAAGGAGGGGCAGATTTAGCTGCAGACGTAGTTGACTCTTCTCTGATATTTCTCTTTAGGGATGGTCTAGCTGAAAGAAAGTCCTCTGCTAAAGTAATGGCTACCTCTGCTGAGTCTGGGTTATGTTCCCTTACCCAGAGTTGGACTTCATTAGGGAGTATTTGCAAGAACTGCTCCACAACCAAGGTCTCTATTATCTCAGTGACAATCTCTGGGGGTATAGGATGACTGGTATCATTAAAAAAAAAAAATCTTTTCCGGTAGGTCTCGGCATTGATGTTGTATCTCCTCAGTATTTATTTCTTGACTAGTTCAAAATTTTCAGCATGCCTGGGGTCCGTATTGCTATAGGCTAGCTGAGCTTTTCCAGTCAAATATGGGACAAGTCTTACAACCCACTGGGTCTGGGGCCACCCACAAGTTCTGGCTGCCCTCTCAAAAGTGGTGAGGTATGCTTCTATCTCATCTGTGGGTGCCATTTTGGGCAACTGAATGTCTTTTGGGCTGGTATCTTGCCCCTGTTACCTGTTCTGATTGCCTGGAGTGCTCTCTGGGTTTCTGCCCATCGTTGGTCCTGGCGTCGTCTCTCCTGCTGTCTCTCCTGGAGGTTTCATTCTCTTTGTCTTTCCAACTCAAGTTGGCAGACAGCCAACCACCTCAACAACTCTGCAATGTCTGTTGGAGGGACATCAACTGGAGGTTCTTCCCCCAGATCCTCGTCACTGGGGTCAGAGAAGCTCGCCCTTGCTGCAGCCTCTGTCTTGGTCTTAGGACATCCTCCTGAGTTCACACCAGGTGGGAGCTGTTCCCCAGTTTGTGCCACCCTGTGTCTGGTCATTACTCTGGTCACCTTTGTCTCTGACTCCAGCTTCTCCGTTTTATCCTCCATGGCACCACTTTTGTGCTCATTCCAGATATCTGGTCAGATATCTCGGATTGGTGTCCCCCTATGAGCCTGGACCACCAACCAATCCCACTTCTGACACTACTGTCATAGTGGATGTGTGGGAGAAAAGCACAGACAACAAAAGTAGGTGCAAACACAAACAAGTTTGTAAATTTATTTACAAGGAAAAAAAATAAAATAAAAACTTTCAGGAAAAAAAAAAATCAAACAAGCATTACACAGCTAGGATATAGCTTTTGTCCCACCCTCTGTGTTTCCTTAACCTCTAACAAGGTTGAACTGATCTCCTCTTAGACTGGAGAGTGAATCCTTTATACAAAATTGTCACATGATCGTGAGGCTCCACCTCCTAGGCTAATGCAAATTGTTTCTAGGCTAAGGAAAATAGTAATAAACATAATATAATGAATAACAGCAATAATACTTCATACTGGTGGTATTTCATAAGAAAAATAAGACAAATAAACAGTTTTAGCAGCATTTCCACACTGTAGCTCCACTCACCTACTGTGAGTGACAGTTCACCGAGGATAAAACAGTAGCACAAAGGCGCGCTGGCCCCTAGGCGAAGACCTACAGAGGAACACCCAGGTGAGCTACCAGCACTACAGACTAAGAAAAACAATATTATATGTCAGGATTATAGCAGTATTCATTTACAGAACTGCAGTCCCTGCTACAGCTTCAGCAAGGAAATGAAAACTGCAGAACTTTTAGCTTAAAACTGAGCTTTTCGATGTTGCAGTATACAGGGCTCTTGCTTGCAGAGGAAAACTAATTTAAAAAACAGGCAGAGCAAGCTGAGCGGTCACAGAGAAGTTTTCTCATATTAACAGTACTTTTAGCATGAAAAACCCTCTGTAGCACTGCTCGCTAAAGGGTTTGTTTACAAAATTCAGCTCTGCGAACCTACGAGTTTTTCTGGCACCAAGAAAACACTGGCAGGGGAAATAGTGACAGAAACCAACTGTAAAGAGCTCCTGTTAGTTTTTTAATAATATGTTGAATTTTTACCAGTTCTTGCACTAATTTGGAGGCACTTTAACGATTTTAGACAGAAGTAGCAGGCGGTGTCAGTGTCTGCCCAAAACAGCTCAGAGGCGCAGCTTACACCTGCAGGTCAGCCACAAGCAGCAGGTCTGTAGCACAGAAAACACTTGTTTTTCTTTTCTTTACAGGTTTGTACAGAGTGTAACAGACAAGGCATTTATCGAGCAGGACCTTAAGCTAAACCTCAGACTATTTCTGAGAGAGAGGAGCAAGGAAGATTAAAACAGCTCCCTCTCTCTCATTATAGGGGAATACAAGGGTTTAAACAGCTCTATTTATTTTAATAAACCCGATATCGGGAAACAAGCTTGCTTATTTGATCTACTTTTTGACAAGAATCTTACAACGTACCCACAGATATAAGGATACAAAACAAGGGGAATATCTGGGGAAGCTGATTTTGTACTAAGGCTGCGCTTTATATTTCAGCAGCTACACCATGCTGCGATCCTGCACACGTTTCGTGCAGGAACGCATAATAGTGCTTCACCACACGGAAGCTGTATTACAGAGTGGAGCTGCATCTGCAGTTCTGCACATAATGTTTTTATCTATTTTTTAATTTTTTACATTACTGGCATGACAGCCAGTTAAGCAGGCAAACCAGGCAATAGCCTGCTGTGCTTTCCTGAGGCAGGGAGGAAGAGAGACACAAAGGGAAAAAGGCAAAAGAAGAAGAGAAGCATAGGTGGCCAGCCTACAGGACAGGAAAGAAAAAGGATGCTGTTGCGCAACAGACTTACAGTAGGAAAAAGAGGATTATAGTGCAGGGTCTTTCTCCTGGACTTGCCTCCCAAACCGGGGGGGGGCCCAGCGCTACCACAACACCAGCACCTGGAAAATTAATACAAAATAAATGCAGAGGTTGCAGAAGCATTTGGGGAGGCACATGCTCTGTTCCACAATGTCATGACACCATTGCCCTGGCAGTGCCATGGAACTATCAGTATATTCATCTGGTCACTTTTCTACCCCTATGATATAGCAGCATATCTTTCCTTACTGCTTCTTCTTCTTTAGTACCACATCTCTGTGATCCACCTCAACAATGAAGAGGGATGTGTTGAAGCTTTTCTGACAACTGTTACCTCGGATGGGCAGCGCCATAAACTAACTGTAACTACCTTTGTCTGACAGGATTTCTTAAAACTTTCAAAATTATCAACAGAGCGAAGAGGCACTTACATATACAGTATATAGCACTTTTTATACAAATGTATCCCAAAGTGCTTTACAAGCAACGACAGATTGGTAGTGAAGTGACAGTAAAAGAGTAGCAATCTCCATTTTGGTATTTTGCACATTAAGACACAGAAAGCTTTGGAAGAATACTAACATACTAAATGCCAGCAGATTAGGCCTTATGGCCTATCGAATCTGCTCGAACCTCAGAACCCCTGTTGGGAATCTAGGCCCCACCCCAGTGTTCTGATACCCCTTTCTGTATCTGTCCAACCCTCTCTTGAAGCCCTCCACATTGGAAATCTGGACCAGCTCGCCAGGCAGCGTGTTCCAAGGATCCACCACCCTCTCTGTGAAAAACCTCCTCCTCTTTCCCCACCTCATCCTACCTCCTTCCAACTTGAAACCATGCCCTCTGGTGATGCCACCCTCCTTTAGTTTAAAGATCCCCTCCATGTTTACCCTATTTATTCCCTTGAGGTACTTGAAAACCTCGATCATGTCCCCCCTGTCTCTCCACTCCTCCACAGTAAACAGTCTGAGCTCCTCAAGTCTATCCTCATACGTCAACTCCCCCAATCCTCAAATCATCCTGGTAGCCCTCCTCTCTACCCTCTCCAGGAGCTGTACGTCCCTCTTTAAATGTAGTCTCAAGTACTGTACACAGTACTCAAGGTGTGGCCTCACCAGCCCATTGTACAGTGGAAGAATCACTTCCCTGCTCCTAGAGGTGATCCCCCTTACAATGCATCCCAACATCCTGTTTGCTTTGCTAGCCGCTCTCCTGCACTGCTCAGAGTTATTCATACATGCATCCACCATGACCCCTAGGTCTTTTTCCCCAGACGAGGCCTCCAGCACCACCCCTCCCAGGGTGTACCTGTGTTTGGGGTTTCCCCACCCAAGATGTAACACCTTGCACTTGGTTGTATTGAAATTTAACTTCCACGTGACAGCCCAACTTTCCAGGGTGTCCAGGTCCTCTTGCAGGGCAAACCTCCCCTCCTCCCCCTCAACTATTGCTCTCACCTTGGAATCGTCGGCGAAGAGACTCATCTCACACCCTGTACCCACCCTGATGTCAGATATGTATGCATTAAACAGGATCGGCCCCAGGACTGAGCCCTGAGGAACTCCACTACCGACCTCTCTAGGGTTCAAAAGTTCCCCGCTGATCACTACTCTCTGTGTGTGACCAGCTAGCCAGTTTCCTATCCATCTGACCATCAAAGGGCACACTCCCAACCCCTTCAGTTTCTCCACCAGCCCATTGTGGGGAACAAGTCAAACGCCTTGCTGAAGTCCAAGAATATTACATCCACAGGCTTCCCCCTGTCCAGTTCCGATGTTACCCATTTGTAGAACTCCACAAGGTTGGTTTGACATGATCTACCTGGCACAAACCCCTGTTGCCTACTGTCCAGCCCTCCCCCCTCCTCCAGGAACACCGCTGGTCGTTCCTTCAGTATACTCTCCATTACTTTTCCCACTACCGAGGTCAAACTGATGGGTCTATAGTTATCTGGTACTTCCCTCGACCCCCCTTTATGGATTGGCACCACGTGCGCCTCATGCCAGTCCCCAGGTACCGTCCCTGTCTCAAGCGACCTACTAAAGAGCTCTGCCAGGGGTGTGGCCAGTATGTCTGCCAACTCTCATAATACCCTCGGATGAATGCCATCTGGCCCAGGAGATTTATCTTTCTTCAGGGCTTGCCACACCCGTTCGGTGGAGATAGCTTCATCCGTCTCCCTCTCCTTGGTGGTCTTTCTATCCATGTCCTGTTGTGAAATCTCAGGGGTGCTAGTTTTATTTGAAGGGGAATGTTGGTTAGGACACTGGGAAAAATCCTCTGCTCTTGTGAAAAATGCCTTGAGTTCTTTTGCGTCAACCTGGACATCCACCAGGGCAGCACCAGAGATGGATACAAGGGACATTGGTTTAACATCCCATCCAAACGACAGCTCACCCTGACAGTACAGCATCCCCCCAAGTATTGTATTTGGGTTGCCAACCTTTATGGAATGATCCCCAAGTCCTAGTGTGGGACTAGAACCCACGACCTTCTGGCCCAGAGGCAGATGTGCCACCAACTGAGCCACATACACACTGGTTAGTTTACATTATAAACCATCCCAGCTTTAGGAACAGGCAGCTTTTAGCAATACCATACACGTACTCTAAGCCATGTCACATAATAAACACTTGTCTCTGAGAACATTACTAAATCAGTCAAGGACAATCCAGTGTGGCGTTCGTCTTACATTGTTACAGTATGTAAATGCCAAAAAGGTGCTAAAATACAACAACTTACTTAACTAATTTGCTGTTCGCATACTTTTTAATTTTCTTTCCCTCGTAAACCAGGGTTTTACTTTCTTTTCAGCATGTGGATTTTGAACAGTTTTGACCTCTGTGCAACACTCCCTTCTGGGACAACGGGCCACTAATTACTTGCTCTAAAGTAGGCTTTAATATGCCTCTTGTAACTCCATTATATAATTGTCAATAAATCCAGGAGGCTGCTAATGTTGGCTATTTATTCTTCACAGAATTCTGCTAAATCAATATACGTTTCCTTATTAAGCACAGTGGGTCAAATCTTTATAAGAGTAGTTCCAGCCAATTAGATGTTTCTTATTTTAGTTCTTCCTTCCTGATAGCAGCTATTCTTGGATCCTCCTGAGCAACTTTCAAATCCCTAAAATGCCCACATTCAGTAAGGGTAGGCTGGTATGGGACTGGAGAGTACCAGAGGTGCCAACATCTATGTAGCAATTGGAAGAGTCTACACCATTTTTGCCCTTCCCTCTCTCCTCACAATGACACTGCAGCCTGCTTGGACATCTGATGTGCCCATGTGGAGGATGCATATGTTCACAGAAACTTCTTGACCCACCACAGGTGACATTTAGGGAGCAGCAATGGAAGGGCCCCATCCTTGACCTGGAAATGCTTTCACTGGCAGCAGTCCTCACCATGAGCATCCCAATCACAGGGAGTCTGCATTCGCTTCTGAACTCATGCTGCCTGCATGGTAGCTCAACATAGAAACACAGAAAAGTGAAGGCAGAAGGACACCAAAGGTCCATCAAGTCTGCCATTGAGATCCCGAGATCCTAGGTGATCCTGGGTCCTAGCTAGTAGATTCCCTTGTGGATTTGATTCTAGTGTGCTCCTTATCCCGACACCTTTGAATGCTGATACGGTCCTAGCTCCTACCACCTCCACAGGTAGTTTGTTCCATGGCTCCACAATCCTTTCCGAGAAAAAGTGCTTCTTAAGATCCCTCCTGAAACTCCCACCCCTCAGTTTCCATCCATACCCCTCGTGACTGAGTTGGGAGCCTTGGTGAATAGTTCAGCGTATTGTACTGAATTTAAACCCCTCTTGTATAAAGGTTTCTATCATATCCCCCACCTTTCTCTCCTAGATTCAACTGAGTACAGTACAGTACAGTACATGTTTAACACCTCCAGCCGACCCTCGTACGGCAACCCCTGAAGCCCTTTTATCACTTTGGTTGTCCTTCTCTGAAAGGTCTCTATCCTGTCTCTATCCTTCTTAAGGTATGGTCTCCAAAACTGTACACAGTATTCCAAATGGAATCTCACCATAGATCTGTAAAATGGAAGTATCACCTCACTGTGCCTACTGCCAAATCCTCTCCCTATGCATCCCAGCATTTTGATGGTCCTACTATATGCTGTGTTGCATTGGCTGGTTTGTTTAAGGGTGTCGCTAATAATAACTCCTAGATCCCTTTCCTCTTTTAAGTCACTGAGTTTGACCCCGTTTAGCCAATAGGTTGTTCTGGGGTTATTCCTGCCAATATGCATCACTTTACATTTCTTGGTGTTAAATTTCAGCTGCTCGATACTAGACCATTGTTCTAATCTTTTCAAATCATTCTCACTGCTTCTTTGCTGTTCACCCTTCCCCCTAATTTAGTGTTGTGCAATCTCGCCCTGAATACCTACACTCCAATGTCGCTAATGAACACATTAAACATGATTGGGCCCAAGACCAAGCCCTGAAGGACTCCACTCGTCACTTCTCCCTCCTCTGATATATCCCCATTGACCACTGCCCTTTGCCTCCTTCTGTCCAACCAGTTTCCCACCCACTTAACGATGCAACTTGCTATGCCCAGATCTTCTAGCTTCGTCAGCAAGCATTTGTGTGGTTACTGAAGTCAAAAAAGAGGAGGTCCACTGGCTGGCCACTACCCACTTCCCTAGATACCCAACCAAAAAAAGTAATCAGGTTAGTCTGGCACGAGCTGCTTGTAATGAAACCATGTTGTTTGTCATCCTGTAGACTATGCTTATACAAGGTCTACTAGGTCTTGTTCAATCAGGGACTCTATTTGCCTTCCTAGCACTGATGTGAGGCTGACTGACCTGTAGTTACCGGCCTCTTCCCTGCTACCACCCTTATACAGAGACACCACGTCGGCTCTTTTCCAGTCATTAGGTACAACTCCCGTCTGCAGAGAACAGTTAAACAGGTGCGCTAAGGGGTCTGCTAACTCACTCATTAACTCTTTAATTATCCTTGAATGTATTCCATCTGGACCAGGAGATTTGTTGATCTTTAAACACTTAAACACACTACTGCAGAGCCACTGGGTGGCTGCCAGCCAAAAGGATTCAAGAATCAGAGGTCTTTATTATTCCTCTGGTGAATGACAGCTGATTGTCAAATCCATTATGATCCTGACAATTTATAAACAAAAAACATTATTAAAATACAGATTTCTGACAGATTCCGGTACAAAAGTTAATTTTAGCAATAAAACCTTTTGAACTGGAGACAAACCATCTTTTAAATCATCTTGGCATCATTACGTGACCAAGGTGTAACTTGCCAGGCTCATTATCCTCCTGGTACAAGGCCACTCCATCATGTTTTATTGCTATTTTATGCAGCTATATTCGACATACAAAGGAAGCTTGTTAAATTATGTTAAAATGAGGTTTCTCTTATGTTCCAAGGATGAAATCGCTGATAAATGGTGTAGTTTTTACTCACCAAAATGAAACACACAGGATTTCACTGTTTTGTACGCAACATTATTAGGTATTAGGTAGTTCTTATAGAGAGAAATCAATCATTACCTGTACATTACAGTCCTTCATTAAAGATTCCAGCTTGTACAAAGCAAGACAAGTGGTAAAATAAGATTTAAAAGGTACAATATATGATCCTTCTGCTACAAGTTAAATTTTTTTTTTTACAGAGTAACTGGTAATGTTACACAAAGCAGGCAACTTATTCTATGCACCGCTTGCCACAGGGTGTAAAATGGTCAAATAATGCATTCTTTCCGTAATTACTTTTGAACTTCTGTTTATCCGATTGGGCCAGGCTGCTCTGGGGGACCATTTGCTGAAGCTCCACCCACAAAACTGCAATTTAATGACTAAATGGCTAACAGAGCTACAGTGGAGTGAATGGCTGCAACAAAGGAGGATGGGGCACAAGCTATTTACTATGTTTATAGAAATATCACCCCCATAAATGGAAGCTGTATTCATAAATTCTATTGTAAATAGTGTAAACATAGATCCCCTGGCACGGTTGTAGTGCTACCGCTTGCGATACTGGCAACTGAGTGCAGAACAAGCTCAGTCCACTGGGGGCCTGCTGGGGCGGGGGAGGAAGATCGAGTGTCCCAGAGGATAATCTCTTCCTCCGGGGAGGGCTGTCATTATCATTACCACACTGCCACCTGGGTGACCACAGGTGATAATGCAGAAAATTATGTGCGTGGTGAGGGGCGTTAGTCGAGAAACAATAACATCAAGCACTCTACCAGCTGAAAAAGGTGTCCTTATTGCACTACAACAAAAAACACTGATAGCATACATAAACAACCGACGGTAAAACAAGCCATGGTGCTTCCAGTAAAAGCTATTCCTCAGGGGTCATGAGAGAAGTTTTTACTCAAAGTGCTGGGGCTTGCCTTATGGTCAGTTGTTTATGTATACCATCAGTGTTTTCTGATGTAGTGCAACAGACACCTATTTCAGCAGCTGGAGTGCTTGATTTTGTTGTTTTTTTGGCTTGTATTTATCTAGCACACCCACGTATTGTGAGTGTACCAAGCCCTGTTGTTTTTGAGACCCCCATAAAGCATCTGATTGGGCCTCCTTGTGTGCGGCATCCCAACTGACTGGGACCAGTAAAAGACAAATGGGCCCGTCTCAAGCAGATGATCTAGTTGCGTTCAGGCCCAGACCTTGACAACTACCTGCTGCCCAGGAACCCTGGGAACTCCCGCTTCCATGACCAGGAGAAAGCAGAAGGTTGGACCCAGCTCTGCTGGACTCCACCACAAGGGAAGGGGGAAGGAGGGTGTAAGCCCATGGTGTTGGAAACCTTGTGCAGGTAAGTCACAGAGACGTCAGGGGGTGGGGCTCGACCTGAGGAACAGGGCTGAAGACAAGAGAAACAGTAAATTATAAGAAAAAAAGTGTAAATAACAACACCCCCTTTGATTAAGTCATTTACTCCTTAGACAACAGTATGGCTGCATTCCTCAAGTCACATCAACAGAATGTTGTTATATGGACTGGGCTACAGCAAGGGGGACTTCGGAGTAGTGAGGAACTTCCATGGTATGATGATGATGTGATTGGATCCCTAAAAAGTAAACAAATTAATTACTAAAAAATAATTTGACCACTTTACTCTCTGGGGCAGGCAGCTCCTTAGCATGGATTTGTTACCAACAGAAATAAACGCTCTTTCATTTTTTACAGGAATATCAAGAAAGGCTGAAGATGGCCAACAGAACACCAAGGAGAAAGTGGATTAGGAGCTCACATTACTGAAGGGGGCTCGCTCAGCCCCAGTTGGCCATTTTGAATAAGGATAAGCACAGAACATTTTGACTCACATTTACACTCCGGGGCTTAGTGAGGGTGACAGAGCATTCTTTTGAAACTCATGAGAGCAGCACAAAATCTGGGAAGGGGTGGTCAGACTCAGGAAGGGGAAGCGGCGGGAGGAGGAGGAGAAGAAGAAGGGGAAGTGAATTTACTAAATGAATATTTCTGTTCGATGATAACAGTGAAAGACGAGGGTCTACTGCCAGAATGCAGCATTAAAGCCAGTAGGGGATCATCAGTGAGTATCCCGTCACAGAGGAGAATGTGTTAAAGGGCTTCCAGTCACTAAAAAGGGAAAAAGCAATGGCCCACATGGGATGTCTCCAAGGGCATTGAGGGAGATGAGGTGGACCACTGACAGATCCCTTCAACTGCTCTTTAGAAAAAGGGGAGGTGCTGGAGGAATTGAAAGACAGCAGATGTGGTCCCCCTGCACAAAAGTGGGAGACAGACAAAGCAGGCAATTATATACTGGCCAATTTGACATCTAATAGTGAGGAAACTATTGGAATGAAAAAAAGGAGAGCTTGGTAGAGTTTCTGGAGGCAAACAGTCTACAGGTCACCAGGCTGCATGGGTTTACCAGTGTGAGGTCCTGCCAAACAAATCTGATCCATTTCTTCAACTGATCGACAAGGGCTGTAGACAAAGGACAGGCAGTGGACATCTCGTATCTAGATTTCAGCAAGGCCTTTGATTCCATCCCACATGGACAGCTGGCTAAAAAGTTTGGCAACCTGGCAGTGGGAGATAAAATAATTGGTTGGGTGAGAAACTGGTTCAGTGTGAAGGGCTGGAGGGCAGCTGTAAATAGGAAGCATTCAGAGGTAAGGCAGGTCACAAGTGGAAGCCCCAAGGATCAGTTTTAGGGCCAGTCATTAACATTTTTATATATGACTTTGGAGGAGGGGATCCTGGGGAAGAAATGCCTTTTGACAGATGATACCAAGATCTGTGGATGGGTAGACAGGGAAGAGTGGGTGAGGTCCATGAGGGAGGATCTGGAAAGACAGAAGAGGTAGTCAAGGGTGGAGCAGCTGAAATTTAACACCAAACAGTGCAAGTCAATGCACATAGGGGCCAGGGACCTGAGAACTAGAAACAGGATGGGTGGGGTAGTGACAGAGAGAATGATGGAAGAAAGGGACCTGGGCATGTTAATAATGGAGAAACTGGAGGCACTGACACAGTGTATGAAACATCCTGGTGAAGCATTTCAATAAATAAATAAACAAATAAATAAGTATGAGGACTGGGGCAGGGCAAAAAGGATGCTGGGATGCACAGGGAAGGGGAACGATAGAAACGAGGTGATACTGCCCTTGTACAGATCCCTGGTTTGTTGGTGCTTTGGGTACTGTGTGCAGTTTTGAAGCCCACACCCGAGGAATAACAGAAAGAGGCTGAAGTCAATGCAAAAGAAGGCAACCAAAATGATTCAGGGAAAGCAGGGGAACTCATACGGGGAGCAGTACGGGACCTCAGTATGTACACATTGGAGGATGGGGAGGTGTGATACAGACATTCAAGTGCCTCAGTGGGATAACAGGGTAGACAGCAGGGAATTGTTTACACTGACGGGAAACACAGGCATCAGGGAAAACTCCATGAAGCTGGCGGGAAGGGGGGGCAGAAAATGGAAATTCCATCCCCATCATAATTCTTGATCTTCTTGAACAAGTCTTCACCATTCAGTCATATGCTGGAACTACGCCGGAGGCACTAGGACCCAGTGGGAGCCACAAATCTTTAGAAGTGCTGGTGCCGAGACAGGACCGTGCATGCGCAGCACCATGAGACTGGCTCATGCCTGTGTAGGCTATCTCGGTGTCAACCATCCAACCGCTTCAGTATCTAATTGACCAAGGAGGTGCAGCGTAAACTAAACTTAGGAAACACCTAACCTAATCCCAGCATAAGATAGCCCAGTTGGCCTGTATAAGAAGGGTCAAGAAACAAAGTCTTCACAGCCCAAACACATGAGGGAGTGAAGACTAGAAACAGGATGAGTGAGCTTGGGGATGGTGGGTGGGTGCATGAATGCATGGTGAAGACTTGCCCAAGAAGATCAAGAATTATGAAAGGTACGTAATTTCCATATCTTCCTGAACTTAAAGTCTTCACCATTCATTCATACTGCTGGGAGCGTACCAAGCTAAAACCCAATTCTTCAAGCAGGGTGGCAGGAGACAGCTCACTCAGGACAGAAGTCCATTAAGGACTGTCCTGCCAAAGGAAGTGTGCTGTTTGGCATGAACATCCAGAGCATAGTGCTTCACAAAGATATGCACCAAGCTCCAAGAAGCCGCTTTGCAAATATCCGCAATGGGCACATTACGAATCTCCGCTAGGGATGCCGCAACCGCTCTGGTAGAGCAGGTGTAGACTCGGCCTTCCAACTTGACTTGCGCCATTGTGTAGCAATGTCGAGGGTATGCCACTATCCAAGCAGAAATGCATTTTATGGCAACAGGCTGGCCAGCCGGGCCGTGCTGAACGAAACAAAGAGTTGCTTGGTTTTACAAATCTCCACTGTTCTATCAATGTAAAACCATAAAGCCCTCTTGACATCCAGAGAGTGAAGGGTGTGTTCCCCTTCATTCTGGAAGATAGCAAAGTAAGTGGGGAGAACCAAGGGCTGATTGAGGTGAAATTCCGAAACCACTTGGGCAGGAACTTATGGTGAGTACAAAGTACCACCTTGTCATTGTGAAAGACAGTATATGGGGGTCTGTGATCAAGGCATGTATTTCAGAGACCCTGCGAGTGGAAGTACTGGCCATCAGGAAGGTGGTCTTCCAGGTCAGAAACTTCAAACCACAGGTGGCTAGTGGCTCAACAGGTTCATGAGTGAACATATTTAGCACAAGGTTAATATCCCACATGGCTACCGGTTTCCTGACTGGAGCTCTAGTGTGCAGGATGCCCTTGAGGAACCTCTTGACTAACGGCAACTTATCCAATGTCATGTTCTGTACTGGTTCATGATAGTCAGAAATTGTGCAGAAATGTACCTTCACTGTCGAGTATTGCAGCCCTGCATTTGACAGGTCTAAGAGATACTCCAACACCTTATTCGGTGGGCAATGGAATGGGTTCAGATAGGAGTTAGCACACCAAATCGAGAAGCACTTCCATTTTGCCTTGCAAGTCTTCCTGGTGGAGGGCTTATGCGCTGCCAAGAGGATCTCTGAGACTCTCTGAGAAACTCTGAACCTACCCACTTCTACCTCCTCAGGAGCCAGGCATGGGGATGAAAGGATCACATGTTGGGGTGGACCAGGGATCCCTGTGTCAGGAGGTTGACGGAAGTTGCCTTGGGGCACTTGCGACAACGTGTTGATCAATGGAAACCATATCTGTTAGGCCAGTACAGGACAATTAGAATCATTCTGCCCCCTTGTGCCTCCAATCTGAGCAGCACCTTCTGAACTAACGGAAGAGGAAGAAATGCATACAGAAAGTGTCTTGCCCTCCGCAGTCTGAATGCATCCTGACAGAAAATGCCAGGTTCTGGATTTATGGAGCAGAATAGAGGCAGTTTTGCATTGCATGGGGATGCAAAAAGGTCCGGGTCTGGACTGCCCCACTCGTAGAATAGAGACTGCACAATGTCTGGTGCGAGCAACCATTCATATGGATCTGCCTCTGTCCTGCTGAGGTGATCCACCAGGTTGTTCTGAGTCTCTGGCAGATAGACTGCCTGCATCGGAGCATTGTGCTTGAGGCACCACTCCCACACCCTCATGGCCTCCCTGCACACAGGGTAGGAGTGCACTCCACCCTGCTTGTTAATGCAGTACATCACAGCCTTGTCATCCGTCTGAAGGAGAATTACCTTGCAGCAGAGAACATCCTTCAAGGCTCAGATAGCATAGAGGACAGGTCTCATCTCTAGAACATTTATGTGTAAATGGGATTCCTCCTGGCTCCATACCCCTTGGGTGTGGAGATCTTGGCAATGAGCTCCACATCCGATCAGAGAGGCATCCATGGTGACTGTGATCTGAGACTCCGGTGGCGTAAAGGGTAGACCCTGAAGAAGCCTGTCCTCTTGAATCCACCATGCAAGTGATCTCGTCAGAGGCTCTGTCACTTTTATATGGTAGGACAGCGGATGTGTGGTCGGTAACCACTGTGTGCTAAGCATCCATTGTGTGGTCCTCATGTGCAGATGGGCAAGAGGTACTGTGAACTCAGACGATGCCATGAGGTCTGATATGTGCTGCATAGAAAGCCCTTGCCCTGGAGGTATCCAGGAGGGCTCCCATGAAGAGCAGCTGCTGGGAGTGTTGAAGCTGGGATTTTTCCAGATTTAGAAGAACTTTCATGCAGGTGAGGAACTGAGAAGTTGTGGTGACTGCTTCCTCTGTCTCCTGTCCGAATGTGCTTGCTATGAGCCAATCTCCAAGGCAAGGGAAGACTTGAATGCTGAGTTTTCTGAGGTGCGCCGCGAGAACTATGAAACACTTTGTAAAGACTCGAGGCACCAAGGACAGCCCAAAGGGCATGACTCTGAACTGGTAGTGTTGACCCAAGGCCACAAAGACCAGGTTACTCACCTGAAACAGTAGTTCTAGGAGTGGTATATGTTGTTCATCCACATTCTCTGGCATGTCCCGTTCCCCTTTAAATCTGGCCAGAAGTCTTCAAGCTAGCTCCTCCCACCCACCCAGGTGGTAAATACCTCGGCTCCGCCCCATGATGCCAGATCTTAGCCCACTGGAAGCAAAGTTGTGCACCTAAAGCCGGGGAGGTCAGGTGGGTGCCTGTGAATGAACAGCATATACCACTCCTAGAACTACTATTACAGGTGAGTAACCTGTTCTTCTAGGAGCGTGGATATGTTGTTCATCCACACTCTTTGACAGACTCCAAGCAGTTCTCCGGGGGGAGGAGGGAGGCAAAGCGCACACCCCTACTTGGGAAATAGAGATTGGAGAACTGAAGCCCCAAACCAGCATCCCGGGCGTGACTCAAGGTCGATGTGGTAGTGGGTAATGAAGGTGTTTGCTGACTTCCAGGTAGCAGCCTGACAGATTTCCTGGATAGGGATGTCCCTGGAAGCAGCCACCGATGCAGCAGTATGGTGGGTAGAATGAGCTCTTATCCCTCTGGGAGGCTCCTTGCCCGCCAACTCATAGCACAGACCTATGCAAGATGCAATCCACCTTACAATGGTCCATTTGGCTACAGGTCTGCCAGAAGTGGCTTCAGCGTAGGTGACAAACAGCTAACGAACCTCTCCCCAAATTTCCTTATAATAGGAGCGAGCACGTCTCAGGTCCAAAGTATGAAGCCTGTACTCGGCGTCCGAGGTGTAATTAGGGTTATATACCGGCAGAGTTAACACCTAGTTAAGATGAAACTCTGATACCACCTTCAGAAGGAATTTCGGGTGGGGGCGCAGGACAACTTTGTCCCTGTGAAAGACCAGATAAGGGGAGTCTACCAAAAGCACCTGGAACTCCCCTGTCCTTCTGGCAGATGTGATAGCCACCTGGAAGGCCGTCTTCCACGACAAGTGTGAGAGCTCACACTTGTGCATGGGTTCGAACGGCTTGCCCATGAGCTTTGCCAAAACCAGCAAGAGATCCCACGGAGGTGAGGTTCATGCACCGGAGGGGATATGTGATCCAGGCCTTTGAAGAAGCGCCCGACCACTGTCTCCTGCGCCAATGTCGGCTGACCGGCCCGCACCCGGTAAGCAGAAATGGTTGCCAGATGCACCCTTAGGGTCGATGACCACAGACCCCCCTTTGGAGAGAGACCAAAGGTAGTCGAGAATGTTAGCCACAGAGCAGGATAAGGGATCCAGACTCTTACCCTGACACCAAATGGAAAATCTCTTCCATTTGAAGGTGTAACATTTCCTGGTCGATTCCTTAAGAGATGCCTCCACCACGGTGTAGACATCCTCGGAAAGACCCAGAGCCTGGAACTCTAGCCGCTCAGGTACCAGGCTGTGAGGTGCAGGGATCGAAGGTCCGGATGGAATACCTTCCCCTGGTTCAGAGATATCAGGTCCAGGCATGTACAAAGCCGCTGCCGGTCTGCAGCTGAGGCTGAGGAGATCTGGGTACCAGAACTGGCACGGCCAATCTGGGGCTACCAGGATCACCTTCGCCTTGTCCCTCCTCACCTTGAGTAACACCTTGTGGATCAAGGGAAATGGAGGGAAGGTGTAGAGGAGGCCTGGGGTCCATGGCCTTGAGAAGGCATCCCCCTGCAGCAAGGCCTGCTGAGGGCGGCGGGCATGGTACAGCCTCAGCTTGGTGTTTTCCCTGAAGGCAAACAGGTCCACCAATGGTTTGCCCCAATGGGAGAACAGACCGTAAGCTACCTCTGGATGGAGAGACCACTTGTGGGATGTCTGGCCTATGTAGCCGAGAGCATCCGTCAGCTGGCTCGAGACTCCTGCCACATGGATGGCTAGGAGATCTGCCTCCAACCGGCTTATGAGGGTCCAGATGTGGAGTGCCTCCTTGCACAGCAGACGGGAGTGTGTGCCGCCCTGTTTGTTGAGGTAGTACATGGTCGTGGTATTGTCCGTCTGAAGTTGAACCACTTAACCCCGGAGCTGAGGAGTGAAAGCTGACAGTGCCAGTCTGACTGCCCTGAGCTCCAACAGGTTGATGTGGCATTGGGACTCCTCAGGGGTCCAGAACCCGTGGGCTCTGTTGTCCCCTATGTGGGCTCCCTAGCCCATGAGAGTGGTATCAGTCGAGGCGGACAAACAGGATCCCCTCCTGCAACCGGTCTGGGGCGGTCCACCATTGGAGAGTGTCTCACATCTTCTGGGTCACAGTGATCAGCTGGTCAAAGTGACCATGGCGCTGAGTCCACTGAGTGGCAAGCTCCCATTGGAGGGAGCGTATGTGCCATCTGGCCCAGCGGACCACTGAGGTGCATGCCACCATGTAACCCAGAAGGCGCAGGAAGTCCCGGGCAGGGTGCAAGTGCCCAACCAGAAATGATTGGGCAAAGGAGGAAAGAACCTCCACCCTGTCCGCCAGGAGCCAAGCTCTGGCTTGATGAGAGTCGAGCTCTGCCCTGATGAAGCCCATCACCTGAGAGGGCACGAAGTTCGACTTGGCCTCACTGATCAGGAGGCCCAGTTGGGAGCAGGTTTGAAGAGCCAGATCCCTGGATCTCTCCACCTCCTAGAGAGAGGAACCTGCCAAGAGCCAGTCGTCAAGATAAGGGTAAATTTGAATTCCTCGACACCGGAGATGGACTGCCACCACTGCGATGCACTTGGTGAAGATCCTCGGGGCTGATGGCAGACCGAATGGCATGGCTCAGAACTCGTACAGGGTCCCTTCAACCATGAAGTGGAGGAACCACTGATGGGATGGACAGATTGGGACGTGGAAGAATGTGTACTGCAGATCCAGTGAACAGAACCACATGTTTCCAGGGATGGTATGATCTGCTTCAGAGTTACCATCCGGAAGGTGCGAGACCCAAGATATTGATTCAGGTCGTGGAGATCTAGGATGGGGTGCCAACCCACCCCGTCCGCTTGGGCACCAGGAAGTACCTGGACATGAAGCGTGGGTCTGTAGGAGGATCCGGCACTGGAGCTACCACCTCTTTGCAGAGGAGCTGAGCAATGTCGTCTCGAAGAGCTGACTGAGTGTGAGCTGAGATCCTTTCCTCCCGAGGGGCGCGGGCTCGGCTGGGAGGGTACTGCTCAAATTCCAGAGGCAGTCCCTGGCCGACCACTTCTAGGACCCACCTGTCCAAGGTGATATCGGACCAGGTGGAAAGAAAGTGGCAGAGATGGCCCCCCACGGGACAACCAAGAGCTGGCGTGACAGGTGTAGGGGTGGCAACCCCCAAGCCGTCACTGGGCAGGCTTAGAAGAAGAGGAGGAGGCTCCTGGACGGGCACCTCGGCCTCCTTTACGGGGCTGTTGAGGACCCTGCTTGGGCCTGGGGCACCAAGCTTGAGTCTGCTGTTGCTGCTGGCCTCCTTGATAGGAGGGCTGCCTAACCACAGGGGAAGAGTGCCGAAAAGGCTTCTTCTTGCGCTTCTGCTGGTTCTTGCCTGAAGAACCCTTCACAGAGGTAGCACCCAAGGTGGCACTGGTCTGCTGTATGCGCTGGAGGTGACCAGCCACTCCTGGACCAAAGAGGTTGGTGCCTAGGAAGGGCACATCAGCTAACTTGTGCTGGGTATCTGCCAGGAAGGAGGATAGCCTCAGCCAAGCCCTGTGGCGAGTGGCCACTGCGAATGCCAGAGAGCGGGCACAGGAGTCTCCAATGTCCAGGGATGTCTGGAGCTTCTGTTTTGCAACAGCACGGCCCTGATCAGGGACCTGATTCACTGTGGTCTGCATGTCCGCCGAGAGATGAGGGAGGACTTTAATGACCCAAGAACGGCATGAGAGAAGTGTGCCATGATGACAGCCAAGTTGGCCTGATGAAGGCCTAAGGAGGAGGCCGCACAGACCTTACGGGCAGAGTGGTCCATATTCTTGGACTCCTTGTCCGGGGGTCGGTCAGTGTTGGCTGAGCTACCAGTTCGCCTGAACACAGAAGCAGTCACTAGGCTTTCAGTCAAAGGACGCTCTGTGAACCCCGTCAGGGACTCCATGGGCACCGTATACTTGTGGGCCATGTGGGCAGATGGGGCTGGGCAGGAAGCAGGATGCTGCCAAAGCTCAAGGGCCGGGCCAACGATGGCTTCGGCCACTGGAAAGGCCTCCGTCGGGGTATCCCCCCTTTGAGGATATCCATAAGGGGGTACTCCGCCTTTTTCTGGATGGGCTCCAGGGGCATTCTGGTGGACTCAGAGATTAGGCAGAGAATGCCCTGAAAGGAGGAAGGGCCTTCCTCCAGTCTTGCCATGGATGACTCATCATCTCCTAGAAGAGAGTGTAACCCCATGTCATCGGAGTCCGAAGAGTCGGGGTACAATGGCCTACTGCCTATTGTCCCCTTCAATTCGCCGAAGGCGGTCAAGGGTGACCATAATGGACAGACGTCGGGGAAGCCCGGTGTCTGTACGGTCCTCTTTCGAGGGAGCCCTTCCCTGAGGCTGCTTAGGCGGTGGCTCCACCAAAATCGGTGGAGAAACCGGAATAGGCTGAGCTGGTATACGCGCTGGCCCCACGGAAGGTGGAACTGAGGCCTTTGGTTCTAGAGGGGTTGGCGTCGGCTTAGGAGGTGGGAGCCAAGTAACTGCCAGGGTGGCCAGCGGAGTCGGCTTCTGCCCAGTCAAAATCAGCTGTTGCTACATCAAATTCTCATAGCATCGACGGAGTTTCCGTCGAAGCCTCTCCTCGTCTAAGGAGGATGAGGACCGGTGGCAGTGCCTCTTTTTTTTTTTTTAATGTTTGTGGCCCTTTTTCGGCTGTTCGACCGAAGGGGTCCTGGTCCTCGATCGAGACCAATAGGGTCGGCTCGTTCGATCGGGGGACACCGGAGTCAGTGAAAACCAAGGTTCCGGCACCTTATCCTCGACAGGGACACCCGAGGGCAGTGTCTTCTCATCAGGAAAGGAAAGGACAGGTGTCCTTTCTAAGGAGGCATTGACTGGAGTCAGCGACAAAGGCGCGACTGGGTCGAGAGTAATCTCGGCTGGTTCAGCCATTTCCTCAGTCTTGGTGCCTTGGCCAGATGGAAGGTCCGGAAAGCCGGCGGCCAAGCAAGCGATCTCGACCGGAGTAGAGCCTGCATTTTCCTGGGACTCTGACCTCTCTCAGTCCGAGGAGCGTTTCCTTCTGGAAGAAGACGACTTGGGGTCCTTGTCCCTCTTCCGAGGGTAAGAGAAGTGCGAGCTCGAGGGCGCCTCACCCCTGGTGGGGAGAGACTGGCACAACTCCCTGAAGGAGCCCGAAAAGGTAGAGCCAAGGTTGAGAGGAATGAAGAAACTACGACTGGCTGAAGCCTGAGCCACTTCCTCCTCGAAAGTAGCCATCTGCTCAAGTTGCTTGGAGGATCCTGCAGCCGCGGAAACAGCCCACCTTGCCTCTTTAGATTTCACCTGTGGGTTTCTAAGCTCTGGTCTCCCCAATTTTAGGTGTGCCTTGTGGTCGCCCAGACCGTTGTGATGGAAGGCCAAACAGAAGGTACAAGACGTGGTGTCATGACCAACACCTAGGCAACAGACACACGAGAGGTGGGGATCGGTGCGCAACATTTTCTGGCCGCAGGGACACCGGTGAAATCTGGGAGCCGATTTGTCCTCCATGTCCGATGCGCTGTAATGAGTCGAAAACTCTGATCAGTTTCAACGTAATTTGCAGTGAAAACTGACGCTGAGAATCCAGGGCCTATGAATTGCTAAAGTAGCATGAGGAAACCTGAATCTTCCAGCGGAAAGGAAGAACTGGCGTCATGGGGTGGAGCCGAGGTATTTACCACCCGGGTGGGTGGGAGGAGCTAGCTTGAAGACTTCCGGCCAGATTTCAAGGGGAAAGGGACATGCCAGAGAGTGTGGATGGATGAATAACATATCCACGCTCCTAGAAGCGGAGATATTTGTGGTGACTTGGGTGTACCGGAACATGCTGGTAAGCATCCTGCATTTCCAGGGATGCCACCCAATCGTACTGATGGAGCAGTAGTTGCAGATTTCCTAGGAAAGTCATCTTCAACTTCTCCCTGAACAGATACTTGTTTAACTTTCTGAGGTCGAGAATTGGACGCATGCCACCCATCTTTTTTGGGACCAGAAATTAGTGGGAGTAAAAACTCATGTTCCTTTCTACCCAAGGAACAACTTCTACTGCCCTGTTCCTGAAAAGGCTCTGTATTTCAGAAGTGAGAAGGTCTGACTGAGCGGCAGACAGGCTGTGCCGCCGTTTGGGTGGAAGATGTGGGGGGAGTTCTGGAAAACTGAGAGTATAACCCTCTCAAACAATGCTGAGGACCCACCTGTCTGAGGTAACAGACTTCCACTTGGTGTAAAACTGAGTCAGATGACCTCCCACTGCCTCCAAGGCATCCTCCTCAGGCAGTTGAGGAGGGATTGGGGTCGGCCTTTCAGAGAGTGGCACTGGGGGCTTTCGGGCCCTGTGCCTTTTGCTGCATTTTCTTTTGTGGCTGAGGAGTCTGAGTTCTGTTAAAGGCTCCTCTGCCTCTACCTCAAAAAGAATGCCTGTTACGGAACTGTCAACAGTTCCTGCTCCTCTGTGGAGCAGAACGAGCCGGCCTGGCTGTTTTAATGGCAGTCCTTGTCTTCTGAGCGGCCTCTAGTGCTTGTTCAACTTGGGGGAGAAACAGATAAGCACCAACAAAGGGAACACTGATGACCTGCTCTTGAGCATGCAGATTCCAGCGGTGGCAGCCATCCTGGCTGCAGTGTCACAGATGTCCATAGAAGTTTTCAGCTGATGACTATTGGACTCAATGCCTCTGGTGATGGTCTGCAGAAGCTCCATGGTAGTGCCAGACTCTGGGAGATTCTCGACCATAGACTTAAGTTAATTCTACAGCGCAAATTCGTACTGGGAGAAATGCCCTTGATAACTGGCAATATGCATGCCCAAGGTTGTGGCAGCGAAACCCTGTTTTCCCAAGGTGTCAGTTTTATGCCACTCCTTATTGATAGGATGTGCTGAAGCTTCTTGAGGGAGAACAGCTTTGTGATTTTCTGGCAGTACAACCAAAGAATCTGCGATAGATTGTGAAGCCAAGAAGGGTCTCTCCTTTGAAGGAGGGGGGGTGTATTTGCTATCTATGGACTTGGCCACAAAAGGAATTACAGCCAGCCTCTCCCACATTGCTTGTGACACAGTCTTGAGGGAGGTATAGGAGGTGTAAGGCTCACAGGAATGTTAGGAATATGAAGGAACTTAAGGCGTAAAAGCCTGCCTGGATCCACAGACAAAGTCTGCAGAGCCAGTGGTGAATTTATGTTCTTGAGGAGAGACTGGAAGGAAAGGTCCTTGACAAGGGTCTCCACTGGACCAGAGGGTTTCCCATCTGAGCCTAGTAATGAGTCATCCTGATCGTTGTCAGACAAAATCAAGGTCGGCATCAGACTCATCTAGTTCCACCTCTACCCCAGAGAAATCTGGAGTCAGCCCTGCAAGGTCGAAGCCTAGCCTAGGCAAGGGGTAAAAAGGCAATAGTGGAACTGCTATTGGCGTGGAAGACCTCGGTGCCGGACCCTGCTCCGCACGTGGCACCAAAGAACCTTGCACCACACTCGTTACTGAGGACCTCCCTACTGTCAGAGGCTCAGATGAACTGCCAGATCTAGAAACAGAGGAGGAAGGAGGTACCTGTGCTAGCCCCGATGGGGAAGAAAAGTGAGGGGGGGAGAGGCACGTGGAACCAGTGTTGGGGGCATCGGTACCAGCAAGGATAGAAATTATATTGCTGGCACCGAACTTACTCCCTGTCCAGAAGTCCCTGACTGCAGTCCAGCTGCCCCAAGACCTGGGGGCCCTAGAATCGGGTCTGCCGGTAAGGGCACCCAAGACAGACACTGTACCCACTGATCAAAAAGAGTGACCTAGTGGTGAAACTGCCCACCGGAAACCCCACAAGAGGATAGAGAGAGGCTGCAATGTGGAGAGACCCAGCTGCTAAAAATGGAGACCATTGGGGACCCCAGAGGGGGAGGGATGCATCTATCACTCTCTGCTACTGAAGACTCCCTAGCAGTCCTACCAGAGAGTGACCTCGAGCAGTACCGTTTCTTCTTCTTCTGACGATGGGAAGGAGAAGAGCTTGAGGTCAAGTGACGTCAAGTCCCCGACCAAGATCGGGAACAGTCTCGCTTCTTTTTGTGCTTACAGGAGGACTGTCCTCCCCCTCCCCACTGAGCACTAAACTGTCCATGGTCTGACCTGCCTCCCTCCAGAGATGGTGGTGGACTGGACACAGCCCCACTGCCAGAACAGCATTCAAGAGAAATTTCCCTACCGTCACCGATACCCTCCAAGGTCGACTCCATCGATGGCAGGCTGAGAGAATTTTTTTCTTTAAAACTTATTTTTTTTCTTAAAATAAACAGAAACACTAAAAATGAAAATTATGTACCTACCGTACTTCTTCATCTTCTTGGACAAGTCTCCACCACTCATTCACACTAATGTGAACTCCGCCGGAGGCACTAGGACCCAGCGGGAGCAAACTTTTTTGCTAGAGGGTCGGCGCCGGAGATTGCGCCGCGAGGAGCGGCACCGTGAGCCTCTGCTCGTGCGGTAATGATTATCCAAGGCCGACCCTCCAACCGCCTCAGTACCTTTTTTTCTGAGGAGGTGCAGCGCAACTAACCTAGAAGGATAGCCTAACCAAAAACAACCGGACATAAGATAGTCCGGATGACCCATATAAGAAGGGTCAACAAAGAAGTATTCACAGCCTAAAGACTGAGGGAGTGAAGACCAACTACAGAGGTGAGCTCGGGGGATGGTAGGTGGGCGTGTGAATGAGTGGTGGAGACTCGTCCAAGAAGATCAAGAATTATGGTAGGTACGTAATTTTCATATCTTCCTGGACATAAAGTCTGCACCACTCAGTCACACTAATGGGAGAGTACCGAGCTAATAATCCCCCGAGAGGGTGGCAGGAGAGACCAAGAGCTCACAGTTTTAGGACAGGAGTCCACTAAGGATGGTTCTGCAGAAAGAAAGATGTCGTCTGGCATGGACATCCAGGGCATAGTGTTTGACGAAAGTATGCACTGATCTCCAGGTGGCCGCATTGCAAATATCTGCAATGGGCATGCTGCGGATTTCCACTAGGGATGCCGCGACCACTCTAGTAGAGTGAGCGTACACTCTGCCCTCCAGCTTAACCTGCGCCATGGAACAACAGTGGCAAAGGCATGACACCAGCCATGCTGAAATACATCTGATAGTGACAGGTTGACCCAGCTGGGTCTCGCTGAAGCAAACAAACAGTTGCTGAGCTTTGCGAAAATCCTTTGTTCTATCTAGATAGAAACGCAAAGCTCTTTTGACATCCAAGGAATGAAGAGAATGCTCTCCTTCATTTTGGAAGTTCGCAAAGTAAGTAGGAAGGACCAAAGGTTGGTTTAGATGGAATTCTGAAACAACCTTAGGGAGAAACTTAGGATGGGTCTTAAGAACTACTTTGTCTTTATGAAACATAGTATACGGAGGGTCTGTGACCAAGGCATGTATCTCAGAGACCTTGCGGGCCGAGGTAATGGCCACTAGGAAGGCCGTTTTCCAAGTGAGAAATTTTAACTCACAGGTAGCTAGGGGCTCGAAAGGTTTTGAGTGAGCATGTCTAGCACCAGATTAATGTCCCAGGCTGTGACTGGATGTCTGATGGGAGGTCTGGTATGCAGAATTCCCTTAAGAAACCTCTTAACCACAGGTAACTGAGCCAGTGACAAGGAAAGCACTGGCTCATGATAAGCTGAAATGGCACAAAGGTGAACCTTAACTGTAGTGTATTGTAGACCTGAATTTGAGAGGTCTAAAAGGTACTCTAGAACTTTATCTGGTAGGCAGAAAAAAGGATTTTATTTTATTTAAGTCTTTGGTAACCAAGTAAGGCCCACTAGGCACAAGTGCCTGTTTTCAGGGGCGACCTGGGAGCACTGGGCCGTTAAGTGACTTGCTTAGAGTCACACAGTATGCAAGTGGAGGTTGTGAGAATCAAACTCAGGTCTGGTCTGCTGGATGTATCAAGCTCATTCACACCTCATTCCTCTAACCTCTAGGCTATACTGCCAGCAATTCAAAGAGGATTTTGCACACCAGAGTGAAAAACACTTCCATTTGGCTGTGTAAGTTTTCATAGTGGCTGGCTTGCACGCAGCCAGAAGAATATCTGAAATCCTGCGAGAGACTTTGAACCTGTTCAACTCTATCTCTTCAGGAGCCAAGCGTGAAGGTGAAGCAATTTCAGATTTGGGATGGACCACAGGCCCCTGAGTCAGAAGATTCGTCTGAAGGGGAAGCAGGTTCGGAAGAGTTTCCGACATACTGTTGAGTAGTGGAAACCATACTTGTCGAGGCCAGAAGGGAGCAATGAGGATCATTTTGTCCCCCTTGGACTCGAACTTGAGAAGTACTCTCTGAATGAGAGGAAGAGGCAGAAAGGTGTATAGAAAGAGTTTTGTCCACCGCAGCCTGAACGCATCCTGACAGAAAATGCCAGGCCCTGGATTTCTGGAGCAGAAGAGAGGCGTTTTTGTGTTGAGTGGGGATGCCAAAAGTTCCAAGTCTGGAGTTCCCCACTCTGCGAATAGAGACTGAGCTATGGCTGAGTTGAGAGACCATTCGTGAGGATCTGTCTCTGTTCTGCTGAGACGGTCTGCCAGTTCGTTCTGCAGCCCCGGCAGGTAGACCGCATGAATTAGAGCCTTGTGCTCCAAGCACCATTTCCACACCCTCATAGCTTCCCTGCATAAGGGGTAAGAGTGAGCACCGCCCTGCTTGTTGATGCAATACATCACTGCTTTGTTGTCCGTTTGAAGGAGAATGTTCTTGTGACAGAGAATGTCCCTCAAAGCCTGGACTGCATAAAGGACTGCTCTCATTTCTAAGACATTTATGTGAAGCTGGGACTCGAGCTGAGTCCACGTACCTTGAGTGTGGAGAGTCTGACAGTGAGCTCCCCACCCCATCAGGGACGTGTCTGTGGCACGGGTGTAGGCAGGCATACTCCAAGCACTCCATGGTGTGCAATTTTATTTAAGGGGGTTAGCAAATAGGCTCTGAACTGCTTCCTTTTTCCTATGAAAACTAACAAAGAAAATGCTGAATCTTTCTGTAATGTTATTCATTGAAGTCAAAACTAGAAGGACTGGTCACTAATACTGTCTTTGCATCCCAAGGACAATACAACTTTACAGGTTCTGGGCTGGTATGTGAGTGTCTCATGGAGCAATGCATGGCATTTGTATTTACCTATGAATGGCAACAACCATTGTCATGAGATACAAAAGTTGTATTTATTGCACCAAATGAGGCAACAAACATAGTGCTGGTGTACATTTGTATATTGTTTGGCTACACCCGGGGAGCAGTGAGTTCACTTGGTGAGCAGATCTGAAATCCCTGGCTACACCCCTGATCTGAGGTAATGGAAATCTGATGATCCAGAGGAGCAAAGGGATACCCTTCCAGGAGATTGTCCTCTTGCGACCACCAGGTGAGTGACCTCTTCAGAGGTTCTGTCACCTTGCTGAGAAAGGACCGAGGGTGAGTGGTCGGGGACCACTGAGTACTGAGCATCCATTGAGAGATTCTCATGTGAAGGCGTGCTGGGGTACAGTGAACACCGAGGATGCCATGAGACCTAGCATCCGCTGCATCGAGAGAGCTGAAACCGAGCTGCTCTCTCCTGGTATTGGGCCATCTGAAGGATATCGCCTCCTGTCCTCTGGAAGAAATGCTTTCGCACAGGAGGTGTCCAGAAGAGTTCCTATGAAAAGGAGCCTCTGGGAGGGCTGCAGCTGCGATTTTTTGAGGTTTAGCAGAACTCCCATGGACAAGAGAAAGTGTGAAGCCGTGGCTACGGCCTCTAGAGTTCCCTGCCTGGAAGGACTTGCTAGAAGCCAATCATCCAGATATGGGAACACTTGTATTCCAATTTTTCTGAGATGTGCTGCGAGAATTGCACAACACTTGGTCAAAACTCACGGCGCTGAGGATAGCCCAAAGGGCAGGACTCTGAACTGATAATGTTGTCCTAAAGCCACGAACCTTAGGTATTTGTGATGCTTTGGGTGAATAGGAATGTGTTGGTAAGCATCCTGCATGTCCAGGGAGGCTAACCAGTCATGCTGATGAAGCAAAGGTAACAGGGTTCCTAGCGATATCATTTTGAATTTTTCTTTGGGAAGAAATTTGTTTAATTTTCTGAGGTCCAAAATGGGGCGCTTGCCCCCGGTTTTCTTTGGAACCAGAAAGTAATGGGAGTAGAACCCTGTGTTACTTTGATCCAAAGAAACTACTTCCACTGCCCTGTTGTTCAGAAGGCCTTGTATCTCAGAGGCGAGAAGTTCTGACTGAAGTACTGACAGCCAGGGCTGTCGTCTGGGGGGATGATCCGGAGGGGTCTCTAAAAGAATGAGGGAATACCCCTCACGGATTATCCAGAGGACCCATTTGTCCGAGGTTATGGACTTCCGCTGATTGTAGAAGTGAGTCAGATGACCTTCCACCGCTGAGGAAGATTCCCCCTTGGGCAGCTGAAGTGGGACTTGGGCCAACAAGTCAGAAGGCGGCACTGGGCGCTTCGGGTCCTTGTGCCTTCTATTGCGTTTTCTTTTGAGGCTGAGGGGCTTGGTTTTATTAAAACCTCCCCGCCTTTGCCCTGAAAGGACTGACGGTTATGAAACTGGCGTTTGTTAACACCCCCTCGATAGGGAGTGGGCGGAGGTCGAGCCAATTTAATGGCTGACCCAGTCTTTCTTGTGTGGCCTCTAGAGCCTGTTCTGCCGAGGGCCGAAGAGATACACACCATCGAAAACAGCGCCATGACCTGTTGCTGGGTGTCATTGTGAAACCTGAAGTCGCAGCCAGGAATGACGGCGGTACAAATGCCCACCACCACCGGCCGAGGCAGTATTGAAGGCGCCCATAGCTGCTTAACCTGCTGGTTGTTGACTCTAATACCCTGGTTATGGTTTGAAGAAGCTCTGAATTAGTATCCGACTCCAGTAGAGCTTCAACCATTTGTTTGGCGAATGTCAAAGAATATACTCATATTGAGAGAAACAGCTGCTTGGCTGGCTTGTCACGCATACCTAGGGTGGAAGCAGCAAAGACTCTCTTACCTAAAGTGTCTATCTTACGAGATTCCTTGTTTATAGGTTGAGCTGTAGTAGTCTGGGGAAGGACGACCTTATCATTCTCTGCTAAGACTACAATAGGATCCGCAAAGGCTTGGGATGCCAAAATGGGTCGATCCTTGGGAGCAGCATATTTTCTATCTATGGACTTAGCCACCAAAGGAATGAGAGCAGGATTATTCCATAACATTTGAGACAGCGTCTCGAAGGAGGGCTGTACTGGAGGAGTCAAATCCATAGGGATCTCCAGAACATGGAGATATTGGAGTCTTAACAGTTTCCCAGGATCGATATCTGTAGTTTGAGAGAAAGAGGAATTCAAGTTTTCAGCAGAGACTTAAAAGACAGGTCCTCGACCACAGGCTCTGCAGCAGGAATAGATCCTGTTCCTTCCACATCATCACCCAGCCTAAGGTCTGGGTCAGGCTCAATATCATCTCCTGACAGTCCAGGAGGGACTGTATGAACAGGAAAGGAGTGAAAATCAGAAGGAAATGAGGAAGGAAAAGGATTAAAAGAGGAGCAGTCCTGAAGGCTGGATGACGTCCTAATAGGTCTTGGCGCCAAAGAGCATGGCGCCGAAAACACGCACAGCACTGAGGAGCCGCATGGCGTCGAAGATGGTGCTGAGAGGCCACACGGCACCGAGGACGATGCAGATGAAGCGCATGGCGCCGAGGTCAGCGCCGACAGACGGATCAGCGCCTCGGCGCCGAGCGGCCATCGACACCGAGGGTGTCAAAAACATCTCAAGACTCCGGTAAACAGGATTTGAGAGAGAAGGATGAATACCAGGAGATAGAGGCGTCGGTGTGGCCCCCTGCGCCGCAGCCGTGTGAGGAGGGAAAACACCTAAGTGCAGAGTCAACGGCACCGAAGACAGTGCCACGTAACTAGGGAGGCTCAACCGCCCTACCTGATCTCCCAAAAAGCCCGAAGGCCCCTGAGTGACCGGGCCAGGCAGCTGGACCAACCTCCGAGCCCATTGCTCCATAAGAGCAGCACACTGATGAAACTGCTCATCTGAAGACCTACCAGAGGGCGGAGTAGTGGTCCGATGTCAATGACATCGGCTATCAGAAACAGAAACCGTGACTCGAGGAGGAGACTGGCAACTAGCCCCAACAACTGACCATTTACGCAGAGACATATCAGAGGGCTAATTTTGAGGGATGCCTCTTTTTGACTTGGGGTCAAGAAGAGCTTTGAGGCCGAATGGTGGAGAGTGCACTATTTACTGTCATAAGCCAAGGGGACCGCCCACCCCTCAGGCAGCACTGGGCTGTCCATTATCAGACCCCCGGAGAAGGTGGCGGACCAGACCCAGCTCGCTGACTGAACAGCTTTCAGTCTAAGTCTCCCTACCGTCACCTGACCCACTCATGGCTGACTCCGACAATGTAGGCAGAGACTTTCTTTAAATAAGAATAAATAAACTAAGTGATACTTATTCGAGATATTACTACAAAACAATAAAACTGAAAACTAAGCTGCTAGTTTGAAGCTTGACTTCCCAGTGGACGAGTGACGCCATCACTGAAGTGCACTGACAGTGGGAAAAAGGAACTGAGGTGGTTGGAGTGCATGCCGATAGGCCACCGCATCAGCGGAGGCTTGTGGTGCCGCCTTCGCAGCGCCATCGCCGCGCTGACCTCTAGCAAAAGTTTGCTCCCCTGGTCCTAGTGCCTCCGGCGCAGTTCCCATTAGTGTGAATGAGTGGTGGAGACTTTATGTCCAGGAAGATCTACTAATACTAATCGAACACTGAATGACTATAGCTGCTGTTGTATAGATGTGAAGATTTGACTCCCGGCAGGTGAGCAACATTGTCCCTGAAGCTCACTCAGCAGGAGGAAAAAAGGAACTGAGGTAGTTGGAGGGTCGACGCTGAGATAACCTACACATGCATGCCTCCGGCATTGCCCCAGCAGTATGAATGAATGGTGAAGACTTTAAGTCCGGGAAGATTATTTCTCTACAGAAGGGATGGTAGCAAAATGGGAAAAGCTCCCTGAGGAGGTTGTATGTGCTTAAACAGTAAGGGGTTCCAAAAGGAGGTGAGACTGGCACATGGGAAGGGTGTGAGTGAGGCAGCAGACAGGGTAGGTGTCAGAAAAATTGCCTCTAGGAACAATTCCCAATACTAGGCAGGTTTTTGGATAGAATGGATGAGCCGCAGTCTGCTGACAGTATAAATTTTTCTATGTTTTCCTCACTTGTCAATACATATCAGATAATTTCATATCACAATGGCAGTCATATGATTAGACAGACAGACAAACATATTGGACATATTTTTGTTTATGGTACATTTTAAGATATCCTACCATAATGTTTATAAACATTGCATACTAGAAATGTAAAAATATACAAAATAGAAACTGGTATACCCTTTCCGATGTCATATAACAATTTATGTTAAAGAAAGACATTTTCTACAGCTAGGAGTCCTATGAAGAACACAGCAAGACTTTTACATTTACTTATTTATAACAGATTCTTATTAAATTAAGGTAAAGAACATTCATTTGCCTAAGCAGCAGCTGGTGCCAGTAAAAGTATCATTTGTCATGCCTGACATAAACTTTTCATTGGGATGACTGATTTAGGTCAGAGATACGGCAAGTGTCATTGCAGACTGCAGGAAATACAACAGTGGTGGTGTGGATTTGTAAAATGATGGTTTTAACAAATTCTCACCAAAAGCCTGCCTTGTTGTTTTAAGCCTCGCATTTTTTAAAGTTACAGAGGGCTAATTTGACAGCTGAATGAGTTTAAGAACTGGTTTTCGTAAGTTTCAACAAAAGCAACAGTTTTTATAATCCGTGGTTAGCAAAAAAAAGAAAGACACAAGCATTGTACATAACTATTATCATGTGTCAGCTCTCCTGGTTAGTGGGTCTCTAATTAAGTCTGAGTGAAGTGGAGGTTAATCAGCAAATTACAGGTCCTTCACAGATGACTCGTTTGTTATTCATTTGGGCTTATGAATAACTTACCTTAGTAATGTTGGCTTTTCATGATGACTATTATAGTCGTATCTTAAAGCGGTACTACAAGTCAAAATTTGTAAAAACATATGTTGTGCAGAGTGTTTTGATCTGTGTGTGTAGTTCTGGTGTGTCTTTCCATTGTTTGCCATCAGAAGTTTCTCAATTTGCCTACTAGTTGTATGGCCTCTCCTACTACTTTTATGGCCCCTGGGGATCTCCAGTTTAGCAACTTTTATTGCTCTTCTTTTTCCTACAATCCCTCCTGTTCCATGTGACAGAGATGCATCTGGGACCATAGATTCAGCAAGTACTGGTTTACAGTCAATTATACAGCAGTACAGCTGTGATTTTCAGTCACTTTCCTTATCCAGTGGGCACCAAAAGCTACATTTACAGCACTGATGACCTAGGGGGATTATGTGTGCTTTTTATGGCTGGGTGTAGTTTGATGACATTAAAACTTTAAAAGCAAAACAGTTACTCCTGCTGGCTAGACCTAGACAAACATACAGAAGACAGAAATAATGACTTATTTACTTGAGGCCAGAACATCAGGCTCCTACCCTCAGATCACTGCTGCAGTACTTTCCCTCACTGAACCAGTGGTCCTGGATGCATCACTGTCACACAAGACAAAAAAAGAGTAATAAACCATGCTAACATGGAGATCCCCAGAGGCCATAAAACGAGTAGACAAATTCAGAAAAAAACTCCAAATAGCAAACAAAGGGAAGGACCCACTAGGACTCAACAATACACAAATGAAAACACTCTGCACGACATATGTTTTTGCAAATTTTGACTGTAGTACTCTTTTAAAGGTAACGTGCACACAAACAAGTTATTTTACCTGGTGCTGTAAAAATGACAAATTAGGGGTTCTGAGTACAATTCTACGTTTGCTTATTTGGTGTATTCATACAGCGAAAAAACTTTCAGTACAATGTGATGCCCATGGCCACCTTGCGCATTCTAACTCGCTTCCCATGCTCTCAGTATGTCGAGTACTGCCAACTAACAGTAGAGGTCAGCAGCACTCATTAACATATTACGAACATACAAACATACGAAACTGATGACAGAAAAAAGCCCACATGTCTATCAAGTCTGCCTGATTGTACAGCTCTCAGTTTCATATCACTACAGCTGCCCCACCCCACCCAAACCCCTCCCTTCTTCCTCTTTCCTGGTCCATCCCCATTTGTGTTTTTGTCTGTACTAACCATGCCCTTGACTCGATCCCAACCCTACTTAAAGCTATCCACTGTCCTTTGAGCGATTAACTCCTCCAGCAGTGTGTTCCAACCCACCACTACTCTCTTTGTGAAGTAGTGCCTCCTCATCTCCCTCCTTAACCTTCCCCCTTCCAACTTCAGACTGTGCCCCTAGTGACCCTTCCCCCCTTTAAGCAGAACACTCCTCCCTCCGTAACTTTGTTTATGCTTTTCAAGTACTTAAAGGTCTCTATCATATCCCCTCTTTCCCTTCTCTCTTCCAGCAAATACACGTTGAGCTCCTTCAATCTTTCTTCATACGGCAACTCCCCTAGTCCCATGATAATTTTTGTAGCCCTACACTGCACCCCTCCAGTAATTTCACATCCTTTTTGAGGTATGGGCACCAATACTGTACACAGTACTCCAAGTGTGGCCTCACTAGTGATCTATACAATGGCAGGATGATCTCCCCCTTTCTAGAAGTGATCCATCTGGCAATGCACCCCAGCATCCTATTTGCCCTTGCTGCCGTCCTCCTACACTGTGCTGATACATTCATGTCCCCTGTAACTATCACCCCCAGGTCCCTTTCTTCCTCCTCTGAAACTGTTACCTGCACTCCCCTCAGTCAGTAGCTGTTCCTGGGATTTCTAGCTTTGAGGTGCATGACCTTGCACTTCTTAGTGTTAAATCCCAACTGCCACTCCCTAGACCAGTGTTTGAGTTTAGCAAGATCCTCTCTGAGTGCCTGCCTCCCTTCCTCATTATCCACTTTTGCACAAATCTTAGTGTCATCCATGAACAGGCGGATCTTACTCTTGACCCCCTCTACAATGTCTCCAATAAAGACACTGGACAAAACAGGGCCCAGCACTGAACCCTGCAGTACCCCACTCGTTACTGGCCTTGGCTTGGATGTCTCCCCCCTTACAACTACCCTCTGTTGTCTGCCTGCAGCCAGCTATCAACGCACCCCACCTGTTTTTCCCCCCCCCCATGTTCCTCAGCTTGCTCATTAACCTCCAGTGTGGCACTGAGTAGAAAGCCTTGCTGAAGTCCAGATACAGGACATCCACAGCATGGTCTTCGTCAACTTCCCTAGTGACCTAGTCAAAGAAGTTGATCAGGTTAGTTTGGCAAGATCTTCCTGTGACAAACTCATGCTGTTTCTCATCCTGAGGACCATTGCTATCGAGAAAGGTTATCAATCTTTTCTTCAGAATGGTCTCCATCAACTTCTTCACTATGGAAGTCAAGCTCACAGGTCTGTAGTTGCTCGGCAGGTCCTTGGGTCCACTCTTTAAGGGGCACCACATTAGCCATCCTCCAGTCCCTGCGTACATTCTCCATCGCCAAGGAGGTGTTGAACAGGTCCATCGGAGGGCCTACCAACACCTCTGCCAGTTCCTTCAGGACCCTTGGGTGTACACCATCTGGTCCTGGTGCCTTGTCCACCCGCAAGCCTTTAAGGCCCTTCAGAACTCTATCCTCTTGGATGACCCCATCTGTTATCTCTGCCCCCACTCCACCCTTGCCCCTTTGGTATTGGGCCATCCCTTTCTTTCATGAATACCAAGCAGAAATACTTATTGAGTGCCTTTGCCTGGTCTTCCCCTTGTTCCATCCATCCCCCCTCTCTTGATTCTAACAATGTCATCCCTACAACTCCTCTTCTCCCTTATGTATTTAAAGAACCCCTTTTCCCCCTCTCTGATACCCTGAGCCAATTTCAGCTCCTCTGCTGCCTTGGTTGCCCTGACTGATCTGGTCACCCCCCAAATGTCTTTGTGAACACCTCTCTGTTCTCCTTATGCCCTGATTTTTTGAACTTAATGAAGGACAATTTTTTTTCTCTCACCTTCCCCTCCACTTCTTGCTGAGCCAGCTAGGTTTTTTGACCTGGACTGCTTACTCTGAGATTTGGCACATATGTTCATAGCCTCATTCAGCCCATTCCTAATGACTGCCCACTTCTATTCAGCATCTATCCCTGGGTTAATTTTAGCTAAATACCCACTCTAGGATGCTACCCATTCTGGCAAAATCTGCCTTCCAGAAGTCCAACACTCTTGTCCTGGTCTTAGCCAACTCCCTCCCTGTGTTGAGGAGGAACCACATTGACTGGGGGTTGTTTCCTGCTGGAGGGCATGTACTACCCCCTCCTGGACTTGATCCCCATTTGTTAGCACCAAGTCCAGCATGTTCCCCTCCCTAGTAGGATCCATCACCCCTTGCACCAGGTAGCTGTCTTGGATAGCTTCCAGCAGCACCTGTTCCCTTGTGTGTGTTGTAGTTACTATCTGCCAGTCAACCCCAGGTAGGCTGAAGTCTCCCACTATAACAGTATTCCCTTTGCCACTGACCTTCCTGATTTGCTCCCCCAGCTCCCTATCCACCTCCTTGCTCTGCAAGGGTGGTCTGTAACCCCCCCATCCTGAGCTTCTTACCTTTAGGGCTTTGGAGCAATACCCATATGGTTTCTGGCCTCCCCCTCATCCTCCTTCTCCCTGGTACACAGTATCCCCTTTCTGACATAAATAGCCACCCTCCCCTCTTGGTCCCTGCGGAACATCTTGCATCCCGGGATCGTGAAATCCTAGTCATGGTATTGGGTGGCCCAGGTCTCGGAGATGACGGCAATATCTACCTCTCCATCCATCATTGCTGCCTGGAACTCTGCCACAGGAAGCTGGCTGGGGCATGCGAGATGGCCACAGGCAACAATTTGTACCGGAAGTTACAATGCTCTATGAATAGGCCAAAAATAAACATAGAAAAGGGTATTTAAAAAATGTCAATTATGCTCAGAAGCCTTAATCAGGTGTTTTTACAGCACCTGATGAAATTCAGCAATAATGCACGAGACGGTGTGGGTTGTGCTGGGATAACCTCATGCCTAGGTGGTTGGGCATGAGGCCGCAGGTGGAGTGCGTCCAACGTCCCAGAAATGAGGTTATCCAAGCACAACCCATTCCCTGGCGTGCATTATTGCTACTATACAATGGCTCATTGTTATACAAAATAAAAAAAATGTTTTCAAGGGATCCAAAGTATCATCAAAGGCATCAAAAAACAATAAAGTGAGGTTGTGCTGGGATAATCTCATTGTGCAAGGGACACACTGTCCAATTAGAGTGCAGGAAATTTTCTTGCCATTGTATAATAACTGGCTTTTGTACATTTTTTTAAGGAATATGGAACCAACATAATATATATTCATTCAAGTTTCTGAAAAACAAATCTCAGTACCATTGATGGCGATACAAGTGTCAGTGTTTCTCAGAATAGGCCTCCATAGCTGACAAAACAATTTTGTATCACTGCAGAGGTCTGCAGACTCTTACTGAAATTGCAATGGAAACTTCAATTTTGTGTCTTAAAGCAACAAGGGTGGTCAACTTCAAGAGAAGCGGCAGCACAATGCATTATAAACTGTGTAGTGTATGAAAAGGGATTTGTTGTATTTAGAAGCACAGATAACCACAAGACAATAAAACAGCCAGACAATAAAACAACAATTGCAAAGTGTAATTCTTGTCCTGTTTAGAAGTCAGCATGATTACATACCTGGGTATTAAGTTAACAAAAAACTTAGCCCATTTGGAATTACTAAACTATGAACCCTTGACCCAACAAATATAGGTGGACTTATCCAGATGGTCATCCCTCACTATAGGTCTTTTTAATAAAACAGATCTCATTCGGCAAAATAGTCTACCGCGTATCCTGTATTTCCTTCAAACCCTCCCACTCATGCCAGGCAAGCTTTACCTTAAAGCATGGGGATAAGGATATATCCCGGTTTCTCTGGCAAGGCCAACTCCCCAAGGGTTCGCTACTCTCTCCTACAACTGCCCAGAGGTAAAGGGGGGATTAATCTTCCAAATTTCACCTGGTACATGCAGGCCTCACAACTTCAAATACTTTACCTATGGCTCACATCCTCTTATCAGTCCTATTGGAAGACTATAGGGTCAGAGTTAAATGATACTCAGGACAAACCCTGGTATTTATTCAGTAACACCTGGCATGTATCCCTACCCGAAAATGCTATAGATATACAAGAGAAACTTAGTGGCAGTGGCTCATCATTCAGAAGCACTTTCTTACCCCGTGGAACAGCTTTATCTGAGGGTGATGGCCTACGACTCAAATTTCCCTCCTAACAAAGTAAATAATGCCTTCCACACTTGGCAAAAGTGGGGTCTCATCCATATTTTCCAATTGATCTCGCCTATAGAGCTTTTGCCACTTGAATCCCTCTAGCTTTCATACCATTCACCTCACTTACACTTTCGTAAATATTTACAACTCCATTCAAATCTCTGGACAAAGGAGGAGGAGGTTCTTGCATGGGTGGCGGGAAAACCTTTACCTTTGATCCACCTCCTCAAAGCCCAGGTCTGCTTGAACCACTTATAATTATATAAGGCCCTTCTAGACAAGACTAAAATCTCCACCAGTACCATCCTGACTAGATGAAATCAGGAGCTGGGCACTGCGTTCACTGTGGAGTTATGGCACAAATTTACTCCTCTCACATACAGGGTGATGGCAGCTACATATTGGAGAGAACATGCATGGAAGTGTCATTTGAGATACTTCCACACACCTGCGTTAATAGCAAAGTTTATGGGCCTTTCGACGAAAGATGTTGACGAAATTGTGGCATCACGCCGGCTGACCACTTTTATATACTGCTGACATGTTCCTCTCTGCAGTCCTTCTAGAGGCAGTTATTTAAGAGCTTGAAGAAATATATGATTGTCCAGGTATCATTCCCCCCTTCATATTGGCAGCCATCCCCCATAGGCATGCAATATTAAATAGATCTATGGTAAAAAATAATAAACCTTTTGATACTGGCAGCCAAGAAGGCTATCACTCGAATGTGGCGTACAGCTCATGTTCCTACTCATAACAACTAGAGAGCTACAGTATGGCACATGAATTGTACACACCCGAGAGAATGTCAGCCAGGTCTAGTAACTGTCCCCCCTCCTTCGAAATCAAATGGAGAAAATGGGTTATGGATCAGTTAAATAAACATTCGGACTTTGTACCATTGAGCAGCCCCGTGTCTTTTTCATCTTACTCTCTTCTATCTTCTCTTTCCTCTCATCACTGATTGTCTTCATACCATACCGTTAAGACATTTTGCCTGTTCAGACAGCAAAATATATTTATATCAGACACCATAAACATTTCCCATTGCTCAGCGTACATTGCGTCTCTTCTGTCCCTTTTTCCTTTCTTTTTTCCCCCTCTAGTTTTCTTGGAGTTCTTCGGCTCCACTTCTCCATTTCACCTCTAAAATTGCAGGTGCAGAAGCCATCACAGAAGAGGATATTTTATGGTTTTGACAGTACATACAATGGCATTTGCACTACCTTCTTAGGTGCCACCCACCTGTGGGACATCTTTTGCAGAACTAATGATCACTAGTAGTGCCTCGGACATTCCTAAAAGTACCCAGAAGGACACTTGTGTATTGGTGTATGCCCAGCATACTAACTAGATTGACTCTAACTCATACCAAATGCTGGTCAGTTGTTTACCTCGTCTTAGTTAAGAATGCAGCAGTCTGTATAGTGCTTCGTAATTATTGCTGAACTGGAGTTTCTGTTCTGTTCTTTACAAACAAAATAGAAAGATGTTACAAAAAAAAAAAAGTACAGCATGAGAGAACTATGGCACTTCAGGTTTTAGCATAATCTCATCCCCTGAAGACGGGGCATGCTAAAACCCGAAGCTCCAGGGTTCTCTTATGCTGCACTTCTAAGTAAGCCGAGAGTTACACTTTACAAACATTGCTGTTTTATTTTCTGGCCAGCATGCGGTTATCTGTGCTTCTGCTCTAAGGTCTTTTTGAACCGGCACAAACTGCATTACTGTGAGCGTGAAGTTTCCTGTGTGTTCCACTTGTTGTATGTACCAGTGGGTTTGTGGGAGGAAAACAAAAAGTGACAGGCTTCTAATAACTTCTGTTGGCTGTACTTTGAGGCCACCAGGATTTGAGAATTGAGAACCACTATAACAGGCTGCGTACTGCAGACTAAGCAATACATTTCTCAGGCTGGAGATGGGTCCCACATGGACACTGCTGTACCACTGCACCTTGAACGTAAAAAAATTAAAAAGTTTCAGCTAAGCATTACCCAACCTTGCTGTTTTTGAGTAAAGGGTATTTTGGGTCTCTTTGGAGCAAGACTGCTGCCTTTGTTAAATTACAGTACATCATGACTTGGTGATGGGAACCACTTTGAGTTGCTTAGAGAACACTCATCTCATTCATGATATAGGTGTCCACTTCTAACTTCAATTTCTCTTTTCAGGACAAAGAAAAAAGGCACCACAACTCATTGAACTCTGAACCACTTTTAGGATGCCCTTGGATATATAAGAATTGACAGTTTGGAAGCTCCTGGGTAGGTGAAATGTGAACCAAAATGAAGCAAGAAAGGACTGACTCCTATGTAATTCCATATGTAGTCCTATTAATTACTGTCCACCATGTAGTTGACATTACGTGGCCTACTGACTGATTCATGAGAATGTGGGTGGTTACTATAAAAAAAAAATAGAGAAATCATTTTAATGGATACCATCAACTCTTTTTGCCTCATATAATATTTCTAGTTCACCACAATTTTTTGACTGCTTTCCTTCTCTTAAAGTTATTGATGATGCTGGTGGTTTTATCTGCTTCCTTTTTTAATGGACCTGAAATGCATGCTAATACTGTTTTTTATTAATTTATATTTATTTATATCTTGGATTACAAATACCTTTGAACCAGAGGCTCTTTTACAAAGGTTCCATGTCGGAGAACAATGGCATACAATGGCACATAAGAACAAAAAATTGGACATTCAATTCAATGACAACAAATAAAGTACATTCAAGGAAGATTAGAAACAGTCATGTCGGCACATTCAGAGAATAGCATAAGTGCAAGAAGAATTGAGGTAAAGATAAGTTGGGGGGGGTGAGCAGGGTAGAGGGGAGACCAATACATACATACTGGGGATAACTTTAGTAAATAAAACGCAAGGCAAAAATAAGCTGAACAATGGGGGTATCACATGACAGTAGAAAAACGATGCAGCCAGAGGTAGGCTTTGTTAGAGGGCAGGGGGTGGTGTAAAGTAAGATGGGAGAGGGGGTGTGGTAAGTTGAAGGGAAAAAAGATTAACCCAGCATGGGGGTGGGGAGAAGGGAGCAGTTGAAAGTGAGAGTTTAACGATGCTGAAAGGGGTGTCGGGGGAAAGGAAGGAGTCATGGAGAGGAGGCAACTTATAGGCAGCAGTCGCAGCTACTAAGTGCAGAGAGATGTTGTCCAAGTTTACACTTAAAAGGACCAATCCTAGACTCATCCGGATACCCGAGGGGGGGATTATTTAGCCACGAGGGTGTCTTGTATGAAAAGCTTTGCTGTGCCTGGGAGGTACGGCAAAAAGGAACTTGATACACCAGTTTTGACATGCTCTGAGTTTGGTGAGGGTTTGACGCAGGGATTAGGTACTTCTGGGTGTCAGGGGTAGACTGACCAAGACTAATTTTTTTTGCCAGGAAGCAGGTCTGAGAGGTGATTCTGCCCTTCAGGTTTAACCAGCTAGACTGTGCATACAGATCACAAGTATGTGTTTGTCTGTGTGCCCCAGTAGTCAATCTGCCTGCCTGATCTAGTTTGTTACATATTGTTAATGTCTGTAAATGCCCTGCATTATTTTTGTCATTCAAGTGTATGCCCAGATAGTCCTCCTGACATAAATTGTCATGTTTCCTGACTGCTCTTGTTTGCTATATATTGTTACTGCCTATGAACGCTCTGCATGTTTTTCCTTTTATCGTTCAAGCGTATGTCCAGATTATTGCTCTGTATCCAGTTGCACCTTTCCTGATTGCATTGTACCTTGTATTATGAATGTATCAATTACTGAATAAAACACTGCACTGCTATGTATGTATTGCTTGTGTTGTCACTGTCATCAGGACCTCCTTGTGAATGAGCTTGCTCAACGGAGTAGTTCCTGTAATAAACTTGAACTCAATCTGCATGCTTTATTGAGTGCTGTGCAAATCCTGTTGAGCGTGGTGTCCATAGCTGCACCATAGACAACTAAGCCGTAGTCAATAATAGAAAGAACTGAACTGGTTATAGCAGTCCGGAGCGCATCTGGGCTAATGCAATGCCTTTGTCTATATAACAGCCCTATCCTGGTATTAACTACCCTAGCAACAAGGTCAGCGTGTGTACCATAGAAGAGTGAGGTGTTTAGCGTGATCCCAAGATACCTGAAATTCTAGACTTGTTCAAGTGGTAAGCCCACATTGTTCAGTATGGTTAGATGGCGAGATTTGTATTTGTTGTGTGGGCTAAAGAAAAGCATGGCTTTGGCCTTCTTGTAATTCATTAATAGCTTATGGTTGTTGAACCAGGCCTCGATATCAGAGAAACTAACCTGGAGTAGTGATTCAAGGAAGGGGGTCGGGTTGACTGGTAAAAATGATGGCATCATCTGCATATAGCAGCATATTATTGGTGCATGCCAGGGGGAGGTTATTAAGGAAGAGGCTAAAGAGTAGTGGGCCCAAAACTGAGCCTTATGGGATACCAGATAGCACTTGCCGGTTACTGGATAGGATGCCATTTATTTTGACTGGTTGGGACCTACATCCGAGGTAACGTCTAAACCACCCAACTGCATCATAAGAAAGTCTAGTCGCATGGAGACTGTTTAAAAGGAGGGTTTGGTTGACCATGCCGAATGCTTTAGAGAGGTCAATATATATCGCCCTCACTAGCTGACCTCGGTCAAGTGCATTATGTATGTAGGAGGTGTACTCAAGCGAGACAGTGGTGGTGCTATGCGCCTTGTGGAAACCATACTGCTGTGTACATGGAATTTGGTACTTTCCTACATACTCGGTCAGTTGTTCCCCACAATGCGTTCAAGCGCCTTCGGGGGGGGAGGATTGAGATCAGACGGCAATTTGTGTGCTGTGCATGGCCACCACTTTTGTGGACAGGCGTTATCTCAGCTGCTTTCCACCGCTGGGAGAACTAGCCACAGCATAGCGACAAATTTAATAGCTTTGTGAGCAGTGACAGGACCTTGTCAAGGGTTTGACGTATGAGTTTAAGGTCAAGTGAGTCACCACTGAACCTAGATTTTCCGAGCACCTTTTACAGGTACTTTTTTGCTACCATCGGGGTAACTGTCAAAGTAGAAATGGGAGTGACCCTAGGGATGCCATAATTTTCGGGGTCAGCTGTGTTGTCTGGTACATTGAAGAAGTCATGGGAAAGTATACCACTCAGGTTTGAGAAGGCCATGTTGAAGGTGTCAGCAATATGCTTGGGGTCCTGGGTGATTACCCCATTTTCCTCCAACATGGAAGGGGATGACTTGCTGGTTTTGCCTGTGAGGTCTTTAATGTTACTCCAGAATTGCCTACTATCCCCCCAGGAGTTCGTGAGCTCCTCCGTGGAATGGTTGATTTTCGCACATCGGATTTCATGGGTCCAGGTGTTCCTAGCAGCTCTGTATTGCTGCAGGTTAGCTTGTTTGCCAGTGGCCCGAGCATGATGCCAGAGGTTATCTCTAATGGCCATGTGATTTAGGAGGGACAGGGTAAGCCATGAACTTACTGTGCCCTTCAGTATCCGCTCTTTAATAGGGGCATAGATAACACGGTTGCATTGAATTTAGCAATGTAGGGAGAGGAGCATCTTCTACATTGTGAGAAGTATCAATAGGGGTCCAGTCAGTTCGTAAAATGGAAGTCTTGAGGTGTTTGAGCTGTCCAGACTTTAGGACATGATGTGTTGCCGTTTTGCTGGGTAGTTTTGGGGCTTTGTTCGACCAGTGGCAGAGAACTGGGGAATGGTCGCTAATTGAATCAGGGAGGACTGCGGTACCCATGATTCTTTCTGGGCAATTGGTAATTATCCAATCTATTAGCGTACTGGAGCCAGTCCAGTAGTTAACCTTAGTAGGGGAGTCAACCAGTCGTGCAACACTGATGGAAGAAATAGCATCCTTGTAAGGGTCGGCTTCAGGGGCCAGCCAATTTACATCAAGTCCCCCAGAAGTACCACTTCAGCATTTTGTTATAGATTGGTCAGGTATGCAGTAACCACCTCAATACCACTGGCCTGATTTTGAAGGGGGACATAGACAGACTACAGTTAGAGATTTACTGTTGGAACCTAGGAGTAGTCTAATGGCCAGGGTCTGGATGGATTTCCCGGTGTCCAATTGGGGGAGGGCATGTCCTCCTAGGGTATCCCTGAGGTAGATGGCACCCTCCCAACCCTTTTGCCCGTCCTGTCATGCCAGAAAAGGGGTGTATCCATCCAGGGATATTGCAGAATCAGAAGATCTTAGGGGTAAGCAAATCTCCACCACCGACAGTACATCTGGTCTGTGCTGGGTGACCAGACTTGGAGAGCATCATATTTAGACAAAAGGCTACAGATATTGATTGATGCTAGCTTTAGCATTTCAGGGTTAGAACTATGTTGGTGCAATTGCTGCACAGGGCCAGGGTTTGGGTGGATGTTACCTGATAAGAGGAGGGGCAGCACGGCCATCCTCCATAGGAAGAGTCTGAGTATTGTAAGATTATTTATTGGTTTACATCTACTATTCCACCCATGCATTTTGTGACATGGTGGTGAGGAGAGGCGGGTTAGCAGTGAGATGGTAGGTATGTACTGCAGGCTGGTATGGTAACTGGGCTGTCTGGTGAGGTTGGGGTAGTTACTGACTGAATTGCTCATAGTAGTAGTCCCGTGGGGAGGCATGTGGTCATGGGAGGAGGGGCAATGCCAATTTGGTTGGTGCTTATATCGGCTTGTTGGGATTATTGCTGCTATGATCAGGGCTAGGGTTACTAAGCCTTTAAGGACCCGAATGGTAGCCCTATCACAGAAGAGCAAAGGGGGAGGTGAGTGCCGGGTGGTGCAGTGCACCTACAAATAGCGGGTCTTGGAGTAGTAGTGGGCAGACAGCAGTGGTGTGCTGATAATCTCAGGGGACTCCGAACAGTAACAGATTGGGGAGTGTCACTCCGAGAGACAGTAGGACAGGTGAGGGTTGGGATGGCATAATGGTTAGGGTCACCGACTATGGTGTGAGGGGACAGGGGTTCGAAACACAGGGGGGGACTCTGGGGGTGATGAGGCAGAGAGACGCACTTAGGATGAGGTTGCTAAGAGTGGGCTAGCACAGGATTAGAGCTGTGAACAAGTATAGGAAGGGTTAATTATGTTCAGGATGTAGGGTAACTTAATATGCACAACAGTGATTCCTAGTGGTCAAGCAGTAAAACGAGCCATACAGAAACTGGGGAGATAGTCTCAGGAGTGATGGATCATGTCACATGTCACATGACCAAGACTACCTATAAGGGTAGAGCCCGCCTAGGTCGGGGGAGGTGGGGGGCAGGTGCTGCATAAGCAGCTATGGGCTAACACAGGTCCAGCGTTGCTCTATACCTGTGAGGTCTTTGCTGCCGTCCGTGAGCTCTGCGGGCTGGAGGGGGAGAAACTGTGGTCTGGCATCCTGTGGAGAAGGAAGAAGTACAAGTTATTAAGTGGGGGAAGGTTACAGATCACGGCAGATAAAGGGATCAAGTTCAGGGCAGGAAAGAGAGATGAGGGGGGAGGGGGGGATCCTGACCTTAGAGCACAGCACATGTGCAGTGCAGTGCTCAGACAATGGCATGCTGCCCAGGAGCAGGGAGAATCAACCAAAGAGAACTCCACCAGCAAACAGTGCACAACGCGGTAAGCCAGAACCTAACTAACTCAGTAGAGGCATGTAAAGCACAACTGCAAAAACACTAGGCACAGAGGCCGAACTAGGACAAAAATGCAGCATAAAAGCATAGCAAACTGTACAAAACTAGCTCAGCTGAAGTTCCCTTAAAGCAACATTGAGAAATGGGACTGTACTAAGCTCCTAACAGTCAAACAGTAGTAACATAAAACTATCAGTTGGTGTCCGACGAATTAAAATGCATTTTGGCAAATTCCAGCATTGCTCTGTACCGGTGAGGTCTTTTCTGCCATCTGTGAGCTCTGCGGGCTAGGAGAGGGAGAAACTGCTGTCTGGCAGCCTGTGAGGTCCTTGCTGCTGTCTGTGAGCTCCGCGGGTTAGGGGAGGGAGAAACTGCGGTCTGGCAGCCTGTGAGTTCGTTGCTGCTGTCTGTGAGCTCCGCGGGTTAGGGGAAGGAGAAACTGCGGTCTGGCAGCCTGTGAGTTCGTTGCTGCCATCCATGAGCTCCGCGGGTTAGGAGAGGGAGAAACTGCGGTCTGGCAGCCTGTGAGGTCATTGCTGCCATCTGTGAGCTCCGCAGGCTAGGGGAAGGAGAGGGAATTGTTATTAAACAGAACTGTGTTTTGTTTCAAATCCTTGATCTACTCTTCCTGCATACTTCATGAACATTAGAAACGCTCCCAAACAGTGCAGTCACTCATGATGCAATAGTCTCCTCCCCTCCCACTGCATCATCAGTGACTAGACTGTGTTGGGGGTATTCCCAAGTCCAGGAAAGATGCAGTGGGAGTTAATCAAGGAATATAAACAAATGTAGTTTTGTGAAGTAACACCCATATGTGGGCAGTCTGTTTTTCACTTTAGAAAACAAAAAAAGAATCAGAATCAAACTACCAGCTACATCAACACATTCTACAGATGGTGAGCAATCATAACATGTGTTTTTTTAAACCAGCTGCAATCTGAGGGGGGTTGACAAAGTCCCCTTGATACAATTCTTTGTTTTCCATTTCAGTTTTATTAGTCAGGTAAAGAAGCACCAGACCACACTGGCACTTTCACAGGCTTGACCTAGATATACAGAACAACACATGACATTTACAATATTTTATTTATTTAGGGATTCAGATGATACCTTTGAGCTCAGAGCTCTTTTACAAAGGTTCCACGTCAAAGTGACAATGACAGCAATAACAAACAGTTTACATACAATACTCGAATAGTAGGTAGCTAGTATACAGTAAGGATACAATGTCATTCATAGTACCAATGGTGATAGTACAGAGTCAAGAGCATTCAACTAGGGTAAAGGACAGTGTTTATATGTAGCGAAGGAGATAAAGAGGTGTGACACCTAGTGTGAGAGTCCAAGGAGGAGTCAAGGTGAGGGGGAGGGGAGACGGGGGCAGCCAGAAGAAGTGGCTTTGTCTAGGAGGTTGGGGAGGTAGTGGTAGTAGGTTGGTTTTAAGGTTGATCCAGAGGGAGAAAAGGCACGGGGAGAGGAAGACAGAGGGATAGGGCAATAGGGAAGAGTGGGGGTTAAAGGAAGGGGAAGGAGAATGTGGGTGAGTGGGCATTATGGGTGTTAGAGTCCTAGTGGCAGTCACAAACTGTCCTAGTAAGAAGGTGTTGCCTTAGGCCATTTTTGAATTGCGAGATGCATTGGGAGTTTAGAATGTGCACTGGGATTTCATTGAGTCATTGGGGGGCCCTAAAGCTGAAAGCACGCTGTCCCTGCACAGTTCGACAGAAAGGTGTTGATAGGGCCCCCCTCATCCTGCCTCTGGTGGTATAGCTGGTAGCACTTGGTGTTAGGATGTTAGAAATGCATGGGGCGGTTTTACCCATTAGTGCCTTTTTTCCAAGGAGAAATGTTTGGAATATAATCCTGTTCTTTAGTGGCTTAGTAACATAGTTAATAATTAAGCCAGTGACAAGAAAACATCACTATAAAACTTGTACATTGCATACAAACACACACTTAACAACACATTAAGATTAATAATGCACATTTTGTAATTAATAATGCAAATGTTGTTAGTATTTACTAAAATTATACTATAAATACAATGTTCTAAAAGCGGCATGTGAGGGATCGGTTTATCTACAGTTGCACTGCATTTCTGATGTTAATAAATGTTTCAAAGATAATTTAAATTGGGAAGGATTTTGTATTTTGTATGCTAATTCTTAACAGTCATTTAACATTCCACACATTCACAATCTCATTTGCATATTTATATCAGGAAAACTTAATTCACATAGCTTGCGGACCAAAAAAAAATATAACATTTAAAATCCAGGATAAGCATGTAGATAGGACCAGGAACTTGATGTTACAAAATTATAAATCACCTTATAAGTGAAGTGCTCACTTACAGTGAAAGGAGCTGTATTAGGTGTAATTTTTTTGACAGTAATAAATAGTACTACATTTTGAATGACATAGAAGCTGACCACAGTTTCTGCACATCAGTCACAAACAAATTTCACCATGAGTAGGACAACTCATCACTGACCAGTTATTTGTCATTCACGAGCAGAAAAAGAAGCACTGTAGGATAAGCAGAGTCATATGAAATTAAATGAAAGAGCCTCAAGGTCATTAGTGCTTCAAATAGAGAATAAAGTATGGGTCTCGGTGTGTAACAAGAATTTACACACACCCGAGGGGTTTATGCATAGCATCAAACCCTGGGGGTGTGTGTAAATTTGAGTTTACACACTGAGACCCATATTTTATTTTATATAATTGTTGGGTTTCTTTTTTTCGCCTCAGCAATTATATAAAATAAAAAAAAAGACTGCTGTGCCGGCGCCGTCAGATTACCTCAGTGCCCGAGGTCTGTTTTCACTTTATTTCAATTATTGCCAGGGTGGTTCATCCGGTAGCCGTGAGGAACATTACAAGTAATTTTAAAAATTACTTACTGCCGAGTGTCCGTGGCAGTTTCCATGGTGGGTTTGCGGTAGGAGAAGGGTTTCCTGTTCGGGAAGGACTCTACAGGCGAGGAGCTCGAGCATGTGCAGTGTGGGGAAAACCGTGCATGTGTTTGCTGTTATAATCGCTCCTTTATAACGGCAAATTATGCCATGGTTTCCCTATGGGGAAAAAGGGAAGCCCATTAATTATATATTGTGTAATACATGGGCAAGTGTGCATAACGAGAATTTTCACACACTCAAGGTTGTGTGATGCTTCATAAACCCTGAGCGTGAAGCCTAGGGGTATATAATAGCATTACATACCAAAAGGTGTGTATAAAGTTCAAGTTGTTTTGCACACTTGCCCAAGTGTTGTTTTATATAACTGATGGGCAGTGTTTTCCGGCCTGGAGGAATTATGTTCAAAAGTGGACCAGTGTGGCCAGTAGATGGTGCTGTTTGCAGTTTCAGTTTGCTGCCTTCTTCTCTCTTGGGTTCAAAAGCGCCATGGGGCTGAAGTGCGGTTACCCAGATGTATTATACTTTCCATTTTTTTTCACGATCATGAACCAAGAGACAGCCATGCAGTATGGCCACGAACTGTACCATGAAAAATTTAGATGCTGTTGGCAGGTAAAATCTGGTGAAAGGAAGTGTGCAAGGGAAGTAGTGTGTGTGTGTGTGCACGTGTGAGGAAAGCAGTGTGCACATGCTGCTTACGGTGAGGGAAACCTGGCATGTGAATGCCACTATAACTGGGTTTCCCTATGGAAGAAAACACTACCCAGTTGGTATACTCTGGTTACAAACATGTACCCATGTATTATTCTCTATTTTATACACACTTGATGTATGAGATGCTACATAAACCCCAAGAGCGAAGTTTGAGCAGTTTATAAAAGAGTCTCGCACTGAGGGTGCATATACAATTCTATTTTACTCATACCTATTCATGTTTTATAACTACTGCCCAGCATTTTAAAAAGGTAGAGGTTTAGAAAGACAAAGAGGCAGTACGGTTACATTATAAACTCACTGTGGAACTCACAGTTCAGTTATGTGAACTTTTAAGTTATTTTTTTTTAAACTGTAAAAATTCAGCTACTTTTCTGTTATGGACACTAACTGTTTGAAATGAGTGTCAGTTGTGCTGCTCGGGTGTGCAGCTTCAGAAGTGCAAGTCTTGTTGGCAGTTTACAGTTACACATGACTAGCTGTAACCGAAAATTACAACACAGTTATTTAAGCAATAAGGTATGACAGGGTGTGGGTTATTGTGAAATTTACCCATGCCTTGTGTGGTGTGTCACGAGGCAAAGCCGGTGACCAAACCACATGATAAGTAGGAAATCCCAATTACTCACATCCTGGAGTACCTTATTGCAATTATTCAATGGATCCATGTGTAAAATAAATTAAAATGTTTTGTTTTAGTTTACTTTTTAAGAGTCTCCTTCCTCAGGTGTGGGTTATTGCAGGATTTACCAGCGGCTAAAGACCTCAGCTGTCAAATCAGGTTGCAGGAATTTTAAGAAGGGTTTTTCTCCCAATGGATGCTCGGGGTGCTGTATCAGCCCTGTCCCCATCACCCTGACCCAGCGACCACCTCCCCCGGGACTTACCTTGATCTGAACCTTGTTGCTTCTCCTGCTGTATCAAGTTGAGTTGCGATACACAGTATACATAGGGCATTCAGCAGAGCAATCAGAGATAAGCTTTTTATTCACTCTGGCATGTTGTCAACACTGCTGCCCTACCACCCTTGGCTCCGCTTTGTTTTGCTACTCATTGCTAGGTAGCACTGCCGGCAACATTCCCGAGCAAATGAAATACTTATTCCTACACACCCTGTGGAACATTACACAACTGACGCATTTCGTACAGAATGATGCTTTATACAAGGCCTTTGTTACAACATCATTCAATGAGAAACGTATCAGGCGGTGTGCCTTTTTCCCGGGTCGGTTTTATCTTTCTTTGTACCTGTGTCTCATAAATAATGATGTTCGCTTTTGCACCTGAAATTTCACAGGGAGCAGCTTCTATACTTTGAATTTCAGGGTATTCATCATACCCAACCATTTTATCAATATTCGATGAGTACAGTAATACAAAATACCTAGGGCAGAGCAATTAACAGTAACTTTTTAGCAATTTCCTTTACCGTCTGCGAATGATTTGATAACAGAAATAGCACAGCTGGATTCGGAGAGCAGTTTCCACTGTGCAATACAATTTCCCAGCATAACTTTTTTTTCCTAGCAAAATCACTTCATGCATTATTAACTTTGAACATTTTCAATGGTCTGACACATAATTACAGACTTCTGTTTGAGCTGATAGGATTCTATCATTATTACAAAATGGAACACAGTCTACAGACACGTAAATAATGTTTATCATCAACAAACCAAATACCTGCTTTGTTTTGCTTTTTTGTTATAAATAAGGCTTAACACTTGAGATATGAAATGAATTCCTGTGATACTGAGTGCAAGTAGATATAAATTGCCATCTTTTGTGGCAAGATAAATGATTTCATCACATTTTGAAGGTAAAGGTTTGTTCCAAAAAGCTTTCCCTGGATAACATTCTTTTCTTTGCAGATAACATTTTTTTTTAAACAGATGTAACATACAGAATAATGCATGGGTGTGTCTGTGTATAACCTGGTAGTTTTGCTCACCCAAGGTTGGTGATGGTCCCAAAAACCAGGATAGTACTTGTCCATTGTTTGTCAAGCTAAAGATGTGTAAAAGAAAAAGCTTTTGCTGCCCCCCTCCATATTTTATTTTACATAATAAACTGGTTTTCAATATTTAGAAAAACCAAAAAGTGTTACAAAATCAAATTTTAAACCATGATGGGTCTGGGAACCATAGCTGACTGGGGGATTTGACAAGAGTACTGTAAGTGTTGAATTTGTGGGGAAGGGGTAGAAATGCATGGAAAATAAAAGAATATGGCGGCAGATACATTTTGTAACATTGCAATAAACCCATTATACATAGGTATGACATCACAATGAAGGTATTAACGGGATCTGTGATGTTATACATGTGTATAAAAGCCAATCTGCCTCTTCCATAAACTAGGTAGAATCGCATCTAATCAGTTGCTATATGGCAGTAAATGGCATGTCTTATCTATTCAAAGGCAAACATACTACACAAACATAGATTACAAATCAGTATGTTAAAGCATTAACCTAATCTGGCCTCAAGCTCCTTTGACGTTCCCAGACTAATCTGATTTATTTTTACTTTACAATTTTATGGCCAGGAAAGACACTTCAAGCCAAGGCTTGCTTACAGGTGTGTCCTGGGAGCACAGGGAAGTTAAGTGATGTGCTCAAGGTCACACAGTATGCATGTGGTAATGGTAGGATTCAAACCCGGTTCTCCAGGTTTGCAGCTCAGTGCTCTTAACCACTACACTATACTGTCTCCCATTTATGATACCTAGTATCAGAACAGGTTTCTTATCTTTTTAAATACTGAAACTGGCATACATCTAGGATTATTTATAAAGAATGCAGTTTAAACACAATTGAGCAACAATAACACAGGCAAATCTTGGTGAAATGGAATTATAAAAAGGGTCTGAGAAATTGAGCTTTCTGATGGCTGCAAACATTCTAACAGCCTTATCTTAATCTTTTATTAACATACATGTAGAGCTTAGCCATATGCTGAACAAGGTTTAACACTTTTTTTATATATATATTATTTATTTTTTCCTCTTACGTTGCGGAGCAGGCCCCAACAACTGCCGGCACTCAGACCAGGTCTGGTGTACGCTATTGTGCCTGACTCACACAGGCCCCCATGAAATTAATGGGAACCCCCCCCCCCTCCCGGGGGGTCCATAACTGAGAACCAGGTGGCCGTGCCTCTCGTGTCCAGGGCTTGGGGCATGGCCATGAGCCACCACAGTCACCCCACAATTTTCTGCTGTTACTTGCCCCTAGGGAGCCAGATGTGCAATGACGTCTGCTGCACTTTGCATGCTAACGTCTGCCGCACTCCCTCCCCTTGGAATGCACACTACTAACAGTGCGCCCAGCCTCCACTAGGCACCACTGCAGCACGCCACATAGCCCGTACCCACCCCAGAGGAAGGAGAGCAGTCCTGGGATGCTCAATCCTTCCTCTCCCCTGCCAGCCCCTGGCGCCCCGAGTCTGTTTATCGAACCCAGGTCGCCAGTGTGGGGCGACGTGTGGCATCCAATGCCTCAACCCTCAGCGCCACTGGGCCAGCTAACACTGTTTAAAAACATGTTTTCTTATAATAGCAATAAGGCACTCCCAGGGATTATGTTAGTGGTCAGTTAATCACCCTCTAGGGGCATGGTGCACTCGGCTACACCTCGTGCCACAGTACACCCCTAGAAGGTGATTAACAGACCATTAACATAACCTCTGGTCAAGCCTTATTGCTTAACTAAAGCAAAGCATGATGGTGCACGTGCTACTTATTACAATACATCACCACTGAAACAAAAATGGTCACCATGGTAACTGCAATCTAGTATCTGACAAGGCAAAAAGGAAAGTCTCTGCAAAGCTGGCATAGTCACAAATGGCTGTATTTGTGCCTCTCCCATCTCACCTCTTCAGTTTGGCTGCACAAGATCGGCACAGCCATAGAGAGGTTACCACAGCAGGAGCAGATACTAAGGAAACTGGAAAGTTAAAGCAATTGGTGGTGGTGTGATCCAGAGGTTAAAGAAAGGAAACCTGAGACAGAAGGTCCAAGTTCAAATCCCAGCACAGCCACTGCCAAACTAGTTGACAGCGATGTATTTCAGTCTTTGAGCTATAAAACTGGACTTTATGAGAAGGTGCGTCTTTACTTGTGTTGTCCAAGGTAAATGCATTCCACTCTCTGACCTCACAGGAAAGAGAAGCTTTTCTGAATCAATGCTTGCAACATACAGTGGTAAAAAAAAATGTGCCTTTGAATGCAGAAATACAGAAACAAGTAAGACTGTGTATGAGGGAAAAAGTAATATGTGTGGGTTAGGAAGAATGCTTGACTGAGTGAGTGAATGAACAAACACGGTTGTGAGTGTGAGTGTGAAAGTGCTCTTAAACCAATTACAAATCACGAAATCAATCTCAGCAAACCAGGATTGTTTATTCTTAGCATTCCAGGCACACTTATTAGGCAACAAGGTACGACCAGGGCTATGTTAATGTTCCAGTTAATAACCCCCAAGGGGTGTTTAACTAGAACCTAGTACTTAAGAGGCCAGTTGGGCAGAGGACCCAAGGCAGCATGGATTCACAGCAGGAAGGTCATGTCAGATGAATCTAATAGATTTCTTTGACTGGGAGACCAAAGTAGTAGACCAGGGAGGGGCTGTGGACATGGCCTACTTAGACTTTAGCAAGGCATATGAAACAGTCCAACACAAAAGATTAATAAACAAGTTAGCCAGCCTGGAAGTGGGCCCCAGGGTGGTAGCCTGGGTAAAAAAGTGACTGGATAACAGGACACAGAGAGTAATAGTAAATGGAGTACACTCCGAAGAAAGGGGGGTTACTAGTGGGGTACTGCAGGGTTTAGTACTGGGTCCGGTCCTTTTTAATGTCTTTATAAGTGACATTGCAGAGGGACTGGAAGGAAAAGTATGCCTCTTTGCAGATGACACAAAGATCTGCAACAGAGTTGATACACAAGGGGGATGGAAAGGATGAGAAGGGACGTGGTAAGGTTGGAGGAATGGTCAAAAGTATGGCAGCTTAGATTCAGTGCAAAGAAGTGCAAAGTAATGCACCTGGGAAACAAAAACCCAGGATAAGAGTACACAGTGGGGAAGCGGGGTGTTAATAAGAATGGAAAGGGACCCAGAGGTAGTCACTACCCCCCTCCTTGCGTATCAACCCTGCTGCAGATCTTCATGTCATCTGCAAAGAGGCATACGTTCCCTTCCGGTCCCTCCGCAATGTCACTTATAAAGACATAATAAAGGACCAGACCCAGTACTGAACCCTGCAGTACTCCGCTAGTAACCTCCCCTTTCTTCGGAGTGGACTCTGTTTACTATTACCATAAGATGGTGTCTTATACAAACAGTTCTAAAACTCTAAAGTTCCAAGTTCAGTTGTCATTGTCCATTTTCCACACATGGGATGTTCTACCTTTCTGCAAATTAAAAAGCATTTTAATTTTAAACACGCGTTCCAATTTTTTAAAACAGAAATCTTCAACCTGAATAATGTTATGTTAATATGTACTGTTTCTGTGTCTCTCATGGTTATATGAGTTTCTTCTCCAGTCCTTTGTATGCCAGAACTGCTCTGATTTCTAGTTCTCTTAAAAAGCAAATTAACTCATTTTTTCATATTTCTTTTATTCATTTTATAAAAAACGAGCAAAAGCATTACAGTTAATAGAGCAAGGTTACATTGGCTCCCATCTTGCTACCAATCTCATATATTAGCTTCAGTACAGTTAATCCATCAACTGGAGATAGATACATCACATGAGGTACTATCCGCAAAAAAGTGGTTAACATTCTGATAAAAACATTTAGGATGGCCAACTGCAGTGTCGGCCAAGAGTTCCCAGCTATGGGGGGAGCTATTAAAAGTGAGCGCAGAACCACTAATGACACAATTGAACAGACCCCATTTGGGCGTTAGAGTTGGCTATTGAAAAGTAGCACATAGTGGCCCAGATATTCAAACTGCGCCATTCTGAGGCGCAAGCCCTACTGCTCAAAATAATTTAGCATGGGGGTGTGGCGAGGCGATATTCAAAGGAGTTAAGCTATTGGGCAACTCTTTGACTATCACCTCAGGCCACAGCCACTGGGCAAGAGGCGGAGTGGAACTCCTGCCACCGCAAGTTGCCAGAGTTGAGCATTAAACTGCGGTGGCGCCAAGTACCGTGCGCCATGCATAAATTTAATATTCAAGGTGACATGCAAATGGGGCCATAATTTATGCAAAGGCAGGGGGCCATTTGCATCTATTATGGCCCCATTTGCATGCCATTATAGCATGTAGGTGCGCCCGATCCCCAGGAGACTTGCGCCTGGCCACCCTGCCAGGCAGCAGCCATCGAGGACACGCAGCCTAGCAGCTCCGATCGCGGGCAGTATCCAGTGTATACATTCCCAACACACACATCTTTCGAGCCCAACCGGCATAGTATATTATTTCACATCTCGAGCGATCGCGGACAGTATTACGACTACTACTTTCGAAAGCGATCGCTGGCATAGTACGTTTCTTTCATATTCAGTTTGATTTTCTGGCAGAACGTAGTCACCTTTATGCGCTTTATCGTTGGCAGAATGAGCCCCAACCTGAATATCTCCCTGGTGGTCCGTGACCGTAATGCCCGATCGCTGGCAGAATGCTCAGGCCTCTGGGGATTTTTCTCTGGGCCCAGGTTTTCTCATTTCGGCTCCTCCACCACCTCACCCCAGCAGCCGGTAGCATCCGCTCGCCGCCGCCTCGCGGTCAGCCTGGTGGCTGACGCTTATTGCGCATTATCTAAGCATGGGCATATCGCATTTACGATAGTTCAGACGGTCGATGTTCATTCACAAATCTGAACTGTCATGTATCGGTTGGGCTGCACGCCCATTGGCTGTAGCTCTGCACCAATGGGCGTGCAGCCCACCGACAGTCGGTCGCGGGCGCGGGCAGCAGGCGGTGGGATGCTGCCGCCACCGCTGCTGGGGGGCGGTGAGGGGCTTCGTGGGGTGGGTGGGGGATACACTAGACACCAGGGAGATGTTTGGGGTTGTAACTTTGATGGTCCACTGGACCACCAGGGAGACGGGGTTGGGGGCTTTTATATCTCTAAGGTCGGACTGCACCGGGGATGGATACACGCTCTGCCCGCATCGGGCTTTGGGAGATGTGGGCGGGGTCATGTTACTGTATGCCCCGGCGATCGGCTTCGGGAGATGTGGGGGCATGTTACTGTATGCCCGCGATCGGGCTCGGAGATGTGTGGGCGGGGGTTGTTTTTACGTTCTGCCCACGATCGGGCTGGTGGGGGGGCACAGGGACTGAGTTGGGGGCCAGCCAGGGGTGGCAGCTGCTGTGTTGTGCCCTGCAATACAGCAGCTCACCTGTGGGTGGCCCTCAACTTGATCCTTTTTTTTTTGGCTCAAGGTTGTGCAGGCGCAGGTTGGGGGTTGCGCATGCACAACTCTGCACAACCCGACTGAATATCGGGTTGCGCAGTTTATGCATGGTTCCTCCCCCTCCTGTTGAGCATGCATTCATTTGCATTGCGCTGTTGCAACCTGTTGTCAGTGGCGTAACTGCCTCCTGCTGAATATCTAGAATGGCGATTTTTGGACTTGGCGACATGCGCAACCCTGTTGCGCATGGCGTAACCCTTTTGAATATCTGGGCCAGTGTTTTTAAGGAGCTTAGTGAATGTAATGAAGGTATTAGGATGCACCCATGAAAAGGGAATGGGTTCACCAAAGTGACTCAGTAATACTAGCAGTCTATTAGTTGCAAACTGTTACAAAGAAATGTATACCTGTTTTTCTATATTTTTAACAAAAGCTTTAATTCACATGAATTCAAGTCCCTGACTCATGATTAGTGTCTCCTGAAAATGTCAGCCTGTTTGGATTGGTAGTTTTCTTTAAATCAGCATTTGTTAAGGTGCTCTGCAGTAACTGAAACCGTAAAGATTTTTCTGTCCCTACCAGTGAGGCCTGCAGAGCAATGATATCATTTTGGTCTAGCCTGCTGCTTAAGCAGTTAAGTCCCTAATTAACTGAAGAGGTTGTTGCACTTCCCAGTTAGAGCAGTCTGTAGAGCTAATTGTTTTCACTCCAAGTTTGTTACTAACCCATCTGGTTTGTGTTCAGCTAGATTAGCTTAAAATCTATCATTCTGTTCTCATAAAAAGTTGATCATTTGAGTTTCAGTGCTGAACTGAAGTGGTATGAATCTTTGTGAGAAATCACCTTGTTTGTATCACAGCTGTCAGTTCTTTCACATCAAAACTCTGCATTGTTTTCTGGTTATATAACACAGGGTTGTTTAATGGATATCAAATAAATCAAAATGTTGTTAATTCATAGAAGTAGTGTGTCTTTGATGTAGCCTCCACAAATAGGTTCATGTGAGAACAATTTTGTTTTTATATCAGATTGACAAACAGGTGTCTGCCACACTCTGCTATTTCAGGAACATTTACTGTATGAACTCACAAAATTCAGTTCTTTGAGGGTTTCTGTGTGAAAATATATCATGTATGTGTATAACTAGAAATACTATATGGCATCCTGATGCCCATCTCCTGCCCGACAGTTGAGGCAGCAGAAATCTGCTGCCCCCCTTTCCCTAGCTCCACAAGCCCCCCATCTGAGGCTGCTGCCCCCTGTCTTCGACATACAATCAGAGCCGATGCACCCTGCTTCCTCCTGCACAAACAGTTGAGGCTGCTACACTCTGCTTCCGTCTTTCCCCAACCCCTACAGTCAGGGCCATGGCACCCTGTTGCCCCCTGTTCCTGTCTCCACAGTCAGGCTGCTGTGCTCTGCTAAGCCCTAGAGTCCCAGGTCCCCTGCCTTTCAGTTGGGGCTGTTGCACCATGCTGCCCCAGGTTACTAGAGGTGGGGTATTTTCTGCACCTGCTACCCACTTCTATTGCCCCAACTGGGCAAGGCTGCTGCAACACACACACCCTGTCCCACAGTCAGGGCTGCAATACCCCGATGACCCGTTGTGTCCTGCCACACTTGAGGCGTCTGCACCATGCTGTCCTCTGTCTCTGCCACCACATCCAAGGCAGCTGCACCCTGCACCTGTCAACACAGTCGAGGCTGCTGTGCCTCAGAGTCCCATGCCTCCACAATTAGGGCTGCTGCAGCCCGTTACTCTCTGTTCTCCACCCTATAACACAAGATGAAAGTATTTATGTATTTTTTGAGTAGCTTGGACAGTGTATCAAAGGATCTGACTCTGGTGGCAGGAAGCAGCATGGTGCAACAACCCTAACTGAGGAGGAAAGAGGCTCTATGGTGCAGCAGGGCACAGTGGTGGCAGGGACAGAGGACAGCATGGTACAGAAGTCTTGACTGTGGGGCAGGACACAGTGGGGCATCATGGTACAGCAGCCCTGACTGAGAAGGGGTGCACATGGTGCAGCAGCCCTGCCCATTTGGAGCAATGGAGGTGGGCAGCAGGGTGCAGCGAAAGCCCCACCTTTGGTGGCCTGGGGCAGCATTGTGCTGCAGCCTCAACTGTGAAGGCAGGGTATCTGGGACTCTAGGGCTTAGCAAAGCACAGCAGCCCTGACTGTGGAAACAGGAACAGGGCAACAGGGTGCATTGGCCCTGACTGTGGGGGGTTGGGGACACAGAGAAGCAGGGTGCAGCAGCCTCAACTGTTTGTGCAGGAGGCAGCAGGGTGCAGTAGCTCAGACTGTGTGGAGAAGACAGAGAGCAGCAGGGTGAAGCAGCCTCAAATGGGGGCAGGAGACAGGGGGCGTGTGGGGCAGCAGAGTGCTGCTACCTCAACTGTTGGGCAGAAGACAGGGGCATCAAGATGCCATATAGTAGTTCTAGTTATACACATACATGATGTATTTTCACACAGAAACCCTCAAAGAACTGAATTTTGGGAGTTCATACAGTACATGTTCCTGAAATAGCAGAGTGTGGCAGACACCTGTTTGTCAGTCTGACACAAAAACAAAATTGTTTTCACATGAACCTATTTATGGAGGCTACATCAAAGACACACTACTTCTGTGAATTAACAAAATTTAGATGTATTTTATATCCATTAAACAACCCTGTGTTAAATAGCCAGAAAACAATGCCGAAGTTTGATGAGGAAGAACTGACAGCTGTGATACAGACAATGTGATTTCTCACAAAGATTCATACTACTTCAGTCCAGCATTTAAACTCAAATGATCAACTTTTCATGAGAACAGAATGATAGACTTAAAACTAATCTAAGCACAAACCAGATTGGTTAGTAACAAACTTGGAGTGAAAACAATTAGCTCTACAGGCTGCTCCAACTGGGACGTGCAACAACCTCTTTGGTTAATCAGGGACTTAACTGCTGAAGTAGTAGGACAGACCAAAATTATGTCATCGTTCTGCAGGCCTCACTAATAGGGACAGAAAAATCTTCACTGTTTTCAGTTACTGCAGGGCACATTAACAGATGCTGATGTAAAGAAAATCACAAAACCAAACAACATGAAATTTTCAGGAAACACTAATCATGACATGGGGCTTGAATTCATGTGAATTCAAGCTTTTATTAAAAATATGGAAAAAGTGGTTCATTTGATCTTTAACCATAGAACTTAAAATTGCACTTTTATAATGAGAGACAGTAACTGTACATATAAATAGAATAACAGAGAGCTCGCTACCTCTTACAGAGCAGTAGTAACTCCATACAGGGATTCTGATGACATCACAAACCTTGAAAGCAAAGCTCAAGAGGTTTATCGCATCATCAGAATCCAGAGATGGAGTTTCTGCTTGGTAATAGTTAAGAGACCTATCTGTTGCTTTTTGTAATACATGGCTACCTTAGATTTGATGAATTGTTCCCCACCACCACCACAGCAAAAAATACTCATTCAGCTTAGTAACTCCTTCCGACCACCACCAATCTGCCCATGAACAAACTATTTCTGCTCACTCTCTTTCAACCAGACTGATCCCCCCGGCCCCCAAAATGCAGAGAGCTCACATCACTCTTGTTAACAGATTAACAGCCCCCAAAAAAAATGTTAATTAGCACACTTACTCATTTTAACCACTACCACTTTATCCACAGACTCCTTCTAAAACAGACTCCTTCCTGTTTCAAATAGGAACGAGTGGTAAACCAACACTCAAAATCACAACAGCATTATCCTGATGTTGGATCAATACTATTATGACTTTTTGAAGTCACAATGATGCTACTATGAGTTTTCAATGCTGTAGCATTCCTCTGGCAAAAGAACAGGAACCATGTATTACAAATACTGTAGAACTGATTTATTTCACCGTAAAAAAAAAAAAGTCTTGCTATGTTCACTGTAGAAAGAGACCCACTAAATTAACTGAACAACTAAGTTAGTTATCTACGTCAGATTCATTATACAGAAGTACAGGAACTGTAGCTAACAAGTCGCATAGCCTCGGACCGCTAAATTAAACGAATGTGCTACTTTTCAATTCTACAGTATACTCCATACAGATTCTTGAGGGAGAATGGCACTGAGGTTTACCCACCATGAGTGGTGGAAGCATATGGAATGATAAGCTCGAAAATGTGTCCATACTTAAATTGGATATAGTCAAAGTCATTCATGAGGCAGGAGGGATGGACAAGAGCGACAAGAAGACCCTTCTGTCATCACAATACTATGTAACTATGTTTAAAATGAATAGACAAGGGTTGATGGATGAAAATACAGTAAGTGGGCACAGGACTGAAAGGGAGAAGGGGACTGAATTGAGTGATGAGCCAGATTACAGGATGAAAACGTTTTACTGTTGTCAAATCAGATTTAATCTACTTTAAAATATAAATATATACCTTCAAATATTTTCATAACACTATCCTTAAAGCTATTTTGTACACTTGCGGTCCTAGGGTAACAGTTTTGGGATATGATACTGTAGGTGCACAATAATCCTTTTGTGGTGCTTCTAATATATTATTTTGAGCTTTTATTTTGTGGTAAGGGATCGTAGTTTGGCCCCAGAAAGGTGGCCAGCTGATCCCTTCCACTTCCTGATTTGTCTCCACGCCTCTGCACTCAGGCACGTTATGACATGCAGCAAGGGAGAACACTGGAGCGTGCCCCATTGAAATGAATGGGACTGAATTTTCATTACACTTTAATACATTATGATGGTGAGATGAGAGATTAATGAAGGCTACCGCTCGACTAACAATGCCCTTGTTAGTCAAGTACTAGCCTTCATTAATCTCTCAACTTCATCATAATGTCTTAAGTGTAATGAAAATTCAGTCCATTCATTTCAATGAAGCCCTCAGTCCGCATTGCTGCACGTCATAACGTGCGGGTGTGGAGATGAATCAGGCAGAGAAATGGATCAGCTGGCCACCTTGTCAGGGTTGAACTACTATCCCTTACACTAAATAAAGGCTCAATGTAAAATATTATAAGTACCACAAAAGGACTATCATGGACCTCAGGTACCATATTCTGAAACTGGCACCTAAGGGTTGCAATATCACTTTAAAGGGACACTGTCGACTCTTTTTTGTATCATGTTATTTGTAGTTGAAACCCCACATTTTATGATTGCTTACTGTCTCTTAAAATTTGTTGATGTTGTGCTGGTCATTTTATCTGCCTTCTTTCTTAGTATAACAGAACTGACGGGACAAAAACAGTGCTGGGCTTCAAGCATGCATGGGATAGGCACAAGGGAATCTTCTGGAAGCATCGGGGAAAGCTGAAGATCAGGTAGGGTCTACTGTGACAGTACAGACAGGGACAAATGGGAAGGCTGGGTGGGCCAAATGGTCCTTATCTACCGACAAGTTCTATGTTTCTATGAAGATCATGTTAATGATGTAATTATACCGACCCTTGTTTTGTTTCAAATCCTTGATCTACTCTTATTGCATACTTCCTGAATCTTAGGAACACTCCTGAACAGTGCAATCACTCATGATGCAACAGTCTCCTCTCCCTCCACTACAACATGAGTGGCTAGACTGTGTTGGAAGTGTTCCCAAGACCAGGAAAGATACCATGGAAATTCAGTGGGAAATGATCAAGGACTGTAAACAAACACATTTTTGTGTGCTAATGCCAGTTTGGTGGGCAATCAGTTTTTCATTTTTAAAAATTAAAAAGTAATCCCAATCAAAGTTCCAGCTACATCAACAATCTCTACAGAACATAACCAATCATAATGTGTTTTTATACCAGAGGAACCTTGAGGCCTAAGGGAGCTGACAGTGTCCCTTTAAAAACTACTAAAAAATCTTAACTTCCATTGTAGAGTCAGAAAGTAGCAAACTGGATGACTTATTTCATGTGGCAGCAAAAGACAATTTTTTGCGTGCCCTAAACATATTTTTAATTTCAATGTGTTCTGTTGATACACCGCATCTACAGTACTGCGTTTTGCCCAGTTGCGAGTACAGCTTGTTGGTTCACAAGCCACGGACTAGTGATTTGAAACTGTTATGCAGCAGACTGCACATTTTGGTAGTTTGCTAAACCCAGGAATTAGCCTGGTGAGCAGACCTCTCCGCTGTCCCTGATTATGAGGGCTGTCCCTCATTTTACCCCTCAAAATTGCTCTGTCCCTGATGGAGAAGGTGCTGACAACACAGAGAATGTGCCATAAATTCCAACTTCAATGCAGAAATTCAAAATCTTTTAAGATGCTAAATCAAAAGTAAACTTTGTATACAGTATGTAAACACAATGGTTTACACAGTGTTTTGAGCTTGTATCTCCCTGTTTGAGGATGTGTCCCTCATTATGAGGGTCAGTGTCCCTTATTTTGTGTGTCTGTGTCCCTCATTTCAGTGACAAAAGGTTGGGAGGTATGCTGGTAAGGTACAACTCTTTACTGACTTTCTTCCTTATGTACCTTAATTTGAAGTCAGCCTTGTCTGGAATAAAAACATAACATCGCTAGTAGAATTTTACTTATAGGATGAAGCCCGACAAGTAGCATAAGCAACACAGAATAAGAAAATAATTTGAATATGACTGTTAATAATTTAACATGTAATGTGGTGCTCCTAAATTACCAGGGCTATCATAGCCAGAGGATAGCAACGGGGAGCAATGGAATTGCAGGCATTAGTAGTTTGTATATAGATTTAAAGGATTTTTTGAGCCAAATTATTCACTTAAATTGGTGCAAAATGTAGCCTTGCCACAGGCGCGTGTGCAATATAGGTGTGTCATGGAATGTTGCAGTATACACATTTTGTTTCATATGGCCTGATGCACCGCTGTGGAAAAACAGGCTTGCATCTTTTTAACTGCAAAACATTTCTGTTCAAGACACGAATCAGTAAAAAGGGGAACATATATACTTAAATCTTTCAATCCCTTTTGACATAAAATGAAGTCAAAATTCTGATTTTAGTACCAGAAAAGACAAATACATATACTGTAGTCCTGAATATGTTCACGGCCGCTAATGTTCACTAGTATAGGTGCTGACACATCTTCACATTTGAAAATGTTCACGTCGTAACGATTAACACTCAAATTCAGTGACAATCAGTATGACGTTCTCACTATCTGTGAAAAACTGTAGCAATCATCAGCTGATTAGATTGTGATCCTTACCCTGATCCTGACTAATTGCTAGTAGGCACTGCAATTACAGGTATTCATTTAGTAAATGATGTACTGGTAATTGCTCGAAATGCTTACATTCTTAAATGCCCTATCCCAAACCAAAACCAAACCCAAACCAAAAACGCAAACCCAAAGAAGCATATTGCCTGTTGTCTGTAGCAAGCATCAGGATGTCTATTCTGCAGTGCAGACATTCCAAAAAGGGGACCAAAAGAGAACACCCACGGGATGTTGCTGATTTATCATTCGAGCAGTTTACACAAGCAGGGTTAGATGGTGACACAGCAAACTCAGTGGCAACTGAGTTAAACGCCATTAATCCCCCACCTCAGAAAAAAGTGTTGCCCTTCTCAACACAACTCGTATCCTGGTGAGATCAGATTTGAAGAAGCACACAAGGTGGCTGGAGACGAGCTACTGCCAGCTGAGACTACGAAGTGAGGTGTGCATCTGTGGTTTTAAGGAAGCCAGAACTGCTGCAGTACATGAGAGCTGTCTCAATTACCAGACAGGTAATTACTGGGCTGGGCTTTACCTACAAGCACTGTAGTCACACTTTACTGCCTGACTCTACACTTACTATGATAAATTTCATGTTACTGTTACAGAAGCATTCTCCAAGGAAAATAAAGATTGAAGATTTGTTGCTTAACTGGTTGTTGCCAGAAGTGTTATGGAGCACTGTTTTTCTGTTTTACTTTAAACACAGGGTTTTATTTAAATCTAAAAATTTATTAGCGTTTTGCTCATAAAAGTTCTAAAACATTGTGAAAATGCATAGCACTTGCCTCACTGTGTTTAACAAACATAACACTTCTAGAAAACCTAAATAAATGCTTTCTGTACAGTTAGTATTGTCCCAAGGAAAAAAGTGCTAATCAATTATTTAAAATCCTGAAACACACTGAGATGAATTAAATGTGCATTCACTATAGTAAAACCAAACTTTGCATTTCTTTTTGAATCTCATGCTCATACCCTAAATATCTGCAATCTCTTTATGTTTGTGTTTATTTTAAAAATGCTAACATGGTGAAAATAAAATGAACAAGGGCATTTGCTAGACTACAGTAGTTGTTCTCCTCAAGCTTGAAGAAAAGTGGCGGAATTTAAGGGGATCAGTCAGCACTGAGAGCTCCACACCCAAGTGTCGGGCTAGTCCCAGTGTGCACTTTGTGTGCAGAAACATTTTTTTTTTTTTTTTTTACTTTCTGTTCACTGTAGGACAGTAAATTGTATCACACTGGTTTTGCTCACTTTCAGGCTGACATTTTCTGTAACTACAAACCCCAGAGTCCCCTGGAGCTGGGTGGCAGGTCTGCAGCAGTTGAAGACTCAATAGCCTGCAGTGCACAGTGTTTAAATAAGCTCTGATCTTTTGTGTGCTGGCCCTGCTGACCTCCTCGGGACAAGTATAGTCACAAAAAACTGTGCTTCACCCCGTGAGAACAGCGGGACTGGAAAACATCTGAATGAAGCTTATAAAAGCTCAAAGATACAATGCAGGCTATAGAATCTCTCACTGCTACAGTCCTGCTCTGATGTCAGCTGCAGGGGATTCCGGGAATTATTGTTACAGAAACTATCAGCCTGGAAGTGAGCAAAGTTAACCTGATGCAATCTATTATACTATGGTAAACGGAAATAAAAAAAAAAAGTTTATGCATACAATGTGCAAACTGGGACTAGCCCCACTCATGGGTGTGGAGCCCTAGGTGCTGACTGTTCCCCTTTAAGATGTTTGGGTATCATAGTACATGCTGCATGTAGGGCAATTCGCCATGGTGATTCTATAGCCCATGCTGTAAGTGCATTGCTAAAGATAATTTTCGATGTGGTTAACTAATGCTGCGCATTCACCAGGCTTCCAACAAGCCTAAGTGCTCTACATGCAGGACCTCTTCTCTCCTTAGAATGCACTCCAGTTACTGCTTTGCTCTGAAATTATAGCTACTTTGTACAGTATTGACTGCTGCCATCATATGCACTCTCACATCACAGTTTGCATGGCCCAGATGCAGTTAATATAACGCACTGCATTCGAATATGCTGCCAGTGGCATTTTACTGTGTAACTAACTGTATAAGGAAGCTTTATCTCTTGCCATGCCAGTGACACTGGTTTAGGAACGGACTTGGGTCATCGAGGGTTAGCCGGGGTAGGAGAGGACTGAGGGTCCGAGGGACTGCTCTCCTCTCCTGGAGTGCAGAGGCTTGGCATTCGACTGCCAGCAGGTGGTGTTGTGGCGGTGCAGAAGGAGTAGAAAAACGGGAGGGTACCGGAGCGCAGAGTCATGCGTGCCTGCCTCCACCTACATGTCTGATGCTGTTAAAGCAAGGGGTGGAGAAGGAACAGGGATAACGCTGTCAAGAGTCTTGTGAAGCCTTGCCTGCATACTCCAAACCCGCACTGCCATATGGGTTTCTACCTTCAGACTCGCACTACATATTTGTACTGGGGTGGGAGGATGGCCCTCTCCTCTCTGGCCCCACCACAAGGGGCATAATTGCAGGAGCACCTGACTGGGGGGGGGGTAGGACTCGGGGGAGTCTGTGGCTGGCTCAGGGATTCTGGGATGGGGCTGATAAGCTGCCAATAGATGCAGAAAGCAAAAAGAACAGTAATAAAAGAAAAAAAAAAGAATCAATCAGTTACCCACCCAACTGCATCAGTTATCAACTTGTGCCTAATTCAAAGCAGCAATCCTGAAAAGGAATTTTTTTTTTTTTGTATACTTTTTTTCCTCCCCCTGTCTCTGGCAGCCTATTCTCAGGAGGAAGCCCCACCCCCGTCCCCTCCAATGTCCACCACCAGAGCCGACCATCTTCCCCCAGGGCCTCCCCCCAGCGGAGTTGGTGATGGACCCCAAGCCCCCACCGAGGACCAGATACAGTTCCGGTCTGCACCTGGCTGGTTGGGTTGTGGGACCTGCAAGCCCCTCCTTCATCCAACCGCCAGAGATATTTTTTCCTCTTTTCTTTGAGAGGAAGGGCATGCAATGTCATCAGTGGTAGTGTTGTGCATGCTCCCATGCACGGCACACCAGGCATCTGCTCCGCCTCCCCCCCAACCTTGTGAAGCGTCGACATGCCGTACCCCAGCCTCCACTAGGGAACAGGCAAGCACCGGTCGCTGATTCCCCCCCCCCCCCAGAGAAGGATAGCTGTCCTTGGGACGCTCAGTCCTCTTCCTCCCCAGCTGACCCCCGGCGACCCGCTTGCCCTGCGAACACAGGTCACCAGCGTGGCAGGAGGTAAGGCATGATGCCTCAGCCCTCAATGTCACTGGGCAGGCTGAAAAGGATTTCTTTTTACTGTAATTGTACTTCAATGTGTTTTTATTGTACTAATTTTGTTTTAAGTATTTATATGTTTGCACTTTTTAATATTTATTGTTAAATGTCTATACACAGAAGAATCCTAAAAATAGACTCGTGCTCTTATCCTGCTAAAATATTAAATCACTTAATATATTTTTTTCAACAAGGAAATCTGATTGACAGCTGGGCTACTAGCACAACATGTATGGCAGTCCAAAGAATATTACAGAACCAAACGCAGCCCTATGCTCCCTGAAGAGTAAATCAACTTACAAAGCAAAGGTTTAATTTGGTGGCAAACTGACTTTCTCCCTGTGCAATAAAGTTATCACAAGACAGCTGGGTATTATTATTATTGATATTTTGGTGGCTCATGCAGTCTTCCTTGGGTATCGTTAATATCCTCCCACTCCTCTCAAACAACTTGGGAGCGCAAATTAAATAAACATGCCAATGAAAATTTGATTGAGACATTTGCCTGGCTCCCGCACGGTTGGTACTCCTCAGCATTATCCAATTTAGGATTGTTAGCTGTAAAAAGCTCCAGATATTCTAGGAACAATAGAAATTTCCCACTGAGGTAATAGATGGTTTTCGAAATTTCCTGCTCTGGTATAATTCTCCGAGGTATATTTATGAGGTTAGTATTAAGCTGTTACTTTACAGAAGCAGTTATGCATAAAAGCTGTTACTTTTCCAACAGTACCTTAACAAGAAGGTTTATTTTTTTTTTCTGTTTTGGTTAACATCACTGAGAGGACAGAAAGAAAAATGGTCCCTTCTCCAGGAGATGCATACTTTAAATTGGTTATTGACAACAATGATGTGTCTTGTGAAAAGGCTGTTGCGGCTTTCACCATGCGCTGCAACTGCCTCAATTTATGCAGCTTAAATGTATCATTAAACTCTGCACAGTGCAGCAATCACATTTTGAAGATAGGGACACTTGAATGTGTATGCCATAGAGAGAAACAGAGGGGGGGGGGGAGAGAGCTTTGATACAATAACGGGTTGGCATGAATTATAGGCGATATCTTACAAAGGAGAGAGTAACCCATAATAAATAAGAAATGAAGGTCACTGCCTCAAAAAATCATAAATGCTGTAAAGCAAAATCATTTTGTTTTCATGTTGAGTAGACTGACTAAGTCGAGTCTGCGGGTCACTATAGGTAGGGAAATCAGGGCAGACTAGGTAGGCCAGGAGGCCCTTATCTGCAGACAACTACTATGTTTCTGTGTTAGAGGATATTATTTGGATTTTAGGGCTTGGTTTTAAAAAGTACACAGAGCACCTGCACTGACTTTAAAGTGACACTGTCAAGCTCATTTACACTTTTCTTAGGGATTTTAATACTAAATTCTGGTCTGGCTCTCCACCCACCTTACCTTACCTCCCTCCTTACATACTCATAACCCCACATCCACCACTTACTCCCTTCAAAACTCTGATACATGTTCACTCTCCCTCCTGCACACCACATCATCTGCAGGCCACGCTGCCTTCACCTTTAGATTATTCAAGCTGTGGTCTAACCTACCATTCCTGTCCGTTATGTTTCTGCTCATTTCTCTCAGAGAACACTTCTCCGTGACTTTACAGTCCTCCTGACACCTGCACCTAACCCCAACCAATCCAACTATGCGCTTTAAGTGACACCCCCCCTTCACAGTTCAGCTTATTATTTTGCCTCCATCACTATAAAGATCATTAATCAGCGATTTTCATTACTCTGCACATAGGTATTTCACTGAATAATAATTGTCTTACTTGTACCCTTGTATTGATAAATTTCTGCTTTTAGCAAAGTACTACCTGCTCCCTTTACCCCACAGGACAAATCTACAAATGAGCAGTTATCAGCTCACTATACCTTTCCTTATAAAACGTTTGAAACAAAAAAACTATAACTATAATTAGAATGGTGCACACAGTGCTGTCTGATCCACCAGGCTACCTAAGGACTCAGAAAGTGCACTGTCCAGCTGTATCTCATCTGTTTAGGCCATATTATGGATTAGTACAGAGCACTATCTGTTCCAGATCCACCAATAGTTCACACTGTCCAAACAATCTAAAGCAGAATATAGAGTTATCTGGACAGACCTCGTTTAAAGCAGCAGTGCAACGAAAAATATTTTTTTTCCAAAAAGCTAGTTTCTGCTACATTTAATAAAAAAATATTAGCATACCTGTCAATTTACTTTTCTAGGTTCCTCCTATGCTGAACACCTTGTTTTTTTTTTATTTTTTTATTTCTTGATCCTTGTCCTTGCCATGGCCCACAATGGTATTTCTGGGCCACATGTGGCAGCCATCTTTTTTTTGAGAAAAAAGTTCATTAAAACATTATAAAATACTTTGAGTTTGGTAAAACATTGAAATTTAAATACCTGTAAATTTTCTTTCTCCAACGGCTGGTCTCCGGGCTTCCTTACACTTTGGGCTGTACCTCCTGTTGCTGGTTGTCAGGCAAGATTCAAAGATCTGCAGCAGGGGGCATCTAGCCCTTCCCTTCCAGCTTCCTCCAGTATTTCTGAAAGCAGTCCAAATGTGGCACTACTACTACGAGAACTTGGAAACAAAACACAAGAAAGTTTAAGGCAACCATGGCCCTGAGCCAGCCAACTATGTACATTCCAGGAGGGAATCCGAACCCCGGAGACCAGCCGACAGAGAAAGTTACAGAAAATTACAGGTATTTAAATTTCAATTTTCTCCTAAGCTGGTCTCTGGACCTCCTTACAGTTGGGATATACAAAAGCAGTATATCCCCAGATGCCCCGGGTGGGAAGAATATCCACTGACCTTAAGAGTCCACCACCACCTGAAGCACTCGGCAGCCAAAGGATGCCTCTGCCGAGGACATCACGTCCAGCTTCCAAAACTTTGTAAATGTGTGAGTGGATGACCAAGTGGCTGCACTGCATTAGTCTGCTGGAGATGTTTCTCTGAAGTTCTCCCATGAAGTGGCCATAGCTCTGGAGGAATGTGCTCTGACTGGGCCAGGCAGAGGTACCCTGGCCTTGTCGTAAGCCATGGTGATAACATAGAAACAGAGAAACATAGACTTTGACGGCAGATAAGGACCGCTAGGCCCATCTAGTCTGCCCATTTCCCTACCTATAGGATAGGCCGCAGATCCTAGTTAACCAACAGCCTATTTCTTCCTACCCCCCACAAGAATTGCCTTACATCTGTCCCATGCATTCTTGAAATCTCCCACAGTTTTAGACCCCACAACCTCCTCAGGAAGGCTGTTCCATGCATCCACTACCCTCTCTGTGAAATAATACTTCCTCACATTGCCCCTGAACCGCCCTCCTTCTATCTTTAAATTGTGTCCCTTGTTCTTGTAAGTCTATTTTTCTGAAAGATGCTACCCTCTTGGACTTTGTTGATTCCACTGAGGTACTTAAAAGTTTCTATCATGTCCCCCCTCTCCCTTCTTTCCTCAAGGGTATACATATTAAGCTCCTTTAGTCTCTCCTCATATGGTTTCGCTTGCAGACCCTGCACCATTTTAGTTGCCCTCCTCTGGACTACCTCTATCCTATGTCCTTGCGGAGATGAGGTCTCCAGAACTGGACACAGTACTCCAGATGGGGTCTCACCAACTGTCTGTACAGAGGGATAACAACTTCCTGTTTTCTGCTGCTGATGCCTCTCCCTATACATCCCAGTATACCCCAGCCCTCCCTACTGCCTTCTCACATTGCTTGCTAACCTTAAGGTCATCTGATATGATTACCCCCAGGTCCCTTTCCTTTTTTGTTGTTGTTACTACCTCCCCACCCATTGTGTATTCTTCCCCTGGGTTCTTGTTTCCCAGGTGCATTATTTTGCACTTCTTTGCATTGAATCCTAGCTGCCATACTTCTGACCATTCCTCCAACCTGGCCAAGTCCCTTTTCATCCTTTCCACGCCTCCTTGTGTATCAACCCTGTTGCAGATCTTTGTGTCATCTGCAAAAAGGCATACTTTTCCTTCCAGTCCCTCTGCAATGTCACTGATGAAGACATTAAAAAGGACTGGACCCAATACTGAACCCCTGCGGTACCTCACTAGTAACCTCTTTCTTCAGAGTGGACTCCATTTACAATTACCTTCTGTGTCCTGTTGTGCAGCCAATGTTTTACCTAGGCTACCACCCTGGGACCCACCTCAGGCTGGTTAATTTGACTATTAATCTTTTGTGTGGGACTGTGTCAAATGCCTTGCTAAAGTCTAGGTAGGCCATGTCCACAGCCCCTCTCTGGTCTACTACTTGGTCACCCAGTCAAAGAAATCTATTAGATTCGTCTGACATGACCTTCCGCTGCAGAACCCATGCTGCCTTGGGTCCTGTGCTCCACTGGCCCCTAGATACTCAACTATTCTTTCCTTCAGAAGTGACTCCATCACTTTCCCTACCAGAGGTCAGACTGACAGGTCTGTAGTTTCCCTCCTGCCTTGGTCCCACTTTTGTGAAGGGGAATCACATCCGCCTTCCTCCAGTCCTCGGGTACCACACCATCCTCCATGATTTATTAAAAGAGTAGCCAGTGGTTTCACTAGTTCCTCCTTAATTCTTTAGAATTCTGGAGTGAATTCCATCAGGACCCATTGCTTGTCCACCTTCAGTTTTAGGAGTTCTTGCAGAACCTTTCTTCTGTGAAAGGACTGGGATCGACCCCCTATCAAGAGTGCTTCTGTTAATTGGATTAGGCACTTCCCCCTCCTCTTTTGTGAATACTGAGCAGAAATATTCGTTCAGTATCCCTGCTTTTTCACTGTCCCCCTCTGCCCACCCGCTATCGAGTCTTTTGATGCTCTTTTACCCATATTTTTGCCTGTAGTTAAAATGAACAAGCTTGACGTTTTACGTATATCTTCTGTTCTCTTGATATATATCTTCAATGCTCTTCTTGGGCCTAGCGTATGAAATTCCCATTCCTTTTCATTTTTGGGATGTGGGTAGAAGGAAGGGAGGATAAGATCTTGGTTGCAACGGAAAGGAGACATAACTTTGGGTAAAAACCCTGGATCTGTACGAAGAACCACAGAGTCCTGATGAAAAACCATGTATGGCTCTTTGGTGGACAGTGATCCCAGCTCGCTGATCCTCCTTGCTGAAGTAACAGCTACCAGAAAAAACACCTTCATTGTGAAATGCATGATGGACGTTTCCTTAAGAGGTTCAAAGGGCTCCTTGGTCAAGGCTCTGAGAACCAGGTTAAGTTTCCAAGGTGGAACTATTGGCTTAATTGGGGGGCGTTTTAACATTGTCACCCTTAGAAATTTCCTGACATGAGGGTGCGAGCCTAGGGATTCTCCCGAGTCTACTAACAAGAGAGCCCCAGGGCTGAGACCTGAACTCTTAGGGTGGCTGGTTGCAGTCCTTGTCAAATCCCTCTTGAAGAAACTGTAATAGCATAGGTAATGATATTGGCTGGTCCTGCATATCTCTGGATTGAAGCCAGAACAAGAATTTCCTCAAGATTCTATAATACACTCTAGAAGAGGAGGGGGCGATGTAAGTACACCATCATTTCGATTACCGGAGCCGTATAGCCTAACTCCTTGAAAGTTTCCCGCTCAATCTCCAACCCGAGAGGGATAGATTGCTCAAACTGGTGTGCAGGACCGGCCCCTGATGGAGAAGGTCCAGGCTGAAATGGAAAGGTACAGGTGGTCCTATTGACAGCTGAATGAGAAGTGGGAACCAAGGACGGCGAGGCCATCGAGGACAGACTAGGATGATCTCTGCTCTGTCTCGGGCTACCTTGTGCCGAACTCTGGAAAGCAGTGGTATCAGAGGGAAGGCATACAGGAGACTGAACTGACCCCAGTCTAGGGAAAAGGTGTTCTGAGCTACTGCTAGCATGTACCTGGCCAGGGAGCAAAATTGTTCTGCCTTGGAGTTTCGCCTGGATGCAAACAGATCTACCTGGGGATTGCCCCACTGTTCTGTTAGGAGGTGGAAGGCGCTGTCCTTCAGCTCCCACTCCCCTGGTAAGACATCTTGGTGACTTAGCCAGTCTGCTGTGACATTTGCCTGTCCTGGAATATTACATGGCTCTTATACTTGCCAGCAGTAGAGGAATTTACAAGACTGTTTCTGAACGTACATAACATGTGCCCCCTATAAAAAGAAGATGAAGAAACAATGTCATTTACCCTGGATAAACGATACATTAAAAAAATGTATTATACATAAAAAAACAAATACGGAAGAAAGCTAATAAAACTTTAGACCAAGCTGCCTGGGATCATTTTAAAAAGACACGGAATAAAACTACTCCGGAGGTTAAGAAACAAAAGCACTTTATTATAAGCATAAAATTAATTAAACAAATGATCCAAAGAAATATTGGGCCTTAATGAAATCTCTTACTAAATCACAAGTAAATTTAAAAAGTATAAAGGTTATTGAAAATGGAGTTTTGCAAAACTCTGACAGTGCAGCAAACATTTTAAATAAATACTTTACTGAACTCCCCTGATTTAGATATTCCCAGTAGTTCAAACAAAATGGGATGTCCCGAGTCGGAAGTTGAAGATATACAAGCGGATCAAAATAATGTCCCTATATTTAGATTTAAAATTATAGCCAAGAAGGAAGTGATAAGAGAAATAAACAAATTACAATCAAACAAGGCTAAGGGTCTTGATGATGCTGAAATAAGATTCCTGAAAGATTCTGTTCTTGAGATGGCTCAACCTTTAACTGACCTTTTAAACAAGAGCCTGATCGAAGGAACTTTTCCAGGGTCCTAGAAATAGGCTAAAATTGTGCCAATACACAAAGGGGGTTCAGATTTGGGGCCAACAAACTATAGGCCAATCGCCCTACTATTTGTTCTTTCCAAACTGTTGGAGAGGCTGGTCCATAGTCAACTTATAAATTATCTTGAAAAATATAATAAGTTAAATATATTTCAACCATGCTTTCGAAGGGGCATGTTGACGACCACTGCACTCATGGATTTTAATGACTTAGTATCGACTCCTCTTGATGAGTCAAGATCCATGGGTGCAGTGTTTGTCGACTTATCAAAGGCTTTCGGACCTGGTTGATCATTCGACATTGACACAGAGGTTGAAACAAATAGGCCTAGCAGTAGAACCACTAAGTTGGTTTCAATCTTATTTAGAAAAAAGATCTCAAATGGTAGTGGTGGAAGATACGAGTTCTAAAGTTCTTCCAGTGACTCGTGGTGTCCCACAAGGGTCCATATTAGGACCCTTGTTGTTTATTATCTATATAAATGAACTCCCTAGCCAAATAAGATCCACTCATATTAGGCTTTACGCTGATGACACGGTCTGGGTCTCTGAGGGATCGGATTTGGGAGAAGCAGAAACCAAGTTGCAGACAGACTTTAATATATTACAAACCTGGTTCATCTCCTCAAATCTTGTCCTAAATACCAAGAACACCCAAACAATATTATTTGGTTCAGATATTCTTAGGAAAGGTTTAAAAGATGGTAAATTGCAAATAAATAAATACTGTAAATGGCAGCTGTTTAACTCAGATTTTGGCTTATAAGTATTTGGGGGGTGCTTACTGATTAAAAGCTTTTTTTTGAACATTTAAATATGTGGATTAAAAAAGTTCATTCCAGGATAGTTGTGCTTAGAAGAGTAGCAAACTGTTTGAGCATTAAGGATAGATTGGTTATAGCAAACCAACTATAATTCCCTTGACTGATTATGGGAGCCATGTTTACTCTAGTGCCAATAAAACAATATTACATAAGCTTGATACATGTTATAACAGACTAGCAAGGTTTGAAATGAGATGTAAATTTGATACTCGCCATTGTTCTATGTACATAAAGCTAAATCAGATTTCTCTTGACAGTAGGAGACAAACAATTTGGACAAAACTAGTTTACAAAATTTATAAGACTGGTCTTCCTTCTAGCCTGGTAGACAGGCTTATTAGTCCCACTCATCAGTTTAATTTACGAAAAAAAGGGGCGAGAGACCTGGTAGTTCTGAAAAATAAAAACAGATTTGTAACCATGACCTTTCAGTACAGAGCTGCCATAACCTGGAATGAACTTTCACCTGCACTGAAAACTCAGGATATGACTATAGCTAAATTTAATACAGCAACGAAGCAAAAAATGAGCTTCTGCTGCTTAATGTGATAGATGATTTGCTTCACTTTTAATGATGTTATCGTAATGTGATACATAATTTATTTTGTTTTGTGTCTTAGTGATTTTGTACTGTTTGTGACAGGGAGCTCCTGCCACTCTTGAGGATCGACCTTTTCTTAAATCTGTTGCAACAGTTCTATTTCTTAGCCTAATCTATCCTTTACAATTGCTAGTCCATAAAGTTGGCCACCTATAGGCACCTCCTTCTTTTTCTTGACTATGCTAGAGTGTCCTCTTTAATTTTCCTTTTCCCTCTCAGGTCCTCGTACAGGAAGGTTACTGTGGTGACCTCCAAGCATATGTAAAATAGGTTGTGTTTATCGTTGTTAGATTTAATATGTAATAGCACTATGTCATAAAATATCTTGATCTATATACCTTATATTTATGAAATCTGTAAATGTTGAAAATACATGGCACTAGATGTTTTGACAATGGTAAAAATACTAGGTGACTATTATAGAACTCAAGTTAGATTTGCTATTTAAAATGCATGTAAATTGCTGTAAATTGAATAAGGCTGAAATGCCATGGTGATTTGCATATATCCCATGATGCTTTACATTACGGAAGTATGTATGATGTTGTATTTCTTTGAAACTTGATTTGTTGCCAATGCCCTTTGGAGTAACCCATGTTTCAGTGTTTCTGCACTGAGATTCTTTGTTTTTAGTTTGTCTTGTTTTTTTTTTCTTTTTGAGCTCCCACTACCCAAGCAAACAGGGCCCATACAGGGATGAAGGGTTTTCATTGAAAAGTGGTTAGATCAGAGATCAGTGTCAGTAGGTGCTGGCTAAGTGTAGAGAAAGGACATACATAGTCTGTTGTTGCAAACTCGTGTACTGAAGAAGGAATATGACATTGCTGAAGCTTGTTTCCTGTATTTTGAATAAACATCACAGAGATTGTGTGTTGAACTTGAAGTCCGGTGTCTGGTCCATCTTTTGTTCCACAACCCCTCCACACTGTTAAACGGGTAGTTATTGTTTATTGTTAAATGTGCAACTACTGTATACAATGACATCAAACAGGTGCACCTTGTAAAGAAGGCCATGCGGCCCTAATGGTGTTTGAAGTTGTTGTTCTTATTCTGTATAAATACATTTTACTACTACTAATAGGTGTTGCTCTGCCCATTGGAAGAGAAGCAGTGACTCCTGGAGCATTTTTGAGCTTTTTGTGCCTCCCTGATGGTTGCTGTAGGCCATCGCTGTCCAACTGTCTGTTAGAATAAACACATCTTGATTGCGCACTTGTTGACAGAAGTGTATCAGGGCTAGGCGAACTGCACTCATCTCGAGGACGTTTATGCTGTACCTTGATTCTACCACGGACCATTTACCTTGTGCCGAAAGCTGATGCAGGTGGGCCCCCCAACCCCTGAGGCTTGCATCAGTCGTGATTCTGAGTTAGTGTGGATGTCCCAACTTTCGCCCCCTCATGACATCTGACCTCCAAGACCATCACCAGAGGGAGGATTTTATCTGCTGAGAAACTGGGATTAGTTGATGTTGGCTGTGTCTGGACTGGGACCACTGCCTGAGCAGATGGTCTTGAATGGGTCGCATGTGTACCACAGCCCAGGGGACTGAATCTGCCAGTGACACTAGATTCCCGATTAGCTGCACGGAGGTCTGTGCTGGCAGCTGGGTTGCTGTAAGAAATTTGTTGATAAGCTTCAATAGGCCCCTGAATTTCGATTCTGTGGAGAAAAACTTTGATGATCGGAGTCCTGAAGTCTGCACCCAGGTGGTTCAAGTTCTGGTTTGGAGTTATGGAGCTCTTCCTCCGGTTGATGACAAATCCGTGTGTCAAGAGGCACCAGACTACCTCTGTCACTGCATGTACTGCTTGATCGAGCTTTGGGGCCTTGAGGATATCGTCCAGATAAGGGAAAAGCTGTATCCCCCCCGTTCCAAAGGTGAGCAATGACCGCTACCAGCACTTTCGAGAATGTCCTTGGGGCTGACAAGAGGCTGAAAGGAAGGATTTTGAACTGAAAGTGTTGCCTCCCCACCTTGAATCTGAGATCCTGCCTGTGTACTGTCTGGATGGGAATATGCAAGTACACATCTTGCAGATCGATGGATGCTAAAAAGTCCCCTTGCTGTAGTTCCTTGATGATTGATGACAAGGTTTCCATCTTGAAGGGTCAGCTGAACACGAAACAATTTAGGAATCTGAGGTCTAAGACCGGTCTGAAACCCCATGTGCGCTTGGGCACGATGAAGAATAGTGAGTATACCCCTGACTGAACTCTGTGCGGGGAACCTGCTTGATCGCTCCTGCATGCAGAAGGTCTGTGATGGCCTGTAACATTGCCTGTTTTTTGGACGGGTTGTTTGAGATAGGGGAGGGTACCACGTGCGGTAGAGGTGGCTTGGACTCGAACTCTGTCAGGTAACCCTTGCTGATAACGTCTATTATCCATTTGTCTGACATCGTATGGACCCATTCCTTGAGGAATTTTTAAAGTCTGCCCCTACTCGAGGATGGGTCCAGGTGGCTTCATTGGGACTTTTTGCTGTTGTTGTTGCCAGTGTCTCTGGAGCCTCCACCGGCACTGGATCCCCCCCTTCCCCAAAGTTACGCTGGTTGCAGGAGGACAACCATGTTCTTTTCCCAGAAAAGTTAAAGTTTTGACCTTTGTTGTAACTCCAGTCACAAAAATTGCGCCTGGAGCCTGAGGACCATGATTTGCCCCTGCCCCTGTACTGGGGCATGTTTACCTTAGCTGTCTTCCGGGATTCCTTCACGGCCTCCTTAAGGGCTGAACTGAACAGGAGATTTCCTTCGTATGGCACATTTACCAAAAGACTCTTTGAAGAGGCGTCTGCTTGCCAGGCCTGAAGCCAGAGGTTGTGGCGAGCTGAGGTTTGATAAAACATGGTCCGTGCAGTGCTCCTGACTGCCTCCTCACACACATCTACTGCATAAGCCGATGCTACGCCCATTAACTGTAGCTGAAGAATAATCAGTGAGTTTTTCTCTGGGTCTTCTGTAAACTGAAAAGATAGCTCTGATGCCCACGACAGGGCGGCTCTGGCCGAGAACAGATTCGCTGTTGCCGCCTTAAGTGAAGCTGCCGACGCTTGGGAGGCCTTCTTCAGTGAGGTATCCACTTTTCTGTCCACTGGGTCCCTTAGTGAAGCCCCTCCTTCAGCGGGCATGACTGTCTTTTAGGTTAGATTAGAAATCAGTGGATCTATCCTGGGGCAGTCTAACCACTTTTCTGACTGCTTCTTGTCAAACTTTAGAAGTTTAGAGATCCGACAGGGGACCGGGTATGTATGTTCCATACTTTGCCATTCCTCCTTTAGCAAGTCCTCTATGGTAGGAGGGATAGGGAAGGCTGTGGCTGGTTTGGAGGTAGATGCCAGTTGAAAGGTCTGTTTCAGCTGTGAAGGGACAGGTGGAGAAGATCCGAGGTGTATCTTGGACATGACCCTTTTAATAAAAAAAATCTAGGTCCTCCAAGTCAAAGTTTCTGGATGGGGAGTTGTCAGAGTCTGATGATGAGCATACTATCTCCCCCTTCTCAGAGGAGGAGCTGGCATCTTAGGAGTCCGGGCAATATCCCCTGTGATGTTTTCCCTTGTGCGTGCCCCTAGATCTACTCCGGAAATGAGACCTTTTCTTCCTCCTGTGATGTGAGGAATGGTTGTGACAGAAATGGGAAGGAAAGAGTTAATGGTTTGGATTCTCTAGCTGGTGTTTTTTTAGCAGTTTGAAAAAAAAAAACACACACAGGCTAAAATCCACTGTCCAGCTTGTGGAATTCTCAGTCCTCCCTAGCTGCTAGATAAGAGCTGGGTCATAAATCTCGAGTGGACATCTCCACACACACAGACCTGTCCACACACAAAGGCCAGTTGGAATGGATTGGGTCATTCAAATATAAACTTAAGATTAAAAGGGAATATAATTGGTCACTGATAGGTTTTCAGTCTGGTTGGGACAATTAAATACATACATGTTAGATGGTTGGTGCATTCAAAGGGGGAATAGGCATTACCTATTCCCAGGAGAATATATAAGAGGCTGGAAGACAAAGAAGAGGGTTCTTCTTACTTTGAAGCTGGAGGAAGAATCTAAGATTAGAGCCTACCCTTCTAGCTATGTCCGTGGGAGCTGGCAGTTAGCATAGGGCACAGTGGTATCTTGAAAGGACAGGGAAGGGTAAGTTTAATGATAGCATATTTCAGTAATAGCCTTCTTCTTTTGCCATCTGTTATTTAACACATTTGTTTACTTTTCCTGTATGAGTGTTATTCTCCTGTGTTGTAAATATATATCCTGTAAATGCTCAGTGCACTTTCTGTTAAGTAAAAAGCTATTTATTTGTTCAACAGTTGTGACTGTGATGTCATTTTTCTAAGGTAATATTTGGTTTCCACTGGCTCAGGTAAACTCTGTGTAGCATCCGCCACCCGAGAGAGACACACTGCCAGACTTTAACTTGTGCAATTGCACGTTTAATTATTCAAGTTTGTAGACTTGAAGGTGGTGCTGGAGACAGTCCAGCTGGTGGCAGCGAATACCCAAGGACAGTAAGAAGAACCCTCTTCTTTGTCTTTCAGCCTCTTATATATTCTCCTGGGAATAGGTAATGCCTATTCCCCCTTTGAATGCACCAACCATCTAACATGTATGTATTTAATTGTCCCAATCAGACTGAACACCTATCAGTGACCAATTATATTCCCTTTTAATCTTAAGTTTATATTTGAATGAATCAATCCATTCCAACTGGCCTGTGTGTGTGTGGACAGGTCTGTGTGTGTGGAGATGTCCACTCGAGATTTATGACCCAGCTCTTATCTAGCAGCTAGGGAGGACTGAGAATTCCACAAGCTGGACAGTGGAATTTAGCCTGTGTGTTTTTTTTTTTCAAACTGCTAAAAAAACACCAGCTAGAGAATCCAAACCATTAACTCTTTCCTTCTCATTTCTGTCACAATGGTGATCATCCTCCTCGGATGATCTGCTCCTGTATTTGGATTTTTTCTTCTTGTCACAGCAATGTAAGGATAGCTGCCCCTTGTCAGATGTGGATGGGGAGGGGGTCCTCTTTCTTTTTGCCTTTTTGTGGTGTCTCATATCAGGGGACCCTGGAGATTGCCAATTGGAGTATGCAGAGTCCAGAGCAAAGGCCCTATTTAACCTGTCTATAAGATCTGGGTCCAGGAAGGGGGCGGTCGCCTGCTGGGTATCCCTGGTTGCCGCTGCTGTCTCTGACCTGGAAGTTGCCGGTCATTCAGAATTGTCTTGGCCATTTGTCTGTGTCGAGGGAGAGGTTTGCGTCCAGAGGTCCTCCCCGTTAGCAGCTGCTGCCTTTTCACGTAAGGCAGAGTGAGCCTGCAAAAGTGATCAGGAGCTGGGAACAGACTGTTATGGGAGAACCCAAAATCACAGGAAAATGAGCTGCTGAACGGTGGGGCCAGACTGTTCAGTTTGCAAGGCTGAGACTGGATCACACCATAGGGTGCTGAAAAATGATCCTCTTGAATAGAATAAGAATTTTTTTATAGAAATCAGAATAAAGACTTACAGTCTCTTCTGCCCTGCCATGTGTGACAGAGCTCTGCTGCAGAGTACCTGCTTCACTGAAGGCAGGAAGTAAACTGGAGGAAGCCAGAAGGGGAGGGTTAGAGGCCCCCTGCTGCAGATCTTTGAAACCTGCCTGATGACCACCTACAGGAGGTATAGCCCCAAGTGTAAGGAAGCCAAGACACCAGCTTAGGAGAGAGAATACAACATTTTCCCACCAAATGTAACTGGAATATGTCTGGTATATTTATTGCACTGCTGCTTTAAAGAAAGGGTACAACACCAGCAGATTCCCAACAAACAGAATGCCAAACCTAAGATCATTGTCTTGCTTCTTTTTAAAATGCATTAGCCTTTTTTTAACCCTAATGTCACTGCCTGTTCATAAAAGCTGGTTTTAGTGAAGAGTTACTGATGATGTCAGCTCCAGAACTCACTGTGTGCCCCCTCTCTGCCAGCAACACTAATAGGACTAGGTTTCCCAAGTTTAACAAAAGTGCAGTTACTATAAATATTTTGGAAAACAGGGTGCAGTGCATGCATTTCCAGAGTGTGCAAGTGCACAGATCTTCACAATATGACATATCAAAGTGGTTTTATAATTTGGCAGGGGGGGGGCATGACTTTGAATTGCAAAAGTTCAGCACATTTTCAGAATACTGCAGGGATGAGACTGCAGAATGTGGTAGGGTCACAATTTCAGAATGCAGCATGTAAACAATTTTAGTTTCTGGCAGGGGAGCAAAATTATTGAATGTAGCAAGGTGTGCAATTTTGGAACACAGCACTGACATGCAGTTTTGTAATGCAGAGGGAGGCACTTAATTTTGGAATACAGTGAGGACGGACAATTTCAGAATATAACAGTACATGCTATTTTGGACTACAGAAATTTTGGAATGTAATGGAGACATATAATAATATTTAAAAATGTTTCTCCAAGAGTTACTATAAGTACTATTTTTAAGTATTAATACACCCATGCTAGCAATAAATTCAATAATCTCCAGCCACTTCTGTTTCAGTCTCAGCTGGGTTGTAATATCCGTGCAGCCTTGCATGCATTTGGGGCTCTGATTAGGCTTCTAGGTTCGGAAGTATCATTTGAGGGAGAATTAAAAATGAAGTGTTTTTTATTTATTTTAAAATTTGGGACAGGAAAGACACATTACGCTGAGGCTTGTTTCCAGGTGTGTCCTGGGAGTACAGGGAAGTCAAGTGGCTTGCTCGTGGTCACACAGTATGCAAGTGGTGGCTGCAGGATTCAAACCCAGTTCTCTAGGTTTGTGGCTTTATGCTCTTAATCATTACACCATACTGCTTCTCAGTATTTGTCAGACAATTTTTGTTATAGTAGATTTTCACTCTCTGCAGCAGCATGGCACGGCAGAGGAGAACTGGAGTGGGCTGCTCATATCCTATGCTGGTCACCATTTACGTAGTGGGACAGTACTGGGGTGCAGTCATTCATGCAGTTTAGGACCTTTTATGAGAAGGCAGAACTCTCATGGCTTATTTATTGTTCCTCCACTTGTAGGTGATGGTCCCACGCCAACATTCATAAGATATACATGTTGCACGTACCTCTTTTATCCATGATGTATACCCAATCTCTTTAAGACAGAAGATAGCGGCAGCTCCAATGGCCCAGTGGCAATCTGCCACACCATCCTGCAGACAACTGGAGTGTGGGAGCGGATTCTGTTTGCTGCATCCAGAGACAGGCCAGGCTGTAGGCAGCTGCTGAAGGGCAATGCACCTTGGCCGGGGAGGGCTGGCAGAGGGTTTTGACATGCAGTGACACCTGTGGGTGGGACAGGGAGCTTGAGCCTTCTGCAGGGGAATGCTACATTGCAGTGGCTGAAGGGCACAGCCCATGCCTGGGGAGAAGGGAGGAACAAGGGGAGAAGATGTGGGAAGAAAAAAGCCCTGTCGTCTAAATGATAGTGAATTTGTTGGAACAGGGTACGTCCCTAATCAATAGGATATATCCTAGGGCGATGGTGGGGAGGGGGCAGAAAAACCTATATGAAAATCAAAAAAAAAAAAAAAAACAGATGATAGACAGACATACAGACAAAGCATGTACACTGATACAAACTTATGTAAGTGAAATATCTTGGTGTAAATGATAAGATATGGCCAGCTCCATGGTACATGTACATGAGCCATGTGGTGCCCATTCACAAGGCCCTAGGGGTGAACCAGGTAACCACACAACAGTGAGCCTCACATCAATTGTGGGGAAGCTTATGGAGACAATCCAGAAAGAGAGGCTAGTGACCTTTTTGGAGGACAATGGTCTCCAGAATGGCCAGCAACGTGGGTTTGTCTCGGGCAGATGCTGCCAGACAAATCTGACTGAGTCTTACAACTGAGTGAACAGGGAGCTGGACAGGGGCCATGCAGTGGATGTCCTGTATTTGGACTTCAGCAAGGCCTTTGATTCTGTGCTGCATGGAGGCTGGGGGCAACTGGAATACATAGGGGTGCAGTCAGGGGAGTAGAGGTGGCATGTAGGTAACAGGAAGCTGATGTAGTGTGTGGGTGGTCCCTGGAAAAAGACTGCTAGAAGAGCTGCCATGTGCCACAGCAACCTCTGCTGTATACCCAAAAGTATTACCTACTGCAAGAGACCACTCCATGGAAGATCGAGTGTTAAGACTGACAGGCAGGAGGAGCGCTTGTGGGACCCAAAGGAGAAGGGCACCAAGGGAACATGGAAAATAGCAAAACAAAAGGAGTTGTGTAGGATTTGGGGATGGGGAAAAAAGCCAAAAAAATCACTGTTCCTTGGCTGCCTCTATGACAGCTGCCTTACTTTTGGGCCAGTCCGGGTGGATCCTCACTAGACTGGCAAGGGCAAGGGAGCAGCTGATGGGGTTGGAAAGTTACTGGAAGAACCTGAGGACCACGCAAAGGTGGCGGTCCAAAGGCAAAAAGCTGTATGGCATAAAAAAAAGTGATTTGCAAATACGCTTAGAATTATACACCAAACTAGGGAGAATTTGGGGGAGTGGCTACAGCAACAGTGCTTTGGGGCACTACAAGGCCAAAGAGGTTAGAGCACTGAGCTGGGAACTTGGAGACTAAGCAGACCTGGGTTTGAATCCCCCAATCCCACTTGGTTACTTTGTGACCTTGAGAAGTCACTTAACTTCCCTGTGCTCTTGGGATGCACCTGGAAACAAGCATAGGCTCAGTGTACCTTTCCTGATCAGAAACTTCAAAATAAAAAAATAAGAAAAAAAGCACGTCCCTGTCTCCCAGGGAGGGTATGGGCCACCCAAGAAGTCACGTAGTCATGTATCCCCTGTCATTCTTCCAAAGCATGTCACAGACATGAGCTGTGAAGGCCCTGGCAGGGAATCCCTCCCAGCTGGAGGGAGGGAGCACGCATGTCAGCTCTGATCATCTGGGTGGAGGAAAGGGGTACCAAAGGAGGGAAACAGTGGTTCACAAAAACACAGAAACATAAAAGATGACGGCAAATAAGGACCGCAAGGCCCATCCAGTCTGACCATTTTTTCTACCTTATGAATGTGCCACAGGTCTTTACTCAGTCAATGGCCTATCTATTCATACTCATCTGTATTGCTCCCTTTTGCCTATCCCATGCCTGTTTGAAGCTCTGCACTGTACTCATATCCACCACTTCCTGAGGTAGGCCATTCCATGCATCCACCACCCTTTTTGTGAAAAAGAACTTCCTTACATTACCCCTTAATCGGCCTCCCTCTAATCTCATGCTGTATCCGCTTGTCCTACTATTTTTCTTACATTGAAACATGTTAGACTCTTTCACCTTGTTAATGCCCTTAAGATGTTTGAATGTTTCGATCATATCACCTCTCTCCCTCCTTTGCTCTAGTGTATACATATTGAGCTCCGTTAATCTGTCCTCATATGTTTTCTGATGCAGTCCCTGCACCATTTTGGTTGCCCTTCTCTGGACTACCTCCATTCTGTTAATGTCTTTGTGCAGGTGCTACCTCCAGTACTGCACACAGTACTCCAGATGGGGCCTAACCAGTGTCTTGTAAAGAGAGATTATTACCTCCCTCTTAAGACTTGTGATACCCCTACTAATACACCCCAACATCCATCTAGCCTTACCTACTGCTTTAGTGGTCTGCTTGGATGATTTCAGGTCATCTCTGATAATGATGCCCAAGTCTCTTTCTTCCCTTGTGACTGCCAGCAACACCCCTGGTGGTTTCTTGCACTTCTTTGAGTTAAATCCCAGTTGCCACTCTTTCGACCATTTTGCCAGTTTTTCCAGATCTCGTCTCATTCTGCCCACCCAATCTGGATAATCTACTCTATTGCAGATCTTGGTGTCATCTGCAAGCAGATAAACCTTACCCTCCAGTCCATCTGCAATGTCACTGATGAGGATATTGAAGAGGACTGGCCCCAGGACTGATCCCTGAGGTACCCACTTGTGATCTGCATCTCTTCTGACTGTATACCATTTAACACCACTCTCTGTTTTCTGCCCGCCAACCAGTTTGCTACCCAGCTGACCAACTTCTGACCCACCCCAAGCCTACCCAGCTTACTAATCAATCTCCAGTCTTCTGGGACCTCTCCTGTGCTCAGAGACTCACTAAACAGTTCTGATAATGGCTCTGCCCTTTTGAAAAGTGTCCCCTTCAGTACCTGCAGTTAATAATATCCATTCCAGTTGAGTTTCTGAGTTTATAACCTGGTCCGAGTAATTAGGAAATTGAAAGCAAAAGTTTGATTTTTGTGTGTGTGTTTGGTTTTGTATAACCTGTTATAACAAGTCAAATTGATGAAGATACTGAAGAGGACTTGCCCCAGGACTGATCTCTGAGGTACCCCACTTGTGACTTGCATCTCTTTTGACTGTATACCATTTGCCATCACTCTCTGTTTTCTGCCCGCCAACCAGCTTGCTACCCAGGTGACCAACTTCTGACCCACCCCAAGCCTACCCAGCTTACTAATCAATCTTCTATGTGGAACAGTACCGAAAGCTTTGCTGAAGTCAAGGTAGGCGACATCAACAGCACCCCCTTGGTCCATCACTCTGGTTACCCAATTAAAGAAATCTATGAGATTAGTTTGACAGAAACTTCCTGTTGTAAACCCATGCTGTCTTGGATCCTGTGCTCCTATGGATTCCAGGTGTTGCACTATCATTTTCTTAAGGAGTGCCGTCATAATCTTGCCCACTACTGAGGTAAGACTGACTGGTCTGTAGTTCCCTGCCTCCTCCCTGCTACCACTTTTGTGGAGCGGGATCACATGAGCCCTTCTCCAGTCTTCTGGAACCTCTCCTATGCTCAGAGACTCACTTAACAGTTCTGATAATGGCTCTGCCCTTTTGAAAAGTGTCCCCCGCATTACCTGCAGTTAATAATATTCATTCCAGTTGAGTTGCTGAGTTTATAACCTGGTCTGAGTAATTAGAAGGAGGAAAATGAAAGCAAAAGTTTGATATTTTTTTGTGTGTGTTTGTTTTTGTATAACTTGTTATAACAAGTAAAATTACCTGTGCCCCTGTAAGTGAGGTCACTATGTGGATATCCCTCTGATCCTCCCGTTCCTGCTTTGCTACAGGAAATGTCATTACTGAGCTACTCTATAAAAGGAGTGTAGCATGGGGTGGTTGGGGATGAGGGGGGGTGGCTAGCCCCTTCCCCTGCCGAAAAAGAAGAACCAGGGGTGAAAGAAACAAGGAGGTAAGAGCAGAAACAATTAACCAACAACAAATGCAGTAGCCCTGAAAGCTTAGCCTAATATATAAAACTGTAAAACCTGTGAAGCACCACCTGTAACGATTTCACAGAAGATATACCCTGCTAAAAACACTTTGCTACAGAGAAAAATAAAGCAGTAACAGAAGATGTACCTTGCAAAAAACAATTTGAATCAGAGAAGATTACAGCAGTAGTCTGTAAGCACAAAACAGTAACAAACCTGTAGGCACACCCTGTAACAATGCAGCAGAAATCATACCTTACAACAGCAATTTGAATCAGAGAACAATAAAGCAGTAAAATGTGAGCAAAAAAGTAACAAACCCCGTGAGCACAAAAGAAATTAGTAACACACAGTAAATCTGCCTTAATCTTTTTCCTAGCTCTGATAATGTTGCTTGCTCTGTCCTTACAAGCAAACCTAGAAGAAAAGAGCTCAGGTGAAGCTAGGTGCCTTTGCCAGCAAACCTAATCTTCCAATAATATGTATACCCTTGAGGAAAGAAGGGAGAGGGGGGACATGATAGAAACTTTTAAGTACCTCAGTGGAATCAACAAAGTCCAAGAGGGTGGCATCTTTCAGAAAAAGAGACTTGCAAGAATAAGGGGACACAATTTAAAGATAGAAGGAGGGCGTTTCAGGGGCAATGTGAGGAAGTATTATTTCACAGAGAGGGTAGTGGATGCATGGAACAGCCTTCCTGAGGAGGTTGTGGGGTCTAAAACTGTGGGAGAATTCAAGAATGCATGGGACAGACATAAGGCAATTCTTGTGGGGGGTAGGAAGAAATAGGCTGTTGGTTAACTAGGATCTACGGCCTATCCTGCAGGTAGGGAAATGGGCAGACTAGATGGGCCAAGCGGTCCTTATCTTCCATCAAAGTCTATGTTTCTATGTTTCCACCTATAGGCTATAGGTGAAAATTAACACTATCCTTTTTTATATTTGAAAAATACAATTCTGTTTGCCTTTACATTGCACTGAAAGCCCATACAGGTAAGCCTTGATTGAAGCCCCGAGTTTTAATGAGCTAAAAGAGTACTCTTGCATGCTCCACTAGAACTGCTGTATAAACACGCCATCACTTGGAAAGGATCTGCTGCACATTTGCTGCTCTGGTGTGAACTCAACGTACCATGAATCAGTTTAGATCATCAGGCCTCAATGATGCATTCGGTCCCTGAGGTCTGGTCTCTCGTTTTAAATCTTTTCAAATCATTTACGTACGTAATATACTAGAACAAGCTTATTTCCTTTTCCAAACACTTGAAAATCAGCAGTTACTCAATACCACTGGTGATGTTTTTCTGCATTGTCCAACCAGACCTGTAATGATACACAGATTGACTGCTAGGCAGGGGGAATAGTAACTTACAGATACGTAGACAATGACGACAGACAAAAGTTCTAGATCCATCCAGTCGGCCCGCTGTACCCAACTATTCTGCCTTGCCCTAGTGGCAATTCTCCCCTTTGTTACTGCCGCCCCCTCCCCCTTCTAACAAAAAACACACAACTGACCTATCCCTACTTGAAGCAGCTAATTGATTTGGTCTGTACCACTTCCTCTGGCAGCTTATTCCCCCTGTCCACCATCTTTTCATAAGAACAAAGAATTTGCCGGCAGAAGGAGACTGTGTGGTCCATCTGCCTGCCTGGGTTTTCTACCTCCCATTCTCAATTTGTCTTGCTAAGGTGACTATACTTTCTATCCCATGTCTGTTTGAATTCACTGACCATCTTGGCTGTCACTACCTCTGGTGGCAGGCTGTTCCAAGGGTCCACCACCCTCTCCATGAAAAAGTACTTCCTAACATTTCTTTTGAATTTACCTCCCACCAGGCACATGTTTCACAGTGTGTTAATGAGTTCAGGAGGCTTGAGGGCCTTTTGTGAACTTGCCACCTTGTTACTGGTGGAAATAAAAAAACATTTCTCCAGTATGCAGGTCTAGTCTTTCCTAAAAATAGTCATTCTTTCACTTTCGACAACACCTTTAGGTAATGAATTCCAGTGTGATACGACTCTTTGGGTGTACCATTGACTATGTTTTGTAGTCTTATAATTGTCCCCTTTTAGTTATAGGTGATGGGATCTAGTAGTGTTAATTGTACTGTTTTTGACTAGACCAATGGTTTCCAATGTGGTATCATTTTGTAGTGCAGCACAGGTTAGGCATAGGTCATTTCTTAATCTTCTGTACTGCACAGAATATATACCCCAAGTCCTAAGCCTATCAGCATAATCTTTATTCTTAAAATTAAAGTTTTTTTCGTTGCCTTCCTCTGTACCCTTTCTATTAGTTTATTTTCTCTAATAAAATGTAGGGGTACATAATGGAGAACAGTACTCCAAACATGGCCTCACCAGACTAGTGTAGAGTGGGACAAGAACTTCTGGCTGTCTATTGTTGATATTTTTTTTTAACGCAGGCTAGTATTTGCTGACTTTTTTCACTATATTGCTGGTGTGTGTGTAACCCCTAGGTGGCGCTATTCCAAGGGCTACTACCCCTGCCTGCTTGGCTAGTAGCAGGTTAAGGGGCCTGGGTACTGAAACGGGTGCCTGCACCCGAAGGTCAGGGTTGTTAGTGGTCAAGCTAACCTGGGCACAGCCCTCCAGGGCACTGTAACCTCCTCTTCCTTCTAGTGGCCTGAACAATATACAACAATCACTTTCACAATGACCCTTATTCACCATGCAATTACCCACACTGTTTGTACTTACCACCAGGGCTGGTTCCTCTAGCTCAACCCTGGGGACCCCCTGTAAAACAAGGTTATGCACAGCAAATAGTAACAGTACAGTACTCTTGGCACAAACTGGAACCACAGTTAGGTTAAATGCAAAAAAGAGTTAGATCTGATTTATTCAGGGGACTTGAACAAGGGAGGGGCATAATCAGGTTGATTTGCTTATAGGCTATATCAATAAGACAGTTATGCATGTACTTCAGAGTCCCTACACAGTCACACACTCTGGGTACCCAGGTAGGAAGACGGTGGGCTAGCCAGGAACGTTGCCTGGGGGTAGACTACTCACAGCTCTTTGGGGACCTGTGATGGAAGAAAGCAACATGTACAACACACACTATTTGTAATCCGGGAGCTGGAGGGCTCAGTTCGTGACAGAAAAGACAACAAAGCAATCAGATGATAACACTTTAGATTTAGCTGTTGTTGCAGGGATCTACCCTGATGTTTACTCATGATACCCAATACAGGACACAGGTAGGACGGAATTGAGACAGCAGGTTGGTGAACTGGAGAGCCAGGAGAAGCAGGGCCCACACAAATCACCGAGGTGTCATTCCTGTTCAAAGCGTGAGCAGGAGGCTGATCCCCAGGCAGGTCTCTCATCAATGGCTTTCTCTGTGCAGCAGGTAGTCTAGCTGGTCCAGTGTGGCAAAGCCCAGGCCCAGTGAAGATGAAAAAGGATTCAGTCCGTAGGAGCAGGATGCAGCATTCAGCAAGCAGAACACAGTTCAGCACACAGTGGGGAACCAAATCACGACCCACTAACAGCACACAGCAGAATTACATGTTAGAAATTCTACTGCACCAGGCAGATTGCTATCCGGTCGCAATTACAGAGTATCTGCACAAACCGGGAGTTCAAATGTGGCTGGAAAGCCTGACAGGCCAATCGCATTCAGCAAGTCTTCGGTCTTTTTCAGGTTAAAGCCTGGACACAGTTCTGTGGCTTAAATCGTCCTCACAATTCGAATTCAGTCTGAATAAACTTCAATTTCCCTCTCAGGGACAGCAGGCAGACAGGCAGGCCAAAACTCAGCCCTTTCACAGTTCTCCCGCACGAATCTGTGCAGGATTACTGCTCGACTATCTCAAGCTGTTACTCCTTCACTTCCCAACTCAGATCTGACTGAAACTGCAAGCAGTCTGGGACTTTCCCCAGGATCCAAAAGGTTTGGTTGGCTGATTCCTCTGTCAGTCACAACAAGGGCTCCCCCTCCAAATTCATTTAGGTGCAAAAGCCCAGAATTACAATTCCTACAGAATTTTGCTCCTACAAAGTCCCTGGGGACAGGATCCATTTTAGAGTCCCCAAAGGTACTGACTGGCCCATTTCAGCAGTCCAGGACAAAGATGGTAGAGATGAACAGAAATGTCCATGCTGCAAAGAAGGCAGGTTAGACAAACTGCAATATTATTACTATTCTAATACATGATCAGCAAACAAGTACATCTTCTAACAGAGCTCCCTCACAGATTAGTTATGACTGCAATCCAGGTAGCTCTTAAAGACACAGTACACAGAGGCTATACAGGCACTCTCTGGCAATACATTTAAACTGCTAAAACGCAGGTCACCAGCCTGGCAGTGAGCATTTAGGCAAGCTCAAGGAAGACTTTTCTGGAAACCCCATTTGTAGGGGGGTTACATTTGTATCAAATGTTAATTTCTGTGATATGAATACTCCCAAATCCCTTTCATTTTCTGTTGTTTGCAGTACAGTATTACCAAATGTGTAATCGTTCCTTGGGTTATTCTTTCCAAAATGTATAATCTTACATTTAGCTATATTAAAGTACATTTTATTTTTCTTTGCCCAATTTTCAAGACGGGTTAGAGCGTTTTGAAAGTGTTGTGCACTTTCTTTTCCTGTAATAATACCTCCCATTTTGCTATCATCTGCATATTTGCAGAGCCAGATGTTATTAAGTGGCTGCATAGCTGTTACAAGAATGTTAAACAGTACTGGGCCCAAAACGGAACCCTGAAGCATGCTGCTTGTCACTGATGTCCAGTGTGACTTATGCCCCCCTAATAGCTACACACTGTTTCCTGTTTATCAACCAGGAATGTACCCACCTGATTATGTTTGGATGAAATTTTAGGCTAATCATGTGTTCTGTTAAGACCCTATGTGATACAGTATCAAATGCCTTTGAGTAATCCAGAAAGACTACATCCACAGATAATCCATTGTCCAATGCGGAGCTGACAGGTTCAAAAAAATGACGCAGATTTGTTAAACATGATCTTCCTCAGACAAAACCGTGTTATGTTGCATCCATTTGTCTCTCATCTTCTAGGTGTGAAATAATGCGTTGTTTCAGCATTTTTTCTAACAGTTTTCACAAAACTGATGTCAAACTTATCGGACGATAGTTGTGTCATCTAGTACGTGCAGCCCTGTTTTCCCGGAAGAGGTTCCTGGTTTGTACTGTGCTCATCCCTTTGACAAATTCAAATGTCTCAATCATGTCTCCTTTGTTCCTCCTCTGCTCGAGGGAGAATAAATTTAGCTGGCTAAGAATAACTTTGAACGTTTCGTGGTGCAGACCCTGCACCATTTTTGTGGCACATCACTGCATGGTTTCCAGACAGTCTATGTCCTTTTTTAGGTGAGGTCTCCAGAACTGCACACAGTACTCCAAGTGAGGTCTCACCAGGGACCTGTGCAGTGGGAGGATTACATCATGCTTCCCACTGGTAAAACCCCTACCAATACATTCGAGAATGCTGCTTGCCTTTAGTGCCACTTTTTCACATTGCTTCCCTTTCTTTAAATCATTTTGAGATCATGACACCAAGATCCCCTTCCAGCTTTCCATGAAGAAGTGCTTATGGGCATCCTTTCTGAATCTCCCCCTGCCAGCTTTACTGAATTCCTCTTCATTCCTGTGTTTGAACTCAAGAATCATGGCAGTGTAACTGGGAGGTTAGAATAAGAAGCTGTGAATGAGCTTGGTACATCCAGCAGACCTGGGTTTGACTCTCACAACCTCCACCTGCATACTGTGTGACTCGGAGCAAGTTACTTAACCACCACAGTTCTCCCGGGTCACCCTGGAAAACGGGCACCTGTGCCTAGTAAGCCTTACTCAGTAATCAAATAATTAAAATAAATAAATAGTTTTTGGCATCTGCTCTATTTACCTTGTGTAGGTATTTGCATGTCTCAATCATATGTTACCCCTTTCCCTCCTTTTCTCCAGGGTGTACATCTTAAAGCCTTGCAGCCTCTCCTCACATGTCAGATCCCCAAGGCAATGCACCATCTCAGTTGCCCTGCGCTGTACTGCCTCCACCTTGTTGCAATCTTTCCTCAGGTGTGGGCTCCAGTACCTTAAGGCCTTGTAGCCGCACCTGTGACCTGTACAGAGGGAGGATCACCTCCCGACTTCTACAACTTATCCCCCTCCCTATGCATATCAGCATTCTTACTTACTGCTATTTACCAAAGTTGACAGTAACCAACAACACACAAAAAGGCACCTGAAAATATCTTACTGCAATAAAACAGGTTAATGACCCCCCCCCCCAAAAAAAAAATAAAATAAACACATTTGGAAACTAGCTGTCACAGCTCACTGTGTGCTTCCTGGTCCAAAATTACAAAAAAAAAAAAAAAAGCACAGGGAGTCTGGATAGGAAATCAGATACTTTCATAAGACTAACCTCTGACACTAGAGAAACTGGAGGTCTTATTCTATATTGATATTGGCTTGAATTCTGGGCCCACTTAAAATTCCTAAGCTAGCTTTCGATGTAAAGTGGAAGTCTACAGGAAAAGGCTAAAGTAGACCAAAAATTAAAGCACACAATACATACGCAGAGAAAAGTGCCACAATTTATTGAACATACTGCTGGGTGTGAATCCACAGCAGAGGCACCCTGCCTCTTCGTCAGGAGTCGCCCCATAGCGCATGGAAAGGGCACTAAGATTCTACAGTACAATCTTCACTAACTCTGAAGCAACCATTTTAATTAGAACAAGACAGAATCCCAATATTCTTACATATGTGGCAGTGTTGACACCACTGCTGCGCTCTTCCGAATGTGCCACCCTGTGTTCACACACTGAGCAAGCCTGGTGAGGAACGTATATTTATTTATTTATTTATTGAAAATGTTTTACCAGGAAAGGCACACTGAGCAAAAACATGCTCGTCTCACGGTGTGACCTTGGGGGGCGGGGGGGATTACAGAGGAGGCAGGTATACATACAAAAGTTGAACTTACAGTAGCACAATATGGAAAATGTATATAGTTGGGAAGGATACATTTGAACAAATTACATAGGCAGTGCCGTTCAGCACGGCACAGGCACAGCAAGTACAGGTTATACAAATTGTGGTTCTATATGATGCACTGCACCAGCAGATTGCAGCGCGTGACAGAAACTAACAAAAAAAGTCACTGTGCAATGCAGTATGGAAACCTGTTAACAAAATGAAAAAAGGATTTTGCCATGACAGGATTACCAGAATACTACATGTAGTGCTACTTCAGCCAGTGAGGGTCTAGAAAATATAACAAATTAAAGAACTAGTGTACTGCATGAAGTAAGCAATAAGATACAATGGGGTGAGTGTTAGTTCGAACACATGGTTTGGGGGGAGCGTAGTGAGTCACGAGGCTGCAGGCTGAGTGCGTCCAGACTCCAAGCCATGCATTAGAACCATCTAATGCACACCCTAGAGTGGCTTACTGCGCTCATAAAATGGGACTGTGTATTCTATATAGTCTAGTTTTAGCCATGCGTTAGACACTTGTAACGCATGGGTAATGACCAATCAGAATAGCCAAGATCCCTTCCCCATTTTATAAATGAATGGTAACAGTCAGAAATAGTAAGCTATCACTTCTAATATATTTTTTTTTTTTTGAAAATATGTGATGTGTTTAACAATAATCTCCCTGGAGGCTGACAAAGACAGTTCGGTTCCACCCTATATATCATCAGCACTGTGACATCACTGGTAATGATGTGACGTCACGGACTGTGGCACCACCAGTAATGAAGAACAGCCAATCTCCTGCTGCTTCATTGGTAACTTGTGACATGCTACCAATCAGGGAGCAGGGCTCGTGATGGAACAGTGAATGAAGGCAGAACCTGATGATGTAGTGGGGGGGAACAGAACGAGATATGTCTGCGTCCAGGTAGAACACTGTTTTTTACATTACACCCAATAGTATTAGGTAGAAAACTATCCAATAAGCACATAGAAAAATACTTCTGAAACAAACAGTAATACGGGACTACTTTTAAAAATGACTGAAATGTTCTGCCTGCTATTTTGTGGCACTACTAGCTCTTTAAAGGTGAAGATTCCATTCGTAAGTGCCGGAACCTGTGGGTGGGGGGGGTGGCAGCACCTCCACTTTTGCCCATGGACATTTAAAGTGTCCCTTTTATGCATGCAAGGTCAGAAGGGAAGCAATCATGGTCTCTTTGTGATTACTACTGCTCCCCTTCCCCCCATGTTCCAGTATCCATGATTCCAAACTGCATTAAAACCTATTTGTTGCTGGCCTGGTGGCACTGAGGGCTGAGGCACTGGATGCCACACCTCGCACTCACGCCAGCCGACCCAGGTTCAGGAGTGATTCGAGCCGTCGGGGGTCGGCAGGGTATCGAGTGTCCTGAGGACTGCTCTCCCTTCCCTGGGATGGGTTGTGGGGCTGTGTCACTCCCCAGCGACCCCCGATGGACATCGGGAGCACTGTCAGAGAGCGGCACTGCAATGAGGGGTGAAGCAGTGGCAGATGCCAGCACACCAGTGTGCGGGCATTATTGCACATCCACGCTCCAGGGGGAAACTCAAAGAAAAATCCCCAGAGGATACGGGGCGGCGATGGAGGCTCCAGTGGCTGCAGCCCACATTCCGATGCTGGACTATCCTTCAACCGGGCCCTCCCGGGCCCCTCGACCCAACCCAAGGACCAACTCTCTACTGACAAAAAGGCCGCCAGGTAGGTGAGGTGTGCCCTCCCTCGGGGAGGTGATCCGGGCGGCTGGAAGGTCACTGGGTTCGGGGAGAGGCTGCCCAGCAATTGTACTCCATGGTTGGAAGGTGGTTTCAGGCAGGAGGTAGAGGCTGGAGTCGAGAAGGCACTCCTGAGAGATGCCCCGATCCCCGGTGCAGAAACAGAGTTAAAAAAAAAACTATTTGTTTAATCTTGCTTTCCCTGAATTTGGATGGTTGGCTGTGTTTTTTTTAACAAGCTATGAATTTTATGTGTTTTTTTTTAATTGTACAGGTGCTATGATCTAAGGGAATAGCACCTTTTAAAAAATGAAGTTGATTGATTGATTTAAGCAGTGACAATGGGGAGTACATGGATGTGAGGTCAACAACCAAGGAAGGGCCACTGTAGAGCAGGTGGCATAAAACAAACAAAACGATTTATACAGCTGCTATCATCCACAAAGTACCTCACTGCTGTAACCATTATGTAACAAGCTTTCTACACACAGCCGTGGAATGAATGATGATTCAGTACTGACAGTGATTAATTTCAAACCTAGTTGCCTGCAAACTCCCAAGTCAATCACCGAAGGGCTCTCCTAAACGACAATCACTAGCTCTTAATCGCTAAACGGCAGCTTTTAATTTGGATGATCACTGAATTTATCTGAAAAACTGCAGCAATGCAGACTAGGTCTACAAGTGTTAACATGGTTTCAAAACTATCTTACAGAGAGCATGCAGAAAGTACAGGCAGGCAATAATCTCTCTGATCTCTTCAGTCGCTGATGATGGAGCTCCTCAAGGCAAAGCTCTACAACTAATATTGTTTTTTTGTCTTTATTGAACACACATTCTCCACTAAAATGGGTCAACTTGCCTTCTCATACTCTGCTACCAAGTACTGGAATGCCTCACTGCTATACATCAGGAATTCTGCTGCCACCTGTACCTATGATCTAAAACAATTGTTCAATTAAAAAACCTGGGTTGGCTTTATCAAGTTTTACATCTTGGCTTTTTCACTCTTGCATCGAGATTGCAAAAATACTTATATTACCATAAATCTAATGAACAGAAATCATATGAGAAGGGCCAGCAAGTTTTAATCGATCAGCTTCCTATCCCCTGCACATGAGACACTTTAGTGTCTCATCGTGATGGTACCCAAGAAACAAGCACGTTCGGAATGCTTTTTTTAAAATTGTATACTATGGCAGCTGACACTACTCTTTTTATTTTAAAGGGACACTGTCAACCCTTTTTGCACTCATTTCTAGTTGAAAATCCTCATTTTATGATTGCTTACCTTCTCTAAAATTAATTGATGTTGCTGGTTGTTTTATCTGCTTCCTTTTTAGTAGAAATGCATGGTGAGCAGGCCCGGTGGCACAGAGGGTTGAGGCGCTGGCGCCTTACCTTACGTCATGCCAGCAGCCTGCGTTTGGGAACAGACTCAGGTGCCGGAGGGTTGGCAGGGGTAGGAGCTGGATCGAGTGTCCGGAGGACTGCTCTCCTCTCCTGGGGTGGGCTGGGGAAGGTGTTGCTCTGTAGCGGCCCCCAGTGGAGACCAGGGGAAGCACAGATGCAGCACGGACTGGGGAAGTAGGAGAGAAACAAGAAACCTGGCGTCTCCACCCACCAGGATGACGACTGCCCCAGACCGGTACCTCGTCGGGACTCCATTACAACTGACCCAACTGCAGCAGCACCCAGGGCCAATGCCTAGGCCGCCAGGCCCCTTCTCCTCGGAAGAGGAGGACCCACTCGACGAAGGGTTACATCGGATTACCCTGAGGTGGCTGCAACATATGTGGTTGGGATCAGCCGCGGAATCGAGAGAGGTGCAGGTCCTTGGGGGCAACTGGCTCGAAGGGGGGTAGGTGGGGAGGGAAAAAGAAAAAAAAAAGAAATGCATTGTAATGGTGCGAATACAGTACACAACCTTGCTTTGTTTCTAATCCTTATTCAAGTCTTACTGCACACTTTCTGAACATAAGAACACCCCCAAAAACAGTGCAGCCACTCATGATGCCATAGTCTCCTCTCCTCCCACTGCATTATGGGTGGCTAGACTGTGTGGGGGTGTACCCAAATCTGGAAAAGATGCAGTGGGAGAAGGGGCAACAGACTTCTTGGAAAACATAAACTGAACTTACAAACTTAAATGGGCAGACTGGGTGGGCCATAGGCCCTTATCTGCCGACACTGTCTATGTATGTATCTATGAATGTAAACAAACATGTTTTTGTGTGGTAGCACCAGTATGGTGGGCAGTCTGTTTTTCACTCTTAAACACAAAAAAGGAATCAGAATCAAACTGACCAGCTACATCAGCAAATTTTACGGAATGTGAGCAATCATAAAATGTGTTTTTTAAACTAGGGACTATTTGAGGCCCAAGGGGGTTAACAGTGTCCCTTTAACAGTGGTCTGACATTCTTAGCTTAGGGTAACTGAACCGTTCACCTTTGGTTCACTGTCCCCATACTCTTAAAATGTGTGTGATACCACTCTTACCACAGTAAGTGTCTCCTTGGTGGCCATGTTAACATATTAAAGTAGTAATATCTTGAGAACTACCCATATTATAGATCATATAAATGACCAAAGATGCCCCTCTCTGCTTATGAGTCTTGACGCCGAAAAAGCCTTCGACAGTCTCTCTTGGCCCTTCATGCGTAGTGTCCTTTCCCGGCTCGGATTCCTGCATCAGTTCATCACGACCATTTTCAAGTTGTATGAGTTACCCCAGGCTTACGTTTGGGCAAATGGCCATGTATCAAGTGCCCTTGGGTTGGGAGGGGTACCAGGCAGGGATGTCCACTCTCCCCTCTTTTGTTCACCCTTTATATTGAGCCTCTTGCCCAGAGTATTAGGCAGAACCCAGACATTAAGGGACTGGAATTGGAGGGAGAGGTACATAAACTAGCACTGTACGCAGATTACGTACTTTTGTACTTAGCTAAACCATGGACCTCCTTACCTGCAGTTTTTAAACAGTTAGAAGTTTTTGCTAAACTCTCTGGATACAAGCTTAACAAAAGTAAAATTGAGGTACTTAAGAACATGTTCTATTACCCTGATCAGCAGTCTAGACAGAAATTCCCCATGAAATGGCATATGTTAGACCTAAAGTATTTGGGAGTTAGAATGGGGACAGGTACATCCTGACTATGGGAGCTGAATTATCCCCCCATAATTAAGCAGTTGAAGGAAGATTTTCAGAAATGGGCTTTGCTCCCCCTGTCCTTGGGGGGCTAAGGTGATGGCACTTAAGATGAATGTCTTGCCATGACTCCAGTATTTATTTCAATGTGTACCGTGTATGTTGTCCTGGGCAGATTTAGAATCTTGGCAGAAGTTGTTTTATAAATACATATGGGGTAAAGGTAGATCTAGAGTACACAGGGCCCTCTTACATCTCCCAAAGTCTGAGGGAGGCTTGGCATTCCCGGACCTGCTTGGATACTAGGTGGCTGTGCAGATGAGAAATACAAAATCACACATGCCCCCACAATGCAAAGCATCATGGGCTGCATATCCAAATCACCACAGAATATTATGCTGGTTCAACTTTAAGCAAAAATGCATGGTGCCGAAAGGCCTCTCACACAGTTTGCAAAGGGTGCTAACAGAAGACATAGACACGTTTCGTCCTACCAGGACTCATCAGTATGCCTTGTCTGTTTGACACTCCAGTGGAATGAACCAGCTACCCTAAGATGGTCTATCTGGGTTATGTTGTGGTGAACCCAATTAAAGCAAAAAACAATTTAAAAGACAAGGAACCTCTGTGTGCAAGCACTGAGGCAATGGTTACCCCAAAGAGCATTTGGCTGGGAAGCCAAGTTTCAAAGAAATACAAAATCACACATGCCCCCACAATGCAAAGCATCATGGACTGCACATACAAATCACCACAGAATATTATGCTGGTTCAACTTTAAGCAAAAATGCATGGTGCCTAAAGGCCTCTCACACAGTTTGCAAAGGGTGCTAACAGAAGACATAGACATGTGTTTCATCCTACCAGGACTCATCAGTATGCCTCGTCTGTTTGACACTCCAGTGGAATGAACCAGCTACCCTAAGATGGTCTATCTGGGCTATGTTGTGGTGAACCCAATTAAAACAAAAAACAATTTAAAAGACAAGGAACCTCTGTGCGCAAGCACTGAGGCAATGGTTACCCCAAAGGGCATTTGGCTGGGAAGCCAAGTTTCAAAGAAATACAAAATCACACATGCCCCCACAATGCAAAGCATCATGGGCTGCATATGCAAATCACCACAGAATATTATGCTGGTTCAACTTTAAGTAAAAATGCATGGTGCCGAAAGGCCTCTCACATAGTTTGCAAAGGGTGCTAACAGAAGACATAGACACGTGTTTCGTCCTACCAGGACTCATCAGTATGCCTCATCTGTTTGACACTCCAGGGGAATAAACCAGCTACCCTAAGATGGTCCATCTGGGTTATGTTGTAGTGAACCCAATTAAAACAAAAAACAATTTAAAAGACAAGGAACCTCTGTGTGCAAGCACTGAGGCAATGGTTACCCCAAAGGGCATTTGGCTGGGTACATGAATGCAGATACAGATGAGGGTTGCTTTGTTGTTAAATAATCAATAATGTTGTTGTTAAATAATCAAGGATATGACGCACATTGGAAAAGGATGAATGTTAAGAAGCAAGGCAAACCGCCAATCCAGGCATTGCTGTTTCAGGACAGTGGGTCTATAAATGTTAGGGGCTTCTCAGGTACTAAAGCATGCTGGAGGGATGGAGAAGGGGCACGGGAAGGGGGCTGACTCGGGCGCACATATGGAAATACAGATGGTGGGCCCTGGATCCAGAGTTTGTCCCTGCCCAATATGACAACTGTTTTTTTGTACAAGCTCAAAGAGGGTTCCATTCGCCATATCAAGTCTTAACAGGAAACATGGTTCTTTCCTTTGAAGCAGTCGCACAGAAATTTGGCCTCTTACTTAGGGACCAGTTCAGATACTACCAAATTAGGGACTACACTAACAAACAGATAAATTTTCTTCAGTCACCCAAACTCTTCCAGACTTCTCCTTTTTTCAGGGACTCTGGGGGGACTGCTCATGCCATCACATTACTTTATGCCAACTATCTCTCTGATCAGGGCCATACTGCCCAATATTTGAAACTTAGATGGGAACAGGATTTGAACATTTCACTATCTGAGCAGCAATGGGCATTGGTTTGGCGGAGTGTTTGGACCACATCCAGCTCTCTCTCCCTTAGAGATTTTTGCTGGGAACTTAGAGCCCGATATTTCTTTGCACCAGTGCAAGTTGAACATATTCATCATCGAACTTCAGCAACATGTTAGAGAGGCTGTGGTGAGTCTAAAGCCACACAGGCCCACATTTTCTGGTTTTGGCCCCAATTTATTCCATTCTGGGAGCAGATAATCTAGCACCTAACACATATATTTTCGATCCAAGCAACACTGGACCCAGTACATTTAATTCTAGGTATTATTCCCAAGGAGATATCAGGTAAGGAGGCGAAGTACTTATGGTTGATTATGGTAGCCGCGGCTCTTAAGTCACTAACCAGGAAATGGCTACAGGCGCCCCCTCCTGATCTCTCTGAATGGTTAACTATAATGGACACGATACCCCGAATGGAAAAAATAACCTTTAACCTGAGACAGCAACCCCAGATTTACCAAAATAGGTGGACTAGGCGGCTTCTGTATGAGCCCCTTCAGCATACTGATTAGAAGACTTGTAGAATTTGACACAGTGGATTTCTTTTTGAAATTCTAGCCCTGTATACCTTTAGATACTGAACTGAATTCGTTTTGATTTGAGCACCTTAAACATACTGTTCCTGATTCTCTTCTGGCCCACTTTGTATGTCCTAAAACATTTTATTTTGTACTCTGAACCCTAATGTTATGCTTTTAAGAAATCCTGGTATATTTCAGTAGTTCAATAGTCGATGATTACTGAAGCACTTTAAATGTTCTTAGTTTAATGATGCATTCATGTACCCAGTACACTGAGGTGAAAGTCTAATGCTGTACATTTCACTTTTCGGTGGACATGGTTAAGTGGTTATTGAAATGTTATCATTTATGTATGTTTCTTCTATGCTGAATAACATGGAAACTATAATAAAGCAAGCATGAAAAAAAGTAGTAATATCTTATCGAAGTCAACAGTCCACAAGGTGTAGCTCCGACAACAAAAACGAAAACCGAGAGTTCAACTCTGGCATAAAATATATTTCTTTATTTTTCACACACTGTGTATACTCAGGTATTAGTCTAGTTTTTGGTGCTAAAAAATAGGCCCACAAGAAGGCAAAATCGGCTCATCTGTGCAGTTAACCCATCTGTGGTGTTTTCTATGATACATTATTTTGTAACTGTGTAGCCTAATTCTGTGTCTCGTTCCAGTCAAAAAGGTAGATTCTGAGTCTGACGGTCACAAAACAGATTTTCCATCAAATCTAGGCAGCAAAAATATGTCTACAATCTAAAATGACAAGGAAAAGGGGGTTGGCTTATACAGTATGTGAGGTTAACTTATAAGTGAGTATATACGGTATTACACAATGGGCTCCGTTTTTCTAGTAATCTATTTGGCTACAAAGGGTCTTTACCTGTGGGTAAATCCTTCGATAACCCACGGATAAAGATTCAGTAGCCTCTTCATAAGAAAACAAAGAGAAATCCATTCCAGTAAACAAGCCGCCGCCATATGCTTTTCCCTGCTAACGGCACACAAAAGAGAAAATGACAAAGTTTCAGATGGTAAGTAAAAGTACAAGGCCACTAAGCGGCTGCTGCTTAAAAAAACATCACATCATTAATGCTGTCAGAAGAACAGATGGTACTGACCCCTCTCATCTTACTTTCCCATTAAGCAAGCCCTGTTTAAAAAATTATGTTGTCACCTCAACTGACTGCTCACACTTGCTCCTTTTCGCTTTGTTTCCAGGGCTGGTAAGGCTCACTTCCTGCGGCATTTCGATCACCAACTGGTCCATTTAACTGCAAGATGAATCGCTGGTCTTGCAATCCCAATCAAATAAATAATAAAACTTAGCAGCCAACGAAAACTGTTACTTCACCAGACAGTAAACCAGTAACTGCAAAAGCACGTGAAACCCGAACCACAAGATGGCAACTTCAGCGGTCGCACCAAATACTTGCAACTCTCAGGGCACTAATGCTTCATCAGGAACTCTCAAGCTCTCTGTTTTAAAAAAAAAAAAAATTTAAATTTAAAATAAAACCTGAAGCTTCACAGGCTCTATCTTCAAAAGAAATAAATGACAGCATAATACTGTGTGTCTGTGTGGTGACGGTTGGATTAGGAGCCGGTGGGCAGGACCCCTCTTAGAAATATATTCTACCTAGCAACAGGGGGACTATTCTATGTGTAACCCCCCTGTTACCCGGGGTTACTAGAATCCCAGTAAGACCTAGTGGTAGGCAGGGAAGGCAGCTTGTGAAACTCCAGTTAAATGGATTTCACACTGTCTCACTCTGTTCTCAGTCTCAGCTGAGACTGAGGGATGACATCATTTAGAACTGTCGCAGCTGCATAAGCCACACTGGAATGTTGCAGTTGGAGGTTAGAGTAGAACGTTGGGGAATTTGAAGTCAGTCTGTAGAGTTCAGCAGAGTATGTGCAGTCTGAAAGAGGTGCTCTGCTGTAAGCAGGCCCTCAGAGCTCTAAGCTCTGACAAAGAGCTATTATTTTGCTATAGGTGTGTGTTCTCACCTGAAGAGGAACACTAGAAGAGCATATTGAAGTGGTGGAGACCGCTTTCAATGACTCAGTGCCCCATCCCTGCGGGGATGGGGGGAAGGAATCAGCCTGCTTCCAGGGGGCAACCCCTGGTCCGCTAGAAAGAAGTTGCCTGTTTAATTTCGTGCTGAGGCACCAGAAGCTCTGGAAGAGAGTTCCTTGAGGAGGAAACGCCTGTGGGGCACCTGCAACGAAGGGTGAGTTCGCTCTGCTAAAGGGCATTCTGTTTTCACCTGCACCAAGATGAAACAAAAGGGACTGTTACTGTGGGGTCAGGAAAAGACAGCCAAGTACAGTTTGGACGATGTGGGGATTGGACTGCTTAATTCTCTGGGGCGGTCTAGAGTAATGCACAAAGTCACTTTTTAAGTATGTTGAAGTCCAGCACAAATGGGAAGTAAAGACAATAGACTGAATGTGATATACATTTATCAAGAATCCACACAGCAAAGTGTGTTAAAGGATGAGGTGTTACAGTCCAGAGAAATGGCCGGATATGAATTAGGGGAGCGAGAGGTGGGAGACCCCCCCCATCAGTAGTAACCAAATTCATCTTTACGGATTTGCTCTGGGACACCTGTTGCTTTCTTTCAGGTACTTGGCCAGTGCCTGAGGAAAGTACCCAGACGTGGGATTGATGAGGAAGATTCCATTATGGAGCAGAAGTGCTCAAAGGTGGTTTAGGGAGCCACCAGTAAATGTTTCCATGCTATATGGAAAGTGTCCAAGTGGCTGGCAAGGGAGCCGAGCCAGGGAAAACCCAGAGTAGTGTACAAGTTCGGGCTGTGTGCCCAGTGTGTTTCTGAGCCTGAGGGCTAAAGTGATGAGGATGTGTTCTGGTCTCCTTAAATCTGCATTACCAGGAGTGTAGCCCAGTGGGGGTCCATCTATGCTTTGTTTATTCTGTTGGATGTGAATAAAAGCCACACTTTTTGCTTCTGGTATTGGACATTAGAGTTATTGCTTCCTTTGTCTGGAGTTACTTGGGTGTCTCTGTGCAGCGTAGCCAAACCTAGCCAATGTGCCGAGTGACATATTCCTCCCCAAACCCAGCCCACCAGGTAGAGCAGTCAGATAGAAACTGCACACCTGGGTTGGGGTTACAAAAATGCAGGCACCGCTGAGGATTTGGGTTTGGAATTTAGGGAGGAATGTAAGAAAGGGCGCTCAGACAAAGGCTAGCGTTTTGGTTATCTGGCAGTGGGTAGCCCAAAACAGCTGAAGCAATGTTAACTAATGTGCCACTGAGTGCTGTTATCCATGTGCTTCTATTAAAATACCAGCTGCTTACCAAGGAGCAGTAAAGCCTGAGAGTGTATGCCCTTGTCCTGCATCAAATTACAGCGTTTGCCAGCTTTTAAAAGTGTTTGTGACAAAGAAAAGTGTGGAAAACTGTGGGTAGCAAAAGGAAAATTGTGCCCTAGACGTTGGAAATGCTTTCTTGTGAACTGAGAGACTTGTTGTGCTTAATGGGCGTGAAAAATGATTGAAATGGGCTCCCACCGAGGAGTCGTTGAAAAAAAAAAGTGTGTGGTTTTGCAGTTTAAATTTGCTGGCTCAACAATCGCCGTGAGGAGACGAGCACGAGAGGAAAGAGGCTCATTTTCATGGTGTCGAGTGATTGGTGAGACTGCAATCAGTCCCGCCCCCAAGCCAGCTCTAGAGCGACTGCACAGCATTCGAGAGGGAGAGTGAGTGGAGTGTGCAAACTGGCTTACCAGGAGGAGCGTCGCAGTGACTGAAAGCACTGTAAAAAGTTTAAAAACTGAGTTTTCTGTTTGAATTCGGGCTCAACCCACATCTCGATCGACTGGACTGTGAGTGTGGTGTTCAGAGGGACGATCGGCAGGACTGCCAACCCGCTTCTTTCCAGAGGCCTCCAAGACTGGCTGCAGGCTGTTTTCCATTGCAGCAAACAGCTACTGATAACAGTGAGTACCAACAGAAATAATTGCTCAAAGTAAGTGATTTTGCCAAAAGCCAGCTGAATCTGTGTGTAGCAGTGTAATCGCTTTGCAAAGAAGGACTGTGTTAAGTTTTACCAGCAAAAGCAAGCATTCTAAGCAATTGACTGTGAGCATAATTATAGGTTCAGCGTCAGTATAAGTTTCAAAGCCATGAGAGAGACTGTGAGTTGTATCAGATATGCAGCAAGAATTAAAGGCAAGCCTGTGCTATGAAATACTGAGGCTTTAAGGGACTGTAAGCTACAGCAATGTCTTCAGCAAGTAAAAAGTCTGTGGCAAATCATATAAATGTGCTAGCAAAAAGAACAGTGCAAGTTTGTACAGTTTGAGCAAAGTTATCAGTAAAGTGTGTAAATCGGATGCGCAGTGGCTTGACCCAATTGCAGAATGCTGATGTGTAGGAGTGCTGACGCCACCATTACAGAGTGGGGTAGTAATGTAAACACAGCAACAGAGAAGCCATTTTGAGAGAGAAAGAAAGTTTTCAGTGATGTGGGACTTGAAATAACAGTGAGCATTGTTTGTTTTTTCTCTGCAGTCATGGCTTCAGGACCAGCCCGCTACCCGGATCATGCCCGGGCTCTGATAGCAGTAGAAGTTAACAAGTTAGGGGACATTGAGAGATGTTACTACGGGGGATGACTGCCTCCTCATGTGGCAATTCCTGGATATTCAGTGCAAGTATGTTTGATGTGCTTAAATGCTGGAAGGGATGTCTTCATGGTACCTCACTGTTCTGGGTGCCTAGAGAAATATGGTTTGTTTAAAGTGCCCAAGATTCATTTGGCTCCCACATGGACAAAAGTTCAAGAATCTGCAGTTGGCAGCACACAGCACCAGGACGGAGCCTGTTGGAGAAGGCCGCTCAGAGTGTGGCACAAAGCAAGAGGGTGCAGATTTACAGACAGAACAATGTGCTGATGTTTCAGAGTCTGAGTCACAGAGAGACATTTCAGGAAGAGCATCAGTAGACTCTTGGAGAGAGGGGCCTAGCCCAAGTCTCACAGGTGAAGACGAGATGAGGAGGGCCTTTGAATGGGAGGTTTCGACCTCCGGGCCCAGCGAAGAGTGGACAGTCTCAGGAGTGAGAATGACTGCTCACTCCTGGGCACAGATTCTCAGTGAGGAAGAAGAAGAGGGGGAACCTATGTGGCCTTGTGAAAAAGGAACTGGTACACAACCTCAAGCTCTTGCCTCAGAGGAACGCATGGAAGAGAGTGGCGATTCCAGTGCCCTGGCTGTGCAAGAAGAAGCCAGGGATCCATGTTTTGTGTCTTTAAGAATGCATAGCTGGCAGAACCAGGACTGGCCGGCCCCAAGCCAGGCCAGAGGTCTCAGGTTGACCAAAGCTAGTAAACAGGAAAGACTGGTTCGTAGGAAAGCGAATGAAATCTATGGGATGTCCTTTCCTACTTTTCCTCGGAGAGTCTGGGAGGAGATTGAAAAAAAGCAGGAAATCCTGGATTTGGGAAGAAGCAATGAAATGTGTGCATCCTGGTGCAAACAAGCATGTCAAGAACAGAATGTTTCATGAAAAATACAGCCAGTGGAAAAGAGGCAGGACATTTTTTATGGACACTTCAAATTGCGGATGGAGAGGGGCATGAAACCTTTCACAGTGTGAATTATGAGCACCCAGACAGGGTGATAATTCCAGCACCTGACCCATTGTGCTATTGGCCACAATGCAAAGACCTTCCTGCGAGTGTGCCCATGCCCACCAAATGGAAAGCAGAGCAGTGGTAGCCAGTGCTGCCACTCCAGCTGCTGCCGTACCTATGTTGTTCCGCCAGACTGGACGTCCAGGACTCAGGTGCGCCACATTCATCAGTTCTACAGTGTACTGGCTTTCCAGAATCCATCGAATGGCCCACCAGATGACTTCAGATCCAGACAGGACACCAGCCCAGCAGTATCCTGATTCATTGCCTGGGTATTGGATGACTTCAGACCAGCTGTTTTCCTTTTTGTTCCTGTTCCAAGGTTCCATCTCCAGAGATGACATCATCCCAGCAGTTTCCAGATGTGCCCTCCTGTCGTTTCCCGGAAGATGTCTGCCCAGCTGTATCGGAAGAATGCTGCCAAGGAAAGTCTTCGGCTGAGGACCAGGTGTGGTGCCATTTTCATTTTACAAGGGACTGGTAAGTCCAGACTTTTCTATTCTTATGACATTGCAGTAGACACCCTACACTAGCAGACTCCAGATGTTTGAACTGTCCTCAAAGACTCTCCCCTTCGGGACTTTGGCCTGCTAGAACTGTGCTTCACCGGGCTCCGGTCCAGGAGAGACTCTTTAATGGACTTGCCTTCGGGCACTGTGGTCACTAGATGGGACTTTTAGGGCACTCCATCCCCCAAATATGGTGTATTGTAAATAATGTCATTGTTTTCTACCGTTTTCTAATGTTTATATTGTTTTTTCTACGTTTCTAAAAAATCTTTTTGGGATTCTCCAGTGTTTTGATGGTAGGGGTTTAGATAGACTGTGTATGCAGATTAGGAGTGTGTGTTGTCTTTCTTTTTCTTGCAGGTGTTCCTGAAGAAGATAGAAGAGAAGACAAGAAGAGGAGGAGGGACTCAGCAGCGTTCCTCAGTAGTACTTTAGAGTGTAGTGTTTAAAGTACTGTTGCTGTTGTTGTTACTGTGTGTAACTTTTTTCCTTCCACAGGTATGGCTGTGTGGGAATAATGCATAGTGTATGGTATTAGCTCCTAGTGTGTGGATGCATGGTGTCCAGGGTCGGGGAGGTCCCGTGTTTGTTTTGTTTTGGGAATTCTAAGTTAGAGGCACACAGATTTTCCCTAGAGGGCTAAGGAGGATAGACAGGCTGTGGCCCTGACCTGCAGTAGGGGTTGCAGTACTGTTCTACTAGGGCTATGCTCTGGACAATTCTACTGGAGCCACTAGGTACCCATAGTCAGCAGGTAGAGTAGAGGCTGATACGTCAGCCAAAGGCCTCCAGGCCCTTAGTGTTGTCTGCCTGTGCCTAGCACATGGTAGGAGGGGGCCTGATCACCCCTCTCCGTAGGTAACACATAGGGTAGGATGGCACAGGTCGGGTAACTAATGACTGCGGACAGTCATTTTCCTGGCCCAAGGTGAGTGTAACCCCGTTACCTGGGGTTACTAGAATCCCAGTAAGACCTAGTGGTAGGTAGGGAAGGCAGCTTGTGAAACTCCAGTTAAATAGATTTCACACTGTCTCACTCTGTTCTCAGTCTCAGCTGAGACTGAGGGATGATATCATTTAGAACTGTCACAGCTGCATAAGCCACACTGGAATGTTGCAGTTGGAGGTTAGAGTAGAACGCTGGGGAATTTGAAGTCAGTCTGTAGAGTTCAGTAGAGAGTGTGCAGTCTGAAAGAGGTGCTCTGCTGTAAGCAGGTCCTCAGAGCTCTAAGCTCTAAGCTCTGACAAACAGCTATTATTTTGGTATAGGTGTGTGTTCTCACCTGAAGAAGAACACAAGAAGAGCATACTGAAGTGGTGGAGACCGCTCTCAATGGCTCAGTGCCCCATCCCTGCAGGGATGGGGGGGGAAGGAATCAGCCTGCTTCCAGGGGCAACCCCTTTGGCCTGGTTAGAGAAAAGAAGCTGCCTGTTTAAGGTCGTGCTGAGGCACCAGAAGCTCTGGAAGAGAGTTCCTTGAGGAGGAAATGCCTGTGGGGCACCTGCAACGAAGGGTGAGTTCGCTCTGCTAAAGGGCATTCTGTTTTCACTTGCACCAAGATGAAACAAAAGGGACTGTTACTGTGGGGTCAGGAAAAGACAGCCAAGTACAGTTTGGAAGATGTGGAGATTGGACTGCTTAATTCTGTGGGGGGTCTAGAGTAATGGACAAAGCCATTTTTCAAGTATGTTCAAGTCCAGCACAAATGGGATGTAAAGACAGTAGATTGAATGTGATATACATTTATCAAGAATCCACACAGCAAAGTGTGTTAAAGGATGAGGTGTTACAGTCCAGAGAAATGGCCAGGTATGAATTACGGGAGTGAGAGGTGGGAGATCCCCCATCAGTAGTAACCAAATTCACCTCTACAGATTTGCTCTGGGACACCTGTTGCTTTCTCTCAGGTACTTGGCCAGTGCCTGAGGAAAGTACCCAGACGTAAGATTGATGAGGAATATTCCCTTATGGAGCAAAAGTGCTCAGAGGTGGTTTAGGAAGCCACCAGTAAATGTTTCCATGCTATATGGAAAGTGTCCAAGTGGCTGGCAAGGGAGCTGAGCCAGGGAAAACCCAGAGCAGCATACGAGTTCAGGCTATGTGCCCAGTGTGTTTCAGAGCCTGAGGGCTAAAGTGATGAGGATGTGTTCTGGTCTCCTTAAATCTGTATTACCAGGAGTGTAGCCCCGTGGGGGTCCATCTATGCTTTGTTTATTCTGTTGGATGTGAATAAAAGCCACACTTTAGAATCCCACTTCTGGTATTGGACATTAAAGTTATTGCTTCCTTTGTCCAGAGTTACTTGGGTGACCCTGTACAGAGTAGCCAAACCTAGCTAATATGCCGAGTGACATATTTCTCCCCAAACCCAGCCCACCAGGTAGAGCTGTGAGATGGAAACGGCATACCTGGGTGGGGGTTACATATGTACAGAGAAAGGATACCACACTGAAAAATTAAAAAAATAGCTTTTTTTTTTACTTTTTAATATATATTTTGTAATTTTTCAATTCCCACACATTGTATAATCGCAATGAACCACTCCAGGGTGTGGGTTATGCTGGGATTTACCCACTTCTGGTGTGGATTTGGTCATGAGCCGTGGGTGAATCCCAGCATAACCCACACCCTGTCATAGTCCATTGTTTAAATCCACCACAAAATGGGCTGACTTTTTTGTGGAACACATTACCAACTTTATCAAGGCTCAATATGGTGGTATATTTCACCCTTAATAGGTACTCTCCCAGTATTAAATTTGTTCAGTAAACAAAAGTTTGCATAACAATGCAAGCCAGGATCATCCAAAAGCTTCCACTATGCATAATGTCTGATTGGTTATGCAAAACATAAAAGAAACCAGCACTGGCGGCATCAGCTCTAGCACCTCTGCATAGATGTGACCGACCGCCCATGGGTACAGTTTAAATAAATGTACCCATTACGGGTGAAAGATACCAGCTTACTGAGCCTTGATGAAGTGGCTAAACCACTTTAATCTTGGCCAGCTGCTCTCAACAAACACTTAGGTGTAACCTCGGACAGAAATCTGACCTGTACTGACCACACTGATAACGTGATCATACTGATTTCCAGCAGACCTGGTGCATTATATTGAAAGATGGGCAAAATGTGATTTCTGAGTAATATGCAGATTCTGTCGAAGTGTGGATTTTCATGTAGTTATGCCAAGTCCGCCAACTGTACTGCTGCAATTCAACAATATAAGTACAATAACATAGAATATAGCACAACTGCTGAAGCTCACAAGGATGAGCATGGGCTTAGAGGCAATGATCAGGGTTTTTTCACGATCAAATAAAAAAAGTCATACAATTATTTCCAGCATTTAAGGTATGAGCCCAATCCTGGTGTGGGACTAGAACCCATGACCTTCTGGCCCAGAGGCAGATGTGCTACCAAATGAGCCATGCTGACACAAGGGGATGCTCTTCTTCTCCCGGGTGAGAGTGCCACGTCCCACTGCAGCACACCACCTGCAGACATGTGGGTGGTACAGAGTGTGGGAAACAGGGATGGAGGAAGGGAGGGAGGGATGAGCCACGTGTCGCATGAGCATGCCATTGCAATCTCATGTCGGAGACTATGTTCCAACACCAGTGGCCCTACAGGAAGGACTATGCGGCAACAAGAGAGAGGGAAGGAAGGTAGGAAACACCGTGGCTGGCAGGATGATCACTGGCTCTCCAGGAGGGCCTGCACTGGTGACCCAGATGTCTCTCTCTCTCTCTGGATCCGTTGATTGGCAGGTCAAGGGACTCCCCACCACCTCATGGAGGGAAGCCGTGGGGAACTTGACAGGTAAGTCCAGGGAAAAGCTAGGAGATGGAGCTGAGAGGATCGGTGGGAAGGAGGGCCAGCCACAGGTGAAGGAGGGAAAAGGTGTTAAAAAAAAAAATCAGAATCCACATATTTGTGATGGGAAATATGTAATATCTCAAAGCCATCTCTTTTTATAGCTTAAGTCCTCATTCATAATACAACAGGTGCTATGTCTTTCCTGGTATACAGACAGTATATATATATATATATATATATATATATATATATATATACACACATAAAACTACATTAATGCATCAGTTAGAGTTGAGAATAAAGTGACAAAAGTAGTGAAATATGACATTAGGGTTTTCAACCTCAACACCCCACCCCACCCTGCACACCAACTGATGTGGGGGTGGCGTACTTGTAGAGTGATCCAGCCCCAACACTCACCCTATTCCATAAATAAATGAGCTGATATGGGTGCAATATAGGAGAATGGGGTGAGCGTTAGGGCTGATGACCCCAAGGCACACCCCCGACACCTGTGGGTGGGGCATTAGGGTTGGAAACCCTAACGTCATATTTCCCTACTTTTGTTGCCTCATCCTCAACCCTAACTGATGCAGTAGCATAGTTTTTTGCAATGAATTTCCTTTTTTTTTGGAGATAGTCTAATCAGAGCCTTATTTGACTGTGGGAGTGCAGGGCCCTTTGGGCCCTGTGCCCCCACCCATGTGTAGTTCTTGAGATAGAGTAATCATATCCTTATTTGCATGTGGGACTGCAGAGCCCAAAGGACCTTGCGCTCCCATCTATCCATAGATGCGTACATGTATGTTACTAAGGAAGAGCTCTGTGCTTCCATTTATAGGACAACAGCGAACAAATTGTCAGCATAGCTATCTTATTACCACATCTCATGTACCTGGTATAGAAAATTTTGGAATCTCCACCAGAAAGTAATTCTGCACCACAGGTGCGAAAACATATTTTGGCCAGGATTTGAAAAATGACAGTCATGACATACACGAGGAGGGGGCTACAAGAAAACTATGCTGAAAATTTGGGGTCAAAATATTTAAGATTTCCAATGTTATGAGCGTGCATAGCAAAACTGCAACAAATGGCCATAACTGTGCCATTTTAACATATTTTGACACCACGTTTTCAACATAGCCATCTTAGTACCCCACCTCATGAAACCTGTACAGAAATAACGTCACATCCCTGCCAAAACAGCACTGATCTGGGTGCTAAATGATCTCCACAGGGCAAGAGATAGAGGGGAACAGTCAATTCTTGTTCTCCTGGATCCCTCTACAGCATTTGACACTGTAGACCACATGGTGCTGCTTGATTGACTTAGAGAGCTTTGTAGACTCACCGGCAAAGTCCTCACCTGGTTTGAGGCCTTTCTGACAGGCAGGATGCAACGCGTAGTGATGGGGAATTTCTCCTCCTGCCTGAAGCTAGTAACCTGCAGAGTCCCTGTCCCTCAGGGCTCGATCTTGTCAACCATGTTGTTTGTGGTGTACATGCTGCCCCTAGGTGACATCATTAGGCGTTACGGTCTCGGTTTTCACTGCTATGCAGATGATACCCAGCTGTATATATTGTTTGCCCCTGGGACATCTGACACTGTGGAGGTGATAAATAAATGCCTATCTGAGATCCAGGACTGGATGTCTTCTAACTGGCTGAGGCTTAACCCGGACAAGATGGAGGTACTGGTAATTTAGCCTGGTCGTCGGTGGGACGTAGTCGCCACTGGAGCAGGAAGAAAAAAATTACTTACCACAGTAATGTTGTTTCTTCTAAAGGAGTCCTAATGTATTCTGACATATGTAGTAAGACCTTGCTGTTGTACTTCCCCGGAGAGGAAAGAGTTAAAGCCTACATTCTAAGTAGGCACACACTCGGTTTCAAATCACTATCCCCTGGTACATTCTATTCAACCATCAGATTCTAATGAGCAATTCAAAAAAAGATACATATAGACAGAAATAATTTAGAAATGCTAACAGCATTTTAAATAGGAACTTATCCCAAATCCTACCAACCCCCAAAAATGGGCTAAAAAGCTCAAGTCACAGATGCCCTCTTAAGAAAACTACCTTATGGTAGATCAACAGCACCACCAAGCTGGAGTGCAGAGACCCCATGTTCTGGCAGGGAAGGCAGGGTAGGAAGTCAGAATACATTAGGACTCCTTTAGAAGAAATAACATTACTGTGGTAAGTCATTTTTTCTTCAAACAGCAAGAAGTCCTAAAGTATTCGGACAAACGCAGACTGCCAAGCAGTTCCCTTGGAGGAGGGCACAGAACCTACTTAGGAAAAAAGCTCTGCAATACTGCTGTTCCAAACCTGGCATCACTTCTTGCCTGCACATCCAGGCTGTAATGCATGGTAAGTGTATGTACAGTTTTCCAGGTAGCTGCTTTACAAATTTCTGACGAGGGAATGTCTCTCGCAGCTGTGCCTCAAGTAGAATGAGCCCTGAGGCCCACAGGGGAATCTTTCCCTAGTTTCTGATAACAAAACTGAATGCAAGAAACTATCCATCTTGCAATGGTCCTTTTAGTGGCAGGCTTACCCCTGCCCACTTCTCCATAGGTAAGAAACAACTGGCTAGAGTCACCCCTATGACCCCTGATGAGAACCAGATAGTAGCTGATAGCCCTTTTAACATCCAAGCTATGCAGCCTACGTTCCCCTGAACTGGAATGTTCAGTGAAAAAGACAAGCAAGTTCATAGACTGGTTAAGGTGGAATTCTGAGACCACCTTGGGAAGAAATTTCCTATTTGTTCTAAGGACCACTTTATCATTGTGAAAGGAGATATAGTTGGGTTCCACTGATACACCTTGCTGAAGTAATGGCTACCAGAAAGACTGTTTTCCAAGTTACATTCTTTAACTCTGCTGAGCACACAGGTTCGAAGGGGGATTGCATCAATTGAACTACACAAATATTTAGATCCCATGAAGGGGTAGGCTCTCTGAGAGGAGGGTGAAAATGCAATAACCCTTTAAAGAATCTTTTAAATATAGGGTCAGAAGCCAGGGAAAATGCTTTTCCTACTGACAGGTTAAGCAGAAACTGCAGCCAGATGCATCCTTAGGGTGGAGGGCCTAAGGTCCAGAGAATGCAGATGAACTAAATAATCCAACAACAGTGGAATGCCCACCTGCTGTGGTTCTACACCTAGTTGATTGCACCAAATAATGAACCTCTTCCATTTGGATGAATATGTTTTCCTAGTAGCTGGTTTCCAGGAAATCTTTAGGATATCCATGACAGAATCTGAGAGATGCAACCCAGCATACTCTGACTCTGTAAGAGCCAAGCCTTAAGTCTGAGGGTCCCCAAGCTGGGGTACATGATTCTCCAATGGGATGAGGTCAGCAGGTCATACCTCATGGGAAAGTGGATCGGATTTGTCAACACCATGATCACTAGAATTGGGTACCAAGGCTGTCTGGCCCAGTCTGGGGCTATCAGGATCATCGTTGCAGACTGAGCCCTGAGTTTGGTCAGTACCTTGAGCAACAGAGGAAAAGGGAAGGCATACAGGAATTCCCCTGACCAGTCCAGCAGGAATGCATCCACTGGGACTGTCCCCAGAACTGGAGGCTTGCAGCAGTACTGGGGTAACTGGTGGTTGTCTGGGGCTGCAAAGAGGTCTATCTCTGGAGTACCCCAAAGCTTGAAGATGCTCTTGAGAACTAAGTGATTCAATGACCACTCATGGTGGTTCTGATTGATCCTGCTAAGAGAGTCTGCCAGCACATTGTCCTTCCCTGGAAGGTGAACTGCTGTCAGAGTCACCTCCAGGGAGTAGGCCAATTTCCATATCTTCATGGCTTCTGTGCACGATGGTGTGGACCTCTTGCCACCCTGTTTGTTGATGTATAACATTGTTGTGGTGTAGTCTGTCCTGACCTGCAACACCTTCCCCCGAATCATGGAAGAAAATGACTGGAGAGCCAGCAACACTGCTCTGAGCTCCAAGAGATTTATATGCAGAAGAGACTCTTGGGGAGACCAAGTGCCCTGAGCTGTATGCTCCCCCAGGTGGGCCCCCACCCCAATAGAGATGCGTCTGTGGTGAGTACCATTGTCGGATTTTCCTGAAGAAAGGGAATGCCCACCCTTAGGTTGCCTCTATCCTGCCACCACTGCAGGGCTAGAAGAAGTGTAGAGGCTACTGAATCAATTTGAACAAAGAATCTCTGTTCTGGGACCAAAAAGACTTCAGATGGAACTGAATCTCTCTCATCTGGAACCTTGCCCCTGGTACCACTGCTGTTGTAGCTGCCATGTGCCCCAGCAACCGAAGAAAGTACCTTGCTGGCTTTGGAGAGTGGAGTCTGAAGATGCTACTATCTGCACCAAGCTTTCCACCCTGTCTGGTGGAAGTCTTGCTTTTCCGAGAATTGTGTACAGCTCTGCTCCTATGAACTGCAGGAGTTGGACTGGTTCCAGGACTGATTTCTTTGCATTTATTAAGAAGCCTAATGAGTGAAGAGTAGTCTGAGTGACTGCTAAGGCCTTTACTACTTGTTGTTGAGACTGACTCACCAGCAGCCAGTCATCCAGGTAGGGAAAAACTGAAATTCCTAAATGCCTTAAGTGTGCCACTACCACTGCCAGGCATTCTGTAAACACTCTGGGAGCTGAGGTCCGGCCAAAGGGAAGGGACCTGAATTGGTTATGACCTGATGGCAGTCTGAATCTTAGATATTTCCTGCATGACTGCCTGATATGAATATGGAAGTAAGCATCCTTAAGGTCTATGGATGCTAGCCAGTCTCGTTGCCTGAGAGTGGGCAGTATCATTGCCAAAGTGACCATCTTGAATTTTGGTTTTAAGTGTTTGTTCAGGAACCCTAAATCCAGAATGGGTCGCCAATCCCCATTTTTCTTCAAGGTCAGGAAGTACCTTGAATGCAAGCCCTTTCCTCCTTGGGACAAAGAAACAGGTTCCACTGCCCTGTCCTGAAGGAGGGTTATAACTTCTGTTTCCAGCAGGGATATTTCTGCTGTGGAGGCAGGTCTGAACAGCCTTGCTCTCAATCTGGGAAACTGTTTGAAGTGTAGAGCAAGGCTTTTGCCCACCACCTCCAGAACCCATTTGTCTGATATTATAGACTACCAATTCTGGAGGTAGTGGGCAAGCCTGCCCCCTACTGGAAGTGAGGAAGCGACCTGAGACTCCTCAGGAAGTCTGTTTAGCTGGTGTCCTGGGCTGGGAAGCTGGGTTGGAATGAGTGGCACCTCTCCTGCCCCTTCCTCTAAAATAGCCACGCTGTTACTGATAAACAGGGAAGATCTGGGCCTGGTAAAAAGGTCTCTGGTGAGGCCTGCCCCTGCCTCCCCTACTCTGCTGTTTCTGAGGGGTGGTTGCTTTTTCTTTAGCTGCAGCACTCCTATAAGAGGTTCTATACTCATCCATTTTCCTCATATAGGCCTCAGTCTGCTCTCCAAAGAGAGAGTTCTGGACCACAGGAAAATCCAAGGCTTTGGTTTGTGTGCCCTGAGAGAGGCTAATGGTTCTAAGCCAGGAAAATCGCCTCAGGGAAACAGAGGTAGCCAGAATTCTGGATGCTGAATCACTGGCATCCACTGCCATGTGGAATTGCTGCTTGGAAACCACAACCCCACTCCTTGCCATTTCACCAGATCGGCAACTGCCTCAGTCGGGAGTTTGGCAGCCAGAAAGGAAACTGCTTCCCACAGCTTATTTTGATATCTTACCACATAGGCCATGTAAGAGGCCTGCCTGGCAATGAGAGAAGACCCCAGGTAAGACTTTATAGCCATGGAGTCAATCCTCCTAGAATCCTTTTCAGGAGGATGGGAAGCTAGTGGGATACCTGCCTTCTCGCAGGCAGCAGCCTAACCCACCCCTTCATGGCTGGGGTGTCCTGACAGAAAATATGTACCATCTCTGCCTACTGGTTACTTTCTCTCTGCCTTCTTATCTACAGGAGGAACAGAAGTGGGGGTAATCAAAATTTTTAAAGATTGTCTCTGCAGAGACTTATGGATGGGTATCACCACCCTCTTTAAGGCAGGGACATCCATCATCTCCACATAATCCAGTTCTTCCTCTTCTTCTGAAGATTCATGAACCGGTAACTGGAGAGTTTCAGCCACCTTCTTCATAAATGAAAAATGAGTGAGAGCATCCTCCAACTGTTTAGGGGGAGAGATGCTTCCCTCATGCTCAGGAGAGACCTCCAGTTCAATTGGACAATAAAGGTCCTCTTCGTCATCATCATCATCCTGCTCACATTCTGGGTCCAGGAATAATCGCATTCCGAAGGGTCCAGAGGAACTGGAACCGGTTGGAGAACAACCAGAGGAGTCACTGGTTCGGTTGTCTGCAGTGACTGAATAACGAGCATAGCATTAGCAATCTCCTCCGCAGTCAGAACCGCAATCGTACGTGACTTAGACGCCCATTCAGTATGTTATTCTTTCTTTTTTCTCTTAGTGGAAGCTGGTTCAAGGGCAGAATCTGCAGACCGTTTAGGAGAAAGAGTATCTCCTTTGTTAGAAGGGACCCCCACCCCGGTTCATTAGAACCTGAACCTGAACTGGTTCGTCCATCCAGATTAGTGGATTTTTTGGCCAATTTCTCATTCAGTCGGTTAAGGCACCTGTCAAGCGTTGACTGAGGGAAATTTTTACATATGTCACATTCTGCCTGCAAGTGTTCCAACCCCAGGCAGAAAACACAAATAGTATGGGGATCAGCCTTGGCAAAAGTTTCCCCACACTCAACACACTGTTGAAAACCGGTGGGACCAGTTTTCTTCTCAGATTTCTGTGACTCCATCTAACTTATCCCAAAGGTGGTTAGGCTGGATAAGATCCCACAGTTCAGGTTAACAGACCGGTATTAGCGGTCCGGAAAAAAAACGACAAACCTCGTTTTTCATTAACCAGAACTGACCATAGTTAAATCAGATAGAAAAGGGAAGAGAAATAGACAAAAAACTCAGATCCTGAACGGTTGACGCAACCGCTAAGGACCGAAACTTACCCACCAAATACGCTGAAACTAGCTTGACAATTGCAACTATACCAAGGGACAGTGAAAAGAAACAAAACTTCTATATGTTTTACAAACTGGTGAAATAACTGAAGTGAAAAAACACTTTAACTGGCGAGATGCTGAGAAGAATCTCTGAGAAGTCTTCACAGTAAGGCAGAGGAAAGAATCTGACAGTTGAATAGAATGTACCAGGGGAAAGTGATTTGAAACCGAGCGCGTGCCTACTTAGAATGTAGGCTTTAACTCTTTCCTCTCTGGGGCAGTACAACAGCAAGGCCTTACTGCATATGTCAGAATACATTAGGACTTCTTGTTGTTTGAACAGGGTTGTTCCTGGGTGCCACCTCACTGGTGGCGACCCACTAAGGTGTGAAATCTGGGTGTCATCCCTGACAGTGGCTTGACACTTGATGCTCAGGTGTCTTCCATCATCCAGAGTGTTTTTTACTACTTAAGAAATGCCGCCTAGATTAAACCCTTAATCCCGACTGATGACCTGCCCTCACTGGTGCAAGCCTTTGTTACATCCAGGCTCAATTACTGTAATGCTCTATACTTTGGGGTCAGTGGAGGTAACCTCCGTCGGAGTGCAGCTGGTGCAGAACGTGGTGCCCAGGTTGTTGATGGGCCTTTCGAAGTCACACATATAACCCTGGTCTTGCACGAAATGCACTTGCTGCCTGTCAGGTGGATGACTGCCTTCAAGGTGGGTTTGCTCACCTATAAGGCCCTATACGGTTTGGGCCTTGGCTATCTGACTGACCTTCTGACTCCCATCTGCCCAGTGTACGCACTCTGTTCCTCCACGAAAGGCCTCCTGATGATTCCAAGGGTGCAGCTTAAGACATCAGGAGACCGCGCCTTTGAAGTTGCAGGGCCAGTCCTTTGGAACTCCCTGCCACAGTCACTAACAGAGGCCTCTCCCATGGAGCTTTTCATGCGTGGCCTAAAGGCGCACCTGTTTAAGCAGGCATTTGATGTCCACTGAATTTTAAGGTGTTTTAGAATGTATTATTTATTATATGTTTTAAAGTTAATTGACTCTGATTTTAAATTGTTATAAATTGTTGCACCTCTTTGTGAAGTGCCCACAGCCTCTGGGATTAGGCACTCAAGAAATAAACTCTTACAAAACATAATCCTGCCGAACTGCAATGCCATTCTGCACCACAGGTGCAAAAACACATTTTGCACAGGATTTAAAAAATGACAGCTGTGACATACACGAGGTGGAGTAATAAGCTGTCTATGTTGAAAATTTGGTGTCAAAATATTAGAAATTTCCAAAGTTATGAGCGTGCATAGTGAAATTGCAACAAATGGTCATAACATTGTCATTTTTACATATTTTAACCCCATATTTTCAACATAGCCTTCTTATGACCCCACCTCATGAACAACATGACTGTCACTATGCAAATCCAGCCTGAGAGATGAATTTGCCAAGCAACCGCGAAATCATCTTTCAGGCAGAAGTTGTGTAATGGCAGTCATATCGTTTATGAGGTGGGGTCTCAAGAAGGCCGTGTTAAAAATCTGGGCCCACAATGTAAAAAATTGAAAAGTTATCCATAAAAGTTGAAACCCCCATTGAAATACATTGAACCGCTTTTACCTTAGTTTATCATATTGCAATCGCCAGTTCCAGCAGAAAGGCGTGTCTTTGATCGGGAGAGCGGATCTCTAACCCGGAACCTCTTTAGATGAGTGAGCTTGTGTGGGGGGTGTACTGGGGGGTGTGGCGTCATGGGTGCTGAGTGGGAGGTGGGGGGCTGATCGCAGATGGACCGTTTTTTCTTTTCAGATACAAAAGAAAAAAATAAATAAAAACGGACGGTTTTCTTTATTTCAGGATTTCAGCAAAGAACACGGGGGAGGGGGCACTAGACATTTTCCCTTTAGGAAAGAAGGGCACCGCATGCAACACAACATCATGTAAGTGTGCACTGGTCGCCAGAGAACAGACACAGCCTCGCACGTCACCAACGGGTCTGGGCCGGGTCAGGAAAGCCCTTCCCTACCATGTGTACCAACTCCCATTTTCCCAGGCTTTCGCATTACCACTTAATTCACTCCAGAATGCCTAGTGCCAAGCAATGGTTCTCCATAGCCTCTCTTTTTCTCTCTCTCTCTCTTGTCCTGGACCCGCCACCAGACTACTGCCTCACAGCACCCCTCTCCGACACAGTAGCCTACCGGTCAGGTTCCATGGCAACAACTTCCCAAGACTTCTTGTTTAATCTTTTCTTTCCTGTCACATATTAAAAACTACCCACCCATCTCTGTTAGTAACTGCCCAGTATACTCAAGACAAAGGGGCCATCATTTCTCCCTCCCCAGGAAAACTGTGCTGCCACTGCCTGGCTGAGACAGAGGGACAGGGATATACAGGTTACTCACCTGTAACAGGAGTTCTAGGAGTGGTATATGTTGTTCATCCACACTTTGTGGCAGGTTCCTTGCCGCTTTAAATCTTGCCGGAAGGTCTTCAAGCGGCTTCCTCCCATCCATCGGGGTTGTAAAACTTTCGGCTCTGCCCCATGATGCCAGAGCTAGCCCGCTGGAAGACAGGTTGCGCGTCGAAGCCGGGGAGGTCGGGTGGGTCATGTGGATGGACAACATATACCACTCCTAGAACTCCTGTTACAGGTAAGTAACCTGTATTTCTAGGGATGTGGATATGCTGTTCAATCCACACTTTGTGGCAGACTCTAGCAGTTCTCTGGGAGCAGGGAGGCAAGGTGCGCACCCCCTTATACTTACTTGGGGAATAAGGACTGGAGAACCAAGGTCACAAAACCAGCATCCCGGCGTGACTCTAGGTCAATGTGGTAATGGGAAATGAAGGTGTGTGCTGACTTCCAGGTAGCAGCCCTGCAGATTTCCTGGATAGGGACGACCCTAGAAGCAGCCAGCGAAGCAGCGGTATGGCGGGTAGAAAGAGCTCTTATCCCTTTGGGAGGCTCCATGCCCACCAACCTATAGCAGAGATCTATGCAGGAGGTGACCCACCTGCCTACCGTCCACTTGGCTGCAGGTCTGCCAGGTGCAGCTTCTGCGTAGGTGACAAACAGCTGGCAAACCTCTCCCCGAACTTTAGCCATTCACTTCTTATAATAAGACAGCACTCATCTAGGGTCCAAAGTATGGAGCCTATATTCGGCCTCCAAGGTATAACTGGGGTAGAACACCGGCTGAGTCAACAACTGGTTAAGATGAAACTCCGACACCACCTTTGGAAGGAATTTCAGGTGGGGGCAAAGGACAACCTTGTCCCTGTGGAAGACCAGATAAGGAGACTCAATGGAAAGCACCTGGAGCTCTCCCATCCTTCTGGCTGATGTGATAGCCACCAAGAAGGCGGTCTTCCACGACAGGTGAGAGATGTCACACCTGTGCATTGGTTCGAATGGCTTGCCTATGAGCTTAACCAATACCAGCAGTAGATCCCACGGAGGTGGAGGTTCTCGCACTGGGGGGATATGTGATCAAGGACTTGGAAAAAGCGCCCGACCACCTTCTTCGGTGCCACCAACTGCTTGCCAGCCTGCACCCAGTAAGCAGAGATGGCTGTCAGGTGCACTTTAAGGATCGTCGACCGAAGCCCTAGCTGAGAAAGGGACCACAGGTAGTCCAGAATGCTAGCCAAGGAACAGGAAGAAGGGTCCAAACCCTTGTACTGACACCAAATGGAGAATCTTTTCCATTTGAAGGCATAGCATTTTCTGGTCGACTCCTTATGGGACGCCTCAATGATGTTGAGGACCTCGTCAGAAAGACCCAAGGCCTAGAACTCTAGCCACTCAGGAACCAGGCCATCAGGTGCAGGGACTGAAGGTCTGGATGGAGAACCGTCCCCTTGTCGACTGACAGCAGGTCCGGGCAGGCTGGAAGCAGCCTCGGGAGCCTGGAGCTGAGGCTGAGGAGATCTGAGTATCAGAACTGGCGGTGCCAGTCTGGGGCTACCAGAATCACCTGCACCTTGTCCCTCTTCACCATGAGAAGCACCCTGTGGATCAAGGGAAATGGAGGGAAGGCGTAGAAGAGGACCGGGGTCCACGGCCTCGAGTAGGCATCCCCTGCAGCAAGCCCTGCTGAGGGGGGTGGGCGTGAAACAGCCTCAGCTTCACATTCTCCCTGGAGGCGAACAGGTCCACCTGTGGGTAGCCCCAATGGGAGAAGAGATCTTGTACTACCTCCGGCACGAGAGACCACTCATGAGAAGCAGCGCCTATCCGACTGAGGGCATCAGCCAGACTGTTGGAGACTCCTGCCACATGGATGGCTAGGAGATCCGCCTCCAGGCTGATCATGAGAGACCAGATGCTGAGAGCCTCCTTGCACAGAGGCAAGGAGTGCATCCCGTCCTGATGGTTTAGGTAGTACATGGTCGTGGTGCTGTCCGTCTGGACCTGAACCACCTGACCCCGTACAAACGGAGTGAAGGCGGTGAGGGCTAGTCGAACTGCTTGAAGCTCCAGCAGGTTGATGTGGCATCGAGACTCCTGAGGGGACCAGAGGCCATGGGCTCTGAGCTCCCCCAGATGGGCACCCCAACCCATCAGAGAGGCATCAGTCGTTAGAGTGACCGTTAGCTCGGGGTGGACGAACAGGATACCCTCCTGCAGATGAGCTGGGACGAGCCACCACTGCAGGCCATCCCACATCTCCTGGGTCACTGCCACCGGCTGGTCTAGAGGACCGACGCGCTGTGACCACTGGCTGGCCAGCCCCCATTGCAGGGGACGCATATGCCAGCGGGCACAATGGACCACGCTGGTGCAGGCCACCATGAGGCCCAGGAGGCACAGGAAGTCCCGGGCAGGGCGTAATTGCCCAACCAGAAAAGATTGGGCAAAGGAGGAAAGGACCTGGGCCCTGTCCGCCGGGAGCCGGGCTCTGGCTCGAAGAGAGTCGAGCTCTGCCCCAATTAACTGAATCACCTGCGATGGCATGAGTTCCGATTTGGCCTCGTTGATGAGGAGGCCAATCTGAGAGCAGACCTGGAGGGCCAGATCCCTGGACCGCTCCACCTCCAACCTGGAGGGGGCTGGAATCAACCAGTCATCCAGGTAAGGGTTCACCCGGACCTCTCGGTGCCGCAGGAATGCTGTCACCACTGCCATGCATTTGGTGAAGACTCTGGGAGCTGGAGAGAGGCCGAAGGGCATGGCCTGGAACTCCTAAAGAGACCCCTCCACTCTGAAGTGGAGGAATCGCTGATGAGAGGGATGTATTGGGACATGAAAGAACGCATCCTGAAGGTCCAAAGAACAGAACCACATGCCCGGTTCCAAGGATGGAATGATCTGAGCCAGAGTGACCATCCTGAAGGTGCGAGGCCTTAGGAACGTGTTCAGGTCATGCAGGTCGAGAATAGGGTGCCAGCCTCCCGTCCGTTTTGGGACCGGGAACTACTTGGACAAAAACCCTGGGTCTGGAGGAGGGTCCGCCACCTCGCTAATCACCTCCTTCTGGAGGAGCAAGGCAATGTCGTCTCAACGAGCCGACACAGAGGCTGCGGAACCCGTAGCCCCCGTGGGGCGATGGCTTGATAGGGAGGGAACTGCTTGAATTCCAGAGGCAGACCCCTGCCAACCACTTCTAACACCCAGCGGTCCATGGTGATAGCGGACCAGGCGGAAAAGAAGTGTCGGAGCCATCCCCCCAAGGGGGGAACCCGGGGAGGAGTGACGAGGTTGGGGGTGACACCCCTCAACCCGTCACTAGGCAGGCTTGGAGGAAGGGCCCGCTGAGGGACCTCCTGGACCCTTGCCTCCAGGCTTCCTACTAGAAGAAGCAGCAGACTTGGCCTTAGGGCACCAAGTGTGAGCCTGCTGGCCCTGATGCTGGTGTTGCTGGGCCGGATGTGCTGCAGGAGCAGAAGGGCAAAAGGGCTTGCGCTGCTGCGGGTGGCCTTTGTCCTTCTGGGTAGACGTGACCGAGTCCAAGGTGGCATTGGACTTCTCGATCCTCTGGAGATGGCCTTCCACTCCAGGACCAAACAAGTCAGTGCCCAGGAAGGGAACGTCTGCCAGCTTGTGCTGGGTGTCCGCCGTGAAGGTGGAGATCTGCAGCCAAGCTCTGCGGCGCATGGCCACTTCGGCCGCTACTGAACGGGCACAAGAGTCACTAATGTCCAATGAAGTTTGGAGCTGTTGTTTAGCCACCGCCCTTCCCTGATCCTGCACTTGCTTGACCATTGTCTGAAGGTCAGCCAGGAGATGAGGAATCACCTCATCCAGGGAGCCCATAAGGGCGTGTGAGAAATGTGCCATCAGAATGGCCGAGCTAGCCTGACGAAGGCCTAGGGAGGAAGAAGCATAAACCTCTGCCCCCAGTAATCCAACTTTTGGATTCCTTATCGGGCGGTTTGTCCATGTCCCAGCGTTCCCGAACGCCAGAAAATGCTATCGGTCACTAACCCTCTGCAGAGGGGTGCTCCGAGAACCAGAGAGTGAACTGCGGAGACCGATACTTTCGAGTCATCCTGGCGAAGGCATGGAACAAGATGCTGGCCTGCCATGACCAGGGGCCGGGCCAACAATGGCTTCCACGGAAGGCTTCCGTGGGGAATACCCTTGGTCCAGTATCTCTGTAAGGGGATACTTGGCCCATTTTTGAATGGGTTCAAGCTGCATCCCAGTAGACTCTGAGATGAGTCGAAGCATACCCAAAAACAAGGATGGGCTCTCGTCCACAGACTGGCCCCCTGCAGACTCCAGATCAGTCGGCCTGGAGAACAGGAAGGAGTCGTCGTCAGACTCCGAGGAGTCTGCAAACAGCTGCCAAGTGCCTGAGCCACCCTCCACCTACTGAGGCCGATCGGGAGTGAAGGTGACCGACAACCTATGGGGCAAGCCCTGACCCGACTGAAAATCCTTGGATGGGGCCCCAGTCTTTGATTGTGGAGGCGGAGGTTCCACCACAATGGGTGGAGCAGCCGGTTTCGACCGAACAACCGGTGTCAGGGTCGGCTCCTCGACTAGCACGAGGGGTTGTTTCGGCCACTCTGGTGACAGCCACTTAATGGCTGGAGAAGGCGAAGGAGTCGGATTGTTACCTGTCAGTAAAGGCTGCTGCCACATCAAGTACTCGTAGCGCTGACGCAGCTTGTACTGGAGCCTATCCTCTGAAGAGGACGAAAAGGACGAGTGGTGCCGCCGTTTTCCATGGTGCCGAGACCGACGACATCGGCAGGACCTGGAAGAGGACCGAGACTGAGACCTTCGGGGATTTCAAGGGTGGGTCAAAGAGGGAACGAGGGAAACCCGCCCCTCCTTCAGTGCAGGGACCTTAACCGGGAACTTCAGCACAGGAGGCACAGGCAAGTCCTCGGTGACCACCGGGGGAACCGGTGAAGAAGAGTTGTCGGCTTCTCCAGTCAACAAACCATCTGACGGGTCGAGAAAAATCTCGACCGTGTCGACGGATGTCTCGGCCGGCTGACCTGACGGGGACACCGTGAAGCCAGCGGCAGCAGACACAACCTCAACCAAAGTCGAGAGTCGACGGTCCGGTGAAGTGGATCTCTCCCACTCCCATGAATGTCGACAGTGGGACTTACCTTTAAAGTCCTTCTTTCTGGACCAACTGGAATGTCCTGATGGCCCTTCTCCCTTAGTGGAGAGGGACTGATAAAGCTCCTTAAAAGATGCAGTGTAGGAGAAGCCCAAGGACAGCGGGATAAATGCCGTGGCCAAGGAGGAAAAAGAAGCTGCCTGGGCCGCCTCCTCCTCCTCGAGGGTGATCATCTGCTCCAAATGCTCCGTGGAGCCCGCCGCCACGGACACCGCCCAATGGGCCTCCTTAGACTTGACCGGCGGGTACCATTTTTCGGGGCGACCAGGAAGAAGTCTGGCAGCGCGGTCCTCCAAGACTGAAGCCGAGAAAGACCTGCACAATTCGCAGGCCTGCGAATCGTGGCCAAGCCTCAGGCAGTAGACGCATGTGGAGTGAGGATCAGTCTGGGACATCTTCTGCCCACAAGGGCACCGGCGGAAGCCGGGAGCTGATTTGTCCATCGCAGCTGTGAGGGAAGCTGAAGACCTTAATCTTGAAAATTTTAAAATTAGTTTCAGGAAATCCGAAGAGTGTGGATCCAGGCCTAAAACGCAGAGCACTAAGGAGGGAAACTGAGCTTCCAAGTGGTAAGGAAGATCTGGCTTCATGGGGCAGAGTCGAGGGTTTTACCACCTGGGTGGGTGGGAGGAGCCAGCTTGAAGATCTTCCAGCAAGACTTAAAGCGGCAAGGAACCTGTCACAAAGTGTGGATTGAACAACATATCCACCTCCCTAGAAACATTTATTTGGTAGCCTAGGTTAGGGTAATCTGTAATTGCTATCTGTCCGTTGGCTGAACTACAGGTGGGCTGATAGCGTGTGTGAGGTGAGCAGAGACGAGACACACACACAGTCAAGTTCTGTGGGTGGTGGAGCCAGTGCGCATAACGTGAGCCAGCAGTGGCAGTGATAGATAAGTAGAGCTCAAACAAAATAACACAAGGGGGGGTGTGGGGCATAGCCCCCCCACCCCGCATAAAATGTAAGTTTATATTGTGGCATCATGGGTAATTATAGGCACTGCTCGCTGTTGTTTTCCTGGTGGTAGTAGTGCTCATCGCTGTTTGTGGTTTTCGACTATGTGCACTCGCTGTAAGGTAAGTTGCCTTTTAATTTTCCCCGTGTAACCCCCCTGCAAATGGGGGTTCCCAAAAGACTTCCAGGAGCTTGCTTGAGTGCTCCAAGCCTGAATGGTGTTTGGCATTTAAGCCATTTATCAGTGAGTGTTTTTAGAACCTCTGGTACTGTCTCTTTAAGAGCTGTCTGCTTGCAGACATAATTAGTTTGTATGGGGACTGTGTGTTTCTTTGATTGAGTACCACTCAAGTGCTGCCAATTCACTTCATTTTGCAGTCACTAGAGTGCAAAGGAACCTATCTGAAAGATGTAACTGTTTGCCAGAAATTATTTAGAGTGATAATGAAATTACAGTTTGTCTAACCTGCTTTCTTTTGCAGTCAGAACAGTGTCTGTCTAGTTCCCCATTCTAGTTTTGAAACTGCTGAACTGGACCAATCAGTGTGGGGTAAGCTAGCTCTAAAATGGTGCCTTGGACGAATCAGAACTTGGACTCATAATCTGAGCCAGCCACAAGAGGATTGTATGGGCAGTGACTCTGGGAGATGTAGTTTAGACTTCAGTGCCTTTTGGACCAACAGCAGCAGTCTATTGTGAGTGACAGCCAATCCAGTCAAGAACTGGGAGGAACTCAAAGGAAATGCCCGTTTTGTCGGTTGGAGTTCAGTTGAGCTTTGGCAGTGAAGAAGGAAGGAGCCCTGTGCTTTTCAGTGTGCAGTTTTAGTCAAAAACGTGTGTAAGGCCCAGAGTTCCGGTCTGCAGCTTGTGTAACAGCTTGTTAGACTGGAACTGCCCTGTGAAAAGAATCAAAGGATCTCTGAAGAGTAGAAACCAGGCTCACCCTGTAGAAGACTGGAGAAATTGTTGAATTACACTCGGTCTGTCAGGAACTGAATCTGCTGTGTGTTCTCCCGGTATTGTGCAGTAATTGCGATCGGGATACAGATGCAGCCTGCCTGGTGTAGTGCTTTCTTGTATATGGATGTGTGAAGAGGTTTGTGTACCTCAAGTGAGCCCTGCTGACATTGAAGGACCCTATCTTATTTGGAGGTCGTGAGTACTAATTCAGGTCGCTCCTGTTGAATTGCCACATTAAATCCAAATGGAATTACTGTACTGCTGACTGTTTAATTCTCCTTTTCTCTGTGTGAAAGGGCCCCTACCAGCTGCCACGGTTTGGACTAGCCACTGGGCTTGGGTACTCAGGACAGTAACTGATAGGGATAGGCCTGTGCACAGAGCCATAGGTAGATTATTAGAGTGATAAGCTAATTAACCTGATTTCTCGTCCTTGGTTATATCCCCCTAAATAAATCAGAGCTGCTTGTTTCAGCAAAGTTATACTGCCTGAGGTATTTGTCTATGTTAAAGTACTGTACTGTGATTGTTGCACTGTATCTCATTTCACAGGAGGTCCCAGTGCCGGAACCAGACCTGGGGGTAAGTGTATACTGTGAAGGTAATTCTGATATATTGTGTGGGCCACTAGTGGGAAGAAAGGGGGGTTGCAGTGTCCCAGAGGGCTGTGACCAAGTTAGTTTAACTATTGCAAACCCTGACCTCTGGGTGGAGGCACCCGCCATTGGATCCAGGCCCCTCAACCTGTTAGTGGCAAATCAGGCAGGGGTAGTAGCCCCTGGGATAGCGCCATCTAGGGGTTACACCCGTTATGACATGGAACCACATTTAAACTGCCTTCAAATGCTCTCTATGCTGACACCATTCTCAGAACTACAGCAACAAGAATGTTCTAAGAGTGGCCTGAGAATTAAAGTTAAATGCTGAAACAGTTCAAATGTTGAAAATACTGAAACTGTTTAACTGTTAAAAGGTTGTTTGTTGTAATAAAAGATAATGCAGCACTACTTCTACTTCTATTACTACTAAAGTACCATCTTCCCTTTTCGCCTTACTCTCTCTTTACTATCCTCGTCTCCTCTGCTCCTCTAGGTCCAATCTTCTATTGGTTGTTACCATCTACTGCAGCACTGCTGGAGGCAGAGCTTTCAAGCACTCCACTCCTTCCAGTACAAACTATCTGCCAAGCAAGCTTTGATCCACTGGCTGTTTTAACAACTTTCAAGTTAAACTCAAATTCCACTCCCCAGCATTCAGCTTCTGCTTCCTTTCTTACTCTGGGCTCCCTTTGACTTTAGCTGTGTTTACATGGCCACCTTCTTTATTGTTGCTGTATGAGTCTGTGCTGCCCCCACCTCGGGCGGTGACAGACGGTTGAATTCAGACTCAGTGCCGATCTAGTATGCGCTGATGAAGGTCTGAGAGCACGGAGAGGGCACTGCAGGATACTGGGTGCATCCCTGCCCATGTTGGAGCAAGCAGTGCAGCCTATCCACATGGCTGCTTACACGGCTCACTCTGCTGTGCGTTCTGCTGCAGTTCCTCGAGACGCTCAGTGAGAGGCTTACCACGATTTGGTAGGTGTCCACATGGCCACTTTTGCTCCACAGCAACCTGACCGCTGGGGCTGCTGCAGTGCAGAACTGTTCATGTAAACAGCCCTTTTGCTTCCCCCAATCTCCTAAATCCTACCCTTCTGACCCCATTACTTTACTTCCTCTACCATACTTATGAATTTTCTTGGGATTCTGAAATAGTTATATGTATTGCACCATACTGCAGTCTCCCAGCCATACCCCTCGACTGTCCCTGATTATGAGGGACAGCCCTCATTTTACTCCCTCAGAATTGCTGTGTCCTTCATCCATCCTTCATGGAAAAAGTGCTGCCCACACGGAGAATGTGCTATAAATTCAGACTTTAAAGCAGAAATGCACACTATTCTAAATGCTACATCAAAAATACATTTTGTGCAAATAAACACAATGGGCTGGATATTCAAAAAGGTTGCACCATGCGCAATAGGGTTGCGCCTGTGCAAGTCCGAAATTGCGTCATTCTGCGATATTCAGCAGGAGGCAGTTGCGCCCCCTCAAGTCATGCTGAGCAACAGCGCAATGCTAATGAAGGCATGCTCAACCGGAGGGGGAGGAACCATGCATAAACCCCATAGCCTGATATTCAGCCGGGCTGAGCAGAGTTGTGCAGGCTCAACCCCTACCTGCGCCTGCACAACTTTAAGCTAAAAATAAGGATTAAGTCGAGGGCCACCCACAGGTGAGCTGCCGCGTGCAGGGGGCGCAACACAGCAGCTGCTACTGTAGAGTGGCCCTCCACTTGTTCCCTATGCCCCCTGGCCCGATCGCGGGCATAATAAGTAACCCCGTGGCCCGGCGGCGGGCAGAACACACTCGCCCACCCCCGACTAGCCCGATCGCGGGCAGATCTCACCCCGACTGGCCCGATCACGGGCAGAATGTAATTGACCCCCCACTGGCCCGATCGCGGGCAGAACATAGTGAACCCCCACTGGTCCGATCGCGGTCAGAACGGAGTTCAACCCCCAAAGACCAATATCCCTGGTGGTCCAGTGGACCACGAAGCCCGATCGCAGGCATAAGGTCAAACCCACCCCCAAGTCCAATTTTCCTGGTGATCTAGTGGCCCCCACCCACGGAGCCCCACCACCCGCTCCCCGTCAGCCAGCAGCACCCACCCGCCTGCCGCCCGCCAACTGACAGCTCGGTAGGGCTGCATGCCCATTGGTTCAGAGCAAGAGCTAATGGGCGTGCAGCCCATACCATACAAGGCAGTCCAGATATGTGAATGAATGAATTTGGTAACTGGGAAGGCACACTGATCCGAAGCTCATTTCCAGGTGCGACCTGGGGACAGAAGGTACATAGGCAACAGCTGGTTGCAAAGTTTCAAAATACAGTAATGAACAATTTATAAATATTATCTCATTGAAAAGTTTGGCTACAAAGTAATTATGCAGGAAAAAAGAATAACATCACTTTGTCAGGACGTAAAAATTAGATAACATGAATTTTAATGACAGGAGGCAAAAGGGAAGGACAGAAGTTTAGTCATGACTTGGGTCAGTGGACAGTTGCAGGATGTGACAGGGGATTTAAATGATTTAAATAATAGATCTTGTTAAAGGGGAACGGCCAGCACTAAGATCCCTAACTGTGGGACTGGTCCCAATCTGCAGTTTGCGTGCAAACCTTTTTTTTTTTTTTTTTACTGTTTACTGCAGCATAGTAGATGGTATCTGGCTGATTCTGCCGACTCCCACCCTGACATTCACTGTAACCAGGGATCCCAGAATCCCCTGCAGTTGATATCAGAGCTGGGCTATAGTTGTTGAAGCTTCAACAGCCTGCCCAAAGAAATAAATCTTAATAGAAGTCGTCTCTGATTAAAAGTCACGGGTTCTGACTGAGAGCTGCAACTAACCTGGTGAAATCGTTAGGACAACATCCTTGCTCCAGGTCCTGGTGCGTGTACCATTAAGCTCATCTACTCCCAGTAGTAGTAGTAGTCTCTTGTGCTTTCTCCAGATTGGTTTTCTGGTTTAGGGTCAGGCTGGAAATATGTGCCAGTGCGGTACTGATTATAGGGATAAGTAGCGAAAATGTGCATGTCGTTGAGGTACTGATCCACAGGGGCAAGTGATGGTACGGTAAACTCACACATCAAGTGGTGCCACAGCCTTCTGAGAAGAATCACATCACAGAAGTAAGAGAGTGAATAGAAAGGGGGATTACATGCAGCACATTTTTGGGCCAGGCTGCCGTGGAGAGCAGCCTGAATAAAAGTCACCCCCATTTACTAGTGGCCCTCGATTAGTAGCTGCATCTCAAACCGCCAGATGCAGTTTAACGAAATACAGTATGTCAAGACAAAGACATGAAACAGTATACTGCAGACATAAAACCCGACTTTGCACATGCCCAGATTTCCCATTCTGTTAACATGTAAAGAAACAAGGCTCATGTTAACTTGAAGACCCAAGGGTCACTTCAGTCTTTGTTGACGATTAGGGATAAAATCTGTAAAACAAGAGGAATGCAATGAAATAAGTAGGTTACCTGAAGGATGGCTTTAAAAAGTATGCCCTATCAACATTAATAAATAGCTGGAACACATTTTTCTATTGTTCTTGAAATCTCTAGCACACTGGCATTTATTAGTAGGCAGAGTAAGCTGAGAAGTGTGAGGTGGTCCAAAATATAGGTCACTTGGCCACCAGAGAGTTTATAATAGAGTACGGAGAAACCCCTGCTATGGAATTCTCACAAACGGCAATCTACAGCAAGTACTGTTGCCACATCGCTATCCAAGCAGCGCCAAACATATTAAGAGACACACAGGGGATGACAGACTATTACTGTACAATCTTCAAGTTACAAGGTGTGAATTTAGTAAGAGTTACAGTATGTAGTGTGATGTACTCACTTTAAGGTTGGTGAATGTATACAATCTGTCAACAGAATATTTTATTTCTTTGTACAGAGTGCATTTTTATGCAGCTTACACTGATCCCATTTCATAGCGATCAAACAGTCTACTGAGACTACCTAAATGACCCAATCAGACCAGGGGCCAGATTTTTTAATAACTACAAGTGAGGCAAGCCCCAGGTGCTTCAAAGATATGGCATGCTGGGTTTGTGGCAGCCTAGAGGGATTTTACATCCCCAGCATCAAAATGATGCCCGCTAGACCACCTTTTTGTAGTCTATCTTCTGTTGCTATTGTTTGGGTCCCCAACACGGAGCTTGCAGCCAAACTTTACCACCGCTGCCACAAAGTCAGTAAACTGGTGCAACTGTGCCTGAGACTGTAAAATCGGGTGCAGCTGTGGCAACGGAATGTCGCAGCTGCAGCGAGGCAAAGGTTTGAAGCAGGGCTTGACGCAGGACCTGTGCCACCCTTTGAAAATCCTGCCCCAGAAGTCCATTTATTTGTTATTATTAAATGATGGATGGAAATGGAGTGTTCAGATTGGCTGACAGACCTTTTAAGAGGTTAGGTTCATGGCTTGAGTTGAAGCCCTCATATACAGTAAAACACTTAGGGAAGCATGTGCAAACCTAGATGCAAAGTCAATGTAGTGCCCCCAACTTAGTGCATGTGTGTAGGAGTAAGTACATTAGAAGAGGGACAATGTCTAACCAAGGTCATAAGGACTCACGAATATGGTAAAGGGATGTGATATATAATGCAATATTTGCAAGATCAAACAGCACTCAAAGGTATTGCAAAGCAGGACATACACTGTAGCTCTCTCATACAACACCTGTGACCATACTCACAACCAACTTGAAAAGGGCCCCTAATGGGAGCAAGCTGGGCACACTTAAAGGGACACTGTGAACATATTTTGCATCATATTACTTCTAGCTAAAAACATACCTTTCATGATTGCTTACCTTCTCTAAAATTCACTGAAGTTGCTGTTTTTCTCATCTACTTCCTTTCTTAGTAGAACTGAAATGTATGCTAATGGTGTAATTATACCCAATCTTTTGTGTCAAATCCTTGATCTACTCTTATTGCATGCTTCCTGAACATTCCCCCCCAAAAAACAGTGAAGTCACTCATGATGTAACAGTTTCCTCTCCTATACTCCCACTACATCTCGAGTCTCTAAACTGTGTTGGGAGTGTTACCAGGTCCAGGAAAGATGCAGTGGGGAACTGATCATTAAACTAGGGGTTGACAGTGTCCCTTTAACAATCAATTGCAAGTTTGTAAGTAGAAAACACCTGGGGCTCAATTTTCAAATGACCCCAAACAGTGCAAGCCCTGGGTGCACTGAACACATGGCTTATGCAGTTCTATGGCGACCTCCCAGAGACAGTAAGTGGGATTTTTCGATCCTGTATGCCAACTGTCGTGATGTAGCAATCCTGGCTACCCTTTTACAGAGCTTGCACCAAATATCTGGCACATGCTCCTGCAAATTGGGTAAAGTGTCGTACCTGCGCTCAACCTACCAAAATCGAGCACAGTTGCAGCAAAGATGTTTGACGCAGCTGTGTCAAGGACAGGGTTTGACACAGGGCCTCAGTGTTTGAAAATCGAGCCCCTATTTGGGAGCCACTATGTGGAGTGTGCTTATCGCACACACTGCTGTTTCTAATATAGCTCTTGTTGCCTAATAAACAACAGACTCAGCACTCCTAAACCCAGTTTTGGAGGCGCAAACTGTAACAGTATGCTGACCATACTATTTTAATTATACAACTTTTTTTTTTAATGAAAACATTTAATTTCAAAATAGCAGTAAGGTTCTTCATGTTTTGGGTTACTATTTTTAATCTTACACTACAGGCTGAAGATCCTTGAAATGACCCCCTAGGGCTTGATTAACTGACCGTAACCCCAGTCCTAGGTCATGACGTACTGCTCACTTCTTTTACTGTAATTAGTTTGGTATGACAAACAATTTCCAGTTTCAAACAACTTTGATTTTATGCATGGTGTCACCCTGATACGTTACAGAAAGTAGACTTTGAGAGGACAGCACAGTATCACACAATTACTAACTTTTGAAATCTCTTGCCTCATCGGCAGTTTTGTATGCAAACTAGTCCCTATTCTGCCATTGAGAAATCGTTCAGCAGTTACCAGTTCAAACCATTTCCTGGTGTCATTTTCATTTCCAATGTGAACAGAAAAGCTTTCAAATCATTATTGAACTGTGGTAAAGTATATAGCTAATTAGAAAAAAAACCACATAAGACAATGTGTCCCATTAAAAGTGTGAAGGGGCAGTATTTCCATGTATGAAGTTAGAGGCCTGTGCAGCGACTGTCAGATATGTTTCACTATTTCTTCTGGTAGACAGGCTCATCTCAAACTTCACAGATTACTCGAGAGTCAGCTAAGTGACTTCTCAAATGGAAGGTATCCCCCACTACTCAGTGCAGCATCCAAGCAATAGTTTGCAACTACTGGAATCAATATTTCAGGTTCATCCTGGTTTCAAGAAAACAAACTACCAACAGAACAAGACAGTGCCATGTTCTTTTTCAGCACAGCTACTATTAAAGCGCAGTTGACACTATCGTAACAGGCAAATCACACCAGGAGGCTGCATGCCACAGGTTTAAATATGCAGTTTAACAAATTTTAATAAAGTAATAATTAGATAAAAATCTTTGTAGGACCTGCTTACATTCAGTAAGCACTGCAGTCTCGAAGCTGCAGCTCCACTCCTAAACAGCATGTCGATGATGCTACGTGAGGGTCACAGCTACAGCACGCTCAGGGTAAAGTGTAGTAAAAAGGGGAGGGTCTGTTTAAAGTAACATTACACAACTTTGCAGGCCACCTTTATTTTTTGAGTGTAGTATATTTTAGGAATAGCACAGGTATATCATAGGATATTGCCATGCTTCAGGTGTGTTGTGAGCCATGGGGTCGCAGGCTGAGTAACTCGGACACCAGAGAAGTGATATCCTATTATATACCACACCCTGGAGTGCATTATTACTATTATACAATACAAAAAAGTAGTTAAGAGTTATGTTTTAATTGATTTTGTTACATTTGTTAAGAAAAAAGTTGCTTTTGATAAAGTTTGTTTCTAGCCAGTAGGTGGCACTGTGGAGGGCTGTGGATCTGACGAGAGGCACTGTGGAGACATGTGGACTCAATGAGATACAGTATTGTGTGCATCTGAGCTGAGAGGAGTGAGGAAATTTAAAGCGCAGTCACATAACAATGTAAGGAGAGGCACTGTAGAGAAATGCAGGCCCAAGGAGAGATGTCCGAAGTTTGTGTTTCTAGATTTTACTGTCACAGTAGCAGTTTAAAGGGGAACAATCAGCACAAAGGGCCCCATACTCAGGTATGAGGCAGGTCCCAATATGCACGCTGTGTGCAAAAACATTTTGTTGTACTTACTGTTTACTATAGTATTGTAGATTGTATCAGACTGATTTTGCTTAGTTGTGGGCTGTCATCTTCTGTTACTACAAATCCCAGAATCCCCTGCAGCTGACACCAGAGCAGGACTTCAGCAGCTGGAGAGTCAACAGCTTGCAGTGCATGTTAGAGTTTTTATAATCCCCAGTCAGATGTTTTCTGGTTCTGCTTTTATTCCGGGGCCAAGTACAGTCCTCTGTGACTCTACTTAGCCCAGGGAGGACACTACAGTAAACAGAAAGAAAACCAAACTGTTTTTGCACACACAGTGAACATTGGGACCAGCCTGACACTTGGTTGTGGGGTCCTTGTGCCGACTAGTCCCCTTAAATGAGTAAGCATTGGTGCTGTGAGTGGCAGTAGTTAGGGAAACTGCGGCATTGTAAGTTGTGGTAGGAGCAGTGGTAAGAGCAGGCAGGGCTATGTAATGTCACTGGAGTGACTGTTTTTATAATGCCTCGGTAATGGTGGCTAGGTCAGGTTATGTTGCATTAATGGGGGTTAGGACTAAGCTGGGGTTGTGAGCAGGGGTGAATGAGATGGTGATGCTGTTATGGCTGGCAGACAGAGAGCAACAAAGTGAGCTCATTCCAGCCATATTATTTATGAGGTAAGTATGGACACCATATTATTTATGAGGTAAGGACAGGCAGACTGGCAGACTTGATTTTTTGTCTGTGATAAAACATGATGGCTGGCATTACGCCCTGACTCTCAGCCAATCAGGCTGCTGAATTTCTTTTAGCTATTATATGATATACATTCCAGGGTGCATGAGACATTTGGCCTTCGGCCTTGTGCCTCAAAATACACCCAAGATGTAACGGTATCCTATGAAATACCACAACCTGTTGTGTATTATTGCTTAATACAAATGAACTAAATGAGTAAAGTGGCATACTGTAAACAGTCCCCCTCCCACTAACAGTATGACACTTCACATTGTACATACTGAAGTCCAGTCCCCTCCACACCACACACACACATATACATCGAACATCATCAAAATGCTGCTCTGGGGTGGAGCTGTAGCTTTAAACTCCAAAGTTTACTGATTGTTAGCTCGCACTACAAAGGCTTATCTGCTTAATTAATTACTCTACAAAATGTATTTTTAACGGACTATTTAGACCCTGAGGCAGGTGACATACAGATGTGACTTGCCTGCCCCAAGTTAAGAAAAGGCATTGACAGCTCTTTAATGCTGAGTAGCTGAAACTATAATTGCACAGTACCATTTACTGTACATAACTGTACATTTAAATAGAAATAGCTGAAATAAAGAACTTTTAAAAGATTTGCTTTCAGAAACATCCACTGGGCTCACAAGAGAGCAGCTTTGCGCATATGGCATAATGAGCCCAAATGTACATGAATGGTTTCAGGTTTTACTTTTCAGAGATATTCTACTTGTGGGGAAAATGGACACGGATTCTGCTTATTGAATTTTTTTCCCCATATTGCTTTTTATCTCCCTTCCAGAGGCCTTTGGACATCAGGAATGTGCACTGTTCGGGCCTGGGTTATCACCTCTACCCAACCCCACATACCAGATGCCTCCAGTATCCCCCATGGTTATGCTCCTCATGGCAGGGGTCCAGAGGGAGGTCTGTCACCTCTCCCAAGTAGACCAAATCCAGATAGGAGGTTGGTAGGGTGGTGGGGGCTGAGTATGCTGGCCATCGTGTAAAAGGTAGCTGGGGGTTTTACTTTCCCATTTTCTCTCACTCCACCTCCCCCTTCCCTTCCAGTGATGTGGCAGCGTCTCACTGCAATGTCGTCCATTCACAGCACACTGTGGTGGAAGCAAGCTCCCTGGCATTCTGGAAAGTGTTGCTTTGCCATCAAAACCCACCATCGACCTTTCCCGGGCCGAGCATACTGCCCATGGCCTTATCCCAGCGAGGCTTCTCAAGTTCGCTCCAGAAACCCTTGTCACCAGCACAAAGTGCTACCAATCAGCCACCAGGGGGCCTCCTAACTGAATTTTACTGATCATGAAGAACTATGTAACAGTAGTTTTATGGGACACTTCAAGTATATTGCTTTGTAATACATGGATACGTAAAATAATACTACCGAAAAATTATTTTAAAAAAATCCTGTAATATAACAGTACAGATCCCATAATACTATCGTTCACAGCCCATAATGCTATCATTCTGAGCTATGAACAGTAGTATTCCGAGACCAACAGAGCAGCGCAAGCCAGTAAACTCCTAGTGCTCAGCGGGAGCCAGATTTTACTGTAACTGTCACGTACAGTAAAAGCTGACTCACCTCTGACAAGACACTGAAGAAATCCCTCAAAAACCGTTCGGTTATAAACCCCTCAATTTTACTTCACAATGTCACCCATGGCCCACCATTCTATTGGCAGCATGCAGTACATACATGGTGTCATGAAATTATTTAAGAAGCTTCACAGTTCATAGCTCGTCACTGGTCAGCTGTCACTTACTGTCTTGGTAATGCCCAAGGTGCATCGCCATCTTCAACCTTCAAGTCTTTAATTGTTTTGTTTAACTGACCCACCTGAAATGGACCAAGGGAGAAACTAGCTTGAAGGGGACGGCAACGGCAATGCACGAAATTTTAATATTCATGTAGGTTATTTAATATTCATGAAGGACTTTGCTGTGCCTGTTCAAATCCTCTTAGAAAGGGCAGCTTTGATGTCCATGTTCTGCTGTTCCATTTTGAGGATCCATATATTAAAAAAATAACAGATAGGAGACTGTCATGACTTGGCTATAATACCATCTTGAGGTTCAGGGGACATGTTGGAACCTCTTGAGCTTCGCTCTCAAGGTTCCGATGTCCCCAGGACCTCTCAATGGTATTATAGCCTTATACTAAATCAGGGAGCATTTTCTCCCACAGGGAAACCCAGTTATAAATCATCCACTATAACCTGCGGGTTATAATGGCGAACATGCGTTGGGTTTCCCATGCTCTGCGCATGCACCAGCTGCCATTCTTCTCTTCCTTGGTGCTGGCCCTGCTCCTCAGTGCTGGATAGTTCACCACCACTCAGAGTCAGCAGTAAGTTCATTTTAATAAATATTAATGTGGCTAAAAAAAAACCAAAAACTTAATTTTCATCCTGGGCTGCTTTAAAAAAAAAGGAAATGTTTCTTTTCTTTCATGAGTTGCTATGGACCGCGCTGAAACCTGGCCAAGCCGTTGCTCCACAGGGATGTCTGTTTATTTTATATAGCTGCTGTGGCGAAATAATGACCCCCAGAAACTATATAAAATAAAGTCAGGGTGGGTGTGTAAAATTCGAATTTTACACACACCCTCAGTGTGAGATGCATTTACAGACCACTGAAGCTTCACTCTCGGGGTTTATGTGGCATCCCACACCTCAGGTGTGTGTAAAATTCTTGTTATAGCCACCTACTCAGTCATTATTCCATATGTAATACACAGTCCCCTGTCTATTATTCTATTTTTAAATTTCTTCATTTCAGATTAAATTAAACCAAGCATGAAAAACTACAGCTTACACAACAGACAGCTTACAACACTGTCAGGAAAAGAAAAGTCTGACACCAAAAAAGGGCAAAGTCTGTAGATACCAGACTTAATTATTTTTTTTTCCCTCCTACGTTCTCCAGTGACCCCCACTCCTTCAGGCTGCCAAGTCCCCAACTTACCCCTACTGCCCTCACTCAAGCCTCCTCCTCTGTTCTTACATTACAGCCAGACCTCCGAAGTATCCCGGCGTAACCCTATCAACGGGTGGGTCCCCCTCCTCCGAAGGGGAAGGCACTGGCCGGGGAATCACCAGGGCACTCTAGTTAGCATTCGGGGTGCTGCTGAGGTGGAGAGGTGGCTCCCTGGAGAGCCTTCAGTGGCGTCGGAGTACGGCAGCTGTCACCTAGCGAACCTGGAGCTGTTTCCGTTTTTCTGGGTCCCCATCGCGCTGCTCATGCAGTGCCCCAAGCCTCCACTAGGGGTTGCTGCCGAGCGATGCCTCCCTCAGTCCCACCCCAGGAGAGGAAAGCAGTCATCCGGATGCTCAATCCTCTCCTCCCCCAGCTGATCCCCGGCGTCCCGAGTCTGTTCCTGAACCCGGGTCACTAGCGTGGTCGAGGTAAGGCACCAGGGCCTCAACCTTCTGCGCCACCGGGCTGACAGACTTAATTATTAAAGAATTAGGCCACTGGAAAAAGGTAGCATCTGCTGCGAGGAATATTCAAGCCCTGTGAAACAGAAACCACGTGACGTGCAACTAACTTTCCTTTGTCTAGAAAAACACTACAAAAAAAATCTTAATTTGTAGACCTACAAAGAAGAGAGCAAAGGGTCCCCTTGAACTAGTAAATTGGTACACCTGTCACCATGAACGGGGAACCCAAAGTCATTGCTTTTGACATTTATTTAACAAATGTCAAACAAACATAATCACGCTATTATTCAGATAGAAGCAAAAGAGACTACCCTCGTCCACATCAAGCACAGCAATGGATATCTCATTAATAAACATTCAGCAGATAGTTTAAAAGCCCTTTCTTCTTTCTATGTCACACGAAATTTTAACAATGGGTAAAGAGCATCTTAGCTGTCACTGATTTCCATCTCTGTCAAGTGCTACAAACATTTACAGCAACAAAACAGTCCACCTTTAAATAACATAGAGAAGCTGGCCCGGTGGCGCTGAGGGCTGAGGCGCTGGATGCCTTGCCTCGTACCACACCCGGCAGCCCATGTTCAGGGCAGAGCATGGGTCACCCTGAAATCAGCCCGGGGAGGAGAGGATAAGCGCCCAGCGGCTGCTCTCCTTCTCTTGGGGGTAACTGCAGACTCCCACTGCAATGCCGCCACCTAGGGGAGCCTGGGTGGATAGCGCAGTAAGGTGGATTGCAGTAAGGGCACTGGGTGGATGTTGGCAGAGGGGCAGAGCAGGAGGTACGTCTCAGCATGCCTCCTAGCTCATAGCCCCTCATGGCACACCGACGTCGGGGGGGGGGAGAAGAAAATTGGAAAAAAAACACCTCAGTCCCTCTTAGGCAATGACACCTCTCTGGGGACTCCTCCGGTCTCGTTGGGCAGACTCTGCTGTGCCTGCCAGCTCTACATGCACAGACACAGTATGTTGGTTTGGAGAGGTAAGCTTGGGGGATCCCTCTCCATCCCTACCCGGGGGGGGAGGTATACCGGGGAATCTTCAGGTGTGTGTGGAACTAGGGGGTACTCTAGGGGCAGACCATGACGGATTGGAAGTCCACAGACAGAGGATGTCTGAGAGAGTGGAGGGAGGAGGCAGATTAGGAGCATAAATACAAGGTAAAAACAAAAATAATAATATAGAGAATACTGGATGGGCAACTATACACAACCAGTGTGTTCTGCCACAAAGGGGTTCTGATTCCCTCTGACCTCGAGAGCAAAGCTCGAGAGGTCCTGAAATCAGAACCCCCAAGGTGACAGAACACACTGTGGTTGTGTGCATAAAGCTCATCCCGTATATTTTATAGTGTATAGCATTATGTGAAATCTGTGCGTTGTGGTTCTCTCTCTTTCAGAATGAAGCCGACTTGTACAGGCTCTAGAGGTTCTAGAATGCTGTTGTACCACAGAAGAGTACAATCACATTCCATGACCTTTGAACTGTGGTATAACAGCATTTTGAAAAGGATGGATTTCTATGTAGAACAATGTTCTGTTATACACTATAACTTGCTTTTGCCAGTAAGAAAAAACATGCACAGGAATAGTCCACAACAATATAGTCTTATCTGGCAATACAAATTTAGAATTTAAAAGAATTAGAAAAATATGTCGAGAAGTTTTTGAGGGACTATTTCTGATAAGCAATGGTCTAGAAAAGTGTACACACCACAGGTATTTATTTAACATGACAAAAAGATGGAAGTTACAATTCTAAATTAAAGCAGCAGTGCATGGTGAACATTTTGACCTATACAGTACTTTATTATTCTATTTTAGATTGCCCCTATCTCCTGACTTGTATGATACCCTTCTTTCCCAATAATATCTTCCTATTAGATGTTTCCTGAATATATGCACTTCTATTTATATACAATGTGTGAGACAGGACCTCACGATGTGACTTTGTTCTGTCGGATTCCTTAAGAAGCTATTATCAAGCAACTGCATACTTACTGTGTTGCATGTCATTTTTTTTTTAACATTGCAATGATGTATAAAATGTTCTATAATTGAACAATAAACATTCTTACCAATCTACCTCCCATTCCTTTCCAGTTTTGAGTCTGCTTTAGCACCTTTTTTTCACATCTGAATAATAAAGGAGAACTCTTTTTGATATAGCAGGGACCAGGTTTTGATCAGTATTCTCAGCAGTGTTTGTACACCTGTTTCCGCATAAGGTGGGAGAGCAGTGTCTGCTGCATGCTAGTTCATTACAGCCACATGAAAAGTGATGTTAAATAACAGACGTTCAAAAACAACAGAGAATAGTGATGAAAACCTGGTCTGAGCCAAATTAAAAGGAGCACTGCTTCTATTACCCTCCCTTCTCTTGCTAAACTGCAAGAGAAGCTGGTCTACACTACATTCTCTGATTTTCTATCCTCCGTGATTTCCCTTTCCTGTTCCAGTCTGGCTGCCGGAAGCATAAGTCCAGTCTCTTCCCTGCTGCGTGTAACTGACTATCTTCTCAGGTATGGATCAGGGGCACATCACAGCTGCCAATTTCATCAATCAGGCCAAGGCCTTTGATTCGGTGTCCCACTGTCTCCTCCTGGATAAGCTGAGTTCTGCTGGCCTCTCAGCTCCTGCTGTAAACTGGGTCCATTCTTACCTCTCTGGCTGCCTGGAGTCTGTAGAGGTCGGTAGTGTCCTGTCACCTCCATGTCCCATCCAGACCGGGGTCCCACAGGGCTCCATCATGGGGCCCATCCTGTTCTCCATCTTCCTTAACGACCTCCCCACAGCTTGTGCCAACTTGCATATCCACATGTATGCAAGATGACACCATCATTCACACCTCCGGTCCCTCCACTACAGTCATGTAAGTTCTGCTCCAGCAAGACTTCCACAATGTCCTGTACTGGTTTCAGTCTAACCAACTCTGCGTCAACACAAGAAACAACTGTGTCTGTGACCTTTGGCACCAGCCAAAAATTAGCCAGACTCCCAATTCTTTCTTCTCCACCTTGGATGACACCCCTCTTGAAGTGGTTCATTCAGTCAAATACCTCAGTGTGTGGCTAGATGGCAAACTCGACTTCTCTGCCCACATTGACGCCATCCATGCTAAGGCCCACCCTAAACTTGGTGCTTTGTACAACAATAACGAGACTCTGTCTCCGCAGGTACACCGTGAGCTTGTCACTAAAATAGTACTCCCAGTCTATGACTATGTGGGCATGGACTATGGCATCACTCTTTTCACCGCCCTGGCCAGACCAAACACCTTCTACAACATCTTCTGTCATTCTGCTACCAACTCCCCCTCTCGTATCCACCATCACTCACTCTACACCTCCTTATCCATTCTTCCTCTACCTTCCTGTTGCCAAAACATTGTGGCTCATTTATATCCAAATACTGGTTTGGATCCCTGCCATCTTACCTCACCTCACTCCTCTCCTCCATTCCCTCTGCCTCCTGCTTCCTCCACTCCAGGCATCCTCGCACTTTCACCATACCTCATTCCTGCTCCTCTGCTGGGCAGTCAGCCTTTTCCTATCATTACACTTCACTCTGAAACCCACTCCCATCCTCCCTCCACTTCACTACATCCCATTTCCCTCCGGTACCAGCTGAAACTGCTTTCCCTTCCCCACTCCTATTTTCCCCTACCTGAATGCTCCCCTTACATTTGCCTCCTACCCCAGTGTAGGTGTAGCCGAATTGCCTGATTGTTGCTGCTTGCTCTTACTATACTTACTCCTGTTTTAATCATGTACTCTGTTCCACGTTACTGTAACTGTGATCTGTGTCAGTGCTGTGTAACTGTGTACTGTGTCCATGCTGTGTATCTGCCTCCTCTGTTCCCTCCCGCTGGGTCGCACCTGGAAACAAGCTTTGGCTCAGTGTGCCTTTCCTGGTGACCAGTTTTCAGATATATAAATAATAAATAAAATGATTTCAACTGTAAAAAAAAAAAGAGTGGTACAGAAGACTCAAAATGGGGGGAAGGGAGATTATCATATAAGTCAGGAGATAATGGGCATTCTGAAATAGAATAACAAAAGAGAGGTCAAAATGTTTACTGACATCATGCACTGCTGCTTTAGCGCAGACGTCACCTTTAGGTCAACTTTGGAAAACATGATTTTTAGACACAATTCAGCTTGTAACTCATATATATTCTAAAGGTTGTTCCCATCTATTATTTATTACTGAACAAATTCCCACAAAACAAGATTTTCGTCTACAGAGTTCATCTGCCTCTGTAGCTTATTCCCTACTTCAAATCTTAATGCTCTGTTGTGACATCACAGTGCGTTACTATGAGAATAACAGTGATGTCACCAGCAAAACATTAGGACATCGGGCTGGGAAGAAGTAACAAGAGCTGATGAACCTTCAAGGAACAGTTATCCTGTTTTTTATGCATATGACCTCAGTAATAAATTTTTGGGATAGGAAATGCAGAGCTAGTAAGAAATATAAGCAGCTTGGTGTCCATATATTATGTTTTTCAAAGTTCTTCTCCAGGCCCCAGTGACTCTAAGTTTTAACCTTTTGAGTGCTGAATATTTTGGGAACATATTTATATTCTGGACGCGTGCCTGCCACACTGTAAGAGTTTACATAGTCATAAAATAAGCTCGATACTGCTATTCAGCTTCAAATTCACTCTTTAACCTTAATCACATATCTAACACCAAACTATTGTGACCTGGACAAAGCAGGGCTACGGGCTCTTGGTACAGTGTCTTGGAAGATGAATCATTCATAAACCATCTGATCTGTGCTACTGAAACTCGATTTGCACAATACAGAGCGGCAGATACAGAAGTTATAACAAGATGGTGTGGGGTCATAAGGGACGAATGCATGCCTCAGGCGGTTAAGCACAAGCTGTAGTTGAGATACAGTGCTGTAGCCAACAAAGAAGTGCACTATCCCCTTATGACCACTCACTGTGTCCTACTGTACCTTGCTTATAAAATGGGCTTCTATTTGTAGAAAAAAAAAAAAAAATTAGTTCAAGTAAGTATGGTTGTTAATCACTGGTTATGTGACATGTTTTGATCTACGAATTTACAGAACGTTCAAAGCCCATTTTATAATGCTGAGAAACACAGTCAAGTATTTATAGCTACAGTGTAATGTACTCTACAATTAATATCACAGAGCTGGGTATTCCCAGTTTCTACTGCAAACTGTTTCAGGTAGGATTCTCCCCTCAGAGAGCTTTTTCTCTGTTACACACATGCGCATAAATACACACAACACACACTGATAAGGAATCTAAAGTTCACACCTTCTCTCCATAGGAATGCTTGCAACTGGGCACAACCACTGCTCTCTATGAAAACAGATGCATTCCTCTCAACCTTCCATCAACTAAATGTGTTAGGTATTATTCCTCAAAATGTATGGGGAAGAGGCAAATGCGGACACGTCCTCGAATCTGAGAGGCTCAGAACACTGAAAATCAATTTTATATTCACAGCTTGCAGCTTGTTTAGCAATGTAGATTTTTGCTTTAAAATTATAATTTAAAAGGCTGTCCAGTGGCCCAGAGAATGAGAGATGACCAATGTTCAGGAGTGAGCCTGGGTCCTTGCACCCAGGCTGCTAGGCTGGGACTGTAGCTTCTAATAGGGGATGGGTTGGTGCCACTGCCTGCCACAACAGCGACCCCTCACAGCAGACCAGGGAGCACTCTCTCCCTCATGACTGGCGCACATTCACAACAATGCGCTGACATGCACAAGCCCAGGATGGAGGCTGCGTGGTACTGGGGTGATGGGAGGGGCAAAGGGTGGCAGCATGCATAACTTATGCACACTGCTATGGTTCCACCTTGGCCCTCTAAATGATGGTCATGACTGACAGGCTCCCTTGGCTAGCTGGCCCTCCTCTTCACCAAATACTGGGACAAGTAGGGGTGGGGGAGGTGGACCTCACTTACCATGATGGTCCCACCATTAGGATGGGGGTGGGGTAAGCCCACAGAGGATCACAAGGACAGCTGCCTGGGATGGGAATGGCTGGTCACCAGTGGTAACCTGAGCACTGGAGGTCTTACAGCCACAGATACATAGTGAAAAAAATATTAGTTTAAAATCCAGGATGATGAGCCAGCCCGGTGGCACTGAGGGTTAAGGCACTGGACGCCACACCTTGCGCCACGCTGGCGACCCGGGTTTGGGAACAGACTTGGGTTGTCGGGGGTCGGCAGGGGAGAGAAGGGATTGAACGTACAGAGGAATTCTCTCCCTTCCCGGGGAGGGTTCCAGGTAAGCCTCGCTCCAAAGCTGGTGGAGATTAGGGGCCCCGCAGGTAGCAATGCTCGAAACAATGTTGGGGTGGAGCGGCAAAGGATGACTGCACATTAGGTGTGCTGCCATCATTGCATGGCTGCACTCCGGGGAGTAACTTGCAGAAATATCCTGGTGGCCTAGTGGAGGAGAAGGGGACCCCAGAGGCCTGACCACATTCCGATGTCAGATCTACCTCCTTCGATCTCCTCCCCCTCAACTGGACTCCGAGGCTGTCCCTCTAATTGCAGAAAGGACATTGAGGCTGGGTGGGCCCTCCTCCAGGGGGTGATTTAGGGGGCTGGACAACCCATGGAGCTGGTGGAGATCAAGAGTGGAGGTTTCAGGCAGGGAGTAGAGGTAGTAGTTGAGTGGGTACCCTGCAGAGATGCCCTGAGCCTCCAGTGATATAAAGATAATTCACAAAAAAAAAATCCAGAATGATGTAGCTGGCCAGGTAGAGCTACAGCTCACTATGCCAGTGACCTGGGTTCTGGGGGAGGCAGTATAGCGTAGTGGTTAAAGGCACTGAGCTGCAAACCTGGAGACCTGGGTTTGAATCACATCATCCCCCACTTGCATACTGTGTGACCCTGAGCAAGTCACTTAACTTCCTTGTGCTCCCAGGTCGCACCTGGAAACAAACTCTGGCTTAGTGTGCCTCTCCTGATTAAACAATTTCCCCTTTCCTTTCCTTTCTTCAGCAAGCGAGTCACCAGGGTCAGCTGGGGATTAGAGGACTTAACACATGATGGACTGCTCTCCACTAACTGGGTGTGGTCACACCATCTGCAATGGATCTGCCGCCTAGTCGAGGCTAGTTGCAGGGGGCAGTTGGGTGCCCAGAAAGGTGTGGGATGTTGACCAATGCTCCCCGTCATTGCATGTCAATGTGCCACGGGTAGAATCTAGGAGGACAATTAACTTGCCAGGCTGCATTCAGGATACCTCCTTCTCCACAGGTCTGGCACCATCAATTGGGCACACACTTGGATCGTACTTCAGAAGGGCAAGGGCAACTCTCTCTGACTCCACCATGGTGTAAGTCCCAGGGATGTGGGTGCAGTCTGGATGTGGGCAGCAAGGATCAAGGAGGATAAATACTAACTGAAAAATAAATAAATACACCTGGAACAGCACTCTCTCCATGTGGGACAGGGGCTTCTGAGTGGTGAACTGAGGGACTGTGTCTCACAGTGAGGGACAGTTGAGAGATATGAATGCATGGTAGACAGATTTCACCACCTGATGCCAGTAATACAATTTTTACCACTTTCATCACATCTCACTGCACTATTTGCTATACAAAAATAACTCTATAAATGAGTTTATTGCTAGAAACCAGACCCTGTCACTTTCTTCATGAGGAGGAAGTACATTACAGGGGACGTAAGAGTCAATGATTTCTTACGTCACCTATCATAAAAAAAAAAAGGAAAACGTGAACAGATTGGAGAATCAACTAATATAATCCATGGGGCTATCAACCGCCACCTATGAGTACAGATAGTAGTGCAGCAGACAGGGTGGCGGGCAGCTGTCCTGGTGCAGACTTCCCCAAAGGGAACCAGGGCAGGGAGAGGGCAACTAAGTGGTAAATCCCCTCCTACAGGCTCCATGACAGCCAATAGTACCAGAAGGCTGTACATCCACCCTGTCAGACAGAAGAGCAAAAACAATGTTAAAAAAAAAAAAAAAGTAAAAAAGTAAACTAATTCTACGCAATTCTGACCCATTGCCAGTTGCTGAGTATGCAACTGAATGGTAATTAAGGATAAAAAATGTGCAGCTTATATTGCGGTCTATGCAGTGAAGGCCTCGCAATACGCCGTGCATGTGAGTGTTCCATGATGCCGCATTAGCGCTGTATCACAAAAATGGTTGGGCTGCTTTGGGAGGGGTTACTGCTTGCATGCAACATATTTTATTTTTTATTTAATATACTTTATTTAAGTTTGAACAGAGGAAATGCAAAACACATAAAGATAATATCATACAGTCAATCCAATGCACTTATCTATGGTCACTAGTTTTCCATTATCCATCCCTCCCTCTCCCCCACTCTCCCTCCCATAGTCCTCCCCACCACTGTATGAGGCACCAGAGAGAGGCCACCTTATACCCCAGAATGCATGGCGAGCCCTGGCCTTGGCCACATCTAAAGCATTCAGGCCCAGGTAGTGTACTTATTCCATGCATTATGGCAGGTGTGACGTACATATTATGTAGTAAACAAAACTGTCCTAGTCTGAGCTTATCATTAGTGGTATATAAATACACGCCTTACCAAATCCTTTCCCAAGAAAAAGATGTAGTGGGGAAAGTTAATGCCCAGTAAGAGGACTGGCCTCTGACATTTGGGTAAATTTTAGTGAACAAAGTCAGTACTAGACGGCATACAGTGTGGAATTGCCAGGCCAAGACCTTAAGTTTATGAAGAAGATCTGCACGGTTAGTAGTCCACAGACCTGGGCCAAACCATTTAATTAACATATGTCTGATTTGATACATAGAAAAGATATACTTCACAGGGAGATGGAAGTATGCTAGCAGGTCTGATGTGGCACCTAATTGTCCCTGAGTAACCAGATCACTAATTCTGGTTTGCATACTGATGGTCATCCCCCTAGGATTCACCATTCGCCCTCCTACCCGAAAGTTAGGATTACCATATAGCGGTTGTGAAATGTCTTTATGGTTATCATAGTTAAGGGATTTACATAGTTGATTGTGAACCTTAAGCAATATATAAATGCCTGAATTACAGAGAGGTATCAGAAAGTTTAGGGAGGTTATGTAAAGTAAGCAAATGGGTGTAATCCCCAAATCAGATATCATGGCATTCAAGCTGAAGCCAAATAAGAATATAGTGGGATGCGTGTAAGACAGTTAATACTGGAAGAATGAGGGAATGAGACACTATGAGAAATGGGCATAAGGACAAATGCTATACCAGCATAGAAATTTCTGTTCAAGCTTTCCACTAAGTTTAGGTTGGTTAGACACTATCCAGGTTAAAAATATCACTATCCAGTCATATGATTTGCAACACTTAGGCTAGCAAGTCACGATTTTAGGCAAAACAAATGGTGTCAAGTCATCTGTTACTGTTATTAATCTATTAATTTATCAAACATTGAAAGTTAAATACTTAGTTAAATCTGGAAATAATTATGAACATGTCTTCAGAAACAGCCAGTGGAGCTAAAATCTCAACAACTTAACTGATAAACAAGTGCCATGATGTGTGTCTCCGAGTATCAAAATCCGGCTGCCATGAGGATCTTGAGCGAAAACTGAAATGGGAACTCTTGTTAACAACCTGTCAAGCAAGCCTGTCAGTGCAGTGGTAACACCATTGCTTGCGATGCCAGCAACCCAGGTTCCGGAATGAGCCTGGGTTGTTGAGGGATGGCCAAGGGGAAGGAGGATAGAGCATCCAAGAAGACGCTCTCCTCCTCGGGGGGGGGGGTGCCTTGTTCCACTTCAGCACTGCCATTTGCAGACGTGCAGGTGGTAGGACATGCGGGACACAAGGTGAGGGGGACATGCCGCACTGCCTATCATGCTCACATTGGGGTCATAGTCCAATGTAGGCATCCCTACATGGGATAGAATGGCATAACATTAGGGGGAAACACAGAAGGTGATGATCACTGACCTCCACAGGCCCCGCACTGGTGACCGAGCTACTTCCCTGATCTGGATCCGTTGCCTGGTGGGTCGAGGGACTCTCTGCCACCCTGCCAAAGAGGGCAAGCTGTGTAGGTTCAAGAAGAGGTAAGCCCTGGGAAAAGCTGGATAATGAGGCTGGGAAGATTGGTGGGAAGCATGGCCAGCCAACGGTGAGAGGAAAAAGAGTAAATAAATAAAAAAAAAAAAAAAGAAAGAGACTGCAGTGCTGTGCTGACCATAACTCACCTTGTCTTAGTTGACTTGTTTCCACTGCCTTTGTCTGAATAGGGATCATGGAGCACGTTTAACTTTTAAGCTAACTTTCTGTCAGTTCAGACTACGAGGAGCAAGAATAAACATCTTGTCTCGAGACAGCACTACACGTTAATTTTGGCACACAATCCCCATTATAACAACGGGAACTAACACACAACTTTTTACTAAGAAAAAATACATGACCAGTTATTAGAAAGAAATACAAAATCACACATACCCCCATAATGCAAAGCATCATGGGATGTATATGCAAATCACCATGACATTTTAGGCTGGCTCAGCTTTAAGCAGGAATGCATGATGCCAAAGGGCCTCTCAAACAATCTGCATAGGGTGCATTCCTGCTTAAAGCTGAACCTGTGTCTTCTGTTTGCACCCTTTGCAGATTGTGTGAGAGGCCCTTTGGCACCATGCTTTCCTGCTTAAAGCTGAACCAGCCTAAAATGTCATGGTGATTTGCATATACACCTTATAATGCTTTGCATTATGGGGGTATGTGGGATTTTGTATTTCTTTGACACTTGGCTTTAGGCCAATGCGCTTTGGGGTAACCCCTGCCGCAGTGATTTTGCATTGAGGTTCTTTGTCAGTTATTATAAACTCATATAAGGCAATAATGTACGTCGTCGGTGTTTTTTTTTTTTTTTGTAAATTCTATTTATTGCCATTGATAATAAGCCAAACAAGTTACACAGTACACTACACAACTGATACACATATAATGAATAGTAGTAATGGGAAAAACTCAGGTACAGTACAGCACCTCTACTGCACTTGTTACATCCTTGGATGCATTTATCTAGCAAAATAAAACAGTCCACGAATGTCTGTAAGATACTTATCGACTGCACATGGTGTGAAGCACTGTAAGGAGTTTTAAAAATGTTGAACTATAAAGCTCTTGCCAATATATTGGCTTTGTGTATCTGTACCCGTGAACTGTCCTCAAACAGTAAATATTTATTTATGTAAACTTTTAGTGACCTGGAAAGGCACACTGAGCTGAAGCTTGTTTCCACGTGCGACCCAGGGAAGGAGGGAGACTATATAAACAAAGGTTACAGAAATCAATACAGTACTAGAATATAGCACAATCAATACAAACAGGAAAAAACAAAAAGCACTGAATAAAAATTGAAAGTACATAAAAACAATACGTGTGAGTAACAATAACCATTTGTAGAATCATTATCGGTCAGTTTCAGTCAGAGGGCTATAAGGGGGATCAGGAGGCTAGGGAGGAAGTGGAGAGGAGATGATGGAGGAGGAGGGGCATGAGCATTGGGTAACAGACAGGAGTTGGAGGAGGAGGTGTTTGAGGGCAGGGAGTGAGGGAGACTGGCAAAAGTCTTAGGAGAGCCGATTCCAGAGGAAAGGGAGGTGGCAGGATAAGGCAGACTGACCAGCCGTTGAGTGGGGATATGGAAGGGTGAAAGAGCGGGGGTTCTGGGAGCATGAAGAGTAGGATGAGGGGTTTGCAGGTGATAGGCGAGAGGAGGGATAAAAAGATAGAGTCACAAACCAGTATTTGGCAGTGAAGGACGGGGCGTGGGCCAGCCTCCTGCAGGGTAGAGGCATAATGGAGAGAGAAGAGCAGAGAAAGCAGTGGTTAGTACGAGGAGGAGAACTGGTAGCAAAGCCACAGAATGAATTTAGGAGGGTGTCGAGTCTGGAAAGTGATACAGTGGGGGCAATGCTATAGACTACATCACTGTAGTAAAAAATGGAAGTATAATTTTCGGGACCAGCTCCCGACAGATGGTGGGGCGGAGATGTCTTCTTTGTTATGATAGAGAATGCCAAGTTTGGGGCAAAGTTTGGAACAAATGGCATATGGATGGAGAAATCAAGATGGCTGACCAGCCAGACCCCTAGGTGTTTAAAAGCAGGGACCACTCTGAGGGGGGATCCGTCTTGGGTGAAGAACACACCCACTTGAGTGAATGGAACACATTCTGAAGAAAGGGGGGTTATTAGTGGAGTACCTCAGGGTTCAGTACTGGGTCCAGTCCTCCTTAACGTCTTTATAGGTGACATTGTAGAGGGTCTGGAAGGAAAGGTATCCCTCTTTGCAGATGACACAAAGATCTGTAACAGAGTTGATACACAAGGCGGGGTAGAAAGGATGAGAAGGGACTTGGCAAGGTTGGAGGAATGGTCAGACATATGGCAACTTAGATTCAATGCAAAGAAGTGCAAAGTAATGCACCTGGGAAATCAAAATCCAGGAGAAGAGTACACAATAGCAGGGAGGTACTAACGACAACAATAATGGAAAGGGATCTGGGTGTAGTCATATCAGATGACCTAAAGGTGGGTAAGCAATGTGAGAAGTCAGTAAGGAGAGCCAGGGGGATACTGGGATGCATAGGGAGGGGCATCACAAGTAGAAAAAGGGAAGTGGTTATCCCTCTATACAGACAGTTGGTGAGATCCCATCTGGAGTACTGTGTGCAGTTTTGGAGACCTCACCTACGCAAGGACATAGACAGGATGGAAGCAGTCCAGAGGAGGGCAACTAAAATGGTGCAGGGTCTACATCAGAAACCATATGAAGAGAGACTGAGAGAGCTTAATGACGGGGGGACATGATAGAAACTTTTAAGTACCTCAAGGGAATCAACAAAGTCCAGGAGGGTAGCATCTTTCAGAAAAAGAGATGTGTAAGAACAAAGGGGCACAATTTAAAGTTAGAGGGGGGACGGCTCAGGGGTAATGTGAGGAAATTCTTTTTCACGGAGAGAGTGGTGGACGCATGGAACCGCCTTCCTGGAGAGGTTGTGGGGTCTAAAACAGTGAAGGAATTCAAAGATGCATGGGACAGACATAAGGCAATTATAGTGGGGGGTTGCAGGAAGTAGGCTGTTGGTTAACTAGAATCTGCAGCTTATCCAATAGGTAGGGAAATGGGCAGACTGGGTGGGCCAAGTGGTCCTTATCTGCAGTCAAAGTCTATGTTTCTATGAACACTGGGTGGGTCTGACGTCTAGCTAACTTCTGCTTGGAGCTGAAAGTCAATGCAACTGTTTTCTTAGTATTTACTCTTAGCTGGTCAGCCTGGAACTAATTTGGACTTTGTTGAAGTCGTGCATGAGAAGGGCTTGTACGCCTGTGGTGGATGGTCCTGATGTGCAGACAACAGTATTATTCTCATACATATGAATGTGGGAGATGGAGGGGATATCATTAATGAATAGCGAGAAAAGAATGGGGCCCGAGGATGGAACCTTGAGGAATATACAACCTGTAACTCTGTAATAGGAAGCTTAAATAAAAAGATAAGCATCAGGTATTACTTGGCTCCAGAAATACATCTAGAGCCACAGAAACATTAAGCAATCTCATAGCAAATGTAGTTTTTTTTAATAGTGGAAATTCTATTCATCCCACAGCAAGTTACAGCTGTTAACATTTAAAATAAAAAGAACAGATGTTAACGTCAAACCAGAGGAAGAGTGTCTGACCAAGAAAAATTGCACCCAAGGTTCACACTGTATGCGGCATAAAATTCTTGTGTGCACTGCCTGCTATGATGCAAAGTCTGTCACCGAGCAGAACGAACTGCAACACAGACCGCTAAGATGCACTGGATGGCATATTGACTACACTGCTACAGCAAACATTAAAGGATATACTGCCAAAAGGTCCAATTGGCCCACAGCGATCAAACACAGCTCCCTACCTTGCCTCAGGACACCTCTCTCTAAACACCCACAGTATTTATAACCTCTACTCCATGGTTAAATTATATGATAAAACAAGAACCACTAACTTGCAGGCAGACAAGAATCAGCTACGTGAATTTAATGGCTATTAGACCACAACATAAAAGTCCAATTTCTTCCTCTGATTCCGCTTCACATTCACCAACCCGGGCTAAGCATTCTTTTGTACCTCTTCAGCCATTTTGTCAGCATCATTGGGGTTTGAGAAAAAAGATATCTTATCCCCCGGTGAATTTTCAGTCTTGCTGTCAAAAGCATGACGTGGTTCACCTTGAGATCTCACCACAAGAATCCTTTCCTTCTCTGGCGGGTGCTGCAGTTGAGATCTGGAAAGGTTTTAATTTGTGCATCTCCTACTTTTATGGCTGTGTACCGCTTAGCTGATGGCCAAATGATGTCTCTTTTTTTAGAGGTTCCCATAAACATGAGTAGGGATGCTCGGATTTTCCCAAAACCAATCCGATTCAGATTTTTAGGATTTGGGGATATCTGATACAGAATCCTGTTCCAATCTTAATACATACACAGGATCGGTATCGGAATTCTGAAATCCTACATCGCAAAACAGAGCAGACTTACAGTAGAATAGGTTTCCAGAGGTGTCAGATATACAGGAGAAGCAACAAAGCAACATACAGCAATAATACAGTGATACTGTACAATAAACTGCTTAATAGCATGTGGCCTAATATGCATGTTACCCACAGTGCTGGCATTATGGTGCGCTTTGTGTATGCTTGGTGAGTGTGAGCTTTTATGGTTCTTTTAAAATTTGCTGTTTTCCCAATGTACTTTATCTGTAACACCTGTTTCATTGCTTTTTGCATTGAGGTTATGTAAGAACAGGTTACTCACCTGTAACAGTAGTTCTAGGAGTGGTATAAGTTGTTCATCCGCTCTTATTGGCATGTCCCCTTCCACTTTAAATCTTGCCAGAAGTCTTCAAGCTGGCTCCTCCCACCCACCCGGGTGGTATATACCTCGGCTCCGCCCCGTGACGCCAGATCTTTGCCCGCTGGAAGTCAGGTTGTGTGCGTCCACAGCCGGGGAGGTCAGGTGGGTCCGTTTGGATGAACAACATATACCACTCCTAGAACTACTGTTACAGGTGAGTAACCGGTTCTTCTAGGATCGTGGATATGTTGTTCATCCACACTTATTGGCAGACTCCTAACAGTTCTCCGGGAGGAGGGAGGCAAGGTGCACATCCCCAACTTAGGGAACAGAGATTGGAGAACTGAGGTCCCAAAAACCAGCATCCCAGCGTGACTCGAAGTCAATGTGGTAGTGAGTGATAAAGGTGTTTGCTGACTTCCAGGTGGCAGCCCGACAGATTTCCTGGATAGGGATGTCCCTGGAAGCAGCAGTATGGTGGGTAGAATGAGCTCTTATCCCTCTGGGAGGCTCCTTGCCCGCCAACTCATAACACAGACCTATGCATGATGTAATCCATCTTGCAATAGTCTACTTCGCTGCAGTCTGCCAGAAGCGGCTTCAGCATAGGTGACAAACAGCTGGCGTCCTCTCCTTATAATATGAGAGAGCACATCTCAGGTCCAAGGTATGGAGCCTGTACTCGGCCTCTGAAGTGTAGTATACCGGCAGAGTCAACACCTGGTTAAGGTGAAACTCTGACACCACCTTTGGAAGGAATTTCGGGTGGGGGCGCAGGACAACTTTGTCCCTGTGGAAGACCAGATAAGAGGAGTACACCGAGAGCATCTGGAGCTCCCCTGTCCTTCTGGCAGATGTGACAGCCACCAGGAAACCTGTCTTCCACAACAAGTGTGACAGCTCACACTTGTGCACTGGTTCTAATGGCTTGCCCATGAGCTTCGCCAATACCAGCAGTTGATACCATGGAGGTGGAGGTTCAAGCACCAGAGGGGATATGTGATCCAGGCCTTTGAAAAAGTGCCCGACCACTGTCTCCTGCGCCAATGTCAGCAGACCGGCCCACGCCCGGTAAGCAGAAATGGCTGCTAGGTGTACCCTAAGGGTCGATGACCGCAGACCCCCTTTGGAGAGAGAGACCAAAGGTAGTACAGAATGTCAGCTACTGAACAGGATAAAGTGTCCAGGCCCTTACCCTGACACCAAATGGAAAATCTTTTCCATTTGAAGGCATAACATTTCCTGGTCGATTCCTTTCTAGATGCCTCCACCAAGGTGTGGACATCTTCGGAAAGACCCAAAGCCTGGAACTCTAGCCGCTCAGGTACCAGGTTGTGAGGTGCAGGGACTGAAGGTCCGGATAGAATACCTTCCCCTGATTGAGAGATATCAGGTCCAGGCGTGTACAAAGCCACTTCAGGGGCCTGTGGCTGAGGAGATCTGGATATCAGAACTGGCGCGGCCAGTCTGGGACTACCAGAATCACCTTCGTCTTGTCCCTCCTCACCTTGAGTAACACCTTGTGGATCAAGGGAAATGTAGGGAAGGCGCAGAGGAGGCCTGGGGTCCATGGCCTTGAAAAGGCATCCCCCTACAGTGAGCCCTGCTGAGGGAGCCGGCATGAAACAGCCTCAGCTTGGTGTTTTGCCTGGAGGCAAACAGGTCCACCATCGGTTTGCTCCAATGGGAGAACAGGTTGTAAGCTACCTCTGGATGGAGAGACCACTCGTGTGATGTCTGGCCTATGTGGCTGAGAGCATCTGCCAGCTGGTTTGAGGCTCCTGCCACATGCATGACTAGGAGATCTGCCTCCAACCGGCTCACAAGGGTCCAGATGCGGAGCACCTCCTTGCACAGCAGACGGGAGTGTGTGCCGCCCTGTTTCTTGAGGTAGTACATGGTTGTGGTATTGTCTGTCTGGACTTGAACCACTTGACCCTCAGAGCTGAGGTGCGAAAGCTGACAGTGCCAGTCTGACTGCTCTGAGCTCCAACAGTTTGATGTGGCATTGGAACTCCTTGGGGGTCCAGAGCCTGTGGGCCCTGTTGTCCCCCATGTGGGCTCCCCAGCCCATGAGAGAGGCATCGGTCATGCAGACGACTGTCGGCTCGGGGTGGACAAATGGGATCCCTTCCTGCAACCGGTCTGGGATGGTCCACCATTGAAAAGCGTCCCACATCTTCTGGATTACAGTGATTAGCTGGTTGAAATGACCATGGTGCTGAGTCCACTGGGTGGCCAGCTCCCACTGGAGGGGTGCATGTGCAACCGGGCCCCATGGACCACTGAGGTGCACGCCACCATGTAATCCAGAAGGCGCAGAAAGTCCCAAGCAGGGCGCAAGTGCCCAACCAGAAATGACTGGGCAAAAGAAGGAGAGAACCTCCACCATGTCTGCCGGAAACCGAGCTCTGGCTTGACGAGAGATGAGCTCTGCCTCGATGAAGCCCATCACCTGAGATGGCACGAGTTCGGACTTGGCCTCGCTGATCAGGAGGCCGAGTTGGGAGCAGGTTTGAAGGCCAGATCCCTGGACCTCTCCACCTCCTGTTGGGTGGAACCTGCAAGGAGCCAATCATCGAGGTAGAGGTAAATTCTGACCCCCTCCCCCCCAGATGTCAGAGATGGGCTGCCACCACTGCAATGCATTTGGTGAAGACCCATGGGGCCGATGACAGGCCGAACGGCATGGCTCGGGACTCGTACAGTGTCTCTTCGACCATGAAGCAGAAGAATCGCTGATGGGACAGATGGATTGGGATGTGAAAGAATGCATCCTGCTGATCCAGTGAACTGAACCACATGTTTTGCTCCAAGGATGGTATGATCTGGGACAGAGGGACCATCCAAAAGGTGACCGAGATATTGATTCAGGTCATGGAGATCTAGAATGGGGCGCCAGCCCCCCATCCACTTAGGCACCAGAAAGTACCTGGAGACAAGGCCTGGGTCTGCTGAAGGATCCACCATGAGAGCCACTGCCTCCTTGAGGAGGAGCTGAGTGTTGTCGTCTCGAAGAACCGACTGGGTGTGTGTGGAAATCCATTCTTCCCAAGGGGCACAGGCTCAGCTGGGAGGGTACTGCTCAAATTTTAGAGGCAGTCCCTGACCGACCACTTTGAGAAACCACCTGTCTATGATGATAGTGGACCAGGCGGAAAGAAAGTGGCAGAGCTGGCCCCCCACAGGAAGACCCAGAGCTGGTGTGATGGGAATAGGGGTGGCAACCCCAACCTCATCACTGAGCAGGCTTGGAGGAGGAGGAGGAGGAAGCTCCAGGACCTGAGTCTCAGCCTCCTCCGTGGGCCTGTTGGGGTCCAGGTTTGGGCCGAGGGTGCCAAGCTTGAGCCTGCTGCTGATGCTGATGCTGCTATCCTCCTTGGAAGGAGGACTGCTGAACCACAGGGGAAGAATGCTGAAAAGGCTTCTTCTTTTTCTTCTGCTGGTTTTTGCCTGAAGAACTCTTAGCAGAAGTGGCGTCCAAGGTGGCACTGGACTGCTCTATACGCTATAGGTGACTGGCCACTCCCAGGCCGAACAAGTGATCCCAAGGAAGGGCACATCAGCTAACTTGTGCTGCGTATCTTCCGGGAAGGAGGAGAGCCTCAGTCAAGCCCTACGGTGAGAGGCAACTGCGGCAGCCATCGAGCGGGCATAAGAGTCCCCCATGTCCAGGGCCATCTGGATTTGCTGTTTGGCAACAGCTCGGCCCTGGTCCTGGACCTGCTTAACCGTGGTCTGCATGTCTGCAGGGAGATATGGGAGGACTTTGTCTAATGACCCAAGGAGGGCATGAGAGAAGTGTGCCATGATGACGGCCGAACTTGCCTGACGAAGGCCCAAGGAAGAAGCTGCATAGACCTTCCATGCCGAGTGGCCCAAAAGTTTGGACTCTTTGTCGGGAGGTCGGTCAGTGTTGGCAGAACTGCCAGTATGCCTGAACACAGAGGCGGTCACCAGGCTCTCGGCCGAAGGGTACTCTGTGAACCACGCAAGGAACCCCATGGGAACCACAAACTTGCGGGCCATGCGGTCAGATGGAGCTGGACAAGAGGCAGGATGCTGCCACAGTTCAAGTGTCGGACCAACAATATACTCGGCCACAGGAAAGGCCACCATTGGGGTATCCCCTCTCTTGGGATGTCCATGAGAGGGTACTTTGCCTATTTTTGGATGGGTTCCAGAGGTATCCTTGTGGAATCACAGATGAGGTGAAGGATCCCTCGGAAGGAGGAAGGGCCTTCCTCCATCCATGCGCCAATGGATGACTCATCATCCCCAGGATGAGAGTGAAGCCCGGTGACATCCGAGTCTGAAGAGGCGGGGTACAGCAGCCTGCCACCCGAATCACTCTCGACCCGCCAATGGTGGTTTGGGGTGACCGTCACCGACATATGTCAGGGAAGCCCGGTATCTGGTCAGTCCTCTTTGGAAGGAGCCCCTTCCACAGGCTGCTTAGGTGGTGGCTCCACCACTATCGGTGGAGAGACCGGTATAGGCTGAACAGGAAGGCACGCCGGCCCCGTGGGCAGGGGAACTGAAGGTTTCAGTTCTGAGAGGTTGGCTTCAGCCTAGGAGGTGAAAGCCAAGTAATGGCTGGAGCAGGAGTTGAAGTCAGCTTGTGCCCGGACAATATCAGCTGTTGCCACATGAGGTCCTTGTAGTGCAAAAAGGAGTTTCCGTTGGAGCCTCTCCTCATCTGGGGAGGATGAGGACAACTGGTGGTGACGTCTCTTTTTGGAGCGCTTATGGCTCTTCTTCTGCCGTCCGGATGTGGGGGTTCTAGACCTTGACCAAGATCAGGTAGGATGACTCGGTCGCTTGGGAGACACCGGCGGGACCGATGAAACCCGGGGGTCCAGAACCGGGTCCTCGATGGGGACACCAACAGGTTGGGCCTCCTCATCGGGGAAGCCAAGGACCGGAGTCCTCTCAAAAGAGTAGTCGACTGAAGCAGGCAACAGCAGGTCGATAGGATCAAGAACAATCTCGACCTCATCGGCCGCATCCTAGGTCGGCTGGACCAATGGAAAGTTGATGAAGCTTGCGGCCAAGGAAGCGATCTTGACCGAGGTTGAGACCGCATGCTCTTGGAACTGAGACCTCTCTCGGTCTCAAGAGCACCTTCGCCGAGATGAAGACATGCTCAGTTCCTTATCTCGCTTGCAGGATCGGGAGAAGTGCGAGCCCGCAGGCGCCTCGCTCCCGGTGGAGAGAGACTGGCACAACTCCTTGAAGGAGCCCGAGAATGTGGAGCCCAGGTCGAGCGGAACGAAGAAGCTTCGAGTGTCCGAAGCGCAGGTGGCTTCTTCCTTGAATGCCTTCATGCTTTCCAGCTGTTTGGTGGAACCCGCAGCCATGGAAACCACCCACCTAGCCTCCTTGGACTTCACCGGAGGGTTCCTCTTCTCTGGTCTCTCCAGTTTAAGATGTGCAAGGCAGTCGTCCAGGATGTTGGGATGGAAGGCCAGACAAAAACTGTAGGATGAGGTGTCATGGCCGACATCAAGGCAGTAGACGCACGTGACGTGGGGATCGGTTCGCAACATTTTTTGGCCGCAAGGACACCGGCAAAATTCAGGGGAAGATGACGTGCGAAGAGGTGATCGCTAACTCTAACAATTTTTAGTCTCAGTAAAACCGAAGTTTTGAAAGCCAGGGCCTACGAAATGCGTGAGCACGAGGGAGGCAACCTGTATCTTCCAGCAGAATGGAAGATCTGGCATCACAGGGCGAGGCCGAGGTATATACCACCTAGGTGGGTGGGAGGAGCCAGCTTGAAGACTTCTGGCAAGATTTAAAGTGGAAGGGGACATGCCAATAAGTGTGGATGAACAACATATCCACGATCCTAGAAGTAATAATACTCGACAGGGTGAGCGTTATTGGGATATAACGGACTGCCATGGGCGTAATGAGCCCTGACGCTGCAGGCAGAAGGCCTTATAGCCCCTGGAAGGTCCATTATATCCCATAACGCCCACCCTGGAGGGTATTATTACACTAAGATAATGGGCACTATAAAAAAAAAATATATATAAAAAATAAATAGTTTTAATATAAACTTTGTAATGAAAAATCACTTTAAAATAAGTGTTGTGATAAAACAGTTCTTCGGCCTGCATTTAGGATAGTGTTATCTGGTATGCAGTTGCTGTGCCACAGCAGAGTTACTGTTTTTTGTATTTGCTCCCTGACCACCATCCTCATGTGACTTTTTTTTTTTTCTACTTACCCACACTTGCTTTATGGTACAAATATATTTCTTGTGTGCCATGCATTTTAACACTGGAAGTGTTTAGTTTAATACTGTGGCTGATGTACGCGGTTTAGGAGAGTGAGCGTGGTAGGACTCGAGGCAGTTTTTGTGTTCTGTGAGCATGTAAAAGTCGAGATGTTATTATGGTACTGTAGGCAGACAGTTTTTTAAAATATTTTGTAGGATATAATATTTTATTGAGGAGCTCCTTTACAAGAAAAGCATGGACATTTATTTGCAGTATGGAGAACCAGGAAAGTCTCACTGCTCTAATGCACAGCATTGGCGCCGCAGTTAGAGCTTTTATTGTGAAGTTACGTTTTATAGTTTTACAGTAGAGCTGTTTTTTGAAAGTAATGCTGGTTGGTTACTTACTTCGGGAAGATGTTGCAGTGGGGAAAAACAAATAGAGAGAGACTGGAATATCCGTCAATTTACAGTTTGGGTGAAAAAAATGGCAATGGCGAGTTTTGAAATTCGGGGTGCCCAAGGATAGTTTTTGTAATAGGGCAGCCCAAAATGGAACTTGTTTTACAGCAGGCGTTGTTAAGAAATAACAGCCTGGGTGGCAGGCTGTTTCAGCCAATCAGGATGCGAGTTTCAGTCTACCCATTATCTATTGTCAAATCAAAATTATAATATGGGCAACAGAAACCAAGACCTGTGATTGGTCAAATGCTTTTATTCCAGCACAGCAGCAGCACCAATCAGAAATACTTCATGCTCTGAATCTCCTTACTCAGTTATTTTTTTTTTTTTTTTCTCCCACTGGCACCCCTCTCCTTCAGGCCCACACATTGCCACTTCTTTTCCAGCCAGACTCACCCCTTGTCTGCAGCCCGCTGGGATACACTCCAATCCAGACCTTTGGAAGCCTATGGGACTGACTTGTCCCTGCTGGTGGGCCTCCCCTGGCCATCGTCGAGGAGTAAACACCTGAGAGCTCCTTACTTCCCTCTCCATTACCTGGCCTGTCCCTGCTGAAGGCTACGCTGTGGCCTAGTGGAGGAGTGGCACTTGAGGCATTCAGAGGTGGCATGTCCATCGAGTGTATTGAGGAGGGTCCAGGTGTGGGAAGGGGCAAACAGACTGTCATCTGGCATACTGGTGTGTCATTTTTGTTGACTGTGTCCGCACCCACCTCCACCCCATTTGATCTCATGCATGCCCAGCTGGCCTGGGGACTGCCTCAAGGTGCGTGATCACCCATGTGATCATCATCTCCACCTGCCACCACCAGAAGAGCCATGGAGCACCACTGCAAGCTTCCCTCCCCCCAGGACGAGGGAGTCCCAAGGACACGCAGTCATCCTCCTTCCCAGCCTCCGCTCCTGATGTCCCAGGTGCAGGGCGTGAACCAGGGTCGTTCATGTGCCAAAGTGATCCCCATCACTCAGCACCATAGAGCCAGCTTTTCACTCAGCTTTTAAAATAAAAATCAGCGGAGCCATTTTATCACTGCTATAAGACACTCCAGTGTGTGGAATTGTGAGATAACGGCACTTCTTCTGTATTTAGGGCACTTAGTGTTGCCTCATGCCTCACTTCTCAAGGCATGCTATTATGCCACAATAACACATACCCTGTCATGCATTATTGCTTAATTACTTTAACAAAACCAAATTCAGAAGATTGGGCATAATACTTACTGGGGAAAAAACAAGACTGTATTTATAAATGCACATATCAAAACAAGTGCTGCATCTTTCCCCAAAGGTATGACTGGTTTCCTGGCTGCCGCACAGGTTGCCTTGTTTCTCTTCTGGCCCCCTCCCCGGTCTCATCTCCCAGTCTTAAAGATAAACAACTTCCCAGGTTTAACACATGTTGAAGCATGTGATCTTTAAACTGTCAATCTTGGAAATGATAAAACTGAATTTGAGAATTCTGCCTCCTGATTGGCTGGGCCCATGTGACATCCACACAATGGTTACATGTGTTGCGCTGTCCTGCTGTTGGCAGAATTAGGGGGTGCATTCACGGGATGAAAAGTAAAAGTTGTTTTAAGTTTTTAAAAAAATGTAAACAAATCTTACACAATCTCCTTGCTGCATTCCATAATGGTTATAATGTGATTCTTGCTGGTAGGTTACCAACCAGTAATCCCATGGCAAACCACACACACTGAACTGACACACAGGAGGTGGCATCACTTCAGGATAATCCACTCCATGTCGTGCCCTACCACTTATTATAAAATGTATAAGAAAAATCCAACCTTTTGATTGGTTGAGAAGCATTCTGACCCATGTAATTATCAGTCCATAATTACATGAGCTGTAGTAGCAGTCACAAAGCCAGGCAACTCCCAGTACCTCATAAAACATACCACTCCAGTCACAAATCAAATGGCAGCAATTTTTCTAAAATTACACTGAATACTCCACTCGACGGGGATTCTAGTTCTATGTTAATATTAGAATTACATTGCGCAGCTCTCCGCCAAGTTTCTGCTGCTGTCACTGCTGCCTCAAAACTGCTGGTTTCTAAGTCGGAGATCCGTACCAGGAGATGTGCAGCAGGACATGTGTGAGAGGTCCAGAGCAATAAACAGGTACCAGAGAATAAAATAAAACAGAAAGCAAACAATGATCAAAAGTAAGACCAGAAGTGTGAGTGTAGGCAGAGGGAGGGTGTGGGTGTGTGTGTGTGGGGGTGGGTTGAGGCGCAGACAGCCAATTTAAATAACAGGAGTCAGGGGAATACTTCTTAACAAGTTAAAATAAACGACAAAAAGCAATTCTTTTTCTTTGAATTCAAAACCGTTTTCATTTTTATTCACAAGTCTTATGCTGGAAACATTTTATGAGTGTAATAAAGCTCTCCGGGGTGTGTAATTAAGGTCAATAATCATTCCTCTCTCTCTCTCTCTCTCTCTCTTCCGTTTAAAGACACTCAGTACAAGCGCCTCATGCCTAATAACACATCTGAGAAGCGTGTGATTACTGGCCCATATTCATGCACACTGTCCTGTCTTACTGCACACCTAATATGTAGAGGAAATAGAATCACGCAAGACACTATTCTTAATCAACGTAGCTGCAATGTATCTTTATTGGAAATGCTGCAAACCGCATACTCATTGCGTTCAGGGTAAAACCCGTTTAGAGTTGCTAAAAAAAAAAAAAAAAAAAAAAACTTCCCTACAGCTATCCTTTGTAGCAAAGACCACGCCTATTTAAATACTGCTCTCTTTTTAACTTGCTCTTACGGGCAGCAGTGATGAGAAAGAGGAGATGAGTTCACCACATGGAAGAGAACGTTTTATTTATAAGCCTAGAATTTCACGAGTTAATTTGCCTCTGAAGGCTGCAATAAAAATATACATTACAACCTACAGTGCTTTTGGAGCTTCACGAATGAACCTAAAGCTAAAGCAACAAGGACACGTGTCTTGCTTGTGTATGGGAAGGTTCGAGCTGCGTTAATTGTTTGACAGATGGACCCTTTCAAACTGCAGCTGCAGATTCAGACAGTACGTGTATCCCAGTCACAGATTCCGACATTTCCCCTTGGAGTGTCCATGTTTTCATCAGACATTGGGATCATTTGTTTTTTTCAAGTCCTAGAGAAAAAGCTAGAAAAAAATTACAATTTTTACTTGCTTGCTAGGTTCCAAAGTTTATTTTCTGCCATGGACTACTTCAGGACATCCTCCAAGAATCGGACAATTTACAGAAACAGCAAAACCTTGTTCCACTCCTTAAACCAGCAGTTTATGCTGGCTGTTAAAAGAAAAAAATGGCACTGCACAAGAATGACTATACTCCTTTACCAAATCTCACATTCTTAAGCTTACAATAACCAACACAGAAGTTTTTTTTACCACAGGTATTTTTCTCAGAGTCTCAAAAAGGAAGTCAATGGCCCATTCTGATGTTTAGTTTAGTTTCTTATACACGAAGACCTTTGGGCAATAAAGTCCTTTTACACAGGGGGCCCCCATCAGTCACAAACAATAACCTCCCTACTAAAATGGGACGTAACTTATAACAATATAAGCCGATTTGTCTCTTCGTCGCCTCGACTCAAACATCACTGCCTTCTTCATAAGGATCTGAATTGGCTTTCGCCCTCTGCCAGTAGACAATACTACCTTGGATCACTAATGGACTCGATCATCCAGGAAAAAAAAACTTCCCAGCTGGCGGTGTTGCTGGTCCCTCAACTATCCTCCCATGGCCTGCGATCAGCTGACAAATCCTTGCTCTATGTTCTGAGATGTCGGACGACTAAAGGCACAGGGGCCTTCCAATTCTCTGCTCCCAGGCCATGGAATGTTCTTCCACTCAACCTCCAGCCGTCTCAGTCTCACTTTAGATTTAAAAGTGAATATCGTCGTTATCTATCCTTAGCTGATGCTTGTACATGCTTTGACACAACCTGAAGCTCCTGAGACTTACCAATAGTGTCACCTCTGCTCTAATCCAGCTCCAAGACTGGCTTCTCTTCCCCTCCCCATATTTTTCCTTCTCTTTGTAAATAACTTCTTGACTACTAGCTCTCTTCCTTCTTGAACCTTGTTGCTTACCATCCACTGTTGTTTTGCCAGTTACCACCCCTGACCTTCTTTCTGTCAGTCTTTCTTGTTATGTTTGAACATTCCTCACTTTTCTCTCTATATAACCTTACTCTCTTATTAACCCTTTCACTCCACAGGTCGGGTCCGTGGTTTCTGCATTTATTATATACCTTACTGCCATTATTTGTATAGAGCTTGCCATTATTTGTTGTTGTTTCTACTCACTGTATTTTTGTAGCACTGCTGTACTTGTTCCTCTATTTGTATTACTGTACCCATGTTGCTGTTGTTCCACTGTTCTCTTTTTGTTGTACTCTCCCGGGTTGTGCCTGAAAATAGTCATTTTATGGCTAGTGCACCAACGCTGTTAACAAAAACTAAATAAATAAATAAAATATTTGAGCAGAACATAAAACAGAAATAAAATAATTGTAAAACTATTAAAAGTGCATACATTTACAAACAAGTTTATCCTGAAAATAAGAGGATGCACACTTTTTAAAAGAGGAGAAACTGGATATGGAGGTGGCAGTGGGCGGCGGTTAATTATTTAAGATGACTGTTTTATTTTAGACATATTTTACCGTGTAAGCACACAGAGCACAGGGCTCATTTCCAGTTGTGAGCTGGGGAGGGGGGGATGGAACAGTGAGGAATTTTACAGCATCCATACATTACACATTCCAAAAACAAATGAAACAAGTACATGGTAAGCAGCACTGTACTGGTGCAGTAAATTATAGCAACATGACAGGGCGGCCTCAGGCAAAGACGATAAAAGATAGGACCCCGGCTGTACCACAGAGGATCACAGCATTAGCACAATCTATGTCACTGGGTTACTAATGATATGCATTAGCTAGATGAGTTAGACAGGCTTGGGGGGGGGGCATAACATCAGGGATCCGTAGCAGGACTTAATCAGGGCCTTGCTTGATGTGGAGGAGGGGGCAGTAACACTGACTGGGAAATTGTTCCAGGTGTTAGGGAGCCTGTAACTGATGGGGGCTTGGCCTAGGTTGCGGTTGTACCATGGGACACAAAGGTGGTATCCTACCTTGAATCTGAGCAGACAGGAAGGGTTCACTGCAGGGGAGAAGAGGTTGGACAGATATCCAGACAGACACTGCTCCGTGACCTTAAGGGACACTGGGGGCATCAGAGCTAACTCCAGGCCCCGCAAGTTAAGTACTAATATGATGAATGTAAAATGAAATGTGGAACTGCGTGTTACAGTGTATGACTAATTTAGATATGGATATCACTGGGCTGCTGACACCTACACTTAAGATTTCTATCTTGTTTGAAATACCTTGTTATAGGCTTCCTCACTTTGAGAGAGCCTGCACACTCACTGTACCTTCCATTTTTTTCTATTCTTTTTATCCCTCACTTCCAGGCGGATGCCATGTAGCTGATCAACACAGCCCCATCACCTTGACTTCTCCCTGGGCTTACCAGCCGCTTCTTCACCCAGGGTATGGTTTCCAACCCCCCCTGTGAACACGGATCTGGTTTTGCAGTTCACCTGGGTCATCGAGCGTGGGGCATATGGGTGACAAGAGTCATCTGCCGGACGGGATTGACCTGGTTTTCTCCCCATTGGGTGAGTGTGCATATAATGCCGTCATGATGCATGTTACGTGTTCCTGTGCAACATGCATCAATAGCTGTCACTCCTCCTCCCCTGCCTGTAGTCCTGAGCTGCCTTCTCCTACGGGCCAAGCCTACACCAGGTTCTGAAACCCTCACCCCCCCACGAGGAGGAGAGCAGTTCTACAGATGATTGATTCACCTTGCCTGACTGATTCTCAAACATCCAGAGCTCCTTCCTGAACAAAGAAATTTTGTAAGCAGGCCAAAAGCCATCATAAAGATCTTACACAGATCCTTGGTCAGGCCCAGCTTGAAAATGGTGTGATTTTTTTGGTTCCTGTATATGATGAGAAACACTGACATGATGGAGAAGGTACAGAGAAGAACCAAGATGGCTGATCGCTTGGAAAATGTAGGCTATGAGGACCAACTAGCAAAAATGGGACTATTTTCCATGGAAAATCAAAGACTCGGAGGAGGCATTTATTTATTTAGCATCTGTTGACCAGGAAAGAAGGACTAGACAATGCTACTTACTGGTAGCCTCGTCCCGGGGAGTTGGGGGAGATACGGATGGAAACCAACTGAAACTGAATCAGATTAAGCTGCTGGCAGTATTTTTTGTGATTTTAGACTACTGACGTCAAGTTCTATTGCTCTTTAACACTATAACTTACTGGGACATCACAAGTGGCCATTCATGCCTCAGCAGGTGATTGGCTGTTCTTGGTTAGCTGTGATGTCACAGACAGTGAGGTCACAGGGCTGAAGGCACATGAAGGGAAACAGAATGAGTTATGTCAGCCTCCGGGTAAAGTACTGTTCCACATATCACACAAAAAATGGTCAGGTAGAAAATCTTATAATCAGCAGAAAGAGAAAAGAAAAAAAAAATACTTCAGATATAAAAAAGTGACAATTCATTACTTTTGAATGTTAATATTCATTTCAGGCGGGCTAGTACAGTAATACAGAGGGATGAGGTGCTGTATGCCATACCACTCACCACGCCGTGATCTGGGTTCAGGAACAAGCTCGGGATGCCAGGGGCTGGCACAGAGTAGGGGCTGGGAGTGGCTCAAGCAACCACCGGGCAGCTCTCCTAACGCAGATAGGGGTGGCATGCCAACTCAGCTCTTAGCTGCCACTAGGAGGAGGCCTGGTGGTAGCGCCGATGCATCGGCTATAGACAATAGTCAGGGGTGGAGGGAAGCCATGGTTCCAGAACACATGTGCATCTACACACACATGTGCATCCTGTGCTGTGGCAGTTCAGTGTAGGAACACGGAAACAGGGACCTGAGGGCTAAATGAAGGAAGCCCTGTGCATCTGCCTGGACCTGCACCAGCACACGGATGCCTGGAGTATCTGGATTTGAAACTCCGTGGGGGAGGGGGGGTGAGGACAACCCTTCCACCTCTGGCCCTGTCATGAGTGCAATCCATGGGGGACTCAAGCCAGGTATGCCCAGGGAGGTGGGTGCTGGCTGTGGGAGGTAGGAACAGGAGTACATTAACCATTTAATAGGTACAAAGCTGTACAGAAAAAAATATTAATTTCAGGCACTACACTAGCTCTTCAGAGCATTCCATGTTATTTTAAATCTGTAATGGACCATTTCCCAAGCATGGAATCCTTCAGCAATATGTTCCCAGATTTTCACACTGCAATTGACTTGCTTCCGCTCTTACACACCTCAGTCCCATGGATACCCAGCTCCTCTGCACCGACTCACTCCCTTCTTTGCCTTTCAGAAGTGTTGCTCTCACAAGAAGAAGCCATACCACACCTTGTTTGCCCAGGAGGGTGTCTGCACAGGGCGCTAATTAGCTTTTATATTCAAAGCATAAGCAATTAGCGCCTGAGAAAGAGCTCGTTAATATTAATTGCCTTGCTAATTTTCTTTTAGTGTTTGTAACTGAAACACTTTTATATACAGTCAATTCTGGTTGTGTGCACGTGGTCAGGACCTGCCAATGTTGTGCACACATCCGAAAATGCACACAACCGAAAAAACATTATCCGCGATCTCTGGACTGTGTGTATGTGATCCCGGTACCACGCGTAATACTAATAACAACCTGGAAACAGACTGAGTGCACAAAAAGTCTATTGCAAACATTTTGTAACTTGTTAAAAAGTATCCTGCACTTACAAGGACATGGTGTTTAGTATGTGCAGTTTGATATTTTGCCAGGCAAACCTTATTGCTGGGGGGGAGGGTTAGTATGTGATTGACTGACAAATACTATTGCTTTAAACACCAAGGTTGTTACACCGGAGGTTTACTTGGGGAGGAACACTTTGACCAACTGTGTCCCCTATAACATCCTACCTATTTCTTGGCACACGCGCTTTATCCTGGAGCTGTATCTTCTGCTCTAGCTTCAGGACAGTAAAAACGAGTCAGCTTCTCTAACAACGCAGGACAACTGAATGTTTAAATCAATAGAGGCAACATCAGTTAGCCTCAGGTAACCTCAGGTTATCACAGACTGACAGGTAGATGATTAACAGCTGCTTACTGCTTAGGAGCACGGTCCGTTTAGCTATTGTGAAGCACCACATTCACTTAGCGGTCAATTCACAATGAAAGCAGCTGAAAACACTGCTGACTGTGGATTTCAACTTGAATTTTGTGCACACATCCGATTCTATTAACATGTAAGGTATAGGCAGTGAATCGGGACCTGATGTTTTTGTGCACACAACCAAATGGCACACAAGTGGAACTGACTGTATTTGCTGTAGAGCATGTACGTAGAAGGACAGATGCTGAATCAGCACCAATAAACAGAATAATGATGTATCAAGCCCATGGACATATTAGCAAGCAGTTTTTCTAGCAATAACATTGGGGCTTAAGCCTTGTATCTACACCTGACAGGACATGCCTTCAGCTAATACATCTTCAGATAGAACCTGAATAGTGTGTACAGTTTCTAAAATTCATGCATAATCCGGAAAATGAAATAAGACAGACGTAGACAGTAGCAAGGGAACGAAATAGAATGTCAGAGTCCTGGAATTCACTTCAATAGATGTGTAACCCCCCTGTTACTCGGGGTTACTAGAATCCCAGTAAGACCTAGTGGTAGGCAGGGAAGGCAGCTTGTGAAACTCCAGTTAAATGGATTTCACACTGTCTCACTCTGTTCTCTGTCTCAGCTGAGACTGAGGGATGACATCACCATAGAACTGTCGCAGCTGCATGAGCCACAATGGAATCTGCAGAAGGGAGTTAGAGTAGAATGTTGGGAGGTTTGAACAGTTAGTTGGTAGCAGTCTGCAGTTGGAGATTGTTGTGAGAGGAGCCCAGCAGCTCTGTGCTCAGGCTCTTGGAGCCTCAGCCCTGAAATAGGGCTACATTTAGGGAAAAGGTGTGTGTTTCTGCCTAAAGAGAGACACAGTAAGCTGTTTTTAAAAGTGGTGGAGACCGCTGATACGGTTCTCTGTGCCCCACCCCTCAGGGGATGGGGCAGGAAGGTTTGCCTGCTATTCCAGGGGCAACCCCCTGGCTACTGCTGGAGAAAGAAGCTGCCTTATTTTGTCTACGTGTGTGGGGTACAAGAAGATTTCTTGATTCGCCTGTGGGGCACCTGCAACTGAAGGGTGAGTTCTGCTCTTTCTAAAGGGCCCATGTTTCATTCTGAACTGTGTTAAAGTGGGGATTGGACTACTGAAGTAGTGGGAGGCCTAGAGTAATAGGCTTAGCCAAAAGTAAAAGTATGTTCAAGTCCAGCACATAGGGGAAGTCAAGACATGTAGAGGAGATGTGACATACGTCTACCCAGTAATCTACATTGCCAAGCTTTCAAAAGAGTTGTTTAGTTTCCAGAGAAATGGCCGGGTATGGATTGTGGGAGCTGGAGGTGGGAGACCCCCCATCTTTAGTAACCAGGTCCACCGCTATGGATTTGCTCTGTGGATTTCTACTTTGCCTCATGCACTCGGCCAGTGATGAGGGAAGTACCCAGACGTGGGATGGAAGGAAATTTCCCTTTAGGAGTTGAAGGCTCTAAGGTGGTTTGGGGAGCCACCAATAGGAAATCTGATTCATTCCCATATGGACTGCAGATCAAGTGGCCGGCGAGGGGAGCTGGGCCATGGGGAAAACCCAAGTAGTGTACAAGCCGGACTGTGTACCCAAAGCTGCGTGCAAGTCCGGGCTGTGTGCCTGGTGGGTTCAGAGCCTGAGGGCTGGAATAGTGAAGAAATGTTCTGTTATCTCTAATCTGCATTACCAGGAATGTAGCCCCGTGGGGGTCTGTCTATGCTTTCTTTGTTCAGTTTGGATGTGAATAAAAGCCACACTGTAGAATCCCATTCCTGGTTTTGGACATTACAGTTATTGCTTCCTGTGTTCGGATTTACTTGGGTGTCCCTGTACAGAGTAGCCAAACCATGGCTCCTTGTGCCGAGTAACCTAGTCCTCCTCGAACCCAATCCCAACCAGGTACTGCTGTCAGCTTCAACAGCATGCCACCTGTCATTTTGCAAAAAGGCAGGGGTCCGGGGGTTACTGATGCATGTTCTATTTTTGGCGCTGCACAGGCAGATAGGGTGGTCTCTCTATTGTGATGTTAACATGTTGCCCTGCCCTGGGGCGCTCTTGTCAATAAAATAAGCAACGGACACCTGTGAGGCAGTGGTTCAAGGAACATTTGGAAACTTAATAACGACGCTCCTACAGTACAGCAGCAACCCAGCCTTCCAGCGGCCGTCTACCTGCTAAGCAAAAATATCTTGTAGCAATCTGTAGCAGGAATCAAAATGACCATGTTCCATCTCCAATGCTACATTAAATGCAGAAGAAAATTCCAAATTGTTATTGTTTGAACAGTAAGATAATTAACAGAACCATAACTGAAAGTATTTTGTTTAAAATGCATGGGTTTTTAAACAACCATACATTTAATGGATGATGATGTTCTGATTGCTGATAGGACCTGGGGAAGCCACCTGGGCACCCCAAACCCATTGGCCAGTGAACTATCAAGAGTCGAGCCTAAAGGTGCACAAACCATGGACCAGCTGCAAAAACTGACCCTGGTACTGGGACAGAAGACTGAACCACAAGGCAGGTCCAGAGGACCCTGCCCTGCTCTCTGCTGCAGCACTGGATACCATATTTGTCTTGACCAGCAAGGGTTAACAGAAATATCTGCACCCATCACCCACTGACTCCCACTTTGGGTAGAGTTCTCAAGAAGGGATTGGTAGACAGGCATAGAAAAAATAACCTGTTCATCATAGCCTGAATGCATTTTGCCAAAAAAACTCAACACTTGTGATATTGTAAACAGTATGTGCAGTGTGGTGTCATACAAAATGGTCTACCTCTGGAATGTCCCACTTCTTAAAGACAGACTCCACCACTTTGCTTGCCAGTGATCAGTCATTAGGATCCTCTACTGAGCGACTTGTCTGGATATAGAATATGTTGTTTGTCAATTGGCAAATTACTGTCTCCAGACCTCGTCCGCGAGGCTGTCTTCTCCAACACAGTTATGAGAAGATATTGGCCAGACTCCCTTGGTCTAAAAAATCCTGGCTATGCACATCTTAGACAACATGCATTTAACCATCTTCATTATTACCTGTGAGCAAGGTGGAGAGAGCAGAAGACAGCAGAGAAGGTTTCTGTTGCCGGTCCACTGCAGTAGTTACTGTTTTTTTTTTTTTACTTTCCTTTTTATCCCACCTTCCTGTCCCCTCGACCTACTCCTTCAGACCATTGATCAAACATCTTAGGTCTCTCACACAGAATCTGCCCCTAGAGTGCCAGACTTACTCCGATATACCTCCTACCTATTCTTCCTCCTTGGAGTGCCTGCATAGCGGGGTCTGTCTTGGGTTGGCGATCCCAGAGGTGGATTGGTACGTCATCTTGGCACTAGGTTTTTTCTATTTTTCTCCCCCTAGTCCCGCTACCCTCTGAGGACGTCGGCACGTAGGACTGACATCCAGTCTGATGGCATGCTGTCGCATGTCGCTGACAAATGCCTGCAATGTCCTCCCCTCCCCAACTCTCTTGAAGAGCCGCCTTGTGCACCGGCGTCCGTGCTTCCACCGGCACAGGTGCATTGGGTGTGCGAGACATCCCAAGATCCCACCCCGGAGGAGGAGAGCATCCATTGGGACGCTCAATCCCTCACTCCCCCTCCGGCAAATCCCTGAGTCCGTTCCGAACGGGTCGCTACAGGCGTGGTGCGGAGGCGGGCCCACGCCTCAACCTCAGCGCCACTGGGCCGGCCAGTAGTACTGTTTGAGGACACCTTTACCCCAATGGGGTGGGTCAAAGGCAGGCACGCTTGAGACTACAGACTGGTGAGCATCCACTACAATGTTCACATGTACAGGCTCATCAGAAGCACTGAAAAAATCTGTGCCTGAAATAAGGCTCCACATGCACTGCATAGTGCACCATGACCAGATCCACTGCTAGGGCAATGTACCCCTTCCTGTCCTCTGGTGAGATGAAGTTGCCTTCTGGGAGCCCAGCACTGCTCTTATAAACTGGAACATCTGCGCTGGACCCACTGGAGTTCCTGAGAACTCAGAGAAAACCCCATTCACTGCTTCTTAAGAGCCTGTTGTCTAGCTGTATGAAAACCTTATATTCTTGTTTTTATTGTTATTTGTAAATTTATTTACTGGGTAGAAACAACGGAACCAAAGGTCCTTTTTTTGGCTCGAGCTGGGCCAAACAAAGCACATGAAAACAGTACATTACGTATGCCAAGCAATTTCGGCCTGGTGGCACTGAGGGTTGAGGCAATGGATGCCACACCTTGCACCATGCTGGCAACCCATGTTAGGAAGCAAGCTCAGGTTGCCATGGGTTGGCTGGAGGGGGGAGAGGGAGAGGGAGAGTGAGGAGCTGGACTGAGCTGCTGACTGGCAGCTCTCCTCTCCCATGGAGGGATCTGAAGTCTCCCGAGCTCTTGGCTGCCACCGAGTGGAGACTTGGTGGTAGCACCAAGCCCTACAGGAGACTCAGCTCTAGGCCAGCTGGGTGGAAGAGGCCATCACTGGATTCATGGGGTGCATGCCTGCCTTCATGAGCATGCACAGCTCTGCTCTGGGATCCAGGGGTAGGCGGGAGAAAACCACAAATAATGCCTGTCTCCCCACTGCCGAAGAAAGGCGGGTGGCGGCAACAGGGAGCAAAAAGGAATAGTAAAAAGAAAAAAAACTATGTTGAGTAATACAGATAAATTAACTACACAATTCATTTATAATTACAATGGCTTTGTTCAAGTCCAATAGTGAGGAAGATGCATTTTTAAAAACCTCAGCAGTACATGGTTTAACAAGCAAATCAAATAATTGGTTTCAAGAACAAGTTTGTGAGGTGAGCTTCCAGCACTCAGAAACACACACACACACGCCACCCATAAGACACAGACAGACAGACACACCGACACACCACACGCACAATCAGGCCTCAATGGAAAAATTCTGGTCTGTCATGTACCAAGAGGTCAACTCGTCCTGCTCCTTCACGTATGGAAGTAGGATTCACAATTGTATCACTATAAATTTCTTGTGTGTTCTTGTACACTATGCAGTAACATGGAACAGAATCCAGTGCCCTTCTCTGACTCTGGCACATTCTCTACCTCATCTGTGGTTATTTGCCAGTTCTGGAGGTAAAACAATCTTTCCGCTTGATTTTCCAAAAACCATATTACTAGTTTCAGTGAGCAGATGTTTTGGACACATTAGCTAGATTTGCCACTGCTGGTGGAAAAATGCCAATCGACTCCTTTCAGAAACGCACGGGTCTGCCTCACGCAGCTGAGGTGGACCCCGGGCTGATGGCAGGGGTAGAGGGCTGCACTCAGTTCCTGCTTTAAAGGAAAGGGACTAGATATGAACTGATGGGCAAATCCTTACTGGGTACTCCTGCCCCCAAAGGACGATCTCCGATTGAAGAGGAGGGTAACACATCAAATAAGAGCTCATATACACAGCCATATGCAACCCTGTAGCTTGAAGCCAAGGGAGGCCTGCAAATGCATATGTTCTCCACTATGTCCCAAGCCTCCATATTTAAAACATTACAGGCAACTCTCAGTGATGCTGACGGACTAAGTCTCTTGGTCACCACAGCCCACAGCTCTGCTTGGTCATAGATGGTCATACTGGATTCATAGACAGCCCTCCTCCCTGCTAGTTCTTGCATCACTGCAATGAAAAGGGGAGGTGCTATGAGTAATCAGCATGCTACTGCATAAATTCCATCACTGTGAATGTGGGAGGACCTGACGCTTCTGTGCATACATCAGAAATGACACATACAAGTGCCTGGCATTGCAGGAAACGACAGAGTGATCACTGAATCTTGGACACTGCTCATCATGGATGGGGGGGTGACTGAGTTAGCCTGGTACATTTGCTTGATTGTGTCTGCCCCAAATTGTGTATTGGGGGTCAGTGAGGGGGGAGCAACTAGTAAATAAATTTGTTTTATGGCTCGGGGGGTGGCTAGGAAAGACGATAATCTGAAAGACAGTGTTGACTTTTGGCTCAGTGCCTGGAGCCAGCAAGTGTTTTTCTTTTAAAGGGAATGTGTACTTTGAATAATCACTTCAGATAAGTAAGACCCTTAACAGCCAATCTAGCAGCAAAACTGAAACAAATACTCTGAAATACACTTGTTTTTACCTTTTACAACACCCCCAATACTACTGCACCATCTGGGCCCTACTGCTGTCGCATATTCCAAACGATCACCCCTCTTGGTGAAGCCCATGCCTCACCACCTAGTGTGAGCATGGACATATAGCTGCCAGACCACAGCCTTATAGTGCACACAATCTACACTTATGAGACCATTTTGCTCCCCAAACATATACTGGTGTAACTGCTCCTGAGTGGCAGGGTCCGCGCCAGGTAGCGTCATTCTTGGTAATGAGCAATACTGTACTGATACTGTATAAATACCTCCCAGTGATAGTAACAGCAACATCCTGCAGATAACAGAAGAGGCACCAACGTAAACTGGCAGATTGGTGTCTGAAGTGCAAAATGAGCATGGGGTATGCTAATTCGTATGTTTTAAACTGACAATAGTGAGTGCAGGTCTCCGTGCTCATGACTGATGCGTACTCATGGTATTTAGTTTGGAACATCAGAATTAGATTTCCCCACGCTCATTATCATTTCAGACACCAATCTACCAGTTTTCTAGCCATCCTTTGCTGTTATTTGCACAATCTGTATATTGTATTCAATGTGCCACATTAACATAATAGTACTGGATCCCAGCCTGCCATATGTTTATTTATTTTTATTTTATTTATTTAGTTTTTGTTGACCGGGAAGGAGGACTAGACAAATTCTGCCTATTTTCAGGCTGGTCCCAGGGGAAGGGGATACAGATGGATGCCAAATGACACTGAACCAGATTAAGCTGTATTTGGAATTTTTAGCGAATGGGGGAAATTTGGCCAGGACATTGTGGAAATTTCCCTACTCTTTTCGAGAAGTGCCATGGGATGTTTAATATCCACCTGAACTACCACCAGAACAGGCAGATGGGATCTCAGTTTAGCGTCTCATCCAAAAGACAGCACCTCAGAAGTGCAGCGCACCCCCCCCCCAATGCTGCACTACAGTGTCCATATTGGGATTTAGCCCAAGTGTCTGGTGTGGGGATAGAACCGACAGCTTTCAGATCTTCCGGCTTCAGAGGCAAGTGTGCAACCTGCTGAGCCACTGACACTGTAGGAAGGGGCATGCACGCTCACTGTAGTGCACACTCAGAACCGGCAGCATGTGCATAACAGTACCAAACAGTAAGTCTGTAGTTATCACGGAGAGTTACTGATACAGCACAGTACTACTCGTTATCAACAACAATTCTACTGGGTGTGGACCCTGCCACATAGAACTAGTTACATCGGCATGAGTTTTGGGAGCAAAACTGTGTCATGGCAGCTATATATTCATGCTCTCACCAGCCGGTGAGTCATGGACATCATCGAGAGAGACGATAATTTGGAATATAAGACAATATCAGGACAAGATGGTGCAGTGCTTCAGGGTACCGGAGGGGGGATGTAAAAGAGTAATAACAACTGGTAACCCCCCCCCATCACTCTGATTATCAGCATGATTAAATGCCATAAAAACTAGGTATGACACCATACCCAGTTTTAGCAATGTTTGGAGCACGTGTGCTTGACTTTCTCGGTTGTGAAACTTGATTTTTGTGCTCATGCCACTGCACTAGTTATTTAAAAAAAAATATATACGTATATAAGCAACTATGCGCTTATGACATTTATTTCACTCTTGCAGTTTACAGGTTATCACACACCTTGGGTGTGTACAAAAACCTCATAACACACAGTCACTTATGCATTATTCTCTATTTTATGGGTACTAATTGCTCCAGTCTTTACTCTTCTAGAGCTAGAGCAGGAGTGAAGAGTCTTATTTATCTAAAGTGATTATTCAAGGTACACATTCGTTTTATTGTGTGTTAGGTGGTTGGAGGATGGTGAAGTGGTTCGAACCTTAGCCAGCTCAACTGGTTCAAACCAAAAGTTCAGCTTTAGCCCATAACGTTTGCCATAGTTGGTTGAACACCAAACGTTTGAGGTGTTCGCTTCTCATGTAGAACCAAACATGCCACTCTAGCGGTGATGTACATGTGGTGCCATAAGTCAACACCATGTATCAGCACCAATGACCCAAAAGGTTCTGGTTCCCATGGAGTCCTAGTGCCTCAGGGCCACCCCCCTGCTCTCCGCCTATATGCCCCCCACCCACCTTTCGATCCCCTCCTTCCTAGCCGTAGTTATTGGCTAACCCCTAATCTCTAATGCACATATAGTCAGCCTTACACTTTTGTTACAACTTGCACATTTTGTTCTATCTGTGTCTCTCCTCGCAATCTTGCCCTAGTTCAACTTCCTTGTATTCTATCTAGCCATTTTCTAACTACAAAGCTATGTCCCACCAAGTGTTTGCCAAAGATATTTGTGCTATCGTATTTGTCTAGTTCAAGACTGTTAGCATTGTATTTCATCTAATTCATACTTGTTAGCATTCCTCCTTTTCAGTACTTCTGTATAGTCTGCTCAGTTTACTGAATGTAACCCCCCTGCAAATGGGGGTTCCCAAAAGTCTTCCAGGAGCTTGCCTAAATGCTCCAAGCCTGGGTGGTGTTCAGCGACTGAGCTGCTTAACTGTGGTTGCAAGTGAGTGCTACAGGGTTTTAAATAACTCTGAAAATTGATTAGCGTTTTTCTCATAAAAGTTCTAAAACATTGTGAAAATGCATATCCCTTGCCTCACTGTGCTTAACAAACATGACACTTCTAGAAAACCTATATAAATGCTTTCTGTACAGTTAGTATTGTCCCAAGAAAAAACTGCTAATCAATTATTTAAAACCCTGTGCTATTTGAGCCTCCATGTACTGTCTCTTTAAGAGCTGTCTGCTTGCAGACTTAATTGGTTTATATGGGGGGGACTGTGCATTTAATGCTCGAATCTTGCCCGAGCTGCAGAGTAATCGCTCTATTTTGCGGTCGCTGAAGGTGCAAAGGGAGCCCATCTGAAAGCTGTAACTGTTTGCTTGTAATCATTTAAAGCATTAGCAAAATTGTAGTTTGTCTAACCTGCCTTTATTGCAGCTGGGACTCTGTGTGTGTTGCCTCTCCATTTTCGACCTAAACTGCCATGCTGGGCCATTTGGGTTAAGGGAGCCCTAAAATGGAGACTGTGGACGAATCAGAACTTGGAGTCTTAATTTGAGCCAGCCACAAGGGAATTGTATGGGCAGTGATTCTGGGAAATGTAGTTTTGACCTTGGCGCCTTTTTCTACCAACAGAGGGAGTCTTATTGTGAGTGACAGTTGAATCAGCCAACAGAATAGAGTGGAGCTAAAGGAAATACCCTGCTCTGTGACTAGAAAGATCAGATCAGTTGTGGCAGTGAAGAGAGAAGGAGCTGTGTGCTTCTGCGGTGTATAGTTTTGCGCGGGAAGTGCATGTGAGGCCCTGAGTTTCGGTCTGCAGCCTTTGTGAGTGCCAGTTTGGACTGAATCCAAGTTGTGAGGAGAAAGAAGTGCTAGAAGTGTGGAAACCAGGCTCACCCTGTAGAAGACTGGAGAAATTGCTGAATCGCACTTGGTCTATCAGGAACTGAAGCTGATGTGTGTGCTCCCGGGTATTTTGTAGTAAATGCGATCAGGATCGAGGAGCAACCTGCCTGGTATAGTACTTTCCTTTTACATATAAATGTGCGTAGTGCTTGTGGGGAATCGCTATTTCAAATCCCCTGTACAGTGAATTGTGTGCTGAAGCTGGAAGTAAACCCAGCTAAATTCGGACTACATCCGTTTGCTATCAACTGCAGTGGGGTCCAGTCACAAGGACCTTGTCCTCATGTCCTGCTCTTCTGGCAATCCAGAGAGACCTTCTCCATCCGATCCTCAGCTTCGGTGTTGTGAGTACAAATCAGGGTACTCCCTTGCAGCTTGTTTTTCAATCAGAAGTGTGTCACCTAATTCTTGTTGTTTCACTGTTTAATGGACTGAGCCCTCCAGCTCCGGATTACAATTGGGTGTTGTACATATCTTTTCTTCTACAGGGCCCTATCCATCTGCACCTGCCGGCCAACCTCGGGCAACGGACCTGGCTAGCCCCCCCCCCCCCCTCCACAACCTGGGTACCCAGAGTGTGACTTTTCAGACCCTGTATGTGTGCATAGTACTGTGACTTAATGCCACTAATTAACCTGATTTCCCCCTTCCGTGTTACTGTCCCCTAAATAAATCAGATTTGTTGTTGTTATACTATATACTGTCAGTGGTGGTGGTACTTATGGAAACAGTATTGTGTTTTGCTGTGAACGTTGATTAACCTTACTTTACAGGGGGTCCTCAGAGACATGCTGCTGAATCAGTCTGGAGGGTAAGTGGTATCTATATGAGTGAACAGTGTGTAAACATGGGGTATTGGGGCTGTAACTCTGGTGTACTGTGTGAGCCACTAGAGGGGGATAAAAGGGGGTCTCAGTGTCCCAGAGGGCTGTGACCAAGTTAGTCTAACCACTACAAACCCTGACCTCTGGGTGGAGGCACCCACCATAGGACCTAGGCTCCTCAACCTGTCCATAGTCAAACAGGCAGGGGTAGTAGCCCTTGGGAATAGCACCATCTAGGGATTACATGAATATAATCAAATTGTATATCTATACTGTGTAGCAAATCTCTGTATACTATCCTCGTGTTCCCCTAACTGATGCACTTTTGAAGATGAAACAACTTGTTGCTCAGCATACCTTCCTGGTGAAACATTTCAATAAATAAAAAAATAAATAAAAGAGTGTACCTTTCTGGAGAAGATACCCTCTAAGAAAATAATACGCTACTCTTTAATTTTTAACAACTTTACTGCACAAACTAACATAAAGGCAGCCTACAAAAAACAGTCTGCTCTCAAATTTGAACTGTGTCATGTAACTGTGATATTTCTCACTCCTATTTCACTTCTAGAAATTAACCCGAAATCATCCACTGCTGTGTATGCAAGTTCAAGTCCAAGTTTTAGTACATTTGTAAGCATGTGTTGCCAAAAGGGGACTGACAGTATAGCCTAGAGCAGTGTTTCTCAAATGGCGAGGCAAGCCTCCCTGGGGAGGCCCCAACCTCTTCCCAGGGAGGCTCAACCAAGTCTGAAAAAGTACTGTATTTCAGTTTTGAGTTTTAGATCTTTTGTATGAAGGCATGAGGCTAAGTAAAAGAGGATAACACTAGGGGAATGTATGTTTTTATTTACAAATCAGTGCCTGGGAAAGTCACTCTGAGCTAAGGCTCATTTCAGGTGTACCTGGGGAAGGCTAGAGAGTGAATATCGTTCATTATACAATGTTGTGTGAAAATCCTATAACCTCATTGGTCAAAACATGTCACATGACCGTGGGTAAATCCTGCATTACCCACAGATGAGGAAATGCATTTATAAAACAACATAATTAAACACATTTTACACATGGGTCCATTGTATAATCGCAATAAGGCACTCCAGTGTGTGATTTATTGAGGATTTACCCACTTCTTGTGACACACCACACAAGGCGTGGGTAAACCCCCTATAACCCACACCCTGTTGTGCCTTATTGCTTAATTATGTAACTGCAAGACAGACGAGCAATACAAAAAGAACAGCAGTGCAAATGAACAGGAACAATGAACAAATTATAACAAGTGACCAATTAGACTGGTAGCAGAACAGCCCAAATACAAGGATTAAGCAGAGCTATATTGTACTAGGAACACGAGCAGGAGGAAGGAAAAGGATCCCTTAGACGTTGCTTAGCAGCAGGGCAAGAGTGGGATAGGCAGAGGCAGGTAGGAAGGTTTTTCCAGATGGGAGAAACAGACAGAGAAAGTAGTCCGACCCATGAAAGTTTTGAAACGAGGGGTAACAATGGTTTAAGACTCAAAATAGTAGAATAAGTAAGCTGAGCGTGGGAGGGGGGTTCTTTAAAATAAGATAAATAAAATGAGAGCCAACAACTCAAAGGAGTTTCACTTTACTCCTGATGCAGTGTGCAAAGTATTCTACTTTTCTATGGAGAGGCCCAAGAAAATTGCATTATTTGGGGGAGGCTCAAGACCTTCTTCATGGCTTGGGGGAGGCTCAGTATGCTGAAGTCTGAGAACTAATGGCCTAGAGGTTAAAGTAATGAGCTGTGAATGAGCTTGGTACATCCAGCAGAACTGGGTTTGATTCCCACAGTCTTACTTACACACTGTGTGACCCTGAGCAAGTCACTTAACCTCCTCAGTGTTGGGGGGGGGGGCGCATTTGAAAATAGGCCTTTGGCATAGTGAGCCTTACCATGTTACCAAAAGAATTAAAGAAAAAAAGGCTGGACATACATCAAGATGACACACGTTTCATGAAACTCCACTCCAGATATGTCAACACAATCACCCAACTGACTTCACAGCATACATAGCATTAACTGTGAACTCAGCAACAGAGTATAAAACTGTAATATTCTTGTTTTTTTTAACAGACAGCAGATCTCATCCTGGTTATAATAACTGGCTTTCCCTTTTTTTCTATAATAGGGAAACCGTAGCATAATTTGCAGTAATAAAGGAGTGTTTTTTACGGCAAACACGCACTTGGCTCTGCAGAACCCATCGCCCTACGTAGCATTAACACCGCTTTGAATAAAGCTTGCCGCCTAGTCACCGGGTGTGACAGATTAACTCATACCTGTGAGCTCTACGCTTTGGCTGGTTGGCTAAACTTCCAAGCTCCCATCGGCCTTCTCTCCATAGTCAGCATAGCCCCCCCAGGGTGTAATACAAGACTCGTAGCATACTCCTCATTTCTGGTTCCCCATTGTAGAACATCCCTTGGGCAAAGATCCTTCCGCTATCGTGCCCCTCTTTGGCTAAACACTCTACCCCACCCCATCTCTCAGACCCTTAGCCTCTCCCTATTCAAAACAGGCCTCAGAGCCCAACTCCTTGAGTCAGAAAAATGTGACTGTGGCTAACTCTCTGCCCTCCTCTGGTGTTTTCATACCCCCCAAAATACTTGACACAGGGTCTCTATAGATCCCAAGAATCAGCATCCTGCTCATCTCAGACAAGGGTTATCCAGAATCGCTGCCTACTACTATCACCGGTTAACTAAGATTAAGCCTGGACTGCACTTACAGTACTATTATGTGAATTTCTGCTTGTTTATTGTGCGTTCTCTGTATTTGTTTACCCTCCACCCTCTGTAACTGACGTGGAGCCTTTGCAAAAGAGTCTGTGACTCAAAGGATTGTAATTCCAATTGTATCCAATAAATAAATAAAATTTGGATACAGTACACACACTATTTCCCTCACTCGGTGCATGCCCACCCGAGTTCCTAGCTTCCCAAACACTGCCCGCTTCCCTTTTCACCAAACTGGTAAGTGTTTTTAGACCCTGTACCAGAAAAAAAGGAAAAAAAAACATACACCTGCCAAAGAAAAAAAGAAAAAAACATAAGACTATTGTGATGGCAGACAACCATGGACCGCGTGCTGAAACTGGACCAAGGCCACAAAGCAACATCTCTTTATTTTATCTAATTGCTGTGGCAAGAAAGGGAAACACAGCAATTACATAAAATATGGTGTGTGTGGCTCGATTCTACCTCGGTGTTAGATACTCTAATAAACTCCTCGAGCTTCGCTCTCGGGATTTATGTAGCATCTAACACCTCGGGGGGGGGTAAACTTCCTGTTACACACACCACCCCATACTTTAGTCTATCTATATATTATAGACATCAATTCTTGATAAAAAGGGTTCTAACCATAGGGAACCTATGCTCTGTTTATCCAGCTTTGGAAGATAAATTATATCACAACTGTTATTAACAACTTAATTTCTGGTAAGCTTCATTCTCGGCACAGATATGTAATGGTCCTTCATTTTACTCCAGTCAGATCTATCTTGCATGCATACTGTCTAAAGTAATCAGTGTCACAAGCTAAAAGGCAGCCTTCCTCTTTACATTACCCAAAAATGTTTTTAAATTATTTGCACAGATTTAAAGTTCTTTTTTCTTGTGTTCGGTCTCTTTGAGCCATGGAACAGCGTGCCAACTGAGGTGGTGTCCACCAAGACCACTAATGGATTTAAACATGGTTGGGGCAGAGTAAGGGTTTAAAGTCACATTGGGGGGGGGGCAACAAGGCAGGGAATGTGGGTAGCGTGCGCATAAACCCCCTATAGAAACTAGGGTATGGATTTTCAAAGGGTGCTGCAGGGCAAGTAAAGCCTGGGTCAAACCCATTTTTTGACACAGAAGCACCAAACACCTCTGCCGCAACTGACCCCAATTTTCTGTTCGTGGGTGCAGTTGCAACAATTTCCTCACTTTATGGCTGCCTCTGCCAAATATTTGGCACAAGCCCAGTAAAAAGAGCCCCCTGAATGCAGCAAGCTAGGCCAGGGGGAAGCTGGTCTAACTTACAGTACTTGAAGCACCGGAGGGAAAAGCCTGATCGCTGGCCGGGAGAATGCTGTAAGCTCTGTGTGTCAAATGATCGGTGCACCAGGGGGGTGTGTGGCATTCTCGGAGCTTTGAAAATCCAGCCCTAGGTCTCAACAGCAGGGTCTAGGTATAACAGGCATACTGGATGGACTAACTGTCTTTTTCTGCCTTGACCCTCTTAAGTTTCTATGTTTCTTATATTGGTGAGATGCACATAGAATTTCCTGTTTTCTTTGTAGAAAAGACAAATGAATACCATGTTTGCATGGTAGTCCCAGTTTTGTTGCACTGACTGTAAAATAAAATCATAACAAAAGTTGGATGCTTTGAAAAATTAATGAAATGTGAAACAAGGAAGCTAATTTCAGCCGAGGCTTTCCTCTTATTGGGTTTTGGATCTTCGTCTCAAAATTACAATACTGCCACTTTGTTGACAAGATTTATAAGAAATGAAAAAGCATTATTCATTCGGTGCCAGTAGATGCTGCGTGATTAACAGGAGTGCACCGTAATATAAACATAATGTTCTGAAATCTTCAGATTTTAATTTGAGGCAGCCTTGCCAAGGGGCTTTCTTCTCCTCCCTCCTTGTTTATTTCATATCCAGACTCATTTGCTTTCTGAGGCTTTCACTTAAGCATGTATGACATGTCTGATAATATCAGTGGGATTTTTATTGGTATAAAGCAGAAAAACTCTTTTTAGCACAATCTGTATGGATGACACACATATTGCCCCAAGTTCTACAGACATAAGCATGCTCTTCAGATTAATGCAGCTACTCATCGCCACTCAGCTGACTAACTAGCTCTTACTGGGACAATCTCAGCTTCCATCCCAGTTTTTGTTTTTTTTCAGAAGAAAGTAATAGTAAAGAGACTGGGAGGGGGGTAGCTTTCATGGGCAGACTAGATGGATTGCAACGGTCCCCTTCTGCCAGAACGTTCTTATGTTATCTTCAGTCACAGGGTAATGATACAGCAGTAACATTTTAAATGCTGCTCTCCACATGTCAATCAAATGTACCTTCCATCAAGCCCTCTCTATTATACAGAATCTGCTTCCAGTAATTACAATCAATGAGAGAAAATGTGACACTGCCCGGTCAGCTGGTGGAGTGAGAGTGTTACTACTTGTGATACCAGCAACTGGGGTTCGGGAGTGAGCCCAAGTCATTGGAGGGACACAGTGGAGGAGGAACAGAAAGGTGGGCAACAGTGCAGGTTTTTATTGGGTGCCACAGCCCCCTCCCTCAAATTTTAATCTGTTGTTGAACACTGCACTTCTTGTTACGTTACCCATCTTAGCAGTAATTGATCCAAACACTGTAACCTTATTAAAGAGAAAGAACATATTTTTATCTCTGATCTATTAACTTCAAACTGACACATCAGTGATCATATTCCTTTAATGTACAGTCTCTGGTGCAAATAGGGCTTTCAAAACTACAGCCATATTAAGATATACAGTCCTTGAGTAATATAATTTCTCAGATATTTGTTGTTTTTTATTTCAAAAGTTTTACCATGATAGGCATACGCAGCTGGATCTGCTCATTTCCAGATGTGTCATATTAGCTTTTGGAAAATAATTAAAAAGGAACAATCAGCCTGCATTTGTTCAAACTAAACAACTTTATAATAAGCTAAAAAATAGTCTGCCACTCAGGTAGTGTGCAAAATGGGTAAAGTGGGTGCTGCAAAATCAGGAAAGCACAAAATGCTATACCGAATGCAATTAACTAAGTGGAAATTTGGAACCTCTCCTTAGACATTTTCACGCTACCTGCATGTGTTATTAGACAAATATTGTGGCGCAGAGTAAACTGGCCTGAAGTTTTACTGTGGAGGGTCACACTTCAGTTCTGTTTCAAGATCCCTGCCCATCTGCAAAGACCACACGCAATCAAATACTAAAATATATCGCTGGTTTGATCGACAATGCATTTTTTGTTCCTGCTGCTCAAAGCATTTAAAAAACAAATCAAAGTTCATCATTGTTTTATTTAGCCCAACAGGGCTACTCACCCAGCCCACCCTTCCCATCTTCTAAACAGCCCTAGAGCTCTGCATTGTCACCGCTGAATCCAGCATCCAACCCCCCAGCATTAGCAGCATGACACAGCTGTGACAGTTAGCATGGTGGTGACTCGTCTTCTCTGTTGGCTCTGGATCCCCAATCATAACCACTAACTCCAGCACTGTAGACTGTACTGTACTGTTCTGCAATGGGTAACCTCTGCTCTGTCAAACTCCTCCAGACCCATGCCACCCAACAAGCACACACCTCAGTCCATCGGGACTCAGGGCCGTCACCTCACCGGGCAGGTTATTACGAGTACAACTCAACTATTCGGCAACTGCAATAGTGGCTGTCACTCTGTCACAGGCAGGGGTCTGGGAGTCGGGATTGGAGCAGGATGACGGGTTACCGGGTCTGCAACTGCTGTGACTGGTCTGGAAACAAAGTGTCTGACTCAGATTGGCACTGCTCAACTGAACAAGAAGTGACAGTCTCGGGCCAACTCGGGATCGACGTGGTTGTAACCGTGATTGTCTGGTCTGAACTGGCCACTGGCAATCAGGCCATGAATAAATTCCATGTCTGCCATGCTCTTCCTCACTGCTGCCCAAAATCCCATGTGTGGGTATGCTATAGTCATACACAGTCATCTAGCAGGCTGCAGCACAGGACAAGATTGGCATTACAGTATCTTGTATTTTTTTTCCACCCATGGCAGCTTGGCACTCACTGATCTTAACTACTTGTTGTCTGTTGCTAAGCAACCACGGGCCGAACTGCAAGTGGTCCTGCACACCAGATGTCTGGTAACCCTAGGAGGGCCCTGCAGATTAACACATTGATTGATAACTGATAGCGGGCCTCAGCAGGTTCAAAAGTTTCTAAGTACATGGACTCCTGTGCAACTGCACCTGCTGCACTGGCTATTCCTCTATCACTGGAGGGACAGCAGGGGAAGGAGTAAGGGTTGCTGCTGCCACTTTGTGACCGCCACCTGGGTGACCACAGGGGGCAGAGCAGGCTGGGATCATTGCCAGCAGTGGGGGAAATACAGACTGGCTGGTTCCATGTGTTGCCACGCCTCAGTGTGAGCAAGTCCATCCATAAGTCTGGTATCTTGGAGGGAGTGGGAGAAAAATGGTGGAGAAGAAACACTGCCAGCATTATGCTATGAGGCACCACTAGAGTACTTGTGCCCCATCACACCGACTGTTCACCAGCCCCCTTAAACTGATTTGTTCACAGTGGAACCTAGCCCAATGCTTTATTTCCATGTATTCCCCTCAAACGATACCACATACCAGCATACCCGGAGTTTCACCCTTAAAAGGACTTCATCAGTGAAGTGCATGGTCTGCTCTTGGTAATTCTTCATTGACTGTGTTTTTTAGTATGATTTCAGCTTTTTAACAAGCTACAGTACCTTGTTTCAGTGATTCAGCATCCAACTCAGTAACAGCGGTAGCTGCCTGCACCTTCTGCCGTTGCTAATGAGCGTTAGTAATGCCAGAAGGTGCAGGTAGAAAATGCTTCCGCTGTTACTGAATAAAACACTGAATCATTGAAACACAGTACTGTAGCTGATTATAAAGCAGAAATCATGCTAAAAACACAGACAATGAGGAATTACCAAAGAGCTGGCGTTCCGTACTTCCCTGATGAAGCCTGAGTGGCGTCAGTATTCCAGTATGTGGTCCCTTTTGAGGTGAATACATGGAAATAAAGCTCCAAAGAGTGAAAAGGAACTATTTTGAGTCTGGCTGATTCGTTGCAGCTATTTTACTTGGATAAACAGTGCCTTAATCAGGCCCCCACGGATATAAACCAAGGAGGACTTGTGAACCCACCCTAGGGTACCCCTAGAGAAACTTTTTGTTGCCACTCTCTGACACCCCACCTTGGAGGGGGGGTCCAAGGTAAGAGGGGGCAGGCAGTGTAAGAGAAGACGTGGGTGTGGCTGGGAGGTTGCCATGGTTCGATGTGGATGGGGCATCTGTGGGAAGAAGATAAAATGTAATTAAAAAAATGCTGCTAATAAAGTGGCATCACATAAATTCAATATAAAATGCTTTATGAAATTCCCTGCTTAGACCTGCCAGAAGACAGAAAATAAAGGAATATCCCTTAGAGCCAGTGGGACAGCAGCTGGACAGGACAGAAGTAATGAGGAACCTGCAAACATCAATACAAACCGATGTGCTGAACTAAATATTTTATCCCTAAAAGTTGCAAAATAAAGCAATCCCCTGGCAACTAGTAATTAATAAACTGAGTGCAAACCAGACTGATCCACTGGCAGGAAATCTAGGATCCATTAGGGATGAGAGAAAATGCATATCATATACAAAGCACCAAAACAGAAGTGAAGAGGTAAAGCTTGAAAAGATATCACCGTACCCTAAGCCTTCAGAATAAAATATGTGCAGGGAAAGGAAGACAATTATGTCAACATAAAACAATACTTATTAACTAATGCCATCAACAGAGGAACAGACAATGAAAATTACATACAGTATTAACCATAGTGTGTTGATTTCCTAGAATATACCCATCATTCCTTCCCCACTTATGGGTTTAAGTCAAAACACTAGGACCCTGCGTGTTAGCAAAGTCTGTTGCAGCTAGGAGGGGACCAAAATCAGCGGGTGGTGCCACCCATGTGGCTAACATAGTGACATCACACACGTTAGCCAGCCAGTAACTGACACTGGCCCCCTACCTTCCTCGGTTTTGTTGCCAGCAGAAGAATCAAGTGGGAAGGAAAAGGTGACAGACTTCCTAGCCCACGGGATAGGAAAAGGATACAGGATATAAAGATAAAACCCAAATAATACCGGACTACCAACTTTGAAATAATAAGGGTTGGGCGAACTTGGGCCTACTGGGTGGCACAAGGGTAGTGGGTATAAAGAGTCTGTTATGAGCTACCTGGACAGGAAGGATAGAAATAATGAAGAAAATGGGCAGCAGGCCTGGCATATAGCTTTAGTGTATATATGTATATGTATATATATATATATATGGAACTTGGAAGAGACCCCTGTGTAATTAAGATGAGACGGCAGAATGCCACCTAGTATTAAACAAATCTTTGTATTCCCCTAAGGACAATTTCAATTAGTAGGGTAAAGACCACAAAGCTCCTTTAAGAGGAGTGAGACAACAGGCATAAATGAACAAAGCACAGAAAGTACAAATACTATTTTCTTGCCACTCCCAAAGGAGCAATGAGAAGAAAAAAAAAAGGACAAACGACCATGAAAAATGTTAAAAAACATTAACTCCAACAAGCTGAGAAAGCACATAAAATCCTACTGCACTTACCTCTTCCTGCAATATAGGAAGTATCCTGCAGAAAGTCGCACCTTGACTCAAGTGCCATGTACTATCCACGTGACAGAAAACCCAGCGGAACAATGGACACAGTGAAGCCATGCACTGCATGTAGCAACAAATTTTCTTTTTTTGGGAGGGTGGGTGTTGAGTGTGGTAAAATGACCCTCGTCCCAGTTTTTTTTTTTTCAAGGGAGACAGAAGAAGACATATTTTACCCACAGAATATAAGGGAGGGCAGAAAATGCCTCCTGACTGGGAATAGCAAGAAAAAAACACCAATGTGCAGAAACACAACAGAGTGAGCTGCCAAAGGCCCTGGCTCTTACCTGAGTGCGGGATAGTGATCAGGCAAGTGAATGAATGGTGGAGATATTCTAGAAGATCAACAATTCTGGTGAGTATGTAATTTGCATATCTTTCAAGAATCAATCTTCAGCATTCATTCCCACTTATGGATCAGAGTACCAAGCTTCCCAATTGGGAGCAGCTGGCTCACCCTGCGGGAACGCACCTTTCAGAGCTCTACACTGGGGAGGGAACCACCTGAGGGCAGGGGTTCCTCACAAGTCTGGTGGGACCCAAGACTGGTCAGGGACAGGTAGAGGCTTATGTGGCTCAGGGGCTGGATGGTGCCCTGACAACTCTTGTCTGATCCTACGGGAAAAGAGATGAGCATCCTGGAAGTGCAAATTTAGCATCTTAGGTGCCAACCTAGAGAGGTGAAGCCCAGTCATCTGCAAGTGCAGAATGCTGTTCTTACTAGCCAGGAGGTCACCTCATTGGCATCGTACGATGCCCTTGATTGGTGCTTCACCAACTTCAGGCCCTGGACAGAAAGGGGAATGGCTTACTAGGTTAATTTGCTGTTAGGCAACATAGTAAGGAGCTGCATTAGCTGCAACCATAGGCGCTTAATATAAGCTACCTGATGTTCCTAGTGTGCAGAAATGTGGTGAAAACTTTCCTTCCCCAGTCACCTACCTGTGTAGAGTCAACCTGGGGAGACAGGTCACATGATGGGTGTTTAGCCCCAGTTGGGGCCTGCAGCACCTGAATCCCTAACATGGGATGAGGTATGGCTCCTGCAGATCCCGAGAGAGCACAATACTTGTGTTGGATGTCCCTCAGGGCTGAGCAGCCAAAAAGGGATGGAGCCAGACAGTCTTAGAGGCCTCATCAAAGGTCTGAGGCCAAGAAGAGATGACAAAGTTGTCATCACTGAAATCTCTGAGCAGATTCAGTAGCAAGGGCACAGGGTTGTGATGTCCAGCACTCTCAGCATGTCCATATGGAAGCTCTGGTAAGCAGAGTACTCAGAATCCGAGGACAGATGGAGGAAGAATTCCTCTTCTTTGCAGGAAGCCAGGAAGGAGGAGCTGGACTCAGGAGGGGGTGGTGCCAGGGCCACAGGCCTGAACTGTGCCCAGTTGGACTGAATGCTGTAAAGGTGTAATGCACTAGCTGTACTCCCATACTGAGACCAGGTGACAGGACCAAGAAGATCCATGAGGAGTGGCAAGGCCCAGGAGGGAAGCTGGAGGCCTCAGGCTCTCTGCCCAGGGTTACAGGAATGCTCAAGAAACCTCTTCTGAGGAGAAATCCTGGCAAAACTGCCTGAGTGGAGTTGATCAATATCTGTGAAGTGACCAGTTCGTGTCCTTGGGGGGGGGAGCGGATCCGTACAGGTCCCACGGGGCAGCTCCGTTCCTCATTGGTGATGATGTCAGCCACAGGTTCAGGGGAGAAACTCGGCTCTAGGCCACTTCCAGGACCCAGACTAGTGCTGCCTTCAGCACCAGTCTCAGGGTCAGCAGGAGGTGCAGTAGTGGTTTCCAACCCCTCACCAGGGTCAGCCCTGTCCTCAGAACTGGGCATAATACAAGCACTGGAACCACCTCCAGTCCTGTCCCGCACTGTGAGTGGTACCAAGAACCAACCCAGCACCGCGAAAAGCACCAGAATGGGTCCTGGCACCATCCCTGGCAGCATACCAAGGGATGGCTCCAGGGGCAACACTGTCACTAGCACTGTGCTTGGAACTAGGTCCAGGGTTGGTACCATCATCATCATCCCCATCACCAAAGGTGGTGGTGTCCTCCTCCCCCAGGCCACAAATGCCCTCAACAGAGGAAACAACCACCACCTCAGCCACAGGACATGGGGCAGTTCTGGTGCTAACCCCTCATCTGACACTGCAAATGGTTCCAGTGGGGGGGACAGGTTCACCACAGTCACTGCCTTGCTCACCGGTATCATGAACACTACCAGAGGTTGGGGAGGTCCCACTCTGCAACATCGATGTGTCCACCAGTGTAGACCAAGTGTACAGCTTCAGTCTCGCAACTGGGGACATCTGGTGTCCTGAACAGATGGACTAGGGGGTGCTAAGCTGGCTGGCCACCAAGAAGGAGCCAGCTGTCCACCAGATCCATTCCCCAGGACCTCTGATGCCTCAGCAAGGCAAGACTGGGGAAGACCCTGTACTTCCACAATACTAGAGGTACTAGAAAAAGGCCCAGGAAAAAGGCCCAAACTCCTACCTTGGCATCAAGGCTGCAATGCTTGAAAGTAGGGTGCACATGACCCTAGGTTAGCATACAGAACTCAAGGTTGCATTTGTCCATGAAGAGACATGCATAACACTGGTCCATGTCATGATCCGGGATGAGGCTGGAGTGACATTAACAGTGCTGGTCTGCCATAGGGCTCCCACAGGGCACCAATACATGAGAGGCTGCATTGATCTTTCTTGGCCTCTTTTTCAAACCCAGCAACATACTAATGGAAAAAAATGATAAAACTAGAGAAAACTCAATTTGACGCCGAAACACAGACAGACCTGAAACAATGATAACAGCCAGTTCAACGTCAAAAAAACAAGGACTTTGACATTGAAGAGAGTTGAAAAGTAATGATTAACTGAGGATACAAGTGCTGATGCAGTAGAATCTGTCGCTCTAATAGTGCACCTTCTATAGCCGGGGAAAGAAGAATTGAGGAAGGGAGAGAGCCTGTGTCAGTTACTGGCTGGCTCAGGTGCACAACGTCACTACACTGGCTGCGTGGGTGGTGGTACCAACTATTGTCGGCCATCTCCTAGCTGCAAAAGACTTTGCTCCTGTGGGGTCCTAGCACCTCCTGCTAAGACCCATAAGTGTGAATGAATAGTGAAGATTGATTCTTGAATGATCAGAATAATTCAGCTCCATTAACTTTCAGCGAGTGAGGTAACTAGAGAAGAATCAATAGACCTGGATTGTAGTTGGGCTGTAGAAAAATAAACTTCCAAGTTGGCAAGGGAATTAGACCACCTAAATATAAAGTTACAATTTAGGACAGGAAAGACCTTCTTCTTTAGTTTTAGGGAGGTGGGGGCATTGACATTTAATTCTTGGTCGATTATGAGACCAAATCAGGTTATGACTGGGACAGATTATAAAACCAGGTTACGTTCTTTTCTAGAAGCAAGAGATTGGAGAACGCTGGTACAGGCTTTCGTTTCCTCATACCTGCAATGCTGTAAAGCATTCCACAAAGTCCTACCTGGTAGCCAGATTTCACACTTGCAGCTAGTGGAGAATGCGGCAGCGTAAATCTGGAGCTCCATTTGCAGGTCAGAGCATGTCAATCCAGTGCTATAAGAGTCACACTGGCTGTCCATCAAGCCTGGGTCCATGCTACCTCTGAGAGCTAGCCCCACCCCACCCGGGTACAGCCTTTATTTCCAGGGACACAGGGCTGCTAAATGTCCCCTGTTCCAGGATGAAATCTGCAGATGAAAAGAAGTTCTTGGTAGCAGCCCCAGTCCTCTGGAACTCCTTCCCCCCATGTCCAACCGATTACACTGAAAAGCCATTTCAGAGCAGAGGTTTAAGGTGCTGCTTTGTGCAGGCCTTCCCCAGCCCTGTTGAATTTGTCCAGGGGCCCCAGGGCCCAGGTACATACAAGTTCAGTTATATAAAATTGCTGATAGCCACCTGTATATATACAGTTGACTATGGCAAGGTGTAAAAGTCTTGCAGAAAATACAAATGGCCAATGGATGACTGAATGAGGCCAACATATAAGTTAATATGGCTAGCTAGTCAATGGCTGTAAGTGGCTAAGTAAATGAATGATACCACCATATCAGTTAATATGCATGTATGTGTAAGACTTTAAAAGGTTAATGGATAAAATGAAGAAAATGAAATAAATCTAAGCACAAAGCAAAGCAAAGGTTTAACTTGGAATTGCCCTATTTAGCAGAAAATACTGTGTACCAAAACATGTCTTTTTTAAAAGGTTACAGCCGAGATAAGAACGCAGCTGCTAGTAACCGTGGCTGGCCTTGATGATTGAAGTTCCCCATCTTGTGATTACTATGCAATTTGGCCACTGTCTGGGTTTTATCTGTAAGCCAATTGTTTTTAAAACAGCCACATCCCCTCACATGTTTTCTGTATCCTAAAGTAGGTATTTTTGATAAATAAAAATCCCCTGATCACTTGTTTTTCCATTTAAGAATGACCGTATGTCTCGGCAAAGTGTCAAAAGTATCTTATGACCAAGGTATCTTATGGCCAATGTATTTTTGAACTAGAGTCTTATGACTTGTTGAATGACATATTGTCTGTGTTTAAATCTGCTGTCGTAGTTTTTGGGAAATTCCAGCCTTGCATTTTTTTCTAAGCTTGCTACAAATAAATATGGGACCTATGGTTATGTCTAGCATCCCTTCAAGAAGGCATGATCTGAGACTATCCATAGATTGCTCGAGGGATCCAGAGATATATGGTTTTATATCTCTCTGAAAATCTGTAGCCCTGTAATGCAAATATTACTAGCTGTCTAGATTGCATGTTAGAAACACCCCAATGGGATTGTCCCATTGGCTGTAAGATTAAATTGTATCAAGTACACTCGGGTAATAGCAGGCTACCTGATGCCTAGAAATGATATACTATTTCAATAAATTACTACTAATTTGGCAAAGAAATAGTGTGGTGGCTTTATTGAATTACTGAAAATTACCAACCAGGAATCTGTATAATTCGGATTACCAGAATTAAAACCAAACCAACTCCTGGCTGGCTCGCCAATTATGTAAAATGGACCCAATTATACAGGTTCCTGGTTGGTAATTCTCAGTAATTCAATAAAGCCACCACACTATTTCTTTGCCAAATTAGTTGTAATTTATTGAAATAATATATCACTTCTAGGCATCAGGTAGCCTGCTACTACCTGATACAATTTAATCTTACAGCCAATGGGACAATCCCATTGGGGTGTTTCTAACATGCAATCTAGACAGCTAGTAATATTGGCATTACAGGGCTACAGATTTTCAGAGAGATATGAAACCATATATCTCTGGATCCCTTGAGCAATCTATGGATAGTCTCAGACTGCATCTTCTTGAAGGGATGCTGGACATAACCATAGGTGTCCCATATTTATGTGTAGCAAGCTTAGAAAAAAAATGCAAGGCTGGAATTTCCCAAAAACTACGACAGCAGATTTAAACACAGACAATATGTCATTCAACAAGTCATAAGACTCTGGTTCAAAAATACATTGGCCATAAGATACCTTGGTCATAAGATACTTTTGACACTTTGCTGAGACACACGGTCATTCTTAAATGGAAAAACAAGTGATCAGGGGATTTTTATTTATTGAAAATACTTACTTTAGGATACAGAAAACATGCACGGGGATGTGGCTGTTTTAACAATAATTGGCTTACAGATAAAACCCAGACAGTGGCCAAATTGCATAGTAATCACAAGATGGGGAACTTCAATCATCAAGGCCAGCCGTGGTTACTAGCAGCTGCATTTTTATCTCGGCCGTAACCTTTTAAAAAGACAAGTTTTGGTACACAGTATTTTCTGCTAAATAGGGCAATTCCAAGTTAAACCTTGGCTTTGTGCTTAGATTTATTTCATTTTCTTCATTTTAACCATTATCCTTTTAAAGTCTTACACATACATGCATATTAACTGATATGGTGGTATCATTCATTTACTTAGCCACTTGCAGCCATTGACTAGCTAGCCATATTAACTTATATGTTGGCCTCATTCAGTCATCCATTGGCCAGCTATATTTTCTGCAAGACTTTTACACCTTGCCATAGTCAACTGTATATATACAGGTGGCTATCAGCAATTTTATATAACTGAACTTGTATATACCTGGGCCCTGGGGCCCCTGGACAAATTCAACAGCCCTATTTGCTAAGCATTGTATGTATGTTGATTTTATTATTCCCTTGTCTGCATTTTAGCTATGTAATTTATTTACCAGTATTTATTTATTTATTTACTTACTGCATTGTTGTTTATAAACTACTGCATTATTGTAGTTTTTGGCAATGCGCTTTGGGCGCTTGAAAATCAGTAAAAATATAAGTACAAAAAGCTTTATACAATGGGTAAAGAAAATATAGCATTATGATTGGGCTAGACATGCCACCGGACTGTCGGTCATACTGGTTTTAAAACTGCTTACATATCAATGCACCCATGCATCTCTGAAAGACTACAGGTTGTCAGCCATGTTTTTTTCTCAAGGTGATGTAGGACACCTCCAACAATATTAAAAAGGACCAAAAATCCATAAAATCAGTTACTGGCGACAGAGCAATACTGGATGTGTTGTCACCCACAGTTGTCCCAGTATTTAATCATTTTAAACTGCAGTACCTTCTTCTTCCATTATGTCTGTGACTGAAACAATTGTTCCATTGTTGACTTGTAAGTGCTGTCCACACACTCGATACCAGCTACACACTGATGTTATTCACATCAATTTCTCTGTCCACACAGTTTTCATCTGTGCTAAGAGCCTGCCTCTGTTTAGCCCATACAGATTTTAAAGAGTTTTAACCTGCACACAGCTTTACGCCTCTCTCTAACTGATGAACAATGGCAGGAGGGAGAAACACAGATCCCGGTCTTGGCTACGCTTTGAAAAATAAACAATGGTTCTATTCATAATATGAGACCAAAGAGTCTTGTAGAAATAAAAAACAAATGTGCCAATAAGTGGTAACACTGAGTTCCGCACCCACTAAAATCCACATAGTTCCAGGCAGGGAAAAAAAAAGAAAAAAAGAACTAAAATCAGAGGAAAAACCACAACTGCATTGCTTCATTAGGTCACCATTTCTAAAGCAAAATAGAAAATTGCAGCAAGATCCAGCAGGTGGTAGAACTATTTTACAAAACATTTAGACAGTGATTTCTATTTCTAAATACGTAAACCTCTTTCTTTGAATTTTTAAAAGCATGTAAAAGGAAGAGAACCTTTTTACTTGTGCAATAACAAACTCTAGGGAATGTATTGAGCTAAATCAGTGCTCTTTCTGGGTGTTTGAAGGTGCTCAGATGCCTCACAATGCATTTGTGGCGTGCACTGATTTAGCTTGATGCATACGCTGTCATGTAATGGCTTATTAATTTCCACCAAGATTAGACTATTGGGACCAAAGAGGCCAAATTTTCAAAGTCAGACTTAATGGTGATATATTTAAGCAATAATGCATGACAGGGCATGTGCCATGCTGGGATAATATCACACCTTGGGTGACTGGACACGAGGCCGCAGGCCAACTGCGTCCAACACCCATGAACCGACATTATCCCCATGACACACCCATTACTGCAATTATAAGATGGCCTGCTTGTATTAAAAAAAAAAAAAAAGGTGAAAAATAACTTTTTAAAGTATATTTTTAGTTACATATGAACATACAAAGAAGCCAGCAGAAGAAGGCCATTTGGTCTATCAAGTCTGCTCATATTGCAGGATCCACAGCTTGAGCTAATGCCCCTGCCCTCCCTCCCCACTCCTCCCATCCTCCCTACCCATGATCCTTAACTTCCTCCTATGTTTATCTTAGCCTCTCTTAAATCTGCCCACTGTTTTCAACAAGATGATCTCTTCCAGCAACACATTCCAAGTGTCCACCACCCTCTCTGTGAAGAATTGCTTCCTGACCTCCCTCCCAAACCTCTCACCCTCCAGCTTAAGACTGTGCCCCCTCAGGTTATAGTTGCCACTCAGCTTAAAGAGACTGTCCTTATCAACCTTTTTCATCCCTTTCAAGAACTGGAAGGTCCCAATCTTGTCTCCTCTCTCCCTCTCCTATCTTCCAGGGAGTACATGTTCAGTGCCCTCAACCTCTCCTCGTATGCCTTACCCTGCTGACCCGTTATCATATATATAGTTGCTTTTTGAATAGGTGTGATGTTCTGCTGGGAAAACATCACTGTTGAAGGTCATCGCTGACCAATCAGAGACCAGGACTTTTTCTTGCCATCTTATAATAAATAATATATAATAAATATGCATATTAAAGAAACTTCCTAACCAAATAAAATAACCTCAATGCCATGAAAGAAGAGGGGGACAAGGTACAGTGTGGAAAAAAAAAAAGAAATAAAGTAACCTGGGCAATAGGTTCACCAAACTTCATCTGTTGAAGACACTGGAGACTAAGGTAAAAGTCCACTTGGCTAAGTCAAGACTAGGAAATAACCCTGGACGACTGATTTACTGCATAAAGGTTAAAGAGATCCAGTGGTATATAAACCCCTAAATGTAAGTAACAACCACTGAAATGGGTACTGGGATCATAACTGACTTGGGGGGCACAGAATGTGATTCAACATTTTATCTACATTAAATAGAAGAACAGCTACACAGAAATGCATGGTCGCAAGGGACTCTAGGTCCGTCATGTCTGCCGCCTCCCCCAACCCGTGGGCTAATGCAATAAACTGCAGCATTCCCAATTTCAATCTGACTGGAAGGGGGGGTGAGGGATTTGGAATCTCGTCTGCAGCTGGGATGAGGGGGTGACACATTTCTAGAGCAGTACACTTGAGAAAATGGTTTACTGCAGGATATTGTACTACATGATAACCATGGGATTAGTTTTTACAACGATAAGTTATTATGCTATATATATAACACGACATATTGTAATACTGAGTGATCATAACATTCCTATTTAGGAGTTGCAAGTGTGACTCCTATGAATTCTGCTGCATCCCTTACAGCATTATATGCAATGATTACAAAGTGTTTGCTAAAAGTTTCTCGGGATTCAACTGCACAAAATGTGGGAAGGTGGAGGCACTCTGCATCTGCTAGAACAGTGCTACTGACATTAATGAAATTACTGCTTATAAACAGACTTTCTGTCAGAAGAAAATGAGCTAAACTGATAAATTACTACCTGTGGTAAACACAGTTTTCAATGTAGGTCTTCCTTTATATATGCATTGTCAGGCCTCAAGCAAACATTACAAGGATCAAATACTGTAGAACTTCAAAATCCTACTCACTGATGTTAATTATTCAGACGTGACTGAAAAGGGTTTTTTTAACTTTCACTGCAAACTCCATTTGCCCAATTTGCTTAGCAATGGCCTTGCTGAGACTGCTATCAGTAAAATAAAATAAAAATTGAGGCGAGGACTGGATTGGAAGGGCTAATTCTTAGTCAAATACAAGCGTATCATTATTCAGACATCCAGCTTGTGCAATATGGCTTCAGCTGGCAAAACATACTGTAAGATGGAAAACTATTAGAAGTTTCAGAATGGCTTATACATAGCCAGAAAGGCTCAAATGAGTAGATGTGAAAATGTTTTTGAAAAAGTAAAGCAGGCACAACAGTGAAACTGGGGGATCTTTTGGAAACTGTGCAGAGGAGGGCCACAAAGATGATTCAGGGGCATTAGTGAAAGATGTCCAAGGAAAGGCTAGAGACTCTGGCTGCATACGTACTAGGGGCCAGGAGGGAGAAGCAGAACTGAAAGAGACTCAGGGGTATTAATTAAATGGACAGCACTGCTCTGTTCATAAGGGGTGAAGGCAAGGTACCAAAAGGCCATGGATGGAAACTGGTACGGAAAGCTTCATGACAAATGTAAGGAAGTAGGCTATGATCAAGCAGAAAACATTGCCAGAAGAAGTGACTGACACAGAGTCTATCACTGGCTTCAAATGTAGGTGGGATAAGCACAGGGGAATGGTCCAGACCAGATAAAGGAGGTAAGCTGGGCAGTTGATGGAAGAGGATGAGTGGACTAAGAAGGGAGGATGTCAAAATACAGAAAAGGGCCATTGGTAAATGAGCTGCAGTCCAGCTTTAGGCAGGGTGTGGATACAGGCAGTCACTCGGTTGACTCGATGGCCGTTGTGCCTTTTTTCCACCGACATCAATGTTTCTATGTTTCACAGGAGGAGAGGGAGGGCAGAAAAACAAATCAAGTTTCAATTAGCAAAAGAGACTTATAACGGGTAGATCAGAGAAAGTAAAACAGAGCAGCAATGATCACAGAGAAAGTCAAAGTCTTAAAAAGATCAATCATATTAAATAATAAATGCAACACCTAAGAAAGGAAAAATTCTAATTCTATATAGAAAACACACATTGGCCTGACTCAGAATATGTAATTTATTTTCATAAGTGAGGGGGCAGGTACAAAACCAAAAGTGAGTTAGGAAGATCCTGCCCACACATAGTAAGTGTCATATTCTGCATCAAGTCACTGCATGCCTGAGTTATATCACACATATTCTAATGCAAACCTTTCAAATTAGCTCTTTTGTTGCACTCTGTTTATAGAACAGTATGTTTTATTGATTTTGTGACTAAATACACAAAAAAATATATATCACACATGGGTACAGGCAATAACAATTTGGACTTTACAGCTCTGGTTAGAGTGCTGCACAGCTGCACTGAGATGTCGTCAAGAGTGGTTTCTGCTGCTCCCTCACTGGTTCAGTATGGAATAGTGACATACTTAATCTAGGGTATCTTTGCGGCATATCTAACATCTCGTAGCTTGATATTTTAATAGGTATGTTATCAATATCAATAACATCATTTATCTGGTGAAATTTATTCTCAACGGTGAGGTATAAAACCTATTAATACCATGAGAAGGATGAACAATAATGGCTATTTAGCCCTGATACTCACCTCTGGGATTATAAATACATTATTTTACCTGCAGCCTATGCTATTTTCCCTGTAGCATACATTATACTGTAAATAGGGCAGTCCCTAAGGCAGCCAAAAATAAGCTTTTTATTCATTCTGTGATGTGGCAAACAGTGCAGATCCAGAACGCGGAGCTCTGCTTCGCTCCACCACTTGTTGCTAGGCAGTGTAATGTGATAACCATCTACTAGCTATGTGCATATGGTTTTGATATAAATATATGTTTTAGACTTCTGCTTAGGAAACAGGCCAAGCAGCGAAGCATCATGGAACATAGGATTTAAACAGAGAGATAAAAAGAGTTTTCACTCTTCCTGAGCCCCTGGATAAACTAATTAAGAGCTTCCTTTTGACACCTACCTGTCAGCGCCTATGTTAGCTGATACAACAGGTTGTAAAACTAGTCACTGTTTTGAACCTAGGAAACCTGTTATAAAATATTGCATTTTACGACATCAGGAGGGAAGCTAGCTCTGACAGTTACCTGTGAAAATTCACACAACTAAGAGCAGTCGCTTTCAGGATGTTCTTCTGAAGATCAAAGGGGTCATTTTGACCTATCATAAAGCATGCTGCTCACTAATTAGGAAGAATATATATATATATATATATATATATATATATCTTTTAGTGGAATGTTTAGCAGTGTGCAGATGCATGTGACTAATTCAGTATGCAAGAATGAGAGTGACCTCACAGCCAGCATCACCACAGAGCTGTGATCTCACAAGCTGGGTGGGACCCTTTTCCCCCTGATTTTGTCAAGCTGCTGAGGGAACACTGTACTCTTTTACTTTTGGACTCCTGAAAGAACAAACTCTTGTTTCAACTTTGCAAGACTTAACACACTTGTGTTCTGGACTTGAGAAGCATTTCTACCAAAATTAGGCAATTTCAGCACCACTATTTACAACTGAAACTGGAGTAGGATCAGATAGTCAGTAAAAAGGCATTTTGTTTTGTAATTTCCATTTCTTTTTTTTTTTTTGACTGTACCATTCATACCTCTCAACCTCTTGCCTCACAAATCAGGGACAAGGCTTAAAAACATCAGGGACAAATGACCAGAATCAGGGACACATCTTCAAAATTAGAGATATCCACCCAGAAATCTGGTAGAATATGGGGCTTAGTACCAAATGCATTTTCTAAGGAAGAACATGTCTGTAACTTAAATGCTTGACATTATTTTGTGCTTACAATTTTCACTGTTTAGCCACAGAAACACAAATTTTAGGAGCGACCGAGTAACATTGTGAGGCAAAATCAGGGACAGTTGAGAGGTATGGTACCATTAATGTTACATGTTCTATGTTTTGTGTTTTATTTACTATTTTTAATTTTAGTAAAATATTTTCCTTGAAATCCTGCTTGAATCATTTTCTCATTTTGAGTGTGAATGCTGGGACAGTGTAGATAATTCTGACATAACTGTTAAAGTGCTTATGGTGTGTCACCATATGCAGCAAGGTAAGGAAATACCTAGGTCTCAGCTGAGTCAGAAGGGGGATTGTGAACCAGGTTGTGTACCCACTGGGTTAAATACTGCACTGTTTTCCCCGAAGAGGGTATGATATTTGGACCTGTCATCTGGGTGTGCTGGCGAAAAAGGGTTCATATTTGACCCCAGGACTCAAGAATGGTAGTTGCTCAGACCCAAAATAGACAGGAGGATTGCCCTGTTTGTCTTCTGTTCACATATTGCACTTCCAGGTCGGGCACTGTGGGAGCAGAGGGCCTGACCCCCGGAGTGCATTTGTGACATGCAGTACAGTTTGCAACTTTCCAGAATGAATACAAAGCTTATTTCTGCATGCCCCATGGAATATCCCCTATTTATATAATGTAGGTGAGTGTCAAATCTTTCATATAAATGTTTTATTTTAGCCACTGAAGCGTTCTAAATGTAGATAACTATTTATCTTTATTTTTGACATATACCTCGGCTTTAGACAGGTCACAAAAGAACCCTTAACAAACAAGGGAGCAGTTAGAATAATGCCTGATGACATCACAATGGCCACTACTGCACACAGAATGGAAATCCAGCAGAAACAGTTAAATCTTCATAAAAATAAAAGCTTTACAATCTAAAATCCATTGCATAAATTGAACACACAATGGCTTGGTTCAGAACTGGCCACTTATCAGCTGTGAGAAGGCAGGAATTAAATAACTCTATCTGGAGAAGGCAGTGACAGGGCTGAGGGGGTTAGTAAGAGAAGGATCTGACTGGCACCAGGCAGAGAATGTGCAACAAGAAATTCCCAGCACTGCAAACATGATCTAAAGGGGCTTCACTTGAATTAAACCGTCAAAACAAGAAGAACAGAGAAGGCCCTTGTTAGTTGAGTGGTGGCTTTGATGTTTTTAAATTGGCAATCTTTATTTATTTTATTTATTTACTAAGATCTAGGATTCAACACCTTTGAGCTGAGAGCTCTTTTACAAAGGTTCCACATCAATGGGAGGGAAGACAGTATAACAAAGAATTAAACAACAGAGAGTATCAGTCATGTACAATAATTACAGTGGTTTATACAAGCAGGTTATACATATAAGACAAATCAATAGAAGGCAGCTACCCTCAGTTTGTGTATAGAATAAGATAGCCGAGCAAGATAGTTGAGGGTAGGGAGGAAGGCTAGCAGAGAGAATAATTATTGGAGAGAATAGAAGGAGTTAGGGAAGAGAGGGCGAAAAAGGATGTCGGTGAGGTGGAAGGTGAGAGAGTTGCAGCAGTCATCGACCTTGTCTAGGGAGTGAGGTGGGGGAGATGGAGGTGGCAAGTAGCCAAACTAGGGTTGCGAGCCACCTAGTGGAGCAAGAGAGGGAGTGTAGAGGAGGGTAGAGGTGGCACGGAACCATACCATTACTGGGAGCCACAAAGAGGAAGGTCAGAGTCATATGGCAGGGGGACTAGTGGAAACAGTCACAGGTGCTGGATGCTGAAAGCTGCTGGTGTAGTAGTTTCTTGAAGGGGCCCATAGTAGTTTGAGTGGCGATGGCCTGGCTGAGGGCATTAAACCAGAGGAGTGCTCTGTAGCCAAAGGAACATTGACCCTGCGTTGTTCATAGCCGAGGAACATGGAAGCGGTGAGTGCTGGCACTTCTTGTCTGTTGTGATCTAAAATATATAAAAAAGTATTTAAAAAAATGGCCCTATAGAAGTCTATAGAGCACCCCCCACCAAGACACTGGGGCACAGCTAATTATCAGTAACTGGAGGAGATCAGGTTCTGGGCACCACACAGCCTAAATATGAGCTGTTCCCTCCCCAAAACCCTGCAATATAAGATTGTTATTTTGCCAGTAATGAACTCCGGGGGAGGTAAAGGTCCTTGCTTTGATATTTCATGAGCATCAGGAAAGGCATTCTTTTCTTGATTGGCTGATTGATTTTGATGACCAGGTAAGTGCACCACTTTAAACCACTTGTCTGATAATACTTTCCAAAAGTTCTTGCTGGATGTCATTTCATGAGTCAGAACATCTGCTTTGTATGTTTAAAAGGAATCGCTATGCAACAAACCTGGGGAGTTCACTTATACTCAAAACTGGGTGATGAGATTGGGGGAACAAGGCAAACTGTGTGCCAGCCAAGGAAAAACCTGTTTGCTGTTGCCTGTGGGTCTGCAATCTGTGCTGGTAGCAATTAAACTTTTTACCTATGCCACGTTCACCTACAAGAACATCTGTACATACTGCAGTATGTAAAGCAGAATTATTTATTAATTCTGTTTTTGAATGCAGTTTCTCTGCAAGCCTGATTCCTGTCTTGGTACATTCCAACAGGTCGATGAAGCTTGCAGCCAGACCAGGTACTGTGGTCAACTGCAGAAAGAGAACCCCAGCTATAAGATGGTGGTGAGGGTTGTAACCATATAAATAAAGCTGAAGGGAGACAAAAAGAAACTTCTAATTTAAAGAAGTCTGCGAGTTCACCTTTTTAATGATTTTACTAAAGTGATTTTGGAGCTTGGGGGGGTGACTTACTTACGATTGGGCATGCTGGCGATAGCCCCCTTCTGTAAATTTTGATTCTTTTTCTGCAGCCCTAATTTAATGGGAAGGGATCGTAAGTTGGCCCCGACAAGGTGGCCAGCCGATCCCTTCCACTTCCCTAATCACTTTCACACCCCATGCTCAGGCACGTTATGACGTGTAGCAATGGAGAGTGCAGGGGCACGGATTTCCCCTGTACCATGCGCGCACTCAGTGTCTGCATGATCCTACTGCTATGGGTTAAAAACATTTTTATAAAAACTGATTGACAGTAAAAAGTTAGTGAAACTGCAGATATCACCGATGCAAAAAGTTGATGAAACTTCAGAGATAACCAATACAAAATGTTGATGAAACTGCAGAGATCACCAATGCAAAAAGTTGATGAAACAAAACTGCAGAAATCACCAGCGCTAATCACGGAGGTTAATAACTGTATTGCAAATTGCAGGTTCCCAAGATATCGCATTTCTGTTTTTTTATTTGAAATCTAGAGCCACACACCAGCATCCTATGTCAATGCAACCTGCTTAAAATGGAGAAGTTTCTGTTGCTAGCTGGAGCACTTAAAGCACAAAGATAACTCAATCTGACAAGAAGTAAAACCAGTCTTGTATTTAGTAGGACCATACGGTAACGCTCTGACAGACACAGCAAACACTGCTTAAAATAAAAATAAATGTAAAAAAAGGACTTCGTCTTGACTCTAGCTGCTTATAACAAAAATTATATTTTCATGAAAAACAACTACAGCTTGCATCTGCCGTGCTCACATCACATAACATTAAAACGTTGAATTTTAGGACCTTTGGTTTTTTATTACTAAAATGAAAACAGGTCTTGGACTTCCTGTTCCCACTGCTTATGCCTGCTCATAATCGTCTGGTTGTGACATAGAAATGTTTTTTGTAGATTTTATTCATTTTTATTTAGTTTTTGTTGACCAGGAAAGGAAGGCTAGGCAATTTTGCCTATTTTCAGCCTCGTCCTGGGGGAAGGGGAATACAGATAGAAACTGATGCTGTACCAGATTAAGCTGTGGGTGGTAGTTTTAGTAAATGAGGGGAAAGTTCAGCCATCAGGGAAAGTTCCTCTACTCTTTTTGAGAAGTGCCTTGGGATCTTTAACATCCACCTGAACAGGCAGACAGGGCCTTGGTTTAACGTCTCATCTGAAAGACAGATTATGATGATTTACGCAGGAAAAAGCAATAAGAACAGGTGAAGCCTAAGAGAAAGATATCCTGTTACAATGAAAATGTCTTCAGTAATAAAAATTGCAAGGTATTACAAAAATTCAAGATGTGGGGAGAATTCTGTGTAATTGAGACCGGCTAATGCAAACTAGATAATCTCTATTTTATTTGCGGGGGGTTGGGGGGAGGATTAACCTGTAAAATATCAACATTATCTGCCACACTGTCCTGTTCATCAACTCCACCATCAATAAATGAAACTGTGAAGCCCTCTACAGTAACACATGATTCATCAATGTGATCAGCCAATCAAGTGTTACTATAGTGGATGTCACCATGTAACCCTTGCCCCATCAGAAGGATATGGCAATCCTGGAATAATATGCTTATGTATCATGCTAGCCTTGCCCCTGGAAGCCGTGATCCATGTCTGAGTCCGCACAGGAGGATGGTCAGGGAGCACTGGGGAGATTTTGATAAGATATGCTTATACGGCACCGCAGATTTGAATGAACTTCCAGAACTCTGTCCTTGGAAGCTCATACCATCTCACAAGAGTCTAGGTGGCTAGTATCGGGCTGCCATATGTCAACCAGTTTTTGTATACCTTTGCTACACCAGGACTCACACAGCACGGGAGAACTACCTACTTTTAAGAGTGGATTTGTCCAGAGGAGTAGCACGAACCACCCTAGAAGTCACCCCTTCAGTCAGGACTTCAATTTCTTTCAGGTTTTGAGGGAAGGAAGAATGGCAGGGCCATTTTGCCTGGGGAGGGGTATAGGTAACAGAAGGTTAACAGAGGGGGTCAACTTCCAGACCCATATGCTCTTGATGCTGACCCAAAGAGGAGGTGTACAAGATGGGAGGGGGGAGAACCACTGGAGTGTCTGGGTATATCTAAATGGTACACAGTAGGCATAAAACCATGGGAGGTCTCAGCCCCCATGTTGCCATGAGGCTCGAAGCTTGGTTCTACTGTAGTGAAGAGGCTCACCACCCCAGAGAAAAACCCCCACTAAGGAGTTTAACTTCACAAACCATGGCATCTGTATGGGGAGCACTATATGGGCAAGACAGTGTATCACCTTGATGGCCATAATCATCTTTTTGGCAGCAACTTTCTTGGGTAGTGTGAGATGCAGCAGTTTCCACCATTCACACTCATTCTTAAACTTTTTCTGGAGGGAGGACAAGTTGTCCAAGATCACCCTTACCTCATCTGGGCATATACATATGCCTAGGTATTTGATACCCTTAGGGGATCGCTGTATGCTGAAAGGAGCCACCAAGTGCTGGGTGCAGGCTCTATTGCATGGAATGACCTCTGTTTTGGTAGGATTAGTTTTCAGGTCAGAGATTTCCTGGAGCTGCCACAGCAGATCTAAGAGTACAGGGATACCTGCCGGGGCATTCTGCAGGAGGACAAGACAGTCGTCCACATACAATAAAGTGTGAAGATCACATTTTGCCACATTGGTGCCCTGTAGCTTAGGGTGCTGCTGGATGGCTATGGCCAAAAGTCTGAATGTCAAGACAAGAAGCAAAGGGGATAGGCAACAACGTTGCCTGGTGCCCATCTGCAGACTACAGGTGTCAGAGACAGTGCAGTTTGTCAGAACTCTAGCAGGTGGCTGAGTGTACAGTGTGCGGACCCAGCTCCCAAAATGTGGGCCAAACCCCAATCTGCGTAGGACAGCATGAAAGTACCCCCACTCCACCAAGTCAAAAGTATTTTTACAATCAATGGCCATGACTGCAGCTAGGGAGGGGGTGCCTGTCACTGTGGACATCAAGGACAAAACAGCTCTGTGGTGGTCTGAGCTAAGGCAGCACTTCACAAACCCAATTGGTAGGGTTGGATCAGCTGCAGCAGGATGGATTCCAATCTGCAGGCTACTGCTTGTGCCAAGAGCTTAGCATCCACATTTATGAGCAAGATGGACCTGTGACTGCCCGATAGGGCAGTGTCCTTTTCCTCTTTGGGGAGTATCTTAAGTAGTCCTTCTCTCATAGAGGGTGGGAGGAGAATATGTCATGGGCTTCCTGGAACACTGATTTTAGGACAGGCAAGACTACCTCAGGGATAACATGCTATAGGTCAGTGGGCATACCATCGCTGCTGGGGGCCTTATACGGTGGGAGGGCAGCAATAGCCACTTGTACCTCCTGGGTGGACAGGAGGGGCCTCCAGAGCATTCTTGGCATTGTCAGACAGCTTTGGGAGGGGTCCCTGGTATGTGTACAATTGCTTGTAGGAGCCCATAATGTGGTTGATTAGCTGGGGAAAGGGGTGCAGTGTACCTGCTGCATCCCACAAAACATGTATACATCTGTCCACTTGCTGCCTGCACAGCCTATAGGTCACAGGTTTACTAGCTGTTTCACCACCATCTCAGTATTTGTGCTTCAAACACAGTACTGCCTCTTCCTGGTGGTCAGGATATTTAGGTGCATGTGTGGGAATCTGCTATCTCTCAGGAAGGAGGGGGCAGCTGAGGGGGGCATATTTTGCTCTTGGGTTTATTTAGCATCTAACCCCTCAGGTGTGTGTAAACTTCTCATTACACACACCAACCCATACTTTATTCTATATGTAATATAGAACAAAAAGAAGAAACGTGCTAAGGCTACCACATATAAAACCAATACACTGGTTGTCTGATTCATAAAAAAAGATTTACTGTAATAGTAACCGAGGACAGCACTCACCCAGCATGCCATGTATTGTGTTATATGCGGTAGCCTTAGCATGGTTCTTCTTTTCGTTCTGCATCTCACACACAGGTGTGCATGGAGACAAAGTAGTGGTGCTACTGAGCTTGGTGGGTATGTGCCATCTACAAACACCATCTCCGGTATGGTCTCCTTCTCCTCCTCAGTCCTAAACAGTAGTATACACCAGCCATACAGAAAAGCCTGGCCCCACCTGGGAGAGTAAGCAAAGGGAGGGGTCAACTAAGAAGGCCAACAGAGTTACGGGGATGAACAGTGGACTTACAGATGGCTCCTCAAAATGAGAGTGGCACCTGAGTCCAAAGGAAGCAAGTCCCAATCAAGGAGATAAGCAAAAAAAATCATCCTATTATTTAGAAACTCGATAATCAGCATCATATTTGGGTACCATTATCAGTCTGGCCAGGCAATTGTCTGCAGAATTCAACTGCTGGAGGTAACAGCAGCTCTCTACCACTGGAGCCATGAGACAGAGATTTGACGGTGTTTGCTAAATATGGTTGGTGAAGTTCTAACTTAAGTAGTAAAGCATGAGAAAAAAAAATAAAAAAGCAAAACAAGACATTTAAATTATCTGCACGTTAGTTTGGCAAGCATTCCGATTAGGGGACTACACATATGATCCCCAGCTGGTATGCAGTCAGCCTTAAAGATCCTGTGCATTAGTGGGACTCTGCTATTTACTCAGCAAGCAGAATCTCACAGTGTAATAAAATTACTATTTTTACCATAAATAAAAGCTGTGCTCTCTGTTCTAATTACAAATCGTGTTTTTTTTTTTTTTTTTAAAGGAAAATCTCTCCAGCTGCAACCACTTTCCTCCCATGCTGGACTGCTGTTTTTATAACGTTAGTGGAAGGGGTCCTTCTAAATTGGCTTACTGCATTTAATTAACAGAATTTTTAAAGCAACAGCGCAACTTTCTTTTACCGGGGGAAAAAAAATGTGTTTCGGTAAAGGAATCTCGAGTGCCCAGGGGTGGCAGAAGCACTGCATGGTGGTCTAGTGGTTACAGCACTACATAGCCTAAAAACCAGGGGCTGGATTCACAAAAGACAATGGGACTAAGTCCCATGCTGCAACGCCATTTTGCGGATCAAAATCTCCAGTGCTGCATCATTTTGTTTTAGGTCTACGTTTTCAGTGCTGGATTGCATATCGTCCCACCACTATGAATGTGTGTTTCATGGGATGTTTAACATTGTCACCCAGCAAATCAAGTGCCAGCAGGTTTTACAACCAAAGCAAATAACACAGAGGGAATACATTCACAATATACAAAAATGTATTACAACGCAATACCAGAAAGAATATGTTTCTTGAGCAAGAAAACATTTCCAAGAACTCTGGAAAAACTTTAAATGGTTAGTTCTCCAGTAAGGGTGCAGCAAGGATAGTATCTCGGACAGTAAAAAGTTACTGTACAATGTTAACATCATTTACCCCCCCCCCCCGTTTTTAGGTGTCCTGAGATATTTTCTGTTGGATGTCTGTAGGATTTCTTTTATTTTCTTATATGATTTGCTTTGCAGACATTATTTTGAATGACATAAGAAGAATGTTTATCTAAATATTCTTTGAATAGTCTTTTGCTGAATAAGAAAAAAAAATTCCCCATTCTTCTTAGAAAAGTGCCAACAGTGAGCAAAGATGGGCACAAGGGACCTCGGATTAATGTCTCATCCCATGGGCGGCACCTCTAAAGTGCAGCACCCCTCATACTGCACTACAGTGTCAGTCATGTGTTATTACCCCAAGTACCAGGTGTGGGACTAGAACCCGCAACCTTCCAGTATTCAGACCCCAGAGGCATGCATGCTATCTGCTAAGCCAGTGACAGTGATAAACTGAATATTTATTTATTTAGTTTTTGTTAACCAGGTAGGTACACTAGACAGCATAGCTGCCTATTTTCAGGTACAACCCGGGAGATTACAACAAAGGGTACATAGACAATAGTATATACAAGAAAACATAATGGGAACAAGTAGAAGTCAGACATAGTACACTTATACAAAATTGTCAGCAATGACAGTACATTTGCAGGAATCTATATTTAGTAACAAAGCAGAAATGTAAGTGCAAGTAACTAACAGTCATAAGTCATACAACTAGTGAGTAAGTGCTAGAAGAGATTAAATAACAAGATTTTCAGGCAAGTTTGAGAGTAGTAGAGGTTGAAGCCGGTAGGCAACTAGGAGGAACCAGTACAGGAGTGGTTGGATAGAGGACAGGCGTGGGGTTCAGAGTTTAGAAGAGCCATACGAAATATATAGGCAGATTACTGAATATGGTCCGGAGTCTCTCATTTCATTGGCCATTGAGGATGTAGTGTTATGTAGTATTCTAAAACATCACATGTACCTAGAGTCGTTATGTTTTTCCATCAATTAAGACAGCCTTTAGACAGACAGACACTAAATTTTAATCTGAATTCTGGGTTCGCAACCAATGTCCAAAGTAGTCCAGACACCACATCCACTGAAGATTGCCAAAAAGCTTGACAACTGCTGAAAATTATAATTGTGGTTTTTGGGACATTGGCAACTGTTTACCAAGAACTAAACTAAGACCACAGTCAAAATTAATACCCCATATGCCACGAAACGGCCACCAGAAGTTAAAGACTTGATAACTACCAAACCAAGACTGGTTTTAAAACAATAACTCAAAAACTAAAGACTCTAACCCCCTGAAACTACTATACACTGCACAACCCACTCCCCATACAGTACTGGTCTTGTTAGTAGTATTGCAAGTTATTTAAAGGGAAACAGCCATGCTCCATGGCTGTCATAGTTTCAAAGCCCATGAAAAGCTCTTTCAAATGAGATATTGGCTCATCTGTAGCTGGACGAAATCCAGCGATATAAACAAATAAGTCAGTGCAACATTAATACTATATTGTAGCTATTTTTAGAAAGAATAGTTATCTACAGTAACAGTAGCACTTCCAAAGACTCTCCTCCACTGAGACACATCAAGGAATTATAAACCACTGGCATCAGGACCACCTGGAAATGTTTGCAGGCCAGAGCCACCCACATCGATGTATCTCACTAATGCGTGTATAACATGGGCATCCCCAGCATACCTCAGTTCCATTGGACCAGCAGGGACCGAAGCGACGAGGACCAAACCAGGCACACAGGAGAGGACATGGAAACCTTTGTATGGATACCATAGGGGGCATCAGAGGAGAAAGAGCTTGTGATGGCAGGCAGTACAGTCAACCATCACTTCACCTGGGAGGAAGGCAGGAGGAAGAGTTGTGTCTCGGTGGAGGAGATTCTAAGATCTGCTGTTACGGTCAAGGGCATAGCTACCAATACGCCAGACACGCCATGGCGTGCTGCAGCTATCAGCTGGGGAAGCAGGAGCCAGCTGGTCTCTCACTCTCTCTCCACATTCCTTTATTTGGGGTTTTTTTTTCGCGGGCTTTCCCGGACACTCTTTGTCCTTTGTGAGGTTTTGGGGTGGGTAGGTGGGGTCTCTAGAACTTAAGCTGCCTGCCTATGAATGATGCGGTTGTGTACTAGCCCCAGGAGGACCTGATTGAGAAATATGTTGTGGTCTCTCGATCAGGCCCGCTTGTCAACAAAGGAGGCGTGCCAGTCGTTAGTAAGGGGCGGGTCGGGGTCTGGCAGGCTCTTTAAATGCCCCGCTGTAAGTGCAGTGTGGTCTGTTGAAAGTTGGACTTGGGAGAGAGATCAAGAAGACAACAATACGGGACGAGAGGCCAACAGCACAGCACAGCAGAGACGAGACGAGTCGGGTAGGGTCCGTCCAGAGATTGTAGCGGGTCGTGTCATGAGCGAGAAGTTTCCAAACTCCGGCGTGAAGGTATTCATGGCTGCTGTCAATGCTTGCTGCCTAATCTGTGGTCGACCTCCACTGTGAGCATCTGAATTTCGGATTGGAGAGAGCGAGCCATGAGGCGGGTGAGGAGGAGACAAGTGTCCTGTAAAACGAGAGACGCCGAGTTTCAGTTGCAACCGCAATACGCTCAACGATTTTGGAGTGGTCAGTCAGTCAGTGGAGAGACTAGGAGGAGACTCACTGTCCTGAGACTGAACTGCACTGCTGCAAGAGAGAGTCCCAAATCTTCAGCAACTTGAGCGAGGTAAGAGCCAGAGGCAGACTAGTTGTTGTGGAGTGGACTTGTGGTGGGCAGGCACGTCAGGGGTTTGTCATTTCTCTAAGTCCCCACCCCCACCAGCATGCTGGCCGGTGTTGTAAAATTAGGGGTCGGTCAGAGATGTGGACACTGGACACTAGTGATTCAAATTTATAGCAGCGGTCAGTCAGATCATGGGAGGTTTGAGTCAGTGCCATGGTGTGCAGTGCAGTTAGAATCAGTGCACTCGTTTTAAAACTGGAAATTAAATGTTGCAGTGTGAGTATTTTTATTTTTTGGAGAGGACTTGGATCTGCATCTGCTCACCTCACACTCCTTGGATCAGAGCTTTGTGCTGCAGCATACAGTCAAGCAAGTTAGCAAGGCAATACTGAAAAGTGCAGGATATACCAGTGATTTGCTGTTGCACCTAAATCTCTTGCCCCTAGTAGTGCTCAGAGTCCTGATGGTGAGGGCAGCCCTGCAGAGGGCTGATTGTTCACTTTAAGGACAGTCCAGGACTGTCTGTCAAGCCTTTTACAGCACACACACTGTCTTAATGTATTGCACTCCCTTTAATGCCATTAAAATGAGACTCGCAGTACTCTTTTTTTTTGTTTTCCAAGTTATACTTTATAACCCATATTTTTTACTGTATTTTATAATCAAAATAATTTAAGCACCTAAAATACTTCTGGTATGTCACCCCTTGGATTGTCCTAACTTGACAATTGGTTACTGTGTTTGTTTTCCTGGATTTCTGATGAGTATACTTGTGCACATTGTACTTCAAGTTGTGACTAGTGTCTGCTGTGAATGATGAACACATGACCTCCTCTGTACAGTTAAGATGGCACAGACAGATGAGTCTTGTGAGTAAAATAATGCATTTTACTCTTTCTTTTAGTTGTAAGGAGAGCCTGTTGCTTGCATCTTAAGTGATGTCACTTTGCAGTGCCTTATCCCATCCACACAGACATGCCTGAGTCAGAATGATAATGATTTTATCTATCTCCTGTGGGGGTGCTCTATTACACACACACACCCACACACACACCCGGGTCCTCGGTGGTTATTTAGAAATTGTTGTGTGCATAATAACCACTGAGGGACCCAGGGGTGTGGGGTGAGTGCCCCCACAGAACACAGAAGCAACAAATATTTAGAGATATTGTGTACATAGACCACAACAGAAGAAACAGTGATAATAGTAGTTTGAATAAGCAGAAAAATGCTGAGAATGTTCCGCCTCCACTGTAGTCTGATTCTGTATTTGCACTGTAAATGAGTTGATGTCAGATTTATTATGGTGTGTGTGTGTGTGTGTGTGTGTGTGTGTGTGTGTGTGTGTGTGTATACCTGTGATGTGGTTTGGTTAGTGGTGGGTGTGAATGGACCTCTGTGGGACTGGCTACCTTGATGTGGTACAGAGGCTTGTCACAATGAAATATTCATTGTAACCAAAAGCCAGTCTGTTAGTCTGAAACCAGTTGATGTGGTGGCATGTCTGGTGTGGTGAAATGGACCTCTGTGGGATTGGGTACCTTGACTATGAGGTACATAGGCTGGTCACAGTGCAATACTGACGCATTGGGTGAGGGGGCACGGATGGGGGGGGAAGTAGCTCACTCCAACAGGGGTGGGTGGGTAGCAGTAACTCCAACTTGGTGTGTAGTTCTGAAATTCCTGGCTACACCCCTGGTTATGGTAGGTACCTATTCTCTATTTCCTTGAGGATCTTTCCCTCTGTTGACCCACATCATGGAATGATTCCCGAGCAGTACCAGCACAGGGGGAGGACGGCAGGACCTAACGATCCTGAGTAAGGAGGCCTTACAGAACACTGAGATCAAGGCTGGCACATCTATGAGAGACGATGTCCTGATTGTAGTGTTTAGTGAATGTATGAACAGTACTCCAAGTAGCAGCAGCACAGATGACAATACGAACATACGACATTGCCAGCAGAAAAAGGCCCACAGGTCTATCAAGTTTGCCCGATTGTGCAGCTCTTAGTTTCATATCACTACAGCTGCCCCAACCCCAACCAAACCCCTCCCTTCCTTCCTCCTCTTTCTCGGTCCTCCCCCCCCTTTTGTGTTTTTGTCTGCACTTACCCTGCCCTTGACCGTATCTCAACCCCATGTAAAGCTATCCACTGTCCTTTGAGCGATCGACTCCTCCGGCAGTGCGTTTCAACCCACCACCACTCTCTCTGTGAAGTAGTGCCTCCTCATCACCCTCCTAAACCTTCCCCTTCCAACTTCAGACTGTGCCCCCTAGTGACCTTCCCCCTTATGTGAACAATCCTCCCTCCCTGACTTTGTTTATGCTTTTCAAGTACTTAAACGTCTCTATCATGTCTCCTCTTACCCTTCTGTGTTCCAGCGAGTACATGTTGAGCTCCTTCAACTTCTCCTCGTATGGCAGCTCCCCTAGTCCCATGATAATTTTCGAAGCCCAATGCTGCAACCCCTCCAGTAATCTCACATCCTTTTTGAGGTATGGGCACCAGTACTGTAAACAGTACTCCAAGTGTGGCCTCACCAGTGATCTATACAATGGCAGGATGACCTCCCCCTTTCGAGAGGTGATTCCTCTAGCAACGCACCCCGGCATTCTATTTGCCCTTGCTGCCGCCCTCTTTCACTGTGCTGATACCTTCATGCCCTCGGTGACTATTACCCCCAGGTCCCTTTCCTCCTCTGAAGCCGATACCTGCACTCCCCCAGCCAGCAGCTGTTCCTGGGATTTCTGGCTCCAAGGTGCATGATCTTGCACTTCTTAGCGTTAAACCCCAACTGCCACTCACTAAACCAGTGTTTGAGTTTAGCTAGATCCTCTCTGAGTGCCTGCCTGTCTTTCTCATTGTCCACTTTTACACAAATCTTAGTGTCATCCACGAACAGGCAGATCTTACTCTTGACCTCCTCTGCAATGTCTCCAGTGAAGACACTGAACACAATAGGGCCCAGCACTGAACCCTGTGGTACTCTACTCGTTACTGGCCATGGCTTGGATGTCTCCCCCCCCTTACAACTATCCTCTGTTGTCTGCCCTGTAGCCAGCTCTCAACCCACCCCACCAGTTTTTCCTCCACCCCCAATGTCCCTCAGCTTGCTCATTAACCTCCTGTGCGGCACAGTCTCGAAAGCCTTGCTGAAGTCCAGATACAGGACATCCACAGCATGGCCTTCGTCAACCAACCTAGGGACCCAGTCGAAGAAGTCGATCAGGTTAGTTTGGCAAGAACTTCCTGTGACAAACCCATGCTGTCTCTCATCCTGTAGGCCATTGCTATCGAGAAAGATTATCAGCCTCTCCTTCAGAATGGTCTCCATCAACTTCCCCACTATGGAAGTCAAGCTCACCGATCTGTAGTTACCTGGTTGGTCCTTGGTCCACTCTTCAGAAGGGGCACCAAGTGAGCCATCCTCCAGTCCCTGGGTACATTCCCCATATCCAAGGAGGTGCTGAACAGGTTCATCAGAGGGCCTGCCAACAACTCCGCTAGTTCCTTCAGGACCCTTGGGTGTACACCGTCTGGTCCTGGTGCCTTGTCCACCTGCAAGGCTTTAAGGCCCTTCAGAACTCTATCCTCTTGCATGAGCTCGTCTGTTATCTCTGCCCCTTCCACCCTTACCCCCTTTCCCTTGAGATATTGGGTCATCCCTTTCTTTTGTGAACATTAAGCAGAAACAGTCATTGAGTGCCTCTGCCTGATCTTCCCCATGTTCCACCTATTCTCCCTCTCTCTTGATTCTAGCAATGTCATCCCTACAACTCCTCTTCTCCCTTATGCATTTAAAGAACTGCTTTTCCCCCTCTCTCATCCCCTGAGCCAACTTCAGCTCCTTTGCTGCCCTTACTGATCTGGTCACCTCCCTAGATGCCTTTGAGAACACTTCTCTATCCTCCTCACGCCCACATTTTTGAACTTAATGAAGGCCAATCTTTTCCCCCCCTCACCTTCCCCTCCACCTCCTTGCTGAGCCAGCTAAGTTTTTTGATCAGGACTGCTTATTCTGAGATTTGGCACATATGTTCATGGCCTCATTTAGCCCCTTCCTAATGACTGCCCACTTCTGTTCAGCATCCATCCCTGGGTTGATTTTAGCTAGATACCCCTCTAGGATGCTGCCCATTTTGGCAAAATCTGCCTTCCTGAAATTCAACACTTGTCCTGGTCTTAGTCAGCTCCCCTCCCTATGTTGAAGAGGAACTACACTGAGCAGTGGTTGCTTACTGCTAGAAGGTCCTGTACTATCACATCCTGGACTTGGTCTCCATTTGTTAACACCAAGTCCAGTATGTTCCCCTTCCTAGTAGGATCCATCACCCCTTGCACTAGGTAACTGTCTTGGATAGCCTCCAGCAGCACCTGTTCCCTGGCGTGTACTGTAGTTACTGTCTGCCAGTCAACCCCAGGTAGGTTGAAGTCTCCCACTATAACTGTATTCCCTTTGCCACTGACCTTTCTGATTTGCTCCCCAGCTCCCTATCCACCACCTCGCTCTGTGAGGGTGGCCTGTAAACCACTCCCATCCTGAGCTTCTTACCTTTAGGGCTTTGGAGCAATACTCATATGGCTTCTGGCCTCCCCTTGTCCCCTTCCTCCCTGGCATACAGTATCCCCTCTCTGACATAAACAGCCACCCCTCCCCCCTCCCGGTCCCTGTGGAACACCTGGCATCCCGGGATTTTGAGATCCCAGTCATGGCATTGGGTGGCCCAGGTCTCTGAGATGACGGCAATATCTACCTTCCCCTCTGCCATCATTGCCTGGAATTCTGCCACCTTGTTTGCTAATCTCCTTGGATTCAAGGATACTACAGTCCACCTTGTGTCCTGCCCCTCCTCTTCCTGTCTCTCCCCTTCCACTTTTGTCTTGATAGCTGCTCCTCATTCTCCTCCACCCTCTCTGGGGAGTGAGGCCTCCTGGTTTCCCCTGAAAGGTGTCTCCTCCCTGCTATATGATTTAGCCCCGGCCCCCTCCTCAGTTTAAACCGATGTCATTTTTAATGTACCTCTCCAGCCCCTGTGTGAATGATGCTCTTGTACTCTTGATGTTGAGATGCAATCTACCCTTGGCATAAAGCCCCTTATTGTTCCATGTCTCGCCCCACCCCACTACTACCCCGTACCCCATTTCTGCACACTAACCCTTCAGCCACCTATTAAACTCCGGTATTCTTAGCTTTCTCAGTGCACTTGCCCTAGGTACCGGGAGTACCTCGGAGAATGTCACTGAGCTTTCCACCCGATTGCAGATTCTCCCCCGCTTCCCTGAACCCCTCCTGCACTTCTTCCACTGTACTGCCCTCTAGGTCATTTGTTCTTAGATGCACAATGATATGAGGCTTCCCTCCCACCTTCTCCACACATTTCTGAATGCACTGTCCTACTCTCCCCACTATCATACCTGGCATACACTCCACCCATGTTCGGCTCTTCCTTGCTCCCTTACCTCTCCATCTCACACCCATGAGCACAGAATCCCCTAATACAAGTACTCGCTCCCTCATCTCTTGCACTTCATCCATGGTTTGCCCTCCTATGAATCCCTTTTCCTCAGTGCCCGCTGCTTTCATACCCTGCCTTTTCCCCTTCATTTCTCCTTCAATTGCGCCTCCACCTGCTCTCCTCCTCCTCCTCCGTTCTTTCTGTGCTAGCTCCCCTCCCCAACTACTCCCCCTCCAATACTTTTACATCCTCCCACTGCAGTAGTGGACACACTCTAGAAACAAGACACTAAGGTAGCCACCCAGCAGGTGGAATGAGCATGAACAGGACCAGGAATCTGCTTATTGCACGTCTGGTTTAACCATAATGCAACTGGCCAACCATTTGGACAGGACTCATGTAGAAATCGTTGAGCCCACCATTCGGGGGGATGCAATAGACAGCTGAGAGGATTTTCTACAACCCTAAGTATGATCCAGGTATCAACGTAGTATCCTACGGATGACAAGTGTAAGTAAACGATACTCCCCACTATCTGTGTGAGCGGAAAAGTAAACAGGAAGGTCTATGGTCTGATTTAAGAGTTCTTTCAGGCACTACCTTCAAGAGAAAATGTGGACTGGTATGCAAGGTAACCTTATCCTTGTGAAAAATAATAAACTGAGTATTTGGAACCAAAGCCTGCAGCTCCAAGATATGTTTAGCAGAGGTCATTGCCACTAGAATCAGTGTCTTCCAAGAGAGGAAGCACAGCTCACAAGTAACGTCAGGCTCAAAGGGAGGAGCAGTAAGGGTCTCTAAGACCAAATTAAAGTCCCACACTGGAACCAGAGCTCAGAGCAGGGGGGCACAGAAGGAGAACACTCCTTAGGATTCCACGGGGAACCTCCAGGTTGCCCAAAGTCTTGCCTTCTGTTAAGGCATGAAAAGCTGACATGGTGACCATGTGGACCTTTGCAGATGAATACCTTAGTCCTGAGTCTTTAAGGGGCAAGAGACAGTCCAGCACTTTAGGAAATGGACAAGTAAAGGGATTCGGATCACATCCTGTACACCACACAGTAAAACATTTCCATGTTTGTGAGAGGGCTCTAAGTCTTCAGTAGCCAGGCATGAAGATTCAGGGGCCGAAGATCCAGGTGCACCAGAGCACCCTGCTCCTGTGTCAGAAGTCCAGCTCCATGGGGAGTGAGATTGGAGATTCCACTAACAACTGCCAGAGAAGCAGAAACCACATTTTTCTGGGTCAATATGGAGCCACCAGAATTAAGGTGGCATGCTTGGCTAGCAGCTTGACCAGAACCCTCTGTATAATAGGTAACAGGGAAAAAGCATACAGAAACCTCCCTTTCCAAGACAGGAACAACATGTCTCACCACAAAACTCCAGACCCTGGAGAGAGTGAGCAGAAACATTGCAGTTTTGCACTGTATGAAGACACAAACAGGTCTATGTCCGGTTGACCTCATTTTTCGAACAGATCATCCACGATGGAGTCCAAGAGTTTCCATTCGTGGCAGAGCATACTGGATTGATTGAGGTGATCCACCACTGCATTCAAGGTCACACGAAGGACCACTGCTGACAGAAAAATGCTATGTTCCATCGGCCAATGTTAGAGTTTCTCTCCCTCTTGGCAGAGAGTGTATGAATTAACCTCACCTTGTTGACTGATGCATTATATCACCAGAACATTGTGTGAATCAACAGCTGATTTCCATGTAGGAGGGCAGCAAAGGCCTGTAGGCCACGCAGAACTTCCCTTATCTCCAGAGTGCTGCTGTAAAGCACTGTATCCAGAGGGTCCCACTGGCCCTTGGTTCTGAAGGGGCCCAAATGAGCACCCCAACCCATGCTGGAGGCATCTGTGGTCATCACCAGCAGGGGGAATGGCTTCTGGAATGGAGACCGCTTCTCTAGGTTGGAGTGGCCCAGACACCAGAGCAGAGAACGACAGAGCGGTGGAGTGATCCACATGACACACTCCAACTTGTCCCAGGGCTGATTCCATGGCACTCTGAGGCACCACTGTGGGATCCTCATATGGAAGTGGGTTAGCGGAACTTCCAGTTGGTCAAACAATTGCTGGGTTGGAAACAGTGTACAGTATATACAATGACTAACAGAGATAGGGTCCTTTTTTTTTTTTAATCACTTCTATTTTTTCTGCCTTGCTGCGGCATGTCTGGCGCGGGGTATCCAGCCGCCAGCTCTACTCTGCCCGGAGAGCTGGATGGCTCATACCACACCCAGGAGGATCCAGGATGGCCATCTTGCCATCCTGCTGGAGAGCCCTCCTATGCCTCTCCCAGCCAGGACAGCCGCGAACCCTCCAAGTCCTCCGGGCAGTGCAGAGCATAGCCATCAAGCTGCACAGTCACATCCAGCCCTTTTTTCCTCCTCAGTTCTCACTGGAGCGCAGATGTGCAATGAGATGTAGGCACAATGTGCCGGCGTCTGCCGCGCTCCCCCCCCCCATGCACATCGATGCTAGTAGTACCTCTGAGCATCCCCACAGGTCGCTACAGCACGGCGGATGTTCCCAAGCCCACCCCAGGACTAGGAGAGCAGTCTGCAGATGCTCAGTCCTAGTCCTCCCCTGCCAACCCCCCACGACCCAGGCTTGTTCCCGAACCTGGGTCGCCGGCGTGGCATCCAGCACCTCAACCCTCAATGCTACCGGGCCGGCTAAAGATGGGGTCCTTAACAGCCAACTGTCTATGTAAGGGAAGAAAAATGGACTCTCCTTGTGGAGAGCTGCTGCCGCCACTGCAAATATTTTGGTAAAGACACAAGGCGCAGAGCACAAACCAAAGGACAAAACATGAAATTGGCAGTGTCAGCCTTAAAGCATGAAATGCAAGTATTTTCTATCTGACTTACAGATCCTGACACAAAGGTATGCACCCTTCATGTCTAGCACACTCATCCAATCCCCTTGTAATAGTAGGGGCAGGAGGGATTGCAGAGACCCCATTCGGAACTTCTTGTATACTGTGAATAAGTTCAGGCCCTGAAGGTCTAGTACAGGCCTTAAATCCTTTGTCCACTTTAGAACTAGAAAGTACTAGGGGCAGAAGCCTTGATTTATTTCTAAAACTGGGATATATTCTACCGCCATTTTGCGGAGGAGGGATTGAACCTCCTTTAGCAAAAGCACAAGATGTCCCGGAGGGTATGGCAATGGTGGGGTAACTGGAGGAACAGTAAGGAGCTATAAAGCATGTCCTTGCTGAACCACCTCCAGCACCAAAGCAACTGTTGTGATCTCCCTCTGCTTTGTTAGAAAGAGGGTGATACAGCCTTCAACCAAAAATTCCACATGCAGTGAGGCTGGAAAAAGGGGAAGGGAGTCAGAAAGTGCCACGGGGTGCCTACAATGGTTTGACCTTTTTGTAAGTCTTGCATGGGCCCCTGGAAACAAATTTGTAGCCTGGGAAGAGGAAGGCTGAGGCCTCTGGGATCCACAACCAGGGCTTCTGGAATAACCATGGCCTGGACGGGCACAGGACCTATGAAAAGAACCATGACCCTGACCTCTGGGCTTTGGGGGCAGAGAATTAAGGGACCCAAGAGTCATTCTTGTAGACCGCAAACCTTGTAAAACATTTTCAACATCATTGCCGAAAAACTGTTTACTCCTGGAAGGGGCATTCATCACATGCTGCTGCACATCAGAGGAGAAACCAGTCACTCTTAGCCAGCAGTGGCAATGGAGGCAGATCCCAGATGTAGCAGCCTTGGCAGCAGCATCAGAGGCACGATAGGTCAATCTGAACAGGTGCCTATTGGCCTCTAGTCCATTGACTATGGTTTGCTGAGCCAGTACCTTGCCTGGCTTATCCAGCAATTTTTCAGCCAAGGTGGCCATTGTCTTCCAAAGGTAAGACTGCTATTTAATCATACCAATGCTTAGTAGTTAGCAGTTCTGAGGTCTAGGAAAGCAGAAGCAAACATTATCCTCCTCATCAAATCCAGCTTCCTTGACTTCTTATCAGGAGGAAGAGAGCTCATGTGTTTATGTATCTTTGATTTTTCATCAGCAGACATAATCACCACTGAGTCTGTTTCAGGCTGTGAAGAATAATATGGCTTTGCAGAAGGCGCTGGATGTTGTTCATTTATCTTCTTTGGGACTGCAGGTAATTGAGCAGGCATATGCTAGGCACCCAAGTAGCATCCTCAAGTGCAGAATGCACTGGAAGTTTAATTACAGCTGCAGAGGCTGCAAACTACCAGACCGCATGGAAAGTCTTCTTAAAAGAATCTTCCTCTTCAGCCTGGAACCCCAGCTTAGCCTGAACCAGTTTAAGAAAAGCTCACAAGGAGGCATCCTCTGGTGGTGATCTAGGTGTATTTTTCACACTTTCTTCTGAGCAAGAGGACAGAGTAGAGCTTGAACCAATCAGATCTATACCTCTTATTCTTCTTGAATGGCCTCCTCCTCCATGAATTCTGCATTGTATTCCAGTCTGTCGTCAATGTCAACTGTCATTGATGGAGGGTTGACAGGACCATGACAACTGAGGAGGATCTGACGATAAGAATCCCATCAACAGTGGCCAGCACAGAGGCAGGGAAAGAAAACTGAAACACTGATGGTAATGTCGATGATCAGCTAGCCGGAGGCATCGATGGTGCAAACGTCAGTAAGGCAGTGGCATAAGTCACTGAAAACAGCGCTGACCTTGTTTGATGCAATGCCTGCACATTGGCAGAGCCTGAAGGGGTCATCGATGGTGAAGCTGTCAACAGGACAGTGCCACACAGTACAACAGGCTGCAAGCCCCCAGTTCACGGGGAGGATGAGCGGACACCAGACCCTGGCCTTGGCGCCTGGAAACAGCTGGGTGGGGTGGGGTGGGTGTGGCAGGTCCTAATGGCTGGAACCTGGGACCCATCTTTATCTGTAGAAGTACCCATCTTAGAGGTGAATGGGAATGGCCTGGAGAAGTGTCCTTTTCCGTGCTTATCCTTTTCAGATTGGCGGTGTCTGCAGATTTCATAATCTTATCCTTTTTCTTCAAGTCTTCAACAGTCATATTCCACCACAGAGATTGATGCACTACGAAGAACTGGAAACAGAAGTGGTTGATTATGGGGAAGCCGCCTTTGTCACAACTTGTTTCTCCATTTTTTGAAATGAAAGAAAGCTTTCTAAAGCCTTCTTGCAACGTCTACTGTTTGCTTTGTTAAAGTCCTGACAAATTATGCAGGCTTTAACACTGCAATTTGAACTGAGGCAACAGATACAAATGGAGTGGTCACCATCTTTATAAATATTCACGTTCCACAACGGTAATAATGGAACAGCGGTTCCTTAACTTTTATGCTGCCGCCGAAAGACAAGTAGTAAAATAAACTTAGATGTAACAGCAACAGCAAATATTTGCAAAAGTTTGAACGCATTCTTCAGCAGCAGTGGACTGACAAGCGGTTGACAGTGGAAGAAAGAACTGAGGCACACCGAGGATGCCCACATTATACAGGCATCAATGAGACATGTTGAGATGGGCGACCCCAGTCTGCAAAAATTTCCTGGTGAGCTCGATGCCAACGGCTTACAGTTCCATCTGTTGTTTCAATGGAGGGAGATATCCTCGACAAAGATCACTGTGACATCATCAAGAACAATCTGTACCAAACTACACAGTCAATCACAGTTTGTCTTCAATGACATCGCAATGGTCTATAAATGGCTGCAATGTAGTATTAATATTGAACAGCCTCAGTCATCTACATCTCTGGGGTACTACCAGCTACAGATGAGCTCAATACCTCATTTAAAAGGGCTTTTCATTGTCTTCCAAACTACATCACCATAGTATATTAATTCTTTAAAACTGAAATTTCTTTCATTCATTCATTCATTCATCAGATATTTTATTCGTGATCATTACATAATATGAACATGGTCAGACCCTGGTTGAGCTGAGGCTCATTTTCTCTGTGAAATCTCTGGAATATCACCATTTTTAAAAACACTTTCTCTTTTCGTTTATGCCAATGTTATCTGTACAGTCCTGGAGTCCCGCCCAGCTGTAGGTCGCTGATACTCCGAATGCTGGTCACCACCCTAATGCTTCCCCAGATAGCCCCCGGGCAGTGAGGCCCTGTCTTAAGCACTGCAGCAGGTCATGTCCCATATCCAGCCAGCCACTGTGGGGAATAGAGTGCCTGCAGCATTCTGGCATCAAGAAGGAGCAAGGTGCCAGCCTGCTGGCACAGTGGTAGTGCTACTGCTTGCGACGCCAGCGAGCCGGGTTTGGTAGCGAGCCTGGGCTGCTGGAAGGCTGGCCGGGGGAAAAGGATCAAGTGCCCATCAGGCTGCTCTCCTTCTCAGGAGGGGAGGGCTGCAGACCTTGCTGCTATACCGCCACCTGGGTGACCACAGGTGTTGGTGCAGATGAGGGATCAGTACACAGAGGAGCAGAATCTGGATGAGGATCTAAGTGAAGGCACGTCTCTGCATGCCTTTGTCTCATTGCCTTCCTAGTGTGCTGATGACTGCAGGTGACGGAACCAGAAAACGGAAAAATCCTTGTGGTGGTGCCTGTAGACGGGTCCCTGCACCAGCCGGAGGGTCAGAGGCCGCTCCTGGTGCATGCCCTCCCCTGAGATATGGAGGGGAAAGGGGACTTCTCCACCCCAACGAGGGGCAAACTGGAGGCTCTAGAAAATATGGAGAGCGGGGCACTCATGAGGAGCTAGTGCCTCTCAACCCACACCGGTACTGGGTGCATTAGGGACCCCAAAGAAAGGGGTTGCCATGGTGTGTAGGGGGCGTAAAAAATAAGTAATAAAAAAGAAGGAGCGAGGACAAAAGGAGACCATGAGGTCAGGACTGGCTTATATCTGCCCAGCTGGCAGCTCCCTTTTCCTGCTTTTTTTTTTTTTAATTCCACCCCTAATAGCACAGTACTGGCTTGCCAGATGTAACACCAACATGCGCCCACCTTCTCTGCTATGATCTTGCTGCCCTGCCAGTTGTGGTCCCCCAGGTGGCAGAATAGTAACAAGAAGTATAACCCACCCTCCCCAGATAATCATAGCAATCAGACCTCAACAACATAATAATTAAGAAAATCTCCTGTATAGTATGTACTTAGCTTTCGATGTATATATACTTTTTTTTTTAAACTGACGGATGTATTCAGTGGTGCTGGTCTACATTTCTTTCACACATATTCCTGTTAGCAAGAACATTAAAGAGCAGAACTGCTTACATAACTAAAGACAGCGGTAATGACCCAACGCATAAAACCTCCCATCTGACAAGGGCCATTAAAATTTTCCATGCGACAGAAGGCTTTGCTTTTATGCTACATTTGACAAACATGACTCGAGTTGTGGCTTTTTTTTTCTTTTATTGCAAACTTCAAACTTGCCCCAAAATATTTTCAGAAGTACTCATGATCTTTTCTTTGGTTCAGAAAGGGTTAATTTTCAGCATCATGCACAAAAATTAATTTAACTACCTTAACACTTTTATTTTGCCTACAAATGGGATTAAACGACACTAAGCAACACAACTCAGTCCGAACCATGCTCTGCTAGGCTAGCTGCATTATAACACAAGTTCTGGCTAGAGCCACAAGAGCTGCTAATAGGAGAGTGGTGATATCATGTGACTGACATTAAAGGGTCACAAGCCACTTAGGCCTCAAAGTGTGTCTAGTTAAAACAAACACATGTTATGATTGGTCACAGTCTGTATAGATTGCTGACGTTGCTGGTAGCTTGATCCCAATTCTTTTTATTTTCTTTTTAAAAGTAATAAATAGACAGCATACCATTATTGTGTTACCACACACAAGAGTGTTTCTTTTGTAGTCCTTGATCAACTCTTACTGCATCTTTCCTGGGCTTGGAGAACGCCTCAACACAGTCTAGGCACTCATGATGCAGTGGGAGGAGAGAAGGCTACTGCATCATAAGTGGCTAGACTGTGTTGGAGGATGTTCCTATTGTTCAGGAAATATGCAGTACGAGTAGGTTAAGCATGTGAAACAAAACAAGGTTGGTTACAATTTCACCATTAGCATGCATTTCTGTTCTACTAAGAAAGGAAGCAGATAAAACAACCAGCAACATCACTGGACCTTAGAAAAGGTAAGCAATCAAAAAATGTGGGTTTTCAAACAGAAACAATCTGATGCAGAAAGGGTTCAAGGCATCCCTTCAACAGAATTTAGAAATAATTAAACAGCACCCTATCTGGCATTTTGCTTTCTCTCAGGAAAATTCCCTGAGGAGCATTTGCAAGAGAAAGCGAAACACCAAGTTGGTGAATGCTGGCGTTTTTCGATGTGCTGAGTGGGAACTGGCTGCAGTTTTTAAGCGGTTTCTTGCGCTGTGGAAATTGCACTGATGGAATACAGTAAACACTCCAGATACTGAGTACTGCTTTGCAGTCTGAAGAATGCTTTATCTGCAGGACAGCGGGTGCCACTTTTTCATTTGTTGTGACGTTTCCTGGAGTCTCTCCATGCACACCCAGGAGCACACACATCCCTCTCCCTCCCATCAATTACAGTAGTACTGCAGTCTAGAATCAGTTCAACCACAAAACAAGGAACTGGAAAAGCACAAGAACACTGCACAAATGCACAAGCTGTAACACCATGGTAACTGAAACTGTTCCATGTAAGCAATAATACCCGACAGGATTGGGGCAGTGATGAGGCAATCCCGGACCGCCTAGGTGTAATGGGAGGGCCGATGTTGCAGGCTAGAGGGCCTTTATAGCCTCTGGAAGGTCCAGTATTGCCCAATACTGCCCACCCTGTCGGGTATTATTGCACTTAGAAAATGGGCAAGTGTATTCTGTTTGTTTGGGGAAAAAAAGAAATAAGTTTAAATGTTAAAATACTTAGTTGTCTAAGCTTTTTGGAATAAAATAGTTCCTCCACAGCATTTGAGTGCTGTTTTTCTTCACTTTAAACCTAAGGATGTTTTAGTGAACCTCCCAGAGTTAACTTCTTGACCTGGTTGTCATGGTTAGCTGACCCCTCCATCCTCCCAACCCTCCACACACACACACACACACACACACACACTGGGCTTGACATTTTAAAGCCTTTTTTTTTTTTCTTACCCTTGTTTCTCTCTTCGTGCTGCTGCAGTGTGAAATGTGATGCCCCCCCGTACAGTCCAGTAAGTTTATGAAGCTCAGCATTGAAGGCAGAGAATGACCGGCACTGTCGGGAGTGCGAGGACAAGAGAAGCGACTGCCTCAAAGTCGATAGTACTGACGGCTTTTATTTCGCACAGGCAGCCTGCCGGTCTGGCTGACAGCTTGAACAGTCAGTAAGTGTTTTTTTTTTAATAAAGAAATGGTATGCTGACATTTGGAATGCTAGGCAAGCGGGGACAGTAGGGGGCAACTCATGGTGAAGCCTATCTCAAGGACTGGTCTTACTTTGTTGCTCTGCTGCGAAGATCGGCCCAAGGAGCAGCGGCAGCACTTGCGACCTTTTCTGCCCAGGTATGGAGACGTGCTGCTGGCTCCATTGTTTTACTACGTCGGCCGTTTTTTGGGAGAGAGCATCATGTTATGTCTCTCGAAGTGTGGACAGTTTGTGGAGGCTGCAAAACAGTGACTAGTGTATTTTTTTTAACATTTTGTGATTTTTTTTACGTGACTGTGTGTCTGGTTGGACAATCTACTGTACATTTATTGTATTTTAGGGTGGCGGGTCGCAAATAGCTCGCTAAGCGAGCGGAGAAACAATGATGGCTACGGAGGTTGCAAATTCGGGGTGCCCAATAATACACCAAGTAATGGGGCACCCCGAATTGGCACTCATTTTCTAGCGGGCTCTATTGAGAAATATCCGTCCGCTAAACTTACTGTGCTAGCCAATGAGAATGCTAGGATTTACTAGACCATTTTCTAATGCTAGGTAGTCGTCATGCCAATGAGTCACTAGGTTCTTTAACTGCTTTTTCCACCCACCACCACCACCACCACTGGATTGGAATACCCTAGAGGATATTCATGGCTAACTTACAAATCAGACAAGTGTGGGAACCTGTGTGGGACAGAAGGTACTGTATCAGACTGACACTGGAGACAACAGGAATCGTGAGATTTAGACAACTTTGAAATATGACTCAGACACTGTTTTCAAATGAAATAAAGGGCAATAGTCCATCTCTGCAAAAATTATAACATTCCATGCTGTCCTGAAAGGGAGGGAAGGAACTGTAACTGTAGCCAAACTGCTGGACAGTCGATCCCTTTCCAATTCCCCGTCCACCTACTCTGACCCCCGCGCTCCGATGTTTAGTGATGGCTCACCAGGGAGAGCACGGAGACGCACTCCATACAAGTCTATGGGGCTCGTTTTCAAACTGTTTTTACAGCAGCTTAAGCAACCTTTGATAAAAAATGAAAGCCACCGCTCAACTAATAGGGACTCTATTCACTTACATGTGCCTTAAGGGCGTGCAGTCCTGCAAATAAATTGAAATTACTGTACCAGTTTCCTTATATGAGCTGTGGAATTTGTAATGACAAAAGTTAGGCAGGCCTCAGGTACCCCCTCCCTCTGTCCCTTCTCATGATTTGCCTCAGCAATTAGTCTGCATTATGCTCCTTAAGCACCTGCAACCCCCCCTTCCCCAACTCACAGTCACATGAGTTTCCCCAACAGTCACTACTAATGCAGGCTGCCTGACCATGCCCCCTCACACCCCACCATTTACTGTAGCATGTCTTCTCTGCTCAGTCTCCCCTCACCCCACCATTTCTCCCTATACCTTATCACCCTTCTTCCCCCACCCTCCACCTCCACCACAGTACACACCTCTCTCTCATACCTCCTTTCTTCACCCACAGCCAGCTATCCCCGTCCCTCTGAACTACTGACAAGGCACTTTGTGGCTGCTTATTCCACCCCGCCCCCGCCACCACCACCCTCATAAAGTGTTTTTCTTGTTATTTTAACATGTACGTATGTTTTGAGTTATTCTATAAGTTCTGAATCCAAGCTGTATCGTTCATTGTAATGTACCTTTGCTTTCTCCTATTGTACTTTGTTTTGTAATCTATGACACGGAACTTTTGTAAAAGAGCTTGCGCTCAAAGGTCTTTTCCAAATCACTAAATAAATAAAAATTTTGAAGATAGCAGTTAAATCCTGGTGTAGCTGATTCTTAAGTCTACCTGGATGCTGGAAAATGCTGTGCTGAACCTTTTGGATGCAGGGTGAAACAACTTAGGCCCTGTCCACACTGCAGCCCGAAAACCCTTCTGTAATGTTACAGAGGGTGTAAACCACATCAGTAACGACGTGCGTTTACACCTGTAACGTTACAGGAGGCGTTTTCGTAACCGTGGTGGAAACCACATATGAGCTGGTTTCCACAACGGTTATGAAAACAGTCCCGCCCTGGTACCATTACCGGCGGTAGTGTGGACTGCCGGTAACGGTCCCCTGCAGGGCACAAAACGCAGCGTGAGCTGCATTGTAGGACCGGGCGCCGCCGTAACGGTCGCCCAGATCCCGATGTGTGGTCCGGCAGTACCGGTCCCGTAACGGACACCGCCGAGGTGTGGACGCACTGCACTGCTCCGCAGCCATAACGGATTGCATCCGTTACCGGGCGCAAGCGGTGTAGTGTGGACAGGGCCTTAGAGGAACAGGTAGCACTTGTAGCAGGCAATAACTATATTCTCCCTGTTCTCACTTACTGCCTAACTGACCCTGGCACTGGGATTCAGGCAATGCACTACAGGTTAGGCTTGCTGCATAAGAGATATTCCCCTAGACCCTGTCTGGTGACAGGCCTCTAAAGGCTGGACTCCATCTGGTCAGGAACTGGTTCCCTTCAGGTTGGTCTCCCTTACACTGAGTGATGTAGCTCTTTTTATACTGAATTATACAATAGAAGTGAGCAGATAACCCATTAGATAAAAACAGGTATTCTCACTGCAGAGTGACAACTTCAGTCATCACAGGTTATCACACTCCTGGCTATCACGCTCCTGGTCATCACACTCTGATGACATCATCACAGTGTCAGAACTCCATCAAACGAAAAAAAAAACAGCACAAAACACACTCTTATTGTATAAAACGGATACGTGATGGGCAGCTATGTGATAGCTTGAAACATCAGCACTCATGGCAAGTGAGCTCAGGATTAAATCACTCGTCACTCATGATAACCCTGAGCTCACTTGCCACTCATGCTGATATTTCAGCTATCACATAGCTGCCCATCATGCATCCCCTTATTATTTTCTTACCCAAACTCTGGCCCCTGAGTAGACAGCTGGTTCCACTCCTTAGTGCCAATCATCTGTGATTCCACCCTGGAATTCTGCAGCAGCGTGGGCCACAATGGATTCCTCAGATTTGAAATTACTGACCAACTGCCCAAAATTTCTGAGCCTGCTCTGTCCTGTTAACTTGGATTCATTTCAATAACTTGTTGGATAAATCACCATAAAAATGTATTAAAAACAAAATCAATCACATTTCCACTCCCCCAGCTGGAAAGTGGACTTCTTGGGCTTTCAAGTATTTTTTTGTAAATAAACTGAGCCAAGAGAACCCCAAGTTGCTATTAAATGAAGTTTCCCAGTGAGAGAACTGTCAGTGAACTGTGTACCTTCAGCCATTAAATCCTGAAGGGAAAACTGCTAAATTCACTCACTTTCTCTGTTGTCTAAGGTTGGTAAAGAATTTATTCTGATGTCTATGGTCTGAACCCAGAGGCTGTCACAAGGGCTCCAGTAACTACTCCTGCCCAACAGTACACACCTCCTCCTTCAATCTCCCTGCCTGCCAGCAGGGCTTCTGGACTGCAGACAATTTTCTGCCACCACTCCACCTTCATAGGTCAATGACTCCCCTTTCTTGACTCCTGAGACAAGTGGGACTATTGTTCTCCAACAGTCCACCCTTCAAACTATACAAGGACCACATTTGATGAAATTCTGATGAAAATTTGCTGAGGTATGAGCAACAGTAAAAAAGTTGCATATATTTTGCTGTTTACATTTTTACTGTATCATTCTCTTGAACATGTTTGCCTTCAACTAGCTCCATTTTTTCATAAAAACAGTTCTGAAATAAAATAAATATGTGGGTTTGTTTATTATACTGTGAGTTAGCCTATTGTGGCATTTGTTTATTTATTTAATATTTATGATGTTTCCTTTGGGTGGTTGCTGAACACAGTTCTCCTTCCCTGGCAGCCTGCCTATGATCATGCCCGTTTGGGGAGCCCAACCCATTCTCTCTGGCAGTGTCTATCTCCGTCTCTCTCTCGCTCTCTCCCCCTCCTAATCATCAGGGTGGGAGGCAGTATAGTGTAGTGGTTAAGGGCACTGAGCAGCAAACCTGGAGACCTGGGTTTGAATCCAATTAGCCCCCACCTGCATACTGTGTGACCCAGACTGAGCAAGTCATTTAACTTCCTTGTGCTCCCAGATCACATCTGGAAACAAGCTGGGCTTATTGTGCCTTTCCTGGTTAAACAGTTTCCCCTTCCCCCTTACTTTTAATATTGCAGCAGAATTCCCGCCCCTACATTCATTACCCTGGTGCTTGCTGCTGCGTAACTAAATATGCTGATCGGTGTGACTGAAGTAGCAGTCTAGCCACCGAGAGTGACGCTCTCTTTCTTACTGTCTAGCACACTGCAGCCTGCTCTAGCAACTGCGACACAGTATGCTCTGAACCAAGTCGGCGTTCACACTCTGGACCCGCCCTCACAGTATGGTAGCGCTTCTTCCCTGAGCTACTTGGCTCACTCGCTCCTCTCTTTCATGGGTGTCTAGCACTGTGCAGTTGCCGTTCTGCATTAAAAATAGAACAACTGCTACTGTATATTAACATTTTGAATACTAGAAAAATATGATTACACATAGGCAGATAGTAAATTAATGACACCTGGCCAAAACATTCTCCAGGCTGGTCGCCTGTCTTTATCACTAGACCACCTGGGTGCATAACCAGGGCAACCAAACACTAACCCGTAACTACCAAAATATTGCAAATGGCTACTAAATAAATACTGGTGCCAGGTACCCTAGCATTGCTTTCAGGCAATATACAATGTGTGTGTGAAGGGGAGTTAGGCAGTCACTCCATCCCTTAGCTTACTTCATATTGTGCTAATAATATGCTCATTGAAGTATTCTATTCACAGTGTTTGACCTCCTATGTGGCCAAATCCCTACATATCTCTGATGGACCTCCCGTCAGGTGACCCACAACCATAATGTACATTATGTTTCTTGTGGAACAGGCAATCCACAGCTGTTAAAACATGGCAAACTGGGTAACTGGTGCCACCCACAGAGAAGCCTGAAACTGCAGAGGAAACATGGATAACAGGAGCACGAAGCAAATGTGGTGAAAGGACCTGGCCACACTAGGACTTAGAAACATGGACAATAATGGCAGAAAAAGGTCCATACAGTCTGCCCAGCATTCTCTATCTGTCCTAGGACCTATTGACAATACAGGGTTTCATCCCTCCTGGTCCACCCCCTGCTCCCCTCCCTACTGCTACCAACCTGAACAACCACCAAACCCTTCACTGTGTCCCAGCCATGACTGAAACCCATTTAGGTCTTTGCACCCACCACCTCTGCTGGCAGATTGTTTCACAGCCTTACGACCCTTTCCATGAAACAGAACTTCCTCACATCCCCCTTAAACCTTCCCCACTCCAGTTTCCACTTGTGACTTTGGGTTCTTGACTCAGTACCCCTGCTAAATAGTTCTCCACAGTTCACCTTGTTTATTCCCTTCATGAACTGGAAGGTCTCTATCACCCCCCGCCCCGGCCTGGTATCCAGTGAGTACATGTTCAATGCCTTCAGACAGTCTTTGCAAGACCTGCCTTGTTGGACCTGAATTATTTTGGTCACCCTGTGCTGCACCATTTCCTGCCTGTTCCTGTCCTTCCTTAGGTGAGGCAGCAGTGCCTCTGTTTTCCTGCTGTCAATACCCCTTCTGATACACCTCAGAATCCTATTAGCCTTACTATAGGCCTTGTTACACTGGCTTGATTGTTTGGGGAGTAACTAATGATAACTCCTCGGTCCCTTTCCTCTGCCACAGTGCTCGGTTTAACCTCTCCCATCAGGTAGTCTGTCCTGCCTTTTTCTGCTAAATGCAGAACCCTGCATTTTTTGGCATTGAATTTCAACTGTGAAACCTGAGACCACCTCTCTAGCTTTTGTAGGTCCCTCTGCATCTCCCTAATCCCTTCATCACTATCTACCCTACCACATAGCTTCGTGTCATCTGCGAAGAGGAACAACTTGCACCGGATGCCCTCTCTAATGTCGCTGATGAGCATATTGAAGAGGACAGGACTCAGGACAGATCCCTGCAGCACCCCACTCATGACCTCCCTCTCTTCCCATTTGACCCCGTTTACCACCACCTTCTGCTTTCTCTCTTTCAACCAGTTTTCTACCCATCTATGTCCCTAGCCGTGCCCAGGCCCTCAAGCTTCTTCAGTTATCTTCTGTGTGGAACAGATTCAAAAGCCTTGCTGAAATCAAAGCAGAGCAAATCCACAGTGTGGCCCTTATCTACTATCTTTGTTACTCAGTGAAAGAGAAATATCCCATTGACCTGACAAGACCTTCTTGCCACAGGCCCATGCTGGTTACTATCTTGTAGACCACTGCTCTCCAGGTAGTCCATAAGGTCCTCTTTGATCAGTGATTTCATCAGTTTACCCACTACAGAGGTAAGGCTGACAGGTCTGTAATTCCGCGGTTGCTCCTTGTTTCCCCGCCCCTTGTGTAGCTGAACCATATCCGCTACCATTCAGTCTTTTGGAAGTGCTCTTGTCTAAATTCAGCTGCTGAATAGCAGTACTAGGGGTTCAGTCAATTCTACAGCCAAAACCTTGAGCACCATTGGGTACATCCCATCTAGCTCTAGGGCTTTATCTATCTTTAGAGCTTCAAGCCCCTTCTGGACCCTTTGTCTGGTAAATACTGTTCCTGAAGCCTTGGCACACACAACAAAGACAAGCAAAATTCAAAATAAATGCAAAATGCAGATTTATTGCCTTCACCAAAGTCAATACCCCAGCGCTTCAGCGATGAGCCTTAATCAGGAGGTGTATCTAGTAAATATTGGCTGCCTCATTTCAGGAATGTTCCTAAAAGCTGCCTTAATGCCACATTCAGGCAGGGGATCCCACTGTCTTCCCTTGTTAAAACAGAACAGAGGTAACCATTAAGGATGGCTGTTTTTTTGTAAATCTTCCTCTAGTACTGTTCCCCCCCCCCCGTAGCCTAACAATACCACCTCCCTACTTCCTATTTTCCTTAATATATCTGAAGAATTGTTCTTCCCCACCCTTGAACCCCTCCGCAATATGCAGCTCCATGTCTGCCTCTGCCTCCCTGACTGTCCTCTTTGCTTCCTAGTTTTTATTTGGTACTCTCACCATTCCTCCTCCCCTTGCTTTTCTCTGTTTTTATTTATTTATTTATTGAAATGTTTCACCAGGAGGGCACACTGAACAAGTTGCTCATCTCACAGTGTGACCTGGGGGAAGGGGTTACACAGGGTTGTGAAGGATGATCAGTTACAATAGTATGTGGGTAGTACAAACAATACAAGATTGTAAGATTGAGCAACAGTTGGAACAGCAGGTATTGTACAATAAACAGTAGTGGAACATTGGGTAAATTACATGTCCAAAATCATACAAAAGAACATATAAACATACAAAACAGTAATAATATGATAGAACCATTTATAGTGCATGAATGTGCCAGGAGCAGGCTCGAGGCAGTAAGCAAGTACTGATGGAGTAAAAGGGATGGGGTTAGGTTGTGCACACTGGTGATCCAGAAGGGCAGGTGGAGGGGAGAGGAGAGGAGAGTCAAGAACTGAATATGAGGAGAAGGGGTAGCCATTTCCTCCTTCAGGATGTTGAGAACCCTGCTGGGGGGGTCATGGTAGGAAGGCAGAAACTGGGGATAGGTATTAAGGTGGGTTAAAGCAGGAACAGCTGAGGAAAACATAATTATATAGGGCAGAGATAAGGAAGTAGTTGGAGGAGGAGTGTCATATTTCAGCGGGGAGGGAATTCCAGATTTTAGGGAAACGATGGGCGAAACCAGTCTGACCGATGAGGGTGGAGTGGCGAGGGACCGTCAAGGTGTGGGCATCATTTGATCTGAGAAAGTGGGTGGGGGGAGGCGGAGTGGAGAGAGAGGATGAGAGATAGGAGGGGAGCCCCCCCGAACCAGAATTTGGAGGAGGTTAGTTTGGCACAGTGAAAGATGCGGCTGTGAGATAGTGGAAGGAAGGTTAGAGAGCGGTAGAGTTCACAGTGGTGGGAGCAGGAAGGGGGAGTCACTAGCAAAGCAGCAGAAGGAGTTAAAGAGAGTGTCCAACTTGGTCAGGGAAGATTTGGGAGCAGCACTATAGCCTATGTCTCAGTACTCAAAGATGGGGAGTATCATCTTCTGGACAATTTCACGCCTCGCAGTCAGCGAGATGCAACTATGATTCCTGTACAGAGCACCAAGCTCGGGGTGCAGTTTCTTCATGGATAGCATCAATATGCACAGAGAAGTTGAGGTGCTGGTCCAGCCAAACCCCCAGATATCTAAATGAGGACGTGTCCTCCAAGATGGTCCAATCAAGGGTGTGGAAGGTGGGTAGGGCTGGGAGCCTAGAGGGCCTCTGCCTGGTGCCAAAGGTCATTGAGACTGTCTTCTTGATGTTTAGAAAAAGCTGGTGAGAAGCAAACCAGAGCTTAACTTGGTTGAAGTAATGCTGTAAGCTGGTTTGCACAGCAGCAGGGTTTTTGCCAGAACTGTACAAAAAGTATCGTCAGCGTACATGTAGATAGAAGACGATGAGCAGGCTATGGGAAGATCATTAAGGAAAATGGAGAAGAGTAGGGGACCAAGCACTGAGCCCTGAGGGACACCAGTGTTGATGGGGAGTGGAGGGGGGATGGAATCAAGGATTCTCACCAATTGGGTCCTGCCAATGAGATAGGATTTAAACCAGTTGGTGGCTGACGGAGCAAGGCCAGCTCAGGTTACTGAATCAAGAAGCAGGGGATGGGAAACAGTACTGAAAGCTTTGGCTAGGTCGACAAAGATGGCCGAGGTGATCAGGCCATCGTCCATCCCTGAAAGGATGGAGTCAGTAAGCCTGAGTAGGAAGGTGGTTGTTCAGTGGTCCTTCCGAAAATCAGACTGGAAGGCGGTGAAGGAGGAGGAATCAGAGAGGAAGGGTGATAGCTGAGAGAGAACTAAATGTTCTTGAAGTTGGCAAGGGTAGGAAGGAGGGAAATGGGATGATAGTTGCCAGGAGTGTATGTGTCACAACCCTTGGGGAGAGGAAGGACGACAGCGCGTTTCCAGGATGAGAGTACTTGGGCAGAAATAAAGGACAGGTTAAGGATTAGGGAGATAGGATAAGCAATTGCAGGAGCAGAAAGGTAGAGAAGATTAGGATCAAGCTCATCTGGTGAGGAGCCTTTAGAGGGGTTGAGGGACAGGACAGCATTAAGAGCTTCGTCACAGGAGATAGTAGAAAAGGAAAATGGGGGAGGGGTAGGCACTGGCTAAGGCAAAGGGCTGAAGTTAGTAGGTGGCAACGGGGAGAGGGAATTTAGAAGAGATGTGGCGCACAAGGTGTAGTAGACATTAAATTCATTGGCCACGGAGCCAGGATCGGAAACTAGGGAGTTATTTATTTTGAGAACTGGAGGGGGAGAGGGGTACCTAGTGAAAGCCTTTTTCTTGGCCCTCACTGCTTCTATGACCCTTTCTGAGGGCCATATTGGTCTCTTGTACCGGTTTCATTTTGTAACAATTCTCCGGAATGACTCTGTTGTCTTGAGAATGGTCCCCCTTAATTGCCCTATCTTTCCTCTACACCTAACATGCTGTCCACCCACGCTAATTTGCCTTGTACCAGCTCCTTAATCCGGTTGAAGCCTGCTCTTCTGAAATCTAGGAATTTAGTTTTTGACAGGGGCATTCTGGCCCAAAGGCCAGTTTGAATCAAATGGAGTTAATGGTTGCTGGGTCCCAGTCCCGTAATGATGTTTTAACAGATACTGCATCCATATTATAGCATGGTAAAACTGTGCTACAATCTGTGTTTCAAAACCGTGCTAAAACCTTGCTCAGAGCAGGGCTTTAGCACAGTTTTGCATCAACACAGTTGCCTTAAACCGTATTAATCAGCAGTGTTGATGGAATTCATGCTGTAACACAGTTTAAGGCAACCGCCGCTGCAATTAATTTCCTTTTTTGAGTTGCCAAAAGAAAAAGAAATATTGACTTGCATTCTGGAGCTCACAAACAGGTCCTGAACAAAATGCAATAATTTTCCCCCAAATCCATTACCACCTTATATCACGAGCATCCCATCATGCATTGTGGCACCCCCAATGCTTTGTGGTACTACCATGATGATGCTTGGGAACTCGCTTGGGCAAGCGAGATGCTGCAGCACAATCTGGATGCTCCAACAACCATGCTCAAACACAGAAAGGAAAACGTTGTTAATAACATTCCTTTAAAAACTCGTCAGCGTGGACAGGGACAAAAAGAGAATTCATTTATAAAATGTGCTTTAGAATCCTTGCAACTTTATTGGCCTACACACATCACTTGACCATCGATTAAATCTCTAGTATATGCACAGTTTGTAACTCACCTACCCTAATCTACCTAGCAATAGCCTAACTAAATGAAAATAAAACACCTAACTAAATGAAAATAAGACCTTTTTTCATTAAGAAAAAAAAAACTTTTCATTTTACAAGCGCCTTCAACCTCGTGCCACACAATTACCCAGGGTGTGCATTAATGACTGGTTCACCCATGTCCTGTTATGGGTAATAGCTTACTTAAACAACAAATGCTTAGCTGCCCGCTGCTTCGTGCCATGCTGCCACTTGACCCCTGACAAAGTAGCAGCACATCATATGTGCTCCAGTTATGTTTTTTTTTTGTTTTTTTTTACAACAAGGCTCTCATTGCCCTCCATAAACAAAGTTGGTATTTCAGTTCCTTTTGCACAGCAGTCTCTGCCCAGGGCATCCCTTGAACCCGACCCACTGGTAGCCCCTATGCCCCGACTAGTGCTACCTTAAAGAAAACACAAAGACAGCCATAAAGAAAGGGAGAAACCATTTACTTGTAGAAGACCCTAAGATTAATGAAGCTACTTGCCATAATTACATTATAAATACAATGCAGAAACAGGCATGTTCTCAGCTTTTTATTCATTCATTGTTGATAGGGTGGGTGAACTGGCACCAGGCACCTTTTTCAGGCATGATCTGGGTGCTACAAATACCTTCTATTAAACAGCAGCATGAAGTATTGATAATATAAGACAGAGTTTATTATACAGTAACATGCTAAAATGGAAAAATAAACACACACATCTCATGGTTCAGGTAAATGATGTGATTTTGAAGCATACATAGTGGAGAATTATTCATGGTAAGGTATATATGACAAACTTTATGTGCAGTAAGTTGTACAGTGGCAAGTGAACTAACTGTATTTTATTACAGAAAGCAAGGTCTACTTGAAACAAGGGCTTACATTAAATTGTTGCAGATGATCCTTCATTTTGAGGGCAAAAGCTTTGGGGGAGCAAGACAGTCTGATAGGAAAAGGTGTGAAGTTCCAAACAGAGGCCGCTCGTTCGCTGAAGGAAGGATTTCTGACCCATTCCTGTTTGCATAAGGGGCGCCTTTAGTAGACTGTTCATTGTAGAGTGGGAGTGGGGAGTGCTGACAGAAGTAAGCAGCTTGGTGAGACACTGAGGCATGTTCCATGCAGTTTTTTATATAAAGTTGGCTAGTGTAAGTTGGGCTCTATGTTCTTGTTGCAACCAGCTGAGCTGCTCGAGACTGGTACAATGATGAGACCTGGGGCCTTGAGAGGAGGAAAATCTAGCTACTCTGCAGGGTTTTATTTAACTCCAAAAATTGATTAGCGTTTTGCTCATAAAAGTGCTAAACATTGTGAACATGCATAGCACTTGCCTCATTGTGTTTAACAAGCATAACACTTCTAGAAAACCTATATAAATACTTTCTGTACAGTTAGCATTGTCCCAAGAAAAAAATGCTAATCAATTATTTAAAACCCTGACTCTGTGGTATAGAGCTTTTTTCTTTGCCCAGACAAATTTGGGGGCGGCATCTGTTAGGATGGCTCTCTCTGTCTCTCTCTCTCTCTCTCTCATGAAGGTTACCAGCCCTGGTTTCTGCTGGTTCATGGTAGAAGCCACCACTCACAGCTAGGGTTAATGGACTGACTGGAGTGAGGAGTAAAAGCCATCACTCCCAGCTATGGGTAAGGGGCTGGCTGAAGCCAGGAGCAGAAGCTGCCACTCAAAGCTACTGTTAATAGCCTGACTGGAGCCAGGGGCAGAAGTTGCCATTCATGGCTATGGTTAATGACCCAAATGGAGCCAAGTGAAGAAGCCATCACTCACTGCTATGGTTAATGGCCTGACTGGAGCCAAGAGCAGATTGACACTCGCAGCAACAGGTGCCAGTAGCAGAAGCTGCCATTCACAACTATAGTTTATGGTCCAACTGGAGCCATGAGCAGAAGTCATCGCTCGTGGCTGCAGTTAATGGCATTTTGGCCCCTACTTGCCACTAGAGATGTGCAAAACTGGAAAAATTCAGTTTGCAGACTAATTTGCGAATTAGCCTTATTTTGCAAATTAATCTGCCATGCGAAGTCAGAACTTCGCGGTGAGGTGACGACTCTGCCATGATGCGAAGTCACAACTTCACCATTGGACTTTTTTTTTCCTAGTGTCTAGTGACCCCCCCCCACTGACTGCTGCCCCACATAGAATAAAATTACCTGGTATCTAGTGGTCCCCCCTCCTATCGCTCGACAGTCCAATGTAAATCTAAATTCCCTGGTGTCTAGTGCCCCCACCCCTCTGCCAATTGCTGGCCCCATATAAAATTTAATTCTCTGGTGTCTAGTGTCCCCCACCCCCACCGCTGGTCTGATGTAAAATTATATTCTCTGGTGTCTAGTGCCCCCCCCCGGCTGATCGCCGCCACAATGAATACATTTATATTTCCCTGGTGTCTAGTGGATCCCCTTCCTAGCCCCATCCCCAAAGGTTTTCCATTCCATGGTGTCTAGAGGACCTCCCCACCCTGGCAAGTAGTGCCCCACCACCCTGCGCCCCCCATCCTTACCTCAAACGAGCGACTGGCACAGCCCTCCACTCTCCACCATGACCAGCCACCTGGCTGATCTGTCAATAAATGAGCGCGTACTTGTACAAGCACATGCTCATTCACTGTCAGCTCGCACTCATTCATTGAGTTCTGTCGGCAGCACAGTCAAAAGTGGAAGGCTGTTCTGGTCACCAGCTTGTGGTCGGGACGGGGAGGAACAGCATAGTGCCCAACGGAGGGGGCCCATCACACTGTCCCCCCATCCCAAGCCCCAAACTAGATACCAGGGAATTTAATTTAATATCCGGACAGCGATCAGCAGGGGGGACAGTAGACACCGGGGAATTTTATTTTATGTCGGGCCGGTGATCGGCAGGGGTGGGAACAACTAGACACCAAGGAAAGATTGGGTCAGTGATCGGTGGGGGTGGGTTCGCCATTTGTAACTTTGCCTTGATTTTTTTTTTTTTAAGTGCAATTTGCACTTAAAAAAAAACAAAAGCAAGGCAAAGTTACATATGGCAAATTTCCTATTAAACATGAAAACTTCGCAAAATGATCCATGGAGGCGAATCTGGCGACCGCCAGGAAGTCGCCAGTGAATTTAAACTTTGTTGCATCTCTACTTGTCACAAACCACACACTGCACACTGAGCTGGAACTGCCAGATCAGCTGGCAGATCCACAGAGACAGACTTCTCACTCAGCTCTGGGATTGCAAATCCTTGTGCCAGGCAAGCTGGCAAGGGGTCAGCAGGCATCACTAGATTAGACATCACCTTCGACAAGATTTGACATCTGATCCAGTATAGGCTAAGAACGACAAACTACAGACAGGTATTTTACCCTGCTGGGATGCCTCAGCACAGAGCTGTAGTGAAGTAGTGATAAACTTATATGGAATGACATTTACTGGAAAAGCAGAACTCTAGATACCCCTGGAAAGTAACAGATTAACCCACTCACAACCACACCCCATCAGCTATTTTCAGTTTCCAGCAGAAAGTAGGATTTGCCGCCAGAATCTGCTTATTATCTGCTCAACTGCTGTAGGGAAGTGGGTTTCTAATTGAATTTTGCTTTAGTTGAGTAGAAAGCTATTTGATACCTCCTGCAGGGCTGGCTCATGTTCCATATGCCCCACTGGATGCCCCACCCCTCGACTCTACAAAACATGCTATCCATCCAGCAGTGGTGACAATCAGATTTTACCAGTCAGCTCCTGACTATCTAATTTTTAATCAAATCAACTTCATATAATTGCTCACCCCCACAGGCATCGACGTAAGCCTCAGGACCAAAAAATACCGTCTAACAGCAACTTCGGTTTTACAGAAAGCAGCAAGCAACACAGTTTCCCCGTAGCCATAGCAGAATACACCATCAGCTCTTACATATTTCCGAAACAGGATATCTTCATGATGTGTTGGTGGGGGTGGTGGTGCTGGAGAAATGGTTTAGTCCTTCATAACTTTTGGCGATTTTAAATCAAAGAGGGATCATCTCTCTAACAAACTTCAAAAGCATTATATTTAAACTGGAATATCATGTATGTACTCTGTACTTTATTTTTCACACTGGTAATTGCTACAATATTTGTGTTTCAACACTGGCTTTCTTCCTCACATCACACCTACAGCTGCTGCTTACAGCTGACAGGAAATAAGCTTAAATATGTTTTGCATTCAAACGATTCCTTGCCTTTACTTTTAGTCATATGCAATTTTCTGATATGCTTTAACTGTCAAAAAAGTGTTTTTTACCTGGTACAGAGGGGGTTTTGCAATTGCCTCCGCAACGTTTAAACTGTCTCTTAGGATAGTGTGTTATGCCAGCTGTCACTGCATCATCATCTAAGTTAATCAGCGCAGAGCAGTAGGGGACAGATACTGATGGCCAGAGATGACAGGGACAGAAGACACTTAAAACTGGTAATGGGTGTGATGATTCCAGTGCAAACTCAGCACTGTCACAAACTTAATCAAAATCATTATACGTCAGACCGCAGGCACAGTGGCAGCATTAACCGCTCGCAATGACAACAAACTGCGCTCAGAGATGAGCATGTGTCCTTGCAGGGTCAATGCAGGGAAGAAGGGCTGAACGTCCCAATGGACACACTCTACTTCTCAAGGGAAGGGAGGGGTCACTGCCTCCACTGCAACGTTGTCATCTGGGTGAGCACCGGCAGCAGTGCAGTGGATTTATCATGGGGGGAAACACCCTAACACTGCAGGATGAAAACAGAAGGAAGTTCTGTTCCAGGATGCCCACTACCCTAGGATCCCAAAGAAAGCAGCCATGTTACAGTGAATTCCATGGTGGTGCAGCTAAGCCCATGACTACCAACACATCAAACAAACTCTGGTCAGAGCCGGTTCGGCTGCTCAGAGCTGCGAGAGAGCTTAGTGAAACAGTCATCGGAGCTGTCGCTGCACTGGAGTCAGCTGTACGGAAGATGGCCAAGGGAGCAGAAGTGTGCATGTGCAGTTTGATTCGATGCCCAAAATGGCCACTGTAACAGAACTGCGCATGAGCCATACTCATGCACATGCAGTTTGCTCTGGCCACCATCTTGGAATGGCAGCTGGCGGTTCCGCAGTTGCAGGACAAAAAGTAGTGCCCCATGAAGGGTGTGTGTTTCTATGGCCGGCAGAAGGGAATGGCTGTAGAAACACACAGGATGGAACTGTGCCCATGCACTGTGGAAACACGTCAGAGTGCTGTCCAGTCATGTGCTTCCACAGTGCTACATGAGATAGAATGATAGCAATACGGTTACAAAGCTCTACCCATGCAGCCATAAAAACAGTTCAGCTGCATTGTCGAACACAGAATAAAGACAGTCAGTACACAGAGAAGTTGCAGTGCAGTGCAGATAATGTCTTTGCCACACTTGCACACACCAGCAGTATATCATCATATCAGACCGTTGCCAATCACTGTGTGGAGGTCCGGACTTCCACACAGTGACCAGCAACAGTCTGATACGATTATATATTGCTGGTGTGTGCCAATGTCGCAATAATTATCTGCGTTGCGCACAACTACTGTGTACTATCTTCAATTCTGTGTTCCAGAATGTAATTGCATTGTTTTTAGTTGGAGGAGACCACTTCTGGTGCAGTGCATACGTCCAACTCAAAATTAAGGAAGGCTCGTTTTCTTGAATTTAAATTAGTTTTCTTTATTTCCACTACAAAACACCAATGTTTTGTAGCAAGCCATACAACCCTCAATGCTGTTCTCCCTCAGGAATCTCTCTGATCCTGCTCTGAAAGTCTGAGCAGTGTTAGCTTCCACAGGCTTGGCACAAAGGTTAGGTGCAATTTTGCTTGACAGGAACAAGATACAAAACAGTTACGTAACAACTTATGATCTTCAAGGGTATCTCAGTCATCAGGTTACACTGTAGGAACCTTTGTCATTAGTGAAGGGCAATCCAAATGGAAAATTTTCAGCAGTACAACAGGGGCCACCAATGTCGTCAATGTCAGCCGATGTCAGAACCCTATATAGGTGTGAACGGCCTTGCTCCCTCCTCAGTTCTTTCCCCTAGAGACAAAGGTAGCTACTAAGCCCTTGCCCTGGGGAACCAAGGAGAGAAAGAGGTACACAGACCTGAAAAAAGCTGGATACAATAGATAGTTCCTAGACAGAAGCACCAAGAAGCGGGATGGTGGAAGGGAAATATACCTGATGACTGTGATCTCCTCGAAGGTCTACTGTTACGGTAAGTTCTTACATAACTGCTCTATCTTCTTTTGGGGTATCTCAGTCATCAGGTCTCACTGTAGGAATGAGTACCAAGCAGTGACAAGTGTAAACAGTCTGAGAGGCTGGCTCACCATAAACTTAAGACAGAAGCCCTTGTAATACAGCCCTGCTAAATCCTGCATGGGCTCATAAAGTAATGTCCAGACTGTAATGTTTGGTGAAAGTGTGGACTATACTCCAGGTGGCTGCCGCACAAATGTCAGTGACTGAGACCCCTTTGAAACAAGCCACTGAGGTAGCTATGCCTCTAGTGGAATGAGCTCTGACAGCACCAGGCAATTCTTTGCCATATTTGTTGTAGCAGAACACAAAGCAATTTGCCAACCATTTGGATAAACATTGCTTAGAAACTGAAGCACCCTCTCTACCCGGTGTGAAGTAAACAAACAGCTGCTTTGGCTTTCTGGACTCTTTAGTCCAAAGCAGGAGTTCTGTGCACATCTAACGTATGGAGCAGAACCTCCACTGGATTGGCACGCTCAGGAAAATAAACAGGAAGGTGGATAGACTGATTTAATATGAACTCTGAAACCACCTTAGGCAGAAATTTAGAATTTGTGTGCAAAGACACCCTGTCTTTGTGAAGAATCAAATAAGGCTCCTAGCACCAGAGGGCCTGAAGATCTGAAATTTTTCGAGCATAAGTAACTGCATCTAAAAACAGTGCTTTCCAAGAGAGAAAGTGCAACTCACAAGATGCGACTGGCTCAAAAGGAGATAGGGTCAATTTTTCCAAAATAAAATTCATGTCCCAAGCTGGACTGAAGGTTTCAGATGCAAGATGACCCAAAGGAAGGTATGGGATACATCCAGCTGAACAATCGTGTGGTCTCACACAGGCTCATGAAATGCAGAAATAGGTGAAAGGTGGACCTTGTGGGAAGAGTACTAGAGGCCTGAGATGGAGAGCGAAATCAGGTAGTCCAGGATATGATTTCACCAAACAGGTAAAAGGGTTGAAGTTATGCTTGGCAGCCCAGATGGCAAATCACTTCCACTTCACGGCATATGTGGCTTGAGTGGAAGGCTTCCAGGTGGCCATTAGGATGTCCACCACCCTGTTAGAGACCCTGAACCGAGCAATGACTCTGTTCTCAGGATCCAGGCATGCAGAGAGAGGGACCTGAGGTTGGGATGGACCAGAGTCCCCTGATCCTGAGTCAGCAGATTTTGAGGAAGAGGGACTGGAGGTTCCTCTGCCAGCTGCTAAAGTAGAGGGAATCATATCTGGTGAGGCCAGATTGGAGCCACCAGAATCATGCTGGCCCCCTCCATCTGCAACTTGATAAGCACCCTCTGAATCAGAGGAAATGGAGGAAATGCATACAGAAACCTCCCGCTCCAAGAGAGGGACAATGTGTCTCGCTAGAAAACTCCAGGCCCTGGACCTAGTGAGCAGAAATTGGCCAGTTTTGTGTTGAGTGGGGATGCAAAAAAGTCCAACTCTGGATAACCCCATCTATCGAACAAATTCTTTGCGATGGATGAGAGAAGCTCCCATTCATGCATGCTGGACTGAGTCCTGCTGAGACTGCCCCCCAGGGTGTTTAGGACACCTGGCACGTGGACTGCAGAGAGTGTCCGACTGTACTCCAGTAGCCAGTACCACACTCTCATGGACTCCCTGCAAAGGAGGGGTATGAGTGGGTCCCGTCCTGCTAGTTGATGTAGTAGACTATGTTCAAATTGTCCAACTGCACCAACAGCTGGTCTGGAGCAGGAGGCTCTTCAAAGGTCTGCATGGCATAGAGCACCGATCTCATCTCCAGAACACTGATATGCAGGGCGGCTTCCCAACGGGACCAGGGGCTCTGGGTCTGGAAGGGGCCCGGGTGTGTTACCCAGCCCAGACCAAAAGCATCTGTGGTTAATATCTTGATGCAGGGAAGAAATCTGGAAGGGGACTCCTTGAAGTAGATTCAGGGGGTCCATCCACCACTGCAGTACACTGTGCAATGGAGAAGAGACCAAGACTGGTTGGTCCTACTGTACCCTGAGGGTCCACTGAAGGGTGCACATGTGGAGCCTGGCCAGCAAAACAGTGGGAAAGGCCACTGCCATTAGGCCCAACAATCTGAGGTACACCTTGGCCGGAATGTACTGACTCTGAGTGACTTCCTGAACTTGGGCCAGGAGGCACTTCACCCTGTTTAGGGGCAAGAAGGCCTTCCCCTGCTTGGAATCCAGAACTGCCCCTATGTACTGCAGCCTTTGTGATGGTACTAGAACCGACTTGGGCAGGCTGACAGTAATATCCAGGGAGTGGAAGAGCTGGAGGGTACGCTCCAGAGTCAACAACAGCTGTTCCCTGGATGGGGCCTTGAGGAGCCAATTGTCCAGATAAGGGAATACATACAGTCCCTCTCTAATGAGAGCTGATGTGACCACTGCCAAGCACTTGGTAAAGACTTGTGGCACAGAAGATAAGCCAAAGGGCAGCACTTTGAACTAATAATGCTCACCCTGAAAAGCAAAACAAAGACACCTCCTATGTGGAGGAAAGGCCAAGATGTGCAGGCAAGCATCCTGCATGTCCAGTGAACATAGCCAGTCCCCGGTCTTCAGGAGGGGCATTAGGCCTGGCAAAGATACCATCCGGAACCTTTTGTACTGGACGAAGAGACTGAGTTCCTTCAGGTCTAAGATGAGTCCCAGATCTCTGGTCTTTTTGGGGACCAGAAAAACCTGGTTTCTCTAGTGCCTGGGCACTGGTTTGATGGCCTGCTTGCACAGAAGAGGCTGTACTTCCTCCCAGAGAACAGACAAGTGAGCCGGGGGATAGTTACAGGGTGGATGAGGGGTGTCTGGAGGCTGTTATATAAGCTGCACAGTGTGACCCTTTTCTGTGATCTACAGAGTCCATGCATCTGAAGTTTTGGTCCTCCACTGATTCAGATGGAGGGAGAACTGACCTCTGACCACCGCCTCCCTGGTCTGAACCGGAGGGGGGTCCAGCAAGGAGTCAAGCTGAGGTGGAGCCAGCCGCAGAGGTTGGTCCATCATTTCTGGGTCACTTGGCCACCACTCCAGCATTGGAGGGGGTAGGCAAGGGAGCCTGGGCTCTGTGCTTTCCATGGGTACATGGAGCTGATCTGGGCCTACTGGTCTGTTTACGAAAAGTAGGCTGCCCTCTGTCCTTTGGCCAAGTGTAGTAGAGGGAACAGTCTGACTTAATGGCCGTGCCCGAGGCCTGCAGATCACTTATGAGGTCCTGAACATCAGGACCAAACAGTTTGGTGGCATTGAGCACCTTGTTCTGCACGTCAGCTGCAAATCCAGAAACTCTAAGCCAGGAGTGCCTACGAAGGCATATGCCCATGGCGGCTGCTCTGGCAACTGTATCGGCCATGTCATACAGTGCTCTGAAGAGGTGTTTGCTAACATCCTCAGCAGCTTGTAAACACTGAAGCAATTCTTGCCTCTGAGATCGATCAACGAGGGTATGAGCCACAGTTTTGCCCTTTCTCCAGTTGGCATTTTAGTATTTAACCATGTGCGACAAATAATTTATAATCCTCAGACCTAAGGTGGAGGAAGCATAAACCCTTTTTCCACAGAGGCCAATAGTGCAAAATTCCTTATCTGGGGGAGGTAACTAAGGTGTTTGGGCACCTTATAACTGTCATGAGCTGCCTTGATGACAACTGAATCAGTTTCCACCTGGTCAGCGAAGTAAGGGCATTATAACATTTGTCCACCCTGCGTGGCAGGGCTGGCACTATGCTGGCCTCAGCCAGGCTGTCATGATTGCATTCTTCAATGCTGGAAGCATTGGAGGAATGATCCTGGGGAGAGATTGAGGGATCTCCAGAAAATCCAGCAGGACTTTCCTGGTGACATCCTCTTCCTCACTCTGTACGCTCACAGTGGAAGACAACTGCTTCATCACATTAAAGAATGTGGCTTCTTCAGGAGGGGACCTTGGAGTATGTTTCACAGAGTCCTCACTGACGGAGGAGGCTGTGAACTTGTCTGAAAGCAGGATATCTTCCTCTTCATCCTCCACATCATCAGGGAGAATGAGATTAGGGTGATACTCCTCTACTACGTCAACCTCCTCAACCTCAGGGTTTGGCATTGGATTTCCTGGTGGCAGCCCGAGGGGAATCTCCGGGAGTCGATGAACAGGCATCGACAACAAAGCTGCCATCAAGGGCAATGGCAAAAGGGGCTTATTCAAGGCACCTAGCTGTTGAACTAGTACATTAGTGAATTTAATCAGTACTTCGTTCAGGTCCATAGTGGATGTCAACAGAGAGGGGTTCAACGGCACAAATGTACACAACCCTCCATCTGTGTCCTGGGAACCCGAGAGCCTGTAGCCCTGGAGGGAGAGGGGCAGGTCTCAATGTGATGGTCATGAGGGAGCCTGTATCGATGACGGAGGGGCCAATGACCCGGAGGTTGACGACCGGGTGCCCTGTGAGTCAGGCAGAGGTGCTGTCAGTATGGGTCTGGTAGGCACAGAGACCTGAACAGCTGGCCTCTTCATCAGAGCAGCCGCAGCTAACAAAGATCCCCTGAAGAAGGAGAGACTGATGGGGAACGAGAGTGACGTCAGGGGGAACGGTCGCAATCTCAATCTTTTTTGTGACTCCTCCTTGAGGGCTTGTTTCAGGTCTTAGAAGCCTGGGAGCTCGAAGATCCAGTCGGCGACTGAGACGCTGGGGCCCCAGAGGACCCCTGCCCAGAGCTGGCTATCTGCTGTTCCACTGGGAATTTTTTGAGAGCCTTCTTGCAGCACCTGAGGGTTGTCTGATTAAACTTTCGGCAGAGCTCACAGTCGGAGACCTCATGGTCAGACCCAAGACAGTAACACAAACAGAGTGTTCATATGTAGAGGCAATCTTCTTTCTGCCGCAGCAGAAGCAATGGAAAAGAGAAGAGGACGGATTACCTCTCAAGAGAGTCTCAACATAAACAAAAATAAAAATCTCTTAAAAAAGAGATTTAAACAAGGTATTGAGAAAAAAGCCATAGGCTGAAAAAGGCGCAAACACTGCGACTAAACTTCCGCAGAGACTCATGCAAGCAAGTCGACAGTGAGAAAGAACTGAGGAGGGAGCGGGGTCACTTACGCCTATATAGGGTTGCTGAGGTCAGCCAACATTGACAGTGTGGGCGGCCCCAGTTGTACTGTTGAAAACCTTCCATGTAGTTTCCCCTTCACCGATGGTGAAGGTTTCTATGGTGTAGCCGGATGACTGAGATACCCCCGAAGAAGATCTATAGTAAACATTTGACCGGATGTGCCCTGACCCAGGCACACAGAAGATGTGTCCTGGGTCTAAGGCCTGGCATAAAAAGCTGGGCGATGGTTCCATTTTATATCCCAGCAAGGCAAGGATCACAATTAAAAACGCTCACTATTTTATGATGATCAACATGCCAAATTCGTAAAACATGAACAAGTAAAGTAAACAGCAATATTTCAGACATCCTCAGATCCAGACACGCAAACATTTTTTTCTGCAGTTATGAAGCAAAAAAAATTAAAACTAATTATGTAAATTAAAAGGCAAGACAATGGCAACTTTTATTTATGTGGCACTTATTCCACATGGCTTAGTGTGCGTCACAGGGAGAAAACCAATAAAATGATTTGCATAATACTAATTAATATTTACAATAATAAATAAAACTAATAAATAAACACAACAGGCAAGCTAATACGTTTTCAGAGCTCCCTTGAAGGCTTAAAAATGGAAAAGACTTAAGGGGTACTAGTAATTAGACATCTGCCGCTGGGTTAGAAAGTTGTGGGTTCTTGTCCTGCACGGGGATTGGGCTCATACCATAAACACAGGCACCTAAGTGTAGCACTAGGTGAATGCTGTACTGCTGGGGTATGCCATCCTTCAGATGAGATGTTAAACTTTGATCCCTTCTGCCCATCTCTGGTGCTGTCCTGGTGGGTGTCCAGGTGGAAGTAAAAGAACCCAAGGCACAGTATTCATCAGTAAGGGATTTCCTAGGATGTCCTGGCCAGCATTCCCCTTCACATAAAACGGGTTCATGCGAGTATACAAGACTTTGTGTGGGTGTTCATGTGCAAAATGGTTGCCATTACCCTTTCACAGTCACTTCACTAGCAGTCCCTCATTGCTTGTACGAACATTCAAAATTTGCCAGCAGATAAAGGCCTAGAGGTCTATCAAGTCTGCTCGAATGTGCGGCTAGCACCCCTTATTCTGCAGCTGCCCCTCCCTTCCACCTTTCCCCTTCATTAACCCTCCCCCTTGTCCTGTCCCATCCCCTTTTGAAGCAGTCCACTGTTCTACTGGATACCACTTCTGCAGGTAACGCATTCCATCCAGCCACCACCCTCTCTGTAAAAAAGTGTCTCCTCATCTCCCTCCTGAACCTTCTTCCCTCCAGTCTCATATCACGGCCCCTGGTGTCCCTCCCTTCCCTTACTTTGAACAGCCCTTCTGTACCTGTCTTGTTTATTCCTTTCATGTACTTAAAGGTTTCAATCATGTACCCCCTGTCCCTCCTCTCCTCCAGCGAGTACATGTTCAACTCCCTCAGCCTCCTCTTGTATGATAAGTCCCCCAGCCCCTTGATCACCTTTGTCGCCCTGCGCTGAACCCCCTCCAGTAGCTTAATGTCCCTCTTCAGATACGGGCACCAGTAGTGGATGCAGTACTCCAGGTGTGGTCTAACTAATGATCTACACAGTGGCAGAATCACTTCCTCCCTCTTCGAGGATATACCCCTTGCAATACAACCCAGCATTTTGGCCTTTGCAGCTGCCTTCCTACATTGTGCTGAGTTGTTCACTGACCCTGTAATGAGCATCCCCAGATGCTTCTTCTCCTCTGTCTGGGCTAGCTGCACTCCCCCCAGCTGGTAACTCCTCCTTGGGTTCTTCATCCCAAAATGCAGCACCTTGCACTTTTTGGCATTAAACCCCAGTTGCCAGGTGTCTGACCAGGTTTCAAGCTTTGCCAGATCATCCTGCAACCCCTGCCATCCCCTAGGTCATCCACCACCGCCCCTACCTTGGTATCATCAGCAAACAGACTGATCTTGATGTCCCATGATATGTCTGCAATGAATATCCCAAACAACACTGGTCCCAACACCAAGCCCTGTGGAACACCGCTTATCACTACCCTTGGGTGTGAGACCTCCCCACCCACCACCACCCTCTGTTGCCTTCCCTTAAGCCAGTTTCCTACCCATCTCACCAGCTTTGCACATGCCCCTGTGCCTACTAACTTACTTCCCAGCCTTCCATGTGGCACCGAGTCGAATGCCTTACTGAAGTCCAGATACAGGACATCCACTGCATGGCCCCTGTCCAGTTGCCTAGTTACCCAGTCATAGAACTCCACCAGGTTGTTTTGGCAGGATCTGCTCCGTATGAAGCCAGGCTGTCTGCTGTCCTGTAGTCCTTTGGCCTCTAAGAGGGCCACCAGCCTCTCCTTCAGGATAATCTCCATTAGCTTACCCACAATGGATATGAGGCTCACTGGTCTGTAGTTTCCCAGTTCATCGATGGGACCACTCTTGTGGAGGGGCACCACATGAGCCATCCTCCAGTCCTGAGGTACACACCTCGAATGTAATGAGGCATTAAATAGGTCTGCCAAAGGTCCTGCAAGGACCTCTGCAAGCTCCTTCAGTACCCTGAGGTTGATGCCATCTGGGCCTGGTGCCTTGTCCACCCTCAGTGCCTTCAAACCCTCCCGAACTCTGCCCTCCATGATTTCCCATCTATCACCCCTTTCCCCTGTTTCTGCCATCCCCCCGGGTGTCACCCCCCTTCTCTTTAGTATATACTGAGCAGAAGTACTCATTTAGTGCTTCTGCCTTGCTCATCCTGCTTCCATCCAACCCCTCCTTCCTAATCCTTACTATGTGGTCCTTACAGCTCCTTTTCACTCTGATGTACCTAAAGAAGTCCTTCTCCCCTTCTTAATGCCTTGTGCCAGCCTGAGTTCGTAGATGCTTTTGCTCCCCTTACTGCCCTTGTCACCTTCTTCGATTCTGTCAAGTGCTCCTCCCTGTCCTCCCCCTCCCTGTTTTCTTGTACTTCCTAAAGGCAGCTCTTTTCCTCCTTACTTTTTCCATGACCTCCTTGCTCAACCAGCTTGGTTTCTTAGCTCTAGCCTTCTTGCTCTGGGCCTTGCAGCAGGTTTTGGTTGCCTCCACTATCCCCAGCTTTATGAGCTCCCACCTCTGGTTAGTGTCCATACTAGATTGAATTCTGGCCAGGTACCTTTTTACCACTTCCCTCATCCTCCCAAACTCGGCCCTCCTGAAGTCCAGCACTCTTGTGCTAGATTCCACTCCTTCCTTGCCCATATCCAATGTGAGCCATACTGAGTGGTGGTCACTCCCTGACAGCGGTTTCTCCATTGTAAGTTCTCTCACAAAGTCCCCATTTGCCAGCACAAAGTCAAGTGTATTCCCTAACCTGGTTGGTTCACTGACCATTTGCGGCAGGAAACTATCCTGGAAGGCATCCAGCAGTACCTGCTCCCTTCTGTTCCTGGTTGTTGGGGTACGCTAGTCCACTCCTGGCATGTTGAAGTCCCCACAATCACCACTACCCTTCTCTTGAGTCCTACTGATCTGTCCTGCTAGTTCCTGTGTAATTCCTCCATCTGAGATGGTGGCCTGTACCCACTCCCATTCTAAGAATCCTATTCTTGGAATCCTGGATTTGCATCCAAAGTGACTCTGTACTACCCTCATCCCCTTCCTCCCTTGCACACTTCAGTCCTTCCTTCACATATAGTGCCACACTCCCTTCTTTCCCAATCACCCTGTCCCTACGAAATAACCTGTACCCTGGTATAGACAGGTCCCAGTCATTGTATTGGGTGGCCCATGTTTCTGTGATAGCTGCAATGTCCACCTCTCCCTCTGCCATGACCACCTGTAACTCTGCAGTTTTCCTCCCAAGGCTCCTAGCATTAAGGGTAACCACCTTCCACCCTTCACCCACCCCCCCATCCTGCCCTCCTTTACTAGCATCACCAATAGTACTTGCCATTTGTCCTTTGTCACTGTTATGGGGGGGTAAGCTCATATGGTTTCCCAACCTGCGGTCTCTGCATATCTCTTGCCCAATTGCCACCCCCACTCCTAGTTTAAATTCCCAACTTCCTCTATGTACTCCTCCATCCTCTGTTTCAACACTTTCTTTTCCTCCTCACTTAAGTGTAGTCTGTCCTTGGCATAAAGACTGCTGTCTCCCAGTCCCTCCCACCCCCAACAGCCTACTTTAGCACACACACGGGTTCTTAGCCATCCATTAAATTCCTCTATTCTCAGCTTTCTTGTTGTGCTTGCCTTGGGCACTGGAAGTATCTCTGAAAAAGTTACTGATCTTCCTGCCCCATCACATAATTGTGCTAGTTCCTCAAACCTCCTCTGGACTATATCTACTGTCTTGTCAGCCAGGTTGTTCATCCCAAGATGTATAATTAAATGAGGCTTGTCCCTACCCTTCTAGAATATTTCAGAACAGACTGTCCCACCTTTTCTGCTGTCATTCCTGGCATGGCCTCCACCGTAACGACTATGTCTCTCCCCTTGCTACCCACTGACTCCTCTTAGTATTGAGTCCCCAGCACTAAGATTCCACCACTCTTACTCCCTGCTTGCTTCCATTCATCTCCCTCTCTCATTTCCAGCTCCTCTTCTTCCTCCTGCACATTATTTTCTCCTTTTGCCCCTGTTGCAATTCTCCCAGCAGAACTTCCCCCCACTCTGGTTTGGTCCAGGCATTTATCAATTACTCCTCTAATTTCATCATTTCCCTCCTCCACTTTCTTCCGCTCTAGTAGTGCAAAACTATTTTCTGAAGACCCTTCACAAATGCCCGCTCCCTCTCTCTTCACAGTAACCTGTTCTCTCCTTTCCACTCCATGACTTTTGCCACTTCTTCGCCTCCCCTTACAAGTCCCTATCTCCTCCTTCCATTTGTCTTTCGTCTCCTGACCTGGTTTCCCCAGCAATCGTTCTTCCTGGCCTGGGCCCCTTTGTCTCTGCTTCCCTTCTTCTGACCCTCTCCTCACCACTGTTGGCTTAAATCGCCCTCCCTCATCTCCCCTTCTTCCTCCCTCCAGTATTGGGCTAAATCCACCCCCCCATCTACCTTGCCTGTCTTAGTTCCTCCTGCAGACCCTCGATCTCCTTTCTAAGTTTCTCTATGTGGTTTCACACTAAACATCCTCCCACACTTCAGGCAATTTTTAAAAAGATTGGTGCACCGCAGTTGTTGCAGCATACCACCCTACCCATTGCTGTTGTTGCCCACCAGCGACCCCCCACCCTTCCAGATGCAGGATACCAAACACTCCCCCAAGTCTCCCCTCTCCCCCCTCTATCAGTGCAAAACATCCTTTCCTTAATTTCCTTTACCCCCTTTGTTGTACACGTTTAGATAGATTGAGCAACTGCTTTTATATTCCTATCCTTCCTATCCACACTCAAAAAGAGACTTTAAGTAGTTATCGCACAACCTTCTTCAAACTCCTGCTCCTCCTTTCCCCAATGCAATAGCACTGCAAAGATGTGTAACCCCGAGGTGGCACTATACCAAGGGCTACTACCCCTTCCTGACTGATTACTGACAGGTTGAGGGGCCTAGGTTCTATGGTGGGTGCCTCCACCCAGAGGTCAGGGTTTGTAGTGGTTAGACTAGCTTGGTCACAGCCCTCTGGGACACTGAGACCCACTTTTATTCCCTCTAGTGGCTCACACAGTACACATGAATTACAGTCCCAATACCCCACATATACACACTGTTCACTCATAAGGTACCACTTACCCTCGAGACGGATTCTGCAGCACGTCTCTGAGGACCCCCTGTAAAATAAGATTAAACAACATGCACAGCAAAATACAATAATGTTTCCATAAGCACCAACACCACAGACAGTATATAGTATAACAACAACAAATCTGATGTATTTAGGGGACAGAAACACGGGAGGGGGGAATCAGGTTAAGTGGTGGCATTAAATCACAGTACTGTGCACACATACAGGGTCTGAAAAGTCACACTCTGGGTACTCAGGTTTGGGGGGGGGGCTAGCCAGGTCCGTTGCCCGGGGTTGGCCGGCAGGTGCAGATGGATAGGGCCCTGTAGAGAAAAGATATGCACAATACCCAATTGTAATCCAGAGCCAGAGGGCTCAGTCCATGAAACAGCGAAACAACAAGAATTAGGTGGCACACTTGTGATTGAAAACCAGCTGCAGGGGAATACCCTGATTTGTACTCACAACACCCAAGCTGAGGATCGGATGGAGAATGTCCCTTGGATTGCCAGAAGAGCAGGACATGAGGACAAGGTCCTTGTGACTGGACCCCACTGCAGTTGACAGCAAATGGATGTAGTCCAAATTAAGCTGGGGGTTTACTTCCAGCTTCAGCACACAATTCACTGTACAGGGGATTTGAAATAGCGATTCCCCACAAGCACTATGCACATTTATATGTAAAAAGAAAGTACTATACCAGGCAGGCTGCTCCTCAATCCCAATTGCAATTACTGCAAAATACCCGGGAGCACACAAAGCAGCTTCAGTTCCTGACAGACCAAGCATGATTCAGCAATTTCTCCAGTCTTCTACAGGGTGAGCCTGGTTTCCACACTTCTAGTGCTTCTTTCTCCTCACAACTCAGATTCAGTCCAAACTGGCACTCACAAAGGCTTCAGACCGAAACTCAGGGCCTCACACGCGCTTCCCGCGCGAAATTATACACCGCAGAAGCACACAGCTCCTTCTCTCTTCACTGCCACAACTGATCTACTCTTTCCAGTCACAGAGCAGGGCATTTCCTTTAGCTTCACACCATTCTATTGGCTGATTCAGCTGTCACTCACAATAAGACTCCCTCTGTTGGTAGAAAAAAGGCGCCAAGGTCAAAACTACATTTCCCAGAGTCACTGCCCATACAATCCCATTGTGGCTGGCTCAAATTAAGAGTTCAAGTTCTGATTCGTCCACAGGCTCCATTTTAGGGTTCCCTTAACCCAATTGACCCAGCACAGCAGTTTAGGTCCAAAATGGAAAGGTAACACACACAGAGTCCCAGCTGCAATACAGGCAGGTTAGACAAACTACAATTTTGCTAATGCTTTAAATGATTACAGGCAAACAGTTACAGCTTTCAGATGGGCTCCCTTTGCACTCTTAGCGACTGCAAAAACGGAACGATTTGACAGCAGCTCGGGCAGGATTCGAGCATTAAATACACAGTCCCCCCATACAAACTAATTAAGTCTGCAAGCAGACAGCTCTTAAAGAGACAGTACCAGAGGCTCTAAAAGCACTCATAGATAAACGGCTTAAACGTCGAACACCATTCAGGCTGGGAGCACTTAGGCAAGCTCCTAGGAGGCTTTTTGGGAGCCCCCATTTGTAGGGGGATACAGAAGTAACAATGAAAGCTCCTAGACTTGCAGTTACTTCCCTTCCACTGAGATAGCAATTACCTCTTCACTTGCTGCTGTTCCTTTCCTGGATGTCTGCTTCTGCTATGAATGTCAGTGTCAGTGGCTCAGTAGGTAGCACACTCGCCTCTGAGGCCGGGAGATCAGAGGGCTGTGGGTTCAGTTCCCACATCTGGCACTTGGGTTAATATCCCATTACTGACACTGTAGTGCAGCATGAGAGGGGTGCTGCACTTCTGAGGTGCCGTCTTTCGGATGAGACGTTAAACTGAGGTCCCATCTGGCTGGACTGGTGGTAGTTCAGGTGGATGTTAAAGATCCCATGGCACTTATTTAAAAGAGTGTCCTGGCCAAATTTCCCTCATTTACTAAAAATACCACCAACAGCTTAATCTGGTTCAAGGTCAGTTGGCATTCATCTGAATCCCCCTCCCCCGGGTCGTGCCTGAAAATAGGCAGGATTTGTCTAGTACACTTACCCGGTCAACAAAAACTAAATAAATAAATAAATGACAGATGCATATCCTTTGCCCGTTTGAGAAAGTGATGTTAGAACCCCTGGTATAAAGGAAATAATGGACCAGGGGTGGGTGGGACCAGCCCAAGTCTTCCAGAAACAATCGGGTAGCTGAGGCCTCTGGTCAGACCATTAGCACCCTTCCCCCACTCTGCACTAAACGCTACAGCTAGTGAAGCCAGCAAAAATTAATCACAATTCAGCTCAAAGCTCCCAAAATAGGTTTGCTACCAAAAGAAACAGGACTCCAATTCAAACAGCTTCACCAAAAACACATCAAAATAGGCTTGAAATTAGGAGATATTGGTCTCCAATTCAAAGAAGCAGCCCCAGTTAAATCACACCAAATAGGTTTTAAATCAGAAGAAATAGGCCTCTACAAATCCAGCCTGCTACACAGTGAAACATCAAACAAATGAGCCCACTTATAGCTACCAAAATAGGTTTCAAAATTCCAACAGCCCCAAATAATACCCTGCTAGCCCCTTAGAACAGTGGCAGAGGAAGAGAAAGATGGGCCCCAGTTCCCCCTGATGGCACCCCATGCCCTGGCCCCGCAGTGCCCTCCCCCCACTACCACCACCATCAATTCTGTTGGCCTGGCTGGGTGAGTCAAAAACAACTTAAAGAAAGAATCCATTCAATTCAATGGGGGTACTGCTTTGCTGCTGCTGCTGTCTACTGATTGATTTTGAAGGCTCCTCTCTAACTGAGCATGAGCACTGGCAGCAGCAGCAACAACAAGTGAAGAGTTATTGAACTTGTTTTAAATAAATTAATAAATTCAATAATTTGTATGCAGTGGGCTTAGCTGCAGTGAATGTGGCCGGCCAGCCAGGCTGGCTGGTAGTTAGATCAGCAGTGACCCACTCCTCTGACCTGTCCTGGCCTCAGACTAGTCTGTGTCGCGCTGTTGCTGCTACAAGTTCAATGAACAGTAGTGCATAAAAATGTTATATTTGTGCACCCTAGAGCAAAATTTAGGAGGATCAGGAGGAGTTAGGAGTACAAGGAGTAGGCAATAATGCAAGGTTGAAAGGAAAGTGAAGTTGAAGTGTGCCATGAACACGGAGTTGAAATCAATTTCCACCACCATCTTGCTCTGCTTTCTCTCTAGCAACTATGGTTATGGCTGTAACACTCGCCCACTTATACTCCCCGCCCTCAGCTCTGCCTACCAACCACAGAGTAAGTGATGTGTGACTGACTGATTGCCACTGTCCAATCAGGTGTCAGCCAGCCAAATCATGTGGTGCAGCAGCTCTGTGAAGAAGTAGGACCCAATGGCTGCCCTTCTGTGCCTGCATAAAAACAACATGGGTGCCACGTTACTGCCAGACCACCACTGCCCACATCCATTCCGTCATTGCCAGCCCAGCATAGGTCAGCAGCTGCTGATCCCTCCCACCCACACCCGTCCCCTCACCATCTCTGAGGCTTGCCCTCCTCACTCCTGACGCATTGCACAACAGTACTGGGGAGGGACCGTCACCAGCTGCTGATCCCTCCCACCCACACCGTCCCCTCACCATCTCTGAGGCTTGCCCTCCTCACTCACAGACGATTGTACAACAGTACTGGGGGAGGGACTGTCACCACCCTGAGAGACTGAGAGTCCGCCCCGCCCGCGCTGCCACAACAGATCAATAAACATAGATTTGGATGGCATGGAGCCAGCGAGTATCAGGAGGTTGGAGGAATGGGGAGGAATCTGGAATTACTGCAAACTGCACTCTCTGCTGCCACCTGCAGACAGGTTAGTAGTGGCACACTGCAGAAACGTGGGGAAATAGGGAAATGAAAAATAAAAAAAAGCACATTTCAGTGGGCCCCCTAAGTGTGCTGGCCCCTGTGCCACTGCACCGGCTATTCCTCTGCCCCTGCCTTAGAAGTAGTAAGAAAGAAAACAAATAACCTTCTACCAAGTAGAATCCACAAGAAACAATGTAAAAACAAGAAGAAGAAGCTACTGTACTGTAACAGATCTGATCCTGTCCCCTTCTAGTTCCTTCTGAGAAGCCAAAGCAAGCGCTTTGAGTTACTATATAGACGAAATGTACTATATAAATGTTAATTCTCATTCTTCATCATCACCATCATCATCTAGATGGCCCACTGCTTTTCTATTCTAGTGCCCCTTGAACCCAGAGTGTAAGGCCCCCATCTCTGTTGACAGGAAAGAAAGTTCCCTGATAAGCCACTGGGGTTTGCTATTCCAGCAGAGCTGCCTATTCCCCCTAGCTGGGACATGCTGCCAGGGGAAGTGGTCTTACCAGCCTGCTGCCCGGCAGCCAGCAACTGAAAGCCTGCTCACGAATCTAGGTCATCATCACAACAACATGTTGATACTTTCTGAAACAAACAGGGTGTACTAGAACCACAGATTTTAAACATTGTCTTGATTAGATAGCCATGTGAGTCGTGCTTAAATTACCATATGAATAGTTTTCCTTTGACTTGGTCAATTAGTGCAAGTTAATTGTCATTCAATACTGGTGTTACTTTCTCAAATGCCTGCCCTAGGTCGCAAACCTTAATATCCTACATTCATGTATAATGTATATGCACCTTTAATAACTGCCCTTTTCCAGACACTGTTTCCACTGTTTAAACTAAATTATCTATAACTGCCAATTTGAACCACCCCTTAATTGTAAATGTCACTGCTCTTATTACTGGATGGCACTGTAGCACAGCAAATTGATCCATAAGAAGGCAATCGCTGTTAGTATTCTAACAGTTTGGTATTCCGCTTCAAAGCGCAGCTGTTCACAGAGGTGGCACAGTAGTAAATAGATTTACTCATCCCAGAAAGGGAATGACCTGATTGGGCTGAAGCTCATTTTCAGTGGGGTCCCACATTCAAACTCACAATTGCAATAAATATACAGTTTCGCATTTTCAAAGCACAACAAAAAGCAATACAAATCTGTGATAGAATATTCAGTCTAAGAACCAAAGAACTATACAAAGAAATAGAAAGAAACAGTAATATACTACATACATATATATTTACCTACCAAATTGTCTGAGATAATCTAGTACGTAATATCTGATCAATGAATACTTCTAACCTTGCCTAAATGGTTGCAGCAAATTTCTGATTTTACAGCTGATATACAGTAAGTAGCCAAGGTTTTATAGGCTCCCAGTAAAGGGTGGACTGGGTCAGGGTCCCTCAGGGTACAATGTAGTTTATTCCAGACATGTGGTCCAGCAGATGGAAAAGCTATCTGATGAGACAATTCATTCTTGCCGAAAGTGTGTTCAATCCAGCCCCTTTCTTTTTGGAACTTTGTTTTTACTGTGATCAATCAAAACAAGAAATGCTGCTACAGTCTGTCTGAACAGCCATGCAAATCAAAAAAAAAAAAAAAGGACAAGGTCGCTGTCTCCTGCTGGGCAAAGATAAGAATGTAGGCTTCACGACAAAGTACATATCTCCTAATTTCTGCCCGTTTTCAGGAATCTCTAAAGGCATAATGATAAAAAAACAGTTAATGCTGTTCTGTGTGTGTGTGTGTGTGTGTGTGTGTGTGCAACATGATAAACCTGACAAGAAATGTAGACTCAAAGGATGAATAACAGCCAATTCACTACGCATTTTCTGGCTGACTAAGTAGCAAACTACACATTTTTCCATTTGTTGATTTACAAGTTTTGGCTCAGAAGGCAAACTGTGCGAAGGCTTGTTTTCAGGTGCAAAAGGGGGGTGGGGGCACAGTGGAATACATGGTAGAGTATACCACCCCTTTCAAGTGTTTACCACACCAGAAAGAAGCATAGGAAAAATTCTGAGGCAAACGTTCAGTTTCAGGATTTAGCCATAGCTTGTAATTATTTCACCATGAATAAAACTACAGAAGAGCAAAATTCCAGACCTGAAGAATGTAGATATTAAGAACTGTTGAAAATACATCAAAGACAATGAACCACCTGAGAATCACTTATTTGTAACAAATATAAAGAACACCTATCACTGAATGAATTATTTATTTATGAAAATTGGTAACCAGGAAAGGCCCACAGAGCCAAAGTTTGTTTCCAGGTGCAACTACGGGGGAGCGAGTACAGGAAAAACAAAGTGCACAGTGATAAGTTGCAAACGATATATACAGTAATATTGAGCTGGCTTACATATTAACGCAGCTTTATCACATGTTGTGAAAAAGTTACAAGACTCTCCGCAATCTAACTGGCTAAAACACCAAAAAAGCCATGTAATTATTAGCCCATAATTAGGCTCTTGTACAAGTTTTCTCTGTGCCAACCTCATCACAAACACCACATTAAAGAATCAGTATACCAACTTGCAACTATGCTGGAAGCAGCCTGCCCTGGCCATGACGAGGAAACAAAGCTCCTCCCTCCTACTCAGTCTGAATTATATTTATTACATTATTTTGTCACCTCCATGGACCCAGCAGAGACTCGACCCCCCCCCCGGAGGGGTCCATCCTCCGGCCCATTGGGGCCATCACGGGTCCTGCTGGGTCCCGGTATTTTTCCTCTGGTTTTCTCCTGCATCTGCACCCGTGCGATGGGCGCAGCAGCTGTCTCCACCTGCACAGAGGAAGTCAAGCTCCCTGGGTGCAGGCCAAATCCCCTCCTCAAGGAAGGAGAGCAGTTCTCCAGATGTTCAATCCTTATACTCCCCCGGTCAGCCCCCAAACGACCCGAGTCCGTTCCCGAACCCGGGTTGCCGGCGTGGGGCAATGTGTGGCATCCAGCACCTCAACCCTCAGCACCACCGGGACAGCTCTGAACTATATTTATTTGTTGACTGGGAACGTACACTAGTCTGCGGGACCTTTTTCAGAAACGACCCAGGCCAACTGACTTGCCGACTGTTGGAACAGCATACCCCAGCATTGATGTGGAAAGCAAAACTCCTCCCTCTTCTCACTTAGAATCACTGAAAACTGAACTTATAAGGAAATGATGACTGAAATAAAACAAGTTAATTTAAATGTTTCCACTCTGGGATAGTCACAAGGTGCAGCAACACCTAGTTTGCAAGAGTGGTGGTGCACTATGGAGCCCAAGCAAGATGGCTGCTTCTCTGTACAGCTCTGGCATCTATAATAAATATATTAAGTTTAAAATGCTTTTTTTTTGGCATCATACCTGAGCTAGACTCAGTGCTACTTGTACCTGAAGCAACACTAACAACAATGGTTAACCCCTGTAAAGATAGGATGGCAAGTGAGGGCGCGAGATCGAAAAATCCATCTGGATTGCCTGCCATGAGGTCTCACCCAGGCCCAGCTGTTGAAACTGGAGAGATGGCACCAGGGGAGTCCCTCCAGATGATTGAAGCAAAACTCAACAAACAAATAGCATCAGTGGGAGGGCTCTCCAACAAATCTGATGCCCTACCAACAGGGTGGCTGGCCTTGAAGTGACCATGGATGCCGTACAAAGGGTATCGGTTGAGGCAAATGAGCGGACTGAGAGATGGGAACTGTGGTGAAGATTATAAAAGAAAATACTCAGCAGAAGTCTCGCCTAGAAATGCTAGAAAATCAGGCGAGGGCAGCGAACCTCCATATTCTGGGCTTACCAGAGGAATGCGAGGGGGACCATTTCCTCATTTTTCTTAAAAACTGGTGGATCCAACAACTTGGGGAGGAGGTCTCCGATCGGACCCAATGCCTGCAAAAGGCCTATCGGGTGACCCCTCACAGCAGACTGGATAACACAGAGGCTCCCAGGGCGGTAGTTCTGGTTATCGATGGGATTGGCTCGAGGGAGTTCTTCCTGACGCTCACCCAAAATAAATGGACTCTGCTGAATGACGGGGAACAGGTCAGATTCAATCAATCAAATCTTTATTTATCCAGGTGGACACCATTGAGCAAGCTCATTTACAAGGTGGACCTGCATCACACAAGGTCAGAAACATTGCATTTATGTACAGGCAAGTAAACAACATGTATATACATAATAAAATCAAGCAAGGTGACAATAAAAAGTAATGGTGTAGTATTCAAGTACATGGTACACTATTTCTAAGTAGGTACATATCCTATTCAAGGAAAAAGGAGGATGGTGAAAGGGGAGTGACATAAAAGAAGAATATGCATATCAGATTAACAAAAACCTAACACAGTGCGCAGGTAACAGGGGGTAGAGGAGGTAAGGCAGGCATGGGTGGAGATGGTGCAGGGAATATACACTTCATGGAGAGATGGATTTACAAGCTGGGTACTTGCAAGGAGGGGCGGGGAAAATGGAGGATTTGGGAAATATGATTCCTTAGTAGTAATGTTTGGTGTGGGAAGAATGAAGGAAAGGGGTTGAAATAAGCAGGCAAGAGCAATCTTTAGGTGGTGGTAGCAATGACATTCTTCTATGACAGTTTTGGCATACAAGGTCGAGACTGACAAAGGTCCTTAATTTCAAGGATTTCTGAAGCTATTTCCAGAGTGTCGGCAATGTGAAGCCTATGGCCGCTCTCCCAAACTGCGTGCAGGCCCAGGGCACTTTCAGGGAAATTAGGGAGCAGCTTCTTAAGGCATAGTTTTGTATCACGCTTAGAGACAGGCAATCAACGATATACTGCAGTAATTTACTGATGATAGCTCTGAATGTCCATACAGCCACATTTGTATTACGCCTATGATGTAGGGAGGGCCACCCCACTGCAGCATATAAGGAGCAGTGCTGGGTGGAGAAAGGAGACCAGTAATGAAACGCAGGGCTCTGTGGTACAGTATATCCAGTTTTCCCAGACATGAGGCATTGCATTGGCTATAAATGAAATCAGTGTAGTCAATTAAGGAGATGAACGTGGACTGAACCAGTTGTCTTTTAGCCTCTGTGGTTAGGAGGCGGTTTATCCTACAGAAGAGACTGAGCCTCTGCCTCATTTCTTTCAGCAATTCCTCCAAGTGTTCCACAAAGGAGAGTTTGTGGTCTAGCTAGACCCCCAGGTATTTGAACTTTGTTATGAACTCCAAATTGTCTCCTAAGAAAGTGAAGATGGGGGGGTAGGGTATCAGCAATAGCAGGGTATGCCATATGGTTGACACTTTTGTTTTCTTGGCGTTGAGTAGCATTTTTTTGCTAAGGAGCTGGTACTGTAGGAGACTGAAATCAGATTGCAAGTATTCACAGGCAGCTTCAGGTGACGTACAGCTTAGGTAGAGTGCCGTATTGTCCGCAAACAGATGGATATTAGCCTCCTTGATGCAGACGTCTATGCTGTTAATGTATATAGTGAATAAGAGTGGCCCCAGGATGGAGCCCTGTGTGACACCTCTTATTAATGGTTTGAGAGTGGAAAGTTCTCCATCTGCCTTGACCTGCTGGTGCTGATTCGTAAGATAATCATGAAACCAGTCCAGGGAGGTAGTGTCTAGTCCTAAGGTTTTTAGCGAAGAAAGAAGTAGGCAATGGTTGACAGTGTAGAACGCCTTGCTGAGGTCTGGGAAAACCACACAGACAAACTTTAAGTCACGCTGCCAGTCATTTGTTACCTTAGCCAGCGCCGTAATCATACTATGGTTGGCTCTGAAACCAGACTGAATAGGGTTTAAAAAAATGTGTGTTTCCTAAAAAAGATCTCAGCTGGGCATTCACAATTTTTTATAAGAGTTTTGACAGAATAGGTAGGAGTGAAATTGGTCTGTAATTGTTTAGATCGCAGGGATCCCCAGATTTAAATAGCGGGATGATATGAGCAGTTTTCCATAGATGAGGGAGGGTCCCTTGAGAAAGAGACAGATTAAACAGGTGAGTAATTGGTACAGCCAGAACATGCCAGGCAATCTTTAGGTAGTAGGGGTCAAGTGAGTCTGCGCCAGTGCTTTTCTTAGTGTCCAAATGTAGGAGAAGGTCTTCAACCTCTTTCAGGGAGGCAGGTGAGAAAGAAAAAGCAGGACTTGTTGGACAAGGTTCAGGTGGCAGTACAGTAATCTGGGAGCGCAGGCTACTAGCGGGCGATTTGTCAAATGCTAGACCTGTGGAAGCAAAATGGTTATTGAAGGCTTGTAGTATCTCCTTTTTGTCGCTGGTAATGACATTGTTCGAGGAGATTTTAGAGGGGAGCGTGTTTTCTGTTGTATGCCCAGATAGTTCTTTTATTGTGGACCCAAATTTGGTGGGGCATTTTGAGGCCAGCTCCGAACGGTAGAAATTTGACTTGGCCTCTCTGATCCACTTAGTGCAGGTGTTTCTGGCAGTTCTGAAGAGACACCAGTCTTTGGCTAGGTGTGATCTGCGAGCTTTTTTCCAAAGCTTGTCTCTATTTAATAATGCAATCTTAAGGTCTGTTGTGAACCAACGATATGTCCTAGTCTTTATACGGGTTTTGACCAGCGGAGCATGAGTATTGAGGGCACTTGTTATAATTTCCTGGAAGATAGCATATGCGGCACTTACTGATTTGGTGAGGTAAAAGCTCTGCCAATGCAGAGATGCCTTCAGGTCATTAATATAAGCAAACAGATCAAGGTTCTGTTTGGACCTTTTGGTAGAGAACTTCATTATGGATGAGGGTTCAGGGTCCGCTCTTACACCAGCGATGAAACAATGGTCGCTAACATCGGCGAAAAAAATTCCAGCATGGGAAAAGGATGTGGTTTGTTCACTAGAAGGACATCCAAAAGGGTGCTATTCATAGGGTTTGTCTTGTTAATGTATGTTGGTTCATCGATAAGTAGTGACAAACCATGGGAAACACAGAATGATTTGAGAGGTAAGGTCCCCTAGTATAATTGTTTCGAGGTTACTAGAGTCCATGATAGATGAGAGGTGGGACAGGAGTTGTGACCCCGCAGACAGGAGTCTGTAGCATCCTATAATACGGAGGGCCTTCGAGGGTGAAATTTTGATTTTTATGGATGTACATTCAAAGCCGTTTACAACTGAGGAGGAGTCAAGGGGGGAGACCGTGAATTTGTCCTGGACGTAGATGGTGACCCCACCACCCCTGGTTTGTCTCTCAGTTCTGAATAACAGATAGTTGGGGATGTTGACCTCCATGTCAGGGGTGGATGGCCGAAGACAAGATTCCAAGATCACAAGTGCATCTGGTTCGGTATGGGTGACACAAGCCTGAATTGAGGTAAGTTTCTTTAAAAGGCTACATGCATTGACATGTATAAAACTAATTCCTTTTAGCTTTTTGAGTTCAGAGGGTGTAAAGATGGCTTTTGTAGGACCTAGATTGAGTTCAACATTGCCTGAACAGAGTAGCAGGAGAAGCACAACTTTCCTCAAGGCAAAAGAGATAATCTGGTGTTTCTAGCCCTTTGTTGACTAGATGAAGCAACGGAGGCGGAATGCAGGGACTTGTTTTTTATACTGTGATACCCTAGTGATACATAGCCTAGGACCCATGCCGCGTAGCACCAGGGAGTATTGTTACTGGGAGGGTATGGTGACAATACTGTACTTTCATAGGTGACAAGAAGTTAGTGACACTCCGATTAAGAAACTCGACTTGGTATAGGTGCAAGAACGTAGGGGTAGAGCACGAATTAAATAAGGACTTGATATGTAAGCACTCTTGGGGTAGGAGGTAAAACTCCTCATTAAAGTAGTCTCTGCCCAGATGGTCCCCTAATAGAGGTATTGTACATAGGATGGTAAGAAGCTGGAACCATATCACCACAGACATAGTTACAGTTATAGGATCAGGAAGAGAAGCTGGGAGTGGATAGACTGGTCAAATTAATCACCGGTGATGCTGGGCAATGCAGGTCCAGCTGGGGCTGACAGAAGTAGAGCTGGACAATTGGTCAGCTAGCCAGTGAAAGGCACAGTTTTCAAGCTGGGCAACGGAGGACCAGCTGAAGAAGACAGACGTAGCTAGACAAATAGGCAGGTAGCCAATGAAGATGACAGTTTGTAAGTGAGAGGGGGGCAAAGTCCTTGGCACCCTAAGGTCTGGGCTGCAGTTACCAAGGCAGGAAAAGGGCTGTAGCACTTAAGCAATGGCATAAGGCAGGAGTTTTAAGGTTCAAATTGGTTTACACACAAAGACAGTGGAATGTTGAGATATTTTGGCCCTATGTGAAGAAGAGATAGCAATCAGAACTGCAGTAGTGAATAGAGAAGTTGGTGTTCAAGCTACTATTGATAATGCTAGGGAAAGGTAACGATCAGGAATTGGATGAGAATGGAGTAGGAGCAATTTCCAGAGTAGGCAGCCCCGAGATAGAGAGAGGGCTGCTACTGGCAGGTTCGGAATATGTACACCAACCTTTAAGATGAATAAGTCAATTTCCGTGTAATTTAGAGATAGAGGGAGGAAAAAGACCCAGGGCAGCCAACCAGATGTGGGATCGAGCTAGTAGGGGGGAGCAAAAGTGTACTTAAAGGAGGCCTGGGAGACGGAGGGGAAGGTGGGAAGAAAAACCTTCCGTACAAATAGCAGACTACAGCTAGCAGACTAGCTGTTAAACAGCAATGCTGAAGTATAGGGAAAAGGCGCCCCAATCAGAGACTGTCAACAAGGCAAGTAGGCCAATCAGGGTTCACCTGGGGATCGCCGCACCAATCAGCTGATGTAAATGCAGGAGCGGCCGTACCTTGCAGCTGAGTCCGTGGAGGGGAACCAGGCGGGTGGCTGTAGTATGCAGAGTGAGGCAGGCGACGGCCGTGGAGGTGGCTGAACGCACCGCCGGGTGAAATCTGTGGCACCTCTCAGGCGATTGCCTCTGCAGGGAGAGAGAATGAGAGGAGACAATAAATATACAGTTTTGGCATAAAGGGACAGTCATCAGGCGGCAGATAGTAAGCGGGGGATGAAGGAGAAAAGAAGGTAGACAGTTAGCGGGGGGGTGGGGGTGAAAGAGAATAGTTTAACACCACTGACCAAGGAATGGCAAGGGAGGGGTTAGACAGAGTCAAAGTGTTGGAGTGGAGGGTGGATACCAAGCTAGGTGAGAGTTTGTGACGTGAGGTCAGGTTACAGACCACAGCGAAAGCTGAATGATTCAAAAAAATAGAGAAAAATTGAGGAAAACACAAGGGGGTTGGGATCAGAGAACGGGCACCGTGTTAGCACACAGTAGAAAATCAGGAGGAGAAATTAAACTAGGGATGCAGGGCGGGTCGGTTAGTAGCACTTTGCAGTAGTCAGAAGCAGTAACATTTAAACAACATGCAGTCTACGTATCACAGTCAATAGTAATTGCACTGTAAAGCAGGCTAACCTATACTCCACCTAAAACAGATACATTTGCAGCATTTACAGCATATTTTAAAGATAATTAAAACCAAGAAAAACCTTTCGTACAAACAGCAGACTACACATAGCAGACTGGCCGTTAAACAGCAATGCTAAAGTATAGGGAAAAGGCGCCCCAATCAGAGACTGTCAACAAGGCAAGTAGGCCAATCAGGGTTCGCCTGGGGCTCGTTGCACCAATCAAGTGATGTATATGTAGGAGCGGCTGTACCTTGCAGCTGAGTCCGTGGAGGGGAACTAGGCGGGCGGCTGTAGGATGCAGAGTGAGGCTGGCGATGTCCGCCTAGGTGGCCGAACGCGCCACCGGGTGAAATCTGTGGCACCTCTCAGGCGCTTGCCCCTTGCAGCTGAGTCCGTGGAGGGGAACTAGGCATGTGGCTGTAGGACGCAGAGTAGGGTGGGCGGCGCCATGGAGGTGGCCAAACGCGCCGCCGGGTGAAATCTGAGGCGCCTCTCATGTGCTTGCCATTTGCAGCTGAGTCCGTGGAGGGGAACCAGGCAGGCGGCTGTAGGATGCAGAGTGAGGCGGGCAATGGCCGTGGAGGTGGCCGAACGCGCCACCAGGTGAAATCTGTGGTGGCTCTCAGGCGCTTGGCCCTTGCAGCTGAGTCTGTGGAGGGGAACCAGGCGGGTGGCTGTAGGATGCAGAGTGAGGCAGACGATGGCCGTGGAGGTGGCTGAATGTGCCGCCGAGTGAAATCTGTGGTGCCTCTCAGGCGCTTGCCACTTGCAGCTGAGTCCGTGAAGGGGAATCTGGGGGCAACTGTAGGATGCAGAGTGAGGTGGGCGACGGCCATGGAGGTGGCCAAACGTGTCACTGGGTGAAATCTGTGGTTCCTCTCAGGCGCTTGCCCCTTTCAGCTGAGTCTGTGGAGGGGAACCAGGCAGGCAGCTGTAGGATGCAGAGTGAGGTGGGCGACGGCCGTGGAGGTGGCCGAACGCTCCACTGAGTGAAATCTGTGGTGCCTCATAGACACTTGCCCCTTGCAGCTGAGTCCATGGAAGGGAACCAGGCGGGCAGCTGTAGGATGCAGAGTGAAGCGGGCGACGGCCGTGGAGGTGGCCGAACAGACCGCCGGGTGAAATCTGTGGCGCCTCTCAGGCACTTACCCCTGGATAAATTGTTTCCAGATATCAGGTATGCAACCCGTCAAAAAAGAAAGAAGTTCGATGGAGTGAGGGTGATGCTGAGGAAAGCTGGAATCTCACACGGGCTTATTTTCCCTGCAAGACTGAGAATTGCGCACAGGAGCGGAGTCTACCTGTTTGACAACCCTAACAAGGCCGTGAAGTGGGCACAAGGACATGCGACACCCAGGTCTCAAGAATGGGGGTGAAAAGCCTCTTCTTCGGAGGATGAAGATGCATCCTGAGAACATACTGGGACATTTGGTATTAGGTGAGGCTCCTTGTGGGGCAATTGCCACACCGAGGTGTTAAGGGACTTGAAATTCGGGACTATAAATATTAAACAAAAGGTAATCCTGATATGATCCGTTTTCAGTATTGTTTAATTACTGGATCCTCTGATGTGTAGCGTCCTGATAAAAATTTAGTGCACATCTCAGCTTATCTGTAAAAATACAGGGGTAAACAACTAGTTTATTAAAATTGTTCAATGTTTACTGATTGCAAGTTAAAGCTCAGCTTTAACAGCTTTTCTGAAAATTACTTTTTTTTTCATGCCAGAGAATAACAGCGCCTAAAATATGTGGATCGTGTGGGGTTCTGCAGGGAAGTACTTTGTTTACTCCTGATAGGGCACAAAGAGTGTGCCTAACTACTTAGGTAATGTGTGGTAGTTACCTCCCTCACTGGTGGAGGAGGAAGAGGAGGACTGTGGGAATGATTTTTCTATAACATTGTTTTACTGTAACCACACAGCTCATTGACTCAATATGCAGCAAATCGAGTAATGGACTTTAGCAATTCATTTTTTTTCTTTCTAATGTACCCCCACATGATGTATCTTGGAAGCATTTGAAGGATATTATTGTGTTTCCTGAGAGGAGTGGCGCCCTCATGGGAGAAATATTTTATTATTGTATTTCCGTGCTTGACACATAACTGTATGTTTGTTTTTATATAATAAACATAAAGTTTAAAAAAAAAATAGTTTGCAAGAGGGTCCCCTGGGGCAAAAGAAGAGCATGACAGCAGTTACCAATTCCAGAACTGCAGATCTGAAGCTACACATCAAGCTGCACAGACTTAATTTTGAATTTTTGACGTCCTGCAAGTCCTATTTAAATGAAAACAAGTAATAGTTTAAGTAAACAAAAAGTCAAGGTTCACATTACATTCGTTACATACAGCTTAGCTTTTATAGATTTTCTGACTTTCTACTTCTTTTATTCTTATCTATAGGCCAGCAGGGAGAGGGGAGACATAACAGAGACCGTCAAGTTCCTGAAAGGATTGAATAGTGCAAACTGTGAGGAACTATTCAGCTTGAGTCACCGGGGACTAGCTGGGGATGGAGGATGTGCATCCCAGAGGATACTGTCCTCAACAAGAGGGATGGAAGCTTTTTCCATTGCGATAATGCCATCTGGGTGACCGCAGGTGGCAGTGCAGTCAGTAGCAGCTTTGTGGAAGGGTGGACATTGGCTGGTGCCTTGCTCCACACCCCTGCATGTGCACCCTCATTGTCAAGTTATGTGGGAGAGGACCAGAAGAACAGAAACACTCCCGACTAGGCAGGATAAATTCTAGCCTCCCACAGGCCCACACCAATGACACTGACCCCACTTCCAGAATCTGGATCCATTCTGAGACAGCAGACAGGGTGCTCCACTGACCCTGCATGGGAGTCAAGCTATGGGGGGAACACTGGAGTGATAGACAAGTCCTGGAGGAGCCAAACGATAGGGATGGGAAGGCAGGCAGGATGGGGACTGGTCAGAGATAAGAGGACATAAATAGATTAAAGAAAAAAAAGATATATAACATTGTATTTTAGTATAGTATATCATATCATATTGTATTATATATCATATCATGTTATATATTTATTTCTTCATGATGTTTAGGAATGTCCCATACTGTAGAGTAAAATAAATAAAAAAAATAAAATAAAATGGAAAACTAAATTAGGCAGTGAACAAGAAATGAGTTTATAGCTCAGTTTGTGTCAATTACAAACTGATATTTTCAACAATCTGTAGGTTTAAAGACAAACTGTATCCTTCACACATGCCCACCAACCAAATGCTTTCCTTCCATGGGAACGGCATCTCCATAGCATGGCTCTGCATCCAATGTAACATATTAATCATGGAAAAATGAAGGAGTTCCAAAATGTAATATCCACAGATTGTCTACAACAATTGTCTGTGAGGAATTTGCCCTAAGTTATTTTTCCATTGACCTGACACTGGCTGAGGACCAAATAGTAAGGGACACTAATTTTGACACCAGAAGAAAACTTTAGACGTGGCAGCTTAGTTCCATTTTTAAGTGTCTTTTAGTGCCAACTACAGATGTAGCCGGCATCCTGGTGCCTGCAGCTCCCTGGGGATTAATCAGAAGGATGCTCAGAACAAAGAAGAGGGCAAAGGCGATGACAGTTAGTAGGGGATGAAGCTAAAAATATGCCCAGGAGGGGGTTGGACCTTGCTGTGTGGGTATTACTGCTTTATGTACAACAATGTGATATTTCATACAGAAACTTAGAAAGTGCTCGACGACAACAGAGCAGGAGTCAATTGTGTTTTATCGCCTGCCATTCAGGCAGTTGCAATATTCAATATTATGTTAAAGAAAATTTAGAAATCTCAGAGAACCCTCCTTTCTCTCAATATATTAAATGCTGTAAATAGTAAGAGTTTTCTCAACAAGGAACAGATCCAGTTTGGTGTTTAAAAGGAACATAAATGTCACTTTCTGTATTTTTTTATTATACTGTATTAGATAAATAAGCAATAAGGTACAACAAGGCACTGGTTTTCTGGTGTTAATGTACCCTCTGGTACGTAGTGAGGCACTGGGAGTTTGTATCACGTGCCTCCAGTGCCTAGACATGCAATAACCCCAGATAACCAACAAGCTGGAGTGTCTTACTGCACTTGTAAAATAGATAAACTGAGAAATTATTTAAAGAAAATGTCAACTTTTAAAAATTAAAAAATATGTTTCTTTTCTTAAATGTAAATAATAAAAAGTAATCCTACTCACCCATCAAACATTCTGTCTTTTCAACGTACAAGAGCTGGAATGTTTGTTTTAGAATACAGGAATTAAAACTTCTGAAGAATTCTTCACACACACACACACACACACACACACACATACACACACACACACACACCCCAGAAGGCCTTATATATGGAGCCAAGGACTATGGCAAGGAAAGCAGCAGAGATTGCCCTGGCAAGGATAGGATTTTTCATGGTCATCAAACAAACACTGGAATTCAAAGCTATGAACAGTGCTTTTTAAAAATGTTTTTTTGTGTGGACAGAGGGGATAAAGGGAAGAAATAATTTTTAATTTTTGTTTTTAATTTAAGGGAAATCACACAAATTAAATACTAAAATACGTCATTTGATAAGTTGCTTACTTTCAAATAACCAAAGACACATATTATTATGATGCAAAATTCAAGTAACGTTCTGTACAAAAAAAGCAACCTAGATGCCTCGATTAAATAACTTCTTAGGAGGGCAAGGAGGGGAATCTCCCCACAACAGGCCTCATAGCTATGGGTAGCTGTGAATTACAATATTTTGGACCTCTGCACAAGAAGGTGTGACTACCAATTAAGACCTTAATTTTGGGGATTACAAATTCCTTACTAAGAATGTGTAGCTCAGAAACACCCACTGAGTCTACTAAAAGCCCAGTAAAGATGCGATGATAACAGACTGGAAGCAGTATTTGAAAACAGTTTATACTGCAACAAAAAAAAAAAAGGATTAATAGGTTCAATGTTGCTGTCGCTGCACACTGCTGTGTATGGAAATCCATACACTCAAAACAGTTGCACTGTACAACAGTTCAAACGTTGCTGTATCGCAGTAGTGAGGTCACTGCTATGGTGCAGCAACCTTTCAGCCCTCTCCCATTTCAAATTCAACAGTGTGCTGCCACCTCCCCTTCCCAGAAAAACAAATTCTCCCATTTTTCTGTAATAAAAACAAACAATAAATCAAACAAACACTTGTACCCTGCTGCTCAATAACCCCCAACCCAGTGCCCCAGACAACACTTGGTAAAATAAGTTTGTTTTAAACGTTGTTTACTAGTTAAAATATCCTCCAGCTGGTGCCTCCTCCTCATTGCAACTAACTGCTTCTGTTTCTGGTTCAGCTCCAACAGAAACAGAAAAATTACTGAATAAAACAGAAAAGATCTGTGTTTCTGGAGATGCCTGTGTAACTTTTTCTCTCTATTTGTAGGACTCGTATAATATAAAAACAACATATACATATATAGATAGAAATGTCACCTATAGACGTTACATTTATATGCCTCAAAATCCACCCTGGTCTGATTAGACCCCATCTACCACTCCTCCTATCACTTTGCTCTAAACTCAGAGAACCAAACCCATCACTGTTCCCTCTATTCTGATCCTGTACTTGCTTTCTTAAAAGCTGTTGCCTTCTCTGCCCTACTGTCTAAATGCTGGTACTCTCCCCTCCCCAGTTAATCTCTCCCCTCTCCTGTCTCCCTCCACCCCCTCTATCTATTGCCACAGGAACATTAGCTCTAGCCTCTTTAAATATTCCCTTTTTAAAAACTCTCTTGGTCAGGCCTCTATTTCCTTTTGACATCCCCACCTATAGAACAACCTCCATCTATTCGCTCCTTCTCCTCTCTCCCCGACAGCCTCATTACGAGAGCTCACAGACCACTCCTGCACCTATACCTAGACTGTTAATCCAAGCATACTAGGCTCCCCCCCTGCCTCCCACTCTCTCCACAGGCACATCATACAGACCCTACATGAGGTATCAGGCCAGGCATTTGCCCACAGACAACCCATCTCTTGTTTCAAATTGCCAGTTTTGCATTTGCGGCACTTAGTGCCAGCATGAACCACAGATCTATTTATAAAATGGGTTCAGAAAATCCTGCATTCTGATTCATCAAAACAGGTCACTGTGGCAGGGGGAACACCCTTTCACGGTAATGGACCACTTTTCTCATTTATGGACACTTCTGTTGCAACAGTTCTCTCATTTCTCCTTTTATTCTGTCTCTGTATTTTCTAGTAAAAAAGGCTGGCTACCGTTAGGCACCCCCCTCTCTTCTCTTAGCTATCACCGACTTTAATTTCCTTTTTCCCCTCTTTAAAGGTCCAGCTATTGGGAGGTTAAGAAAGTGCCCTCTGCAACATTTTGACAAAAAGAGTCCATGTGGGGATTATAAGGAAAAGTACCGGTACCAGTAATGAAATGCTCTGAGCAACAGTACACTCAGGACAGGAATGTATAAACTGTTGTAACATGGCATGTGTTGCCTAGGTCTGAAGGAGCAAGCGGATAGGCCGGGGCCGGTCACGGGACGGCAGCCGAAGCGGGTATTAACCCAGCATATATGCCGTGCCCGCTTCAGCAGTACCGGTGGCCGCCAGACCCCCTGCCTAGCAGCACTGCTCCGATCTGGCACGGAGACGAGCCGCGGCACGAGCGGCTCCTGCCAGGCACAGCAGCGGAGGACAGCACCGCGGCATCCGGGGGGGGCAGTGGTGTGGGCAGAGGACTGAGGTCTGGGCGCTGATGCGAGCACTCCAGTGTGCGCAGCGAGTGGCAATGCACCGCGCCGCACCGTGCTTTGATCTCTGCGGGTCTGCACATCAGGAGAGGGGAAATCAGTGTGGCCTCGGCACGAGAGAGAGCACTGGCGAGGGGAGCTACCTGGGCAGAAATGGTTGCGGGACCGAGTGCGAAACCCGGCATCCCCAGCGCACAGGGCGGCAGCGAACTCTGGGACCTGACAGTGGGAGACCTCCGAGGACGAATACCGGCTCACCAGCTGCACCGAACACCGTAGGATATGAGAGAACTGTTGTGTGCCTGGTTTAGTTGCTGCACAGGACGAGCCGTTCTGCAGCACACTAGTATGTATGTAAGGTGTACTACACCACGTTCTGTTACACAAATAAAGCACCTGAAACGTTGCTGCCGTCTCCGTCGTCTTGTCTTCCTCTGACAGTAGATAGGTTAGAAGTTGTCGAGCACTATTTTGCCCTGTTACAAGCACATTAAGCCACTCCGTCGGTGTGCTCTAATACTGGATTGATGCATGGGGCGGTGGTAGCCCTCGGCCTGGACTCAGACGCTGCCCGCCCCTGCATCAATCCAGCAATAGAGCTACACCTCTGTCGTGGCTTAATGCCTACTTATTTGCCAGAGCAAAGGGCTTGGATGTTTGGTTAATGGAGCACCCCCTGTATTCCCCTCAGTTTCCCTTCTACCCCATAGTATTAGGTATAAAACTGCTAAGGTATCTTTTACAGCAGACAGCAGGTTCCTGCAGGAGAGTTTGGGAGTACAAAATGTTCTGACCTTGGGTCTGACCTTTCCTGATGTGGTAAACAAACTTGCAGGTGCCAACTGAATTGTTCTCTATGGAGCAACAGTGGCCCTAGTGGCTAAATGTTACGGTAGGTCTGATATCAATCATAGGGGAGTGGACATTTCCTAACTTCTAGAGAGCCTTTAAAAGCTGTAACTCAGTTCTGAAATGAGTTTTAGACCGAGACTGAGAGAGATTGGGGCAGTTCCTACTGGCTGGTGCAGGTAGAGGACTGAGACGAGTCCCATACTACGGCAGAGTGGAAGCTGTGAGAAGTTTGCCACATCCTAAGAACTTTATCTGTGTTCATTTTCTGTTTATTATTTTTTATGAAGTCTCTCTTTTGCATCTGCCTTGAAGAAATGTTTATGAAACAATAAACATCACACTAGACAAAGTGTGTTAACCTTATAAGAACTGTGTTGTGTCAATCTGATATCCCACACTCCTACAGTCACCTGACCATGGATTAATTCTCAAGAAACCCACAGCTGGGTTGCTGGACTACAAAATCCTGACTGACATCCATGTAAAAAACCTACTCCTATTATTCCACTAGAAGAAATTTAAAAGACAACTAAACAACCTTTTTTTACCAATGCATAATTCAAAAATCAGGCTTGATAAAGAAAAGGCTGCTGTTTACATTGATGTTAAAGCAACAAAAGCAGCCACAAATTGTCATTTTATCAGCTGACTCGAAGAACAGAATATGTTAGAAATACCTGAAGTGCCGCACGTAGGTGAAGTTCAAAGGACTGTAGGCTTAAACTGAAATAGTCTAATATGTCCAACTTGTATTTCTCAATGTTAAGTGCAATATGCTTTTAATTCTAACTTTTGTTTCCCGATGCCAAAGAACTCCCCCCCCTTGCAAATATATGAAAATGTGCAACAGTTCAATCCTGAGACTTGTAGACTTAAAGTTAAATATCATGTGACAACCAACATCTTGTTTCCTAATATGAAACACAATATTTTTTTCAATGCAGCTTTTGTTTATTTTATTATTTTATTTATTTTTGCATTCAGTCTAGGAATTACAACCCTTTGAGTCAGGGACTCATTTACAAAGGCTCCGCGTCAATGACATTAGTTAGGACACACACAGAGTAAAAATACTGTACAGAGGCAACCATGGGCCAAAACAAATTCAGGGCACCATCGGTAGAGCAAAACGATCTATTACAATAGAGTTTTGATAGTAACAGAGAGACCAAAGCTATAAATCGTAGTTTAGATTAGCAGTCACAGTTACTGTTAAACAGGATATGGGTGCGCAGCACTGGCTTAAACGGCCCTATCCTAGGGATTTTGAGGGCAGCATCCGGGAGGGAGTTCATCCAGTGAGGGGGCCCTGTAGGAAAAGGATCTTTGGCCAGCAGAGGTCCTTGCGAAGGGGATGCGAAAAGTAGTAGTGCTAGAGCTTCTAGTGGCCCTTGTCGGCATTGCACTCTTGAAGGAGCAATAGACAGCCCGGGGAGCTAACCCTAGTTGTATTTTTTTGGCCATTAGGCAGGACTGATAGAAATCGCCCTGAAATTTAACCAGGAAGACTGTGAGTGAGGTCACAGGTATGGTGGCTGATCACAGCCTGGCAGCCGACTTTGCTGGTCTTGGCGTTTTATGCTGGACAGGGCAGTGTCGGAGGCGGCGCCATATATAATTATGCCACAGTCTACTAGGGGAAGGATGGAGCGAGAGATGGCTAATCGAAGGGCCATAGGGGGGAGATAGGGCCTATATTTGTAGAGGAGGCAGATTCTAGTGTTAATGGCAGAGCAGGTCAATGCAATATGCTCACAGAAAGTGAGGGCAGAGTCAAGAGTGACCCCTAGGTATTTAAAAGTGAAGACTGCTTCCAACATGTCACCCTGTGAGTTAAGTATGGATAGTTTGGTCATGCTGTTTTTATGTTGAGGGTGAATGAATAGCATGGTCTTTGTTTTTTTGTAGTTGAGGACAAGTTTGTGGGAGGTGAACCATGATTCTAATGCAGTGATGGAGCCCTGCAGGGAGTTTTGAAGCTGGGTGGGGTCAGGGTGCCGGCTGAAAATTACAGCATCATCAATGTAAAGGAGCAGGCACTCAGTGGAGGCTAAAGGGAGGGGAGTTTAAGTATAGGGAGAAAAGAAGAGGGCCAAGGATGGACCCTTGGGGGACACCTGAACGGACTGGGAGGCTGGTAGAGAAGGTGCTATTTATTTTTACTTGCTGGGTATGGCCATTGAGATAACTGGTGAACCAGACTGCAGTTTCGGGGAAACTCCAACAGAGAGGATGGTGTTTATTAGCAGGCTGTGGTTTACAGTATCGAAGGCCTTGGACAGATCAGTGTAGACAGATCCAGCCAGGTCTCCCTGGTCGAGTGCTTCATGGAGGAAGGAGGTAAATTAGAGCAGGGCAGTGGTGGTATTGTGCCCTTTTCGGAAACCATGCTGTTGACTGCACAGTAGGCAGTGTGTGTCCAAATATTCTATAAGTTGATCCGCAGCTATTTTCTCCAGTGCTTTTGAGAGACGGGGAAGTATTGAGATGGGCCTATAGTTACTGGGGGAGGTGCGGTCACCATTCTGGTGAACTGGAGTGATGATTGCTTTTTTTCCATAAGATAGGGAACTGTCCAAGGCATAGGGACATGTTCAGCAGTTTTGTTAGGGGGGGTAAGGACTGCATCAAGGGTTAAGGAGAGCAGCTTGGCATCCAGTGACTCACCACTATGTCTTGTCTTTCCTAGGAACTTGGCGAGATATGATCGAGCAACACTCGGGGAGATTGTTTTGAAATAAAAAGGTGGAGTACTGGGGGGCGGTGGAGAGTGTCCAGAGGGGGCGCTAAAGAAGTCAGGTGGGGAGGATAGAACTGAGGTCTGAGAAAGAGACATTTAAGGCATTAGCTATCTTGTCAGGGTCTTGGGTGGTGACACCATCAACGGTAATCACGGAAGGAGGAGGAGAGGGAGACTTTCCACTTAGTTCCTTCATATTGTCCCAGAACCTGTTCCCATCGCCCCAGGTGGCAGTGAGGTTGGATTGATAGTAGGCTACCTTAGCCTTGCGGATTGCCCAGGTGCATGAGTTTCGGGCAGCACGGTACAGTTGACGGTCAAAGAGGCTACCAGACTCGATGGCAGGGTACCAAAGGTTATCTCGAGCCTTCATTTGGTTGAGTAAGGAGCGGTTTACCCAAGGAGAGGATTTTGTTTTTTCTAGCTGCTTAACGAGGAGGGCAAAGATGTCACAGGCAGCTTGGTAGGATCTGATGATGAAGGACAAGGTAGCGTCCACTGACGTCTGGTGGTCAAGAGGGGACCAGTCTAGGTTGACAAGATGGTTTTGAAGATGTGTCAGTGACCCCTTCTTTAGCTGGTGATGCAGGAGATCCTGTGAGGGGGGGGCTTCCAACTGTTTGACCAACGGCAGGTGACAGGGGAGTGATCGCTGAGTGCGTCAGGGAGGACCTGGATGTCATGGAGGTGCTCAGGGTGGTTTGTAAGGATGAGATCAATAAGGAAACTAGTGCCCCTATGGTGGTCTAATCGAGTGGGGCTAAGGACCATTTGTGAGAGATTATGGGCGGTGACTGCATCCCTGATAGGGGATGTGTGGGGGGCGAGCCAGTTTGTGTTGAAGTCTCCTAGGGCAATGACCTCCGGCTTTTTTGGAAGTTGCACAATGAGGTTCAGAATGGAGGAGAAAGCCTCCTTTTGGTGATGGGGGGGTATGTAGATTGACATCAGGTAGAGAGATTTACCTGATTTTCCAACTGGTATCCTAAGGGTGAGGGATTAGGCACCTGCAACAGGGTTTAGTGCAGGAATTTGGACACCTTGTAGGTGATCCCAAAGGTACAGAGCACAACCACCACCCCATCTATTCAGTCTTATCTGATCTGAATAGTGTGTAGCCGGGTATGAAAACAGCCGAGTCAGGGATTTTTGGGGAGAGCCATGTTTCAGACACTGCTAGTGCATCAGGGGAGTGGAGGCAGACCCATGTTTGAAGTGGGGTGAGATTTTTTTTGGAGGCTGCAAATATTTATGGCAGCCAATCATAACCCTTTTAGTTGCGTTGAAAGGCAAGGTCCAGGATTGGGGTGTATGTTGCCCATCAATAGCAGTAAGATGATGAAGGTCTTGGATAGGGCACTTTTGAGGGTCAGTTTGTAATTACGCAGTGTTTGGCCAGTACGATGGGGTAGTTTGTTGATAGGAAGGGAGCAGATAAAACACAGAAATTCCTGACTATAGAGCATAGGGTTGGCCACGGTTTCTGGAGGTGGGTGGCTAGGAGCAAGTGGGGGTTGAGGTGGGAAAGACGTGGTTACAGAGGGAGGAGTGAGCACGGGGAGCTATAAATGGGGCAGAGGTGGTGGTGGTGAGGTATTTTACAGGCATAGAATGGGGCGGGGGAGAACACTGAGGGGAGGAGTAATGGAGAGGATAAGGAGTAAAGACATCATTTTGCGATAGAGAAAGAGGTATCCTAAGCAGTAGGCGTGAGTATGTATAATGCAGGGGGGTTTGAGGTGAACAGAGCTATAATTACAGATAGTATATGGGTGTGCTTTGGAGGGAAAGAGAGGTTAACCAGCTGGCAGAGAAAAAGAGGGAAGGATACAGTAGGGGAAGAATTCTAGGTAATATTCAGCATTCATTGAGTTACACACCAGGTGGTGTGAGAGGGGCGTTTAAGTAGTTATAGCAGCCTCTAGTGGTTGGTACAGATATCCTGCAGATGGAGAAATAGCCTGATAGGTTTTTTCACGTCACGTGATATGCAGTATAAGACAGCGAGTCAACCAAAGGTGGTGATGAGGGCGGTGGGGAGCTGACACGCAGTGTCAGCAGGGTAGCTACTGCGAGGTTGCTTGCCTGTTCGTGGAGGAGGGCATCTTTAGCCCTCTCGGACTCTCGGGGGAGCCACCGGAGCACTGAAAGGTCTGTGGATATGAAAGAGAAGAACAAGAATTAAAGCAGGTACTTTACTGGGAGGGGCTGTTAATCAAACAGGGGTGGGGTTGCTGACTCCTGGAGCAGCTGCGGGGGGGGGGGGAAAAACTCTCAGCAGCACTATTACAAAAATTCTTGGGCAGGCCATACTTGGTCTAAATTCGTTTAAAAAAAAAAACAGCAGGTTCGCTAACAATTCATTTACAGTGGCCCTTGTAATACAGCTTAAAGCTACTAAAGGAGCTTGAAATCAGGCAGCTTGGAATCAATGGTTGCAATAAAGTTTCAATCCTGCCTAGTGAAACAAAAACTAAAAAAAAAAACTATGGGGATAAAAATGCAACCTAAAGGTGCTAGTTTTTTTTAAAGAAAATAAAGGCGCCAAGTCCTCTTTGGTTTAAAAGCATGGACGTTGGTCCCAAACTGCGTCGGAGCTTTCTCGCGTACCTGCTTGCCTGTTAGTGGGGGATGGTGTCCTTAGCTCTCTCGGACCCCCTACTGCAAAGTTGCTTGCCTGTTCATGGGGGAAGGCATCCTTAGCCCTCTTGGACCCTCGTGGGAGCTGCCGGATTACTGAAAGGTTTAACATGACAAATGCCTACCCCTCCCTGTAGCCTGCCCACTCTTGCAAAATCCATTGAAATACCTTTTCCTGGTGACTCACATAAAACTATCAGTCACCAGTTACTGGTCCCATGACAAAGCACACACGCTTGCTTCTAAGTGTTTACTAGTACTCTGGACACATAGTTAGCGAATCCTGTTCTTCCTTCTCAGATGAAATGAGTATATGCTGCAATGTGTATGTCATTTAATAGGGACAGCCCGGAAGGAAGGAAAGAAGAATGGTATTTGATAGACATGAGCTCAGACTACTAGTACACACTCAGAAGTAAGCGGGTGTGATTTGTCGCGGAACCAGCGACCGACACTTTTATGTGAGTGACCAGGCAAAGGACTATCAATGGAGTTTGCAACTGTGTCGGGTAGGCAGGGTGGGGTGGGGGGGCATTTGACATGGCAAACAAAAGCTGCACTGAAAAGAATATTGTGTTTCATACTAGGAAACAAGAAGCTGGATTTCACATAATATTTAAATTTAAGCCTACAAGCCTTAAAGTAAAGTTGATAAGTAGTAACTAAACAGGAGCTACTTTGCCATGCAAATAGATACATCAATAAATCTGGCACTTTTCTCCCTTTAAAACATGTTTCTGTGTACTTTCTTTGACTAGCACTATCATACCCATTGTATAAGTGAATTAACCCACTCCAGTGCATGAGTTTACTGAGAATTAATCAATGCCTGAGTGATTGAAGGCACTCGGCCTGTGCACACCCCCCCCCCCGGCATGGCTTAATTCTCCGTAAACCCATGCCCTGTCATGAGTTAAGCCTTACATATAGTAGCATTGTATATTTCTTGTGTATATTGTACCTCTGTAAGATATCTCAGTTGTCTTGGTGGCAGTTTTGCTGCCGTATTTTGAATGCGTTGTAGCATTGTTACCAAAAAGACAAAGTACAGCATAAAAGCAAAGAGACAAGGGCTAACCAAAACGGGACTTGGTAACAAAGACTGGTTTCAAAGAAGGCCAATGCCCTTTTTGGGTAATCCTTGCCTCTGTGCTGCAGTTCACTGTCTTTTTTAGCTTGCGTTCTTATTTTAGCCTGCCATGACTAAAACCCGTGACACCACACAAGGGCAGGTTCATTTTTCCAGGGTTTGAAATACAGACGAAGCACACTGATGAGTCCTCAGAAGGACATAACACCTGTCTGTGTCTTCAGTTCTTAGCCTTTGCGGATTGTGGGAGAGGCCATAGGACACCATGCCATCCTGCTTAAAGCAGAACCAGTCTAAACTGTTATGCTGATTTGCATATATATGCCATGATGCTTTGCATTATTAGGGCATATGTTACATCATATATCATTCGGTTACTTGCCCCCTTCCCCCAGTCTGCACCTGGAAACTACCCTCAGCAAAGTGAGCATTTCCTGGACAACATTTCTAAATAAATAAGAATAAAAAAATAACAGATGAAAACCCATGCAGAAAAGGCACATGTTTCCATCTTGGGGTTCTGAGAGCATGAGAAACCTCTCAAGGTTTAGGATATCATCAGAATACCTTAATGGAAACAGAATGTTGATGTTCATGGTCTCCCATCAATGATTATATATATATATATATATATATAGTATATGGTTAGCCCCTACAGAGTATGGATTTCCATACATATAATGTTCTTGTTGTGGCACTGTTCAAACGTCATGAAAAGTTTGTTGTGGTATTGTTCTGATATCACAATGACACCACAACAAGTTTTCAGCCTTAATGTCTGCACGTAACTGGTGACTGGTTGAAGATGCTGCTTTCTTAAAAAAAGTTAAGCAAAAATGGCAGCGCCATTTAGCGATGGGTGACTGATGCAGTTTTGACAGGGAGTGCTGTGGATGACTACAATGTAGGTTTATTTATTAGTTGCAGTTTATATTATTTAGTCTGCCTGTGCATCATGAACATACAGTGAGGGAGTAAGGGTTTCCAGTTTTTGGAGAGTGAAGCAAGCGGGAGCACTGATGTAACATTCAAGAAGAGCCTTTGGGACAGTTAGGCGAATACAGTGGTAATAGATTGCACTTTTCAATAACAGTAAACTATATACTATATAGAACAATAGTATATGGTTAGGGATTATTTTAGATGGAAAACAGTGGCTTCCCAAATGTTGTTGTAGGACAGTTCAAAGGTCAAAAAAGTTGTACTATCATTCTGATGTCAGATCGATAGTATAACAACTATTTAGCCTTGAGCTGCTACATGATTGGCAGAAAGCAGAGCAGATCAAAAAATGCACTCTAAAATGGCAGAGGGGCTTAACAAGCAGTAGGTTGTGTCATTCATTCAGACAGTTTGGACACGGACTGCCATACTTGGTTCTGTGTTGCTAAACTACCAGTTTGCCAATTTTTTTTATCTCTTGTGTAGTTAATCCTCTGGGTCAGTGGAGAGCAAGACTGCAGGAAGCACCGGTATCTTCGGTGTTGGGACTGGAGCAGGGACTAGGAGCAAGCAGGAGCCCATTCATAAGGTAGGAACCTTGTCAAAAATTAAACTTCCTACATTTTGGGGAACCATATACTATATAAAATACTATATGGTTGCCCAAACACAACAAGGCTTTGTTGTCATCTCGGGGATGTGATTCCATCACACAGACTTCTCGAGGTCTGTGTGACGTCATCACATCCCCTCGATGGCAACACAGCCTTGTTGTATGCGGGCAACCATACATTATTCTATATGTGTATGAGAGACCATGCACAACTAAGACTGTGTTTCCATCTCAGGGATGTGATATCGTCATAAAGACCTCTCGGGCTTCGCTCTTGAAGTCTGCACGACATCATCACATTCCTTAAAAAAAAACAGCATTGTTGTGTATGGTCACCCATACACTATTCTATATATAGAATATGGTTCAGTGTTGTTGTGTATAAATATCCATTCACTATTCTATATGTTGTATTTGAGATATTGCCGGATCCCGCCTAGTCAAAAAGGACCAAAACTGGTCTACAGTTAGGGCTGAGTCGTTTAATGTTAAACCCCTAACTCTGTACCAGCCTCACCCCTGTTCAATGGAACTGCATGAAATTTTGTGTGCGTGGTGGTGGTGGTGGTGGTGGGGGGCAAGGTATATGGATCCAGCAAGTTTTGTTCTAGTGCAAATCTAGGAACAACTGAGTTTTTGTGCTGTTTCTTTGTCGTCACCCACAGCCCAGTAGGTTTGGAATTTTGTTTTGAAATTTTCAGGGTAGAAAAGGCTTGCCCACAAATGGTGCCTTTCGTTGGTTTGGTGAAAAAATATCAATCTGTTTCCGAGTTATAAAGATTTGAAATTTCAGTTCTGAACATGCTCAGTAGGGTCTTTCAGATAAATGTGTGATACGAAGATGAATTTGGCCATATGTGAAGCCAAATTCATCTTTCATCACAAAAAATCTCCTCTTTCATGAGAAAATATTTTTCTTTTGTATGCGGGCCATTTTGTTTCAGTTTAAAAAAGAAATTATTTCAAAACCCACAAAAATAATGCCCTCCAGACACACAAGCACATGAACATCACTAAATGGAACCATTTAGCTCCATTCTGGACTTACTTTTTTTTTTTTAAAAAACAACCCCGAAATGTATTGTTGGGACATCCTAAAAATCCTGATTCTTCTTCTTTAGTGAGCCAATTCTAGAGGCTGACAAAGACAAATAGAGTCAAATGAAAGAAGAATTTAAGGATTTTTGACTTTTTTTTTTGACATTCCTCTTTTGTGAGAAGGCATCCTCTTTTGTGAGCTCATGAAAATGTCACGAAAGAGGATACCTTCTCATAAAACAAGATTTTGGACCTTTTTTTTTTTTTTTTGTTACATTCTTTGTTCCATGAGAAGGCACCTTCTTGTGTGAGCTCCCAAAAATTTCACAAAAGGGGGTGCCTTCTCGCAAAACAAGATTTTGCACTCAGATTTTTTTCACATTTTTCTTTCGTTAGATGCCATCTTCTCTCATGAGCACATGAAAATCTCACAAAACAGGATCCATTCTCATAAAAGAAGATTCTGAACATCTAAACAGACTCCTCTACATCTGTACAAACACAGAACTGCAAGGATTGCAAGGCCCTGTGTTTCCATGCCAACATGAACTCTTCAGTTACTGCAAGGCCTAGGGGGCCCTGCATGCCTGCATCTGTATCACCACATAGCTGCAGGGCCCAGAGTGTTCTGTGCTTCTACAGTCTCATGGACTCCAGATTTGGGGAAGGGCCCAAAGGGCTCTGTGCATCTGCATCTTTACATATACGGAAGCACGGTGCCTGGAGGGCCTGGCGCTTCTGCATCCACACAGAGAAGTTCACGGTGAATGAGGATATGGTTGTACCATCTCAGAAAGGAATGAAATTCATTACAAAAAACTGTGTTAAGGGACCAGTTAGGGTTTAGCTTAAAGCAACAAAAGTAGGGAAATATGGTGTTAGGGTTTCCAACCCTAACTCCCCACCCCCACCCCCTAAGGAGCAAACAGAAAAAAAAAAGTTGGGTTTTGCGCCTCTGGAGTATTGGTGAATCCGTGGTGGAGTTTCCTTGGGGTTGTCAACCCTAATGCTTACCCCTACCCCAGACCATAGCCTCCTGTCTGAAGCACAAGGTGCAGCTCCAAGCCACTGCCTAACAGAGATAGTCTTCAAAAGTAGAGAGGTACAGTATGTCTCACCACATGTTGCCAAAAACCTGTAGGCCCTGTCTCAAAAAAACACATCACATCTGACCTTCTTTGCTCAGGGGAGGGGGTGAGCATTAGGGTTCAGAACCACAAGGAAGCGTCCAGCACCAATTTGACAAGACTCAGGAGAGCCAAAACCCCTACCATTTTTTTCCTTTTCCTGCTCGGGGGGTGCCCATAATACCATCTTTTCCTACTTTTGTTGCTTTAAGCTGAACCACAACTGGTGCATTAACACAGTTTTTTTGCAATACATTTTTATTACTATGTCTTCTTACCCATAGATGTCTTGATCCGAGCCAGTGGATAAGTACTAATGCAAAAAGATAAAGGAGACAATATTCAGCTCTTAGCTTGCTTGGATTTTTTCAAGTGGTTCACCTACCGATTAAGGAGGAAAACAGTGTAGGAGATAAACATCCATTATGAAATTCTGACAAGAGTGCAAATGAACATTTCCTGAGCAGATTCAAATGAAATCACCCCCATCTTGCCTACTAAAATGATCAAAGACATGTTTTACAAGCCCAGTAAATAAAACACATTACAAAAAGACGTTAATGGATGTTTGATGTGCACCTCAGACCTCGCAGCCAATTAAATCCAACCCATTTATAGCTTAAAGGGGAAACAACATTTACATATTTATTGTACTAACAGTTTGCAGGGAGACTATTTACAGCTAGACATGTACATGTAGTCTCTTGCCATGGAAATGACTCTGAAGGCACTAGCAGAGAATGATGACTTCAGGGCAGGACAAGCGGCAGCGACTGATGATGTCTAACGGGCAAAGAGACTGTTTTCATGCAAATATCTAAAGCAATAAAGAACAGACTGTCAAGAGATGTGAGTCCATCTTATCTATTTGTAGTATGTCTTTTTAAAGGCTCCATTGAGAGATGCTCGTTTACAAGGAGGTCTTGGTTAGCACCATCAAGAAGGTGCAACAGGACATTTATAGTGTAGCATACAGCTGTGCCAGCCAGGATACATTGGAGTACCTTGCAGTATTATTGAAAAATACTGCAGTATGCTGCAGGGAACAGTGTAATTCAATGGCAATTAAGCCCTTTTGCCATGCAGTATTTTGTGACATGTCACTTACTGCAAGGAACTGCATGCAGCATCCTGGCTGGTGTTGCTGTATACAGAAAATAAGAGAGAAATATACAAAGCAATGGATACATTGCATAGGTCGTACAGTGCACATATCAGGCAGGAACCATTGTTTTGCAGGAAACTGGAAAATCATCTTTACTAAACAAACACAACTCCAGTACAAAAGTTCTGACAGGCAGAACAGACTGATATAAGGAATTAATGAGGCTAGAAACAAATAAATTATCTAAGGGATTCACGTGGAGAGATGAACATAAAACTGCATGGACGAAACCATCTAGAATCTATGAGCTGGTACATCTTATTACATAAGTAATAAGCCATGACAGCGTGTACATTATAGGATTTTAATGCACACCTTAGGGTGGTGTAGTAAGGCATAAAGCCGAAGGCAGAGTGTCCGTATGCGCCCGGAGGGGCTCATCACACTTATAAAATGACTAAGTAGGTTTGTTTGGGGAGGAAAATGAAATTTGGCACATGACCGTTTATTTATAGTGATTTAATGTACAGTTGGGTGATGCCTATCAGCCAATGAAATTTCTAGATCTTTTTCTTGCAATTTCATGTTTTTTATTCAACTACAGTAAAGAAATGATGATAACACATGGCACAGAGTGAACCAGTAGTGCATTGGCACACTTAAGGTAGTGCCCTAACTCATTTTTATTGACTGGCAACAGAACTACAGCTGTTAGAGATGAAAAACAAATAATCTACATAACCACTCAAAGACATGAAGATAGACAAGTGCGAACAGCTGCTCCATCATCTAAGAGGATTGGCTAAGGAGGTACGGCCTTTTCAGGGAACTGACCCATATGGAGTGACTGCTGGGAGTACAGACATGCCTCCACACTTGTTGGGAGCAAACTGTTTTGTGAACACAGCTATCCTCTATTTAAATTATTTATATTTATTTGTTGACCGGATAAGTACATTGTCCTGAGGGTCTTTTATAGGAATGTCCCGGGTCTAGACAGGCAAAGAACAAGAGGGGTACATGGTTAAAACAAGCTTGGAAAATACATTTACAAAATTAACAGAAAGCACAGCAAAAAACAAAAGTAAAAACAAGGACACAGTGTCAATAAAGTGGTACAATTACATGAGTTAAATGATTAGGTTTCATAAATCAGCAGAGAATGGGCCAGCCTGGTGGCACGGAGTGTTGAGGTACTAGATGCAACACCTTGCGCTACGCCGGTGACCCGGGTTCGGGAACAACCTCGGGTTGCCAGGGTGCCAGCACAGGGGTGGGGTGGGAGCAGGATTGAGCACTGGCTCTCCTTTCCCAGGTAAGGGGTGGGGTTGCCAACCCGTAGTCCTGCCATCACTGAATGGAGGTTCGGTGCCAGCGTAGGCGGTCAACAGTGTGACTGGAAGAGAGGGGGCATCACAAACGGCGTGCGTGTGTATGCCTCCACACACACACGCTGTGTCAGGGATGCATGGGTGAAAGGGGCCAGGAGAAAACCCGTAAAAAACCCAGAAACTGTATAAGGGAAAAAAAAAAAAAAAAAATCAGCAGAGAAGAAATGGAAACACTGGTGTTAATATAGCACTGTGGGAACAAGCAATGCTAACATAGCACGTCTAAACTGTCAAGACAACAGCTACTGTAGCACTAGGCTGCACAACTGCAGACAGATTAATTTTGTGTAAATGCTCCACTGCCAGCTAGATTAACATAGCAGGAACAATGATGTACTGAAATACAGACATTTTTAGAGGCAGAAAAAGACCAAGGGTAAAGGTCCATTCAAGTCTGGTCTAGTCCTACCTATCTCGGCACCACTACTTCATACAAGTTCAGAGTATGCCTACACTGTGCCATGTAAAGGCCACCAGCCAGTATGTTAGTTCTGCAAGTTAAACTACGGCTTTTCTACTACTAACTTACTCATGAGACTTTCAGATGCTGTGTCCATTTGCAGGATCAACAAGACCACATGTGTGTTTGTTGAAAAAGCTTAAGGTAAGTTACTGAAAGAGCTAGAGGCAAAGTATATATGTGTGTATACATAGAGAATAAATGATGGCAAAGGGTGATATATGAGGAATTAATACCATCGAGGAGTTGAACAAGTTTGGGCTTGTGGCTTTTATGGGTTTGTTCAAACCTAAGATGGTATTATTTCCTCCTATACCACACTTTGACATCATTTGTTTTACATAAAACATAAGGTTGGACACTCTTTGTTATGTACTATATAGGCAGCTAATTAGGGTCATAATACCCTACTTGGCTACCATCATACAGTATATGGGGAAATAAATGATGGCTTTTTCAATGGGGAAAAGGGCACAATCATGTATTATAGATATGCAAACCCTAATGCTCACCCCATTCTGTTATTCTGTACCTGTCTTAACTTACTCTTGGAATGGGGTGAGCATTAGGGTTCAGAACCCCAATGCACACCCCTCATACCTGTTCCTGCATGAAGGGTGGAGGTGGGGTGTTAGGGCTGGAAACCGAGGATTAGGGTGGGGTGGGGTCTTTGGATTGGGAACCCTAAAATGTAATTTCCCTAAGTAAAAGTGGCGGCCATGTTTGTTATGGCAGTCAAGAAATTAATACAAAAGACATTGATATGTTAGAGTGCTGTGTCTTGATAGCCAGCACTTTTTTTAGCCAGTGGTTGTAGTCTGACATCGCACAGCTTCTGATTAGTCAGGACACAGTAATTTCCCTGCCCATTTTATAAGTAAACAGTAAGACAAAAAGGTTGTGTGTGTGTCTGCTGTGCACAACGCATGCCCTGGGGCACAGTAAGGAACCACATCACGGGAAGAGTTCCTTCAGCCCTTGGAAGTGTGTTGTTCCAGCACAGTGTTCACCCTGAAGTGTCTTATTACACTTATAAATTGGGTGAACTGAAAAAAAATTAAAAAAGACAATTTTTAAAACTAAAAACAGGTATTTATTTTTTGTTAAAGTAACTAATATAAAGTAGTCACTCACCAGCTGTTAAGCATCTGCTGATCCACACATTCAACAGAAGGAATGCGTGTTTATCTTAGAATGCAGGAATTTAAACTTTTGCAGAATTCTACTGGCTGAATGCTCACCTCTCCCCATACAAGCAGACATAACAGAAGGCCTCAGTAAAGCTAGGGATTCAACTGTGTCTGGGGCACAGCAAGCAGAAACAGGTTACTCACTTGTAACAGTAGTTCTAGGAGTGGTATATGTTGTTTATCCACACTCTTTGGCATGTCCCCTTCCACTTTAAGATGAACCAGAAGTCTTCAACCTGGCTCCTCCTACCCACCTGGGTGGTATATACCTTGGCTCCACCCTATGACACCAGATCTTAGCCCACTGGAAGCCAGGCTGTGCATGTCCACAGCCGGGGAGGTCGGGTGGGTCCGTGTGGATGAACAACATATACCACTCCTAGATAGTACAGTTACATAAGAACTGACTGTAACAGTAGATCTTCGAAGAGGCTCTTGCAGTAGGTAATTACATATAGGACTGAAGCCGGCAGGCATCAGGACCCCACGGAAAAATGTCTAGCTAGCAGTCTGTGGTGAGGGACCGTCCCCACGTCAGGTGACCGGCGTCAGTAGACGTTGGTATAAAGGGGTGGTCCCTCATGCCCGCCTTCCAGTTCTTTCCCGCCAAAGGCCAAAAAAGGCCAGATAAGAGAGGAGCGGATAGTTCCCTCACTGGAAAAGGAGCTGAAAAAGCTTAGGGGGATGGAGGGTGGGAAGGTATTACCTACTGCAAGAGCCTCTCTCGAAGATCTACTGTTACGGTAAGCTCTTACGTAACTGTACTATCTTACTTCGAGAGGGCTCTTGCAGTAGGTAATTACACACAGGACTGAGTCCCAAGCAGTCTGGAACAAGAAGAAGCAAATGGGAGGAGGAAAGCTACTTAAAGTAGATCCTATAGCTGAGAAGGCCTTAAGAAAGGAGAACTTGCAGAACAGCCAGTCCGAAGCCTGCTCTACGGCGAGAGGCAATATCCAAACTGTAATGTTTTGTAAAGGTATAGACGGAAGGCCAAGTGTCGGCAGCACAGACGTCTGCCGCTGACACATTTTTGAAACAAGCCGACGAGGCAGCGACTCCTCTGGTGGAGTGGCCTCTCACTTGACCCAGAAGGGTCTTGTTGTACTTGTCATAAAAGAAGGTGATGCAATGAGCTAACCATTTGGACAGGCATTGCTTAGAAACAGCATTGCCTTCTCTTTTGTGGGCAAAAGAGACAAACAGTTGATCAGTCTTTCTGAGATCTTTTGTTCTGTTAGTGTAGTATCTCAAAATTCGGTGAACGTCCATAGTGTGTAAGAGATACTCCCCTTGATTGGAGTATTGCATAAAGAAAGCGGGTAACTCTATGGACTGGTTCAATGTAGATTCCACTACCACCTTGGGAAGAAACTTAGGATTGGTGCACAGAACCACATGTTCCTTGTGAAAAATCAAGTACAGAATTTTACACATCAGGGTCTGGAGCTCAGAAATCCTCCGAGCAGAAGTAATGGCCACAAGGAAGAGAGTCTTCCATGAAAGGAACTTCATGTCTGCTGATGCTGCCCGTTTGAAAGGAGGCAGAGTAAGCTTCTCGAGTATTAAATTCAGATCTCAAGGAGGGGCGGGAACTCCGATAGGGGGTCTTAAGTGAAGAACCCCTCTGAGGAAAGTCTTAGAGACTTCCAGCTGAGCAAACTTCCTGTCTATAAACGGGACATGGTAAGGCGAAATGGCTGCCATTGTGTACCTTCAGGGACGAGTGACTAAGACCCAGATCAAAAAGATGGTGTGGGTACTCCAGCAGCTGCCCAGCAAAACACGAGAAAGGCTCAAAATCTTTTGAAGCGGCCCAGATTGTAAACCGTTTCCATTTCATGGCATAGGTAGACCCAATGGAGGGTTTTCTAGCCTCCACCAGGATCTCATCCACTCAGGGAGAAACCCCAAATCTGGCTTGAGCTCTGTCTGCAGGAGCCATGCGTGTAGTTGGAGGGACTTGAGACCTGGATGGACCAGGGTCCCCTGATCCTGGGTCGGTAAGTCGCGACAGAGGAAGAGGAAGCTCTTCTGAGTATTGTTGCAGAAGACAGAACCAAACTTGTCTGGGCCAGAAAGGAGCGATCAGAATCATTCGTGCTCCTTCTGAACCGAGTTTCTGTAAGACTCTCAGAATCAAAGGGATCGGGGGGAAGGCATAGACGAATCTGTCCTTCCAGTCTAGAGACAGAGCATCTCTCCAAAAAATGCCGCGTTCTGGAGTGAGTGAGCAGAAGTCGGGAAGCTTTGCGTTTAGACGTGAGGTGAACAGGTCCACCTGTGGCATTCCCCAATGTAGGAAGAGATTGTCTAAGACCCCCCGATCCAGATCCCACTCGTGAGCTAGAGCAGACAAGTGACTGAGTTTGTCTGCTAAGGTGTTCTCTACCCCCGGGGCGTGAATTGCTGTGAGGTGGAGGTTGTGCTGTACCACCCAATCCCAAACTTGCGTCGCTTCCCTACAAAGAGGGTAGGAACGAGTCCCACCCTGTTTGTTGATGTACCAGACCACACACATATTGTCCATCTGTACGGCTAGGTGGCCGGGAAGGAAATGCAGATGCAGAGCCTGAACAGCATAAAGCACTGCCCAAAGCTTGAGCACATTGACATGAAGTGTTTTTTCGAGCTTGGACCAGGAGCCCTGGGTCCTGTGACGACCGAGATGAGCTCCCCAACCTTCGCCCGAGGTGTCTGTGGTCAGAGTCTGGGAGGGGGGGAGAAAGGCAGAAGGGAACTCCCCGACAAAGGTTCTCTCGAACCATCCACCACTTCAAGTCCTGAACCATGGGGGAGGAGACTAGGACGAGCTGGTCCAGGTCATCCACCAACTGATCACACTGAGACCGAGGTGTCCACTGAGAGACCCTCATGTGGAGCTGAGCGTGAGGGACTGTTGGGATAGCAGCTGCCATAAGCCCCAGGAAGCGAAGGACCAACCTCACCCTGACCCACCTGCAGCAAGACAACAGCCTGACCTGAGCCTGGAGTGTGGCCGCCCTGTCCGGTGGCAGGAAGGCCCTGCCAGAGGTCGTGTCCAGGATCGCCCCGATAAACTGAAGCCTCTGGGATGGGATCAAGGGGGACTTGGTATGGCTGATGGTTAATACCCAGGCAGGCAAAGACCTGCTGGGTAAGGGAGAGGAAGCGCAGGAGTTCCTCCCTGGACAAGGCCACCAGGAGCCAATCATTCAGGTATGGGAAAACCTGCACCCCCAGGGTACGCAGGTAGGCCACTACCACCGCAAGGCATTTGGTGAACGCCCGGGGTGCTGAGGAAAGACCAAATGGGAGGGCCTTGAACTGGTAGTGGGCCCCCTGGAAAGCAAATGGAGGTATTTGCGGTGAGAAGGGCGGATAGAGATGTGCAGGTAAGTGTCCTGCATATCCAGAGTGCACAGGCACTGTTCCGACCGAAGGAAGGGCAGGAGGCCCTGCAGGGAGAGCATCCTGAACCTCTTGTACTATATGAATAAGTTCAGGGAACTAAGATCTAGTATCGGCCTTACATCTCCTGTCTTCTTCGGGACCAGGAAGAAGTGGGAATAGTAACCTGTTCCCTATAGAGACAGGGGGACGGGCTCTATTGCCTCTTTCAGCAAAAGTGCTGAAATCTCTTCCTGGACCAGAAGAAGGTGTTCCTGAGAGCACAACAACCTTGGGGGAGGGTGACGAGGTGGTTTCTGTAGAAACTCTATTTTAGAGTGTCCTTCTGCGATCAGCTGGAGCACCCAGGAATCTGAAGTTATCCTCTCCCAGCCCGGGAGGTGGAGGGAAAACCTCCCTCCTACCAGTTCCTCTGGGAGGCCCAGAGGCTGTGGGACAGGGAAGGAGTCAGGTGGTGTGGAGTAGTGTCACAGCTGAAGCCCCCACTGCTTTTTTGGGCAGATAGGGCTTGGCAGCTGGAGGGGCCCGGTGTTTGGCGGCCCGCTTTCCCTGGGGTTTCGCCTTTGGCCGATTCCATCTGCGAAAGGGATGGCACTGCGTTTGAAGGGGATGGTACATACAGTCCACAGACTTTAGTGCCATCCCCTTCTCCTGCAGATCAGTGATAATGTCCTTGACATCACCACCGAGCAGCACCGAACCCCAGAAGGGCACTTCCTGAATAGCGGACTGCACTTCCGGGACCAACCCTGACACACGGAGCCAGGCATGACGCCGTAAGCCAACGGCGAAAGCTGAGCTCCTACCAGCAGTGTCCACTGCATCATAAGTCGCACGAAGCATGTGCCGACTGGCCGAACATGCAGAATGGACGAGGTCTGCCACTTCTTGTTTGACTTGAGAGTCCGGAAGAGAGTCCAATTTGGATTCAACCTCACTAAGAATTGTCTTCTTGTACTCCCCCATGTGACCGACATAATTCAGGGCCCTAATACCCAGAGTGGAAGAAGCGAAGATCTTCTTACCATACTGGTCCAGAAGATGGGATCTCTGTCAGGTGGAGATGAGCTCAAATGCCTCGGGTTAGCTGACTGACCGTGAGCGGCATTAATCACGACCGAATCAGCTCGAGGGTGAGAGTCTAAAAATTCAACACCCTCGGGAGCCTGATATAGCCTGTTCGACTTCTGAGAAAGTGGGGCTAAAGCCGACGGCTGTTTCCAAATAGTGGTAACGAGATCAGCATGAGGCTCAATCCAGGGTGGTACCAAGGTGGGCGCTGGGCATGAGCTAACGGCAGGAAAGAACTGGAAGGCGGGCATGAGGGAATGTCCCTTTATACCGTCTCCTGACGCCGGTCACCCGACATGGGGGTGGTCCCTCGCCAGAGACTGCTAGCTAGAAATTTTTCTGTGGGGTCCTGACACCTGCCGGCTTCAGTATGTAATTACCTACTGCAAGAGCCCTCTCAAAGTAAGATCTACTGTTACAGGTGAGTAACCTGTTTTTCTAGGAGCGTGGCTATGTTGTTCATCCACACTCTTTGGCAGACTCCTAGCAATTCTCTGGGAGGAGGGAGGCAAGGAGCACACCCCTTACTTAGGGAACAGAAATTGGAGAACTGAGGCCCCAAAACCAGCATCCTGGCGTGACTCGAGGTCTATGTGGTAATGAGTGATGAAGGTGTTTGCTGACTTCCAGGTAGCAGCCTGGCAGATTTCCTGGATAGGGATGGTCCCTGGAAGCAGCCACCGATGCAGCAGTATGGCGGGTAGAATGAGCTCTTATCCCTCTGGGAGGTTCCTTGCCCGCCAACTCGTAGCATAGACCTATGCATGATGTGATCCATCTTGCAATAGCCCATTTGGCTGCAGGTCTGCCAGAAGCGGCTTCAGCATAGGTGACAAACTGCTGGCAAACCTCTCCCCAAATTTTCACTGTCCTCTCCCTGTAATAGGAAAGGGCTTGGCTCAGGTCCAAGGTATGGAGCCTGTACTCAGCCTCCGAGGTGTAATTAGGTAGTATACTGGCAGGGTTAACACCTGGTTAAGGTGAAACTCTGACACCACCTTCGGAAGGAATTTCAGATGGGGGCGTAGGACAACTTTGTCCCTGTGGAAGACCAGATAAGGGGAGTTCACCGAAAGTGCCTGGAGCTCCCCTGTCCTCCTAGCAGACGTGATAGCCACCAGGAAGGCCATCTTCCACAAGTGTGACAACGCAAACTTGTGCATTGGTTCGAATGGCTTGCCCATGAGCTTTGCCAGTACCAGCAGTAGATCCCATGGAGGTGAAGGTTCACACACCGGAGGGGATATGTGATCCAGGCCTTTGAAAAAGCACCTGACCACTGTCTCCTGCACCACCGTCGGCTGACCAGCTGGTGCCCGGTTAGTACAGATGGCTGCCAGGTGCACCCTAAGGGTCGATGACCGTTGACCCTCTTTGGAGAGAGACAAAAAGGTAGTTGAGCATGTTAGCCACTGGACAGTACAGACAGTCCAGGCCCTTGCCCCGACACCAAATGGAAAACCTTTTCCATTTGAAGGCATAACGTATCCTAGTTGATTCCTTTCTGGATGCCTCCACCACAGTGTAGCATCTTCGGAAAGACCCAAAGCCTGAAACTCTAGCTGCTCAGGTACCAGGCTGTGAGGTGCAGGGATTGAAGGTCTGGATGGAATACCTTCCCCTGATTGAGTGATATCAGGTCCGGGCATGCTGGAAGCCGCTCTGTGTGCCTGCAACTGAGGCTGAGGAAATCTGGATACCAGAACTGGCGCAGCCAGTCTGGGGCTACCAGGATCACCTTCGCCTTGTCCCTCCTCACCTTGAGGAGCATCTTGTGGATCAAGGGAAATGGAGGGAATTCGTAGAGGAGGCCTGGGGTCCGTGGCCTCAAGAAGGCATCCCCCCTCAACGAACCCTGCTGGTGGGGGGGCATGAAACAGCCTCAGCTTGGTGTTTTCCCTTGAGGCAAACAGGTCCACCATCGGTTTGCCCCAATGGGAGAACAGGCTGTAAGCTACCTCTGGATGGAGAGACCACTCGTGGGACGTCTGGCCTAAGTGATTGAGAGCATCCACCAGACGGTTTGAGGCTCCTTCCATATGGATGGCTAGGAGATCTGCCTCCAATGGGCTCACAAGGGTCCAGATGCGGAGCGCCTCCCTGCACAGCAGACGGGAGTGCGTGCCGCCCTGTTTGTTGAAGTAACACAAGGTTGTGGTATTGTCCATCTGGACTTGAACAACTTGACCCCGGAGCTGAGGAGTGAAAACTGACAGTGCCAGTCTGACTGCTCTGAGCTCCAACAAGTTGATGTGACATTGGGACTCCTTGGGGGTCCAGAGCCCATGGGCCCTTTTGTCCCCCATGTGGGCTCCCCAGCCCATGAGAGAGACATCGGTCATAAGGACGACCGTTGACTCAGGGCAGACAAATGGGATCCCTTCCTGCAACCGGTCTGTGGCAGTCCACCACTGGAGAGCATCCCACATCTTCTGGGTTACAGTGATCAGCTAGTCGAAATGACCACGGTGCTGAGTCCACTTGGCGTCCAGCTCCCACTGGAGGGGGCGCAAGTGCAACCGGGCCCAATGGACCACTGAGGTGCACGCTGCCATGTAACCCAGAAGGGGTAGAAAGTCCCAGGCAGGGCACAATTGCCCAACCAGAAATGATTGGGCAAAGGAAGAAAGAACCTCTGCCCTGTCCACCGGGAGCCGAGCTATGGCTTGGCAAGAGTCAAGCTCTGCCCCAATGAAGCCCATCACCTGAGAAAGCACGAGTTCTGACTTGGCCTCGTTGATCAGGAGGCTGAGTTGGGAGCAGGTCTGGAGAGTCAGGTCCCTGGACCTCTCCACCTCCTGTTGGGTGGAACCTGCTAGGAGCCAATTGTTGAGGTAAGGAAAAATCCTGCCCCCAACGCCTGAATTGGGCCACCACTGCAGTGCATTTGGTGAAGACCCGTAGGGCCGATGACAGGCCGAACAGCATAGCTTGGAACTCGTACAGGGTCCCTTCAACCCTGAAATGGATGAACCGCTGATAGGACGGAGGACGGACGGATTGGGATGTGAAAGAATGCATCCTGCAGGTCCAGTGAACAGAATCACATGTTTCGCTTCAAGGATGGTACGATCTGGGACAGAGTAACCATCTGAAAGGTGCATGACCTGAGATATTGATTCAGGTCATGCAGATCTAGAATGGGGCACCAGCCCTCCCCCCCAATCCGCTTGGGCACCAGGAAGTACCTGGAGAGAAAGCCTGGGTCTGCTGGAGGATCCAGCACTGGAACTAGCACCTCCTTGAGAAGGAGCTGAGTGATATCGTCTCAGAGAGCCGACTAGGTCTGAGTGGATGCTCTTTCCTCCCGAGGGGCGCAGGCTTGGCTTGGAGGGTACTACTCGAATTCCAGAGGCAGTCCCTGACCGACCACTTCGAAAACATACCTGTCTGAAGTGACAATGGACCAGGTGGAAAGGAAATGGTGGACCCAGCCCCCTACAGGAGGACCCTGAGCTGAGATGACAGGAGAGGGGTTGACAGACCCCACCCCGTCACTGAGCAGGCTTGGAAGAGGAGGCTCCAGGAACTGAACCTCGGCCTCCTTTGCGGGCCTGTTGGGGTCCAGGCTTGGGCCAGGGGTACCAAGCTTGAGCCTGCTGCTGTTGCTGGTGTTGCTGTCCACCTTGAAAGGAGGACTGCTGGGCTGCAGGGGAAGAATGCCAAAAAGGCTTTTTCTTTTTCTTCTGTTGGTTCTTGCCTGAAGAACCCTTGGCAGAAGTAGCATCCAAGGTGGCACTGGACTGCTGAATGTGCTGAGGGTGACCAGCCACTCCTGGGCCGAACAAGTCAGTCCCCAAGGAATGGCATGTCAGCTAGTTTGTGCTGGGTATCCACTGGAAAGGAGGAGAGCCTCAGCCAAGCCCTGCGATGAGAGGCAACCGCAGCAGCCATCGAGCAGGCACAAGAATCCCCGATGTCCAGGGCCGTCTGAAGCTGCTGCTTGGCAACAGCTCAGCCCTGATCCCATGGTCTGCGTGTCCATGGGGAGATGTGGGAGGACTTCATCCAGTGACCCTAAAAAGGCATGAGAGAAGTGTGCCATGATGACAGCTGAACTTGCCTGATGAAGGCCCAAGGAGGAAGCTGCATAGACCTTCCTGGCTGAATGGTCCAAAAGCTTGAACTCTTTATCAGGAGGTCGGTCAGTGTCAGCAGAACTGCTAATATGCCTGAACACAGAGGCGGTCACCAAGCTCTCGGCCGAAGGATGCTCTGTGAACCTCACAAGGGACCCCATGGGCACCACATACTTGCGGGCCATGCGGGTAGATGGAGCTGGACAAGAGGCAGGGTGCTGCCAAAGTTCTACGGCCGGGCCGACAATAGCCTCAGCCACAGGAACGGCCTCTGTTGGGGTATCCCCTCTCTTAAGGACGTCTGTAAGAGAGTACTCTGCCTTTTTCTGGATGGGCTCCAGGGACATCCCTGTAGATTCAGAGATGAGGCGAAGAATCCCTTGAAAAGACGAGGGACCTTCCTCCGTCTCTAAGCCAATGGTTGATTCATCATCACCTGGATGAGAATGCAAGCCGGTGACGTCCAAATCTGAGGAATCCGGGTATAAAGGCTGACCGCCCAGGTCACCTTTGACTCACCGAGGGTGGTCCGGGGTGACCGTGACCAACAATCTCTGGGGAAGCCCGGTGTCTGGTCTGTCTTCCTTGGAAGGAGCCCCTCCCACAGGCTGTTTGAGTGGTGATTCCACCACAATCAGTGGAGAGACCATTTTGGGCTAAACTGCTGGTTTTGCTGGCTCTGCGGGCTGAGGAACCAATTTAATTGGCTCCGAGGGAGTCAGCTTCAGCCTAGCAGGTGAAAGCCAGGTAATGGCCAGTGTAGAAGCTGGAGTCAGCTTGTGCCTGGTCAGAATTAGCTGTTGGCACATGAGGTCCTCGTAGCGCCAACGGAGTTTCTGCTGGAGCCTCTCCTCATCCAAGGAGGACGAGGATGACCGATGGTGTCACCTCTTTTTAGAGCATTTATGGCTCTTCCTCAGTCTGTCAGTCGAGGGGGTCCGAGACCTCGATCGAGATCGGACGGGCCAACTCGGTCGCTCGGGAAACACCGGCGAGACCGGTGATTTCACAGGATCAGGGACCACTTCCTCGACGGGAGTCCCAGCAGGCTGGGTCTCATCATCTGGGAAGACCGGATTAGGGGTTCGATCGAGGGAATCATCGACCGGAGTCGGCGATATTGGATCGATCACGATTTCAACACCGTCGAGCGATAATTCGGGGGACTGACCAGACGGCAAAGCCGGAAAGCCAGCGGCCGACGAAGTGATCTCGACCAAAGTCGAGACCGCATGTTCCTGGGATCAAGATCTCTCCCGCTCCCAAGAGTGTCTCCATTGAGACGAAGACGATCCCAGATCCTTCTCCCACTTACGAGATCGAGAGGACTGCGAGCTCGCAGGTGCCTCTCACTTGGTCGGGAGAGACTGACACAACTCTCGGAAGGAACCCGAGAAGGTGGAACCCAGGTTGAGTGGAATAAAGAAGCTCCAAGAAGTCTCTGCAGCATGAGCCGCTTCCTCCTCGAACGTTTGCATGCATTCCAATTGCTCAGTTTATCCCGCAGCTGCAGAAACTGCCCATCGAGCCTTCTTGGATTTCACCGGAGGGTTCCTTTTCTCTGGCCTCCCCAGCTTCAGGCATGCGAGACAGTCATCAAAGGCATTGGGATGAAAGGTGAGACACGTATTGCACTTCGAGGTGTCATGGTCAACACTGAGGTAACAGACGCACGCAGTGTGGGGACTGGTTCATGACATCTTCTGGCCGCAAGGGTACCGATGAAATCCGGGGGAAGACTTGTCTTCCATAATCGAAGCTGCAAACTTGCAATTGCAAACACGAACAATGCGAATTTTCAGAATAACCGAAGATTTGACAGCTAGGACCTAGAAAATGCGTGAGCATGAGGGAGGCAACCTGAATCTTCCAGTGGTAAGGAAGATTTGGCATCATGGGGCGGAGCCAAGGTATGTACCACCCGGGTGCGTTGGAGGAGCCAGCTTGAAGACTTCCGGTTCATCTTAAAGTGGAAGGGGACATGCCAAAGAGTGTGGATGAACAACATATCCATGCTCCTAAAACAAAGGGTTCTCTGTCAGGTAGTAAGGATTGGGGGGGGGCGCCATGGTCAGAAAAGAATCTCCAAAAATAAAACCATAAGTAGTGCTTAATTTTTTTTTATAAATATAATTTTTATTAAACATTTTATAGCGTCAGCATATTCCATATTTATACAAAATTAAGTTTGCTTTTATACATCAAAAGGCAATGATGAGTCATTATTACACCACATTAAAAAACAAACACAAGCACGTGTGTAAGGAGGGAGATATAAAGCAAAAGACAATTTAATCTGTTTGTGTGTTCTTTTTATTTTGAGAGAATTTCATTTTTTGGGCCATGGTGCTTTTGTTTGTTTGTTTTTTTGTAGTAAACCTGCTGCTATGCTTGTAAAGGCAATTAGGAATTAAAAAAATAATGTATTGATATTGTTAGTGTGCTTTGTCCTGATTGGCAGCAGTTTTTTTACCCATACGTTCTGCTCTCTCAACACACAGGTTCTAGCTAGTCAGGGTGCCCTATTTTATCAATCATCATGTTTATCTCCTAATCTGTCCCCAGGCAGCCCCCTTCTCCAAGTGACGTACAAGCCTATTACCCATCATCCCTGGGACTCCCACTGCTTGCTTACCTCTATTGATGAGTGGCTCCCAGTAGGTGGTGTGGAGCCTATGGAGTCCCCCAAGGGTATTTCCTCTCATTTTCTCCCTCCCAATTGGGGGCCAACATGCGTGCCATGGTATGCATGCACAGTGTTGAGACACTGTATGCCTCAACCTCTGCACCCGGCCATTGAACTAGGCGACCACTTGCTGTGCCTCCCAGCCTCTACTGGGAGGCAACCAAGCAGCTGTACATGCTGTCTCCTCTCTCTGAAGGAGGAGACCAGTCTTGGATGCTCAGTACTACTTCTTCCCCTGGCAGGCCCCAAGCAACCCTGGTCCGTTCCAGAACACAGATCACCAGCGAAGAGAAGATCGCTGCACATGAGAGAAGAATGGGATACATGAGATTACAGTTCCCATAATAAGATATTAGGGAAAATTAGAAAAGGGAAAGATAACAATATAAAGAGAGCAGCAATGTAAATGCATTAAGCCAATATATGCAGCAGCATATGAGTCTACCTAAGTAAGTACTGCTTAGAAATGAAGGACCAGATATAAACAGGTTACTCACCTGTAATAGTAGTTCTAGAAGTGGTATATGTTGTTCATCCACACTGTTTGGCATGTCCTTTCCTACTTAAATGTTGCCAGAAGGTCTTAAAGCTGGCTCCTCCCACCCACCCGGGTAGTATAACCCTCGGCTTCACCCCATGACTCCAGATCTTTGCCTGCTGGAAGCTCACGTTGTGCATCGAGGCCGGGGAGGTCGGGTGGGTTTGTGTGGGTGAACAACATATACCACTGCTAGAAAGTGCGGTTACATAAGAACTTACCATAACAGAAGATCTTTGAGGAATGTCTCTTGCAGTAGGTTACTGCAGAGGGTGCTGTCACATGGCAGCTTCTTCAGCAGTCTTTTACCAGGGACCGCCCACACATGACATCACTTTCTTACTTCCTATATAAGTGTGGGCGGTCCCTGGTATCCACTGTTCCCCACCGGTTTCAGCTCGAAAAAGCGAGGACTGATGGAAACCGAGGTACCAGCGAGTCCCAAGCCTATGTCCTTAGATCAGGATTTTTCCCTGTTAGAGAAGGCACGTGACAGAGGGATAGAGCCTACTTTGTAAGAGACATTCCTCAAGATCTACTGTTACGGGTAAGTTCTACGTAACCACACTATCTTCTACGGAATGGTCTCTTGCAGTAGGTTGTTACTCTTGGGAGAGTCCCCAGCAGTTATGTCCATGTGGGAGGACAGTTATGACAGAATGCCCTGTAGGACGGCTCAGCCGAAGGCCATTCTGCGTCTTGAGGCAACATCCCAGATTGTAATGCCTGGTAAAGGTATGGATAGTAGACCAGGTGGCCGCATTGCAAATATCAGTAATGGAGGCACCTTTGAAACAAACTGATGTGGCCACTATGGCCCTAGCAGAATGGGCTTGGACATGACCTGGTAAGGGCTTACTGCATTTTTTCGTAACAAAAAGTAATGCACTGGGCTAGCCAGCAAGAGAGGGTGTGTTTTGCAACCGGAAGACCCTCACGATCTGGGGCAAAGGTGACAAACGTTGTGAGGTTTTGCGAAGGGACTTCATCCGATCAGTATAGTAACGAAGGATGCGATGGACATCCATAGTATGCAGAAGATGTTCTCCTGGATTTGAGTATTTAGGGTAAAAAAACGGGAACTCCAAGGACTGATTCAAGGTTTGTTCCGGAACCATTTTAGGCAGAAAGGAAGGATTAGTGCGAAGCATGGCCTGATCCTTATGAAAAATAAGATAAGGTTCTCTGCACATGAGGGCATGAAGCTCGGGCATCCTATGAGCAGAAGTGATAGCCACCTGGAATAGCATTTTCCAGGAGAGGAAACGCAGGTCACAAGTGGCCGCTGGTTCAAAGGGGTCCACTGTTAGTTTTTCAATCATGAAATTCAGATCCCATGGAAGAATGGAACGCCTTATATGACATTTCAGATGTAATATGCCTTTCAAGAACATCTTAGCTAGATGGTGTTGATACAAAAGTCGACCATCTAATGGTTTGTGGAAGGCAGAGATGGCGGCCAAATGTACTTTAATAGACTATTTGGCCTCCTTGTTCTCGGAAAGCCTGAGCTATTCATCTAAGACCTTCATAAGAGGGCAAGAGTAAGGGTCCAGAAAATGGGAAGCGGACCACATGGAAAAACATTTCCATTTAAAATTGTAAGCATCTCTGGTGGCACTGAGGGTTGAGGCACTGGGCATACACCTCGCTCCAGCGACCTGGGTTCGAGAGCGGTCTCTGGTTGGGGGTGGGTCGGGGAGAAGGATCAGCTGCCAACGGCTGCTTCTTCTCGGGGGCGGGGATCTGCAGCTTTCCTCCGCAATACTGCCACCTTCTGGTGAACTGGGGGGAAGTCTGTGTGAAGGAGAAAATGCAGCATCATAGCAGGTTGATGCTGGCAGGGGACTGGGGCGGACACACGTCTCTGTGTGCACCTGACCCCTTGTTCCCCATTGCATGCCGGCATCAGGGGCGGAGGAAAAATCCTTCACCTCTCCTAGGTGACGATCTCCCCAGCAAGCAAGCGTGCCACCACCGACAATATCAGGGAAGACTCCGCTGTGCCAAGGCCCTCTCCCTGTGAACATTTGAGGGACAAGGTAAGGGGGAACCTGTCCTCACCCCACCCGGGGGGGGGGTAATCCGGACTATCAAGGTCATAAGGGAGTCAAGCTGAGGTGCTCTAGGGGCAGACCCTGAAGTTGGTTAGGTCGCAACGCTTGTGGCATTGGGAGCTCCGATTGAGTGGAGAGTTGAGGGTAGCAAGAGGTGCCAGGGGATAAATAGAGAATAAAAAAAGATAGTAAGTATCCCTGGTAGCCCACTTTTGGGCGGCAAGCAAAATATCCGCTACCTCAGAAGAAACCTGTAATCTATTTATTTATTTATTTTTTGTAAATTATTTATCCTCCTGTGGCCGCCTCACTACACCCCAGCTGCTCTCTCGCATCCCTGTCAGTTGTGATCCGGCCACCATCCATCTCGCCCAGGACTGCTGGCACCCCATAACCCCTGCGGCTTACCCCCCACAGCGGGGTGGCAGGGAGCCCCCTAACTCCCCACCCAGAACGGATCCAGCTCGGGTGCCAGCATCCCGACGAACACTCACGGATGGCCATCAAGCCACAGGAGGCGCCACTTTTTCCCTGGTCCGAGATTCCCCAGAGTCGGTGGGCATGCAATGATGCCAGTGGTCGTGAGTGCGCATGCATCCGCACGTGCCCCATCCAGGTGTCTGCCCCCTGACTTCTCCCCTGAGTACAGCGTGCATCTCCGCCCCCCCAGCCTCTGCCAGGGGGCAGTCGGCACCAACCGTCGTGGACCCCCTTCCTGGAGAGGGAAAACAGTCCTCTGGATGCTCAATCCCTCTCCTCCCCTGCCAGCCCCTGGCGACCCGTGCTCGCTCCTGAACCCGGGTCATCGGTGTGGTGCGAGGTGCTGCGACCAGTGCCTCTGCCCTCAGCTCCATCAGGCCAGCTGTAGTCTATTTATTAAGTCATTTTCAGGAGTCAAGCATGAAGATGGAGGGTCTTCAGAATGGGATGCAGGAGGAAGCCTTGGCACTGCATCAAGAGGTCCGGCCTGAATAGCAATGGAACAGGTTCCGCTATCGACACTTACTGCAGAAGTGGGAACCATGCCTGTCGGGGTAACATGGGAGCTATGAGAAGCATCATGACTGGTTCCATCTGTAGTTTCATTAAAGTTTGGAGCAGGAGAGGGAGTTGGGGGAAGGAATATAAGAGTCCTGTCCATGGTTGGGACAGGACATCTGTAAAGCTTCCCCTTGTGTGCTGGATATTGAAGAAGTATTTGGGGAGCTTGTGGTTGTCTGGGAATGCAAAACAGATCTATCTGTGGGGTGTCACAGAGATGAAAGAGATCCTGCAGGACTGAGTCTAGCAGTGTCCATTCGTGAGCCGAGGACAGGCGACTCAGAAGGTCCACTAACTGATTGTGATGGCCCAGAAGATGAGCGGCTGTGAGTGTCAGTTGTTGTTTGGTCGCTTCGTCCCACACCTTGATTGCTTCCATGCACAGAGAGCGAGAGTGTGTCCCCCCTTGTTTGTTGAGGTAACAGACCATCATTGTTGTCCGATTGAATCGGTAGATGACCTTGGGTCAAATGCGGACTGAAGGCGTGCAGTGCCAGGAGGACTGCACATAGTTCCAGAAAGCTGATATGATGATGGGTGCCCTGAGTCTGATATGGACCGAGATGAGCACTCCAACCTTCTAGAGAGGCATCTGTTATCAGCACTTGGTGAGGAGGGGATGCACAAAAGGGCATGCCCTGATTGAGATTGAAGCGGAGCGTCCATCATGTAAGAGCATACTTGAGGGCTGGAGTCACCCTGATAGGGTCTTCGAATTGCCCTATTTTTTGGCACCACTGTTCTTGTATAACCCATTGGATAGAACGCATCCAAAGATGTGCAAATTCCACGGTTTGTATGGTCACGGCCATGTGCCCGAGGAGGTGCAACATAAGTTGGGAGGGCACATCCAGCAGCCTGGAGGTCATCCAAAATGATTTGGATACCAGGACCAAATAATTTATTGCCACAGAAAGGGGCATTAACTACTTTGCACTGGACATCTGGTGCCAGGCTAGATACCCGAAGCCAGGCATGGCGGCGGAAGGCGACGCCTGTGGCGGAGAGCCGCATAGAAGTATCAACCACATCGTAGCCCGACTGAAGAAGGTGGTGAGAGAAGGATGTCATGGTTGACATGATTTGTAGCAATTGCTCCTTGTCTTGGGAAGGAGGTAATTTGTTAAGGAGGACTATGGCCGAGGTACCCAGGGTAAGCTGGTATTTCACCATGTGGCCCATATAGTTTAGGATCCTTATATATTATGGTGCCAGAGGTGAAGACCTTCTTGCCCAGGTAATCAAGTCACCTGGATTCTTTATGTGGAGGTAAAGAACTCATATGTTTAGGCTTTTTACTGTGGTTGTGAGCGGCCGCAATGACCACTTAGTCAGCCGCAGGAACTGTGGACAAATACTGATGGTCCAAAGGGGTTTGGTATAGCCGGTCAGCCTTATGAGGGATGGCCGTTATGGCCAAAGGCTGATGCCACGCATCAGAAATGGCCTTCTGATAAGTAGGTGTTAATGGAGGAATGACTAGGACAGGCTACTTGGGTAACTTGAGGTATTCAGCCATGTCCCGTCACTGTTTATCTTGTTCAGAACTGGAGAACCCCATGATTTTCTGAATCTGTATCAACATATCATTGAAAGAGGGGACAACCAGAGGAAAGGCAGCTGGTGGGGCTAGCAGATCCTCGTCGAAGGAGGAGACCAAGGAGTACGGGGAATCCTGGTCTGAAAATTCTATATTTGGAAATTCCTCTTCATAAATTTCCTCCAGGAGGTCCCCCACCAGGTTGGGTTCATCCAACAAGTAATTCTCTAAAAGAGGGGGTGGAGGAGACCAAGTGGGAGCCTCCTGGTCGGTATGGGGCCGCTTGGACGGAGGAGAGGCAGAACACTAGGAAAGATGAACCAGCGCCTGAGTAGGAGACTGGCTATATCCCATGGATTGCAGTACTGTGTGTACAATGCATTCAATGTTGGGTACCTGCGACGGCGGGATATCTATGTGTTGAGGCTGGCTGTTTGTAATAATAGGTGTCAGAGAGGGCACGGAGCAGTGGGGGTAAGGGCGGGTGTCAGGACAAGCCCTGGAAAAATACAGCCCTGGGTCTGTCTGGAAGTCAGCCATACCCCTATAGGAAGGCACCTGAGAAGGTGCAGGGGTGTTAAGCATGGCAAACAACATTGGTTTGCCCTTAGGAACTCCAGTCATCAACGACAAGGCAGGAGAAGAATGCATAGTGTATGGAACATAAGACGTAGACGAGAAAGGGGCTCCCGTCGACGGAGCAGCCGTTTCCTTGGCTGTAGGTTCCATAGTGATCATTGACAAAGGGACAGCAGAACGTGCTGTCCTGAGTGCCTGAGCAAGCTCTGTCGATGGGGGAAGCACTTCCGTCAATCAGGAAAGTGAAAAACATTGCTCAATCGATGGAAGAAGAGCGTCCCCGTCGACGAGGAATGCTCTGTCGACGGTGCACATGTTACAGTAGTCACCATCAATATGCGTCATGAAAAGGAGTGATATGAGGGTTTCTCCTTCTCTCTTTTGTGTTTAGATTGAGACCCAGTGATAGAGGAGCCCTTGGAACGAGCCCCCTGGGTCTGCTCAAACAGGGAAACATGTTGCACTATCAGTAAACTTTTGATTTCTTGCAACCGTCGTCGACCAGTTGCCTGGTTAAATTCTTTACAGAAAGTACAAGAGGTGGTGTCATTTGTGGGTCCCAGACACCTAGCACAGTATAAATGATTGTCAAGCTTGAAAATCTTCATGCCACAAGGGCAGGAACGAAATAAGGCTTGCTTGTTTGTAGATCCTGTCTTAGACATTAGTTTTGTTCAAGTCTTGTTGATGACTGCTTTACAGAAGATTGAGCTAGCTGCTGTGCAAGCCGAAGATGGTGGGAAAATGAACAGAGGACACCAGGGACTGTCCACATTTATATAGGTAGCAAGGAAGTGATGTCATGTGTGGACGGTCCCTGGTAAGAGACTGCTGAAGAAGCTGCCGTGTGACAGCACCCTCTGTTGGACCCTCCCAAGAGTAATAACCTACTACAAGAGACCATTTCGTAGAAGATCTACTGTTATAGGTGAGCAACCTGTTTTTCTAGAGACGTGGATATGTTGTTCTATCCACGCTGTTTGGCAGACTCCAAGCAGTTCTCTGGGAGGAGGGAGGCAAGGCGCACACCCCCTACTTTGGAAACAGAGACTGGAGAACTGAGGCCTCAAAACCAGCATTCCGGCATGACTCTAGGTCGATGTGGTAGTGGGTAATGAAGGTGTTTGCTGTCTTCCAGGTAGCAGCCCGACAGATTTCCTGGATAGGGATGTCCCTGGAAGCAGCCACTGATGCAGCTGTATGGCAGGTAGAATGAGCTCTTATCCCTCTGGGAGGTTCCTTGCCCACCAGCCTTTAACAGAGATCGATACACAAAGTGATCCATCTACCGATCATCCACTTTGCTTACAGGTCTGCATGGTGCAGCTTCAGCACAGGTGACAAACAGCTGGCGAACCTCTCCCTGAATTTTCGCCATTCCCTCCTTGTAATAGGAGAGCGCTCATCTCAGGTGCAGATTATGGAGCATGTACTCAGTGTACGAGGTGTACTTCGGGTAGAACACAGGCAGAGTCAACACCTGGTTAAGATGGAACTCTGACACCACCTTCGGGAGGAATTTCGGTTGGGGACACAGGACAACCTTGTCCCTGTGGAAGACTAGGTAAGAAGACTCCAATAAAAGCACCTGGAGCTCCTCAGTCCTTCTGGCTGACATGATAGCCACCAGGAAGGCAGTCTTCCACGACAAATGTGACATCTCACATTTCTGCATAGGTTCGAATGGCTTGCCCATGAGTTTTGCAAAAACCAGCAATAAATCCCATGGAGGTGGAGGTTCATGCATCGGAGGGGATATGTGATTGAAGCCTTTGAAGAAATGCCAGACCACCTCTCCTGTGCCACTGTCTGCTGACTGGCACATGCCCGGTTAGCAGAGATGGCTGCCAGGTGCACCTTAAGGGTCGTAAACCAAAGACCCCCTTTGGACAGAGACGAAAGGTAGGCTAGGATGCTAGCCACTGGACAGAACAGAGGGTCCAGGCCCTTGCCCTGGCACCAAATGGAAAAATGCTTCCATTTGCAGGCATAGCACCTCCTGGTCGACTCCTTTCTGGATGCTTCCACAACTGTGAGCACATCCTCAGACAGACCCAAAGCCTGGAACTTTAGCCGATCCGGAACCAGGCTGTCAGGTGCAGGGATTGAAGGTCTGGATGGAATGCCTTCACCTGACTGACAGATAGGTCTGGGCGTACTGAAAGATGCCGTAGAGGCCTGGACCTGAGGCTGAGGAGATCTGCATACCAGAACTGACATGACCAGTCTGGGGCTACCAGGATCACCTGTGTCTTGTCTCTCCTTACCTTGGGAAGCACCCTGTGGATTGGGGAAATGGAGGGAAGGCATAGAAGAGGCCTGGGGTCCACTGCCTCAAGAAGGCATCCCACTGCAGTGAGCCCTGCTGAGGGGGGTGGGCATGAAACAGCCTCAGCTTGGTGTTCTCCCTGGAGGCAAACAGGTCCATCAGCGGTTTGCCCCAGTGGGAGAACAGGATGTGAACTACCTCTGGATGGAGAGACTGCTCGTGGGACGTCTCGCCCACATGGCTGAGAGCATCCGCCAGTTGATTTGAGGCTCCTGCCACATGGCTGGCTAGGAGATCTGTCGCCAGTTGGCTCACAAGGGTCCAGGTGCAGAGTGCTTCCCTGCACAGCAGCTGGGAGTGCATGTCACCCTGTCTGTTGAGGTAGTACATGGTCGTGGTATTGTCTATCTGGACTTGTACTACTTGACCACGAAGGAGCGGAGTGAAAGCTGACAGCACCAGTCTGACCGCTCTAAGCTCCAGCAGGTTGATATGATATCGGGATTCCTTGGGGTCCAGAACCCGTGGGCTCTGTTGTTCCCCATGTGGACTCCCCAGCCCCTGAAAGAGGCATCGGTCGAAAAATGACCGTCGGCTCGGGACGGACAAATGGGATCCCTTCCTGCAAGTGATCCAAGATAGTCCACCACTGCAGAGTGTCCCACATCTTCTGAGTTACAGTGACCAGCTGGTGGAAGTGACCATGATGCTGGGTACACTGGCCGAGCAGCTCCCATTGCAGAGGGCACATATGCCACCAGGCCCATCAGACCATGGTGGTGCAGGCCGCCATGTACTCCAGGAGGCATAGAAAGTCCCAGGCAGGGTGCAAGTGCCCAACCAGACATGACTGGGCAAAGGAGGAGAGAACCTCCATCCTGTCCATTGGGAGCCAGGCTCTGGCTCAGCAGGAGTTGAGCTCTGCCACAATGAAGCATATCACCTGCAAAGGTATGAGTTCCGACTTGGCCCCGTTGAGCAGGATACCAAGTTCGGTGCAGGTCTGGAGGGCCAGGTCCCTGGACCTCTCCACCGCTTGCTGGGTGGAACCCGCCAATCATCAAGGTAGGGGTAGACTTTGCCCCCCGCCCCAATGCTGAAGGTGGGTTGCCACCACTGCAATTCATTTGGTGAAGACCTGTGGGGCTAATGACAGGCCAAATGGCATGGCTCGGAACTCGAAGAGGGTTCCTTCTGCTCGGAAACAAAGGAACCATTGGAGAGACGGATGGATTGGGACATGAAAGAATGTGTCCTGGAGATCCAGAGAGCAGAACCACATGTTCTGTTCGAGGGCTGGTATGAGCTGAGACAGAGTTACCATCCAAACGGTGCGTGACCTGAGGAACTGGTTCAGGTCATGCAGATCCAGAATGGGGCACCAGCTCCCCATCTGCTTTGGAACCATGAAGTAACTGGAAACAAACTATGGGTTTACCGGGGGGGTCTGTGACTCTGGCCATGACCTCCATGTGAAGGAGTTGGGGAATGACATCTCAGAGAGCCGACCGAGTAAGAATGGACACCATCTCCTTCCGTGGGGTGCAGGCTCAGCTGGGGGAGTACTGCTCAAACTCTAGAGGCAGACCCCGGCCAACCACTTTTGGAACCTACCTGTCTGTGATAACAGCAGACCAAGTGGAAAGGAAGTGGTGGAGCCGACCCCCCACGGATGGACCCAGAGTTGGCGTGACAGGTATAGGGGTGGCAGCCCCTATCCCATCAATGGGCAGGACTGGAAGACAAGGGTCCCGACTGGGGACCATCTGAGCCCCGACCTCCAGGTTTATGGGACACTGGAGGCCCGGGCATGGGCCGAGGGCACCAAGATTGTGCCTGCTGTTGCTGTCCCGCCTAAAAGTGGTACTGCTTGGCTGCAGGAGCAGGGTGCAAAAATGGCTTTTTTCTTCTGCTTTTTGGAACCCCGGGAATCCTGCTGAGCAGAAGTGACAGAGTCCAAGGTAGCGCTGGACTTCTCGATGCATTGGAGGTGACAGTCAACACCTGGGCCGAAAAGGACAGTGCTCAGGAAAGGGACATCCATAAGCTTGTGCTGGGTGTCCGCTGTGAAGGTGGGGAGCCTCAGCCAAGCCCTGTGGCACATGGCAACCGCGGATGCTACAGAGCGGGCGCATGAGTCCCTGAGGTCCAGAGCCATCTGGAGTTGCTGCTTCGCCACAGCGTAACTCTGCTCCCGGACCTTCCTGACCATGGTCTGGAGGTCTGCAGGAAGATGAGGAAGAACCTCATCCAGGGAGCCCAGAAGGGCGTGGGAGAAATGTGCCATGATGATGGCAGAGCTTGCCTGACAGAGGCCCAGCAAAGAGGCAGCGTAGACTTTTCGGGCAGAGTAGTCCAACTTTTTGGATTCCTTGTCCGGAGGTCTATCTGTATCTGCCGAACTACATGAGCGTCTGAACACAGATTCAGTTACCAGACCCTCCACAGAGGGATGCTCTGAGAACCTCGAAAGGGACCCTATAGGCACTGCGTACTTACGAGTCATACGGGCAGACAGTGCAGGGCAGGAGGCAGGGTGCTGCCAAAGCTCCAAAGCCAAACCGACAATGGCCTTGGTCACTGGGATGGCTTCTGTCGGTGAGTCCCCTCTCTTAAGGATATCCATGAGTGGGTATTTGGCCCATTTTTGAATGGGCTCAAGAGGCATCCCTGTGGATTCGGAGATCAGACGGAGGATGCCCAGGAAGGAAGAAGGACCTTTCTCCGTCAAGAGACTGCCGACCGATTCATCATTGAGTGGACGAGAATGCAGGTCGGAGTCATCAGACTCTGAAGAGTCTGGATAAATCGGCCAGCCATCTAAATCTCCCTCAATCAGGAGTGATGGTGACCGATAGCCTACATGGGAGGCCCAGAATGGTCTGAGATTGTTTAGTAGGAGCGCCTCCCAAGGGCTGCTTAGGTGGCGGTTCCACCACTATCGGTGGAGAGGCTGATTCTGGCCAAACCAAGATGGTTTTGACCAGCTCCTTGGGCGGAGGAATGGTTTTAACTGGCTCCAAAGGAGTCGACTTCGGCTTGAGGGGCGAGAGCCAAGTGATGGCCGGTGTGGAAACTGTAGTCAGCTTCTGACCAGAAAAAAAATCAGCTGTTGCCTCATTAAATCTTTGTAGCATCGATGGAGTTTCCGCTGAAGCTTCTCCCCATCCAAGGAAGATGAAGAAGAAAGTCGGCATCGCCTCTTTTTAGAGCGCTTATATGCTTTCTTTGGCCTGTAGGTCAAAGGGATCCAAGACCTCGACCTCAAACGTCAGGGGGACCGACTGGGTGGCTTGGGAGACACTGGGGGGACTGGTGATTTTCCCAGGTCTGGGACCGGTTCCTCAATGGGATCACCAACAGGCTGGGTCTCATCATCGGGAAGAGGCAGGACCGGGGTCCTGATGAAAGAGTTGTCGGCCTCCTTGGGAGACAACGGGTCGACAGGGTCGATAATCTCAACCTCGTCTTCGACCAAAATCTCGGCTGGCTGACCTGACAGTGGGACCAAAAAACCAGCGGCCAAGGCTGCACCCTCGACCAAAGTTAAGACTGGAGATTCCTGGGACTGACATCTCTCATGATCCCAAGAATGTCTTCGCTGAGATGAAGAATCTCTTGGTTCCTTGTCCTTTTTATGGGACTGGGAGACATGCGAGCCCGAAGGTCCCTGCCCTTAGTGGGGAGAGATTGGCACATCTCCCGAAAGGAGCCAGAGAAAGTTGAGCCCAAATTGAGCGGGACGAAGAAGGGCCTCGAGAAATGATCTGCAGCCCAAGCCACCTCTTCTGTGAAGGCCTGCATCTGTTCGAGCTGCTCGGCGGACCCCGCAGCCGCAGAGACCACCCATCAGGCTTCTTTAGATTAGACCGGCGTATTCAGTTTCTCCAACCTGCCCAATTTCAAACACGCAAGACGATCGTTGAGGATGTTAGGATGGAAGGCGAGACACATCTCGCAGGCCTGGGCATCATGGCCGACACCCAAGCAGCAAAAGCACATGGCATGCGGGTCTGTGCGTGACATCTTTTGCCCACACGGGCAGCGATGGAAACCAGGAGAAGATTTCTCTTCCATGACAGTCAAGAACGCAAAGCAATGATCGGTAACTCTGATGAGTTTAATTTTCAACAAATCTGAAGATTTAGAAGCCAGGGCCTACTGAGCACGAGAGCAACAAGGAGGCAACCTGTAAATTCCAGCGGAAAGGAAGATCTGGCATCATGGGGTGGAGCCGAGGGTTATACCACCTTGTGGGTTGGAGAAGCTAGCTTTAAGACCTTCCAGCAAGATTTAAAGAGGAAAGGACATGCCAAACAGTGTGGATAGAATAACATATCCACATCCCTTTAAGTATTATTATCAAAGCATCAGGAATGCTTTTAAACCAAATGCACATCAAGTCGCTTCCTGGTATTACAATGATGCAATTAATTCTTTACAGGTTATGTTAAGTTAACAGCATGTCAGGGACAGAAGCACTCGAGATTGTAAGCAGTGAGTGAACAAAGAAGTTAACCATTGAAATGTAACTGAATATACAGCTACTGTAAATGTAGTATAATGTAATGAACTATGGAAAGTGGAAAGTAAGCTGAAAAACATTTATCTCTGTTCAGATAATAACCAGGAAAGGAAACAAAATTACGCTAAGGAAAACTCCAAATATCAAAATATAAAGCTAAGGATTGAGGTGTGTGACCAAAAAGTAATTTAACAGTATTATTAGTGAGATACCAATTCTCGCTGTTGCCATATTAACCAGAAGAGGAACATTTTATCATCTGTGAACATGTTACCCAGTCTTGTATTGCTGTATTACAACCGATTTACATGATCATGTTGCCACTGTTTTTATTGTATAGTGACTCTTCCACATAATGCCTGAAAATATTTTATTTGTTTATTTGAATCTAGGATTACAAGTACCTTTGAGCCAAGGCTCTTTTACAAAGGTTCCACGTCAGATGGAGTACAATACAACACAGGCCAATTCAGTACAAGTTGCGGATAAACATTGGGTTACAGAAACAGTAGGCGTAACTTATTTTGTCAATGAAAACATAAATACTGAGACAATACTAGATAAGGATACAGAGGTAGGAGCAGCCAGAGGTACTGTAAGCAGTACTTAGGGAGATGCAGTGGAGAGGAGGGGAAGGAGAACATGAGGGGGGAGGGGGAAAGGGGTAGGAGTAGGAGTGCAATACAAAAAGACACAGGCAGAAGGGGATAAGGAGAAGTACCAGGAGAAGCAAAGGGAGGCAGGGAGGTCAGTAAGGGAAGCCAAAGCTCAGACAGAAGAGCACACTGCAAAATCAGTGGGTAGAGGGGACAAAACCTTTTACAGGTACATAAGTGAAAAAAAGGCAAAGGGAGGGATAGTGAGACTGAAGGGGGAGGATGGGGGCCGCGTGGATGATGACAACAGTAAAGCTGACATACTGAACAGGTATTTCTGCTCAGTCTTTACTGAGGAAGAGGAGGGTAATGGGTCTGAAGGGAGCACAAGGGGTGAGAATGGTGCAGAAATGGACACAAGTCCCTTTACACGAGAAAGGATGCTGAAGGAACTGGAAGTAATAAGAGTTGATAAAGCAATGGGGCCAGATGGGGTGCACCCCAGGGTCCTTAAAGAACTCAGAGAGGTGGTGGCTGAACCTCTGGCTATCCTGTTTAGCCGATCACTGGAAACAGGGGAGGTACCCAAAGACTGGAGGACAGCAGATGTAGTCCCTTTATACGAAAGTGGGAACAAAGAGGAAGTGGGGAACTACAGACCAGTCACCCTCACCTCGGTAGTAGGGAAGATCATTGAAGCACTACTGAAGGAGAGATTGGAGGAACATCTGGTTGTCAATGGACTGCAGGATCCAAGGCAGCATGGTTTCACCAGGGAGAGGTCATGTCAGAGTAACCTCGTTGAATTTTTTGACTGGGTGACTAGGGAGGTGGATCAGGGGAGGACAGTGGACATGGCCTATCTGGACTTCAGCAAGGCCTTTGACACTGTGCCACAGAAGACTATTACACAAACTGGGGAATATGGGTGTGGGCAGGACAGTAGTGTGGAGTGCGTATGTAGCTGGGCGGCAGGACACAGAGGGTGGTGGTAAATGGCTGTCAGTCCACAGAGGAAGAGTGACCAGTGGGTACCACAGGGATCAGTGCTGGGACCGGTCCTATTCAACATCTTCATCAGTGACATTGTGCAGGACCTAGAAGGCAGAATTTCACTGTTTGCTGATGACACAAAGCTCTGTAACAGAGGAGACACACCAGAGGGTGTAGACAGAATGAGAAGGGACCTGTAGAAACTTGAAGAATGGTCAGGGGTTTGGCAGTTGAAATTCAATGCAAAGAAGTGCAAGATAATGCATATGGGGCACAAAAACCCTGGCACAATATATCAGTTGGGGGGTGAGGATATAGCATGCACCAAGCAGGAAAGGGATCTTGGGGATATCATCTCTGATGACCTCAAGGTAGGGAAACAGTGTGACAAGGCAGCAGGTAAAGCAAATAGGATGCTGGGATGCATAGACAGGGGCATCACCAGCAGGAAAAGTGAGGTCATGATTCCACTATACAAGACACTAGTGAGGCCCCACCTGGAGTACAGCGTACAGTTCTGGAGACCTTACCTATGTAAGAACATAGACAGGGTAGAGAAGGTTCAGAGGAGGGCAACAAAGATGGTACATGGATTGCATCACAAGTCCTATGAGGACAGGTTGAAGGACTTGAATATGTACTCCCTGGAGGAGAGGAGGGAGAGAGGGGATATGATAGACATACAGCACACGTATCTTACAGGGAGGAACAGGGTGCAAGAATATACTATTTTTAGGTGAAAAAGATGTTCCAGGACTAGAGGGCATGGGATGAAGTTGGAGGGAGGACGATTCAGAGGAAATGTGAAGAAGAATTTCTTCACAGAACGGGTGGTGGACAAATGGAACACCCTGCCTGAGGAAGTGGTAGGGGCTGAAACAATCACAGGATTTAAGAATGCATGGGATAGATATAAAGGAATTCTGGAGGTCAGGGGTAAGGGACAACAGAGTTCTAAGAAAACATAAACTGAAGTTACAAACTCAAATGGGCAGACTAGGTGGGCCACAGGCCCTTATATGCCGACACTGTCTATGTATCTATGAGTGGGAGAAAGTAAGTGCTGAGTAGAATGGGCAGTGGCAGCAGAGAAAAGTTGATGGACAGGAGGGCTGTTTAAGGGAAACAGTCGCATGCGCTGGAGGCAGAGAGGAGTAGACACAGCCTTGATTTGAAGGGGCCGAGCTTGGGAAGTGAGGAGATGTCACTACTAGACCACTGAACCAGAGTGGGGCTCTGTAGGTGAATGCTCTTTGCCCCTGGGAGGTACAACAGCGAGGGATCTGAAAAAACTGGGAGTCTGAGCCCCTAGTGAGGTATGAATTATGAGCAGAAGAAAGGAGGGCTTGGACGCCAGGAGGGGAATAGCCCAGGGTTGTCTTGGCCATTAAGCAGGTTTGATATTTTATGTGGTTAGAGAGTTGTAACCAGTAGGTTTGGGCGTATAGGTCACATGTATGGGTGAGACGGTGGGCTCCAGAAATGAGCCAACAGGCTTTGTTGAGGGCTGTAGCTATACATCGGAGAGCAGTGGCAGTGGCAGAGCCGTATATGATAAGGCCATAATCAATTAGTGAGACCACAGAGCTCTGAACTGTGACCCTTAAGGCTTCAGGAGTAAGGCATTGCCTGTGCTTGTAGAGAAGACCGATGCAATTATTAGCAGCTTTAGCAACGTTGATGATGTGTAGGTAAACAGGTATTTTTATTTTGTTATCAATAATACTTTATTGAATATTTATCAAATCGCATAAAAATAAAATTGGTAAATATTGTTGTACCACAGAATGATGGGACTGGTATTACATACTGTAATATTTCTGTATTGCAACCAACACCTGAAATCAAGTTTCCTACTTGTATGTTTATCAAAAAATGAATAAAGGCCCGCCAGTGCAGCGGTTGGATTTCTGCTTGCGACGCCAGCGACCCGGGTTCGGGAACGGACTCAGGTAGCTGGAGGGCCGGATTGAGCGCCCAACGGCTGCTCTCCTCCTCCGGGGTGGGTGGATGCAATCCCGCTGCAATACCGCCACCTGGGTGACCACAGGTGAGGTGCAGCGAACTGCATCGTAGTCGGGAGGAAGGACGCCTGCCGGGAGCTGGAGCGCCAGGCACGCCATGACGTGCTCCGCCCCCTAGGCTTCCCCAGCGTGTGGACGCCCTGAGGGCAAGGAAGAAAACTAGAATACCCCACCTAACTCCTAGTAGACGGAGCTCTGGCCACGATCCCCAATGCCCTGTCAGCGCCTAGTACCAGCATCCCTATTTAAAATACAGACACACGGGTGAAAGGCTCCACCCCATACCCACCTGGGGGGTATAGCCAAGGCTCTGTGGGGGGGATGGACTGCACTGGACGTCAGTCAGTAGGAGCGGGGACGAATCAGGCCATTGGGGACTCCAGAAGGGGTAGGAGTTTGGTGGTGAGAGAGGGGGCATACAAAGAAAATATCAAAAAAAAAAAAAAATGAATAAGCATAAACTTAAAAAAATAAAACTAAGGAGTGTGAATCAGTAGGTGACCAGTAATTTATTTAATGGTATAAGTGAGACAGCAATAACTGTATCTGTGACAAAAATAAGGAGAAACAGTTAATCTGTTTTTTAAATTACTTTATGTTTTGCAGGTTCCATATGTATGAAAAATAAGATACAGCAAACCAAAAGCTCTGAAGATGCTGTAAAAATGAAAAGTACAGTTACATAGGAACTTACCGTAACAGTGGATCTTCGAGCAAGGTTCCTTCAGTAGGTCATCACATACAGAACTAGCGCCACCTGGCGTCTGGCCGCACGGCAGACTTTTTCTAGCAATACCTGATGGGGGACTGCCCACCTGATGTCACGTGACCGACATCAGCGTAACGCTATATCATGGACGGCCCCCACGCCCACCCTCCAGTTCTCCCACCAGAGCCTGGAACAGGCCTGACGGCAGGAGGAAAAAGAGTCTGGAGTCCCAAAATAAAAAGAGGGAAGGAGGGAGGGAAAAATATGACCTACTTAAAGAACCTCTCTCGAAGATCTACTGTTACAGTAAGTTCCTATGTAACAGTACTATCTTACTTCGAGAGGGTTCTTTCAGTAGGTCAGCACATATAGGACTGAATCCCAAGCAGTCCTTCTGCAGAGAGACCGAGACAAACAAGGGAGGAGGAGAAAACTCCAACTAAGGAAAAAACAGAGTGGAACCTGCCTAGGACAGAAGGCCCTTCAGGACAGCTAGTCCGAAACCTGCCCTCCATCTAGAAGCATTGTCCAGACTGTAGTGTTTGGTAAAGGTATGGACAGAACTCCATGTTGCTGCTGCGCAGATACTGGCTGCTGAAACATTAACAGAAAAGCCACAGAAGCAGCCATGCTCTTGTAGAAAGATCTCTAACAGGTCCCAGCAGAGGCTTGTCATACTTCTGTTAGCAGAAGCAAATACAGTTACCCAACCAACTGGACAGGCACTGCTTAGAAACTGCTTTGCCCAAAGATCTGGGGGCCAAAGAGACAGACAGTTGATCAATCTTACGAAACTCTTTTGCATGATGAGTATAGCAACAGACTGCATGATGCACGTCCATGGTGTGCAGGAGTGCCTCGACTCTATTTGCAGGGGATGGAAAATAAACAAGGAACTCCACTGATTGATTTAGTGTGACCTCCAAAACCACCTTTGGCAAAAACATAGGATTTATCCTGAGGACCGCCCCGGTCCTTATGGAAAATTAAATAAGGCTCCTTGCAAACCAGAGCCTGAAGCTCCAAAATTCTTTGAGCTGAGGTAACTGCAACTTAAAACAGCATCTTCCAGGACAGGAAGCGTAAATCGCAGCTCATCGCTGGTTCAAAAGGCGGGAGAGTGAGCTTCTCCAACACAAAGTTGAAATCCCAAGTTGGTGTGGGGCTGCGGATGGAGGGTTTCAGATGGAGAAACCTTTTTAGAAATGTTTTTTGAGACTCCCAACTGAGCCACGGGTTTGCCATCCCCCAGCTCGTGGTATGCCAAAATAGCCAAAAGATGGACCTTCAAGGAGGAATAGGATAGGCTCAAATCTGAAAGATGAAGGAGGTATTCCATGACTTGTGGGGCAGAACCAAGAGAAAGGGTTCCAATCTTTGGAAGCCGCACAAATGGAAAAACGTTTCCAATTCATAGCATAGGTGGAACGAGTAGACGGCTTTCTAGCCTCAACAATTATCTGGACAAACCGAGAGAAGACCCCAAAGCAGGAGACTGCTATGTCTGCAGGAGCCACGCATGAAGATGAAGGGTCCTGAGCCCCGGAAGAATGAGCTGGCCTTGATTCTGTGTCAAGAGGTCGTGAGTCACAGGAAGTGAAACCGGTGGTTCCTCCGCTAACTGTTGCAGAAGCGGGAACCAAATCTGTCTCAGCCAGAGGGGGTCAATAAGGAACATCCACGCCTTCGCTGCCTGAAGTTTGAGAAGAACCCTCTGGAGAATGGGAAACTGATGGGAAGGTGTACAAAAACTTCCCTGTCCAGGAAAGAGACAACCCGTCATGCCAGAAAGGACCATGCTCTGGAATGAGTGAGCAAAAACTGTGAAGTTTTGCATTGAATGGGGAGACAAAAAGGTCAAGTTCCGGACGCCCCCACCTTAGGAAGAGAGACTCTGCCACTTCCTGACTTAGTCCCCATTCGTGGCTGAGGGTTCGAGACCTGCTGAGACTGTCCACCAGGACATTTTGAATGCCTGGAACATGCACGGTCACTAAGGACAGATCATGCTGGACTGCCCAGTTCCACACTCTCATCACTTCCCTGCAGAGAGGTCGAGTGAGTTCGTTTGTTGAGATACCAGACTACCATTGTCCACCTGGATGAGCAGTGATCCCTTGGGGAGAAGAATCTGGAATGTCTGAAATGCATACAAGACCGCTCTCATCTCCAGAACGTTGATGTGTAACAATGCCTCTAAGCTGGACCAAAGTCCTTGGCTTGGTGTTCCCCCAAATGCACCCCCCAGCCCATACGCGATGCATCTGTAGTCAGAGATGTTGAGGGGACAGGACTCCTGAATGGAAGACCCAAAGAAAGGTTGCAGGGATCCCTCTACCAAAGCAGATCTTTCTGGACTGCTGATGATACCAGGACCGGATGATCCAGGTCATCCAGGAGTTGGTTCCACTGCACCCGCAAGGACCACTGAGTTATTCTCACATGGAGTCTCGCCAGGGGAACAGTAGTGATAGAGCCTGCCATTGGGCCAAGAAGGCGAAGGACCTCCCTTGCTGGAATGGTCCTGGATGAGGCCACCACTGAAGCCTGACAGACCAGGGTTTCCACCCTGTCTGGATGCAGGAAGGCCCTGCTCTGAACAGTGTCCAGGACTGCCCCGATGAACTGAAGTCTTTGATTCGGGGAAAGAGATGACTTGGGGAAACTGACAGTAATCCCCAACTTGAAGAACAGAATGAAATGCACAGTTTCTGAAAGGGAATTCCTGGAAGGGGCTGAAATCAGCCAGTTGTCTAGGTTAGGGAACACTGCTATGCCCTGGCAATGTAGAAAGGCCACCACCACCGCCAGGCACTTGGCAAAGACCCAAGGTGCCGAAGACAGACCAAAGGGGAGGGCTCGGAACTGGAAATGCCCCCCCTGGAAACAAAACATCCTGCATATCCAGAGCGCAAAGTCACTGGTTCTCCTGCAGGAGAGGGAGAAGGCTCTGGAGGGTCAGCATTCTGAATTTCTTGCACTCGACAAACAAGTTGAAACTGTTCAAGTCGAGAATGGGTCACATGTCGCCTGACCTTTCTGAAACCAGGAAGAAGTGGGAGCAGAACCTCCTTCCCCTTTGCCGGAAGGGAACGCTCTCTATAGCCTCCTTGAACAAGAGAGAGAGTTGATTTCATCTCTGATGAGAAGAGCCTGGTTCTGAGAGCAGGACGACCGGAGTGGAATCTCTATAAACTCTATGGTGTGTCTGGTGGATACCAGCTGCAGGACCCATGCATCGGAAGTAATGCCCTGCCACTCCTGCATGTGGCGGGCAAACCTCCCCCCCAAGGCTCCTCGCACAGAGGTGGAGGAGGGGGTGGGGCGAGAGAGTCAGGAGGTGGCAGGACAGTCCGGGGGGGGGGGCCCTGAACATCTCTGATTCTTGGAGGTAGGAGGAGTGGTGGAACCCGTGGACTTACACTTGCCCTGGCAACGAGCTGAGGCCTGCTTCCTCTGCCTCCATGTCCTTTTCCAAAAGGGCTGCTGCTGTTGTTGGGCACCCGATCGGTACATGGACTGCACTGATCTCAGGACCTGACCTTTATCCCGGAGATTGGTGATGATGTCTTTGGTGTCGCCGCCAAAGAGCACCGAGCCCCAAAAGGAGGCATCCTGAATCACAGACTGGACCTCATTGGCAAAGCCAGAGATGCGAAGCCAGGCCTGTCATCTCAAAGCAACAGCAGTCACCAAGGCGTGAGCTACAGAATCGACAGAGTCGTAAGTAGCCCGCAATGCATGCCTGCAGGAAAAGTGGGACAGGCAGAGTTCCTTGGTGTGTTCCTCCTTGAGATCCGAAGGTTCCGTAGATTGGACTCGGGTCTCGAGCCTGGCCAAGGTGGCTTTTTGGTGTGATATCACGTGGGCCACATAATTAAGGGACCGAAGCATACATGTGGCCGAAGAACAGATCTTCTTGCCGAACTGGTCCATCTGCCTCAACTCCTTATCTAGAGAAGAGGTACTCATGTGCTTAGGCACTGAAGAGCGGTCATGAGCAGCTGAAATAATTTTTTTAAATTTAAAATACTTTATTAATTTTCAATTACAAACACATAGGTAACAACATTGGTACTGACAGTGACTAAACCCACCCCCCTCCTGCCCCCCAACCTCCTCCACCTTCTCTTCACACACCCTCCCCACCCCTCCCATCCAAACCTTCCCTATCCCCCAGACCTGGAGCAAGCAACAACTGAATGTAGATCAGTCATAATGTATAACAGCGTTGTAACTTTCTGAGAGTGTCAGGGACCTAGAGAGCATAGTAGGATTAATTCAAGTAGAGTGCATATAGTTTACCCCATGTCCGGTTGAATGAAGTCTTTTTATTTTTAAGGCTGGCAATAGTTCTCTCTGCTTGTAGGAAGAAAGAGATTTCATGCAGCCACTCAGTATAGGAAGGCGCAGTTTGATCTAGCCAATGTTTGAGTATCAGTTTTTTAACTGCCAAAGAAATCAGGGAGATATGCCATCTATGTTCTCTAACTCTCATCTCTGAGAAGTCCCCCACTAAACATACCCTGAGGCTGAAGAGCCCATTTAGACCTAATAATGGGTCCATTCGAGACTGGATAGAGTCCCATAAGGGACAGACTTTTTCACAGGACCAAAAGATATGTAATACAGTCCCATCTTCTTTTCCACACCTAGTTAAAGCTGGAGACTGGAGCCTGCCCATTTTGGCTAATTTGACAGGGGTGTAATACATGATCTTACTTCGAGTGGGAGCTCTTGCAGCAGGCTATCACAATTAGGACTATGCCACAGGCACTAGGACTCTCTGGAAAACTTCTCAGCCAGCAATACCCAGCAGGGACCGCCCACGACATCGGTTCCACCCTGGCGTCAGCTCTGGTACAAAAGGGGGCAGACCCAGCTCCACCCCAGTTCTTTTCCTGCCTCATTCCGTGCACATGAAGAGTTCCTACTCATCTTGGCTTTCCAGCCCAGCTAAAGAACCTCAGTTTTTCGCTCATTTTGCGATTTTCTCCACAAAGTTTCTACGGTTTTCAGCGCCTACCAATGCATGTCTTCGCCATCATCAGTCTCCTCGACGGGACCCCACGTTAACAAGTGCGGTTGCGGCTGCCAAATCCCATCTAAAGACGGTCAAGAGCAGTGTGTTTTTTGCCTGGGGCCTGATCACGACATCGCGGCCTGTTCGGCCTGTCAGAAGTTCACCAGCCGAACTTGGATCCACCACTTGAAGGCCCTGAAAGTGTATCTGCTGGAACAAAAGATGGATCTGCATATCTCAGGGGAGAAGCAGAAGAAGAAGAAGGATAAGTCTAAGTGGTCCTGTGAAAAAGACATAGTCAGTCCTGGCACCAGTCCAGGTCCCAGTCTCACTTCTGCTCGTGGCCTTCTCCCAAGACAGCCCGTGGATCCAAGGGCTCAGGTGAGCATCCCAAGTTTAAAGACCAGGCTAAGGCTGGACCTTCAGGGGAGAGGCCAGCGAAGCCTATGGTGATTCCACTCAGGGTCACCGTTAAGCCCTCAGAGGCACAAGCTTCAGCCTCACCTTCCAAGGCCCCGGCGACGCCAGTCAAGAGCGCGCCTACGGAGTTCAAGGACTCTCCCGCGTCCCTGGTCAGGTCCCCGTCATCAGTCCCTTCACCGACGCTGGTTAGTGGGGCAACAGATCCGGACGCAGACGTCAAAAGGGCTGCGTCATCATCCTCCAAGTCCTCCTCCCCCTGGGGCTCAGAAGTGGGCTCTCCTGCTAAGGTCGACATCCCAGATATTCCATTTCCCAGGAAAGCGGCTTCTGTTTTTTCAAAGGACGAGCTCCAGGATCTGTTTTCCTTCTGGTGGGGGCAGGTCCAAAAGCAGACCCCCCCCAAGCCGGCCCTGGATCCTTTGGGTGAACAGCAGCCAGGAGGTGCCTCTTCCCTGAGGAAGACCCTCAACAGGCCACCGCCTACTCCTCCTACTGAGGTTCGTTCCCGGTCACGGTCCGTTGACCGACACCGGCGCTCTACCAGATCGGGTAGCCAACACCGGGTCAGGTCTTAAACTAGGAGACGTTCCCGTCCTGCTAGATGGGACCGCTCCCAGACATTGGTCCCCTGACCAACGTCGGTCTCTGCTCCGCCGTCAGTCTCGTGACCATCCCGACGTCGGTCGGTGAGCCACCGATGCTCGACTGGGGCTAGCCATAAGGACAGGTCTGGCTACTCATCACCCAGTAGCCATTCCTCCTCATCTTTTACCTCTTCCTTTTTGGGAATTTGGGGTTCCCCGGGAGAGAAGGACCAGCCCCGCTCGCCTCCTGATGATCCCACTTTCATGAACGTCATGAGGCACATCCAGGCCTCCAATGAGTGGGACATGGAGGACCTGGATCCGGAATGCCGACGTTTGGCTAAGTACCTGAGGCAAAAGGAGCACAAACCCAAAGTGTTTAGTGGACACTTTCCAAGACCTCACCAGAGTAACCTGGAAGCGTCCGGCTTCAGTCCTGGCAGTTATGAAGAAATCAGACAGGCTGTATAGAGCCCCAAAGGATGAACCATTCTTGGCTGAACATCCTCAGGTGGACTCTTCAGTTATTACGGCTGCTCACAACAAATCTAAGCAGCCTAAACATCTCAGCTCACAGCCTCCTGACCTAGAATCCCGCTACTTGGACCAGGTGGGCAAGAAAGTCCTTTCTGCCTCCACCTGTTCAATTAGGTCCCTGAATTTCCTTACACACATGATCCAGTACCAGAATGCATTATGGGAGTGGGGACAAGAGCTGGTTAATGCCTTGCCAGACTCCTAAAAGAAAACGGAGATTCTGGACCTTCTCAAATCGGGCACGGATGTAGGCACACATGTTTTGCGTGCCTAGTACAACACTGAGGATACGGCAGACAGAGCGTCAGCATCAGGTGTCTGCCTCAGGCCCATTCCTGGTTGAGGGTCTCGGGCTTTCATCAGGATCTGCAGTCTGGCATCTGGGACTTACTGTTCCAGGGTTCCGTGTTGTTTGGGCCGGAGACGGAGTCTTTGATCTCTCGCCTCCAAGAGTCAAGCAAATCCATCTGGTCTGTCCGCCAAATGTACTGTGGAGACCAGCGGAGACAGCGAAAGCGGTGATTTCAGAAGCACTCAGGTGGTCAAGCCCGTGGTAACCAACAGGGCCAGAGAGGAGGCTTTCAGAGGACAGCTGGCAAACAGCAGCCTGGAGACGCTCCTCCCCTTGGCCCCAAGTCCTCCCAGGCCTCTCTGCCCACCCATGGCTCCACTCAGTGACTCCCTTCTGACACCCCCTCCTCCAGCAGAGGTACCAGGGAAGGTTGTAGGGGGTTGCTTCTCCCTGTACTTTCAGGGCTGGAGCTCAATAACTGCGGACAAATGGGTCCTCGACATCATAAGGAGAGGACACACCTTAAGAGTTCACAGAGATTCCTCCAGACACTCCACCAAGGTTCTCCAGATATCCTCCTTCTCATATTCCTCTCTTAGAAGGAGAGATACAGGTACTCTTTCAAAAAAGGGCAATAGAACCAGTCCCTCTGAGTCAATGGGGAAAAGAGTATTACTCCCACTTCTTCCTGGTCCCAAAAAAGACACAGGACCTTCATCCCATTCTGGACCTAAGCTCGCTAAATCTTTATATAGAGTACAAAAGGTTCCGAATGGTGACCCTTCTGGGTCTTCTTCCTCTGCTGCACCAAGGGGACTGGCTCTGCTTCCTGAATATGCAAGATGCGTATATGCATATCGGGGTCTTTCCCCCTCACAGGAAGTTCCTGAGGTTCCACTTCCAGGGGGAGCATTATCAGTTTCGAGTTCTTCCGTTTGGCCTCTCTTCCACTCCTCGAGTCTTCACAAAGTGTTTTGCAGTAGTGGCTGTGGCTCTAAGGTATCAGGGGCATTATGTCTTCCCTTACCTGGACAATTGGCTGCTAGCGGCCCTGTCAAGGTCACGCCTGCTTCAAGCTCTCGGAGATATCTATGCTCTCTTCTGAGACTTCGGGATCACCCTGCACCTTCCAAAGTCTTCCCCAGAACCCAGTCAAAGACTTGTCTTTATTGGTGCGGTCCTGGATTCGGTCCAGGGCATGACTTTTCTACCCCCGGAGAGGGGCGATCACTTGCAAGGTATAGCTGGATCGGTTCTAGTAACTCCTCATGTCTCAGCAAGGACCTTCCTCAGACTTCTGGGGCACATGGTGGCGGCCATTCCAGTTACTCGTCTGGCCCACTTCCACGTGAGAATCCCACAATGGATGCTCAGGGTGCAGTGGGATCAGTGCTCAGACAACCTCCACCACATGGTCAGAGTCACGGAACCAGTAAAGAGAACGCTTCTTTGGTGGAGGGATCCACTGAATTTGGAAAGAGGGGTTCCCTTCTGTCCGAAGCCCCCAAATCAGACCCTTACGATGGATATCTCAGATTTGGGGTGGGGGGCGCAGCAAGGGACTCACCAAACACAAGGTGTTTGGACCCCCGAGGACCGCGAACTCCACATCAATGTCCTGGAGATGCGAGCTGTCCTCAATGCACTACACGCCTTTCAGGAGGACCTCATGCCAGGCTCTCTTCTGGTTCAGACGGACAACATGGCAGTCATCTTCTACATCAACAAGCAAGGGGGAGCTCATTCTTAACCCTGTGCAGGGAGGCAATGAGAGTCTGTGTAGTGGGCGCTGGAATGGCATATCACTCTCTCCGCGGTGCATGTTCCGGGTGTCCTCAACGACTTGGCCAACAGTCTCAGCAGATCTCAGTCCAGGGCGCAGGAGTGGGAGCTACTGCAGTCAGTAGCAGAACAGCTGTTTGACAGATGGGGTCATCCAGAACTGGACCTGTTTGCGTCACCACACAATGCCAAACTGCCACTTTTCTGCTCGCGAGAGCCCACACCTGGTGTTTTCTGGCCAGACGCGTTGTCCCTATGTTGGGCAGGGAGGTTTCTTTACGCTTCCCTCCCTTTCCTCTCGTCCAGAGGGTTCTGTTGAAGTTACAGGCTGAGGAGGCGCAAATGATTCTGGTCGCCCCACTGTGGCCTCGGCAGATTTGGTTCCCACTACTTCAGCGGCTTTCCATGGAACCTCCAATTCCACTGCCAATATGCTCGCAGTTGCTGTCCCAGGATCAGGGCTCGCTGATTCATCCCGATCTCCGATCCTTGCACCTTCATGCTTGGCTCCTTCAGACGCAGCAAAGCACAGGTACGGGGTATCACCAGAGGTGGCGCCAAGTTCTTGTGTCAGCGAGGAAGCCCTCTATGCGCTCCACTTACGCTATGAAATGGAAGCATTTTGTTTGTGGGCCTCATCTCACCATCTGGATCCCGTTTCCTGTCCAGTGAACTCAGCTCTTCAGTATCTCCTCTCCTTATACCAACAAGGCTTGAGCTACTCCTCCATTAAGGTACGCATGTGGGCCATCTCGGCTTATCACGCCCTTTCGGGTGACAGAACCTTAACCCAATTGGATGTGGCACACACCTTTTTACGGGGGATTCTTCATATAAGACCTCCCATTTGGGATCCTATCCCACCCTGGAACCTCCTTTTTGTGTTGGAGAAGCTTACCCTTCCTCAGTTTGAACCTGCAGTGGATTGTGAGCTGTGATACTTGTCTTGGAAGGTTTGTTTTTTAGTTGCCATTACTTCAGCTCGAAGAGTTTCCGAGCTTCAGGCTCTGATGTGTAAAGAGCCGTACTTAATTTTCCACAGGGAAAGGGTTTCCCTGGGGACGAACCCTAAGTTTCTTCCGAAAGTGGTCTCGGAGTTGACCCTCAACCAGTCAGTTGACCTTCTAGTTTATTTTCCTTTGCCCTCTAACAGAGGGGAGGCTCTCCTTCACACTTTGGACGTTCACAGGATGCTTAGGTATTACCTTAAGCATACGGCTAATCACTGTAAATCAGAGCTATTGTTTGTGGCCTTTGCGCCACAACACTTGGGTAGACCGGTGTCCAAGCAGACCATTTCTAAATGGATTGTCCACTGTGTCTCTTTCTGCTATGAAAACCACAACAAGCCCCTTCCAGGTCCGGTTAGGGGTCACTCCACCAGGGGAGTGTCTGCTTCCTTTGTCGCACTGCAGAACGTATCCATTAAGGATATTTGCGCGGCTGCTACCTGGAATTCAGTGCATACTTTCGTGAAGCACTAGAGCTTGGACATTGCCTCCAGATGCCGTGCAAGCTTTGGCCTGGCAGTCCTTCAGGGACTAGTGTCTTGAGCCTCTAGGTTCATCTCCATCTCCACCTCCCAGGGTCGATTACCTCCTTGGCGAGGGACTGCTTGGGATTTAATCCTAATTGTGACAGCCTGCTGCAAGAGCTCCCACTCGAAGTAAGATAGTACAGTTACGTAAGAACTTGCCATAAAAGTAGATATTAGAGAGGAGTTTTTGCAGCAGGCATTACTTTCCCACCCTCCTTCCCCCTCTGAGGTGTACAGAATTCCATCTTCGTGCTTTGCTCCATTCTCCTGTCAGGCTCGTTCTCGGGACTTGGCGGGGGAACTGGGGTGGAGCTGGGTCCACCCCCTTTTGTACCAGAGTTGACGCCGGGGTGCAGCCGACATCGGGGGTGGTCCCTGATGTGTATTGCTGGCTGATAAGTTTTCTGGATGGTCTTAGTGCCTGCGGCATAGTCCTAATTGTGATAGCCTGCTGCAAGAGCTCCTCTCGAAGATCTGCTGTTACGGGTAAGTTCTTATGTAACTACTTTATTCAAAATCTGGTATTGGGTGAGTCTTAAACAGTCTTGGGAGTTGTAAATATAAAGGTCCTTCCATACTGAAGACCAATCAAATCCCTAGCCAGGTATAAGGATTTCCCAGACTTTAGAACCTGATAAAGGGTTAGGATAAAACTGTGTTAGGAGAAGGTTATAAATTTGAGACATGCCATGAGGTTGGGTAGCAAGGTCCTTTATTTGATTTATTCGTGTGCCTAGCTCAGAAGTTTTGAGTAAGACCAACCTTCTGCGCTAGAAGGTGCCTCAGTTGGAAAACTTTGAAGACTTGCAAAGGAGGGATGTGAAACTTAGCTAGAATTTCTGAGGTGGTGAGAATCCCATCAGAAGAATAAAAATCTGCCAGTGTTGAACCTTGAATCTGAGGAAGCCAGTCGGATGGTATTATGGAGTGTCCTATTTTCAATGACAGGTTGCCAACTACTGGCTGTGAGGCATCCTTTGTTGGTAACTTGTGGCACAAAAGGCAGAGCTGGGAAAAAACTTTGACTGAGGTGCCTATTACTGAATTCTTTAATTGTTCTGGTAGGGATCTTACAGGGGAGAAAAGACCACATGTGGGGATACTTGAGCTGATGTGAATAAACATGATTCAATACTTAACCATAGTGGAGTATATTCAGTCTCTGGTTGTTGATGTAAAGTAGAGAGCCATTTCCCACATTTTTGAAGGTGGCTAGCCCAATAATAGTGAAAATGTTAGGGAGTCTGAGTCCACCCTTATCTTTAGGTAGGGCAAGCTTATTATATGAGCACCTTGGGGTCTTGTCCAGCCAAATAAAACTAGTAATAATAGAGTGACTATGACAGAAAAAAGAGAGAGGGAGCCAGAGATTTTAACATATTAATGGGATAAAAAAGTCTGGGTAAGATATTCATTTTAATTATGTTTATCTTGCCCCATAATGAAATGGGTAGAGCTTTCCACCTGTGAAGATCTTGCTGTATTGTGACGATAATATCTCTAGGTTTTTTTTCCGGAGAATGGATGTGTCTGTGGCCAGGTGTATACCTAAGTATGTAATGGACTGAGGAGACCACCGCATCCCAAATCTTGAAAATTCCTTACTGAAAGTGTAATGGTTTAGGAGAACAATTTCAGTTTTGTTACAATTTAGTTTACAGTGAGAAAATGAACCAAACTCTTCTATAACTGTCGGAGCTACCTCAAGAGAAGAAGAGGGATTTGCTAGGTGAAGTAAAATGTCATCCCTGTATACTGATAGAGTAAAGGAGAGATTGCTCAGTGATATACCTTGAATGCCTGGTGAGGATTTCAGTTTCCTAATAAGGGGCTCTAGGTAAAGGTTAAACAGAAAAGGGGATAAGGGACAACCCTGCCTGGTGCCCAAGTAAAGACAGAAACATGAGGAAAAGACCCCATTACAATATATTCTGGCCGTCGGGACAGAGTAGAATACCTGGAGCCATTTGATGAAATCCAAGAGGGAACCCGACAGAGAGACCGCATCTGGCACCGGAGCTGAAGGCTGGGGCAGATGGCTGGGCCCAGGCTCAGAGACCATCGTCGGGGAGGGGGTCGCGTTGGAGGAACTGTTGCGGATCCGGGGAGGGATCTCGACCAGAACAGGCGCAGGTCGAAAGTGATCCCATCTGAAGGGATAAGAGTGGCCTCTAGAGTAGGGTCAGATGGCTGAGGAGGGGCCTCCTTTCCTGTGATCCCATCAGAAGAGTGGGGAACGGACCCAAAGGTGTGGTCGACGTCTATGGGTTCTTCACTATCGTCGTCTGAGGTAGCGGCCTGAGCAGGGGAAGCTACCGGCAAAGAGGAAGGGGGAGAGGGGCAGTCTCCCACGGGCTCTTCTGGACGTTGGGTTGAGCGCCATTAGGCCCTGACTGGACAGCCGTGTCTGAGCGCCCACCTGGGGTGGGAGTCTGACCTGACTGAGCCGGGCGGAAGGGGGAGGAGACCCCTGCCGACTTATCGACTGGTGCTGTGTGGGTCCCCAAAAGCCTGGGGAGCCAACTTACCAGCAGCCAGGCGGTCCCCGGAGGAGCTGGGGGCCGACTTAGTGGCAGTCGCGGTGCGGTTGTCAGAGGAGCTGGCAGCCAACTTACCCAGAGAGGAGGATTTGTCTGACTTACCATCCAACCCGGCTATTTTGTGGGCGGCGATCAAGTAGCCTTTACTGACGAGGGTTGAGAGGCTCGTCTGGGGACACCACCGCGAGCACTCCTGCTTCCTATGTTTCTCTTGCCTATGATTTTTTTTGGAAGGAGGCGAAGAAGACCGGATCCGTTCCATCTGCTTTTCTAAAGACGCCAGTTGGGTCTTGAGAAGATGGGCTTCCAGAGCCTGCTGCCTCCTTTTGCACGTGGCCTGCTTAAAAGGCTGGCAGTCTCGGCAAGAAGAGACTGGGTTGTCTGGGCCTAAGCAGATCACACACTTCAAGTAGCCGTCCTTCTGTGGAATTTGCGTGCCGCAGTTGGAACACTTCTTCGGTGAAAACACAGAAGAAAATTTGAAAATTCGAAGAAAAAAACAGTGAAACCCGACAAGAAAAAAGCACTTTCAATGACGATTGCTTGGGAGGTCTGCAATGCGACTGACATGAGGCGACAGCGGGAAAGAACTGGAGGGCGGGCATGAGGACCGTCCACTATATAACATCACACTGATGTCGGGTTTGCGGTCCTCCATCAGGTATTGCTAGGAAAAAGTCTGCTGTGCAGCCAGACGCCAGGTGGCGCTAGTCCTATATGTGATGACCTACTGAGGGAACCCTCTCGAAGTAAGATCATTAGCTTTCATTTTGGTGGCCACTAGTTGTTCACAAAAGGAACAAAATGTATTTGCTTAAGCCACGTCTGGGTGAAAGTGTGGCCTCTCTCTCTCTCTTGCTAACAGAAATGTCATCAGTAATAAAGGAGGAGGCTAAAAGTATATAATCTTTAATCTTCCATTACCAGTAGCCATATATTTTGTGCTATCAAATCGGTCAAGATGGTTGTCACAATACTGTTCTCTGATTGGACAAGTAAGCACACCTGCCATGCCCCTATGTACTCATGAAAGCACAACAATGCATTTTCTATGCCTACATTTACAAAACCAGGCCATTTTATAAGTGGGCTATAACATACTCCTCTGGTGTGTGCCGAGGAGCTCTCGTCCTACAGCCTTATCTTGCAATGAACGCATGCACTGTATATGTTATTGCCCATTCACTGTACAAACAGATCTGCGCAACATAACCACTTGCTACAGGTATTGTGAGATATGCAACATGACAAAACATGATACATGCTAACACACATATACTGTACACGGTGCAATTCCAAATTTCATTTTGCATAATGAGAAAAAAATGTACTGAGGGTGTTGTAGAGACCTTGATCTTGCTTAGTGTTCTGTCCTTTCCCTCACTCCTCTCCTACATGCATACTTTAAGCCCTAGGGCCCCTACCTGATAAACATGGTAAGCATTTGCAGCTTTTCCACGAAGGAACACTGAGGGAATCCAGACGTTGATCAGGGCACGGTTTGCTCTGTGTGGAAACAGAAAATGCATGAAAAGATCTACCCCAAAGCAATGCCACTATTTCCAACGCTGGAAAAAAAAAAGGGAAGGGAATGAACTTCTCAGGACAGGTAACTGTGATGAAAATTTGATAGATACTTCAGTAGAGATCTCATGAAGATTAATGTGGTCATTTCCGCTGTCTGGGCCCTAAATGTCAAGTTTCAGTTGGGCTGCTGTACTGCCAGACAGCCCCAATAAATGGCTACTGTCAGAGTGGGCTATTCACAGAGCAGTTGGGAGAGGAGAATATTATCCAATCAGAGGGATACCTTTTGGGTCTTTTTAAAAGAGAATCTTCTCCATAATAACGCTACACAAACGAGGCGGTGATGCTAAGCTACACTGTAGGGATAGCCATTTTTTGTTGTACTGGGAAGGTACCAGAGCAAAATTCCAAACAGTCTACCTTCAAGTATAAACTAGATTAGTAACTTCAGAATAATGGGGTCATAATGCAGTCTCACTGAGTTGCTGAGGGAAAGAACCCAATCAACCAAATAGTCTCTTCCTTCTTTCCTTAATTAGTAATTCTGTATGTACCTCTGAAAGTTTTGCCACTAATATGACACATGAACAAATGTATTATGACCACCTGGCTCCCTTCTTTGAAAAAAAAAAAATTCTATTGACAATTTAGATGAAAAAAAACAGCAAGTGGAAAATGACAGCAAAAAAAACAAGACTCAGATTCCCTTGTCACATGCATCTAAAATTCAGACAAACTCACACACACACACACACTCTTATTTTCCATAATGAGGACATCTGCTTTGGTTTGTTAACACACTGGATCACTACATTTCTGCCATATGTACTCTTTTTTTTTCCTCCAGTCTGTGTTGCCTCCAACCCAAAAGACATTCAAGCAAGTATATGCACTCTTACAAATTACGTATAACATTTTATACAATAATATTTGGTGGGGAGGACTTACATTTCAAAATCTGATAAACTCTGCTCTTCAGATGTTTGGCTTAAATCTCCAGGCACCTAAGATGGCAGGGAAAAGTGGCTCATTTTAATATAAAGACCATGCTTCAACAGCAGCAGCAGGAACAGCAGCAAATGTTTTCAGCAACATTAAATTAGAAATTTCACAGGATTCACCAACAGGCATTTGGGAATAATACCAATTACTGAGGAGTATATAGAAATTATGCAAAAAATGAAATTATGCAAAACCATGGAGAGAGAGCGAGAGATCATTCAACTGTCTTCAGAAATACTACTTATCCCAAGGTGACCAGTCTCCTCCTGGGGCTAAAACAGTGTGCTTAATATTCAGAAATCAAACCATATTAAGAAATTATCTGGTTTCCAGTATAAAAAAAAGATCACATTCAACATCAGCATAACTCAGTTACAGGAGTCCTCACATTGTGAGACTTGGCTAAGCAGCACACAAAACCGCGTGGGTGTCCTCTTTATAAATTGTACCTCTGCACTTATGATACTGAAATAAAGGCCATTTCGACTTCGGAGGCGTACAGAGACAACAACAGAATATGAAGAAAAGGAAAAAGAACAAACTGCTAAGTCTGACTTAAAGACTCCCTCCCCCTACCTGTCCGCCAAGAATTTACAACTAAAATGATTCTCCCTTTATTCGACTATGCCGACGTTGTCTATGGAATTGCCCCTGCCTCCTCACTTGCCAGACTGGACTCCCTTTACAATGCTTTCTGTCACTTCACATTTAATGCCCCTCCCCCCACACTCACCACTGCTCCCTCTACGCCTCCCTCTCCCTCACCTCTCTTCACCTGCGCCGCCCACATCATGCTACCCTCTTCATCTCAAAATTCTGGCTTGGGTGTCTCTCAGTCTATCTTTCCTCTCCGCTCTCACCTTCCTCCTTGTCTTCTTATCCCCTCTGCTCCAGAGATACCCGCACCTTCTCGCTCCCTCACCTGTCTTCCTGCTCTGGTAAATCAGCCTTTTCCTGTCGCCTTCCCTCCCTCTGGAACTCCCTTCCAAACTCCTTAAGACAATCACCCTCCTTGCTATGCTTGAAATGAGCACTCTCCCAATCCACCACCCTCCCTGCTCCTGTCACCCACCCTCCAGACCACCCCCCCTACACCCCCATCCATTGACTGCATTGGTCCTCACCACCCTTGACTGAACTAGCAGCCTCCCTAGTTGTCTTCTCTAGCTGTCCCCTTGTATGCAACATGCATAATGCTGCTGGTTAGTAATTTTGCATTATATAATCCACAGTTCTACACCTGTACCCTAACTTCACATCAGAAAGTTCCTCTCTTGTATGTCACTTTATTTGCACTCTTGTATGTAACATGCAATGTGCTCCTGCTTGGCTAGTACTGTATTATTTATTACCTGGTTCAAGACAAAGCCAATGTACCCTCTCCTCATGTCAGAAGGTCCCTCTATGACATGTTAACTAAGTAATTGTGTACAGTGGTTATCAATTGCATTTTATGTATTTTATACCCCTTATCGCCCCTTCCCCCGGGTTGCACCTGGAAATGAGCCTTGGATCAGTGTGCCTCTCCCCGTCACCAATAAATAAGCTGACGGCGTTTCCTTCAGCAGGTCTGACAAGGATGATTGACAGGGGAAGAAAGAACTGAGGAATGATGGGGCCGCCCACAATATATATGTGTAGATGCTGCACGTCATTGTGGGTGGCCCCCAGTTAGCAAAAAGTTTCCAAGTGGTCCCGATGCTTATGCCTTATAGTTCCAAAGGTGTGACCTAATGGAAGACCTATACTTGAAGAAGATATTCAGTTATACAAGATTACCCCAAAATTTGAATTTCAAGATCATTCACATTTTATTACTGGAAAGCATTTTTGCAGTTAAACGTTTAATTATTTAATGAAATTGATATTCACAGTCAATACACAGCATGAGAATTAGATAAGTACATAGTAGATACATTTACAAAAGAAGATGACTCACACACTGTCTAGCTACGCATAGGAGGGAATTCCCTTAATAGTCTAAACAAAGAAAAGGTTATACATATAGCCATTAGTATCTCACATTCCACAGATAAAACTTCCATGCAGAGCGTCCGATAATGAGAATGGTAACATTTTCACTACAAGATTTTCCCCTCAAATGTAATCTGTTCACACCGCTTACGCCTGCCATGAAGTCATATTCTTAGTTTATGACACCACTACTGTTGCCACGGAAATCATTCTGATGTCACAAGTAGAGCATTATGATTTTATGACAGAAAAAAACCCAGCAGGAACAAATAAAGTCTAAGAGGCCAAGAGCCTGTCTGTATGTGTATACCTTTAATAATAGTGAATGAAAGGTCCTAAAATTCTACACACATGACCCTCAGTTACATTCTGCTCATAAAAGCTCTGCGCAAAAGACTTTAATGATGTCATGGTGCAAATAGTTGGGAATATAGATACAAAAACAATGTTCCACCTCAAGAAGTCCTTGTGTGGCAAGCCTATTTGCACTCTGTTAAGTAAACAAAGAAGGGTCTACAGACGTAAAAGCTTTCTTACCAAATCTTCCTTACTTATTTTCCCACTTTTACACAGAAAAACAAACACCTTTTAGTAACTTCATTTCATCCAACTCTGGATGAGCTCTGTTGAAGGCATGGATTAGTCGCCAAAATGTCAGCTGTGATGTCACGCATTCGTGCGTGCAACTGTGCACGTCCACCTTGCTCTACAGTTCCAGAATATCCCAGAATGGATGTCAATGTCTAGAGTACTGTGGTTTAAATACACAACAGTATTTGCAACTGAGGAACAGGCAACTGAGTCGTGAAAAAAAATAGTTTGCTGTTGAGCTGGATAGAATGACATTACTAAAAGGTGTTCTTTTTTCTGAGTAAAAGTAAGAAAATAAAGAAGATTTAGAAAGAAACTTTTAAATTTACAGACTCTTCTTTGTTTGCTTAACAGAGTCCTAAAATTCTATTTTTTTTAATGTTATGAGATGTGTATCCCACAGTTGCAACAGTATTTTTTTATCACTTCTTATTTATAATCGAGTACAATCACTACACAGTGAAAAAAAATAAAGAGAAAAAAATCATATAAAAATCAACACAACGTAAATTAATCAATCCCACTATGAAAACGCTGGCATATTTGATTTTTTTTTTTTTTTTTAACTTTAGTTTACCCTCCTTGGCAGGCCTCTGCAATTCTCGAACACCCTACCAGACACGGGGTCATTCAGAAGCTTGCCTGCGCTATGTGACTCCCGAGCTGGCCTGGAGGCTTCATCAAGTGGAGACCTCCGCTTTTTCCTCTGGTTTCCTCCCTTCCTACCCCCGGAGCCCCGGAAGCAGTGACTGTGTGTGGGTGGAGGCCCACACGAGCACCACAGCTCCAGTCAACAGCTCCTTCCACCCTCCCCTGGCCTTGCGCCCGGGTTCCCGGAAGTGGCACTGCCACACAGCCTCCATTGGGGGGAAGCCAAGCACCGAGAGTCCCGTCTGTCTGTCCCTCCAAAGGTGGAGAACTTGCCAGCTGCTCACAGTCCTCTCCCTCCCCCCCGCTGACCCGAGCTTGTTCCTAAACCCGGGTCGCCGGAGTAGCGTCCAGCGCCTCAACCCTCAGTGCCACCGGGCTGGTGGCATATTTAAGTGATTTACTGTATTAAAGGACATACTGCATCTTTAACAGTAGTGTAAAAGAAAAAAAGAGGCATTATAAATATTAAGCAGAGTCCACGATTGGGAGGGGGGCGGGGTTCTGAAAACATTTTGTGACAAGGTTGAATAAGACCCTGTATCCCATTTGTTATGCAGAAATGGTTAAAATGCGGGGATCTGTTCTATCCTCTCCTTTTCTGTCTCTTGTCTGTCTGTTTGTGCAATCAAACTTTCTTGTGAGACCTAGGAAATGATCACTCTGACAGTCTCACAAGTCTCTCTCTCCCACTATCTCTCTCCTTTCACCTGCTGTTTCTATCTTTCTTTTTTCATTTTGTAATTACTATGTTTGCCCCCTTCACACCGGCACTGTCACCCAGCTAACTCTCAGTGCCCGAACCATGGGAGGACCCCCCCCCCATGAAGCTGTGGCTCTACCCCGACGAGGTGGGGAGGGACTCCCTGGCTCAACCCTGTCCCCTGTGCCATACCTTCTGATTATGTCAGGGTCCATCCTCCATGGATCAGGGCACCAGTGGGCGAAAGCCATATGTTCAGCTCTCTTGCCAGTGTAGTGCCAGGGTCAAGCATTTTTGAGTTCACCCCCCCAGAAGTGTGACATGCACATGATGCCATGGCATACGCTGGCATCCATCACGCTCCACCCCAGCTCTTCCTGCTCAGACATGCCAAACCTCCAGCTTCCACTAGAGGTCGGACATGCACCGAGCTGAGGTTCCCCCCTCTCCCCGGAGGAGATGAGCAGTCCTACGGACGCTCAAGCCTCCTCCCCCGGCTGGCCCTCTGATGACCTGAGTCCGTTCCCAAACCTGAGTTGCTGGCATCGCAAGCGGCAGTGCTACCACTGCGCCAGCACTGTTTCTATCTTTTCTTCTCCCTTGCTTATCTGTGGTTATAAAAAATAAATGTGGATCTTTATGTGATACTGGGTTCTCTGGTTTGAAAATGTATATAGTTATATTGCTGAAATGATTGCAAAAAGCTATTTGGAACTCATGGGGTTAACCTTGAGATGCAGTCTGACCTCCACAAACCCATTTGCAGAGTTGTCTACAAGAAATCAGCTCTGGGACACAATGTGCTATTTTGTTGCACTTGCAATGAAAGAAACTGATAGTTCTGATACATTTTGTGAGAAACAGGATGTATTTTAATGAGCTCAGGATGCTAAAGGTAATTGCCAGGCAAAGACTTCTTATAAAAAAAAAACAGCAATGTTTTTGTGAGACAGAGACTGAAATTTAGAATTAGAGATGCCATCAGATGAAAGACTTTGTTTGAACTGCCTGCACAAGAATCATTCTATACATTTTTAATTTTTTATTTTTCTTCTATTGTTGATAATAATAAAATGGTACTTAATAATTTTATAACTGCTCCTGGTCTGCCTATGCTTCCTGACCTGCACCTCAAAGGCACATTTATTTCACAAACCATTAAAGAGCCCCTGACAGCATCAGGAAAACTATGAAAAAAGTAAGATTTATATTCGGCTCCATCCTATTTTCTTTAGTACTTCATATATTTTCAGTAATTAATTCACCATTTTCTTTATTACTGAAAACAGCTGCATGAAAACAAGATCCCTGACCCTTAGACTAAATCTATTCTGGCTGCTTCTCTACACATGACATCATAATCCCCTGTTTATGACATCACAATTATCTCCACAGCAACATGTTTTGATGTCACAAACAGAATTATTATGTCAGGTGTAGACAGGCAGCCAGAGCTAAAAGAGAAGAGATACTGTATTCATGCAAATACCCTTAGTAATAAGGAAATAAGGGTGAGAATTACAGAATAAAATATGAAATATAAACTACATTTATGCCTGAATATTAAATGTTTTCAAAGTTGTCTCAACTGTGTCAGGAGCCCTTTAGTAAATGCTTAACATGGTCACACACTTAGAAAAAGTAAACATTAAAGTCCGTATGCAACCCTTAAACCGTACAAGAGTGGTATCTTGCAACCCATGGTATCTTGCAACCAGGACCCCCTAACTTGTACAAAGACAAGGCAACAAACCACAAGTTGGCATAAACAAAGGTACCACCCCCTGGCTTTAGGGTAAATACCTGGCTTGGCATCTAAGAGGTCAGGGGTTAGAGTGCAAAATAACATTTATATTTACTCCTAGTTCTGGGAGAGAGAGAGAGGTGCCAGGGCTAAGTTACGTCTCCTATCTGAGGGTGCCCCATAAAGATTTTACTTGGACTCAAAGATAGAATGTCCAACACCAGAAAACTGGGATTGTATTGAATGGCTTTATTTCTACAGATGGCAGGCAGAAAACTGAATGGTCCCCCACGTTTGGAACTGTCACTACTGACAACAGATGCAGTCAAGAACACTTTGCTTTCCCGCAGAACAGGCAGTGCTGGCATTTCACACAAACGTCTCTATAGAACGAACTGTCCATCCAATTTTCTTGGAGTCGCTGGACTTTCTTTTCTGTAAGTGTCTATTACATGGGGGTTGCCACACATTTTAATTCAAACAAAATATCCTCCTGATGAGATGGGCTAAGATAACACCTGCAGGGTAACCTGTGCCTAACGGGTAACCAGTTAGCCCTGACCAGGGCTCCAGGTGAGGGACTGCAGACCCTGGCCCCAGCCAGCCTCTGTCATTCCTTCCAGGACACACATTGGATCCTTCAGTCCCACATGGATTGCTAAAGGCCTCCATACAGGAATTACATTTACATTCAGCACATCTTTGTCAAGCCAAGTCGAGTCAAACTTTATTTATATGGCACATAATCCCTGGGGCTCTAGGCACCTTACATAATTACAGCAAGGAAAACATATTTTACAGGAAATGTTTTAAGATCAGCAAATTTCAAAGAGTATCACAGATAACCATACTTCAATATAAAAACTGGTAATGACTTTAATTTATAGTTATTTACATCAATCTTTTTATGTTTCTAAATATAAGAACGAGAATGATTTTCTAGCACGCGGACTGCTTAGAATCCTAAATGTATACTGAGAGTTAATGCAGATGTAATTACTATTCTGTTACTGAGTTTTCAATGTATTATTAAGTAATTCCTGCTTGTATTTTGACATTTATATATGAATAAAAAAATCATTATGGAAAAAATATATATAAAAACTGGTACAAATTTCCTTAAAAACTGTCAAAACCTTACTTAAAAAGATAAGTTTTCCACAGCCCTTGCCGGTATTCCAGTTTCATCCCGGTTTACTGAAGGGAAAATTAGCCCAACTAATGTGCTTCAGAGACAGTTTTCTATACCATCTTACCATTTTTTAAGCATCTGCAGCTGTGTGGGGCTATTTCCTCATTCCTGGGTCCTCCCCCATGGCAGGAAGTTGACAACCCCCTAAAGCAGACACTTATAGATACAGCTGTTCAACCCCACCCAATCTCACTGTTCTATAACCTTTTACAACTCCAAGACCCCCACAAGCCATGGGGAATATGTTTTTACTGGAAGCATGAAAAGCAGGTTACTCACCTGTAACCGTAGTTCTAGGAGTGGTATATGTTGTTCATCCATACTCTTTGGCATGTCCCATTCCACTTTAAATCTTGCGGGAAGTCTTCAAGCTGGCTCCTCCCACCCACCTGGGTGGCATAAACCTGGGCTCCGCCCCATGACGCCAGATCTTAGCCTACTGGAAGCCAGGTGTTCTGCGTCCGCAGCCAGGGAGGTCGGGTGGGTCAGTGTGGATGAACAACATATACCACTCCTAGAACTACTGTTACAGGTGAGTAACCTGTTCTTCTAGGAGCGTGGATATGTTGTTCATCCACATTCACTGGCAGACTCCTAGCAGTTCTCCGGGAGGAAGGCGGCAAGGCACACACCCCCTACTTGGGAAACAGAGATTGGAGAACTGAGGCCCCAAAACCAGCATCCCGGTGTAATTCAAGGTTGATGTGGTAATGGGTAATGAAGGTGTTTGCTGACTTCCAGGTAGCAGCCTGGCAGATTTCCTGGATAGGGATGTCCTTGGAAGCAGCCATCGATGCAGCAGTATGGTGGGTAGAATAAGCTCTTATCCCTCTGGGAGGCTCCTTGGCCACCAACTCATAACACAAACTAATGCATGATGTAATCCATCTTGCAATCGTCTGCTTTGCTGCAGGTCTGCCAGAAGCGGCTTCAGCGTAGGTGACAAACAGCTGGCGAACCTCTCCCTGAATTTCCGCCATCCTCTCCTTATAATGGGAGACAGCATATCTCAGATCCAAAGTATGGAGCCTGTACTCTGCCTCCGAGGTGTAGTTGGGGTAGTAAACCGGCAGAGTTAACACCTGGTTAAGGTGAAACTCTGATACCACCTTCGGAAGGAATTTCAGGTGGGGGTGTAGGACAACCTTGTCCCTGTGGAAGACCAGATAAGGGGAGTTCACCGAAAGTGCCTGGAGCTCCCCTGTCCTTCTGGCAGACGTGACAGCCACCAGGAAGGCTGTCTTCCACAACAAGTGTGACAAGGCACACTTGTGCATTGGTTCGAATGGCATGCCCATGAGCTTTGCCAGTACCAGCAGAAGATCCCACGGTGGTGGAAGTTCATGCACCAGAGGGGATATGTGATCCAGGCCTTTCAAAAAGCACCTGACCACTGTCTCCTGTGCCAATGTCGGCTGACAGGCCCACGCCCAGTAAGCAGAGATGGCTACCAGGGGCACCCTAAGGGTCGATGACCGCAGACCTCTTTGGAGAGAGACCAAAGTTAGTCCAGAATGTTAGCTACTGGACAGGACTGAGGGTCCAGGCCCTTGCCCTGACACCAAATGGAAAACCTTTTCCATTTGAAGGTGTAACATTTCCTAGTCGATTCCTTTCTGGATGCCTCCAACATGGTGAAGACATCCTTGGAAAGACCCAAAGCCTGGAACTCTAGCCGCTCACGTTCCAGGCTGTGAGGTGCAGGGATTGAAGGTCCAGATGGTATACCTTCCCCTGATTGAGAGATATCAGGTCCAGGCATGCTGGAAGTCGTTCTGAGGCCTGCAGCTGAGGCTGAGGAGATCTGGATACCAGAACTGGCACAGCCAGTCTGGGGCTATTACGATCACCTTCGCCTTGTGCCTCCTTACCTTGAGAAGCACTTTGTGGATCAAGAGAAATGGAGGAAAGGTGTAGAGGAGGCCTGGGGTCCACAGCCTCGAGAAGGCATTCTCCTGCAGTGAGCCCTGCTGAGTGGGGCGGGCATGGAACAGCCTCAGCTTGGTGTTGTCCCTATAGGCAAACAGGTCCACCATCGGTTTGCTCCAGTGGGAGAATAGGCTGTAAGCTACTTCTGGATGGAGAGACCACTTGTGGGATGTCTCGCCTAAGTGGCTGAGAGCATCCGCCAGATAGTTTGAGGCTCCTACCACATGGATGACTAGGAGATCTGCCTCCAAACGGCTCATGAGGGTCCAGATGCAGAGCGTCTCCCTGCACAGCAGATAGGAGTGCGTGCCGCCCTATTTGTTGAGGTAGTACATGGTTGTGGTATTGTCTGTCTGGACTTGAACCACTTGACCCCAGAGCTAAGGAGTGAAAGCTGACAGTGCCAGTCTGCTGCTCTGAGCTTCAACAGGCTGATGTGGCATCGGGACTCCTCGGGGGTCCAGAGCCCATGGGCCCTTCTGTCCCTCATGTGGGTTCCCCAGCCCATGAGAGAGGCACCGGTCATAAGGACGACCATCGGCTCGGAGTGGACAAATGAGATCCCTTCCTGCAACCGGTCTGGGGCTGTCCACCAGTGGAGAGCGTTCCACATCTTCTGGGTTACGGTGATCAGCTGGTCGAAATGACTGTGGTGCTGAGTCCACTGGGCGGCCAGCTCCCACTGGAGGGGGCACATGTACAACCAGGCCCAGTGGACCACTGAGGTGCATGCTGCCATGTAACCCAGAAAGCGCAGAAAGTCCTGGGCAGGGTGCAATTGCCGAACCAGAAATGATTGGGCAAAGGAGGAGAGACCCTCCGCACTGTCCGCCGGTAGCCAAGCTCTGGCTTGACAAGAGTCGAGCTCTGCCCCGATGAAGCCCATCACCTGAGAAGGTACGAGTTTCGACTTGGCCTCGTTGATCAGGAGGCCGAGTTGGGAGCAGGTCTGGAGGGCCAAGTCCCTGGACCTCTCCATCTCCTGTTGGGTGGAACATGCTAGGAGCCAATCATCGAGGTAGGGATAAATCCTGACCCACCCGCTGATGCCTGAGATGGGCCGCCACCACTGCAATGCATTTGGTGAAGACCCGTGGGGTTGATGACAGGCTGAACGGCATGGCTCGGAACTCGTACAGGGTCCCCTTGACCCTGAAGTGGAGGACCCGCTAATGGGATGGACGGATTGGGACATGAAAGAATGTCTCCTGCAGATCCAGTGAACAGAACCACATGTTTTGCTCCAAGGATGGTATGATCTGGGACAGAGTGACCATCCAAAAGGTGCGTGACCTGACATATTGATTCAGGTCATGCAGATCTAGAATGGGGCGCCAGCCCCCGGTCCGTTTGGGCACCAGGAAGTACCTGGAGACAAAGACTGGGTCTGCTGGAGGATCTGCCACTGGAGCTACTGCCTCCTTGAGGAGGAGCTGAGCGATGTCATCTCTGAAAGCCGACTGAGTCTGGGCAGATACTCTTTCCTCCCGAGGGGTGCAGGCTTAGCTTGCGGGGTACTGCTCGAAGTCCAGAAGCAGTCTCTGACCGACCACTTCAAGAACTCACCTGTCCGAAATGACAGCGGACCAGGCGGAAAACAAGTGGTGGAGCCAGTCCCCCCACAGCAGGACCCAGAGCTGGCATGATGGGAGGGGGGAAGGCAGCCCCTGCCCCATCACTGAGCAGGCTTGGAGGAGGCGGATCCAGGACCTGAACCTCGGCCTCCTTTACGGGCCTGGGAGGGCCCGGGCTTGGGCCGGAGGCACCAATCTTAAGCCTGCTGCTGTTGCTGATGTTGCTGTCCTCCTTGAAAGGAGGGCTGCTGTGCCGCAGGGGAAGAGTGCCGAAAAGGTTTCTTTTTCTTCTGCTGGTTCTTGCCCAAAGAACCCCTGGCAGAAGTAGCATCCAAGGTGGCACTGGACTGCTCAATGCGCTGAAGGTGATCAGTCACACCTTTGCCAAAAAGGTCGGTCCCTAGGAAAGGCACATCAGCTAGTTTGTGCTGAGTATCCGCCGGGAAGAAGGAGAGTCTCAGCCAAGCCCTGCAACGACAGGCAACTGTGGCTGCCATCGAATGGGCACAAGAATCTCCACTGTCCAGGGCTGTCTGGAGCTGCTGTTTGGCAACAGCCTGGCCCTGATCCCAGACCTGCTTGACCGTGGTCTGCAAGTCCATGGGGAGATGTGGGAGGACTTCATCCAAAGATCCCAAGAGGGCATGGGAGAAGTGTGCCATGATGACAGCCAAACTCGCCTGATGAAGGCCCAAGGAAGAAGCTGCATAGACCTTCCTGGCCAAATGGTCCAAGAGCTTGAACTCTCACTCGGGAGGTCAGTCAGTGTCAGCAGAACTGCCAGTATGCCTGAACACAGAAGCGGTCACCAGGCTCTCAATTGAAGGGTGCTCTGTGAACCCCGCAAGGGAGCCCACTGGCACCGCATACTTGCTGGCCATGTGGACAGACAATGCTGGACAAGAGGCAGTGCATTGCCAGAGTTCTAAGGCCGGGCCAACAATGGCCTTGGCCACAGGAAAAGCCTCCATTGGGGTATCCCCTCTCTTGAGGATGTCCGTGAGACGGTACTCCGCCTTTTTCTGGATTGGCTCCATGGGCATCCCTGTGGACTCAGAGATGAGGCAAAGAATACCCTGAAAGGACGAAGGACCTTCCTCCATCTCTAACCCACCAGCCAATTCATCATCCACGGGATGAGAATGCAGGCCAGTCACATCCGAATTCTAGGAATCCAGATACAATGGTCGACCGCCCAGGTCACCTTCAACCCACCGAGGGTGGTCTTGGGTGACAGTGACTGAAACATGCCAGGGAAGCCCAGAGTCTGACCTATCATCTTTGGAAGGAGCCACTCCCGCAGGCTGAATGGGCGGTGGTTCCACCACTATTGGTGGAGAGACCGGTTTAGGCCGAACCGGAGGTTTCACCAGCTCTACGGGCGGGGGAATCAACTTGATTGGCTCCAAAGAATTCAGCTTTGGCCTAGGAGGTGAAAGCCAAGTAATGGCCAGGCTGGAAGCCGGGGTCTGCTTGTGTCTGGTCAAAATCAGCTGCTACCACATGAAGTCCTCGTAGTGCTGACGGAGTTTCCGCCGGAGCCTCTCCTCATCCGAGGAGGATGAAGATGACAGATGGCGTCGCCTCTTTTTAGAGCATTTATGGCACTTCCTCTGCCTTTTGGTCAAGGTGGTCTGGGACCTCAATCAAGATCAGACAGGCTGATTCAGTCACTTGGGAAGACACTGATGGGACTGGTGATTTCCCAGGGTCGGGGACCACTTCCTCAGTGGGAGTCCCAGTAGGCTAGGTCTCCTTGTCTCAGAAAAGTCAGAACTGGAGTTCAATCGAGAGAATCATCAACTGGAGTCGGCAATAATGGATCGATCGGTTCGATGATGATTTCCACATCATCGATCGACAATTCAGTTGACTGGCCAGATGGCAAAGCCGAGAAGCCAGCGGCTGAAGAAGCAATCTCTACCTAAGTCGAGACCGCGTGTTCCTGGGACCAAGATCTCTCCCACTCCCAAGAGCATCTCCATCGGGATGAAGGTGATCCTGGATCCTTCTCCCGCTTACAGGATCGAGAGGAGTGCGTTCCCGCAGGACCCTCTCCCTTGGTTGGGAGAGAGACTGTCACAGCTCTCGGAAGGAACCCAAAAAGGTGGAGCCCAGGTTGAGTGGAACAAAGAAGCTCAGAGTAGTTTCGGCAGCTCGAGCCACTTCCTCTTTGAATGCTTGAATGCATTCCAATTGCTCAGCAGATCCTACGACTGCAGAAACCGCCCACCGAGCCCCCTTGGATTTCACTGGAGGGTTCCATTTCTCCAGCCTCCCCAACTTCAGGCGTGCAAGACGGTCATCGAGGATGTTAGGATGGAGAGCGAGACAAAGATCGCATTTCAAGGTGTCATGGTCGACACAGAGACAGTAAACGCACACGGTGTGAGGATCGGTGCATGACATCTTCTGGCTGCAAGAACACCGATGAAATCTGGGGGAAGACTTGTCTTCCATAATCGAAGGAATAGAGTCATGATCGCTAATACGAACTATATGGATTTTCACAATAACCAAAGGTTTTGAAGCCAGGGCCTACAAAATGCGTGAGCACGAGGGAGGCAACCTGAATTTTCCAGCGGAAAGGAAGATCTGGCGTCATGGGGCGGAGCCGAGGTTTATACCACCCAGGTGGGTGGGAGGAGCCAGCTTGAAGACTTCTGGCAAGATTTAAAGTGGAAGGGGACATGCCAAACAGTGTGGATGAACATATCCATGATCCTAGAACTGAACCTTACTCTAGAAGATAAGGAATGGCAACAAGTGTGGCAAAAGCTATATAAGTTTGTAAAACAAGACTGATTACAATTCCTGCAATTCCGAATCTTACATAATTCCTTTTTCTCTCCTGCCCGACTCTACAGGATAGGCAGGTTGGCATCCCCCACTTGAACTAGATGTGGGAAACTAGAAGGGTCACTTAAATACATTCTTTGGGACTGTGACCAGATTGCCCCTTTCTGGCAAGCAAGCCGAGGCTCTCTGGACCCTCTGCTGGGCCTGGATTCTTATTTTACCCCACAGATCTGTTTGTTGGGCCATTTCCCTGGGGATATGTTAGAATGCCGCAAAGCCTATATGCCTTATCATGGTGGTGGCTAAATTGGTCATTACCCGACATTACATAGATACACAGACAGTGTCGGCAGATAAGGGTCTATGGCCCACCCAGTCTGCCCATTTGAGCTTGTAAATTCAGTTCATGTTTCGCAAGATGTCTGTTGCCCCTTACCCCTGACCTCCAGAATTCCTTTATGTCTATCCCATGCATTCTTAAATCCCGTGATTGTTTCAGCCCCCACCACTTCCTCTGGCAGGGTGTTCCACTTGTCCACCACCTGTTCTGTGAAGAAATTCTTCCTCACGCTTCCTCTGAATCATCCTCCTCCAACTTCATCCCATGCCTCTAGGCCTGGAACATCTTTTTTCGCTTAAAAATAGTGTATTCCTGCACCCTGTTCCTCCCTGTAAGATACTTGTATGTCTCTATCATATCCCCTCTCCTCCTCTCCTCCAGGGAGTACATGTCTAGTTCCTTCAACCTGTCCTCATAGGGACTTGTGATGCAATCCATGCACCATCTTTGTTGCCCTCCTCTGAACCTTCTCTACCCTGTCTATGTCCCTTACGTAGGTAAGGTCTCCCAGAACTGTACAGTGTACTCCAAGGAAGAGCCTCACTAGTGTCTTGTATAGTGGAATTATGACTCTTTCCTGCTGGTGATGCCCCTGCCTATGCATCCCAGCATCCTATTTGCTTTACCTGCTGCTTGTTACACTGTTTCCCTGCCTTGAGGTCATCAAAGATGATAACCCCAAGATCCTTTCCTGCTTGGTGCATGCTATATCCTCACCCCCAACTGATATATTGTGCTAGGGTTTTGTGCCCCATATGCATTATCTTGCACTTCTTTGCACTGAATTTCAACTGCCAAACCCTGACCATTCTTCAAGTTTCTGCAGGTCCCTTCTCATTCTGTCTACACCATCTGGTGTGTCTACTCTGTTACAGAGCTTTGTGTCATCAGCAAACAGTGAAATTCTACCTTCTAGGTCCCTGCGATATCACTGATGAAGATATTGAATAGGACCGGTCCCAGCACTGATCCTGTGGTACCCACTGGTCACTCTTCCCTCTGTGGAGTGACAGCCATTTACCACCACCCTCTGTGTCCTGCCGCCAGCCAGTTACCTACCCACCACACTACTGTTCTGTCCACACCCATATTCCCCAGTTTGTGCAATAGTCTTCTATGTGGCACAGTGTCAAAGGCCTTGCTGAAGTCCAGATAGGCCATGTCCACTGCCCTCCCCTGATCCACCTCCCTAGTCACCCAGTCAAAACATTCAATAAGGTTGGTCTGACATGACCTCCCCCTGGTGAAACCATGCTGCCTTGGGTCCTGTAGTCCATTGATAACCAGATGTTCCACTAATCTCTCCTTCAGTAGTGCTTCCATGATCTTCCCCACTACCAAGGTGAGGCTGACTGGTCTGTAGTTCCCCGCTTCCTCTTTGTTCCCACTTTTGTATAAGGGGACTACATCTGCTATCCTCCAGTCTTTGGGTACCTCCCCTGTTTCCAGTGATCGGCTAAACAGGATAGCCAGAGGTTCAGCCACCACCTCTCTTAGTTCTTTAAGGACCCTGGGAATGCACCATCTGGCCCCATTGCTTTATCAAATCTTATTACTTCCAGTTCCTTCAGGACCCTTTCTCGTGTAAAGGGACTTGTGTCCATTTCTGCACCATTCTCACCCCTTGTACTCCCTTCAGACCCATTACCCTCCACTTCCTCAGTAAAGACTGAGCAGAAATACCTGTTCAATATGTAGGTTTACTGTTGTCATCCTCCACACAGCCCCCATCCTCCCCCTTCAGTCTCACTATCCCTCCCTTTGCCTTTCTTTTTTCACTTATGTACCTGTAAAAGGTTTTGTCCCCTCTACCCACTGATTTTGCAATGTGTTCTTCTGTCTGAGCTTTGGCTTCCTTACTGACCTCCTGCCTCCCTTTGCTTCTCCTGGTACTTGTCCCTATCCTCTTCTGCCTGTGTCTTTTGTATTGCCTGAATGCAATCTTTTGGCTTCACTTTCTTTGCTACCTCTTGGAAAACCATAATGGTCTCCTCTTCCTTTTCCTCTTGCTAACCTGCTTAATACATAATTCTGTTGATCTTGTAATCCCCATTTTAAATACTGCCCACTGTTCCTCAACCCCTGATTCCTGCCCATTTTCCTTAATGCCTCTTTCAAGTATCTCCCATTTTCCCAAAGTCTGCCCCCCATAAAATCCAGGATACTGTGTTTTCTGTGGTTTGGTTCTGCTCTTTCTGTGATTTCAAACCACAGTGACTGGTGGTCACTGTCTCTCAGGTGCTCCCCATCACACTGTCCCTGTTTGTGAGCACAAAGTCCAGTATTGCCTTCTGCCGAGTTGGTTCCATGACCAGTTGCTTGAGGAAGGCACCCTGAAGGAAGTCCAGGATAAATCTGCTCCTAGTTGATGCTGCTGCTGGGATGCTCCAGTCCATGTCTGGAATATTGAAGTCTCCAACCAGTACTACTTCACCCTTGTTTCTTCCTCCTGGGCTGGTGGTCTATAGACCACACCTGTGCGGATGGCTGGCCCCATTTTCCTTTCCAGCTTAACCCACAGTATCTCTCCCCCATTTTGTTCCGCCTGGATCTCTGTGGCCCTTATGTCATTTTTCACATACAGTGCCACTCCTCCTCCCTCCTGCTGGATCAAGATAACCCCCAGAGAATGGCCTCAGAATCAAGCCTTGAACTGAAAGGCACACGCTTGCAAAATCTCCAGGAAGCATTTAACGGGAGATGGGGCCTGCTGATGGCCCTGCTACCCATCCTGCACTGTAGATCAGCAAGCCCAACTGTATAAAGGGGGGGCATTCTCACTTAAATCGATAATGTAAATGCCCCAGAATAGGGTTGTTGCTCTAGTTTCTGTCTGTAAAGTAACGTTCTAGTTGCAGACTAGCTGAAAGTAGGTACCTAGCCTCCACTGTGGGTGCTCCAGGGTTGGGGGAAGGGAACTAAGGGGGTGGGGGGGATTTTTGGTTAGGATATAGGACTATTTTATACCATCAGGCCTATCCCTGAGAGACATACACTTTTGTTTCAGCCAGGCTTTACAGTTTTATAGTCTTAGCTCTCCTTTACAACGGGGCTCATTTCATTATTAAACTTGGGGGGAGCTACTAAGATGTGGTATGTTTTTGTTTGTATTTGGTATATATGAAAACTCAATAAATTATATTAAATTGAAAAAAAATGATACATTTTCAGGTCGCATTTAAAAACGTCCACGGATGGCGCCTCCCTAAGAGTTTTTAGTGGGAAGTTCCATAAAACATGTCCAGCGACCCCAAAGGCGCGGTCACCAGATGTTTTCAGCCGTGTCTTTGGGATCACTAGAAAGCCCTCCATGGATGACCTGAGAGAGCGCACCAGGCAGGCAGGTGTTAGGAGGTCAGTCAGATAGCCCAGGCCCAAGCCGTATAGGGCCTTGTAGGTGAGCAGTCCCACCTTGAAAACAATCCTCCATCCGACTGGCAGCCAGTGCAGTATGTGCATGACAGGAGCTATATGAACGGACCTTGGAAGGCCCGTCAATAACCTGGCTGCTGCATTCTGCACCAGCTGTAGCCGACGGAGGTAGCCTCCACTGACCCCGAAGTAAACAGCGTTACAGTAGTCAAGCCTGGATGTGATGAAAGCATTTACCAATGATGGAAGATCCTCCTGCAGGATTAAGGGTTTAATCCACGTGATATTTCGTAGATGGTAAAAACTACTATGGACGACAGCAGACACCTGAGGTTCTAGGGTCAAGCCATCGTAAAAAATGACACCCAGACTGCGCACCTTAGTGTTTGCCTCCGGAGTAGGAACAGGGTTGTTCCTGGGTACCACTGCTTTGGAGACGATCACATCCTGCCAACCTGGTTCAATCATCAGCGCCTCAGTCTTGTCTGGGTTGAGCCTCAGCCAATTAGAGGACATCCAATCCTGGATATCGGATAAACAATTACTTAGCACCTCCACAGCATTCGCTGTTCCAGGGGCAAAGGATATATACAGTTGGGTATCATCTGCATAGCAGTGAAAACCCAAACCATAATGCCTAATTTTATCTCCCAGGGGTAGCATGTATACTACAAACAACATGGGCAACAGGATCGACCCTTGAGGCACTCCACAGGTCAGGGGCTTTGAACAGGTAGAGAAATTTCCCATCGCCACTGAGTGGTGAAATTCACTTCCAAGAATTTTGACCCTGTGCGTCGGCACTCCTACTGCCCAAGACTAATAGCTTCATATTTTCTCCTTCTTTTAATCTATAATTGTAGGTTCTCAGTAGTAGCCCAAGGTAAGGGAGGCTACTAAGATAAGCCAGTGGCATACTGTATTTGGTGCCTGATGACCATCACAGTTATACACCCCCCCATGAGATGGCCCTGCCCCCATGCAAAGCTGTTCACTCACAAGTAGTGGTGGGCAGGGGCTCAGGATGCCATCTGATGTTGACAGGCATTGGGGTGCAACGCAACACAGCCAGAATATATGGAAACTGCATGTATCACCAGAAGCTGTGTGGCTTGGACACTTAGAATGAACTCAGAATCACGAAAAATTCACACATTAACTTGGGACACTGGCCATTGTCCAGTAGCCCTGCATCTGCTCTCATGTGACACAGATATGGGGCTTCAAGATGGAAACAGCTGGAAGCCACAAAAATATGAGGAAGCAGCATCCAGAAAAAACAATTAAGGCGATCAACGTAATTCCATGCATCTGTGATGCCTGGTTGCCAAACCAAAAAGGGGTGAGGGTAAAGGTAGAGCTACTTAACCTCTCAGGAAACTGTCACCACCTCCTGCCAAGTCACACTGTTCTTGCTGTGTAGAAGGGCTCTGTCTATCAGGATTCAGCAACTCTAACATGCTTCCAGAACCCCCCCTCACCCACCACTACCAAGCTGATAATGGCTTTCAGTAGGAATGGAACTCGGGATGGGGGTTCCAGACCTAAATCCCATATGTACTTAGTTTGCCAGCACCCAATGCTGTATCCCTCTTATAGTGCAAGTTAGGGGCCAGATCAGAGATCATGTGTCCTCAACAGCCAGTAGCACATCCGGGCACACAAAACGCAGACAGCTTGTGTCCCAATGTGCTACTGGTGAATAAGAAAACACAAGCTCCATGTCTCCAAGAGTCCTGCAATAATACTTACAAGACTCTGCTACGGCCTCCAGGGGCAGAAGCCCACTATGAAACACTTACAGCTATACCTTTCAACTGTCCCTAATTTTCAAGGATGTCCCTGATTTTGTCTGAAAAAACTTCCACTGTTCCTCCTATCACATAACAGCAGGGAGTTGAAACACAAAATAATGTTGCTCCTTAAAGATCGCTGGAAATTTAAAATGCAGGTTACTAGATTTGTATTGGCAGCATGCCATAGCAATGGAAACTGTGTTTAAATAAAAAGTTACTCAGACTTCCCTCGGAGTTGTGATGGTGCTCCGATAGTGCTTTCATGGATCCGACTATACTCTGTTGGATAATGCTGGTATCTGCCTCTGATTCCGACCCTAGTTCAGCAAACATCAGATTCTATATCCAGAGTCAGACAGCTGTAGATCCAAGGTCAGATCCCAATATTCAAGACTGGATCCGACCACAGATATTTTATTTATGTGTAGATTTACTGATGTATTTATTTATTTGAAAACTGGTAACGGGAGAGGCGCACTGAGAAATTGCTCATTTCCAGATGCGACACAGGGGAGATGAAACAGGAAATACAATAGCAGACGCAGATACAGTATCATGCAATGGCAAGAACATTTCCTGGACTCTGATTGGTCAGTGTGTCCCTGGCACAGTGAGTTTATCCCAGCACAACCTCACTGTATTGCTTTTCATACCTTTGATGATGCTTTGGATCCCTTAAAAACATTTATTTTTATAACAACGAGCCATTGTAAAATTGCAATAATGCACTCCAGGGTGTGGGTTGTGCTGGGATAACCTCATTTGGGATGATATACACTGCCCACGGTCTGCGTCTAACCACCCAGGTGTGAGGTTATCCCAGCACAACCCACACCCTCTCGTGCATTATTGCTTAATTAATGACTTACAAATAAAGTGTAAACAAAGAACAATTTAACATAGTACAAGTGCACGTAAAAAGCAAAAAAGTAAAAAAAAAAAGAAAATACAGATAGTTGGATCTGAAGGTTGGATACATGGATCCTGGTCGTATCCACAGATACTCGGATGACTGTGGATCATAGGCGGCGAGGTCCTTGACCGCAAGTCTGTGCTATCCAAGGCCATATGACAATATCCAACCTGGTAGGATACTATCTGAGAAACTATGCTTCTTGTACAACAAATCATAAGATATATATTTGTAAAGACAGGATTTAGTTTTAGGTACCAAGGTGTTCGATTTGCTTGTTTTTATCAGGAGGAAAACTGTGCCGAGGCTAATAGGACATCATGTTGTTTCCCACGGAATGTTTACTATGTTTCATTTATCATATCATTAGGGCTAAATATCGTTAAGCAAAGCTCACTTGCAATGGCATTTGAATAGCACACATATAGTCACATACAAAATTACATTTAACAGATTAAGTTATAAATTACATAGAAATTGTTGGCAGAAAACGGCCACTTCGCCAACCTAGTCTGCCAAGATTTTCCCTGCCTATTCTGCCTCCGCAGACCCTACCTGGTCTCCGTTGATCCTCCCCATTCTCTGCCTACTTACCAATATTCCATTATGCCTATCCCATGCATGTTTGAAGCCCCCATTGTCTTAGCTTTCACCACCTCTACTGGCACACTGTTCCGGGTATCCACCACTCTTTCAGTGAAGCAGTACTTCCTCACATCCCTCTTAAGCGTCTACCCTTCCAGCTTCATTGCATGCCATTTGGTCCGGTGCACTTTCTCAATTGAAACAGACTCCTCTTCTGTACCCTGTTCACCCCCGTGAGGTGCTTGTAGGTCTCTGTCCATATCTCCCATCTTCTAGGGTAGGCATGTTGAGGTCCTTCCGTCTTGCCTCGTAGGACTTTTGATGTAACCCTGCACCTTTAGTTGCCCTTCTCTGGACTGCGTCCACCCTATGTTATTCAGTTAAATATCAGAATTTAAAAGAAAAAACAATAATTAAAATGCAGTTACACTGGAGATTCATGTAATGTTTATTGATTCAGGAGAACATTTGTTAAATGTCAAACTGAAACTGATGAACCAGGATTTCCGTACTTTGATTGACAGAGATATGAGTTTCATAGACCGATTCCAAGGTTACCATCCAAAGATTATCACACTAGACCGACTGAAACCAGACTTCATCCATTACATCTTAGAAGACGTAGGGGTGATATTCACTTTATTTTTAAACTACTACAGTCACTGGATCTAATGAATCAATGTGGATGTTCATTCGCAAACAAACGTACAGTTGGTAGACTCCATACCCGGCAGCTCACAGTCAACTGAGCAAACAATAATAAAGACCATTTCTTCAGTGTAAGAGCCTCCAAACAGTGGAATTTACTTCCACAGGAACTTGTGGATTCAACTAATTCTGATGCCTTTAAAAAGAAGCTTGACATCTGGCTTAGTTCTGTATCAGTGAACATCCAATGACCCACATGTTCTGGGGGACAGTCTTGATAGGCCTTGAGCCTTCTTTTGCCCAACTTAGTAAACTCAGAAACTGGGCAGACAGCACATTCTATACAGTGAGAAAGAAACTACTGTAGAAGTATGCAGGCCTTTGTGTTATAAATTTAGGGATGACTATTTCTAAAAGTTCTAATTTCCCTAAAGTCGTTAATAACTGGCCTGGCAATTACCCGACTTTTCAGGTATTCAAGGACCTGTCCCAGCACACATTTAGAGGAGAAAAGATGCTTATATGATTTTCTGAAGTTGGGAAGGGAAATCCATCCCAGTTTCTTGTATACCTCACAATGGTGAATCCCCCATGGGCAGCCAAGTACCAACCTTGCCAAGCTGTTATAAAAAACATCTACTTTATGGAGCCTTTCACTAGTAGCATAATCAAACACGGGGAAAACTTCAGACTGCACTATCTCCTGATGTAGCTCAGGTTCAAGACTCTTCCAGTTCCTGTACAGTAAATCCTACCCTCACGCACTACCAGGTACCAGAGCTTGCAACAGAACTCGATGTTATACCTGCATAAAAATTCAAGGTCACACAGGTATTTTTCACATTACTAAATAGTTCTCATGCCCTTCCAATAATGTGATATACTGCATTCTCTGCAGAAAGCATGCAGCTGTCTACAACGGAGAAACTGGCAGACACCTGCCTGACCAATTCCCAAAACATTACAAGGCAGTGAGGAATAGAGACGCTGATAAACCCACTGTATGCCATTTTACCTCCAGGGACCATAACGCCAATGATCTTTCTGTTTCTGTCCTTTAGCAGGGTTTCTGGGATGCTGACCAAAGAGAAGAACACAGAAACCAAGTTGATCATCCACCTAGGCTCCCAGCAGTCCTCTGGTTTCAAGCCCTGTCATACATCTGCTTACATGTGTGCACAGTAAGCTTGCATACACTTCCATCCAGAGTGTGTGTGTTTTTTTTTTTTGGGGGGGGGGCATACTCACATGGGCATTCCAGCGATGTGTGCACATCTATTTACATTTTTTACAGATGTTTCCATCTCTGTCTCTTTCCTCAACATCTGTCACCTTTCGGCCTTCTTAGCAGGGATCCTCAGCTCATTCACTCCCACTATGCCTTTTCATATCCATCATTTCCTTTTTGTTTTCCACCTTCTATTCGTACCTATTACTTATATTACGTTATCACTTTTCTCCTATACCCCCCATTTTCTTCCCTTCTCATATATATATATATATATATATATATATATGTATATATATATATATATATATATCCCTTTTCTCCCTTACCTCTCCACTAACTTTGCTTTTTTTCTCTTTTAGATAACTCCTGAAGAAGACCTATGGTCGAAGCATCAATTTGTACTCTATTTCCTGTTTTCAATGTGCATTTAAGTTTACCATTTTGTGTTTTTTCAGACCACATGCTGACGCAGCACCTGTTGTTTTGTTCTACCCTCATATCTATCTTTTTTATTAAACCGTCAACATGGCTGTTTCCTAGTGTGGCTCTGAGAACTCAGGGCAGACAACTGTTACAAAAACACAGTTTAGTTAGACACTTTATATCTGGGCTGACTGGGTGGACCAAGCGGTCCTTTTCTTCTGACAAGTTCTATGGATCTGATTCGGAAAGGTACAAATGGATTGAAATGCTACGTATGCTGCTATACAACTCATAATAATATGATGAAAAATACTTTGATGCTCTCCCCTCCGAGCAGAGTTGGACTAAATTTATAGTATGCTTCCTAAATGTAGAACAGAGTTATCTATACCTCAATTTCTTCTTTTTCTTTCTGTTTACAGAGTCTGTATGTATCTGGAGCATAAGATAGATACTTACGTGTTTAATTATGTTGTAAACATAAATATATGAAAATCCATTAATAAATAAAATATTAAACAATTCTATGTTTCCATGTTTTAACATTGTGATTTACATAAGGAGTATTTTTAACCCTTCAGTACTGCAGTACAGACATAATTTTTGATGGCACTGATCCAAGTTCAGAAGCAAGCCCGAGCTGACACAAGCCGGATGGAAGGAGGAGGACTGAGCATTCAACTAGATGCCCTCCTTCTCCAGGGAGGAAGGGACAGCCATCCCACTGCTTTACGGCTACCTAGTGACCACAGGTGGTGATGCAGGTCCAGGAACCCCCAGGCTATGCTGAGAGGGAAGACAGCATAGTGCATTAGGCTTGCCAACATCAATGGCAGAATTGTGATCTCGGTACGGTGGGAAACAAACAGGGGTTGCAAGGTAGAAGAAGCCTCAGACCCCACCCCCCATGCCCAATTCAAGCCCATCTCTCCTCAGGGACTCCAAACACGGCTCCCAGGAGTGCTTCCGCTGTGGCAACCAGATATGGTGGACTTTGCAACTGCAGAAGCTGAATAACAGGGTCCTACTTATGGGGGAAGGGGAAATCCACAGATGGAAGGCTACAGGTGAAACTAAGGCACCCTGGGAGTCCGTATAAGGTCTCCCAAGAAGAATGGCTCCACAGTCGGGCCACTGGTGGCAATAATAAAAAGGTGAAAGAAGGTCCACGCAGACACCCTGGATAAATAAACATGGTTGTAAAATAGTGAAGAGTATTTTATAATACAGTTCAGCAGTGACAATAAGAACATGTTACTCACCTGTAACAGTAGTTCTAGGAGTGGTATATGTTGTTCATCCACTCTCTGGCATGTCCCTTTCCCCTTTAAATCTCACTAGAAAGTCTTCAAGCTGGCTCCTCCCACCCACCCAGGGGTTAATACCTTGGTGCCGCCCCATGACGCCAGATCTTAGCCCACTGGAAGCAAGGTGGTGCGCCTAAAGCCGGGGAGGTCGGGTGCGTGCATGTGGATGAACAACATATACCACTCCTAGAAAGTACAGTTACGTAAGAACTTACTTTAACAGTAGATCTTCGAGAGAGGCTCTTGCAATACGTAATTACATACAGGACTGAAGCCGGCAGGCGTCAGGACCCCACGGAAAAATTTCTAGTTAGCAGGCTCTGGCGAGGGACCGCCCCCAAGTCAGGTGACTAGCGTCAGGTGACGTCAGTATAAAGGGCAGTCCTCACGCCTGCCTTCCAGTTCTTTCCGCCAAGGCCAAAAACGGAGACGAGAGAGAAGCGGATATTTCACTGGAAAAGGAGCTGAAAAAGCTTAGAGGATGGAGGCGGATATTATTTACTGCAAGAACCTCTTTAAGATCTATTGTTGATGGTAAGTTCTGCTTAACTGTACCATTTGACTCTCGAGAGGGCTCTTGTAGTAGGTAATTACGTATAGGACTGAGTCTCAAGCAGTCTGGAACAAAGAGAAGCACACGGGAGGAGGAAACTACTCATAGGGGATCCACTGGCTGAGAAGGACTTAAGAAAGAAGTTCTTGCAGAACAACCAACCCAAAGCCGGCTCTCCGGCGAGAGACAATGTCCAAACTGTAGTGTTTCGTAAAGGTATACACAGAAGTCCAAGTTGCCCTGACCGGACCTGGTAAGGTCTTGTGATACTTGTCGTAGCAGAAAGTGATACAGTGAGCCAACCATTTGGACAACCATTGTTTGGAAACAGCGTTGCCTTCTCTTCTGCTGGCAAAAGAAACAAATAGTTGGTCAGTCTTTCTGAGATCCTTCATCCTATTGGTGTAGTATCTCAGAATCTGGTGAACGTCCAGGGTATGTAAAAGATACTCCCCGTGATTGGAGTGCTGCATTAAAAAGGCAGGCAGTTCAATGGACTGGTTCAACGTAGCTTCCACTACCACCTTAGGAAGAAACTTGGGATTGGTGCGCAGAGCCACACATTCCTTATGGAAAATCAGATATGAACTTTTGCATATCAAGGCCTGAAGCTCGGAGATTCTTCGAGTGGAAGTAATGGCCACTAGGAAGAAAGTCTTCCACGAAAGGAACTTAAGTTCTGTTGAAGCTGCCAGCTCAAATGGGGCAGCGTAAGCTTCTCAAGAATGAAATTCAAATCCCAAGGAGGGGCAGGGACCTGAATGAGGAGTCTCAAATGAAGAACCCCTCGTAGAAAGGTCTTTGCGACCTCCAGCTGAGTAAAAGTTCTGTCCCCAAAGGGAATATGATAAGCGGCCAGAGCCGCCATGTGAACCTTCAAAGAGGAATGACTGAGACCCAGGTTGAAAAGATAACGCATGTAGTCCAGTAGCCGCCTGATGGGGCAGGAGAAAGCCTCCAAGTCTTTGGACGAAGCCCAAATAGAAAACCTTTTCCATTTCACGGCACAGGTGGATCGAGTGGACGGCTTCCTGACCTCCACCAAGATCTCTGCCACTTAAGGGGAAACCCCAAAATGGGCTTGTGCTACGTCTGTAGGAGCCAAGCATGCAGCTGAAGGGATCTGAGGTCCCAAAGGACCAGGGATCCCCGATCCTGGGTCAACAGAAGCTGCAAAAAAGGAAGAGGAATAGGAGGTTCCTCTGAGTACTGTTGCAGAAGAGAACCAAACTTGCCTGGGCCAGAAGGGAGTGATGAGAATCATACGAGCCACTTCTGAGCTGAGCTTGTGCAGGATCTTCAGAATCAATGGAACTGGGGGAAAAGTATAGGCGAATCTGCCCTTCCAGTCGAGAGACAGAGCTTCTCTCCAGAGCCGCCCGCAACCTGGAGTGAGCGAGCAAAAGGTGGGCAGTTTTGCATTTAGTGGGGACGCGAACAGGTCGACCTGAGGAATCCCCCAACGCAGGAAGATGCCACCTGCTAGTTCCTGGTCCAATTCTCACTCGTGAGGTTGTGCCGAGGATCGGCTCAAGTGATCTGCCAATGAATTCTCTACCCCCGGGACGTGGACCGCCGTGAGATGAAGGTTGTGAAGGGTCACCAATTCCCAGACCCGCATCGCTTCCCGATAAAGAGGGTAGGAACGGGGGAGTCACGTGATGCGGAACACGGAGTAGCTGCACTTACTGAGAGCTCCGTTCCGCCGTCGACCTTTAAGCCTCTTTTCCGACTCCTTCTGATTCTATTTTCTTACCTAGCTACCAGCAATAAGCTAGTGAGTACACATCGCGACTCTGCATGGAGGTCAAAATGCGCAAACCTCTGCCGCGGCACACTCCCCCTGCAACCCCAGAGAAGGCCGCTATAAAAACTAAAGCCTTGGCCTCGTCGTCATCCCAGGGTGCAGGGGAGTCTTCTATTCGGAGGAGCCTTTCACTGATGCAGTTCCTTGAAGAAATAAGACCGCTAAAGATGCGGTCCAAGACCTCTCTGGGAATATCAAAATATCACGATTGCTAGGAGGAGCTATCACGTAGGGCATCTGATGGGGAGGCAATAATTAAATCTTTGAGGGTCACACAGGCAGGCTGGATTCTACGGGTTAACAAGATGGCTCATCGAATCCAGAAATTGAGTTAAAAGTGGAAGATTTGAGGGCATAATAGGTGTAATAATGTTGTTATCATTGGATTACCAGAAAAGCCAAGGTACGGAGCCTATTAAATTTGCTCAGAAACTTACAGAAAAATTGCAGGACCCTCACAGTTTGGTGCAGCCTATGTTATTGAAAGAGCCCAGGGCTTTACGCCCAGTGCCATCCCCCATCGTCCCCCAGAGTATTTATTTTAAATTTTAAATTATCAAGAGAGGCAACTGCTTATTGACAAAGTCAGAGAAGTTAAGACATATTTTGGGAAGGCTCTAAAATCAGAGTGGCAAGACCTGCCACTGTCCGCTCGGCAGAAGCGTGCTACATTCCATCCACTGGTTAAAAAAGTAATCGCAGCTGGAATTAAATTCCGTATGGGATACCCAGCAAGGCTTCAAGTCTGTGTCGATAATGAATGGAAGACTTGAATCACATGAGTCGGCTGATCCTGCCCTCCGTGAGCTTTTCCCAGCATTGTTTATGGATCCTTGAAATGGACTGTTTTTATTTTTATTTGTTTACCAGGGAGTAGTTGGATGTTCTACGGTTTTGCTCCAAGTTGTGAAGATCCAGACTGTTGAGGGTCTAACCCTCAGGATATTGAGGAACAACTGCTGTTTTTGTTCGTGAAGACCTCACTGGATTGGGACTTGATGTTGGACTTTATGTTTTATTAGGAGGGCAACATACTGGTTTATCCCCTCCCTTTTTTTTTTTTTTCCTTCTGTAACCACCAGACTCCAAGTATTATTGAGATTCTATGTAATCATTTTCCTAGATTTGGTATTCGGTGTTCACGCCCTTAAGTGTGGTAGAAATTTTACCCAGCTTCTGTTGACAAAGCTTTGGGTCACTCGGTGGAGGGATAGTAGGAGGGTTGCTAGGTTGCTGTTCTGCCCCTATTAATCCAACGTCGGAATTAAAGCTTATATGGGATACGGGCTTTAGGTAATGGAAGCATTCTCCAAGAGATGAGAGATATGCTCGTGCATCTTACCTCAGAAGGAATTTTTGTTTTTGTTTAGGAGGGGCATTAGGTTTCTCCTCCAGTTACGAGAATATTCATAACGAGGAAGGTAGACAATGGCTTTATGGCCAACCTCAGCATAGGTTTATGCTGGTTAGCTTAATAGTGTTTTGCTAGTCTTGTAGTTCCTAGGATTAGAAGGGTATCTCTTTTCTTTTTCATTGATATAGGGGAGGGGACGGCTTGGTTGGTAGCTTAGTGGACTGGGTGTCATGGGCATTCGTAGTTGGAAAAAGGGAAGGTGGCGGGAGGTCGGTTGGGATTGTTGATACAGTGGATAAAGAAATGGGTTGGGGGTAGTGTATTGGTGGGGGTATTTTTGTAGGGATACTGGGTTTTTGTTGTATGGTGGGGCAAGCAAGGCCCAAAGCATATTGTTTCTGGTTTGTTAAGTATATCGTCACAGGATATCATAGTGACGTAATTGAAATGGGGACGGACATTGCTATAAAGTTCCTTACGTTGAATGTTAAAGGGGCGAGGAATAAATCTAAACAATTTAAGATACTGAAGTATATACAAACATTGAAGGCTAAGGTAGTTTTTCTGCAAGAAACTCATTTATTGCAAGAAGAAGGAAATGCTATGCGGAGACTTCAGATAGGGAAGATTTTCTCGTCTCAGGGTAACACGCAAAGCAGAGGGGTCATGCTATTACTTCATAGGTCATTGTATTTCACCCCCTTTAAAGTTATTCAGGATAATGAGGGTAGGTACATCCTAGTGAAAGGCAAATTGCAGAGCACGATTGTTTTGATTGGGGCAGTTTACGGTCCTAACTCGGACTCTCATGACTTTCTGCTTGAGTTATTAAAGGTCCTACAACCATTCAGTCATCTTCCCATGATATTAGGTGGGGATTTTAATACGGTGCTAGATCCGTACTTGATAGATCTTCTAGGACCCAAGTATATCCTACTCCTGCTTCTCGAACCTTTGGAGAATTGGTGGATCAGTTGGGCCTAGCAGATGTCTGGAGGGTTCTTCACCCAGAGGAGAGGGGTATACATTCATTTCCACATTCATAGATCTGGTTCTCGGTTAGATTATATTCTCCTGTCTCGCACCCTGCTCCCGGGGATTCTTAACTCAGCAATTGTGGCTGCTCCCCTCTCAGACCACTCTGCAGTGGATCTTACAGTTTTTTTCCCTTCCCTCACCTGCAAAAGTAATAGATGGAAGATAAATAACCAGATTTTGAGGATTCCTAAGATAACCCAATATTTGTCAGCACAAATAAAGGAGTTCTTTTTATTTAATCAGAAAGATGAGGTTCGCCCAGATATTCTTTGGGGTGCATTTAAAGCATACTTGAGAGGCCTATTAATCAGCCAGGCAGTACAAAGAAAGAAAGAAAAGGAGGCCATCATGGAGGGCTATTAAACCAGATCAGGTCTCTAGAAGTTAGGCTACTCAGTACCCCTGTGAGGATGATAAAATAAACTTAGTGAGAGCAAAAGATGCATATCTTAAAATATTGGGTGAGCAGGCCGAATTGGCTATTATTAAAACTAAAGCAAAATTTGTGGATCAGGGAGAAAAGTCGGTAAGGTGTTGGCAAGACGACAACAATTTGAGTCCTCCTGCTTAATCAAGGAATTTTTTCGAAGAGGATAGTACTATCAAAACCACCCCGGAGGACATGGTCCAAATTTTTCAAAACTACTTTAAATCCTCTATGCTGGCATGCAGTCTCCTCCTGCTGATGTGGAGATCTTGTCCTTCCTTGAGAAACTACCCTTCCTACCCTAGACGATTCGGACTGCGCACTGCTTAATGCGGAGATAACACAGGGGACATAGAATTGGCCATTAAGGTCTAACACCAGACAAAACGCCGGGCCAGATGGGTTCTCAGCCAATTTTATAAAACATTTGCCTCCCAGCTTTCCCCATCACTACTTAGTCTTTTTCAATATATTTTATCTGGAAAAGAAGTAGATAATTCCCTTGTAGAAGCACTTATTGTTCTGATCCTAAGCCCGATCAGCCACCTGAGAATCCTGCCAGTTACAGACCAATCTCGTTGTTGAATTACTACATTAAGATTCTGGCTAAGATACTGGCTGATCGGGATAACCAAATAATCTCAAGCTGATAGGGGTAGAACAAGTAGGCTTTATGAGAGGTAGATCCCCATCTGACCATTTCAGAACATTGGCACATGTCTTCTCGGCCTCGAGGGGCTGAACTCCGATGGCGCTGGTCTCCTTGACGCCGAGAAGGCCTTTGATAGGGTCCATTGGGCCTTCCTGTTTGGTGATGGATAGATTTGGCTTCCCAGAGAAATTCTGGCTTGGATCAGGCACTGTATACCAACTGCTAGAGTTGTGTGTATGGGCTATTTCGCATCTTTCATGTTACATGTTGGCACGAGACAAGGATGCCCTTTCACCCCTATTATTCGATTTGTATTTGGAACCCCTTATAAGGTGCATAGTATTATCCCCTGAAATTTTGGGCATTAATGTAAGGACACACAATAAGTTATGGCCTATGCCGACGATCTATTAATCTATGTATCAAGCCTGATAGGTCTATCCCTGTCTACTAAAAGTAATACAGAATTTTAGTGTTAGCTAATTATAAATTGAACCAGGACAAAACAGTTGTTTACCCTTTGAATAACAGATTATTTAGACGGGATATCAAGGGTTAGGTTTAGGTGGAATCCCAACCTTAGATACCTAGGCCTCACCTTGGTAAGTAGCCAAGACAGATTGCGCAATTGAACCTAGAATCCTTATTTCATAATATTAAATTAGACCTTAAAGATGGGCAAGCTACCATTGTCTTTATGGGGTAGAATAAATATTGTAAAATGAATATATTCCTAGGCTTTTCTACCCCTTATCCATGTTAAATGTTTGGATCCCTTTCTTGGTTCAGGAAACTTCATGGGGAACTGGCTGATTTTGTCTGGGGACATAAAAAAGCCAGGATGTCGTATCTCAAGTTAGCTGCGCCCAAACATCTGGGTGGTTTGAGATTGCCTCACTTTTGCTTTATTTTGGGCAGCACATCTAAATAAGTATAGGAGATGGATGCACTGTGAGGATAATATCTTAAACCCGATGTACCCTATTGTGGGTTAATTTGGAAATTAGTTTTATTAAGAGCTTTGACATTAAACCTAAGGCTTTATCCTATGTACCTAACCTGCCTACTTCCTCTCTATTGAAAATTCTCCCATTGGACTTTCCTTAAAATACATAACCAATTATGCAATTTTTGAAATACGAACAAATGCAAGATACAGGACAGCCTGTTTGGGGAAATCTCAATGGCAGATAGGACACCGACCATTAAACAGAATTGGTTACCCTTCCTGGCTGATTGCTCTTGAAAGAATTTATTAACTCAGGTCGATAATCTCATTGGTGGAGATCATGGCAAAGTTTGAATTGACACCTTAGGATACTTTCAAATATATCAATTACGCCATTCATTGGTTCAGAAAATTGGAAGTCATCCGATCTATCCACCCTCGATTCCATTCTGGGAGGACCTTAGGTTATTAGCTGAACCCACAGGCCATCTCTAAGATCTATTTAGTGTTGTTCCATTGGGCCTTTAAGGACAATTTAGCACCGAAGTTCATACTGGGCTGAAGTATTCCCTAATATAACTTTGGATTGGACACGGATTTGGCAGAATGGCCATAAATTTGTTCGAAAAGATCATCTTAGGTTGGTGCAGTTTAAGATATTGCATAACATTTACTATACACCTCAGAAGTTGATGGATTTAAAGTTAGTACGGGGTTCTCAGTGCTACAGGTGTGATATGGAGGGGTGACCTTTCCACATTTTCTGGTATTGTCCTAAAATTGCCCCACTGTGGAATGAGATAAAAACAAGGCTGATCCATTACTGGGATTAGAGGACATGTTTTGCCCTGAAGTGTGTCTGTTAGAGATATGTCGGGTTGCTCGTTAAAACGAGGAAATTCCACATAACTCTGATCTCTTGCATAGTGAAAAAATAGTGTTGAAACACTGAAGGACCCCTGTCAAATTACTTCTCCGAATGGTTGGCAGAGTTTCTCTCTTGCCTTAGGACTGAGAGGATGATTGCTATCTTAAACAACCAGTTGCCCCTTTCGAGAAAATCTGGTCTCCACTGGTAATAGCCTCACATAATATATCTATGTTGTTGATGTTCTTTTTGGCTGGATTTTGTAGCAGAGCCTTAAGTGGATGGTGGGAGGAGGGATGGAGGGATGGGTGGGGAGGGGGGTTATGGAGGCTGTTTTATGTTTGTATCCTTTACAGTACTTACTGACCTATGTTTGATTTTACTTGTACTGTATTTGCTACTTCTTTCTTGTCTCCGCAAGAGGATGTATAAAAACGTTTAATAAAAAGTTAATAGCAAAAAAAAAAGAGGGTAGGAATGAGTCCCAACATTTGCTGAGGTACCAGACTACACTCATATTGTCGGTCTGAACAGCCAGGTGACTGTGAAGCAGAAAGGGGTGTAACGCTTGAAGAGCGTACAACACTGCTCTGAGCTCGAGCACGTTGATGTGAAGCGTCTGCTCGATTATGGACCACGAGCCCTGGGTGCACTGGGATCCCAGATGAGCTCCCCAACCTTCGCCCGAGGCGTCCATTGTCAGGGTTTGGGAGGGGGGAGGAAGGCAGAAGGGAACTCCCTGGCAAAGGTTCTCCTGAACCAACCACCAGTGCAAATCCTGAATCATCGGGGTAGAGAGTGGCAGCTCTTGGTCCAAGTCTTCGACCAGTTGATCCCACTGAGACCGAAGAGTCCACCGAGAGATTTTCATGTGAAGCCAAGCGCACGGAACTGTCGGAATTGCAGCTGACATGAGCTCCAGGAGGTGAAGGACCGACCTGGTGGGAATCCACCTGAGAGAGGACAAGAAGCTTGCCTGAGCCTGGAGTGTGGCCACCCTGTCTGGGGGTAGAAAGGCCATACCACTGGTCATGTCCAGAATCGCCCCAATGAACTGGAGGTGTTGAGATGGGATCAAATGGGATTTGGCCTGGTTGATGGTAATACCCAGGCAGGTAAGTAAAGGTCTGCCTGGTAAGACAAAGGGAACGCAGGAGCTCCTCCCTGGATGGGGCAGTCAGGAGCCAATCGTCCAGGTATGGGAAAACCTGCACTCCCTGGGTACGCAGGTGGGCTACCACCATCGACAGACATTTGGTGAATACTCGGGGGGGGGGGGGCCAAGGAAAGACCAAATGGGAGGACCTTGAACTGGTACTGGTGCCCCTGGAATGCAAACCAGAGGTATTTGTGGTGGGAAGGGCAAATAAGGATATGCAGGTATGCATCCTGCATGTCCAGAGCGCACAGCCAGAGACCCGGCTGAAGGAGAGGCAGGAGACTCTGTAGGGAGAGCATCCTGAAACTTTTGTACTCCACGAACCAGTTTAGAGAGAGCTGAGGTCCAGAATGGGCTTCATTTCTCCTGTCTTCTTGGGGACCAGGAAGAAATGGGAGCAGAAACCTGTCCCCCGAAGATGGGGAGGGACGGGTTCTATTGCCTCCTTCAACAGAAGGGAGGAGATTTCTTCCTGAACCTTGAGAAGATGTTCTGGGGAGTAAGACGACCTGGGGGGGGGGTTCTGGAAGGTTTCTAAAGAAAAACTATGGTGTGGTCCTCTGCTATGAGCTGGAGGACCCAAGCGTCGGTAGTGATCCTCTCCCAACCTGGCAGATGAGGGGAGACTCTCCCGCCTACTGGTTCCTCTGGATCAACCAGAGGCTGTGGGAGAGGGAGGGAGGGAGTCAGGAGGTGTGGGGCAGTGCCATGTCTGGAGCTCCCACAGCCTGTTTGGGTGGGGGGATCTCGCAGCCAGAGGGGCCTGGTGTTTGTTGGCCTGCTTTCCTTGTGGTTTCACCTTACGCCGTGCATGACAGCGAAAGGAACGACGCTGTGCTTGAGGGGCTCTGTACTTGGAGTCGACCTCCTTGAGAACAGTGCCCTTCTCACTCAGTCTGGTAATAATGACCTTGACATCACCACCGAACAACCCCGAACCTCGGATGGGGGCGTCCTGAATGGTGGATTGTACTTCTGAGGCCAAACCTGACACCCAAAGCCAGGCATGTCGACGCAGACTCACGGCGAATGCTGAACTTCATCCAGAAGCGTCCACCACATCATAAGTAGCGCGCAGCATGTGCCTACTGGCCGAACGTGCAGAGCGGACTAGGTCTGCCACTTCCTGTTTAGTCTGGGACTGAGGAAGGGTGTCCAACTTGGCTTCCACCTCGCTAAGGATAGCCTTCTGGTAATCCCCCATGTGAGCCATATAGTTCAAGGATCTGATACCCAGAGTGGAAGAAGAAAAGACCTTCTTGTCATACTGGTCCAGAAGGCAGGATTCCTTATTGGGTGGGGACGAGCTCAGGTGTTTCGGGTTAGCCGAAAGGCCGTGGGTGGAGCTGAACACGACCGAATCAGCCTTGGGGTGTGACGAAAGAAAGTCAATCCCCTTGGGAGCCTGATACAGCCTATCCACCTTCCAAGGAAGGGGGGCTAAAGCCGACGGTTGTTTCCAGATAGTGGAGACAAGGTCGGCGTGAGGCTCGATTCAGGGTGGAACTAACGTGGGAGTGACCTCGGGACAAATCCAAATGGGCAGCTAGCTTCTGCCTCTGTGGATCCAGCTCCAGAGATTTCCACTGATGAAGAGCCTGGAATTTTCTCAGCAACACCGAAAATGAGGGATCCTCCGGAAGGGACTTCGGAGGACTGCTGGGCCTGGGCTTGTCAGGAGTGCGAGGCTTGTCCAGATCGGAGCTATTTGAGTCATCCGATGAGTCTAATGAAGGAGAAGATTTAAGACCTCTCCCACTGGGAGGGAACACGACCCCTAGGGGGCAAGGTGCCACCCCCAGCCTTAGACCCCGTAGCAATGTCTCTGGGGTTGGGGGGGAGAAGGGGTCTCTAGCCCCCGGTGATGGGGATCCCGGACTGGGTCCATCGTCAGGAGGTGACTCTCCACTTCCCTGGTGAGCAGAGCCTTGGCCTCAGCCCACCAAGAAGCCAGAGTCTCCCTCAGATCCACCGGCGGCTGAGGGGGTGGTGGAGGAGGGGGAGGAGGTGGATACGGATACTGGGGGTATCCGTAGGGTGAGTATCCATAGCCCAACGGTGAGAATCCTGACGTCGGGTACTGAGGCATCAGGTACTGCGGTGCCGGATAAGATGGCACTGGATAAGATGGCATAAGATCTGGCACCAGGGGTTCTACCTGAGTAGAAGGTCCTGGAAGAGGCCCCACAGGCAGGCCCGGAACAGGGGGCCCGGCGGGTGTCTGGTCCGGCGTCGGGGTGATGTCCGGCAAGGAGACGTCGGCCGGCAACGGGGCCGGCGTCCGAGGGTCTGACATCAGGCCATCCGGACATGCGTGAGGAAGACCTGATGGAGGTGCCGAAGAGTCCCCAGTGGTGTCTGGTGGAGGGCCGGAGGGATCCTCTGGGTCCAGCTGGGGAGACACAGGGACCTTGGACAGCAGCACTGAAGGCTGCGGGGAGCCGGCGGCGCCAGATGAGATCAGAGGATCCGGCGTAGGCTCCTTTGCCAAGCGACCGCCGACGGGCCGGTGGGCCGGAGGAGCCAACGTCCGACTGGTCAGACCCAGCACCGAAGAAGGCCGGGCAGGGAAGGCGACTCGACGGGCGGCTTGATGACCGTGCGCTGCCTGAAGGGTTTTAGCGACGAGCTAGTCAGCTCCGAGCAGACGCCGGAGGAGCTGATGCCCAACTACTGAGAGGTTTCACCAGAAGGTCAGCGCGAGGAGCGGCCTTACTGGGAGCAGATGCCTCCTTGTCTCTTGAAGCTCCCGACTGGCCCGAGCGAACCAGCCGGGAGGAACGACGCCGCCTCAGACGCCACCAAGACGGCTGTCAGGAACGGTCCCCGGAGGAGATGTTACTTGAAGGGCGTGCGCCCGACCGGTCGCCAGCAGCCGCTGGATGAGGAGTCCTAGTCCCGTGCTTCCTCTTCTTCTTGAGGCCCCGAGAGAGGTGGAAGCCTGTCGGAGCTTTTTCAGCTCCTTTTCCATAGAGGATATCTTCTTCTTTAGTATGTGAGCCTCAGGACTGCTGCTTCTTTTCTGGTGGCCACATTGAACTTCAGGCAGTGCTGACAGGAATCCATGGGGTGGTCAGGACCAAGGCAGATGAGGCATCGAGAATGACCTATTTGTGTTGAGTTGCTCCGCGACGAGCTGCACTTGTTCTTGTGCTCGACGTGGTAGGGATGACATACACGGCAGGTAAGAAAATCCTGATGAAAATAATCGAAATTGAAATAAAACGACGTGTATAACTACCGCGGCGATTGACTGACGGCAGAGGAAACTTAACTCACGGCTAGTCGAAAGCAAACGGTGGAAAGAACTGGAAGGCAGGCGTGAGGGACCGCCTTTATATTGATGTCCCCGACGCTGGTCACCAGACGTGGAGATGGTCCCTCGCCAGAGACTGCTAGCTAGAAATTTTTCTGTAGGGTCCTGACGCCTGCCAGCTTCAGTCCTATATGTAATTACCTACTGCAAGAGCCCTCTCGAAGTAAGATCTACTGTTACAGGTGAGTAACCTGTTCTTCTAGGAGCATGGATATGTTGTTCATCCACACTTTCTAGCAGACTCCAAGCAGTTCTCCAGGAGGAGGGAGGCAAGGCGCACATCCCCTATTTAGGAAACAGAGATTGGAGAACCGAGGCCCCGAAACCAGCATCCCGGCATGACTCAAGGTCGATGTGGTGGTGGGTAATGAAGGTGTTTTCTGACTTCCAGGTAGCAGCCCAACAGATCTCCTGGATAGGGATGTCCCTGGAAGCAGCCACCGATGCAGCAGTATGGCGGGTAGAATGAGCTCTTATCCCTCTGAGAGGCTCCTTGCCCACCAACTCATAGCACAGACCTATGCATGATGTAATCCATCTCGCAATGGTCCATTTAGTTGCAGGTCTGCCAGAAGCGTCTTCAGCGTAGGTAACAAACAGCTGGCGAACCTCTCCCCGAATTTCCGCCGTCCTCTCCTCATAATAGGATGGAGCATGTCTCAGGTCCAGAGTATGGAGCCTGTACTCAGCATCCAAGGTGTAGTTACGGTAGTCTACTCGCAGAGTCAACACCTGGTTAAGGTGAAACTCTGAAATCACCTTCAGAAGGATTTTCGGGTGGGGGTGCAGGACAACTTTGTCCCTGTAGAAGACCAGATAAGGGGAGTCCACCGAAAGCGCCTGAAGCTCTCCTGTCCTTCTGGCTGACATGATAGCCACCAGGAAGGCCGCCTTCACGACAAGGGTTCAATGGCTTGCCCATGAGCTTTGCCAAACCAGCAAGAGATCCCAAGGAGTGGAGGTTCACGCATCGAGGGATATGTGATCCAGTTCTTTGAAAAGTGCCTGACCACTGTCTCCTGTGCCAGTGTCGGCTGACTGCCCCGCGCCAGTAAGCAGAAATGGCCGCTCAGGTACCAGGCGTAAGGTGTAGGGATTGAAAGTCCGGATGGAATACCATCCCTGGTTTCAATGACATCATGTCCGGGCGTGTACAAAGCTGCTCCGGGGCCCTGCAGCTGAGGCTGAGGAGATCTGGATACCAGAACTGGCAGGGCCAATCTGGGGCTACCAGAATCACCTTTGCCTTGTCCCTTCTCACCTTGAGTAGCACCTTGTGGATCAAGGAAATGGGGGAGGCGTGAGGAGGAGCCTGGGGTCCATGGCCCTCGAGAAGCGTCCCCTGCATTGAGCCCTGCTGAGGGGATGAGCATGGTACAGTCTCAGCTTGGTGTTCTCCCTGGAGGCAAACAGGTCCACCAACAGTTTCTCCAATGGAAGAACAGATTGTAAGCTACCTCTGGATGGAGAGACCATCTCATGGGATGTCTGGCCTAAGCGGCTGAGAGCATCCGCCAGTTGGTTCGAGACTCCTGCCATATGGGTGGCAAGGAGATCCGCCTCCCAGCCGGCTGACGAGGATCCAGATCCGAGCGCCTCCTTGCACAGCAGATGGAAGTGCATGCCGCCCCTGTTTGTTGAGGTAGTACATGGTCGTGTATTGTCCGTCTGGACTTGAACCACTTGACCCTGGAGCTGAGGAGAAAGCTGACAGTGACCAGTCTGACTGCTCTGAGCTCCAAGAGGTTGATGTGGAATCAGGACTGCTCGGGATCCAGAACCATGGGCCCTGTTGTCCCCCATGGGCTCCCCAGCCCATGAGAGAGGCATCGGTCGTGAGGACGACTGTCAGCTCAGAGAGGACAAATGGGATTTCTTCCTGCAATCTGTCCAGGATGGTCCACCATTGGAGAGCGCCCCACATCTTCTGGGTCACAGTGATCAGCTGATCGAAGTGACCATAACGCTGAGTCCACTGGGCGGCCATCTCCCATTGGAGGGGCGATGCACCACCTGGCCCAATGGACCACTGAGGTGCACTGCCATGTCTCCCAGAAGGTGCAGAAAGTCCCGGCAGGGTACAAGTGCCCAACCAGAAATAATCGAGCAAAGGAGGAGAGAACCTCCGCCCTGTCTGCCGAGAGCCGAGCTCTGGCTTGACGAGAGCCGAGCTCTGCCCCAATGAAGCCCATTACCTGAGAGGGAACGAGTTCTGACTTGGCCTCGTTGATAAGGAGGCCGAGTTGGGAGCAGGTTCGGAGGGCCAGATCCCTGGACCTCTCCACCGCCTGAAGGGAGGAACCTGCCAAGAGCCAGTCATTGAGATAAGGGTATATCCAAACTCCTCGATGCCGAAGATGGGCTGCCACCACTGCAATGCACTTGGTGAAGACCCGTGGGGCCAATGACAGGCCAAACGGCATGGCTCGGAACTCGTACAGGGTCCTCTTGACCCTGAAGCGGAGGAACCGCTGGTGGGATGGACGGATTGGGACGTGAAAGAACGCGTCCTGCAGATCCAGTGAACAGAACCACATATTTTGCTCCAGAGATGGTATCATCTGGTTCAGAGTTACCATCTGGAAGGTGCGAGACCTGAGATATTGATTCAGGTCGTGGAGATCTAGGATGGGGCACCAACCCCCCGTCTGCTTGGGTACCAGGAAGTACCTGGACACGAAGCCTGGGTCTGTAGGAGGATCTGGCACTGAAGCTACTGCCTCCTTGCGGAGGAGTTAAGCAATGTCGTCCCGAAGGGTCGACTGAGTGCAAGCTGAGATCCTTTCCTCCCGAGGGGAGCAGGCTCAGCTGGAAGGGTACTGCTTGAATTCCAGAGGCAGTCCCTGGCTGACCATTTCCAGAACCCACCTGTCCGAGGTGATACCAGACCAGGTGGAAAGAAAGTGACGGAGCCAGCCCCCCACGGGAGGACCCAGAGCTGGCGTGATGGGTGTAGGGGTGGCAACCCCAGACCTGTCACTGAGTAGGCTTAGAGGAGGAGGAGGCTCCTGGACCAGCACCTCGGCCTCCTTTACGGGGTTGTTGGGGACCCTGCTTGGGCCTGGGGTGCCAAGCTTGAGCCTGCTGCTGCTGGCCTCCTTGAAAGGAGGGCCACCTAACCGCAGGGGAAGAGTGCCGAAAAGGATTCTTCTTGCACTTCTGCTGGTTCTTGCCTGAAGAACCCTTCACAGAGGTAGCATCTAAAAGGCACTGGACTGCTCTATGCGCTGCAGGTGACCAGCCACTCCCAGAGCGAAGAAGTCAGTGCCTAGGAAAGGAACGTCAGCTAACTTGTGCTGAGTATTCGCCGGAAAGGAGGATAACCTCAGCCAGGCCCTGCGGCGAGAGGCCACTGCGGCTGCTAAGGAGTGGGCACGGGAATCTCCAATGTCCAGGGCCGTCTGGAGCTGCTGTTTCGCAACAGCATGGCCCTGGTCACGGACTTGCTTCACCGTGGTCTGCATGTCCACTGGGAGATGAGGGAGGACTTCATATAATGACCCTAAGAGGGCATGAGAGAAGTGTGCCATGATCACTGTCAAGCTGGCCTGACGAAGGCCTAAGGATGAGGCCGCATAGACCTTCCGGGGCAGAATGGTCCATATTCTTGGACTCCTTGTCCGGAGGGCGGTCAGTGTCAGCTGAGCTACCAGTGCGCCTGAACACAGAAGCAGTCACAAGGCTTTCGGCCGAGGGATGCTCTGTGAACCCCGACAGGGACCCCATGGGTACTGTATATTTGCGGGCCATACGGGCAGACGGAGCTGGACAAGAGGCAGGACACTGCCATAGCTCAAGCGCTGGGCCAACAATGGCTTCGGCCACTGGAAAGGTCTCCGTCGGGGTATCCCCCCTTTTGAGGATATCCATAAAGGGGTATTCCGCATTCTTTTGGATAGGCTCCAAGCGCATTCCGGAAGATTCGAAAATCAGGAGGAGGATGCCCTGAAAAGAGGAAGGACCTTCCTCTAAACCTTCCACTGATGACTCATCATCCCCTTGATGCGAGTGTTAACCAGTGTCATCTGAGTCAGAAGAGTTGGGATATAACAGTCTCCCGCCTATGTCTCCCTCGATGTGCCGAGGGCGATCGGGGACAGCAGTGATGGACAGACGACAGGGCAGTCCGGTCTCTGTCCAGTCCTCTTTCGAGGGAGCCCCTGCCTGAGGCTGCTTAGGCGGTGGCTCCACCAAATTCAGTGGGGAGACTGAAATAGGCCGAGCTGGAATATGTGACGGCCTCACAGGTGGGGGAACCGAAGCCTTCGGTTCCGGAGGGGTCAGCGTCAGCCTGGGAGGTGGGGGCCAAGTAATGGCCAGTGCTGCCGGTAGAGCTGGCTTTTGACCAATCAGAATCAGCTGTTGCCACATAAGATCCTCATAACATCGACGGAGTTTCCGTCGAAGTCTCTCCTCGTCCGAGGAGGATGAGGATCGATGGCGACGCCTCTTTCTAGAGTGCTTGTGACCTTTCTTCAGTTTTTCGACCGAAGAGGTCCTGGTTCTTGATCAAGACTGAAGGGGTCGGCTTGTTCGATCGGGAGATGCTGGACTCTGAGAAAACTGAGGTTCCGACACTCTTCCCTCGATTGGGACACCCGAGGGCAGGGTCTCCTCATCGGGGAAGGAAAGGACAGGCATCCTTTCCAAGGAGTCGGTGACCGGAGTCGGTGACAAAGGCTCAATTGGGTCGAGAGTGATCTCGGCCAGTTCAGCCATTTCCTCGGCCTTGGCCGGATGGAAGGTCCGAAAAGCCAGCGGCTGAGGAAGTGATCTCGACCGAAGTCAAGACCGCATGTTCCTGGGACTCGGACCTCTCTCAGTCCCAGGAATGTCTCCTTCTGGAGGAAGAAGACTTGGGGTCCTTGTCCCTCTTCCGAGGGTGGGAGGAATGCGAGCCCGAGGGTGCCTCACCCCTGGTGGGGAGAGACTGGCACAACTCCCGAAAGGAAACAGTAAAAGTAGAGCCAAGGTTGATATGTACGAAAAAGCTTCGACTGGCCGAAGCTTGAGAAGCTTCCTCCTCGAAAGCTGCCATCTGCTTCAGCGGATCCCGCGGCCGTGGAAACGCCCCACCTTGCCTCCTTCGATTTCACTGGTGAATTGCGAAGCTCCAGTCTCCCCAGTTTTAGGCGTGCCTTGCGGTCATCCAGGATGTTGGGATGGAAGGCCAGACAGATGGTACAAAAGGTGGCGTCATGAACGACACCTAAGTAATAGACGCACGAGAGGTGGGGATCGGTGCGCAACATTTTCTGGCCACAGGGACACCAGCAAAATCCGGGGGATGATTTGTCCTCCATGTCCAATGCTCTAGGATCAGAGTTGTAAACTCTAATGAGTTTCAAAGAAATTGGCAGTGAAACTGACGTTGAGAATCCAAGGCCTACGAACTGCTAAGGTAGCATCAGGGAACCTGAATCTTCCAGCAAAAAGGAAGATCTGGCATCATGGGGCAGAGCCGAGGTATTTACCACCTGAGTGGGTGGGAGAAAACAGCTTGAAGACTTTCCGGTGAGATTTAAAGGGGAAAGGGACATGCCAGAGAGAGTGTGGATGAACAACATAGCCACGCTCCTAGAACACAAATTACATTTTACATTTCAAATAATCTTCAAAGTTACAGTCTAGTTTTTATTCAGAAAATTGTTTTACCACCAAACCTTGTATTTTATACACTTTCTAAATTAATAATGCATTTTGAGAGATGGTGCCCCGATGATCTGTATAATTATTTTCTAATTTTCTTAAAACCTTGTTCCTTATTTGTGAGGCAAAGGCTGAGAGCTATCATAATAGTCACGTTCCATTTTACATGCAATTCTCTTTTTATGAATATTAAGAGCTTATTTTGTTTTAACTTTTTTATTATTGTCATTACTATTACAACATGTATATATTTATAATAATGTTTGTATAAATGTCATCCTGAAACACCGGCTGCAATAAAAGCCTTTGCCACTACCATAAAAATGTAAAAAAAAAAAAAAATAATAATTGTTCTAATACTGCAAACTCAAATGTGACGATAACCACTTTAACATAATATCTGCAAATGAATAAAGATGTGCTTGTCTTGCATGTTCCTGCCAGAAGCAGCTCACAGGGTAAGGCTAATCGGTCACATTAGAGTGGAATTCGAAAATACAGGCTGAGGTGCTCAACTATACCTAATCCCTGAGGTGTGTCTGTGTTTGATGCATCAAAGAACCTCACATTTTACAGCTCTTAGCCATGGAGTGCACAAGCAATATGCAGCCTGATTGGGGGCAGTGCCTTCACTTGCCTCCATCTGACTGAGAAGTTATTGCTTCAGACATTTGTCGGATGAGAATTCACAGCGGGAGACAAGTCTACACAATGTGCAGAGAAGTGTACTGGGCATCTCACACACACATATACACAGAAATGGAACTTGATGGTGGAAAGAGATCGATGGTACATCTAATCTGCCTATAATACACAATCCTTTTTTATCATGATACTATTTTTGCCACCTGCTGCAGACCTGACGGGGGCTACGACCCCCCCCCCACCCAGAGGGGGTACATCCTCCTGCCCCACTGAGCCATCATTGGTCCTGCTAGGTCCCAGCTTTTTCCTCCGGTTTTCTCCCTTTTTTGCGCCCGTGCACTGTGCAATGGGCGAAGCAGCTGTCTCCGCCTCCACAGAGGCAGCCAAGCACCCTGGGTGCGGGCGAGCTCCTCTAGCTGTGCTGCCTCCCAACAAAACCTTCCCCACCCTGAGGAAGGAGAGTTTTAATGCTTAGTCCTTACCTCCCCCGCAGGTCAAATGACCTGAGTCCGTTCCCGAACCCAGATCGCCAGCGTGGCCCGAGGTGTGGCATCCAGCGCCTCAACCCTCAGTGCCACTGGGCCACCCCATAATACACAATCCTACTGCCGAAACCTAGTGTTTATACACTATACCTATATACTTATACCTAGTGTTATACTCTGAAGTTTCTGGACAACTGCCAATTCTGTCATGAAACTGACCCCCAGGCAAAACAATATTAACCTTATCACTGAAGCAGGCCTTCAAACTGATCCATCAATAGTCGTGAGTCTCTTCAACAATAAATTCTCAAATCGAGATTCTTATCTGTCCTAGCTCCCAGCTGCTTTGACTAGTATTCAATCACTAGGGCAAGGTTGTCTGAGACCTGAGTGTCCCACTTTTCACTTCAAAACAACGACTCCCTCTGAGGTCCGTCGCCTCTTGCAGGCGTTACCAAACTCTGGAAGTGCTGGGAGCGATAGACTCTGCCCCAAATTTCTGAAATTGGCAGCAGACTTCACCACCAAACCACTCTCTAGCATCATCAATATATCGCTGTCCACATCCACTGTCCCTGCACTTTGGAAAGCGACCAGAGTTGTTCCTATCTTTAAGTCAGGGGACCCTAGCCTTCCAGAGAACTACAGACCAGTATCCATTCTATCTTACATGAGCAAGATCTTTGTGAAGGTAGTATTTTGTCACATATTGGAAAACATCTTGAAAAACAATGTTTTAATCTATGGACCAACATGGTTTTTGGAAGGGCTACAGCACTACCATGGACCTTGTGCAAGTCACAAATCACATACTCCAAGAGGCTGATGGGCGAGATTCACCGGAGCTATCTTTGTGGATCTCTCAAAGACATTCAACATGGTTGATCATGGCATCCTACTCAAAGAGATGTCTATGTTTGGCTTCTCTCCTGGTTCTTCACGTTGGGTCCAACATTACCTATCAGACATGACCCCAATGGTCTGTATTGGGGGATTATTAGCTAGCCCACTCCACGTGTACACCGGAGTTCCCTGGGGTCCATTCTGGGACCTCTACTCCCTATTTCTTAACCCTCTACTTTTGGAACACTCTGGCAGTCGCAGGATCATGTATGCTGATGATCTCATATTTTTCAGTAGTGACAACAACCCTGTCAAACTAGCTCAAACCCTCTCTAAGGATTTCTCCTTCACAGTTCATTGGTTCACATCTCACAGGCTACTTGTCAATGTGAAGAAAACTGCCGGCCCGGTGGCACTGAGGGTTGAGGTGCTGGACACCACGCCTCGCGCCACGCTGGTGACCAGGGCTCGGGAATGAGCTCGGGTCGTCGGGGGTCGGCAGGGAGGGGAAAGGACAGAGCATCCCCAGGACTGCTCTCCTTCCCTGGGGAAGGGGGATCCACCTGGCGAGGCACTGGTGACCTCTAGCGGAGACTGTAGGTACTACAGTATTCGGCCGCAAGTTGCTGGGGTTGGAGCTGCGGCAGACGTCAGTCAGGGGTGTGCGGAAGCGTGCACCAGCCAGGTTGGACATCACTGTACGTCCAAGCTCCTGGGATGTAGAAGAACAGGGAAAACAACGGCGCCTTGGATAGGCGACGGCACTGAGTCCCCCATGCCCACCGCCGGGCCAACTCTGAATGACCTTCCAGGTCCTCCACAGCTGGTCCTACCTTGCAGCCAGAGTCTGTCTGTAACAGCGCCCATGAGGAGTAGGGTGACCCACCCTGGGAGGGTTAGACCAGGGGTACTGGCTACAGGGAGGAGGGGGAGAGAGGACGTACAGCTCGGGCGGGCAGGACACGGACTCAGATGCATGAGAGAGGTTCAAGGTGCCGCGACCACAGGGAAATAAAGTAAAAAAAAAAAGTGAAGAAAACTAAATCAATGCTATTCGGCTCTAAGCATTGGTTCACCAGGTACTCTTCAAGCCACTAGATTTCCCTGAACATCCTTTCCCCATATGGAGTCACACCTGAGCATGTGGACCATTTTAAATACCTGGGAGTAATGCTCAGTCCTTCCCTCTCTTTCGTTAACCACATTGGCCAGGTAGTTAAAAGGGTTAACCAACAACTAGATGTTTGCTACCACCTAAAGCACCTCATGACACTGGAAGTGAGACATGTCATAGGACAGGGTACCCCGCTCCCCAACCTCGATTACTGTTTCCCCCATCATCTCTCTTACCTCACCTCAACACCTCACATGCTTTAAGATGGTGTATGACAATATCTGTAGGTTTGTCACAGAAGCCCCTTACTTCACCCATCACTGTGACTTATACTGCACACTTGGGTGGCTCTCTCTCCCACCAGGCCCCAAAAGACCTGCTGTTTGGATCATTAATTTTCAAAACCCTTCACAAGGGTACTAAATCCCTGTTATCGGGACTGCTAAACAAACCATTCTGTCGCCCGCTGAGGTCTGCCTCTCGTCGATTTTTGGAATGCTCCAGGCTATTCATAGATAATGAGACAGAGGGCTTTCTCCAGTGCTGCTCCTAAATTTTGGAATAGCCTTATTGGGTCACTTCACTCCTTTGGATCACCCCTAGCCTTTAGAATGCACTTCAAAAATGCACTGCAAATGAAAGCGTCCTATACCTGTTAGCCCTGAACAAAGTAAATTCAGTATATTAGTCATATTGACAGTAAATTGTTTACCTGTCCTAGATTTGGGGTCAAAAGTCATCGTAATTAAGGATTCTCTAATCTCATACATTTGTGTCACTTATCTTTTCTGTGTTAATCTACTACTGTACGCTGTGCCCGTATATCTGAACTGTGCTCTAAGTGCCGGGTCTCAGGTACTTAGTAGGAATAACTTACTTCTACTGTACATGTTGCCTGTATATCTGACTTGTGCTCTATGTACCAACTAAGTGGGCTGGGTTGTGCCTGAAAATGGTCCCTGAGGCCAGTGCACCTACCCGGTTATCAAATACATAAATAAATAAATACTGTACAAGGTTTAAGCCCACACTAGCACCAGCATGTTTCCTGTCTTGCTGCTACTCCCTGGGTGACTATTAAGCATTTAACACATACTCTCCTTCTCTCTCTCTCTCTCTCTCTCCCTCCCTCTTTCTCTTCTTCTCCTCATAAATATCTCTCCTTCTCCTCTCTCTCTCTCTCTCTCTCTCTCTCTCTCTCTGGGTCCTGTGAGTACTCTTTTACAGCTAGGAGGTTTTCTGCACAGAGAGGTTAAGTAACTTATACAAGGTCATACAGTAAGCTAGAGGCTGTGGTGGGATTTGGGCCCAAAACCTCCCCTTTCACAGCTCAGTCTGCTAGCCACCAGATCAAATGGTACTCCTCTCCAGTATCTATGTCTTTCCTGCATCAACAGCATGTTCTGAGAACCAAACAGATTTTCAAAGGGTCCATGTGGTTTTAGGAGTTACTTCATAATAACTCGAAAAAGCAGATGTGCAGAAGTCAGAGTGAGTGTAAAAATGCATATACCAAGTAGGCCATGGCTTACAAGTTGATTGGAGAGGAGGCTGCATTCTGGGAACTGGCCTTTGATTTTAGTTTCTCCTACTGTCTCAAAGCCACCTTTACTGGTTTTATAATAGAAGTCTTGGGGGCCCGCTAGAGGGAAGAGGAAGACTGAGCATCCCACCAGATACTATCTTCCAGGAACGGAGGGTTCTGTTCTCTGCAGCGATACTTTCACCTGGGTGACGACAGGTGGAAGTGCAGCTGGAGATGGTCATGGGGGAAGGGGAGACGTCGCAGATGCCGGTGTGCAGATGCTTGTATAGTGTGCATGAGCACACCTTTATGTCACAAATGCAACGTCCCTGGGGACAGTAACTGGAAGGAAAAAAAAAACAGCACCTCCCCGAAGACGGCTCCAGTATACCTGAGTCTGTTTGAATGAAGCATAATGCTGAATACATAAAACTGTGCACTCATGCATTTCTTGTTCTCATTATGCAGATCCTGAAGTACAATGTGGGGTGTACAACCAGTCTTGGTAATAAGTACAGGCACGTCTGCAATTGGGGGTAGTGGGGTGGGCAGAAAGCTTTAAAGCATTCTGGCTTACAAGCTTTATCTTCCTAGCTGCACCAAGGAGCTAAAGTGCAAGCCATCATCTTGTAAGTGAAAACAAGAGAGAGGTGCACTTAACACGCTGAAGAACTCTCAAGGTCAGAATCCAAATAAAAGCATGTCTTGTTCCTGAAAATGTAGCAGAAGAACGGTTCCTGTCCAGCTTACAATACCAATACACCTGCCGATGATGCAGCATCATTTTTAGCTATTGGATGCGCTTTATTATATGCCATTCATTTTGTATTCTTTAACCTTTACTTTCTTCCCTGAACCCTTGCTGACAGGATACAAATCTCAACTCAGTAGGCATTTCCTGGTAAAACATAAATGCATTATATACATTATTAGATACATATTTTGAATAATGTATATATTAATAATTTATTTTTATTTCAAAATGTATTTACCCAGGATAGGACAGCTTAAGTGCAACATCTCATTTTCAGTGGGGTCTTGCTTCTACCTAGTTCCACAGCTGAACAGAGTGGAGCTCTGGAAGGTTAATTAACTTGTCCAAGGTCACAGTGAGTATTTGGCCCCAGGAGGATTTGAACTTGCAGTCTCTCAGTTCCCAAGCTAGTGTTTTAAAAACTACACCACACTATCTCTTAAAAAATAAGTGTATAAAACACCTGAGCTGGGAAGAAAGTTGCCCCAACTGGATCCCTGATGAAGCAGTAGCACATGATGTGAAACCCACTGGGATGACATTCAGCCCAGCTAATGCATTGGAGTTGGAAGTTGCAAGAACTGACAGCACCTTTTGGACTAAAACTTGCTTTATTTCAACTTTTACCTTGCCAGTCCTTCAGTGGAGTGAGTGCATGTCTTTCTTGTTTCTGAAAACACAGAATTAAAACAAGATGTAAAAAATCCCGTTTTTACCTAAACACTCACTGGTGCCTAACAAAATAATATGCTATTGCCCCCACTCAACTATCCTCCATCCCCTCCCCATCTATTCGTCCATCCTAATCACTCCACTCTTCTGACACTCATTGTATTTTCATCCTCACTGTAAAACTTCTATTAGCCAATCAGCCTTCCCTGTTTTGCTACATAAGGAAGGCAGTATAGCACAGTGGTTTAAGGCTCTGAGCTGCAAATCTGGTGACATCCAGCAGACTAGACCTGGGTTTGAATCCCACAGCTTCCACTAACATACTCTGTTACCCTGAGCAAGTCACTTAACTTCCCTGTGCTCCCAGGTCGCACCTGTAAAAAAGCTTTCAGCTTAGTGTGCTACTCCTGGTTAAACAACTAAAAAAAAAACATAACTCCTGGGACAGCCTCCCCCTCCTTATTCACCTCCCCATCTCCTCTCTCACATTTAAACTGCTCTTTAAATCACATTTTGCCCCCTCCTGCCCCTGTCCTATGCCTCTAACCTGATCCTCCCCTTACTGTCTTCAGCTATCCTCTTTCTTTCTATGCTTCTACCCCCCTTTTCTCTCTCCCCCCTTACTCTAATCCTGTGTGCTACTCCAGCCTCTTCTCCAATATGAATAACCTAGATATTTTTGCCTCCTGTGCTACTTCTGCAAATTTATGGCCTATCAAATATTGTTACATAGAAACAGACTTTGATAGCAGACAAGGATCACTTGGCCTACCCAGTCTGCCATTTTTCCCTACCTAGAGTATCACCGCAGACCCTAACTGGTCTCTGGCTCTTTCTCCCACCCCTCTTTCCTTTCCACTGAGATACCCTTATGCCTACCCCATGCATTCTTGAACCCCCACCACTGTCATCACCTCCACCACCTTCGGTGGTAGGTTGTTCCAGGAATCCACCACTCATTCTGTGAAGAAGTACCTCCTCACATCTCTCCAGAACCTACAAGCCCCCAACCCCCATCTTCATAGTATCTCCTCTCGTTCTTCACCTCCTTTCCTTCTCAAAAATACTTTGCACCTATGAGACATTAAAAGGTCTCTCTCCTATCCCCCCCTTTCTTCTAGGGTATACATACAGAGGTTCCTTAGTCCCTTGTTGCAGGGCTTTTGTTGCACACCCTACATAGTTTTAGTTGCCCTCCTATGGACTGACTCCACTCTATGTCCGTCCATAGATGTGGTCTCCAGAACTGGACACTATTTTGCAATCTGCTGATAGCTAGGGCTGCCGGTTTTGCCCATTTTGCATTTTAAACTTGTTTTTGTGTTGTTCTACCTTTGTTTGACCACTCCTACTGTATTGTAAAGTCAGCAAAATTGTAGTCATTGTACTTTTGCATTTTTATTGCTATTACTGGTTACCTGTATTGTCTGAATGCGTCCATCCCCCACCCCCAATCTCACACACACACTTAACCCCTTCCCCCACGTCACACCCAGAAATGAGCCTTGGTTCAGTCTGCCTTTCCCGCTCACCTATTTACAATTAACATTTTAATGGCCACTAAGGTTAGTGTCACTCTTCTATGTCTATTCCTAAATTCATGAACGTAATACTGCCGGCATTAGCAAACAAATAATTTTATACCTGGAGCCCATTTGACCAAAAAGCATGAACGCAATTTCTCACAACCTGAAATCTGCCCTTTTCCAATTAAGGCTTCAGTCCCAGTAACATTACAGAGGTCAGATAAACCTAATCCCACAACCTGATCTTTGAAATATATATTTTTTTTTAACTTCTTTGGTGATCAGGTAAGACCCACTAGGCCCAAGGCCTGTTTTCAGGGGTGACCCAAGAGCATGGGGGAGAGTAAATGACTTGCTCAGAGTCACATATTATGCAAGCAGAGGTTGTGAGAATCAAACCCCCATCTGCTGGGTGTAACCAGCTCATTACTTTATACTTGATATGTTTATCTGTGAAGTGAATGTTAATTTTGCCTGTCCCTCAGCTTTTATTAAATGACCCAACTCTCAGATACTATAGTTGGACTTCTTGAAGCTACGGTATGCACACAAAGCATCACATAGAACATCACACAGCTTGGGGCTTGCTGTCTGATGCGCTATGGTTATTGACTTCTGAGTCCCACAGGGACTGCTGATGAGGCCCGACTCGCATTCACTGGTGCCCTACATACCAACTCTTTCCCTAAACCACTCTGGCAACAAATATCACTTTGCTTTTGCTTCCCAGGGCTGAAAGACAGCAGTCAGGGAAAAATGTGCAGTTCAGCAAGTTCATTACAATCTTGATGAGTTTAAGGCTTTTTATTTTTGCAAAATATGTTTAGTGAATATATACGTTCAAATATAATCCAACAGTTCATTAGAGAGAGAGACGCTTAAACTTTTACACTCATGACTATACAACATTACCACAGAGTGAGTCACTGGAAATATATAATTACATTTTTAAAGCATGTCACGAAGCAAGTCTAAAAAAAAAAATTGAAAAGAAAAACAAGTTTGCAAGGAAGCCATTGTGTGTTCCATTCAAGGTGTATATGTGCATTTGGACAATTCCCTCATTTCATATAGTACAGTTACTACTATTCTGGAACCGTCTGCACAAAGGTGTCAAACCCACTACATTGGGGAAATGGTCATTTTCCAGGGCTGTTATGAGGGGCTGCCAAATGAGCTTATCTATATATGTGTGTGTATATATATATATATATATAAATATATTTTAGAGGCAAAAAACTTAGTTTAATGCATTAGTTAGAGTTGTTTCACAGTGACAAAAGCGAGGAAATTCGGTGTTAGGGTTGAAAGCCCCCCTTGGGCCCCGCCCACACCCCAACTGGCATCAGGTGCGTTGTTGGGTACCTTTGCGCTATGGGCTCTGACTGAGCAGAAGGACCTGGCAAAGGCTCTGCTGGCAGGCCAGACGGAGGGGGAGCATCGGCCCCGTGGGTGTCAAGCCCGGCATAGGTATACCGTCGAGAAGGTCCAATGGTCCTGACGGAGGAACAGGTCTTCCGTCGGGCAAAGGGATGCCGGAGGGCAGTGTCGGGTCAGCCGGCATCGGAACATGCATCTGAGGATCCGGTGTCAGAGGGTCCGGCGAAGGAGGGGGAACCCCAGACGGCAGCATCCCAAGGTCGTCAGTTTCAACCGGGGAAGGAGGGCTGAAATCACCGGGTGTAAACTAAGGGAACGCGGGGACCTCAGTGGGCAATGGGGTTATCCGTTGCAGAGAGCTTGGGGCATCAGACGTGGCGACAGGGTCTGGCACAGGCTTACTGACAGGCAGTTGGAGGAGGAGCTGGGGGCCATCTTATCGGCAGTGTCCGGGTGGACATCGGAGGAGCCGGCATCCAACTTATGTCCAAGGAAGGCTGTGAAGGAGTGGCGGCCTTATTGGAAGGGGGTTTGGCTGGGCGATCACTCGAGGACGTGAGTGGCTTAGCAGCCTTGTCCGGGCAGGTGTTGGTGGGACCAACGTCCAATTTACCAGACCTGCTCTGACTGCGAAGGAGGAGCGGCCTTAATGGAAGCAGAGCCCTTCTTTGCACCAGAGGCTCCCAAAGAGCCCAAGCGTGAGCCCGATGGGAGGGGCGACATCTTCTAGGTAGCCACCAAGACAACTGTTGAGGAGCAATCCCTCGGATGGAATGTTATCTTTAGGGTCATGACTCCAGCCGAAGTCGCAGCTGCTGTGGAAGACGATTCCCGCTCCCCGTGCTTCTCCTTGTCATGCTTCTTTTTGTGGCCTTCAGCGGAAGTGGACACCTGCCTAAGCTTCTTTAACTCTTTTTCCATGCACGCCATTTTTTTCTTGAGGAGATGGGCTTCCAGGGACTGCTGCCTTCTGTTGTGGGTAGCCGAGTTGAACTTCTGGCAGTGCTGGTACTTCTCCATGGGGTGGTCGGGGCCTAGACAGAAGAGGCACAAGGAGTGGCCGTCCTTGTGTGGAAGCTGGGAACCACACGAGTCGCACTTGTTTTTACGTGATTTGGAGGGCATCAGGGGACGACATACATAGCAGATGTTGTAGAAAAAATTCAAGAAAAAGGTCTAAAAAGTTAGAAACTTTAGGACACATGAATGAACTGACAAAAGCTGTTCTACCACAAGGAACTCTCACAAGCCAACGGCGGTAAAGAACTGGGGGAGGCGGGTGTGGGGGACCACCCCTTTATACTGACGTCGGGGCAGTCCCCTGCCAGAGATTGCTAGCTAGAAATTTTTCCGTGGGGTCCTGATGCCTGGCGGCTTAGTCCTATATGTGAATACCTACTGCAAGAGCCCTCTTGAAGATCCGCACTTACCTTAATTTCTCATAAAGCAGTCACCGGTTCCAGCAGCAAGACGTGTCTTCAATGGAAGAGTGGATCTTCACCCTTTGACCTGAGCAGGTGAGTGAAGGTATGTTGGGGGTGAGGGATCTGGGGTGGTGGGTGTTCAGTGCGAGGTTGGGGTGGGGGGTTGGGCAGATCAACGAGGGACTTTTCGTTTTTGCAGGTTTAATTAAAAAAAAAAAAAAACAGACATCGAGGGACCGTTTTCTTTATTACAGGTGACAACATTAGGAGAGGGTCTCGGAGGCTGGGGGGTGCCACTGGACACCAGGGACAAAAGAACATATGATGGGGACACCCATCAGAGGGTGGGGCATGCCACTGAACACCAGGGACAAAAGAGCATATGACAGGGACGGCCATCGGAGGGTGAAGGGTGCCACCGGACACCAGAAAGGCAAAAAAACATATTACTGGGATGTTGATGGGAGGTTGGGGGGGGGGTGGGCGTCACTAGACAACAGAGAAATAAATACAGAATTAAAGGGGGGTTTGACCATCGGAGGGTGAGGGGTGCTACTAGACACCAGGGAACTGACAGATCAGCGACAGACCTTTTTTTTTTTGCACATTTAAAAACAAAATGGACATCGAGGGGCCATTTTCTTTATTACAGGTTACAACATTAGAAGACGGGATGAGAGTGCCACTGTATACCAGGGACAAAATAACATATGACAGGGATGGCCATCAGAGGCTGGGTGATGCCACTGGACACCAGGGAGGCAACAAAAAACATATTATGGGGATGACAGTGGGAGGCTGGGGGGAGGGGGTGCCACCAGGGAAATATTTAAAGAATTAAGGGGGAGGTTCGGCCAACGGAGGGTGGGGTACTACCAGACACCAGGGAAATGACAATTATATACGAGGCCAGTGATCAGACGGTGGGAGAGACACTAGACACCAGGGAGAAATACAAACATTATGTTACGTAAAAAAAAAAAAAAGTGTGGAGAGGGAAATCAGAGGGTGGGGGGTGCCACCAGACACCAGGGAAAAATACTGTTCATACAGGGACAGCCATCAGGGGTGGGGGGTGCCAGTGGACACTATGGAGAAGATGCCAGCAAAGTAAAAAATAATTTTTCCCTCGTGAAAAAGGATATTTTTTTGTGACTCGTGATATGAAAAAAGATTTTTTTTCATATCACGCAATACGAAAAAAGATTTATAATGTTAAAAAATATATGAACCCATGAAATATATGAATACATATATATGAAATACATAAATACATGAAATTTCTTTTTATACAAAAACAATGCAAAAATAATACAAAAACTATAACAGATGACATTTATTTGAAAGTAATAGGTTAGTTACTTTCCAATAAATGTAATTAGTTAAAGTTATATATTAGTTTTGTATACAAAGACATAAGTAATTGTAACTGTAAGGTGTATTACTTTTTCCAGTACTTCTCCATCCTTGCTAGTGACTGCACAGAGCTTTCTGGAACACGTTTCCAAAAGTAATAGAAAGAGTCACTTACCCAACACTGTGCACACATTAATACTACATAAAACAACTGAATTCACAAGGCAATTTACTGATAAAATAATTTGAAGTATGTACAGTAATGCTTAAAATCTAAATGTTGTATGTGATTTGTTGTTTAGAATTAAGTCATTTTATGAATGATTTGAACCAACACTATGAATATTTTGGGTCAACAGTACACCTTGGTTGTAATGTCCAGTTTTGAAGTCATTATATTGGAGTCCACTCTGGATCTGAACTGTCACATTCACTCCCGAAGCTTGAAGATGCATCCACAGAAGTTTGTTCATTGGCTGCCGATGTGTCATCATCTCCTGTATAATCAGCCATTGGTGCTGTGGTCGAAGGTTTTTGTTTGGTCTTCTGTGTGTGTGTCTTTGAGATGTTGACTCACCTATATCATCTGCCTCATCTCTGTCAGCTGCACGCTGTTGGCCAGCTAACCTTCTACCCTTTCTTCTATGACATAGGACGTCAGGTAACTGAAACCCAGTGAACCACACAGGTTTCAGAGTTTCATCCTCTTATTTCCATCCTGACAAACAAGGCTCAGCTTTTGGGGTTTCCGGTTCTGTGCTAACATAGGCTCGCTGGGACTGGTAGAATCATTTGAATAGTCTTCACTTTCAGGTTATTGTATTGCCTTACTCATGTGTCTACCAGATCCTCTCCTCCTATACCACTGTACACACAGTGTTGAATGAAGGTCTTGATGTTTTGTTCAGTGTCTTGTGAAGCATATGTGTATTCCCCAAGCCCTGAAAGGAGATTTATTCTTTCTTCAACCCTGTGCAAACGCTGAAAGACTAATTTCTTTGATATCTTGTAGAAGTAACTCACTGCATCGCATCCAGAGACAGCGTGGTATGCTGGCAAACCGAGACTTGCAGCATTGTCCAGTGTGATCGTATATAGATCCTATGTTTACAAATACGTCGGGTCGATTTGGAGCATCCATGGTGAATCTGGAAAGGTCTTTGCTAAAGCGTAAACCATCAGGACGAGGATGTCTGTATCTTTGGCTCAGATGACAACTGGGCCTTTCGCAAGAGCACAGTGCACCACTATCCTCGTATCTGCCTCCTCATGGTTGCAGGAAAACAGGAATTCTTCTGAATCTGGATGCATAGTATACGTGGTTCTGCCACTGCTGATAGAAAGTGGGTATCGTAAGTTTCTTTTGACATCCTCTTGTCTAACATACTCATTGAAGCGCTGTATGAGATTCGTGTTGTTGTTGTGAAGGTACTGCTGATACACCTTTCCCTGTGGCATCTCTTGCGAATCTGATCCCATGTGAAATTGCATTCCTCCTGTTCCTACCACTTGCTCAGCTCGTTCTTGCTGTTTCACCGAGAACTCCCGATCGTCCTTATAATTATCAAAAATGATGATGATGACTTCCGCTGAGTTTGCTGTAGATGGAGGTGTGAATGCGACAAGAAGTGCTTTCCAAAAGTTGTCCCATGTACGCTGTGCAGGAACTGCTCTGACCATCGCCATGGAGTCGTACATGTACACTGAGCGTAACAGAGATGGGGGAAGAACTTCGAGCTTCTGCTTCATCGATGAGATCATTTCTTAAGACATGTTTGCTAATAGGTTTGTAGAGGTTTCCATCCAGAGTTGCTACTGCAAGAGGATATGTTGTGAGCGGATGGGAAAATGCATTCTTCTTGTCGGGGCACTTTGCAACAATGATACCGACAGCCTGACAGTCTTCTTTCAAGACTGATTCCGCTTTGGGTTTCTTTTTCTTTTTGTCCATTCCCGTGGAAATTCCACTGCATTTAATGGGCTCAAAGAAACCAGCTTTCCTTGATAGGAGGCAGTCGTTTATAAATGCACTCAACATAACTTCCCCTGTAGCCCTTGCCTTCAAAAGGCCCTCAACTATTGCCGGCAGTATTTCGATGCCCGTTGCAATGTGTTGTGCTACACCCTAAAATGGATTTGAATATGCGTGAAATTTGTTCACTAGTTCTTTCACTTGACCATCATGTTTCTTCATGGCACCATATGTCAACTCATTGTGTGTGGCCGATGTTTTCAGAAGCACCTTCTCCTTCAGCAACAAATTAATTTTGGTGAGCTTGTGGGAATTCAAAACGAAGTTGCCAGCAGCTTCCTCAGACATACTGTAACCGCCTCTCATGGGTCCACCCCTCACCTTGACCTTTCTGCTGATTGAGACCTCAGTCACTTGGTCACCAGGTATCATGGAGAATGCCTCACCGGACAGACTAGCCCCAATGCCATATTCCTGCAGTTCATTATATGCGTTCTCATTGATGGTTTTCAGATTGATGAGTTCTACATAATGCCTCGTCAAATACTGAGAGTAGTTTTGATGGTTGAATGCAAACAGTAAAGGTAGAATATCTCGTTGAGCCTGCAGATACAAGTTCAGATTCCTGTCTCTGTAAGCGGCGACCTGGGCGAGAAGAGATCTGGTGTCACCAATGTAGCCTGTCACCCACTATCCCATGGTGCCATAGGTTTCTAGCATTCTAAACTGCACTTCAGGGAAAGATTCATCCAACAGGACAAGATTCAGGGATTCTGCCAATACAGATCTTCTCATGTTGATGAGCTTTTCTCATAGTCCGTCAGTTAATGAGCCGTGAATCTTGGATCCCATGAATTGAAGGAGAGCCTTGAGGCACTGTTTATGTAACCTCATCGATCTAGAATAGTGGCATCCTTCCAAGGCCTGGTCAACAGATCCATCCGCTATTATCCCCGCCTGAACCCATCAGTCATGAAGTCCCGTAGCACCATATCGCTTGTAGAGGATCTTCTGCCTCACCATCAGTTCATGAAATCCTCTAATCAAATTAACCACTTTTATATATTTTTCTTCTTTCCACATTATTTGTGCAAACTTGTAGAAAACTGCATGATTGCTATGGCTGAAGATGTGGACAATTTGTAGGTCATCCGTCACAGCCATGAGAAAATCAAGGTAATAACTGCAAACTGCATCATCTGGTTCATGTGGTATAATGGGCAGGAAATCAGTTTTGGATTTGACGGTAGTGGTCAATGTTGCTTTTTTACTGAATGCTGTCCATGATCCTAGGACTGGAAGAGATTCATCTTCTATGGAAGATTCTGTGCTTGCTGCCTGAGCCCAAATACAATCTTTGCTCAAACGAAGATCAAGCTTGGTCCTTCTTTCATCCTCATCGTAGGATAGGACAATCGGTGGAGGTTTTCTCTTTCCTATTTTATAGTCTCCATAGTCAATAGGTTCTGAGCTCTCAAAGGTTTCCTTGACTTCTCTTGTTGAGTTCTTGTACTGGCAAATCGCAGATGACAGCAGGACGTGAAATTCGGGGTATGTAAATCATTGAGTTAGTGTAATGAGTTGTTGGGACTCCTGTTACTGTCTGTTGCTTACCATTTGAGTTATCAACTGTAACATGAGTTGGCTGTCCAGGCAGAATTGTGTGCAGTGCTTTTTATTTCTCCGATTTACTATCACGGACCAATTTCTTGTTTTGTCTTCTGACGTCTGTGTAAGAAATACCAGCCCACGAACGATGTAGAAGATTGACTGCTTCTTTACTTCTGGTGAGACAATGAACGACCATGGATAGAACTATCAACTTTGGAGAATGTTCTCCGGTAACGAGGCGTTGCCAGTCACTAGCAAATGACCATATCTTGGTAGCCTGGATTTCTGTTGGGATGGTCGCATAACCTAGAGCATTAACCTTCTTAGAAGGGCTTATACAGAGAGAGCTATCGCATTGAAGATTTCCGGAATGGGTTCATAATTATCAAGCTCAGAAAGCAAGTCTTCACATGCCATAGGAAACTGTGGTGACTCGATTTGTCTATCTTTTCATTTCCGATTGATCTTCATTGCAAATGCCTTGGTGATGTCACTCTCTCTGAGCCCAGCTCCTCTCAAGGTTGCCAAAGAATAATCAAGTGAGTTTACTTTTGTCGAGTGAAGAATGAGAGTATTCCCATGTATTCCCTTCCCCACAGTAAAACCTATCTCATCTCGGAATTCATTGCTGATAAGATTCTTCAACTGAAATGTGTGATTTATTCCAGCATCTTGTTCACATCCATGTAACTCATAGAGGTTATGATGATCCTCCAGTAACTCTGGGAGTAAATAACATTTCTGCTCAACAACCGTTCTCACGATTTGAAGAAACTTAGCTTAAGCACTCTTTGTGTGAATGCTTTCAAATCCGCCTGGTGTTTGTCTCTCTCATTTGTCGACATATACAAAAGTGCTGTAACAACTTTGATGGTATTTGATGTCCACAGCAAAGACGTCAACATTGGCGGTAGGGACCTGCAAACGTTTGACTGCACCAGACAAAAGAGCATCATTGGAATTTTCATTTGCATAACATGTTTTCGTGCAATGTAATCTTTCCATCTTCAAGTTCAACTCTTTGGAGTTTTTCTTCCGTATTTCCTCTCTTTTTCCTTTTCTTATCACAGATGAAGCAGGTCTCATCCTTCTTAAATTCCAACGATTTCCTTTTACATCGAGTTACATGGACTGCTTCACTGCTACTGGACGTCTGTGGGTCGGTATGCCGGAGAATTCAGCTTCAGAAGATTGATCCGAAGAAAATTGTTTCGTTGAGTTGGTGTTTAATTTCCTTTCAATGGTGACATTTTGGTGACACCTTGTATGAACAGGGTGGCCTGTTTCTCCAGGGCCGGGGGAATTTGGTCATGGATGTTATTCCATATGAGGTTGAAGTTTCTGGCATACTCGGAAGTTGGTTTTGTGACTGACCATTTCTCTGCAAAAGCCTTGACAGTATACAGCCCATTCTCTAATATTTGTTGCAGTTCCGTATCTCTAATTTGGTTCTCACAAAGAACATAAGTAGGCAAATCGGATGGATTGCCCAATCCAACAAGTACAGCTAGAGGGCTATCCATGTTTCTGAAACAGAAACTAAAATTAAAAACTAGAAAATAGAACTGCAAACTAAACAGGCATACAACATACATGAATGTAATCCTATGAATGAAGTGGCAAATTCTCACAGAGTGGACGCAATTTTGGGTCAATGGCACAAACAAGCAGATTGATACGTTATGCATCGTTTATATTAATGTTCTATTAATATTAATTTAATTAGTGTTTATATTAAACGTAATAATAATAAACTCCCTGTTCATGAATCATTGATAATCAGTATCTTGGAAGCTAGGGATTTGGAAATTATTAGCGAATGAAGTATTTACTAGTGATATGGCGGCCATATTGATTTTGGTGGGCATTTTAGATTTTCTGAGTTGTTCCATCCAACTTGGCATGGCAATCAATGTAGAAAATGACACCTTGGAATTGTAAATCAGGCATTCTTAGGCAAGCTATGGGGCCCAGAGGGCCCACAATGTCCAAAATCAGAAATAGGCCCCCCAAGGGGCCATCCACCAATTTTCTCGGGGGTAACAAGCAATTTCTAAAAGGTGAGGTCTATCTACACAGAAATCTGCAGAGATAACAACCTCTGCATCTTAAATAGAAAGATTAGGCTGGTACACCTGTCAACGAGCAGTTAACTGCAGAATCTAGCTAAGGTGTCCCGATAAGCAAACTAAATGTGTTGGTTACTCCCCAGAATGTCATTTTTGTGGTTTTCCAAATGTGATTTTTTTACGGAAAAATGGAAAACAAGATGGCAGCTAATGAAAAAGGATTTTCCCCTAAAGAAAAAGGATGATGTCAGAAACAAAAGAAGATTTCTTTTTTGTTTCATACATCTACCTTGAGGTGCTTACTAAGCATGCGCAGAACAAATTTATGAAAATGTTAAAACTAAATAACTTTGGAACAGATTAATATTTGATCATCAAACCAGCAAAAGGCACATCTTTGAGATAGTCTCTTTCCACCCTGAAAAATTCAGCCCAAAATTGCAAACTATCTGGGCGCTACAGGTGTCAAACGAAAACCCATTAAAACCAATGAGGAAACACTTACAAAAATGTACTTTTTGCACTAGCCAGAACACAGAAACTGCACATCCGACCAGAGCGAACCTTGGCACATTCACAGATCTATCCCCATGAGACCACGCATGCAAAATGTCGTGCAACTCTGTTGAAAGGTTGTAAAGTTATTAAAGTGCAAAAATTGGTGTTTAACATAGAACTGCCTATACAACCCTAACTATGGGGTGCAACCACGCGTGTGTGTGTGTGTGTGTGTGTGTGTGTGTATATATATAACACACACACACACACATATATACACAAATAAATACTGTATATATATATATATATATGTGTGTGTGTGTGTGTCTGTTCCTAATCATTTGCTGTATATTAAGCCTTTTCTATTTTAAGACACTCTATCAAATGTTTAGACCACAGGACAATGGCCAGGGGTGAGGTGCCCATCCTATTCTGAGTTACATTTTGTCTTTTGTTTTTTTTTGCATTGAGGAGTGCCAGGCTCCACACTGGGTCCTCCTTGTTGAATTTAAACACTGATTCTCCTAGCAGGAGTTCCAGTCCTGAAAAGGGCAGGGGGCCTAAATTGCCTGTTCCAGCACCTTGTGAACCTCACGCCAAAAAACGTGATTGTTAGGCAAGTGAGGATACGATGGAAAAATATCCCCTCCTCCACCCTGCACTTGGGGCCCACTGGGTCTAGTTCAGCTTTCAGAGTTTAAGACTTTATTCAAGCTGCTGTGTGTTTAGTTAAATAGGGAGAATTTGACAAGGGGAGTTCTGTAATCCTCCCCACCCATATCACTCCTGTACTCTATATATGCAATCACATTTGTCCCTCAGTGTTCAAATATTACACTGCAGTATATTGTTTCCTTGTTGCAAGTGCACATGCGATACAGCCATACACACTGAAGCAACAGAACATTAGTATGTGTAGTATGTATGTACAGCATGTGTCTATGTATGTCCTGGGGTAGGGCTACATGAACTCGCTTTATTGGCAGGGGGCATATTGGCCAGTCACCTGGGAGAATCCCCTACTTTTATGATAAGCACAATGAGATCTTTAACCTCCACGAGAGATAGACAGAAAGGACTTCATTATAGCGTCTTATCCTTTTTTGTGGTGGTGGGGAGGGGAATCAGCTACAGCCTGTCTCCAGATTGAGAATGGCGCGGTCATAACGAATCCATTGCTATGGGCAATAACCATCATTTGGAGATAACATTAACTGTCACATTCCCTTGCCGGTGAGTATCATCCGGAGTTGCAGATAAATCTAAAATGGGTAACCACTAAAGAAAGGTCCCTACTGAAAATTGAGTTGCAGGGGAACAAAGTTAATGCTCACCCTTCTCCATTTGTTTAAGATATAGTTAGCCATTATTAAGACATCTCAGGAAGGGGTCCCTTAGTTGAAATTCTGGAAATGCATTTTGTGTGTAATAATAAACCTAGTCAAGGCTGGTGCAACTGATCACTTGGTTGAGCCATTTAGTAAATGGGTTTTTTTTTTTCCAATACTGGAAGACTAACGGCTTACTGTAGTGTTGGTTAATGTGATACTAGAAAAATAGCTTTTTACTTGCTTAGTTGTAAGCTGGAAGAAAATATGGGCCCTAGCTAAAGAATGCCAGGGTTGAAAGGAAAGTCTACCCTATCACATGTCCAAATACGGAGATTATTTTGTTCCAGAAAGCTGCTGACTGGGGACAGGTTGCAAATATAAGAAAAAGGGAACTTTTAATAGTGAGACACCGAGGGCATTTTCGAACATCTCAACTTCTGTCTGGCACTTCAACAGTGCAACTCAAGAGCAGCAGCTTGAGAGGTCTTCTGTTACCATGGGCACCTTGAGACTGAAACACAGCCTTGTACGTGTATAATTACTCATACACAATCTTTTATAGTGTTTGGGCAACCACTACTACAAGTCTGTGCCCAGCACATATGAAAAAAGATCCCCTCATGCTCCGCTAATACCTTTATCGTTGAGGGGCTTAGGACCGAAGCATTTCTTTCGGTTGCCACTCACTTCCAGTTTTAGCTCTTTCACCACTAAGGCTGCTTCATCGGGTGTCATGGTTTGAATAAAGGTGGTGCAAGAGGACATTCTATGTTGTTGTGCTGCAGTGCCTATGTATCTAGTGCAGCACTACAGCAAAATGACATAGCTACTGTAGCACAACAGCATTGTTCTAGGGATGGATTTCTGCCTAGAACAACATTTCACCAAACACTACATAGAGGATACTGGATGGGCACCACTTAACAACAATGCTGTGTTCCCTTGGAGAGGTTGTCATGACAATGTAATAAACCTTGAAAGCGAAGCTCGAGAGGTTTACTGTTGGCACGACAACCTCTCGAAGGGAACTCCGCATTGTTGTTAACTGATGCCTATCCATTGTCTTTTATAGTTTATGGTCAACAGTAAAACAAAATGTGTCCATACTTTTCCATTTTTTTTGTTTTGCACTGCTCTCCTTCATGGTCAGCTCTCACCACCATGGCCATTTGTCAAAATGCTAAAGTTTGAGAGACGCACATGCACAAGACGTTCGATGTTGTTATACTATCATTGTGACATACTCAAGAGGGTAAAGCAACCTCTTGACATCACAACGATAGAATAACAGCGAGAGGAATTAATTGAATCCCATTATTAATAGACCTCTCCATACACTATAAGTCACCTGACTGATGAAAACAGTAAAATTCTTACTCTGTACATTTTAACCTCCTTAAAAATGTCCAAACCATGAAGATGTTTCTTAATCACCTTGGTTGGTTCGTGCAGATATAAGGAAAGAATAATCTCTTGGTTAATGAGAAAAAAACTGTTGAGTTCTTTGGTAGAAAGGAAAGTATGGCACTGGTTTGCAGCACAACCTTATTCTGCTGAAAACAGAGCAAAGGAGGCTTCACACATGAGAAAGCCTGGAGCTCTCCAATCCTTTCTAGGAAATAAGCCTCAATACCGAGATTTCAATATCTTCTGAAACCTGTAAAGATTAAAGTAGCAGTATTTGTTAGTTGGCAAAATATGTCATTATTATTATTTTTTTTTTTTTTAGTAAAAATGTATTTCTGATATCCTTAGATTAATCCACAGTGTATTTTCAGTTTTCTCAGTTTTGTAATTAATAATGCATGTCATTGAAGATGGCTGCCACTCAAACATTTTAAAACTCTCTTCTTTTGAGGTTACCCGTTGAATGTACATGCTATATTTTTACTGTGGATGCATTAGGATGGTGCTGCCACACGTTTCTGATGGTAAGCAGCACAGCACTGTACCAAGATACTGAATGTTTTCATAGTGGCATACCTCTCAATCTTTTGTCATTGAAATGAGGGACACGGACTGTCAAAATGAGGGACATTGACCCTCATAATGAGAAACATATCCACAAACGTTGAGATACAAGCTCAAAACATTGTAGAAACTACTGTTTACGTGTTCAAAGTTTCTTTTTCATTTTTCATTTTAGAATATTATGAATTTCTGCTTTAAAGTCTGACTTTACAGAACATTCTCTGTGTGGGCAGCACCTTTTCCATGATGGGGCAGAGAAGGGACAGAACAATTTTGAAGGGTAAAATGAGGGACGTCTCCCATGATCAGGGTCAGTTGAGACATATGCATGGCAGGGATGGCACACAAACGAGCACTTTTAAAAACTTCAGAATCCCATATCTTTGTTCAGGAATGAAAGAAAAAGAAAATGGCTATCTTGATATTTTTGCCAGAAAAACATTACTGAAAACAACTATATGGTCACTATGAAATGCTGCTGCTTTAAAAGGGGGCTTCTAAACACCTGGAGAACTGCATGAGTTCCCTTATATGTACCATGTGTATGTATGTATTTATCAGGCTTATGGTCTCGTTTTCTTGGGGGTCCTTGACAAGTATTATTTATTTATTTATTTATTTTGCACTTACACTTACAAATGATACTTTCATGCATCATGTTTATATGCGTAGGTTAATTTGAGGCTTGCTTTCAACTTGCAGTTATACCTAATTTCAGGATTTTGTCTTTCATTATCTGTCCTTTAATATACCAGGACAATTGGAATGTAAGTTGTGAGCTCATCTTACATGTATTAGAGAGAATGCTACTCCAAGGTTGTTTTTTTTTTTTTATCACTAGAATGCTTTCTTGGCATACTGAGACATTTAAAAATTTATGTGACAAGAACTCTCTGGCTGTAGAGAATTCTTGATAACCTTTGCCCTTCTGAGACTCCTCAGTTAAAGGCATACTGGTGTTAATTAGCTTCTCTGACGTAATCTTCTATTATGTTTTAAATGTATATGTTAAACCAGTGAGAATTATTTCTGCTTTTTCTATATAATCTGGTGTTAATAGTATGGGATATTTGAAAAAACTGCCACAAAGCTTCTGAAGAAGGACCTGGTTGGTTCGAAAGCTAAAGCACTTTGTTTTTTTCTGTAACATCCATGTTGGTCCAATAAAAGGTATCAAATCATTTGTTTCTGGATCTTATATGTACCAGGGATCTACAGGTCATTCTGGACTTGATGACTGCTCAGACAGTTCTGTTTATATCTGCTTGGGACACCAGTAACAAAAAATCAAGGAGTCTCAGGACTACCCGCAGCCCAGTGACCTGAACTCGCTGACTGACAGATGAAAGACCACTGTACACCCCCACGTGTAGAAAATGTAAGACTCTGTGCCATTGAAGTCTTTGTGGATCACACCATCAACTGCCTGGCCCACTCAGTGAAGGTAATTCATGTCCAGTCTCACATTAGGGATGTAGACCGCGTCATAGAAGACATGACAGTGTCTACCATCTTCTCCGAACTGCTTAATACAGGGAGAATACTCTGCTCAGGAACTAAGCGGCTAATGGTAGCTGAATCAGACCTGCACGAAACATTGGCCAATGACTCAGCAAACCATGCTAAAGTCTGAGCTAGGTGGTTTCCAACTGCTAGTTTGGCTAGATTTGAGACCCAAGGCCTTCATAGCCACTCTGGAGTGATCAGAACATTTCCTGTGAGATATGCATATTTTCTGTTATTTGCCGCTAGTTGACGGCTCAGAAAATCTAGCTGAGATGAAAGTTGGATGTTAGGTGTGAGACCAAAGGCCTGCTTAGCCACTCTAGAGCATTAATGAAATTCTCAGTGATACTCAAATTTTCTGAGACCCTCGGTGTACAAAAGTAGGCTTTCATAAGTCTCACGTTTAGAGAGTGCTTCCACAGCCTCTATCATTAGACATATGTATGAGCTGTTAAAAATACATGATCTGAGCATTGACTCTGCAGCCAGAGAACTATGTCAGAGGACCCAGCACACTGACATATATGCTGGCAAAAACTTGCAAATTAGAGATGGGCAAAAGCCACAAATTTCACACTGCGAAATAGTTCCAGAAATTTGCACATTTTGGCAAAATATTTCACAGCTCCGAAATATGAAATTCAGCCAGCGAAATGCAGAATTTCACCACTCACGGGTGAAATTCCACATTTTGCAGGCGGAATTCACGAAATATTTTGCGAGGTGAAATTCCCAATTTCACCAGAATTTCGCCAGCGAAACTAAATTTCATTGCATCTCTATTGCAGATTCAGCAACTATTTCTACAGGAGAAAAAGCTGTCAGCTAGTCTAGGACTCAAGTACTTAGGCAAATGAACTGCCGAAGGGGCTACAGATTTGTTCCCTTTCAGTTTACCACCTATACACTGTTGCAGCATCACTTCGCCTTATGTGCCATCTCATTTGCTCATTTAATGACCATCACTACATTCTGGTCTTTACTGACCTTCAACTCATCTCAACTAGGAGTGTTATAATGCTGATAAATGCATCTCATTTCTTAGGATATTTATTGGGATATTCTAATTCTATGGGCCCACAATCCCCACATTGGTATCTGATTTAGCTCCACACCCCAGCCCAACACACCAGCACAGGTCTCCAAGATCACCAAAAGGTGGAGATAAAAGTAGAGCCTCTCTGGAGGGGTATGTCCTCCTGCCATTGTTGCAAATTGTGTACACAGTTTGACATCTGTACTGGGACCTGGTACTGCTCTGAGGATGGGAACTAGATAGAATATAATTTAAAGGGGTTTCATGTGCAGAGTGGACGGGAACTTTTCTACTGAGTGGTCATTTAGTACATAATCTGTAGCCAGTTGTGGGCTGATGGGACTGATGAAACTTTGTTATCGATTTCTCCATTCTTGGGGCTGGCCCGCTAGCGCAGCAGTAGCGCTACCGCTCGTGATACCAGCGACCCAGTTTCAGTAGCGAGACAGGGTCATCAGAGGGCCAGCCGGGGGGGGGGGAAGAAGGATCGAGCACCCAACGGGCCACTCTCCTTCTCCAGGAGGGGTGAGCAGCTCCCCTTGCTGTAATACCGCCAGTGCAGTAAGAGGAGACATAACTCTAGGGAGGGGAAGACGTTGGCTGAGGACCAGAGTGGAGGTGCATCTCTGCGTGTCTCCAACTCACTGGTCCTCCCCGAGCACTGACATCTGCAGGGAGTGGGACCAGAAAGAGGAAAATGACCCACCAAAATCGACCACGGAGGTACCAGGGCGAACATCAGCTGCACACTTCCCTGAGGTTTGGAGGGAGGAAGGTAAGAGGGAGGGCCTCATCCGCCCCACCTAGGTGGGGTTAACCAGGGCTCTAGAGGTAAAAAATGCAGTGGGGCACTATTGGAGTGACCGCCGGTCTCCTCCGTAGCTTAGCCTGAACAGGTACATTGGGAGCTCTGAGTGAGGGACACATCGTGGAGATAGAGAGAGAAAAATAGAATGTAAAACAAAACAAAAAAATGTCTCCCTTTGCTGAGACGAGGACACTCAAACCTGACCTTGCACATACTGTATTTGCACCAAAATGTCCTAGGCTAAGGGTTGTAGGGAACTCTTTTTCTATGTTCACTACCTAACCAAGGTCCTACAGAATCTGTGATGCCCCCTTGACTGGTATGGGAGCCAACGATCTCAAGAATGCACTAAAAAAAGACTGACTACTAGGTTACATACATTAACTTTCCCTCAGAGAAGGACCATGATCATTACTAGGACTTCCATAAAAACTCTCAGCCATGGCCTGTCTGAAGGGAGAAAGTCTGGTGGCTAAGTGCTGATCCAGAATCACAGCACCAGCTATCTCCGATCTACTGATCATGATATGTAGATCTACATCAGATAGGTCCATGAAAACTAGGGAATCCTCAAGCCATGCTGCTCTGAGGATTCCACTATGAATGTAAGAACTCTGACAAAAGAATCATAGTATCTAAGATTGAGGTGATCCCTCCTAGACCCTAAACCCTGCAGAAACATAGACAAAGATAGCAGAAAAAGACCACTGGTCTATCCAATCTGCCCATAAAACCCTAAAAATCCAGGACTTGTTGTCCATACAGCGGTCCTAACCCATACTATCCACCACAATGCTCCCTGCCCTACTGCTACCTTCCCGAGCAACCACTAAGCCCTTCACTCTGTCCCAGCTGTGTTTGAAACCATTAACATTTCTGGCACCCGCCACATCAGCTGGCAGATTGTTCCACGGCTTCACCGCCCTTTCTGTAAAATAAAACTTTCTCACTTCCCTCTGGAACCTTCCCCGTCAGTTTCCACTCGTGACCCTAGATTCTAGAATGGTGGCAGCAGAGTGGCTGTGTCTATGTGGAGCTCCCATAGATAAGAGAACATTTTCTATATTTTTTCTAGTTTTAAAATATTTTTTTTTATGTACTCTTTGTGAACTGAGAAGGATGGGATTGTTGCCTACAGGAAGGTGTGGGAAGTGTGTGTTTTATGTTAGTTGGGAATAGTATAGTCAGCATGTTTTTTTTACTGTGGTGAATCATATATTGTTTAGGTTTCATTTTGTTTATATACAGTAGATAGGCAATTTGTTAGAATCAGGTGCTTGCTAAGAAACAGCTTCATTGGCATAGTGTTCTGTTTTTGATAGAACACTGGAAGTAGCAGTCTACTGAAAGTTCTAGATTACTGAGATTGTTGTTACATTTTGATGGTAAAGTGAAACAAATTTATATATTTTTGAATTTTATAGTTATGTATAATTGGAGGCTAGGAGAAGCTGGTCTGGCAGGATGTGGGGGAATACGTACATGTATGAGAAGCAAGAGAGTGGTAAACTGCAATAGCTGTGGGGCAGCAGTCTTTCTTGGGGTGTTGAGGAGTAAATGGGGATGTCCTGTGTGTAAGAGTCTGGAACAGCCAAGGGCTGAAATAAGGCTGCTCAGATGGGAGATGGGGAGGATGGTGTGGGAATTCAGAGGAGCAGAGCAGTGGAGAACAAGGCAGAGGGGTGATGCCCAGGGAAGAGAGGGCATCAGGCAGGGGATGGGAGGACACCCAATATACAGGAGTATCTCTTCCCCAAAGGAATAGGGAGCCCAGTGTGGAGGAATGGCAAGTGGTAAGGGGAAGGGGTGGGAATGGGAGTGTAGCATCAGGGGTGGGAAATTCTAAGGGGTGCCTTTATTGAACAGATGTGCACCACTGCCTGGAAGGAGGGACGGGGCAGCAGGAAGTGAGGTAGGAGGTCAGGTTGAGCTGGTAGGAGTTCAGGTTGAGCCAGGGCTGAGAGTAGGGGTACAGGGGACAGGAGAGGAGGCAGGCAAAATGGAGTGGAAAATGAGAGGGAGAGGAAAGGAAAAGAAGAGGGGAAGGAAAACTGAAAGCAGATACAGATTAGTCAGAATGGGAGGTAGAGTGGGAGATGGAAAAATTGTTAAGGGAATAAATTGTGGATGTGGAGAAAAGTTCATCAGGGTGCAGAGGGAGCAGTTAGGTGGGGAAGCAGCTAGTACCAAAGGTAAGAAAAGAAGGATGGGAAGCATGGATGCAGGGTATGGAAGGGTGGGAATCATAGGGGGACTCCATAATTAGGGGTATTTACTGGGGAAGGAAAGGGGACCCAAATGCAAGCAGGAGGGTGGTTTGTATGCCAGGGATGACAGTAGGGAAGGTGGGTCCAAGAATAAGGGAAATAGTAAGGAAGGTTGGAGGAAAACTTAATTTAGTTATACATTTAGGAACCAATGACCTAGCTGGGGAGGAGGTTGAGGTAGCGCAAAGTAGGTTCAGGGAGTTAGGGAAAATCTGCAGGGAAGGAGGAAGGAAGTTCACTGACCTTCTCAGAGGTGATACCAGTACCAAGGGCCAGCACAGCCAGGAAAAGAAGAATAGAGGATTTTAATGACTGGCTGAGAAAATGGTGCAGGGAGGAGATGTTTATCTGTATTGGGGACTGGGAGGAGACCTAGCCAAACAAAGTACTCTTTTCACCAGACAGGCTACACCTCAGTAGGAAGGGTTTGAAGTTACTCAGGGACAAACTGGGGAAATACATAACCACTACACTTAATTTAAACTACTGGGGGGGGGGCAGCAGGCATGCAGGTCCACAGACTCCAAGAGGAGGAGGCCAGCGAACCTCCCCCCAACAGTGATGGAAGAGTTCTGGAGGGAGAAGGTGGAAGTGGTGAGATCACAGTTAGCAAAGGGTGGAGGGGGAGAGGAACACATAACAAGGGCACATGGAGGGGTGCACACAGAGGGAATAAATGTGAAAAGAAGAATAGAGAGGAGAGACAGAAACTTAGATCCTAGGAGAAGGGTGGTGCCTCTGAATGTGCGGAGTCTTGGAAATAAGATGGATGACCTGCAGGCACTATTAGCAGAGAGGAGGGTGGACATAGCTACAGTAACAGAGACTTGGGCAACATCACACCATGACTGGGAACTTGCAATCCCTGGATATAAACTATAGAGGAGGGACAGGGTAGTTGGGAAGGGGGGATGAGTAGCAGTTTATATCAGGAAGAGAATAACTTGCACGAGGGAGGAGTCAGAGGAAGGAGAGGTGGAGGCATTATGGGTTCAGTTAAAGTCCAATAGAGGAAGAAAGGTGAGGTTTGGGGTGGTTTACAGACCACCCAATCAGGATGAGGAGAGGGACAGGGAACTGAGCTCACAAATATTGGAAGCTGCAGGAAAGGAGAGGTGGTAATTGTGCGGGACTTCAACCTGCCCAAGGTGGACTGGAGCATACCCTCCACAACATGTACTAGGAGTCAGGTGATCCTGGAAGGACTGCAGACTGGGTTCCTGACCCAGCGTGTAACTGAACCAAGAAGAACTGAGGCAATTCTTGATCTGGTGCTCACAAATGGGAAGCATGTACAGGAAATAATGGTCAAGAAGCCACTGGGTGGAAGTGAGCACTGCACAGTGTGGTTCCAGTTGGATATGGGCAGGGAAAGCATCCCGACTAAGACCAAAATCTTGGATTTCAGGAGGGCGGACTTCATGAAAATGGGCAAAGTGCTAAGGAGCCATCTGGCGGGCATTAAAGCAGATATGGGGTGGACCAAAGGTGGTCCATCATTAAGGAAGGAATACTGGTTGCCACAGATGAGTGCATTAGGCTAAGGAGTAAGAATCCAAGGGCCAAAGTGCCCAGCTGGTTCAGTTCTGGGGTTGCCCAGGCAGTAAGGGAAAAGAGATTGATCTATAGAAAATTCAGGAAGACCAAAAAGCCCACCAGCCTGGTGGCGCTGAGGGTTGAGGCACCGGACGCCACACCTCGCGCTACGCCGGTGACCTGGGTTTGGGAACGAGCCCCGGCCATTGGGGGTTGGCTGGGGAGGGAGAGGATTGAGTGTTCGATGGACTGCGCTCCTCTCCCTGGGGTGGGTTCTGGCCATACATCGATCTGTGGGGACCTCCGATGGAAGTCGGGGGCAGTGCAGATGCAGTTTTCTTTAGGGGAAGCACGGCGGACGTCAGCACGTTGTGTGGACATCACTGCATGACCGTGATTTGGGGAAAAAAGTTTGGAGGAAAAATGGCAGTAGGTCGTGGCGGCTTCATGGCCGTGCCTCTCATTACTCAGGGAATTTATCTGGAATCGTGCTCCAGTATTAGATCCGGGCCTGGCAGGGGGAGTGGAGTCCCCTCTGCAGGTACTACGCGTGCTAGCCGGATGCAAGTGAGATGGTAGGTTGAATGGAGTGAGAGGACGGCGGCCAGATGACAGGCAGACTGAGCTGCGCAGAGTAAAAAATAATGCAGTGATAAAAAAAAAAAAAAAAGGAAGACCAAACGAGAGGTGGATAGGGAAAATTACCTAAGGCTGGCTAGTGAGGCAAGAAAGGAAGTCTGGCAAAAGCGAAGGCACAGAAGCAGCTGCAGATAGCTGAAGGAATTAAGAAGAGGGAGAAGGCTTTCTTTCACTATGTAAGTGAGAAATGAGACAAGAAGGAAGGGATTGTTAGGCTTAAGAAAGGGGTGAAGTGGGTTGAGGAAAATGGGGGAAAAACAAACATACTAAATGAATTCTTCTGTTCTGTCTTCACCAGGGAGAAGGATGGACCAGTGCCTTCAGGAGGGAAAAGAGGAGCAGGGACAGAGAGATGGGAACACAGATGTAGTGATAGAGAAGGATAGAGTGAGGGAGGGGCTGCTGGCATTGAAGGTGGACAAATCACCAGGCCCAGACAGAGTACATCCAATGGTACTAAAGGAACTGGCTGAAGGCATGGCAAGGCCACTGGTAGACCTATTTAATAGTTTACTAGAGTCAGGCATGGTATCGCAGGACTGGAGAACAGCACATGTAGTGCCCCTCCACAAAAGTGGTCCTAAGGATAACCCAGGGAATTACAGACCAATCAGTCTGACCTCCATTGTGGGCTAGCTCATGGAGATTATACTAAAGGAAAGGTTAGTGGAATATCTAGACGAGCATGGTCTCCAGGATGTGAGGCAGCATCGGTTCATGAGGGGGAGATCATGTCAAATGAATCTGATTGACTTCTTTGACTGTGTCACTAAGACAGTAGACAGGGGCCACGTGGTGGACATCCTCTGTCTTGATTTCAGCAAAGCCTTTGACTCTATGCCCCACAAAAGGCTGATCAGGAAATTGGTGGATCTTGGGGTTGGGGAAAAGATGACCAGATGGGTGGAAAACTGGCTGAGGGACGGATCCCAAATGGTGGTTGTGAGGTGGAGAGTTATCTGGTACCAGAGCCGTAACCAGTGGGGACCCACAGGGCTCTGCACTGGGGCCAGTGTTGTTCAATGTCTTCATCAATGACACTGGGGATGGCATTAAGGGCAAAATGTGCCTATTAACTGATGACACCAAGCTCTGCAGGAGAGTGGACACAGCTGAAGAGATAAAGGACCTACAGGAAGATGTGGAAAAGCTGGGGAGGTGATCCAGGATCTGGCAGCTTGGCTTCAATGCCAATAAATGCAAAGTTATGCATATTGGAGCTAAGAACCCCAGGACAGAGTACTACCTGGATGGAGTCTGAGAATCTGCATCAGAGGAGGAGAAGGACCTGAGAGTGATGATCACTAGCGACCTGAAGCACTGCACACAGTGCAAGAAAGCAGCAACAAAGGCAAACAAGATGCTGGGATGCACATCTAGGGGGATCAGTAGTAGGAGAGAGGAGGTTATACTGCCCTTGTACAGGTCACTGGTAAGACCACATCTAGAGTATGGAGTTCGGTACTGGTGCCCACATTAACCTGCTGGAGAAGGTCCAAAAGAGGGCTACAAATATGACAGAGGGTAAGGCATATGAGGAGAGGTTGAGGACACTGAACATATACTCCCTGGAAGACGAGAGAGAGAGACATGATTGAGACCTTCAAGTACTTGAAAGGGATAAATGAGGCTGATAAGGAGAGTCTCTTTAAGCTGAGTGGCAACCACAACACTAGGGGGCACAGTCTTAATCTGGAAGGTGGGAGGTTTAGGAGGGAGGTCAGGAAGCACTTTTCACAGAAAGGGTGGTGGACACTTGGAATGCACTGTTGGAAGAGGTCATCTCATTGAAGACAGTGGGCAGATTTAAGAAAGGCTGGGATAGGCATAGGGGGAAGTAAGGATCATGGGTAGGGAGGATGAGAGGAGTTGGGAGGAGGGAGGGCAGGGACATTAGCTCAAGCTGTGGACCCTGCAACGAACAGGCCTTAATAGACCAAATGGCCTTCTTCTTCTGCTGGCTTTTTGTATGTTTGTATGTATGACCCCCTGTTCTTGATCCCCTACTTAAGCTAAATAGTTCCTCACAGTTTACATTGTTCCTTCCTTTCAGGAACTTGAATATCTCTATCATATCGCCCCTCTCTCATTTGGCCTCCAACGAGTACGTGTTCAGTGCTTTGAGCCGATCCTTGTAAGATCTGCCTTGCTTACCCTGAATCATTTTGGTCACCCTACATTGCACTGTCTCCAGCCTACCCTTATCTATCCTTAGTTGAAGACTCCAGAACTGGGTATAGTACTCCAGGTGAGGTCTCACAATATCGGGAACATTTTTGGAGGACATAAATAAATTAAATTAAATTATTTTAAATCTCTTATAGTGTGCACATTAAACATGGGTCAGACCTTTGACTGCATAACGGCCAGCCTGCACATGTACTATGGTCCTTTCAGAAAGCTGTCAAGAGTGGGCAAAAGGTGGGTTCGACAATGGCATCTTCAACATGCACTAAATAAGGAGGGATTAACCCATGACAGGGTATGGGTTTACTGAGCATTAATCCATGCCGGGGTTGGAACCGAGGCTAAGCTGAGTGACTTCAACCACCCAGGCGTGGATTAATGTTCAGTAAACCCCATACCCTGGAGTGAGTTAATCCTCTTAAAACATGGGTAATGTTATATTACAGTTTTACCTAAAGAAATAGTAAAATAAAGCCCTGTGAACATGCAACTGTGGGTATATCGGGGATTAATCAATGGTCAGGTGACCTGTTTGCCAAAAAGTCCTCCTAAGGCACTGGTGTGATCGGATAATTCCCACTTTCACTTAATAACACAGGGAGATCTTGTTTGCCTTACAAGCTGAAAGGATTATTGTGGGTTTAACAGACCGCTTAGATAGACATAAGAACATTTGGGAACCATTATTTGTCTTGCTAACTGTTTGATTCCATCTGTATACAATAGTTGGATCACATTTTTCTGTTCTGCTTGGCCTAGACCTGGAGGTGGGGGTAAAGTACTGACTGCCTAGCAAAGGATTTCTAAAATTAGTGGCTATTTCCATCCTGGGTTACCTAATATTTAGCTGTATCATATCTAATGGACACTCAAGGTCCTCAATATTTTCGTATCTCTATACCAGCCTACTTTAGTATCGGTGTATGACTATCTTCTAAAAAGGTGGTTTCCTTATGGGCTCATTCCGAGAGGGAAGAAGGGGTTGGGGGTGGATCGAGTAGGTAGGGGAGGGAGTGGGTTGTAGTTGATGGGGGGGTTTGTTATTTGTTATGTTGTTTTGTCTGTTTATTAATGAAAACATTTTGTTGTTCACCGTTTTCTCACTGTTTGTCTTTACCTCACATGCTATGGACACTATATTATGGTTATGTATTTCATGTTTGTGGTTTTCTTTTTCATATAATGTTCAATAAAGCATATTCAGTTTGAAAAGGTGACCTGTTTGGATGAATCAGAAGACAGTATTTTCAGAACCCATGTTAAAAAAATATTAAAAATAGTATGATTCAGCAGGCAGCAACAAAGTGGTCTGGATCTCAGTGTAACTGCAATAGGCCCAATTCCCTGAACTCCTATTTTATAATATATTCTATAATGTCCTGCCACCATGCCTCCTAACCTTCTGTCACTGAAATGTACCTGCCCGGGAGAAGGAGGAGCCACTGCCAGAATGCAGGGTTATGAGGGGAAGGGTGGCAAGAGTAACGGTTCAAGTGGCATGTTAAAATAATGGGGAAAGGGTGCTGGAAAAGTTTACAGGGTTAAAAGTAGATAAATATATGGGACCCAAAGGCTTACACCCAAGAATACTAAAGGAGGTAGCACAAGTAATAGCTGGGTCACTTGCAGACATATTTAACTGCTTGCTGGCCATGGGGGTGGTCCCTAGGGACTGGAGGACAGCAGACGTGGTCCCTCTACACAAGAGCAAAAGGAAGGATGAGTCAGGGAACTATAGACCTGTCAGCTTGACATGTATAATGGGAATAATTATGGAGTCTTTACTAAGGGAGGAGCTAGTGGACTTGCTGGAGTGAAATGGACTACAGGACCCCAGACAAAGTACAGTTATGTAAGAACTTACCGTAACAGTAGATCTTTGAGAGGAGCTCTTGCAGCAGGCTATGACATTCAGGACTATGCCGCAGGCACTAGGACCATCCGGAAACTTCTCAGCCAGCAGTATACAGCAGGGACCGCCCCCAACGCTGGCCCCGCCCCAACATCGGCCCTGGTACAAAAGGGGGCGGACCCAGCTCCACCTCAGTTCTCCCGCCAAGGTCCACAAACAAGCCCTGACAAGAGAAGGAGATGAAGCAAATAGAGGAGATGTAAATGAAGACGGATCTGCACACCTCGACAGGGAAGGCGGGTGGGAAAGTAACACCTGCTGCAAGAGCTCCTCTCGAACATCTACTGTTACGATAAGTTCTTACCTAACTGTACTATCTTACTTCGAGTGGGAGCTCTTGCAGCAGGCTATGACATTCAGGATTGAATACCAAGCAGTCCACGCCAAAGAGGTAGACGACCCCGGGAGGTGGAATATGCTGATTCCAGAGGCCTCTGGACAGAAGTCCTTGCAAAACAGCCAGGCCGAAGCCGGCTCGGCATCTGGAGACAATATCCAAGCTGTAATGCTTGGCAAAGGTATGCACCGAGTTGCATGTAGCAGCCGCACAAATGTCCCTGATAGAGACATTTCTCAGGGCGGCGAATGAAGCAGATACTCCTCTGGTGGACTGACCCCTAACCGGGCCCAGTAGGGGCTTATTGTGTTTTTCATAGCAGAAGGAAAGGCAGTGGACTATCCACTTCGATACTGTCTGCTTGGTCACCGGTTTACCCAAGCATTGTGGTGCAAAGGCCACAAAAAGTTGCTCCAATTGACGGTGCGCAGCCGTCCACTTGAGGTAATACCTCAAAGTCCTGTGGATATCCAGTGTGTGAAGGAGAGCCTCCCCTCTACTGGATGGGAAAGGAAAATAAACAGGAAGGTCAACCAACTGGTTGAGGGTCAACTCCGAGACCACTTTCGAGAGAAACTTAGGATCTGTTCTAAGGGAAACCCTTTCCCTGTGGAAAATCAAATACAGCTCTTTACACATCAGAGCCTGAAGCTCGGAAACTCTTCGAGCTGAGGTAATAGCAACCAAAAAACAAACCTGCCAAGAAAGATAACGCAGCTCACAATCTGCTGCTGGTTCGAAGGGAAGGAGGGTGAGCTTCTCTAACACAAAAAGGAGATCCCAGGGTGGGATAAGGTCCTGAATGGGAGGTCTCATATGCAAAATTCCTCTTAAAAAGGTGCGGGCGACATCCAATTGCACCAACGCCTTATCTCCAATGACAGCATGATAGGTGGAGAAAGCCCACATATGCACCTTCATAGAGGAGTAACTCAGGCCATTTTGATACAAGGAGAGGAGATACTGCAACACTGAGTTCACTGGACAATTGATTGGGTCCAAATGCTGTGACAAGGCCCATAGACAAAAACACTTCCACTTCATAGCATAGGCGGAGTGGGTGGAGGACTCTCTCGCCGAAACTAGGACTGCCGCTACTTCCGGGGAAACCCCCGTATCTGTGTTGAGCTATGTCTGAAGGAGCCAAGCATGTAGGTGTAAAAACTGAAGGTCCGGATGGACCAGCGACCCCTGTTCCTGGGACAGCAACTGCAAGCATATGGGCAGCGGAATTGGAGGCTCCGTGGATAACCGCTGCAGGAGTGGGAACCAAATCTGCTGAGGCCATCTGGGGGCTACGAGAATCATTCGGGCCCCTTCTGCCTGTAACTTTAGTAAGACTCTCTGAATGAGAGGGAAGGGCAGGAAGGCATAGAGAAACCTCCCTGCCCAGCAAAGGGATAACGCGTCTGGCCAGAAAACTCCAGGCGCGCGCTCTTGCAAGCAAAACATTGGCAATTTGGTGTTGCATGGTGATGCAAAGAGGTCCAGCTCTGGATGACCCCACTTGTCGAAGAGCTGATCTGCAACAGACTGCAGCAGCTTCCACTCGGGTGCTCTGGATCGAGACCTGCTTAGGCTGTCGGCCAGATCGTTAAGGACGCACGGAACGTGCACTGCAGACAGCAGAATGTGCTGCTCCAGCGCCCAGTACCACACTCTCATCACTTCCCTGCAAAGGGGATACGAGGTGAGTACCCCCTTGCCTGTTGATGTAGAAGACAACCGCCATATTGTCTGTTTGAACCAGAAGAGTGCCTGGCACCAGGTCCTCTTGAAAGGCCTGTAAGGCATAAAGAACCGTTTACATCTCCAGTACATTGATGTGAAGGGATCGCTCCTTGGGTGACCAAACCCCTTACGTTTGATGAGCACCCAGGTGCGCCCCCCACCCCAGGTCTGATGCATCTGTCATAGGAGTCTGACCTGGTGGCTCCGGATGAAAGCTGACCCCTTTCTCCAAGTTCTGGGGGTCCATCCACCAAAGCAAAGTTCTCCTGACTGGCTCAGTGATCCTGACCATGAAGTCCAGATCATCGTAGCCTTGGTCCCACTGTACCCTGAGCATCCATTGTGGGATCCGCATGTGGAGGCGGGTCAAGGGGGTGACAGGAATGGCCACCGCCATGTGCCCCAGTAGCCTGAGGAAGTTCCGTACTGGAACCTGAGGAGTTATTGAGATCCTTTCGGCAATCTCTCACAGACGATCGCCCCTGTCCTGGGGGAGGAAGGCCATGCCCTGGATAGAATCTAGGACTGCTCCAATGAAGACAAGCTTTTGACTGGGCTCTGGGGATGATTTTCATAGATTCAGGGTGATCCCCAGCTCTCGGAATACAGTGTAGGTGTCTCCGAGGGCGAGAAGTAGGCCTGCCCTTGACGGGGCTGTAAGTAGCCAATCGTCTAGGTATGGGAAAATGTAGTGTCCCATGCGTCTTAGAGCTGCAGCCACCACTGCCAAGCATTTTGTAAAGACTCGCAGAGTGGAAGAGAGGCCGAATGGAAGAACTCGAAACTGGTAGTGCTCACCTTGGAAGTGGAACCTCAGAAACTTCCTGTAGGGAGGGAAGACCCCGATATGTATATATGCATCTTGCATGTCTAGGGAGCAGAGCCAGCCTCCTTGGTGCAGCAGAGGAAGTAGACCCGGAAGGGTCACCATCCTGCACCTTTTGTACTCTATAAAGAGATTTAGAGAGCTGAGGTCCAGAATGGGACGAAGATCCTGTGTCATTTTTTGGGACCAGGAAGAAAGGGGAGTAAAACCCTGTTCCCTGCTCATGCAAGGGGACTACCTCTATTGCCCTTTTCTGCAAGAGGGTCTGAATCTCTCCTTCTATTAGTGGGATGTGAGAAGGAGAAGAACAGGAGTACTTTGGCAGAGTATTTGAGGGAAACTCCGTGAACTCCAGCGTGTGTCCTCTCCTGATGATATCTAGGACCCATTGGTCAGCAGTAATCGACTTCCACCCTTCGAAGTGAAGGGAGAAGCGGCCCCCGACCGTCTCCCCTGGGTCTTCCTGTGGAAGGGGGGGGGTGGAGGGGAGTCATTGGGCTGAGCCGGGTGTAGGCAGAGAGGCCTGGGAGGACTTGGGTCCAAGGGAAGGAGCACCTCCAGGCTGCTAGTTACCGGATCTCTACGGAAGCCACCTCTCTGCCCCTGCTGATTATCACAGGCATTACCCTGGCCACCTGTGGGCTTATGAATGGCCGCTTACATTGTCTTCGTTGGTCGCCGCGGTACATCTCGCGGACTGACCAGATAGATTTGCCCGACTGTTGGAGACGAGAAACCAAAGCTTCCGTCTCCTGCCCAAATAGTATGGTACCCTGGAAGGGTAAATTCTTGATACCGGCCTGGAGATCCTGGTGAAAGCCCGAGACTCTCAACCAAGCATGGCGCCGTAGGCACACCCCAGAAGCAGCTGTCCTGGCTGCCATATCTGCAGTGTCATACGAGGCTCTCAGGACATGGGAGCCTATGTCTCAGCCCGACTTCATGATGTCTAGAAGCTCTGTCTTCTGATCAGAATCTGACATGGCCTTCAAAAGCTCTTGTCCCCTCTCCCATAGCGCATTCTGGTACTGGACCATATGTGTCAAGAAGTTGAGGGACCATATGGAACAGGTGGAGGCAGAATAAACCTTCTTGCCCACCTGGTCCAAACAGCGAGACTCCGGGTCGGGAGGCTGTGAGCCAAGGTGTTTCGGCTGCCTAGATTTATCATGGGCAACCGTGATCACCGAGGAGTCCACTTGAGGGTGTTCAGCTAGGAAAGCTTCTGCCCTCGGGGCCTTGTACAGCCTATCCGACTTCTTAGGAACAGCCAGCATGGAAGCTGAATGTTTCCAGGTAGTCCGTGTGAGGTCCTGGAAAGTATCCACCAAAGGAGGGACCACCAGTGGCTTCGGCTTCTTCTGCCTCAGGTACTTTGCCAGTCTCCGGTGTCCCGGATCCAGGTCCTCCATCTCCCACTCACTGGAGGCCTGGATATGCCTCATGATATCCATGAAGGCTGGATCATCTGGAGGTGAGCGAGGCTGGCCCTTCTCTCCCGGGGACTGCTGCATGCTGAAAGAGGAAGATGACGAAGATGAGGATGAGGGAGATCGACTATAAGACCTAGAATAGTCTGACCTCTCCCTATGACCAGACTCCCGCTGTCGTCGGTAACTGGGGGATTGACATCGGACCGAAGACCGACTCCGGTCCCGAGACCGGTGACGGAGCAGAGACTGACATCGGTCAGAGGACCAACATCGGGAGCGCTCTCGTCTAGAAGACCGAGAAGGACTCCGAGAACGTGACCTAGACCGACGACGGCCTCCAGAGTCCATGGAGTGTCGTCGGTGGTCCCCAGACTGGGTGTGGGAATGAGCCCTAGAAGGAGGTGTAGGCGGTTGCTCCCGGGACTTCCGCAGGGAAGGCTCACCTCCTGGCTGTGGTTTGCCCACTGGGTCCGGTACCAGTGTCTGGGCCAGTGACGGGGGGGGGGTCCGCTTCTGGACCTACCCCCACCAAAAGGAAAACAACTCCTGCAGCTCGTCCTTCATAAAAAGTTCTGCCGCTCGGCCCGGAAATGGAGTATCCGGGACATTGGCCCACGAAGGAGATCCTCCTGGGGGCCCAGGGGGGAGGAGGACTTGGGCGACGGGGACGTCGGCTCTTCCACGGCCGATCCCTCACCCTTTGCCCCTTCAACCGGCGTTGGTGGTGGTACGACGACAGGGCCACCGGGGCACCGAGAGTTCTTGGCCCGGAGGAGCGCTTTTAGCAGGTGGTTTTGGCAGGTGAGGCCGCAGCTTTCACTCCTCCAAGGGCTTGGTGGTAACCCTTAGCGCCGTTACTCGGCTTGGCGGGCTTTCCTCAAGGGCCGGTTTTGGCCTGTGATGATTTCAGACTTTCCTGATCCCAAGAGCGGGCCTTCTGGAAGAGGGCTGGCAGTGAGACCGACCACGACTTGGACCAGTGCCGGACCGGACCGACTACGGTCTTTACCATGACGCTTCTTTTCTTTGCGTTTCCCCTCAGAGAAGTGCAGATCCATCTTCTTCTCCAGAAGAAAAGTCTTCAGGGCCTTCAGACAACAGATGCGGGTCTGGCTAGTAAATGCCTGGCAGGCGGAGCAGGCCATGGTGTCGTGGTCTGGCCCGAGGCAGAAAACGCAGCATCGATGGCCGTCCTTGGCCTGGATCTGCCTCCCACACTCGAACTTGTTTTGATGGTGTTCAGGCGAGGCCGACGATGGTGAAGACATGAAGACATCCATCGGAAAACCGTCGGAAATAGTCTGACATCGGTTAAACTAGAAAAAAAACGTGGAAAACGGTAAGAAAAAGTGGGATTTGTAGAAAATCCTGCTGTTCCTGGCAAGCTGAATGTAGATCATCTCTCTTCACGTGTGGGACGCGGGGAAAAGAACTGAGGTGGATGGGTCCGCCTTTGTACCGGGTCACGTCGGGGGCAGTCCCTGCTGTATACTGCTGGCTGAGAAGTTTCCAGATGGTCCTAGTGCCTGTGGCATAGTCCTGAATGTCACAGTCTGTTGCAAGAGCTCCCACTCGAAGTAAGATCATGGGTTCACGAGGAGTAAGTCTTGTCACACAAATCTGGTTGATGTCTTCGACTGGATGACCACGGAAGCAGATAGGGGACAGGCAATAGATGTGGTATACTAGGATTTCAGCAAGGCTTTTTACTCAGTCCCCCACAGGAGGCTGTTCAGGAAGATAAGGGAATCAGAAGTGGGGGCGAGGGATTGGCAATTTGGATGGAGAACTGGCTAAGGGGAGGAGCACAGAGTTTCCAGAGGTAAGGGAAATAACAAGTGGGGTACTTCAAGGGCCTGTGCTGGTTGAGGTCCTTTTCACTGAATTCATTTATGACATAGGGGATGGCACCAAGGGGAAAACCTGCCTTTTCACAGATGACACAAAGATCTACACAAGGGTGGACACAGAAAAAGGGATAAGAGAACTCAGGGAGAATCTGGGAAGACTGGAGAGCTGGTTAAAGTTCTGGCAGGTGGGCTTCACCTTCAAAAAAAAATGTAAAGTGATACACACTGGGAAGAGGAACCCAAGAGTGAAATATTAACTGGGGGAAATAGTGCTGGAAAGCACCATGAAGGAAAAGGACCTAGGGGTCATGATATCGGAGAGCCTAAATATAACAGCATATAGTAACAGAGCTGTGGGCATGGCTAATAGGATGCTGGGATGCATATGGAGGGGGATAAACAGTAGAAGACATGAGGAGATCCTCCCACTGCACATGTCACTGATGTGACCACACCTAGAATACTGCACAAGGTACTAAGTCTACACATAAGAAGAGGCTGTGACAAGGTGGAAGCAGTACAGCATAGGGCAACCAAGATGGGCCAAGACATACGAGGAGGGTTGCAGGACCTGAACATGTACACCACTGAGAAAAGGAGGCGACATGACTGAAACATGCAAATACCTGCAAAGATATATAAGGTAGGCACCAAGGAACTTTTGTCCTTGTGTTAACATACATGAATGAGAGAGGACTCACTTAAACTTGAAAGGGGGGGGGATTCAAAAGGGGCATCCATAAGACATGTTTCACAAAAAGCGTGGTGGGCAAGTATAATGGGCTGCCGGAGGAAGTGGTGCAGACCCAATCAGTGAACAGCTTCAAGCACAATTGGGACAGGCATATGGTATTTGTTAGAGTTGGGGGCAGAAACAAAGAGACTAATGGCCACTAGGGACAGAGTAGTTAGATAGGGTGGGTTGACTGGATGAACCAACATGCCTTTTTCTGCCCTTGTTATCTATTTATCTATGTATCTCTGTGGGGCATTGCCTCTTATAATGTGGGGCACTGGTCCTCAAAATGTGGGACATGCCATCAAGCATGGAGACACAAGCTCAAAACGTTATACAAACTAGTGCCTTTAACTGTGAAAACTCTATTGCTTTCGCATCACAGTGTTTCATCAAGTTTCTGCTTTGAAATCCGAGTTTGCAGTCCCTTATCTGTGTGGGCAGCACCTTTCCCATAGGAAAGGAGCACTTCTGAGGGGTTAAATGAAGGACATCCTTCATAATGTGAGAACGCTCAACGGCACAACTGCCATGTTTGTGATACCTTCGAGAGCATCTAAATTATTTCAGGGTAACCCCTCATCAGAATGGGAGTCTGAAACTGGATATAACAGGCTTGTACCTTCTACGTGGAGAAATGCTTACGTACTTATTAAGTATGTTATCTCTAGTTTAGTGAAAAAAATAAAACAAGTAAACAGACTGATTTAGAAAACAAGGTATTAGCTGATTCTGGCATTCACTTGTTACCAAAACACAATGTAATTGCTTTAACGTGCTAACACATTTGTGACTGTTATAAGTAAGCGATACAGCTCTTGATGATGTATCTTATTTTATATCTGTATTGGATGGATTGCATGCATAGTAACTTGAGGGGATGTACAGGATAACTATAAAAAAAAAAAACAGTCTCTTTTTGAGTAGGCTACTCCTGTTTTAAAAAAATAAAATTTTTAACCACTGCTACTGATTCTTCTCATGATTATTGTAATGAAGAACTAGAAGCCCTGTCTTTTCAATCTTGAAATACTGACAAGCATGCAATGTTTATCAGACGGCCGAGATGATAAGTAAAAACTGTAGGGTCAGGATTCACAAAGGTGACTGCGGTGCATCTCAGATGCCCTGCACAAATGAGATGCGCTGAGTAGCTAACAGTGGTATTCACAGAAGATGCACCGGGATGCTCCCGCATCCTTCTGTGAATAGCCTACAGTTGCGCCTAGTCCTGATGCGCCAGCGCAACCCCCAGGCCTGGGCTGGGAAACCAATAGGGCAGGTGCCCAAAGTCGCTATTCAGAGTCAACAACATACAAATGGGGCCATTAGGCATGCAAGGTGCAATGGGGTCATTAGCATGTCATTATGGCCCCATTTGCATGCACCATGCATGGATGCGCCAGGTGCCATGCAATGGCTATGGACCACACACATAGCCCCAGAGATACAAGTTGCACCCTCCACCTGTCTCTGGCCTGGTCGCTGGCCGTGAGGATGCCCACGATGGAGCCCCGGTGGTCCAGTGGTCCCCCTCCCTGCCCAAACCCCCGTTGTGTATGCCACACCATGTGGCAGTACATCTATGTGCACAGACACCCCCCCAACCTGCCCAAACTCCTGTTCTCTATGCCGCACCGTGCGGCAGTATATCCATGTGCACTGAAACCCTCCCACTCTGCCCGCAGCCCCGTTTCCAAGCTGCACCCTGTGGCGGTAGAGTCATGTACTATGAACCCCCTCCCTGCCTGCAACCTCATTATGACAGAGTACAGTACTCACTGCAAGCCCATTGGTCAACAGGGTCCACCAATGGGCTTTCAGTAGTACAGTAGCTGTCACTCACGAACAGCTCTGTCGGCGGGCAGCCATGGTGGTATGTGGGTGGGTTGTGCTGCCCACCAAACATCGGAACCAGCTGAGATGTGGGGAGAGGGTGACTGAGTGGGTTGGGGGGTTGCTGGACTGATGGGGGGTCATTGGAGCACCGTCGGCGGTGCGTGTGTGTTGGGATGGGGTGGGAGGGTTCTTTGTACAAGGATCCACCACCGCAGTGTGTGGCATGGTAACAAGGCTGTGGGCAGACAGGGGGGTTTCAATGCACATGGATATACCGCCGTAGGGTACAGCATACAGAATGGGAGTTCGGGCAGGGTGGGGAATTTCAGTGCACATGGATGTACCGCCACAGGGTGCAGCATACAAAATGGGGGTGCAGGGAGGGAGGGCTCTCTGGACTGGCAGGATGGACAGGCTGCCGTGCTACTGTCTGCAGTATGGCAGCCTACATGTGGGTGGCCACCCACTTACATCTACTTGTTATAAACTTATCTCTTGGACTTGCTCCAAGGATGTGCCTCCAAGAAGAGTTGTGAATGGGGCTGCGCACCATATGCATGGGCATGCCGCCTGCACAACCCCTCCAGATACACCACATATTATTTAGTGTGCTGTGTGACGCATGGGGGCTACGCCAGTGCTTCAGCCCCCTTCCAGAATCGCGCCACTGCGCAAGTTGGGGATGCACTAGGTGCATTCCTTTTGAGTATCCTGCCCTAATTGTTTTAATAAATGCACCCATTAGCTACAAGTTTACGAGCGTTTTAGGAATAACACTGGCTATCTAAATCCCTCCTTGAAATGCTGGCCCATTAGAGCAGTGGTATTGCTACCGCAAGTGACACTGTTGAACTGGACTTAGAAATGAGACTGGGTTGTAAGGGGTTAGCCGGGGGGGGGGGTGGATCTAGCATCTCAGAGAATATCCTCCTCCTCCTCCGGAGAGTGAGGGTTTGTCTGCTCCATTGCAATATTGCCACCTGGGTGATCCCAGCTGCCAGTGCACAGACAGCAGCAAAAACAGTGGGAGGGATGCTGACGGTGATACACTGCACACAATAGTATGCATCTGAGTTTGTGCCGGCCATCTGACAGGGAAGAACAAAGGCAAATCCTTAGCCCACAGTGCAATGATAGTCCCACCACCTGCAAGCCCCACACCAGTGACGTGGCCTTTCCTCCAACTGAGGATCTTGTCTGTGGTAGTCTGCCACCTGTGCCATGGAGGGAAAGCCGTGGGAAAGGAGGAGGTTGATGGTAAGTCTGTGGAGAAGTAGGATAACAGGGCAGGGGAAGGGGCAGGACCTAAAGGGGGCATGACCAGCAAAGGAGGCAAAACAGAATAGCAAAAAAATTACTTATGACCTGCAAAGGGTAGGCACTTCACAGACTGATGTCTTCTGGCAAGCCCATCAGGGGACTGTTTGAGGAACAATGAACTGACAGGTCACTGTTAGACTTAGAAAAACATTATTTTAGCCATTCCGATTAATTCTTTATGTAGCCCATGTTTTCTTGTCCCAAAATATTTTAATAGTCAACGGGATAATAAAAATCTCTGGCCTACAAAGGCAGTGCTCATGGAAGTTTCTTCTCAGACAATTTTAATATATTAAATAGTTCATTTTAACTACATGAAATTAAAAAGGAAAAGATGCTTAAGGCAAAATTCTCATTCTCAGACAAGTCATGGGTCAATGCTACACACAGGTTCCCCAATCGGCCTCCTCTACGAATTCATGTTTTGTGGTTTCTCCTTCAATTTTCCTTAAGGTAATTTCCATTTTTGTAATTTCTATTATGCTGTCCATCAATCTCCCTTTCTGGCTCCTTCATAGCATCTTTCCATGTGGAAACCATGTCTTATAGGGTGAACAATCAGCATTAAGATACCCATGCCCATGTGCGGGGCTGGTCCCGATTTGCATTTTGTGTGCAAAAAACATTTTTTTTTTACTTACTGTGTATTGCACTATAATAGATTGTATCAGGTTGATTCTGCTGACTTGGAAGCTGACATTTTCTGTAACTACAAATCCCAGAATTCCCTGCCACTGACATCAGAGGAGGGCTGCAGCAGTGGGAGATGAAACAGTCTGTAGTGCATGTTAGAGTTTTTATAAGTGCTGATCCTTTGCTTGCTGGTCCTGCTGTCCTCCCTGGGCTAAGTACAGTCCCAGAGGTCTACACATAGCCCTTAGAGAACATCAAGACCGGCAAACAAAAGATCAGAGCTTATAAAAGCACTAACATGCACCGCAGGCTATTGAATCTTCCACTGCTGGTCCAGTGGTCCCCCCTCCCTGCCCAAACCCCTGTTGTGTATGCCGCACCCTGTGGCAGTACATCTATGTGCATAGACACCCCCCAACCTGTCAGCTGATGTCAGCTGCCGGTGATTCTGGGAATTGTAGTTACAGAAAATGTTACCTTGCAAGTCAGCAGAATCAGTCTGATACAATCTATTATGCTGTGGTAAACATTAAGTGAAAAAATGTTTCTGCATACAAACTGCCAGTTGGGACCAACCCCACACCTGGATGTAGGGCTCTTACTGCTGATTGTTCCCCTTTAAAGAGCAAGATTCCACTGCTTAAAACTATTATATTTACAATAATCTTTAAATTTAGTGTTTCTGCTTTTTTCTTTTTGTAATTTTTCCTGTTATACATCCATTAAATATTTCAGGTAATGTGGTGCTCATTTCACTGTGCCTTTCAAAAAGACTCTGAATGTTCCCTACTGGCCTCACAATTGCAGTTTCTGACTTCACAGTCTGCAGTCATGGAGGACACTATGATGTCACAATCAAGGGCAGCAGGAGACCAGTAGAGGGCAGTCAAATACTTTTTATACAGGCTACCAAGATGTGAAGCAAACCCTGAAAAGTAAAAGTTGGAACCAAAACCAGTATTCTCTAATAAACTGTAAGAGCTGAAACCTTATGTTTATAAGAGTGCATTCTGAAGTGCAGAGCTGCTCCTTAAACTTGCCTTCCTTGGCAATTCATTTCTCATGCACCCTATGCTTGTGCCTTGACACCAGATATGCCAGTTTAAAAAAAAAAATCCCCATCACAGTTTTCTTTTAATTTCATTTTGTTCCCTTGCTATTTAAATTGCAAGACCTATGAAGCTGAAACTTCACAGGGGAAAAAAACAACTCTTTTTATAGACTAGGGAAAACATGTACAGTTTCCTCTCTGTAGCTGTCTAGCAGGTTTGACGATATAAGGATTTATAAATGGAGTTTATAATGAAACTCTAAGAAATCCTTATTACAGAGCAACTAGCATGCCTGCATAATAATTTGCTCATCCTTTTAACTTTTCATGTCAAGCAGCACACGCTGTAATAGTACAGGTACACTGCGTAATACATTTACAGTGTTTACAACTGAGTAGCCACCACCCACTCAACAAGGAAATGAGGAAACATAAAGGTTGATGGAAGAAGGAGACCGAAGGTTCATCAACTTTGCCCTTACTGTATTACCTCACCCAAGTAAACTACTCTACTGGTGGTCTGTTACTTTCCTCCTCTATGTTGCCCCTCCCCCCTTGGAGACTATGAGTCCCCCTGCCCTCTCCAAGCCATATTTAAACTCATTGAGGGCAGCTGCCCCAACCACTTTCATCGGCAGCCTGTCAATGCTTCTATCGCCCTCTCAATGAAGCAGAACTTCCTCGTGTTTTTCCCGAACTTGTCCTCACCAAACTCCAGTCATGCCCCGCCCCCCGTGACTACAGCTGGGTGGGCAAACCGAGGAAAGGGATGCTGAGACACTATTAAGGCTATCAGCTAAATAAGTCTGGTTCAGTGCTAGTCTCGTATGGTTTCAGGCAGGAAACGAGCAGAGAGGACGAACCAATAGTAGTTTTTTTTTTTTTACTTCTGTCAGATTTAATGTTTCTGTGTTTCACTCCAGAGCTCTACAATTACATGCATACAGTCAACAGTTCTGTCAGCAACTGTCCTTTCTAGACTACTGTTGGGTAAGTGGGAGGAACTGGAGGAGTAAAACAGAATACATGAACTTAGACAATAACCCCCTGCCCCCAAGAATGGCATGACTCTACAATCCAGCTGTAGAAACGCCCTCATTTGCTCTAATTGCTGTGCTTCTATAAAGAGACTGTTTCATCCGGCTTTCTGAGCATTGATGGGATGGCGGGTGGGGATAAGGACGTAATAGAGAGGAAGAATGTATTGAGTTAATAATGTAACTTATTAACAAGCGTATATTTATTTATTTATTTAAGAATCAGTTTACAACCTTTGAGCCAGAGGCTCGTTTACAAAGGTACTTCGTCACATAAAGACATACATTGCGTTTCGGTTACATAGCAAAGATTTGCCAAAAATCAATAGGCATTCACCAGAGGTGCACCGTCACATTGTGGTCAGACAGATACAGTTGGGTACAGACAGATACAATTGGGTACAGGTACAGGGTACATGTAATCGATAACAGGTATTAAACAAGTCGGTATCAAGTGAGCATTCTGGTAGATAAACATTGAAACAGCTGGCACTGGCCAGGTTAAACTCTAGGCATGGTGTACAGGGAAGAGGTGGAGGGATGTAGGGTGGAAGCTGCCCGGGGCATTGTCAAAAGAAAAGGAGGTGGAGGCTATGTTCAGAGACAGGAGCAGTTACAGTGCTGAGGATGTGGTTCCGAGTGCGGTTTTGAATGTGGAGATGGTGATGGCATTGGTGATGGTGGCAGGAGAGAGTTAAACCAGGTTGGGGCTCTATAGCTGAAGGACCTCTGGCCATGGCTGGTTCTTGTTCTGGGGATCTTTAGAGTGGTCTTGTAGGAAGACCGTGTTGCAATCAATTGGGAGGCTCTGGTGGATGGATGCCGTTACCCAGAGGAGAGCCGAGTAGGGTTTTGGTGAGGAGACAGGTCTGAGTATCGGAGCCGTTCATCCAAGGTAAGCAGGTTAGCATCGACATATAGCTGACAGGTGTGTGTGAGCCTGGGGCACCAGTAATCAATCTGCACGCTTTATTCAGGGTTAGGTGAATTTTGTTGAGTGCAGTGGCGTCGGCAGCACCGAATACTGGTAGACCATAGTCTACAAGGGACAGAACGGACGATGTAACAGCTAGCCGGAGAGCATTTGGGGGAAGGCAGGTTTTATGGTGGAATAGGATGCCAAGCCGTGTGTTGGTGGCGGATGTTAGGGCGTCGATGTGGGTGTGAAATGTGAGGGCTGAATCGAAGGTAACCCCAAGGTATTTGTAGGAGCAGACTTGTTCCAGTGGTTGGTTGGTGCTTGGAAGGATATAGAGTGGGTGGTTGCTAGCTTTGTTTTGGGGGTGTGAAAAGAGCATAGTTTTGGTTTTCTTAAGATTGATGGCAGATCTGCGCTCCTAAAACCAAGCCTCGGCACTGTTAAAAGGACTGCTGTAGGGAGTCCTGTAGGGAGATGGGATTACGTGGGTGGCAAAAGGACAGCGCTCGCCTGCATACAGCAGAATTTTTGCCAGAGCATGCACTGGGCAGGGGTGTTCAGATACAGCGAGAAGAAGGGGCCCAGGATGGAGCCTTGGGGACCCCAGAGAGAATGGGACGGGTATCGGGAGAGTGCTATTAATCTTGACACACTGGAATCGGTGTCAAGATAGCTAGCACACCATGCCAGGGGCCAGCCGAGAGACCAGTGAGGCAGAGTGCATTCAGCAGCAGTGGATGGGAGACAGTGTCGAAAGCTTTGAGAGGTCAATGAACACTGCACCAGCTAGGGAGCTGGTATCCAAGGAGGAGTGTGAAGTTGGAGAATTCAATAAGGGCAGTGCTGGTACTGTGACCCGCATGGAAGCCATGTTGCTCTGGGCATAAGATGTTATGCTTAGCCAGATAATCAGTGATTTGAATGGCCACCACTTTCTCAGGGCTTTAGAGAGGGAGGGAGGATGGAGATTGGCCGGTAGTTGTTGGCCGATGACCTGTCGCCTCCTTTATGAATAGGTGTGATAATGGCTGTTTTCCAAGCTGTGGGGAATTGTCCCAGGCAGAGTGACTGGTTAATTAGGCTTGTGAGAGGTGCAAGGACCTCATCTAGCACCAGCCTGAGGATGCTGGGGTCCAGTGAGTCACTGCCGGGATTGTTGCCATTGAGAGCTTTGATTAGTGGAACATATAGTTATATAGAACATTAGTGGAGTATAGTCTCTTGATTGACAAAAGAGCTCACCACTGGCCAGTAAAAACAGCAGTGCAATCAGTTATCAGTATGATCCTACCCTGGGTTCTACCAGTGGTTAAACTGGAAAAGTTTGTGTGGAAGAACTCTTACATCTAGATTTTTAGCTGGGAAAATATGGGTTGCTCACCTGTAACATAGTTCTACTGGTGGTATACAGTTCACATCCACACTCTGGCAGTTCCACTGGAAGTGCTGATTCGCTGGACATCTTTAAGCTAAGCTTCTCCCATTCCCAAGGCGGTATATTCTCTGGCTCCACTCTGTGATGTCAGCTGTTTGAAAGGTGGAAGCAGGGATCTGGGTGCCACATTGCCAGGGGAGACCAGGTAGGATGTGTAGATGTGAACTGCATACCACTAGTAGAAAGTACAGTTGTGTACCTACCATAATGGTAGATCTTTGAGGGGTATCTGTTGCAGCGGGTAATACACTTGGGTTGTCACCAGAGGGCACTCTTGCACACGGCAGCTTTTTTCTAGCAGTCTTTTCCGGGGGCCGCACATACCTGACATCATCATCCTGTACCTATATAAGAGTGGCTGGCCCAGGTATCCTCAGTTCCCCGCTGGATTCAGCTTGCTAAGCGAGGACCAAGGGAGAGCTGAAGTACCTTAGGTAACCCCTCGTGTGTGTGTATATGTATATAGAGATATATATGCATATACACACACACATATATGTATAAATATTTGGATCAGAAGTTGTTTTGTTAGAGAAGGAGGGGGATGGAGGGAGGGAGGGATTGTACCTGCTGCAAGAAATGCCACTAGAAGATCTACCGTTACGGTAAGTACACAACTGTACTATCTTCCACGGGTGTAATCTCTTGCAGCAGGTAATACACTTGGGATAACTCCCAAGCAGTAAACCCAGGAAGGGTGGAAAAGTAATGACAGAAGGCCTTGTAGGACAAAAGCGTCCTCAGGAGCCGAGCGTTAAGAAGGATTCCCTGATCCTGCGTCAACAGGTCTGGCCTGATGGGCAGTGGGTCCACTACTGAGAACTGTTGAAGTAGGGGAAACCACACCTGCTGAGGCCACAGAGGGGCTACGAGGATCATGGTGGCAGGTTCGAGTTGTAGTTTCAGTAAAGTTCATTGCAGGAGTGGTAAGAGGAGTCCTGTCCACGGTTGGGACAGGGCATCGATAGACAGTCCCTTTCTGTTTGGGATATGGAATAGTATCTGGGGAGTTGGTGATTGTCGGGGGAGGCAAAAAGGTCAAGGTGCAGGTTCCCCCACAAGCGAAAGACCATCTGAAGAACTTCGTGATGAAGTGTCCACTTGTGCGTGGAGGTCTGGCAACTAAGAATGTCGGCCGAGGTATTGTGGCATCCCGGTAGATGGACGGCAATCAACAACAGATGTTGAAGTAGGACTTCCTGTCAAACCAACATTGTCTCCCTGCAGAGAGTGCGGGATTTGGTACCTTGTTATTTGTTCAGGTACTACATCACTGAGTTGTTGTCTGATTAGATCAGCAGAGGCCTCGGAGTGAGGTGGGGACAAAAAACCTGAAGGGTGAGGTGGACTGCCCTTCCAGTAGGTTTATTTGAGGAGGGATGGAGTACTGGGGCCACCTACCCTGCGTCCTGTAGGAACCCAGATGCACTCCCCAGCTGTCGGAGGAAGCATCCAAGGTCAGCGTCTGCTGGGGAGGAGGAGACTGGAAGGGCATGCCTTGAGATAGGTTGGCATGATGGGTCCACCAAGCTACGGCCGAGCATACAACAGGAGTGACATTGATTCTGTCTTCAAAATTCCCTGTTTTTTGCCTCCACTGACTCTGAAGAGTCCACTGGATTGGTCTTGTGTAGACAGGCAAAGGCTACTGTGGGGATGGCTGCAGCCATATGTCCCAAAAGGCATAACAGGTTTTGCATCTGAGAAGCCAGAGACAGAAGTCTGTCTTGTCTGTCGGCAGGGAGGTAAGCCCTAGCGGAGGTGGTGTCCAGAACGGCTCCTATATACTGGAGCAGTTGGGTAGGAGTTGGATTGGATTTGGGCCAGTTGACCGCAATTCCTAGGGACTGGAACAGCGTGAGGGTTGCCTGGAAGGACAAAAACAGAGAGGCTTTGGAATCTGCTTTTATGAGACAGTCATCTAAATACGGGAAGATGAAATGTCCATTCCGTCTCAGGGCCACCGCCACCACTGCTAGGCACTTGGTAAAGACTCTCAGAGTGGATGACAGACTGAACAGGAGTGCCCAAAATTGGTAATTTGTCCTAGCAGGTAGAAACGAAGGAACCGATGGTGGGCAGGGTGTATGGAGATATATAGGTAAGCATCTTTCATGTCTAATGCACATAGCCAATCCTATTGTTTTAACATTGGCATAATGGATGATAAAGTGACCATCCAGAAAAACTTGTACTGAATGCATAGGTTCAGTTGTCTAAGGTCTAGTATAGGTCTGAGATCCTCGGTGCGTTTGGGTACCAGAAAAAAATGGGAGTAAAATCCCTGATGGCACTCCGAAGGGGGAACCAGATAGACGGGATTCTTGTGAAGAAATGCCTGAAGTTCCTCTTAAAGAATGGGGATATGGTCGAGTGGGTAAAAGACAGAGTGGGGAGGATGAGGGGGAGGCAGTGAGGTGAGTTCCAGCGTATGCCCCATCCGTATGATCTGAAGTACCCACTCATATGATGTAATCACTTGTCAGGCCTCTAAATGGAGGGCAAAGCAACCACCCATGGCTTCCGAGGCCTGGTCAAGGAAGCCTGGTCAATGCCCTAACTGGTCACTGGGAAGTGGGCTGACCAGCTCCACCCGAGGGGTGGGAGTGGGAGCCCTTGGAGGTATGAGTGGCGGTCCTGGTGGATGGCTGGGAATGATCAAGGAATCCACCTCTATAGGTACCTCTGTGTTTGCTGCTTCTCTTTGATTGAAAAGAGGATTGTGAGCGGTACTGGTAAGATGGCTGTGAGGAATGATACATGTCATGTACCATAAGTAAAGTCCAACTAGAAGCTTGTAGATCATCCGGAAGCATCTGGGTGCCAGGACCAAAACGTTCAGATCCATTAAAGGGGGCATTTACCACTGTATGCTGTACATCTGGTGTAAATCCTGACACACGTAACCAGGCATGTCATCCGAGGGTAACACCCATGGCCGACAACCGGACAGAGGTATCCGTCGCATCGTACCCCAAATGGAGCAGATGTCGAGAGATGGAGTTGCCAGTTGAAACTGTTGCCAATAATCGGTCCTTCTCCTGAGAAGGAGGGCGTTTACTGACTAGTTTTATAGCAGAGGACCAAAGGGTACGTTGGTATTTAACCATTTGTCCCATATAGTTTAGAATTCTGATATTCATGGTACCAGTCTGGAATACCTTCTTCCCAAGGAAATCAAGCCAGCAGGATTCCTTATCGGGGGTAATGAGCTCATGTGCTTTGAATGTTTGGTACAATCATGAGCTGCTGTGATCACTACTGAATCCGCTTCAGGGGTAGTGGAAAGGAAAGGGTGGTTGAGAGGAACCGAGTCCAGGTGATCTGCCTTTCTAGGAATCACCAGAATAGCTGAAGGTTGATTCCAAGCAGCCAGCATGGCATTTTGTTAAGTTTGTATACGTGGGGGTACCACAACAGGCAGTTCAAGAGAGTCTGCCATATCTTTTCTCTGTAGATCATATTCCATAGTTGAAAACCCCATAATTTTTTTTGAATTTGGACCACCATCTCATGGAAGGATGGGTCATCAGGAGGAGAGGCAGCAGCTTGATGGGAGGCATCCTCATGCAAGGAGGAAATAGTCGAAATAGAGGACGGAAGACAGGAGTCCAGGTCCTTGAGCTCCACATCTTCAAATCTCCTGGAAAACCTTCAGGAAATTCTGCCTCTTCTGAGAAATATTCTTCCTCGTAGGATGGGGGGACCAAGCCAGAGAAGGTTCTCTCTTTCCTTGAAAATGCTTAGGAGGAGGGGTGGGAGAACGGGAAGGGCGGCCTTCCACACCTGGAGTGGAAGGTTGAGAACCCTCATCACTTCCAAAATCTGTTGCACTACGGCTGCCACGTCCAATGGAGTAGTAGTAAGTAGTAGTAGTGAGTGGTTCAGGAGGTCTCTGGGAAACCAGAGGAATCATGGAGGTAACTGGATGTGAGGTATAAACAGGTCTGCTCCCTGGGTGATAAATATCAGGGTTTTGGTCTCTATCTGGTTGGCCCCTGTGAGAAAATGGTTGCGAAGGACAGGCTGTGGTCACAGAAAATCCAGTAGTTCTCCCCATAAAAATCAGACCCATCATCGATGGGGCAGTAAATGGGGAGGTAGTAGAATGCTTACGAACAGCTGTTGACGGTAAACGAACCACCATCGACACGGAGTCACCGGAACTTACATAAGGTTCCATAGAAACTGCTGAAAGAAAGCACCGTCGATGAGAGGATGTAAACTCCTATTGATGAGGTAGCAGTTTTAGAGGGCATCGTCGACAGTGGAGCACCAATAACGGTGGCAGTCGACGAGTGTCTGCCCAATGAGGATGATTTGTTCATATCCCATTTATGCTTCTTGTGTGAAGCTGTAGCAGGGGACTCCTTGGGACTGGACCCCTTCTCTAAGAGAGAAAATTTGTGCTCCATTAGGTGTGCTCCAATTTTCTGTACTCGACGTGTTGCCTGGTTGAATGCCTGGCAGTGTCTGCAGGAAATGGTGTCGTGTGTGGGGCCCAGCCACAAAACACAAATGGTATAGTTGTCATAGCGGTAGATCTTCCTACCACAACGACATAACTGAAAAAGTGATGACTTGCTTGTAGATTCTTTGGACATTCATCGATGAAGATTGGAAATGGAGAAAAAATCTGTTCCCAGCTCAAGTTCTCGTCGATGACTGCTTCACAAGCACTAGCTGCTGCCGTGCTGCATGCGATCTGAAGACGGCGGGAAAATGAACTAAGGATACCTGGGGCCTCCCACTCATATAGGTCAGGATGATGATGTCATGTGTGGCAGCCCATGGAAAAGACTGCTAGAAAAAAGCTGTCGTGCACAAGAGCACCCTCTGGCGATGACCTAAGTGTAGTACTTGCTGCAAAAGATTTTCTCCATGGAAGAGCTACAGTTACAGGTGAGTAACCTGTATTTCTAACAACATGGATATAGTTCACTATCTACACTCTGGCAAACTCCTAGCAGTTCTCCTGGAGGAGGGGGCGAGGTGTGCGCCCTTATTTGGCAAACAGAGATTAGAGAAGCGAGGTCCGAAAAGCAGCATCCCAACGTGACTCAAGGTCGTTGCTGTAGTGGGAAATGAAGGTGTGTGCATTCCTTCAGGTAGCAGCCATACAGATTTCCTTTCCTGTATTGGGATGTCTCTGGAGGCATACACTGATGCAGCTGTGTGTCTGGTGGAATGATCCCTTAGCACTCTGCGATGCTCCCTACCAGCCATCCTATAGCAGAGGTCAATGCAGGATGTTATCCACATCGCAATCATCCACTTTGCTGCCAATCTGTCAGGCGCAGCCTCAGCATATGTTACAAATAGCTGGTGAGTCTTACCCCAAACTGCAGCCATGTGCTCCTTAAAATAAGACCATGCCCTCCATAGGTCAAGTGTATGGCACCTGTGACTAGCTTCCAAGGTTGGCTCAGTAAACTTTACTGGTAAGGTAATCACCTGGTTAAAGTGAAATTCCAATACAACCTTCAGGAGGAACTTCAATTGGGGGCAAAGGACAGCCTTGTCCTTGTGGAAGACCAGATAAGGAGGCTCCACAGAGAGGGTCTGAAGCTAACTAATCCTACTGGCGGACGTGATGGCCATCAAGAAGGCAGTCTTTCATGACAGGTATGACACCTCACACCTGTGCGTTGGCTCAAATGACTTGCCCCCTGATCACTGGCAACACCAAAAGTAGGTCCCACGGTGGTGGTGGTTCGCACCAGAGGTGACAAGTGGTCAACGCCCTTGAAAAAGTGCCCAACCAGCCATCATCATATCAGACCACACCCGGTATGTAGAGATGGCTGCCAGGTGCATCTTGAGGTTCATCACTCACAGCCCCAACTGAAAGAGGGATGAGAGGTACTGCAGGATGCTTGCCACAGGGCAGGCAAGGGGTTCAAGCCCCTTGCTCTGACATCAAATTGAAAATCTTTTCTATTTAAAGGCATAGCATGAAGAAAACTAATATTTTCAGGAGGCCGTGACAAGCTTCCAACAGATAAAAGGCCTGGTATTCTAGCCACTCTGGAACCAAGCCATGAGATGCAGGGATTGAAGGTTCAGGTGCAGGACCTTTCCTGGTTGTCTGGTCACCAAGTCCGACCGAAGAGGCAACCACTACACAGGCTTGTTGCTAAGGCTAAGAAGATCCTGGTACCCGGACTATCTATGTAAGTATGGAGATATCAAAATTATCTGTGCCTTGTCCTTCTGGGCCTTGATCACCATTTTGTGGCTCAAGGGTAAGGAAAGGAAGGTGTACACAAGGCCTGAAGTTCAGAGCCTTGAGAAGGCATTCCTCAACAATGTTCCAGACTGTGGGAGCAGACACAAAACAGTCTCAGCTTTCCGTTCTCCCAGGAGGCAAACAGGTCCACCAGTGGGGTGCCTCACTGGAATAATAGGTCGCATACCACCACCTAATACATAGCCCATTTGTACAAACTCTCTCACACCAAGCAGAAAACGTCTGTCAGCTGATTGTTCACTCTCATAACATGTATCACCAGATCATCTGCACATGAGAGTCCAGGTGAGGAGGGACTCCCAACACAAAGTAAGGGAGTTCTGCCTGTTCAGGTAAAACATGGCTGTAGTATCGTCCATCTGGACCTGTACGACCTGACCCCTGACCGGAGGAGAAACTCCCATAAGAGCCAGCCGCACTACAAGGAGCTCTAACAGACTGATGTGGTGACAGTACTCCCTGGGTGAGCAGAATCCATGGGGTCTGTGATCTCCCAGGTGACCCCCCCCCCCCCGAGATGCATCAGACATGAGTGTGACATTCAGCTCTGGGCAACCATAAGGGATTCCTTCATCCAGATGTTGAAGGACCAGTCACCACTGGATAACATCCCATATCGCTGGGAATACGAGGACCAGCTGGTCCAGGTGACCTAAGCATTGGGATCACAGGCAGCCCAGCTTCCATGGTGGGCAATGCATCCACCAGCATGACCAATGAGCCACGCTGGTGATGGATGCCATGTATCCCAGCAGCTGCAGGAAATCCTGGGCAGGGTGTGAGAGCCCAACATGAAATGATCGGGCTAAAGTCCTGAGCCTAATCCACAGGGATACAGGCCTTGGCCCACAGGTAGTCTAGTTCTATCCCGATGAACCTGATGACCTGCGAGGGTATCAGTTCTGACTTGTCCATGTTGACCAACAGGCCCAGGTCCCTGCAGATCTGGAGGGCCAGATCTTTGGACCACTCTATGGTCTCCTTTGGACAGCCCAGCTGTCAACCAGTTGTCCAGATAGGGGTCTATCCTGATGCCCTTGCACTGCAGGAAGGATGCCACCACTGTCATGTACTTAGCAAAGACTCTGGGCATGTACAAGAGGCTGGAGGGCATGACTTTGAACTGACAGAGAACCCCTTCTGTGGTGAACTGAAGGTATCGCCAGTGGAACAGACAGACTGGGATGTGGAAGAATACATTCTAGAGACCTAGGAAGCAGAACCACATACCCTGCTCCAGGGATGGTATAATCTGGGTCACAATGATCATCCTGAACTCGCGCTTCCACATGAACTGGCTCAGACTGTGCAGATCCAATATGGGGCACCAGACCTCCATCTGATTCAGGACAAGAAGTACTTGGACACGTACCCCGATTTGCCTGGGCATCTGGGACACGAGCTATGACTCCTTTCACTGGGAACTGAGTGATATCCACAGTTAGGGCAGACAACACATCTTGTGACACCAAAGACTCCCGAGGGGCATAGAGTCAGTAGGGTGGGACAGCCTTGAAGTCAAGAGGCAACCCTCAGCCTACCATCTCCAGTACCCACTTGCCATAGTAATGATGGACCAATATGGCCAGAAGTGGCATAACTGACACCTCACTGGGCCTGGACAAGTGGGAATATGGCACATCCCCCGAACCGTCAATGGGAGGTTTTGGAGCGGACTCGCATCATAGGGGCCAGAGGGGCACCGCTTTCACTACCCTGCTTTGTTTCAGCCCCTGGCCAGGCTGCTGTGGCTGAAAGGATCTGTACTAGAAAGTCTTCTTCTTAGGCTTTTGAGCCTTAGGGTCCTTTTGGGACAAAGTCATAGACTCTATGGTGGCACTGAACTTCAAGATTCTGTTGAGATGGCCTTACTCTTCAGGGCCAAAAAGGTTGGTGCCCAAGAAAGGGACATCGGCTAGCTTATGCTGTGTATCCGCCATAACGATGGACAGCTTCAGCCAGGCCCTGTGATGCATCATGATGGAAACTGCTATGGAACTGGCACAGGAGTCACCCATGTCCAAGGCTGTTGGGAGCAGGTCTTAGCCAGCAATCAACCCTACTTGACCAACTTCACCAGCAACTGCTTGTCAGCAGGAAGGTGAGGGAGGATTTCATCCAGCACTCCCAGCAGGGAGTGACCGAAACTAGCCATCAGGACAGCATAGCTGGCCCGAAGCAGGTCTAGAGAACAGGCGGCGTAGACCTTCTTGGCTGCATGGTCAAGGTTTTTGACTCCTTGTCAGGGGCTTGTCCATGTCCCTATGACCTGTGGAACTCTGGAAGGCTGAGTATGAGACCAGTCCCTCGCCAGAGGGGTGGTCCGAGAACCCCAAAAGGGACCCTGTAGGGATCGTGTACTTGTGAACCATGTGACTGGAGGGTGCTGGGCACGATGCTGGATGCTGCCAAAGCTCCAGGGCCGGCCTCAAGGTGGTCACAGCCATAGGAAAGGCAATCCCAAGGAAAATGTCCCTGTTCAAGATGTCAGGAAAGGGGTATTTAGCCCACTTCTGGGCAGCTCCAAAGACACATTCATGGACTCCGACAAAAGGCAGAGGAGATTCCCAAGTGACACTGGTCCATGGTCGGTGAACAGTTCCTTGACCAAAGCCCAGCTGAAGGTATAGGTCCTCAAGGACAACAATCATGACCCATTCGAGTCATCCAAGGACTCTCTAAAAATGGCACAGGGCTGTTTGCCACCTTGATCACCCATGTGTCCTCTGATTTGGTAATCTCAACAGCTGATCTGGCGAGCCGGCTGCAGCATGGGAGTCCTTAGTAGGGGCTCTCACCAAAAGCTGCCGTGGAGGTGGCTCCACCCACAAGGGTGGAGCGGCAGATGCCGGAGACAGTTGCCGAAGGTGGCCAGCATGGGCATCACTCGTAGCTGACAGGTGGCTATAGGCCCAGGAGGCAGAGCCCTACCCTGCCCTGCAATGGTCCACTGCTGCCAGGGGAGCTTTTTATAGTGCCACTGCATCCTGCCACAGTGCCTCTCATCATCCAAGGATGTGGCGGTCGGGGAGTGTCAACAGTGTGCCCCCCAGTTGAGCAGAATCAAGAGTGTGAATGGTGCCTCAACCTTGACCAGAGGGCTGATGTCTAGCAGAAACCTTGGGAGGGTTAGTGTAGACCACGTGCTGAGCCATGTTGACAAGCATTGGCTCAGAAGGCATGACCACAGGTGGAGGCTGGTGCTAACTGGAACCAGTCAGGGACACCAACCAGCCCACATCCTCCAGGGTGAGGACCAGAAGAACCAGGTCCTAGTAACTGGCTTCATATCAATGTCCTATAACAGCCTGTCAATGACTGGTGTCGAGGACAACAAGCCTGACGGGGTCACCAAGGAGCTGTCAACCAATCTCTTCACCGAGGGGAGCTTGACTAAATTCAAGTGCTTGAGAGGAGTTGAGGAAGCAGGAGGACCACCATCTCTCCTGATCAAATGGCCGGCAGCACTTGTGCTTCTTACCACAGTGAGCAGGACTCTACCTGAAGTGCTAGAGGGTCCAAAACACATCTTGGAACACATCTGAGAAAGAACCTCCAATGTTGGCCCTAATCGGCAGCAGCACCAAGGCTGTAGAAGTACTCAACACGGCATCCACTGCCTCCTCCTCCTCCTCTAAAGCCATCTATTGTGCTGCCAACCTGGCCACAGTCAAAGCCTTCTTGCAGCCTTTAGATTGAAGTTTGAGGTTGTATCCCTATCAACCTAGGAGAAGTCATGTTGCGTGATCTTCCAGCGACACTGGAAGCAACATCTGACAAAGCTGTGCTGAAAGCCAAGGCAATAAATGCAGGACACACGGGGATCAGTGTTTGACATCTTCTGTTGACACATGGTGCAAAATTTAAAGTCATGAGATGGCTTTGTTTCTTCCATGTCCAATCTTCCACTGATGAGGCACAGCTGGAATGAGGGAATGAAAGGTGGAACTGAAGAATTCTATTTAAGATGTTTGTTTGAAGAAATTATCACCAAAGCGCTAACGGTAAACCTCGAACACTGCAAAGCTGCAAAGAAGGAGACCTGTCCCTTTCAGTGGAAAGAAAGATTTGATATCATGGGGTGAAGCCAGAGGATATACTAGGGTACACAATCTACAGGAGGGACAGGGAGGGTAAAAGAGGAGGAGGAGTAGCTCTCTACATAAGGGAAGGAATCAAAGCAACAGAACTAAAGGGTAAACAGGGAAGGGAGGAAGCACTGTGGGCCACAGACAACCCGTGAAGTGGGCGCATAACGAAGGGTGCCATCCGTTACGGCGCCACCTTCCCTGCGCAATCCACTCACGGCGACTGACAGGTAGGACGACCGGATGAAGGGGTGGGCGAACTAGGCGACAGGATGTTGCTATACGTACGTGCAGGGGGGTGGGAGCGAGCACGGTGTGCCGCTGGCTGGGAGGGAGCAGAGAGGCTGTAGGGGTGGCACTGTGGCTGCCGGCCGAGCTGTGTCATGGCATCGGGGATTGGGCAATGGCTGGGGTGGCTGAGGTACTGGGTTTGGGTCCGGGCGCTGGTGCGATTTTACTGCGCCCGCCCAAACCTTAATCTATTCTACTTCACCCCTCCGACTTGCACCCCCTGGAGTTGAGAACCTTGGGGGTGGGGGCATAAAGCCCCACGAGAGGGGTGAGGGTGGGCGCAGCCCCCACCACAGACAGTAGTGAAATATGTCCTGGCGCCTGCTGTGTTGGTGAGTTAGGGTCTCAGAGTGACGAAATGGATCGGCACTTGACTGAGCGATAACGGTGACCGCTTTTAGGTGTTCGGGCTGCTATCACATAGACCCTGGGTCACCCTGGAGACAGGAAATGGCACCACAATCCACACAGGGGTTGTTTACAGACCCCCATCTCAGGAGAAGGCAATGGACAAGGAAGTAATAGAAGGAATCCTTAGAATGGCAGAAAAAGGAGCGATACTGTTGATGGGGGACCTGAATATGCCAGATGTTAACTGGAGCACCTTTACTGCAGCCACATCCAAGAGCAGGGTCATTCTCGATGCCATACAGGGGGCATGCCTCAGACAGCTAGTGTTAGAACCCACTCGGGAGGGAGCAATCTTAGACCTGGTACTCTCAAACGGGGATGGTGAGAGGATCTCAGATTTTGAAATGGGTAACCATCTGGGAACAAGCGACCACCAAACAGTGTGGTTCACAATAAACACAGCTGTAGAGTCAAGCCTTACAAAAGCAAGGGTGTTGGACTTTAGGAGGGCTGACTTTGGCAAAATGGGAGAGTGCCTCAGAAAAGCACTAGCCAACATGCAAGAAGGAGGGGTGGAGGAACAATGGGGAAAAATTAAAACTGCCATCACAGAGGCAACAAGCCTTTGTGTAATGCAAATCAACAAAACAAAAGAAGAAAACAGGCACTATGGTTCTCAAAAGAGGTGGTAGGAAAGGTTAAGGAGAAAAGAATAGCATTCAGGAAATAGAAGGAGCAGGACAGAGAACTATAATGTTAAAGCAGGAGGAGGCAGGGAAGGCAGTCAGAATAATTACAAAGGCACAAACTGAGGAAAAGATAGCCAACTCTGTTAAGAAGAGGGATAAAACCTTTTATAGGTACATTAGGGAGCAAAGAAAGACCAAGGGAAGGATACTGAGGCTTAATAAAGGGGAGGGAATATGGGCAAAGGGTGACAGTGAAAAAGCAGGGATACTGAACGAATACTTCTGCTCAGTATTCACAAAAGAAGAGGAGGGGGAGGTACCTAAACCAAACATAGAAACACTCTGGATGGGGGGTCAATACCAGTCCATTCACAGAAGAAAGGGTTCTGAAAGAACTCTTAAAACTGAAGCTGGTCAAAGCAATGGGGCCTGATTGGATTCACCCCAAAATTCTAAAAGAACTAAGGGTAGAACTAGTGATACCACTGACTACCCTCTTTAACAAATCATGGGAGGATGGGGTGGTATCTGAGGACTGAAGGAGGGTGGATGTGATTCCACTTCACAAAAGCAGGAACAGGGCAGAGGCAGGAAACTATATACCTGTTAGTTTGACCTCAGTGGTAGGGAAAATGATGGAATCACTTCTGAAGGAAAGAACTGTTGAGTACCTAGGGGAAAGCTGGGCACAGGACCCAAGGCAGCATGCATTCACAATGGGAAGTTCATGTCAGACAAATCTAATAGATTTATTTGACTGGGTGACCAAAGTAGTAGATCAGGGAGGGGCTTTGGACATGGCCTACCTAGACTTTATCAAGACATTTGACACAGTCCCACATAAAAGATTAATACACAAGTTAGCCAGCCTTGGAATGGGTCTCAAGGTGGTAGCCTAGGTAAGAAATTGGCTAGACAACAGGACACAGAGGGTAATAGTAAACGGAGTCCACTCTGAAGAAAGGAGGGTTACTAGTGGGGTACCGCAGGGTTCAGTACTGGGACCGGTCCTCTTTAATGTCTTTATAAGTGACATTGCAGAGGGACTGGAAAGAATAGTATGTCTCTTTGCAGATGAAACAAAGATCTGCAATAGGGTTGATACACAGTGAGGAGTGGAAAGGATGAGAAGGGACTTGGAAAGGTTGGGGGAATGGTCAAATGTATGGCAGCTTGGATTCAATGCAAAGAAGTGCAAAGCAGTGCACCTGGGAAACAAAAACCCAGGGGAAGAGTACACAATGTGGGGTGAGATACTAAGAACAAAAATGGAAAGAGACCTGGGGGTAGTCATATCACATGACCTAAAGGTGGGCAAGCAATGTGAGAAGGCAATAAGGAGGGCTGGGGGGATACTGGGATGCACAGGGAGAGGCATCACAAGTAGAAAACAGGAAGTTGTCATCCCTCTGTACAGACAGTTGGTGAGACCCCATCTGGAGTATTGCGTTCAGTTCTGGAGACCCCATCTCCGCAAGGACATTGACAAGATGAAGACTGTTCAGAGGAGGGCAACTAAAATGGTGCAGGGTCTGCACCAGAAGACATACAAATACAGACTAAAGGAGCTTAATATGTATATCCTTGAGGAAAGGAGGGAGAGGAAGGACATGACAGAAACTTTCAAGTACCTTAAGGGAATCAACAAAATCTAAGAGGGTAACATATATCAGAAAAAGAGATGTGCAAGAACAAGAGGGCACAATTTGAAAATAGAGGGGAGACAGCTCAGAGGTAATGTGAGGAAGTATTTTTTCACGGAGAAGGTTGTGGATGCATGGAACAGCCTTTCTGAGGTGGTCATGGAGTCAAAAACAGTGGGTGAATTCAAGAATGCATGGGACATACATAAGGCAATTCTAGTTGGGGGGGTAGGAGGAAGTAGGCTGTTGGTTAACTAGGATCTGCAGCTTATCTGTTAGGTAAGGAAATGGGCAGACTAGGTGGACCAAGGGGTCCTTATCTGCCATCAAATTCTCTGTTTCTATATACCACCTGGGTTGTGGGAGAATAAAGATGTCTGATAAATCAGCACTTCCAGTGGAACTGCTAGAGTGTGGATGTGAACTTTATCCACATTGTCAGAACTGTCATTTCTAGGTGGTGGAACTGTCCTATAGTATTAAATAGAAAAAGATGACAGAGGTGTGAGAACTCTCATACAATTTTGTAAGAGGTGGTGGAACTGAGTTCCTGTGAGTTCCTGCCCAATTTAACCCCTGGGTTCTGCCACCTTGGAAAATCGTTCTAATGCCATTTTATAACAGCAAATACATAAGTAACCCAAGATCGATGATTAACATTTTGACTGCATCTTTAGGAAAGTATTTTTACTTATTAAACTACTGCAGCAACATCATTTTGTGAACATCATAAGAAAAAACTTCAAAGCTGCTGCCCTCTAATGCCAGAACAACAAACTACAACCATTTTCTTTTCTTTTTTTCTTTGATGGATGAACAATCAACATATTACACTTGAATTTTCAGGTCAGGTACGTTCTCAACATTAATTGCTATGTACGTTTTCTGACAGCTGAGCACTGCAGTGCATTATACTTAATCTGTTACGTTTCCCAAGAAAAAATTAACAAGACTAAGCAGTACAAAATAAACCCTCAGATTCCCCCATTTTCTAAGATGTACTGGATATGCTCTATCCTTCTCAGAGATATGTCTCACAACACCATCACAGCGATGCCAGCTGGTAGCAACAGACTGCAACAATGACACAGGCCACCTTACATCACACAATTGCTTAATGCTTGCTGGATCTTGACCTGGCAGGCAGGAAGTGTTTCTTGGAGTGGCTGTCCTAAAGGCAGAGGGAAACTGGAGGGACAGGCATCTCAGTACCACTGAAGTGGCAAACTATGCTACTAACAAAAGAAGAAAAAAATGTAGCCAGTGCTGACAGGACACTGCTGTGGCAATATTTGCAATGACAGTGTTGCAACCTTGCCCCCAGCTGTGGGGATATCATTGTGAACAATCATCCAACTGCACATATTTATTTAGTTATTAAATCCACCATACATGTTAATGGATTAACTTTCTTTTTTTCCCTTTGGTAACCATGTAAGATCCACAAAACAGAAGGCCTGTTTTCGGGGGTGATGTGGGAGCACTAGGGCGGTTAAGTGACTTGCTCAGGGTCACACAGTACGCAAGTGGAGGCAGCAGGAATGAAACACAGGGCTGCTGGATGTACCAAGTTCATTCACAGCTTGTTACTCTAACCTCTAGGCTATACTGCCAGCCCAGTATAGCTTTCACCCAGTATATCTTTTGACCAGCAAAAGCACACTAAGCTGTAATATCTTGTTTCCAGGTGCATTTTTTTTTCTGGGGGGGGTTACATGAACTTGTTTTATTGACAAGAAGAGCGTCGGTCATCTGGGTCACGACACTGGGGAAACTCTGATACTCTTCTTTGATAAGTGGCATGAAATCTTTAACATTCCACCTGGACAATGACCAGAGATGTGCAGAAGCGGCCTCGGTTTAACGTCTCATTGGATGGACAAGTCGAAAGGCATGTCTTAATCCCTTGTATGTACTGGGGTCAATACCTTTGCTCCACTTCTTGGTGGAGAGAACCTCTAAATTAAAAGAGTATAAAGTCTGCATTTATTGCATAACATTTAAAATTCATGTAGCCATACAAAAAAGAAGATACTGGCACTTAGTCTCCAAGCTAACTTATAGACACCATCTGCTCAAGGACTCTGTTTTTGTTCATTTGTGCTTGTTGCCCAATGTATTCACTAGGGTTGTTCGGATTCCAAGTCACGGAATCGAATTCATTGGATTCTGACCAGATTTTCTGAATTGCAGTCTGAATATCCAAATTGTAAAATTGAAGGCTAAAGCATATTTTTACATAGGTATTTAGGATTTGGAATTAAGAGTCACTGGATAGTTTGATGCCTTTTATGGGACTAACATATGTCTATATATAACTATGGAGGCAGTATAGCATAGTGGTTAAGGGCACTGAGCTGCAAACCTGGAGATCTGGGTTTGAATCCCATCAGCCCCCACTTGCATAATGTGTGACCCTGAGCAAGTCACTTAACTTCCATGTGCTCCCAGGGCACACCTGGAAAAAAACCCTGGTTCAGCGTGCCTTTCCTGGTTAAACAATCTCCTCTTTCCCTTTGTACAAAGATGGTATAGTACACAGGTTTTCTGGGCCCAACAGGTCCTTTCTTCAGGTGAATAGCAAACTAAGCCAAAGAAAGTGATGTTATATACACTGCAATACATTGTTTCAAAATAATTTGAGAGGGCAGTGAAAATGCTTCCAAAGAAGGGTGGGTGGGCAATGAAAACAACAGGTCTATTGCCGTGAGGGGATGATTGTCAGGAAGTGCTAGGATATTTGTATGACAGCCAGAATGGATGCCTTGAAGTGTTAATTTGAAAGGTATTCTGACTTCTGGCAATGCACCGTGCTGTGTAGCAGCTTCTCTATGCAGCTCCAGCCACCTGTTCCAATATAACAGTCTACTTAACAAATCACGTTACCGAGGCAGCGCAATACACACTAAATACGTGTCGGAATATTGCAGGCATAACTTGTGGTATCTTTCAGCAGCCGGAATGGAGGTAGAAATAAAAAAAGCCTACCAAAGCAAACACCACCGGTGACGCCTGAAAAGGCCCCGAAGAAGCCTCGGGCTTCCAACTCCAGCGCCTGCCCTCACTCCACAGATAGTGAGCTGCTTACCTTGCAGTGGTTCCTAGAGTAGTTTAAATCATTCAGGGAGGGTCATCACACTTTGGCAACAGATTTCAGCTCCCTTACCCTGAAACTTGACGAAGTTGCACAAAGAGCCAGGGATAACTCAGCTCGTCTCTTCTCGCCAGAAAAGCGACAGGATAAACTAGACCCTGAGCTCGCTACTTACAGACAGTGCCTTGCTAAACTCGAGTTAAAGGTGGAAGATCTCGAAGGACTCAGTAGGAGGAATAATGTTGTTATTATTGGTCTCCCTGAGGGGGAAGAAGGGCACGAGCCGGTCAAGTTCATTCAAAAATTTGTGGATTAGCTTGTGGGCCCATCTCCATTTGGGGCTAATTATATTATAGAAAGGGTGCACAGAGCTTTGAGACCCAAGCCTGCCCCCGGGTCCCCTCCACGTACTGTTACTTTCCGATTTCTCAACTTCCTGGAAAAGCAATGTTTTTTAAATAAAGTTAAAGAGCTTCAAGAAATCAGCTGGGAAGGAAAACATCTGAGAGTTGCCCAGGATCTCCCTGCATCGGTCTGCCAGAAAAGAGCGTCTTTCCACCCTATAGTAGTAAAACTAATAGCTGCTAGCATCAATTTTTGGATGGCATACCCGGCAAAATTGAATGTCCTCATTGCTGGCGTCTGGGCTGCCTTTGACGACCCTGAATCCGTCTCGACACAACTGAGATCTGCTTTTCCCGAGCTATTCAAAAATTCCTGAGAGAGGCAATGAGATGTGCGAATGGAAGATGTTTTTGCTTTGCAGTGGGCTGAAAGAGGGAGGTAGATCCCTGTTTGTGCTTGTTAAGCCTGAACTTTAAACGGCTTGGACACACCTATTTTATGGCAGACTGAGTATCCTGGATGGCTTAATTGCGGGGCTCCTCATCTCCTCTCACATGTCTAGTTAATATCCTGCTACTTACAACACGAAGAGGGATACTTGATCGAGATAGAGGTGCAACTGGTAGTGTCAAAAAGGGATCTTTTGCTGTTTTCCCTTGAGGTTTCTAAGCGATACTCCCCGCTGGCACTCCCATGTTGTCAGCACTAGAGGGGGCCCCTCCATTAGATATGCAGCCTGTTTTAATATATGGTCGTTAGGTAATTTAGCCGTTTCAATACTATATTGTTTTTGTAGATATTTTAGAACAGGCATTTGTTCGTCGCAATATGCGGACGATCTGCTAATCACGGTACAGATAAGCGCCTCTTAGATTAAAAGTGAAAGGGGGACAGGGGGGTGCAGGGACAATGGAATATACCATTCATTTCAAAATGGTTTCCAAACAAATGGAAAATGTAGAGGGTGCAGGTGATACCTATGACACCTCACAAAGGTTTACACTGGTCCCCCCCCTACTTTATTTTCTGTCTTCTCTTTCCAGAGGTAGTCAAGTGTTTGTATTCTAGGAGTTATTTGTTTGCCAGTTCTTCTCATATGCTGAATAACTGTCTGTTGAGACAGAGTAAGTATTTAAAGGTTATTTTCTGGTCTACTTTGTTTAGACCTACTTCTATTGTTATTCTATATTAGCGTGTTAGTATTATCAATGACTGTGGTAACGTTCTGACCCTTGTTCTGAACATTGCTGTGGAACTGTATATATCTTTACATATCGGGAATCTAATTTCAAAATGCCTCATTTCGTCAGCCACTCAAAGACAGTAATTTCCTTTATTAGCCTTTAAATCAATAGATGTTAGATAGGGCTAATAGCTACTCTCATAGATACATAGATACATAGACAGTGTCGGCAGATAAGGGCCTATGGCCCACCCAGTCTGCCCATTTGAGCTTGTAAGTTCAGTTTGTTTTCCTAGAAGTCTGTTGCCCCTTACCCCTGACCTCCAGAATTCCTTTATGTCTATCCCATGCATTCTTAAATCCCGTGATTGTTTCAGCCCCACCACTTCCTCTGGCAGGGTGTTCCACTTGTCCACCACCCGCTTCTGTGAAGAAATTCTTTCTATGTTTCTCTGAATCGTCCTCCTCCAACTTCATCCCATGGTTATGTTTTTGTTAGGGTGGCTGGAGCGAAGGGAAATGTTGTGGGCATGGACAAGGTGAAAGGTAGAATGTGGGATGGGAGGGAGGGTTGGAGGTCTTAATGTTTACATTGTTTAACGAATGTTTGGGTAGTTCATATGGGGCTGGGGGAGGTGGAGGATAACTTCACACAGTGGCATGTGGCAGAGTATGATGCTTCTTGTCTGTCTCATATCTCGACCAGTTTCTTATTTGACATGGCGGGGACAATGAAGATTATTACTTGGAATGTGCAGGGGGGCCAGACGTAAAATTAAACAATATCAGATTCTGAAGCACCTAAATCTTTTGGCTGCAGACATTGCGTTTGTGCATGAGTCCCACTTGCTTAATTCTGAGGCCATGAAGCTTCATAGGCAGCAGATGGGTCAATGCTTTGCAGCAGAGGGCAATACTCAAAGCCGCAGAGTCCTGATCCTACTGCGTAGGTCCATACCATTCTCCCCCAGCCAAGTTACAGCAGACCCTGAAGGGCGCTACATCTTTGTGATAGGCATGCTTCATACCAAAGAAATTATATTGGGCAGCGTCTCTGGTCCCAATAGTGACACATCCGTTCTTTTTATGCATATTCTTAATATCCTTTCCCCATTTCTACAAACCCCTCTGATAATAGGAGGTGATTTCAACCTTGTTTTTGACCCTCAAGTTGATTATTCAGGGAGATCTCGTAAAGGGCTTTCCCTAGCACAGCGGGCACTCCGAGACTGGATAGATGGTGCGGGATTGGCAGATATCTGGCGTATTCTCCACCTCTCAGACAAAGAATACACCTTTACATCCTCGGTGCACCACTCATCCTCCCGTATTGACTACATGTTGATTTCCCAGTCCTTAATCCCAGGGGTAATTGACTCAGCGATACTCTCGTGTCCACTTTCCAATCATTTACCAGTGTCTTGTTCGATTTCGCTTAATTCACTCCCCAAGACAGGCGGGCGATGGAAGCTTAATAATCAACTTTTAAAGATCCCAGATTATATAGCATACATAACCAAACACACCTCCATCTTTCTGAAGGTTAATGCCGGCTCCACCGGAAAACCAGACATTGAGTGGTGCTCCCTGAAAGCCTATCTGAGGGGTGTATTGACCGGCTTATCAGCCAAAAGAAAAAGAACTCAAGATGAACATCTCAAGCTCTTATTGTCTCAAATCCGCGCCATTGAGCGTGACTTATCCCCACAATCCTCAGATCAAATCAGGGAAACCCTAGTGAAACTCAAAGACTCATACTTGAATCATCTAAGGGAAAAGGCCGAGTTTAACATCTTGAGAACTCAGGCTTTTCATGTAGACCAAGGGGATAAAGCAGGTCGCCCCTGGCCCTAAACTAAACAGCTGGAATCCACAGACTGATTGCTGCAGTTCGTTCCCAAGAAAATGAAACACTTCTGACTTCCCTCTCGGATATAACTTCGGAATTTCGGAGTTATCATGCAAAGCTATATAGCCCAATGGAAAATCCCCCATCTTTATCACAGTTAGTCTCTTACTTAACACATTCCTCTTTGCCTTTACTTTCGGATTTGCAGAAAACTTTCCTAGTTGCTCCCATTACCCTAGAGGAAATACTTAGGGTTATCCAGGATCTGCCTTCAGATAAGACACCTGGTCCGGATGGAATTTTTATAAAGTTTTTGCTCCACAATTAGCGCCTCCTCTTCTATCTTTATTTCAGCATATTTTGTCCGGACAGGCATCAGACAGGTCCCTATTTGAAGCCTTGATTACCTTAATATTGAAGGAGGGTAAACCTCCTGAGAAAGTCCAGAGCTACAGACCGATCTCCCTTCTCAATCAGTACCTTAAGATTTTAATGAAACTCCTGGTGGACCAGTTGAGTCTTGTCATGCAAGAGGTTTTATGAAGGGTAGATCCTCGGTCGATCATTTTAGAACCCTTTCGCATGTCTTCTCGGCTTCCAGGGATGCCAACTTTCCCACTGTGCTGATCTCCCTGGACACCGAGAAGGCATTCGACAGGGTCGATTGGAATTTTTGCTCAATCACCAGGTATTTGGGTTCCTCTCTTTATAAAATGGATAGGAGTCATATAAATCCCCTACAGCATGGGTTGTGCATAATGGAATACTGTCTGACCCCTTTACATTGCACGCTGGCACCAGACAAGGCTGTCCTTTATCCCCCCTGCTGTTCAACATTTATTTGGAACCCCTTATTCAGAGGATTACGGCTAATGCAGAAGTTCAGGGTATAAGCATACAGCAGCATACAGTTAAAGTCTTGGCCTATGCAGATGACTTGCTCCTTCAAATATCTCAGCCTGATACATCCATACCTGCCCTACTCACCATCCTAAGGGAATTCGGTTCTATGTCCAACTATAAACTCAATAAAGACAAGACGGTGGTCTTTCCCTTGAATCATAAAGCATTGAAGTTAGTGGCCTCCTTAGCGGGCTTTGCTTGGCAGACCAACTCATTGAAATATCTGGGACTGAACTTGTCAAGGGAACCGGCTAAATTTACAAAATTAAATCTTGACCCATTAATATCTACTATTAGACAAGACCTTAAGAGATGGGCTTTTCTCCCCCCCTCTCTCTGGGGTAAAATCAATATCATCAAAATGAACGTTTTCCCGCGGTTATTTTACCCATTAAACCTATCAAATACCTGGTTACCGCTGACATGGTTCAAAAAGGTACAACAGATTTTCTCTGCTTTTGTTTGGTCTGACCAGAAACCCTGGATAGCCTATGACAAGCTCTCGGCGTCGAAATTGAAGGGGGGACTGCGGTTACCACAATTAGGACTATATTACTGGGCTAGTCATGCAAATAAGTACCTGCAATGGCTAAGAGCGGGCCAGCTCCAATCCCCACAGTCCTTCACACCTATATGGCTCAAAATAGAATGAGCCTTAATACAAACTCATGGGCTATCCCCTGTGGCATTACTACACGTCAACTTAAAATCTCTGCCTTTGGCACTTTAAAAAAAAAAAAAACATTGCATTATCTGTTTGAATTCATTCCCAGCTCTGTTAATTCCTGAAACACAAGCATACTATGGACCCATCTCAACCTTGGTGGGGTAACCCAAATCTTACAATAGAGGGCAAGCCACTCCAACTGAGATGGATTTCCTAGTTGGGGGATTGTCCTCTCTCGTTTTTTTCTGAAGACTGACGGTTCATGGTTGACCTCACCAAAAATTGTTAACAAAATCCATGCCCCGAGCTCCGTGATTTTTAGAATATTCCAATTGCAACACTTAATAATAAAATCCATTGGTACTGTTCCACCAGTACTTCCGAACCCATCCTTGTCATGCTTAATTCCCTATGCGGGTCTCTCTCATGCGTTTTCCAGACTGTATGAGGTAATCCATGATTGAAAATGGCCTGACAGTTTCGGTCCGACTCATTACTGGTCCCCGTTTTTCCCCAATCTAGACCTTTACTGGCCCTCTCTATGGAAGAGCTGACACAAGTTTGTTTGGCAAGACAGGCTTCGATTAACACAATTTAAAATTCTGCACAACCTTTACTATTCACCTCAGAAGATGGCCAAGTTGAATTTGCTCCCTTCACCCACATGTACCCGATGTTTGCAGACTGAGGGTAACCTATTTCATATCTTTTGGACATGTCCCAAGATAGTCCCTCTCTGGAATAATATTAAACAGAGAGTTGAGCCCCTCTTGTGTTTATCGGGGCTAGTCACGCTGGAAATTTGTATTTTGGGGGATCTTTCCTCAGTGACTGTTACCAACAGAAAATACCATATAACCCTCATAGCTATGTCGGTTAAAAGGCTGGTCTTGAGACACTGGAAAGACACAACTGAAATTTCTTACAGTGAATGGTTACAGGAATTGTTGGCCAATCTTCACCTGGAAAAGACAATTGCCAGTCTGAATAATGAATCGAAAACATTTCTCAAGAAATGGGGCCCTCTGTTGCTCTGTATTCTCTTCAGAAGTCATAAAGATTATGCATCTTTTTATACATTGTTCCATAGCAGATGGATATAATCTGTGTGGGGGGGGGGGGGAGATTTGATCTATTCCTAATCTATGTATTATTGTACGCTTGATACATGAATGTAACACTAGATCTTCTCTCTGTATTTGTGAAATATTGAATAAACTTTAAATTGGAAAAAGAAAGGTATTCTGACAAGAACACAGGATAGCAATGACCTGAGATACACAAAGTGCTGGGGATCTACAGAAAGAAAAGCATTTGTATGAAGTAACAACGCTTTCCATGGTGTGTCACAAATCCAGTATCCCAGTGGAGCTCATTACAGTTCGAGTTCAATTGTTTGCTATATTTTAATTCCCATGACCTTCTCTCCAGTGTGTTTTTGACGTTGTCTCAGTATTAGGACAGACAGGTCCATGAGAGAATGGTCTGGTTGGGAAAAATGCTGTCCTGCTGGTGTGTTGATATTCTGGTTTACTAGTGTGTGTTAGTGGTGGTTCACCCTGGTTTGCACTGGTTGCCTTTATCCCCCTCATATAGCATCTGTTTGTGCACTTTTTGCATTGCATTGCATAGGTAAATCACATTGCTTGATTGACATGTGTAGGACCCATTTCTTTTTATTGTGCTGTTCTGGCCTGTTTCAATGGTGGTCTCTGTGCACATGTAGGTGCAGGTCTTACACCTGGTAATATTGCATGGTGGTGTTCCTCTCATTTCACAGTTATTCTGACCTGCTGGGAGTTTGCTATGAATTATTACATTGGTTCGAGCAGACTCGATAGACCGTAAGGCCTAATCTGCTGGCAAATAGTATGTTAGTATGTTAAAGGTTAAGGGGCTGCTTGTAGGCAATGACAGGTGGTTCAGGAAAAATGTCTCTGACTCTTTCGGCTTCACGCATATAGGTTGTAGTTCTTAAATCATTTGCTGAAAGGGTGTAAACATAGGGCTGTACATATGGCATGCCATCAGTTTCATTGTTTGCCTATATTCCAGTAGATTAGGAATCAGGATTCCAAATCAGATTCTAATTTTGAGGTCCTTTTCAGAATTGGATAGGAAATGAATTTCGAATGGAGCCCTGGGCATATCTTTAAGCCGTCCTATGATAATTATGTTGCTCGTTGTATCTTGAATAATGCACATGCTGCAGCATGTTTTGTGAGCTAGAACTTACTAAATAATAGAGATTTTACACAAAAAAGAAGAAACTCTTCAACAGACCATCAGACTAGAATTGGCCAATTCCAAGCCTATGAAGTATTTACTTACACACACACACACACACACACACACACAGGAAAGCCTGAGAAGCCGCATGTCATTTTCACTTGGGGTGCTGCTGCTACCCAATATTATGGCTGGAAGAGCAAAAGCACAGGGAGGCAGTGCGACTCGCTCAACGCCATATAGGTAGCCCCAGTGGCTGTTGTGGAATTCAAACCAGTGGTCCCTGTTTTTTTTTTTTCTATACACTATTTCTCACCTGATCTCCACTGGCTGCCCCTTCTAACTGACCCCCCCAAAAGCCCCATCACCCCGACTCCCCTGGGACTTACTATCACCTTACACCCTCTGCAACAGGGCTGCGGTGATGCTCCGCCACTGGTGGAAGTCAGGGATTGGTTGTCAACCACAGCATGGTGTGTTTTTCCTCCTTTTCCCTTCTCTTCCCCATTGCTGGGACACACATGCTGTAGAAGTCCTGCAGCACCCTTCCCTTGTTGCCACCCAACAGTCCCACACTACCCTCGGGCCTCCACCCAAGGGCAGTCGTTTGGTGGAATGCCAGTCCTCCATCCCTCCCTGGGAGAGGAGAGGAGAGCAGTCCTTCGAATGCGTGATCCTCTCCCTCCCTGGCTGACCCCCAGCAGGCTGCACGCACTGTGAACATGGGTTGCCGGTGTGGCAGGAGGTAAGACACAGTTGCCTCAGCCCTCCACATCACTTGGCCAGCAGTGGTCCCTGGTTTTAAAGTTCAGAGCTCTAAGCACTAAAGCACACTGCCAATTGCTCTTTTTCCATATCTGATATCTCTAATTTATTGTTGTTCCATTGTCTGATTCTAACTATTTACTGTGTATCCAAAACATGTGGGGCATAGCAGAATTTTCATTAGAAAAGGGTTTAAAATATCCAAAACCTGAGGACCAGTTTAAAAAAAAAAAAAAAGGAGGTTTGCAGCTCACACCTTCATGCTGCAGATTATGCTAACCCAGAAAGCCTTCCGCTTTGCTTGAGCAGCCTTACTACCCTGTCCTACTGCAGTTAGAAAATAAAAACCCTTCAGGGTATGGGCTGTTGGTGGATACCTGTCCTTCCAGGGCTGTAAGGCCCACTCTTCCTGTGGTGTTGGGCCACACTACGCCCTTGGCGAGCAGGCATCACCAACAGCCACACAATGTCGGGTCATATCACTTACATACTGCTATGCTGGTACTACTGCCGTTGCCACAGTTATACTTGCTTGTAATTGAGCCATCTCATTTTACCCTGTTTGTTCCAGCAGGGGCAGCCCCAGGAGAGCTTTCCGAGAGGAACCCCTAAAATTTATTTTTTCCCATTAAAGTACACCTGTATTTTTGCCCAATAATTACTTTTTTTTTTAAGCATGTGCCCTCCCCTACTCTTCTGGTCTAGAGTCTCCCCTGTGTACCAGTTCTTACCTCCTGTAACATCACTCCCTGGGTTGTGCCTGGAAAAGAGCATTGGTAGTGTGTGCCATTCCATGACAATAATTTTCAAATAAATAAATTCGATCTACTAGTGTTTATAAACACATTTAGAGGTTGGCAGTGTGACCCACACCTGCCACTGGGAATTGCCACATGACCGTTTGGATACATCATGACCAATGAAGGTGACATACGCAAGGCCCCGAAGCAATGGTTCCTTAATGGTCGATGTCCACTGGATAATCCATGGGAATTGATCTCCACCGCTAATTCCGCTCCATCCACAGAAGTTGCTGCCGACCGCTGAATACCATGGAAATCAGCTTGATGGCTCACACCATCAAATACCTTGACAGAGCTTGGACACAGCTGCACTTTCTTTCTGTGCTGAGCCCCACTCAGAGCGGGGATTTTAAAATTAAGAATTCCCTCAGGGCTAACACTTGCTCTGAGTGGGAGCGTTTAACTGAAACATGTCTGGGTTTACGTCCAACTGTTGGGAAAAAGAAAAAAAATGGCTGATCAGGACAGAAATAATTGTGACAGCCTGCTGAATGCTGTTTCACAATTTTAAGACCAGCTCAGCCACCCAGGTTACCCCCGCCCCATCCACACTTAGAGCCAGGATTTTTAAAAATTACCAGTGCTCCTCCGTGGCTTTCTGAGGCTAACTGCGGTTGTTGGGTGAAAGAAAAAAAACACTATCTCTCATCCTGGGCAGGTCTGATATTTAGTGTGCAGGCTAACAAATAAATAGCACTGCTCCGCTCGCTGCTGCTGCATTTTGCTGAGTGCTTGAGCATTCAACAACTTTTTATATAAATCTTTATTTTAGCATCATGCTGGGAATGATGAATGGGATTGGTGCTATTTTGCTTTTGGACATGTAACCAAAAAACATTTTGTCGGTTTGCCATCGGTTTTACCAACTAACAGAAGTACCCCTGGCTGCACGAGTGTCCTGATTCTGAATGCAGCTTGTGTGATTTTCTGCAAGGTATATTTTACTGATTAGACCCATGAGGATGTGAAGAGAAACTGACACGAAGGAAAATAATGTTGCACTGTTTGTGCTATAATGCTCATTTTGTCCCACTAAAGATGTTCATACTGGCACTTGGAGAGTCGAACTACAAAGGAACTATAATGGAAATAAAATATGATGATTAGAGCCTAGGAAATGGGTGAAGTCCTGTTGGGGAATTGGAGTTTCTGACCCCTCCCACAGACCATTGGATAAAGATAGGCAAGCTAAGCTTGGTTATGCTATTTATGGTGGCTACCTCTCACTAAAAACTTATAAAAACTCTGTTATAGTGCCTGATGAAGGTTGACTCAGGATTAATATCCTTTATGAGGTACTGTTTTCTTTTCTCCACTCAGCTAATCAATACCCAGACTAAACAACGAATTAAAAACACTGGGCTTCAAAGTTTTGGTACTACTTTAATGACTTTGTAGTGGAAACTTTATTGTTTCCGTAGTGATATTAAATTATGGCACTTAATAACCAAAGGTTGGATTAATATGCCTAGCAGTAATAATTTTTGGATATTTATTATATCAAGATATTGTCTAAATCTTGGTAACTTTAGAAGGAAAACGCTTGTGTAATAGCTTTTAGTGGATGACTGTATTTTAACTGGATAGAAACAAAGATATGTATAGTATACGCAACTACAATTAGGATCCATTATGATACTGAGTTATGCTTCTATATTTCTATGTATGTATGGCATGTACGTACCTGTATCTGTTTTTTAGTATATTGTAATGGCTTTCAGCCGAACAATAAAACCTGAACCACCATAACATTAAAAACTAAAACAGTCAATGCTGTTTTACAGAAGAACTCTCTGACCTGCTCCTGAGCAGGGATCCAATCTGCTGCTGGCTCACCTTGCTGATTTATCTGTAAAGTAGCCCACCAGTAGCTCACTCTCCTGCTCAATATTTTTATTATGTGCAACAGTGATGAGACATCTAGTGGGTTTTGATATCTTTTAAAATTAAGTTCAGTGCTCTGATCTGAAGCTTTTCCCTGTCCAGGACCATAACTGACCATCACATAAAACCCCGGCACTGCCCCAGTGTCAGATGTTCCACTTCTAAGCTGCTTCCGATCAGTGCATTGAATTTAATTTTAAAAAGATGCCAAAACCCCCATCGATGTCCCATCACTGTTGCCCATAACAACACTGAGCAGAAGAGTGAGCTAATGGTGGGCTACTTTAAAAAACAAATCGGCAAGGTGAACGGGTAGCAAGTGGACAGGAGAGGGAAGAGGTCTGAAAATTGAAACAGAGCCTAAATTAACATAAAACCTAAACACCGTAAATAGAACTTTTTTTACTACTGCTTCTATTACACTGCCACCTGATGTACAGTTTCATTTATTAGTACATGTATACACCACGCAGCGGTCTTTTTTTTCAGTATGAGGTACATTATTTTGACCATTTTAAACCAGGCTACAACTATCCTGATGATATGACAGCCCATGCAAAATCAGATATTCTGTATGAACAAACTAGGTTTTATTCAGCCTGTACTGACCAACTAGACAGACAGAAAAACAGACAGTACCTGGGCCTTGTTCCTGTTAAAAAAAGAAGCCCTTCTTTACCTAGCAAAATAAATATCCGGACCAGCAACGATGGTGTATAATGGCACCTGGCAATGACCTCCCTCAGTATCCTCTGTCCCCCTGATTTCCTTTCCACGTGTTTGGATAAGTTGCTGTATTTGGATAAGTTGCATTGTTTTATTAAAATAAACTGTGAGGTATACCATCTTTTTGTTATACTTAATCAAAATTTTTGCTACGTTGTCACTATCATGTAACGGCTTCTACAGTATGTGCAGGTAGCATCTGTAATTCTGTTGAATGGATCTGTAAGCTTTTTCCTGCAGAGTAGCTTTCCTAAATGTAAACCCTTGATGTAAGCCCCTTCGTGGATCTCCGGGGCTCAGTCCCACTATTAGCGCGAAGTAAAAGGGATTGAAATTTTAATTAAAGCCTCCATGACTCTACAGGGCTCAAACCACTACATGAGTAAAATTAAAAAAAGAAACCACATCCCCTTTTAATTATTCTAAACATAGTTTAATAACAATATTGCCCTCCTTGTCTCAACTTTCATGACTCTACAGGGCTCGAACCACTGCATGAGTAACATTAAAAAAAGAAACCACATCCCCTTTTAATTATTCTAAACATAGTTTAATAACAATATTGCCCTCCTTGTCTCAACTTTCATGACTCTACAGGGCTCGAACCACTGCATGAGTAACATTACAAAAAGACACCACATCTCCTTTTAATTATTCTAAACATAATTTAATAACAATAATGATAATAATGCCCTCCTTGTCTCAACTTTGAATCACTTGTCTCCACTTAAGCATGAAAATGACAATATCCCGGGATGTGATGGGGTAATATATTTATTTTATGATCTGGGCTTGGGGGGAAGCACTAGACTACCATGGATGTGGTGTGGGTTTCATTTTGCATAGCACACACACTTGCGCCCTTGCTGGATGAAGTTTGAAAATCCTGGCCCCTGTTGGAATACAAAAGGACTTAGATTGTTTGGAATCACATTAATTCAAAATGTCAATAAAATAACTCAGAAAAACTTTCTCATCCTATTTAAAAAATAGAAATGAATACAGCCAGCCCAGTGACACTCAGGATTGAGGCATTGGATGCCACACCTCTTGCTGCGCCAGCGAGCCCAGGTTGTTGGGCATCAGCCGGGGGGTGAGGAGCAAGACAGCTCTTTCCTCCTGTGAGGGACTTGCGGCTCCCCAGCCATTGACCACCACCCGGTAGAGGATGGATGGCGGCGCTGACCAGAGAGAGTCCTGGCACTAGCCACGGGGAGGGGCAGAAGGGGCTGAGGTGGTGTCATGGGATGTATGTGCGCCTCCACGAACGCATGACGCTCGTGTGCTGGGGTCCTGGGAATAGGGGAGAAAAAAAGGGAAAACAAATGATAAAGGACTAATAAGAAATCAATATGATTACATGGAAATCTATGTTATTGCTGTGTAAGGCTTGTCTGGTGTTCTAGGCAATGCAGAATTAAAATTATATGGCATACATGAGATGTCATGACTTACGAAGATATGTGAAAGTGGTGTGTGGAGTGAATCTGACATCTTTTATTTCACAATAGAAATAAAATAAAGACGCACACTCAGTTGTGAAAATAATTTGTTAGCAACTAAATATATTTCTTGTGTGTGATCAAACTACAGTTTCCCTCTCATGCCATTTTCAATTTCTGTAATAAAAGCATATCACAAGAAAAGGTAGTCTGATTTAGCCTTACTGCTTTAAATCCCAAATAAACGTATTGTTTTTCTGAAATATAAGACATTAAATCATAAAGACTGTCTTAAAGAAAGTGACATAAGGGTGATTATTACAATATAAACACTTGACTTTGCTAACAACTGTCCAATATGAAGAAAAGCAAAAAAAAAAAAGTCTAAAAATAAGGGAAGTAGTGTGACAGCTTTCTGCCGCAGAATTGCCACAGAAATAACCATCCACCGACACAGAAGTTCTGTGGCAAATGGGAACCCTGCCACAGAATTTTGCCCTGAAGTGCCGCAGAAAAATCGGGGCCGTGGGCATAGGCATGCATGTAGAACACTGTGCTAGAAAACACAGTTCAACACGCACAGAGCCACTCGACCAACTCATCTGTTCCCATGAAAATTACTTCCCTATCTAGTTACTGCAGTCCCCCTTCCTCTCTACCCAGGAGTGGGATGTGAACAGGCAACACAAACTGCCATACAAAATCTCACTGGAACACAGAGAGTTCTAGTTCTGTAAAAAATGTGAGAAAACTAAATATTACCTATAACTTGTCACTGCAATCTATGGGATGTCATTAAAAGTTCAGTCCAGCTCAATGATTGCATAAAAATCAATAAATAAATGAATATAAATAAATTATATATATATATTTTTTTAGCTTATAATCAATCCAGCCAGCCAGCTAGCCAACCAACCATCCATCATGAAAGCACTGAAGAGTCACAGAATCAATCTTAAAGAGCTGCTGATGCCTAAAGGAAAACTCTTAGAAACAGTCTACTTAAGTACAATTCTGCTTGTATTCCATAAAAAGTATTTTGAATAGCCTTCTCCTACTCATTACATATTACTGGGGAAATATGCATGAATACATGATCTTTATTCATTACGTTCTTCTGCCTCTATAGCTTGGTCCTTTCTTGAAGTCATAATGCTCTGTTGTGACATCGCAATCTCAATCTGCTGCCCTGGGAGTACCTGTGATGTCACAAGCAGTGTATTATGACCTTGGGTAGGGAATAAGCTACAGGAATGGATGGCTTCTTCTGAAGCAAAGATTCTCTTTTCATGCAGATGCCTCAGTACTAAGTAATGGGGAGAAGAAATACAGTTAATGTGAAAAATAAACTGAATTTTGTCTAAATAGTATTTTATTATTCCCCTGAAGGCATCGGCTGCTCTTTAAAGATCTGCAATAACCCCCCCCCCAAACTGATCAGATTATTTAATTCTGTGCATTTCTGACACATCAGTACTATAAAGGACTGCTCCTAATCCTAGACCATTTCACTTATATATTTCATTTCCTCTTTTAAATACGAAGACGATTAATCCAGCAACTACCAGAAGAGGTGGTGGAAGCCGAAAACGGTGGAAGGATTTAAGAGGGCATGAGATAGACATATGGGATTGGGAAGGGAAGGGGAGGGCCCGTAAGAGTGGAGATGAGTGGGGTGGGGTAAGGGCAGACTCAATTAGCCGATGAGGTCCTTTACTGCCATCAGATTTCTATGATTCTATGATAATCAATATTAAAAATTCAAATTTTTTTCAATGTTTTAAGTATCCTAGTACTGTATATGACTTCCATAGACTACTTTAATATTCAAAGAATAAACTTCCTTAAAGGAAATTATTAACTGAGAAAGTTAAATAAGCCGACTTCGGGGGACTTGCTGGGACCCTGTCCATGGCTTACCTCCTGACTTCATAGCAACTTAATCTATTGAAGTTCTCAGGACTTCTCTACAGAGAAAAGGTCAAGCCAGGAAACTTTTCTATGAGGTAGGAAAATATTAGACATGCAGAGAATGCTGTGTGGTTGGGTAACCTCACTAAACTTACGTTAAAGCAGTTTTATGAAATGTTAATGAGAGCACAGAGGTCAGCTGAAACACAGGAGCATTAGGCAGACTGCTAAGTATAGCAGAAGTATAGCAGAAATACCAAACTATGACTAAAACAGAACTAAGCAGGCATTTAAAGTATATTTTGCCCATTTTTGGGGTCATAAAATTTAAGAAAAACTGTTAGGAGATTAAAAAGTCTTATTTTGGCACATTGTACATCAGTAAAACCTATACTGGACAATTTTGTCATATTAGCCACTTCCCTACCCCTTCCCTCTCATTCCCCCCCCCATTTCTCCCTCTTCAGCGTGTACAAATACTCTTATTTCTACTAGACTCTAGCTATTGTGGTTGTTCGAAAGGCAAACTTTATATTGCATTGTGTATACCCATTCTCTACTGTACTGTACACTTTTTTGTCTGTAAATTCTCAATTTTGTACCAAATTATGTAATTGTTTTGACTGTAACCGCCACATTCCCTTCTCCCGGGTCACACCTGGAAACGAGCCTTGGCTCAGTGTGCCTCTCCCGGTGAACAAACTGAAATAAATAAAAAAATATTTACCCAGGGTTATTACATTTGCCCTGACTGTATAACCAGATTTCTTTGCATGAATCCCTCCAAGTCACTTTACTCACTGGTGTAGATATGAGTGACATCAGCCTTGCAGGTATGAGTGAAAATTAATCTGATTATACAACCAGGGCAAGTATAATAATTGGTTTATTCAACAAAGTAATTTTTTAAAAATATATATTTTAACCCCTTCCTGCAGCTGCCCCTATCGGCACCTTACCAGGGCAACATTCCAGTTCCACTGTGATAGGGTAGACTGCCATCCTATAGTTACAGGACCATCTCTTTTGACCCCCCCCCCCCCAAAGTCTGCTGCAACAGCAATTCTGTATGAACCATCTCTTTTACTTTTCAATTTTTCACTGTATGGCTGGCCACCTGCAGTACATTCTCCTCCATCTTTACTGTCTCATCTTTTGTCTGTGTTTCTCTATTTTCAACCCCCCTCTGGTCCTGTATCCAGTCAAATTAAAAAGGATCTGCTCGAAGCCAGCCCGGTGGTGCTGAGAGTTGAGGTGCTGGATGTCACACCCTTCGCCACACCAGCAACCCGAGTTCAGGAATGAGCCCGGGCCATCAGGGGTTGGCAGGGGAGGGAGAGGATCAAGCATCTGAAGGACAGCTCTCTTCTCCCGGGAGGGAAGGGGAATATTGGCTCGGTGTTTGACTGGCCTCTGGCGGAAGCCAGAGGTACAGCAAGTGCATAGCATACAGAGAGAGGGTTGGGGAGTGGTGGACGTCTGCGGGAATGCCTTGACGTCAGGGTGCAGGCAAGTCCCTCAGAACAGGGGGAAAACAACACCGGAGCGCCGTGGGGAAGAAGCGCCAGCACAGACCCCAATTGCTCCTGCCTGCCTGACCACCGGAGGGACCCAATTAAACAAGAATTGTCTCAGGGTATACGTGCCGACCTTGTACCCGCCTAGGATACAGCCCGCAGCTCCAACCAGGGGGTCCACTGGGGAATCAGGAATGGCAGTGAAATGGAATGAGGTGCTTAGCGTCTCCTGACAGAGCGGGGTTCCGGCGTGTAGAGGAGGATAAAGAAAGATTGAAAAAAAAAGGATTTGCTCCTAAAATGAAGTTCGACAGCAGGAAGCAGACAATGAAATAGAAAATAAAATGTGTAGTTTTATCTTGAGAAGTTAATAAGGTTTACTAAACAGGTTCATTAGAAAAGTAAACAATGTTTTGTCTTTCCCTTGCTTGAGAGTATCGGTGGTTGGTAATTGCAGCAGGTGACCCCGCCTGGATCGAGTGAATTGTGTTGCATTGTTTAAAAAAGGGTTAGGAGTGGTAATTTAGCCAAAGAAAAAAAAAAACTGGGTATTTTGCAAAGAGAATGCCCGAAAGTATCCCAGCCCTACTGTCTATGCACCTGAATTACCACAACATTGTCAGGCGGTATGAGACATTGCAGAAAAGCTGCAAAAATGTAGTATGTAGAGTTACTTTTTCCCCATTTGTCCTCTCTAGAAGTAGGGTGTCATCAGCAAAGAATAAAATCACGCAGGTAGCTTACCTGTAGAGGCAGAGCGCTCGTCCCCATGCAAGGAAAGTAATGTTTTGCCTAACAAAAACGGAGAACCTAAACTTTTGCACAAAAACAGGGGAAGTGAGAAAAAAAAATACAGGAATGGTTTCTTTCCTCCCTCGCCCGAGTACCTGGATAGAGCTAATTCCATGTCATGGCTAGCATTTACAGTTAAAAGGAAAATATAAACATAGGGAGAGAATATTGTAAGGGAAGTTAAACTAATGAATGGATTAAACGTCAGGAGCAGCTGACCAATGGGAAAATGCTCCGTAGAACAGTCCACCAGCCGCTCAGACACACAGTTAATCCCCTGTAATCATATCAAGAAATGTAGGAGGCTTCTGGATGTATGTTTTCAGTGTTGCTAAGAGAAGGGAGATGAGGAGCATGCCCTCATTCTCCCGTTCTCTCTGGCAACTCGGATGAAGCTATCCTCCCTAAGAGTTAAAGCCAGAAAAAACGCATTTTATAAAGCTGTTGCCATTGTACGTTCCTGACCTTTTATTATTTTTTTTTTTAAGGAGTCTGGGAACACATACATGGGGAAATTCAGTAATACAATTCATGGTTTCTTTAGGGACTGGCAGCCCACACTGACCAACATTTTATACAGTCTGCCTTATCTGATGTCACTCCCCGGGGAGGGGCATCACTTCATTATCCCATCATTTCTTATGCATTTCAATTTTTGAATGTTTAAACGTGTCTTTATAGTTCATTATGTAAATATATATATATATATATATATATATATATATATATATGAGAATATAATTTACTTAATAGAAAGTTACTTCTCTTTATAAAAAAAAAAATTGGGTGGATCACCTGATACTGATGTCACTCAGTGGTGGGTATAAAACCCCACCACCTGAGGTGCTAAGGAGTTCTGTTGGTGAGTGGAATTCTGACTTGTGTAGAGAAAGCATCTGGGGAGTATATGCAGGTTTTCATACCTCCTATCTTGGACTAGGCTGAAGCTAAGCCTAAAAAGTGTGTGATCTCATTTGAAGGGGGATACTCTAAAAGACTAACCTTTTATTTTCCTTTCTGTAAGTTTATTATTCTTTGTGCTTTGTGTAACCCCCTTGTTCCCAGAGGTTACCAGAATCCCGGTTAGAATCAGTGGCAGGCAGGGAAGGCAGCTTGTGAAATGCAAGATAAATGGGTTTCACACTGTCACACTCTGTTTTCAGTCTCAACTGAACTAGAGTGATGATGCAATCATGGAACTCTCGCAGCAGCATAAGCCACAGTGTTCAGCTGGCTTTAGAGTGAATTTGAATGTTGTGCAGCTCCTCAGTTTAGCTCTGACAAAGAGCTACCCCTTCTGTTTTTGTGGTAGTTTGTTCTCACCCTAGAAGAACAGCAAAGAAGACAGTGGTGGAGACCTGTGCCAGTAAGGATTCTTTGCCCCATCCCAGGAAGGATGGGGCGAACTGCAGGATTCAGGGGCAATCCCCTTGAATTGTTTGGTGAAGCTGCCTTGGACATCTTCATTTGTTGTGAGTACAATTTCTCTGTGTAAGTCCAGGTGCATCTGCAATATCTAGGGGTGAATTTCTCTGACAATGGGACCCTGTCACCTAGACTTTCTGTTTAAAAGTGTCTGGAGTCCAGCATGTGACTGTCCAAGTACAGAACTTTTAATTTTTGGACACCTTAGAGGTGTGTGTAGGATGTTAAGTGTGATATACATTTCAAGACTGTTTTTACAGTTGTGTGGTGTTATTAACCAGATGAATGGCCGAGTATAAGCTTGGAAACAAAAGGTGGGAGATCCCCCAGCTGGAGTAACCAGTTTACCTCTACGGGTTTTGAAGGGCACCTATTACTTTTTCTTTGGTGCAATTGGCCAATGCCTGAGAAAAGTGTTTATTTATTTTATTTATTTATTTATTAAATTTTGGTGACCGGGTAGGCCCACTGAGCCCCGAAGGTCCCCTTTTCAGGGGCGACCCGGGATAACAATACTAGATATGATACAGAAAAAAGACAAAAAATAACTTTTGAATACATTGACTGTTACATCATGAGATGGCTACAGGAACAGTGGTTACAGGCATGGTTATCATCATGACACAGTTTTGAATTGGTAGTACTTAGCATATTGTCATACAAGAGGTAGCATATGTTCCCAGGTGATCAGACAGTAGAGGGGGGGTACTTGGTACGCTCCGCTATGAGAAGGTGTGTTGCATACCTCTGTATGTGGGTTGTTTTCTCTCAGTTTACCCCAGTCTAATGTGTTCTGAAAGTCCTGAGCCTGGATGTGCTCTTTTGTGGTTATGTATAACACCTGCATTCCTCATGAAATATGGGAAAGAGTCCTACGTCTGGCCGTGTGTGCCTAGTTGATGGGAAATGTACTATATCTGGCCGTGTGTGCCAATCTCCATTTTCAGAACCAGAGTGTTCACTGTTTTGTGCTTCTTCTGCCTATGCTAAATGGGAATTCAGGAATTTCTGTACCCCGGAGAATCTGCAATACCAGTATGTGTAGCCTCGTAGGGGTCCATCTTCACTTTGTGATTATTCCTACTTTGTTACACGAACAAAAGCCACACTCTAGAATCCCAACCTGGTTTGGACAGTATTGTTATTGCTTCCCTGTGTCTGGAGTTACTTGGGTGCCCCTGTCCAAAAGTGCAAACCTAGCATAATTGTGAGCAAACATTTTCTCCCAGGGACCTGGGTTGCTGGCCATGGTAAATGATCCCACCAGGTGTGTGTCAGGTAGTTGCCACACTTGGCTGACTGTTTTTGTATAACAGTCTGGTCCACCGAGTCTAATGGTGGCCATTTCTCTCTTTTTTTATGTCTTGTACTAATTCATGTAAACCCCCACCCCTCTCTGTTACCCCCTAGACGTTTGTGTGTAGAGGAGAAGCCCTGCTGGTTAAATAAGGGGGGCCGGTGGGGGGGGTTTACAAAAATGGGGGCTTGTCCGACGATGTGTTTGTGAATTTTGGGAGAAAACAAAGTTTGTTTGCTCAGGTTGTGGCTAGTGTTTTGCCTGTCTGGCAGTTGGTAGCCCAAAACTGGAAGCTTTGCACAGAAGGATTTGCCCAGAGTAGTGCCATTCGTATTTGCTGCTGTGTGTTGTGCCACCGTTTACCAAGGAGCTGTAAAGCCAAACTTTGTGTGCCCCATGTCCTGCATCAAGAGAGAGCATTTACAAACTTTAATTCTCAAGTTTTCTGTGACAAAAAAGTATTGTGGACTTTAGGAAACAAAGAGACAATTGTGCCCTGAAGGTTTCATGTGCTTATTGTGTGAAATGGGGGAGTCACTAAAGAAATAGCCAAGTTCTGAGTAAAGAAATGGTCAAGAACAGTGCTCCCACTGTGAAAAAGGTCAGCGGAGGAAAAAAAAAGTTGTTTTGCAGTTTAAATTTTGCCTGCTCGACAATCGCTGTGGAGGAAGAGCACGAGAAGAGAGAGAGACAGAAGCTCATTTGCATGGCGTCGAGTGATTGATAAGACTGCAATCAGTCCCATCCCCTAGCCAGCTTCAGAGTGCTGGCCAGTGTTCGAGAGAGAGAGAGAGAGAGAGAGAGCGAGTGGTGTGTGAGCTGGTTATCAAGAAGAATCGTCACGGTGACTGTGAACATTCTAAATGCTGTGAAATACAGACTTTCTGTGCGAAATCGGGCTCAACCTGTAATCCAACTGAATGGGAAGCAAGCGAGGTGTCAGTAGTGACAATTGGCAGGATTGCTAGCCCATTTAAACCCAGAGGCCTTCCAGGATCGACTGTAGGCAGAGATTGTCCAATGGAACAAGCCAGCTACTGATTCAGTGAGTACCATTATCAGCAAAACTGTGCTTCAGACTGTGTTGTGATTTTCAAAAGCCAGCTGGATCTGTGTGTAAACAGTGTGATTGCTTTTGCAAAGAAGGACTGTAAAGTGAAATCAAAAGCAAGCAAGAATTCTAAGCAATAGACTGTGAGCAAGTATTATGGATTCAGAAACAGTATACTTTTCTGAGCAAAACAGAGACTGTGAGTTGCATGAGAGACTGCAACAAACATGCAATCCTGTTCAAGAAATACTGTGGCTTTTAGTGACTTTAAGCAAGTAAAATTGACTGAAAGCTAATTGTAAAGTCTGAAAATCATATAGATATGCTGAGGAAGTAAAAGCAGTGCACTCGTTACAATTTGTGCAAATTATCAGTAGCAGAAAATCGGATGCGCAGTTGCTTGAGTCAGATACAGATCTGTCGATGCATCAGGAGTGCTGCCGTCGACATTACAGAGTGGGGCAGTAATGTAAACATAGCAGCAGGGAGCTATTTTAAGAGACTGTTCCAAGTATAGTGAACTCAGTAGTAACAGTGAACTTTTGTGTGCTTATTTACAGACATGGCTTCGGGACCATCCCGCTATCTGGATCATGCCCGAGGTATGATAGCTGAGGAGGCTGCCAAGCTTAAAGAAACTGAGCAATGTTGATATGGTGGAAGTTTGCCTCCTCATGTTGTGATTCCCAACTACCCTGTGAGAGTATGCATAATGTGCCTCAAGGCCGGAAGGGATGTATTCTTGATTCCTCACTGTTCAGGGTGTTTAGAGAAGCAAGGTCTGACTAGAACATCACAAATTCGTTTGGCTTCCAACTGGACAAAAGTACAGGACCCTGCATGTAGCAGCACACAGCACCAGGTTGAACCTGTTGGGGGAGGCCCAGCAGAGTGTGGCACAAAGGAAGAGTGTGTAGATTTACTGCCAGAGCAGATTCCTCGTGATGTCTCCATGCCTGTGTCACAGATGAATAGTGAGGCGGGAAAGTCAGTGGATCCATGGAGAGAGGGTCCTAGCACTAGACTCATTGGAGAGGATGAGGTTCAAGAGACTGCTTCAAAAGGGGGATGGGACAAGACATGGGGGAGGGTCAATGGAGGGGAAGGGTGGAAGGGAAGGGCAGCTGCAGAATAAGGGGTGCTAGCTGCACATCCGAGCAGACTTGATAGACCTCTAGGCCTTATCTGCTGGCAAATTTTGTATGTTCGTACTCTAGAATGGGAGGTATCTACCTTCGCTCCCAGTGAAGAGTGGACTGTCTCGGGAGTGAGAACGACTGCTCACTCCTGGGCCAACGTTTTGAGTGAGGAAGAGGACGAGGAAGATATGTATCTTTCTGTTGAGGGTCCCAGTCTGCGGCCTAAAGCTCTTGCCTCAGAGGAGCCAGAAGAAGTTGGTGACTCCACAGCCCTGCCCTCAGAAGTGGTCAGGGACAAGTTCTACGTTGCTTTGAGTATGCAACACTGGATGAACCAGGACTGGCCACCCCCAAGCCAGGCCAAGGGTCATACACTGATGAAGAACAGTAAGGAGGAAAGACTGGTTCATAGGAGGGCCAATGACATCTATGGGTGGTCCTTTCCTTGGAGAGTCTGGGAGGAGATTGAACAAAATAGGAGAGCCGGGCTAGTGGAGGAAGCGAGCCAGAACATGCATCCAGGTGCAACACTTTATGTCAGAAACAAAGTTATAAGAGACAGACTGCAGTTTTGGAAGCTGGGCAGGACATTGTTCATAGACACTGTACGATATGTGGATAACACAGGGAAAGAGACTTTCCATTTTGTCAATCATGAACGCCCAGATGGGGTCATAATTCATGCACCCGACCCATTGTGGTACTACCCCCAATGTTACCACCCTCCTGAGAATATGCTCGTGCATACCCAGAGGGAAGCAGAGCAGTGGTAGCAAGTGTCCACCATCCAGCCATTGCCGTACACATGTTGTTCTGCCAGTCTGGTGTTCCAGGATCCAAGAAGCATCCAGATTCGTCAGTCCTGCAGTGTGCCTTCCCAATTTCATCACCTGGTCTACCAGATAGCCTAGATGTCATCAGCCCAGCTGTTTTCCTGATTCATCGCCTGGGATTTCTGATGAAATCCTCCCAGCTGTTCCTTCCTGTTCCAAGGTTCCAGCTCCTAGATGACATCAACCCAGCAGTTTCCTGTTTCATCATCCTGTTTTCCAGAAGATTTCCACCCAGCTGTATCCAAAAAATGCTGCCAGGGAGAGTCTTCGGCTGGAGAAATAGGTGATGTCCATTTTTTGGTTCTTCAAGGGACTGGTAAGTCCAGACTTTTCTTACTTTATTGACACTGCAATACACATCCTTCACCTGGCAGACTACAAACTGCTTGAACTGTCCACAAAGACTCTCCCCTTTGGGACTACAGTACAGATGAATTTGCTTAATAGGGACCCCTCTGTGGATCGCTAGTCGTCCCTATTAAGCGGATGTCCCTATTATCAGGAATGTGTTTCCTATAGCTCTCCAAAGAAAAAACTAAATTAAATGATCAGATGCCTACAGTAGTAATTTTTCAAACATTTATTTGCATTACTCAGTGATAGTACATATTTTCTTCTTTTTTTTCTGCACGTGAAAAATAAAATGAAGTTAAAGTTCATGTACAGTATAGTACAGCATCAGACATGGCAGTTACTGGGTAAGGAAAAAATCCGTTATCAAGCTCTGCTTCAAATCAGAGCAGATCTTACTTGATAATTGTTGCTCAATTGCTGTTAGTGCGCCCCACGATGCCAAGTCGCCGTTTTGTGTGCACCACGACATCAAGGCTCGGCAGTGTGCGATCGCATCCTTGTTTGAAATGGGATCATGCACCGGATCCTCCTCTGCGTCAGAGGAATCTATCGATGCTGTGTCAAGCATCAGGTGTTTCATCGCATCGCAGATTTCCACACCACTTGTTTCCCCTTCAGTTCTGACGTCAATGTTGATGTCCACAAATGTAATGAACTCCTTGGTGGACATGAATGGAGAGGGTGGGACATCATAGAGCAGATCTTCCAACACTGACTGGATGCCACTTCCTTCGTCTGCTGCCTCATCGGTTGCTGGATTAAAGCCAGCCTTCTGGAAGCAGTGTTGCAGTAGGGCTGAGGAAACTGATTGCCATGCTTTAGCAACCATGTATGTGGCATCAAGAATGGCCACTGCTTTGTGATTTTAGATGCTGTTAGTTCGACTCACTGATCAATGTTGTCCACAATTCATGAGGACATCATGGAGCGATATTGCGTCTTTAAGTTCTGGATCACACCCATATCCATGGGTTGGATCAGACCTGTAGTATTTGGAGGGAGGAAAACTATCTTTATGTGGGGATACATCCCTACAACATCAGTAGGGTGGGTTGAGCAGTTGTCTAAAAAAAGCAGCGTATGACGGCACTTGCACTTTAGCACACGCTCCCATGAGCATAGCCAGTCCTTAAAGATCCATCCAGTCATCCAGGCATTGGAGGAGGCATAATAGGACACAGGTAGGGTGGCCAGATCTTTTGAAAAGCATCGGGGATGTTTATTCTTGCCAGTCAAAACCAACGGGAGTTTATCTGTGCTGTCCATGTTAACGCAGACTAACAGAGACACTCTGTCTTTGGCTTTTTCCCCTCGAGCAGTTCGGTTTGTTTGTGGACATGTCCATGATCAGGGTAGCCCCTGAAATACAGTCCAGTCTCATCCACATTATAGATTGCCCCTGGACTGTAGTCTTTTAACAGAGCTGGCAACACTGAAGATGTCCAATCTGTTGCAGCATCTGAGCCTGTGTCTGATTTTTCTCCATGTTCCTTTTTGTACACAATTGAATTTCTTTGTTTCCACCTAGACAGCCAGCCATCGGTGGACTCGAAGGACGAGTGTCCTAATTGTGTCGCCAGTTCATTCACCATCTTTTTTAAAAGGGGGACAGACAGTCTTGTACCACGGGTGACAGCACTGTTGAACCATAGCAGCATTGCATCTTCAACCTCACCGTCCTTTCCCTCTCGCTTTCACTTCCTGGTGAGGTTAACATTAGACTGCCACTCATTCAAAACTGCCTCTCTGTTTTGGCTGATACGTCCCACTTGGCTCTTTGAAATGCCAAAGTCCTTAGCTACAGATGCCAGAGAAGCCTTAGGAAGTTGTAATGCCTCGATTACCTTTACTCGCTGAGCGAGTGTAAGCTCAATCCATTTGGTAGCCATGACGAACATGAAATACTCAACCAGTCACCACTGAATATATGAACAAAATGTACCAAAAACATCACAATTAACTGGAACAGGTGTCCCCACTATCCGAATAGATATATTATGGGCTGCAATTATAAAAATGTGGTTACTAGGGAAATGTCCTTACTAACCACGTCCCCATTAAGTGGAGTGGACTGTACTTCAAGAACTGTGCTTCAGTGGGCTCCGGCCCAGAAGAGACTCTTTTATGGACCCTGCCTTTGGGCATAACTGTCGCTAGTTTGGATATTTAGGGCATTCCATCCCCTCAAAAGGTGTATTGTACATAAAGTTAGAGATTTTCTGCTGTTTTCTACTTTTCTGAAAAAAAAATATTTTTGGGGATTCTCCAGTGTTTTGATGGTAAGGGTTACTGTTGTCATACTGTGTGTTTTGCAGATATGGGGTGTGTTTTATCTCTTTTTCTCTTTCAGGTGGTTCCTGGTAAAGAAGAAGGAAGAGAAGACCAGAAGAGGATATGGGAACTCAGCCGAGTTCTCCTGCTCTTGTAGAGTGCTTTGTAGAATTGTATGGTTAGCATGTGTTAACAGTATTCCTTCCACAGGTGTTAGTGCATGGGGGATAGTAGCAGTGTAATGCTTAGATAAAGTGTTAGCTCTGGGTTGGTTTGCAGGTGCCCTGGGTTGGGGGGAGGTTCCTCTCTTTTTGAGTAAGTTTTTGGTTAGATAGGTTTTCCCTACAGGGCTGGGGGATAGACAGTTGTGATCCAGATCTGCAGTAGGGGTCACAGTCCTGGTCTGTTAGGGCCATGCTCTGGACAGTTCTTCCACAGCCACTGATTATCCATAGTAAGATTGTAGTGTAGGGGCTGATGTGTCAGCCAATGGCCTCTGGGCCCTTAGTGTTGTCTGCCTGTGCCTGGCACATGGTAGGGGAGACAGTAGCGCTACCTCCCCATAGTCAACACATAGGGTAAGATGGTCCAGTGCCAGGTAGGTAATGACTGGGGACAGTAATTTTCCTGGCTAAAGGTGGGTGTAACCCCCTTGTTCCCAAGGGTTACTAGAATCCCAGTTAGAATCAGTGGCAGGCAAGGAAGTCAGCTTGTAATATGCTAGGTAAATGGGTTTCACAATGTCACACTCTGTTTTCAGTCTCAGCTGAGTTGCGGTGATGATGTAATCATGGAACTCTCACAGCAACATAAGCCACAGTGTTCAGAGTGAATTGGAATGTTGAGTTAGTCTTAGAGTGGAGTTCTAAGAGGAGGCTGCAGCTGCTGTGCAGCTCCTCAGTTTAGCTCTGACAAAGAGCTACCCCTTTTGGTTTTGCAGTAGTTTGTTCTCACCCTAGAAGAAGAACAAAGAAGACAGTGGTGGAGACCTGTGCCAGTAAGGTTTCTTTGCCCCATCCCAGGAGGGATGGGGCGAACTTCAGGATTCAGGGGGCAATTCCCTTGATCCACTTGTTTGGTGAAGCTGCCTTGGACATCTTCATTTGTTGTGAGTACAATTTCTCTGTGTAAGCCCAGGTGCATCTGCAATACCTAGGGGTGAATTTCTCTGACAAAGGGACCCTGCCACATGGACTTCCTGTTTAAAAGTGACTGTCTGCATTGGAGTCCAGCATGTGACCATCCAAGTACAGAACTTTTAATATTCGGACACCTTAGATGTGTGTGTGTAGGATGTTAAGTGTGATATACATTTCAAGACAGCATCTACAGTGTTTCTACAGTTGTGTGGTGTTAATAACCAGATGAATGGCCAAGTATAAGCTTGGAAATAAAGAGTGGGAGACCCCACCTGGAGTAACCAGTTTACCTCTATGGGTTCTGAAGGGCACCTATTACTTTTTCTTCAGTGCAATTGGCCAGTGCCAGAGAAAAGTGCTTATCCCTTTATGTGAGTTGTTTTCTCTCAGTTTACTCCAGTATAGTGGGTTCTGAAAGTCTGGATGTGCTCTTTTGCGCAATACCAGTATGTGTAGCCATGTGGGGGTCCATCTTTGCTTTGTGATTATTCTTACTTTGTTACGTGAATAAAAGCCACACTCTAGAATCCCAGCCTGGTTTGGACAGTATTGTTATTGCTTCCCTGTGTCTGGAGTTACTTGGGTGCCCCTGTCCAGAAGTGCAAACCTAGCATAATTGTAAGCAAACATTTTCTCTCAGAGACCTGGTTTGCTGGCCATGGTAAATAGTCCCACCAGGTGTGTGCCAGGTAGTTGCCACACTTGGTTGACTGTTTTTTGTATAACAGTCTGGTCCACCGACTCTAATGGTGGCCATTTCTCTCTTTTTTTATGTCTTGTACTAATTCATATATACCCCCACCCCCCTCTGTTGCCCCCAAGACGTTTGTGGTGAGAGGAGAAGCCCTGCTGGTTAAACAAGGGGGGGCCGGTGGGGGGGTGTTACATTTGGATTTTGAATAGAAATAATGCAAGCCGGTGTTTTTTGCACCTGATCACGTGTTGTTGCATCTGTCTATTCCCACCAACCTTCACAACCACATCCTCTCTTTCTCTGCCTCTTACCTTGCCCCCTCTTACCTCAGACTACCCTCTCCAATGTGGGGTGGTGGGTGGCATGCCAGGCTCCCCACTGTGCAACTCAGTTCTGGGGGGCAGATGGACTGTTGGTGGGTTGGGACTTGAGATGTTGTAAAGTTTGCTCTCGCTAGCGACGGTGGCGCAAATTAGGGAACCTTGCACTTCGCAAAGCTGGGCAAAGTTTCCTGGCCATGCAACAACTTTGCTTTTTGTTAAAAAAAAAAGATGAAAAATCACTCAACAAGAACAAAGAACCACCACTCACCCTCCGAGTTATGACTCCCATCCCCTCACCAAACCAGTGAGTATTTGTTCAAATGCCACACCGTCTACCTGCTAATGCCTCACTTCCCTCCTCCTTCTCCTCCTCCCCCTCGTATCCTGCTAAGTTCAGTATGTCACCACTGCTGGAGGACTTCAATCACTGGAAAGACTGCTCCCCCCCCCAACTCAAAAAAAAACAGTTACCATCACTTCCCCCTATCCAGTCCCTGTGTTTCATGAGTTAAGCCCCCTTCCCTTTTCCACCCTTTTGTAAACCAATACCCCTCCTCCACATAAAGCCCCCACACCCCAGTTCCTGTAAAGACAAAGAGTGTACCAGGGCATTGTATGCAGCTGTGCTCTTCAGGGTCAGAACAGGAATAAACAGTGAGTGGCAACTATCCTAGCAGTCTTTTGTGATTGGCTGATAACCAGCGGTTAGTAGTGCTACTGCTGCATTATGAGCCGGCTTCAATGCATGACACTTTTAAAGGGGGAAAAAGAAGCCCCCCAAGGGTCCAGAAGTAACTGCACTTGTGTAGTACGTTAGTGGCTTGGGTTCTCGTACTAAGCCTAGGATATCAAAGATCATGTGACAGAAGATACAGCAGGCATCCACTTTGGACACTCCCTAACTCAGAGAGGATTGGCAGCTCCTACCACTTCATGACTGACTCCTGGTGGCCTAGAGGGAGAGAGCTATGATAGCAGAAATATGCGACCCACCGCAGGAGTGGAGCTACTGCCCTGTTTTGGGAAGCTGACCCCCGACGCCAAGAAGTCTCTACATTTGCCCTCAAGTCAGGCAAAAGGCCAGTGTGTGGCGGTGGGCTTGGCCCCAGCCCACTCCAGACAACCATTAACTCCTGCTGCAGGATGTACCCCAATGAAAGAGGATGTGGAGAGGAAAATGGACAGAGTCCAATAATCTGATGCCACACCTAACTCCACCCAGTTTTAGTGCTCAGAATACCATATCCCCAGCTACCCACCCTTATCTGAATGGTTACAGCTGCTATCCCTGTCCAGTTACCTTAGCTGGACCCACTCATAATGGAAGGTCCAAGGTAGGCAAGAATGGATGGGTACCCAGGGCTAGAGGAATCCATTCCACAGCTGTGGAGATACAAGTTCTAGAACCGGCTGAAGGAGTGCCTTGATCCACCATGAAAAACCGTAACAGTGTAAATGAAAGAAATAAATAGTCCCAGAAAACCTGATGTCCGCTGCAAGGGCATTTCATTACATGAGATTGGAACAGACAAAGGCCCTTAAGTGTGCCTACAACTGAGTGCGGTATGTTTAGTATAATAGTTTTTGTTGACTGGGAAAGGAGGGATAGGCAATTCTGCTTATTTTCAGCCTTGTCTGAGGGGGTTATAAATGCAACCTGACATACCAAACTAGATTAAGCTGTTGGTGGTACTTTAATGATGGAATCTGGTCTGCACTGGAAAAATGCAGGAAATGTAAAGGAGCAAGAATTTTCTCCTACCAGGGCCCGAGGTTACGGAATAAGCTACCACTCACTGTCAAAAACAAGACAAAATATGCTCAGCTAGAAAAAAGTGTTGCACGCCATCTTACATCCATCTTGCTTTATAACTGCTTTAAGGTACAGGCTTAAACACTGTTACTACCTGGCCTCCAATAAACCTTGTTTTATAGTCCACAGTCCTAACATTTCTTTTAAAGTCTGCATCCTAAAAAAACTTATCTTAATTTAGTGCTCTCCTATGACTAGATGATTACCCTGCTGTCATGGCTCTGTCAAACTGATGTACTGTGTTCAACTCTGCTTTTTCCTGGGTTATGGCTGTAAAACAGATACAAGTTTCAGTCCAGTGGGGTGAAGTAGTATAGTAAGGGCTGACTTCACTTGATGGACCTTCAGTTTCCTTTTACCATCAAATTCTACGTTTCTATGACTATGTGTCAGAGCTCCTGACATCGGTGACCTCTGCTTGCTCCCTCCCTCCGCTTCTCTTCGAGGGGCCTCCTGGACATTCCCAGGGTTCGGCTCAGGACCTCGGGAGATCATGCTTTCAGCATTTCTGGACTGACCCTGTGGAACTCGTTTCCATCTGCAGTCCGGGAGGCCCCCTTGCTGGAGGTGTTTAAGTGGAAGCTGAAGGCCCATCTCTTTACCCTGGCATTTAATGATTACTGAATTACATCTTGCTTTTGTTTAGCCCCTGATTATGGCATCCTGAAAGCTTTTAATCTGGTTCATATTTTATTTATTTATAATCATATTAACGTAATTTGTTTTAATAGTTTTGTTTGTCTTATTGTCTCTCTCTCTGTAAGGCGCCCAGAGCCTCCGGGATCGGGCGCCATATAAATAAAACTTGCCTTGCCCATGTTTCTACCTTACCTGGTTACCAACCAATCAAAAAAATAAGAAATGTTCCATTTGGCAAAAGCATCAACCAATGAATGATCTTGCAGGTCGGTTAATCTTAAATTCTATACATGGATTAATAGGCAGCTGGTCAGGGCTTGAAGCAGTGAAGAAATAAAATAAGTTGATTTTTGGGGGTTAACTATTTCTGCTACTTAGGTCTAACCTTCTTGGACTTCCTTTATTCCCACCAGTAAACTGCCTCTCTGAGAAACTCACCAACATGTGACCCCGTGAGGTTGCTAGACTAGTGTTTAATTGTTGACCTCTACCCCGGCTTACTCCCCTGGGACATGGTACTGCTGATGAGTTTCTGGCCAGGTGCTCCCCGCAAACCAAGACCATGTCACCTGTGGGGTTGGGCGAAGGGCACCTGAGGCCATCCCCAAAACTGGGAGGATGAAGCCCTGAGGGTGCTGGGGAGAGGGGAGGGACATCACTCACTCAACCAAGAGCTTTAACTTTCTTCCTCAGTTTCTGCCCACTGATCCCTCCCTTGATGATGCAACATGGCCAACACGTCTGAAGCACCGGCTCCCCTGACTGCATTAGCACCTGTGTTCCCTCAGTTGGCACCACTGACACAGCGTGTGCGAGCCTCCCACACCAGAGGAGAGCAGTGCACTCTGGGCTGCTCAATTCTCTGTCTGCAGATGTTGCAATGTCTAAAACTCAGAACACAAACCAGAGCTGCAAGCATAGCGAGCAGTACCACAACAGATGCACCATCAAGCTAGAATGATCTGTTGATTATGAATGTGCAGCTGTGTTTTGGACAAGCTGAAGGCTCCGTCTAATTCTATTAGGAAGAAGAGTCAGCGCTGAGTTATAGTAGTTAATGGGCAGATGATGAAACTGGGGAGAGTATCATCTGGGGGAAGGGGACAGATGTCAGCCTATTATTTCTGCAATGCATAGACAATAAAATGAGACTCTGACTAATTTAACACACAAGTCAGGGTTTATATTTTGATTCTTTAAATCCACTTTCATTGTTTGATATATAATTTTTTTCCTATACAGGTTGTTCTCCTCTCCAGCAGCTCATCTGAGCAAGGATATACTCTGTTTAGGCCATACCCAGTCATTATTTAGACAGCTGACTGCCCCCCAACCCCCCATCCATACCGTTGCTCGCCCTTCTCTCCTGGTATGAGTGATACTTTTATCGGCCTCACACACATACACACCTTCCCCAGTGGCAGCAATAAGCTTCATGGCCTTAGGTGCAAGAGTCAGTGTGGTGGGGGAGCCCCCTGCCAACCTCTGCCAGCCAAGATGCACTGCCTGGTGGCAGTCATCTCGGCTCTAGCCTGCTGCAAACCCTACCCCTGGAATCGCTTCCGAAACCAGGCTGTTGGCTTGAACTAGGCCATGGGACAACTTGATACACAGTATTTTTAAAAACTTGGAAAATACATCCTGAGGGAAGTATTTATTACAACAATTTTGAGCAAAATAACTAAAACCATCTACCTTTGTAGGTTTATCTCTTGTGCCATCACGTTCCCTTTCAGTGTGAATGAAAATTCCTTTTGTTTATTTAAAAGTCTGCACACCAGGATAGCCTGACTAAGATGACAATCTCCTTTTCATGCGATCCAGAGGAAAGCAAGCATATTACTTACAGGTGCTCTCATTCTATAATAATAGTATCCTTAAACAATAACTATCTCAAGCAAAACTCTTCTTTTTTTATTTTAGACATATTAATATTACTAGTATGCATCCAATGAAACTACAGCATCACTGCCTTAAAAACAAATAGCAACACTAAAAACTGCTTTTTTATAAAGGAGATGCTGTTATACCTAATGGCTGTACTGCTTTGCAAACTGTTCAGCATAACTGGGCTGTAGTTCAAATAAGAAGGACACTAAGACTTGACATGCCATCTAATTTAAATAGATGTAAGAAAACATACAATAGACAGATACTACAGATAGACAGATGGTTAATGACAAAAAAAAAAAAGACTGTGATTCCATCGAGTCTGCCCCAAGGTTCCAACACTGTTTCATTCTGCCCTTTTAGAGCTCTACCTCACCCCAGGCCTTTCTTCTTTTCTAATTCCTCCCTTAAAAATGTCCCTTCACATTTCTGACCCTGAGGCAGTGAGAACAAGCATACACTGTCCAAGCTCTCCTCGCAGACCTTACCCTGCTGCCCCTGTAATACAGCAGTAATGCCACAGCTAGAGTGTGTTTCTGTCTGCACTGAGATTATGAGTTCTGAAACCTAGAACTGCAAATTGAGTGGGAATCTGAATTTGCTGCTATGAAATTCTCAGCACATCATGCAGCGGGTCACATTCAGAGTGATTATCCCCTGCATAGTGGGAAAAAAATATATACATGACGCATCTCAGAATCACTGAGGTGGCTCATATGAGTCCTGGCAGGGTGTTGCCTGAAGGCAGCCACTAGTAACAGAGCTAAAGCTAGAGGGTGACACGGAATGTACCGGCAGCCCTTGCTAAATAAAGAAAGTCAGGAATGAACCTGCACATACACTGTACTACAATAAAGAAGCAGGGAAATGTATCGGAACCATCTCACAGCTGTTGACACATTCCATAATTAATGAACTGCTTGTGCAAGGTAAAAGATTAACTTACTGTAAAGTAGTAATATCAATGGTATTATAATTTTGTTAATTTCTATTGACTGCATTTTAAGAACTATTTTCTAATAAGCAGGATGTTAATGTATAGAATAAACAATAGGCAGCTGTGGTGTTGAAAGAAATATAGGTACCATCGAGGGGAGCTCATGGGTAAATAGCTACAAGCCCGAAGGGGGAAAGGCAGTAAAGATGTCTTAAGCGCCCTCAATGGTATTTTTCAAGCGTACAGTACAGTTACCTATTGTTTATTTGATATAATACATTTGGATGGTTACTGTTAGTTTTGAATACAACTGCATACAACCAGTAAAGATTATATAGGGAAATAACTACTGATCGCTTCTGTGGTGCAAAAAGTCCCATCCATGTATTATATAGAGAGAATATCTGACAGGTTAGTGTCAGATATGAGGAAACATCACCACTGAGGGGTCTAACAAGATATAAAACCATAAGCCCAAAGGGTGGGTGTCCTTTATGAGCTTGTTAGACCTCAAGAATACCACCTGTGAGATGTTTTATATATTTCATAAGGGTGATCTTTTTTGTTGGTTTCCCAGGCCATTTTCTAGTTCCCTTGGTGTTTTTCCTTAGTATAGTGGGGGCACGTGCATGCTGATGTGTGCACATGCATGATAGTGTCATATAAGGGGACGTGGTAGGGCTGGCACTTCCTTTTGCTTTCAGGATGGCAAGCAGCTGGTGCTGGTTGTGTGGTGTGTTTGGCCGAGAGGGGACGTTCTGTTGTTTGTGGCAAGGAGAGCCAGGATATGCAGCAGGGGCAGAGGAGAAGCAGCATGGAGGGCCTGGAAGAGAAGGATGGAGCATCGAGGGAAACTGATGTCTCATGAGTGAGGCTGGAGGGAGGTTGTGGTTTAGGCTATGGCTCCTGGGTATGGAGGTCCTAACACCATTTTGCAGGAAGAAAAATTAATCTTGAACTGCCACACGATAGCAGTTTGGCTTAGTCTCAGTCTCTTGCTCACACCTTAATCTCAGTCATCTGATCACACCTTACTTAAGGTGAGGCCACAGGTCTCCTTTAAAGCAGCAGTATCTGTTAGCAGGAAAACTATGTCATCATATATATTTTTTACTAATACTGTATGTCTGGCAAAAACAACAAAATACAGCATCCCATTTTCATTACATTTTATTCCCTAACTACAATGTGTAATTCGGAAGTTTTCAACCATTTAGAAACATAGAAATTAACAGCAGATAAGGACTGTTAGGCCCACGCAGTATGCCCATTTTCCCAACCTGCTGCAAAAACCACAGACCCTACTTGAACTCTGGCTTTGTTCTCTTTCTGATTGCTAGGGTTCCCCTATGCCTATCCCATGCGATTTTGAATTCCCCAACCGAGTTAGCCCCCACCACCTCCGCTGGGAGGCTGTTCCATGCATCTACCACCCATTCTGTTAAGAAATACTTCCTCACCCCTTAGTCTACTCACTTCCAGGCCATTTCTACTTGTTTGCCACACCTGCCATGAATGAAATAAACAACCCGCCATGATGCAGTGACGTTTACTACCATGTGCTAGCTCCATACTAATACATATACAACAGCAGTCTAGACTGCACAGTTCAAAATGCAACCTCAAGGTTGTCACCCAATGGTAAAATGGTAGCATGGTGCTGACACAGAAGCCACATGGGTATGGAAGTGGACTGGAGTTGCCACATCGATGGGAATGCCAGGCTGAAGTAGCTGTCACGCGGCAGTGAACCGCAGTCAAGAAGGGCTAGAGATGACTGTCACAGTGACCCCTAGGGTGTGGCCAGGGAGTTTTCTTTAGCTGCAGGGATGCTATGGCATGTGAGGCAGACAGTGGCACTGCTCAAACCGCAGGGCGGAGGGAGGCGCTTTCAGCGGAAGAAACCCAGAGAGCGACATGTGCACTGAGCCATCTTAAAGACAGCCACCAACACCCTTGAAACCTGCTCTGTATGGAACCCCACCAGCTACGAAGGTGGGGTGAGTGCCAGATGGGGCTGAGTGGTTGACAGCACATAAGATCCAAAATAGACAGAGCAGGTGGCGGCTCAGGGGGTCAAACATATATTAAAAACAAAAAAAAGTTTGAGCTGACCTGCCAGCGTAGCAGTGGTGTCACTGTTTGAAATGCCAATGACCTGAGTTTGAGAAAGAGCCAGGGACGTCAGACGGTTGGTGGGGGTGGTGGAATCAAGTGTCCAAAGGCTGTTCTCCTCAGGGGGGGTGCGGCACCTGGTGCCAGACCGTCCCCTAGCAGAGGTTGCAGAACAGTACATCAGGGCTGCACTTAGGGATGGAGGAGCAGCAGGGACCTGGTAATGCAGGTGTGGATCATCAACGCCACTGCACACATGCTGCTCTGTGCTAATGGGAGAGGGAGGGACAAGAAAATGAAGGAAAAAGACATTCTAAATGTCAGGACAATCTCTCTCTCTCCCTCACACAGTCCCTTCACCTGGTGACTCAGGTGCAGCCCTGTTGGATCCTCGACCCAGCGGGTCAAGAGTACTCCCTGCCACCCTGCCAAGAGGGGTAAGATGCAGAAGACTGGGGTCCTAGCTGGCTCAGTGGCGTAGAGGGCTGAGGCATCCTTGCCTTACCTCCTGCCACCCGTGTTTGGTGGAGAACGCAGGTTGTTGGGGGTCAGCCGGGAAGGGAAAGGATCAAACATCCAGAAGATGGCTCTCCTCTCCCGGACAGGGAGGCTTGGCATTCCAGCCAAACAACTGCCCCCAGGTGGAGGCCTGAAGGTAGGGTGGGACTAAGGGTGCCCAAAAAGGAGGGTGCTTGGGACTTGGGCAGCATACACATGCCCACGCATGACACTGACATGCGCACTCCCCAGCAATGGGGAGAAATGAGAGAAAGTGGAAAACAGGGGTCCGGCAGGCTAAATGATGCCCTGAACAGGCAAACCAGAGCCCTCATGGAGTGAGCCGATTCCCGCCTGCCAGCCCCATGGGAGAAAAATCTCTATTAAAAAAAAGGTGGAGCCGGCCCAGTGGCGCAGAGGGCTGAGGTGCTGGATGCCTTACCTCGCACCACACCGGCAATCCGAGTTCGGGAATGAGCTTGGGCCGTCTGAGGCCGGCCGGTGGTGGGGGGGACGGAACTGGCTAGAGCAGCAGAAAGGCAGCTCTCCTCTCCGGGGAGGATCTGGTGCATCCCTCGGTGCAGCAGAACAGCCGAGGGAGCACACAGGCATTAGGCCATAGGGTGGGTGGATGGGGCTGTCACCGGGGCTGTAGTACGCATGCGCGCCTCCACGCGCATGCATCTCTACTCCGGGGGCCCTCAGTTAACAAGGGAGAAAAATGGAAGAGAAAAATTCCCTGGCAGCTGGATGAAGCCCAACCTCCCGCAGGCACCGCTCTCCCAGGACGGGGCATAAGGTACTGTAAGTCCTAGTAATTCCAGGAGTCAGAGCTGGGGGAGTCGGGCCAATGGGGGCTCCCAGGGATAGGCACACAACAAATACACAAAAAAAAAAAAAAAAAAGGAGGAGGTTGGGGCCCGGTAAGTCCTGGAGAAGCTGGATTGATGGAGCTGGGGGGGGGGGGGTGCAGAAGGATGGGAGCCACGTCAGTGGGAAGAGAAATAAGACCATCTGGAGGAAGTAGCAACCACCTTTATTTATCTGGGTCATAAATTACTAGTAATTTAAGCAATTAATAATAAAAGCTTTTTAAGCATATCTGAAGAAATTCAAAATACAATGATGATGAATATAAGGTAGTCAGGAATTATTTTTGCTAAAAAAAAAAAACTATCTCATGCAATTTTTGCCAACTGATATTGCTGCTTTAAAGAAACAGCATTTCGTACAGTACTTCAACAATATAGCAATGAGTTACGCATTTTAAAAATAACATGTGAAAGGCACAAGAAATTCCTTAAATTAAAAGCACAGGCTGGCATACCTGTATTTCTTTCCTGCATGGACTTAAGGAATTAAGAAAAACACAGCAGTTGGGCCATGTGGCGTAGAAGGCTAAGGCGTTGGGCACCTTACCTACTGCCTCGCTGGTGACCTGTGTTCAGAAGAAGACTGGTTCTGTGGGTCAGCCAGGGTGGGAGAGTACTGAGCATTAGAGGGACTGCTCTCCTCTCCCAGTGAGGTGAGATTTGCTGGCTCCCACCTCTGACTGCCACCATTTGGAGACCTGGAGGTAGTCCAGGTGTGGGCGGCATAAACGGAGGGGCCACAGTTATGTGATGCTTGTGTTCCTCCACATGCATAAACTCACATTCAGTGGCAGGAGGAGGAGGAGGAGGAAATGGTGGCTGGGACTTTGTAAAGCCCTGACCCTCTGTCTCGTGATCCACGCTACCACCTGTAACCCCATGTCCATTCTGGATCATGTCTTGGGGGGAAGGGGCTGATGGCCCTCCCTCCCCCTCCAGCCCTGCCATGGGGGAAAGTAGCCTGGCCATGTAAGTCCCGGGGAGGCAGATGCCAGTTCAGGGAGATGGGACAGGGAGGAGAAGCTGCCCCAGGCTACTGCAGGACAGAAAATCCTCTGTGGGAAAACAACTGATTTTATTTATTGTACCATTTTTGGCCAGGACAGACCCACTAAGCAGAGGGTTGTTTCTGCATCCTGGGAGCACAGGAAAGTTAAGTGACTTGGTCATAGTCACACAGTATGCAACTGGTGGCTGTGGAATTCAAAAGCAGTTTTCCAGGTCTACAACTCAGTGCTCTTAACCACTATGCAATACTGCCTCCCCTAATGATAATGAAAATGATCACAGTAAAGACACCGAAGGCAGCATTAATCTCAAGGTAATCAACATGTCAGTTCACTGCTGGCAGCTCTACCCATTCCCAATTAAACTGCCATGTTATTAGCCCTCAGGGTTTTCCTGTTTATGTGCATTTTCCAGTGGTTCTCATATTCTCTCCCCCCTCCCCAAGCAGGAACTCCCTGTAGCCTACCCTGCTTCATCTTCTTCTCCCTGGAATTCATTGTCACTGCCATTTACAGGAACTGCCTTAGTCTAAGTGTCAGTGTACAGGACTTGCAGCATTCTTGTGAAGCTGTGTTTTCTAAGCAGTCGCAGAGATATCATTTTCAGTAGTTTCAACAGGAGATATATAGCCACTAACAGAGTTGGAGGGGAAGGGGAGATTAATCTTGGAACACCTGTCAACACATTCATTCCCAATGATGACAGGGACAAGCTAAAGAATAATGTATGGGGGAAGGGCAAGTACAGTACAACAAGGCATTTTTACACACCTGATGCTTGTGATGATTTGAGGTGTCAGTGTGGCTCCATTGGTAGCACATCTGCCAATGGGTCAGAAGGTCATGGGTTCTAGTCCCACACTAGGACTTGGGCTCATACAATGCCAGCAGTTGAGTGCAGTGCTAGGCGGCTGCTGTACTGCCGGGGTGTGCCATACTGTGGATAAGACATTAAATCGAGGTCCCTTCTCTCAGTCTCTGGTGCTGTCCTGTTGGGTGTCCGGGTGGAATTTAAAGAACCCAAGGCACATTTCACAAGAGTAGGGGAATTTTTTTTTAAATAAAATAAATCATACAATATTTATATAGTAATCAAACAAAATATAGAAAAGAACATACACTGTAATACTGCCAGCTTAACAAAAGGAAAAAAATGTTTAAACTCCTAATACTGAAACCAAAACAAATAAAAAATAAATTAAAAAGAAAGAAAATACCCCCAAAAGAATCAAGAACAAGAAAACATATATGTCACTTACCCCTACTACAAGAGGAACAGTATGTAGTTACATGTATGTGACATGTTTGCCATTGACTATGGATTGGTGGACTATGGCGCTGCAACAAACACTGCACTAAAAAGGATTCACATTGCCCTCAACAAGGCATGTAGGCTCACAATGGCTGCAGATCGAAATACCCACACCTGCTCCTTATACGAGGAGACCAACTGGCTGCCACTAAAGAACAGGATCATATTCCAAACATGTATCCTTGGAAAAAAGGCACTAATGGGTATAACTGCCCCATGCATTTCTAGCATCCTAACACCAAGTGCTACCAGCTATACCACCAGAGGCAGGATGAGGGGGGCCCTATCAACACCTTTCCGTCGAACTGTGCAGGGACAGCGTGCTTTCAGCTATAGGGCCCCCCAATGGCTCAATGAAATCCCAGTGCACATTCTAAACTCCCAATGCATCTCGTAATTCAAAAATGGTCTAAGGCAACACCTTCTTACTAGGACCGTTTGTGACTGCCACTAGGACTCTAACACCCATAATGCCCACTCACCCACATTCTCCTTCCCCTTCCCTCAACCCCCACTCTTCCCTCTTGCCCTATCCCTCTGTCTTCCTCTCCCCCCTGTGCCTTTTCTCCCACTGGATCAACCTTAAAACCAACCTACTACCACTACCTCCCAACCTCCTAGACAAAGCCCCTTCTTTGGTCAGCCCACTCTCCCCCCTCCCAGTCTCCCCGCCCCCTCACCTTGACCCCTCCTTGGACTCTCACACTAGGTGTCACACCTCTTTATCTCCTTCGCTACATATAAACACTGTCCTTTACCCTAGTTGAATGCTCTTGATGCTGTACTATCACCATTGGTACTATGAATGACATTGTAACCTTATTGTATACTAGCTACCTACTATTTGAGTATTGTATGTAAACTGTTTGTTATTGCTGTCATTGTCACTGTTTGACATGGAACCTTTGCAAAAGAGCTCTGAGCTCAAAGGTATGATCTGAATCCCTAAATAAAAATAAATAAATAAATAAATGTTGCAGTAACATAAGTTAATTTAATTTGTTTTTCCTTAAAGGGACACTAACCATTGCAGGGGTCACTCAAATGGTGAAAGCCCATGAAAAGATCTTTCAAATCAGGTATTGGGTTTACCTGTAGGAGACAAGAGTCTTGAGATATGAACAGCTAAGTAATGTGTAAATCAACTCATAGCAACAGCCATTTCATGCAGTCTTAAAAACAGGAAGTGATGTCACTGAGGGACTAGCTCTATGTTGCTAATTACAGCTTGCCCCTCAGTGACATCACTTTCTGTTGTAAGATTGCATGAAATGGCTGCTGCCTTGTTTTGATTTTCAGATGATTAAAAGATTCGTATCTCAGGACATTTGACACCTACAAGGAAGCCAAATCCCTCGTTCAGCAAAAGCTTTCATGGGCTTTCACAGTTTGAGTAACCCCTGCAATGTTTACTATCCCTTTAAGATTTTTTTTTCTGTGTGTAAATTTAGTGCTTGTGAAAGGTGCTGGATTGACAGCACTGGAACCTTAAGTTTTCTGCTTACCCAAGTGGGTCCCAAGATAACAGCCTGTGTAAAGAATTGGCTGGAGAATAGGACACAGAGGGCAATAGTAAATGGAGTCCACTCTGAAGAAAGGGGGTTACTAGTGGGGTACCGCAGGGCTCAGAATTAGGACCGGTCCTCTTCAATGTCTTTATAAGCGACACTGCAGAGGGACTGGAAGGAAAAGTGTGTCTCTTTGCAGATGACATAAAGATCTGCAACAGAGTTGATGCACAAGGTGGGTGGAAAGGATGAGAAGGACTTGGCAAGGTTAGAGAAATGGTCAAATGTATGGCAGCTTAGATTCAATGCTAAGAAGTGCAAGGTAATGCACCTGGGAAACAAAACCCAGGGGAAGAGTACACAATGGGGGTGAGATACTAACAACAACAAAAATGGAAAGGGACCTGGGGTTGTCATATCAGATGACTTAAAGGTGGGCAAGCAATGTGAGAGGGCAGAGGAGGGTTGGGGGATACTGGGATGCATAGGGAGAGGCATCACCAGTAGAAAACAGGAAGCTGTTATCCCTCTGTACAGACAGCTGGTGAGACCCCATCTGGAGTACTGTGTGCAGTTCTGGAGACCCAATCTTGCAAGGACATAGACAAGATGGAAGCTGTCCAGAGGAGGGCAACTAAAATGGTGCAGGGTCTGCACCAGAGGACATATGGAGAGAGACTAAAGGAGCTTAATATGTATAGCCTCGAGGAAAGGAGGAGAGGGGACATGATAGAAACTTTCAAGTACCTCAAGGGAATCACCAAAGTCCAAGAGGGTAGCATCTTTCAAAAAAAGAGGTGTGCAAGAACAAGGGGGCACAATTTGAAGATAGAGGGGGCAGCTCAGAGCTAATGTAAGGAAGTATTTTTTCACAGAGAGGGTTGTGGATGCATGGAACGGCCTTCCGGAGGAGATTGTGGAGTCAAAAACAGTGGCTGAATTCAAGCATGCATGGGACAGTCATGAGGCAATTCTAGGGGGTTGGGGTAGAAAGAAATAGGCTGCTGGTTAACTATGATCTGCAGCTTATCCATTAGGTAGGGAAATGGGCAGACTGGGTGGGCCAAGCAGTCCTTATCTGCCGACAAATTTTATGTTTCTACCCACATGACTGGTACAGCACAGGAGATCATAGCGCAAACTTCTCCCACACTGCCCCGCCAATGTGCCTCAACCTTGCCATGGAGGGACCATCACGTAGGTGAGAGGGTAGGTTCCGACCCATGCCTATTGAATCCTTGGTCTCTCATTTGAGACTGCCTATTAGTGCCAGTTGTGTTGGTGGTTTTGTGATGTGGACACCTGCCCACTGGCACCTGGACTGAGACCAACACAACTCATTTCACATCGGCCACTGAACAGCCCTCAGGTGATAACAGCTTTCAGCCACTACCGACCTGTGCTGGATTTGAACCAGTTACCTAGAGGCGAAAGACTCCTTAACCTGTTACCAATCCACTGAGCTGTCCAGTTCCCCTTTAGTTCATTGATTTTACTGAACCTGAAGAGCAAAAAATAAAGAGAGGCAACGACATGATTCTTGTACACTTTGGTTACAGTGATTCTCCTGTTTGCAAGATCCCCTGACAAGGTTACCAGTATTCACATACTATCCTATTATGTAAAGCTGCTCTTTCTTTGAAGTATATGTTTTTCAGATCATCTACAGTCATTTGTACTGGGGGATATGTTTCTGCTGTATAGTTAGTGCACATCGTGCTTGCCACAAGTAGTACTTAACATGTAGCAAAACAGAGTTGTAAACAGTATTTCTGGAATTTCAACCACGCTCTCGAGTATATGCCTAAAACAACTATTTGGCAGGTGACTGTCCTGAATAATGGTTCCTGACATGTTTTACTAAACAGATCCCAAAATACTCTACTGTATGGACAGTCCAGTAAAATATGTGTTTGTGTCTCTAGATCCCCAGCACAAGAGGGTCAAGGACATTTCTTCTCTTCTGTAGGTATCACTTGCAGATGTTTTACCATGAATCCCTGTGACATGGTTGGGTAAGACCTCACCTCATTAGTGATGCAGAGAGAGAGTTAAAAGCAAGGGTATGCCGACCCGATGGCAACACCAACACAGCAACCTACCAACCTGTCGACAAAATTGACAGGTTGCTGACTGGTCGCTGTTTGGTGCACCTGACACAGGAGCATACTGTCTCTCGTCCTGCAACCCTCCCCGAATCAACTCCAACTACAGCTGATAATCCTAAGTATGGGGTGCGGTGGGCCTTCCGATTAAAAAAATAGGACCTGAGACAAACGGATTTATGTCAACTGCAACTTGCGGTCGACACAAATCCCGTCGCTGAGATGCCGGTCGACAAAAGTGTTGTCGAACCGGCATTGTAGAACCAAAAGCAAGGATCTACTTTGTCCGCTTCTATTTTGCCACTTGTCTGTCTTTTGCCTCTCTGCGCAATCAAATTTTCTTGTGACACCTAGGAACTGGACATTCCAATGATCCCACAATTTCCCTGTTATCTCCCTTCCTTCACTTGCTGTTTCTATTGATCTCACTTCGAGGGAGAGCTCTTGCAGCAGGTATTACCAAATAGGACTAAGGCAGTCAAGTGTTAGGACCCCACAGAAAAATCTTCTCGCTAGCAGTCAGCGGCAGAGGACCGCCACTTGGGTTTTTAAAAAAGGTAACATCTGTAAAATAGGGGGCTGACTTTGAGATGTATTTTGACCTCTACAAGCTTGTTTGCAGAATTGCCAACAGGAAACCAGTGCCGGGACAAAATATATTATTTTGTTGCACCTGCTAAAGACTAGATGTGCTCTTCAGGCTGGCCTCAGGAAAGAAATTTACAAAGTTCTGATACAGTTTATGCTAACAGGAGATGTAACTTAAAAAAAACAGGATGCAGTTTAAATAGCCAGGAAAAGACATCTTATAACAAGACAGCAATGTTTTGTTTAGAAAGAGACAGAGTGAGATTTAAATATGATGGACTCTTAGATGTAGGACTTTATTGGTTTGTACTGACTATATGAAGAGGTATATGGTACAACATTAATTTTTTTTTAAATTGTATTGTTATTGATAGTAATAAAAAGCTGCATGCAAATTGAATAACTTCTCCTGGTCTGCCTGTGCCCCCAGACCTATGCCACTATGACAGCACGTGTCACACAAAGAGAGATTTACGACATGCATACTCTAGGCCAGGAGTTTTGTGTGTGGGTACTAGACTTGATGACAGGGAAGCATAGAAAAAAGGTACAGCTCCTGCAAAAGCAAGCCCAGGAGTGGTTACAAGAAGAATGGCAGCCAAACTAGAAGCAGAAACAAAAGTCCAAACTGAGACTCTACATCTGGCAACAGTGATGAAAGAAGAGCAGGCAGGGACAGAACCTGAAAGCATGTTTGCCTTCTTCAAAGGGTGGGCTATACAACAGAAAGACTGAGAAACAGAGAACAGAAGAGATGCAGCAACAGCAGCAGTGCTGGCTGGATGCCTCACAAGCTATCAGGTACACGTCCAGCAGATCAACAAAACCCAAACAAATAAAAGACATCACACTTACAAAGCTGAGTGCCTTGGGTGATATAGAAGCATACCTGTCAACTTTTGAAAGGGTTGCTGGAGACTGCCAATGGCCAAAACAGCAATGCGCAATCAGGCTGGTACCTTATCTGACTGGTAAAGCCCAGCTTTCTTACATCAATATGGACACTGCACAGTGAGAAAACTATGACCTTGTGAAAAGAGAAATCCTTAAAAGGTATGACATCTCAGGAGAGCCCTACAGCCAGAGATTCCAGTCCCTGAAGTACCACTCAGTCAGCAATTCTTGAGAAGCTTTCACTCAACTCAGAGAACTCCTCATTAAAAGTCTCTAAAACAGTCACAAAGATAATTGACATATCTGCAATGGAGCAATTCATCAACATCCTTCCCGCAGACGTGCAGCTTTGGGTAAAAGAACATCATCCAGAAAGTAGGGAAAATGCCATTCCTGCCAGCCCACCAGCACAGTGGTAGTGCTACTGCTTGCGACTCTGACAACCCGAGACTGAAAGTGACCTTGGGGGTTAGACAGTCAACCGGGGGAGGAGTATCGAGCATCCCATGGACCGCCTCCTCCTCTGGGGAAGCAGAGATGTTGTCTCAGACAGTACAGTCTTGCAGGAGCCGGGGATATGACAACCAGGGCTCAATGAAGCTTGGAGGTGTGCCAGACGTATGGTGTATATGCCATCTACATCACTGCATACCACACCTCTCTGGGAGAAAATGGTGATCCAGCCACTATACAATGACATCCACTCCCAAACCACAGACCCCATGCTGCCGACCGGGCTCTAGCTCCTGCTGTACCATATAGTCTCCGTCAGGCCATCCTCCCTTTGCAGCTAACACCCTTGGGGCACGCCAGGGTGCTCAGGAGTCGAGGTAAGTCCTGGGGTGGTTGCCTGGGCTAAGCACAGGTAGCAGGAGTGATGGGGCTGGCTGGATAAGGAGGATAGAAGTATACTTAATAGCAGAGGACTATCAGATGGTCAGACAGACCCTGCAGCAGCAGCAGCAAAGAAGCAGCCAAGGAACAGTGAGACCCTCTTTTTCCCAATTTAACTCTAGATCAGGTATGAACTCTGATGGTGGTAACAAATCTGCATCCAAAGACTTTATTTGCTATAACTTTATTAAGCCAGGCCATATTGCAAGAAAACTGCCATAAAAATAAGAGGGTAACACTGGAGCAAATTTGGTCTTAGCAAACTGGGACAAGTATTTAAGAAATGTCAAGGTGGGAGATAAGATTGACAGGACTTAAGATTCAGGAAGCAGACAGATCCTAATGCATCTTGATGTTCTGGGAAAAGACCATGCTAAAGGAACAGATATTGGGGTCATCTGCATCCACGGGGACACTCAATACTATCCCACCACCCAAGTGACTGTGAGCATTACTGGGGTGTCACACCAAAAGAAAGTGGGGGTGTTAGCAAAGTTACCTGTACCTGTGATTATTGGAAATAACGTTCCACGATTTGCTACGTTAATCACAGAGGGAGTAAACCTTGCTGTTTCAGCAGCTGTGATAACAAGAGCGCAGACAAAGAAAATCTCCAGTGTTGGGGATGCTTTTCTTTATGGTGACTTTGATTCAGACTTGTTTGAGCCCAGCTCCAAGGTCAGGAAGTCCAGGAAAGAAACAAGATACCTGAAAAAACAGTGGCAACAAAAGACTGATGGCCATAAGGGGTTGATATATGAAAATGTTGAAACTAAATGGATAACTGATTGTCATTTTGTTTCTGAGCAAACTAAATATAGGTTACTCACCTGTAACCATAATTCTAGGAGTGGTATATGGTGTGCAGTCATACTTCTGGCAGAATCCTTTCCCTTTAAGAAGAGGCTGGAATGTCTTCATGCTGGCTCCTCCCACCCACGTGGGTGGTATCTTCCTCAGCACTGCCCCATGACATCAGATCTTTACCCGCTGAAGGCAAGATACAGTGTGCTACATGCCAGGGGAGGTTGGGTGGGTTGTGTGGATGTATACCATATCCCACTCCTAGAAAGTACAGTTATACAAGACCTTACCATAACAGTAGATCTTTGTGGAGTGCCTCTTGCAGCAGATGATACACTTGGGTTGTCGCTAGAGGTCGCTGTGGCGTACGGCAGCTCTTCTAGAAGTCTTTTTCAGGGGCCGCCCACACATGACATCAGTTTCCTGTTTCCTACATAAGTGTGGGCGGTCCCTGGTATCCTCAGTTTACCCCGCCAGACTCAGCTCGCTAAGCGAGGACCGAGGGGAAGTCAAGGTACCATAGGTATCCCAACCCATAAGTCACTGGACCAGAATTTGTTCTCCTAGAGAAGGAGGGGGACGGAGGGTGGGATCGTACCTGCTGCAAGAGACACTTCTCAAAGATCTATTGTTACGGTAAGGTCTTACATAACTGTACTATCTTCTACAGTGGTCTCTTGCAGCAGGTAATACACTTAGAATGAATCCCAAGCAGTAAACCCAAAAAGGGTGGTCATTATGACAGTAGGCCTTGTAGGACAGCCTGGCTAAAGGCCATCCTACGGCGTGAAGCAATATCCAAGTTGTAATGCTTCGTGAAAGTGTGAATTGTGGACAAGGTAGCTGCGTTGCAGATATCCATGATAGAGGCTCCTTTAAAGCAGGCTGCAGTAGTGGCCATAGCTCTGGTAGAATAGGCTTGGACAGGTCCTGGCAATGGCTTGTTGTATTTTGAATAGCAAAATGTTATACAGTGTGCTAGCCAATTGGAGAGAGTCTGTTTAGTGACTGGGAGACCTTCCCTGCCTGAGGCGAAGGTGACAAAAAGTTGAGAAGTCTTCCTAATCGTTTTAGTTCGATCAATGTAGTATCGTAATATACGATGGACGTCTAGAGTATGTAAGAGGTGTTCACCTTGACTGGAGTGTTCAGGATAATATACTGCTAACTCCAGGGACTGGTTTAAGGTGTGTTCAGACACTATCTTAGGTAAGAAGGAAGGGTTGGTATGAAGTGCCACCCTAGCTTTGTGAAAAATTAAGTAAGGTTCTCTACACATGAGGGCATGGAGCTCGGAAACATAGAAACACAGAAACATAGACTTTGACGGCAGATAAGGACCGCTTGGCCAACCTAGTCTGCCCATTTCCCTACCTAGAGGATAAGCTGCAGATCCTATTTAACCAACAGCCTATTTCTTTCTATCCCCCACAAAAATTGCCTTATGTCTGTCCCATGCATTCTTGAATTCTCCCACAGTTTTAGACCCCACAACCTCCTCAGGAAGGCTGTTGCATGTGTCCACCACCCTCTCTGTGAAAAAATACTTCCTCACATTGCCCCTGAGCCGTCCCCCCTCTATCTTCAAATTGTGTCCCCTTGTTCTTGCACATCTCTTTTTCTGAAAGATGCTACCCTCTTGGACTTTGTTGATTCCACTGAGGTACTTAAACATTTCTATCATGTCCCCCTCTCCCTCCTTTCCTCAAGGGTATACATGTTAGCTCCTTAGTCTCTCCTCGTGTGGCTTCTCTTGCAGACCCTGCACCATTTTAGTTGCTTCCTCTGAACTGCCTCCATCCTGTCTATGTCCCTCATGGAGATGGGGTCTCCAGAACTGGACGCAGTACTCAGATGGGGTCTCACCAACTGTCTGTACAGGGGATAACAACTTCCTGTTTTGTGCTGGTGATACCTCTCCCTATACATCCCAGTATCTCCCCAGCCCTCCCTACCGCCTTCTCGCATTGCTTGACAACCTTAAGGTCATCTGATATGATTACCCCTAGGTCTCTTTCCATTTTTGTTGTTGTTACTACCCCCACCCCCACTGTGTAATCTTCCCCTGGGTTTTTGTTTCCCAGGTGCATTACTTTGCACTTCTTTGCATTGAATCCTAGCTGTCGTATTTCTGACCATTCCTCCAACCTTGCCAAGTCCCTTCTCATCCTTTCCACGCCTCCTTGTGTATCAACCCTGTTGCAGATCTTTGTGTCATCTGCAAAGAGGCATACTTTTCCTTCCAGTCCCTCTGCAATGTCACTTATAAAGACATTAAAAAGGACTGGACCCAGTACTGAACCCTGCGGTACCCCACTAGTAACCCCTCTTTCTTCAGAGTGGACATATGTCGACCTGATGTGACAGCCACTAGGAATAGTGTTTTCCAGGGAAAGAAAATGGAGGTCACAAGTGGCCACCAGTTCAAATGGTTCAAGAGTTAATTTCTCTATTAAAAAATTGAGATCCCACGGAGGAGTGGGTCTTCTGATAGGTGGCTTAATATGTAACATTCCTCAAAGAAACATTTTGGCTAGATGATGATGATACAGTAATCTGCCATCCAGAGGTTCACGGAAGGCCGAAATAGAGGCCAAATAGACTTTGATGGAGGAATAGCTTAATCTTGTCTCGACAATCGAGGCCAGGTAATCCAAGACTTTTGTCAGTGTACAGGAGTAGGATCTAATGATCGGGAAGCAGCCCAGATGGAAAAGCATTTCCATGTGGCATTATATGTTTCCCTGGTTGCTGGTTTACGTGAGGCCAGTAATATATTGGCAACAGGAGAGGACAATTGCAAGCGTGCTATGAAAGCATCCTCAGGAGCCAAGCGTGAAGGTATAGTGCCTTCAGACTGGGATTTTTTTTTTTTTATTTAGTTGTTTAACCAGGAGTAGCACACTAAGCTGAAAGCTTTTTTTACAGGAGCGACCTGGGAGCACAAGGAAGTAAGTGACTTGCTCAGGGTCACACAGCATGCAAGCGGATGCTGTAGGATTCAAACCCAGGTCTGATCTGCTGGATGTCAACAGATTTGCAGTTCAGAGCCTTAAACCACTGTGCTATACTGCCTCCCTGTAGAAGGGTCCCTTGATTCTGAGTCAAGAGATCTGGTCTGATTGGCAATGGAATGGGTTCCTCTAGTGAGAACTGTTGAAGCAGGGGGAACCCCACCTGCCAAGGCCACAGAGGGGCTATGAGAATCATGGTGGCAGGTTCGAGTTGCAGGTTCAGTAGAGTCCACTGTAGGAGCGGGACGGCGTGGAAAGCATACAACAGTCCTGTCCATGCTTGGGACAGGGCATCTATAGACTGTCCCTTTTTGCTCAAAATAATGGAACAGTATCTAGGGAGACGATTGTTGACTGGGGAGGCAAACAGGTCCAGTTGCGGGGTTCCCCACAGATGAAAGATTTTCTGGAGCACTTTGTAATGAAGTGTCCATTTGTGTGCGAATGACTGGTGACTGAGAAAGTCAGCCAAGAGGTTGTAACATCCTGGTAGATGGATGGCTGTTAGTATGAGGTGTTGCCAAATGGCTTCCTGCCAGACTGCAAGCATCTCTTTGCACAGAGTACGGAATTTCGTACCTCCTTGTTTGTTGAGGCAGAATACTACTGCGGCGTTGTCTGACTGAATCAGCAATGGTCCCAGAGACAGGTGAGGTTGAAAAGCCTGGAGGGCTAAGTGAATTGCCTTCAGCTCCAGGAAACTGATGTGGGGATGAGTGACAGAAGTCGTCCACTTACCTTGTGTCCTGTAAGGCCCAGGTATGCACCCCACCTTTCCAGGGATGCATCCGTGGTCAACGTCTGCATGGGTGGGGGAACTGGAATGGCATTTCTTTACATAGGTTGGCTCAGAGTGTCCACCATACTAGGGCAGACTGCAACGATGGAGTAACTCTGATTTTGTCTTCGAAATTTCCTGTTCTTTGAGACCACTGGATCTGGAGAACCCACTGGACTGGTCTCATATGAAGATAGGCGAAAGCTACCATAGAGATGGTAGCGGCCATGTGACCTAGGAGATATAGCATGCATCTGGCTGTGACAACTTTCTGGGCTTGTATGTGCAGTGCCAGAGATTGAAGCTTGTCTTGTCTGTCGGCTGGAAAACAGGCCCTGGCAGAGACAGTGTCTAGGAACGGTCCTATATATTGGAGCGACTGGGTAGGGGTTGGATTGGACTTTGGCCAATTGACCATAATCCCCAGAGCTTGGAACATGGTTAAGGTTGCTTCTAGGGAGGAAAGCAGATCAGTTTTGGACTCTGCTTTGATGAGCCAGTCATCCAGATATGGGAAGACAAAGCACCCGTTTCGTCAAAGGGCTGCTGCTACTACCACTAGGCATTTGGTGAACACTCTCGGGGCTGATGAAAGGCCAAATGGGAGACCTCGAAACTGGTAGTGTTGACCCAACAGCTGAAAGCGGAGGAACCTGTGATGGGCAGGATGGATAGGAATATGTAGGTAGGCATCCTTCCTATCTAAGGCACATAGCCAGTCCTCTTGTTTCAGTATTGGCATGATGGAATTTAGGGTGACCATGTGGAACCTTTTGTACTGGACGTATAAGTTCAGTTGTCTGAGGTCCAGTATTGGTCTGAGATCTCCAGTTTGTTTGGGTACCAGGAAGAAGTGGAAGTAAAACCCCTTTCAGTGTTCTGACAGGGGTACTGGGTAAACGGCATTCTTGGTAAGAAGAGCCTGTAATTACTCCTTGGAGGATAGGAATATGGTCGGGTGGGTAATGGACAGAGCGGAGAGGATGAGGGGGAGGTCTGGAAAGTAATTCCAGAGTGTGACCTCTCTGAATGATCTGAAGTGCCAACTCATCTGATGTGATCATTGTCTAAGCCTCCAAATGGAGGGCAAAACAACCGCCCATGGCTTCTGAGGCCTGGTCGAGGAAGCGTGGACAGGGCCCCAGTACAAAGATACACAGTAGGTCACTGGGAGGCAGGCTGACCAGTCCCACCAGGAGGGTGGGAGCGGGAGCCTTTGGCGGCAGAGGTGTTGGTTCTGGTAGGCTGGGAACGACCTCAGAATCCGCTTCTATTTAAGGCTCTGTATTTTCCACCTCTTTTTGAATAAAATGAGGATTAAGGACAGTAGGATGTCTGGGAAGTATGGTACATGCCATGAACTGTATGGAGGGTTCTTCCTGAAGCCTGGAGATGATCTAGCATAGTTTGGGTTCCTGGCCCGAATAGTTTGAACCCATTAAAGGGGGCATTGATCACTCTATGCTGTACATCAGGTGTGAAGCCTGAGACGCAAAGCCAAGCATGGCGACACAGGGTAATGCCAGTTGCTGACACGCGGGACGAAGTATCGACTGCATCATATCCTGAACGAAGTAGGAGTCAGGAAATAGAATTGCCAGTAGATATTGTTGCCAATAATTGGTCCCTTTCTTGTGAAGGAGGGAGTTTATTGACCAAGTCAATGGCAGAGGACCAGAGTCTACGCTGATATTTGACCATATGTCCCATGTAATTTAGGATTCTGAGATTCATGGTACTTGCTTGAAAGACCTTTTTTCCCCAGATAGTCTATTCTGTGGGAATCTTTATCTAGAGGTAAGGAGCTCATATGTTTCGGTCGTTTAGTACAATCATAAGTGGCAGCAATCACCACTGAATACGCTTCCGGAGTGGTAGAAAGGAAAGGATGACCCAGAGGAGCCTGGTATAAGTGATCCACTTTGCAGGAGACAGCCGTAACAGAAGAAGGCTGATTCCAAGCTGCAAGCATAGCATTTTGGTATGTTTGGATTAGTGGGGGTACCACTAAGACTTGATCCTCTGGTAACTCCAAACAGTCTGCCGTATCATTACATTGTTTGTCATGTTCAGCAGTAGAGAATTCCATGGCTTTCTGAATTTGGACCATCATCTCATGGAAAGATGGGTCATCTGGAGGAGAGGCAACCGTGTGCCTAGATAGGTCCTCATTCAGGGAGGAGATATCCGAGACAGGAAACTGGAGCTAGCAATTCATATCTTGGAATTCTTTGTCCTTCAGGTCTTCAGTAAAGACTAACAGAAATTCAGGCTCATCTGATAGGCAGTCATCTACATACGAGGGAGGAGACCAGCGTGGTAAAGGATCCGTGTCACCCTGAAATCTTTTTGGCAGACGTGTAGGGGAACGGGGTGGGTGGCCCAGCTCTCCTGGGTCAGAGGGCTGAGCATGCCACATGGCATGCAAGATATGCTATACTACTGAAGTAACAGTCAATCAAGTGGAAGGGGGGTTAGGGAGGAGGTGTTTCTGGGAAACCAAGGGGATGGTGGAGGGGACAGGACATGTAGTCTGAGCAGGTCTTGCTCCTGGGTGGTAAAGTCCAGGGTCCCGATCACTGTCCGCCTGGCCCCTATGGGAACCAACATCTGAGGGTGGAGGGGCAGTAAGCATAGCAAATGCAGTGGGTTTCCCCTGTGGAATGCGGGTCCTTGTCGATGGGACCATTGGGGAAACAGTAGTATGCAATGTAGATGAGAGTCCTGTCGACGGGAGAGGAGCCCCCTTCGACGGAGCATCGATGGAACCCATAATGAGTTCAGCATAGACTGCCATCAATGCGCTGGAAAGCACCGTTAACGATAGCGAATAACCCCCCGTCGATGAAGAGGCAGTCTGAGAATGTGCCATCGATGGTAGGGCACCTGTAATGGTGTCCATCGATGAGCGCTTAGGCATGGAGTGTGAGGAGGGGGCCGGGCTTCTCCTTCTCCTTTTTGTGCCACTGACAAGAATCTGGAGGAGAGGCAACCATGTGATTAGAGAAGTCCTCATTCAGGGAGGAGATATCTGAGACAGAAGTCCTCATTCAGGGAGGAGATATCCGAGACAGGAGACTGGGGCTGGAAATCCATATCGCCTTTGGGACGAGCCCCCTGATTCTCTATGAGAGACAACTGCTGCTCCATTAAATGATTTTTAATCTACAGCAATCATCATCAGTGGGGTGCCTGGTTGAAATCCTGACAATGTATGCAGGAACTGGTGTCGTGTGTGGGTCCCAGACACCTTACACAAATGGTATAGTTGTCGAAGTGGTAGATTTTCCTACCGCAACGGCAGGAACAAAATAGCGCTATCTTGCTTGAAGATTTTTTTGGACATCCATCGTTGCTCAAATTCTCATCTATGACTGCTGTCTGCAGTTGCTCTAGCTGCTGCGTATGAGCTGAAGACGCCGGGAAAATAAACTGAGGATACCAAGTACTGCCCACACTTATATAGGAAACAGGAAGCTGATGGCATGTGTGGCCGGCCCATGGAAAAGACCGCTAGAAGAGCTGCCGTGCACCACAGCGACCTCTGGCGATGACCCAAGTGTTTCACCTGCTGCAGGAGACCACTCCATGGAAGATCTACAGTTATAGGTGAGTGACCTATTTTTCTAGGATCGTGGATATGGTGTACTATCCACACTTCTGGCAAATTCCTAGCAATTCTCTGGGAGGAGGGGTATCGCGCACACTCCATATTTAGCAAACAGAGATTAGAGAACCGAGGCCCCAAAACCAACATCCTGGTGTGACTCAAGGTCGATGTGCTGGTGGGATATGAAGGTGTGTGCTGACTTCCAGGTAACAGATTTCCTGGATAGGGAAGTCCCTGGAAGTAGCCACTGAGGCAGTGGTATGTCTGGTGGAATGAGCCCTAAGCCCAACAGGAGGCTTCCTACCAGCCAACCTATAGCAGAAGTTGGTGCAAGAGACTATCCACCTGCCAATCATTCACTTAGCTGCTGGTCTGCCAGATGTGGCTTCAGCCTTCCTCCCCCCACACAAATCCACATCACTCACGCACCGGAGCAGTGGGGCAAAGGGCAGAGACACAGACAGGACTTCATACAGCCCAGGCCCCTAGATTTTCCTCCTGATTTTTTTCTCCCTCTCCACTGCTCGTGCAGGCACATCCATGCATTTCTGTATAGGCATGCACGTCCATGCATGTCTGTATAGGCAGGCACGTCCATGCATGTCTGCATAGGCAGGCACGTCCATGCATGTCTGTATAGGCATGCACGTCCATGCATGTCTGTATAGGCACGCACGTGCCACAGCAGTCCTGCAGCTCCCTCCTATTCTTGCTGCTCCCCATCCATCTTACCACCAGGCCTCCACCTGGCGGCAGTCACACAGCAGAGCCAGCAGCCTCCCCTTCCCAGAGGAGGAGAGTAGTCTGTCGGACACTCTATCCCCTCCCAGCATCCCAGCCAACCCCCAGAAACTTGAGACCACTCCCGATCCCAGGTCACCGGCATGGCGGGCAGAAGCACAACCACTATGCCACGGGACCGGTTGACATCTTTTTTTTTTAAAATGACAAATAATTTTATTTATTTATTGAATAAATCGGATTTACAACCTTTGAGTCAAAGACTCATTTACAAAGGCTCCTCATCATAGTACAAAACATCAAATTAGCATGTGGTATACAATAATACAAGATGGTAAAGGGAAACACAGGATATGAACAGTACATACAACAATGTGGGTAGTGCCTATACAAATAGGTAGCTATACAGGTCCGTCTAAGGAGCATGTAAGTGTCAATGTACAGTTCCTTGCCATTTTCCAGCCTAGAGAAGCTTGCTTACCATGAATATACTTTGTTACAACATAATATTCATAAAAAGACCCTCCAATTTGTTACAGAATGGTGGAATAAACTCTGTGCAGGTTTAAAACCCTGCAGATTCCTAACCAGCCTTCTTCTAAAACTGTCCTCACTACTTCCGTGAAGCAGGCCTGTTTCATAACAGAGTTCCATCAATATTTGATAGCGTTAATATAGAACTAGGTCCTGCAGAGCTGAAACCTAAAGTACAGGCTCTGGACTGAACGTGCGGAGCACAATATCTACCCATTTCCTTTTTGTAATTAAACTAAGACACTCACAGAAGTAAATTCAATTCAAACAGAACAGCAAGAATTCTAGAAGAAAGGGGAAAATGGAAAAATCGTTGAGTAATGACATCTTGGGCCCCTGATTGCGGATTTGAATAAGACTGACAGGTTTAGACAAACTCTGACTGCAGTGGAATCTATGGTACAGAATTAATTTTTTGCAATGGAATTCTACAACATAGTATTTATTTTTTTTATTTTTATTTTTCAGACTTTTCAAAATACAACAAATACACTGAAATACATAAATCTAACAAAAGATAAGCTGGAGACAGTGCAACGTAGGGTGACCAAACTTATTCAGGGACAGCAGGGCAGCTGTTATGAGGATCGGTTCAAGGTACTGAACATGTACTCACTGGAGGCTAGATGACAGAGAGGGGAGATATGACAGAGATATTCAAGTTCCTGAAAGGAATGAACAAGGTAAACTGCAAGGAACTATTTATCATAAATAGCAGATCCAGAACACGGGGGCATGAGTGAAAACTGATTGGGCAAGAGGGGGAATTCAAGAGAGAAGCAAGAAAGTTTTAATTTACAGAAAGGGTGGTAGAGCCATGGAACAATGCCAGATGATGTGGTAGGTGCAAAACTAGCAATGGCTTCAAGCGTGGCTGGGAGAGAGTGAAGGGTTTCGTGGTTGCTCAGGGTGGTAGCATTAGGGTGGGGAGCATGGGGGAGGACAGTGTGGGTTAGAATCCTGTATGGACAATAGGTCCCGGGTTTGTTAGGGTTTATGGACAGACTGGATGGACTGAGATCCAGGACTGGATGAGTGCCAGCTGGCTGCGGTTGAACCCGGATAAAACTGAGGTGTTGGTGATGTACCCAGGTCGCCGGGCGGGGTGGTGGGATCATTGGCGGGGACAGCCACCTGGGCTTTGGCTTGGTGGCGTCCAACTGACGACCTCTGACCGGGTGCGGAATCTGGGCATTATTTTTGATGACGGTTTGGCGCTTAAATCTCAGGAGTCAGTTGCTGTCAAGACCTCATTTTACCATCTGAGGAATATCGCCCGGATAAAACACCTGGTCCTACCTGACGATCTTCCAACTTTGGTTCACGCCTTTGTGACCTCCCATCTTGATTACTGTAATGCCCTTTACCTATGGCTTTCGCGGGGGTTGACATCCGCCACTTGCAGCTGGTGCAGAATGCGGCGACTAGGCTGCTGACTGGCATTTCAAGATCTTACCACATCATGCCTGTGCTCTGTGGACTGCACTGGCTGCCAGTACGGTGGCGAATCACCTTCAAAGTTGGGTTACTGACCTTTAAAGCCCTATATGGGTAGAGACCCCGTAACCTGCAAGATCTGTCTCTACCGCCCCCTCCGCCCACTCCAGTCCTCCAACGAGGGACTGCTACAGATTCCCAAGGTTCGACTGAAGACCTGGGGGGCCTGCTCTTTTGCTTTTGCGGCCCCTACCCTGTGGAATTCTCTACCTCACCGAGTGAAGGAGTGCCTAACCGTCCATAGCTTTAAAAGTGCTCTTAAAAACTATTTATTTAGCACGGCCTTTCCAGACAATCTTCTGTGATAGTTTATTTAAAGTTTTGTTAATTGGTTGTACTTAAATGAATTTTAAAGTGACTGGGAATTTTTAGACATTATGAGATTTTAAATTGTTTTGTCTTGTGTTTTATTACTATTGTACAAACGCTTTGGTCAAATGTGGAATTGCACTTTTTTTATAAATAAAGACTGATTTGATTTGACCAGTGGTCTTCTTCTTCTTCCGTCACTCTCTATGTTCATATGTTTCTATGACATTATATCATGGTTCAAAGTATCTGAGGCTGCAGATACATAAAATGTCTTATTTAGCATGAGTATACTTCTCATCCGGAGCTACAACATTGGGTGGGAATTGATAAAAGCCAACAATAAGTGCACAATATATAGCAGGCAATCAATAACAATGAGTTATGAGCTGCAAGGCCATGGATATTATCAATATGTCCATTACAGATGGCAGTTCAGAGTGATAACACTTGGTTAAGTCACATTGTGTGACCAATCTGTCCATAATACCAAGATCAGTAATATATCTGTTAATGCTGACTGTTCTTAGCTGCACACACTTCAGATGCACCAGACTGGATTATAAGCATTAACAAGTGAACATGGCAGAGGGACTAGAAGGGAAGGTATGCCTTTTTGCAGATGACACTAAGATCTGCAATAGTGTTGACACTCCAAGGGGTGGTGGAAAAAATGAAGAGGGATCTAAGAAAGCTTGAGGAGTGGTCAAGAATGTGATAACTAAATTTCAATGTGAAGAAGTGCAAAATCATGCACTGGGGGGTGCAAAAGCAAGGGGGAGGAGAATATAATGGGGGGAGTGGTAATGGTGACCAAACAGGAAAGTCACCTGGGGGTCATCATATCTGATGACCTAAAAGTGACCAAACAGTGTGACAAGGCAGTGGGGAGAGTCAGTGGGATGCTAGGGTGCATAGGGAGGGGGTATCACCAGCAGAAAGAGGGCGGTGGCGATACTGCTGTATAAATCACTGGTGAGACCTTACCTAGAGTACTGTGTCCAGTTCTGGAGACCACATCTCAGGAAGGACATAGACTGAGTTGAGGCAGTCCAGAGAAGAGCAACTAAAATGGTACAGGGTCTGCATCAAAATCCCTATGAAGAGAGACTAAAGGACCTCGATATGTATACCCTAGATGAAAGGAGAAAGCAGGGGGATATGATAGAGACATTCAAAAACCTCACAGGTATGAATAAGGTTCAAGAAGGAAGCCTTTTTCAGTGTAAAAGATGCTAAAGAACAAGGGGTCATGATATGAAGCTGGAGAGGAGTAGACTCAGGGGGAGATGTAAGGAAGTACTTCTTCACAGAAAGAGTGGTGGATGCCTGGAACATCCTCCAAGCAGAGGTGGTTGGGGCAAAATCTGTCATAGGATTCAAGAAGGCATGGGGTAAGTAAAAAGGGAACCTTAGTGGTAGGGAAAGGGGGTAAAGCCGGAGATCAAATAGGGTCTGCAGCATTCCAGAAGGTAGGGAAGATGGGCAGACTATGTGGGCCAAGCAGACCTTATCTGCCGTCATACTCTAGTTTTTTTGGTTTTTTTTTGCATTATCTTTCCCGCACCTCATTCTGCCACTCCTTTGGGCCACTGCCAAGGATTCTACCGCCAGAGCTCCGTCACCCATCTCCGACCTCAAATCGCAGCCACCACAGGGTAATCCAAGGTAACCCTTTCGTCGAGTGGGTCCTCCCCTTTCAGGGAGAAAGGGCCTGACAGCCAACGGCGTTGGCCCTGGGTGCTGCTGAAGTCAGGTTGGCATCTATGGAGTACCGTGGAGGCGCTGGTCCGGGTGGCCGTCATCCGGCAGTTTGAGGCGCCATTTTCTGGTGTTTCCTCCGATTTCCCCACTTACGCCACATCTGCAGTGCTCCTGGTCTCCACTGGGGGCTGCTACAGAACGAGGCATCTCCCTACCCCTCCCCAAGAGAGGAGAGCAGTCCTTTGGACGCTTGATCCTCTCCTCCCCTGCAGAACCCCCTGCGCCAGAGTCCATTCTTGTACCCGGGTCACCAGTGTGGCTCGAGGTAAGGCGCCAGCGCCTCAACCCTCTGTGCCACTGGGCCAGCAAATACTCTATGTTTCTATGTTTCAAGTGAACAAAGAGTCATCCCATGAATATGAAGCTTCAAACCTATTTATGAGTAAGAACTTGTGAAGACAGCGTATTAAGAAGGTACTTCCTTAACTTCATGTGTAAACTGATTGTCACTGCATAACATATTCAACAGGCTGTTCAGAAAGGAAACATCACTACATTATGGATATCCCTAAGTAAAATACAATTACTGCTCATTGAATATGAAAGGTAGCAATCATTCCCTTTTTACAGCAGTTCTCAGATCAGACAGCTACATGCTGCCTGGGAGGGGGACAGTATTTGAGTGTTTAGCATCAAATAGCGATGCTCCCACCATGTGGTGGTGGTCATCTTAAAACAGGGAAATAATCTCCTGTACTTAGCCCCTGTAGAATACCAGGACTGGTGAACAGCTGTGGGGGAGAATGCCTGTGTTTTTAATTGCGCCATTTCTCATGGTACCATAACAAAAACCTTTGTTTTTTTCAGCAGGCGTAGCAGAACTATTGAGTGCGGACAAGGCCCCGATTGTGGCATGACCAGAGATATTCTAACCACCCAATATCCTGACAGGTTGCAACTGTGATAGTCTTCCTCAAGAGTGTTGCCCTTTTGACCTCCCTTGGTCCTCCAGCTGGAGGCTCCTTCAGCTGCTGTGAGTCTCACCTACCCCAATCACCTGGAACCCCCAGGGCATGCACGACACACCACTGTGCCCACCCCACCCCACCCAGTTTACCCTCATGGCACAGTCTTTACCTGCCTTTGCCCCATGGCATCCCCACTTCTTGTATCCAGCTTCCTGTAGCAGAGGTCACAGATGCTGGGAGGAAGGTACCCAAAGTGGTCATGAAGGGTTGGCATAGCTTCATCTGGTGGGCATTACTCCTTTTGTCTCACCCACCTAAAGCACATACATCACATGCCAGCACACATGATGCACAATTGTGCGCACTCTTCCCTCAGAGCACACCGCAGGCACCTGAACAGAACCACCACCTGTGGTCAGTTTGTGACAGGGAGCTCTTGCCACTCTTCAGGACCGACCTTTTCTTAAATCTGTTGCAACAATTCTTCCATTTCTTAGCCTAAACTATCCTTTACGATTTCTAGTTCATAAGGTTGGCCACCTATGGGCCCCCTCCTCTTTCTTAACTATGCTATAGTGTCCTCTTTAATTTTCCTTTTCCCTCTCAGGTCCTCGTACAGGGAGGTTATTGTTGTGACCTCCGAGCTGATATAAAACAACAGGCTGTGTTTATCGTTGTTGGATTTAGTATGCAATGGCACTTTGTCATAAAATACTCTAATGTATATACCTTATGTGTACAAAACCTGTAAATGTTGAAAACACCATGGCACTAGATGTTTTTGAGAAAGGTACAAAGTTACTAGGGAACTATAATAAAAATTAAGTCAGTTGTGCTATTTAAAATGCATGTAAATTGCTGTAAACTGAACAAGTCTGAAATGTCATGGTGATTTGCATATCATTAAGGAAGTATGTGTGATGCTGTTTCTTTGAAACTTGGCTTATTGTCAATGCTCTTTGGGGTAACCCTTGTTTCAGTGCTTCTGCGCTGAGATACTGTGTTTTTAGCTTGTTTTTTTTTTTTTTTTAATTTGAGCCCCCACCACCCAAGCAAACAAGGCACGCATAGGGGAGGCTAAATCTCAACAGATAAGTTAGATCAAAGATCAATGAATCAGTAGGTGCCAGCTAAGTGTAGAGAAAAGACTTGCATAGTCTGTTGCTACAAACTGATGTACTGAAGAAGGGCTATGCCTTTTGAATAAACATCACACACAGAGATTGTGTGTTGAACTTGAAGTTCGGTGTCTGGTCCATCTGTTATCCCACAACTCTTCCACATTCCTAGAAGGTAGTAATGCAGTGTGCTGCACAAACCTCCTTCCTCGAAAGAGGAGAGCATCCATTGAGAAGCTCGATTCTCCTCCACCTACCAGCGTTCCAACTACCCAGGTTCATGCAGTCGTTAGGGTCACAAATGGAAATGCTACCGTTAAGCCAACAGGGTGGCATGGGTAGTGAAATCTTCCTGGAGGAGGAGGAGGAGGGACCTTCCCCCTGCTGAGCAACTGCAAGTCACTAGAACCATGACAGACATTACACTCATAACTCTGGTCAAGCTATTTTTCGGGAACCATTACTTCTGAGAAGGACATACAGACTACCCTATTTTAGATGGTTGACCATCTTCTTAAACCTAAATGTTTCTGTCCAAGGTGTATAATTTCCAATGGAAGGTGAAGCAAATAAGATTTGAGCTGAACAAGCAATCACATTTATTTTTGCCCTGTAGGGAATAAACACAGGGTATCTAAAATGATTCAGTATGACTTCTAAGAAAGAAGGATAACTCCCTTTTAATTGTTTTTTTTGGTAGTAATGCAGTAACACAGTTTGTTCTTTGCTGTGGTACACAGCTTGGGCTTTTGGGCCAAGTCTGGGCTAGTCTCCCAAATTAAAGTTCTTGAGACGATGGCTGCAATGCAGCTTGTCAACTGCAGGTTGGGTCCATATATGAACTTAGTCCAGAGGAAAGCAGAGGGGTCATGGGTCTAGAGGTGTACAAGCCACACATTTTTACCTAGTGCCAAATCAGACCTGAACCCAAGTTCTGGTTACTATGATGGCTGCTGGCCATCCTTTCCAATAATGACTGTCTCACGAGTTGCACAAAAGGAGTTGAACATTCCAGCCACTGCACTAACGTCTCAGGCTGACAGCAGTAATTGCTTTGATCATAACCTTGGCTCTCAACTGCTCACAAAGGTCAAGCTGAGCCAACGCTGAACACTAGGTTTGAGCTGGGCTCATACCTATCTTGGCTTGCTCACCCCTACACAGCTCCAGTTACTTTTTTTCCTACAGAACTGTTTCTGTCTTTTAGGGTGCTGGCTTGGCTTTTCTGCCCCTGTCCACCACCCCCACCAGCCACTGTCTCCCCATAGGACTCAACTGCTTCTGTTCCCTCACAACGTATGCCCTGTTGCAGGGCCAGGGGAGAGAGAGGGCCATACTCTGCAGCTCAATGTCTGGATCAGGTTCAACAGGATCCCAGGACAATGGCGTGGGTGGGGCAGGTGAGCAGGGCTTCCTATTTGCACAGTCCCTGCTTTTCCCATTCCCATTCCCACCACAGGGTCAGCATGTGTGCAATGGCACAGGTGTGTGACGTGAAGATGTCGCATGCACTTAATGCTAGTGCCCACCTCTCAGAGATACTGCCGTATGCTGTGCCACCCAACCTCCACTGTGTGGCAGACAAGCAGCGACACATGCTGTCCACGAAGTAGGAGAGCCATCATGGATGTTCAATCCTCCTAACTCTGTCCAGCCACCAAGCAACCCTGGTCCATTTCCAAACCTGGATCACCAACATGGCAGGAGGTAAGGTGCTCAGCCCTTCAACCAACTCCAGTTATTTCTTTGAGCAAGGGGTGCTTCCTGACTCCCCTGAAGAAGGCTGTGGTGAGATAACAAATTAAGAAGTCTCAATTAGATCCTTATCTTCTACTGTATTTTACATCAGTCTCTTCCCCTGGAAAACTGTATTTCACATAGCCTGCTCATCCCTAAAACAAGAACAAAGGCTATGGTCTTCCTTAGCCTTCATTTTGCAATATACCTTCACAAAAATACAGATATTTCCTACAAAGGCCAGCTTAGAATAGAAAGTGTTAAATATGTCCAGGTAGAAACTATGTTGTCTTAAAGGGTAATCACTGACAGAGCATAACTGTCAGTTTACAGTACCTGTATGTGAATTCTTAAAAAAATAATCTCATCAGGAACTCTTTTGTGAATTACTAGCAATTTGTGGCATTAGTTTATGATCTTAAAGTAAAGGTTGCAAGACACCTTATGGGGCATCACAGCCCGATTCCTCAAGGTGGCAACAGTCTGTCTGTGCAGAAATTACAACATTTACTACCGGCTAGTAAGGGAGGGAAGGCTTCATAACTATGGCCGAACTGCCGGCTAACCGATCCCTTTCCATTTCCTATTAGTTGAGCGGTGGCTTTCATTTATTATCAGAGATTGCTTAAACTCAGTAAAACATTTTGAAAACAAGCCCACAGATTTGTATGAGTGTCCCTGCACTCTCCTGATGACATGTCACAAAACGTCTGAGTGTGGGGCATGTTCAGAGGACCGGGAAGTGGAAAGGGATCAGCTGGCCGACGGTTCATCCACAGATACAATCCCTTCCCTCCCTTACTAGCTAGTAGTAAAGGCTGTAATTTTTGCACAGACGGACTATCGCCGCCTCGGGAAAACGGGTTATGAAGACCAAAACTGCAAAAAAAAAAAAAAAAAAGTCACATCTTTACATTAAAGAGCATTAATTGTGCTAATTTTCAAATATTTCCTCAAGCCCCCTAGCAGCCGCTCACTTCTTCAGGACTACAAAAGTCCACTTTTCAGAATTTATTACTGCTTCTGTTTCTAATGGAAAGGGATTGTAATTCCTCAGTCGGAGAAACTAGCCATCCAATGTCTGTCCCTTCCTGGTCTCCTTTAATCAGCAAGGGGATGTACCCCACATCAGTCAGCTGGGCCCCCACAAGGATCCCAGATTTCATGCTGGCTCGTCCAAGGGCCATTTCTGTCTGTGGTAGCCTCTGTGGCCCCTCTCAACGGAGGTGGATGTAATGACCTCAGCGCATGGCCAGGCGCACTCCTACCGACGCGGAAGGCGCCCATCACATCCACCAAACGCTTCAATACTGGTCCAGGCCCACCTGCCCCAGCCATGGCAGTCAGAAGCTGCCAGGTGCCAGATCCCGCCCTCACCTGAGAAGGCGAGATGGAAATTCAGCCTCCCCACCACCACCTGGTCAGCCCTCTGACAGCCATGGGTTCACCCTGATCCCGGGTCGCTGGTGTCACAAGCAGCAGCACTAGCACTGCGCCAGCAGGCCAGCCCCTGCTCTGATGTTTTGTGATGTATTAATTTGGATTTTTAGAGAGCCACAGAGTCAAATAAAAGCTACTGCTCAATTAATAAGGGCCTCATAGCACTTATTTTATCATGTCAAAAGTGAATAAAAGTGCTAAAGCAGGTTGAGAATTGGGAAGGAAGGGTCAGGAGATAAGTGGCATTATGGACTGTGTTAAAACAATGAAGAAAGCTCATTGGCTGAATGAGGTCTCTAAAGCCGTGATGAAATCTGACAACATAAACATGGCTTTATAAAAGCTCCAGCCACTAGCCTTCTCACTGCCCTCAACCTCCTTCAGATACCTACCATTGGATTCCCCATACAAACAGTCCGCAGCAGCAGGCAATGGCAGGAGCCTGCGGTATCTGTGTATCGGGCGGCAATCACAGAATGGCGCAAGTCGCTGCTCTTCAAACCAAAAAAAGGAAATGGAAAGACCCCAAAACAGGCCACATTGTGTGTGTGTGTGTGTTTTTGGTACAGTTCTACTACCCAGCTGGTGGCTTCACCTTTCAAAAACCACTCTGGGTGGCTTACTAATTACCACCACAAAACTAGAACTGTCCACCTTGATTCATCCCATTGACATGGAGGTTTTCAGCAGACCAGCTTTTCACAAAAAAACAAACACATCTTCACTTGGTCCCAGAGCAGGCAGCAGGACTGGGTCAAAGACAGGGAGAACACACTCCACATCCGGGAGTAGTTCTGGCAGAGTGAGACAGCTGGCAGAGTGAGACAGAGTTCACTTACAACAGTGCCACCTGCTTCCCAGAGCCCTCCAGGACCTATTTTCTTAAAAGATACTCCAACACCCCCATAAAAAGCATGTTCAAATGGTTTAAAATGTTTTTTTATTTTTTTACTGAAACATTTTTTAGCCAGTTCATAATAGCAATAATGTATCCAGGGTTTGGTATATCACGGGATTTTGTCATTTCTTGGGTGCATAAGGCACTCAGCATGCAGTCTCATGCCTCGCAATGCACCCAGGTGTGACAATATCCCATGATATACCACACCCTGATGTGCATTACTGCTTAAAGAGCTGCTGAAAACTCAAAGAAAACTTTGAAAAACACAATATCTGTGTACAATTCAGCTTGCATTCCATATATGTTCTTTAGATTTCTGCTCCCATGTATGTTCTGTATAACTGAGGAAATCTGCATGAACACATGATCTCTATCCCTTAGAGTACAGCTGCCTCTATAGTTTATTGCCTACCGTAGGTCATAATCCTCTATTGTGACATCACAATCTGTTGCCATGAAAGTAACTGTGATGTCACAAGCAGTGCAATATTACCTCAGGTGGGGAGAAAGCAACAGGAACAGATGAACTCTTCTGGAGCAAAGATCCTGTTTTCCTGCAGATTACCTCATTAATAAATAATGGGATGGAGAAATACACAATTAACATGAAATAGAAGCTGAACAGTCTCTAAATATTATATTTTGTTAAAATTCTCCTGAAGGCGATAGCTGCTCTTTGAATCTAAAATAGAACACAAAAAGTATAGGTAAAAATGTTCCCCACTATCATTCACTGCTGCTTTAAGCACAAAGTAGAATAATAATAATAATATTGATATATCAACTCATCTGGAACCTTTATTTATTTGAAAATATAATCAAACCACAGAAACTGCATCAATAATTGAAGTAAATGTCAAAAATAAAACATTATCTTCACAGTGTAAATAAGGCTTGATAACTGTAGGGTACGTAAAAACGTATAATCTGGCAGCTGAATTAAAAACAGATCCAACAGTATGTTACTGTTTTTAAATATTTATGAATTTAAAATTTATTTTATTCTTTCTGAAAGGCGTCTGAAATAAAAGCGAGGAAAGTATGTGAGGCAGAAATATAACGTGGGCCAAAGCAGGAGATCAAACAAAACCACATGCAAGACAAGAGTGAGTTCAAGCACACCAACCAAGAAAGCCTGTATAATGTACACGACATTTGCCTTGGAAATTACAAATGCATTTGATCAAATCAGGGGTAAACAATTAGAAAGTGACAGCTTCCTGTTGGTTTTGTAATGATCGTTTAGCCAAATCTCAGTGACAAATCATCATTAATCATTTCCTTTTCAGTGCACAGACTCTTCTTATTTCATTGGCTTCAATCCAAGTTTCATGGACTTTTGTTTTTTGTTTTTTCCCCAGCAGAATCGCAAAGTGACAACCGTGATGCTACACTGAGGGACTGCAAAAGATGTTCCTTCACAAGGATCTTGAGATGTGACCATTTCCATGGAATGTTAATAAAGTAAAGAAGAGGAATAATTATGAAAAATAATGTTTTTTTACAGAGTTTTGCCCAGCAAACACTAGGGGTTCTGTCATTAAATAATGGACCATGACAGGCTTCAACTGAACAACACTATTATAAACAATAACAAGAAAGGCAACAGCATGAGTTATGGACACATGTGCTTTCCATAGCATTGTATATCAGGATACATTAAACCAGCAGTGCATCAGCTCCATAGCGCTGAATGATGGGGCATCGCTCTGATACGCTGGCGATCTGGGTTCACGTCCCAAGCCCAGATGTCAGGAGTGGGGACTAGCAGGGAGGGAGTCAAAGTGTCCTTGGACGCTTTCCTTCCATGGACAGGGTTGCTGCAAGCCGGTGCTACAGCAGCTCCTGGAGGTGGCTTAGCGGAAGGCTGAGATGTAGGTAACCACACGCTGCTGAATGTCTCCACCTCAGGATGCTGGTACGGCCGCATGCACACATGTGGGAGGTGTGTGGGCCCTGAAAATGGAAAAATGGCTGCCCTGCAGCATCAGATAATGATTTCTGGCAGAGCTCCCCCAGGCCATCAGGCCACTCGGCCACTCATTGCACCATGCCTGCCCTCTCCAACCAACTTCCTCAGTGTTGCAGGCACTGCCTCCCCTGGTTCCATGCCGCAGGCAGTGATAAGCTGGACCCCCTAGGGTGAAAGTTGGAAGAGCTCAGGGGAGTCTGGAGGCTGGCATGGCAGTGGGGTTGGGTCTGGCAGGCAGAGGAAGCTGCTGTGAGAGCCCGAAGGAGTGGGGCTGCAGAGGGCCCGGGAGGAGTTTAAAAAAAAAGGCAGCAGTACAATGAAAAAATTTTTTTTCAAAAAAAAGTTAGTTTCAGCTACAATTAATAAAAATATTAGCATACCTGTTAAGTCTACTCTTCTATGTACCTCCTAGGCTCTGCACCATTTTTTTTTCTCGATCGTAACCCTTGCCATGTCTACAATGCTATTTGCAAGCTAAATATGGCAGTCATCTTTCCTCTTGATGAAAAAAATGAAACATTTATAAAATACTCACATGTTGGTGGAACTAGAAAACTTTACCACCAAATAAAAATGGAAGATGCCGGAAGTCTTTTTTAATGAAAAAAGGTAGGGTCAAATATTCTGCCTAATTTTGTTGCACTGCTGCTTTAAAGGAGAACTGCATTGAGCCTCTAAGTCAATTTTTCCACTATACAAGTGGTTTTATAAACACTGGAACCAGTTCTGCCATTGTCCAATCTTATTGGTCTCTTGGTAAATTCAGTGTGTGTTTCTGATTGACACAGTGGTGGTTTTATTTTATAAAGAACAGTTACTTAAGAACTTACCATAACAGTAGACCTTCGAAGGGATCTCAGTCATCAGGTCACACCGAAGGAACTTCGCCATCGGTGAAGCAGGATCCATACGAAAGATTTTTCAGCAGTACAACTGGGGCCACCCACGCTGACGTCACCAACTCTATAAAAAGTGTGAGCGGCCCCACTCCCTCCTCAGTTCTTTCCCCCGAAAGACTAAGGGAGAAAACCCATACCATACCATAGGGAACCGAAGAGAGAGAGAGATATGTGCCCAGGCCTAAATAAAAGGCTGGATACACCAGACAGGAAGTCTGAGACAGGAACCCCAGATAGGGGGATGGTGTGAGGGAAGGCTGACCTGATGACTGAGATCCCCTCGAAGGCATACTGTTACCGTAAGTTCTTATGTAACAGTTCTATCTTCTTTGGGGGTATCTCAGTCATCAGGTCACACTGTAGAAACAAGTTCCAAGCAGTGACAAGTAACAGCAGAACAGTCTGGGTAGAAGGGAAGGCAAGCCGGGGCCTAAGAGAGAAGGCCTTGAAGAACAGCATGGCCGAAAGCCTGCTCTGACTCAAGAAGCAATGTCCAGACTGTAATGATTGGTAAATGTATGGATGGTACTCCAGGTGGCAGCAGCACAAATGCCAGTGGCTGAGACCCCTTTGAAGCAAACCACAGAGGTAGCCATATCCCTTGTGGAGTGAACTTTGATCGCCCCTGGCAACTCTTTGCCATTCTTGTTGTAGTAGGAAACAATACAATTGGCCAACTATTTGGGCAAACATTGTTTAGAAACTTGAACACCCTTCTTTTCCCTGGGCAAAAAGTTGTTTTGCCTTTCTGCAATCCTTAGTCCGGAGCAGATAATACTTTAAAATTCTGTGCATGTCTAGAGTATGAGCAGTGCTTCCTCTGGATTGGCAGGCTCCGGGAAATACACAGGAATGTAGATGGACTGGTTCAATGTAAACTCAGACACCACCTTAGGAAGAAACTTAGGATTCGTGCACAAAGACACCCTGTCCTTGTGCAAAAAAAAAAAAAATTATATGTGACAGGGTTGAATAAGACCCTGTCCCATTTGTTAATGTAGGAAGAGTTAAATGCAAGGATCTGTTTTATCCTCTTCTGTTATGTCTCTTGTCTGTCAGACTGCGCAGTCAAATTTTCTTTTGAGACCTAGGAACTGGCCACTCCGATGGTCTCGCTATTCAAGCCCCCCCCGCTGTCTCTCTGCCTTCACTTGCTGTTTCCATCTTTTCTTCCCCCTTGTGTATCTGAAGTTATAAAATATGTGTGGCTCTTTATGTGAAAGTGGGATCAATTGCTTTGAAAATGTATATGGTTATATTGTTGAAATGATTGCAAAAAGCTATTTGGTGCTCAAGAGGTTAACCTGAGATGCTGGTCTGCAAACTCTTAACAGAGCTGTGAACAGGAGATCAGTTCTGGGACACCATGTACTGTTTTGTTGCACCTGCAAGGAAGGAAACTGATAAGAACATTTTCTGAAAAACAGGATGACTTCTTAACAAGTTCCCCGACAAAGACTTATAAAAAGAGCAGCAATGCTTCTGCTAGAGAGAGAGAGAGAAAGAAAGAAAGAGCAAGACTGAAACTTGGAATTAGAGATGTCCTCAGATGAAGGACTTTGTTTTCTGTGTTTGTACTGCCCTTGTAAATAGTTATACTGAAAAACGTTCTTTTTTTATTTCACTGTTATTGGAAAAAATAAAATGCTACTTGCAAATTTTATACCGCTTCTGGTCTTCCCATGGTTCCTGATCTGTGCCTCAATGACATAAGGTTCCTCACACCAGAGAGCCTAAGGTTCAGAAATTCTTTGAGCAGAAGTAATAGCAATTAAAAACAACGGTTTCCAAGAGACAAAGCGTAGCTCACAAGTCGCAGCTGGCTCAAAAGGAGACAGGGTCAATTTCTCCAAAACAAAACTAAAATCCCAAACCGGGACAGGAGAAGGAATCTGAGGTTTCAGATGCAGGATACCCCTGAGAAAGGTGCAAAATAGCACCTTGAGGGAAGGTGCACCTTGAGGGAAGAATACTGAAGACCCGAGTCTGACAAGGAAATCAGGTAGTCCTGAACCCAGTTCACTGGACAGTTAAAGGAATCCTGATGGTGCTTAGCCACCCAGATGGCAAATCTCTTCCACTTCATGGCATAAGTAGCCCGAGTGGGCCACTAGGATGCCTGCCATTCTCTGTGAGACCCCAAACCAGGTGATAGATACATCCTCAGGAGCCAAGCATGCAGATGGAGGGACCTGAGGTTGAGATGGACCAGGGTCCCCTGAGCCTGCGTCAGAAGATCCCTTCAGAGCGGCAGAGGCACTGGAGGTTCCACTGCCAACTGCTGTAGTAATGGAAACTATATCTACTATGGCCAGTAGGGTGTGACCAGAATCATGCAGGCTGCCTCCATCTGAAGTTTGATTAGCACTCTCTGAATCAGAGGAAATGGAGGGAAGGCATAAATGTACCTCTCGCTCCAGGAGAGGGACAACGTGTCCCACCAGAAAACTCCAGGCCCTGTATCTAGCGAGCAAAAGCAGAACAGTTTTTGCACTGAGTGGGGACGCAAAAAAGTCCAACTCTGGATGACCCTATCTGTCGAACAGATCTTCTGTGATGAATGAGAGAAGTTCCCCTTTGTGCATCCTAAACTGAGTTCAGCTGAGACTGTCCACCAGAGTGTTGAGAATGCCTGGAACATGGACCACCAAGAGGGACAGTCCGTGGTCCAGTGCCTAGTACCATATTCTCATGGCCTCCCAACACAGGGGTCATGAATGAGTGAGTGACCCCCTGCTTGTTGATGTTAAAGAAGACACAGAGGTTGTCTGACTAGATCAACAACTGGCCCGGGAGGGGATAGTCCTGGAAAGCCTGCTGAAGTTTATGTGGAGAGATGTCTCGAGCGGAGACCAGTTCCCCCGAGTCTGAAAGGAACCCAAGAGTGTGCCTCAGCATCCATGGTGAGGATCTGTTGGGGAGCAGAGATTATAAACAGGACCCCCCACTAGCAGATGCTGGGGGTCCATCCACCACTGAAGCATCTTCTTGACAGCCACGGAGACCAGTACCTGCTGTTCCAGGTCATCTGTACGCTGATCCCACTGCACTCAGAGGGTCAACTGGAGCATCTGCGAGTGCAGTCTGGCCAAGGGGACCATAGCAATGGCAGCCACCGTAACACCAAGAAGTCTCAGATATACCTGGCTGAGACATAATGGCTCTGAGCTTTTCAACAAAACAAAAATAAAAGAATTTCTTCACAGAACGGGTGGTGGACAAGTGGAACACCCTGCCAGAGGAAGTGGTGGGGGCTGAAACAATCATGGAATTTAAGAATGCATGGGATAGACATAAAGGAATTCTGGAGGTCAGGGGTAAGGTGCAACAGACTTCTAGGAAAACAAACTGAACTTACAAGCTCAAATGGGCAGACTGGGTGGGCCATAGGCCCTTATCTGTCGACACTGTCTATGTATCTATGTATCTATGTATGTATCTATGAGCTACCTCCTGAGCCTGGGAGATGAGGCACTCTGCCCTGTCTTGAGGCAGGAAGGCCTTGCCCTCTGCAGAGTCCAGGACCACTCCTATATACTGCAGTCTCTGGGATGGGACCAAGACTGACTTGGGCAGGTAGACCATGATGCCCAAGAAGTGGAACCACTGGAGAGTCCTCTCTCAGGTCAGAAGGAGCTGGTCTCAAGATGGAGCTTTGAGAAGCCAATCATCCAGATAGAGAAAAATGCCTGTGCAGAGGAAATATCGAGATGTGCAGGTAAGCGTCATGCATATTCAGAGAAAAACGCCTGTGTGGAGGAAATATCGAGATGTGCAGGTAAGCATCCTGTTGCCCTACCGGAGCAGCAGCAGTAATCCTGGAAGGGTAAACTTGCAGAACCTTTTGTACTGCATGCAGAGGATGAAGTCCTTGAGATCCAAGATGAGCCTCAAGTCCCCGGTTCTCTTGGGGACCAGGAAGAACATGAAGTAGAGTCCCTAGTTCTCCATTGATTGAGACAGAGGGAGAACCAACATCCGACCACCACCTGGTTGAGGACCAGAAGAGGAAGGTCTGACAAGCAGTCAGGCAGAGGGGGCTCAAGCTGCTGGGGTGGAGACGTCGCCCCTAGACTGTTTTGCGGCAGATCCTGGAGTGGAGGGAGTAGGCAGGGCAGAGGTGGTATTCCACTTGCCCTGGAGATGGTAGCTGGCTCCAGCCTTTTGGGCCACCTTATGAAAGGACGGGGGCGGTTTGCTCCTGGGCTGGGTGTGGCAGAGTGAATGGACAGACTTAGGAGCCCTTCCAGAGGCCTGCAAGTCATTTATGATGTCCTGGACATCTGGCCCAAAGAGTTTAGAGCCATTAAAGGGGGCATTGAGCATATTTTGCTGAATATCTGCCGCAAACCCCGAGACCCTCAGCCAGGCATGCTGACGAAGTGGCAACAGCCCTGGTACCAGTGTCCGATATATCATATAAGGCCCTGAGGAGGTGCTTGCTAACAACTTCTGTGGCCTGAAGGGACTTAAAAACCTCCTCCTTCTGGAAGCCTTCCAGGAAGGCTTGAGCAGCTTCCTTTCCCTTCCTCCTGATGGTATTCTGGGATTTGACCATATGGGATAAATAACTGGCAATCCAGAACCCCAGAGTGGAGGAGGCATAAACCCTCTGCAAACTGTGCGAGAGGCCTTTCAGCACCATGCAATTCTGCTTAAAGTTGGACCAGCATAACATTCTGTGGTGATTTGCATATGCAGCCCATGATGCTTTGCACTGTGTGGGCATGTGTGATTTTGTATTTTTTTGTATAAACCCTCTTTCCCAAAAGGTCAATCCTTTTAGATTCCCTGTCTGGGGGAGGGAACTTGGGTGCTTAGGCACCTTGGACCTGTCATGAGCTGCCTTAATGACCACTGAATCAGTCTCTGGCTGGGCAGCGTAATAGGGTAGGCCTTGAGGGGCATGACAAGTCTTGTCTGCCAACCAAGGCATGGCAGGTACCATGTCAGGGAGGTGCCAGGCCGCAGTACTGGCATTCCTCAGTGTTGGCAGGATGGGAGGAATTACCTTTTTTGGGGGGGAGATGCTGGGATCTCCAAGAAATCCACCAGGTCCCTCCTGGTGACATCCTCTTCTTCGGTATGGAAGCCCACAGCTGTGGATAGCTGCTTCATCACATTAAAAAATGTGGGGTCTTCGGGAGGGGACCTGGGAGGATGTTTGACAGAGTCCTCGCTGACCTAAGAAGCAGCAGATCTGCCTGAGGAAGGGGGTTCCTCTTCCTCCTCCTTTCCAGAAAGGATGAGGTTGGGGTGATATTCCTCCTTGAAGTCAACCGACTCAGGCTTGAGGTCAAATGAGTGAGGGATCAACAGCAGCATGAAAGTTGCAGGCTGAGAAGGCCTGACTGGCGTCAACAACAACAGGGCCATCGATGGGGCTGGGGACTCCGGCCTATATGGGCCCAATTGGAGTTATTTTGCACAAAATGTTACTGAGGTTGGCGACAGGGAACTCATGCATCGACGGTGGGGGGATCGCAGGCACAGGGTACAAGGAGCCCATCATCAGGTCCTGAAAGCCTGAGAGTCCTGAGGTCCGTGGGCCTGGAAAAACATCAGGCCGTGTTAGAAGGGCTGTCGTTGATGACCCTCGGGTGGATGACCAAGGGGCCATTGACCAACCAGCCTTGGAAGTGGGAGATGCTCTCGGTAGGGGCCTGGGAGAAGCAGAGGTCTGGACAGCCGGAGATGATGGTGCCGGAGCCACCGACAGTGTGCCCCCCGAAGGGGAAGATGAAGCCATCAGGGAGTGGGATTGCCATTGGGGGGAGCAATCCTGATCTTGGTCATTCCTGTTTCTTTTCCCTGAGGACATGTCCTGGGCCTTAAAGGCCTATGAGTCTGATAAACCCACCAGCGACTGGGCAGAAGGGACCCCAGAGGACCCCTGCCCAGAACTGGCTATGTGTTGTTCCATGGGAAACTTCTTCAAAACCTTTTTGTATCACCTAAGGTTTGTGAGACTGAATTTGTGGCAGAGCTCACAGTCAGAAACGTTGTGATTAGGCCCAAGACAGCAGACACAGAGGTCATGGTCATCTGAAGAGGCAATATTCTTTCCGCAGTGACAGAAGAGAGAGAGGTGGAGGGTGTCACTTCTCGACATAAAGTGAAGGAATCTCTTATTAAAAGAGAAATTCTAAACAAAGTAAAAGAAAAATCATAGCTAAAAAATGGTGTGAACTGTGATGGAGCTTTCACGGAGACCCATGTGAACAGAGTCGACAGCGCAAAAGAACTGAGACGGGAGCTGGGCCGCTTTCACATTTATAGGGCTGATGACGAGATGGTGACATCATCATGGGTGGCCCCAGCTGTACTGCTGGAAAGTCTTCTGTGTGGATCCTGCTTCTCCAACGGTGAAGCTCCTACAGTGTGACCTCATGACTGAGATATCCCTGAAGATCTGTATAATGCAATTTATGCCCTTTTAAATTAGAAGTGTTGTGAAGTATAAATTTGTCAACAAAGTGATAGTGAAATGTCAGACTTCAACGTAATGTTCATTTCCTTTTGTTTTTAATAAATTATGTTTCTTCCCCAGTAGGAGTCAATTAAGAGTCCATGCCGTGCGTGAAGACCTCTTATACAGCACAGAGGTCTTTAAGTGCATGAGACGCCATCTTTTTGGAAGTTCTGTTTCAGTTCTACATTCATGCTGTTTTTTTATTGTTTCTTCCAAATCAGCTCTTCACTCAGTTCCGCTACAGATGTTAATGCTGAATGAGCAATTTGGCTGTCGAAACTGAATGACTAGATGTACTGTAACTAACTGCTCAGCAAGAATTAAATGTAGTAAAAGACCCCCCCCCCCAAAAAAACTTCTTTGCCAGGAACAGGTCCTTGATGCATAAATGAAAATCACCATCATTCTCAAGCAGGACCAGATCATTATTTTCCTTTTTGTTTCATAGAAATGAGCATGTCTACATGGAAAAGGAAGGGTCACTGTAAAAGGCGTGCATCCGAAATCCTGCTAACCCATACAGCACGGTGTTTATTGCACATACACTCTTTAGCGCATAAGCATTTCAGCTAATCCTAAATAGTGTTGCAAATAGAATTTTTACTCACTGCTACTCTCTCAGCTTTTTCATGTGCTGCATTTTGGTAAGACTGCAATTTCCTACTACGCCTTAGCACTGTACAAGCAGTTCCCCTGCAGTCCTGAGTGTTTGCTATTGGCCTTCCTATGATGTTTCCCAAGGCATTAGTTCTGACGCATACTCCCCCTGCAGATGTGAGACAAACTAAATATACAATGTGAGTGTCCAATTTGTGCAATTTCATTATGCTGTAAGCTTTGTTTCATATGTCTGCTGTGCTATGCTTGTGCTCATTTTGTGTTGTGCTTTGTGTCTCACATTTATAACACTTTTATGCTGTGTTTTGCTTGTGCTTGTGTGATACAGGGCCTACATGGAACATAGAACATAACTTTATTTAATCTTTATTGAGGGCACATGAAGGATACACTATTAAAATATTTCTTATCTTCAAGAGCATTTTTATGCCTGCAGCTGGAAATTATATGCTATACCGCGAAGATACTCTAATTTAGTACACTGCTGGTATTCCGTTGTTATAGCAGCAATCCGCTTTGCAGTATCTTTATATTTCTTTCTGGATCCAGGCACAGTGGTACCAGCTATTATCTGCTTCATCAGCACAGTGCTGCAATGCTGTTCTTCTTTAAACACTTGTAGAAATTTCCATATTGATGGATGGTATGCACCGATAAAATGACTAAATTTGCGGTGCCACGCCTCCACAGAGTTTGTTGTTCGTGGTAAATCTTGATTGATGGCATCATAACAATTCCATAGCTGGATAGCAAACACAGGTCTTCTACAGCCTCCTCTTCCCAATGGACGTCCCAACCATGTATCTCCAAAATAGTCAACAAGGTTTGACAGTAAGTCGCCATTCGATTGATAGAACTCTGTAACCATTAACTCCTCAAATGCTGCGATGACATCCACAAGAGGTACATAGGCAAGTGCTGGCAGAAGTCTCGCTTGAAGAGCAAAGCTGGGGTCTGACACATATAGTGAACACACATCAGGCAGTTCTTGAATCTTGCGCCACAGTGACTGACACGTGATAAAAACAACCTCTGATTGTTGTTGTAGGGAATGCCAATGTAAACGCTTTTATTGATGCAAATTCAAAATCTAGCAAAATTGACAGTGGCTGTAGAGTGTTGCACATTCTGTTTAGCTCTGTGAAAATCTTACTGTATGTTGCAGCTGTTCGATTAGCCATCAGAATATACACAAGAGGTACAACAGTGCTGTTGCGGATACCATGTAGTGAACAGAGCTGATAAAATATTGAAGGGCAACTTTTAAAAGTTCTATCAGCGAACTAATGTGCACTGCTCTTTAAATGCTGTAGGTCCTGTGACATTGAGAATATTAGGAAATGGCCATTGCAGGGCCCGGAGTCATACAGAAGAAATTTCTCATTTTTTAGTGTACGGCATAATTCTTCAGGAACTATTAAAGAAGCTGCATCAGCTGGCTCAGGGGGAGGGCAAGCTGCTGCAGCACGGCGCTGATGCCTGACAGTTCGCTTCAGAAGTGACAAGGCAGAAAGCTGTGATGCAACAGATGGACACAATTCCGATACACCACCAGCTACAATCTGGTGTGTAGTTTCACAACTATTGCTGGCACGTTCTTTCATGCTAGCCACAGCATCCTTTACTACAATCAATGATGAATCGGGGATATGGTTGTGTTCACCAGTTTTTTTTTTAACACTGTTTCCCCATTCAGATGGGGTCTAGCCCCACAATGTCCTTTGTCATATTCCAAACATTCGTAATATGACTTCATTTCAGTAACTCTTTCCCTCCTGTAAAGAAACCCATCTAGGCAAGCATGGTCTGCTCCCTTTTGGCTCTTTACAAATCTGACTGCCATTTTAGCAGGAAGCTGCTCCTGGTTCGGTGAGGCAAGTGACCGCGTGCATGCTATGCGCGATTAAGTACCCACGCTGATTTGATTCTGCACTATAGCGACATGCACGATTATGTATGCGCTATTTTTGATAGCGCGATTTCGGTTCCGCAATATTGACCGTATACCAAAAAGGAAATATTTGGCTTTGTCGGTGATAGTGAAAAAACTGTTGTTAATTGCACTGCCAATTTCACATGATGACGGTTGTGTCTGTATTGCCTGTTGGGAGGAGCTGGGGAAATGACGCTCGTGTGTCCACATGACACATAATCTTTACTGGCAGCTGTCCATTACACTGTGCAAATCTGAATTTGTTTTTATCATCTCGTGCCTCTGTAGGGTTCCAGAACCATGCAGCTTCACTCTGCAGTTATCAAACTCTAAGAAGGCTCGAGATGACATGCTTCAAAAGCCAGGAGATTTCCTAATATCTGGAACTCTCTCCCACTATCTATTTGCTTTGCCTCCTCCAAACGCTGTTTTTCCATTTTATTCCATGCTCACTCAGCTACCTCCTGCAAATGTCCATAGCCCAATATTCTTTTTTTATTCAAATTTTATTGATTTTCAGCTTACAAACAACATACATTCTTACATCATATCATCATGACCTATTACAGAAAGTAATCACCCCCTATATCCCCTAACCCCCCTCCACCCCATCCCTATATACACCCCCTCCCCCCTACCCCCAACCACCCTCCCATCCTCCACTTCCCTTGTCTCCAGGTGCCTAACATATATCTAATAAGATCAGACATGTTGACAATTTAATATAGTTCTTATATCAGACCAGGTATAGTGTTCTATTTTAAGTCAGAGTGTAAAGGACATGAAGCTTCTCCGATCTGTTTTTATAGGTTCCCATGCGATTAAAGATACTAGACATTGTTGTTTCTGTCTTTAGATTATTCAACAGTTCATACAGCTATTCTACATATGAGGGCTGTAATGAGTCTTTCCAGTGTTTCAATGCAATTTTCTTAACAGATACTACAATTAAGGTAATGTGATAATGACGATCCATCTTTGGATATCCCGTGAAATCACCCAATACACAAATTTCAGGAATGAAGTACTCCTGAAGACCCAAAAGAGGGTCAGCCCTGGTTTTAATGAGGTGCCAAAGAGGTGCAATTTTGGGGCATTCCCAGAAGAGATGGAATAGGGTATCAACATCCAATTCACATCTGTTACACAGAGGGCTTATTGCCCTGCCCATTTTATATAATTTATATGGCGTCAAATACATATCATGTAAAATTTGTAGCTGCATGATCCGTAATCTATCTTGTGTAATATACTCCTGGGAATTTTCCCAAATAGTCAGCCATCTAGAAACGGAGTTGGGAAATTTGTCCACCCAATATTTTGTGATTCCTATAACTTCTGGGAAGACCAAAGGTAGAGCAAAGCCTAGATTGAGGAGACAGCATGTGGGGTGAAGGCTAGACCTCTGCAAGTATCCACCCAATCACCCTGACCGGTATAGATAGTACTAGGTGTAAAAAACGATACCAGCATGTGCCTGATCTGGTAAATTTTATAGGACCATTTTGAAGATAGATCAAATTTCTTAAGAATATCCTGTGTACTAAGCCAATCCAAGCCTTGAGCACGGAAATCCTGTGCTGAGCAAGTCTTCCTTAATGGAACCCAATTATAAGGGATAATTTTTCTCCCTAGCAGAAAATTAGGATTTTGGAATATCGGCCGAGCAGGATCGTATATATGGGCATATCTTATTGTATTGCATAACAGGGAGTGTGTACATGCTAACTGGGTCAAAGGGGAGTGACGCAGACTGGATGGAAGTTTTCCCAATTTCAGAAATGGCATGGAGAGAGGGTTAACACCAGTCGAAATCACCAAATCTTGTTTTATTCTAACCCAAGTAGGTTTGTAGGTTATCCAGTCTGTTGATCCAGGCAGGGTTTCCCATTTTATAAACTTACTAAGATGGCTAGCCCAATAATATAGTCCAAAGTGTGGGAGTCTCAGACTCCCTCCAGGTTCTTAGGGGCAGCTAGTTTATGAAATGCCCTTCTCGGGGTATTACCTCTCCAAATAAAGTTAGATAGATAGGAGTGAGTTTTCTTAAACCAGTTCTTGGGAATCCACAGATTAAGTAAATTGAGGGGATAAAAGATTCGAGGGAGAATGTTCATTTTAATTATGTTCACTCTTCCCCAAAAAGTTAAGGGGCCCCAATGTTTTAGAACCTGTTGAATATGATTACTTAGGTTTCAAGATTCAGCGTATGCATTTGGGTCATGCTGGTGGCTAAACGCAATCATAAATATTTGAGGGTCTTGGGAGACCATGTGAGGCCTAAATCTAAAACGTCTTGACTCATTACCTTATGGTTTAGTAGGAAACCCACTGTTTTATCTGCATTTAACTTAAAATTAGAAAGAGCACTGTATTCCTGTATTATGTTTAATAATCCCTGAATCGAGGTAGTAATGTTGGTAAAGTGGAGTAGAATGTCATCGGCATAAGCAGAACCTTATCCTCTTTAGATCCTAACTAGATGCCTCTGATCTCTGGGGAGATTTTAATGGCAATAATTAAGGGTTCTAAATACAGATTAAATAACAGGGGTGACAGCGGACATCCCTACCTAGTGCCTGCCTGCAAAGTAAAATAAAGAGATAGAGTTTCATTACAAAAGATACGCACAGTGGGATTGGAATATAGTCTTTATATCCAGGAAATAAAAGTATTGGGAAAACCATATCTATGAAGTGCCCTAAACAGAAATTGCCAATCTACTCTGTCAAAGGCCTTCTCCACGTCCAGGGAGACCAGAGCCATAGCCTGCTGAGTGTCCCTGGACACGGAGAAGACATGAGACAATCTGAGAAAATGGTCAACCGAGGACCGACCCTTCATGAACCCAACTTGCTCAGGGCCAATAAGAGAGGGGAGTACCTTATTTAGTCTACTAGCCAGAAACTTGGTGAGGATTTTCATCTCGCAACTGAGGAGAGATATGGGGCGATCGCTCGATACCTGTTTCGGGTCTCTATCTGACTTGGGGATAACTACTATAATAGCCTCTAATAACCGGGATCGAAGTTGTCCCCGCTTAATATAGAAGAATAAACTGCCTTTATGCATGGAGTTAATTGTTTGGCAAACTTTTTATAAAAATTGGCCAAGTAACCATCTGCTCCTGGAGCCCTGTCAAGAGGAAGTTCCCTAATAACTCCCAGGATCTCTTCCTCTGTAACAGGGAGAAGAAGATGATGACCTGCCTGCGTTACCATTAATATGGGAAGAGGGAGATGTTCTAAAAACGTATCTACCACAGTTAGGGAAGGTCTATTTGGCATCTGAGCATATAAGTTCCTGTAATAATACTCAAATTCTGCTGTAATATCCTTAAAAATGAGTTATAAGAGGTCACTGGGGGTTCCTTTGTAAAGCTGCAATAGCTCTTGCAGCTTCCTCTTTTTTAAGTCTAAAGGCCAAGAGGGGCCCAGCCTTTTCACCCTGTTCAATATATTTGGCCTTAGTCTTCAGTATAGCCCATTCTGCTTTCTCCTTTAATAGTTCGGAGTACTTATCCTTTAATTTAATCACAGCTAGCTTGTCCTCTTCAGTAGTTTGGTTAGAAAAATATTTTTCTTTTCCCCTAATTTGTTCTAATAGTGATTTGTGTTCCTGTTCCTCTCTCCATTTTTTTATTGAAGACAGCTTAATAAATTCCCTCCTTACAAAACATTTAAGAGCTCCCCATCTGCTGGAGGGAGACTGCGTGGATCCCCAGTTATCTCTCTTGACATTGTCTAGAGAAGCGGAAATAATGTCTGTGATCTTCATGTCTTTTAGTAGTTCATTATTTAATCTCCACAATGTATCAGTACCCCTATTAATGGACAATGAGAGTCAGCAGGATTTAATGGAATTGCCCAACCCCATCCCCGGCTCAATTCTACTGTCTAACGGGCCGTTCAGTAGTGATTTACTGATCCAAAAATAATCTATTCTGGAAGCTGACCCATGGATAGCCGAATGAAAGGTAAAATCTTTCTCATTAGGGTGGAGAATTCTCTAGGGATCACATAGTCCCAGCTGATCTGCTAAATCCCTGATGGCTCTTTGAGCCAGATTAAGGCCCATAGGTCATGATCCCCCAGATTTATCTATTAGTGGGTCAAAGGGAAAATTCCAATCTCCCCGAGAAAAATCGGTATGTTAAAGAAGGGTGTCAGCACAGAAAGAAGTTCCATGAAAAAAGCTGGGGAGTCGAGATTAGGACCGTAAATGGATCCAAAAATTATTTCAAATGAATAAATTCTACCTTTCAAAAAAACATATCTGCCTTGATTATCTTTTATACAGTGATCACAGATAAATGGGACATTTCTGGTAAACAAGACTGCCACTCCCTTTTTACTCCTGCTGTCTCCAGATGTAAATACCTGCCCCACCTGCTGCCTCCTGAGCAGAGTACCTTCTATTTCTAGTAAATGGGTTTCTTGTAACATAATTACTTTGCAACGCATGAGCCCCAAATGTTTTAGAATTTTCATTCATTCCAGAAGGTGTCTCACTACTTTAACATTCCACAAACAGAACTGAAACAATTGCACCATTACTTATATATTTCCCTCTAGTAAGAAGACCAGTCCAAGGAACACTTCCTGCCTTTTTCAACCATTTGTTCTGCTCTGTAAGGCACCCACACCCCCCCAAACTCAGTATTGTTCACATCCAAACCTCATAACTATTACCCCTCGAACCCCAAGTAGTCCCCAAAATATCCCCCTTCTTATATAACCCTACCTCTCTAATGATAATACGATCAAATTCTCCATTATATCTTGTTAGAAAAATGTATATAAACATTAGATGATAGTAAGAACAACCCCACCCCAACCCCAGTATGCTGGCCCATGGCGATCAGCTCCCCGATAGTCCTCCCTCTCTTCCCTCACCCGACCATCAAACTAAGCCAGTACTGCTTCTCGTCTTCTCTGGTAAAACTTACTCCCCTCCCTAAAAAAATAAATAACTTTAAACCCCTGAATAACTACTCGTACGTCACAAAAAGGAAAAGTACAGCCTTTTCCCAAGCTCTTATACCCCAAAACCTCATCCGTACATGATCTAAAGATAAATGCTAAACTTAAGCATCATTTATACGTATGTCACCAGCTGCTCCATGCTCAGATTCCAGGTTTAACGGTTTAACTCTGCAGTCAGTAGAAAACACTGGGCTAACTTGGAACCAAATGGACCTTTAAGGAACAATCTCCTCTATTTAACTTTGAGCTAATAACCGGTAAGAGTTAGAATTTGATAAAAGAACATTTAGAGGCTCCTTAACCCCACTTAAACCTATATACTCAGATCTTCTGGACTTTTTAATTTTAAATGTTTCAGGCCCAGTCCAAGAGCACATTTGGAAGCATTCCGTTTTCTGAAAATGGATTTTTAAGATAAAATCCCAAACATAACCTCGAGTACCAGTTCGTCACCAACACTTTAACCTTCCATCCTCTGGAATGCCTTCAGCGGTCTGAAAATAAAGCTGGGCATTTCTGCATACAGAATTCCAATGCAGGGACGACCTCCTCAAATGATGCCCAGTTGCCATCAAGCAGAATCTGTAGTTTAGCTGAATAGTACATATGGAATTTTATTCCTGCAGCAATGCATCTGGAGACAACTGGGTGAAAAGCTGCCCGTCGAGTACGAACAGAGACTGGTAGATCCTGTGCCACACAGATTTTTTGGCCTTCCTAAAGGACATCTTGTATATCTTTGAGCTTCATTAAAACATGTTGCTTCTCCTGAAAACTCAAGAAGTGAAATATCACTGGTCTAGGCTGGGCAGATGGAGGTGGCATGGGCCGGAGTGATCCATGAGCCCTTTTGATAATGTAGTCAGGACCAAAAGGGCTAGGCCCTGCCAGCTTAACTAATAGCCTTAGAAATGTTATCGTGCCCCCTCCTTCTTCCTTTTCTGGTAAACCGATCACTACAATGTTGTCCCGTCTGCTTCTGCCCTTGAGATCTTCTATTTTGGCTTCCAGACGTTTGAGGGTTTGCCTGTTAATCGTGACCGAGGAGTCCATTTTATCCAGCTGTTTCTCTACTGAGATCACCCTGGCTTCAGTATCTGTAGCCCGACGAGCAACATCTTCTACTGTTTCAGTCAGTACTGTCACGTCTGACATTAAGGAATGAACCTCTTCTTTAAATGGCTGAAATTCTGACAGGAATCTCTCCAAAGTTAGAGGAGTAGATTCCGTAGTGGCCAAAGATGAAGCCACAATTGTTGAAGCCCAGCCTGTAGCTGCCATCATTTTTTTCAGGGCGTTCTCAGGGGTGACCGGCTGCGTGTGTCGAGGGGGTGCTTGCCGCATCTCCGTCCCTATATCTATCTCCCGTCAGCTTGATCTGGTCCCTATAACTTCCAGTCGCCGACTCTAAGCTTAGTTGTGTGTTATGTTCAGGAATTAGAGTATAAATCCTGTTAGTTTGTGGTCAGGTGAGTGGAGCTCCGTGGAGTTCGTCTAATCAGCTCACTGCATCACGTGACCCATAGCCCAATATTCTGCCTCCTCCCCTTCTTCTTTATTCTTTTTTTTATTACCCACTTCCAGTCTCCTACCTCCCACACTCCTCTACACCTTTCATTTCATACACTTCCATTATTCTAACCTCTATACTCTTCCTCTTCCTCATCTCCTTACCTCCATTCCTCTCCCATCCTGCTATATCCTCCCACCCACCCTCCTTCCAACCCTCTCCCTCTCTATCTCCTCCTTCTACATATTCTCTTCACCTTCAGCTATGGTCTTTCTCTCCCCATTTTACCATATCATCCTCCCTCCCTCCCTCCAACCCTCTTCCTCTCCATCACCTCCTCTCACATATCCCTCCACTTTTTCCTCCACCTCTCCTTACTTTCCTAATTATACTCCTGTGTTCCTACCTACAGTTTCTGAATAGCAGCCTGGGAGTGCCTGGTACTCCAGACTCCTGATTTAATTTAATTGTACTGTTATTAATTTCATGCCTATACTATACTGTGTATAACTGTACATTATTATGCCTCTGTAGTATTATATTTTGCTTTTGCTACTTGTTATTATGTACTGATTCCCTCCCCTTCCCCAGGATGCATCTGGAAATTAGATTATAGCTCAGCACATCTTTCCTGGTAAATCTCTTATAAATAAATAAATAAATAAATAAATAAATAAATAAATAAATAAATAAGTGACATCTTGGAAACTCCATTAACATATAATAATAACAGACTCTTCCGCCCACTGTCTTAAACCACATTTTACCTTCCTCCCCCACCTAGCCCTACTCCATTTCAATACTGATACAATTAACCCCTTCCCTCACCCACTGAGTAGCTGTCACTGCCAGTAGCACCCACTGACTGATACAACCCTTCCAACCCCCCCCCCAAGCTTCAACAGTTATTTCCAGCAAGGAAGAAGTGTTAGCAATTCAAATCTAAGTCAATAAGAACCTTTCCCTCGCACCCACTTGCATCACCAACCTTTGGTTCTCGCTACCTTGACTGGCTGCTGTCTAAATGAACAGCAGTGCACGCGCACAGTAAAAACAGCTGATCGTGAGGACTGCGTGCTCCATTTATTCAGACAGCAATTTGCCAAGTTGGTGAGAGGAGGGTCTGTTCTGGTTACTGTCCCTTCCTTCATGGATCCTTTTTCTTGGGGAAGTGGCATGGGGGATTGGAGGGTGGAAGGGTGCTGAGTGTCTGGGGAAGGAGGGAGTTAACTGGCTGGGAGATGAGGAGGAACACAGAAAACATGAAAAGTGCCACAACCATATATTCATGAATAAAGTGGATCTGGATGGAGTAAGTGGGGGGGATGGATGTGGCACAGACAGACACAGAAGGGTACGTATTTCATGCATACAAATGAGGTGATGAAACCCCATTGTGGAAGTAGAAGGCAATATATGTCAGTTCCTGTCTGCCCTGCTCTCTCTCCTCTTGTTAGCAATACGTTGCATAACTATCGTTATGCAGCCGTAAAAATAAGACAAAACATTCATTTGATATTTTTGAACTTTGTGCCGTAATTGCAACAGTTTCATTGCTTTATGACCACCCATGTTATGACGCAGGCAGCAACCGAAGTACAGAAATGTACGGTAATGCCACATCCCGACTGCATGGTTAGTCCAAGCCCATGCCCATGCCCAATTCTGTCAGCATCTGAAACTTTCTTATCAAAAAGACATTCGACAACCACTGTTCCTCAGTCCCAATCTTCTAATAACTAAAAAGCCAATTACACGAAGTTTTTGGCAAGGGCTTGGTATTCCTTCTTTGGATGTGTTACTTACACATCAAGCTGTCAGGTCCTTCCTTTCCTTTCAACAGGAATATGGTGTCCAAAACAGGGACCGTTTTAAATTCTTTCAGATGACACATTGTGTCTCATTGTTCTTAGGCCCTCCTCCATGGTTCAATCAAGCAGGTTTGTTTTTTGAACATTTGTCGGCTATAGGCCAGCAACCTCACCCAATTTCAAACCTTTATAGAATAATCAATCAACACTTTTGGGATACTACTTTTTCTAAGACATTTTTCTGGGAAGTATCCCTAGGTCTGGACTATTCTGATGAGTGTTGGCAAAGGATATGGGCAGGTCTGTATAACTATGTCAAGCGAGACCGACTTTGGTTGCAATGATTTAATATCCTTCATAACTTCTATTTTTTACAGATTAAGTTATTTCAAATAGGTAACAATCAGTCTTGCATCTGTACTAGAAGTGGTCAGGATGATGGCACTCTCTTCCATGTGCTATGGCAATGTTTGAAAACAGAACCTTTCTGAGAATCCATCAGAACCAGTTTGGATCCTCTCCTGGGCCTTCAAGATGCTTTCACTCCAGAGATTTGTATACTTGGGGATTATGGTAACCGGCTCTTGGGGCCCAGGAAAGGTTATATGGCATTAATTGCTGCAGTCGCAAAATTAATCATTCTGTGTCACTGGCTGGACAGCTTGACCACAGCATGAGCTAAGTAGTTTCAGGAGATGTTAAACGTCCTCAACGTAGAAAAATCTATAACTCATTTTCATCACATCTTCCATATTTTTAAGTCTCTCTGGGAGACTCTACATACGTTATTTCTCATTAGACGCTAAGCGGGACCATATACTCTTTGTGAAATTGGGTATTACATTACTTTAAAGTTATTTACCATTGTCTCCAGGACTCACCATCGGTTTCTGTTTCCAGAGGTCATGCCTGGGTACTGGGGATGTGGGTAGGAGAGGGTGGGGGGACTTGTATTTGTTTGTATTGTTTATTATCTGTTGTACATGACATTGCGTTTCTTGTTCATTTTCCTGTTGTTGGTTGAAAGCTATTTAATAAAGTATACTCAATTAAAAAAAAAAGAAACTTATGGTAATTATGCATGAAAGTTAGACCACCTTTATGTTGTTTAACTTTTTTGTGCTGTACGCTAAGATGTGCCTCCTCTCTGCAAAATTCCCTTGGTGGGAAGGGATTGGCAGACCTCTCAAAAGGAACCAGAGAAAGTGGAGCCCGAGTTGAGCAGTAAATAGAAGGACATCAAGGACTAATATGCAGCCAGAGCCACCTCTTCCTCGAAAGTCTTCATTTGTTCAAGCTGCTCAGCGGACCCTGCAGCCATGGAGATCGCCCATCGGGCTTCCTTAGATTTGACCGGCTGATTCTGTTTCTCCGGTCTGCCCAGCTGAAGCCATGCGAGACGACTGTCTAAGGTGTTTGGGTGAAATGCGTGGCACATCTCACAGGCCTGAGTGTCATGGTCGATGCCCAGACAGTACACACATGAGGCATGCAGGTCTGTGTGAGGCATCTTTTGCCCGCACAGGCAGTGGCGGAAACTGGGTGAGAATTTATCCTCCATCGTATTGGATATCGCGAAACAATTTGCTGCAACTCATCCCCTTCAAATCTGACCGTGATCTGGGCAAAGCTGGATTTTGGATGATCCATGGTCAGATAGTTGTGGATCTGAGATTCGTTCCAGGTATCTGAGATCAGATTAATCAAAGCAAACCTCAGATAGCTGGATCTGATGGTCAGATACCTGGATCGGACAGGAGTTTATTTTTATTGGAACTGAAAGGGTAACAATGGTTCCAAGAGGAAGGAATCTGGATACTAAACACTTACAAAGAGAAGCTTTCTGGATTTTCCAGCTTAAGGCATTATGGCCAACTGAACATAATGACAGTTTTGATGTGGTTCCATTCTTGAAAAAAAGACAAAAATTCCCCTCAGATACAAGATTCAGTGCACACTGATTATACTGCAACAATTTTTCTTTCCCCCTTTTTCCTCAGCTCTCCCCCTAGTTTCCTTTTCCCCCATCCCCTTCACCATCTATTTATCCGTTTCCTTATTTAGTCTTACAGTTTGCTGATTATAAATTTACTGATGGTGCTTCTTTTGTCAATCTTCTAATGATTGTAAAAATAATCTTTTTACCGTTCTGGATCGGTCTTTAATGAACCACATGATGACATACCCGTCAAAATGATGGAATTATGAATCTGAACAAAAAAAAAATAGACAATTCTGGGACTGATCTTGGCTACTAGCCATTGGCTATAAGCCACTGGACTATCATTAGCACTTTAATGTCCTATTAAGTATGTGATTATCTATGCTATTTATCAGCTGAGTATTTATTCCGATACAATGGGATATTATTTTGCAGGTGGCAGTTTAATGATATTGAACAGGATGTTTTTAATTGTGCCTATTTGCACTGTTATGTTGCTAAATGTCACTTTAAGTATGTGCACTATTTAAGCATCCACAGTGCTGCAGTCTGGCTGTTCCTGATGAAGAGCACATGCGCAAAACCAGTCAGATCCTTAACGTGATCTCTAGTGTCGCCTGGCTGGCATGAATTGTGAGAAACTTGTACTTTTTTTTCAATAAATTATTTCACAAGTATTTGGTGGATGGTGCTGTTCTTTCTTGCTGCACCTACTCTTTCAGAGCTGTCAGTCAGTTTACAGAAGATTCCCCACACGACAGCAGTGCTCAGATGGCATTTCTGTGGATTCAACTACCCTCAATCAGACAGTGTTGGTAGCCCGCCAAATCTGACCGTGACCAACCAAAGTCAGATTTTGGATACACAGTCAGATAGTTGTGGATCTGAGGTTCAATCTGGGTATCTCAGATCGGATTTATTGAACCCAGTCTCAGATACTTGGCTCTGAAGGTTGGATTCATCAGATCCTGGTCGGATCCACAGATACTTCAGATACTTACTGTAGATCCTAGAAGGTCAGATCCTGTTAAGATGTCTATGTCATTTAACAAACAAACTGCATAATACCGTATTGGTCCTAGTAAGAACAAATATATAACAAATCGTTTACCTTTTGTTGAACCAACAAGGATGTTACAAAAAGAACAAATAGACCCAGATATTCAAACTGCGCCATTCTGAGGCGCAAGCCCTCCGCTGCTGTTTTAAAATAGTTACAAGAGGTTGGGCGATATTCAAAGGAGTTGCGCGCTATTGAGCAACCTTTGAATATCACCCCCAGCCATTAATGCGCAGTGGAATTTGCGCCACCGCAAGTTGCCAGAGTTGAGCATCAAACTCTGGCGGTGGCTAGTACCATTGCGCCTTACGCGCAAATTTCCGACATTCAGTAGACATGCAAATGGGGCCATAATTTATGCAAGTACAGGGGCCATTTGCACTATTTATGGTCCCATTTGCATGCCATTGACATGTGGTGCGCCGATCCCGAGGACTGGCGCCTGGTCGTACTGTTAGGCAGCAGTCAGGGACCGACGCACCCTTGCAGCTCTATCGCTGGCAGTATCTGTGTATACATTCCCCCACACACACAGCTCCAAGCCCAATCGCGGGCAGAAAGTATCATGAAACCCCCACATCTCCGATGCCGATCGCGGGCGAAAGTAACATGAACCCCCCGCCCACACATCTCCGATGCTCGATCGTGGGCAAGTAACTATGAACCCCCTCCCCACATCTCCCGATGCTCGATCGCGAGCAGAAAGTATCATAGACCCCCAGCCCACACATCTCCCAATGCCCGATCCGCGGGCAGAAAATATGAACAACCCCTGCCCACATCTCCGATGCGGTCGCGGGCAGAGCGTGTATCAACCCCCAGTGCCCGATCGGGGCAGAATGTAAAAGCCCCAACCACCGAATATCTCCCTGGTGGTCAGTGGACCGTAATGCCCGATCGCGGGCAGAATGTCAAGTTACAACCCCCAAACATCTCCCTGGTGTCTAGTGTCCCCCCCCACCCACGAAGCCCCTCCACCCGCTCCCCGGCGGCGGCAGCATCGCACCGTCTGCCGCCCGCCTCCCGCCAACTGACTGTCGGTAGGGCTGCACCATTGGTGCAGAGCTACAGCCAATGGGCATGCAGCCCACACACCGTACCATGACAGTCAGATTTGTGAATGATGTTCATTACCGATGCAGACTGTCATCTCTGACAGCAAACTACATGCCCATTGGCTAACTCTGCCAATAAGCGGCCCGGCTCTACCAGGCTGATCAGTCGTGACGGCAGATCTTACCGCCGCGGCTGCAGAGGCGGGAATGGAGAAACTAAATGGAGTGGTGGGGGCCACTAGACATAAGGAAGTGTTTTGAGGTTATAACTTGACATTCTGCCCGCGATCGGGCATTACGGTACACTGGACCACCAGGAGATATTCAGGTTGGTGGGGGCTTTTACATCCTGCCCGTGATCGGGCACCGCGGGGTTGATACATCTCTGCCCGCGATCCGCATCGGGAGATGTGGGCGGGGAGGGTTCATAGTACTTTCTGCCCGCGATCGGGCATTGGGAGATGTGTGGGGTTGTTTTTACTGCCTGCCCACGACTGGTGGGGGGGGCACAGGGACTGAGTTAGGGGCCAGCCAGGGTGGCAGCTGCTGTGTTGCACCCTGCAATGACAGCAGCTCACCTGTGGGGCCCCTCAACTGATCCTTTTTTGGCTCAAGGTTGTGCAGGCGCAGGTTGGGGTTGCGCATGCTTCTGCTCACAACCGACTGAATATCGGGTTGCGCGGTTTATCATAGGTTCCTCCCTCCTGTTGAGCATGCATTCATTTGCATTGCGCTGTTGCGTAACCTGTTGTCAGTGGCGTAACTGCCTCCTGCTGAATATCGCAGAATGGCGCAATGTAGGACTTGCGCATGCGCAACCCTGTTGCGCATGGCGCAACCCTTTTGAATATCTGTTCCATAGTGTTCACTTTCGGACCAAAAAGTCCATCTTCAGAAGCTTAATGACAGTTATTTAGAAAATACCATATTATTAACACTTAGAACTTGCAGAAAAAAACAGGAATAATTATCATTGGTTTAAAACAGGCCTTCAGAACATAATTAAAGTGACATTAGAGTCTGAATATCTCAAGTATGCTTTCAGCTGAACCAAACTTAAAGGTCAAAGGCTGTCCAGAGATAACAGCAGGCACAGAGTTCAACGCACATATATTATACCATGTATCAGTCTAATGAAAAACAAAACATTAAGATTCTCTACTCACTAAATTATATGTCAAGTGAAAAAAAAAACTCCCAAAGACACATACCTCAAGAGTGAGGTTAAGAGGTACACCAGTAAAACCCAGCTTCAACTCTGCTCAGAACTCTCAGTTTGTGAAAACAATTGCATGCCAAAATGTAACATATTAGCAAGCAAACAATAAAATATAAGCCCCAAAAATTACAACAACAGAAATTATCTTTAAATGGCATATAGAAGGATGAAAGTAACGTTTAACTAAAGTGAGTAAGTGTAACACACTGATGAAAGTACAACTGGCTGGAGATATATTCCCACCATACTCTCAGCCAGCTATTATGTTCCAGTGTTGTAACAAGATTTTATACATGATAATATCAATTGTCAGTGTAAGTGCCATATACAAAGAAGTGCTAGTAAAGGACCTCCAAGAAATTGAGACTATGCAGTCTGATATGTACAGATTTCAATAAATTGTCAGTGTATAATTAAAATAATACATGTATAGAAACAGTCTAAGGAATCTAAACAAAAATTCCTAGGAATTAAATCCCCCCCCCCCACCCGGGAAAGTAACTACTAAAAATTAAATATATGTACATGAATCTTAATACGCCATCAATTGCACCAATCACTACAATAGTTATCCAAAAAGGAATTACAACTATCATGAACCCCCAAGTGAATGAGAAAATGTGTCCTAATAAGTTTGGCATGTAAAAACATAACAGTATGTACTCAAACTACAGAACTAGCAGAAGGAAGTAAATATCCACTATAATATGAGCTCAGAGTCCTAGCCACTATGTCACCATAATGTCATATACCTGAACATAAGTTTACCTCAGTATCACCACAATATTCACATCCACTATATAATAGATATACCACTCTGAGGTGTGCGGTCGTGCTCTGATATACGCATGCTTTGGTGTGCGTCAACCACCCAAGGCTTGTGTATATCAGAGCGTGACCGCACACCTCAGAGTAGTTCATCTATCTTATAAAATGTCAAAATTGTTTTGGAGGGGGGTAAAAGTGCATGTGTGCGGTCGCACTCTAATATACGCACGGTCATGTGATGCTCATCATCTAATAAAACAACAATTTCCCTACCCATTTTATAAACCCACATAACCACTCATCTCAAATATCCATATTAAAAATTCAATGTGCTACACTTCTTATACCCCCGCAACACACACATAAACATATTCACAAACTCATACACACACACCCAGGCACACATTCACACCAATACTAATGTGAGAGGCCAACCTGTAGATAATCAGTTAAGAGGGACTGTATAAGTATAAGACTCATAAGAGTCAAAGTCTAAGGCTCGACGAAATCCTAAAATATGTATGTCCATCCTTTGAAGTAAAGGTCCATGTAAGTTTACGTGTAATGTGTCATATATCCAACATCAATGTTCAAGCCATCTTCTACCATATTAAGAAGTAACATAAGTCTGATCTCACAAGCTTGTCAAGCACACTTGAGATTGTCAAGCTCTCTAATGTCACTTTAATTATGTTCTGAAGGCCTGTTTTAAACCAATGAAAATTATTCAAGTACTTGCTGGTCCGAATTCTAAAACTATCTGTAACATCCTTGTTAGTACAATAAAAGGTATCAAGCCATTTGTTCTGGATTTATACCATTTAAGGCAATCCGAAATCAGGCCTCAGTGATGGTACCTGACGATACCGGACCAGGTAGGATACTATCCGAGCAACACTATCACATAAGCTGGGGGACAGGACAATACAGAAACAATAGAAAATGTAAACAACTATAGGTGCCACTTGGGATGAAAAAGACAACAACCAAACATAAAGGAACATGAGGGTATCACCATGGTAACTTCATGTGCCTGATTGCCAACTTTCTTTGTTAATATAAATTAACGTTGCTATGGAAAGAGATCACAGCATCTTAAAAAGTGGTTTTCAACAGAAATTACTGTAAAACATTTATGTTAACTTATTCTGCAGTTAGTGCGTTTTCTCCCTGGTCTGGGGGGGGCCCTCCCTTTGTGCCAATAACCCCAGCACTGTCACCCCGACTTTCCACCTGGACTAATGGGCACATACAGGCAGCATGGCCTGGGTGCTTGTCGGGTGTGGGGTCTGCGGGTGGTTGGAAGTCATACAGCTGATTATAACTCTTTTTCGTGTCTTTTTCCTCCCTGGAGAGAAGTGGACATGCAATGCCACTCAAGATGGCCCCACGTACGCCTTCATGTGTAGGACGTCAGTGGCCACCACTCCTCAACACCCCTTATGTCGCAGTCCCTGACTGCCATGCCCAGCATACACCAGAGGCCAGGCTCCCTGGGAAAGGAGTGCAGTCTTTCAGACACTATATCCTCTCCCTCCCCGGCTGACCCCCAGCAACCCAGCTCCACTACCAAACCTGAGTCGCCAACATGGTGGCAGGCGTGTCATCCCATGCCTCAACCCTTCGTGCCACAGGGCGAATCATTTTTGTTAACATATTAGTTTTGCAGTTTTGAAATTACCCCCAAAAACTAAAATGCAAGACTTACTGGCCCTCTCAGATCAATGAGTTCCTGCCTCATTTGTGATATAAGGGCTTCTTTGGCGATCAGAGATCTGTGCAACCTCTCATTGAATTCAATGAGCTCTCCATGCATTTCTGCCACCTGCAAGTCACACAAGCAGAAAATTAGACATAAAACAGCAAAAGCTGGGGGGAAGAATTAAGATCAGATTCATGCAGAAGTACACCAGTTCAGCCTCCTGAAGTCATCAACAGTGCACATTTCCTGCCAATTCTAAACTGTTCGCTGTGTAATCTAAGAACAGGAAATAATATTAGACTCTGCCAAAGAAAAATAAAATTGTTTTCCATCAAGGGTAATTAAACTGGCGACAAAACGTGATGAGTCATTCTTGTAGCACACGTTATGTACCCCATGATAATCCTGTAATCTGTGACTCTTGACTCTTACTGGGATTATTATAACTGCCAGGATTATGTTGCTATCTGATTCTGATCTGCTTGCCCTCCCCTGTGTAATCAAAGTTTGTTATTAATACTTGTGTCATGTACTGGTATTCCAGCTTTTGCTATATGTATTTCTTCTTTAATCATGAATTTTGACAATTTATGACTGACTGTTTTATGTTATGAATTCCGAGTTGTCCCTGAAAAAGGGACTCCAATGTCTCAGTGGGTTCACCTGGTTAACAAAATTAAGAAATAAAAAAATGTGATGTTCTAACAGCTGTCCTTTATATAGAACCACTAAAATGCCTTCAAAAATCTGTGTATGAAAATTAACAATTTTAATAAAAAGAATTAAAAAAACAAAACAGAACCTGTAAGTGTAACAAAACTCAGCTTCTGTTTTATATTTCAAATGTTACCTTTGGAAAAAATGGAATTAATTATATTTTAGGATATTCCGAAAAAGTGACCAAATCCTACTGAACTGATCGATTTTATCTAACAGGGAATAGCTAATGTATTCATTTTGAGCCAGTGAACTCATGTTATGCCACCAAACATCAATTAAGATGGAATCACTGTTCTTCTAAGTACTAAAGACTAGTCTCTTTAGGCACAGGGGTGCAAGCAAAACCCAGGTGAGATGCCAGTAATTAATAAATAGTACTGTTTGAATGTTGTCTAGACTCCAAAGTTAAGGTTAAGAGGTTAGCTGGAAGAGATACTGTTGGAAGCATATGGAACAAAGGTTCTAGGAAAAAATGTATCCGGAAAATAAAAAGTCTCCAGAAAAAAACAGCATTGGAAATAAAGTAACAAGGAAAAAACATCACCCAGAATAAAAGGCACCACATGCAGAAGTGGAAAACATGGCACCTACACAAAGCAACAGTCGTACGGGTCCAATAAATACCTAAAAGTAAACACTCACAGTAAAAATCACCAGCAGACTATACACTTTGTGGCTCACAAAATATAGTGGACTACATTTGAGATGTATTTTGCAGGGGGCTCTGCCCCCCCATCATAAATATATAAACATCCCCACAATGGAACAAAACATGGTACGAAAGAATATTTCGCCATCTGGTCATAGTGACATCCAGAATATTACTGCAAGAAAGACGCAGGACACAACATACCACAGCTTTCCTAAAAAAGTTTATTACAAGAAACATACAACAAGGGAAGGCATCGGAGCCTTTTTTTCCCTGTGCCCTTCACGCCATGTGCCATATTTTCCACGTGCCTTTTGACGTTATTTCCGGAGATCTTTTTTTCCAAGTCATTTTTTTCTAGGTACCATAGAACAAACTGTGACCCAGGTGTTTTATATCGAAGGACAGTCCCAAAGCATAAGTTCCAGAGAGGCGTAAGACTCTTTGCATCTCCAACATTAACCATCTTGAGAAAGGCCCATTGCCTCCAACCTTGCAGGCTATAAAAATAATTATGTAGAACTTTAAACTGAATAAGGGAACCTTGAATATTTTTGCAGGATAAGTAAGCAATAGATACCTAAATTAGACCAAGTGTCCATAGACACAACATATGTCAGAGTCTTTTTCCCATTTCTGTTTGGACTATAAAGAAAGGGATTCATCAGTGTCTATCAGATACCTTAAATTAAAATAATGCCTGAGCCCTTAGTAAGATTAATCAATTAAACAAATTTGCCCCACTCTGGTGCCTTAGGGATAGAAAAAGTTGTTAATAAATGGAAATTACTTACTTACCGTAATTGATGAGCATCTTGGACAGTCTCCATCACTCATTCACACTAGTGGGATAGCGCCGGAGGTGCTAGAACCAAGCAGGAGCCACAAATTTTCCAGAAGGGTCGGCGCCAAGACAGGACCATACATGTGTGGCACTGCGAGACTAGCTCGTGCCTGTGTAGGCTATCTCGGCGTTGACCCTCCAACCGCCTCAGTACCTTTTCGACCGAGGATGTGCAGTGTAACTAATAAAATAACTTATCCTGTCTTTTTGGGCCTGAGAGAGCCCAGATGACCTTTGCCAAAAAGGTCAAAGAACAATGTCTTCACAGCCTGAACCACAGGACCATGAAGACCAGGAAAGAAAATGAGTGAACCCAGGGGATGGTGGGTGGGCGTGTGAACGAGTGATGGAGACTGTCCAGGAAGATCAACAATTATGGTAAGTACATCATTTCCACCCCAGGACACATCTGGAATCGAGCAGTAGTCTGCTCAGTATGTCTTTCCTGGTAAAACTTTTAAATAAATATCTTCCTGGACTAAGTCTCCATCACTCATTCACACTAGTGGGAGAGCACCAAGCTAAAACAACAACAACCCTGAGTAGGGTGGTAGGGGATAGGGTTCACTCAGAAAGGACACCCAGGAACTGTCCTGCTAATAAAAAGAGCTGTCTTGGAAAAAGCATCTAGAACATAGCGCTTACAAGATAAGCGGTTGAGTTGTAACTCACCACTTTGCAGACAACTGAAATGGACACAAAATGAAACTTTGCCAGAAAGCTGCAACCACTCTAGGAAAGCAGCAAGAACCCGGCCACACAATTTGGTCTATGACCAAAAATAATAGTGTCAAAGACATATATTAATCTAACGTAAAAAGGCCTCAGGGACTGAAAAAGCCAGGGGCAAAGTCTACTGGTTCATGGTAGACCAAAAAGCACAGATGGAAACCCCTCGCTACCAGGTATGGCTGACCTGCAAAAAACAGGTCCAGGAGCACTCAAACTCCTTACTTGGTGAACAAAAGAAGGTCCCGGTGGGGTTATCCCATCAAGGAGAATGGTTTTCACCTTGTCACTGAAACCCTCCTGATGGAAGGCCTAAGCATGATTTAGAAGCCTCTTATGGTGATCTAGTAGAACCAGATCCTACCCACTTTATGTTCCAAAAGGAATCATCCTGCCCCTGTGTGTACAACTGTAGAAGCAGTCTCTGAATTCAGGGAAAAGAGGAAAAGTGAACAGAAGGACATGTCCACTGTGGAAAAACATTCTGACAGAAAAAAACAGGGGCTGGATTTATAAGGCAAATAGAGGCAGATGTGTGTCAAGGAGGGACGCAGCAGGACCAAGTTAGGGCTAATCATTCGTTGAAAGTGACTGAATAACGGCAGAAGTGACTCAATGCAGTGAGGCACTACTCACTCCGGCCTCCCTGAAGGGAGTAGGAAAGGACTCTAGTTTGCTGAAAAACAAACATCACAGATCCGTCACGCACTCGGAGAGGATAGTTTCGTGATTGACTGGCACGGAACCAGTGCGCAGAAACCGAAGGTGTGAATATTTGAGAAGCCGTCAGAAAAAAGACCTACTTGACCTACGGTCAAGAAAGGAGTATGTCATCTGTTAAATGGAAGCAAGCAAGAAAGCAGGAACCTGAGTTCCGACTCGCTGGAGAGTCACTTCTGTTGCTGCGAGGCTCTGCTCAAGAGAAGAAGCCTGATAAATAAAAAAAAAAGGGGGATTAACAGACTGGGCAGTCACCTAGGTCTAGGAAATGTCCCTGAATAAAAGAAACCTCTCTTGGAAAACAGATGACCCATACCACCACTGGATCGGACTCCCCTTGGGGTAGAAGACGTCAGGTACTCTTTACCGTATTCTAGAGACGAGCACCACAGGGGGCTGAGGCAGAACCTGACCAGATCCAAAAGGGTGGTATCGGGTAATTTTGGCTATGCCCTGTGTTGTGATAAACTTTCTTTTTTTTACCATTACTCCGAGCCTAACAAGGCTTTCAGGCTGCTACTTCGCAAGGATTGCCTGAATGACGAAGATGTCCTCCATCTGAGGTGTTAACCACCTGTGCCAAAGAAGCCAACAAAGGGGCAATATCACAAGGGGGTCATATACCCCTATCAAAGGAGCGGAAGAGCCTGAGTGACTCCCGACCATTAAATTAGAATGTTCCACAGAGTGTAATTGTCTTGACAACTGAAAAAGTCTAGACGCAGAAGTGTATGATCCACGGATGCAGTCTGAAATACTATAGTGGACCCTATCACTGAGGAACTACTGAAAAGATCTTCCATCACGGACTCTAATGATAGAAGGATGTGCTCTTCAGAATATAAAATGAGTCATCCACTGTATTACTGACCAGAAGGACAGGGCAAGACTCATCTAGATGCACTTCTACTCCATAAGGACCCCTAAGGGAGGTCTAGGTCAGAGCCACTAGAGACTCCGCCACCAGGAAGGATGTCAAAGAGCTTGGTACCACGTGGGGAGCCAAGAAAGTGCTGAGCGGAATGAGAGATTCCGCTGGCAGAAGAGTACAGCAGAGTTCCATCAGCAGAAAACTTCTGGATGTCACAAGATCCCACGCAGACCGCCACTCACTAAGATGTGTGGAAAAAATAATCTGCAGAACAGGACTTCATTCTGCGGAAAACATCCTGTCACAAGTTCTGCGGAGAAGAAGTCTGTAGAAGGAAAATGTGTCACTAGTTCTGCCAGATAGCACCCAACACCCTGCGGTACTAGCATCACTCGTGGCACAGGAGGGCACCAAGCAGTGCCTCTGCCAACTTGGGAAACACCCGAGGGTACCCGCGGCGGTATCTGTAGGCACCCCGGCACCCATGCAGCAATGGCACCCGGGGGCACCCCCAACAAACACAGCACTCATGGTACCATGGAACCCATGGCAAGAATGGCATGCGAGGACACCAGTGGCACCCATGGGTGCCAGTGGTACCACCCGAGGGTGCTCAGCATCACCCACGGGTGCTCAGCACCATCCACCAACCAATGGCGCCGACCAAGGCACCGAGCCATGGCGCTGACCAAGGCACCGAGCCACAGTGCGAAGGCACGGTGCCAACCAAGGCACCAAGCCACGGCGCCGAAGAAAAATGCCAATGGAAATCCTGAGAAGAAGATGAGAAGGAAAAAGGTGGTGCCCGTGCCGGCCCCTGCATGGAAAGGGGAGTAGGCACGAGGGGTCAACACGATGGCGAAGGCACCAAGAGGGCACCGTGCTCATCCTGATCCAATCGACCCGGCTCCGGTCCAACGGCTCCAAGGCTCAGAGGCCCTGAAATCAGGAACACAGTCAGGAAAACTGGAAGAAGTCAAACCACCTGCTCCGCAGGAGCAGCCCAGAGGTGAAACTGCTCACCGGAGCTCCAACAAGGACAGAGATGGAGTCCGGAGTCGAGAATGCGACCTTTAGAAGTGGGGCCAAGGGGAACTCACCAAAGTCAGTTCAGGCCTATTGCCCCTCCCGAAGAACAATCCTCGTGCAAACATACGAAAGGGCAACCTCAAGCGTCACCACTTCTTCTTCCTCCAATGAGGAAGAACAGCTCGAGGTTAAGCGGAGCCAGATCCCCAGAGCCGCTGGATTCATGCTTTGGTGGACTCTCCCCCCCCCCCCGAGCACAGGACTGTCCGTAGTAGGACCCCCTTCCCACTTATCAAGGGCGGCAGACTGGACAAAGCCCCTCTGCCATAACAACTTTCAAACAAAGTCTTCCTAACGTCACCGCTACCATCTAAGGACGACTCCGTTGATGGCAGGAAAGAATTTCTTTTTCTTCTTCTTCATAATCTTCTTTTCTTGTTCGTAAAATAAGAAATTACTACTAAAATGTTAAATTAAACACTAAAAGCTGCTGTCGTATAGACGAAAACTTTGACTCCAGCAGACGAGCGACGTCGACATCCAAGCGCACTCAACGGTGGGAGAAAAGGAACTGAGGCAGTTGGAGAGTCGACGCTGAGAAAGCCTACACAGGCGTGAGCTAGTCTTGTGGTGCCACACGTGCGTGGTCCTGTCTCGGCGCTGACCCTTCTGAAAATATTTGGCTCCCGCTTGGTCGTAGCTCCTCCGGCGCTATCCCACTAGTGTGAATAAGTGATGGAGACTTATTCCAGGAAGATCTCCTTTTTTAAGCTTTCTCTAATACGTAGATAGCTACCAAATTCAAATTTGTGTAAGCCAAATTTATGTCTGACTCATTCAAAAGAACACAAAGTATTTGTATTATTGTCAAAAATGTCACCAACATTGCCGGTGGAAGCCTTCTGCCAAACAATATTAATTATATTACAGTCCAAATTTAGTTCAGGATTATCCAGTAAGGGCATACATATATCTTGAATCTCGTAAGTAGAAATTCTCATTTCTGTATTTATTTTAATTTTTTAAATGCTCAAAAGGTGGCCACTCAGCAAGGATAGGAGATTGAAATTTAGGAGTTTTAATGATTAAAAGGCTAGAGTTGGACAGGGATTTGTTTTTCAGTCGATCTGTGGGGGTTGGGGGTGGACTGCAGTTAGATTTAAACCAGAATTTGGCTTAAAAGGGCAATGTCAACCCTTTTTGTGTCTTTATTATTTCTAGTTGAAAAGTCACATTTTTATGATTGCTTACATTCTCTAAAAATCACTGATGTTGCTGCTAGTTTTATCTGCTTCCTTTCTTAGTAGAACTGAAATGTGCGCTAATGGTGTAATTACACCCAACCTCGTTTTGTTTCAGATCCTTGGTGTACTCTTATTGCATACTTCCTGAACATGACAAACACCCCCAAACAGTGCAGTCACTCTGGATGCAACAGTCTTTTCTCCTCCCACTGCATCTAGAGTGTCTAGACTGTGTTGGGGGTGTTCTCAAATCCAGGAGAGGTGCAGTGGCAACTGATCAAGAAGTATAAACAGGCATGGTTTTGTGTGGTAACACTAGTATGGTAGGTGGTCTGTTTTTAACTTTGTAAAAGAAAAAAAAAAGAGAATCAAACAACCAGATGCATCAGTAATCCCTACAGAATGTGAGCAATCATAATGTGTTGTTTGAACTTGGGGAAATGTAAGGCCTAAGGGGGCTGACAGTGTCCCTTTAAGCAACAAAAAACAAACAAGAAAAGCAACATCTCTGTCACCAGGGCATTTCCATTCCTCCTGCAGTTTCGGAAATCATCCTATACATTTGTCGAGCCCCTCATCCTCGGTCTTATGGCTAGGGTTCTCACTGTAGGACCATGGCTTGCCATAAGCTGAGAGGACCAGTTTGCTCTTACCAAGACAAATATCAGTCATGCGGATAACTTGCACTTGGAGGCAGAATTAATAAATAATTTTGCACTATTTACAGCAAATATGTACAGATGTCCCTGTGGATGAACATAATACAGGTGCAGATCACAGCTTCCAGTTCACAGAGAGTTCCACTGCCAACGCATGCAGTCTTTCTTCCCAGCTCAGGAACCTCCAGCCTTGTTCTGGTCCCATTACAGCCTCACATTTGCTCTGAGTAGGTTACTCTCCCGCTCCTAAACCAGGTGTTTGTACAGGGTTATCTGAAAAACAAGCTCACTTAAAGACCTGGCTGCTTGGACATTTCCTGGTTACACAGGGTCACAGATCACACCTGCAACCCATCTGACCTTCGACTCGGAGACCTCAGACTCCATCTACAAGCTCCTGGTCTTGATAAGGACATTCTTAGGCTACTAAACTCATTCCACAGAGTTACCATGAGGACAAATGGCAGCCAAGCCCCAAGTCTGTTACACACCGTCAATCCACAAATGTGTTATTTCATTTATTTTTTTTTTATTCAAGAAAGACTTAGAAAACCCTTGAGCCAGACTCATTTACAACAGCGTTATAGTACATGGTTAAGTGTCATTGTGTATCGATTTCCATACACGTAAAATCCTTGTTGTACGTGGGCAAAAGTTGTTGTGCAAAGTTCAAAGGTCATAACAAGTTTTTTTTTTTTAATTTAGTATGTGTTATAGAGTAAAACACCATAGGCTCAGCCCCCACTCTCTCTCTTTCTCTCTGGACTCACTCCTCAAGCAGAAAACTAACCGATGCGCTGGCGGGTCGGCAAGATCATAAGTTGTTGTGCACAGTTCAAAGGTCACAAAACATTGTTGTGTATGGTCATCTCCTGTTACGCCCCCCCCAACATAATAATTTATCTTTAGTATAGTTACGGACTATGAACAATGAAAGGTAGGTGGGAGGGGAGCAGATAGTGCCACTTACTACTGTATATAGACTGAAAGTTTCACTTTTGATATACAGTAAAACCATATACACTATAAAAATAAAACATGGGCAACCATGCCCAGCTGAGCTCAGATTTCAATCTCGCTGAGTCAAGATTGATATCATTAAAGGAGGTTATTATCGATTCCCAACAATGGACGACCCAGAGCGAAAGAAAATTATTATTACCAGGAAGACGTTGTTGACAAAGCATGGTCCTTATCAAACTTTGGATAAAGGACCTGCCGTCCCAAACGCTGCCAAGTGGCTGTTCCTTTTTGGTGTAATAAATAATTTTCTTTAGCTCTGGGTCTGTTCCATTATTGGGAATCGTGTGTGCTTCAGCTTTTTGGTAATTGTCCCTGTATTTGCTGAAAGCACCACATTTACCTTGTGCATGGTTCTTTGGCTGTTGTTATGGCATCACTGACCTCTTGAGTTTCACTCTCGAGGTCTATATGATGTCATCTCAGCCCCTCGATGGAAACATAGCCTCGTTTTGTCTGGTTGCCTATGCATTATTCTCTATGTACAATGTTGTTTTCTATGAATTGTTTACCTACAAATGTGTTACTATCACTTTCATCATCATCCCAATGGCCTGAGTTGCACACCTAAAGGCAGTCATGAATTATGGGTACTGTTGTTACAAGCGAAGCTAAATACTGTATAATTGTCATACTGCAACCACTATGTATCGATGACAACTGTATTCATTATATTCATCTATAAATCTATCTACCTCTCTATCTTTCTATCTATCCATCCATCCATCCTACCTATCAATCCTATCTATAAATCTATATATCTATCTATCCATCCTACCTATCAATCCTATCTATCTGTCTGTCTGTCTATCTACAGACAGTATCTATCAATCCTATCTATCTATCTACCTATCCGTCCGTCTGTCTGTCTGTCTGTCTATCTATCTTTGTGTCTATCTAATGAATGCTGAAATTACACAAAAAACACAATTAAGACTCTTGCACATAGATGACAAAAACAAATTACACCAAGTTAAAGCCTGGAACTTTCCAACTTGTTAGATATTGGACCACAATAGGGCCTTTCTTGGTTTTGCAATGAAAAAGTTACCACCATTTTCTAAAAATGGAGCAAGTGCCTGCACAGACAAAACAGTCATCCAGAAATATGAAAAAACACAACCCTCAAGGGAATCAACAAAGTCCAAGAGGGTAGCATCTATCAGAAAAAGAGATGTTCAAGAACAAGGGTGCACAATTTGAAGATAGAGGGGTGACGGCTAAGGAGCAACGTAAGTATTTTTTCACAGAGAGGGTGGTGGATGCATGGAATGGCCTGCCAGAGGAGGTAGTGGGGTCAAAAATAGTGGGGGAATTCAAGAATTCATGGGACAGACATAAGGCAATTCTATTGGGGGTTAGGAAGAAGTAGGCTGTGGGTTAACTAGGATCTGCAGCTTATCCAAAAGGTAGGGAAATAGGCAGAATGGGTGGGCCAAGCAGTCCTTATCTGCCGTAAAAGTCTATATTCCATGTTTCTATGTTTTTTTTTCATTTGTAATAAACGAAACAGGAAGTCAATCACAAATAGAAAGATAAAAAACACGCTCTTTCTATGTCCAAAGTCGCCAGTCCCCCCATAAAGTTTTTGATATCTGGTGCTCAATCCTGGTGTTGGACCCTCCTCTACCACAGTCAATCGCAGTCTTCTGTGTGTGTGACCAACAAAAAAAAATGCCTAACAAAACCAAGTCCAAACAAAATGCACTGAACATGCACAGGGACATATTTTTTTGACCAAACTGAATTATTTTTAGCCCCCAAAAAGGGCTCAATTTAATGCCCCCTGAAAACATATTTTGTAACCAAATTGAAGCATGCGAATTGGGTGGTTGTGAAGTCAAGTGGTAACCACCTTGTCCCTCAAATTTGGTAAAAAAAAAATATTAAAAAATGAAAAAGTTATGGGTGAGTGAAAAAATGTAAAAAAAATTAAAAAAGCCCCACCCGCCAAAAAAAATTGTGCTTACACTAAGACTTAGGTTTTTTTTCCCAATGTTTTTGTTTTTCTTTCACCCTCTCCTTTTATATTTTTTAACATTTTTAGCTCAAATATTAGGGATGGTACAGTTACCATCACCCTCCTCTTCATGCCCACCCAAGTGGCAACTTTCAAATCTGCCTGACAGTTCTTCCATTTCACATGGGACCCGCAAGGTCCCTGTGTGAAGCATGCTACTGATCCAGTGCAGTTTCCTAAAGGTCTACTGCTTCACAGGGCTCCTGCATTAGGCAACCTACAGGTCCAGTGCTGTACCCAGCTGGGCTGTTGCTTGTCATGGGGCCTGCAGGGCTACAGGTCTGGTCCAGTGCCCAATGGGTCTGCAGGCCCTGCGTGAAGCAAGCTACAGGTGCAGCACCTAGCTTTTAGGGTCTGCTATGTCAGGTAGGGCCCTGCATGAAGAAATCTACAGGTCCAATGCCCACCCAAACAGGTCTGCTTCATCAAGTGTTATAAGTGTCAGTTGTGATATACAGTATCTTTTCCGTAAAAGTAAGGAAATTCATTGCAAATAAAGAAAACTAAGTTAATGCATCAGTTAGCGAAATAAAGCAACAAAAATATGGAAATTGTACTACCTGAATTCTGGCACGCTCACCTCTCATAAAAACTCCAGACATGTATTAACTTTCTTTTGTTTTTTTTCCCCCCAAACGATATTTTTGGCACCTTACCCCCGAAATCTCTCAGGCTGCCTCAACTTGCTGGTCTGCTCTACCGCCCACCGTGGTCCTCTTCTCCTCACACATATATTACTGCCCCTCGGTGACCTCCACCAGTCAAGCCCCCGACTCTGAGCCCCTCGGGGCAGGGCCGCCAACCACTCCAGTGCTCTATCTATAATCTAGATTGCCCAGCTTTGAGCCGCCGAGAGGCCGAAGGGGCGGAGAAAGGACCCAGTGTTGGGCATGTGGCAGCCAGCCCTGTAAGGAGCCGTCGCCTATCGAGAGAAGGTTATTTTTTCTTAGTTACGCCCCTTTCCCCTCCCTTCCTGTAGAGTCTAAGTGTGCAATGATGCCAGGGACATCCGTTGTGGCTCTGCATCCCATTACTAGGCCCTGTGCTTTGCAGTGCCTCTGGTTTCCTCCAGGGGCCGCTGCAGTGCCAGGCTGTCCCTGGATCCCTCCCTGAGAGAGAAGAGCAGTCCTCTGGATGCTCGATCCTCTCTGTCCCCCTGCCAGCATGGCGCGAGGTGTGGCATCCAGCGCCTCAACCCTCAGCGTCACCGGGCGGGCCATGTATTAACTTTTTTAAAATCACATCTATTTATAAAATAAATGGCACCAATATCCGTATAGGCCTGCTCTAGACACAAACACTGCATGACTCCTGACTTCTCTGGTTGGCGATCAACAACTCTGTCACCTCCATCACTGATGAAGGACTAGCAATCTACAGCTCTGGCTCAGCCTCTGCTCTCCACAAAATTACAGTCGCACTCAACAAAGCATGCAGACTAGGCCAGCCTGGTGGCGTTGAGGGTTGAGGTGCTGGATGCCACACTGGCGACCCGGGTTCGGAAGCAAGCCTGGGTTGCTGGGGGTCAGTAGGGGAGGGAGAGGATCGAGCATCCGGAGAACAGCTCTCCTCTCCCAGGGAGGGAGAGGGGTCCCAATCGGTGCTCTGCTGATCTCTGGCGGAGGCTGGAGATACAGCAAGGCACTGCAATGAGAGAACAGGAGTGGGAGGGGGAGTGGCAGACGTCGGATATGCCTTGATGTCAGGGCACCAGCCACTCCCCAGGGGAAAACAGGAAAATGCCTCTCAGCTCCGGCGGAGACAGAGCGCCAGGAGCTTGCCCCTGATTTATGGCCGCCCACCCGGCATCCTCCCGACCGACGTTACTGCTATGTCGGGGCGTTGGGGCCCGTCCCCACCCAGGGAGTATAACCGAGGCTCTATGGGTGACAGAGGATAGCCGGGTAGGGTGTGTGCTGTAGGGGGATGACTCCATGCGCTACCAATGAAGTCCAGAGCCGAGGGGGTGAGTAGGAGGCAAAAATAGAAAATATACAAAAAAACAAACAAAACAAAACCAAAAAAGCATGCAGACTTCTAACGGGGGCTGACCAACTTACACACACTTTTGACCTGTACGCTCGGGCAGGATGGCTTCCACTCATCAGCCGGATCCAGAATCAAACCTGCCTCTTAGGCAAAAAAGTCCTCCTTGGGGTCATGCCCACAGGCACCGAAATGCTCCTCATTGGCCACCACAGCACTCAGCAAACTAGAAGCTCACAACAACAAATTTTCCTTGTTCCCAGTTGCCGGACTACCATGGGTCAGAGGGCTTTTGCCCACAGAGCTCCTCAGTGATACAAAGCTCTCAACAAAAAAACTCTTACTGCTGGTGCTCTTGGCCCTTTTAAGAGACAACTCCAACTTCATCTCATTTCAACTAGTCGTTGTGACTGCTTCGCCTAATTGGGGGCCCCATGCTCTCTGCCCCTTCTTTAGACAGGACAGCTACCCCTCCCCACCATGCCCTCCTCTCCTGCCTCCCCCACTCCCTTTCCTCGACCCTCTCTGGCACTTACTGACATCTAACCTTCCCCTCCCTCCCCCAGAGTGTTCTTACCCTCACCCTTTACCCTCTGACAACGGCCTTCCTGCCTGTGTACCTCCCCTTCCCTCCCTACCCTCTCACCAGCTGCACTTATTTCTAAAGTCGCCCTTGGATGGTATGTCATTCTATTTAACACTGGCACATTCTGAGGCACTGTAATTACCTAAGCCTCAGTTATCTTGCTTTGTTTTATTGTGTAACTATGTATAATTTTGCCGACCTCTGTTTGTATGTTTACCCTCCATTTTCTCAACGTGGAACCTTTGTAAATGAGCAGTTCCTGCTCAAAGGTATTTGTAATCCTAGATTTCAATAAAATAAAAAAAAAATTAAAAAAGGGTGCTAAGGTGTGTATTCAGAGAGTACTCTGAATGCACACCTTGTGGCACCCTTTTTTATTTTATAAATAAACGGAATTTTAAAAGTTAATACATGTTCAGCGTTTGTATCAGAGGTGAGAGCGCCGGAATTCAGATTGTACTACTGATGCATTATTTCCTGAGCACTTCGTCCTTGTGCGGGTATTCCTACAAGTTTTGAAAAGTATGGAAATGTTGTGTTAGTGTTTTTAACGTGAACTCTGACCCCATCCACTATCCCCTAAATTCTGATCTGAAGCCAAACTAGAGATCCGGGGCACAGCCACACAGATCTGCTGCTAGCACTGCACAAAATAAGCTATAGCTCTGGGGCCCTTCACCACGGGTCTACTGCTTGTTGCAAGCTATGGCTCTGGGGCCCTGCACTGCATGTTTGATGCTTTGCAAGCAATCTATAGGTTCAGGCTACCTCAGTAGGTAGTGTTCCCTGTATCATGTATCGCAGAGGCAACAACTTAGTAGACGTACTTACACACAGCCTTTATACTGCAAATCCCAGTGTAATCCACCATACCTGGTTACCAGCACCCCTAGTAGGCTAGTATCATTGTGGCCGCTGAAACATCTGCAAACACTGTAACAAAATTACTAGATTAGTACATCCTAAGAAACGCAAGGCTGTAGATAAAAGAGAGTTTATTTAAGTGATAACATTCAGTTAGCCAGAGTATATGAAGGAATAACTGGCGGAAGTGGATAATTAAATGCTGAGGCTGAAGGCCAAGGTGTTTAATCAACCACTGAAGCCTGTTATTCCAAGTATACTTTGGCTAACAATGTTATTACTATTATACGACTAGAAATTTCACAGAATTTTAAAAGTGCTGTGCAAGTTTTTGAGTGATTTGCTTGTAGTCACACAGTATGCAAGTGGTGGCTGTGGCATTCAAACCAAGTGTCGAAAAGTGAATACCCTACTATGGGCATCACCAGAAAGTGAATAACCTACTGTGGACATCACCAGAAAGTAAATAACCTACTGTGGGTGTCTCCAGAATGTGGATAGCCTATTGTGGGCATGTCTAAAATGTTACTGTAATAATTTGTGGAACAATAACTGACAGTTTTCCTGTGTTCTGATGGGCTCAGAACAGATAGCTGTTGTATAATACTTGTTCAGCTCCCTTTACAGTATATATCACTACTTTCACAAGCCCAAAAATCTACATTGGTCACACTGTTAGACCATTACATAAAAGAATTCAAGAACATGTGCATTCTACCCATGACAATACCCCTTTGGGATCACATTTTGAGGAATTCCATGTATCCTAGCCAACTTCTATTTACTGGCCCATCACATGTTCCTGGGGGTGAGAGAGTGACAAGAGTCCACACCTTGCTTCAGAAAGAGGCAAGATGGAGCTATAGTCTTGAAGCCATGCACACTTCGGGTCTAAATGATGGTATTAACCTTATCCCATTTTTGTGAAAATGTATCATATTTTAAGTTTGCTATTATTTTGTATCCTGACATTTGCTATATGTTGTTATAACTATGTTCTTTTTGGTGCATTGCCTGTTCGGATTCTGGCTCGAGTGCTAGAATTTAGTCAGCTTGTGAGGTCACCGCAACCTTGGATCTTATGCAGTTACCTTTTTTCCCCCTCTCCAAACCCCTCGCCCTTTCCTCTCTACTTTTTTCTTGGCACTCATCACTGCTCTTTTCTTACCTGCACTGGAATCTCTACTTTCACCAGCAGCATCCAGAGAGCCCTAGATAAAGGGTACTCGGTTGCTGCTCTTTTTGTGGACCTCACTAAGGCCTTTGATCTTGTGGAGCACAATGTGCCTCCTGGTATTATGGAAAAAAATGCATTTCTCCTGTAAAGTGACTAAATTGTTTTCCCATTACCTCAAAGACAGGTCACATGTGACAACAACCGAAGGTCATTCATCCTCCCCTAAGTTAATTAGATGTGGTGTCCCCCAAGATTCTATCTTGCGCCCACTTAGTTTTTCTCTTCTTTTGAATGGTGCTCCATGTTCGTGTCCATCTAGTTCTATTATAATGTACGCTGACGATGCAGTTATTTACGAGGATAGTCTCAATCCAACGGAGGCCTTGGATAAGCTTCAGGATAATTCTGATTTATTTCAAACCTGGTTGCTTGTTAATTCCCTTGTGCTTAATTCAGTAAAAACAAAAATTATGCTTTTCTCGAGTAGAAAGATTAATTTGTCTGACCTTCCACCTGTCTGCGATGTTAAGGGAAATACCATAGAATCTGTTGATATATTTAAATATTTGGGGATCATTTTTGATGCCAACCTTACTTTTGAACGCATCTTTTCTACTATAAAAAAGTACATCAGGATGTCTTTATAGAGTTAAGCCCTATTTAACATCTGAATCCAGGAGGCTTCTGGCACATAGCTTTCTTTTTAGTGTCTTGGACTATGGGTTGGTGATTTATGCTCATAAGAGTTCTAAACTTCTAGTAAAATTGACAGTTACATACAATTCTATATTGAGATGCATGCTTTCTGTTTCAGCTCGAGCCATCACTGTCTACTGTTAAAATCTTCCAACTGTCTTTCTCTTATAAATGGAATTCAGTTTAAGATGCGTTTGTTTCCATTCAAAATCAAAGCTGGTGTGTCACCTAATTCAGTGAGTTCACTCTTTCCTAAATATGTTAATTCTAATTGCACTAGAACTCAGTCAAAGTTTACATTTAATGTTCCATTTTTTAAGAGAATCTCGGGACAATGTTCATTGTTTTATAGGGAACCAAGTTATTTTAATTCACTCCCATGTGATATATCAATCTGTAATTCCTTATTCTCTTTTAAGTCAAAGCTAAAAAAAGTACTTACAGTGTACTCAAGAATGTATTTATTAACTGTCTAAATGTGAAGTGTCCTAATGTATTGTATATGTTATTGTTTTTGTTTTTTGTTTAATGTATTGCTTGTCGTCTGTGAAAATGGGCAATTTGCTCATCAGACTTACAAGGGTAAAAAATAAAATGAATGAATGAATGACTTTGGTATTTCTCTTTACTACAGATCTGAGTTGGCAGTGCTACTACGTGTATCAGCAGTTTCTGAATATTTCCCTAATTGGTATACTCTACCTGTAGTTTTGGGCTAGTGGCATAGTTTGGCTGCTTCCCCCACCTTCTAGGCATTTGCCTTACATCTTTTCACCTTATCTTAATATATCACCCTGTCTTGTATTTTATTTGAATACCTTATTTTCATAACTTTTCATCACTTTTTATTATGTTTTACTGCATGTTCTCTCCATTTTTTGTCTTTTTCACACTTTATATTAGGTACTGCAGAGATGGTAATGCCCAACAGGTTGCTCTGTTATTATTTATTACCATTTTAAAAAACCTGTGTAAATGGGATGAGTGTACTGAGCAGCCACGCCCCCTGACAAAGGGATACATTAGTCCCAAATCGCCAGGGTTCTTTGATTTGCTTTCCCAGTGAGCCATTTTTGTACTGGAAATAAACGGTGAGTTTGCATATTTATACCTTCATGTGCTTTTTGCATCTCACACCCTGAGTCCTCATCATGTGTTGCCGCCTATAGGTTCAGGGCCCTGCACCATGAGTTTGCTGCTTCTTGCAGGGCACACTGTCCCTTCTGGAAACAAGCTATGGGTCCATAGCCCTGCACTGTGGGTCTGCTGTTTGGTGCAGGGCCCTCTGCAAAGCAAGCTTCAGGAATAGAGCCATACACTGCAGATATGTTGATTTGGGTAGGGCCCACAGGGCCCTGCATGAAGGAACACTACTGGGCCATGCCCATACACCATAGCCATGCTGCTCTGTGCAAGGCCTGCAGGGACCTGCAAAAAGCAAGCTACAGGTCTCTGGAAGTGCGCTACGACTTTGCATATGGCCCTACATCAAATAACACAAAAATGGGACGTGACCCCAGACCTGTAGCTTAGCTTGGGTCACAGGAGTGGGGGAAGGGGGTTAGGTATTAAAAACTCTTATCACCATTTCTCGTTACTTTTGTTGTTTTATGACCCAACCTGATGCATTTACATAGGTTTCTGCAATCTGTCTGTCAGTCTATGGGATATGCAACTGCCTGATCTATCTCTCTCTCTCTCTCCATCTATGGGATATTCAACTGCCTGATTCAAAATGAACAGGTTACTCACCTGTAACAGTAGTTCTACGAGTGGTATATGTTGTTCATCCACACTCTCTGGCATGTCCCTTTCCCCTTTAAATCTGTCCGGAAAGTCTTCAAGCTGGCTCCTCCCACACACCCGGGTGGTAAATACCTCGGCTCCACCCCATGATGCCAGATCTTAGCCCACTGGAAGCAAGGTGGTGTGCCTAAAGATGGGGAGGTCGGGTGGGTGCATGTGGATGAACAACATGTACCACTCCTAGAACTACTGTTACAGGTGAGTAACCTGTTCTTCTAGGAGCATGGATATGTTGCTCATCCACACTCTCTGGAAGACTCCAAGCAGTTCTCCAGGAGGAGGGAGGCAAGGCGCACACCCCCTATTTAGGAAACAGAGATTGGAGAACCAAGGCCCCAGCATCCCAGCATGACTCAAGGTTGATGTGGTAATGGGTTACGAAGGTGTTTGCTGACTTCCGGGTAGCAGCCCAACAGATCTCCTGGATAGGGATGTCCCTGGAAGCAGCCACCGATGCAGCAGTATGGAGGTTAGAATGAGCTCTTATCCCTCTGGGAGGCTCCTTGCCCGCCAACTCACAGCACAGACCTATGCATGATGTAATCCATCTCGCAATGGTCCATTTAGCTGCAGGCCTGCCAGAAGTGGCTTCAGCGCAAGTGACAAACAGCTGGCGAACCTCTCCCGAATTTCCGCCGTCCTCTCCTTATAATAGGAGAGAGCACGTCTCGGGTCCAGAGTATGGAGCTGGTACTCGGCATCCGAGGTGTAGTTAGGGTAGTATACCGGCAGAGTCAACACCTGGTTAAGGTGAAACTCAGACACCACCTTCGGAAGGAATTTCAGGTAGGGGCACAGGACAACTTTGTCCCCGTGAAAGACCAGATAAGGGGAATCCACCGAAAGTGCCTGGAGTTCCCCTGTCCTTCTGACATGATAGCCACCAGGAAGGCCATCTTCCACGACAAGTGTGAGAGCTCACACTTGTGCATGGGTTCGAATGGCTTGCCCATGAGCTTTGCCAAAACCAGCAAGAGATCCCACAGAGGTGGAGTTTCACGCACTGCAGGGGATATGTGATCCAGGCCTTTGAAAAAGTGCCCGACCACTGTCTCCTGTGCCAATGTCGGCTGACCGGCCCGTGCCCGGTAAGCAGAAATGGCTGCCAGGTGCACCCTAAGGGTCGATGACCGTAGACCCCCTTTGGAGAGAGACCAAAGGTAGTCTAAAATGTTAGCTACAGAGCAGGATAAGCGGTCCAGACTCTTACCCTGACACCAAATGGAAAACCTTTTCCATTTGAAGGTATGACATTTCCTTGTCAATTCCTTATGAGATGCCTCCACCACAGTGTAGACATCCTCAGAAAGACCCAAAGCCTGGAACTCTAGCCGCTCAGGTACCAGGCTGTGAGGTGCAGGGACTGAAGGTCCAGATGGAATACCTTCCCCTGATTCAATGATATCAGGTCCAGGCGTGTACAAAGCCACTCCAGGGCCCTGCAGCTGAGGCTGAGGAGATCTGGATACCAGAACTGGCGAGGCCAATCTGGGGCTACCAGAATCACCTTCGCCTTGTCCCTCCTCACCATGAGAAGCACCTTGTGGATCAAGGGAAATGGAGGAAAGGTGTAGAGGAGGCCTGGGGTCCATGGCCTAGAGAAGGCATCCCCCTGCAGCGAGCCCTGCTGAGGGGGGCCAGCATGGTGCAGTCTCAGCTTGGTGTTCTCCCTGGAAGCAAACAGGTCCACCAACGGTTTTCCCCAATGGGAAAACAGATTGTAAGCTACCTCTGGATGGACAGACCACTCGTGGGATGTCTGGCCTATGCGGCTGAGAGCATCTGCCAGTTGGTTCGAGACTCCTGCCACATGAATGGCAAGGAGATCCGCCTCCAACCGGCTGATGAGGGTCCAGATTCGGAGTGCCTCCTTGCATAGCAGACGGGCGTGCATGCCGCCCTGTTTGTTGAGGTAGTACATGCTCATGGTATTGTCCATCTGGACTTGAACCACTTGACCCCAGAGCTGAAGAGCGAAAGCTGACAGGGCCAGTCTGACTGCTCTGAGCTCCAACAGGTTGATGTGGCACCGGGACTCCTCAGGGGGCCCAGAACCCATGAGCCCTGTTGTCCCCATGTGGGCCCCCCAGCCCATGAGAGAGGCATCGATCATCAGGACGACCATCGGCTCAGGGCGGACAAATGGGATCCCTTCCTGCAATTGGTCTGGGACAGTCCATCATTGGAGAGCGTCCCATATCTTCTGGGTTACAGCGATCAGCTGGTCATAGTGACCATATCGCTGAGTCCATTGGGCAGCCAGCTCCCACTAAAGGGGGTGCATGTGCCACCTGGCCCAAAGGACCACCGAGATGCACGCCGCCATGTAGCCCAGAAGGGGCAGAAAGTCCCGGGCAGGGCGCAAGTGCCCAACCAGAAATAATTGGGCAAAGGAGGACAGAACCTCCGCCCTGCCCCCTGGGAGCTGAGCTCTGACTTGGCAAGAGTCGAGCTCTGCCCCGATAAAGCCCATCACCTGAGAGGGCACGAGTTCCGACTTGGCCTCGTTGATCAGGAGGCCTAGTTGGGAGCAGATCCCTGGACCTCTCCACCTCCTGAAGGGAGGAATCTGCCAGGAGCCTGTCGTCGAGATAGGGGTATATCCGAATTCCTCGACGCCGAAGATGGGCTGCCACCACTGCAATGCAATTGGTGAAGACCCGAGGGGCTGATGACAGACCGAACGGCATGACTCCGAACTCGTACAGGGTCTCTTCGACCCTGAAGCAGAGGAACCACTGGTGGGACCGACAGATTGGGACATGAAAGAACGCGTCCTGTAGATCCAGTGAACAGAACCACATGTTTCGCTCCAGAGATGGTATGATCTGGTTCAGAGTTGCCATCCGGAAGGTGCGAGATCTGAGATATTGATTCAGGATGTGGAGATCTAGGATGGGGTGCCAACCCCCTGTCCGCTTGGGCACCAGGAAGTACCTGGACACGAAGCCTGGGTCTGTAGGAGCATCCAGCACTGGAGCTACTGCCTCCTTGCGGAGGAGCTGAGCAATATCGTCCCGAAGGGCCGACTGAGTGCAAGCTGAAATCCTTTCCTCCCGAGGGGCTTGGCTTGGCTGGGAGGGTACTGCTCAAATTCTTGAGGCAGTTCCTGGCTGACCACTTCCAGAACCCACCTGTCCGAAGTGATACCAGACCAGGTGGAAAGAAAGTGGCGGAGCCAGCCCCCCACGGGAGGACCCAGAGTGGCGGGTGCAGGGTGGCAACCCGACCCGCACTGAACAGGCTTAGAGGAGGAGGAGGAGGCTCCTGGACCGGCACCTCAACCTCCTTTATGGGGCTGTTGAGGACCCTGCTTGGGCCTGGGGTGCCAAGCTTGAGCCTGCTGCTGCTGCTGCTGTTACTGCTGACCTCCTTGATAGGAGGGCTGTTTAACCGCAGGGGAAGAGTACCGAAAAGACTTCTTCTTGCGCTTCTGCTGGTTCTTGCCCAAAGAACCCTTTGCAGAGGTAGAATCCAAGGTGGCATTGGACTGCTCTATACGCTGGAGGTGACCTGCCACTCTCGGACCGAAGAGGTCGGTGCCGAGGAACGGCACATCAGCTAACTTGCGCTGAGTATCTGCCGGAAAGAAGGATAACCTCAGCCAGGCCCTGCGGCTGCTAAGGAGCAGGCACAGGAATCACCAATGTCCAGGGCCATCTGGAGCTACTGTTTGGCAACAGCATGGCCCTGATCATGGACCTACTTAACTGTGGTCTGCATGTCTGCTGGGAGATAAGGGAGGACTTCATCTAGTGACTCCAGAAGAGCATGAGAGAAGTGTGCCATGATCACAGCCGAGCTGGCCTGATGAAGGCCCAAGGATGAGGCCGCAGAAACCTTCCGGGCAGAATGGCCCATATACTTGGACTCCATGTCTGGAGGGTAGTTAGTGTCAGCTGAGCTACCCGTGCATCTAAACACAGAAGCAGTCACAAGGCTCTCGGCCGAGGGATGCTCTGTGAAACCCACTACGGACCCCATGGGTACCATATACTTGAGGGCCATGCGGGCAGACGGAGCTGGGCAAGAGGCAGGGTGTTGCCATAGCTCAAGGGCCGGGCCAACAATGGCTTTGGCCACTAGAAAGGCCTCCATCAGGGTATCCACCCTTTTGAGGATATCCGTGAGGGGGTACTCCACCTTCTTTTGGATGGGCTCCATGGGCATTCCAGTCAAATCTGAAATGAGGCGGAGGATGCCCTGAAAGGAGGAAGGACCTTCCTCCAAGCCTGCCACTGAGGACTTGTCATCCCCTGGATGCGAGTGCAGACCAGTGGCATCCGAGTCCGAAGAATCGGGTTATAAGGGTCTCCCACCTATGTCTCCCTCGATACGCCGAGGGCAATCGGGGACCACCGTAATGGACAGATGACGGGGAAGGCCGGTGTCTGTCCTATCCTCTTTTGAGGGAGCCCCTTCCTGAGGCTGCTTAGGTGGTAGTTCCACCAAAATTGGTGGGGAGACCGAAACAGGCCGAGCTGGAATGCGTACTGGCCCTGCTGATGGAGAAACCGGAATCTTCGGTTTTGGAAGGGTCGGCGTCAGCCTAAGAGGCTGTGGCCAAGTAATGGCCGGTGGAATCGGACCGCTCTCGGTCCCAGGAACGTCTTCTTCGGACAGAAGAAGATTTAGGGTCCTTGTCCCTTTTCTTATGGTAGGAGGAGTGCGAGCCCGAGGGCGCCTTACCCCTGGTGGTGAGAGACTGGCACAGGTCCTGAAAGGACCCAGTGAAGGTGGAACCCAGGTTAAATGGCACGAAAAAACTTCAGCTGGCCGAAGCTTGAGCAGCTTCCTCTTCGAAAGCAGTCATCTGTTCGAGCTCTTTGGTGGATCCTGCGGCCGCAGAAACCGCCCACCTGGCCTCCTTCGATTTCACCAGTGGGTTGTGAAACTCCGGTCTCCCTAGTTTTAGGTGTACCTTGCGGTTGTCCAGGACGTTGGGATGGAAGGCCAAACAAATGGTGCAAGAAGTGCATGACACCCAAGCGATAGACACACGAGAGGTGGGGATCGGTGCGTGACATTTTCTGTCCGCAGGGACACTGGCAAAATCCGGGGATGACTTGGTTCTCCATGTCCAATGCGCTTGGATCGGAATCGTAAACTCTGATGAGTTTTAAAGAAAGCGATTGCAGTGAAAACCGTCGTTGAGAATCCAGGGACTACGAACTGCAGAAGTAGCATGAAGGAACCTGAATCTTCCAGCGGAAAGGAAGATCTGGCATCATGGGGCGGAGCCGAGGTATTTACCACCTGGGTGGGTGGGAGGAGCCAGCTTGAAGACTTTCCAGCCAGATTTAAAGGGGAAAGGGACATGCCAGAGAGTGTGGATGAACAACATATCCACGCTCCTAGAAATATATTTTACCTTCAAGTGTGACGAGGTATCACCATAACTCATGAGCGGCAGAGCCAGAAGTGAGTTACGAAAATCCTTCCTCCTCACAAGTGATAATAAACTGTGTATTTTGAGTCAGACCACTGTGCATTTGAGTTGTAAGACATCAATTTACTATTCATAGCTTTTAAAACAGCTGTTTGTATCGTAATTTATTTCACTTTCGATTACAACTGCTGACTTTAATGCTGCAATAGTCAATGGTGATGTCCTCAGCATTGCAAAAGCTGCTCTCTGATTTGTTCAGTGCCCTGTTGTAGACAGGTGCCACCTCCATGGGTGCTGGGGTGCTGAAGCACCCATAAAGCTGATTTATGCACCCTCAATTATTTGGAGAAAGACTGCAAAAGAGGATTACTAGGGAACTTGGCCATAGGAAACTACCTGCCAGCAGTAAGCACTCACAAAGGTTTGTGATGAAACTAACCTTCAAGAAATTAATTATAACACAACAAACAACAAGATATCATGATAGCTTAATGTTAGCTATAAAGATATGTTTAACTTCATTGGTGTTGTGTATATATTTATACATATCTGCTACACATTACAGTATATATAGGAACATAGGTGATACAGACAAGAGGAGGTATAGCCTATTGTTCTTGTCTGCTGAACTTAAGTTTAAACTGCTGAAACCTTCCTCCCATAGATGTTTGTCAAGTGTATTCTTAAAGCTAGCTAGTGTGCTACACTCTACCACAGAATCTGGGAGGTTATTCCAAATTATACCATTGACATAAGTGAACAGCCAATGAAATCGTCAGACTGGCAGTTTACCACTGGTGTAAATCCTCTGATAACCAACGGCTGTTGATGAGTATCTAATTCTAATCCTCTGCATAGGAATAAATATAATAAAAATAAAACAACAAACCAACATCTTTAAAAGTTGTATTTTATCATAGTAAAAAAAAAAAAAGAACCTTGGTACAATCGCAATAAGCCACTCGGAGGATGTGGGTTATCGGGGGATTTACCACGGCTGGCGAGGATTTACTCACTCGGCTGCACCTCGTAGGCAAACCACTCCAGCATGGTAAATCACCTGATAACCAACACCCCCTTCGTGGCTCATTGCTCAATTCCCACAACTTTGTTGAGTAAAGTAATCCTTTCTTTGTGTTCTGAAATGCCCCCCTTGCACTGCTTACTATGACCTCTCATTCCCTTTATGTTTGTTTTAAATTCCAAGCACAAGCAATTCATGGTGTCTGGATTGCTTGTTGCCTTGTAAATGGTAATCAGATCCCCCCTTACCCATCTCATCTCAAGGCTGAATAGCTCCAAACTGCTTAGCCATTCTTCATAGGTCTTATTTTCCCACCCCTATAATTAGCTTGGCTGATGCTCTCTGGACCCTGTCCAACCTTGATATGACTCCTTTGTTTTGAAGGGCCTAGAAATAAACACAGTACTCCATGTGGGGTCTGTCTGACCAGTGATCTATACATGGCAAGTATCGCTTGTCTGTCTCTGCTAGTGATGTTTCACTTAATACAGGCTAGAATTCTGTTGCATCTGGATACTACCTCTTTGGACTGCTTTAAATGTTTTAGATTATTAGTCATTATAATCCCCAAGTCTCTCTCACAGTTTGTTTCCCTTAGCACCAGTCCTCCCATACTGTATCTCACCCCTGGTTTGCTTATACCAAGGTGAATTACTATGCATTTAATGTGGTTAAACCTCATTTTATTCACAACTGACCAGTTATGAAGTTCATCTAACTCCACTTTAAGACGTTGTTTTTTACTCACTGTCCACTATTTAACCTATTTTGGCATCATCGGCAAACTTGGTCATCCACCCTCCATTTGCCACCTACATACTGGTAATGTAAATATTAAATAATGCCGGCCCCAGGACTGAACCCTGAGGAGCCTGACTAGTCACCAGTACTTGGTCATAATTGAATCTGTTCACCCTCACAATTTGTGTTCTTATTAAGCCAGGATTTGAGTCACTTCACACATTTGGAATTTATTCTGGATTTTATTAAGGCTTCCAGAAGCTACACATGTGGTATGGTATCAAAAGTCTTGTTAAAATCCAGATATACCACGTCCACTGGTCTCCCCACATCCAGACCTGTATCAGTTCTTTCAAAAAAATGTACAAGATTAGTCAGACATGATCTTCCTAGTGTCAATCTATGCTGTGTTTGGTCTCCCAAGTGTTGGCAAGTAATGACTCTATGCTGTGTTTGGTCTCCCAAGTTTTGGCAAGTAATGACTCTATGCTGTGTTTGGTCTCCAAGTTGGCAAGTAATGAATCCATGCTGTGTTTGGTCTCCCAAGTGTTGGCAAGTAATTAATCCATGCTGTGTTTGGTCTCTCAAGTGTTGGCAAATAATGAATCCATGCTGTGTTTGGTCTCTCAAGTGTTGGCAAGTAATTAATCCATGCTGTGTTTGGTCTCTCAAGTGTTGGCAAGTAATGAAACCATGCTGTGTTTGGTCTCCCAAGTGTTGGCAAGTAATTAATCCATGCTGTGTTTGGTCTCTCAAGTGCTGGCAAGTAATGAATCTATGCTGTGTTTGGTCTCCCAAGTGTTGGCAATTAATGAATCTATGCTGTGTTTGGTCTCTCAAGTGTTGGCAAGTAATGACTCTACGTTGTGTTTGTTCTCTCAAGTGTTGGCAAGTAATGAATCCATGCTGTGTTTGGTCTCCCAAGTGTTGGTAAGTAATGAATCCATGCTGTGTTTGGTCTCCCAAGTGTTGGCAAGTAATTAATCTATGTTGTATTTGGCCTCACAAGTTTTGGCAAGTAATGAATCTATGCTGTGTTTGGTCTCCCAAGTGTTGGCAAGTAATGAACCCATGCTGTGTTTGGTCTCCCAAGTGTTGGCAAGTAATGCATCCATGCTGTGTTTGGTCTCCCAAGTGCTGACAAGTAATGCATCCATGCAGTGTTTGGTCTCCCAAGTGTTAGCAAGTAATGAATCTATGCTGTGTTTGGCCTCCAAGGTTTTGGCAAGTAATAGTGCCAATTATTTTATCCCTTATCCAGGTTTCTAACATTCTACCAGAAACTGCTGATAGGCTTACTGGCCTACACTTAGGGCAGATAAAACTACTACCCTTTTTATGATTGGGCACTACTACTGCTGTTCTAAATGCATCCAGTAATTCCTCTGTCTGATGTGATATATTTAAGCAATAAGGCATGGTAGGTTGTGTATTACTGTGCAATAACATCACGCCTCAGGTGATTAAAGCACGAGGCAGCAGGCTGAGTGTGTTTAATGCCTGAAACATGACATTATTACACAATAATGCACACCCTGGAGTGCCTTATTGCTATCATAGAATGGTTACTTTGTTGAAAAAGAAATAGAAAATGGGAAAAATATGCTTTAAGTTTTGTTAAGGCAGGTATACCTATTCAAAAAAAAATGTCCACAGTTTCTCTTTTGTCACATTTTAGGTCTCTCTTGCTCCCTTCCTTTCTGTGTCTGTGAGCCCCCCTTCCACTCATCTGTTGCTGCCTGCCTCTCTTTTTCAGCCCATCAGGCAAGTTCTTCAGATTCCCCTATTCTGCTGCTTTTCAGTTATGATGCTGTGCCTGCATTACCGCTTTTCACTTAACCAGATCATGAAACTGATAGCCACGTGCTCAGCTTCTGAAATACCGCTCTTCAAACTCCCTGCTCCTGTACTGTGAATCCCTATGGAGTTAAACAAAACAGTACTGTCGATGTATTAATAACAAAAAAAAAAGTACTTTCAGCTTTTCAGCGTGGCCATTACTACCAAAGTGGCACAGGTCTGTTAAATGCACATGCGCTGTTACAGCTTAATCTGGTTCAAAGTCAGTTGGCATTCATCTGTATCCCCTTCCCCCGGGTCATGCCTGAAAATAGGCAGAATTTGTCTAGTGCACTTACCCGGTCAACAAAAACTAAATAAATAAAACAATCATGCTGATGACTGAGCAGATCGAAAAGCCGATCCCACCTGCTTGAATTTACTTTTCTTTTTCAGTTTCTGGTTGCAAATAAGGTTAAGGGGCAGTCAGAATGTTCACGGAAACCATATCATGCCAGAGGAGAGAAGAAAACAATTTGTCAGTTTAACACCAGGGACGAGGGTGCTTATAGGCATATGATCAGTGAACTCTAACATGCTGTCTTCATGTAATCAGGTTGTGTGTGTGTCTGCCTTAGATGCAGTACATTACTAGAGTAATAACATTTTTATGATTTTTATCCATTCTCATCCCATATGGTCTCATTAGCCAGACTAAGTGTTCTGTTTCCTAAGCCCATATTTCTTTATTTATATACAGGGTGATTTCTATACCTTTTCTCCTGACAGGGTCCCTCCTATGTTACTGGAATTCTTCAATGTTTTTATTCCATGTGTCCTCGCTTGCTCACCATGTCTCAGTTATTCCACATATATCAGGTTTCTCAATATTATTCATTGCCTCTAGTTCATCAAACTTATTCCTTAAACTTCTTGCATTGACCATGATGCATTTCCACCCTCTCATCCTACTGCCATGTGTTATGTTGCCCAAGTTTGAAATTCATTACTTGTATTTTTACAATTTTTTTTATCTAGGGCTTTATCCTGAGGTTTGGATTGGGATTTGGTTAGATGCTTTGTCCAATGTTCCTCAAACCCCCCATGCCCCTTCAGCTCTAGTTAAAATACTTAGCGAGATATTTGTTCAAACTGCCTTCCAACAATCTTGCCCCTAACCTGTTTAGAGGTAGTCCATCTCTCCTCTATAAATCATTCTGCCTTATAAATTTGTTCCAATGGTATAGGAAACCAAATCCTTCTGTCTTGGCCTATCCTTTAAGGCAATCATTTTTTTTTCTGAATCACCCCTTTCTCCTTACTGCAGCCCTGGTTGATTTAGTGATGCTCTGCTACTCTTTCCATTTCCTCATACCCATTCCTTCCACCATTGTCCATGAGGGTAATCTCCATTGCTCAGAATCACTCACACCCCCTGTATTATTCCTTCTCCTCTCTTCCGACACAATAAGTATGCTCTCATTTTCTGTTAGTGCCTGCTGATCTTTGTTAACCTGACCATTTCTGGTTGTCAAGTTTTCGATCGTATTATCTATAAATGCCTCAAGCTGTGTCAGATCCAGGACTGTAACATGGGTCCTACAGCAACAATGAAAGGAGACAAGAGTTAAAGGTACTGAACTGTCAGCAAGCAGACAAGACACTTCTGTGTTTATTACCTTGTCATGACCATGATAACTCTTAGTAGTGGGCCATGTAAAGTGTGTTGTGTGACAAACATATTAAGCTGGATTGTTTACAATGATGAAAGTAGTTGGTGTTGTTTCTGGGAGCACCTCGCCTAGCCATTTGACATCCCCCCTTCGCCATGACCGATTATCAGACCCCCTTCCCTTCAGCCCTCACGACCTACCCCTCATGGCAGGGGGTGGGGAAGTACTCACCCATCAGTCTGGATCCAGTTTGGGGTAGGTGCCCTCCTGGCGGCGCTGTAAGAGAGGACCATCGTCATCCACAGCGAGGACTCCATTTTTCCCTGTTCTCCCCTGATGTCTGCGGCGTGCAATGACACCAATGGTCAAGAGCACACGCTACCATCCACACCTTCCCCAGCGCAGCCACAGAACATTTCCCTGTTCCTGCCAATGTCCTGCACTCGCCTACCACCGCCAGAGGCCACCAGGACACTGATGGCAACTCACCTCCCCCGAGAAGGAGGGCAGTCCTATGGACGCCAATCCTTCCTCCCTCACAGCCTCGATGACCCAGGCTCGCTCTCCAACCTGGGCCACCGGTGTGGTGCAAGGTGTGACGTCCAGCGCCTCAACCCTCAGAGCCACCGGGCTGGCCATACAGTGATGAAAGTAAACAGAGACACATAGGAACTCAGTTCCTGTACCCATTTTTGTAGCAGGAATGGAGTTCTTGCATTTCTTCCCACTGATATTGGAATTGAAATTCTTAAACCAAGCAAAATGATGGCAGTTTCTGGATCTGGAGCTGAAATCGGAGGTTTCCATCACAAAATTTGACTTGTACAACAATGTCATTTTCCTAGAAATACTTGAATATCTCTAACCAAATGTACTTTTCCATCACAAAATTTGACTTGTACAACAATGTCATTTTCCTAGAAATACTTGAATATCTCTAACCAAATGTACTAGAATCTATACAGATACTGCAGATGTGCCTTAACAGAGTTATCCTTCAGAGTGAGGATCTTCATTCTGCGTTTCATATTTGTCAATGTCTGAGTCCCTGTACGTCTTGTCTACCATTTGCACCACTGATTGCTTAGATGTCATGTGAATATCACAGAAGGGTTCTGCTGCCACAGGATAGTTAGTAATGCTGGGTCTGCCACTGCCCTCAAGTTCTGATGTATTGTTAAGTTCATTAAAGAGCTGGTGACACGTTCAGGTGAATTTTAATAAAACAAAGTATTTAGACACTGTCCAGCTTGTATTTCCCATTAGTTCAGTATTTCTCCTCCCCATTATTTATTACTGAGATCATCTGTATGAAAGCAGGATTTCTGCTCCTGAAGAGTTCATCTATTCCTGCTACTTTTCCCCTACCTGAAGTCACAGGGCACTGCTTGTGACCTCACAGTTACTCCCATGGCAACAGACTGTGATGTCATAACAGAGGATTATGACTTGGAGTAGGGAGTAAGCTACAGAGGCAGATGAACTCTAAGGGACAACGATCATCTAGTCATACACATTTCCTTAGTAATAAATTATGAGGAGGAGAAATACAAAAAATATAAATGGAATGCAAGCAGAATTGTACCTAATTATTATGTTTTTAAAAGTTTTCTTTGAGGCGTCAGTAGCTCTTTAAGATTCTGTCTCAGAATATTTAGCTCCTCTTCCAATGATATTACATACAAGCACTTGTTGCATGTATAGGTATCTGCTACATCACTCTGATTCCCCATATAAACATATTTAATTTCCCACACTTTATTTCAATTTCTGATTCACCCACACTGGTCATGCTTTATATTGTAGTATTGAAGGAATACTTATTGCCCCCGTTACCACTTACAGAACAGGGGAGAAAAGTCCCTGGTCACTATTACTGTTACTGGGAATAACAACAGGTGGATACTTTAAAGAAAAAGCTTGATTCAGAGACAAAGGCTTAGGGAGAAAAAGTCCTAATGAGAAGCAACCCTTTCCACCTTTTCAATCAGTCCTCTGGCTTGCTCGTGCTGTAGTTTTTCTTTACTTAGCGTGTAAATATCAATATTCACTAGAAACAACAGTAGTATTTTCCCCACATACATACATACATACAGCTTTTACTAACAGGCACTTACTGGTTTACTGCTTTCACTAGTGTATTCTGTTGGTTCCTGGCTTGCTAGCAAAGGGTTCTGGCATCTCTCCATCAATGCTCGGCTGACACGACAGATACAGGCCTCTGCTGTGTCTGCCTCTGCCCGTACTCACTGACGGCTTGCAGGGCTCCTGGTTTTACACTATACAATATGATATATAACTGTGCCATGGGCTGCCATAAATTAATTTATTTTTAGTTTCGGATTTTGATGTCCTTTGACCTCACAAGCAGCAGAGTCATCAAAAGTGAATTCAACAGAGGTCAAACCCTAAATCTAAAAATAAAGAATTTATTTTGAGGCAGTGGATGGCGTACTTCATTTATCCCAAGACATTAACATGTTAGGATGAGAAGACGGTATGTAAAGTTGAAACATGCTGCATAATTCTTGAAGGAGCTGATACAGCTCCAGTGAAAATACCCATTGTCATATAAGCTGGAATGAGAATAAACTATTTATTTTCACTCCAGCTCTGCATGCCACAAAAATATTTATGGGACAACTATTATTCTCATAGTCACTAAATAAATATATATCTGACAAATATAAAGATTTATCTTCCTGTGTGAGGCAGGAGGACCATAACTCACAAGTGGCAGAGCCATGAATATGTTATAAAAGTTCTTCCTCTTCACGAGTGATGATAAACTGCATATTGTGACTCAGACCATCACCAACTGACTACTTAAAACGTTGCTGTTAGTTTGAATATTTAACTGTTTATCAGTGATTTCAACTGCTTGCTGGGGAGGGAGGGAGGCACACACCCGACACCTGTTGGTGTGTGCAGGATGGGGGTGGGGTGTTAGCTTTGGAAACCCTAACGCCACATTTCCCTGCTTTTGGGGCTGTAACCCTAACTTGAGCATTAGCACAGTTTTTTGCAATTTATTTCTTTACTTTTTGAGACAGTATAATTGTATCCTTATTTGTCTGTGGGCGCGCATGGACCTCTGGGCCTTGTGCTTCCATCCCTCCACAGATGCATACATGTATATAGCTGTGGAAGCACAGGGCCCGTGATCAAATTATCAGCATAGCCATCTTATTACCCCACCTCATGTACCTGGTACAGAAAATTTCCAAATCCCTGCCAAAATGTAATTCTGCACAACTGCAATGCCATTCCGTGCCACAGGTGCGAAAACACATTTTGGCCAGGATTTGAAATATGACAGTTGTGACATACATGAGGTGGGGTAATAAGAAGGCTATGTTGAAAATCTAGGATCAAAATATGTAAAATTTCCAAACTTATAGGTATGCGTAGCTAAATTGCAACGAATGGTCATAAATGTTCCATTTTTATATATTTTGACCACAAATTTTCAACATAGCCTTCTTATGATCCCATCTCATGAACAATGGCAGAAAAAAATTCCACATCCCACCCAAAAGATGAATTCACCAAGCAACCACAAAAAGCACTTTTCAGGCGGGAGATGTGTAAAGACAGTCATATTTTTCATGAAGTGGGGGTTCCCAAAAGGCCATGTTGAAAATTTGGGGTCAAAATGTTAAAAAATGGCAATGTTATGTACCAAAGTTGAGCCCCCATTGAAATACTGTACACTGATCCGCATTTACCTTAGTTTCTCACATTACAGTTGGTGGTTCCAGCAGCAAGACATGTCTTCGATTGGAGAGTGGATCTTGAACTTGGGACCTGTGAGGGTGAGTAAGGGTGTGTGGGGGTGTACTGGAGGGTGTGGGGTGGAGGGTGCTGAGTGGGAGGCTGATCGGTGAGGGACCTTTTTTCTTTACACGTTTGAAAACAACAAAAAAAAAAAAACATCAAGGGACCTTTTTTTCAGGGTTCTGCCTGAAATGGGAGGTTGGGAGGTGCCACTGGTCACCAGGGAAATAAAGCTAACACAGTGGCTGGCAATAAAGTGGGTCTGGGTTGCCCGAACAGACTGGGGCCATTGTGCTGCAAGTGGGCAAAAACAGAATGAAAAAAAAAAATCAAGGTCACTGTAGAAAAATGACTCCTCATCAGACTGATTAAAGGCAAAAGTAGTCTAGGTGGCTCCCTTTTTTGAAATATACAGAAGGCAGGAATGGGATTCCTATGCTAGAGCAGTTGTCATAGAGGATACGGAGAATCGAAAATTGAAGATTTTTGTTGACAATATTTCTCTCCTATTTTATCTTGAAAGAAAATCTGGTCTAGGTCACAACGTACCAATCCTAGATGCTGGTTTTGCATTTAGTCTAAGGCACAGTCTAAAGGGCTGGTTTACTGTGATTTAGATGCATACAACAGGAGGATGTCTGGTACAGTTGGAGAAGCATCAGAGAAGCAGGAGACAACTGAATATCAGTTGTGCTCAGACAGTGCTAAGAGGGATCCGAGCACCCTCAGATAGACAGCCCTGCTTTCTGTCCTCCAGATCTGACCTATATCCAATCAAGCCTGTAGTTCAGATACCAGTCAGATTTTGGGGATCCAAGGTTAGATGGGGGTCAGACATCTGAATCCTGGAGTCAGAGCTTTGGATCTGACACTCAGGTATCTGATCCTACAACTAGATCCATTCCTGGGACCGCAGGAGACTGGTTCTGTGGCTGGATGCCATTAATATCAGATGGCATCGAACATCCCAGAAAAAAACAGTGGTACCAGCCCTTATCCAACCTTGGCAGATACCATGTGAGCACCACAACTGAATATGAAGAATGAGTCATATCAGGACCATTTGGTTGTACATTAGGTGAGCATGTACTGTATGAATAGTCATGTACCTGTGTTGTGTATGCTGGCCTTGAATAAAAATAAAACAATCTGAAGATAAAAAAAAAAAAAGCTTGTGATCTGCAACCTATGTGCTTGGCTTTCTCTGTTTCCACGTGTGTGCTTTTGCCTACAGCAGCATCTGTCACACGCACAGAAATCATCAATGAATTAAGGACTGTCGCCCACTACTGCTGTCAACAGTAAACTGACCTGAAATGTATATTAACAACGAGCACTACGCCATCGCCTATTGCATGCCCTTTTCGAAAAAGCATTTGTGATGATCCTTAATTAACTGCACTGGACTCTGCCTCTGGACTGACATTCTGTGCTGTAGTTTCAGAGACACAAGCTTCTGAAATATCAGGATTTTATGTCGAATGGCTTTTCTGATGCTCATATTGTCTCTTTATTTCAGAAATATTTTAGATTCAGAAATTTTTTTATGGAGGTTATCCTAGGAGAGAGATGGGGGGGGGGGGCACTAGACACCAGGGCAAGAGCGGCTTACAGCTCACACTGCAGCCGGAAGCATGAATTCAGCTGCGGCTGCAGAAGGCAAGAAAATCCCGCTGTTCTCATACAGAGAACACGGAGGAAGTGCTCCTCTCGCTAAGCTGGGCACCCGGGATTTTGGGTGCCTAGAAAAGGTATTTGTTGGCAGCATAGTAAAAACCTGACATCAGAATCTAGCTAAACAGTTCCCGTTTAGCTAGGTTCTGATGTTTGTTTATTAAAATCCCAGCATTTTTATGTATTTTCCCCATTTTCTGACTACTGGAAAAAAAGTAACAAGATGGCAGTTGGCACGGCACAAAAAAAAAGTTTGGTGCCCTGCCAATCTAGTGGGGCAAAAGCAAAAAGTGGCATTTGTGGCATCAAATTTTTACTTTTGGTGAGCAAATGTTATCTCAAAATCCCTACTGTGCATGTGCAGGTCAGAAAACAGTAACATTTAAAGTGTTTAACATTTTCTCACCAGACCTGTCAAAGGCACTACCTTAGGACATGGCACATGTCCCCTGCAACTTTGGGATAAAAATTCCATTCCATGTAAGCTGTAGGGGAGACAAAAAAAAAACATGTTAAGTATAGGAAAAAAATGGGCCTGCCCGATGGTGCTGAGGCGCTGCATGCCACACCTCGTGCCACAATGGCAACCCGGGTTCAGGAGTGACCTCAAGCTGACAGGGGTTGGCAGGGGCGGGAGAGAACTGAGGATCCGAAGGACTGCTCTCCTCTCCTCTCCTGGGAGGGGGGAGGTACTGTCTTCTGCAGCATGAGCAACCACTGGCGGTGGCTGAGGATCGTGAGCTATGGAGACCACGAGTATGGGGTATGAGAGCACTTAGGGATAGGCACTACTGGTGGGAAAAAAGAAAGGAAATCCCACCTGGAGGCTGATTGGTTAGCATTCTGTACCACTAGGAAGGCTTGTACCAAGCTAATTAGGTCAGAAAAAGCTAGGTACTTCCAAAAAGAACTAGAAGACAATAAAAACAACTCTGTCAAATTTTGGAACATCCTCAAAGAAGTCGAAGGTCAGTCCACTGCAATACCCCTTCCAAACAAAATTGTGTCTGATGGTACCACCTATACGGACAAAGCTGATATACTAGAGAAGGTTAATGATCACTTTGCCACTGCAGGGCTTGCCTTTGACACCTCGCCTATCAGCAAACTTAGCCCGGCAAGAGACTACACTGTTGGCTTCAGTGATAATCACAACCATAACCAACCGCATCCCACCCCCTTCAGCTTCCTCACAATTACTTTCAAGCAAGTGGAGGACCTCCTCCTTTCTCTGGATACAAAAATGAGTGTGGGTGCAGATAATATTGAACCTCACTTCCTAAAACTTGGCCATACCTATCTGACCACCCCATTACACACTTATTCAACACCTCTCTGATTCAAGGTGAGCTACCTGTCTTGTGGAAAACTGCCCACATCCTACCATTATTCAAGACTGGGATCCGAGTGATCTGAACAATTACCGGCCTATTTCTATACTATCCGTCCTCTCTAAATTACTTGAAAAATTGTCAACATCCAACTTAGAGAACATTTGGATTCACAAAAGTTGCTAAACCTGCTCAGTCCGGCTTCAGAGCCAAACACAGTACAGTATCGGCTCTTGCCAAAATAACTACAGACTGGCAAATGGCCTTGGACTCTAAGAAGCATGTATTTGCCCTCTTCCTTGATCTAAGTAAGGCCTTCGATACTGTGGATCATACCATCATGCTTACTGCACTGAGTAACATCGGACTCGATAGTTCTGCCATTAAATGGTTCACCAGCTACCTAACCAATAGGTTACAACAAGTCAAAGTCATAGGAGATCTGTCCCCACAAAAATCCTTGTTACGAGGAGTCCCACAAGGCTCCATCCTGGGCCCTATCCTCTTTGCAATATACATCAATAATCTGGACACAGCAAATGTGCACTTATTCACAAATGATACTGTACCCTATACCACAAATTCATCCTTGGATCTGGCCCATGAGTACTTACAGAAAGACTTCGTCACCCTCCAATACAACCTTCTCACTCATAAGCTCCTCCTCAATGCCAAAAAGACTAAAGCAATGATTCTCTCACCAAAGTCTACTTCCAGATGTCCACATATCACACAGATCCGAACACTCTTAGATGAACTCCTTGAAGTAGTTGATACCTTTAAATACCTAGGGTTCTGGCTGGATAACAAGCTCAACTTTCTGTGCCACTTAAATGAAACCTTGAAGAAACTAAGACAGCGATTAGGTTTATTCTATCGCATTAAACACCTACTCACGTTAGAAGCCAGAATGAGCCTAGTACAAACTACATTCCTACCTATACTGGACTACGCTGACTTCCTTTACAGTCACTGCCCATCAACGATGCTAAACAAACTGGACACCCTTTACCACCGGGCTTTAAGATTTATCTTAAATCTACCCCGTAGCACACGTCACTGTCGTCTATACCAGGTTTTGGGATGGACCTCACTCTCAACTAGAAGAGAAAGGAATGCTCTCCTCTGGTTTTTTAGAGCATTATCTGATAACCTCCCTTCATACATCTTGACCATCTTCAAACGGGCTAAAGGTTCCTATGGCCTGAGACGCTTCTCCTTAATCTGCTTCCAGATTCCTAGAGTGAAAACTACCCTTGGCTCAGCAGCAATCAACTTCTCACTTCCATCACTTTGGAACACTATGCAAGACTCATTAAAATTATCCTCACCTCCACGCATTTTCACATTCAAAGCTCTATTAACGGATTATCTGAAGGAATCATGCAACTGTTTCAGATGCCGATGACCCCTAAGCCCCGGGTGCCACTCTCAAATCCTATGCCTAAGTATCTCATCCACCCCACATTCCTAACAACAGAAACCTAGGACCTACAAGCCTAGTTCCCTTAATCCAAGATGGCCCTGCCTATTCTCTACCTTTTACCTATTCTGGCATCCCTTTTGGCTGCCTACTCTTTCACCCCATTTTCTACCCTATTCCTTAATATCGCCTTATTTTTTATCATTTAGGTATGAGTTCTGACTTAGCAGAGACTATATGGGATTGTTGTCTCTTCTCATTTCAGTAAAGCTTATCATTATGCACCTTTGCATGTTAATTATGTTGGCCGGTATGTATAGGCCCATATTGACCGGCACCTTCAGAATGTTTTTTCTTTCTTTTTTTTGCACCATTGTCCACCGTAATTGTAATCTTATGAAGTGTACTGTATTGTATTAATGCCCAGGACCACCTTGAAAATGAGCTTGCTCAATGGTGTTTATGCCTGGTTAAATAAAGTGATTGATTGATTGATTGATTGGCGGACGTCCTGTGGGTGGGTGCGGGAGCGTGCCTGTCTTGCGCTGTACATCACTGCACGTCTGAGCTCCCGGGGAAACAAAGAAAAAGAGGAAAACACCTGGCACCCGAGTAGGTGAAAGCCTGCTCACCAGACCCAGCCACACTCACCGTCAGACATGCCCCCATTCGACACACCCCGTTCGTCTCTGTCCCTCCATCCCCCTGGCGGCAACTCAGACCCTTAAGATACAGCACCAGTGGAGTTGGTGGCCCTTGCCTGGGGGGGCTCAGAGCCAGGAACTCAGCTGCCAGGTGGGACTGGGGGGTGTGCCTGCTGGACACAGGATGGTGGGGAGTCTCAGACAGAGCAGGACATCAGATAAAGTGGTGAGCAGTGCTGGAGAGCTACCTAAGGGACTAGTGAAGGGAGTAGAGAAACGATACAAAAAAAAAAGTACAGGAAAAAAGATCGAATTTTACAAAAAATGACACATGCGGATCTCAGAAACCACAGAAGCTGCCATCACAAAAATTTCTGACCTTGCCTCCTATGCAACACATGCAAAATTTCAGCTGATTTTGCCAAAGGGAGCCAAAGATATTAATTTGGAAAGTTAGGGGTTTAACATTAAACAGGCTACTCAACCCTAACTAAAGGGGCACTACCACACCTACATATATATATATATACATATATATATATATATATATACATATATATATATATATATATATATATATATATATATATACATTTTAATTTTAGACTGTTTTATCACAAAATGACAGGCACTATTCTAGGTCAAAATCTACTGGAAAAACAAGAAGTGGTGTGGCCCAGAAAAAATTGCATTGCACATATATGTATTTGTGTTGGCAGGGTTTAGTAGGCCTCTGTTTATTGCTGCCACTTTAACAGCAAGCAGTCCAGTGACACTCTTTGAGTGATACAATAAAGTGCTCTTGGTGCTTACAGTGCTGACAGTTTAGCACCAATAACAGTCTCGTCTCTGTAGTTTACAACTACCACAAAGTGCAACTAGCAATTATTTGACAGGAATCATGGGTCTGCTATCAATGTTACCTTTCACAAAGCCCCAGCACTTCAACTCCCATGACTTGGTCAGCAGGTCTTTAAAGGGGAACAGTCAGCACTAAGAGCCCCAGCCCCAAACCCAAATGGAGGGGAGCTAGTCCCAAGTGTGCAGAAGAAATAGGTTACTCGCCTGTAACAGTAGTTCTAGGAGCGTGGATATGTTGTTCATCCACACTCTTTGGCATGCCCCCTTCCACTTTAACATGAACCAGAAGTCTTCAAGCTGGCTCCTCCCACACACCCAGGTGGTAAGTACCTCGGCTCTGCCCTGTGATGCCAGATCTTAGCCCACTGGAAGCCACGTGTTGTGCGTCCACAGCCGGGGAGGGAGGTCAGGTGGGTCCGTGTGGGTGAACAACATATACCACTCCTAGAACTACTGTTACAGGTGAATAACCTGTTCTTCCAGGAGCGTGGATATGTTGTTCATCCACACTCTTTGGCAGACTCCTAGCAGTTCTCCAGGAGGAGGGAGGCAAGGCGTATACCTCCTACTTAGGGAATAGAGATTGGAGAACTGAGGCCACAAAACCAGCATCCCGTTGTGACTCAAGGTTGATTTGGTAGTGAGTGATGAAGGTGTTTGCTGACTTCCAGGTAGCAGCCTGATAGATTTCCTGGATAGGGATGTCCCTGGAAGCAGCCACCAATGCAGCAGTATGGCAGGTAGAATGAGCTCTTATCCCTCTGGGAGGCTCCTTGCACACCAGCTCATAGCACAGACTTATGCATGATGTGATCCATCTTGCAACAGTCTATTTTGCTGCAGATCTGCCAGAAGCAGCTTCAGCATAGGTGACAAACAGCTGGCGAACCTCTCCCCGAATTTCTGCCATCCTCTCCTTGTAATAGGAGAGAGCACATCTCAGGTCCAAAGTATGGAGCCTGTACTCAGCCTCCGAGGTGTAATTAGGGTAATATACCGGCAAAGTCAACACCTGGTTAAGGTGAAACTCTGACACCACCTTCGGAAGGAATTTCGGGTGGGGGCATAGGACAACCTTGTCCCTGTGGAAGACCAAATAAGGGGAGTCCACCGAAAGTACCTGGAGCTCCCCGGTCATTCTGGCAGACATGATAGCCACCAGGAAGGCAATCGTCCATGACAAGTGTGACAAGGCACACTTGTGCACTGGTTCGAATGGCTTGCCCATGAGCTTTGCCAATTTCCAACAGAAGATCCCATGGAGGTGGAGGTTCACACGCTGGAGAGGATATGTGATCCAGGCCTTTGAAAAAGCACCCAGCCACTGTCTCCTGTGCCAGCATCAGCTGACCGGCCCACCTCCGGTAAGCAGAGATGGCTGCCAGGTGCACCCTAAGGGTCAATGACCATAGACCTCCTTTGGAGAGAGACCAAAGGTAGTCGAGAATGTCAGCCACTGGACAGGACTGATGATCCAGACCCTTGCCCTGACATCAAATGGAAAATCTTTTCCATTTGAAGGCATAACATTTCCTGGTCGATTCCTTTCTGGATACCTCCACCACGGTGTAGACATCTTCGGAAAGACTCAAAGCCTGGAACTCTAGCCGCTCAGGTACCAGGCTGTGAGGTGCAGGGATTGAAGGTCCAGATGGAGTACCTTCCCCTGATTGAGTGATATCAGATCTGGGCATGCTGGAAGCCACTCTGGGTGCCTCAGGCTGAGGCTGAGGAGATCTGGGTACCAGAACTGGCACAGCCAGTCTGGGGCTACCAGGATCACCTTCTCCTTGTCCCTCCTCACTTTGAGGAGCACCTTGTGGATCAAGGAAAATGGAGGAAAGGTGTAGAAGAGGCCTGGGGTCCACGGCCTCGAGAAGGCATCCCTCTGCAGTGAGCCCTGCCGAGGGGAATGGGCATGAAACAGCCTCAGCTTGGTATCTTCCCTGGAGGCAAACAGGTCCACCATCGGTTTGCCCCAGTGGGAGAACAGGTTGTAAGCTACCTCTGGATGGAGAGACTACTCGTGGGATGTTGGGCCTATGTGGCTGAGAACATCCGCCAGATGGCCTGAGGCTCCTGCCACATGGATGGCTAGGAGATCTGCCTCTAATCGGCTCACAATGGTCCAGATGCGGAGCGCTTCCCTGCACAGCAGACGGGATTGCATGCTGCCCTGTTTGTTGAGGTAGTACATGGTAGTGGGATTGTCCGTCTAGGCTTGAACCACTTGACCCTGGAGCCGAGGAGCAAAAACTGACAGTGCCAGTCTGACTGTTCTGAGCTCCAACAGGTTGATGTGGCATCGGGACTTCTCAGGGGTCCAGAGCCCATGCGCCCTTTTGTCCCTCATGTGGGCTCCTCAACCCGTGAGAGAGGCATCGGTCATAAGGATGACCATCGGTTCGGGGCAGACAAACGGGATCCCTTCCTGCAACCGGTCTGGGGTGGTCCACCAGTGGAGAGCGTCCCACATCTTCTGGGTTACAGTGATCAGCTGGTCGAAATGACCATGGCACTGAGTCCACTGGGCGGTCAGCTCCCACTGGAGGGGGCACATGTGCAACCAGGCTCAATGGACCACTGAGGTGCACGCTGACATGTAACCCAGAAGGCACAGAAAGTCCTAGGCAGGGCACAATTCCCCAACCAGAAATGATTGGGCAAAGGAGGAAAGAACCTCTGCCCTGCCCATCGGAAGCCAAGCTCTGGCTTGACAATAGTCAAACTCTGCCCCGATGAAGCCCATCACCTGAGAAGGCACGAGTTCCGACTTGGCCTCGTTGATCAGGAGGCCGAGTTGGGAGCAGTTCTGGAGGGCCAGGTCCCTGGATCTCTCCACCTCCTGATGGGTGGAACCTGCTAGGAGGCAATCATTGCGGTAAGGATAAATCCTGACCCACTCCCCCCAACGCCTGAGATGGGCCGCCACTACTGCAATGCATCTGGTGAAGACCCATGGGGCCAATGACAGGCCGAACGGCATGGCTCAGAACTCGTACAGGGTCCCTTTGACCCTGAAGTGGAGGAACCGCTAATGGGACGGACAGACTGGGACGTGAAAGAACGAGTCCTGCAGATCCAATGAACAGAACCACATGTTTTGCTCCAAGGATGGTATGATCTGGGACAAAGTGACCATCTGAAAGGTGCGTGACCTGAGATATTGATTCAGGTCATGCAGATCTAGAATGGGGCACCAGTCCCCCCTGTCCGCTTGGGCACCAGGAAGTACCTGGAGACAAATCCTGGGTCTGCTGGAGGATCTGCCACTGGAGCGACGGCCTCCTTGAGGAAGAGCTGAGCGATGTCGTCTCGGAGAGCCGACTGAGTCTGAGTGGATACTCTTTCCTCCCGAGGGGGCACGGGCTCGGCCTGGAGGGTACTGCTCGAACTCTAGAGGCAGTCCCTGACTGACCACTTCGAGAACCCTCCTGTCTGAAATGACAACGGACCAGGCAGAAAGGAAGTGGTGGAGCCGGCCCCCATGGGAGGACCCAGAGCTGAGGTGACAGGAGAGGGGTTGACAGCCCCCACTCCGTCATTGAGCAGGATTGGAGGAGGAGGCTCCAGGACCTGAACCTTGGCCTCCTTTACGGGCCTGTTGGGGTCCGGGCTTGGGCCTGGGGTGCCAAGCTTGAGCCTGCTGCTGTTGCTGGTGCTGCTGTCCACCTTGAAAGAAGGACTGCTGAGCCACAGGGGAAGAATGCCAAAAAGGCTTCTTCTTTTTCTTTTGCTGGTTCTTGCCTGAAGAACCCTTGGCAGAAGTAGCGTCCAAGGTGGCACTGGACTGCTCAATGCGCTGAAGGCGACCGGCCACTCCTGGGTTGAACAGGTTGGTACCTAGGAAGGGCACGTCAGCCAGTTTGTGCTGGGTATCCACTGGGAAGGAGAGCCTCAACCAAGGCCTGTGATGAGAGGCAACTGCGGCAGCCATCGAGCGGGCACAAGAATCCCCAATGTCCAGGGCCATCTGAAGCTGCTGTCTGGCAACAGCTCAGCCGTGATCCCGGACCTGCTTGACTGTGGTCTGCATGTCCACAGGGAGATGTGGGAGGACTTCATCCAGCGACCCTAGGCGGGCATGAGAAAAGTGTGCCATGATGACGGCCGAACTTGCCTGATGAAGGCCCAAGGAGGAAGCCGCACAGACCTTCCTGGCTGAATGGTCCAAAAGCTTGGACTCTTTATCAGGAGGTCGGTCAGTGTTGGCAGAACTGCCAGTATGCCTGAACACAGAGGCAGTCACCAGGCACTCGGCCGAAGGGTGCTCTCTGAACACCGCAAGGGACCCCATGGCATTGCATACTTGCAGGCCATGCAGGCAGACGGAGCTGGACAAGAGGCAGGGTGCTGTCAAAGTTCTAGGGCCGGGCCAAAAATAGCCTCAGCCACAGGAAAGGTCTCCATCGGGGTATCCACTCTCTTAAGGATGTCCGTAAGAGGGTACGCCGCCTTTTTCTGGACTGGCTCCAGGGGCATCCCTGTGGACTCGGAGATGAGGTGAAGAATACCCTGAAAAGACAAGGGACCTTCCTCCATCTCTAAGCCAACGGTTGATTCATCATCACCTGATGAGAATGCAAGCCAGCAACATCCGAATCCGAGGAATCCGGGTATAACGGCCGACCACCCAGGTCACCTTCGACTCACCAAGGGTGGTTCGGGGTGACTGTGACCGAAGAACGCTGGGGAAGCCTGGTGTCCGGCCTATCTCCTTTGGAAGAAGCCCCTTCCACAGGCTGCTTGGGCGGTAGTTCCACCACAATCGGTGGAGAGACCGTGTTGGGCCGAATTGGAGGTTTTACCAGCTCCGCGGGCTGGGGAACTGACAATCAGCTCCAAAGTAGTTGGCTTCGGCCTAGGAAGCGAAAGCCAGGTAATGGCTGGTGTGGAAGCTGGAGCCGACTTGTGCTCAGTCAAAATCAGCTGTTGCCACATGAGGTCCTCGTAGCACCGACGGAGTTTCCTCCAGAGCCCGATGAGGACGATGGCGTCGCCTCTTTTTAGAGCATTTATGGCTCTTCCTTGGCCTTTCAGTCGAGGGGGTCCAAGACCATGATCAAGACTGGACAGGCTGACTTGGTCACTCAGAAGACACCGGCCGGGCCATGTGTTCAATGGGAGCCCGGCAGGCTGGGTCTCGTCATCTGGGAAGACCAAGTTAGGGGTTTGATCGAGGGAATCGTCAACAATGACGATCTCAACATCATCGATCGACAGTTCAGTTGACTGACTAGATGGCAAAGCTGAAAAAGCCAGCGGCCAAAGAAGCAATCTTGACCGCGGTCAAGACCATATGTTCCTGGGACCGAGATCTCTCCCACTCCCAAGAACGTCTCCGTTGAGACGAAGATGGTCCCGGATCCTTCTCCTGCTTACGGAATAGAGAGGAGTAAGAGCCCACAGGTGCCGCTCCCTTGGCCAGGAGAGACTGGTACAACTCTTGGAAGGAACCCGAGAAGGTGTAGCCCAGGCTGAGTGGAATGAAGAAGCTCCAAAAAGTCTCTGTAGCACAAGCTGCTTCCTCCTCGAATGCTTGAATGCATTCCAATTGCTCGGCAGATCCTGCGGCTGTGGAAACTGCCCATCGAGCCTCCTCGGATTTCACCATAGGGTTCCGTTTCTCCAGCCTCCCCAGTTTCAGGCATGCAAGACGGTCATCGAGGACGTTGGGATGAAAGGCGAGACACATGTCGCACTTCAAAGTGTCATGGTCGACATCAAGGCAATAGACGCACGCAGTGTGGGGATCAGTGCGCAACATTTTCTGGCCGCGAGGGCACCAACGAAATCTGAGGGAAGACTTGTCTTCAATAATCGAAGCGGTAAACTTGCAATCGTTAACGCGAACGATGTGAATTTTCAGAATAACCGAAAGTTTGAAAGCCAGGACCTACAGAATGCGTGAGCACGAGGGAGGCAACCTGAATCTTCCAGCGGAAAGGAAGATCTGGCATCATGGAGCAGAGCCGAGGTATATACCACCCGGGAGGGGGGTGAGAGAAGCCAGCTTGAAGACTTCCGGTTCATCTTAAAGTGGAAGGGAACTCGTCAAAGAGTATGGATGAACAACATATCCACGCCCCTAGAACTTTTTTTTTCCTTTTACTACTGTTTACTGCAGTATAGTGGCTTGTGTCCGACTGATTCTGCTGACTTGCAAGCTGACATTTGCTGTAACCAGAAATCCCAGAATCCCCCTGCAACTGATGTCAGAGCTGGGCTACAGTGGTGGGAGGTTCAATAGTCAGCAGTGCATGTTGCAGTTTTTAGGAGCATTGATCTTTTGTTTGCTGGCCCCACTGTCCTCCCCACACTACGTTTTGAAACAGAGAGTGGAGTAAGTCACTTCTACCATTGTTTTCTCTAATATGGGCAGACTGGATGGGCCAAGTGGTCCTTATCTGCCATCAAATTCTATATTTCTATGTTTCAAGAAGTGATGTGAAAAAATGGCTAAACTTTATGAGCAAGTGTTGAAAAATTACAACATACCTTCATAACGTTGTTTTTTAATATCTTGACCCCACATTTATACCACAATCTTCTTATGACCCCACCTCATGAACCTGATAGGTGAAACTTTTCAAATCTCAGCTGCTCTGGGTGCCTCAGGCTGAGGCTGAGGAGATCTGGATACCAGAACTGGCACGGCCAGTCTGGGGCTACCAGGATCACCTTCTCCTTGTCCCTCCTCACTTTGAGGAGCACCTTGTGGATCAAGGGAAATGGAGGAAAGGTGAAGAGGAGGCCTGGGGTCCACGGCCTTGAGAAGGCATCCCCCTGCAGTGAGCCCTGCCGAGGGGAATGGGCATGAAACAGCCTCAGCTTGGTGTTCACTCTGGAGGCAAACAGGTCCACCAACGGTTTGCCCCAATGGGAGAACAGACGTAAGCTACCTCTGGATGGAGAGGCCACTCGTGGGATGTCTGGCCTATGCGGCTGAGAGCATTCGTCAGTTGGTTCGAGACTCCTGCCACATGGATGGCAAGGAGATCTGCCTCCAACCAGTTGATGAAGGTCCAGATCCAGAGCGCCTCCTTGCATAGCAGACAGGAGTGCGTGCCGCCCTGTTTGTTGAGGTAGTACATGGTTGTGGTGTTGTCTGTCTGGACTTGAACCACTTGACCCCGGAGCTGAGGAGCGAAAGCTGACAGTGCCAGTCTGACTGCTCTGAGCTCAAAAAGGTTGATGAGGCAACGGGACTCCTCAGGGTTCCAGAACCCGTGGGCTCTGTGGTCCCCATGTGGGCTCCCCAGCCCATGAGAGAGGCATCAGTCGTGAGGATGACCGTCGGCTCAGGGCGGACAAACGGGATCCCTTCCCGCAGATGACTTGGGATGGTCCACCATTGGAGAATGTCCCACATCCTCTGGGTGACAGTGACCAGCTGGTCGAAAAGACCCTGACACTGACACCACTGAGCGGCCAGCTCCCATTGGAGGGGGCGCATGTGCAATCTGGCCCAACGGACCACTGAGGTGCACGTCGCCATGTACCCCAGAAGGCGCAAGAAGTCCCGGGCAGGGCGCAAGTGCCCAACCAGAAATGATTGGACAAAGGAGGAAAGAACCTCCACCCTGTCCACCGGAAGCCGAGCTCTGCCCCGATAAAGCCCATCACCTGAGAGGGCACGAGTTCTGACTTGGCCTCGTTGATCAGGAGGCCTAGATGGGAAAAGGTTCGGAGGGCCAGGTCCCTGGACCTCTCCACCTCCTGAAGGGAGGAACCCGCCAGGAGCCAATCATTGAGGTAGGGGTAAATGCGAACCCCTTGACGCCGTAGATGGGCTTCCACCACTGCAATGCATTTGGTGAAGACTCGTGGGGCCGAAGACAGGCCGAACAGCATGGCTCGGAACTCATACAGGGTCCCTTCGCCCCTGAAGCGGAGGAACCGCTGGTGGGATGGACGGATTGGGACATGAAAGAACGCGTCCTGTAGATCCAGTGAACAGAACCACATGTTTCGCTCCAGAGATGGTATGATCTGGTTCAGAGTTACCATCCGGAAGGTGCTAGACCTGAGATATTGATTCAGGTCATGGAGATCTAGGATGGGGCGCCATCCGCTTGGGCACCAGGAAGTATCTGGACACAAAGCCTGAGTCTGTAGGAGGATCTGGCACTGGAGCTACCACCTCCTTGCAGAGGAGCTGAGCAATGTCGACCCGAAGGGCCGACTGAGCGCCAACTGAGATCCTTTCCTCCTGTGGGGCATGGGCTCAGCTGGGGGGGATACTGCTCGAACTCGAGAGGCAGTCCCTGACCTACCACTTCCAGAACCCACCTGTCCGAAGTGATAACCGGACCAGGCGGAAAGAAAGTGGCAGAGCCGGCCCCCCATGGGAGGACCCAGAACTGGCGTGACGGGTGTAGGGGAGGCCACCCCAGACCCATCACTGTGCAGGCTTAGAGGAGGAGTAGGCTCCTGGGCCAGCATCTCGGCCACCTTTGCGGGGCAGTTGGGGACCCTACTTGGGCCTAGGGCACCAAACATGAGCCTGCTGTTGCTTCTGGTGCTGCTGACCTCCCTGGAAGGAGGGCTGCCTGACCGCAGAGGAAGAGTACCGAAAAGGCTTCTTCTTGCGCTTCTGCTGGTTCTTGCCCGAAGAACCCTTAGCAGAGGTGGCATTAGACTGCTCAATGCGCTGGAGATGACCTGCCACTCTCGGACCAAAAAGGTCGGTGCCAAGGAAGGGCACACCAGCTAGCTTGTGCCGAGTATCCGCTGGAAAGGAGGATAATCTCAGCCAGGCCCTGCGGCAAGTGGCCACTGCAGCAGCTAGTGAACGGGCACAGGAATCTCCAATGTCCAGAGCCGTCTGGAGCTGCTATTTTGTAACACCATGGCCCTGGTCACGGATCTGCTTGACCGTGGTCTGCATGTCTGCTGGGAAATGAGGGAGGACTTCATCAAGCGACCCCAGTAGAGCGTGAGAGAAGTGTGCCATAATCACTGCCGAGCTGGCCTGATGAAGGCCCAGGGATGAGGCCGCATATACTTTCCGGGCAGAGTGGTCCATAGTTTTGGACTCCTTGTCTGGAGGGCGGTCAGTATTCGCAGAGCTACCCGTGCGCCGAAACACTGAGGCAGTCACAAGGCTCTCGGCCGAGGGATGCTCAGTGAAGCCCGCCAAGGACCCCATGGGTACCGCGCACTTGTAAGCCATACGGCATATGGAGCCGGGCAAGAGGCAGGGCGCCAAAGCTCAAGGACCAGGCCAACATTGGCTTCGGCCACTGGAAAGGCCTCCGTCGGGGTATCCCCCCTCTTAAGGATATCCGTGAGAGGATATTCCGCCTTCTTTTGGATAGGCTGCAATGGCATACCAGTGGACTCAGCAATGAGTCGAAGGATACCCTGGAAAGAAGAAGGACCTTCCTCCTGGCCTGTCACTGACAACTCATCATCAGGGTGTGAGTGAAAACCAGTAGTATCACAGTTCGAGGAGTTGGGATACAGGGGTCTCCCGCCTATGTCCCCTTCAATGCGCCTAGGGCGATCAGGAGTAACAGTTATGGACAGACGATGGGGCAAGCCCGTATCTGTCCAATCCTCCTTAGAGGGAGCCCCTCCCTGAGGCTGCTTAGGTGGTGGTTCCACCAAAATTGGTGGGGAGACCGGAACAGGCCGACCAGGAATGCGTGCCGGACCCACCGAGGGAGTCAGCGTCGGCCGAAGAGGCTGGGGCCAAGTAATGGCTGGTGCAGTCGGAGTGGACGGCTTTTGACCAGTCAAAAGTAGCTGCTGCCACATGAGGTCCTCATAATGTCGACGGAGCTTCTGTCTAAGTCTCTCCTTGTCCAAGGAGGATGAGGAACGGCAGCGGCAACTCTTCCAGGAGTGTTTATGACCCTTTTTCGGCTTTTCGACCGACGGGGTCCTACTCCTCAATCGAGACCGACGGCGTCGGCTCTGTCGATCGGGAGAAGCCGGATCCGGTGAAAACCGAGGAGCCGGCTCTTGTCCCTCGATCGGGATACCCGAAGGATGGGTCTCCTCATCAGGGAAGGAAAGGATGGGAGTCCTCTCCAATGAGTCGTCGATAGGAGTCGGCGACAACGGCTTGATCGGGTCGAGAGAAATCTCGGCCGATTCTGCCGTATCCTCAGCTTCGGTGCCTTGGCCTGACGGAAGATCCGAGAAGTCGGCAGCCGAGGAAGCGATCTTGACCGAGGCGGCCTGATTCTGAGTATCGGACCGCTCTCGGTCCCAGAAACGTCTTCTTCAACTAGAAGAAGAAGATTTGGGGTCCTTGTCCTTTTTCTTGGAGCAGGAGGATTGCGAGCCCAAAGGCGCCTCACCCTTGGTAAGGAGAGACTAGCACAACTCCTGAAAGGACCCCGTGAAGGTGGAGCCCAGGTTGAGTGGGACGGAAAAACTTCGGTTGGCTGAAGCTTGAGCAGCTTCCTCCTTGAAAGCTGCCATCTGTTCGAGCTGCTCGACGGATCCCGCGGCCGTGGAAACCGCCCACCTGGCCTCCTTCGATTTCACCGGTGGATTGCGAAGCTCCGGTCTCCCCAGCTGAAGGTGTGCCTTGCAGTCATCCAGGACATTGGGATGGAAGGCCAAACAGATGGTGCAAGCCGAGGTATCGTGCACAGCACCTAAGCAATAAACTCATGAGAGGTGGGGATCGGTGCGAGACATTTTCTGTCCTCAAGGACACAGGCGAAACCCGGGGGATGACTTATTCTCCATGTCCGAAGCGTTCGGATCCGAGTCGTAAACTCTAATGAGTTTTAGAGAGACTAAATGCTGCGAAAACCATCAATGAGACTCCAGGGCCTACGGTACTTGAAAAGTAGCACGAGGGAACCTGTACCTTCCAGCAGAAAGGAAGATCTGGCGTCATGGGGCAGAGCCGAGGTATATACCACCCGGGTGTGTGGAAGGAGCCAGCTTGAAGACTTCCGGCAAGATTTAAACAGGAAAGGGACATGCCAGACAGTGTGGATGAACAACATCCACGCTCCTAGAATACACATTTTGGCCATGATATGAACAATGACAACAGTCACGTTCATGAGATGGTGTGCAAAAATGGCTATGTTGAATATTTGGGGTCAAAATAATGAAAATTACCAAAATTATGAGTAAGCGTTGAAAAATGTCAACGTACATTCTTAACTTTGTAATTTTTATCCCAAATTTTCAATACAGCCTTCTTATGACCCCACCTCATGAACCCAGTAGGTAAACATTTTCAAATCCAGCTTGAAAGGTGATTTTGAAAAGCAACTGCAAAATCAACTTTTGGGCTGGATTTGAAAAATTTAATTTACCTTTTTCATGAGGCGGGGTCCAACAAGGGTCATGTTGAAAATGTTGGAGAAAATATTTAAAAATGGCCAACTTATGAGTAAAAGTAAAAAATGTATTGAAATACATTAACCGCCTTACCCAATTTCCTCAGTTCCCAGTCCAGTGCAGAAGACTGTAGCTGTGTTTTCTGGTCCAGAGAGGATTATGGCATTGGATCCTAGAAGATAAGTATAGGGGAGGTGGTGTGGGGTGGTGGGTGCTAAGTGGGGAGTTGGGGTGTGAGGAAAGTCTGATGGTGGTACAGACTTCAACAGAGGGTTTTCTTTGTTACAGGGTTAACAAAACAAAAAAAGAACAACAAGGGATTTTTTTCAGGTATTGACACTGGACATTGGGCACCTCAGTGTCAGCTGGATGTTCCATGGCACTGGAGGTGGGCACCCTGGTGTCAAAGTGTTGGATCATTGGGGGGAAGGAAATGCTTGATCCTGTACCAGGGACTGGGCACCCCAGTGTCAGGCAGGTAGAAGCAACGTGCTGTCTGTGGTGGGTGGGGGGTCGTTATTGGTGGGTGAACTGAACCGGCACTACCGAAACAATTTGGGCTGTTTTTTGCTACAGTTTCTGTCTGGCGTGTCGAATGGTGAAGTTTGTGCGGTACATTTCACTTTAGTTCACTGCATGCATTAATGCAGTATGGGCTACAGTATTGGGAAACTGTTGAAAGCCCCCCAGATTGACAAACAACTGTACAGTGAAGAGAGCTGCATCGCATTTCCCACACGCTGATACAAAGGCTTATGAATGTAAACTGCTGTAATGTCAAGGGCTAAATAATTTGAAGTAAATGAATATTGCCTAAATAAGTACTTTAAAAAGTACATGTGAGTTGAGGTGAAGGCTGATCCAAACACCACTCAGCTGGTTGAAGATGACGATGAAGAGAGTGATCCGCTCTGTGACAGGAATGGCCCACTCCTTTAAACTACATAAAGTTTCCATCCAGCCAGCAGAGAACAGTGTCATGATCAGCCTGGTTGATCACTGAGCTGTCGCTGTCAAGCCTACTGCACTGAGCTGCACTGGACCTGAACATGACACACTTGTGAAACCCAGTTACTGTAGGAAGATGTTTGCTGCAAACGTGTGCATGGGCAAACATAAAAAACAGTGGCAATCCATGATAACATTCATGGATCACAAGAAACTGTACATTTCCCTTAAAGACAGTTTTTGCAAAATTTAAGTGCAAGTTAGGATGTTTTAAAGTATCAGTATTTGTTAGTCATCATGTAGCTTTTTTTGGTAATTATGTTTTTTTTTCTGGAAAAATGTCAATATACCCACTTCTTTTTCTTTCACTACTGAACCAAGATATGTGACTTTGAAGATTTTAAAAGTTCCCATGCCATGAAAAAAAACTTAAATATCTTGGTAGTACTGTACTGGCACTAGGGTTGTCAGAACTAGTTCTGAAAAGATTAGAACCCTTTTAGAACCCAGGGGTTCGAGTTCTAATCTAGAACTGGAACACCCATGGGTTCTAAGGATTAAAGCTTCTAAATACTAAAACAAATTATTTTTTTTATCTCCAGACATTTCAAAAACAGGTTATGCTTGTCTGGAAAACAAGCTAAATCTTAGTAACTGCATTCTAAAATGTTTTAGACACAGACAATATAAAAATGTGCTACTCGTAGGCTGATGTGACAAATGCATGGAATTGTTACAACTGGCATTTGAATTTTGAAAGGCACAATGTATTTCTCTTTTCTGCACAAGTAGTGCAACAGTATTATTACTGTGCTGAGAGGGCAGGTCTTTAAAGAGCTACAGACACCTCAAGAAGAACTTTGAAAAACATAGTATTTGAACACAAAGCAGCTTATATTTCTCATTAGCTCAGTTTTTCTTATCCCCATTATTCATTACTGAGGTTATGTGCATGAAAACAGGACAGCTGTTCCCTGAGGGTTCATCAGCTCCTACGGTTTCTTCCCAATCTGGTCATAGTAATGTACTTGTGACATCACAGTTATTCTCATGGCAACATACTGTGATGTCACAACAAAGCATTATAATTTCAAGTAGGGAATAAGCTATAGAGGCAGACAAACTCTAAGGGACAACGGTCTTGTTTCTGTGGGAACTTCTTCACTAATAAATAATGAAGATGAGAAATGTGTACAATATATATGAAATACAACCTGAATCATTTTTAAATATTATGTTTTCCAAAGTTTTCCCAAAGACATCAGCTGCTCTTTAACTATTTTTTCTCTTGGGATCTTTAACGTTTCTTAGAAAATTGGCGTTTTATTTCTTAACATCTTACTGGCTAGTACACTTACCAGGGGGGTACATTAACGTTCAATAGATGCCCAGGAAATAAAAAGTATCAGCCTATAGTGCCCTTTCACCGACTGACATCCTAGTGCCCATCCTGCTTCCTAACTGGCTTACACCACCTTATTTCGAATTCAAGTCGCCGCCATTTTTTTGTGTTGCTTAGTGAGTTACTTCCCCCTCCACGTTCATATTCAGTGCCAGCTGCCTATCAAAAGTGCACATAAACCTCCACTGCATATATTTTTCTCAACATCTTTTTTATTTTATTTACATCTTTGTCTTCTCCCATGGCCCCAGAATGTCGACCGTGCTCTCGCTCCTCCACCCCCCCTCCTCCAGCTCGCCACCCACACTCTACTAAAAATAAAGCAGCCTGTCTGTAGCGACTCACGAGCACAGATTGATTTTCTGGAAGCAGTTAACTCTGTAGTGTGCTGCAAAGCATTTTGTTTATTCTCTCCCGTGTCTACTGAGGAACGTGTCTCAAAACGTCCATCCTCCTCGGGTTACGGCAGGCAGATGGCATCAACAAGCACTTGAAAGGGGGCAGAGGTGCACAAGTAAACGGTTCCCATCACGTCAGATTTTTTTTGCCCTGCCTACCGATGCCTTTCAATTTTAATGTCTGAAAACAGACTGGAGAGGGTTCTCTGTCTCTGTCATGCTGCTGCCTGACAGGGATGAGATGTGCACATGTAAATGGCTACCATCACTTCTGTTTTTTTTTTTTTTGGTGGGGGTCTGGAAGCACTTGGCTCAGTAAAGGTTCCCCATCTCAACCCTGCTGCTCTTCTGTTGTAGCACATTAAAAGTTGCTCACCTCTTCTTTTGGGATGTCTCTCTCACTCAGACACGAGGGCTCAGAACTGCATAGCCTGCACTTCATGAGAGGCTGCAGTTTCTAAATCCCAGCGAATTTTATGCTGCTCATACAGGTACTGTAACCAGCTACAATGTGTGTGTGTATGTGTGTCTCTGTATTTGGGGGGGGGGGATAACCATGACAGTGAGCTCCCTAGTCTTCAGAACTCCCTAGTAAAAAAAAAAAAAAAAAAAAAAATTCTAATACTGGCGGGGAAACTATTTTGTTACTAAATAAACAACTTTTAGCATTTAAACAATTGTTTTGTAGCTGCCCATTTTCTAAGCACAATAATACCCTCCAGGGTTGGTGGTATGGGCAATACCGGACCTCCCAGGGGTTATAAGGCCCTCCGCCTGCAGCATCGGGCCTCATTGCACCCCTGGGCAGTTCGGTATTGCCCAATACCGCCCACCCTGTCGGGCAGTATTGCTTGCTTTCTCTTCAGTCCTATACACAAGAGTTCAAGTTCTAAAGAAGATTAGAACACTAGAACTGTCTGCAAAGTTCTAGACCAGAACCAGAACCCAGAACTTCAGAGGGTTCTGTCAACCTGCTTACCATCAGAAGCAGGTGGTGGCACCATCCTAGGGGTATGAGGAAGTAGGCTGTTGGTTAACTAGGATCTGTAGCTTATCAAATTGGTAGGGAAATGGGCAGACTGGGTGGGCCAAGCAGTCCTTATCTGCTGTCGAAGTCTATGTTTCTATCCTGATACCTCCACAGCACAATTGTAGTATGTACATTAAGCAGGTTAAAGCAGCAGTGCATGAATGTGGTGAAAATTTTGACCTATACTTTATTATTCTATCTGAAATTGCCCCTTATCTACTGACTTGTGTGATACCCTTCCTTCCACAATTTGAGTCTGCTTTAGTAATTTTTTTCACATCTGAAATAATAAACAGAGTGCTCCTTTTAGTATGGCTTGAGTCAGGTTTTCATCTGTATTCTCTGCCGTTTTTGTACACTAATTGTTTAAAATAACTTCTGTTGTGACTAAAATGAACAATTATGCCATAGGCCCTGACCTTATGGGAAGGTACAGTAGGTGTTAAAAAACCGCTTAGAATACTGAAAACCTGGTCGTAGCCATATTAAAAGGAGTGTTCCCTTTATCATTGCAAATGTGAAAACAAATACTGAAGCAGACTCAAAATGGAAAAAAAGAAGGGTATTATACAAGTCAGGAGATATGAGGAGATATGAGGCAATCTAAAATAGCATAAAAAACTACAGGTCAAAATTTTCACCACATTCACGCACTACTGCTTTACATGTGAGAGATTTTTACAAATTCAGAGTGGTGACCACCGTTAATGACTTTTGTCAGTAATCACAACCTTAGCTATAAAAGCTGTTTCAAAAAATATCTCAAAAAATTAAACATACACTGAGAATTAATCTAAGGATGTCAAAAATACAATACTGCATACAAAAAAATATACAAAAAAATTACATGATGACTTGTTTTTTGCCGACAAAAAAATTCTGGTGCTTAAAAAAGTACCATGAAAGTTAGAATTCCTAATGCTCTAAACTTTTTTGTATTCCATGTCACCCTCCTTCTGTCAAGTGCCATGTTAATAACTGGTAAAAGGATTTTTTGTCTAAATGTATTTTTCACCAGCTATAAACCTTCATATAAACATGGCAAATGTGTTTGAAACAGCAAGATACCATTTGACATTTACTGAATAAAACATGCGCGGTTTATGAACCTAAAAATGTTAAAGCAGCAGTGCAACGAAAATAGGCAAAAATTTGACCCCACCTTTTTTTCTTCCTAATCGATGCCAGATGTCTTCCAGTTTATTTTGGTGGTAACATTTTTAGTTTCTGTTATCATTTAAGAATTTTATGAAGGTTTTAAAATAATTATTTCTCAAGAAAAAAGATGGCTGCCTCATTTTTGCATAGAAATAATATCGAAGACCTGAGGAAGGTAAGAATTCAGACAAAAAAGCAAATGTACAGTACACCACATAAGAAGCATCCAGAAAACCCAAATCAACAGTTCTGCCAATATTTTTCATAATCGTACCAGAAAATTAGCTTTTTGGAATACATTTTTTCGTTACACTGCTGCTTTAAGTATCTAAGCAAAAAAAGTTGGCAAAACACCTTGATATACTAAAAGTAGCACATGAGATGTGTACTGTTACAATAGCCCTATTTAGGGGGAGTTTATTCTATCTCTTAGTTATTTGTTGTTCCTTATGTTCTGAAAATTAATCAATTACAATGGTATAAAATGTGGCTTTCAAAACAAATTGTAAAATAAAGATGATAACGGAGAACATAGGGAGGAATATAAGAAATACACAAAACAACTGTTTGTTTTTCTGAAGCATAGTTTTATTACGATGGGTCTGGTTGGGTTGAAGATAAGATTGGTTAAGTGGCGAATGGTTTGAGTAGACCCTGTAGCCCTCTGGTTACACAGGACGGACAGCACTTACGAGTCTCACCAGTTGGAAAGAGACACAAGTAACCAACCCAACCTGCAAGATATAAAATGGACTGAGTTAAGTTATTGGGTATGTATATATGATAGTATAAACCCACATAACGTATGTAACTGATGTGTTGATACTAAAAGTACTTGTGTATTTTTGTATGAACTCCTGTAAGAATGAAAAGGAAAAACTCAATAAAAATTAAGTTAAAAAAAAAATAAAAGTAGCAAGCAAGACTATCTCTTAAATACGGGCAAAGTAAATTTAGCCAATAGTCCTTTGCATTTTAAACTGGATTTTACAAAGACCACTGGAGAGAAGGAGATGAGCTGAACAGTAAAACAGGAATGTGTTACACCCTGAGGGACTTATAAAGAATCATTAGCGGGGTTAATCGGAACCACCAATCCTAAACAAATGTTTTTTTCTGGCTTTTGCAGTGACATCTAGAGTGATGCAGCACTTCCTTAGGGAGATTTAACATTCTCTCTCAATGTACTTAGCCACTGATGCGAACTGCAATTTTATACACATTCTGAGCTAAATGTGATCCCAGCACAAAGCATTATGCATACCAGTCCTACTGCTAGGACAGGGTTTTTTTAAATTCTCTGTTTATGCCCCCTCTTGCACCACTAATTTGACCTCCCTCTGGGTGTGCTGGGTGCCTGGCTCTGCCAGAATCCAAACCCTACAACCTGCCTTACCCTCCATGCTGCTGCTGTTACTGCCCCAGGCGGGGAAGAGGGGAGGTCCCCCTCTAACAAACTACACTTCGTCAGGGAAGCCATTTTGAGAGTAAAGGTCTGGTGCCCTCTGGTTCACCGGGGTCCACTGTCTGTCAAGTAGTGGGGGTTTTCACCCAATACCTTTGGACCCAGGCATGCATGGGAGGTCCACGGTGCATGCACATGCTACCGCACCGAACCCCCAGCTGTGTATGCACCTCCCACAATGCCCTCAGCTGCTCTGCCCCTGTGGTCACCAAGGTGGCAATATCGCAGTGAGGATGGTGACATTCCCTCCACAGGGAAGAAGAGCTCAAATGCTCAGTCCTCCTCCCCTTGGCCAGCCCCTGATGATCTGAGCTCATTCCCGAACTTGGGTTCCTGGGGTCATCAGCAATTGTAGTACCGCCGTGCTGACAGGCAGGCAGCTAGCTAAGGCAGGATTGATGATTGTGGCCAACTTGCAAAGACAAAGCTGATGATCATGGCAAAAAAGGGGTATTTAATCTCTCAATCTTGGTGATTACTGAGCACTGATGAAAAAATGTGAATGAATCTGGGAAGTGCATTTACTTTGTCTATGCCCTGTTGTGAGTTTTTGTACATGTTTTAGTGTTTTAAAAGTGGAAAAGTTTTTTTTTTTAATTATTATTTTAATGGAAAAAAGTTTTATTTGCATTGAGGTAGGTTTCTGCTAGGTAGCTTAGAGCAGGTTAGTTAAAACTGTTCGGGTACCAGATATTAATGAATGGTCAGGGGACGTGTTTAGACCAGTGAAGCTGCTTGGATTCCAAAACCCATTTTATAAAAACAGATACTGTAGCAGTAATGGAGAGACAGTATTTTGAACACTAAATGCAATGAAAAAAAATGGTAATTACCTTTTCAAAATACGTGAACAAGTCAGAAAGCATGGCAGGAGCTCTACCTCTCGCTACGCCAGCAATATGGGTTCGGGAATGGACTCGGGTCACTCAGATGCAGGTCGGGGAGGGAGGATCATATACCCCAAGGAGAGCTTTGTTCCCTCTGGGAGGAGGGTATTCTGTGTTCTGCTACCTGCCTTCTCCCTCGTGGAGACCAAGGGGCAGCACAGCAGGGGCACCTAAATGGGGAGAGGGGCTGCTGTCAGGTACCAGACATGGATGCTCACTTCTGCATACATATGTGTGTACCACTGTATGCCGGTACTCTCAGGCAGAAAACCAGGAGCTGTAGGAAAAAGCTCTGGTCCCCCATTGCACCGGCACGCCCTACAGGCCCACATATGACTGACAGCAGGCCACTCTCACCACTACTGCAGTCCTGCATAAATAATTGATAACCTGTAAGTCTATGAGAAAAAGTCTGTGATAGGATTTTGGGGGATGTTAAAGCAACCGTACAATGAAAATGTTTTTCCAAAAACTAGCTTGAGTTACAAATAATAAAACATTAACACACCTCTCAAATCTACTTTCTAGGTACCTCTTATGCTGTGCACCATCATTTTTTTGTTTTAATTTTCTCCATCCTTACCTTTGTCAGGTGTACAATGCTATTTCTAAGCCAACTATGGTGGCCATCTTTTTTTTTTGTGAAAAAAAAAATTCAAACAATGACAAAATTCTCAAATGTTGGTGGAAGTACAACATTTTACCACTACATAAAACTGGAAGATGCCCAGAATTCTTTATAGTGGAAAAAGGCAGGGTCATATTTTTTGCTCAATTTCACTGAAGTGCTGCTTTTATACAGAACTTTATGTGTGTTACAACTCTGACCAAGGATGTTTGGGGGCAAAAAGCAGGATCAGTATGTGTGGGTATTGTTGCACCACCACAAATTTATTAGTTTTTACATGTACTATCATGCAGAAAAATAATCAATAGGCAACAGCATTAAAAATGAGATACGGATATATAGTGCAAGTAAATATTAAGCTTAAAACTAGTTCTAATATAATTATTATGTGAGAATTCACCTACATTTAAACTACTAAAAAAGGACAGTGTGGGGGTGTGTTCCTATCTCTGAGTCACTGTTTGGTAGAGTTTTAAAAAACAGGTTACTCACCTGTAACAGTAGTTCTAAGATAGGTATATGTTGTTCATCCACAATTCTTGGCATGTCCCTTTCCCTTTAAGAATCGCCGGAAGGTCTTCAAGCTGGCTCCTCCCACCCACCCAGGTGGTATAACCCTTGGCTCCACCCCATGACATCAGAGCTTAGCCCGCTGGAAGCCAGGTGTTGTGCGTCCGCAGCCGGGGAGGTAGGGTGGGTCCATGTGGATGAACAACATATACCACTCCTAGAACTACTGTTACAGGTGAGTAACCTGTTTTTCTAGGATCGTGGATACGTTGTTCATCCACACTTCTTGGCAGACTCCTAGAAGTTCTCTGGGAGGAGAGAGGCAAGGCGCACACCCCCACTGATACTTACTTGGGGAAAAGAGACTGGAGAACTGAGGCCCCAAAACCAGCATCCCGGCGTGACTCAAGGTTGATGTGGTAATGGGTAATGAAGGTGTTTGCTGACTTCCAGGTAGCAGCCCGACAGATTTCCTGAACAGTGATGTCCCTGGAAGCAGTCACCGATGCAGCGGTATGGTGGGTAGAATGAGCTCTTATCCCTCTGGGAGGCTCCATGCCCGCCAACTCGTAGCACAGACTTATGCAAGATGTAATCCATCTGGCAATAGTCTGTTTTGCTGTGGGTCTGCCAAAAGTAGCTTCAGCGTAGGTGACAAACAGCTGGCGAACCTCTCCCAGAATTTCAGCCGTCCTCTCCTTATAACAGGAGAGAACTCGTCTCAGGTCCAAGGTATGGAGCCTGTATTCGGCACCTAAGGTGTAATTAGCGTAGTATACCGGCAGAGTTAACATCTGGTTAAGGTGAAACTCTAACACCACCTTTGGAAGGAATTTTGGGTGGGGGCGTAGGACAACCTTGTCCCTGTGGAAGACCAGATAAGGGGAGTCCACCTAAAGTTCCTGGAGCTCCCCTGTCCTTCTGGCAGACATGATAGCCACCAGGAAGGCCGTCTTCCATGACAAATGTAAGAGCTCACACTTGTGCATTGGTTCAAATGGCTTGCCCATGAGCTTTCCAGTACCAGCAGTAGATCTCATGGAGGTGGAGGTTCACGCACCAGAGGGGATATGTGATCCAGGCCTTTGAAACAGTGCCCAACCACTGTCTCCTGCACCGTCAGCTGACTGACCCGTGCCCAGTAAGCAGAGATGGCTGCCAGGTACACCTTAAGGGTCGATGACCGAAGACCCCCTTTGGAGAGAGACCAAAGGTAGTTGAGAACGTTAGCTACTGGACAGGACAGAGGGTCCAGGTCCTTGCCCTGACACCAAATGGAAAACCCTTTCCATTTGAAGGCATAACATTTCCTGGTCAATTCTATTCTGGATGCCTCCACCACAGTGAGGACATCCTCGGAAAGACCCAAAGCCTGGAACTCTAGCCGCTCAGGTACCAGGCTGTGAGGTGCAGGTATTGAAGGTCCAGATGGTATACCTTCCCCTAATTGAGAGAGATCAGGTCCAGGCGTGCTGGAAGCCACTGTGGTGGTCTGCAGCTGAGGCTGAGGAGATCTGGATACCAGAACTGGCGCGGCCAGTCTGGGGCTACCAGAATCACCTTCACCTTGTCTCTCCTCACCTTGAGGAGCAACGTGTGGCTCAAGGGAAATGGAGGGAAGGCGTAGAAGATTCCTGGGGTCCACAGCCTCGAGAAGGCATCCCCCTGCAGCGAGCCCTGCTGAGGGGGGGTGGGCATGAAACAGCCTCAGCTTGGTGTTGTCCCGGGAGGTAAACAGGTCCACCATCGGTTTGCCCCAGTGGGAGAACAGGCTGTAAGCTACCTCTGGATGGAGAGACCACTTGTGGGATGTCTCGCCAAGGCGACTGAGAGCATCCGCCAGATGGTTTGAGGCTCCTGCCACATGAAAGGCTAGGAGATCTGCCTCCAGATAGCTGACGAGGGTCCAAATGTGGAGCGTTTCCTTGCAAAGCAGACGGAAATGCGTGCCGCCCTGTTTGTTGAGATAGTACATGGACGTGGTATTGTCCGTCTGGACTTGAACCACTTGACCCGGGAGCTGAGAAGTGAAAGCTGACTGTGCCAGTCTGACTGCTCTGAGCTCCAACAGGTTGACGTGATATTGGGACTCCTTGGGGTCCAGAGCCCGTGGGCCTTTTTGTCCCCCATGTGGGCTCCCCAGCCCATGAGAGAGGCATTGGTCATGAGAATGGCCATCGGCTTGGGGCGGACAAACAGGATCCCTTCCTGCAACCTGTCTAGGGTGGCCCACCATTGCAGAGTGTCCCACATCTTCTGGGTTACAGTGATCAACTGGTCGAAATAACTGTGGCACTAAGTCCACTTGGGAGGCCATCTCCCACTGAAGGGGGGGGGCATGTGCCACCAGGCCCATCAGACCACAGAGGTGCATGCCGCCATGTGGCGCAGAAAGTCCCAGGCAGGGCGCAGTTGCCCAACCAGAAATTATCAGGCAAAAGAGGAAAGAACCTCCACCCTGTCTGCTGCGAGCCGGGCTCTGGCTTGACGAGAGTCAAGCTCTGCCCCGATGAAGCACATCACCTGGGAAGGCACGAGTTCCGAATTGGCCTTGTTGATCAAGAGGCCGAGTTGGGAGCAGGTCTGGAGGGCCAGGTCCATGGACCTCTCCACCTCCTGCTGGGTGGGACCTGCTAAGAGGCAATCGTTAAGGTAGGGGTATATTCTGACCACACCAATGCCTGAGGTGGGCTGTCACCACTGCGATGCATTTGGTGAAGACCCATGGGGCTGATGACAGGCCGAACGGCATGACTCGGAACTCATATAGGGTCCCTTCGGCTCTGAAGTGGAGGAACCGCCAATGAGACGGACAGACTGGGACATGAAAGAATGCGTCCTACAGATCCAGTGAACAGAACCACATGTTTCACTCCAAGGATGGTATGATCTGGGACACAGTGACCTTCCGAAAGGTGTGTGACCTGAGATAATGATTCAGGTTGTGCAGATCTAGAATGGGGTGCCAGCCCCCTGTCTGCTTGGGCACCAGGAAGTACCTGGAGACAAAGCCTGGGTTTGCTGGAGAATCCGCCACTGGAGCTACTGCCTCCCTGAGGAGGAGCTGAGCGATGTCATCTTGGAGAGCCGACCAAGTATGGGCGGATACTCTTTCCTCCCTTGGGGCACGAGCTTGGTTTGGAGGGTACTGCTCGAATTGTAGAGACAGTCCCTGACCGACCACCTCCAAGACCCACCTGTCTGTGGTGATAGCAGACCAGGCAGAAAGGAAGTGGCAGAGCCAGACCCCCACGGGAGGACCCACAGCTGGTATGACGGGAGAAGGGGTGGCAGCCCCTGCCCCGTCACTGAGTAGGCTTGGAGGAGGAGGAGGATCCAGGACCTGAACCTTGGCCTCCTTTACGGACCTGGGAAGGCCTGGGATTGGGCCTGGGATGCCAAGCTTGAGCCTGCTGCTGCTTCCTTCCTTGAAAGGAGGCTGCTGGGCCACAGGGGAAGAGTGCCGAAAAGACTGCTTCTTCTTCTGCTGCTTCTTACTCGAAGAACCTTTAGCAGAAGTGGCATCCAAGGTGGCATTGGACTGCTCAATACGCTGAAGGTGACCAGCCACAGCTGGGCCGAAATTATCGGTGCCCAGGAAAGGCACATCAGCTAGTTTGTGCTGAGCATCTGCTGGGAAAGAGGAGAGTCTCAGCCAGGCCCTGCAATGACAGGCAACTGCGGCTGCCAACGAGCGGGCATAAGAGTCCCCAATGTCCAGGGCCATCTGCAGCTGCTGTTTGGCAACAGCCCAGCCCTGGTCCCGGAACTGCATGATCCAAGTTTTTGAATTCCTTCTTGGGAGGTCAATAAGTGTTGGCAGAACTGCCAGTACACCTGAACACAGAGAGAGGCTCTCGGCCGAAGGGTGCTCTGTGAACCCCGCAAGGGACCCCCCCGCATACTTGCGGGCCATGTGGGCACATGGAGCTGGACAAGAGGAAGAGCACTGCCAAAGTTCTAAGGCTAGGCCAACTATGGCCTTGGCCATGGGAAAGGCCTACGTCGGGGTATCCCCTCTCTTGAGGTTGTCTGTGAGAGGGTACTCTGCCTTTTTCTGGCTAGGCTCCAGGAGCATCCCTGTAGATTCAGAGATGAGGCAAATAATGCCCTGAAAGGATGAAGGACCTTCCTCCATCTCTATCCCACCAGCCAATTCATCATCCCCGGGATGAGAATGTAGTTTGGTCTCATCCGAATCCAAGGAATCCGGATACAAAGGTCGACCACCCAGGTCACCTTCAACTCGCCAAGGGTTTCCAGGGTGACGGTGACAAAGATGGCGGGGAAGCCTGGTGTCTGGTCTAGCTTCCTTAGAAGGAGCCCCTCCCACAGGCTGCTTGGGCATTGGTTCCACCACGATCGGTGAAGGGACCGATTTTGGCCAATATGGAGGTTTCACCAGCTCCACAGGCAGGGGAACTGACTTTATTCAGCTCCGAAGGAGTTGGCTTCAGCCTGGGAGGTGAAAGCCAAGTAGTGGCCGGGGTGGAAGCCGGGGTCGGTTTGTGACCAGTCAGAATCAGCTGTTGCCACACGAAATCCTTGTAGCACCAATGGAGTTTCTGCCGGAGCCTCTCCTCATCCGAGGAGGATGAGGACGACCAATGGTGCCGCCTCTTTTTCGAGCGCTTGTGGCTCTTTCGCAGCCTGTCGGTCAAGGGGGTCCTGAACCTTGACCGAGGTTGGCCAGGGTGATTTGGTCATTTGGGAGACACTGGCGGGACCGGTGATTTCCCACTTCCTCAACGGGATTCCCACCAGGCTGGGTCTCCTCATCGGGGAAAGCAAGGACCGCAGTCTTACTGAGAGAGTCGTCAACCAGAATCGGCGACAAGGGGTCGATCGGATCAACGATAATTTCAACCTCATTGATCAATACTTTGGTTGACTGGTCGGACAGCAAAGCCGCGAAGCCAGAGGCTGAAGAGGCAATTTCAACTGAGGTCAAGACTGCCGGTTCTCGGGACCAAGATCTCCCCCGATCCCAAGAACATCTTCGCCGAGATGAAGACGATCCCGGGTCCTTTTCCCACTTATGGGACCGAGAGAAGTGCATGCCTGCAGGACCCTCTCCCTTAGTTGGGACAGACTGGCACAACTCTCAGAAAGAACCGAAGAAAGTGGAGCCCAGGTTGAGCGGAACAAAGAAGCTCCGAGAGGAAGATTCCGCAGCATGAGCTGCTTCCTCCTCGAAGGCTTGCATATGCTCCAATTGCTCGGCAGATCCCGCAGCTGTGGAAACCGTCCACCAAGCCTCCTTTGATTTCACCAGAGGATTCCGTTTTTCCAGCCTCCCCAACTTCAGGCGTGCGAGATGGTCATCGAGGACGTTAGGGTGAAATACAAGACAAAAATCGCACTTCAAGGTGTCATGGTCGACATCCAAGCAATAGACGCACGTATTGTGGGGATCAGTGCATGACATCTTCTGGTCGCACGAACACCGGTGAAATCTGGGGGATGATTTGTCTTCCATAATTGAAGAGAAACAGTCGTGATCGCTAATGCGAACTAGACGAATTTTTTGAATAACCGAAGGTTTTGAAGCCAAAAATGTGGGAGCACGAAGGAGGCAACCCGAATCTTCCAGCGGAAAGGAAGATCTGGCATCATGGGGCAGAGCCGAGGGACATACCACCCAGGTGGGTGGAAGGAGCCAGCTTGAAAGCCTTCCGGCGATCCTTAAAGGGAAAGGGACATGCCAAGAAGTGAGGATGAACAACACAGCCACGATCCTAGAACTTTTTTTTAACGATCTATGGATCAATTCAAACTGTGCTACTTGACTGGACACAGCTGATTTTATCAATGGTTATCAGGTTCTATGTTAAGGTCAGATCGTAGTCTAATTCAAGTGACATACTGTCCCCCGCAGACATATAATTTACTGTATCACGAGTGAGGAAATGGGAAGGACATGTTTAGTTTTGGAAGAGGGCCCATGTTTCAGCAGTTTAGCCGGGGATCACTCTACCTAGTCTTAATGAGAACAATGAAAATGTATATGGTATGCAAGCCACTGTGAAGGGATAGTATGAACTATATATAACATTTTAGAGTATGTAATAGGTTGCATGTGTTCTCTGCCTGTACTTTTAATACATTTGGGTTAGCTAAGCTAGTGCTAGGCGGTTAGAGGATGTACAGTGTGTAGAACAGCCATGTGCAGACTACCATGGTCATTGTGCTATGTGACTCCCCTTTTTTAACTTCTAAGGCCAGGTACCACATATACCACCACAGTTCAGAGTAAAGAAGAAATCCCTATTATAAAACAATGGCTCCAGAGCAAGCCTAGTGGTGTGGCAGTGTGCTACCACCCACCATGCTGGCGACCCTGGGATCAGGAGCGATTTTGGGTTGCTGCCGGCTGGTGGGGGAAGGGAAAGGATCGAATATCCGAAGGACTGCTTGCACCAGTGAATGACTGCCACCAGGTGGAGGCCTGGTGGCAGTACAGGGTTGCAGTACAGGTCGGAAGCTGGAAAGATGAAAGGGAGTTGCGAGACTCTGCAGCATGCACATGCTTCCTCACACACGTGTTGACGTGTGCATCCCCAGCATTCAGAGGGAAAAAAATAGGCGGAAAATAGCTGCAAGGTGAGCATATCTGAAGCCCTGCGCGTCATCCCCCACTACTTCACTGCCAGGACTCTATGAGACAGAAATTAGATGTCTTTCCGGGGGTGCCCTCCCCCTCCTGATACCACCATGGGGGTGGGGGAATCCGTGGGGGGTAACTCGGATCACAGGCAAGCCTGGAGAGGTAGCAGATGGTTGGGGAGAGGGGCAGTAGTGACAGGGCTGAAGGGAGCCCGGCCCACTTCAGCTGAGGAGTACAAAAACTTACATGAAATAAAACAAAGAATGACTCCAAATGAAGCATTCTGATTGGTTGACAGCATTCAAAAAAGGGTTATGTTAACAGCAGGACACCTTCATGTACAATAAAACAATTAGATCTTTAGCAATAAAAACATTCATAAAAAAACAACAACAAAAAAAAAACTTTAACAATATTAATGAGGCATGCAAGGGGCTGGGTTACTTTTGCTAATCTAACCCTAAAGGCATAAGGTACTTGGCTTCACCCAAGGGTAACCAACTCCTGGTCATGCTTTAATGCTCAGTTGTCTAAATTCAGATTAAAGCTGGAAACTACATATTAAGTTCTGATATTTTTTCATGCACTGTGTGAATATGCCGGTCTCTTCTGAAGTGTATACATTTTTGCTATTGCTTGGATGTTTAACAAAGCTGGCCTCCCCTGTAAACCCACCTGGCTCCCCTGCACTGACAAGCAGCCACACTGTGGTGTTTTAAAACTGGCAACTGCCTAGCTTTTGTGCATCTAAAATGAGTGCAGCTGATGGAAAGAGAAGACCACAATCTGGTAAAAAGGTGAGGAAATCCAAGCTCTTGATACTCTGATGAATTTTCTTTGAAGAAAGAAAAATAAGCAAATTTAACTGCTTATTTTTTTTTCATAAATCATTCCTGAAGAGCAGCTACGGTTGAAATGACAACCCTTTTTTTTTTGCTATTTTCAGCATGAATTTAATATTCCCCTTTTGTTTTATTTGCAGCCCTATGTTTTGTTGTTCTAACATTCTATACAGTTCTGTTCATGGGACCAATAATGTCATGCAATGTCTATAGAACTCTGAGTGCTGTGCTACACGTAAGCATTAATCACTGATGAAGGTGGCATCTAATGGGGAGTTAATGCATGGTTCAGACCGTTGTGGCACGAGGCCGGAGGCTGAGTGCGTGCAACGGTCCAACCATGCATTAACTCCTCATTAGATGCCACCTTCGGAGGGGATTAATGCACTTGTAACATGGTGTGTGCATCACTTCACATCTCAGAAATATGTTTCTGCTACTGTTATATACCACACAATGACACGAATAGAGGTAATCAGTTATTTTTACTGTTACTTTTAGAACTGTGAATGAACCTCAGTTACATATATATAGTGTTTTTTCACTTTCTTATACTACTACAATTATCACTTTCCTAATGATTGACCAACATTGTGTGACTTTCTGAGCGGCTGTTCGTTTGGTATACTCTGTGGGATGTCCCCTACTTTGCTCTTTCGGTGCATCATCATGTACCTCTGTCTCTCATTTGCATACAGCTGACATGCTTTCCTAGTGCTTCCTACTGCTCTTTCACTTGTGACATTCGCTTTGTTTTTCTGTACTATTTAGACTAATTACAATTCCCGGGTGTCTCTCCTCTCTCCTCCACTTGTGGATCCTGCTGGATACTTATTCACGGTGCCATATACCATGAAATTGCTAATATGCAATCCGTTTCCGGAAGTTCCTAGTGCTCCTCCATGTTCCAGTCCCTTCCATCCTGTCTCACTCGCTAGTTCTCCTACAGCTGCCTGTCTTCTCTGTGTCCCAGGTGCTATAGTCGCGCTGCTTTCCACTCCCTGCTTTTTCTCCACATTCACTACACATTCTTCTCTTTCTCTCCCTCTCTACCTTTTCTACTTGCGTCGTTCTATCTTTTCTACCAGTCCCTCCCTATCACTAGTACTACTACTCCTCTTGTGTACGTCCTTGCTAGTTCTCAACTTACTCACTTCTGTGTCTTCTCTTCTCGTCTTTCATGTACTGCTCTTTTTCTTCCTGTGGCTATTTTCTGTAGTTCAGGAGCAACGCGGCATTATCATCTCATAATGCTGTGTTGCTCCTGTGCCACCTGACGCTGTTCCTCCTATCACATTTCTTGTTTATCGTTCCTTTTTTTGGTCCATGTTACAAAGATACATAGAAACTGTCAACAGATAAGGACCACTAGGCCCATCTAGTCTGCCCATAAGCCCTAAACTTGTATGCAGTCACTGACCCTAAGTGACCAATGGCTTTTCATCACTCCTTCCCCACCCAATGTTCCCTTGTGCCTGTCCCAGGCATGTTTAAACCCCTCAATTGTGCTTGCCACACCACCTTTTGTGGCAGACTGTTCCAAGCCTCCACCACCCTCTCTGTGTAAACAACTTTCTCACATTACCTCTTAATCCCCCCCCCCTCCTCCAATTTCATATTGTGTCCCCTTGTTCGGATGTCTTTTCTACATTGGAAAAGATCCCCCACCTGCACAATGTTTATGCCCTTGAGGTACTTGAACATTTCTATCATGTCCCCCCTTTCTCTCCTCTCCTCTCCTCCAGTGAGAACATATTGAGGACTCTTAGTCTCTCCTCATATATTTTGTGATGCAAGCCATGCACCATCTTTGTCGCCCTTCTCTGGATAGCCTCCACCCTATCTATGTCCTTATGCATGTGTGGTCTCCAATACTGCATGCAGTACTCCAGGTGAGGCCTTACCAGTGTTTTATACAATGGCATCAACACTCCTGTCTCCTGCTAGTAATGCCTCTGCACCCCAGCATGTCACTGGCCCTCCTTGCAGCCTTTGCGCACTGCTTTGATACCTTAAGGTCACCAGATATGATAACCCTAGGTCCCTGTCCTCTTTGGTGGCAGTCAGCACCCCCTCCTCCATTCTGTAGCTCTCCCCAGGGTTCCCCTTACTTAGGTGCATTATCTTGCACTTTTTTGAACTTGAACCTGAGTTGCCACACCTCTGACCATCTTTCAAGCTTCTCCAGATCCCTCTTCATTTTGTGCACCCCTTCTGGAGTATCCACTCTGCTGCGGATCTTGGTGTCATCTGCAAATAGGCAGACCTTTCCTCCCAGCCCCCCTGCAATGTCGTTAATGAAGACACTGAACAGGACTGGTCCCAGTACTGATCCCTGTGGTACTCCGCTGGTCACCTCTCTCTCCCTAGACTGGATCCCATTTACCACCACTCTCTGTCATCTGTCCATCAGCCAGTTTCTAACCCAATATATCACCTTATGCCCCATGCCCAGACTACTCATCTTGTTAACCAGCCTTCTGTGTGGGGCGGTATCAAAAGCTTTGCTGAAATCTAGGTGCTGACAGGTCAGTAGATCATGTTTCACGTTCAGTACACAAGTCATGACATAACGATATAAAGGACACTTTTTTCACATTAGCGTTCGTGAAGGTGTAAATATGAATAATCTGGAGATGTGAATTTTATTTCTATTAATAAGAACATTACAAACAGCTGCAAGTGAGCAAAAACGTCCATTTCCCAATAAATACATGTTCATAACATGCCCCTTTTACTATGGTGTATGGTGCTCCTATAAAGCAACATTTCATAAGCAGCACTCTGTCTTGTAAATGCTGTTTTTTTTTTTTTTCCCTGGTCATCGTAAGAGATGTCACTGTGACCTATAATGTCACAGAAAAGGATACAGTAACTTACTGCGCTACTGCAGATATGACACTGGTTATTTTCACATCTGTTCTACTTTTAAAACAGCAGTATTTGCTAGTTGGCAAAATAATTCATCATATAGCTTTCTTTTAGTAAAATATATGACAAGTAACACAAAACTGAAGAACAATGTGATTCACACACCTTGTGGATACTGTGGCATTGCTGGGCATGACAGCAAAGCACCTATACTTGTAATTGGAAGCCTGGGGACAAGATTTCTAAACAGCCACCTTCGTTTTTCGGATGCACAACATCCACCCCTGATAGTTAGACAACCTAAAAGGTAGTTTAACTTCTGGGCATGACTGCCGCAACCTGCACCCTGAAAATTATGCCTGTGTCAGAATTTTTGACTATTTTTATGCCGTAAACCATGGACAGGTGCCACAAACTCGTCATGATGTTTGAAACTCTGACACAAGCATCCTGATGCATTCACCTGAATGCAGCCTGCATCCAAAATACGGACACAAGTGCAGAGTCCAGCTTTTGAAACTCCTCTTCTTTGTCTCTCGAGCCCAGAGTTAAGGGTGTTCAAGGTGTCCATAAATTTGAACTCCAGTGCCCTTCTTTTCTGTGATTTGAAGTTGCCCTTACAAGAGATACCATCAAAATTTACAAAAAAATATACTACGCAGAGTGTTTTGAGCATGAAGCACCCCCAAGGGACTTAAAACAAGCAGTCATTAGAAAAAAAACATAAAAACAAACAAAGGAAAACACACTAGACCACACACACACAATTCAAAACACAGTGCACAACGTATTCTTTTTTTAAATTGTCATGGAGCACCCACTGCTGTGTCTGTAACTTGGTGCCATATTGAAGCAGTGCAGATTCATCTTTCTTGTAAGTGTCTGTTCTGTCTCACTCATGTAAAGATTTGTGTTTGGGCATTTGGAACAGATAATGAGAGAGACTGTATTAATGGATATTATTAATAATAACTGGGAAGCATTTTTTCCCCATTGGGAAACTCCATTATAATTTGCTGTTATAACGGCGAACACATGCTGGGTTTCCCTCACTCCACACATACACCAGGCTATGAGCTTCCCTTCGTCAGCCATCACACTTTACCACCTCTTCCAGTCAGGCAGTCAGACTCTGGAGTAAGTTGTACAATAATGTACATTAAGGCACTGCACTTCTGGGAGAAATCGCTAAAACAAAAAGGTAAACGGACAGGTGCTTCCTTCAACCCGACCGCGAATGGCGCTTCAGCCCCACCACAGCTACACACAAATGTATTTGTATTTATATAATTGCTGTGGTGAAAAACCACTCCCCAGCAATTATATAAAACAAACCATGGGGTAGTGTGTAAAACTCAAATTTTACACACATCCTCGATGTTGGATACTTGTATAAACCCCTTGAGTTTCAGACTCGGGGTTTATGTAGCATCCAACACCTCAGGTGGGTGTAAAATTCTCATTACACACACTACCCCATGATTTACTCTATATATAATTATATATACAATAAACATTTGTTAAAACTGTGTCCTAATTCACCCCACTGGTGTCACTGCTTTAACATGAACTAGTGCAATGCTTGCAATGCATTGTTTCGTAGCCATTTTCTATTTTTTTATACTTTTAGGCTTACTCAGTTTGCACTGTTTCCAGGGTTACTATTGCTAATAGGAAGGTTTCTGCTCTAGAGTCAACACAGTAACCAAACACAAAATAAATTAATATTTGTGTACTGTTGATTACTAAGCATTTGACTCTTGCAAGAAAATATTTTACTAAAATGTCGCTATGGTGATTTTGATAAGCTAAGTCAGATGGCTGTGGGCAGAAGTACAGTTACGTAAGAACTTACCGTAACTGTAGATCTTCAAGAGAATCCCTTTTTCTTCAGGCCACACCTATGGAACTATAGATGCCAGGCACTAGTACCACACATAATCTTTAAAGCTAGCTGTCTGCTAGGGGCTGCCCACGACAACACCAGCTGATGACATCCCATATAAATATGGGCAGCCCCGCGCCCTCCTCAGTTCCCCTGCCGGAGATCATATACAGAGGAATTCCTCCTGGCAAACGAAGGGAGAGCTAGGGGTTCCCGTCACTAAGTAAAGTGAAAACAGAAGGTAGACCATCCTGGAGAGAAACAGACAGGAACAGAGAAGACCTGAAGCTAAGGAGGATGGAGGGTGGGACAGCATGGCCTGAGGAAAGAGATTCTCTCAAAGATCTACTGTTACGGTAAGTTCTTATGTAACTATACTATCTTTTTTAAGGAAATCTCTTTCCTCAGGTCACACCTCTGGAACAAGTCTCAAGCGGTTCTGACAGAGAGACAGTCTGGGTGGCTGGAGGTTACAGCCCTAAGAAAGGAGGCCTCGGAGGGCAGCCAGGCCAAAGCCTGCCCTTCTCCTGGAGGCAATGTCCAGACTGTACTGTTTAGTGAAAGTGTGAACATAAGAAAAAATTACTCACCCAAGTTTAGAGTAGCAAAATTGAATACAAGAGACAATCCACCTGGCAACAGACCTTTTGGTCTTAGTAATGTTGTTTCTTCTAATGGAGTCTTGCTGTATTGCTGTAGAGTAGCAAAATTGAATACAAGAGACAATCCACCTGGCAATAGACCTTTTGGTCTTAGTAATGTTGTTTCTTCTAATGGAGAGTAAAGGGTTAACTCTATGCAAGGGCATAGAACGTTGAGCTGGAGCTCAGTTTTCAAACCTCTGTCTATGGTACTCTGAAGTGTGACTGCCAGACTCTTACAAGCACTAAAAACTAACTAACTCAAAGGAAGACATTGTTTCCAAAATTTTGTGCCAAATGGCCAAACAAAGCTTTAGGGTCAGAAGACTCAAGTCGAGAACACCCAAAAAGTACGCAACACAACAGGTAGTGGTTTACCCAAATGCTTAGTAACAAACAGAGACCCCCTAAAAGATGGGCGCATGACCAGTACACCTCTGGGGGTACAGCACTGTGCCTGCCCCACTACGTCCCAAAACTACTAGGTTCCAGGAGGGGAGGCAGGGAGGGAGGTCAGAATACAGCAAGACTCCATTAGAAGAAACAACATTACTATGGTGAGTAATTTTTTCCCCAACAACATGAAGTCTTGCTGTATTCTGACTATATGCAAACTACCAAGCAGTACCCCCTTGGAGGATGGAGTCACAGAACCTATTTTGGGAACAAGCTCTGCAGCACAGCTGTGCCAAACCTAGCATCATTTCGTGACAGAATGTCCAAAGAGTAATGCTTGGTGAAGTTGTGAACAGATTTCCAGGTAGCTGCTTTACATATATCCACTAATGGAATATCTCTAGCTGCTGCAGTTGAAGCAGCTGTACCTCTGGTAGAATGAGCCCTCAGGCCTGAGGAATGCTCCTTCCCAAGTTTAGAGTAGCAAAACTGAATACAAGAGACAATCCACCTGGCAATAGACCTTTTGGTGGCAGGTTTGCCCTTTCCCACTTCCCCACAAGTGAGAAACAACTGAGAACAGTCCCCCCATGGGCCTTAGTACACTCAATATAGTAACTGAGAGTCCTTTTCACGTACAGACTGTGTAACCTACTCTCTCCAGAGGAAGAATGATCAGTAAAAAAGACAGGCAGAGACATAGACTGGTTCAGATGAAAATCTGACACCACCTTGGATAGGAACGTTCTACTGGTGCGAAGGACCACTTTGTCCCTATGAAAGGAAATGAAATCAGGTTCCACTGATAAGGCCTGTAGCTCACTGATCCTCCTAGCTGAGGTAATGGCTACCAGAAATCAGGGGTCGCGTTAACGCACTAGTGATGTCCTCATCGGAGAAATTTTATCTTTTGGACACACTGATTAGGATTCAGTGCATCTTGATTGACGCAGCACTCCCTAGCTTTTAATCGCAGCTGGAAGGGGAAAAAAACTATTTATTTTGCTTGCCTGTGAGCTGCAATACAAAAAGCCACCACACACAGTGCACAGCTAGCACTTAACCCTTTTAATTACACTGCCTGAGCTCGGGATCGCGAGTCAGCTCTCATCATTACAATACAGGGGTTGAAAGAGGCAGCATGTTAAGGGTGCTTCCAAAAGCTCCTTGTGTGTCTGCAGTGTCAGGAGGGGCAAAACGGCACATTGTGCTGAAATCGGATGCGGAGAGTCGCAAGCAGAAAAGGAAAGGAGCGCGACATATTTAAATATGTTTCCTGAAAGCTGAAATTCCCAGGGTTGAAACTGCATGCAGACTAGTCAGTGAGCACAAAATGGAAGGGGCGTGATATATGCAAACGATGTTGCTGGATAGCTGAAACTGGATACGGACGGACGAGTCAGCCAGCTGAAAACTGAAGGGGAGTGACGTATGCAAAACGTGCTGGAGAACTGAAACTCCTTTGCAAAACCAGAAGAAAGAAATGATTAGAGCGAGTGCATGTGAAAAGAGGTAGGGACTGGGAAAGTATGTAAACAGATGGAACACAAGACTGGGGATAGAGAATGGGGAAGTAGTCAAATAGTGATGAGCTGCAATTTGGAAATGTCATGGGAGGAAGCCAGTTCAAATATGAACAGTCTAAGCTAAGTAGCATACAGGGGGGGGAGCTAGCACTGGCTTCAATGGACCTGTACCCTACCAGGCTCTTGTGTCCTTACCACAGTTTCAGTTTTGCTGGTATAGGTACAGAGTGTGCTGTGTGTACACTTTGTGTAATAGCCTGAGAATGTAATGTACTTTTACAGTCTGAGAAATAAATCATAATGTGGCAGGTTACAGGTATTGTGTAAGTGTTTACCACTGCCAAATATCCTTGCATACTACAGCAGGGAAGGATATATTACACACACACACACACCCCAACCCTATAAAATGCACAGAAGCGTTGGTACAGTAGAGGAAACAGATAAGCTGGTAGACACACCCCTCCCCATGGCAGCCAGGTTATTGTGAAAAATAGAATTATGATAAACAGCACAACTGTGTCAGAGAGCTTAAAAAAAAGTTCTATATTTTTCTTTTTTATCCTGGAAAGCCCAGCCTGGATTCAACATCTTGTTTCTTATGTGGTCCTGCTTCTTTCAATTCCTGCAGCTTGGTGGACGGGAGCACTGAGAAGTTAAATGGAGGCAGGTTTGAGGCAGTATAACACAGTGGTTTAAGGCTCTGAGCTACAAATCTGGAGCCCTGGGTTTGAATCCCATAGCCCCCCACTTGCATATTGTATGATCCTGAGCAAGTCCCTTCACTGTGCTCCCAGTTCACACCTGTAAACAAGCTTTCAGCTTAGTCTGTCTCTCCTGGTTAAACAATTGGAAATTGCTTGCCCAAACTTAAAGTCACACAGTCTGTATTTGGCTTCAGTGGGGTTTGAGCCTGTGGTCTCCAAATTCCCAGACCAGTGTTACCATTATAACCCACAGACTTAACCTTAAGATACCCACAAGTCTCCTAACAGACCTCACTGCCTCAATGCATACATTTTGTAAGGGAAGAAGGTGATTCTGCCAACACAGATCACTGGTCAGACCCCACCTGGAGTACTGCATTCAGTTTGGCATCCTTATCTAAAGAGACATTAGATTTCTAGAAGGGGTGCAGTGCCAAACAACATATGATCCTGGGTCTGTAGGAGTTACCATATGAGGTTAGACTGAGGAAGTTGAACATGTATTCTCTGGAGGAGAGAGAGAGGGCAGGGGGATATGACTGAGAACCTTTAAGTACATGAGAGGAATAAACAGGACAGGCACAAAGGGACTGTTCAAGGGAGAATGGGGAGACAATCGTCATGATTTGAGATTGGACAGTGGAAGGTTTAGGAGGAAATCTGGGGCATTTCATTATAGAAAGGGTGGTAACAGAATGGAACACACTACCAGCAGAGGTGGTGGCCTATAAAACAGTGGGATGCTTCAAGAGGGGCTGGGATAGGGAAAAGGAGGGTCATGGGAGGCAGCTGCAGGAGTAAGGGTGCTAGCTGCAAAATCTAGCAGACTCGATGGACCAAATGGCCCTTTTATGCTGGCAGTTTCGTATGTATGTTCGTATTTAAAAGTCAGCTCCTAGTTTTGCCAAAGTAGCTCCTCGTTGGCTAGAAAGTGCCGATACCCAGGAGCTATTCCAGGCACCTGGCCATTAAATCCTTATTTCGACCTCTGCAATACCAGAAGAGAGCGACTGTCAGCCCACTAATTTTCTGAGTGCACATGGGTAAAGAGAGACAGACAGACAGACTAAATGGGTGCTTTTTGGGTTGGGTTCTGCTGGTGTGTGTTTGGAGGGGGGGGTCCTCATTTACTCAGGACCGCTGCAAGGCTCATGATGGATCGGATGGCCAATGCAGAAAGCAGAGGTTGAGCAGCGTGAAGGAGGGTTCCGCAAGCTGTGCTGAGTCAGACATAGAAAGGTGTTCTACTTGCCCAATGCCGTAACTACAGAAAAAAATTCAGGCTAAAGCTTATTTAAATGGCAAATTGTCAATGGCGCTGCTAATGCCGCACCTTCAGTGTAATGTAAAGAGAACAGCAAAAAACACAGCGCCTGATGTATTACACAACATAGATGGGTTCATTATTAACCCTTCTGTTTTGTACTGCATCAGGGCTGGTGTTTTTTGCTGTTCTCTCAACAGTTCACTGAAGGTGACATGCTAAGCTCTTTGACTAACTTGCCATTTAAAAATCAGCCAGCCCAGATTTTTTCTGTTTCACGTGCCAGCAGAGCAGCTTTTACTCGTGGTCTGACTCGCACATCAGCTGCCTGCATCCTCCGATCTTCACGCTGCTTACTGTGCTGACCCAACTAGGAGGACTTAAGTTGAACTTGCCGTAACAGATTAATGGAACTTGGGCTAAATGTTTTCTCTTACTGGGAGGCAGTGAGTGTAATGAGACCTACCTGGAGGGGTGGCAATGCTGGAGTTGGGGGAGGAATGAGTGATGCACTATGCAGGCTCTAGTCGCGGCATTAATTACACAGCAGCATGCAATAATTTAGCCATATTCAGTGAAGTGCTATGACTCGGATATGAAACGCAGGGGTTCCAGTTAAGTGTCTGCCCAACATGCATGCTCATGAACAGAAAGTCTGCATCATGTGGTGCCTCTTTCAGTCTTCCATACGCACACATGGTACACAGATCGTGTTAACTACGACTATGCATTAACACGCAGTTACTTTAAGCTACTCAGCCATTGGAAGGATTTCCTTTAGCAGTGCAGGGCAGTTGAACTATTTGGCGTTAAAAACATTAAAACTTTCTCCTCCTGAGAAGAACTCATTCTAAATATTATTTCTTCTGTCGGAGTTTTTGATAAAAAATTACTCTGGACAACAGCTTTTGAGACAGATCGAAGGCTAACAGCATGACTGTAGTGTAGGAGAGTCTGAGGGAATAGGGGCCTCAGTGAAATGGATCAGAAACCAGATTTTTATTTCATTTTTTATACACATTATTTCTGACTTTGGATGTAACTTGCTGACAAAAAAAAACCAAAGGAGGCGAGAAAAGTGACTCTTAAAAACAGCTTGCTTTTGGCAAAGCACTCAGGATTTGAAGAAGACAGTCTGTATAACTCAGACTTTAGTCTTGGGGGCTGGATGTTGAATTTCTGAGTAACCGTTGCATTTCTCTGATTGATTAGTCAGCACAATCTGGCTAAAGTGGTACACTGTCTCTCTCTACTGACTTTAATATTCTTTCTAGATTTTTTTTTTTGTCTTTGGTAACTGGGTAAGGCCCACTAGGCACATGTGCCTGTCTTCAGGGGCAACCTGGGAGCACTGGGTGGTTAAGTGACTTGCTTAGAGTCGCAGAGTATATAAGTGGAGGTTGTAAGAATCAAGCCAAATTAATAAAAGCCATTTATTTTGGTGTTCAAGAAAATTTATAATTTCAGTGCATTGACCCTCAACTTTTGGCTTCTGACCCCCTACTGTGAAAGCAGGGGGTCAGACTGACCCCCTGATTTCCAACCCTAACGCAAGGCCTGAGAAATACAGTTTTCCAAGTCAAGTATTTCAGCTCAGCTGAAGATAAAGGTTCAAAAGGGGGCTGCATAAGCTGTGGAATACAGATGTTCAGATCCCAAGAAGGAGTAGGCTCCCTAAAGGGAGGACTGGTATGGACCAAGCCTTTGAAAAATTTCTTAAAAACTGGATGAGAGGCTAGGGAAGAGGCCTTACTGGCTGAAAGAAAAGCAGACACAGCTGCCAAGTGTACCTTGAGAGTAGTAGGCCGGAGACCTAAACTGTTAAGATGTACCAAATAGTCCAAAACAATGGCAATGTCAGCCAGCTCTGGCTTAAAATGTCTACTGGAACACCAAATACCAAACCTTTTCCATTTGGAGTTGTAAGTCTTCCTAGTAGCAGGTTTCCTGCTAACTTTTAAAATATCCAAGACTGATTGGGACAGATGCAAACTTGCATAGTCTAGCTCTTCAAGAGCCAGGCTTTGAGCCTGAGAGCCTGAAGGTTGGGGTACAGAATCCTCCCCTGAGAGGAGGTGAGGAGATTGTACTGTCTGGGAAGGCACAAAGGCAGTGTTACTGGCAGTGACAATAGTAGAGGATACCAAGGCTGTCTGGCCCAATCTGGAGCCACCAGAATCACCCTGCAGGGCTGGGACCTGATTTTTATCAGGACCTTGAATATCAGAGGAAAAGCATAAAGAAACCTGCTTGTCCAATTCAGTAGGAGAGCATCCTGGGGAACAGAACTCAGAAGGGATGGTCTGCAGCAGTACAGAGGGAGGTGGTGATTATCTGGGGCCGCAAAGAGATCCATCTCTGGGGTGCCCCATCTTCTGAAAATGACTTGAAGAATGACAGAGCTCAGGGTCCATTCGTGATGACCCTGAGAAATCCTGCTGAGAGCATCTGCTAAAATGTTGTCCTTCCCTGGGAGGTGCACAGCCATCAGAGAAGCCTGAAGGGAATAAGTTAGAGACTCTGTGCACAAGGAAGAGGACCGAGTGCCTCCTTGTTTGTTGATGTACCACATGGTTGTGATATTGTCTGTTCTGATCTGTACCACTTTCCCTTGGACAACTATTGAGAATTTCTAAAGTGCCAAGAAGACAGCTCTTAATTCGAGAAGATTTATGTGCAGAAGGGACTCCTGGTGTGACCAAGTTCTCTGAGCTGTAAGATAATCTAAGTGGGCCCCCCACCCTAGGAAAGAGGCATCTGTGGTGAGGACCACAGAAGGGACCTGACTAATAAAGGGGACCCCTTGTCGAAGATTGTCCTCGTCCAACCACCACTGAAGGGCCTGGACCAAGGTTTTGGAGACTGGAACCAGTTTGGAGAGAGGGTCCTTTTTCTGGGACCAGAAAGCTCTGAGATGGAATTGAATATCCCTCATTTGAAATTTTGTTCCCTGGACTACTGCTGTGGAAGCTGTCATGTGTCCCAGCAGCTGTAGAAAGTGCCTGGCTGAGCCAGCCCGCGGCACAGTGGTTGGATTTCCGCTTGCGACACCAGCAACCCAGGTTTGGGAACAGATTCGGGTCGCTGGAGGGCCCGGCCTGGGGGAGAAGGATAGAGCATCCTATGGACTGCTCTCCTTCTCCGTGGGGAGGGAGGGGTAGTGCCCGGCGCAAGAAGGACCCCTGGTGGAGGCCAGGAGTCATGTAACTGCCAGTGCTTGTAAAGCAATGGAGGCGGGGCAGATGCTGGACGTCATTGCACGTCCCCACCTCCCAGGAGGAGAAACAAAGAAAATGGAGGGGAGGGCCTCTGTCTCTATGAAGCCCTCCCCGGGCTTCAATTTGCCACTGCTGCCGCACTCCCAACCAGACATAAGCCCGCGGCCCGGAATTGGAAGAACCGGAGTCACGGCCCCACCCTCCAGGGGTAACGGGAGATTGCGGCATAGGCAGTTGGTAGAAGCTCCGGGGACCGTGACCAGGGCAGAAACATGACAGAAGGGCATCCCGAATAAAAGAAGAAAATAAAAAATAAATAAATAAAAAAGAAATTGCCTGGCTGGACGAGACACCAGAGGATGAAAAGAAGAGGCCACAGTGACCAGAGACTGAACCCTTGAGAGGGGAAGAAATACTCTTGCTTGAACTGTATCTAATTCCACTCCTATGAAGGTGACAAGCTGGGCTGGCTCTAAAACAGACTTCTCTAAGATCAGAATGAAGCCCAGGGATCCTAAAAGTCTTTGGGTGACCTCTAAAGCCAACCTGACTTGGTCTGAGGATTGGCCGACTAGAAGCCAGTCGTCCAGATATGAGAAAAGAAGGATGCCCTGCCTCCTGAGGAATGCTACCACCACTGCGAGACACTTGGTCAACACCCTTGGAGCAGATGTTAGGCCAAAGGGCATGGCCCTGAACTGATAATGGCCTGAGGGCAACTGAAACCTGAGGTACTTTCTGTGGGATTGTCTGATAGGAATGTGGAAGTAGGCATCTTTGAGGTCCAGGGAAGCTAGCCAGTCTCCTGGTCTCAGAGAGGGAAGAATTACTCCCAGAGTCACCATTTTGAATTTTGGCTTTGTCAAATGCTTGTTCAGGTACCTTAAATCCAATATGGGTCGCCACTCCCTTGTCTTTTTGGGGGTAAGGAAGTATCTTGAGTATAGTCCTTTTCCCCTGTGATGAAGAGGTACCTTCTCTACCGCTTGCAGAAGCAGAAGAGAGGAGACTTCTGCCTCTAGGGCCTTTGTCTCCAAGGGAGAGGGAGGACTGAAAGACTTTACTCTCAATTTTGGGAACCTTTTGAAACTGAGAGCAAGTCCCTGGCTCACTACTTCCAGGACCCATTTGTCTGAAGTAATAGACTCCTAGGCCTAGGAGTAGTGAGCCAGCCTGCCCCCTACTGGGATTAGGGAGGCTACCCTGACTGACACCTCAGGGTGTCTGCTTGGCAGGGGGCTTGAACTGAGTAGCTGGTGGGGTCCTGGTCACCCCATGTCTACCTCTTCCCCCTAAAGAACCCCCTCAGCTGGAAAGAGGAGGAGGAGGCATGAGCTTGGTAAAAAGGCCTGCCCCGCCACTAAACTGCTGCCTCTGAAGAGTGGTCTGCTTCTCTTTGGCTGCAGCACTCCTATAGGTGGTCCTGTACTAATCCATTTTCTTCATGTAATTCTCTGTTTGTTTCCCAAACAGAGAATTACCCATTACAGGAAAGTTCATGGCCTTAGCCTAGGTATCCTGAGAGAGGTTGGTACACCTAAGCCAAGCAAATCTCCTCATGGAGATAGATGTAGCCATGACCCTGGAATGAACATCACTGGAATCAACAGCAGCATGGAATTGCACCTTAGATGCCTCTATACCATTTGCAGCCTCCTGCTCCAGCTCCTTGGCCAGCTGGGGAGGGGTACCCTTAGCCAGTTCCAGAACCGTATCCCACATAGATTTCTGGTACCTGGCAGTCTATTCCATGTAATTAGATTGCCTGAGTCCCAGAGATGATGCCAAGTACTGCTTTTTTGCCATGACATCAACTTACCTGGAATCCTTATCTGGGGGGTGAGATGCAAAGGAATATTAGCCTTGTCACAGGCTGCAGCTTGCACTACCCCAACATGGCTGCTACGAGTTGAAAGGAATTCGGTCCCAAGACCTGACAGAGCATACCTCCTGTCCAGTCTTTTTTCCAAAGGAGGAATGGATGTAGGAAATTGAAGAATTTTCTGTGTCTGTTTCCCCAAGGATTTGTGTAAAGGGATAGACACCCTCTTAGACTCTGGGACATCCATCATTTCCAGATAGTCAGGTTCTTCCTGATCCTGTTCAGCCTCTTCCATAGGAAGCTGAAGAGTCTCAGCCACTTTCTTGTAAAACAAGAAATGGGAAGGGGACTCAGAAAGCCTGGGAGGAGAAGCCTGAGAAGGCCTGTCTGGGGAGATGTCAGGCTCTGCTGGCTCATCTAGGCCTTCACCTGCTTCGTAATCTTCATCCTCCTCCCAATAACTCCAATTCTGAAGCAAGTACTGTACCTCTGGCCAAACTGATCGGCTCTGAACCGAAACCGGTTCATTCGGAACAGGGCAAAGCAACTGGACAATAGAGATTGCTTTCACTATTTCATCAGCGGTCGGACCATGGGCAGTCGGATCCAAACCGGCTGATTTTCTTTTTCGTTTAGTCAGAACCGATTCTACAGAATCGGCTCTCCGTTTGCCCGAAGAGGTATCGCCCAGGTCAGTGGGCACCTCCTCGGGTTCAGTCGCAACCGAACCGGGCTGGCCATCTGGGTCGGCGGACTTCTTGGCCTTCCTCTCCCTTAGCCTACTCAAACGTTTTTCTAGAGTGACTTTGGGAAAGTTCTTACATATTTGGCAGTCTTCCTTGAGGTGGTCAAACCCCAGACAATCAACACATACGAGGTGAAGATCGGCCTTAGCAAAGGCCTCCTTACACTCGGTACAGTGCTGAAACCCAGTAGGTCCGGTTTTCCTTTTGGGTTTCTCAGACATGCCTGTGACGTAGACAGCCAGTTCTGAGTGCTGTATTATATTTTATTTTTTTTTATATAAAATGTATTAATGTCTCTACTGAAAATTAAAATGCTCTAGGAAAGACCTCTCTCATCCCCCAGATTTTAGCTGACGGATGCAGGCCAAGAAAACTGCTGACAGCAGTCTTTTAGAGACAATGTGTTACTGGAAGACTTTTATTAAGGATCCTGTTTCTCTGAGCTAATTACAGAGTTAAGTTAATTTTGTTAAGAGAGAAATCATAAACTAGGTTTATGATGTTAAAATAAGGGAAGCTAGGATGTTACATAGAGGTGTAAGGTTGTAAATGACTATATGAAGCCTGTGTGAACTGGGTACAGCATGAGATCAAAAGAGGTGTCATTGAAACTTGAGTTATGCTAAAGTTGCAGAATTAATACATCCTGTATAGCTGTATAGTACAGATTAATACAATTACATCCTGTGGTTGTATAAATATATATTTTTGTTAGATATTTGAGCAGAGGAGGGGCTGGATGAGTTCATCAAAAAGGGGTTGGCCAATACTGCTTGAAAAGATTATTCTCTTTCACTATAGAGATGCATTTGTATCCGACACTGACTAAGGAAACATCTGAGCACCGAAAACAGGTATTTAGAAAGCTAGACAAAATCTAAATATAGTTGTAGGAATTGCACTGTTTTAAACCTTGTTTTGTTTAAAGATATGTATGTCTTGTGTTATAAGAGTTCTGTATTGTATGTTTGACATATTATTACATATTTTAGTAAAAACTCTAATTTTAGAGCAAACCTGGTCTGTCTTTGAATTGCTTTCTTTTGCTAAGAAATATTTATGGTTCAGCAGACATATAGCTTGTATGGTGGTACCAAACTGGAAACAGAAGCATTTTGAATCTGAGGTCTTTATTAAGTTTTAAGGGTTCATCTCTGAATATCTGGTTAGGTGCCCGTAGCCAAAGATATCTGGCCTCCCGAAGACAGATATATCTGAGCCTGCGCATTGGGTATGCTAGCAAGAAGTTACAGTTTGAATCCCTCCAGAACTGAGACCAAAGGTTGATCCGAACTCACAAAAACAGACAAGAGGGTTACCTTGTCTGTTACACTGTTCACAAGACTGCGCTCAGAGGTTGGCACTTTGGAAGTAGAGGGCCTGACCTGCTGAGTGAGTCTGTGACAATGCCTTCCAAAATAAAGTCACCAAAAAACAGCGGTTAAGCCAGGCGACTACCACTTATCGGTTCCAACCGTGTCACGGGTCAGTTAAAAAAAATCCTAAAAATCTGATTTTTTTAGGAACAGATAAGTACCAGAAAAACCACACAAATACCAAGTATACAGAATAAACAGGATAGGTTTCGGTTCCAAACCAGACATACCGGCAAAGAACCGAAAATAAAACAATTTCTTTCTGAAAACTACCACTACCTATGCTACAACTTACTGGTACCGAGACAGAGGCAAGAATACTGATAGTCTACAGAACGGGCTGAAGAACCGACCGATTCGAACTTTAACCGAACCGAAGCGCAGGAGAGATGTCTGGAGTGACTTCACAGTTAGGCGGAGTAAGAAATCTGGCAGTTACACTTCAGAATACCACAGACAGAGGTTTGAAAACCGAGCTCGAGCTCAAAATTCTATGCCCTTGCATAGAGTTAACCCTTTACTCTCCGGGGCAGTTCAAGTGCTGGGGATAACTGCATATAGTCAGAATACAGCAAGACTTCATGTTGTTTGAACTCCACGTGGCAGCGGCAGATTTCTGCAACTGACACATTCTTGAAACAGGCGACGGAAGTGGCCATGCCTGTGGTTGAATGGCCACGCACAACTCCAGGAAATTCCTTACTGCACTTCCTATAACAAAAAGTAATATAGTTGGCCAATCATTTAGACTGGCACTTTTTGGAATATGGTGCACCCTCTTTCCCAGAGGTGAAGGAAACAAAAAGATGTGAGGACTTTCTACAGTCCCTCGTACGGTGAACATATCTGAGAATTCTATGTATGTCTACGTACCGATGAATTGCTGCTTAAATTAATCAACATGATGAGTTAATCTAAGTAATTTATTGTATGTGAAAGTATTATTTATATATCCTACCCTTTTTGTACAGTCTTAAGTACATATCTGTACAGATTTGTGTATTTAATGTGTAACCATTAGATAGTGACAAACGGACCTCTTTGAAAATGAGCTGTGCTCAGCAGAGCTAATATCCCTATTCATAAACTCTTTCATGAATAAAATTTCACAAACAAAGAAACGAACATCTAAGGTATGGAGCAATGTTTCCCCTGGATTGGCATGCTCCAGAAAATAAACAGGCAGGTGGATGGTTTGATTCAGGGTAAACTCAGACATTATCTTTGGCAAGAACTTAGGACTGGTACGCAAAGACACCCCGTCTTTGTGGAAAACCAAATAAGGGGGCTCACACATCAGAGCCTGAAGCTTGGAAATCCTTCCAGCAGAAGTAATGGCAACAACAAATAACACTTTCCACAAGAGAAAGTGTAGCTTGCAATGCGGCCGGCTCAAAAGGAGCCAAAGTAAGTTTCTCTAATACAAAATTTAAGTCCCAAGGTGGGACTGGATTACAGATGGGAGGCTTCAAATGAAGAATGCCTCTCAAAAATGTATGGGACACCTCCAGTTGTGCCACTGTACAGCCCTCAATGGGCATATGGAAGGCTTAAATGGCTGACATGCGCATTTTAATGGATGGGTATTGCAGGCCACCATTTGAGTGGGACAGCAAGTACTCCAGAATCTGATTCACTAGACAAGTGAAAGGCTCCAAATTAAGGGAAGCTGCCCACAGAGCAAAGCACTTCCACTTCATGGAGTAAGTGGCCCTAGTGGAGGGATACTAAGATCTAGCCATAGCTATGTCTTCAGGAGCCAGGCATGGAGGCGGAGTGACTTGACATCAGGATGGACCAGGGTGCCCTGCTCCTGTGACAGCAAGCCTTTGCAGAGAGGCAGGGGTACTGGAGGTTCCATCACCAACTGCTGCAGTAAGGGGAACCAGTTCTGACGAAACCAGAAGGGAGCAACAAGAATCAGAATCGTTCCTTCCACCTGAAGCTTGATCAGCACCCTCTGAATTAGTGGGAAGGGAGGACAGGTCGTGTAGAAGAACCTTCCTTTCCAAGAGAGGGCCAACTTCTCTTGCCAGAAGACTCCAGGATCTGGAGTGAGTGAACAGAAAAGTGGCAGTTTTGCACTGAGTGGGGACACAAAAAGGATCATCTATGGACAACCCCATCTGTCGAACAGATCTTCTACCACCGAGGTCAGCAGCTCCCACGCGTGCATTCTGGACTGCGACCTGCTTAGGCTGTCTGCCAAGATGTTTTGGGTGTCAGGAAATGGAAATTACGTACCTACCGTAATTCTTGATCTTCTTGGACGAGTCTACACCACTCATTTACACTAATGGGATCTGTGCCCGAGGCACTAGGACCCAGTGGGAGCAAACTTTTCTTGCCAGGGGCCGGCGTCGGAGATGACGCCGCAAGGAGCAGCACCACGAGCCTCTGCTCGTGCGGTAATGACTATCCCGGCGTCGACCTTCCAACTGCCTCAGTACCTTTTTTCCAAGGAGGTGCAGCGTAACTAACCTAGAAGGATAGCCTAACAAAAACCGGACATAAGATAGTCCAACAACCCGTATAAGAAGGGTCAACAAAGAAGCCTTCACAGCCTAAAGATTGAGGGAGTGAAGACCAAAAACAGAGGTGAGCTCGAGGGATGGTGGGTGGGCGTGTGAATGAGTGGTGGAGACTAGTCCAAGAAGATCAAGAATTACGGTAGGTACATAATTTCCATATCTTCCTGGACATAAAGTCTCCACAACTCATTCACACTAATGGGAAAGTACCGAGCTAATAATCCCCCGAGAGGGTGGCAGGAGAGACCAAGAGCTCACAATTCTAGGACAGAAGTCCATTAAGGATGGTCCTGCCAAATGAAAGATGTCGTCTGGCATGAACATCCAGGGCATAGTGTTTGATGAAAGTATACACTGAGCTCCAGGTGGCCGCATTGCAAATATCTGTGATGGGCACACTGCGGATTTCTGCTAGGGATGCCGTGACCGCTCTAGCACAGTGAGTGTACACTCTGCCCTCCAGCTTAACCTGCACCATGGAATAACAGTGGCGAAAGCATGCCACCAGCCATGCTGAAATATATCTGATAGCGACAGGTTGACCCAGCCGGGTCTCGCTGAAGGAAACAAACAGTTGTTGAGCTTTGCGAAAATCTTTTGTTCTGTCTAAATAGAAACACAAGGCTCTTTTGACGTCCAAGGAATGAAGAGCACGCTCTCCTTCATTTTGGAAGTTCGCAAATTAAGCAGGAAGGACCAAAGGTTGGTTTAGATGGAATTCTGAAACAAGCTTAGGGAGAAACTTAGGATGGGTCCTCAGAACTACCTTGTCTTTATGAAACACAGTATATGGAGGGTCTGTGACCAAGGCATGTATTTCAGAGACCCTGCGGGCCAAGGTAATGGCCACCAGGAAGGCCATTTTCCAAGTGAGAAATTTTAGCTCACAGGTAGCTAGAGGCTCAAAAGGTTTTCCAGTGAGCATGTCTAGCACAAGATTAATATGCCAGGCTGCGACTGGACGTCCGATAGGAGGTCTGGTATGTAAACTTCCCTTAAGAAACCTCTTAACTACAGGTAACTGAGCCAGTGACAAGGAATGTATTGGCTCATGATAAGCTGAAATGGCACAAAGGTGAACTCTGACAGTAGAGTATTGCAGACCTGAATTTGAGAGGTCCAAAAGGTACTCTAGAACTGTATCTGGTGGGCAGGAAAAGGGTTCAAAGAGGATTTTGCACACCAGAGTGAAAAACACTTCCATTTGGCTGCGTAAGTTTTCCTAGTGACTGGCTTGCGTGCAGCCAGAAGAATATCTGAAATTCTGTGAGAGACGTTGAACCTGTTCACTTCTATCTCTTCAGAAGCCAAGCATGAAGATGAAGCGATCTCAGATTGAGATGGGCCACAGGCCCCTGAGTCAGAAGGTTCGTCTGAAGGGGAAGCGGTTTCGGAGGGGTTTCCAACATACGGTTGAGTAATGGAAACCATATCTGTTGAAGACAGCAGGGAGCAATGAGGATCATTTTGTCCCCCTGGGACTCGAACTTGAGAAGTACTCTCTGAATTAGAGGAAGAGGCGGAAAAGCATACAGAAAGCGTCTTGTCCACTGCTGCCTGAATGCATCCTGACAGAAAATGCCAGGCCCTGGATTTCTGGAGCAGAAGAGAGGCAATTTTGTGTTGAGTGGGGATGCAAAAAGGTCCAGGTCAGGAGTTCCCCACTCTGTGAATAGTGACTGAACTACTGCTGAGTCCAGAGACCATTCGTGAGGCTCTGTCTCTGTTCTGCTGAGATGGTCTGCCAGTCTGTTCTGCACTCCCGGCAGGTAGACCGCATGAATTAGAGCCTTGTGCTCCAAGCACCATTCCCACACCCTCATCGCTTCCCTACATAAGGGGCAAGAGTGAGCACTGCCTTGCTTGTTGATGTAATACGTAACTGCTTTGTTGTCCGTTTGAAGGAGAATGTTCTTGTGACAGAGAATGTCCTTCAAAGCCCGGACTGCATAAAGGACGGCTCTCATTTCTAAGACATTTATGTGAAGCTGGAACTCGTCCTGAGTCCATGTACCTTGAGTGTGGAGAGCCTGACAGTGAGCTCCCCACCCCATCAGGGACGCATCCGTGGTAATAGAAATCTGATGATCCAGAGGAGCAAAGGGATACCCCTCCAGAAGATTGTCCTCTTGAGACCACCAGGTAAGTAATCTCTTCAGAGGTTCTGTCACCTTGATGAGAAAGGACTGAGGGTGAGTGGTTGGGGACCACAGAGTACTGAGCATCCACTGAGAGGTTCTCATGTGAAGGTGTGCTAGGGGTACAGTGAACACCGAGGATGCCATGAGACAGAAGTCCAGACCTACAGATTTTTTACTAATTAATCACTTCTGTCTCAGCAGGAGCAGTACCTGTTTGGATTAAGCAAACAGATACTTTATTAGAAGGAGGTCTCATTTAAGTAAAAAAAAATAAAGTGTTTTTTTTCTGAGGAAGGGGGCAGTATCAGCTTAATTTTCTGAGAGCAGAGAGTGAATCTAATTGGGGGTGTGGCTTAGCAGCTTAGGTATACAAAAGCAGCTGTCTCCAATTACAGCTTCCGGCTGTTTCTGGCATAAGAGAACTGGTTACAGAGCAAGAAACAGAAGTCCAAAACTACAGATTTTTTTTACAAATTTACCTCCTTCCCAACCCTCCACCCAAAGCCAGTTCTTATTTTATAGCCACTGAATTTGACTGACAACAGGAACTTCCTGTTTGGCAGTAGGAAAGGAAGGATCACTGAGACACATTAGTTTCAGCAACCTTGAAGGAACCTAAAAAAAAAAAACAAAAAAAAAACAAATCTTTATTCCCCCCCCCGGCTGCTGGAGGTCTGAATCCAAGCACGGAGGAAGGAGACTACTGGAGACTATAGACAGTTCCTGTCCCAGAACAGGAAGGGTGAGAGTTGTAAGGGCACACAGGCAGTAGGAAAGTAAGTATAAAAATACATAGAGGGAGAAGACAATAAACATATAAAGCAACACGAGAGGGGGGACACAAAATAAGTCAAGATGGGAGAGGTGCAGTGCAATGGCTGTGGAGCAGCAGTGTTCCAGGAGACATTCTGGAGGCTGCGATGCTGCCCTGTTTGCAGGCACCTCTCTGGTCTGAGGGAGGAGGTTGCCCGTCTCCAGGCTGACCTGGCTAGGATTCGTGAAATCTCTTCCCCCACCCAGGGACCACTGGGCCACCACCGTTACCTCAGACGTTGCCAAGAAAGAGGAGCGGTTGGACCAAGGTGGGCTCAGGAAGGGAGAGGGTGGTGGAACAGAGGTGCATCCCTCCAGCTGTAGCTCTCCACAATTCATATGCTGTTCTGGCAAAGAGTGGTTCCTCTATGGAGGCACCTGCAGTGGAGGCCAAGGAGGATGCTGGGAACCTTCACAAAGGAGACCCACAGGAGGGTGGCACGAGACCCCACAGGGGAAGGAAACAACTCCTGGTGGGGGACTCAATCATTAGGGGGGTAGACATGGGGGAGGAAGGGGATAGGGAGGTAAGGTGCCTGCCTGGCACCACGGCTTGGAGGGACAGGAAGCAAATCCTCAGGATCGCGGGAGCAGCTGCACGAGGGAGGGAGCTGGATGTCATTGTCCACCTAGGGACAAATGACCTGGCTGTAAATGGGATCAGAGCACTGCAAGAAGAGTTTGTGGAGTTGGGGAGGGGCCTTAGACAAGTAGCATGTACGGTAACCTTCTTGGAGGTGCTGCCTGTCTATGGCAAGGATGATGCTAGGGTATTCCGCACAATGGGGTTCAATGAATGGTTGAAAAACTAGTGTGGAGCTCAGGGGTTTTGGCTTCATTGGGGACTGGAGAGCCACCTGGAGGATGCAGGCTCATACTGGCGCGATGGTCTGCATCTGTCATTGGGGGGGGATCAGAATCCTAGGTGACAGGTTTAAATGCTTCATTGGCAAGCATTTAAACTAGCCAAGGGGGGAGGCACTGAAAAGGAGCAGGGAAATACCAGCCTCCCCCACAAAGTACAGTAGTTAGAGAGGTAAACACCAAGGCAGAGAAGTCAGTAGGGAGCAGGACAGGGATAAATGCAGAAAAAGGTGTTAAGGACAGGGATGGGGCTAAAAGGGGTAAAGCCATAAAAAATAAATGGAAGGTGATGAGTACCAATGCCCGTAGTCTGTGCAACAAGCTCCCTGAACTAGTGGCCTTAATGGAAGAGGGATGCCTGGATATTGTGGCAGTCACTGAAACATGGTACACAGAGAACCATGAGTGGGAAGTCAGCATACCAGGATACACAGTCTACAGGAGGGACAGGGTGGGTAAAAGAGGAGGAGGAAGAGTAGCTCTCTATATAAGGGAAGGGATTAAAGCAACAGAACTGAAGAGTAAACAGGAAGTTGATGAGTCACTATGGGTCACCCTGGAGACAGGAAATGGCACCACAATCCGCATGGGGGTTGTGTACAGACCCTCATCTCAGGGGGAGGAAATGGACAAGGAAATGATAGAAGGCATCCTTAAAATGACAGAAAGAGGGGAGATATTGTTGATGGGGGACATGAATATGCCAGATGCTAACTGGAGTACCTTTGCTGGAGGCACATCCAAGAGCAGGGTCATTCATGATGCCCTACAGGGGGCATGCCTCAGACTGCTAGTGTTGGAACCCACTCGGGAGGGAGCAATCTTAGACCTGGTACTCTCAAATGGGGAAGGAGAAACGATCTCAGATTTAGAAGTGGGCAGCCATCTGGGAACAAGTGACCACCAAACCGTGTGGTTCACAATATACACAGCCATAGAGTCAAGCCATACAAAAACAAGAGTATTGCACTTTAGGAAGGCTGACTTTGGGAAAATGAGAGTGTGCCTTAGAAAAGCATTAGCAAATGGGCAAGAAGGAGGGGTGGAGGAACAATGGGGAAAAATCAAAACAGCCATCCAGAGGCAACAAGCCTTTGTGTGAAGCAAATCAATAAAACAAAACGAAGAAAAAAACACTATGGTTCTCAAAAAGGTGGCAGAGAACAGTTAAGGAAAAAAGGATAGCATTCAGGAAATACAAGGAAACACAGAAAGAGCAGGACAGAGAACTTTATCAGTTAAAGCAGAAGGAGGCAGGGAAGGCAGTCAGAATAGCAAAGGCACAAACTGAGGAAAAGACAGCCAATTCTGTTAAGAAGGGGGATAAAACCTTTTATAGGTACATTAGGGAGCGAAGAAAGACCAAAGGAGGAATACAGAGACTTAATAAAGGGGAGGGAATGTGGACAGAGGGCGACAGTGAAAAAGCAGGGATACTGAATGAATATTTCTGCTCGGTATTCACAACAGATGAGGAGGGGGAGGTGCCTAAACCAAACAAGGGAGAAACTTTGAATAGGGAGGTCGATACCAGTCCATTCACAGAAGAAAGGGTTTTGAAAGAACTCTTGAAACTGAGGGTGGACAAAGCAATTAGGCCTGATGGGATTCACCCAAGAATACTAAAAGAACTAAGGGTAGAATTAGAAACATCACTGACTACTCTCTTTAACAAATCATGGGAGGATGGAGTGGTACCTGAGGACTGGAGGAGGGCAAATGTGATTCCACTTCACAAAAGTGGGAGCAGGGCAGAGGCAGGAAACTACAGACCAGTTAGTTTGACTTCAGTGGTAGGGAAAATGATGGAATCACTTCTGAAGGAAAGAACTGTTGAGTACCTAGAGGCCAGTGGGGCACAGGACCCAAGGCAGCATGGGTTCACAGCAGGAAGGTCATGTCAGACAAACATAATAGATTTCTTTGACTGGGTGAACAAAGTAGTAGACCAGGGAGGGGCTGTGGATATGGCCTACCTAGATTTTGGCAAGGCATTCGACACAGTCTCACACAAAAGATTAATATACAAGTTAGCCAGCCTTGGAGTGGGTCCCAAGGTGGTAGCCTGGATAAAAACTGGCTGGACAACAGGGCCTTAAGGTAATAATAAGCAGATTCCACAGTGAAAAAGGAGGGTAACTAGCGGGGTACCCGCAGGGGTTCGTACTGGGACCTGTCCTCTTTAATATCTTTATAAGTGACATTGGAGAGCATCTGGAAGGAAAGGTTGCCTCTTTGCAGATGACACAAAGATCTGCAACAGGGTTGATACACACAAGGTGGGGTGGAAAGAATGAAAAGGGACTTGGCAAGGTTGGAGGAATGGTCAAATACGTGGCAGCTCAGATTCAATGCAAAAAGTGCAAGATATGCATCTGGAAACAAAACCCAGGAAGAGTGACACAATGGGGTGAGTTAATAACAACAACAAAAATCGAAAGAGACCTGGGAGTAATTATATCAGATGATTTAAAGGTGGGCAAGCAATGTGAGAAGGCAGTAAGGAGGGCTGGGGGGGATACTGGGATGCATAGGGAGAGGCATCAACAGTAGAAAACAGGAAGTTGTTATCCCTCTCTACAGACAGTTAGTGAGACCCCATCTGGAGTACTGTGTGCAATTCTGGAGACCCCATCTCTGCAAAGACATAGACAGAGTGGAGGCTGTTCAGAGGAGGGCAACCAAAATGGTGCAAGGTCTGCACCAGAAGACATATGAGGAGAGACTAAAGCAGCTTAATATGTATACCCTTGAGGAAAGGAGGAGAGGGGACATGATAGAAACTTTGAAGTATCTCAAGGGAATTAACAAGGTACAAGAGGGTAGTATCTTTCAGAAGAAGAGATGTGCAAGAACAAGGGGCACAAACTGAAGATAGAGGAGACTGGCTCAGAAGGTAATGTTAGAAAGTATTTTTTCACAGAGAGAGTTGTGGATGCATGGAACAGTCTTCCTGAGGAGGTTGTGGAGTCAGGAACAGTGGGAGAATTCAAGAATGCATGGGGCAGGCATAAGGCAATTCTAGTGGGGGGGGGCAGGAGGAAGTAAGCTGTTGATTAACTAGAATCTGCAGCTTATCCATCAGGTAGGGAAATGGGCAGACTGGGTGGGCCAAGCGGTCCTTATCTGCCATCAAATTCTACGTTTCTATGTTTCTATCCGTTACATCGAGACAGCTGGAACTGAGCTGTTCTCTCTGATGTATCGGGCCATCTGAAGGATATCGATCCTCCTGTCCTCTGGAAGAAATGCTTTCGCACAGGAGGTATCCAGAAGAGTTCCTATAAAAAAGGAGCCTCTGAGAGGGCTGCAGCTGTGATTTTTTGAAGTTTAGCAGGACTCCCATGGACGTGAGAAAGTTTGAGGCCGTGGTTACGGTGTCTAGAGTTCCCTGCCTGGAAGGACCTGCTAGAAGCCAGTCGTCCAGATATGGGAACACTTGTATTCCGATTTTTCTGAGATGCGCTGCGAGAATTGCACACCACTTTGTAAAAACTTGTGGCACCGAGGATAGCCCAAAGGGCAGGACTCTGAACTGATAATGTTGTCCCAAAGCCATGAACCTTAGGTATTTGTGATGCTTCAGGTGACTAGGAATATGCTGGTAAGCATCCTGCATGTCCCAGGGAGGCTAACCAGTCGTGTTGATGAAACAAAGGCAACAGGGTTCCTAGCGACATCATTTTGAATTTCTCTTTGGGAAGAAATTTGTTTAATTTTCTGAGGTCCAAAATGGGGAGCATGCCCCCGGTTTTCTTTGGAACCAGAAAGTAATGGGAGTAGAACCCTGTGTTCCGTTGATCCAGTGGAACTACTTCCACTGCCCTGTAGTTCAGAAGGCCTTGTATCTCGGAGGCGAGAAGTTCTGACTGAAGTACTGACAGACTGGGCTGTCATTTTGGGGGACGATCCAGAGGGGTCTCTATAAGATTGAGGGAACACCCCTTGCGGATTATCCGGAGGACCCATTTGTCCGATATTATGGACTTCCACCGATTGTAGAATTGAGTCAGACGCCCTCCCACCGCTGAGGAAGAGTCCCCCTTGGGCAGCTGAGATTGGACCTGGGCCAATAACTCAGAAGGCGGCACTGGGCGCTTTGGGTTCTTGCGCCTTCTGCTGTATTTTCTTTTGGGGCTGAGGGGCTTGGTTTTTATTAAAACCTCCCCTGCCTTTGCTAAGAAAGGACTGATGGTTATGAAACTGACGTTTGTTGACACCCTCTCGAGAGGGAGCGGGAGGAGGTCAAGCCAATTTAATGGCTGACCTAGTCTTTTGTGTGGCCTCTAGACCCTGTTCTACTTGAGGGCCGAAGAGATACACACCATCGAAGGGAAACGCCATGACCTGTTGCTGGGCATCATTCGTGAAACCTGAAGTGTGCAGCCAGGAATGACGGCGGGTATAAATACCCGGTGCCGCTCGGGAGGCAGTATCGAAGGCATCCATAGCTGCTTTAACCTGCTAGTTGCTGGACTCAATACCCCTGGTTATGGTTTGAAGAAGTTCTGAATTAGTGTCCGACTCTGGAAGAGCTTCAACCATTTGTTTGAGCGAATGCCAAAGAATATACTCATACTGAGAAAAATAGCCCTGGTAGCTGGCAATACGCATACCTAGGGTGGAAGCAGCAAAGACTCTCTTACCTAAAGTATCTATCTTACGAGATTCTTTGTTTATAGGTCAAGCTGTGGTAGTCTGAGGAAGGACGACCTTATCATTCTCTGCCAGGACTACAATAATATCTGCAAAGGCTTCGGATGCCAAAATGGGTCGATCCTTGGGAGCAGCATATTTCCTATCTATGGACTTAGCCACAGAAGGAATGAGAGCAGGATTACCCCATACCATTTGAGAAAGCATCTCAAAGGAGAGTTGTACCGGGGGAGTTAAATCCATAGGGATGTCTGGAACATGAAGGTACTGGAGTCTCAAAGCTTCCCAGGATCGATGTCCATAGTCTGGACAGAAAGAGTGGAATTCAAATTTTTCAGCAGAGACTTAAATGACAGGTCTTCAACAGGATCAGAACCTGCTCCTTCTACATCATCACCCAGTCTAAGATCTGGGTCAGGTTCAACATCATCTCTTGGAAGTCCAGGAGGGACTGTATGGACAGGAAAGGAATGAAAACCAGTAGGAAAAGAGGAAGGAAAAGAATTCAGAGAGGAGAGGCCCCGAGGATTGGCAGGTAAAGAACCAGGCCCCGGCACCGAGGAACACGGTGCCGAAAAGCCACACGGCGCTGAAGACGGCGGCAAAAGGCTACACGGCGCAGAAACCCCACACGGTGCAGTGGACGGCACCACAGTTGGTGCCGAGTGACCCACCGGCGCTGGCGGCACCGAAACCAACCCAGGACCCTGAAAACCAGGATTTGAGGGAAAAAGAGGAAGAATATCAGGAGACTGAGGCATCAGTGTGGCCCCTGCGCCACAGCCATGTGAGTGGGGGAAAACACCTAAGTGCGGAGTCGACGGCACTGAAGAAGGCACCGTGCGACTTGGGAGGCCCAATCGCACTGCTCGATCGCCCGATGAGCCAGAGATCCCCGGGGCGACCAGGCCAGGTAACTGGACCAACCTCCAAGCCCATTGCTCCATCAGAGCGGGCCCACTGATGAAACTGCTCATCGGAAGCCCTACCAGAAGGCAGGGAAGGACTCCGATGTTGAAGAGGTCGACGACCAGAACCAGAAACCGGTGACTCTGAAAGAGGAGACTGGCAAGTGGCCCCAATGACTGGCCATCGACGCGCAGACATATCAGAGGGTGGCCTCGAGTGATGCCTTCCCTTTCTCGACCTATGGGCCGAAGAAGACCTCGAGGCCGAATGGTGCCGAGAATGCGACCATTTTCGTTTATGCTTCCGGGGGGACCACCCCTCCCCTCGGGCACTGGACCATCCATTGTCAGACCCCCTTCCAGAGAAGGCGGCGGACCAGACCCAGCCCAGCTGACTGAACAGTTTTCATACGAAGTCTTCCTACCGTCACCTTACCCGTCTATGGTTGACTCCATCAATGTAGGCTGAGACTTCTTTCTTAAGAATAAATTACTGTAGCGGTACTTTTATTCGAGAAAATGTTATATAACAATAAACTGAAAACTATGCTGCTAGTTTGAAGTTTGACTCCTGGCGGGCGAGCGACGTCGTCACTGAAGCACACTCGGCAGGAAAATAGGAACTGAGGCGGTTGGATGGTCGATGTCGGAACAGTCATTACCGCATGAGCAGAGGCTCACGGTGCCACTCCTCACGGCGCCATCTTCGGCGCCGACCCTCTGGCAAAAAAAAGTTTGCTTCCGCTGGGTCCTAGTGCCTCCGGTGCAGATCCCATTAGTGTGAATGAGTGGTGGAGACTTTATGTCCAGGAAGATCATGGACTGCCGACAGTTCTAGACTGTGTTCCAGAGTCCAGTACCAAACTCTCATCGATTCTCCACACAGGGGAAAAATGTATTCCCCCTTGCTTGTTTATGTAGTACACTACACTGATGCTGTCCATCTGCACCAGCTGAGGCCCTGGGGACAGGTAGTCTTGAAAGGTTTGCAGGCCATACAGGATGGCCCTCATCTCTAGGGCATTAATGTGGAGGGAACCTTCCACTGTGGTCCATGTACCCCAGGTCTGGCAAGGCCCAAATGCGCTCCCCAGTCCATCCTCGAAGCATCCGTGGTGAGGATGTGATGAGGGGAAGGGATCAGGAAGGAAACCCCTTTGGGCAAATTGCTGGGTTCCATCCACCACTGAAGCACCTTCTTTTCTGGGGCAGTTACTAGAACGTTCTGTTCTAGATCAACGATGCACTGATCCCAAATGTCTCAAAGTCCACTGGGGGATCCACATGTGCAGCCTCACCAGGGGAACTGTGACAGTGGCTGCAGCCATCAAGCCCAGCAACCAAAGGAATGTCCTGGCTGTTACACACTGGTTGCTGTAAAGCAGCTGGGTCTGTGCTATCAGGCATTTGGCCCTGTCTTGGGGCAGGAAGGCCACTGCCTGAGCAGTGCCCAGTATAGCTTCGATGTACTAAAGACACTAGCAAGGATTCAAGACTAACTTGGTTAGAGTGACCATAATCCTTAGTGCATGGAACAGCTGTCAGGTACACGCTAGAGTGTGGGAAAGTTGTTCCTTGGACTGAGCCTTGAGCAACCAGTCATCCAGGTAGGGGAAGGTGTACAGTCCATCCCTCGTCCTGAGGGCTGCTGCCACCAGCATGAAGCATTTGGTAAAGACCTGTGGTGCAGATAACAAGCCAAAGGGCAAGACCCTGAATGGGTAGTGCCCCCCTGAAACAGGAACCTGTTGTACTTCCTGTGGGGAGCACAAATCTTTATGTGCAGGTATGTGTCCTGCATATCTAGGAAGCATACTCAGTCTCCCTTGTGCAGTAGGGGCACCAGGCCTTGTAGGGTTCCCCATCCTAAACTTCTTGTGCTAGATGTAGAAATTCAGGTTTCTCAGGTCCAAGATGGGCTGCAAATCCCCTGTGGATTTGGAGACTAGAAAGAAGTGGGAATAGAAACCTCTGATCCTTGGGAACTGACTGTACAGCCTGTTTCTGCAATAGCATGTGAACTTTCTCAAGCAGCATTGGAATGTGGTCTGGAGGGTAGCTTGAATGAACTGGAGGTAGGATCTGGAGGCCACTCCAAAAGGTCTAGAGTATGGCTTTGCTCCATGCACTGTAGGACCCAAGCATCTGTTGTGATCTCCTTCTTCCTGTCCAGGTGGAGGGAGAAGCGACCCCCTACATCACCTCTTGTAGTAGTGAAGGGGGTCTAGTAAGGAGTTATACTGGGGGAGAACCAATGGCCAGGCTGGCACCCCACCTCTAGGGGCTTTCCTGGTGGTGGAGGTAGGGGCAGGTAGGGCAGTTCCTGCATGGCGCATACCTGACGGTTGGGTGCTCAACTTGGGTCTGTGGGAGGCCCAATGAAAAGTCACCTTCTGCCCACTTTTTGGCCGAGTATGGCAAAGCAAATGGACCAACTACAGGGTCCTACCTGAGGTCAGCAGGTCAGAAGGGGATGTCCTGCACATCCACTTCAAAGAGCTTGTAGCCTCTGAAGGGTGGACTGTTGTATGCCAGAAGAAAAACCGGACACCCTAAGTCAAGAATGCCTTCTTAGGAGGATGGAAACTGCAGCTGCTCTAGTGGAGGCATCTGAAATGTCACAGGCAGACCTCAAAAGGTGCTTATCCACATCTGCCCCAGACTTGAGGGCTTTAAGCAGATCCTGCCTCCGTGGGCCCTCTGGGAGGGCATGAGTTACAGCTTTGGCCTTTTTCCAGAGAGTGTTCTGGAATTTGACCATATGGGCAATGTAACTGATAATTCTGAGGGCCACCGTGGCAGAGGCATAGCCCTCTTGCCCATAAGATCCAGCTTTCTGGACTCCTTATCCGGGGGAAGGCAGCTGAGGTCTCTTGGTCATGGGCAGTATTTATCACCACTGAATCTGCCTGTGGTTGCCCTGCATAAAAAAAATTCCCAGAGGGATCCTGGTAAAATTTGTCTCCCTTTCTGGGCATTGCAGGGACCATACCTGGCCTTTACCAGGCAGCCATGGTTACATCCTCTAATGCAGCCAGCAGAGGAGGAATAATCAAAGGGGGAGAATCCGAAAATTTCAAATATTCGGCCAGAGTTCCTGGTAATATCCTGCTCCTCAGCAACAAACACCATAGCTGCTCCATCACTGAGATGAAGGAGAGGTTATCGGGGGCTCAGATTATATTTGGTGAAGTCCTCTCCCCCTGAGAAAACAGTGGAGGTAGACCTGGAGGGACTCCTAGCCCCCTCTTCCTCGTCCTTCTCATCTTCCTCTTCATGTGGGAGGAGGTCAGGAATGTACTCACCCTCATCAACTGGCTCTGAATAGGGCACAGAAGATGGAAATGACAGAGAGCAAGCAAGTGGCATCGCCATGAAAGGGGTTGGCGTGGGAGCTGGCCTCATAGGCCCCAGTGTCGACGTGCCCAAAGTAGGAGCAAGGGGGTGCATGAACTCCCAAAAGGAGGTGAGCACAGCCTGGATGTTGATGATGATCAGTGTCACCAGACCACCTTGTGTCACTGACGGGGGAAGGGGCTGGATCCCTGGTGATACGGCCTGAAACATCAATGAGAGAGGCTGAGGTCTCGACATCATGATGGCCTGAGGTGTCAATGGGGGAGGCTGAATCCCCAGCGTCAACGAAAGGACCAAAGGCATCAACAGAGGAGGCAGAAATCTCGACGCTGACTGGTCATCTCTGGCTGACGCAGGTCCAGTGGGAGTCCCTGTCTGTTGCCCCTGAAAAAGAAGGGGTATGAATGGCAGTGGTTGGAATGCCAGGGGCATGAGAAGGCCCAACATCAATGAGCCAACACTGGCCAAAGAAGGACCAGTGGGCAGCACTTCCAGAGTCAACCCTGTGCAGAAGAGAGTGTGGGGAGGGGCAGTGGGGGGGGGGTCACCACCGAGGCTGGATCCAGCAGGAAACAGTGCTCAAAACAGCAACCAAGAGCTCTCTGGAGAGGATTTCTCCTTAGGTCTATCCCTCTCCTGGTGCTTGTGTTTGCTAGTCGTCTTGTCCCAGGCCCTGGAGGAGTGGGACCCATGTCCAGAGCTGGCAACAGGGCGGGGGGGCGTCTTGCCTGGAGCTCCTTCTCCATGCTGGAGATGTTCTGCTCCAGGAGGAAGGACTCTATGGCCTTCACATGGTGCCACCGGGTAGCCTGGTTGAATTCGCGGAAGACCTTGCAGGTCTTAATGTCATGGTCAGTGCCGAGATATCAGACACAGGCATCGTGGTTCCCTTTACTGTAGAGCTTCTTACCACACTTTACAGTATCTGAAAAGTTTCTTGGGGTCGGTCGGCATAGACAAAGGGAAAAATCACTTTAAAAAATAAAGTGATTAACGAACTAGGGTGAGAAAAGAAAATAAAGTCAGAAATCGAAGATTTGGTGGTCAACTGAAGCAGCGGTGTCTGCATGGAGTCCGACGTGCGATGGTCAATGGCAGAAAAAGAAGTGAGGAGGGTGCAGGGCCGCCCATGTTTGTATGGGAGGGACATCATCAGATGACATCATCGTGGGCAGCCCCTAGCAGACTGCTAGCTAAAAAGTTTCCATGTGGTCCCAGTGCCTGGTGGTTATAGTGCCAAAGGGTGTGGCCTGAGGAAAGAGATATCCTTGAAGAAGATCTAATGAATAGAACAGGCAGCACGGCAGCATGGATTCACAGGGGAAGGTCATACCAAACAAATCTGATAAAGTTATTTGACTGTGTGAGCAGGGAACTGGATCAGGGGAGGGCAGTGGATGTGGCCTATAAGGATTTTAGTAAAGCCTTCAATACTGTGCCACACACAAGGCTGATAAAGAAACTGAACAGCCTTGGGGTAGGATCCAAAGTGGTTAGCTGGGTTAGAAACTGGTTAACAGATAGGAAACAGATTATGGTGGTTTACAGTACTCATTTTAACAATGAGAGCGTGACTTGTGGGGTAACACAGGGCAGGACTCAGTACAGGGACCAGTCCTCTTCAATGTCTGCATAGGGTACACTGCTGAAGAACCGTAAGAGAAGATATGCTTTTTTGCAGATGATACCAAAATCTGCAATAGCGTAGGCACTCAGGAGGGGGTGGAGAGAATAAGAAACTTGGGGAGTGGTCAAAAGCATGGCACCCATGGCTAGGAACCCAGACATTGAGTACACAATGGGGGTTACTGACAGTCACTAAACATGAAAGGGACCTTTAGGTTATCATTTCTGAGGACCTCAATGTGGCAGGGCAGTGTGACAAAGCCATGGGTAGGACTAGTAGGATCTTCAGTAGGAGGAAGGAGGTGGTAATGCTACTGTATCACTCACTGATGAGACCCTACATTGGTTACTGTGTATAGTTCTGGAAACTGCTCCTAGAAAGGACATAGACAGGGTTGAGGAAGTCCAGAGGAGGACAACTAAAATGATGCAGGGGTTGCACAAGAAGCCCTACACTGAGAGATTGAGAGATCTAAACATGTACACCCTGGAAGAGAGGAGAGGAGAGGGGACATGATAAAGACCTACAAGTACCTCACAGGGTGAATGGAGTGCATGAGGGAAGTCTCTTTTGAATAAGGAAGAGCACCACGACCAGGGGGCATGCAATAAAGCTGTAGAGGGGACGTTCAAGACAGATGTGAGGAAATATTTATTTACTGAAAGGGTGAAAGACGTCTGGAGCAGACTGCCAGTGGAAGTGGTGGAGGCTAAATACTGGGGGGTTTCAAGCATGCATGAGATAGTCATGGGTATATTAGAAAAGAGGCAGGGAGGCGAGAGGGTCACCGTAGACCAGATAGAGTCTGAAGAGATAGATTAGGCAGGAAACACCTGGGCAGACTGGGTGGGCCAAGCGGTCCTTTTCTGCTGACAAATTCTACGTTTCTATGAATATGCCATAGAGTGGAAATGCTACTTTCCAAGTCTGAAAAAGAAGATAACGGAAACAGAGGCTTTCTGCATCCCCTTGGACAACAAGGGCAACAGGGCTAGATGGAGGCCTCCATGGCTATCTAAGGCCCTCCCATTCAACTCTCCTACCTTCCCTCCCTCCCTCCTCACCCATCCCCCCACCCTTCTCCCCACCTCCCTCCCTATCTACCCTGGTCTATTACCATGCCCTTCCTTCAGCCTGGAGTTTCTCCATCATGCCCTCCTCTCACTGTTCTCCAACCCGCTTCAAGGGTAGGAAGCCTCACTCCATCCTTCTACCCATTCTCCTGCTCCTCATCCTGTCTGGCGACATACAGCCCAATCATGGTTCCTCACCTTCCAAAGCCCAGTGAAGAGAAACCATGAACAACAAAAGGGCGAGTGCACACTACAAGTAGGGTGGCCTGCTCTAAACAAGGCACAATGAACCAGTCAGTAGTAGTGGCACTCCTGACAAATGATGTCCACAAGGACAGATGTTCCAACAGACCCGAGCAGTGAGGCATACGATTTGTCTGCATTTCTTTTGTATTGGTGCAATAAAACATTTTCTTCATATATCCTTGTGGAATTCCACCAAGCCGCAGTGACAACATAATTGTTGACATCCAGTACAGCGACAGGCACAATGCTGACAGTCAGCATTGTGCCGTCACCGAATCAATGTGTTTTTTGTAGGGGACAATAATCCATTCTGAGATGGAGTTGTTTCGGGGAGGGGCTGAAACACCGGCAGAAGCGGTGCCGGTGTACAGCGGGACCATTCAGCGACCTGCCAATTTCTGTCGCTGTAATGGTCTTCGATGTATGAGTGTCAGTGTTCTAACGGTATACCTCCTTGGGGACATCGTTTGTCGAGTGCCACTACTACTGACTGGTTTGTCATTTCCTCCCCTTCCACCCTCCCTCCTCCCTCCCTCCGCTACTGCCAAGAGTCTTACTGTCTTCCATCTGAATGCTAGGAGCCTTTTACCTAAACTCAACCTCTTCTCCGTCTGGGTTCAGTTACACTCCCCTGATGTCCACGATATTGCTGAGTGCTGGCTCTTCTCCAAGACTTCTGACTCTAGCCTGTCCCTTCCTGATTACCATCTTTTCAGGCAGAACAGGGGAAAACATGGAGGAGGGGTTGCCATCTACGTCTGCCAGAGCCTCTCATGTACTATGGTCATCAGGAAGGCCATATGCTCCTCCCACAAATTTCTCCTAGTCAGGCTCCCATTCCCCTCTTCTATTACTATTATCACTGGGCTTGTCTATGCCTCTCCTAAGATCTCACATTCATTCATGGTTGACTCTCTTTCCTCCATCGCCTCTCATTCCTCCACAGGTGAACTCATCTTCCTCTGGGATTTCAATGTAAATTGGCTTTCCCTGTCCTCCAAATCTACCATTCACAGGACTCAGTCCCTTAATCTGTCCCAGGTTATTTCAGAACCCCCCTGACTCAATCTCAACTCTGCCAATCATAACCTTTTGGACTGGGTTCTAACCTCCTGCCCCCACTGCACTGTTGCAGCAGGTATTTTGCTGCATTCGTTTAGAGACCACTGCAAGATGCTCTGTGTCAGTCAAATCCAGTGTTTCCCCTCTTTGCCAAAATACATCTGGTCCAGGTCTCTACAGTCATTAAACATCAATGCTATACTTGGCAACCTTGTTGCAACAGACTGGTCAGCCATCCTCTGCCTTGGATACTGACACTGAACTTGCACTATTCCACTCCAAATTCTCCTCTGTCTGGGACAAGTATGCCCCCTCAGGAAATCAGAAGTAAAAACTTCCCATTACCCTTGGATTACCACCAAAATCATAATTTTGTGCAAGCCCTAAGACCTCACACGGGCCTGCTACAAATTATTCCACTCCTCTCCTGACCTCATGTCTTACCGGGCTCTGAGGAACAACTGTATGAATGCTGTCCGGGCCACAAAATTGTAGTATTTCAAGGCCAACCTGCAGAAAACCTTAACTCACCAGCAACCTTCTGGAATGTTATCCACTCCTTTTTCTACCCCCTGCCTAGTCTGCTCCCCCAAGTCCTCACAGCATATGGTTCACCTGTGTTTGACATTATCTCTTTTGCTGCTCACTTCGAGTTCTTTATAACCTGTGTCTTCCCTCTTCTCCCTCTCTTGGCTCTGCTCCTTCTCCTCCTGCTCCCCTCCCCATCTCTCACCGAGTTTCCACTTCCTCCCATCACCATTCAGGAAACCTTGCTTGTCCTTTCCTTCCTCAACCCATCAGAGTCCAGCTCTGACACTCTGGACCACAAGCTCCTCCACCTCTCAGTTCCTGCCATAGTAGCTCCCCATACTCACCTACTCAATATTTTCTTCTCCTTCAATGCTGTTCCTAAAGCCTGGAAGCTGGCCAAAGTTATTCCACTTCACAAAGTGGGTAACCCCTCCTCACCAGGCAACTTTCATCCCATCTCCCTCCTCCCTTCCCTCTCTGTGCTGCAATAGAAACTGGTTCACTCTAGAATCCTTGACTTCCTCTCATCCTCCAACTTCCTCTCATCCTTCCAGCCTGGTTTCTGCAGGCACCATTCCACTGTCTCCTTCCTGCTGTGTGTCACTGATTCTGTCTTCTATGGGATGGGTCAGGAGTATGTTACAGCCACTATATTCATCGATCTGGCCAAAGCCTCCGATTTGGCATCCTTTCCACTTCTACTGAACAAGCTGAGTTTTGCTGGCCCCTCAGCTCCTGCCGTTGCTTGGTTCCGTTCCTACCAAATGAGTTGACAATCGGCCCAGGTTGGAGGCACCCTGTCAACTCCCCTTTCAATCCAGGATTGGCTCTCACAGGGTTCCATTCTGGGTCCCATCCTTTTCTCCATCTTCCTGAATGGCCTCCCCTCTGCCTGTGCCAACTCGCATATCCACATGTATGCAAATGGCACAGTCATGTTCATCTCTGGTCCACCAACCACAGCTGTGGAAGACCTTCTCCAACGGCACCTGAACAATGTTCTGAACTAGTTCCAATCCAAACAACTCAGAGGCAACACTAAAAAAAATGGACTCCATGACTTTTGGTTCCAGGCAGAAAATGGCAAGACTCACTGCCCCCCTTGTTTTCACCACTCTAGAATGCACACCTCTTGAAGCAGTTCAGTCCTTCAAGTTACTTGAAGTGGCTACACAGTAAGCTTGACTTCTCAGCCCACATCGATGCCAGCATGCAAAACTCCATCTCAAGCTCGTGCCCTGTACGGCAACAAAAACTGCTCATCTCTGCATGTCCACAGGGAGCTTGTTACCAAAATGGTCTCCCTGTCTTCGACTACTCGGATGTGGTCTATGGCACCACCCCTTTCACTTCTCTCGCCAGACTAGACATCCTCTGCAACTCCTTCTGCCATTTTGCTACAAACTGCCCCCCCCAACCCGTGCACCCACCACTGTTCACGGTATTCATCCCTATGCATCCTCCCACTGCTCTCTCGATGCCAGACTCAATGTATCGCCTTCATGTCCAAATATTGTTCCCTTCCCTCTTACCCTTCTCTCACCTCTCCCAACTCCCCCTTCTTCCTGCTCCCTCCATTCCAAAGACCATCACATTTTTAACCACACCTCACCCCTGGTCCCCTGCTGGGCAATCTGCCTTCTCCTATCAACTTCGCTCACTCTGGAACCAACTCCTCTCCTCCTCCTCCTCCCATGTGCCCACATCCCCTGCCTCCCTCAGATACCAGCTGAAACTTCAACCCCTCCCCACCTTTTCCTCTTCCCCTTCCTCCTGACACCTCCACGGCCAAGCCTTGACCGTTCCTTAAGCAACTGGCTGGGTCCCGCTCCTGCCTTGGTTTCACTTCCACACCACTACAGTTTTCTCCCTCCATCTCAAGGTCAGGCAATAACTCATCCCTCAGGTCAATCGCCTTTTGTCAGTGCTGTTCTTGTTCACTTAATACTGCTACCACTTCTGAAACTGCACTTGCTAAGCATTCTTACTGAGCTGTAACTGTACAGCACTTCACTCTCTGCACATACAATTATTTTTGTATTTATTCTTAATTTCATTCTTTTTTTTAACCAAATGTTCAAATTTTTTGCTACTATGTACTGTGCTGCTGCTCTCAGAGTAGCTGGTCTGTACGAAATCAGTGAGGGAATTGAGATGAGAATCGGACATATACAAGGACTTGTTAAAGACCACACCAGTCAGGGAGGAGGCTGCAGTGGTGGGGGGGTGGCAGAGGAGCCTCTAGGTTTCTTGTAGCATTAGTTGGGTATCATAGAAGTGGGCAGACACAATGTGCCAAGGGGCCTTTTTCTTCCCACAGATTCTAGGTTTCTGGGAGTACTAATGGCAAGTCTGACCTCCTGACATAGTGCACAATATGGCAGTAGCTAACACAGTAATTTAGGGTTGGATAGGATTCTAGGTCCATCTGTTCAGATACACACACACACACACATACTTTATGAGCAAGAATGAATAACTATGGCCGGCCCTGTGGCGCTGAGGTGTAGGTGCTGGGCGCCCACACATCAGCGCCATGCGGCCCGATCGAAACGGACTCGGGCCACGAGGGCTGGCAGGGGAAGGAGGATTGGCGTCTAGCGACTGCTCTCCTCTCTCTGGGGTGGGTAGTGGGGTTTGCATCAGCCTGTAGCAGCGACTGGCGGAGGCCACCCGCACTATAGGGCATGCCAAAGTGGGGGGGGGAGCGTGGCGGGCGTCAGCACTAAGTGCTCGGATGCCATTGCACGTCCGGCTCCCATAAGGGGAGAAAATGTGGAAAAATGCGGAGGGCGATCTTCGCAGCAGATGGCCACGCCTTGTCCCCCAGGAGAGACCTGAGAGGGGCGCATATCCAGTGGGTGCGACAGCGATGAAGGGCCAGCCCACTGGGGGAGCGGGTTCGCGTGGCCCACACACACGACCGGGTGCGGGGGTGCAGGGCTGGCTGCTGGAGATTGTGGGGGCCGCTCTGCCAAGGAGGAAAAATAAGAGTACGATAAAAAAAAAAAAAAAAAAAAAAGAATGAATAACTATGCTGTGTAAACATTTACTAATTAATAAGGATCTCCCTACCCACTTTACTACCCAGGATAACCTGTGATTCCTTTGGTGAGCAAACTTTTTTCCCAGGCTTTCCTTGAAGGCCTCTACTGTCTTTACATCTACTGTCTCCACTGGTAGGCTGTTTCAAGAGTTCATGACCCTGGGGGAGGGCGTGGGGATGTCTCTTAACAGTATTCCAGAATTTATCACCGCTGAGATTCAGGACATGTCCTGAGTCAGTCTAGAGGACCACCGTGGATCACACATCTCTGTCTCTCTGATCTTGCTGATACCTTGAGTGTGTTAAAGACTGTGATCATATCCTGTCTCCTCCTATTCCCTTTCTCCAACTTAAACATGTCAAGTGGTACCAGCCTCTCCTCGCTGTTTTTATCCACCATATCCGTAATCATTCTGGGGGTTCCGTGTTGTGCCCTCTCAAACACTTTAATCTCTTTTTTGAATGGAGGAACCCAGGACTGCACACAGTACTCCAGGTGGGCACTAACTACTCTGAGTCACGGACAGCTTGTTTCTCGATATCACAATGTTTTACAAATGGTTGCAATGCAGTATTAATACTGAACAGATTCAGTTATCTACATCTCTGAGTGCTTTCAGCTACAGGTGAGCCCAATACTTCATTTAAAAGGGCTTTTCATGGTCTTTCAAACTGTGTTGGCCCCTGGGCATGACTATATCCTTTTAATGCATAACTGCACATCCTGAAATGTGTTATCATGTTCATAAAATGATCACAAAAGCCCCATACCTGAAATGAAACAACATTTAACTGACTTGTGCAGCACTGTTGCAACAAATGCATGGTCGTATGACTGAATTCAACCAATCACAGTACAAGAATTCTCTGACTCATTTTTATAAGCTCACATATTAGTCAACAGTGAGCAGAACACAGAAAGAACATGAGGAAATGGGGGTTATCATCTATCTGGTAAATTTAATTTCTCATGCAAGATGCACTAAAATAACCCTTCAACTATGTCACAGAGCATCTAGAATTCTACTGTTTCTGGCCTACAGCAATGTATCTGGAAATGTTCAGTCATAAAACTGCAATTTTTTTTTATTATTTTACCAGGAGGGACACACTAAGCTGAAAGCTTATTTACAGGAAGTTAAGTGACTTGCTCAGGGTCACGCAGTATGCAAGTCTATTTTTTTGTTCTCCCTCTTAATATGAACTGGTTCCTGTCTGCTTCACTATTGCTGTTCTTTTCTTTGACCCTGTATGTATTTCCTACCAGTTATTGTTACCTTATGGTATGTCACTGCTGCTTAACCAGAAACCGGATTCAGATCTGTTTTATTATTGTTTTTACTGACCATATATGCACTTTTCTCCTACCAATTATTGTACCTGTATGTTATGTCATCACTTTTATTGTACACTATTGTTTAACATTGTCCTTACGGGACTTCCTTGAAAATAAGCGTGCTCAATGGAGTCCTTCTGACAATAAACTTAAACTTAGCAGGGCTGTGGGATTCAAACCCAGGTCTCCAGGTTTGCAGATCAGAGCCTTAAACCACTGCACTATAGTGCACATGAAGTCACTAAAGTAGCTCTGACTTACTAGAGGCATCAGAGCAAATGGCAATCATAAGTTAAACAGCATCAGCAGCATTAAATGCATTCTGTCTCACATTACGGTAAATTTGCAGCAACATATTCTTTGTTGAATACAAATAATATTGAAATGTAACACTGCACTGAGACTTCATCTCTGCTGTCTCTTCCCAAGTTCTGAAGACCACAGCATTCTGCAGAAAGCAGAATGTCATTGTAGTCGCAGCTGTTCCTTTCTCCAGTTAAAATGAAGCAAATTAGGGCCAGTGATGGCCCAGTGGGTAGCACACTGTGCTTCTATGCTGGTGACCCACGTGCAGGAGTGGACTTGTGAGCTGGTCGGGTGGACTGGGGGGATTGGGGAGGCATTCCAGCAGAGAGGGAAGGGCACCAGGTTTCGCTGCACTAAAGGCTTCTGCAGCAGTCTGCAGAGTTTGTCTCGACTGCAGGGGTGTGCTACATTTGAAGTCTGGCCTTTAGGGCGCTTCCTGGCGGTGGGTGGGTAGTGGGCGGGGAAAGGGGTAAAACAAGAAAAATGGTATGTGCACCAGCCATCATATACGACAGTGCCTGTACTCTCTCATATGGATCCCTACTGGTGAGACAGCAAGGTGAGTGGAGGATGGGGCCGGGAGGTTGGAAAACACCTGAAGCAGGTGTGAAATGGTGGCTGGAGGCCAAAAAGCTGGGGGGGAAAAAGGCAAACTGAACCTACGAATACAGACAGTTCATTCCATCACTATATATTACCATTGGGCCCCTGGTGTTCTGCGGCACATTGTCCTTATTTTTTGCAATAGAACTCCTTGGCTACCGCAACAGCATTTTTGGATTTCTGCAGCATGATTTATTCATTTCTATCGCAGAATGCAGTCCTGCCATTGGCTATAATACGATGTGATGTGATCGATGACATCACATGCTGAGCACAGAGGAGGGGCTTCAGGATAAACGAGACAGGGAAGGGAGCTAGCCACTACAGAAAAACTGTATATTTGAATGAAAATTCACCAAGAATAATGAATTCTGCGGTACTACATATATTCTGTGGCATGACGCAAATTCTGTGGAAAATTCCACGGCTGCAGAATCATAGAATTCAATGGGCCTTGGTTACCATCTCATCACTTTAAAAAAAAAATTACTTTTCAAAAGGGGCTGCGGACAGAAACATCTGGAGACTACCACAGCCTTATCCCAATGTATTGGGTATGAAAGACCAGGAAACAAACAGCAACAACAACATGATGACACAAACCCATGGTAAGAGCCAACATTTCTTTTTTAATCATTTACACTTTTCTTGTAGAATCTTTGCTTCCAAATCTGAGATGTGACAGATGGAACAATTTGACACATATTCATTTTCATATTTATTTCCATTCGTGCACTTTGAGACTCAGTTTACTGGAAGCCAGAACAGTGGAATGGAGGGCTAACTTGCTGAATGCCTTACCTCCTGTCATGCTGGTGATCCAGGTTCGGGAATGTGCACGGGTTGACAGGGGTCTGTAACAGGGTAGACAGGAGGAGGTTAGGGAGATGCAGAGACTTGCAAAAGCTGGAGAGGTGGTCAAAGGTTTGGCAGCTGAAGTTCAATGCCACAAGTGCAAGGTGATGCAGACAGGGAACAAGAACCCCAGAACAGAACACTGGATGGTGGGGGTAAAGTTGTGCACAACCTCTCAGGAAAGAGACCTAGGGGGTCATCATGAGAGACTCCCTAATACAACCATTGTAGCAAGACCTACAGAAAGGCAAACAGGATGCTGGGGTGCATAGCAAGGGGTAATGACAGCAGAAGGAAGGAGGTATTACTACCGCTATAGATCACTGGTGAGGCCCCACCTGGAGAACTGTGCCCAGCTCTGGAGTCCTCACCTAAGGAAAGATAAAGACAGGCTGGATACAGTGTGATGTAGGGTGACCAAAATGATTCAGGGCCAGCAGGGCAGTTTTTATGAGGATCAGCTCAAGGCACTGAATATCTACTTGCTGGAGGCCAGATGAGAGAGAGGAGATATGACAGAGACCATCAAATTCCTGAAAGGAATGAACAAGGTAAACTGAGAGGAATTATTTAGCATAAGTAGCAGATCAAGAATATGAGGGCACAAGTGGAAACTGAGGGTAGGGAGGGATTCAAGAGGAAAGTGAGAACGTTTTATTTTACAGAAAGGGTGGTGGAGCTGTGGAACAATCTGCCAGCTAATGCGGTGGGTGCCAAAACTATAAATGGTTTCAAACACAGCTGGGACAGAGTGAACGGCTCAGTGGTTGCTCAAGGTGTTAGAGGTAGGGTGAGGAACACAGGGGTGGACAATGAGGGTTAGAACTCTGTATGAAAAACAGGTCCCGGGTTTATGGACAGACTGGGTGGACCAGTGGTCTTTTTCCACTGTTATCGTCTGTATTTCTATGTGTGCTTCTAGAATGCCACTGTAGTGTTTGACAATCTGTGGAGAACTGCACTAGGCTATGAGAGGTGGACCCATCAATACCAACCATACAGCAGCCTCAGCCTTCTACCTCCAGATAAGAGGCTTGGTCTGAAATGGGTTTCCCTTATTAATAAATGTGTGAATTAATGGATTATATCTTGCTTACCTTACTAATCTGTTCTCTAAGCTTGTTCAGGCCTATCAACTAACATCGCACTCCAGGAATCTTCTCCACGTATCAAGAGCAAGAAAATCTGTCAGCACAAAGGCCCTTGCCAGAGCTGCCCTGGTCAACTGGAACTCTCTCCCATACCAGGGTTTTAAATAATTGATTAGCAGTTTTTTTCCTTGGGACAATACTAGCTGTACAGAAAGTACTGATATAGGTTTTCTAGAAGTGTTATGGTTGTTAAATACAGTGAGGCAAGTGCTACGCATTTTCACAATGTTTTAGCACTTTAATGAGCAAAACATTAATCAATTTTTAGAGTTAAATAAAACCCTGTATACTCCGGCAAAGAACCCAACAGTAGTCAGTCCTTCAAGACAGCTACGTACAGCCACCTTCTCAGCCCAAGCATCTGCCAAACAGTTCACACAATGCCCTCACTAACCAACACGAGTCATTCCAAACTACCATTCATCTGTCCGCTCCTCTGGCATGCTCACTTACCTAACTCACACACCTTACTCCTTTCTCCCATGCCAGTTTAATAGTCTAATGATGGGCGTTATCTATAGTAAATATTGCTGTAAATAAGAATTTTTATTTGTAATGCTTTACTTTATGTTTTAACTTTTTAATAATTTTACTGACAGATCTTTATTTTAGGTCTCCAACGTATGCTAGGGGTTATAATATGTAGCCAACTTTGGTTTTAAATATATATCTTTATTTGCATTTTATTAGCACCCATTGGTTTTCTAAGCAGTTAGAGTCAATATCTTTTTTTCACAGTACACCAGCTTATCATTACTTCTTTAATCTATTCCTGACTACTACTGATAAATTCATTGTCAGACACTTTCCCTGGGGTGTATTCAAAGAACACTGACACAGTAGTGTGTTGAGCATCACCACTGATTAATTTCCATCGCACAGGACCACAGCCTCCTATTATGACCCTAGAATTCACCGTTGTGGTCATGTTTCATGCAGCATTCTGTTCTTGTGTTTTTAAATTTCACAGACTTGTAATTAGTTGTAATTATACTGTGCATATATATGTATTCCAAAAAACTTTGTTAATGCTCCAGCTAGGGTCAAAGCAACAAAAGCTGCTAAATGTGGTGTTAGGGTTTCCAACCCTAACAGCCCCCCCCCCCCCAAAAAAAAAAGCAGGCAGGAGAGCAGGTGTGTTGTGTGCCTTGGGCTTCTCAAACCTAACACTCTCCCCATTCCATTTGTAAATAAGGTCAGATGTGTAGACTTTACGAGAATGGGGTGAGCGTAAGGCTTGAGAAGCCCAAGGCACACCCCACACCTGCCCTCCTGCCTGGTTTGGGGATGGGCTGTTAGGGTTAGAAACCCTAATACCACATTTCCCAACTTTTGTCACTTTGACCCTAATTGGAGCATTAACAAAGGTTTTTGCAACTTATTCCCTTACTTTTTAAGACAGTATAATGGAATCCTTGTTTGGCTATGGAAGCACAGGGTCCTGCGCTTCCATGCATTTTGTTGTGGGAGCACAGCGTCCTCCCATGTACTTTTGTTTTGGGAGCGCAGCGTCCTTTGGACCTTGTACTCCCATGCACTTTAATTGGCTGGGGAAGCGCAGGATCCTTCGGATCCCTTGCACCCATGCATTTTGTTGTGGAAGAAAGTACAGTTACGTAAGAACTTACCGTAACAGTAGATCTTCGAGAACAGCTCTTGCAGCAGGTTACACCATTAGGACTGAAGCCGGCAGGCGTCAGGACCCCACGGAAAAATTCTAGCTAGCTATCTTCAGCGGGGACCGCCTCTGACGTCGGTCCCACCTCCAACGTCAGGAGTGGTACATAAGGGGGCGGTCCCGCCAGATTCCCCAGTTCTCCCGCCGGAGACTCCCGGACGCAGGATGACATCAGAATGGGAGACCAAGGATCCACCATCAGAGGAAAATAAGGAATGAAAATCCCACCATGTTGAGGTAAAGCCATGCCTCCTCCAGGGGGGAAGGTGGGCGGGAAGGTACCTGCTGCAAGAGCTGTTCTCGAAGATCTACTGTTACGGTAAGTTCTTACGTAACTGTACTATCTTACTTCGAGACACAGCTCTTGCAGCAGGTTACACCATTAGGACTGATTCCCAAGCAGTAACGCTGCCAGAAATCTCGGGAGGAAAATAGGAAAAACGCCCAGGTCCTGAACCTAGGACAGGAGACCCTGCAGCACCGCAAGGCCGAAACCAGCCCTACGCCGAGAGGCGATGTCCAGGCTATAATGCCTGATAAAGGTATGCACAGAGCTCCAAGTGGCTGCAGCATAAACAGCAGAGATGGACACGTTTTTAAGTGCTGCAAAGGATGTGGCCACACCCCTGGTAGAATGACCCCGGATAGAACCCGGGAGGGGCTTCTGTTTTAAATCATAACAGTAGGAAATACACTGGACAAGCCAGCGAGACAAAGTCTGTTTGGATACTGATTGGCCCAACATTTTCTCAGAGAAGGAAACGAAAAGCTGATCAGAACTACGAGAGGGTTTAGTTCTGTTGAGGTAATACCTCAGGCTGCGGTGAACATCCAGGGTGTGGAGCAAAGCCTCTCCTCTATTTAAATAACTCGGGAAATAGACCGGAAGGTCAATATCTTGGTTTAGAGTGAGTGAAGAGACCACCTTAGGCAAAAACTTAGGGTTCGTCCTCAGGGATACTCTGTCCCGGTGGAAAACTACATAAGGCTCTTTGCACATGAGAGTGTGATGCTCAGAAATTCTTCTCGCTGAAGTAACAGCAACTAAAAATAACGTCTTCCACGACAGAAAACGTAGCTCGCAATCCGCGGCAGGTTCAAAGGGAGGAAGCGTGAGCTGTTCCAGGACAAAGAGCAGATCCCATGGAGGCACAGGGTCCCTAATGGGAGGCCTAAGGTGTAACACTCCCTCTAAGAAATTCTGAGGCGCCCAATTGAGCTACTGTACGGTCCACCGGAGGTGATAGGCTGAAATGGCACAAAGATGTACCTTATTAGAGAGTAGGCTAGGCCTGAATGAAAAAGGAGAGGAGATAATCCAAACTACTCCCACAGGACAACCTAAAGGGGAAAAATCACGAATGTGACCATAAACAAAAAACGCGCCATTTCCTGGCGTCGTCGCATGCGTGCCGGCTTTCTGGCTGCAGGAAAGAACCTCTGCAACCTCTTGCGAGACCCCATGACACAAGATGGCTATGTCTCTAGGAGCCAAGCATGCAGGTTCAGAGAACGTAGATCTGGATGGACCAATAAACCTTTCTCCTGAGACAGTAGGTGGGAGCTGAGCGGCAACGGGAGCGGAGGTTCCCGAGATAGTTGCACCAACAAAGGGAACCAGATCTGTCTGGGCCAGAATGGGGCCACCAGAATCATGTGTGCGTGCTCGCTTCGCAGTTTGAGAAGAACTCTCTGGATCAACGGGAAGGGAGGGAAAGCGTAGAGGAATCTGTTCGCCCAGGAGAGGGATAACGTGTCTCACCAGAAAACACCAGGCCCTGGATCTAGCGAGCAAAAATTGGGCAGTTTTGCGTTGGATGGGGATGCGAACAAGTCTAGTTCTGGAATTCCCCATCGAAGAAACAGATCCTCTGCTACCTCTTGAAGAAGTTCCCATTCGTGGACTCTGGCCTGGGATTGACTCAGGCCGTCTGCGATCATGTTGTCCACCCCGGGAACGTGCACAGTGATCAGATTTTGCGCCGTGTCCGATTACCCAATCCCACACCCTCATGGCCTCCCTGCAAAGGGGGTAAGAGCGTGCGCCTCCTTGTTTGTTGAGGTAATACATCACCGCCATGTTGTCTGTCTGAGGCAGGAGAGTACACGGTGGGATTACTGACTGAAAGGCCTGCAGGGCATAGAGAACCGCCCTCATCTCTAGGACATTGATATGGAGATGAGCTTCCACCGGGGTCCACGTACCCTGGGACTTTACCCCTTCCAGGTGTGCCCCCCATCCAAGACCTGAGGCATCCGTGGTGAGGGTTACCTCCGGGGACAGCGCTACAAACGGGACGCCCTTAGAGAGCGACCCGGGACTAGCCACCACTGCCAGTCTCGGATCACTGAGTTCGTGATCCTGACCGGATGCTGCAAGTGGTCTTGCCTTTGGTCCCATTGCACCTTGAGCATCCACTGGGTTACCCGCATGTGGAGCCTTGCGAAAGGGACAGTAGGAATGGCCGCAGCCATGTGTCCGAGCAAGCGAAGGACCGACCTGGCAGGTACGATCTTGTTCGACAACAAATCCCTTATGAGGGGTCTGATGCATTCCGCTCTGTCGTCCAGAAGAAAAGCTCTTCCCTGAACAGTGTCCAGTACTGCGCCTATAAACTGCAGTTTCTGCGACGGTACCAGGAGAGACTTCTCGTAATTTATGAGAATGCCCAGAGATTGGAACAAATTCTGGGTGCTCTGGACATGAGTAACAACGCCTCTGGAGGCGCCATGAGAAGCCAGTCATCGAGTATGGGAACACATAGTGGCCCTGTCTCCTCAGAGATGCTGCCACGACTGCCATGCACTTGGTAAAGACCCTCAGTGATGACAGTCCGAACGGAAGAGCTCGGAACTGAAAGTGGTGGTCGAGAAACTCTCAAGCGCAGGAACCTCTGGTGCGCTGTGAGTTATGGAGATATGCAGGTACGTCCTGCATGTCTAGAGATGCTAAAGGCGCCTTGTTTCAGCATGGGAATAAGGCCCGGAAGAGTCACCATGGAATCTTTGTAGGCGATCGGACATTGAGGTCGCTGAGGTCCAGAATAGGACGGAGGTCCCCTGATTTCTTGGGAACCAGGAAGAAGTGGGAATAATATCCTCATCCTCTCTGGTTCTCCGGGACGTACTCTATGGCTCCTTTTCTTAGGAGCACGAGTACCTCTTGCCAGATCAAATTTTTGTGCTGACCCGGATACCAGGAGAGCAAAGGAGGCCTCGAGGGTGGCTTTTCTGCGAACTCTATAAAGTGGCCTAGACTGACCAACTGCAGAACCCACCTGTCGGTGGTGATGGCCTGCCATCCTGGCAGGAAGTTCGCAATGTGACCCCCGACCACGATTTCCCGTTGATCCTGAGGGGCGGGGGCAGGAAAGGAGTCAGGCTGTGGCGGCAGATGGGCCCGCTGGCTGGGTCGGCCTAGGGGAACGCTGACCTCGGCTGGCGGGCTGTTTTCCCTGGGTTCTATGAAAACCAGAGCCCCTCTGATGTGTAGCGGAATGGGGCTGCTGCCTCTGTGTCCGCCCACGAGAATGGCTTTGGTTCCTACAAAAGGAACCAAGCTTGGGTCGGTAGATGGCTTGAACCGACCTTACCGCCTTCCCGGCCTCTTGAAGTTTGGTAATGATCTTCTCAGAAGGATTACCAAATAAAACTTCTCCTCGAACGGCGCGTCCATAATGTTTTTCTGGACATCCGGGGTGAAGCCGGAGACACATAACCAGGAGTGTCTCCGGAGGCAAACGCCAGAAGCTGCTGCTCGGGCCAATGAGTCCGCGGAGTCGTACGCGGCTCGAAGCACTTGGGTCCCCACATCTGAACCTGAACGGAGGAGCTGGAGCATCTCCTCCTTCTGCTCACCTTCGGGCAGCTTTTCAACCGCCTCCAGACCCTGTTCCCACAAAGCGTTTTGGAATTGAACCATGTGGGTTAGGTAGTTCAAGGATCTGATGGCGCAGGTAGCGGAAGCGTACATGCGCCTGCCCAGAGCGTCCAACTGTTTGGACTCTGGGTCCGGTGGCAGGGTGCTCAGATGTTGCGGCCTCTGTGACCGGTCATGTGAGGCTGTGATGACCAGAGAGTCGGCCTGAGGCTGCTGTGTCAGGTACTGGTCCTCCTTAGGAGCCTTGTACAGACGATCAGCTTTCTTCGGCACCGCCGGGAGCGAATGTGGACGCTTCCACGCTGCCTTGGTGACGTCCACGAAAGTGTCCACCAAGGGTGGTACCACCACAGGCTTGGGGTCCTTTTGCCGAAGATATTTGGCAAGGCGTAACCTTTCGGGGTCTAGTTCTTCTGCATCCCATCCCATGTTCTCCTGGATATGTCGCATAATATCCATGAACGAAGGGTCATCCGGAGGAGATCTCGGTGTCTCACGTAGGTCCAGAGAAGGGATGGAGAGAGGAGATGGGGATCTAGAAGAGGTGTAGACTGATCCCGTGTCCTCCATCGACGGCGAACGTCAGTGTCTCCTGGATCTCTTGGGGCTGGGTGATCCAGAAGAGGATTTCGACGGAGGTCTCCGTTTTTCCGATCTTCCCTGGGAGAGGATCTAGGCTCCCGGGAGTTAGCGGCCTGCCGACCCTCAGGGTGAAGGGGGGCGGCACCGGGGAGGAGGAGGAAGAGTGGTGGGGCCATGTCCCTCTTAATGGTATCCCACCAATAAGTGAAGAGATCCTTCACTTCCGCTAAAGAAAGTCCCGACGACGGCCCAGGTGCCGGAGGGCGGTCGTCGGGTCCCGGCGTCGGCTCCACAGGGGCCTCGGGTAAAGGCGAGGGGCTCGGGAGTCTCCGCGAGGCTGGGATCGCCCGTCTGGTCCTCGGGCTGCGTTAAATCCTCCTCAGTCAGCGTCTCCTGACCGACGTCGGTCGGAGGCGAAGGAGCCCTCTTCTCAGGAAGAACGGACGTCGGTCCCCCAACCGGCGTCCGCTGGGATGACTTGGCCGACGACGGCCGTCCGGCCGACGACGGCTCCAGGGAGGAATGACGTACGGCCGACGACGGTCGAGCCGGCGTCGGGTCCACCGGTCTCTTCAACGGTGTGAGCTCCAACGTTTTACGGGGAGGCATAGAAGACGACCGGACATCGGGTGCCGAAGGGCGGGAACCCGACTTATGATGATGGTGATGGCACTCTCCGGACTTCGCCAAGGCCTTAGAAGAAGAGGACGATGACGGCCTGGCGGACTTGGCCTGAGAAGAAGGAGGCTTAGGTACCGCAGCCGGGGGAGGTTGAGAGCTGGCCCTGGAAGGAGAGCGGTCGGACCTAGAACCGGAGCTGCGGGACTCCGGAGCCCTGGACGGGGACCTGGAAGGGGCCTTCTCCCTTCTTTTCTCCGCGTGCTTGTGGGATTTGGACGACGATTCCCCCTTGGAGGACATGGTTTTTAATTTCTCCTCCAACAAAAAAGCCTGAAGAGCCTTCTGACGTCGGATCCTGGTTCGGCTGTTGAACCCCTGGCAGAACGAACAGGCCTGGGTATCGTGGTCTGGGCCCAGGCACCTGACGCAGGCCGTGTGGGGGTCCTTGAAGGGGATCTGTTTCCCGCAAGCACACTTGGAGGGATGACCGGAGGTCGGAGAGGACATCAGCAACAATCCTGCTTGAAGAAAAAGGAATTCCCGAAGGAAAGCTCTGTAACCACGAGTCGCGCGCTAGACTGGAAACCGAAGGGTCGAGACATGCAAGTCAACAGCGGGAAAGAACTGGGGAATCTGGGGACCGCCCCTTATATACCACGCCTGGCGTGGAGGCGGGACGTCGGGGGCGGTCCCCGCTGAAGACAGCTAGCTAGAATTTTTCCGTGGGGTCCTGACGCCTGCCGGCTTCAGTCCTAATGGTGTAACCTGCTGCAAGAGCTGTGTCTCGAAGTAAGATCAGGGTCCTTTGGATCGTGTAGTCCCATGCACTTTCGCTGTGGGATTTTAAACAAAATATTTGTTCCTGCACTCTGGTAACCTCCACCCTCTCTGATTCCCATATTTATTAGTTTATTATCATTTTTAACACCTTTGGTGGTTAGTGGTACCCCCCCCACGTTCCTATACTGTATATCCCTGGTGTCTCGTGGCACTCCCACCCTCCGATTCCCATATTTATGATAATTTTTCAACCCATTGGTGGTTAGTGGTACCCCCCACCCTCCCATGTCCCTATATTGTACATCCTTGGTGTCTAGTGGCACCCCCACCCTCCAATCCCCATATTTATAATAATTTTTCAACCCAGTGGTGGTTAGTGGCACCCCCCACCCTCCCATGTCAACCTACAAATAAGAAAACCGTCCCTTGATGTTTTTTTAACTTTAAAAAAAAAGTCCATTGTCCATCAGACCCGTACTGACCTCCCACTGTGCACCCACCTCCACGCACTCCCCTTGACCCCTTCCCCCATACTCCCTCACTCACCTGAACTGCCAAAAGACGGAAGATCCACTCTCCGATTGACGATGCTTCTTGCTGCAGGAATCGGTGACTGCTGTCTGACAAGTTAGGTAGCTGCAATCGGAAAATACACTGAACCGCAGATACCTTACTTGTTAGACAGCAGTCTCCAGTTCCAGCAGTAAGACGTGTTCGGTCGGAGAGTGGATCTTAGTCTGTTGTTTTCCCAGCGATAATGGCAATCTGGCAAAAATATCAAGATAATCATGTTTCTTTTCGTTTTCTTTCATTCCTGAACCAAGATATGGGATTTTTTTTAAAGTTCCCATTCCCATGCTATCCCCATCATAGAAACACAGAAAGTGTCGGCAGAAGGGGCCCGCAAGAACCATCTAGTCTGCCCCCATAAGCCTACCCTTAACTGCTTTTCGTGTTATGATACCTCTGGGCCTATCCAAAACCCTTTTGAAAGTTCCAGCCGACTTAGCCTCCACAATTCCTGGTGCAAGGCTGTTCCATGCATCCACCACTCTCTCGGTAAAGAAAACCTTCTCGTGTTGGTCTTGAATTTGCCCCTGTCAGCTTCATGTTGTGCCCTATAGTTCTTGTGCGACTCTTGACATGTAACAGATCCAGAATCTACCTTGTTTATTCCCTTAGGTACTTGAAGGTCTCGATAATGTCACCCTTTTCTTTTCGCTGTTCCAGGGAATACATGTTGAGGTCACACAGACTTTCTTTGTACGTTTTGTCATGGAGTCCTTGTATCATTTTTGTAGTTTTTCTCTGTACTGTCTCCAATCTGTCTATGTCCTTTCTAAAATGTGGTCTCCAGAACTGCACACTGTATTCCAGATGTAGCATCACCAGTGATCTGTATAGAGGCATAATAACCTCCCTCTTTCTACTGGTAATCCCCCGTCCTATGCAGCCCAGCATACCATTTGCCTTTAATGTTGCTGTCTCACACTGTTTGGATGTTTTCAGGTCATTTGTTATACTTGAAAAAACTGAAAAAAATTGAACATTTTAGTACAGTGTTGTGCTGTTTGCCATCAGAAACATGTGGCAGCACCATCCTAATGAATACCCTGTAGAAATCCAACGTGTACATTCAACAGGTAATCTCAGTGGAAGAGATTTTTTAAATTGCAAGTGGTGGCCATCTTTAATAATGTGAGTCATTAATTACAAAAGTAGCTTGTAAAAGCTGTTTTAACAATATCTGACAAAACTAAAAATACACTGAGCAAATCTAAGGACGTCAGAAATAATGTTTTGTTAAAAAAAAAACTATGTGGTGACATTTTTTGCCAACTAACAAATACTGCCGCTTTAATATCCCAGTCCAACCACTGTTTCATGCATACACCCAGAGTTGTTATCCAAGCCATCAGCTTTGAATGAAAAGTGGATATTCTGGAATGAAGACCTAAGCAAACAGTGCCTCCGTTCAGAACCCTACATTAGCGACAAGTACAACACAGCATGCCTTACAGGAGTAACTGATTAATGAGACTACTTTGTCACGGTCACCTAGCATGACAAATCTCAAAGTCATTTCAGGAGTCGCAGGTGTGATCGATTGAAAATGAATCAGTGGTAAAGCCCTACACACTGGTAAAGATGAGTCAAGCCTGGCTATCGGATACCAGTGTACAATGTTCTATTCCTTCCCTGCTTAACGAACTGGAAGCACCAAAGAAATGCAGGCAGAAAACTAATTCTTAAAAGTAGTCAGTTGATTCTTCTTTATTCTAAAGTATTTTTTAAGTTGCTAATTAGGTTTTCTACCTGGCAGTATATGGTGGGATGTAAAGAGCACCACTTTAGCTGGATGCACTGCTGAAATTATCTAGTCTGATTCCTCTCCATACCTCATCAGCATGGTAACCTCACTGACTGTGACATTACAAGTCACCGAACTTGCAGCAGTTGATTGGCTCTTTTTGGTCAGTTGTGATGTCACTGACACAGTGAGGTCACAGGGCTGATGATGTATGCAGAGAAATAGAGATAGCTGTGTCAGCCTCCAGACAGAGTACTACTCCACACCTCGTACCAAGTACAGTCAGGTAGAAAATCTAAACAGCAAAAAAGAAAAAAAAATAAATACTTCAGATATAAGAAGTAATAGTTCATAGAATCATAGAATCACAGAATCATAGAGATTTGATGGCAGAAAATGACCCTTCAGACCCATTTAGTTTGCCCAACCCTCCCCTTTCACATTCCCTCCTCCCTGCCTGCCCCCACCCTCCCCCCAATACTCAGACCTAAATGCCTGTCCCATGCCCTCTTAAATTCCTCCACCATCTTAGCCTCCACCACCCTGTCCGGCAGTCTGTTCCAGGGCTCCACCACCCTCTCTGTAAAGAAGCGCCCCCTCACATTGCCCCTAAACCTATTTCCTTGCAATCTGAGGCTGTACCCTCTAGTTATGGCTCCCTCCTTCCTCCTCAGCAGGCCACCTTCACCTATTTTATTGAGCTCTTTTACATAGTTAAAGGTTTCAATCATGTCCCCTTTCCCTCCTCATTTCCAGTGTGTACAGATTCAGCTTCTTACACCTCTGCTTGTATGTCTTCTCATGCATACCTTGCACTATCTTTGTTGCCCTTCTTTGAATCCTCTCCAATGCATCTATATCCTTGCAGAGGTGTGGTCTCTAGAACTGAACCCTGTACTCTAACTGCGACCTCACCATGGCTTTGTAGAGGGGCATTATTACCTCTCTCCTTCTGCTAGTAATGTCCCTGCATATGCATGCCAGCATTCCATTGGCCCTTCCCGCCACTACTTTTTAAAGTTAATATTTATTTCAGGCAGTACACTAGCTCTTTAACATAAATCACTAAAATCCTTTGGATAAATGTTTCAGCTTTAAAAGCTAAATAAATGTATGATTAAGAGTTGCAGTACCAGTGACCAATGGCTTACTTTAAATAACATAGAAAACTTATCAAAGAATGTCTGGCCAGCTGACTGGCTAAGACCCAAGTGGCTGTGTATGCACTCTGCTGTTGCTTGAAGCAAGGTCAGCCTTGCCAGGGACAGAAGAGAGTATTTTTTTTCACATTTTAAATGAAAACAGTTTGACCATACTCCCTCACTGCATTTTAAAATCACAGTAAGGCACTCCAGGGGGTAAGCTGCCATGCAGTAATGCCAAACCCCCAAGTGAGCAGCACTTAGCAGAATGGAGCGTGTCATTACCTGACACTATCCCACTTCACATTACGCTTTACCACTTCAAGAAAATGATTATTGGACTTCAGAGAGAGGCTGTAAGTATTACATCTCTGTCCAGATATAGCTTGCATTCTCAGACATTCACCTACGTTAGCTATGCACTCGAGCACAAATATATTCTAAGGTCAAAGACTGCAGCAGTGAAGTCGGAACAGTTTCTCTGGCTTGCTATTCCAGTTAAAAATCCTCTTCCAAGAAAAAAAATATATTTAAACAACCATCTCTGTAGCTACCTACGAAGCAAACTAAAGTTAGCTTTCCCATCCTTAGGAATACTTGGCCCATGGTTAAAACAAGTTCTTTGTAAACTCATACATGATTAAAAATTTCCTGGTAGAATTTAACCAATGTCTGCAATGTTTCTGTCATCAATATAAATGATTCAGAATCATTCGGCTCATTCTCCAAAACAAATTAAGCGCAGCTTTATACAGCAGCAAAAAACGATGAATCATTAGATGAAATGTGATACAATGATTGATACTACCACCAAAAAAGGATAGGATTTGTTTCTGTAGTTATTTTTCTTCGTACATAACAAACATCATCTGCTTAATGAACAGTGTTTACATACATTTAGATTAAAATTAATGTTCTAAGCAGGTACACATCGACTGCATTAAGTTGGAAGATGTCCCAGAACAAATCTTTTTTGACCCACCAAATGCTTTGAACATGAGGTAATGTACGCTCTGTTTTAAAACTCTAATGACTATTTTACCTTGACTCCAATTACGATTACCTGTAGCTATTACAGTTACCTTGCTACAGCAAAAAAAAAAAAAATGCCAGGCTCTAAACAATTGTGTCCAAATACAGCAGCACATCTAACTAGGCAATACTGTACGGCATGACCTAGGGTTATATTTAGTAATAAGGCGAGACAGGGTGCATGTTATTGTATAACAACATCACCCATCAGGTGGTTGAAGCATGAGGCTGCAGGCTGAGTGAGTTCAACACCTGAAAAGTGATATTACACAATAACACACATCCCTAGGGTGCCTTACTGCTATTATACAATGGCTTGATTTTATTCCGAATAAACAAATGGAAAAAAAAATATCATTTTTAATAGTTTGTCTTATTTTTTCACTGTATAAGCATATTTGCTAGAAAAAAAAGTTCCTCTTCTGTGTTCCAGATACACAATTTTTGCTTTCTCCACTAGGTGGTACTGTTGCCCAATATATCTCACCTGCCCTGTCACCCAAGCTTTTTTTTGTTGTGTTTTTTCTTCCTGTCAACAGAGATCACATTGCACCCCCCCCCCGACCAGTGGTACTACTGTATGGCATTTGAAGCAGGGCAGTTTGGCAGCGCCACCACAGAAACATAGACTTTGACGGCAGATAAGGAACGCTTGGCCCACCTAGTCTGCCCATTTCCCTATCTACATGATAAGCTGCAGATCCTAGTGAACCAACAGCCTATTTCTTCCTACCCCCCACAAGAACTGCCTTATGTCTGTCCCATGCATTCTTGAATTCTCCCACAGTTTTAGACCCCACAACCTCCTCAGGAAGGCTGTTCCGTGCGTCCACCACCCTCTCTGTGAAAAAATACTTTCTCACATTGCCCCTGAGCCGTCCCCCCTCTATCTTCAAATTGTGTCCCCTTGTTCTTGAACATCTCTTTTTCTGAAAGATGCTATCCTCTTGGACTTTACTGATTCCACTGAGGTACTTATAAGTTTTTATCATGTCCCCCCCCCTTTCCTCAAGGGTATACGTATTAAGCTCCTTTAGTGTCTCCTCGTCTGGCTTCTCTTGCAGACCCTGCACCATTTTAGTTGCCCTCCTCTGGACTGCCTCCATCCTGTCTACATCCTTGCGGAGATGGGGTCTCCAGAACTGGATGCAGTACTCCAGATGGGGTCTCACCAACTGTCTGAACAGAGAGATAACAACTTCCTGTTTTCTGCTGGTGATGCCTCTCGCAATACATCCCAGTATTCCCCCCGGCCCTCCCTACTGCCTTCTCACATTGCTTGCCAACCTTAAGGTCATCTGATATGATTACCCCCAGGTCCCTTTCCATTTTTGTTGTTGTTGCTACCCCCATTGTGTAACCTTCCCTGGGTTTTTGTTTCCCCAGGTGCATTATTTTGCACTTCTTTGCACTGAATCCAAGCTGCCATACTTCTGACCATTTCTCCAGCCTTGCCAAGTCCTTCTCATCCTTTCCATGCCTCCTTGTGTATCAACCCTGTTGCAGATCTTTGTGTCATCTGCAAGGAGGCATACTTTTCCTTCCAGACCCTCCGCAATGTCACTTATAAATACATTAAAAAGGACTGGACCCAGTACTGAACCCTGCTGTACCCCACTAGTAACCCCTCTTTCTTCAGAGTGGACTCCATTTACAACTACCTTCTGTGTCCTGTTGTGCAGCCAATGTTTTACCCAGGCTACCACCCTGGGACCCACTCCCAGGCTGGTTAATTTGATTATTAATCTTTTGTGTGGGACTGTGTCAAATGCCTTGCTAAAGTCTAGGTAGGCCATGTCCACAGCCCCTCCCTGGTCTATTACTTTGGTCACCCAGTCAAAGAAATTAATTAGATTCATCTGACATGACCTTCCTGCTGTGACCCCATGCTGCCTTGGGTCATGTGCCAAACTGGCCTCTAGGTATTCAACAATTATCTCCTTCAGAAGTGATTCCATCACATTCCCTACCACAGAGGTCAAACTGACAGGTCTGTAGTTTCCTGCCTCTGTCTTGCTCCCACTTTTGTGAAGGGGAATCACATCCGCCTTCCTCCAGTCCTCAGGTATCACACCATCCTCCCATGATTTGTTAAAAAGGGTAGTCAGTGGTGTCACTAGTTCTCCCCTTAATTCTTTTAGATTTCTGGGGTGAATTCCGTCAGGCCCCATTGCTTTGTCCACCTTCAGTTTAAGGAGTTCTTTCAGAACCCTTTCTTCTGTTAAGGGACTGGGATCGACCCCCCTATCAAGAGTGCTTCTGTTAATTGGATTAGGCACCCCCCCTCCTCTTTTGTGAATACTGAGCAGATGTATCCGTTCAGTATCCCTGCTTTTTCACTGTCCCTCTCTGCCCACCCATAGTCCATTCTATTCAGCCTCACTATCCCTCCCTTTGTCTTTCTACGCTCTTTGATGTACCTATAAAAGGTTTTATCCCCCTTCTTAACCGAGCTGGCTATCTTTTCCTCAGTTTGGGCCTTTGCTATTCTGACTTCCCTCCCTGCTTCCTTGTGCCTTAACTGGTACAGTTCTCTGTCCTGCTCTTTCTGTGTTTCCTTATACTTCCTAAATGCTATCTTTTTCTCCCTAACCTTCCCCGCCACCTCTTTTGAGAACCATAGTGGCTTTTTCTTTTGCTTTGATTTGTTTATTTGCTTCACACAAAGGCTTGTTGCCGCTCTGATGGCAGTTTTGGTGTTTCCCTATTGTTGCTCCACCCCTCCTTCTAGCCTGTTTGCTACTACTTTTCTAAGGCACTCTCCCATCTTGCCAAAGTCACTTCTCCTCCTCCTGAGGTCCAATACCCTCACTTTTGTATGACTTAACTCTATAGCTGAGTTTATCGTGAACCACACTGTTTGGTGGTCACTTGTTCCCAGATGGCTACCCACATCTAGACCCGAGATCCTCTCACTGTCCCTATTTGAGAGTGCGAGGTCTAAGACTGCTCCCTTATGAGTGGGTTCCAAAACTAGCTGTCTGAGGCATGCCACCTGTAGGGCATCGAGAATGGCCCTGCTCTTGGATGTGGCTGCAGCAAAGGTGCTCCAGCTAACATCTGGCATATTCATGTCCCCCATCAACAGTATCTCCCCTTTCTCCGCCATCCTAAAGATGCCTTCTATCATATCCTTGTCTATTCCCTCCCCCTGACATGGGCGTCTGCATACAACCCCTTTGCGGACTGTGGTGCCATTTCCAGTCTCTAAGGTGACCCACCGTGCTTCCTCTCCTCCCTGTTTACACTTTTGTTCCGTTGCTTTTATCCCTTCCCTTACATAGAGAGCTACTCTACCCCCCTTCTCTCCTCCCTGTCTCTCCTGTAGGTTGTGTACCCTGGTATGTTGACATCCTAGTCATGGTTCTCTGTGTACCATGTTTCTGTGACTGCTACGATATCCAGGCATCTCTCATCCATAAAGGCCACCAGTTCAAGGAGCGTGTTGCCCAGAATATGGGCATTGGTACTCATTACCCTCCATTTCTTGATGGCCTTACCCCTTTTTGCCCCATCCCTGTCCTTATTGCCTCTGTCATTTTCTCCATTTACCCCAGCCCTTCTCCCTATCGACATCTCTATCTTGGTGTTTACCTCACTAACTACCCTGATTTTTTTGGGGGTGGGGTGCTAGGATTTCCCTGCTCCTTTCCAGTGCCTCTCCCTTGGCTAGTTTAAATGCTTGCCACCAATGAAGCATTTAAACCTATCACCTAGGATCCTGGTTCCCCTCCTGGACAGATGCAGACCATCACGCCAGTATAGGCCTGCATCACTCCAGGTGGACCCTCAGTTGCCAATGAAGTCAAATCCCTGAGCTCTGCACCAGTTTTTCAACCACTGATTGAATCCCATGGTGTGGAGCACCCTAGCCTCACCCATGCCATAGACAGGCAGCACCACCGTTTATTTTTTGCAGCCGAACAGAAGCAGTAAGCATGACAGCGGTGGTTTGGATGTGTGCAGGTGCTACCACCATCATAGTTTCGAGTACGGAAAGGAAATGCCAATGTTATGGCTTCACTTTACTTTTAAGTGTTTTAATTAGTTTTAAGTGTGGCTGGTTGTCATTTGGTGTAAGGAGGAGCAGAAAGTGTTGCAGTTTTGAACTGCGCTTGCGCTTACAAGGACTGCAGTTTGGCTTGGGAACTTGGAAGCCGCTGTTAGGGCTTTGTTTTATTTGTTAAATGGAGAAGGAGACAGAATAGAGGGGCTATGAGGAAAATGGCGGGTTTTATATTGTGGCTGGCAGGGGGATATTAAGCCAAGTCAGCTTCAGGATGAAGTGAGCAGGGAGCCACTGCATTGCAGTTTGAAGCACATCAAGTCAGCCATGCGCTGGCAAGCAGGGAGAAAGCAGTTTTCAGTTAAGACTTTAAGTTTATGTTAAATGTTTTACTTGAGTATTGTGTTAGGAGCGGACAGGGCACTGATGGGTGGTATTTGTGGCCAAAACAGTGAAGGTAGATATCGGCAGGTTAAAGTCTGTGGAACAGCAGGTGGGACACAGCGGGGAAACAGAGTTCTGTGCAGTGATTTGTATCAGGGCTTCTTCATGTAAGATGGTTATGTGTGTGCCAGGACTTCATACAGTTATGTTATGCTGAAATAACATCACTGTTGCAAGCATATAGACCAATCAGAATTCAAGAAATGTTCTTGCTATTGTATAATAGTTTGTTAATCACCCTCCAGGGGTGTAATGTGAGATTAACTAACCATTAACATAACCTCTGGAATGCCTTACTACTATTATTCAGTATCTGTAATATATCACTGTATTTTAGTTTATTTCTGTTCACTGTATTTTGTGTATTTATTTTATTTATTTAGTTTTTGTTGACCGGGTAAGGTGCACTAGGCATAGCAATGACCATTTTCAGGCACGACCCGGGAGTTTACAGATACAAAACATTTGATTAACAGAGGTAGAAACAAGTACAAAACAGTAAAATACAGTACAGTAAAAGCATAGTCAGTAAATACACAGTAGCCAGCAAAGAAACAAAATACAAATTAAATCAACAATAGCATGGAGTGAATAAGAGAGCAAATACAATAAATAAAACCATTATGCAGTAATCCTGGTGGAGAAAATGGTATTATAAAAACAAAATACCCCAAAATATAATTATAAATAAAGGATAAGGTAGAGACAGGAAATGACTAGGGTGGGTATGCAATAAAAAGGGGAGGAGGATAGGATAGTACAGAAAGAAGGCAAAAGCAGGGGCATAGGGACTTGGTACACTAAAAGTGCAAGTAGATGACTAGAGGAGTATACAGCGCTTAACTGAGGTGAGAGGGTGCATAGAACAGGAGAGAGATAATGGGCTAGGGTGGTTTAAAGCAGGAGCATGAACAGGAATCAGCAAGATGATTACGAAGCAATTTCTTGAAGGAGGCATGGGATGGTGCTAGCCTTATTGCTAATGGGAGAGAATTCCAGTAATAGGGGGCATAACAGGAGAAAGCACTAGCCCCTTTGGTGGAGTGGTATCGAGGAATAAGCACAGGGGCATTAGCAGTCGAGCAAAGACTGTATTTGGATGGCTGGATGAGAAACAGATCCACCAGGGGCTTCGGTGTTTGGTTACGGATGACGTTATCTATGACCGAGCCATATGCAAAGTCTCTTGATGCATTCGGAGAAAGCCGCCCTAGTTCTGAGTATAAGAAGCAATGGTGTTTCATCCGATGTGAGGAGGACGCGTACCTACAGATATTGTTGTGGGTGACACCCCACTTCCGGAGAATAGTTTTACTCACTGAGGCATATACTACAACTCCATAGGTAAGTGACGGAAGGAGTATGCCCTGGGCTATGGCAAGCCTCGCTGATGTTGTGAGCATATAGCTGGAATGATAGGCCATACCAAGTTTTATATTGGCCAGCTTGCAGGATAGTTGAATATGGAGATCTAAAGTAAGAGTTGGGTCGAATGTGAGACCAAAGTATTTAAATGAAGGTACCACTCCAACAGAAGACTCATTTAAGGTAGTGTAACCCCTTGTTACCCGAGGTTACTAGAATCCCAGTAAGACCTAGTGGTAGGCAGGGAAGGCAACTTGTGAAACTCCAGTTAAATGGGTTTCACACTGTCTCACACTGTTCTCAGTCTCAGCTGAGACTGAGAGATGACATCACCATAGAACTGTCGCAGCTGCATAAGCCACACTGGAGTCTGCAGCAGAGGGAGTGAGATAGAACGTTGGGAGTTTTCAAAGTCAGTTCCTGTTTACCTTCTGTGCAAGAAGGAAGTCAGTCTCCTGTTTGTTTTGAAGTGAGAAGATCAGTGTCCAGTTTCAAGTGGTGGAGACCGCTGTCAAGGTCTCAGTGCCCCCCTCCCTCCGGGGGGGGATAAATATCCTATGTAGATTCCAGGGGCAATCCCCTAATTTCTGCTAAAGGGAGAAAGCTGCCTTTTACAGTTTCTGTTTGGTCTTAAAAGTAGAAGGAGTTGTACTTCGCCTGTGGGGCACCTGCAACGAAAGGGTGAGTGTTTTGCTCTAATCTGAGAGGGCAAACAATGTGTTTCTTCAGTTTGGGAAATGTGAAGAAAGCTGGGATTTGGACTACTATTTGGGAGGCCTATAGTACTAGGACAAACAAATGGAGTAGTGTCAAAATCTAAAGTCTGTGTGAATTCAAGTAATGTTGTAGAGGGGGTGCTACAGTCCATCCACCGTTTAATCTACAATTTCAAAGTTTCAGTTTCTCCAGAGAAATGGCCGGGTATGGGCTGTGGGAGCTGGAGGTGGGCAAACCCCCCATCTTTAGTAACCAGGTCCACCTCTATGGGTTTCTGCTGTGATTGCTACTTGCCTCATGCACCTGGCCAGTGATGAGGTAGGTACCCAGCCGTGGGTCGCAACTTGGAAAATCTCTCTAGGAGTCGCAGACTCTAAGTGGTGTGGGGAGCCACAACTTGGGAAAAGAATTCTCCTTGTGAGATGGGAGTCAGAAGAAGTAAGAAGAAAATCTCTAGGGATCGAGACTCTAAGTGGTGTGGGGAGTCAACAAGTAAAATGGGTTCATTCTTTAAATGGACCGTCAGTCAAGTGGCTGGCAGGGGAGCCGGGCCAGTCGGGCTGTGTATCCAAAGCGCATGCAAGTCCGGGCTGTATGCCTGGTGGGTCCAGAGCCTGAAATTAGTAGAAATGGGTTCATTCTTTAAGTGGACCACCTTGTAGTCTCTAATCTGCATTATCAGTAAATGTAGCCCCTTGGGGGTCCATCTACGCTTTGTTGGGTTCAGCTAGTTATGAATAAAAGCCACACTGAAAAATTCCAGTCCTGGTTCTGGACATTACAGTTATTACTTCCTGTGTTCGGATTTACTTGGGTGCCCCTGTGCAGAGTAGCCAAACCTAGGTCCCCTTGTGCCAGGTAACCTCATCCTCCCCAAACCCAGGTCCCCACCAGGTACTGCTGCCAGTCCAACAGCATGCCACCTGTCATTTTAGTAAAAAGGCAGGGGTGAGGGGTTACAGTAGTAACTTTGAAAGTGGGTTGAGAGAGTTTGAGTTTAGCATTAGAACCAAACAGCATGGCTTGAGTCTTAGATACAGTCAAGGGAAAGTCATTGGTTAACGTCCGTAATGTTTTTAGCACTAGCACAAAGGACAATATCATCAGCGTATAACAGGGAGGCAGTCTGGAGAAGGTTGAAGGTAATATTGTTTATAAAAATGGAGAAAAGCAACGAACCAAGAATAGAACCTTGTGGCATGCCTATGTTTATGGTTGCAAAATCAGACAAGGTGGAGTTGAATTTAATTTGCTGGGTGCGATCTGATAGGTAGCTGCCAAACTATGCTGTGGCATTAGGTGAGATACCTAGGGATCTAAGAGTGGCAAAGAGGACAGGATGGTCGACCAAGTCAAACGCTTTTGTCATATCTATAAAAATTGCTCCTGTTAGGAGACCAGAGTCCATGGCCGATAGGGTATCAGATATGAATTTGAGTAATGCAGTGATGGTGCTATGATCCTTGCGGAAACCATGCTGCACAGTTGTAAGAAGGTCATATTTCTGAAAAAAGTCTAGGGTTTGGGAGGCTACGAACTTCTCAAGGATTTTGCTGAGGACTAACAATATGGCAATAGGCCTATAGTTGGAGGGGTTATTGCGGTTACCCTTTTTGAAGACAGGGGTAATCCTGACCATCTTCCAGAGAGCAGGAAGATAGCTATGACACAGGGAGAGGGTAAAGATCCTAGCTAGAGGTGCAGCTATGTAAGGGGCAGCAAGTTTTAGCAGCTTGGGTTCAATATTGTCAGAGCCTGCTGTGGAAAGGTCGGAAATGTTATTGAGCAGTCCAAGTACATCCAGACGGGTGACAGACGTGAAATGAAATTTAGGCCTGGAGGCATTGGGTTGAGCAAGTGAGTTTAGTGAAGCTGGGAAGGATGATGTATAATTTGTAAGGTCAGAGAACTGGGCATTGACAAAGTTTGCGATAGTGGAAGGATTGTTACAGTGGACACCATTAAGAGACATGTCAGTTGGGGTGGGGGCTGGATTTGAACCTAGGAATCTCTTTATGTGGGACCAGAAATTTTTGAGGTCACCATACGATTTAGTTAGGAGATCTTTACAGTAGGTGCTCTTTGCCCTTTTAATATCCTTCTTGCAAGAATTTCTGAGTACCCTATAGGAATTGAGGTCAGCAGGCATACCTGTCTTTCTGTAGCGGTGCAAATTTTTATCACACAGTCATAGTTTTGAGAGAAGGTCGGACTTAAGCCACCGGGTATGCTTGTTTTTTACACAACGGCTATTGAGGGAGCAGTGTTTGTCCTGAGTTTCCAGGAAGCGATTCTGGAATAGGCTTAGAGTGGTCTGAGGGTCATCCGATTTAAACAGAGAAGTCCAGTTAATAGAAGCAATATCTTGTAGGAAGGACTGGTGGTAGAAGTGTGCGTAGTTACGGAAAGTGATACATCGAGGCTTTGACCGGGGGCTGGTCTTGCTCCAAATACAGAAGGTGGGGGAATGATCTGTGATGGCATCTGCTAGTGTGCCAGAGGAGATTATATTTTTGGGGTGGTTGGTCATTATCCAGTCTAACAGAGTAGTGGAGTTGAAGTGATGGGCAGTTCTTGTGGGATTGCTAATAACCTGGTGAAAGTTGAAGCTTTGGATCTTGGAAAGTAGTGTAGGTTGGGAGTTACACAGCCAGTTTATATTGAGATCACCAAGTATAAGAACCTCATTTCTCCCCGAGAGAAGAGAGGTCTGAGCAAGCAGCTCATTAAGACCTTTTAAGCCACTGGAAGGGGGGTTGTAAGAACAGACAATATGAAGTTTTTTGGAGCCCAGGGTGAGAAGAAGGTGTAGAGCTTCACTATGGACTAGGGGAGATGAGTCGATCACGGCGAGATTGAGGTTGTCTTTAAAATAGACAGCTGTACCACCACCTCTTTTGGGGGCATGCCTGTCAACTTTCAAGAGGTTGTAGGAAGTTAGCGAGCAGCGAGAGTCTTCGATGGAAGGTTTAAGCCATGTTTTGGTTAGACATACGATATCCGGTTTATATTATATAAGGCAATCCAGGATTCAAATTCAGCAAAATTGTGTAACAGGCTTCTGATGTTATGATGCACAACCGTGAGACCCTTTGCATTCGAGAGGTGACAACTTGCATCATAGGTCGGTCCCGGGTTAGAATGCACATCTCCAGAGAGCAGTAGGGCTAATAGGAGGAGATACCAGAGTTTATGACGCAGAAAAGGGCGCATGGTACGCAAATTTAAGGGGAAGAATTTTAGCGTGTACACAACAATATGGACCCAGGGCTTGTGCAATAAAAGTGGAGTAGGGTCACAGTGGATAAAAGGAGAAGGTTGGAGAATTGGTAGTCATGGGGCAAGTAATGTGGGATAGCCAAGTGGGCGTGGGGGACAGACGGCAAGGATAAGTGAAGCAATGCAATTGAGGGCACAAGAAAGTACAGTAAGACTAAGCGCTTCATTGCTTACTGACCGAGGAAAAGTCAAGTATAGAGGGTGAGTGTCAGGGGCACCCAGGAGGAAACAGAAGTGAGAGGAACAGAGCTATCAGTGGTGAAAGAGATCCAGATATCAGTGAATATTTAATTTGACTGTTCTACCCAAGACCTCCTTGTGAATGAACTTGTTCAATGAAGCCTCATCCTGGTAAAATAAATGAATTAAAAATCATAAAACAGTGGTGTAGATTATTGGGAGGGGCAGGGGGAAGACGGCTGCCCCCAGATGTTCAGAGCTCTCACAGCGGGACTTTTTGAGAGTTACTCACATGCTCCCTTCAAATGAGCATATGAGTAACTCACAAAAAGTCCCACTTCCTTTCCAAGCAACAGTCAAAGATCTCCATTCCCTGGCTGCTACTTCCAATCTGCACACAAACAGCCACACTGCACCACAGCTGAACTTTTACCTCCAGGTAGAACTGCCAATCGGAGGTGCTCAATTGCCTTGGGGGGTCAGTTGCTCTGGCCTGGGAGTCACACCTCCAAGGCTGAGCGAGCAAGAAGCGCGGCATTTTGTTAGTAAGTGAGCGAGATGGTGGGCCAACGGCAACAAGGAATCAGTGCGTAGTGCTGGACTGAGGAGGAGCACAAAGAGGGGGTTCATGACCTCTGCTCTGCTGCTGACCGGGTGGGAAGGTCGATCTTGAGATGGACAGCTGCTGTCATCACTGAGCCAGTGAGTGTAGTGAGTGATGGAGGAAGGTCAGTGTTGCTGTCGGGTCTGGAGTCTCCATTCTTGAAGGCGTTTAAGGGTGTCATGCCAGGTCAGATCACAGGTTCCATAAGAACACTGATTCCTGTATTGGCAGTGTGGTGCAATGTAACTGATTCTAGTTAACAATTTAGCACTACATTTAGTCCATGTTCTGCATGGGCTTTGGGAGAATTACAGTGAGCTTCTGTGTGTTTACCAAAAACAGCTAAGACGGCTTGTACTGGAAGTGCAAAATTTGTGCTGGCTGAAGTTACAGCACACACAATGGTAATTTTACTGTAATAAAATATATATTGTACTTACTCCTCTATATTGCATCACTTAAGTAGTATGCATCCTGTTACTGTATTCTATATTAAGTACATGAGTGGTCTTGGTATATAACCAAGTTGCCCTTTCTGGAACTGCTATATGCAGTATTACTACAAAATGCAGTAAACAAAATGTTAATAAAAAAAGTCTGCTGGGAGTCTTCCAGTGCAGTGCTCTGCATGGCTGTTCAGGATCTTCATACAATCCATCCCTAAACTTGAATCTATAAATATGTAATCAACCAGTACATAAACACTTCAACTTTTGTACCTTTGATATCCAGAGATAAAAATGGGTTAAGCAAGAGATGTACTCTGCTTTCAGAGTACAGTATGTCAAGCTTCTGGCTCACATGTTCTGTATTTTGGCTCCTCTGAGGTGAAGAGCTGGCCAACAGGTTGAATATTTCTCTCATGAGGTTCTGTCAAAACTCTGACAGAATGGGCAGTGATAGACAAAAAAATCATTAATGGTGGTAGCCTATCTCATCTCTAAAATGGTCTGGCCCCTTACCCTGTATTTTATTTTAACAGCGTGTGCAAACCCTATGTACAATATGGTTACCAATGTGCACATTTTATGCCTGCAATTTCTGAATGAGAGATATATGCAGTTTCTGCTCCTTGATACTGATCAAGAAGTTGCTTTAGCTTTGACAGGTTTTTAAAGAAAATAAAAAGCTAGCTATTTTGATACTGATATTGGTTGTTTGTAATAAGTCAAAGAAGGCTTTAAAAGCAGCCAAATGGAGTCAAAATGACCCTCAAAATGCATCAGAATGCATCTAAAAGCTGATAGCTTCTGGGGGCCTAGGTGGCCCCCAGACCCCCGGCCTATTAATTTCATATTTACTAGAAAAAGCAGGACTTTTCTTGTTTTACCAGGAGAGACACACTAAGCTGAAAGCTTGTTTACAGGTGCAACCTGGGAGCACAAGGAAGTTAAGTGACTTGCTCAGGGTCACACAGTATGCAATTGGGGGCTGTGGGACTCAAACCCAGGTCTCCAGGTTTGCAGCTCACAGCCTTAAACCACTGCACTATATTGCCTCCTCAACACTGACTAGAGAGTAACATAATGCTGATAGAATGGTTGCAGCTAATAAGGAAGCTTTGCTTCTGACCCTTTTTATGATGGAAGAAAGATTTGTGTTTCAGTGATATTCCATACGTTCACACGTAGAAACACAGAAACATAGATGATGACGACAGAAAACGACCGACGGTCCATCTAGTCTGCCTAGATTACCAAATCATACCGTGGTACCTATTGTCTCTGGGAGGCCTACACATATCCTATTCCCCATTTTCTACTCTGTGTTTCCACCTACCTTATCCTGCTGAGTAACTGGTTCACCCTGTCGCAGCAACAAGGAAAAGGGCAACCGTCATTAGGGCACCACCACAATGCTGACAGCGAACATTGCGCCCAGCCATTGTGCCCCCGACTCCCATCATGACGAATGCCCTGGGGCACGTCCCCCCTGCACCCTTCTTACTTTATTATAATCACCTCAACATCGGAGGTGTATGGGGCAAAGAGTGTAACACCCCTGCAGCACCACCCCCGCTGAGCGCTGCGAAATCCAGTTCACCAGCATGATAGGCAAACTGGTTGTAGTGCCCTAATGAAGTTGCCCACTTAATGGTATACCAAGTAGCTACTATACCCTTAGCACCATCTCAGCCATGTTTGAAGCCGTTTATGGTTCTGGCACCCACCACCTCTGCCAGCAGACCATTTTGTGGGTCAGCCTCAGTTTCTGTGCAATAATACTTCCTTATATTCTTTTTAAGCCCCCTTCCCCCAAGATCTTCATTCATGATCCCTTGTCCTAGCTTCTCTGTTCCTCCTAAATGGTGCTTCACAGTTCACCTTGTTTATTCCTTTCAGGAACTGGAAGGTCTCTATCATATCCCTCCTGTCTTCCCTGGTTTTGAATGAATATATGTTCAGCACCTTTAGATGGTCATCGTAGGCTCTACCTTTCTGGCCCTGAACCATCTTGGTCACCTTGCATTGTACCGTCTCTAGCCTGTCCCTGTCCTTTATTCAGGTGTGAACTCCAGAACTGGGCACAGTATGACAGGTGTGGCTTTCCCATACTGTACCTCTCAACTCTCTGCCTCAAAAATCGGGGACTGAAATCAGGACACATCTTAAAAAAGGGTGATATCAGTTCATGATGTTGTTACACTTAGTGGTTTAGTCATAAAGCATTTTCTGATGGAGAACTAGAGCGTAAAACTATTGTCTGGTAGGATTTTATGATTCAGGTCTCTACTCTTTAGTGGCAAAAATGCCATATTTTAGGAGGGACAGAGAACATCTGTAATGCAAAATCAGGGTCCTGAAAATTTGGGACAGTGGACCTATACAGAAGTATGTCCTACTTGCTTCCTACTGTTCAACCCTCTCTCAATGCACCTTAGCATCCTGTTCGCCTTGCGGAAGGACTTGTTACACTGGCTGGTTTGTTTAAGGGAGTCACTAATAATGACTCCTAGGTCCCTTTCCTCTGATGTTTTGCCCTGATGACCCCCACCCCCATGCAATACTCTGTTCCGGGGATTTTGTTCCTTAAGTGCATCATGTTGCAATTCTTGGCATTGAATTTCAGTTGCCAGACTATGGAACAATTTTCCAAAGTCTGTACGTCCCTCTGCAACTCCATTATCCCCTCCATGTTGTCAACTCTACCGCAGAGTTTGGTGTCATCTCCAAATAGACACAATCTGCCCCAGTTTTCTTCTCCTGTATCTCTCCTACATGCAATCTGTTTGCTTTGGTAAATTTTGCTATATTTATTTTGCACACAAATGGCTGGTCCAGATATCCAATAATAAAAGTAAAACATATAACTATATAAACGTCATGCCCCTGATGGATGGTCTAAGTAAATGATGGTACTGTATACTCTTTTAGGCAGGGCTTCGAACCCCACTCTTCCCTATGGTAATACTCAGAAACTATCCTTCTCCCTCCCTGATAAGATATGTGTGATCTGGAATTATGTGTCTGTTTATGTGTTATTGGTCTATTTTTAGCTCCTTAGGTTTGAATCTAGGTACCAGGACACTCCCTAAGGTACACTCAGCAAGCTTGTCAATATCTCAACTATCTCCTATGCAGCTGGCAACCACAGACTCTGGCAGTATGCTCCTTCTCTCCTCCTGTAATCTCTCTGATTAGAAGAGGCTGTCAGTACGGTATCTTATTACTATATGTTTGCTTATATACCCGGTGTATTTCTGGGAGCTTTGCTCATGGAAGTGCTGCATGCTTTAATTTGCTGTACACTCATATTGCTCTAAATGCAGTGTGTGTACCTGGTTATGTCTGATGATATATCAAAAAAAAAAAAAACACAATAAAAAGTATTAACTGGGAAAAAAAAGTCATGCCCTAATAATTTAAAGCTGCCATTTTTCTGCAAAAACAAAAATGTTTTATTTTTTGTTTAAGTAACCAAACTAGAAGTGCAAATGGTTTGACTGTTGGGCCCTATGGCATTAGTTTAGGAGAGATGAGTGCCGGTCAGGGGAGGCGGGGACAGGAGGGGCCCTATTAGTTGAGCGGTGGCTTTAATTTGCCTCTACGAGTGCTTAAAGTTACTAAAAAATGGCATTTAAAAAAGTGCCCACTGACTTGTATGGGACTCGCCCCCACACTCTCCCTGCTCACACATCATAAACTCTGAGCGCAGGGGCGGAGCGGACTCACCAGGAAGTTGGAAGGGATCATCTGGCAATGGGTTTGGCACCAGTTACGATCCCTTCCCATGCTAAGTGGAGGCACTTATAAATTAAAATGTTGGCATCAATAAGCTCATGCTGCCATAAGGTATTGGGCTATGAAGCTCAATACCCTATGTTGGAAATTTCCTTTAACCAGTTATTATATAGAGAATAACGCATAGATGACTGTGTGTTATGAGGTTTATGTGGTCATCTCACACAGAGGGTGTGTAAAAACACTTAATAAGCACATAGTCATTTATGTTTTATTTTTTATAATAACTGGTGTAGACACATGAGCACAACAATCAAGTTTTCCAACAGGGAAAATGAAACAAGAGTGTTCCAAACACCGTAATAGCCAAGTATGATGTCATACCCAGTTACTACATCTGTTTCACCCTGATAATCAGTGTCATAAAAGGGGATCACCAGTTATTATCATTAAATAAAACAGGTAGTTAATGAAAGGCTCTGAGAGAAGGAGTTATATGTTAATGCCTTTCTTTGTAAGCTACTGTACCAAATGGGCAGGTGAGCTATACTCTCCTAACCCAGGACCCCAAGCACCAATCGTTAGAGAGGCATAATTATTAATATCTGTGAATACCTCAAACCTTTTCCATTTATCGTACCAAATTCTGCCATGTGCTCACTGTGTGGAATTGGGTGCAGTAGAGGGGGGGAATGCCTGCCCCAGTCTTCAATAATTTTTCCAAAATTTCCTCTGCACTCACAAAGAGGGATGTGAGACTGTAGCCATTCAAAATTCAAAACTTTAATTTTGTTAACTAGACAATTCCAGACAGCTTGTCTCACACATGTGGAATTTACTGCTCCTGCCCCCAAAAGGCCCCAGCGCTTCGACCAAGGCGTGGTCTTCCTCAGGGGCCTTGGTCGAAGTGCTGGGGCCTTTGGGGTAGGAGCAGCAAATTCCACGTGTGTGCGACGAGCTGTCTGGAATTGTCTATTTAACAAAATTAAAGTTTTGAATTTTGAATGGATACAGAGTCTGGTCCCTATTTGTAAGTGCAAAGCAAATTTTTGGAACAACTTTTCCACTTAATGACTACACTAAACTGTTGTTAAAACTTTAGATTCCTAACTTTTTCCTTGTTACAGACGTAGCCCACGTCCAGTGTGGGAAACGTGCAACCCTTCACAACAGTTATGATTATCACAATTTGGGATTGCTGACGCCTACTTTTTGCTGTTTCCCCAGATCATCAGCATGTCACTGTTATTCAGCTTCTTTTTCTTTTGTTGTTAAAGGCTGCTCCTTTTAGGCAGTAATTCTGGTAGAATACCACAAATTCCTGAAATCTGATTACAACCATACAGCTGTCTTCCCAAAATGCAGTTGCATAAAATGGCTTTTTTCATGCACTATTTAGAAAACAGCATGTGCTACACATCAAAAACAAAACAGCAAAGGAACATATGTTATAATAACAAAATGCAATTGGTATAGGGCCAAAGTTATAGGAAGGGGCATGAAATCATTTTAATCCTCATTTTATTAATCATATCATTAGCTTTTATAAATGAAAACTAGAGGCAGTTTCATTAAACTTAAACCATACTTTATACTAATGGTGAAAAATGAATAAATGTCTCATAACCGACAGGAACAAATAGCTTTATGGATTCCAAGTCTTTGGAGTCTCTTCCTGGGCTACTACACTTTTGTGGGAACTGAATTTAAAGCAGCTGCATCTGATAGTTGGCAACAACTTGCATTATATAGGTTTTTTTTTGTTTGTTTTGTTTTTAGCAAAAATGTATTTCTGACAGCCTTAGATTCATAATCAAAGTATTTTTTAATGCCTTGTAAAATGGTTAGAGAATTTACTGTATCCTGACTGGCCAAAAAAGTTCCTAACCATGTCTTTCAGGAAAATAAACCTATGGCTTTAGACTTCTTACAGCATGTGAAAATAATTCCTCCAAGAAATTTTTTAAAAACCCTTTCTAGAGGCCATGAAAGTAAAGTAAAAGTAGTACTGTCTTCTACTTTTTTTTTTTTGTTAGTCCTCTTTTCTCTTCAGGGACTCTGCTGGTGTGTATCTGGCGTCCCCAGGCCACCCCAGGTATGAGACCACCTTCCCCTTATGCCCCACGACTTACCTTTGTGTCAGGGGTGAGGTGCCTCAACCTATCAGACTGGATTCAGCTTCAGGAGGTGTCTTCCCGGGATGGCGCAGCGGGGGACAATCGTCATCCTTTCGATGCGGCAAGAGGTCCCTTGTTTTCCCATTTTCTCCCTCTCGGGACAGAGGTGCAATGGCGCCAGTGGCGTACAGCTCTTCAAGCGTCTGCTCCATCCCGCCCACATCTGCAACATTGGCGTGCTGTTTAGCCTCCGCTAGGGAGGCAGGCATCCTTGGGATGCTCTATCCTTCTCCGCCCCTGCGACCCCCAGTGGCCCATACTCGTTCCCGAACGTGGGTCGCCGGTGTGGCATCCAGCACCTCAACCCTCAGCGCCACCAGGCTGGCATACTGTCTTCTACTTTACAAACACCGTTATTTCACTTTTTTTTCCAAATCATCTCACCCTCCCCACCTCACCCACAGCTCATGATAGGAAGCACACATTTTTGAAATACCTTCCATATTCACATGATTTTTTGTTTACTCTTTATTCTAACCCCTCATCAGAGCCCCACTCCGTCTGGAGATGCACACACATAACCCCGCTTTGCTGCCTTATCTGCAACCCGGTGGACCCCATGGAGCTGTGGCAGTAGCCCCCCCCCCCCGGGTGGCTATGAGGTGGGGCCCATACACCCCGAGCATTCAACTTTCATCAGATCCCTCCGGTGGTCAGGAAGGCAGAAGCCATTAGAGTCTGCTTAGGCGCTCCTTCTTTTCGGTGCTCCAGCGTAATTTTCTCCTGTTCTTAGAGGAGTGGTACGCACCCTTATGTCATGGCGTCACTGCTGACATCACCACCCACCAACCCTCTGTGCATCAGTGCTTGCTGTGCCTCTGGACTCCGCCAGAGGCCAGTCGAGTGCTGAGCTCGGATCCCCCCTTCCTCCTGGGAGAGGAGAGCTGTCCTCCAGACGCTCAATCCTCTCCCTTCCCTGCCGACCCCCGATGGCCAGGGCTCATTTCCAAACCCGGGTCGCCAGCATGGTGCAATGTGTGGCATCCAGCGCCTCAACCCTCAGTGCCACCAGGCTGGCCCATATTCACATTTTTTTAATTGTACCTTAGTTCGAAGAACTCACTCAATACACAGTATAGTTGCTTTCCTGTCCCCGTGCTGCACAAGCCCCTATTCCTAACTCAGCTCCCGCTTCACAGCAGTGCCTGGTGCTGGCCCACCCTGCAACTCCAATGCAGAAAAGCCATCAGGGCTGAAAATGAAGTGTCTAACAGAGAGCAACACTGAGCAAGGTCAGCATTATGTTTTAAAAAAACAAAAACCCAAAAAAATAGCTGAAGCCATCCTGGTAGCATGGAGGGCTGAGGCACTGGGCACTTTACTTCCTGCCAAGCCGGTGAACCAATTCGGGAACAAGCTCAGGTTTCCAGGATGAAGGGGATCAAGCATCTGAAGGACTGCTTTCCTCTCGCAGCGTGGGGAAGAATGTTGGCTCGGCCTTAGACTGCCACCAGGTGGAGACCTGTTGACAGTGCAGTTTGGGAGGCACATGGGGAGGGGCCACAAGATGCGTGTGTACCTCCACATATGCGCACTGCAGCAGGGACAAGGAAGAAAATGGAAAACGGGTTGCAGGGGTTTCATGAAGCCCTGCCCCCTGCCTCCAAACTGCGCTGCTTCCAGACGGTCCTGGTCCAAACTGGATTTTTGGACTGGGGGTTGGGAGGATGGCCCTCCCTCCCTCCTCCAGCCCGCCATGGGGGAAAGCCGTGGGTGAACTCATCATGACCAGGTGAGCACTTCTCTGTGGTGTTGTACTTTTGCCTCTCTCTCTCGCTCAGTCACACACATACACAGCTTCCGCTACACCACTGCACACAGCTCCCACTACAGCACAGCACAGCACACAATCGTGATCAAGTCTGCACAGCACAGAAACTAAAACCCATATTGTGAAACAGATTGTGAAGTCCATAAAACAACTGCCTTTTTACATGTTGAAGAGATCTTCAAGTTCCTGAAAGGGATAAACAAGGGGAACTGTGAGGAACTATTTAGCATGAGTAACAGATTAAGGACATGGAGCATGAGTGGAAACTGATCGGAGGGCGGTTCAAGAGGGATAGGAGAAAGTTTCATTTTACAAAAAGGGTGGCAGAACCATGGAAGAGTCTGCCAGCTGAGGTGGTGAGTGCCAAAATAATTGTTTCAAGCACGCTGGCACAGAGTCAAGGGATATATGGATCCAGTGATGCCACACCTCACACCACGCCAACAACCTGGGCTCGGGAGCAAACTCAGGTAGCTGGGGGTTGGCCGGTGAGGAGTGGATTGAGCATCCGGAGGACAGCTCTCCTCTCCTAGGAAGGGTGGGGTGATGACTCCCTGGCAGCAGCAACTCCCAGTGGAGGCTGGGGGTGCAACAGCCAGGGGGTCATGTACACAGGGGTGGAGGTGTCAACAGACATCCATGAGAGGGTTGTGTGAGCACGCCCAGCTCACGCTGGATATCATTGCATATCCATGCCTCCGGGGTCGTGCACATGTACAAGGAAACACCCTGGCACCTGAGGAGATGATGGAGCGCCTGCCCCACTCCCACTGCCGGATCCCACCTTCGCCCGATCCCGATATCCCTCAGCCTGCACCAGAATTCACCCACTGGACTAAACTGAAGGAGCACCCAAGATAGGTGAGGGCGGTCCTGCCCTGAGGGGCACAAGTCAGGGGGTCTACCAATGGGGGACTCGTGATGCTAGGTCGAGGTTCCGTGGGGGATTCGGGCCATGGGGAGGTATCAGACAGGGTGGGACAAGCAGGTGTCTCCTGAGAAATGCCTCAGAATCCAGTGACCAGAAGGGGAAAGTAACATACTAACATACTAACATACTATTTGCCAGCAGATTAGGCCTTATGGTCTATCAAGTCTGCTCGAACCTAGATCCTTAGTAGGGTGCCGAGACCCTCCCATCCCTTGTGCTCCAGAAACCCCTATCATCCATCCCCACCCCCCCGGGACAGGCCATCATCTGATACATCCACTTTCTGTGTCTGTCCCACCCTTTCTTAAAGCTCTCCACTGTGGATCTCTGAACCAGCTCACCAGGCAGAGCATTCCAAGGGTCCACCACCCTCTCAGTGAAAAACCTCCTCCTCTTTTCCCCCCTCACCCTTCCACCTTCCAACTTCAAACCATGCCCTCTGGTGATGCCTCCCTGCTTTAGTCTAAAGATCCCCTCCATGTTTACCCTATTTATTCCCTTGAGGTACTTGAAGACCTCAATCATGTCCCCTGTCTCTCCCTCCTCCAATGAAAACAGGCAGAGCTCCTCAAGTCTGTCCTCGTAAGTCAAACCTCTAGCCCTCGTATCATCTTTGTTGCCCTCCTCTGTACCTCTCCAGGAGCTGTATGTCCCTCTTCAAGTGTGGTCTCCAGTACTGTACACAGTACTCAAGGTGTGGTCTAATCAGTCCATTGTACAGTGGCAGAATCACTTCCTTGCTCTAGAGGTGATCCTCTGCGATGCATCCCAACATCCTGTTTGCCTTGCTAGCTGCTCTCCTGCACTGCTCAGTGTTATTCATACATGTATCCACCATGACCCCTAGGTCTTTTCCCCTGTTGAGGCTTCCAGCACCTCCCTCCCAGGGTGTACCTGTGTTTAGGTGTTTCCGACCAAGATGCAACACCTGCACTTGGTGATATTGAAATTTAATTTCCATGTGAGCCCAGCTTTCCAGGGTGTCCAGGTCCCTTTGCAGGCCAACCTCCCTCTTCTCCCTCAACTACTGCTCCCATCTTGGAGTCATCCCGAAGAGATCTATTTCACACCTATACCATCCTGATGTCTGATATGTATGCATTAAACAGGATTGGACCCAGGACTGAGCCCTGTGGTACCCCACTACCAACCTCTGTAGGGTTCCAGAGCTCCCCACAGACCACTACTCTCTGAGTGCGTCCAGCTATCCAGTTTTCAATCCATCTGACCATCAAAGGGCCTACTCCTAACCCCATCAGTTTCTCCACCAGACCATTGTGGGGGACAGAGTCAAACGCCTTGCTGAAAGTAGGGGAAAACAAATCTATACAGGTGACCAGATATGGGCTACCATGGGGTGGGTGTCTCTGCCATGCCCTTGCCTCTCTCGCCTCCGCCTCTGCTCTGGAAAGCCAGTTCACAGCCTCTCACTGCAGCAGATCAGTGCATTGTCTCACAGTAATGTACTGAGTCACTGGGTGTGAGTTTCAAAATGGTGCACACAGCACGTGCATCCATATTTCAGATGCAGGCTGTGTCCACGCAGATGCATCCTGATGTCTGCGTCCTGCTCACAGACATCTGGACGGATTTGCAACATTTCCTGCCATTTATGGCAATATCTGCCATAGCTGTGGGACTCATGTCCATTTTTGAGATGCAGCTGCAGAATTCCATCCTGAAAGTTAGACCAACTTTTTATGGTCTAACTTTCAGGCTGAATTCCATGCTCATGTCCCAAAAAATTGACTAATTTCTAAGAAAATCTTGCCCACTGTGTCACTCAGATTTTTCTTTTTCAGAGCTGGCCTGCCGGCACAGGGGCAAGGCTTCCACTCACAACAATAACACCCCAGATTCATTAACAGACCCCAGGAGTCTGAGGGCCGGCTGGAGAAGGAGGACTGAGTCCGAAAGACTCCTCTGCGGGAGGGTGGGCGAGCATCCAGAGCACAACTGACCTGTGGCGGAACCTGTGCTGGAGCCTGGATAGTGGGGAAGAGTGCCAGACATTGGTGCTTTGCACCAACACGTCACTGCACACCATGCCTCCCATGGAGTGATAAAGCATTATCAGAATGATGCCGGCTCCATCAGTGATGCTTCACTCCACTGGTCCCGCCCCACTCACCCGTGGCACTCAGCTGACAACCGAGGTCAAGTGTTCCATCAGGACTGGCCTGACCCCTCAGCCCCGCCCTGGAGGGTAAATTAGAGAGGCACACTGGTTATGGGGGTCCGCCAATAACCTGATTCAGTATTCCATCGGGAAGGCTCTGGTGAGAGGAGAGCGGTTTGTTGTGAGACACTGTAAGGAGCTTCTTCAGACAGTAATTGTCTGTTACAGAGGGGCAAATCATTCAGATCTGGGAACTTGGTGGTGAGAGCACTGATGCTCCCCTTTGCCTGAAAAAAAAACAAACAGCTGCTGTAAGCCTGTTCGTTGGCGTTTCGGACTGGGCAGTTTGTTTCCTCTGTCAGGACATTTTATAGCTGCCTTAGTTATTCTAGTTGCTGCAGCACACTGCTTATCTGTGTTTTCCCCATATTATAGTGATTTAATTTTTGGTTTGTTAAGGGTTGGGGTGGGAGGGTTGATAGCGGTGTGTGTGTTGAGGGTTTGTATTAGTGTATGACTGGTTGGTGTGCGGTTTAGTTATTGAATTAATTGGTTTTGCTGGGTTAAGGGTCTAAATTGCTGATATGTGTCTGGGGGTGCCCGGGGAGCTGGAGCAGGCAAGAATAGTGTATGGGGCATCCCAGCTCCGTGACCTGCAGCCCTTTACTGACCTCCCTGTCCCCAATAACACAGCACATTGCTGTTTAGAGGTTGGGATTAAGAGGGGCCACTGTGGTCGGAGTTGGCAGGGTGCCCTGTGCACATCGGATGGGGTAGGACAGAGGTGGTGAGGTGCAGAAGGCGCCCTGGGGTTTGACAGGACCTAGAGAGAGAGAGGCCAGATGTGTTTGGTTCCCGTCCCCAGGGGTTGCATGAGACCAAGTGGGCAGGCAGCCAGAGGGGCTGCACTGTCCACCAATCCCCTGAGGGTGGTGCTGTGCAATGCCAGGTCGATCAGAAATAAGACCACAATTATTGTGGATCTGGTTTCATCGGTCGACCTGGCATGCATTACAGAGACCTGGAGGCTGCCGTCCCCAGTACTCCGCTGTGCACTGCCACAGAGTGGAACGCAGGGGCAGTGGTGTGCCCATCTGTTTTAGATGTTTAATGGGCAGACTGGATGGGCCTTGCGGTCCTTATCTGCCGTCAACTTCTATGTTTCTAGATCTGAACTGGGCTTCACCGTGCACCCAGTTAGAACACCATGTTCATTTGAATGTACGGCCATCCGTGGTAGTCCGGGCGCAGGCTGCAGGATTCTCCTGATTTACCGCCCCAAGGGAATTCCTGCAGGAAGTAGCCAATTTTGTCGGTGTTTAGTCCTGGGGGACTTCAATGTTTGGGCTGACGACGAATCGTCTAGATTGGGTTATCACTTTGTATGGTGCCCAGAGCCTCTGGGATTGTGTGCCTGAAAAATAAAAGTTGCCTTGCCACTTGCTTGGCAGCCTTGCTCTGGGGGCACGGTTGGAAGGATCATCACCTGAAGTAAGTCCCAGGGGGAAAAGTGTGGGGACTGGGGGAAGGGAGGCTGAGCCATAAGGGTACAGTGCCTCCCCCAAAAAAATATTTTTCCTTTTAAACTCAAAAGTTTCCCAATCTGGTAATGGAGGGTACTGCATTAGAGATGTAATCAGGACACTCAAAGAAAACTCTAAAGAAAAAAAAAAAAAAAAGATGCAGGGACAATTTTTCAACGTATAGGACTTTTTTTTGTTTGTTTCACGGTCTATAATACAGTCTCAATGTCAATGTCTGCAGCTCAATGGGTTGCATGCTTGCCTCTAGAGCCAGAAGTTCATAGGTTCTTGTCCCACACCAGGTACTTGGGCAAATACCCAATGCTAACACTGTAGTGTAGCACTAGGGGGCACTGCACTGCTATAGTACAGCCTTTTTGATAAGATGTTAAAGGGGCACTGTCAGCTTTGTTCGTCAATTTTTTTTTTTTTTTTACATGTCAGCAGTGTGCCTCTTGGCACATATCACAGATTGCCCCTAGTTTATGCCCTCATGTCATCATCATCATGTTTTTACTTTTAATTTCAGAGCTCAGGGTGCCCTTATAATCACTAAAATACATGAAATCGACATGTGCATGAAATCCACATCATTATTACATAAAATTCAAATTAAAATATACATAAAATTCAAATACATGAGGTACAGTAAAGGGGGGGGATCCCAGACACCTGGAGCTATGCAGTTATCACTAGCTTACCCAAACCTAATAAAGATAAAACTCTCTGTGCATCTTATAGGCCCATATCAGTGTTTAATATTGATTATAAGCTGTTTGCCATAATAATGGCTAGACGCCTGCAAGAAATATTATCCTGGGTAGTGGACCTTTATCAAACGGGGTTTGTCCCAGGAAGGCAAATGCAGGACAACATCAAACGCACATTACATTTACTCCACCATGCCACCTGGTCGGGGTTTCCGTTCCTTTTGCTGAGCTTGCATGCAGAGAAGGCCTCCGACCGGGTAGCTTGGCCATTCTTGGTCGTAGCTCTGGGAAGGTTTGGCTTCTCGAACTCCTTTATCAAAATCACTAACAACATATATACTAGCCCCAGGGCATATAGTAAAATTAATGGCAGGGTGCCTTGCCCAATAATATTGGGGAAGGGCATGAGGCAGGCATGCCCTCTGTCCCCTCTCCTGTTTGCATTATACTTGGAGCCTCTGGCCCAGGCGCTGAGACAGAAGGAGAGGACTGGAGGATTAGATCTAGGGGGAATGATACACATGCTTGCCCTTTATGCTGATGACCTCTTGGTCAGTCTCAGAGACCCTGAGAGATCCCTTGACCAACTTCAGGAGAAACTAACTGAATTTGGTCAACTGGCAGGCTATAAGGTAAACACAGCCAAAACTGAAATATTCCAGCTCCACTATGTCCCCTCTGAGAAAATCAGAGCAGCTTATCCTTTTAACTGGAATTTGAAGCAATTAAAATACCTAGGAGTGTTCCTAAGTACAGAAGAAACCACATTATTCAGTTTGAATTTTACACTGCTCTTAAAGAGGTTTAAAGGGCTTGGATAAATGGGCATTAATCCCAATTCCCCCCCTAATACAGAGAATGGAGGCTATCAGGATGGTGCTTCTGCCTAGATTTCTCTACTTGTCCCAGACCCTCCCAGTGGCCTATATAAATGGGCTAAATAGAAGAATAAGTAAATTTATATGGGGTTCACAGAGTTAGGATGTCAATCCTTCAGCTCCCCAAAGGGGATGGAGGACTGGCGCTCCTGAACCTGAGGGCATACTACCAGGCAGCCCAACTTAGAACAGCCTTCTATTGGCTGCATAATTCTTATGAGGCCAAATGGAAGATGGTAGAGACCAGGATGGAGGATTTACTGCAGAGTAACAGAATATTATTAACTAGTGGGGGTGCCTCACTCTTGGATGGTAGTAAAAATCCTTGCACAGAATACTTAATGATAAAAAGCTGATGGAGTGGCGCCTTCTTCTGGTCTCTTTACGTTATGCTGATTCCTTTATTCTGGTCAGATTGGACCTGGGCTTCAAAAGGTGGGAGAGGGAAGGGCTGCATTTAGTATGGCAGTTTGTACAGGAGGGAGACTTTTGCCTTCTTCAGGATCTGGTAGATACATATAAACTTAAATGGATAGATAGATTCAGATATTTTCAGGCTCGGGACTACATTAGAACCCTTTCCAGGGATCTTTGGAGAGAATCCCCACCTCCTCTAATTTATGTGTTATTTAGGATGGCCATAGAAGGGGAAAGCATCCCTGGAGCATATGATATCATATCTTTATAAAGCCATAATTGCCTACAATGGGGAGTCCCCCAAACTATTAGAGTAGCCTGATCCAAGGACCTGGGGGCTCAGATCCCGGAGGAAGTATGGACACAATACTTATCCCAAATACAGTGGGGAATCGGAGCTACCAGCTGGAAAGAATACGCCTGGAAAATGTTTGTAAGGTATTTCAGAACCCCTGCGGTACAATGCACATTCCAGCAAGATAGATGCCCTACTTGTTGGAGAGGTTGTGATCAGTCTCCAGTTGCATTAGTGCATATAATGTGGGACTGTCCAGTCCTGACTCCCTTTGTTCAAGACTTGCAGAGAGCCTTGTGGGAGATTTTCTCCCTTGACTTGATCCTGACATCCAAAATGTACTTCTTGATGGATTTCCCTAGGCACCTCAGAGCTCCCTCAGTGGGCAAATTATTCAGAATCTCCATCCTGGCAGCTCAAAAAGTGATAATGAGAAACAGGCTTTCCCCTCAACCTGTAAACTTAAGAGTCCCGGCATGATTTAATGATAAACATATAATACATGGAACGGCTTACAGCTACTCTGAACAAAGTTCAAGAGAAATTTGAGCTTATGTGGAGGAGGTGGTTCCTATATTTCTCCAGTCTGAGGCAGGATTTTGTACCATAAGTATAGAGAAAGCTGTTAGTACTCTGAAATGACAAATTTATTTTAATTTTCTCTTTTTAATGATCTCTTTGCTTGTTGACCATCCATGGAATATATGCATATTTACATGAAATAAGTTATTTTAATGTATAGCTCAATTTACTTCATGGAACTCTAACGGAGTTCCAATGATGGTCTTGTTGCTGATGTATTGCATTGATCAAGTGACATTTAGTTGTTCTTTATTAGTAATGTAATTGTATTTCTTGAATCGTTATACTACAAAGTCTTTTAAATAAAGAAAATTTCAAATACATACATTTTCTTCTTTATCAACAGCAGACTAATATAGGCCCCTCAGGCTATCTCGTATCCAACGGGGTAGAGAATTCCACAGGGTTGGAGCCATAAAGGCAAATGCTCTTCCTCCAGATGTTTTCAAATGGACCCTGGGAATCTCTAGCAATCCCTCGTCGGAGGATTGGAGTGGGCGGGAGGGGCAGTAAGGGGTCAGAAGTTCTTGCAGCTACTGCAGTCCCTGGTCGTGTAGGGCTTTATAGGTCAGCAATCCAACCTTGAAGGTTATCCACCACTGTACTGGCAGCCAGTGCAGTTCACACATCACAGGTGTTACATGCCTGGATCTAGGGGCTCCAGTCAACAACCTGGCCATCATGTTCTGCACCAGCTGCAAGCGATGGATATCAACCCTGGGAAGCCCTAGGTAGAGAGTGTTGCAGTAATCAAGACGGGTGGTGACAAAGGCATGGACCAGAGTGGGAAGATCGTCAGTCGGAACCATGTGTTTCACTCTAGCTATGTTCCTAAGATGATAAAAGGAAGATTTGACTATGGCGACACCTGAGCCTTCAAGGTCAGACTCTCATCAAAAATCACACCAAGGTTACGCACCTGGTCCGAGACAGTTAGTGGTATTCGTCCCAGCACTAATCCAGAGGGCTGTCCCACCAACATCCCAGCTGACCTACGATCTGGGTCCACCACCAATACCTCTGTTTTTCCCGGGTTTAGCCTCAGCCAGCTGGTACTTATCCAGCCCTGAATCTCAGTCAGACAGCTGTTAAACACGGATACAGTATCTTTCTCCCGGCTGGGCACAAAAGACATGTACAGCTGAGAATCATTTACACAGCAGTGAAAACGAAGACCATACCATCTTATAATGTCTCACAATGGTAGCGTATATACTGCGAACAACATGGGAGACAGCACCGAGCCCTGTGGCACCCCACAGGGCAGCTCATGAGGGTCCGAGGAATAAATCTCCGATACCACCCTTTGAGATCTGCTCTCGAGGAATGATCGAAACCAACTGAGGACTGCTCCCCCCCAGTCCACAGAAGAGATGCAGGTGCTCGAGCAGCACCCTACGGTCCACAGTATCAAAAGTGACCGCGAGATCAAGGAGAACCAAGATGGTACGGGATCTCCAATCTCTGGCCATCAGGAGATCATTTAGTACCCGAACCAGGGCTGTCTCAGCGCTATGTCTTTTCCTGAAACCTGACTGGAGAGGATCATAGATATTGGGGCTGGTCAAATGACCCTCCAGCTGCAGAACGACCACCTTTTTAATAACGTTGCAAGTAAAAGGCAAGTTAGAGACTGGTCTGTAGTTAGCCAGGGAGTCAGGGTCTAGGGAGTTTTTTTTTTCAGAAGGGGCCAAACAGCCGCCTCCTTTGAGGGGTCTGGAAAGATCCCTCTCTCCAAAGAACTCCTCACTATCCCAGCCAGGACCGGGCTAATGACCTCAACACACCCTACAAGAAGGTGAGTTGGGCCTAGGTCCAAACTACAGCAGGCTGGTTGCAGAGTGTGGATGATCCTCACAATATCAGTGACTACCGGCAGGCTGAAGATAGACCAGGTCATCTGGGTAACCACACCACTCGGCTGATCAATGTAAGGACCAGTGGGGAGGCACTGGATGATCTCTTTCCTGATGGAGGCAACTTTATCAGCAAAAAACTGTGCAAACTCATCACACTTTCCTTGTGACAGTGCTTGACCATGTATCTCAAACTGAATCAATTTTAGCGGTTTACTCGATTTCTGAATTAGTAGTTGGGCCAATATAAACTCACCCGCCTACCGGAAGTATACGCAGGACAAGACTGCGCGTCTGCCACAAGCGCGGTTCCGAAGTGTAATTTTTTGGACATGGGAAGTGGAAAATGAAGTTAATCCTATAGATTTGCCTTTTATAAACTGTTGTTGCTGTGTACCACCAAAAACCGACCACCAAGAGGAGAGCAAAATACTTTTTTAAAATGAGACCATAATCCCGTGTAAGTGCGGCATGCTCTTGTGCATGCACAGCATCTTTACTTATGCCGGACTTGCGCATGTGCGGGATTTCGATCCCTTCTGCCCATCTCTGGTGTCTGCTAGGTGGAAATTAAAGATAACATGACACACTGTGAGAGTGGGGGACTTTTCATTGTAAGAGACTTGAACAGACAATTTATTCCACAGAGACAACACCCCACACACCAAAACATTATTTTATAGTGTCCATCACCAATCTACACAGAGGAAAGAAATAACCATGTGATGTAACTACAAGAAAACAATATTTCAGAATAGAGGATTTTCCCCAGTGTCCAGGCCAACTGTCTCCTGGTCATTTGAACAGGTCCATGTAACCCAACCTCCAGAAGACACCTGGACACAAGCTGTCAAAGTTCAGTGTGCCTTTCCTGGTCAAAAATAACAAATAAATAAACACAAAACAATACTGTGCAGTAATCTTAAATTCTGCACAGATCTTAGTAAGTAAACAAAAACAGCTAAATGAGAACAGCCTTCCTCAAAGTCAGCAGAGTACTGCCTTATTACTAAGGCTTGTATCACAGAAATGGACACAGGCAGACAGCCAGGCAAGTTATTCACGAAGAATGCCATTATGGTATTATATCAAATCCTTAATCAAATGTTTTCCTTGGCATCACTCTAAACACAAGCAGCATAATTTTTCAGTTTGCACTGGAAGCGAATTTCACTTTTCTAAGAGTTCTATAAACAAAGGTAACGAAGTACCAGGGAGAATTACCTGTACCATGCAAAATTGTTAATATTAACTCCTGAAAACGTTCAGCTGATCATTACAATATTACAGTGCTAGCTGAAAGCTGGTACACTGCTCTGAGACTGAATTAAAAGTTGAACTTCTGAGTCATTCTTTGAAAGGCAGTTTTTAATATTTTTGGGGACTGCCTGAGGCCAGTAACTGCTTCACTTTCATTAAATTTTTATTTTTCTAACTATGGCTGCTTGTCATTCACGCAAACTTGTAAGAGTTGCATCTAAGACATTATAAAGAGAGAGAGAGATGCAATTCCTTTCAAAACAATTTAAGATTTTACTGCACTGCACATTTTAACATGAACTGTCAAACTCTAGCCAATCTGCAACATCTTCTAAAAGTCTCTCTCTCTCTCTGTTTCTCTATTTCTCTCTCACTAAGGATATGTAATGAACTCAACTGCAGTGGGATAACCATATTCTTAACACCCCCTTGTGATTCTACTGATACACCAGAAGGTTTTCCTGCAGCTTAACACACACCCTTGTGGTTGAACCCCCCCCACCCACAAGAAATGTTGTGAAAGAGCAGCTGTGCTCTCTAGTATGTTCTCCCATAAACATTAATGTTTCTGCCATTATAGTTAACAGAGAATACATGTTGTTTTGTTTTTTTCAGTTTTTATTTCCTGGATTTAACAAATGTTGTCACCCTTTCCAGGAAGGATGTGCAAAAAAACATTCAGTTGTCCCCAACTGACCACATAGTACATTTTTAAGGCACCTTAGTGCTTACCATAGTAATAGGCAGTGATGTCACAAACAACAATTCTGGGGTCAGTTGGTGACAACCAAAAGCTTTTTAAAAGACATGGGAAATAAGTGCTGTATTGTCTGAAATATTAAATGGACCAATAACAGGAAAAAGCAACCAAACTAGGAAATACTAAACATGATAGTTGAAAATGAGATAGTTTCAAGGCTTTTTATTTAGCTGTTACATAAGCAATAATACCCAACAGGAAGGGGGGTAATGGGGAATACTGGACTGCCCAGCAGCATAATGAGGCCTGATGCCGCAGGCGGAGGGCCTTATAGCCCCAAGAAGGCATGGTATTCCCGTATAAGGATGCAGTATAGTGCAGTGGTTTAAGGCTCTGTGCTGCAAACCTGGAGACCTGGGTTTGAATCCCACAATCCCCACTTGCATACTGTGTGACCCTGAGCAAGTCACTTTAACTTCCTTGTGCTCCCAGGTTGCACCTGTAAACAAGTTCTCAGCTTAGTGTGTCTCTCCTGGTAAATAAAACATGAAAAAGGTAAGAGAAATGACTATGCAGTCATTATGATATGACTATGAGAATAAGTTAAAATATCGTTAGTTTTATTTTTTTCACAATTTCTCAAGTGTGACAACACACTCCAGAGTCATCAGCAATGCTGTAAAAAGTGTACTGTTGATGCGACTGCAGAGGCATACCATTGTATCTCATGCCCCATGATGAAGCGTCCTCTATATGGTGATATGTAGGGGTTGTTAGCTGGGTGTTCTCAGAGCATATGAGGCAATAAACTTACATTTATATTCCTCAGCCTTGGTGCGTGCACCAGCCTGTTTTGGGTTACACTTTATCTTATGTGTCTGTTTCAAAGTAACTAATCCCTAATTACATGCAACAGGTTAACTACCCTGTATGTACATGCTTGCTGCATGCAATCACACTGTAGTTGCAATGCAGTTACATTGTAACCACAATGTAGTTAATGGACACTTAAAGTGTAGACCTTTTCTGTTACCTAAGTATGCTCACTGGCGGCACCATTTGGGTGAAGGAGTGCACTTTGTTTCCTTTTTGTTTTTCCTGAGTAAAAATGTCCTTGAGGGTTGTTCACCATTTCTCAGGGGTGACCACACTCCTGAGTGGCCAATTATGCTGTAGAAAGTACACTTTTCATGTGACTGAAGGCAGATTGTATTTTATGCCTCTCGATGCACCTGGAGTCTGGTGTAATTTTAGCAATAATGCTAACAAGGTCATCAGCGCAACATAGGCAGTGCATCCCACTCTGCTTATGACAGAGTTGCACCCACCTCACATTAGCGTTATCGCTATTATATCGAAATGCAACTATTTTTAGTCAAGAAAAAACAATACAACTGTAAACTCATGTTTCCTGTGGTCAGTGAAAGCCCAGACCACAGTCACACTTATCCACATTTTGAATTTTAACTATGTATTGATCAAACTTCTACTTAAAAGGCTGAACCTTGGCAAGTGGATGAAATTAAGATTTTATTAAGGGGCTAGTATGTCCCCCCCCCCCCCAAAACAAAAACACTCAGACTATGCTAAATGTTGGCTAAACAATGAGGGTAACAGATGCTGCCTCATTATAAAGCCAGACTGTCCAGTGCAAATGAAGTGAAGGACAATAGTGAAGGGGTTCAACGATCTGTGCCAGTTGGGGGAACTGTCTTTGTTACACTGAGGCACTTATGAAAGCTACGCATAGCACACACTACAATAAGCCATCAGCGCAAAAAGACACATGGTATTCCTCTTTTTATCTAAAGGATAACTTCTCTAAAGATGTAAGGTTCACGTTATTTCTTTTTCACTACCATTTGTGGTTTGAACTGCTTAGTAGTGGCTAGTACTGCACCATCATCCATCTAACTGTCATGTGTATGCTAGTTGCAGATATACAATACCAGAGAAAGAAAGTGTCCAGGAACCCCAAGTCCAACCATGTGAGCCAGAAGCTCAGTGGTTAGAACACCAGGGGACGGTATTTTGGGGGTCTGGGTTCAATTCCCAGTAGGTCACATTATCTATCACTACAATTTGTAAATTACATTACTTAGTAGTGGCTAATACTGCACACCCCAAAAAAACTAATTGTTATAAAGATGTGAAGAAAATCAAACCAGAGTCCACAGATCAAAACCTCAGTAAGATAACTGGTTTGAAGATCAGAGAAACAAAAATCCAGTGAAATCTGTCATTGCAAAATTAAAGAGCTTCTGACACAATGCTTTCCTCAGCGCAGAAACTCATGCTAAGGAGCTCGATTTAGTTATTCGTTTATTTCAAATGTTTCACCAGGAAAGACATACTGAGCTGGTAACAGTTCGTTTCCAGATGCGTCTTGGGGAGAGGAGGGTCATGAATAAGAAACAGAACTGTATTTACACAGCACATGAATACAGAACTAAACATCCTATAACAAGCAACAGTGAAGGCATTAAAGCAAAATATATACACTGGAATGGATACAGCAGGATGCATCCCGAGGACAAAAAGAGGATGCAAGTTAAGTGCAAAGTGCAGATAATGCAGGCAGGTGGTAGCAAAGCTAACCAGTAGATATTCAAGAAGAGACTATTTGAAAAGGAGGTAAATGGTGGTTGGGAGCAGGAGCTAGGGAAAGGAGTTAAGAGTTACAGGGGGAAGTAGACAATAGGTGGGAGAGGTGATAGGAGAGGAACAGAGGTACGAGGGGGTCAGATGCATTTGCAGAAGTGAGAAGAGAAATTGAGGAGAGAGAGCATAGGGAAGAGGCAGAGCAGATGGAGAGTGGGAGAGAATTCCATAGTTTGGGGAAGCGATAGGAAAAAAGCAGCCTGGCCAGCTGAAGATGACTTAGCAGGGAGTGCTATGGAATGGAAGCCAGAGTTACAAAGGGTGCAGTGGGAAGGAGGGGGAGGATAGAGGTGATATAAGAGGGAAGAAAGCCAAGCCAGAATTTAGTGATAAAGAAGGTACAATGAGAGAGGTGACTGGCTTTGGGGGAGGGAAGGGAGAGGGAGGTATACAGGGAGCAATCATGGGTGCAGGTAGGCAGTCCAAAGCAAAGTGACAGAAAGAGTGGAAGAAGGAATCCAATCTGGTCAGGGTGGACTTAGAAGCAGCACTATAGACACTGTCTCCGTAGTCAAAAATGGGGAAAATCATTTGCTGCACAATGGCTCTATGAGCCGGCAGGGTGATGCAACCATGGTTCCTGTATAATGCACCTAGTTTAGGGTGTAGTTTTTTTAGGGGGTGGCTTTTAGGGGTGGCATCCACATGCCCAGAAAAGTCGAGGTGTTGATCGAGCCAGACCCCAAGGTACTTTAAGGTGGGAACATCATCGATCATGGTCTCATCAAGGGTGTGGAAGGAGGGGAGGTCAGTAAGCAAAGACAGCTTCTGCCTAGTGTCAAAGGTCATGGAGACCATTTTTTGGTGTCGAGGGACAGCTGATTTGATCAGAACCGGTGTCGGATGTTGTCAAAGATCTGCTGGAGCTTGGCCATAAGACGGGGGGGGGGTAGGAACCAGAGGCACAAAGAACTTTATATAGTGGGTTCCAAAAATACTGCCTTCTGAGTCATCCAAACAGGTCACCTCACCATTGAGTAATCCTTGATATACCTACAATTGCATGTTCACAGGGATTTATTTTACTATTTCTTTAGGTAACACTCTAACATAACACTGTCCATGTTATAAGAGGATTAACCCACTCCAGGGTATGGGTTTTCTGAGCATTAATCCATGCCTGGGTGGCTGAAGTCATTCGGCTTCACCTTGTGACTCCAATCCCCCCAGGCGTGGATTAATGCTCAGTAAACCCTCACCCTGTCCTGGGTTAATAATAATAAAAAATATTTATTTATAATGCACCTTTCTTAAAACCAAAGCACCTTTCAACAATTACATATAGAACAAAAATAAACACAGATCTAAAACTGCTGAGTTCATAAAAATAGAATAAAATATCATCATCAGGTATAAACCTTTGGCAATAAATAGGTCTTTAAGGCCTTTTTAAATTCCTCCACAGACTCACACTGGCGAAGCAGATGGAGTAGAGAATTCCAAAGGGCAGGGGCCGCATACATAAACGCACAGGCCCCCGAAGATTAAAAAAAAAAAAAAAAAAAAAAAAACCCTCAGAATCTCTAGCAACTCCCCGTCTGCCGAGCGGAGCGATCGCCTAGGGCAGTAAGGTACCAGGAGCTCCTTCAAGTAGTCTGGGCCCAGTCTGTGTAGGGCTTTGTAAGTCAGAAGACCAACTTTAAAGGTGATCCGCCACTGTATTGGCAGCCAGTGCACATCGCGCAGAACCGGAGAAATATGACAGGTACGGGGAGTACCCGTCAATAACCAGGCCGCAGCGTTCTGCACGAGCTACAAACAGCAGATATCAACCCCAGGAAGCCCTAGATAAAGGGAGTTGCAGTAAACAAGATGCGAGGTCACAAAGGCGTGGACCAATGTAGGCAGATCACCGGACGGAACTAGGTGCTTAATCCTGGAGATGTTCCTCAGATGGTAAAAGGATGATTTGATGACTGCTGACACCTACGATTGTAGTGTCAGCTCGTCATCAACTATCACCCCCCGGTTCTGCAACCATTCAGAGGTAGGGAGCTGGACACCTCCCAGAAAAAATATTGAGGGTAAACCAGCACCCATCCCCTCTATCCGGTTACCCGGGTCCACAACCATCACCTCTGTCTTCTCCGAGTTCAACCTCAGCCAGCTTGAATTCATCCAGTACTGGATTTCAGTGAGGCAGTTGTTAAATACCGAGAGAGCTCTATCCTGGTCGGGTGTAAAAGATAGGTAGAGCTGGGTATCATCAGCATAGCAGTGAAACCTCAGCCCATACATTCTTACAATGTCTCCGAGGGGTTGCATGTACACTGCGAACAACATAGGGGACAACACCGAACCCTGAGGAACCCCACAAGACAGACAGACTGGGCGGGAGGAATTAATCCCTGACACCACCCTCTGGGTTCTGCCTGTGAGGAAAAATCTAAACCACCTGAGGACTGTACCAGCCAGGCAACAGGTGAACCTCAGGCATTTGAGAAGTACCCCATGGTCCTCAGTGTCAAAAGCTGAAGCGAGGTCGAGAAGAACCAAGATGGAACGTCTCTTTCAATCTCTTGCTATCAGAAGATCACTGAGCACCCGAATCAGCACTGTCTCGGTACTATGCCTCTTTCGAAAAACAGACTGGAGTGGTTCATAGATGTCATGGATGTGAAATGGTTCTCCAGTTGTATGGCCACTACTATCTCAATCACCTTCCCCACAAAGGGGAGGTTAGAGATTGGTCTGTAGTTAGCATGGCAGACTCTGGGTCCAAAGAAGCTTTCTTCAGGAGGGGCGTTACCACCACCTCCTTCAGGGAGCTAGGAAACTCACCCATCTCCAAGGAGCACCAGACTATGTGTGCTAGGACTGGGCCGATAGTATCAAAACAACTCTTTTATCAGGGAAGTTGGGCCAGGATCCAAACTACAGCATGTAGGATACATACCCTGGACAATCCTCATGACATCAGTGAACTCTGGCCAGTCAAAGGAACTCCAGGAGAGTCTAGAGACCATGACCACGCACCGATCCACAGCTTCTCCCACAGAGGACGCAGGCTGGAGTGCCGCCCTGATGTCGGCCACCTTAGCTGCAAAGAAGCGAGCAAGCTCGTCACACTCAACTTCTGAAAAGGCTCTTCGAACCTGCAGACAGGCTGGGTTGCACAGTCTGTCTACAGTTTGAAAGAGCTGAGCTGGTCTGTTCTGAGCAGCTGCAATCTCCCCGGACAGGAACTCTGCCTTCTTACGGGAGATTGCAGAATGATAGAGTTGATAATGTTCCATCAATCTAAGATGGCTGGCATCAAGGCCAGATCTCCGCCAACAGCGCACTAATCTTCTTCCATATCGCCGCATCTCCCTCAAAGTCCCATCAAACCATGGTGACTGAGAGTGAAGGAGGAGGAGAGGACAAACACGGACGGAAGCAATTGAATCCAGAGCCGATGAAATGGCTTTATTATAGGCCATACCCAAGGCATGTGGGACACTGCTCACTCCAGAAAGCTCCGATAGATCAAGTACCGCTGCCAGGCCCTCAGAGCTTACATCTCGCAAAGAGCAGTACCTGACCATCTCCACAGGGGTGGGCCTACAAAGGGGGTGAAGAAACTGAACTCCACAGTGTAATGATCAGACCATCCAACAGGTTCCATCCCCAAATCGAAGGCTTCGATCCCCAGGAGGAAGACCAAGTCCAAGGAGTGACCACCTTTATGAGTGGCAGAAGTAACAACTTGTGTAAGGCCCAAAGATGTCATCAATTGGAGGAAGTGTTGTCCAAACTGCGAGTTAAGTCATCGACCCAGGCATTGAAGTCCGTGGGACCATCAGCCTGGGTGACTCAAACGACATGTCGATCACAAAGTCTGCTACTTCCGGAAGGTTAATCCCTCTGTATCATCTGCATACATATGAATGGACGTAAGGATGCAGGGAGGTCATTTAAGAAAACTGAAAAGAGAATTGGGCCAAGGACAGAACCTTGGGGCACACCAGTGGTGACAGGGAGTGGAGGGGAGAAGGAATTTCCAGCTTCTAACTGATTGAGTCCTACCACCAAGGTAGGAGCAGAACCAGTTAGTTAGCTACAGTGTCAAAGGCTTTGGCCAAGTTGACAAAGATGACAGAGGTGGCAAGACCTGATCCATGCTGAGTCAGTAAGCCAGAGGAGGGAGGAGGAGGAATATTACCTAAAAAAAATTCTGCCATTCTAATGCCTCTGTACAGAGCTTACATCAGGCCCTATCTTGAATACGCATCTCAAGTATGGTGCCCTTATAAGATACCTGATCTTAAGTTAAGTAAAAAAAGTACAAAGGAAATACACAAAAACCATCACTGGGCTAAAAAAATAAACCCTATGATGAGAAACTGGAGTCCCTGAAATGAATGCCTCTGGAAACCAAAAGGAAAAGGCGGGGGTTCTCCTTCTTATGTTCAATGTAGTCAATTATCCATACCTTACGTGTGAATTGGGTGTTGAATTTAAAGACTACAAACAGAACATAAATGGTCATCCATTACAAATTGCCTGTAGGACATTTAGTATGCTGAAGAGAAAGTACTTTTTCTCACTTAGAGTGGTTGGCCCTTGGAATAGACTGCCAGTCAATGTGGTTGTTAGTAAAAACAAGGCAGAATTCCAGAGAAGACTTGACAGACATATTCTCTCTGGTGTACATCTGCATTACTATCAGTATTAGTTATAGGGTCAGTCACAGGCAAGTTTGCCTCCTTGCTCCTCATGTGACCCTAGCATGAACCTCATAGAAACACAGAATTTGACGGCAGATAAGGACCGCTTGGCCCACCTAGTCTGCCCATTTTCCTACCTAACAGATAAGCTGCAGATCCTAGTTAACCAACAGCTTACTTCCTCCTACCCCCCACTAGGACTGCCTTATGTCTGTCCCATGCATTCTTGAATTCCTCCACTATTCTTGACTCCACGACCTCCTCAGGGAGGCTGTTCCATGCATCCACAACCTCTCTGTGAAAAATACTTTCTCACATTACCTCTCTGAGCTGCCCTCTATCTTCAAATTGTGCCCCTTTGTTCTGTACATCTCTTTTCTGAAAGATGCTACCCTCTTGGACTTTGTTGATTCCCTTGAGGTACTTGAAAGTTTCTATCATGTCCTCTGTCTCCTTCTCTCCTCAAGGGTATACATATTAAGCTCCTTTTAGTCTTTCTTCATATGTCTTCTGGTGCAGACCCTGCACCATTTTGGTGTCCTCCTCTGGACAGCCTCCACTCTGTCTATGTCTTTGCGGAGATGGGGTCTCAGAACTGCACACAGTATTCCAGATGGGGTCTCACCAACTGTCTGTACAGAGGGATAACAACTTCCTGTTTCTACTATTGATGCCTCTTCCTATACATCCCAGTATCCCCAGCCTTCCTTACTGCCTTCTCACATTGCTTGCCCACCTTTAGGTCATCTGATATAATTACCCCCAGGTCCTTTCTATTTTTACTGTTGTCAGTATCTCACCCCCATTGTGTACACTTCCCGGTTTTTGTTTCCCATGTGCATTACCTTGCACTTCTTTGCAATGAATCTGAGCTGCCATACATTTGACCATTCCTCCAACCTTGCAAATCCTTCTCATCCTTTCCACTCCATCTTGTGTATCAACCCTGTTGCAGATCTTTGTGTCGTCTGCAAAGAGACATACTTTTCCTTCCAGTTCCTCTGCAATGTCAATTATAAAGACATTAAAAAGGACCGGTCCCAGTACTGAACCCTGCGGTACCCCACTAGTAACCCTCCTCTCTTCACTGTGTACTCATTTACTACTACCCTTTGCATCCTGTTGTCTAGCCAATTTTTTATCCAGGCTACCACCCTGGGACCCACTCCAAGGCTGGCTAACTTGTGTATTAATCTTTTGTGTGGGACTGTATCAAATGCCTTGCTAAAAGCTAGGTAGGCCATGTCCACAGCCCCTCCCTGGTCTACTACTTTGGTCACCCAGTCAAAGAAATCTATTAGATTCGTCTGACACAACCTTCCCATCGTGAATCCATGCTGCCTTGGGTCCTGTGCCCCACTGGCCTCTAGGTATTCAACAATTCTTTCCTTCAGAAGTGATTCCATCATTTTCCCTAACATTGAGGTCAAACAAACTGGTCTATAGTTTCCTGCCTCTGCCCTGCTCCCACTTTTGTGAAGAGGAATCACATCTGCCCTCCTCCAGTCCTTGGGTACCACCCCATCCTCCCATGATTTGTTAAAGAGAGTAGTCAGCGGTGTCACTAGTTCTACCCTTAGTTCTTTTAGAATTCTTGGGTGAATCCCATCAAGCCCCATTGTTTGTCCACCTTCAATTTTATTAGTTCTTTCAGAACCCTTTCTTCTGTAAATGGACTGGTATCGACCCCCATCTTCAGAGTGTTTCTCTTGTTTGGTTTAGGTACCTCCCCTCCTCTTCCTTTGTGAATACTGAGCAGAAATATTCATTCAGTATCCCTGCTTTTTCACTGTCACCCTCTACCCACATTCCCTTCCCTTTATTAAGCCTCAGTATCCCTCCTTTGGTCTTTCTTCGCTCCCTAATGTACCTATAAAAGGTCTTATCCCCCTTCTTAACAGAATTGGCTATCCTTTCCTCGGTTTGGGCCTTTGCTATTCTGACTGCCTTCCCAGCCTCTTTCTGCTTTAACTGATAAAGTTCTCTGTCCTGCTCCTTCTGTGTTTCCTTATATTTCCTGAATGCTATCCTTTTCTCCTTAACCTTCCCTGCCACCTCTTTTGAGAACCATAGCTTTTTTCCTTCGTTGTGTTTTATTGATTTGCTTTACACAAAGGCTTGTTGCCTCTGTGATGGCTGTTTTGATTACTCCCCATTGTTCCTCCACTCCTCCTCCTTCTTGCCTGTTTGCTAGTGTTTTTCTGAGGCACTCTCTCATTTTCCCAAAGTCAGCCCTCCTAAAGTCCAGTACTCTTGCTTTTGTATGGCTTGATTGTATGGCTGTGTTTATCGTGAACCACTGTTTGGTGGTCGCTTGTTCCCAGATGGCTACCCACTTCTAAGTCTGAGATTCTTTCTCCATCCCCATTTGAGAGTACCAGGTCTAAGATTGCTCCCTCCCGAGTGGGTTCCAATACTAGCTGTCTGAGGCATGCCCCTGTAGGGCATCAAGAATGACCCTGCTCTTGGATGTGCCTGCAGCAAAGGTGCTCCAGTTAACATCTGGCATATTCAGGTCCCCATCAACAATATCTCCCCTTTTTCTGCCATTCTAAGGAAGCCTTCTATCACTTCCTTGTCCATCTCCTCCCTGAGATGGGGTCTCATATACAACCCCATGCAGACTGTGGTGCCATTTCCTGTCTCCAGGGTGACACAGAGTGCCTCATCTGCTCCCTGTTTACTCTTTAGTTCTGTTGCTTTGATCCCTTCCTTTACATAGAGAGCTCCTCCTCCTCCTCTTTTACCCTCCCTGTCCCTCCTGTAGATTGTGTATCCTGGTATGTTGACATCCCAGTCATGGTTCTCTGTGTACCATGTTTCTGTGACTGCCACAATATCCAGGCAACCCTCTTCCATCAAGGCCACTAGTTCAGGGAGCTTGTTACACAGACTACGGGCATTGGTACTCATCACCCTCCACTTTTTGATAGCCTTACCCCTTTTAGCCCCATTCCTGTCCTTACTGCCTTTGCCTTTTTTTACATTTACCTCTGTTCTGCTCCCTAATAACTTCTCTACCTTGGTGTTTACCTCACTAATTACCATGTTTTTGTGGGGGAGGCTGGGATTTCCCTGCTCCTTTTCAGTGCCTCCCCCCTTGGCTAGTTTAAATGCTTGCCAATGAAGCATTTAAACCTCTCACCTAGGATCCTGGTTCCCCCTGGACAGATGCAGACCATCGCACCAGTATAGGTCTGCATCCCTCCAGGTGGCTCCCAGTCCCCAATGAAGCCAAAACCTGAGCTCCATACCAGTTTTCAACCACTCATTGAATTCCCTGGTGAGGGTGCCCTAGAATCACCTTCCATAGACAGGCACCTCTCCGAGAAGGTTACCATGCGCTACTTGTCTAAGGCCCTCCCCAACTCTACAGACTCCTCCTGCACTGCTCTGATCCCATTCCTAGCCAGGTCATTTGTCCCTAGGTGGACAATGACATCCAGCTCCCTCTCTTGTGCAGCTCCTCCCACTATCCTGAGGATTCGCTTCCTGTCCCTCCAAGCCGTGGTGCCAGGAAGGCACCTTACCTCCCTCTCCCTTCCTCCCCATTTCTACCCCCTAATGATTGAGTCTCCCACCAGGAGTTGTTTCCTTCCTGTGGGTCCCATGCCACCCCTCCTGTGGGTCTCCTTTGTGAAGGTTCCCAGCATCCTCCTTGGTCTCCACTGCAGGTGCCTCCATAGAGGAACCACTATCCACCAGAAGAGCTAATGAATTGTGGAGAGGTACAGCTGGAGGATGCAACTCTGTTCCACCACCTCTCCTCCCTGAGCCCACCCTGGTCCAGCCTCTCCTCTTTCTTGGCAACCTCTGAGGAAGTGGCATTGGCCCTGGTGGTCCCTGAGGTGGGGAGAGTCTCATGAATCCTAGCCAGGTCAGCCTGAGGCGGGCAACCTCCTCTCTCAGACCAGAGAGGTACCTGCAAATAGGGCAGCATCGCAGCCTCCAGAATGTCTCCCGGAACACTGCCGCCCCACAGCCATTGCACTGCACCACTCCTATCGTGTCTAATTTTGTGTCCTCTCTACTGTTTCTCTGTATTCTTACTGTCTCCTCTCCTTACAAGTCTCACCCTTCCTGTTCTGGGACAGCAACTTCCTATCTTCTTCAGTAGCCTCCTTCTTCCTTGCTCAATGTCAGACCACCAGCAGCTGGGGGAGAGTGAGCTACTTTTTTCCTTTAGGGTTGACAAAACCAGTGTTTCTCTATGATCCTTCCCTTCCTACTGCCAAACAGGAAGTTCCTGTTAACAGTCAAATCCAGTGGCTATAAAAGTAGAACTGGCTTTGGGTGGGTCGGTGGGTGGAGGGGTGGTATGGAGGGCAATTAGTAAGAAAAAAGGCTAGCAACAGGAAGTTGTAATTTGAGTCACCTGCTTTTATAGTGTCTAAGCCACACCCCCAATTAAGCTCTCTTTCCTCCTACTGGTTTAGCAAAGTTAGCTGGTACAGTACCCTTCCCAAGACAGAACACACACTAACTTTCTTTCCTTTCTTTCTTTTTTTTAACCCTAAATAAGACTCCTTCTACTTCTAATAAAGTATCTGTCTACTTAATCTCAACAGACACTGACTCCTGCTGAGATATAAGTTTTAAATTAATAAGAAAATGTAGCTTCTTTTAGTTAGCTGCTTTCAGTATAAGTGGAGTGGGATTTACGGAAACCAAACTGGAAAGGGGTGAAGAATGAGGAGGAATCATGGAAGGGGGAGAGCTGAGAAAATACTAGGTGCTCTTGAAGTTCAGCAAGGGTGGGGAGCAGGAAGATAGGGTGGTAATTTCCAAGACTGGAAGAGTCAACTCCTTTGGGAAAGGGGTATGACGGTAGCATGTTTCCATGTGTCAGGGACAGAGGCAATGGCGAAGGAGAGGTTTAGAAGGGAGGAGGGTGATGCAGCAATAGCTGGGGCAAAGAGATGGAGGAGTTTAGGGTCGAATTCATCAGGGCTCCTCCCCTTGAGAGGGTTTAGGGCTAGGAGGGACTTGAGTGTGTCAGCAGGAGATATAGGAGAGAAAGGGGGGAGGGTAGGCGGGGGTCTGGGAGGGACAGAGGAGACAAGGGAGGAGGCACAGGTGGTGAAGAAAGCGTTAAACTTGGAGGCAACAGAGAAGGAGTCAGAAATGGTGCCATCACTTACTTTGAAGAATGGAGCAGAGGACTAGGTTGGGGGAAGAGAGGAGGGCATGGATGACCTTCCAAAACTTGGAGGGGATGGTTAACATTTGGATGAGATGTTAAACTGAGGTCCTATCTGCCTGTTCTGGTAGTAGTTCAGGTAGACGGTAAAGATCCCATGGCACTTCTCGAAAAGAGCAGGGGAATTTTTATTTGATCAAAATATATATACATACTTTCTACAAAAATAATCACAGTACATTAAAATATAAAGAAACACTTAAAATACTGAAGTCTCTTGCTATATAATACTTTTCTCTGACTACAGCATGTTACTTTTCTCATATTTATATAAATACAAACAAAAATAATATAAATCATATGATACGCATGATAGCTGGTACTCCTTGCCACCTTCTATGCAATTCTGGTGCTGGAATAAATCTGGATTCTTTCTACCAAACTAGGCATATTTCTTTTTCTATCACATTAACTGTAATTCCTGGTGCAATAAACAATTGCTGTAACACAAATTCACATCTTACTTGCCATAGTATAAACTTAATACAAGTGAATAAAAGCCTCATAGTTTCTTCATTTATCTGCTGACCGTCTTGTTTGTAGCCAACTATTATATCTTCATAAGTCACTGATTTCCACCAGTCTTGCTTCCCGGTGCCTGGCCAAATTTCCCCCGATTCACTAAAAATACCACGAACAGCTTAATCTGATTCAAGGTCAGTTGGCATTAATCTGTATCCCCCGCCCCCGGGTCATGTCTGAAAATAGGCAGAATTTGTCTAGTGCACTTACCCGGTCAATAAAAACACAAAAATGTTGGTCTGGAAGGTGGAGGCAAAATACTCTGCCTTGGCAAGCCTAGTGGTTTTGGTACAGGCATTGTGAAAGGCATGATACTTGAGAAAATCAGCAGGGGAGGCCGAGGACTTGTGAGCCTTCCAGGCAAGATCCCGAGCATGCAGGCAGGCCAGCAATTCGGCAGAGATCCAAGGGAGGTGGGAACCACAGATCCTGTTTTTTCTGATTAGCCAGTTAGCATTTTTTGGTCCCAGAATGACTAAACTTTTAAACTTACTGTTATTATGGTCTTGCTTCCTAGTGCCAGCCAAACTGCTTTGATTATGCAAAGAAGGAGACAAGGCTGAAATGCCAACAACAGATCACCAATGCGACTGGGTGGAGTGACTGCTGTTACATACACTTCTACAGTTTTAAAGAGAAAGTCCCCTCAGTCTTTTATTCTGATTCCCTGTGTAGTGTGTAGGCATGCACAATGATTGCCTCTATTGCAATCTCCTAATTTCATCAGAATTTAAATGTAAATGAAGGTACTTAAGTCTGATGTGAAAACCTGCTTGACTCCACTGCAAAGGACATGACCGGACTCATGTAAGGCATCCTGAAATATTATGATGTTTTGGTGCAAAAGCCTGCAGTAGTTAAACTGTATTAGTCAGTGCTGTCGCTGTTCTCTGCCGTCCCTATGTTCTTGTATTATGCTGGCCATGAAACTTTTCCAGGCATAGTAAGCACCCTGCTGTTTTTTGTAGTTTATAGTGTATGTGAGTTAGAAAAAAAATGCTTTTTGAGAATGCAGAGACTTCACAAGACATGTAACAGAACTGAGAGTATGACAACGTCTGCTGGCGTGTGCATGCATGTATCTTCAACTCCCATGATGCCTTGCATGAGTAGGGTCATGACCTTTGGAATGGAGACAAACAGGTTTTCACACCAGAGCAAAATGGAGTGAAGCAACCTCATTTATATTTTAACATTCGGGGATTTAAGAGAGGGAATCACTATTCATGCTTCCAAACTACACAGGTATACAGAAAACAGGCTAAAGGGACTTTCTTGTTAAGGTGCACATTCCTTTAATGTTAAAAAATAAGGCAAAAAGAGCAAATAGTTACAGTTTTCAGCAATTAAATACTGCACAGGACTGTTCCTAGAGATCCTGACACATTTTGCTTATACTTCAAGCTTTTTCAAAGGAAGCTTCCTTTAAGCAAGCATACTGTATATGCAAAACTGCTAAAAATTATTGACTATTTGCTTGTCTCTGCACATTAAATAAAGGAATATACACCTCTGAGACATTATTTTTTCCTTTTCTGTGTTGCTATAGCAAACGGAGAGTGGCTCATGTGTGCTGGTGTTTTGATGGGACAGCCAGCTTTATTTACCATGCCCATGCAGTTCCTGTTGTGACCCCCTCTTTCTCTGCTGCTTGATTCTATAGCTTTACAGCCACTTGTACATATTAAGGGGAGTATATAATACCCCCTCAACATCAATATATCCCCTAGCCCTGTGCCATCCCAGAGCTGCTTTCCTACTGGACACCAGAGAGTGAGAGCAGCAGGTGGGGAAGAGAGAGGAAAATTCATAAGTAATCATCAGTAATAATTTTTCTGTGAAGTGATATATAAAAAAATTAAAAAAAAAACTGCTGCGGATTTAAAGCAACAAAATTGGTCACAAAATCTGATCTACATTTTTTTCCACTATAATATTCCAGGCATCGTTCCATTTTATTTGGTGGTACAATTTTTTAGTTTCACCATAATTTGAGTATTTTATAAATGATTTCTTTGTTTTTTCTCAAGAAATGAAGATGGTTATCCCTTTTGGTTTAGGAATATATATCATTGTAGAGCTGGCAAGGGTTAGGATTGAGAAATAAAAAGAAATCATGATGTGGGGCAAAGGAGGGACCTAGAAAAGCAGATTTGACAGGAATGCTATTACTTATTTAGTTTTTTTTAACCGGGTAGGTACACTAGGTACGACCCAGAAATAACAACACAGACAAGCATACATTATACAGTATAGCAACAAATACAGTATTAACACAGTTCAAGAGTAAGGGCAGCAAAACACAGTGAGCATGATCAGTATATTAGCATATAGAGGAAGCAGTTGCATAGTTTTTTTTTTGCTATTTAATATGCTTTATTTGACACATCAAATTATACACACACATTATACATACAGTTGCACTGAACTTTTCAATGACAAAAACCAAAATTACAACTAAAACTTAAAAAACTCGACTCTAATCCCACTCCCTCCCCTCTTTCCTTTAGTCTATGTTACTATGTTTATAAACTAAGTTAACCCCTCCCCCCATTCAACAAACCAGCAACCTTCAGGACTCCATGGCTTTAAAAAAGCAATCATAATATCAACTAATACATTTCATTTGATTAACCATATTGTTATGATGTCTAGCTACTACATCAAGAAGAGTTGGAACTATGACCCTTCTGTGTCGACTCCCACCTCTCAGCTATGTAGGCTGTGAGTTGCTCCCACCTCTTACTGAAAAATCCTAGCAGCTACATAGTTAATAAACTCTAATATAAAGACAATATAACAGTCAAGGCACAGCGGCAGTACATCTACAGGGGTAGATGGATACAACAGTAATCAAAGTGCAATCAAGGAAAAGTACAGTTTTGTACGTACCGTAATAGTAGATCTTCGAGAGGATCTCTTGCAGTAGGTCATACACTTGGGTAACCACCAGAGGGCGCTCTCATCGATGGTAGCTTTCACTAGCAGTGCTGACTGGGGGCTGCCCACAATGACATCACTCCATTCATATCCATAAATACGTGGGCGGCCCCTAGTGGTCTCATTTTCTGGCCGGTGACCAGCTCGCGGAGCAGGATACAGGGAAATCGAGGAGGTCGGTGGCATCTCCCATTGGAATGAGTACAGAAGCAGAAGATAGCTCTCCTCAAGAAGGAGGGGAAAGGAGGACAGGAACGTGACCTGCTGCAAGAGATCCTCTCAAAGATCTATCATTATGGTAAGTACGAAACTGTACTATCTTCTTCGAGGGTACCTCTTGCAGCATGTCATACACTTGGGAGGATTCCAGGCAGTTAGACATGAAGGGCGGTCAAGGCAATAGGCCTTGCAGGACAGCACAGCCAAAGGAGTTGTGGTGCCTGGAGGCCATATCAAGGCTGTAGTGCCTAGTAAAAGTATGGACGGTAGACCACGTGGCAGCGTCACAGTTATCTGAGATGGAGACACCTCGAAAGCAAGCAGCAGAGGTAGACAGAGCCCTGGTGGAGTGCGAAGAGATTTTTTAGTATTTAGTGTAGCAATATGTAATGCAATGGGCTAACCAATTGGATAAAGTTTGCTTTGTGACAGGACAGCTTTCCCTGCTAGGGGTGAGGGTAACAAAGAGTTGTTTTGACTTACAAGAAGACTTGGTATGAGCGAGGTAGTAGCACAGTATGCGGTGGACATCCAGGGTGTGTAGAAGTGACTCTCCCGGATTAGAATGATCCAGCCAGGCACAGGATAGGCAGCTGAATGGATTGGTTGAGTATAAAATCCGAAACTACTTTAGGGAGAAATGAGGGATTGGTGAGTAGTGAGACCCGGTCTTTATGGAAGAGCAGGTAGGGCTCCTGGCACATAAGAGCTTGGAGTTCCGAAATGCGCTGAGCCGCCATAACAGCCACAAGGAAAAGTGCCTTTCAGGCTAAGAAATGCATGTCACAGGCAGCTACCGGTTAAAATGGTTCGAAAGTCAGCTTTTCTAAGACGAAGTTGCAGTCCCAAGGTGGAACTGGATTTCAGATGGGTGGTTTGAGATGGAGAATTCCTTTAAGGAACATCTTGGTGCAGTCACCGATGGGTTCATAAAATGCTGACATTGTGCATAAGAGTACTTTTATAGCAGAGCAGCTTATGCCCTAAGTAGAGAGGGAGGTCAGGTACTCCAGGATATTAGGTAATGGGTAGGAGAAGGGGTTCAGGCCTCTGGTGGATGCCCAGACAGCAAACTGTTTCCATTTGGCTTCATATGTTTTTCTGGTTGAAGGTTTTCTAGAGGCCAGCAGAATGGTGGCCACAGAGGGGAAGACATGTTGCCTGGCTATGAAGACTTCCTCAGGAGCCAAGCATGAAGATAAAGGGATTGAAGATTGGCATGAAGAAGAGTGCCCTGGTTCTGCATGAGGAGGTCCAGCCAAAGAGGGAGGGGGAAGGGATCCGTGACTGAAAGTTGATGTAGGAAGGGAAACCATATTTGTCAGGGCCAAAATGGAGCGATAAGGATCATGGATGCTTGTTCCAGCTGCAGCTTGAGTAATACACGTCGGAGGAGGTGGACGGGCAGGAAAGCATGTAAGAATTGCCCGTGCCAGGAGAGGCATAGGGCACGCATGGAACGGCCCTGTGGATCTGGAATAACTGAGCAATAGTGTAGAACTTGGTGGTTGTCCAGAGAGGCAAATAAATCCATCTCCGGAGTGCCCCACAGCAGAAAAATGTCATGGAGGACCGCCATCTGCAAGGTCCACTCATGGCCCTTCACATGACAGCTGAGGTTATCAGCAAGGTCATTCAGAGCTCCCAGAATGTGAACTGCCACTAGATGGAGTTGAAGAGCTAGAGCTGGAGTCCAAACTCGTACTGCTTCTTGACGCAGTGTTTGTGACCTTGGTTGTGGCCCCTTGTTTGTTGATATAGTAGACTACACAAGTGTTGTCTGTTTGGACTAGTGGGGGCCCTGGGAGTAGGAACTGTGCGAAGTCCTGTAGTGCAAGACAGACAGCCTTCATCTCCAAGATGCTGATGTGGAGAGACGTGGCGGTGGGGCCCCAAAGGCCTTGTGTCTGGCTCGAGCAAAGATGGACTCCCCAATTGAGAGGGGATGCGTCTGTCGTGAGTATCTGGGAAGGGGGGTGGGAGCAAAAAGACATGTCCTTTTGTAAATCTGTCAGTTCTAGCCACCAGAAGAGTGCCTGCCGGAGGGCGGGAATCAATGTGATGGACTCCTCAAAGTCCCGTCTTTTGGCGCCATTGGCATTGCAGGGCCCACTGGACCAGGCGCATGTGTAAGTGCATGTATGGCACAGTGGCAATGGCTGCTGTCATGTGGTCTAGGAGATGCATGTACTGGTGCACTGTGATTTTTTGAGCTGCTTAACAGTGTCAGACAAGAGAGCTGAGTTTGTGGCACCTGTCATCTGGCAGAAAGGCCCAACTGCAAGTGTATCCAAGATGGCGCCGATGTACTGGAGGCATTGGGCTGGTTGCATGTGGGACTTGGCTACGTTGACCATGATTCTGACATCCTGGAACAGCTGGAGGGTGCATGCGAGGGAGTGTAGTAAGCCCTCTCGAGATGGGCCAGTCGTCCAGGTAGGGAAATGCATAGTGACCCTGGCGATCAAGGGCAGTGGCCATGACTGCCAGGCACTTTGTGAACACTCATGGTGCTGAAGACAGCCCGAAGGGTAGGGTACGGAATTGGTAATGGAAGCCTAGCAGATTGAATCTAATATATTGTCGTGGACAGGATGGATTTGGATGTGAAGATAAGCGTCCTTCATGTCAAGGGTGCAGAGCCAATCCCCTTGATTTAGGAGAGGAAGAACAGTTGCCAAGGTTACCCTTCAGAATTTTTTTGTACTGAATGAACCCACTGAGGTCCCTTAAGTGCAAGATGGCGCAGATCGCCTGTGCATTTGGGCACAAGAAAGAAATCAGAATAGAATCCACTGTTCAGCTCCTCGGAAGGCACTAGTTGGACGGCTTGCTTTCAAATCAGAGAGAGGAGTAAAGCAAAACAAACTTTATTTGTAAAAAGCACCTTTCTAACAATCAAGGTGCTTGTACAATACAATAAATAAACATATCAATAATTAATAAATACAACAGTTTAAGAGTCAATAAATAGAACAGCAGCTTAATAATCAGAGAAGGCTAGGCTAAATAAATAGGGTTTAAGAGCAGCTTTAAAACTCTGGATGGTCAGGCAATCTCGCACCTGACGAGGTAGAGAATTCCACAGTTCCTCCAGAAGGACCGGAATGTGTTCTGGAAGGTAGGACATGAATTGAGGTGGGTGGGGGAGGTTGTCAGTTACAATGTATGGCCCATGCGTATGATCTGCAGGACCCATTTTTCTGAAGTTACTGTTTGCCAAGCCTCCAAATGTAGTAAAAAGCAGCCTCCCACAGCCTCCAAGATTGGCAAAAGAGGGCAGAGGAGTCAAAAGGACTGGGGGGGACCGAGGTGGCCATAGCAGGGGTGGCGCAGGTGCCCTTGGAGGCAGACGCAGAGGCACAGCCCAGAGGCTGGGGCTGTTGGTGGCCTCTGGTGGACTGACGTGCAGGACCTCACTGCCAAGAGGCCTGGCAAAATTGGAAAGATTGATATGGTTTGCCCTGTGACATGGTCTGCGGAGTATGATACATTGTGTGTACAGTCCGGAGGATGTGGCCCAAGGCCTGCAAGTCATTCAAAATGATTTTAGTGTCAGAGCCAAACAATTAGTGCCCATTAAAGGGGGCATTCAGGATAGTTTGTTGTACACCTGGAGTGAAGCTGAACATGCGCAGCCAGGCATGGCAGCGAAGGGTAATCCCCATTTCTGCGGTACAGGCAGACGTATCCACCGTGTTATAACTGGCACGGAGGAGATGATGGGAAAGGCTAGTGCCCATTTTAAGGGTGGAGAGTAACTGGTCAGTTTCGGCAGACTGTGGAAGCTCGGCGGCCACTTCAGAGGCGGCATTCCACAGAGTCTTTTGATATTTCAGCATATGCCCCATTTAACTGAGGATACATATATTGAGGGTGGATGAAGCATACACCCATTTCCCCATTAAGTCTAGTCTCCTCAATTCCCTGTCTGGAGGCAGAGACCTGAGGTATTCTGGACATTTACTCTGATCTTGGGCAGAATTAATGTCCAATGAATCCACCTGTGGAGCTGCAGTGAAAAAGGGGTGGGTGTTCAGTGGGAGCCTGGTATAGGTGATCTGCCTTCTTTGGAACTGGAGGGACTGTGGAAGGGTGGTGCCATGCTGCAAGTATGGCATCCTGGTATGCCTGTATAAGTGGAGAAACCACAACAGCCAGGCCCTCAGGTAAATCCAGGTAGTCTGCCAAATTTTGGAAGTGCCTGTCCTGCTCAGTGGTTTGAAACCCTATAACTTGTTGCAAATGGGCCATATCATCTATAAAACTAGGGTCATCAGGAGGAGAGCAAGGGGAGTAAAAGCCCTGGGTCCTCTTCCACTGAGGATAAAGTGGAGGCACTAGAAGAGGGGAGCACCCCATCATCTTTGTCACTGGTATTTTCATCTTCAATCTCCTCCAACTCCTCCAGATCCTGGTCCCCAAGTGGCTGAAAGGAGGGGGATGGAGGAGGAGGCTCCCTATGCACCTGCTTAGGAGGTGGTGGTTTGGGAGATGCAAGAGGCTAGGGTTGAGACTGTAGCATAGCCTTCATAACCTCCAGGACAGCTTAATAACTGAAGCCTCAGTGACGGCTGAAGTCATCGACGGTGCCTGAGAAGAGGAAGAAGGGGTCCCCGTAAACCCTTTACTGAGAAGACAAAACAGGAGACTTTGACTTGGGCTGTGGATGAAGACATGAGCCAGAGGTCACATCCAGTGCCAAGACCACGAAGGCCCTGTATGAAATGGGCTGAGAAGGTGGTGGCAAAGATGGTAAGACTGTCAGTGTGAACCCTAGATCCATGCTGGAGGATCTCTTAGTAGGGGCTTGAAACGGCAAAGTGGAAGAAAGCTGAAAAGTAGCCATCGTCAGTGAAGAACCCTGGTTCTTGCTGGAGGAATGGGTCATTGACGAGGAAAGCACAGACGTCATCGTCATCAGAACTGATAATGCCTGTGTAAACGTCGTTGATGATAAAACCAGTAAGGTCATCATCAACGGAGCCTACTGCTGGTTGCTGCAGGAGGGCTCCATACTCTGGGCCACATCCGAGAGGACCATCTGCGTCTTTTCTATAGGAGTAGGAGAGGCCCGGCTGGTTGACTGACAACCAGAGGTGGAAGCTGTCGACAAGTGGGGCTCTTTACTGTGACTCTATGAAGGCTTGTCCTTGTTTTGATGTTTGTGCTTTGAAGAATGTTTTGACTGCGATATCTGGGAGGTTGTCGACGGCGGACGAGATGAGGAGTGGGACTTCACCTCTTGTTCAAGGAGTGCTACCTTCTGCTCCATTAGGAAAGCTTCTAGATCCTGGAGTCGCCGTTGACAGGTCGCTTGATTAAATTCCTGGCAGTGGGCACAGGAGCGGACATTGTGAGAAGCCCCCAGACAGCAGACACGAAGTGAATGGTTATTGTAACAATAAATCTTCTTGCCACAATGGCACTTGGGGAAGGGTGACTCCAGATTAGACATAGGTTTTGATGAAAATAACAAAATGGGAGGTTGTTGTCCTCATCGATGAGTGCGTCGATACACTAGTGGCAGAAGCTACATATGCAACAAGCTGGGAGACGGTGGGAAAGGAACTGAGGCCACTAGGGGCTGCCCACATATTTACAGATATGAACAGACTGACGTCATTGTGGGCGGCCCCAGTCAGCACTGCTAGTGAAAGCTACTGTCGATAAGAACGCCCTCTGGTGGTTACTCAAGTGTATGACCTGCTGCAAGAGATACCCTCAAAGAAGATCAGCAGATAAGAGTAGCTTCAGCCACAGGGATGATAAGACAGCAAATGCTATTTGTGAAAACCAGCAAGAGATACCTCAGGGTGGGGTAGTCCACAGTGGTGATAATAAGGAGAAATATGTGTCCATCTACCTTGTATTAGAACATTTGCATGCAGAAATACTCAAAAGGTGTTTGCGATACGCATGTCAGTAATCTACAGATGTTATGCAGGCACGTATTTCAGGAGGAACGGCATTCCACGTCCTAGGGACGAAGTTATGAAAAGCAGCTGTCCCAAAGTTAGTCCTTAATTTAGGGACAGCAAACATGGCAGGGTTTGAAGATCTTAAGGGATAAGAGTTATTTTATGGTTGAAGCAATTCGACCGGTTGTTAGGGTTATTTATTCTTCAGAATGTTACAGATGGTACCACCTGTTGCTAGCTCATACACATCACTTGGGGGGAGCCTACTTAAGTGCATATACAAAGTACAATGATGTACAACTTTATTGGTTGCTAGAGCAAAGCGGCAAATATTATTGTAGGTGACATCCCATTTCCTGAGTGCCGACTTCGAGGTTGAAGGTGCATATACAATAACATTGTACATAAGATTAGGGAGTAATGATCCCCCGACGACAGATAGAAAGGCATGTGCTGTAAGGTGATTCCTAATTCTGTAGGCCAAACCACATCTAGAATTTACTGTTTTGCAAGTCTTTATAATGTGCAGATGGAAATCAAGTGAGGGGTCCAAGGTAACACCAAGGTAGTTAAAGGCATGTACCACTTCAAGCAGAGTACCCTCATTGCAGGATATTTGTATGGGTGATAAACAGTTTTTTAATTACGAGGGAGAGCCAAATAGAACTGCCTGCATTTTGGGTACATTTAGGAGCAGTTTGTTATAAGATAGCCACGTCTGTACTGTCTGAAGGTCGTGGGATAGCATACTATTTATGTTGCAAGTATTGTTGGAGCTGACTAGGAGTATGAGATTGTCTACATGGAGTATAGGGGTACTGAACTTGAGGCACTCATGCAGGTTATTGATGTGGCTAGAGAACAGAAGTGGCCCCAAGACTGAGCCTTATGGGACCCCCACTACAGATGCTGCAGGCTCAGAGAAGGTCGTGCTCAATTTGTTCTGCTGTTGCCTGTGCTGAAGGTAATTAGTAAACCACTTTTGGACAGGAGGTGCCATTCTGAGGTCTTTGAGCTTGGTATGAAGCAAGGGGCGGTCAACAAGATCGAAGGCCTTGATTAAGTCTATAAACACAGCACCAGTATATTCCCCCGTCCATGGCATTAGCTACATGATTAGTGTAAGTAAAGCTGTGGCGATACTATGACCCCTTCTAAAATTATGCTGGTGCGTGAATAGCAAATGATGATTTAGCAAATAGTCCTTGACCTGTGCAGCAACCAATTTCTCCAGTAAGTGCTTAAGCACAGGTAGGACAGAAATGAGTCTACAGTTGCTAAGGATTTTTGGGTCACCTTTCTTTAAGACAGGGATTGCTTCATACCAAGCTTTACTAATTGTAGCTGAAACTAGCTTTTTGTAAAACATTTTTCGTTACACTGCTGGTTTAACATCCAAGTGGTGACCATGCACATTTTACAATACTTGAAATTTTTCAGATGACAGCTAGCTAGTAAAGTGCCTGTGATCTGCACCTACACACGAATACAGAAAATTATGCAACATTTTTGCATGTCGATTTGAAGTTGGTACAGGCTACTAAATTAAACTACAAAGGACCAGATAATGCATTCTGCCAGTTTTCCCCCTCAAATTTTAACAACTGTTTAACTTTTGTGGTGTCTGAGGATTAATTTTTGTACACTGTCACCAAGAGCTCAAGGTTAAAATGAGAAACACAGACAAGTTCATCTATTTCTTTTACCAATTAATTTACATGGTTTCTTATTATGCTGATAATTATGTTCTGATTATACAAAATGCCATGTTAAATCTGGCCTAAGTAAGTGTTTCTATGATTACGGATACATTCTCTAGTGGTTTACGTTCTCTGAGCATTATTAAGCAATCTCTTGTCTAGTGTCTACACAGCTTGATTCTTACGGAACCTAAAAATATGTCACCAGCAATCTGAATCTGAAGATAATCTGAACTATAAATGTTATCAAAGTAGGTTATTAAAAATGGAAATGGGGGGGGGAGAAATTTGAAAGAAAATATAAAACGGCACTGTCTGAAAGTAGCTATACTTTTAGCAGAATAAAGAGAAGCATATTAAAAAAAGTACCGTGAATTCCACACCTCATTTTGTGAAACATTTGTAAAGAGAATCATTCTTGGTAACCTTGGGGTTCCTGCTTGGTGGTCGTCAATACCACTCCACTCATTCTGTACTCTGCCCCCTGGGTTTCTGTCCTGGTGAAGCCACACTTGGAGTACTGCGTGCAGTACTGGTGCCCTACTTGGAAACAGACACCAAGCTAATGGAGGGGGTGCAGCGCAGGGCAACGAAAATTATCCTGGGAATGGGAGATAACAGAGAAACATAGAGTTTGATGGCAGATAAGGACCATCTGGCCCACCTAGCCTGCCCATTTCCCTACCTAATGCATAGGCTGCAGATCCTAGATAACCAACAGCCTACTTCCTCCTACACCCCACTAGAATTGACTTATGTCTGTCCCATGCATTCTTGAATCCCCCCACTGTTTTTGACTCCACTACCTCTTCAGGAAGGCTGTTCCATGCATCCACAACCCTCTCCGTGAAAAATTACTTCCTCATAAACCACATAAGGAGAGACTGAGGGAGCTCAATATGTATTCCCTGGAAGATAGAAGGGAGAGAGGGGATATGATTGAGTCCTTCAAGTACCTAAAGGGCATAAACACAGCAAACACAGAGAATATGTTCAAGTTAAAAGGTGGGAGGGAAACCAAGGGGCACAGTCCGAAATTGGAAGGAGGAAGATTCAGGAGGAAAATAAGGAGGCACTATTTCACAGAAAGTGTGGTTACAGGATGGAATGCGCTGCCAGAGGAGGTGGTATCATTGAGGTCAGTGAGCAGCCTCAAGAGGTGGTGGGACAGGATCAAAGGGAGGGTCCAAACTGAGGATGGACAGGAAAGGGGGAAGGGGGTGAAAGTAGCAGGAGGAAATACTGTGGGAGGGCAGCTGCAGTCTAAATGGTTGAATTGCTGCACACTTGAGCAGACTAGCTAGACCGTAAAGGCCTGTATCTGCTGGCAGGTTCACATGTTCATACGTTCTGCATCCTAAGTGCATTATTTTGCACTTTTTCACATTGAAACCCAGCTGCCATATTCTTGACCATGCCTCTAGTTTTTTCAGGTCTCTGCTCCTCCTTTCCACTCCCCTGGAGTGTCCACCCTGTTGCACATTTGGTGTGATCCACAGAGACAGACCTTCCTTTCCAGCTCTTCTGCAAAGTCATTTATAAAGACATTAAAGAAGACCAGACCCAGCACTGATCCTGAGGCCCCCTGCTGGTCACCCTCCCTTAAAGTGAACTCTGTTTACCAGTACCCTATCCCCCTAACCAAATTCTTATCCAGTTTACCACCTTTGGACCCACAACTAAGCTACCCAGATTGCTTTCTAGACTCCTATGTGGAACGTTGTTGGACGCCTTACTGAAATCTCATCAGGGCGCATCAACCACTCCATCCTGATCTAGTTCCTTGGTCACCCACTCAAAGATGTCTATCAGATTCATTTGACATGACCCCCCCACCAACCACACACACACACACCTGTGAAACCATGCTGCCTTGGGACTTGCAACCCACTGGATTCAAGATATTCTACAAGCCTTTCCTTCAGCAGTGATTCCATTAACTTTTCCACCACCGATGTTGGGCTGACTGGCCCATAATTGTCAGTCTCTTCCCTGCTACCACTTTTGTGTAGTGGGACTACATCTACCCTCCTCCAGTCCTCTGGAACCACTACTGTTTCCAGTGAGCTGTTAAACAGAATTGTCAGAGGTGCAGCCGGTACTTCTCTGAGCTCCCTCAATATCCATGGATGCAACCCATCTGGTCCCATTGCTTTGTCCACCTTCACATTATCAGGTCACTTCAGGACTCTCCTCCTAAAAAAGCACTAGTGTCCACCTCCCTCCAAAGCTTTTATTACTTTTTTGTGGCCCCTCCCCTTCTCTGTCCTCTGTGACCACTGAACAAAAGTATTTGTTCAAGATGTCTGCCTTTTCCTGGTCCCCCCCTCTGCACAGTCCCCCCTTCCCTTTTTAACCTTACAATCCCACCCCAGCTTTCCTCTTTTCACTTACATACCTAAAAGTGTTTTGCCCCCTTCGTTACCTCCTGAGCTATTCTCTCTTAAGTTTGCACCTTTACGTTCCTTACTGCTTTCCCTGCTTCCCCGTTTCTCCCAATACACCTCCATATCCTCCTCCCTCTGCGTCTCCTATACCTTCTGAATTTGTTTACTGAATTTTGTTGACCGGGTAGGCCCACTAAGACTAGAAGTTCCTTTTTCAGGGACAACCCGGGGGGGGGGATACAGATGGTAACCAACTGAAAGTAAACCAGATTATGGGGATCTTTAATGTCCACCTGAACAGACAGGTGGTACCTCGGTTTAATGTCTCATATGAAAGACAGAATGCTACCCTTTTAGCGTTTACGTTTTCAGCCACCTCTTTCAAGAACCACAGTGGTCTCTTTTTCCTCTTGCTTTTGCTCACTTGTTTGATGCAGAGGTTTGTTGCCTATACTGTGCTCCCTTTTATCTTCGCCCAGTGTTCCACCACCCCAACCCAGGTCACCCACACTTGCTAGGTCTTCCCTGAGGCATTCAACCATCTTTTTAAAATCTGCCCTCCTGATGTCCAGGACCCTCCCCCTTGTGTGGTTAGATTCCACAGCCATCCTTATATTGAACCACACCATGATCACCGGTCCCCAAGTGGCCTCCCACCTTAAAGTCTGCAACACTGTCCCTGTTAGTGACTACCAGATGTCCCTAATTCTATCTGAAATTGCTGCTGGGAGGCTCCAATCCACATCTGGCAGGTTGAAGTCCCACACCAGAAGTACCTCCTCATTTTCTGCCATGCTGCCAATGGCATTCACCAGTAACTTTTCTAATTACTTTCTCTGTGCTGGAGGTCTGTAGATCACTCCAGTGTGAATAGTGGCTCCATTCCCTATCTCCATGGTGACCCACAGTACCTCTGACTCCTCCTGTATTCCCTGTAGCTACATGGCTTTTACGCAAGGCCCCTTGTTTTCTGCGATTGTGCAGCTGTGGAGATTTCTGCAGAATTTAAAGTAAACCGCGGAATACACTACCAGGCAACACCATGCAGTAGCAGAATACATGTTATTCAGTGGGTACTGTACTTGTGCAATGCTCGGTATACTGCGCTACTGGTAAACTTTTGCACTATTACCACTAATTGTTCTGCAGTTTACATCAACTGAGAAATACTGTTCCACAGCTTACATAAGCTGAGGAATGTTGTTCTGCAACTTACATAAACTGAGGAATATTGTCCCGCAGCTTACATAAACTGAGGAATACTGTCCCGCAGCTTACATATGTAACCCCTAGATGGCGCTATCCCAGGGGCTACTACCCCTGCCTGATTTGCCACTAACAGGTTGAGGGGCCTGGATCCAATGGCAGATGCCTCCACCCAGAGGTCAGGGTTTGCAATAGTTAAACTAACTTGGTCACAGCCCTCTGGGACACTGCAACCCCCCTTTCTTCCCACTAGTGGCCCACACAATATATCAGAATTACCTTCACAGTATACACTTACCCCCAGGTCTGGTTCCGCACTGGGACCTCCTGTGAAATGAGATACAGTGCAACAATCACAGTACAGTACTTTAACATAGACAAATACCTCAGGCAGTATAACTTTGCTGAAACAAGCAGCTCTGATTTATTTAGGGGGATATAACAAGGACAGGGGGAAATCAGGTTAATTAGCTTATCACTCTAATAATCTACCTATGGCTCTGTGCACAGGCCTATCCCTATCAGTTACTGTCCCTGGGTACCCAAGCCCTAGTGGCTAGTCCAAACCGTGGCAGCTGGTAGGGGCCCTTTCACACAAGAGAAAAGGAGAATTAAACAGTCAGCAGTACAGTAATTCCATTTGGATTTAATGTGGCAATTCAACAGGAGCGACCCTGAATTAGTACTCACGACCTCCAAATAAGATAGGGTCCTTCAATGTCAGCAGGGCTCACTTGAGGTACACAAACCTCTTCACACATCCATATAAAGAAAGCACTATACCAGGCAGGCTGCATCTGTATCCCGATCGCAATTACTGCACAATACCCGGGAGAACACACAGCAGATTCAGTTCCTGACAGACCGAATGCAATTTTCAGCAATTCCTCCAGTCTTCTACAGGGTGAGCCTGGTTTCTACTCTTCAGAGATCCTTGATTCTTTTCACAGGACGGATTCAGTCCTAACAAGCTGTTACACAAGCTGCAGACCGGAACTCTGGGCCTTACACACGTTTTTGACTAAAACTGCACACTGAAAAGCACAGGCTCCTTCCTTCTTCACTGCCAAAGCTCAACTGAACTTTCAACCGACAAAACCGGCACTTCCTTTGAGTTCCTCCCAGTTCTTGACTGGATTGGCTGTCACTCACAATAGACTGCTGCTGTTGGTCCAAAAGGCACTAAGTCTAAACTACATCTCCCAGAGTCACTGCCCATACAATCCTCTTGTGGCTGGCTCAGATTATGAGTCCAAGTTCTGATTCGTCCAAGGCACCATTTTAGAGCTAGCTTACCCCACACTGATTGGTCCAGTTCAGCAGTTCAAAACTAGAATGGGGAACTAGCAGACACAGTTCTGACTGCAAAGAAAGCAGGTTAGACAAACTGTAATTTCATTATTACTCTAAATAATTTCTGGCAAACAGTTACATCTTTCAGATAGGTTCCCTTTGCACTCCTAGTGACTGCAAAATGAAGTGAATTGGCAGCAGCTCGAGTGGTACTCAGAGAAGCACACAGTCCCCATATAAACTAATTATGTCTGCAAGCAGACAGCTCTTAAAGAGACAGTACCAGAGGCTCTAAAACACTCACTGATAAATGGCTTAAATGCCAAACACCATTCAGGCTTGGAGCATTCAAGCAAGCTCCTGGAAGTCTTTGGGAACCCCATTTGCAGGGGGTTACACCCTTCCTGGTCTGGGAAAGCTTGGCGTCCCGTCAAGCAAGTACTCATAAGTTTCAACTGCAACCATATACATTTGCATTAGGCTCGCATATGTAATCATCAGTCAATATATCATTTTACCAAGAACACATTTCTGAAACATTGCAGTGCGTCACTCTTTACATAGTATTACATACACATTGTACCATAACTCAAGTTATTACCTCTTGTACATGAAACCTGAAGAGAGGGGCCCTTCCTATCAGTTACCTTGGGGCTGGATGGGGCAAGGGCACCATACTTAGAGGGCAAACACAAGTAACTTGGAGTTAGCACTGATGCTCAGTTTGGGCAATGAGCTCGGGGACACATACACTCCTTTATGGACAACATTGAGAGGCAAGTCCACAGGCCTCCCAAGTGAATCATAACTGAGGTGCACCACAGGCTTTACAGCTCGACTCAGTCTTTCTAGGGGAACTGTTATAGTCTCTGCACTCTGAGCCTCATTTTCAGCATTGTCCTCATTTGTCAGGGGAGTCTCCATGGGGGTAGAGAGGCTAGAACTTGGGGCACTTTCAGCTCCAGGAGTTACAGTTTCTGAGTCCACAACATTTGGCTCGCATGGAGAGCTTTCGGACACTGGCAGTGGACTGTCAGGGCACTCAAAATACTCTTCTTGTTCAGGTGTATCACCAGTCTGCCCCAATCTATCATTTTCCTCCCCTGAAAGCTCAAACAGTTCAACCATGCACAATGATTCCATTTCATCTGATCTGATGCTTTGCACTTCACTTTCTGGGAGCATTGGCTCCAGGGACTCAGCTGAGGGCTTGGACAGTCCAGAAGGCCCAGCTTCATCTCCAGTATTGACTAGGGATTGCCCGAAACAATTGACTCAGTTCGTAAGAAGGATAGTATTCAAAGTCACTCTCACTTTCTTCTGATATGGACTGACAGTCATGCTCAACTGGGACTTGTGCAGGGGAACACTTTAACTCTGCTTCTGTAGGTGCAGACTTCCTTGGTCTTTTCTTAGCAGCAGCTCTAGTCACTGGTCCAGAGGGGGCATCTTCTGGGGGCTCAGACTCAATCAGGATTTGTATAATGGGCAGTAAATGATTTCTATGCATTGTTTTTACATCTTTTGAATTATTCTCAGGCCTTACTTTGTACACTGGCAGATCATCTAGTTTGCCCACTACAATGTGAGGGAGATGGTGCCATCTGTCAGCAATCTTGTGCTTGCCATGCAGTCCCAGATTTCTTAGCAATACCCGATCTCCCTCCTGGAGTTCCTGTGCTTTCACCTTTTATCATACCTTTCTTTGTTGGCCAGATTTCTTTTGGCAGCCATGGTTTGAGCCAGTTGGTACGCATGAGTTAGCTGGGCCTTTAACTTTGCACATACTGTAAATAGTTGTCAGCTTGAACCCCATCAGGAGAGACCCCAAAACACACATCTACTGGTAGTCGAGCTTCTCTTCCAAACATCAGGCGGTAGGGGAGAATCCAGTGGCATCACTTTTGGTGCAGTTATAAGCATGTACCAGGGTGCTAATTTGTTGGCTCCATCTAGGCTTGTCCTTTGGGTGCAGGGTGCCTAGCATATCTAGCAAAGTGCGGTTGAAACGTTCAGGCTGTGGGTCCCCTGGGGTGGTAAGGAGTGGTTCTGGACTTTCGCACTCCCACAGAGAAAGCATCTCTTTGATAAGACGACTCTCAAAGTCTCTCCTTGATCAGAATGGATTCTTTGTGGAGCCCCATAGTGAACAAAAGTTTTCTACAAGTACTTTGGCTACAGTGGATGCTTTCTGGTCTTTGGTGGGGAAAGCTTGGGCATATCTCGTGAAATGGTCAGTGACCACCAGCACATTACTGATATTTCTTTGATCTGACTCCAAACTTAGAAAATCAATACAGACCAGCTCCATGGGTGCACTGGTGGTTATGTTAACAAGGGGGCAGCCCTCTGGGACAAAGCTTTCCTCTGTAAGCAGCGACTACAAGTTCGAGATGTGTTGCTCCACATCAGCCCCCATCTTAGGCCAATAGAATCTGGATCTCACCAAGTCAAGTGTTCTGTCTATACCAAGGTGCCCCATGTGGTTGTGCAAGGACCTCAGTACTGAGTCTCGAAAGGCAGTGGGCAGCACTAGTTGTTGTTTGTCTACTTGTCCCCTCTGTCTACTGTTTCTCTGTATAACAGTTTATTGATCAGTTTCAACTTAGGACCTTCTTTGTATAACAGTGCAGTTCTCAAATCAGTGGGCGTAATTTGGACACATCTTTTCCTGCATAGAGGGCTTCTAAAGCTGCTTTGATCATGGGATCGTGGGATTGAGCCCGTCGAATACTGTCATTGTCCAGCTGAGGCAGTGCACCAATGTCTATTGCAGAAAGTGGCAATAAGCAGCAGGTATGCAATTCTCAGAGGCTCCCAAGCAATCCACCATGCAGTCCACTGCAGTCCGTGGACATTGTTCCTCCCTGTCAAACTTCGGCAGAGTGCCCGAATGTCAGGTTCTGCCAATCGGACCCAATCATTCTGGGGAACAGGCCTCCGGAAGAGCATCAGCATCTATGTGGTTCAGACCTGCTCGGTGATCTGAGAGCATAGTCATATGTAGATAATGCAGAAAGCCACCTATGGCCAGTGGCATCCAACTTAGCTGAGGTCTGCACATAGGTCAAAGGATTATTGTCAGTTTTACTAGTATTTTAGCCCCATACAAGTACTCATGGAATTGGTCAACAATAGCCCACTTCAAAGCTAGGAACTCTAACTTATGTACAGGATAGTTCTTTTCGGATGGGGTCAGGCTTCTACTGGCAAAGGCCACTGGTCTCAGGCCATTCTCGTGCTCTTGGTACAACACAGCCCCAACCCTTGCAAGCTAGCATCAGTGTGCAGGGCGTAAGGTTTTCTTGGATCGGCATAGGCCAGCACTGGAGCATGGGTAAGTTGATATATGATCTCATGAAAAGCAGTCTCACAATCAGGAGTCCAGCGGGCCTAAATACTTCACCGGATGAAAATACACTCTTTCAGTCTTGAGGGGCCTTGACTTTTGGTATTTTTGTGGGTTGGGGATACCCTTGAGTAAGGTTAAGTAAAGGCGGATCACTCTTGAATAGTCCTTGATGAGCTCGATAATAACCACAGATCCAGGAATCTTTGCAGTTCTTTTAGATTTTTGGGCTGTGGCCAGGTGGTCAAGGCCTCAACTTTACTTGGGTCGGTCTCTATTCCCTCGGTGGATACTATGTGTCCACATACTTTACTGATGTTTGAAAGAATTGACACTTATCAATGGACAGTTTAAGGCCAAAGTCCTCCAGTCGGTCCAATACCTTAAATAATCTGCTCTCATGTTCCTCCAGTGAGCTGCCAAATACAATAACATCATCTAGGTATACCGGCACTCTAGTAAGTTCATATCCCCACTGCACGCTCCATCAATCGTTGAAAAGTGGCTGGGGCACCTGAAATCCTTGAGGCATCCTCATGAATTCATAGAAGCCAAGCGGACAGATAAAGGCCGTCTTCCTCACGGTCCTCTGGGGCCATCGGGATCTGGTAGTACCCTCGCGAGATCCAGCACAGAGAACCACTTGCTCCGTTTAGGCAGTCAAGCATCCTGAATGCGGGGCATTGTGTACTGATCAGGATAGTCCGCCGGTTTAAGGTGCGATAATCCACACACACATCCTTACTGTTCCATTCTTTTTCCTCACTACCACAATGGGGAAGCATAAGGCTTCTGGATCTTGTATTACACCAGCAGCTAACATCTCTTGCAGATGCCGTCTCACATCATCTATGTCAGCAGGTGCCAGGCGTCGAGACCTCTCACAAATGGTCTTTCGTCATGCAGCGGATATTGTGCTCAGCTCCTTGCACGCATCCACATCCCATTCTTAAAGAAAACACCTGGTCTCTCTGGGCAAGCTTCTCACTGATCCTCACTTTCCATTCAGCTGGCAGCGGGAGTCGCGAAATCAAACAAGTCAGGCTATTTGTCATTCTTCCTTGAACTCTTGCTGCTGGGTAGCACTGCAGTGTCTGCACAATGCACATTAGCCAGGATGCAACCTCTGTTTACTCGAATGTCTCTTTCAGACACATTATGAACTTGGACCATTACCCTTCTGGCATAAGCATGGGCTCTAGCGGGCAAAATACTAGGCTTGACCAGCAGTCCCTCTGGCAATTTTCCATCGCCTGGTGCATCCAACATTAATATTTTATTCTTAACATCCTTTCTGATACTGGACCTCTCCTGTAAGGTACACTGGGCATTTGGCGCCAGGATCAGAGACTCAGGATCCTTCTTCCATACAATTCTGACCGGTTCCTCTGGTTCTGTTTTTCAGCATCTCTCTGTGCCTCATAGGCCTTCTTAATTAAAGCCGAACCTTAAAGCTCTACTAGTCTTTGACCCCTGTTTTCATAACACAACTGTGCCAGCCTTCGAACATATGAGCATTTGTTCCAATCAACAAAGGGACACCATCATACAGTCAGTGGGGGACACACTGCTAGGGTCTCTACTTGTTCAGCCACTCCAGCCACGGAGGTGGGAAAGACAGCCAAATTCGGATATACCGGAATAGGGGTAGGCCTCTCACTTAACCCCCATACATGCAGTCCTTCTAATGGTTGTAAGGGTACGTCTGACAAATGCTTCTGATACCAATCCTGGAACATAATTGTCACTTGGGAGCCACTGTCTAATACAGCTCTTGTAGACACTCCATTCACCTTTACAGTGGTCTCCATGGAGGGACCCACTATTCTGGACCAGTCTGAGAGGCGATAGTGGGGCCTGGGCAACTGACCTTGCCACAAAAGGGCGGTGAGTTAGTTTTTGGTGCCCTCACTGGGATCATTTCGTGCACCTCTTAACCACTGATTTGTTCTCGAAGCTCTCCTTGTAGCCTATATGCAACTTTGTCAGTGTCTTTTGGGGACCGGCATTCCCTTTTCATGTGCCCATCTTTCCCACAATTATAGCAAAACATACTTTCTGGAGTTTGAGCTGGCGGCGCCACACTGGGAGCCAGGGCGGGGTATTACTAACTGGAAACCTTGTGCCATCTCTGTCTGCGTAGTAATAAGCATTTGGAGACATCTGTCAGTTTCTCCACTTCCATGGTCAAGGAATCGAGTTCGGGCTGTTATCAGCAGGAGATACATGGGTGGGTACCCCACCCCATAGCAGATGCAGTCGGATATAGGTCAGGGCCCGTACTTGCAGGCGTGGCCTTCATAAAGGGACTGTTTTTGAATTCCCGGATCTCTCTCAACAGTTCGCCCCATTGTGGCATATCATTTTCCTTTTCAGAGCACTCATTGACTGCCAACCTCTGCCCCTGAACTTCACTTGATGGGTCACCCTCAGTCACTCGGGTCGTAGCCGCAGCTATTGGTGCAGGTCCCTCCCGAGGTCGTCTTTTTCAACTCCTCAATTTCTCTCATTAACTCATCATAGGAGGTGGGGATTCCAGTCGATCTGCCAGCGTAACTGAAGCAACAGCAGTTCTGAGAAGGGCAGACTTAGGATCCTGTCCAGCCTGGTTCGGTCCAGTTCAATCGCTGGCAAACTACCTTTCTGAGGCATTCTTGCAACAATTTTCCAGCCGAGATACATACACAGACAACAACTCCCTTGGTACTGTTGTGCATCTCTTACTCTCCACCATAGGTCCTCATCAGAATCTGGGCTCCCATACACATTCTCAAGGCCTCAAGATGGGCCTGTGCAGTGCTTCAGGGTTACTGGCCCGTTTGCTTCGGATGGTAGCCAGGGCAGGGACCTCGGAGGCTCTCACTAACCCTCTTTAAGCTTTTTAGCCTTCCAGGCATTGCCATTCCTAGCACTTGGGGGCAACATAGTCTATCCAGGTCTCCCAGTCATCCTCCCTTGGGGTGGGGAGGTGCCAGAGAAGATCCTCAACCTGTAAGAGTCGTGACTAATGGCAGGTGCAGAAATAGGGTCTGCATTGGTTCCAGCCACCATTACGGGCACTGGAGCAGGAGAGGTGTTGGGGAGGAACACCCCAGGTGGCAAGAATAGTTTCTTCAAGTCCTCCACAGTTTTCCCCTCTCCCAGCAACCATTCAGCAAATTTCTCCCTCAAAGTTTCAGATAGTGGTGGGGCTGATTCCCCCGGTCTTTACTGTCCTCTAGTTATCACTCTCCAAGCAGTGAGGGCTCCCTCTGAGGTAATGGTCTGTGGCACTTTGGAGCTATCTATGGGATCCTTAAACTCTACTAGGGCCAGGAAAGTGTGGGTGAGCAGATTAGCATGCCAACCCACCACCACAGGGTTTTGTAAACCTTCCACCTTGGAAAGTACTCCCTGCACAGTGTCCGTGATTGATACCCAGGGGATGTCCAGGATAAGCATAGCATTTGAGGGTCGATCTCCTCCCAGTACACCACTCCACCAGCCGGTGCACAGCCACTTCTGTCGGGTACCATTTTTTTCTTAACAGTGGTTCGTAAATATGGCCACTAGAGGACACACAATCCCAGCGGTGAGCCTCAAGATGTAACCCTAGATGGCGCTATCCCAGGGCTACTACCTGCCTGATTTGCCACTAACAGGTTGAGGGGCCTGGATCCAATGGCGGATGCCTCCACCCAGAGGTCAGGGTTTGCAATATTAAACTAACGGTCACAGCCTCTGGGACACTGCAACCCCTTTCTTCCACTAGTGGCCCACACAATATATCAATTACCTTCACAGTATACACTTACCCCCAGGTCTGGTTCGGCACTGGGACCTCCTGTGAAATGAGATACAGTGCAACAATCACAGTACAGTACTTTAACATAGACAAAATACCTCAGGCAGTATAACTTTGCTGAAACAAGCAGCTCTGATTTATTTAGGGGATATAACAAGGACAGGAAATCAGGTTAATTAGCTTATCACTTCTAATAATCTACCTATGGCTCTGTGCACAGGCCTATCCCTATCAGTTACTGTCCCTGGGTACCCAAGCCCTAGTGGCTAGTCAAACCGTGGCAGCTGGTAGGGGCCCTTTCACACGAGAGAAAAGGAGAATTAAACAGTCAGCAGTACAGTAATTCCATTTGGATTTAATGTGGCAATTCAACAGGGAGCGACCCTGAATTAGTACTCACGACCTCCAAATAAGATAGGGTCCTTCAATGTCAGCAGGGCTCACTTGAGGTACACAAACCTCTTCACACATCCATATAAAAGAGCACTATACCAGGCAGGCTGCATCTGTATCCCGATCGCAATTACTGCACATACCGGAGAACACACAGCAGATTCAGTTCCTGACAGACCCGAATCAATTTTAGCAATTCCTCCAGTCTTCTACAGGGTGAGCCTGGTTTCTACTCTTCAGAGATCCTTTGATTCTTTTCACAGGACGGATTCAGTCCTAACAAGCTGTTACACAAGCTGCAGACCGGAACTCTGGGCCTTACACACGTTTTTTGACTAAAACTGCACACTGAAAAAGCACAGGGCTCCTTCCTTCTTCACTGCCAAAGCTCAACTGAACTTTCAACCGACAAAACCGGGCACTTCCTTTGAGTTCCTCCCAGTTCTTGACTGGATTGGCTGTCACTCACAATAGACTGCTGCTGTTGGTCCAAAAGGCACTGAAGTCTAAACTACATCTCCCAGAGTCACTGCCCATACAATCCTCTTGTGGCTGGCTCAGATTATGAGTCCAAGTTCTGATTCGGCCCAAGGCACCATTTTAGAGCTAGCTTATCCCACACTGATTGGTCCAGTTCAGCAGTTCAAAACTAGAATGGGGAACTAGCAGACACAGTTCTGACTGCAAAGAAAGCAGGTTAGACAAACTGTAATTTCATTATTACTCTAAATAATTTCTGGCAAACAGTTACATCTTTCAGATAGGTTCCTTTGCACTCCTAGTGACTGCAAAAATGAAGTGAATTGGCAGCAGCTCGGTGGTACTCAGAGAAGCACACAGTCCCCCATATAAACTAATTATGTCTGCAAGCAGACAGCTCTTAAAGAGACAGTACCAGAGGCTCTAAAAACACTCACTGATAAATGGCTTAAATGCCAAACACCATTCAGGCTTGGAGCATTCAAGCAAGCTCCTGGAAGTCTTTTGGGAACCCCCATTTGCAGGGGGGTTACACATATACTGAAGAATGTTGTTCTCAGCTTACATAAACTGAGGAATACTGTCCCGCAGCTTACATAAACTGAGGAATGTTGTTCTCAGCTTACATAAACTGAGGAATACTGTCCCGCAACTTACATAAACTGAGGAATACTATTCCACAATTTACATAAACTGAGGCATACTGTTCTGCAACTTACATAAACTGAGGAATACTGTCCCGCAACTTATATAAACTGAGGAATACTGTCCTGCAACTTACATAAACTGAGGAATACTGTTCCGCAACTTAGATAAACGGAGGAATACTGTTCCGCAGCTTACACAAACTGAGGAATACGGTCTCACAACTTACATAAACGGAGGAATACTGTTCCACAGCTTACATAAACTGAGGAATACGGTCTTGCAACTTACATAAACTGAGGAATATGTTCCGCAGCTTACATGAACTGAGGAATATTGTTCTATCACTTACATAAACTGAGGAATACTGTCCCGCAGCTTACATAAACTGAGGAATACTGTCTCACAGCTTACATAAACTGAGGAATACTGTTCCGCAGCTTACATAAACTGATGAATACGGTCTTGCAACTTACATAAACTGAAGAATACTGTTCCGCAGTTTACATAAGCTGAGGAATACTGTTCCGCAGTTTACATAAACTGAGGAATACTGTTCCGCAGCTTACATAAGATGAGGAATACTGTTCCGCAGCTTACATAAGATGAGGAATATTATTCTGTGCATGCACTGACTCTTCAGTGCAAACTGAAGAAAAATATTCCAGGGTTTATATAACATTCTGCAGAATGCGTTTTGGAATGCCGCAGAATTTTTAAAAGGTTTGAAAAATATTTTGGAACAGCTCTTGCCCATTAGTTTGCCTGCTGCTGCTTTACCTTAAAATCCAAAATAAGCTGGCCCAGTGGCATGCTGGGCTGAGATACTGCTTGCCACGCCATACTGAGAAACATCTGACTCACTTCAATTCACAACCACGAGCTTCTGCATTAAAACATTCTCGTTGCTAATTGATATGCCTAATGTATACTTAGTTTCAGAAATCTCCCAGGGATTGTTCTTTGCCTTTCGGTACCGCTGCATCATTGATCTGAGTGAACTTCCCTCTGACAGAAGAGGGGCCTCCTCAGTAGACATGTTTAAGGATCATTTGAAAACTGATTGGTTGCTGTTATTATGATTTACTTAAGCCAGACAAGTACCATGTGATTTCAGTAACAAAAGAAAATCAGCTTTGGAGCAGTATACATGTACAAGTCACATTATTTATGTGCCTCAGAACTTTACCCACTGCCGCAGATGTAGGCCCAATGCTGCTGCAGTACTTCATAGTCCTTACCGTAGAAATTAGGTCTACCATGCTACAGAGAACAGGGGGCCTTGCTTTTACACTTTCCTTCACATAAAGTATCACATTTCCTCCTTTCCTTCCCATCCAGTCCTTCCTAAACAAAGTATAGCCCGGTAGAGTCATGTCCCATGGTTTTCAGTGCACCATGACTCAGTAATGAACACAATATCCAGGTCGGCCTCTGCCACGATGGCCTCTAGGTCCAGAATCTTATTTCCTAGACTTCTAGTATTTACAAACATGGCCTACCAGATTTTTTTTTCCACTCTGCTTGCCGCCCCCTTTTCTCCTTTTTGCCCTCCCCCTTCCCACCTCTCTTTTTATTGCTCCTTTTCCTGTCTCCCTTTAGCTCTACCATCCTGCTCCCTTGATTAATTTTCACCCTTGGGGATTTCTCTACCATCGGGTTCTCCTTACACTCTACTTTAGCTTGTGGGGGGCAGTTTCTGACTCCCTGATTCCTTCTGCCACCCCCCCCTTTGCCTAGTTTAAATGTTCATCAAAGTAACATTTAAACCTTCCACTGAGGACTATGGTTCCCCTCCTGAATAGATGCAGGCCATCACCACTGCATAGACTCCTATCTTCCCAGGTGGGTCCCCAGTCCCCAATGCAGCCAAACCTTTCCTCTCCGCACCATTCATCAGCCATGAATTGAAGGTCCTGGTGCGGATTCTCTCTCCTGTTCCTTGTTGTAGACAGGCAGCACCTAGGCGAAAGCCACTAAGCGAGCTACCTAAGACCCCCCCCAGCTCTCTAAACTCCCCTTGCACTATCTCAGCCCCGTCCCTAGCCAGGTCATTAGTCCCCAGGTGGAAAATGACATCCAGCTCTCCCTCCCATCCTGCTGTCCTAGTGATTCTCAGGATTCACTTCCCAGCCCTCTGGGCCATGGCACCACGTATGCACCTAACCTGCCTCTCCCCCTTTCCTATTCCCGAATCCACCCCCCTCACAATTGAATCCCCCACGAGAAGTTGCTTCCACCACCTCAGGGGTCCTCTACCACCTTCCTTGGGGTCTTCACTATGAAGGGCCCCCACACTCCCCATGGTCACTACCATGGGTGTTTCCTCCTGGCAGTCCTGCCCTGCCAGAGCAGCGTAGGAATTTTGTAGTGGTAACAACTGAGGAATGTGCCTGTGTCCCACCTTTCCAGAGTCCACCACAGTCCAGCCATTCCTCCTCCCTAGCATCCTCTGAGGTAACAGTGGCAGACTTGGTGGCCTCTGGGTGGGGGGAAGGTCCCCCAAATCCTAGCCAACTCAGCCTGGACTCTTGCGATCTCCTCCCTTAACCCAGAGAAGTGTGTGCAGATAGGGCAGCACCAAAGTCTCCAGAAGGTGTCTCTGAAAACTGCAGCCCCACAACATCAGGGAGGGGTGGAAAACATAAGGAGGGACCTAGGAAAACTGGAGGAATGGTCTAGAGTGTGGCAGCTGAGATTTGGGGAGCAAGAACCCAGGGGAGGATTACATGATGGGGGAGGGATACTGACAGTTACTAAGCAGGAAAGGGATTTTGGGGTAATCATATTTGATGACCTAAAGGAGGCCAAATAATGTGCTGTGGGGAGAGCCAGTGGGATGCTGGAGTGCGTAGGGAGAGGTATCACCAGCAGAAGAAAAGAAGCGGTGATGTCACTGTACAGATCATTGGTGAGGCCTCATTTGGAATACTGTGTCTGTGACAGGGAGATCCTATGGTTTCTTTGAAACTTGGCTTTATTGCCAATGCCCTTTGGGGTAACCCTTGCTTCAGTGCTTCTGCACTGAGGTTCTTTGTCTAACTTTTTTTTTTCCTTTTTGAGCTCCCATCACCCAAGCAAACAAGTTAAACACAGGGATGAAGTGGTTTTTCACTAAAAAGTTAGATCAGTGGGTCAGTAGGCACTGACTAAGTGCAAAAGAAGAACATGCATAGTCTGTTGCTGCAAACTGATGTATTGAAGAAAGGATATGCCACTGCTGAAGGTTATGCACTGTATTTCAAATAAAGATCACACAGAGACTGTGTGTTGAACCTGAAGTTCGGTGTCTGGTCCATCTGTTATCACACAACCTCTCCACAGTGTCCAATTCTGAAGGCCACATCTCCGTAAGGACATAGACAGAGTGGAGGCAGTTCAAAGAACGGCAATAAAGATAGTGCAGGGCCCACAACAAAAGTCATATGAAGAGAGACTGGGAGACCTCAATATGTATAACCTGGAGGAGAAGAGAGAAAGGAGAGATATGATAGTAACCTACAAATATCTAAAGGGCATAAATAGGGTACAGGAGGGTAGCATCTTTCAGAAAAGGAGATGTTCAGGAACGAGGGGACATTACATGAGGCTGGAAGGGGGTAGACTAAGGGTAACGTGAAGGCGCATTTCCTTCATGGAAAGAGTGGTGAATTCATGAAATAGACTCCCAGTGGAGGTGGTGGGGGCAAACAAAGTGGGGTAATTCAAACATGCATGGGGCAGGCATAGGGGAAGCCTAGCGATAGGAAAGAGAAGGTAAAGCTGGGAATCAAGTGGTGTCTCTGACTTTTGCTGTTTTTGACAGAAGAAAACTTTCGTTTCAGAGCAAGACAGCAGTCTAGAACTACAGATTTTGTACTGATAAATCACTTCTATCTCAGCAGGAGTTAGTACCTGTTTGGATTAAGCAAACAGATACTCTATTAGAAGAAGGGGGTCTCATTTAAAAAAAAAAAGAAGAAAGTCACTGTGTTTCTCTGAGGAAGGGAGCTGTATCAGCTTAATTTACACAGTCAGAGCAGAGGGTGAATCTAATTGGGGGTGTGGCTTAGCAGTACAAAAGCAGCTGTCTCCAGTTACAGCTTCCTGCTGTTTTTGACAGAAGAAAACCTTGGTTTCAGAGCAAGACAGCAATTTAGAACTACAGATGTTTTACTAATTGCCCTCCTTCCCACCCAAAGCCCGTTCTAGTTTTATAGCCACTGAATTTGACTGACAACAGGAACTTCCTGTTTGGCAGTAGGAAGGGAAGGATCACTGAGACACATTAGTTTCAGAAACCTTGAAGGAACCTAAAAAAAAAAATAACTCTTTATCCCTCACTGGCTGCTGGAGGTCTGAATCCAAGCACGGAAGAAGGAGACTACAGAAGACTACAGGAAGTTCCTGTCCCAGAACAGGAAGGGCGAGAGTTGTAAGGGCGCATAGGCAGTAGGAAAGTAAGTGTAAAAATACATAGAGGGAGAAGACAGTAAGCATACAAAGCAACAGGAGAGGGGACACAAAATAAGTCAAGATGGGAGTGGTGCAGTGCAATGGCTGTGGGGCAGCAGTGTTCCGGGAGACATTCTGGAGGCTGCGATGCTGCCCTGTTTGCAGGCACCTCTATGGTCTGAGGGAGGAGGTTGCCAGTCTCCAGGCTGACCTGGCTAGGATTCGTGAAACCTCTTCCCCCACCCAGGGACCACCAGGGCCACCACTGTTACCTCAGAGGTTGCCAAGAAAGAGGAGCGGTTGGACCAAGGTGGGCTCAGAAAGGGAGAGGGTGGTGGAACAGAGGTGCATCCCTCCAGTTGTACCTCTCCACAATTCATATGCTGTTCTGGCAAAGAGTTGTTCCTCTATGGAGGCACCTGCAGTGGAGACCAAGGACAATGCTCGGAACCTCCACAAAGGAGACCCACAGGAGGGTGGCACGAGACCCCACAGGGGAAGGAAACAACTCCTGGTGGGGGACACGATCATTAGGAGGGTAGAAGTCGGGGAAGAAGGGGACAGGGAGGTAAGGTGCCTGCCTGGCACCACGGCTTGGAGGGACAGGAAGCGAATCCTCAGGATCGCGGGAGCAGCTGCACAAGGGAGGGAGCTGGATGTCATTGTCCACCTAGGGACAAATGACCTGGCTGTGAATGGGATCAGAATGGTGCAAGAGGAGTTTGTGGAGTTGTGGAGGGGCCTTAGACAAGTAGCATGTACGGTAACCTTCTCGGAGGTGCTGCCTGTCTATGGCAAGGATGATGCTAGGGTATTCCGCACCACGGGATTCAATGAATGGTTGAAAAACTGGTATGAAGCTCAGGGTTTTGGCTTCACTGGGGACTGGGGAGCCACCTGGAGGGATGCAGGCTTATACTGGCGGGATGGTCTGCATCTGTCCGGGGGCAGAATCCTAGGTGGCAGGTTTAAATGCTTCATTGGCAAGCATTTAAACTAGCCAAGCGAGGCACTGAAAAGGAGCAGGGAAATCCCAGCCTCCCACCACAAAACGCAGTAGTTAGAGAGGTAAACACCAAGGTAGAGAAGTCAGTAGGGAGCAGGACAGGGATAAATGCAGAAAAAGGCATTAAGGACAGGGATGGGGCTAAAAGGGGTAAGGCCATAAAAATAAATGGAAGGTGATGAGTACCAGTGCTTACAGTCTGTGCAATAAGCTCCCTGAACTAGTGGCCGTGATGGAAGAGGGTTCCCTGGATATTGTGGCAGTCACTGAAACATGGTACACAGAGAACCATGACTGGGATGTCAACATACCAGAATACAAATTCTACGGGAGGGACAGGGTGGGTAAAAGAGGAGGAGGCGTAGCTCTCTATATAAGGGAAGGGATTAAAGCAACAGAACTAAAGAGTAAACAGGAAGTTGATGAGTCACTATGGGTCACCCTGGAGACAGGAATGGCCCAATCCGCATGGGGTTGTGTACAGACCCCATCTCGGGAGTAAATGGACAAGAAAATGATAGAAGGCATCCTTAAAATGGCAGAAAAAGGGGAGATATTGTTGATGGGGGACCCGAACATGCCAGATGTTAACTGGAGTACCTTTGCTGCAGGCACATCCAAGAGCAGGGTCATTCTTGATGCCCTACATGGGGCATGCCTCAGACAGCTAGTGTTGGAACCCATTCGGGAGGGAGCAATCTAAGACCTGGTACTCTCAAATGGGGAAGGAGAAATTATCTCAGATTTAGAAGTGGGTAGCCATCTGGGAACAAGTGACCACCAAAACAATGTGGTTCACAATAAACACAGCCATAGAGTCAAGCCACACAAAAACAAGAGTAGTGGACTTTAGGAAAATGAAAGCGTGCTTCAGAAAAGCACTAGCAAATGGGCAAGAAGGAGGGGGTGGAGGAACAATGGGGAATAATCAAAACAGCCATTGCAGAGGCAACAAGCCTTTGTGTGAAGCAAATCAATAAAACAAAACGAAGGAAAAAAACACTATGGTTCTCAAAAGAGGTGGCAGGGACGGTTAAGGAGAAAAGGACAGCATTCAGGAAACATAGAAGGAGCAGGACAGAGAACTTTATCAGTTAAAGCAGAAGGAGGCAGGGAAGGCAGTCAGAATAGCAAAGGCACAAACTGAGGAAAAGATAGCCAACTCTGTTAAGAAGGGGGGATAAAACCTTTTATAGGTACACTAGGGAGAGAAGAAAGACCAAGGGAGGGATACAGAGACTTAATAAAGGGGAGGGAATGTGGGCAGAGGGTGACAGTGAAAAAGCAGGGATACTGAATGAATATTTCTGCTCAGTATTCACAATGGAAGAGATGGGGTAGGTACCTAAACCAAACAAGGGATAAACTCTGAATAAGGGGGTCGATACCAGTCCATTCACAGAAGCAATGGTTTTGAAAGAACTCTTGAAACTGAGGGTGGACAAAGCAATGGGGCCTGATGGGATTCACCCAAGAATACTAAAAGAACTAAGGGTAGAACTAGTAACACCACTGACTACTCTCTTTAACAAATCATGGGAGGATGGAGTGGTACCTAAGGACTGGAGGAGGGCAAAATGTGATTCCACTTCACAAAAGTGGGAGCAGGGCAGAGGCAGGAAACTGCAGACCAGTTAGTTTAACTTCAGTGGTAGGGAAAATGATGGAATCACTTCTGAAGGAAAGAACTGAGTACCTAGAGGCCAGTGGGGCACGGGACCCAAGGCAGCATGGTTTCACAGCAGGAAGGTCATGTCAGATGAACCCAATAGATTTCTTTGACTGGGTGACCAAAGTAGTAGACCAGGGAGGGGTTGTGGATATGGCCTACCTAGATTTTAGCAAGGCATCTGACACAGTCTCACACAAAAGATTAATATACAAGTTAGCCAGCCTTGGAGTGGGTCCCAAGGTGGTAGCCTGGATAGAAAACTGGCTGGACAACAGGACACAAAGGGTAATAGTAAATGGAGTCCACAGTAAAGAAAGGACGGTAACTAGCAGGGTACCGCATGGTTCGGTACTGGGACCGGTCCTCTTTAATATCTTTATTAATGACACTGGAGAGCACCTGGAAGGAAAGGTATGTCTCTCTGCAGATGACACAAAGATCTGCAACAGGGTTGATACACAAGGTGAGGTGGAAAGAATGAAAAGGGACTTAGCAAGGTTGGAGGAATGGTCAAATATGTGGCAGCTCAGATTCAATGCAAAGAAGTGCAAGGTAATGCATCTGGGAAACAGTACACAATGGGGGGTGAGTTAATAACAACAACAAAAATCGAAAGAGACCTAGGAGTAGTTATATCAGATGACCTAAAGGTGGGCAAGCAATGTGAGAAGGCAGTAAAGAGGGCTGGGGGGATGCTGGGATGCATAGGGAGAGGCATCAACAGTAGAAAACAGGAAGTTGTCATCCCTCTGTACAGACAGTTAGTGAGACCCCATCTGGAGTACTGTGTGCAATTCTGGAGACCCCATCTCTGCAAAGACATAGACAGAGTGGAGGCTGTTCAGAGAAGGGCAACCAAAATGGTGCAAGGTCTGCTCCAGAAGACATACGAAGAAAGACTAAAGCAGCTTAATATGTATACCCTTGAGGAAAGTAGGGAAGGGGGACATGATAGAAACTTTCAAGTATCTCAAGGGAATTAAAGTACAAGAGGGTAGTATCTTTCAGAAGAAGAGATGTGCAATAACAAGGGGACACAATATGAAGATAGAGGGAGGACAGCTCAGAGGTAATGTTAGAAATTATTTTTTCACAGAGAGGGTTGTGGATGCATGGAACAGCCTTCCTGAGGAGGTTGTGGAGTCAGGAACAGTGGGAGAATTCAAGAATGCATGGGACAGGCATAAGGCAATTCTAGTGGGGGGTAGGAGGAAGAAAGCTGTTGATTAACTAGAATCTGCAGCTTATCCATCAGGTAGGGAAATGGGCAGACTGGGTGGGCCAAGCGGTCCTTATCTGCCATCAAATTCTATGTTTCTATAGGGAAAATGGGCAGACTGGATGGGCCCAGCAGTCCTTATCTGCTGTCAATTTCTATGTTTACCATCAGCAACATGTGGTAACACAATCTTAATACATCTACATTCTGAATGTAGCATGTACATTTAACAGGTAACTTTAAAAGAGATTTTTAAAAATTGCGAGTGGTTGCCATCTTTAATGATGTGAATTATTAATTACAAAATTAGCTATAAAAGCAGTTTTAAAAAATATCGGATGAAACTAAAAATACACTGAGAAGACTCTAAGGTTGTCAGAAATACATTTTTAATAAAAAAAAAAACTGATGATTTATTTTTTTTTGCTAACAAATACAGCTGTTTTAAATGCTGTTTACCAATGCCTATTCCATGGTGCCAAGAGATAAGGGACCACATTGACATGTTGGCAACTGAGGTCCATGCACAAAACCTGCAACATCAGGAGTTGAGACCGACAGGAGAAGATGCAGAGTGTTCTTAAAGCACTAGCTTGCCAGAGAGAGAGGCTCATAGCATGCTACTGCGGTTGTGACTCCTGGTGGAGGTGCAGTGGTTGTACTCTAGGCAGCATGGGCGACTATATGCCACCGGGCTTCTACCCAATATCATGGCATGCACATATCATGCTAGAAGAAAACAGTGAAAACAGGAAAAAAAATACCCCGAGCAAAACGGATGCCCACTGTATCCCCTCCCATACCACCTAACCTTTGAGTAGACCAGATCCACCCCCTCTGGACATTGGTGTAAAGACTAGAGGCTACTTCCTCCCAGTCGCTTACAGAAGGAATAAACAGAAAATGCAAAACAAAATGCTGTTTTCCATCATTTCTGGCTCTCTGTGCCTCCTTTAGTGTCCAGAGGCCCCATCTAGCTCACTCAAAATCTGATATAACTGATGACATTATTAGGCATCTAAGTCCATGGCCGGACATATCTGCCATGGAGGGAAAACAGTTCCAATGTAGAAGCACAGTAGCCCTGCCACAGAGATCCTATGGCTGAAAAGTTGCCAAGAACAAAGGTCCTCGACTATGGTCTCCTGAATTATCAAAGGCAATCGTCTCCAGATTCAGCCCCCCACCTCAAAGTAGCCACAAAGGATGTCATGATACCCCTGTTTCACAATAACCATGATAATGATGTCATGTCGGTTTTCCTATATTGTGACGATCATTTTTCACAATATACCTTGATCTATCGTGAAAAAATGTTCCTCAGTGTATTGACCCATTTCCATGCGAGAAAAATTAGGGAGCAGTGGATGCCTCCTACAAAATCCAACCCATACACCATAATATCACGATAATACAGTATCTGTGATAATGTTGTCAAGGTTATCATACCATGAATATTTTCATATCATGACACTCCTGGTAGCAAATGCTACAGACAAAGCCTTCCTCTCAAAAGGAAGGTAAGTTGAAAGCATACCTCTCAACCTCCTGTCTCATAAATCAGGGACAAAGCTTAAAAAAATCAGGTACAAAGGACCAAAACCAGGGACACATCTTCAAAATTGGTGATATCCACTCAGGAAGCTGTAGAATAAGGGGCTTAGTGTAAAATGCATTTTCTAAGGAAGAACAAGTCTGTAACTTTAATGTCTGACATTATTTTATGCTTACCATCCCCACTGTTTGGTCACAAAAACACAATTTTTAGGAGGGACATAGTAACATTTTGAGGCAAAATCAGGGACAGTTGAGAGGTATGGTTGAAAGGCGGCCTCCTCATCCAATGCCAAAGTCAGTGCTACTCTACAGGTAACCAGCAGGAGGTGCTGTCCTGCTGAGATAACCAACTAGACGTGACTACCACTGGCTTTCTTTGTTGTACAGCTGAGCACAAGGAAAAGACACCGATTATCTCCTATTCCTCCTCGCACATTCTAGCAGTGTTGACTCACTCTGTTCGACAGCAGCCCTTACCTTCTCAATTTCCAGGAGGAAGTGTGAATTTGGCATAAAAAGGCCTTAGCACTTGCAGTACCAGACACTAAAAACGAACTCCTCCAGTGGAAGAATGCTTCTACCTTGCAAGTGTTTGAGTCCAGCCTTTCTAGCCACCTTAGAACTCCCTGTTTTTGTTCTGGTCCAGAATCCCCCTCGACCAAACTATGATGATGGGCATAACAATGCTTATGCTCTTTGCCTCCTGTGAACCCACTCTGTTAGCCTAATTTGATTACGGTATGGATGCAATTACCTTCACAGTTTTTTTTTCTTATGTGTAGTTTAGCCAGTATGTAAAGATTTTGACTGGACTATGTTAACCTGTTTACTGCTGCTATCTTCCCAGGGACCCCCATGAAAATGAGATGCTGCATCTCATGGGGTTATCCCTGTTGGAGTAATTTTAAATAAATACATGCATATATATGTAACCCCCCTACAAATGGGGGTTCTTGAAAAGTCTTCCTTGAGCTTGCCTAAATGCTCACTGCCAGGCTGGTGTCCTGTGGCTTTAGCAGTTTAAATGTAATTGCCAGAGAGTGCCTGTATAGCCTCTGTGTATTGTCTCTCTTTAAGAGCTGCCTGGATTGCAGTCATAAGTAATCTGAGAGGGAGCTCTGTCAAAAGATGTAACTATTTGCAGAAAATCATTTAGAGTGATAATGATAACGTAGTTTGTCTAACCTGCCTTCTTTGCAGCAAGGACTGTTTTGTTTATCTCCACTATCTTGGTCCTGGACTGCCAAATTGGACCAATCAGTACTGGTGGGACCTAAAATGGAGGCGGACTACAGGAGCTGTCTGGAGTCAAAATCTGTAGGAATTCTAGTTTTGGGCTTCTGGCGCCTGTTTGCACCTGAAGGGGGAGCCTTTGTTGTGACTGACAGACAGATCAGCCAACTGAACCTACTGGATTCTGTGGAAAGTCCCAGGCTTGCTGGCAGTTGAGTCAGATCTAAGTTGGGAGCTGAAGAAGCAACAGCTTGAGACAGTCAAGCAGCCGTCTGAGTAGTTCCGCGCGGAAGAACTGTGGAAAGGCCCGAGTTGTGGACTGCATGTCTGCCTGCTGCCCCTGAGAGGGAGGAAAGACAATTATTTCGGACTAAATCCGAGTATGTGAGAACGAAGTAAGCCACTGATTTTCTACCAGGCTCATACCTGAAGAAGACTGAAGATTTTGCTGAATGCGATCGGCCTATCAGGATTTCCACCTGCTTTTGAATCCACAGTTTGTGCAGAGACTCTGCAATCGTGACCGGAGAGCGGTTTGCCTGGTATAGTAGAATTTCCTTACATGTAAATGTGCTGTGAGTTGTTAGTGGTCATGAGTTGGTTCCTCGCTGTGTGAACTGTGTTCTGCTTGCTGGAAGCTGTATCCAGCCCAAAACAGACTGTATCCAATTTGTCTCCATTTGGCCTGGGCCTTGCCCACACTGGCCCAGCCAGACTACCCGCTGTACAGAGAAACCAGTGACTAGAGAACTGCCTGGGGATCAGACCGCTGCTCCATGCCTGAAGAGGAACGATGCCTTGGCAAATCGTGGTGGGCCCTGTTTCTCCTGGCACTCCAGATCAACCACCTGCAGTCTCAATTTTCGTCCAACCTGTGTCCAGTCCTGGGTATCGTGAGTAATCATCAGGGTAGCTCCCTGCAAAAACAGCCTAATCTAAAAGTGTGTCATCTGATTGTCTTGTTGTTTTCTTTTCACAAACTGAGCCCTCCGGCTCCAGATTACAATTAGAGTGTGTGTGGTGCACGTTGTTTTCTTCCATCACAGGGCCCCAACCAGCTGCAAAGTTCCTGGCAAGCCTAACGTTCTCCATCTGGGTACCCAGAGTGTGTGACTGTTTATGGACCCTGAAGTACATGCATAACTGTTTGACTGATACAGCCTTTAAGCAAATTAACCTGATTACGGCCCTCCCTTGTTCAAGTCCCTTAAATAAATCAGATCTAACTCTTTTTGCATTTACCCTGACTATGGTTCCAGTTTGTGCAACAGTACTGTACTGCTGCTACTTGCTGTGTATAACCTTGTTTTACAGGGGGTCCCCAGGGTCGAGCCAGAGGAAAGCCCTGGTGGTAAGTGCAAACAGTGTGGGTACTTGTGTGTCTCATCAGGGTACTGTGAAATTGATTATTGTGTATTGTTCCGCCACTAGTAAGGAAAGAGGAGGTTACAGTGTCCTAGAGAGCTATGCCCAGGTTAGCTTGAACACTACCAACACTAACCTCGGGTGGAGGCACCCATTTTAGAACTCAGGCCCTTAACCTGCTACTATCTAAGCAGGCAGGGGTAGTAGCCCTTGGGATAGCGCTACCTAGGAGTTACACATACATAGATAAACAGAAATAGGCACTTCTATTTCCCAGGAGACTAAACAATGTGGCCCGAATTCCACTTGCCAAAGGTGGGAGACCCAGTGTTGGGACGGAACCTGGGTTACCCATCTGTTATTGTGCACTTACAGAAATACAATACCATTTGGTTAGCCTACAAACAGAGTTTTGAAAACAATTAGCATAGGGAGGAAGTGTGGGTCCTCAGAAGGGAAGGCCTCAAAGAGGAAGGAAGAGCACCCAGCTTTAACCTAGATACATATAATTACCGTCCATACTTATAGTAGCAGTGTGAGTGGGTAGGTGGAGAATAGAGATTTTCAGTCAGTGTTTAGGGCACTTTGAGACCTGTCTTTAAATTTGCAACAGGTAGTGTGGGGAACCTACCTCAGGAAATGAATGGTGATGAGTAGATTAAGAAAGTCACGTGAATCAGGTGTGTCACTGGGGGTGGAACTGCCTGAGGCTTAGTGCTTTCTAACAAAAGCACTATAAAGACTCCTTGGCCAGTGCATCTCATCATGCTCATGTCCTAGCACGTGAGTGGAACAGTGCAGAGGTGGGGCATCTTCCTTAGGCACCGGCAACCATCCGCACATGTTCCATAGGAGATTCTGCAGGAGGAACACCAGGTCAAGGTAGGAGATAGCACACTATGGTGTTCTGGTATACTTAAAATAGTCAGATTCAGGGTAGGTAGGTAGGTACAGGTAGTGTGTTAACATCTTGTGGGTAAGAAGCAGTAGGCACCAGGATAAGGTAGGTACAGGCAGGAGGACTGAAAAGGGAAATTAGGAAACACCTTATCTAAGATAGGGTAATGAATAAGGTTCACACAAGGGGGTAAGAAACAGTAGACACCCAGAGCAAGTTAGGCACGGGTAGGTGGGTTAAGAACAGGTTACTCACCTGTAACAGTAGTTCTAGGAGTGGTATAGGTTGTTCATCCACACTCTCTGGCATGTCCCTTTCCCCTTTAAATTCACTGGAAAGTCTTCAAGCTGGCTCCTCCCATCCACCCAGATGTTAAGTACCTCAGCTCCACCCCATGACGCCAGATCTTAGCCGCTGGAAGTGAGGTGGTGCGTTAAAGCCGGGAGGTTGGTGGATGCAGTAGATGAACAACATATACCACTCCTACAACTACTGTTACAGGTGAGTAACCTTTTCTTCTAGGAGCATGGATATGTTGTTCATCCACACTGTCTGGCAGACTCCAAGCAGTTCTCCGGGGAGGAGGGAGGCAAGGCGCACACCCCCTACTTGGGAAATGGAGATTAGAGAACCGAGGCCCCAAAACCAGCATCCCGGCGTGACTCAAGATCGATGTGGTAGCAGATAATAAAGGTGTTTGTTGACTTACAGGAAGCAGCCTGACAGATTTCCTGGATAGGGATGTCCCTGGAAGCGGCCACCAATGCAGCAGTATGGCGGGTAGAATGAGCTCTTATCCCTCTGGGAGGCTCCTTGCCCGTCAACTCATAGCACAGACCTATGCATGATGTAATCCATCTAGCAATGGTCCGCTTTGCTGTAGGTCTGCCAGAAGTGGCTTCAGCATAGGTGACAAACAGCTGGCGAACCTCTCCCCGAATTCCCGTCATCCTTTCCTTATAGTAAGAGAGAGCACGTCTGAGGTCCAGAGTATGGAGCCTGTACTCGACGTCCAAGGTGTAGTTGTGCTAGTATACCGGCAGAGTCAACACCTGGTTAAGGTGAAACTCTGACACCACATTCAGAAGGAATTTCGGGTGGGGGAGCAGGACAACCTTGTCCCTGTGAAAGACCAGATAAGGGAGTCCACCGAAAGTGCCTGGAGTTCCCCTGTCTTCTGGCTGATGTGATAGCCACCAGGAAGGCCGTCTTCCACGACAAGTGTGAGAGCTCACACTTGTGCATGGGTTCGAATGGCTTGCCCATGAGCTTTGCCAAAACCAGCAAGAGATCCCACAGAGGTGGAGGTTCACGCACCGGTGGGGATATGTGATCCAGGCCTTTGAAAAAGCGCCTGACCACTGTCTACTGCGCCAATGTCGGCTGACTGGCCTGCACCCGGTAAGCAGAAATGGCTGCCAGGTGCACCCTAAGGGTCGATGACCATAGACCTCCTTTGGAGAGAGAACAAAGGTAGTCTAAAATGTTAGCCACAGAGGAGGATAAGGGGTCCAGACTCTTACCCTGACACCAAATGGAAAACCTTTTCCATTTGAAGGCATAACATTTCCTGGTCGATTTTTTACGAGATGCCTCCACCACAGTGTAGACATCCTCGAAAGACCCAGTACCTGGAACTCTAGCCACCAGGTACCAGGCTGTGAGGTGCAAGGATTGAAGGTCCGGATGGAATACCTTCCTCTGGTTCAATGATATCAGATCCGGGCGTGTACAAAGCTGCTCGGGCCCTGCAGTTGATGCTGAGGAGATCTGTGTACCAGAACTGGCGGGGCCAATCTGGGGCTACCAGATTCACCTTCGCCTTTGTCCCTCCTCACCTTGAGGAGCACTTTGTGGATCAAGGGAAATGGAGGGAAGGCGAGAGGAGGCCTGGGGTCCACCGCCCAAGAAGACATCCACTGCAGCGAGCCTGCTGAGGGGGCAGGCATGGTACAGTCTCAGCTGGTGTTCTCCCTGGAGGCAAACAGGTCCACCAACGGTTTGCCCCAACGGGAGAACAGATTGTGAGCTACCTCTGGATGGAGAGACCACTCGTGAGCCGTCTGGCCTATGCAGCTGAGATCATCCACCAATTGGTTCGAAACTCCTGCCACATGGATGGCAAGGAGATCCGCCTCCAACCGGCTAATGAGGGTCCAGATTTGGAGCGCCTCCTTGCATAGCAGATGGGAGTCCATGCTGCCCTGTTTGTTGAGGTAGTACATGGTCGTGGTATTGTCCATCTGGACTTGAACCACTTGACCCCGGAGCTGAGGAGCAAAAGCTGACAGGGCCAGTCTGACTGCTCTGCGCTCCAACAGGTTGATGTGGTATCAGTACTCCTCAGGAGTCCAGAACCTGTGGGCCTTGTTGTCCCCATGTGGACTCCCCAGCCCATGAGAGAGGCATCGGTCATCAGGATGACCGCTGGCCTCGGGCGGACAAACAGGATTCCTTCCTGCAATCGGTCTGGAATGGTCCACCATTGGAGAGCATCCCAATCTTCTGGGTTACAGTGATCAGCTGGTCAAGGACCACATCACTGAGTCAACTGGGCGGCCAGCTCCCACTGGAGGGGGCGCATGTGCCACTGGGCCCAACGGACCACCGAGGTGCACGCTGCAATGTAGCCCAGAAGGCGCAGAAAGTCCCAGGCAGGGTGCAAGTGCCCAACCAAAAATTACTGGGCAAAGGAGGAGAGAACCTCCGCCCTGTCCGCCGGGAGCCGGGCTCTGGCTTGACGAGTGTCGAGCTCTGCCCTGATAAAGCCCATCACCTGAGAGGGCACGAGTTCCAACTTGGCCTCGTTGATCAGGAGGCCTAGTTGGGAGCAGGCTTGGAGGACCAGATCCCTGGACCTCTCCACCTCCTGAAGGGAGGAACCCGCCAGGAGCCAGTCATTGAGATAGGGGTATATTCAAACTCCTCGATGCTGAAGATGGGCTGCCACCACTGCAATGTACTTGGTGAAGACCCGAGGGGCCAATGACAGGCCGAACGGCATGGCTCTGAACTCGTACAGGATCCTTTCGACCCTGGAAGTGGAGGAACCACTGGTGGATTGACAGACTGGGACGTGAAAGAACGCGTCCTGTAGATCCAGTGAACAGAACCACATGTTTTGCTCCAGAGATGGTATGATCTGGTTCAGAGTTACCATCCGGAAGGCGCGAGACCTGAGATATTGATTCAGGTCGTGGAGATCTAGGCTGAAGCGCCAACCCACTGTCCGCTTGGACACCAGGAAGTACCTGGACATGAATCCTGGGTCTGTAGGAGGATCCGGCACTGGAGCTACCACCTCTTTGTGGAGAAGCTGAGCAATGTCATCCCGAAGGGCCGACTGAGTGCGAGCTGAGATCCTTTCCTCCCGAGGGGTGCAGGCTTGGCTGGAAGGATACTGCTCGAATTCTAGAGGCAGTCCCAGGCCGACCACTTCCAGAACCCACCTGTCCGAAGTGATACCGGACCAGGTGGAAAGAAAGTGGCGGAGCCGGCACCCCACAGGAGGACCCAGAGCTGGCGTGACAGGTGTAGGGGTGGCAACCCCTGACCTGTCACTGAGCAGGCAGAGAGGAGGAGGAGAAGGCTCCTGGACCGGCACCTCTGCCTCCTTTAAGGGGCTGTTGAGGACCCTGCTTGGGCCTGGGGTGCTAAGCTTGAGCCTGCTGTTGCTGCTGACCTCCTTGATAGGAGGGCTGTCTAACCGCAGGGAAAAGTGCCGAAAGGGCTTCTTCTTGCACTTCTGCTGGTTCTTGCCCGAAGAACCCTTTGCAGAGGTGGCATCCAAGGTGGCATTGGACTGCTCTATACGCTGGAGGTGACCTGCCACTCCTGGATCGAAGAGGTAGGTGCCGAGGAAGGGTACGTCAGCTAGCTTGTGCTGAGTATCCGCCGGAAAGGAGGATAACCTCAGCCAGGCCCTGCGGCGAGTGGCCACTGCAGCTGCTAAGGAGCGAGCACAGGAATCTCCAATGTCCAGGGCCATCTGGCACTGCTGCTTGGCAACAGCACGGCCCTGGTCACGGACCTGCTTTACCGTGGTCTGCATGTCCACTGGGAGATGAGGGAGGACTTCACCTAGTGACCCCAAAAGGGCATGACAGAAGTGTGCCATGATCACAGCCGAGCTGGCCTGACCTAAGGATGAGGCTGCATAAACCTTCCAGGCAGAGTGGTCCATATATTTGGACTCCTTGTCCGGATGGCGGTCAGTGTCAGCTGAGTTACCCGTGCATCTAAACACAGAAGCAGTCTAGGAGGCTCGGCCGAGGATGCTCTGTGAAGCCTGCCAGAGAACCCTATAGGTCCACCGGTACTTGCGGGCCATGCGGCAGATGGAGCTGAGCAGGAGGCAGGGCATTGCCACAGCTCGAGGGCTGGGACAACAATGGCTTCGGCCACTGGAAAGGCCTCCATCGGGGTATCTCCCTCTTGAGGATATCTGTGAGAGGGTACTCCACCTTCTTTTGGATAGGCTCCAAGGGCATTCCGGTCGATTCTGAAATGAGGCGGAGGATGCCATGAAAAGAGGAAGGATCTTCCTCCACGCCTGCTACTAATGACTCGTCACCCTCTGGATGTGAGTGCAGACCAGTGGCATCTGAGTCCGAAGAATCGGGATATAAAGGTCTCCCACCTATGTCTCCTCGATACGCCAAGGGTGATCGGGATCACCATAATGGACAGACGACGGGTAGGCCGGTGTCTGTCCTAGCCTCTTCGAGGAGCCCCTCCCTGAGGTTGCTTAGGTGGTGGTTCCACCAAATTGGTAGGGAAACCAAACAAGCCGAACTGAATGTGTGCCGCCCTACGGGTGGAGGAACCAGGATCTTCGGTCCGGAGGGTCAGGCGTCAGCCTAAGAGGCTGAGGCCAAGTAATGGCCAGTGTTGCCAGAGGAGCCGATTTCTGACCAGTCAGAATCAGTTGTTGCCACATGAGATCTCATAACGCCGACGGAACTTCCGCTTCAAGTCTCTCCTCGTCCGGAGGAGGATGAGGATTGGTGGCACCGCTCTTCCTAGAGTGCTTAGACCTTTCTTCGTGTTTTCAACCCAGGTCCGGTCCTCGATCGAGACCAATGGGGTTGGCTGGTTCGATCAGGAGAAGCCGGAGTCGGGGAGAACAGAGGTTCCTGCTCCTTTCCCCTGATCGGGACACCCGAGGGTTGGGCCTCCTCATCAGGGAAGGAAAGGATGGGTGTCCTTTCCAAGGAGTCATCGACTGGAGTCAGTGACAATGGCTCGATCGGGTCGAGAGAAATCTTGACCGGTTCAGCCGTGTTCTCGACCTCAGTGCCTTGGCCTGATGGAAGGTCCGAGAAGCCAGCAGCCGAGGAAGCGATCTCGACCGAGGTCGAGACCGCAAGGTCCTGAGAATCGGACCACTCTCGGTCCTAGGAACGTCTTCTTCAAGAAGAAGATGATTTAGGGTCCTTGTCCCTTTTCCTAGGGTTGGAAGAGTGCGAGCCCGAGGGCGCCTCACCCCTGCTGGGGAGAGACTGGCACAGCTCCCAAAGGACCGAAGGTAGAACCTCAGGTTATGGCACGAAAAATCTCGCTGCCGAGCTTGGAGCAGCTTCCTTCAAAAGCCACCATATGGTCAGCTGCTCGGGCGGATCCCATGGCCACGGAAACCGCCCACCTGGCCTCCTTCGATTTCACCGTGGATTGCAAGCCCGTCTCCCAGTTTTAGGCACTCTTTGCAGTCGCCCAGGACGCTGGGATGGAAGGCAAGGCAGGTGGTGTAAGAAGTGGTGTCACGCACGACACCCAAGCAGTAGACACACGAGAGGTGGGGATCGACGCGGACATTTTCTGTCTGCAGGACACCGCAAAATCTGGGGTAACTACTTTGTGCTCCATGTCCAATGTGCTCAGATCAGTATCGTAACTCTGATGAGTTTTAAAGAAAGTTATTGTGGTGAAAACCGTCATTGAGAATCCAGGGCCTACGAACTGCAGAAGTAGCATGAGGGAACCTGAATCTTCCAGCGGAAAGGAAGATCTGGCGTCATGAGGCGGAGCCGAGGTATTTACCACCCGAGAGGGTGGAAGGATCCAGCTTGAAGACTTTCCGGTGAATTTAAAGGGGAAAGGGACATGCCAGAGAGTGTGGATGAACAACATATCCATGTTCCTAGAAAGAGCAACTTTTAATTACAATAAAAAGCTTAAAAACACTAGATTTTCACCAATTACTGTTTCAACTTTATTGTTTTCTAGTTCTTTATTTGTTTTTACTTTTCCCTGCATTTGGTCTACTAAATAGTGTAGAAAATGCAGCAATGATTTCACTGAGTTTTCCAAAATGTATGTAACTCTCCCCTGCTAACCACACACTTGCTGTTTGTGACATCAGTCTGTTGTCACGGTGAGCACTATGATGTCAAAAAAAAAAAGGCACTCTGAGGTTAACAGGAGAGGCGCAAATGCTTTCTATACAAACTTTTAGATGGACTACCAAGATGTGCTGTAAACCGTAAAGGAACAATTGAAAATTAAAAATGTATTCTCTAGTAATTGTAACAGCTTGAAACATCTTGTTTCTCAAAGCACATGCCGAAGTGCAGAGCAGAGAGGAAACACAGAAGTTGTCAGCAGATAAGACCTCTTGGCTCCCACCTAGTCTGCCTTATTTTCCTATCTACAGAGCCACCAGACCGCACTCAGTCTCAGGCAGGAATTCAATGGTCATAGAAAGAAGGCAGCAAGGTAGAGGACAGTTTTAACAGGCACTAAGGTAAAAAGAAAGAAAGAGCTTGGGAGGGTTGCAGTGTAATGGGTGTGGAGCCGCAGTCTATAGAGTAGCTTGGCAGAAGACACCAGGAGGAAGGACTGCTGTGTGACTGGACTTCTCTACTGGGACTATATTGCCCTCCTTCCCTCCCCTTCAAAGCTAGTTCTACTTTTATAGGCACAGGATTTGACTGACAACAGGAACTTCCTGTTTGGGAGCAGGAAGTGAGTGATCACAGAGCCACCAAAGACCCATCATCCTAGAAGGGCAAGAGTAGCTCTCTGGCCCCCTCTAGCTGATGGAGGTCTGCCTCTGAGCAAGTAAGGGGTCTACTGAGAAATATAGGATATTCTTGTCTCAGAACAGGACAATCAGGAGCTTAAAGGGCACACAGGCAGAAAGTAAGTAGAGAGAGAAGAGAGAGAAGAAAAAAAAAACAGAGGAAAGAGTAAGGATTCCAAACAGTTATGGGGCCAGAAATAAGACATGATGGGAGTGGTGCAGTGCAGTGGCTGTGGAGCAGCAGTCTTCCGGGAGACGTTCTGGAGGATGCGGTGTTGTCCCATCTGCAGGCACCTCTCTGGGCTGAGGGAGGAGGTTGCCAGTCTCCAGGCTGAGTTGGCCAGGATTTGTGGGACCTCCTTCCATCCAGGGACCACCAGTGCCACTGACGCTGCCTCAGAGGTTGCCAAAAAGAGGAGGGCTGGACCACAGTGGCTCCAGGAAGGGTGAGGGTGGTGGAACAGAGGTGCATCCCTCCAGTTGTACCTCTCCACAATCCCTATGCCATTCTGGCAAAGTGTGGTTCCTCTATGGAGGCACCCGCAGTGGAGACCAAGGAGGATGCTGGGAACCTCCACAAAGGAGACCCACAGGAGGGTGGCAGGGGACCCCACAGGGGAAGGAAACAACTCCTGGTGGGGGACTCCATTGTTAGGAAGGTAGAACTGGGGGAGGAAGGGGAGAAGGAGGTAAGGTGCCTGCCTGCCATGGCTTGGAGGGACAGGGAGCGAATCCTCAGGATTGCTGGAGCAGCTGCACAGGGGAGGGAGCTGGATGTCATTGTCCACCTAGGGACAAATGACCTGGCTAAGAAAGGGATCAGAGAAGTTCAGGAAGTGTTTGTGGAATTGGGGAGGGGCCTTAGACAAGTAGCACGCACAGTAACCTTCTCGGAGGTGCTGCCCATCTATGGCGTAGCAGAGGCTAGGGTGTTCCGCACCATGGGATTCAATCAGTGGTTGAAAAACTGGTGTGGAGCTCAGGGATTTGGCTTCATTGGGGACTGGGGGTCCACCTGGAGTGATACAAGCCTATACTGGCATGATGGACTGCATCTGTCCAGGAGGGGAACCAGGATCCTAGGTGATAGGTTTAAATGCTTTATTGGCAAGGATTTAAACTAGCCAAGGAGGGAGGCACTGGAAAGGAGCAGGGAAATCCTAGCCCCTCCAAAAAATCACGGTAGTAAGTGCGGCAAACACCAACATAGAGGTGTCGATAGGGAGAAGGGCAGGGGTAAATGGGGAAAGTGACAAAGGCAAGAAGGACAGGGATGGGGCAAAAAGGGGTAAGGCCATCAGGAAATGGAGGGTAATGAGTACCAATGCCAGTAGTCTAGGCAACAAGCTCCCTGAGCTGGTGGCCTTGATGGAAGAGGGATGCCTGATATCGTAGCAGTCACAGAAACATGGTACACAGAGAACCATGACTGGGATGTTAACATATCAGGGTACATAACCTACAGGAGAGACAGCCAGGGGAGAAGAGGGGGAGGAGTAGCTCTCTATGTGAAGGAAGGGATAAAAGCAACTGAACAAAAGAGTAAACAGGGAGGGGAGGAGAGGAGGCACTGTGGGTCACCTTGGAGACTGGAAAGGGCACCACAATCCGCAGACAGGGTTGTGTACAGACCCCTATGTCGGGGGGGGGGGATGGACAAGGATATGATAGAAGGCATTCTTAGGATGGCAGAGAAAGGGGAGATACTGTTGATGTGGGACCTGAATATGCCAGATGTTAACTGGAGCACATTTGCTGCAGCCACATCCAAGAGCAGGGCCATTCACGATGCCCTACAGGTTGCAGGCCTCAGACAGCTGTTTTCGAACCCATTCGTGAGGGAACAATCTTAGACCTCCTACTCTCAAATGGGGGCAGTGAGAGGATCTCAGATCTAGAAGTGGGTTCCCTTCTGGGAACAAGTGACCATCAAACAGTGTGGTACACGCTAAACTCAGCTACAGAGTCAAGCCATACAAAAGTGAGGGTACTGGACTTCAGGAGGGCTAACTTTGGCAAGATGGGAGAGTGCCTCAGAAAAGCACTAGCAAACAGGCTAGAAGGAGGGGTGGAGCAACAATGGGGAATCATCAAAACTGCCATCACAGAGGCAACAAGCCTTGTGTGAAGCAACAAACAAATCAATGAAGGAAAAGCCACTATGGTTCTCAAAAGAGGTGGCTGGGAAAGTCAGGGAGAAAAATATAGCATTCCGGAAGTATAAGTAAACACAGAAGGAGCAGGACAGAGAGCTGTACCAGTTAAGGCAGAAGGAAGCAGGGAGGGAAGTCAGAACACCAAAGGCCCAAACTGAGGAAAAGATAGCCAACTCGGTTAAGAAGGGGGATAAAACCTTTTATAGGTACATCAGCGAGCGTAGAAAGACAAAGGGAGGGATAGTGAGGCTGAACAGAATGAACAGTGGGTGGGCAGAGGGGACAGTGAAAGCAGGGATACTGAACTAATATTTCTGCTCAGTATTCACAAAAGAGGAGGGGGAAGTGCCGAATCCAATTAACAGAAGCACTCTTGATAGGGGGTCGATCCCAGTCCTTTCACAGAAGAAAGGGTTCTGCAAGAACTCCTAAAACTGAAGGTGGACAAAGCAATGGGGCCTGATGGAATTCACCCCAGAATTCTAAAAGAATTAAGGGGGAACTAGTGAAACCACTGGCTACTCTTTTTAATAAATCATGGGAGGATGGTGTGGTACCCAAGGACTGGAGGAAGGTGGATGTGATTCCCCTTCACAAAAGTGGGACCAAGACAGAGGCAAGAAACTGCAGACCTGTCAGTTTGACCTCTGTGGTAGGGAAAGTGATGGAGTCACTTCTGAAGGAAGGAAAGAACAGTTGAGTACCTACAAGCCAGTGGGGCACAGGACCCAAGGCAGCATGGGTTCACAGCGGGAAGGCTATGTCAGACGAATCTAATATATTTCTTTGACTGGGTGACCAAAGTAGTAGACCAGGGAAGGGCTGTGAACATGGCCTACCTAGACTTTAGCAAGGCATTTGACACAGTCCCACACAAAAAATTAATAGTCAAATTAACCAGCCTGGGAGTGGGTCCCAGGGTGGTAGCCTGGGTAAAACATTGGCTGGACAACAGGACACAGAAGGTAATTGTAAATGGAGTCCACTCTGAAGAAAGAGGAGTTACTAGTGGGGTACCGCAGGGTTCAGTACTGGGTCCAGTCCTTTTTAATGTCTTTATAAGTGACATTGCAGAGGGACTGGAAAGAAAAGTATGCCTCTTTGCAGATGACACAAAGATCTGCAACAGGGTTGATACACAAGGAGGCGTGGAAAGGATGAGAAGGGACTTGGCAAGGTTGGAGGAATGGTCTGAAGTATGGCAGCTAGGATTCAATGCAAAGAAGTGCAAAATAATGCACCTGGGAAACAAGAACCCAGGGGAAGAATACACAATGGTGGTGGGGGAGGTAGTAACAACAACAAAAAGGAAAGGGACCTGGGGGTAATCATATCAGACGACCTTAAGGTTAGCAAGCAATGTGAGAAGGCAGTAGGGAGGGCTGGGGGTATACTGGGATGCATAGGGAAAGGCATCACCAGCAGAAAACAGGAAGTTGTTATCCCTCTGTACAGACAGTTGGTGAGACCCCATCTGTTGTACTGCGTCCAGTTCTGGAGACCCCATCTCCACAAGGACATAGACAGGATAGAGGCAGTCCAGAGGAGGGCAACTAAAATGGTGCAGGGTCTGCAAGAGAAGACATACGAGGAGAGACTAAAGGAGCTTAATATGTATACCCTTGAGGAAAGAAGGGAGAGGGGGGACATGATAGAAACTTTTAAGTACCTCAGTGGAATCAACAAAGTCCAAGAGGGTAGCATCTTTCAGAAAAAGAGATGTGCAAGAACAAGGGGACACAATTTAAAGACAGAAGGGGGCAGTTCTGGGGCAATGTGAGGAAGTATTTTTTCACAGAGAGAGTAGTGGATGCATGGAACAGCCTTCCTGAGGAGGTTGTGGGGTCTAAAACTGTGGGAGAATTCAAGAATGCATGGGACAGACATAAGGCAATTCTTGAGGGGGGTAGGAAGAAATAGGCTGTTGGTTAACTAGGATCTGCGGCCAATCCTGTAGGTAGGGAAATGAGCAGACTGGATGGGCCAAGCGGTCCTTATCTGCCATCAAAGTCTATGTTTTTATGTTTCAGGACACTTTCTGGAGACTGAGGTGCTGCCCTATTTGTACTCATTCCTCTGGGTTGAGGGCAGAGGTTGGTGGGATCTGGGCAGAACTGGCAAGGGTGCAGAGAACCTTCCGCCCCACCCAAGGGCCACCAAGACTGCTACTGCTCTCCCAGAGGATGCCTAGGCAGAGACATACTGGCAGGACAAGGCAGCAAGCTGGCAGGACAGGGCAGCCGGGAGGAAGCATCTGTAGCAGCGAGAAGGGAGGAAGTGGGGGTGCTCAGATGGGGAGGCCCCAAAGAGGGAGGAAGAGGTCCCTATCTGAGGAGAAAGCAACTGCTGGTGGAGGACTCTACTGTTGGGGACAGACTGGAGCAGAGAGAGGAGGAGAAGGAGGTGAAATGCCTGAGAGGTGCTTCAACCTGAAGGGGGAGTAATTCTCTTATGCCCATACACTGGACCTTTCTGTTTGACTTTTCTTGATTACTATAGTAATTTTATGGACCATTAAAGGGCACTGGCAGAGTGCTGACTTGCTACCCTGATCTCTCTCCGCCCCCTTCCCAACTTGTTCTACTCTGAGACACTGGTTAACATCTTTGGAATGTGGACACTGACCTATGGGATATCTGGTCTTCAAATTATGGGTTCTTGTTTCTGAACCTAAGTTTAATGACATCTGCTTGCATTTTTCATTCGTTATATAAAAGTCAGTATTGTTTCTGTTCTTTTTACAGGTTATCCGGAGTAGGCAAGCTCTAACTGTGGCTTATGATTCCTGATTTGTGGCAATTTTTTTTTGACTGGACTTCGTGAGCTCTTTCTTGGGACTCGGAGAGAACTACATGCCTCAAGTCTAGTACAAGACTGCCTGTGTACCAAAACGTCTACCTGCATCAGCTCTTGTTTAAGCTCAGGTGCAGGAGCCTCTCCGTACTGGTCTGGTATGTTATCAGTATGCACACTTACACTTTAAAACAGTTTTTGAGCAGTAACAGTAATGGCTCAGGAGTGTGTTCTAAGAAGCTAATGTGTTGTTGAATAGCCTTCTTCATGTGTTTCCTGTGATGGTCCTGTTAGGGGTATACCACCTTTTCCCTGGTGCAGTCAAATCATACCTACACAGACACTGTCAGCAAATAAGGCCTACGCCCACCCAGTCTGCCCATTTGAGCTTCTAAGTTCACTTTATGTTTTCCTAGAAGTCTGTTGCCTCTTACCCTGACCTCCAGAATTCCCTTTATGTCTATCCTATGCATTCTTAAATCCCATGATTGTTTCAGCCCCCACTACTTCCTCTGGCAGGTGTTCCATTTGTCCACCGCCTGCTCTGTGAAGAAATTCTTCCTCATGTTTCTTCTGAATCTCCCTTCCTCCAACTTCATCCCATGCCCTCTAGTCCTGGAACATCTGTTTCACTGAAAAATAGTGTATTCCTGCACCCTGTTCCTCCCTGTAAGATACTTGTATGTCTCTACCATATCCCCTCTCTCCCTCCTCTCTTCCAGGGAGTACATATTCAAGTCCTTCAACCTGTCCTCATAGGACTTGTGATGCAATCCATGTACCATCTTTGTTGCCCTCCTCTGAACCTTCTCTACCCTATGTCCTTACGTAGGTAAGGTCTCCAGAACTGTACACTGTACTCCAGGTGGGGCCTCACTAGTGTCTTGTATAGTGGAACTATAACCTCCCTTTTCCTGCTGGTGATGCCCCTGCCTATGCATCCCAGCATCCTATTTGCTTTACCTGCTGCCTTGTTGCACTATTTCCTTACCTTGAGGTCATCAGAGATGATAATCCTAAGATCCCTTTCCTGCTTGGTGCATGCTATATCCTCACCCCCAACTGATATGTTGTTCCAGGGTTTTGTGCTCCATATGCATTATATTGCACTTCCTTGCATTGAATTTCAACTGCCAAACCCTGACCATTCTTTCAAGTTTCTGCAGGTCCTCCTCATTCTGTCTACACTCTCTGGCATGTCCACTCTGTTACAGAGCTTTGTGTCATCAGCGAACAGGGAAATTCTGCCTTCTAGGTCCTGCGCAATGTCACTGATGAAGACGTTGAATAGGACGATCCCAGCACACTGATCCCTGTGGCACCCCACTGGTCACTCTTCCCTGTGTGGAGTGACAGCCATTTACCACCACCCTCTGTGTCCTGCCGCCCAGCCAGTTACCTACCCACCGCACTACTGTCCTGCCCACTCCCATATTCCCTAGTTTGTTTAATAGCCTTCTGTGCGGCACAGTGTCAAAGGTTTTGCTGAAGTCCAGATAGGCCACGTCCACTGCCCTCCCCGATCCACCTCCTTAGTCACCCAGTTGAAAAATTCAATGAGGTTGGTCTGACATGAGCTCCCCCTGGTAAAACCATGCTGCCTTGCGTCCTGTAGTCCGTTGGCAACCAGATGTTCCACCAATCTCTCCTTCAGTGATGCTTCCATGATCTTCCCCACTACTGAGGTGAGGCTGACTGCTCTGTATTTCTCGCGCCCTCTTTGTTCCCACTTCTGTATAAGGAAACTACATCTGCTGTCCTCCAGTCTTTGGGTACCTCCCCTGTTTCCAGTGATCAGCTAAACAGGATTGCCAGAGGCTCAGCCACCACCTCCCTTAGATCTTTTAGGACCCTGGGGTGCACCCCATCTGGCCCCATTGCTTTATCAACTCTTATTCCTTCCAGTTCCTTCAGAACCCTTTCTTGTTTAAAGGGACTTGTGTCCATTTCTGTGCCATTACCACCCTTTTGTACTCCCTTCAGGCCCATTACCCTCATCTTCCTCAGTAAAGACTGAGCAGAAATACTTGTTCAATATGTCAGCTTTACTGTTGTCATCCTCCATGCAGCCCCCATCCTTCCTCTTCAGTCTCACTATCCCGCCTTTGCCTTTCTTTTTCACTTATGTACTTGTAAAAGTATTGCCCCCTCTACCCACTGATTCTGCAATGTGCTCTTCTGTCTGAGCTTTAACTTCCCTTACTGGCCTCCCTATCTGCCTTTGCTTTTCAGGTATTTCTCCCTATCCTCTTCTGCCTGATCTTTTTGTGAAAAAAAAAAAAAGTAAAAGCGTGGCCTAGCAGTAAATTGAAAACCATTAAACTTGGTTTAAGTTAAAAAATCAGTTTATTACAAACTGACATAAAATAACAGCATCCCTGAATCAAAATGGCAAACGTTGCGATCGCACTGACGCTTTCTCAACACCTTGAAAAAGTGTCAGTGCGACGCGAAAATATTCAGCTTTTTGATTCAGGGGTGCTACTGCTATTTTATGTCAGTTTGTAATAAAACGATTTTTTTAACTTAAACCAAGTTTAATGGTTTCTTCACCTACTCGTTGTAGCCACGCTTTACATTTTTTTCTTGAATACGCTGCAATGGCTCCAGGTCAGCGTTCTAAGTAACCGCCTTATTTTGCTGTCTTTTTGTATTACCTGATTGCAGTCTTTTTAGCTTTCACTTTCTCCGCTACCTCCCTGGAAAACCATAACGGCCTCCTCTTCCTTTTCCCCTTGCTAACCTGCTTAACACATAATTATGTTGTTCTTGTAATCCCAGTTTTAAATACTGCCCACTGTTCCGCAACACCCTGATTCCTGCCCCATTCCCATTAATGCCTCTTTCAAGCATCTCCCCATTTTTCCAAAGTCTGCCCCCTTAAAATCCAGGATACGTGTTTTTGTGCGGTTTGGTTCTGCTCCTTCTGTGATGTCAAACCACAGTGACTGGTGGTCACTGTTCCCAAGTGCTCCCCCACTGTTACCCCCATCACACTGTCCCAGTTTGTGAGCACAAGGTCCAGTATTGCCTTCTGCCGAGTTGGTTCCATGACCAGTTGCTTGAGGAAGACACCTTGAAGGGAGCCCAAGATAAATCTGCTTCTGGTTGATGTTGCTGCTGGGATGCTCCAGTCCACGTCTGGAATACTGAGATCTCCAACCAGTACCACCTCACCCATGTCTGCCATCCTTAGGATGGCTAGCATCTGCTCCCTATCTGTTTCTTCCTCCTAGGCTGGTGGTCTATAGACTACCCCTGTGCGGATGGCTGGCCCCATTTTCCTTTCCAGCTTAACCCACTGTATCTCTCCCCCATTTTGTTCCTTTTGGATCTTTGTGGCCTTTATGTCATCTTTCACATAAAGTGCCACTCCGGTTTGATAGTTTGATAGCAAAATGTCTACCTGTATCAGTGTGTGTTTAAACTCTGTAGAATCTGGCTATCACCTGAGGACCCGGTGGTGGAACTTTCACTAATGAGTGGTACTCCTCCTCATCTGTCAAATCAAGGAAAATGGTATGTTTAAAATTAGCAACAATATGGGATAAATAAGGGAAAAACAAAGAATAGGAGTACTTATTTTCAAAAAGTGCAGATGAGCATGGGTACCACTTTATATTCTGAGGTTCACCACTGGGCTTGAGGAGCACCTATGTAAAACTGAGTTTGAGAGAAGATCCTCTGCCTACTATAGTATAGAAACACAGAATTTGACGGCAGATAAGGACTGCTTGGCCCACCTAGTCTGCCCATTTTCCTACCTGATGGATAAGCTGCAGATCCTAGTTAACCAACAGCCTACTTCCTCCTACCCCAGACTAGGACTGCCTTATGTCTGTCCCATGCATTCTTGAATTCCCCTACTGTTCTTGACTCCATGACCTCCTCAGGGAAGGCTGTTCCATGCATCCACAACCCTCTCTGTGAAAAAATACTCCTCACATTACCTCTGAGCTGCCCTCCTCTATCTTCAAATTGTGCCCCCTTGTTCTTGCACATCATATAACTTTATGAAACACCCTACCACTAGGAAAACAGAACACTGCTACGATAAATGTTATTTAGGAGATCCTCTGCCTACAATGGTATAACCTCATGAAATGCCCTACCACTAGGAACATGGAACAGAATAAATGTTATTGAGGAAATCCTCTGTCTACTACAGTATTACCTTATGAAACACCATACCACTAGGAACACTGTCAGAATATTTGGAAGATCCTCTGCCTACAATGGTATAACCCTATGAAATGACCTACCATTAGGAACACGGAACACTGCCAGAATAAATGTTATTTAGAAGATCCTCTGCCTGCTATGGTACAACCCTACGGAACGCCCTGCCACTAAGAACATGTAACACTGCCAGAATAAATGTTATTTAGGAGATCCTCTGCCTACTATAGTATAACTTTATGAAATGCCCTACCACTAAGAACATGGAACATTGCCAGAATAAATGTTATTCTGCAGATCCATTGCCTGCTATGGTATAACCCAATGAAATGACCTACCACTAGGAACACAGAACCAGTGTCTGCGCTAACGTGCCCCAAGAGGGAGAAAAATGTGCTTATTTCTATTTAAGCACACTCCTGCCTATACCAAGCATCCAAACGGATGCACATTCCAAACAGCCTGCCTGGATATTATGCAGTGTCAACCACATGTGCACTGTATCCGTTTTCCGGAAGCGCACCCCCAACACGACTGCTCATCTGTTTTTTTTTTGTTTTTTTTTAATAAAAGCTCCTTTTAGTTCACAGCACAATGGTTGTGCCATGCATGCAGTCTAGGTGGGGGGTGAAGGAGGAGGAGTGGAGTCGGAGATCTGACTGGTGTGTTCTGATCACACCATGCCTGGCACTTTTAATCTCTGTTCCCGAGTGTCAGCCTCAGCCTGCCCTCCTCAGTAGTATCCCCCCCCCATGGCAGCCTCTAGAGGCAGTTTGGATGTGGCAAATCCATTACCATCTTTACTGCAGCCAGCACCAAGGAGGACAGATGATCAGAGCAGGTTCCACAAACATGGCAGGGAATGACGATACAGTGCCGATCAGCACTTAATACAAAGCAGGTAGGTCAAAACCGAACAAGATGTGTGACTGTTGACATGACTGGTGCAGATCTGCACAATGTGTGTGTGTAGATGACACAAACCTTGCCCTGATGAAGACATAGTCAAACCTGAAATAGATTTAGACAACACACAAAACGGTCCGACTCACATGGACAAGTGTCGTGGTTATACACTTGAGGTGCCAAACAAGGAAAGAACACATTTTCTAAATGGACTACCTTTCAGAGATTCACAAGAGGAAAAAGACCTAGGAATAACAATCATTAAAAAAACTAGCTTATGATACTCACTGTAATACCAAATCGCTAAGGCTAAGAAAAGGTTTTATGTGACAACAGTGTGTCTTAAACTCCGCTGATCACAAAGACAGAAGAAAAAAGCGCCCAGCGTCAAAAGGGCAACTAATGTAACAGCAACCATCGCAAACAGCAACGGTCGCTCACTCCCTGATAAACAACAACCAAAATAAGTATTTTTATGTCGGGGGGCTATGCCCCCCACAAACCCAAACTAAAGATAATCAACTCACGGGGGTGCGGACTCAGGGGAAAATAAAATTTAAAAAAAAAAGAGAAAAAAATGTTTTTCTGCTAAAGCCAGACCTGAACCTGAGTCTGCTGTCTTCAGGAGCAGTGACTTACGCCACTTCGCTAAACAGCCAGCTCGGCAGGGCTTGGCCACAAAACGTCCTATATCCTGCTGAGAGTGTAGCTCACTGCTACACTAGCTCTACAGGATATCTTGATCTATTCTGCCAGTCACTGAAACTACGAGCGGTATTACTGAGTTGCTCATATTGAGCCGCTCATATCACTGTACACATTAAGAAAGTACTCTGGACTATTAAATGAAATTTTAGAAGTATGGATGAACAGGTGGTAATGTCTTTCTATAGAACATATGTCAGACCATTGCTTGACTATGGAAGCGCTGTTTGGGGTCCAATGACAAAGGGTAGCACTGACAGAATAGAAAAAATATAGAGGCAAACTACTATACTGATATATAATCTAAAGACATTAGCTTATAACGACCGCTTTCAGAAATTAAATCTGATGTCACTTGAGACAAGAAGAGCACGAGGAGACCTGTTATTATGCTATGACATAATGCAAGACAACTACCTTCTGAGTGAATTAAGACTTGGAATTCAAAATGATAAAATGGGCACAAGGGGGCATTCACTGCAACTAAGAACTAAAAGATTTAATACAAATAAAAGAAGGCCTTCTATGCACAGAGGGTGGTGAATCCATGGAATGGACTACCACTAGAGGTCATAACCAGCAAAGACAAACAGCAATTCAAAAGAAGATTAGAGTCATATATTTAGATGGAAACCACTTAAAATATTATGGGTCAAGTGACAGGAGCTCCACGAGCCAACCGCCTCCTTAGCTCCTTACACCTTAGTATGAACCTTGGTATGTATCAGTCAGTCACATTGACTGCTTGACCTGCATTGTTTGCTCATATTTGTCCTGACCAGGCCTGTGTCAACCAACAGTGCAAAATAAATTTACACACAGAGTGAGACAAAGAGACAGGAGTTTAAGGAGCAGGCAGGTCTTCTTAGCTGTAGTAGCCGGAGTCAAGTGATTTGTGACTTACATTGTCTGCCCTGTCGTCTTGTTCTCAATAAAACAAAAAAGTAGCGGTCAGAGCATTATTTTATTGAGCTGTACATACCTCTGTGGCCCATAAAGGGTGATTCTTTGAAAACAAATTCTGGCAGTGGACAGGAAATAAAGAATCAGGACTGCTGTTGACTGGCATTACAAAATGGCAGCAATGCACATGAGATAGAGAGGCACTGGCACACATCAGAGCTGTGGGTCCAAGTCCTGGTCCGCTTGATCACTATAATTTCAATGCTGAGCCTGACAGTATGAAAGGATAGGATTCTGGTTTTATATGCACTTTACAAACTCCATATTTGTATCTCAAAACATTTACAATCCAGGAGAGATAGGGGAAAGCGGTTGCTGATTGCCACAGGTGTACTGTGCCATCCTGTGTACATAACAGTGCAGTCAGATTACAGTGTGACCAGCTGCTGTCTGGAGCAGGTACAAGTACATCATGGCTTTGGCCAATAAATGAAAAAAGGCCTTCTGGGCTTAGGGTAGGCTGGAGTGTTTCAGGGCATTTCAGCAGCGAGCCAGTGAGTAAAACAATGTAATCTGTAATATTTTATGAAAAACCTTAGTTCTTCTGTGAGTTAGTGAGTATTCATATTGGGTTTGGTCATTTTGTAAAAATAGCCGTAATGTGGAGTTTCCATGACCGACTGTGTGTTGTGTAGTTGTGGCAATGTAGACAGTCAGAGAATGTGAGAGATAGTGTGTGTGTGTGTGCGCACTTGCATGATGGCCTAGCAAGGTAAAACTGCTTTAAGTATTCCAATATTTAACATAAAACAAAATGTTGAATTATAATACTGTTTTAGAGTTTATTATATTTTGGACCCAAAAAATTGAATTCTGACACATTTTTAACTGTATCGTGTTGTAACAGCAACAGGAATACCAAGAAGACCATTACAGTGACAAAATAGGCAGTTCGCTGTAGCGTTCCACACCACCTGCGAGGCTCGGTGAGTCTTTGCCTTTACCTGTTTGTGCTCACTCTAAAGATTTAACAGGCAAACCCCCTCTACCTTGTCAAATTGCTCAACCGGCTGGCAATCCAGTCGTCGAAACTGATGAGTGCCTAAAGCCAAACCTAGAGGGCCAGGGGAAATTAACTGCTATAACTTTTTCAATGTTGGTGCAAGCTCCCAAGGATTCTGCTGCTCCTGTTCTGTGTCAGACTGCTCAACCGGCTGGCAGTATTTTCGTCGGACCTGACGAGTGCCTACAGCCATTTTCGGAAGGGCAGGAGCATTTAAAACCTACAGAATTGTTGCAAGCCCCATTTTCTACTGTGGATTCTTCCTTTTCTACTGCTACAGATACAGCACATATACCTCCTACACTCTGTAAACCTGTTCAAGCGGCTGGCAGTATTTTCGTCGGAACTGACGAGTGCCTGAAGCCGAAATTGGAGGGGCAGGATAAATTAAATACGTCAGCATTTTTACAGATTCCTGCATCTCCTGTGGATTTTCCTCTCCTCTTACCACTCCACTCAGTAAAACTGCCGGGTTCGTTTATAAGCAACCTGCTGTAGGAAAATCAGCCGATCGTCCTACAATTGCTTATCAAACTAAAATGACACCTCAGCCTGGTGTCACAGAGTTTTCTTTAAGATGCACTTCACAGTACTGGGGAACTGTTCCTGTTCAAACCCCAACTGCTCATATTGATTCTAGTCTCACACATCCTTCTGCCCTAACTGAAGGGCCCTGGATGACAGGGAAGGCTTTAGTAGGAGCAGGTTGGAAACAGGCTCCTTCAGGTATCTGGGTACCTGACCCGGAGTGGGATTCTGACTTCCAACTAACTCAAAACCCCCTACATGGAAACCAGGCTCTACTGCTATTTTAAAGCAAGCTGCATTACCATCTCTTCCTTTAGTTCCCTCAACACTTCATACCCTGCAAGACAAAGCTGTTAACGATACCTTGCCCCCTTCTTCTTCAAGTTTAGAGGCCTAAACCACCTCAGGAAAAACCTTTAATGTCTGAACTTTTTTCAACTACCAAACGGGAAGCAGCCCCCCGGAGGAACGCCGTTCAGATTCGGTATAAAGGGGGTTTGGACTCCAGACCTGACAGATGTTATGTTGGGAGAACTTTAATTAAGGATTCTTTACATTTTCTCCTAAAGATGTTTATATGCTTTTATTAATATTTAGAGAAGATAATTTTGATATCGGCTTTCGGTCATCTCATATTTTAGATTTATTTTGGGAAAGGTATAGGCAGGTTAAGTTTTCTCCACATGGACCCCTTTCTGGTTATACCTTTGACTAAACCTTTAATTAAATCTGTGACTGTGATGTTTCGTATGAGTGGGTTCATGTGGAAGACATTACTTTCTGGCTCTCTCAAAATGTGAAGTGTTGAGTTCACCTGAACCTATTTTGGATACAGAGCATTTTTGGAGCGGAAGGGTGGAAATACAAAGCTAAGCTGCGTCAGTCCGACTCTGGTATCGAGCACATTCCCTAATTCCTTTTTACTGGGAGGGATTGGGAGTTTGTTTCTATGGTGGTCAACCTCGGGCCTGCTATAAGTGCGGGGTTCTCAACTCACTTATGACTCGAACTGGTATGTGACCAGCCCAGGTGTGATAATTGTGGGGAAGTGGGCCACAGCACTATGCAGTGTGCAAATCACACTAGGTGTGATTTATGTGAAGAATATGGACATGTGTTTAAACTGCCCATGGGCAGCAAAACAAAGCATCCTGCATCAGTCCTGATTTACTGATTCAGAAAGCACAAGATTCAGTTATTTCTTCACCTTCCCTCCTCCCCCCCCTTCCCCCTCTCCACCTCCTCCTCCTCCCCTTCTTCTGAGATAATAGTGCAACTTCCTCAGGAAGTTCTCCTTCTGCACTTTCTTCTCCTACATCTGCAGGTCAGCGTGATTGATATTTCTTTACAGGTTTCTTCAAAAGCAGGTGGACATGGCTCCTGTAGTACCTCAGGAGATGGTACCAGTTTGTTATACTGATTCTGTTGCTGTGAGTCCTGGCAATGCTTTTGTAGCCCCCTCCTCCCCCTTGCCTAGGCGGAGATCCTCTAAACATCTGCAATCTAAATCTCCCCCCGTCCCAGTTCCTGTAGAGTCCACCAACTCTTATGCGGCTTTGTTTTCTCCTTGGGGTGAAACAGACATGGAGGTTGGGGACTCAGATTCCCAGAAATCCTCTTTTTCTGCCTTTTCACAACCCTTGGATAATTACAAGGAGAAGAAAAAGAAAAAAAGGAAAAAATGATGACTTTTCCACATGCAGTTTCTTTGGGGTTCTTTAAATACGCATAGACTTTTAAAAAATGTTAAAAAGGCAGGCTCTTTTTCAATACCTTCATGATTCTCAGATTACTGTATGTTCTTGACAAGATACATGGATGTTTTCCATAGAACAGCTCTACACTTTTAAGAGAGACTGGCCTTCGAAACCTTCCTATTGGTCATTCGGCACAGATAGTGCTGATGGTGTTGGGATTCTTTTTTCTTCTTTCAACTTTTCTTTGCACAAACTTGTTGATCTTATTCCTGGACGGGTTTTTGATAATAGATGGTAAATGGCATAATACCTGTTACAGGTTTATAAACATTTACAACCCACAAGCTAAAGCTGATAGAGTGCAATGTATGAGAGCAGTGCAACCATATTTGTTTACTTCCCTGCCTATTTTATGGGGAGGTGATTTCAATTGTAGCCTTACTGGTCTAGCACAACATACAAAGAAAATTTATTGTGATTCACATGCATTAGCTTCCATAATCAAAACAGCATGTTTGTGCAACTGTCTCACTTCTCATTCGAAAGGTCCGCTTTTTTCATTTTCCAAAGGTAAACTGCATTCTCTGATTGATTATATGTTTGTTTCTCCATCAATCCATGTTCGGGCTTTTCAAATGAAACCTTTAGAGTTCTCAGATCATTTATCACTGATAAGTTCTTTTGATTCTGGGAACCTAGGCCGTGGTAGGCATGGAAGGTGGAAACTAAATGTTTCCACTCTAGATTCTCCTCAGACTATTTCTGGGGTAAAATGCTTTTACAAGCTAGACTATCAGTTGTTTTTCATATTCTGATGTGGGGCCTGGTGGCTTGATACTAAAACTCTTTACATGTAACCCCTCACCCCTGCCTTTTCAGCAAAACGATAGGTGGCATGCTGTTGAAGCTGACAGCAGTACCTGGTGGGGACTGGGTTCGTGGAGGATGAGGTTACTCGGCACAGGAGGACCTAGGTTTGGCTACTCTGCACAGGGGCACCCAAGTAAATCTGAACACAGGAAGCAATAACTGTAATGTCCAGAACCAGGAATGGGATTCTTCAGTGTGGCTTTTATTCACATCCAAGCTGAACAAACAAAGCATAGATGGACCCCCATGGGGCTACATTTCCTGGTAATGCAGATTAGAGACAACAGAACACTTTATCACTATTTCCAGCCCTCACCAGGCACACAGCCCAGACTTGCACGCAGCTTTGGGTACACAGCCCGACTTGTACACTACTTGGGTTTTCCCCACTGGCCCGGCTCCCCCGCAAGCCACTTGATCCGCGGTCCATTTGAGGAATGAACCAATTATCCAATTCACGGTCCATTTGAGGAATGAACCAATTATCCTGTTGTGGCTCCCCAAACCACACTAGAGTCTTCGACTCCTAGAGAGAATTTTCCTCACAATCCCACGTCTGGGTACTTCCCTCATCACTGGCCAAGTGCCTGAGGTAAAGTAGAAATCCACAGAAGAAATCTGTAGAGGTGGACCTGGTCACTAAAGATGGGGCTACCACCTCCAGCTCCCACAGCCCATACCCGGCCATTTCTCTGGAAACTGAACAATTCCTTTACTGAACTTTCAAATGTAGATTCTGGGTAGACGTCTGCCACATCTCCTCTACATATCATTTGCATCCCAACAAACTCTGGACTTGAACCTACTTTTAATTTGCTTAGCCCATTACTCTAGGTTTCCCAATATTTAGTAGTTCAAACCCCACATTGTCACACAAGTCCCAGGGTGAAAAACATAGGCCCTTTTAGCAAGAGCAGCCACTCACCCTCACGTTGCAGGTGCTCCACAGGTGACTCACAAATCTTCTTATTCCCCCAAATAAACACAGGAACATGTAGGCAGCTTTTCCTTCACAAGCAGAACTAGGGGGTTTCCCCAGGAACCTGCAGGGAAACCTTTCCTGCCCCCACCCGGAGGGAGGGGGCACTGAGACCCGAAAACAGCAGTCTCCACCACTTCAGTAATCTTCTGTGTCTCTCTTTAAGGTGGAGACACACACCCTATTAAACTAAAAGTAGCCCTCTGTCAGGGCTGAGGCTCCTAGAGCCTTCTCTGAGCTGCTTTACCAGCAAGCTCCCAACTTCACACTCCGCTGACTCACACTGACTGAAGACCGACTTCAAAATCTCCCAACGTTCTAACCAACTCCCTTTGCTGCAGATTCCAATGTGGCTCATGCAGCTGCAATAGTTCTATTGGTGATGTCATCCCTCAGTCTTAGCTGAGACTGAGAACAGAGTGAGACAGTGTGAAACCCATTTAACTGGAGTTTCACAAGCTGCCTTCCCTGCCTACCACTAGGTCTTACTGGGATTCTAGTAACCCTGGGTAACAAGGGGGTTACATACAGAAATGGAAATTCTAATTTCATGAAGTATTTATCCCCGAGGCAGCAATTACAACGGTTAATTTCGATTTCTTACATTTCCAAATTTGACTACTTGGCCCAGATTAATGTACTTAAAACTTCTATGAAAACCTTTCAATATGATAGGGCTAAAACACTGCAAGCTATATTTACCAATGGTACTCAAAAGGCTCCTATTGGGGATCCTTTTTGAGGCCTGTAAATCCTGAAAGATTCCTCTACCACTGATTTTTTCATAACTCCTGATGGTTCTAAAGCAACCACTTTGCCCCAACTTAGGACAGTCATTAAACAGCATTTTCAGACTTTAGAACCCAAATTACCAATCTCAAAATTGATTTTGCTAATTTTTTAGTACTGTTACATTACCCTCTGTACCTACTAGAAGCCCTTCATCTGTTAGGGCCAATCACATTGAGGAAATAGCACGATCATTCAAAACTAAAACCCAACATCTCACCAGGTTTGGATGGTTTACCCCACCAATTTTATAAAAGTTTTGTTAAAGAATTTAGTCAGTGTCTTCATTTACTTTTTCAATTTTTTCTAGACACCAAGACTGTGTTTCCTTCTTTCACTGACGGATTATTATTATACTTATTTAAATCAGGGATAGGAATGACATTAAAAATTGAAGGCCAATTACTCTTTTAATACTGGATTATAAAATATTTCTGAATATATTAAATAACAGGCTTAAGCAATATGCTAAATTAGTGATATCTCATTATCAATTTTGTGGAATCCCTGATCGTAGGATTCAGTCTGCTTTGATGATTGTTAGAGATACTATAGAGTATTTTTCACTCCATGATATTGATGGTTGTATGTCTCAGTAGACTTAGAAAAGGCCTTGATAGGGTTCATCTTCCCTTTCTTTCTTTAGTTTTAGGAAAATATGGAGTTCCTGAGCCAATGATCCAGATTCTTGTTTCTCTTTATGAGCATAATTTAGTTCATCCCTTCCTGCAAGAGACAGTTGCGAGAGGATTCGTTTGAATACTGGAGTTAGACAAGGTTGTCCTTTAAGTCCCCTTTTGTATATTTTTTCTCTTGATCCCCTTTTACGGCTCACAAAACAATCTAAGTATTGGCTGGGTGTTCAGGTTGGGATATTACCTTCTTTTTTTGTACAAGCTTATGCTGATGATTTAATTTGATATTTTGCTGATTATACTCAGCTTCACTATTTTTTGGAGTTTTTTTCACGTTTTTCAGCAGTATCCAATGCGCAATTGAACCTACAGAAGACATGGGGTTTATTTCTTGGAGCATCAGGTCTGTCTGACATTTATCAAAATGGGATTTGTGTTTCTCATACTCTTTTGAAAATTTTGGGACTCTTGTTTGGGCCCCAGAACCCTGCCTCAGTTAAATTGGGAACTAGTTCTTGGGAAAGTGGAAACTAATGTTAATAGATAGAAACATTGGAAGTTTTCAAAGCTTAAATGAATTCATATTTTGAAGCAATTTATCCTTCCTTGTTTGCAATATCTAGCTATGATTTTTCCCCTTCCTCCCCTGCTTGAAACAAAGTTATATAGTTTATTTTTCCAAATGCTGTGGGGGAATCGGTTAAATCCTGTTAAATGACAGTATACATATTTGGATAAAACCTCTGGAGGTTTGGGTATGTTAGATCCTGTTGTATTTGTGCATTCCCTTTTTTTTACAACTACACTTAAATCTGGGTTAAGTCATGAAAATACTATTTGTAAAGGATGGGTGGTTACTGTTTTGGGCAGTTACTTTACAAAATAGCTTACTTTGGCCCCAAAATTGAATCCACACATTATTATCCCTGTTTATTTTAAACCAGCAGTACAAAAGTTGTTTAAATGGCAATTAACTAAGGTTATGATTTTGAATAATACCACTTAGTCATTATATCAGTTGATTGTTGGATTGCTTTATCCTCAGGAGCCTTGTTTTAAAACTATCCTTCTGCTCTTAATTTTAGGGTTTTGCCCAGCTGAATAATTCTAGATTGCCAGTTTCTCAATGGGAAACACAGTGGCTTATAGTTTATGGGCTTAAGACGTTAGGGGGAACGCTAAATATAAAGCTAAGGAGGAAAGAATTGTCCTTATTCTGACTGTGTTAATGCGAAGAAATTATGGAACATTTTTTCTTTTTTTTGTTTTATGCTAGGGGTTTATGGCCTTATTTAGCAAAAACATGGAAATTGAACTGACTTATGAATCCATCATATGATATGTTGGTCCTTGGGATTTATCTCCCTAGTTTATCCTCTTATTGGGATATTACTTTGTTACTATTTTTTTGTTGTGTACAGTACTATTTATGGCAAGCCCGGTGCCAATGGGTAATCTATCAACACAAAATGTCCTATGATTGCTATGAATGTTTAGTAACCAATGAACTTTCGAGGGTTTATTTTCAGGAATCAAAAATGTTTTCCTCCCGGACAGTTTCCAAATGGTGGAAAGGGTTTATTCACTTTATCAAATTTAAATGAGTTTTAAGATGGCTTTACCATAATGAAGTTTTCTGTATGTTTGTGAATATTGTACTTTTCTTTGGCATTTTTTTTGTAAAATAAATTACTGAGTTGTTTTCTATTTTTTTTTTAACAATAAAAACTCCCTACTCTTTCAGGAGCGTGCCATGGGATCTTTAACATCCACCTGAACTACCACCAATCCAGGCAGATGGGACCTCAGTTTAACGTCTCATCCGAAAGACGGCACCTCAAAGTGCAGCACCTTCTCATGCTGCACTACAGTGTCAGTACTGGGATATTAACCCAGTGCCAGATGTGGGAACTGAACCCACAGCCTCTGATCTCCGGCCTCAGAGGTGAGTGTGCTACCTACTGAGCCACTGACACTAACTATGCCATTACTGTAATGCCAATCGACACAATTCATGTTGATGCGGCTTGTGGAACCATTTTTAACACTGGTGGGTCCAACTGGACCAATGTTTTTGGACCCCTACTGCTGTCACTGCACAGAACACTGCCAGAAAATACATTATTTAGGAGGGCCTCTGCCTGCTATGATTTAACCCTATGAAATGCCCTACGTCTAGGAACATGAAACAGTGGCAGAATACACGTTCTTTAAAGCAGCAGTGCAATGAAAATGTGTCTTTCTAAAAAGCTAGTTTCCGCCACAGTTAAAAATATTAGCATACCTGCCAGATCTACTTTTCTGGGTATGGCCTATGCTGCACACCATGAATATTTTATTATTTTCTCAATCCTAACACTTGCCAGGTTCACAGTGCTATTTATAAGCCAAATGTGTTGCCATCTTTTTCTAGGGATAAAGCTAAATTAAAACATGTATAAAATACTCCCATTTTGGCAGAAATAGAAAAGTTGCAACTAAATAAAACTGGAAGATGCCTGGAATCTTTATAATAAAAAAAAAACTGGTAGCATCTAATTTTTCCACAATTTCACTGCAATGTGGCTTGAAGCAAAATGCAATTTAACTGGATAAATACAAATATTGGTATACTTAATCAGACAATCTGTGTTAGGCATCAGATTCCTATGCAATGCCCTAAGTTGTGCATGTATAATCTTGCCTTGTAACACCTTGTAACGTTATGCAACTTATATATTCTGTATGTGACTGTATAAAATATCTTAACTCTGAACCCAGGCATGACTGAACATGGACCTCTGGCTCGGCCCACCTAGCTGGGTAAACAAAATAAAAATGTATTACTCTATCGACTATGTTCTATATTGCATAAATCTGTACCATGTGACTATCCCGAGCATTCTGTAAAAGAGAAAGTTCTCCTGTAATTCATGTCAGCAACCCTTGTTAAAGGTTTATAAATTAATAACAGGATTTCCACCATGTTTTTCTGACTACTGTGCAGTGCGTTCTCTTTTCTCATATTTATTCATACTAAAACAGCAACCATACATTTGAACGTAGAAGAAGCTATTTTAAATGCTTTCATTTACATGTTTGATTAGTTTTATTACTCTGTACTATGTCTGCTTTCCAAGTCTAAGATCTAGAGAATCTGTTCACTAATACGACCTCGTGCAATCTAGGTAAAAGCACTGCTGAACCAGGATCTTTTGAGATTCAGTACAGTGCAACAGCAGGAATAGGGGGTTTAATAAAATAAAGCATCTTCTTCCTTACTACAACAGCTTACTAATATGATCTGGTCTGACCCAGCCAATCAATGAGATATAAAAAAATATAATTATCCCATTTCCTCAGCTGGGTAGCCTACACAGACACATATTTGGCAACACCTTGGGGAACACAAGAAGGCTAAAGAGAAACACCTTTGCAGTGGCACTACTTTTGAGGGATACAGTAATATACACATCATTTTAGTTACTACAATGAACCCAAGTACAAGGCATATATTTTTTCAATTTAGACTATGTCAGTCTCCCTACCACAGAACAGAAATTATGAATTTAAGAGAAATGCACTGTATTTATTTCTACACCATTATTTTTCTCTTTTTATCTGATTTAAATTAAATATTTCTTTAAATGTAATGTGTATGTCTCAGTTCTGCCCTATATCTCTGGGGAAGGGCATCAATATAAATAAATGTACTACTCCTACTATTAGTTCTCAGTGTAATATAAATAGAATAAAGTATGGGGTGGTGTGTGTAATGAGAGTTTACACACACACACACACAACACACACCCTCGGTGTTAGATGCTACATAAACCCTGAGAGCGAAGCCCGTGTTCACACACACCACGCCATATTTCATATAATTGCTGGGTTTCCCCTTTTTCACCTCAGCAATTATACAAAATAAAAAGAAGTTGCTGTGCAGTCACAGCACGCAGTCCGTGGTTGCCTTTCTGTATTTATTTAAAAGTCTGTTTGTTTTTTTCTTCTGGGCAGCCGAAAATTAAGTCGTTGTGGTATATTATGTTTTTTTTTTTTTTTTACTTACCGCTGAGTTGGAGTGGCAGTTCAGTCTGCATTAGCGGCAAGTGGAGAGCGGTCAGGAAGTGAGGAACTGTGGTGGGCGCATGTGCAATGTGAGGGAAACCATGTGCGTGTCTGCAGTAATAAACACTCCTTTATTATGGGAAATTACGGCACAGTTTCCCTAAAGGAAAAAGGGAAGTCCTATTAATTACAATATAATATAATACTGGAACCGAGTAGTGAACCAGTGAAAGATTACTAAAACAAAAATTGTATATATATATATATATATGATTTTTTCTAACAGATAATGCTGCTTTAAATAAAATTAAAACGTTCTTCACCAAGTTTGTTTTAAGAATGTTTCACCTGTCTTTCTGAAATTAAGACACTGCTGCAGTATTTACTTTTGCTGCTCTAAAAGACAGAGATGGACTGGAAACAGTGCAGAAATTCAGATGGTGCAGCTCTGCTCCTGAAATGAACTCAGGATGTTTTCAACTGAATTTCAGCTGCAAGAGAGCAACAGTGACTAGTGGCATTAATAGATCATATAACCCTCCAGATAAACCCCCTTCAGCAGCATCATTTGTGAACTAAAAAGAATTGTGGTATCCTTCTCTGTTTTCAATTTCTCTGCAAGTGCTATATTTTATGGTGATTGAATAATGCATAAATATGTAAACAAAATGAAGTGTATTATTGTTAATGTGATGAAAGCACACTGAGAAAGATGAGGAAATTGAGCACTAAAGGCATTAAAGAAGAATCCTTATAATTGCTTTTATCTTTATCATCTGTGTAACACAATTTACTGCCTACCAATAATGCACTGATAATGTGGTTAACTGGAAAAGAGTTCCAGAGAGAAGAATTGGTTGAGTATTTGTTTATAACTAAAGTGACAGATGGCAATTAAAGACATATAGCCAGTCTGTAATTTATTACTAACTGGAATACTAGCATAAGATAAATAAACAGAAGGCAAAACAGTTTAAAAAGCAGCAGTGAAGTCGAGCAAAAAATTTGACCCTACCTTTTTTTAAAGCAGCAGTGCAATGAAAATAGGCTAAAATTTGACCTCACCTTTTTTTTCTTCCTAATTGATGCCAGATGTCTTCCAGTTTATTTTGATGGTAACATTTCCAGTTTTCATTGTCATTTAAGAATTTTATGAATGTTTTAATGTGATTATTTCTCAAGAAAAAATGATGGCCACCTCATTTTTGCATAGAAATAGTACTGAGGACACCAGGACGGTAATAGTCCAGACAAAAATGCAAATGTGAAGTACACAGCATAGAAAGCATCCAGAAAACTCAAATCAACAGTTCTACCAATATTTTTCATAACCACAGCAGAAAATGGAATAACATTTTTCGTTGCTCTGCTGCTTTAAGCAAAACAGATTGCAGTAATCTTTCAGTTTCATTTGCTGGTAAAACTGTTCAGTTTTACCACAATTTACAGCAGATATTTTATAAATGTTTTAAAGTACTTTTTTCTCAAGAGAAAAAAAAAAGATGTCTGCTTCCTTAGGCTTTGAAATAGTACTGTACAACTAACACAGTGTTAGGATAAAATATATATCTATCTAGTGAACAGAACAGGAATCGCCTAAAAAAAAGCAGATTTAACGTGTGTGCTACAACTTTTACTAAAGCTCGAAACTAGGCTTTCTGGAAAAACATTTATCAATGCACAGCCACTTTAAAAGGCAGTCTAAGAAAATTAGCAACCAGTGAAATGTTAATTGTTCTAGTTTTACTGAACGTCTAGGTTCTCAACTTCTGACGCTTATTTATTGTTATTTTTAAGGCAGTCTAAGGAAACTAGCAACCAGTGACATATTAATTGTTCTAGTTTTACTGAACATCTAGGGCAGGGGTTCTCAACTTTTCTGACGCTTGTTATTTTTTTTTTATTATTCTCTGGTAACTGAGTAAAGCCCATTTGGCACAAATGCCTGTTTTCAGGGGTGACCTGGGAGCACTGGGGAGGTTAAGTGACTTGCTCGCTGTCATACAGTATGCAAGCAGAGACTGTGGCAATCAGACCCTGGATGTACCAAGCTCATTTGCAGCTCATTGTTCTAACTTCTAAGTCTATACTGCTAGCCACCCTAGGACCCCTGACAACGGTAAGGCATACCTAAGGACTTATTTCCATGCCGAATGACCCCCTGACCATTACCAGACATGTCTTAACACCCCCTATTCTCAAACAGGTTTTAATTTTTAGCAGTTTAGAACATAAAAGAACCGACAGAAGGGAACACAAAGCCCAGCTGACCTGTCCGCTACATAATCAATGGGTAATACTGGTAAATCCCCCTCTTTGTATATAGGTATCTGGTTTACTTTTGAGTGCAACTAAGATTGGACTGTTTACTACCTCCTCCGGTAACACATTTCAGTGTGTCACCACCCACTGTGTAAACCAATTCTTCTGTTTATTTGTCCTGAAATGCCATCCTTTTAAATTAAAGCTGATGACCCCCTAATATCTCTGATGTTCGCTGTAAATTCAATGCATAGACAATCCCTCAGATCAGAGTTTTGTACTTATTTGTAAACTGCTATTAGGTCACCCATCTGTCACCTCATCTGCAATGAAAAAAAGACCAGGTTTAATCAAGCTATCATTACAGTTGAGATCCTTCAAACCAGCAATCCGTTTGGTGGTGTTTCTTTCCACCCTCTCTAGTTTAGCAATATTGCAAACATCCTAAGGAGCCCAAAACTGTCTGCAATACCCCAAATGAGGTCTCACCAGAAACCTATAGATGGGCAACACAACATTTCTGTCCCTACTCGCAGTATTTCTCTAGACACATCCCATAATCCTATTACATTTGGCTATGGTCTCATTACATTGTCAGGTCTGAGATAGTTGGACACGATCATCCCCAGGTCCCTTTCACTATCAGCAGATCCAAGAATGGGGCTATTAATTTTATATGTTGCCTCCAGGTTTTTCTTTCTAAAGTGCATAACCACATATTTGTCCAAATAAAGTCTCATTTTGTAACTGCTGCCCACACATATAACTCGTTTAATTCTTCTTGGAAGTCTCTTATTTGCACGCTGGTTTCAACCAACTGACTTATTTTGGTATCACCTGCAAATTTACTTATCCACCCGCCTTTTGTAATGCTCATGCTTATGACATAAATATTAAACAACATAGGCCCCCCAGCACTGACCCCTAGGGAACTCTGCTCTTTACATCCCGCCTCCCAGAGTCAACACAATTTATCCTAACAATCTGCAACCTTAACTTCAGCCATTCTTTAATCCATATGATATTTCTGCTAGCTAAACTGTAATCCTCTAAGCATTTAGTCAGTTCAGCATCGAGGACTGTGTCAAAGGCCTTCACAAAGTGCAGGTAAACCACATCAACTGGCCTACTTTCGTCCAGCGCCTTGCTCACTCTTGAAAAAGATAATCAGGTTCATCCAACATGACCTACCCTTTCTGAAATGGTGTTGGTTACAGTCCTATAATCCCAACTGACTCAGGTGTTCCTCAATACATTTCTTCAGTATGGCCTCCATGATCTTCCCAGTACAGACATGAGGCTCACTATTCTGTCATTTTTCTTCTGTGCCCTGCTACCCTTCTTAAAACTGGCACCACAATGGTCTTCCTCAATCTTCTGGCACCTCACCCCTCTAAGGATTTTCTAAATATCTCAAGTTATTGGATCAGCAAGTTCTAAATCCAGTTCATTTAACAAAATTGGTAGAAATCATCTGGATCCTGTGACTTCCCTATATTGAGAGATTTCAGGTTTCTTATACATCCCTCACTGAGATTTCTATCGCACTATTAGGTGTACTATACCTAGTCTACACATTGACCTTATCCAACTGGAATTCCTGAAATATTGATGCAAAATAGTCATTCAGATATAATGCCGCTTTCTTATTGTCCATAACGGATACATTCCCTTTCTTAAGTGGTACAGCTGTTCTACGTGTCCCCTTCTTATTCTTCACATGTGCCCAAAACAGTTTTGGACAGGATCTGGAATTTTTAGCTATATAATTCTCGTTCTCCCTTTTGGTCATCCTTATCAGTGTTTTACATTCTTTCTAATGCTTTATATACTGTTTCCAATGATCTCAAGCTCCCAAATCCCTAGCTCACTTGTATAAAGTTTCTCTTCTGCCTTACTGCATTTAACACCCTCTTATTTAACCAAATATATCTAACCACATTTTTTGTGTATTTGTTTCCTTCAGGCACCCATCTTTTCTCTAGTTCTTTATTCTTTCTGACCAGGATGCCTCACATTATATTTACATTAAATCACTAAATTCCTCCTTCCACCTTCAACCTCGCAACTGTTCCCACATAAGCTTAAAATTTGCCCTGCTAAACCATCTGACGGTGGAACGTCTCCTGCCTTTCTTTCTTTGCCTCTCAATGTTGAAAGAGACCATCTGATGGTCACTATCCCCAATGACTCTATAGTGTGACAGTTACTAATGTCATCACTCATGTCACGAAGGACAATACCTAAGATGTTGTTCCTCTGGTTAGTGTCCCTATGAACTGCTCTAAATTCAGATTCATCATACTGCTTGTTAATCTACTATCCTAGGCACTAACCCCTCCCCCATTTCCCATTTACTCCCTGGCATATTCAAATCTCCCACAAGAATGACATTTCTTCTCCCATTGCATTCTCAATTTTCCCAGAAGTTCTTCATCCACCTGTTTTGCCTCGGTAGGAGGTCTACAGCAAATGTCCAAAATGATGTAATCATGATTATTGGTACCTCTGTGACCAAAGGGTTTCATTTTCCAGGCTACTTACAATATTTAGTTCCTCAGCACAAGGTCATTACTAATACATAGGGCCACCTCACCACCAATGCAGTCTACTCAGTCTTTTCAGAATAGGTTATACCCCTGCCATTCTTTGCTCCATGTATCAGCCTTATCCCACCACATTTCCATAATTTCAATGCAGGTTATACTTTCTAACTCGACTAACGTCTCCAATTCACCAAATTTATTTAAACTCCTTGCGTTAACTAGTAGTCAGCTCCATTTATTATTATCGGCTTTTATTTTTTTTTTACCATAAGTCCATATAGAAAGACTTGGACCCAGATACCTGTCACGTATAATATTAGATGTGGCTGGGTTGTCAGATGCCCCACCCCCATACCCCTGAGAACCTAGTTTAGATATTAATTCAAGGTTTCTATTTAGTCCCTCTCCTAGTAGTCTCACCACCATTCAGTTTAGGTGGAGTCCATCCTTTTCATACACATCATGTCTGTTATTACACACCACCCAGATATGAATGAAGTCATGGCCCTCCTCTGCTACCCAGTTTTTCAACCAATAATTAATCTTCTTAATCACTCTTTTCTAGCCACACTTGCTCTAGGTACTGGTAAGATCTCCAATACTAGTATCTTACAGTTTTTATTTTTCAAGTAGTGCTCCACCTTTAGCAAAGTCTGCCTTACTGTTATTATCCAGTTTGTTGCCAATATCATTAGTTCCTATGTGTAGGACTACAACAGGATTTTCTGCTGATCCATCCACTAAGCCATCAATCATATTCCTTACATTGCAAATTTTAGCCCCAGGTAAGCAAGACACAGTAGTCCTATCTTTTTTTCTTCTGCATATTATGCTGTTGATATGATTATAATTAAACCTCTCATTACCACTGCATTCCTACAGTTTCCACCTTCTGCCCCTTTTCCTCCAGCATTCTCTTCAGTACCTCTACTGTGAGCCAACCCTTGCTCTGTACGTTCAGCTACTAAGGTTGGTACTGGTGCAGCCTTGCTCATATCCGCAATCTCTGCCTCCACCAGTTGTGCGAATGGAGAAAAAGAGTTTGCAAGTGACAGTGTATAAGCATCTGCCACTCGGCCTCTTTTAGCCCTTCTTTCCCTTCCAACAACTGTCAATTCTGGTAAAGAATCAAGTGATTCTGGTCTGGTCTCATAATTAACAGCTCATCCTCATCATTCCTCTCCCTTTTTTTCTCCCGTATGCACCACATTCTTATCTATATCACGGGTGTCATTATGGTCCGTCTTCTCCGTCTCATGGTCCCCTCCAATGTCCCTGCTTATGTCATCCTTTTGTTTAGTGTGATACACTGCATTAAAAATATTATCTGTGTATGCCTCAAGCTGATCAGTATTCAAATTTTCATTTATTCTCTCTCTCTCTCTCTCTCTCTCTCTCTCAATGCACTCACGTTCCCTCCAGGGCTTTAATATATACCAGTACATGCAATTACTGCAAACAAATTCCATATTAGTTTAATCCATATTGCCTCTAATGAACATCCACATCCCCCACATTCTAATACTGTACTGTTAGTTTGCATACAAAAATTTCCAGTGAACCTGCAAAAGGAGTTTGTTTCTCTAATGAGCAGGATAGGGGTTGCAAGAGCATACTAGCAAATTGCCCCTATATCAGTTCCCACAATTTAAATGTAACTAAAACCAAGTTATGCAAGCTGGAAACCCTACCAATATGAACTGTCCTAGTGAACTATCCTAGCTTCCCTTTATTCTGTATGAAGTAGGATTACAAATGTTATAAACAATATTTATACATATCAGAACGTTTTTAATAGCACAGTTGTGCTATGTTTTTATACCTTACCTGCCAAGGACCCCCAGAGTGAAAACTCATGGACCCAACAGGAGGACCATGGACCCCAGGTTGAGAAACTCTGGTCTAGAGACACTGTCAACCCAAACTCATAGACGTCAAATGGCCCTCAGACTGAAAACACATTTTATGATTGATTACCTTCTGTAGAATTTGCTGATATAGCTGGTTGGTTTGCAAAGATTTCTTTGTTCTTAATAAAACTACAAAAACTGACTATCCACCATGTAAGTGTTACCAGATAAAACCTGTCTGTTTACAGTCCTTAGTCAACTCCCACTGTATCCTTCCTCAAACCAGCCCCCCCCCCCAACACAGACTAGCCAGTCATGATGTAATGGGAGGAGACTGCTGTATTGTGAGTGGCTGGGCTGCATGTAGGTATTCCTAAAGTCCATAAAGAATGCTGTAAGAGCAGTTTGAGGATCTGAAACAAAGCCAGTGTTGGTGCAATTACACTAGTAGGAGGTTTTCCTGTTTTGGTACAAAAAAAAAAGAAGGAAGCAGATAAACAGTAAGCAACACCAACACATTCCATAGAAGTTCAGCAATCATAATGTTTTAATCAACTAGAAATATGATGCCAAAAGGGCGGCTGCTGCCCTTTTAAGTGTTAACCAATGGGCATGCCTTAATGCTGCGCCAAAGTGTTGCACACAAGAAGCAAGACATAACTGAACGAAAGTGTATGTGACAATAGAAGCAAGGAAAAAGTCTCGGCTGCCTGTAAAACACAGCAAACCCATATTTACCAGCAATACCAGCAGGAGAGAGGTGGTGGCAGTGCTGCTACTGGATTAATCACTGGTGAGACCCCGTCTGGCATACTGTGTCCAGTTCTGCAGACCACATCTCAGAATTGACACAGACAAGGTAGAGGCTGTCCAGAGGAGGGCAACTAAAATGGTGCAGGGGTTGCATTAAAAGCCCTATGAGGAACGACTGAGGGATCTCAATAGGTACATCATGGAAGAGACTGGGGGGGGAGACATGACACTGACCTATAAGTACCTCACGGGGTAAAGCAAGGTACAGGAGGGGAGTATTTTTCAGGGGAGAAGTTGCTCCAGGACAAGATGGCATGCAATGAAGCTGGAAGGGGGAAAGTTTGGGAGGGATGTGAGGAAGTACTTCTTCACTGAAAGAGTGGTGGATTTCTAAAACAGCCTAACAGTGGAGGTGGTGGGAGCAAAAATAGTGGTGGGCTTCAAGCATGCATGGGACAGGCACAAAGGAATCTTTGTGGGGGGGGAGTAGCTGGAGATCATGTCAGTTCTATGGTGACAGCATAGCAGGGACAAACTGGGCAGACTAGGTGGGCCAAGCAGTACTTACCTGCTGACAAATTCTATATTCCTATGTTTGCAGTGTAAGATGGTTTTTGTCAAGATGGTCATAAAAACAGCAGCTAGTTCTTATGGTCAGAATGGAATTGTGCTGCCACATTAGTCAAGAGTAGAGCTGATGCAAAGAGAAAAATTAACGGTGGTAATACCTTTTATCTGAGTTACTGAAACTTGTTACACAAGCTTTCAAAGCCACACAGGACTCTGTCAAGCAGTGTGATAAAACAATTAAATAGATAAAAAGAGAGGAATGTATACTGAGAACTCAACGCTACTTAGAATGATAACTTACTGCAGTTCAGATGTAAATAAACTTTTACTCAAGTGTAACAGTTTTGTTATTAAGGAAGCATCAAAGCAATAGAACTGTAATTAAATGTCGATACAGACGAGTTGCTTTGTGAAAACCTTCTGCACAGAGTGTACTAATGAGTATCATATGAGGGTCCCATACACAAGAGGCAGATTTTGTGCAGGTCCTCAACAGCAAGTTTCTGTCCACAGGTACCGAGGTGAAACAAAGAATCTGAGAAAGACATGTAAAAGGCGGACGATGCGACATTGTAACACAATGCGTCGACGAAGGCAAATCTTGCAGTTCCATGAAGGTATCAGTTGACTGTGGCTACACTCCTTCAGGAGGTGTAGCATGCAGGTCAGCAGCCGGAAAAGAAATGAGGAAGATTGGGAACCACCCACGCTCATATAGACTACATGAGAGCACGTGACGCCGTCATGGGTGGTCCCAAGTCGACTGCTGGTAAAATCCTCTGACTGTATCTCATGCCTGCAGCTGGATGTTCCTACTTGTGTTTCCTGCTGCTAGAGATATCCTCAAAGATCTATAATTAAATGTCGACACAGGAAAAAAGTGCAGTCCTTGAAGTATTAAGTTATAAATCAGCTTGGAGATATCACACAGACCACTTTTCCAAGGTAAACATACTTTTACGTAGGAGTATGACAGCAGGAGATCTAAACTGCTACTTACTAACTGTATATCAATTCTTGTGCAGCTCAATTACTTCACTGTGTTTCCCTGAAGTACCCCTCCCCAGCTCGCCTTATCAAACTGAGCTGTTTGCAGATCAGTAGTCATTTCCTGGTAAAACTCTTTCAATTAGTAAATAAATAAATACAAAAATACCTAAATAATTACATTATTAAATAATAAATTGAAATTAAATATAAAATATTTTTTCATATATTACCCACAATGCCTTGAATTAGTGGACATTGGTAATTTTGTTACCTTTGCCAAGCTGCTGCTTTAATAAACAATCTGATCAATCTCCCTGAGGCAAGTATACAGCACCCTCTGGAGAAGCTCTCAGATCAGCCCCAGCCCACAGTGCCCACCCAAAGGAGCCGAGAGGAAAAGGTCTCAACCAGACTGTCTCTCTGTATGGTGGAGGACAGCTTTGCCCTTCCAGCATCTTACAATTAAGTAGAATCTACTACAAATGAGCTTAATATGTATACCCTTGAGGAAAGGAGGGTTTTTTCACAGAGAGGTGGTGGATACATGGAACAGCCTTCCTGAAGAGGTCATGGGGTCAAAAACATTGAGGGAATTCAAGAATGCATGGGATCGACATAAGGCAATTCTTGTGAAGGGTAGGAAGAAACAGGCTGTTGGTTAACTAGGATCTGCAGCTTATCCAGTAGGTAGGGAAATGGGCAGACAGGTGGTCCAAACTGTCCTGATCTGCCATCAAAGTCTATGTTTCTATCCAACTGGCTTTTTATATTTGCAAGTCCATTAAAAGCTATCAAATACTGTACACCATCAGCCCTTGTGATCCTTCCCGGAGAAAAAATCATGTTTTCCACCTGAACAGGCCAGCAACTGATTAAGGCGTTTTATTCCTGGCTACTAGGAAGCCTCCCTGCTCCACTGCAGTTGGCATGGACAAAATGGGAGGTGGACATAGCTGGTGTCCCCTTCACTGAGGGAGACTGGAACTCTTTTACCAAACAGATAACAGCCTGCTCTGTCAAAAACAGGATCCAGCAAGCTCACCTTAACTTTCTTTATAGGACTATTTTACCCCAGCCCTGGCACATTGCATTGATGAAACTGTGTCAGACAGTTGCCCCAAGCGCAGTGTTGGGGAAGGTACATTTTTCCACATGGCATGGGACTGTCCAAAAATCTCTATCCTCTCTCTCTCAAGAATTTTTCTAGGTCTGGGTCTTGGGGGGGCCCTCAAGGTACAAAACAAGACCACCTTTTGTGGCACCAGAGAGTCCTCGCTGGTTAAAAAAAAAAAGTAGCTTAAAATTGGAAACTGGATAGAGCCCTAGGTGTAGCCCACTGGGTGTCGTCCTTTTTACAGTGCAAGAAATTGGAAAGCGGCTGATACTCAGCCCTAAATAGAATGTCAGTATACACTGATATGTGGGACCCCCTTAGAACAAGCTATGGGGGGGGTCCCTGGTTCCTGAGTTATTAAAAACCCTCAGATGATTCTTTTTTGGTGGGGAGGGGCTCTGGGGCTTTAGGATAATGTCTTGCAATGATTTGCACCACCTAATTATCAGGCCTGCATCATTTAACTCGAGTAGAAACTATTCCAGTGGGACTGACTGATATGCCTGTTCGAAATTCATCTGTTTTTATAGAGGTATTGATGAAGGTTAATACTGCCACTGAGGCCACTCTTAGGGTTGTAAGAGTGGTCTCACATGCATTCTTTGGGTATGAGAACTGTGAATGAAAGGTGACCAGTTCTGATACCCTAAGAATACAAGTGAGACTACTCACAACTGTAAGAGTGGTCTCGGTAGCAGTATTAATATATTACTGAGGAGTAGTAATACATTAGGCATGCATGTGCCTCCATACGCGCATGCTACTGTACGAGAAAGGGGTCGGGGACAAAACCCAGGAGAAAAACTACAAAATGTAAATGAAAAAAAAAACATTTCGAAAACGTACCTCAAACGTGCCAGTTTCCAGGGCACCTGTGCAGAGACACTCTTCACAGAATAAGAGTGTCTCGCACAGAGGAAAGGGAGCGCCAATTAGCTAGAATGCCCCTTGAGCCATAAGGTCTAACTGAATGTCTCTGAGGTGGGCTTGCCCATCCTCGTGTCTGCCTAGTCACGAAAGTTACATGTTATTGTAGTTTATTGCCTTTTGTTGTAACATTTATGGGCAATTGTTTGCTACTAAAATATTTGATAAATATCATAGAATGCCTGTTGCCCTATGACTATTAGCCATCATAGGAAGCCTAGCATTCATAGTATGTAAAATGTAGTTTACTCATGCAGATACAGAGTCAGTCTGGGAACTCTGCAGCAATAACACAGTGGATTACTTACATAATGGCATGGTTATTTATTTTCTTTCACATTTTTGCACACCAGGATTTGTCCAAATGGGATAAACCATATCTTTTTCATGGGAGTCCTGGGGGAAGTAGGCAGCACAGCTAAAAAAATATAGTTTACTGCACGAGATAACATCAAGAGGATTAAAATAAAAATGGAATCAATTCCTGACCTGCTGATGATAGGCAATTCTATACTGAGGGATCACAATGAGATGGTAATGAGCGTGCGGGGCAATTAATTTTTATTTTTTTAACAACTTAGATATTTACTGAATATTCTGTCAGGTGCTGGTATACAATACATGGGTTAGGTACATGGCAAAGTGTTGTTTGCACCAGAGGAAGTGTATAAGTCAATATGAACATTTGCTCTGTGTATACCAAACATGACTTCACAAACAGGCCTTCACCTGGTTCTACATGTACTCTGCAATGGCAAGCATTTTGCAACATCCTGCTCACTTTATAAGCCAACAATTTCACACAACATCACTCTTCTGCATATGACCGTGTATAGCGATTCTGTGACATAGTTGCATGTTTGCACTCACAATTGGCACTGTGGGACCACATAATGTGCCCCTAGTGTCCACATTTTTTCTTCTACAGAGCCTTTTTCCTGGCCATGCTCATCTTTCCCATGGATATACCCTGTTCAGGCCTGATGACCCCTGTGTCTCCCTCCAGGTCCAGTGGCCCATCAACCACCATTGCTCGTCCTCCGTGGCACAGGATCCTGTGAAAAGGCTACCCACCCCTCTCAAGGCAGTCCATTTTATGGACCAGGATTCAGTGCAGCAGGCAGTAGGGCCCAGGGGAGTCCAGAGGCCCAGACTTTCATGGAGAAGGACATGGGATTTTCTTCCACTGGTGCCTCCCACCTCCCTGACATTAGCAGAGTCACCCAGATGGCCTCAAGCACAAAACGAATGCTCCTTCACCATGGGCAAGCTCCCCCTGCCCCAGCTGTAGCAGTTGCTTTGGTACTGGAGCTCATTGTCCAGCCACCCATACAAAGCACACTGCCATGCAGCAGCCACTCCAGCCTAGTGTGCCTCCTGATGCTGCAACTTGAGTTCGCACTCAAACTTGGGTCACCAGCACTGCAGCTCAATGTGCAGCTGCTGAGCCATTGAGGCAGCCTAGTGTCTGCATTTGTAACAGGCTGATACAACGGTAGCCAGCATCAAGTTCCCTCATGTCTTACGGGTGGGACCGTCAACACAGCAGAAGCGCTATCACTCATGACACCAGTGAACAGAGTTTGGGAACGAGTGAGGATCATAGGAAGCTGGCCGAGGGAGGAGGACTGAGCACCCCAGGGGATGTTCTACTCATCCGGGGAGGGTGGGTTGTCATCCTTGCTGCAACTACTGCCACCTGGGTGACCATAGGCAGCTGTGCAGCTGATGGTGCCGTGGAAAGGACAGACACAGGTCAGAGGTTTTGTGCGACAGCATGCTTGACAGGCATACATGCCTTGAACTTCCCAAGTGTTCCTGAGTCAGTGGGGATGGGGAGAAACATGGAAATAAGACCCCACTGCCTGATGGCAAAAGACCCAGTGAACCAAAAGGGACCAGATCTGAATCCCTCAGTGGACCCACTTTGATGAAGACAATGCAATTGGAGGGGACCACTTCCTCTTCCCTGCCCCGGGGAATAGCAATGGGAGGATGGAGATAAGCAGCTGGTAGGGGATGGGGCCAGGTGGAGCCAGACACCTTGGGGAAAACCCAAAGGGAGGTCTAGGCAGTAGCATGTCAAAATGGGAGCATAAACAAATAATTAAAAAGTTCCTTCTGGTCTTGTCAAGCTGTATCTTAAGTGAAGAATCAAAAGAATAGTCAAGGCCAGCACTTTGCACTTGACTTTGACTGTCTTTTACAATTTGCCAGTTGACTTACACAGCTTACAGGGTAAAGGGCTTGTGATGGTACCCACACGTGCAGCACTGTTTCTGTGCAATGCTACCTGCTAGCTCTTTAACAATCAATTATGAATATTTATAGTATTTACAAAACAGTGAAACAAAGCACTACTAGCTGTGACTGAGGACATCAGGACAGCAGTATCAGGATACCATTAGTCATGATAGACCCTGACACTGAGCACAACTATACTGTAGATCTGTCTGGTAGCCTGTAAATCTGAGGCAACACTGCACCTTTAGTAAAAAACAAAGGTAACGCAACCCTAAATTTGCAAATTGTTAACAAGGCCACTAAGGGATGTCGCTTATGGTATAAGAGACTTTGCCTGAAGTTTGGGCGAGAGGACCCCAAGGAGAAGCTGAGTGGTTCTGTCTGCCCAAACCTCAGGAAAGAAGTCTCTCATACCATTCGATGCATCTCTTGAAGACCCTACTAACTTCTTATAAATCACGTGAGTTTAGTTTGAGTGATTTATAATAAGTTTATTTTTTTTAATTTTATTTTATTGCGTCATTCTCCCCCCTGGCGTTGAAGTGGAGCATTCCCTCCTAGCGCTCCTGCATGAGAGCACACAGTACGTAGGGACAAGAGGTACAGTAGCTCAGCATGCTGACTGGCTGAATCACATTAGCGATTTATAATGCCAAAACGCATTCATCCCAGCGCTCCATCCCAACTCTGTGCACTGAAAAATTAGAGCACACGTAAAATGGAAGCAGAGATGCCAGCTCTGCCCCCTTGTTATGATCTATCATGGGACAAACTGTGATGTTCTTTGGTGTATATGAGGACGTAGGGCCCATCAAAACAGAGCCTCTACCTTAATATGCAGCAAGTAATGGCAATAAGAAAAATACTGCAAAATTAGTTATTTTTCTGCAAAATCATTTTAGCGAAAAAACAAATGCAACCATGATTTCGTACATTAAATTTTGCACTAAGTCATTAGAACCACATTCTTAGGATGGAAAATTGCTATTAGTGCAAATTTATTTTAGTGCAAAATAGTGAAAATTATTTGACAGTGAAAATATCAAGTTTTACAGACTGTACTATGGAGGGAATACTCCTCTTCTAGCAATACAGTTATCTATTCTGTACCACGGTCTTGGGGCTGGCAAAGCTATAGAATGCACGAAAGTTATGCTACCCAACTTAAGCTCTACTTCCAAATAGCGAATGGAAAGATAAAGATAAAATACCACTGCCTCAAAAGACACACCAGGTGTGCCATCAGACTACAACGCCTGCACCTCATTAGGATAGCCCTTCCTACTATTGATGCTATCAGGAAATATACACCCTAATCCGGGTCAAAAGGGCTTAACCCCTAACAACAAGCCCTCCCCACATGGTTCCATCAAGCTGGCTACCATCAGTGTCTGCAGCCTACTTAGCAAAATTGACATTCTTAAAGTGTGGATGTTAATGCACAATCCAGACATATTATCCATAGTTGAAACCTGGATGTCACCTAGGATTCCAGACACAGCAGTTCCCTTGCCATGCTATATTATTTTAGACTGGACAGAACCACCAAACGTGGCAGCTGTGCTATATACCTAAAAACACCATAAGGGACAGGCCTTACCTCTTTTGATCTCGAATGCTCGCCCAGGTACTTTACAGTAAAAGTGCTATTGGGCACTCACAAGAAGACCCTTACCATTCACTCTGTCTACATCCCACCCAAGGACCCTACCCTTGTCTCCACAATTTTCTGAACTATCTCTAGGAGCAAAATACCCTGCTGAGACTATAATAATGGAAGACTTTAACATAAACTGGATGTCGTCAGCAACTGGGGCTATAAAAGTGCTAGCGTCCCTGCACCTCTCACAGCTTATCAGCTCTCCCACCAGGATAAATTATAAAACCGGCATTAGCACTGTCATTGACTGGGTCATCACAAATCACCCAGATCGCATCTTCAACGTACAAGTACACTCTGACTCCATCAGCGACCACTCCCCTATCACAATTAGCTGGTCAAACAAATTCCTCGCCCCATCACCTCTAACCATCTATAAACGAATGTTAAAGCGTGGACACCTAGACCTGCTAAAACATCAACTCGGTCCTATGACTGGTCCACCTGGACTCTGCTGGTAACATTAATGACGCGCTGAACACTTCATCAAGGTCTTCAACATGGCCTGGATAGCCATGCCCTTATAGGAAAATGAAGATTCGTGGAACCATTAACCCTGGATCACCCCAGAACTAGTTAACATGAAACTACGCGACCATCTATGGCAACTTGCTAAAGCAACTGGGAAACAGCATGACCTCCAGGTGTACAAAACTGCAAGAAATGCCTGTACAAGGGAAAATCGGCTGACAAAATGGAACTACAGAGAGCTTCTGTCAAACAGTTGGGGTGACAGTCGTAACTTCTGGACAAACATAAAGGACATTATCGGCCAGGAACAAAAAACGTCTCCAACAATACTAAATATAAATGGTAATCCCATCACTGACCCACTCTCAATCACCAATACTTTCAATACTGCCTTCACTAATCTGTTAGGTGTCCACCCTAAAAACTTCTTTGACGATTCAACTCCTGGATCTGCCAGATGCCCGAATGACACAAAGCCAGCACCCTCCCTTCTATTTCAAGTGGGTCTCTGCTACCCAGGTTAGAAATCTTCTAACTAAAGTACTGGGGAAATCCAGGCAAAGTGGGGACACCCTTGACCTCAAGATCATCTCACTTACCCTAGATGAAGTTCTCCTACCTATAACAGAAATACTCAACCTCTCTCTCTCTATACCAGTTCCCTTAAGTCTAGAAATGGCCTTGGTCACACCAGTGCATAAATCAGGGACCGCACTCTGCCCAGCAACTACAGACCTATTTCCATCCTCCCCCCACTATCAAAAGTACTAGAACGCATAGTAACTGACCAACTTGTGGACTATCTTGATAACTACTCATTACAATGCCCTCAGCAGCACGGCTTCAGGAAAAAGCACAGCACAACTACAGCCCTGCTTGAATTTATGAGGTTTATCCAAGTCTTTCAAATAAAACAATCTTGTTGGAGCGGCTTTCATAGACCTTACGAAAGCATTTGACACTGTGAATCACAGTCTCCTCCTTGGTCAACTCGCCACCATTGGTGTCTCACAGCTACCTTAAAGTGGTTCAAATCCTATCTCTCTAACAGGTCATAAAAGGTGAAGATATCTAACATTGCCTCTGATCTGCAAGTCGTCAGATCAGGTGTTCCCTAAGGGTCTATTCTTGGTCCTCTCCTGTTTAGCATCTTTCTAAACAATTTACCTAATGCCAGTCACTTCAGTACCCTCCTATACGTTGATGATGCTGTCATCTTTACAAGCCACCCTGACCCCAACTTACTAGAGGACAACCTTCAGAGAGGATTCCTGGAAGTCAAACAATGGTTCCACTCACACAAACTTGTTCTAAATTACGTAAAAACAAAACTTCTGCTTTCACATAATCTCGGAACAAGTATAAGTCACATGCCCTCACCATCAATAATAGCCTAGGAGCCCCCATAGATCAAATCCAACAATTCAAATACCTTGGAGTTACCCTGGACAACCATCTCACATTTGCACCACACATCGACAATGTTGCCAAGAATGTAAATGCTAAACCTGGTCTACTTTACAGACACAGAAGGAGTCAGACCACTGAAGCACTTAAACTGGCCATACAAAGCTTGGTTCTTTCCACTATTGACTATGGCTTGGTGATATATGGTGGTGCCACAGCCACATCCCTCAAACGGCTCAGCACTTCCCTAAACAAAGCCTGCAGACTCATCACTGGTACTGATAAACTCACACATACATGTGATCTATATGCCCTGACCTGGTGGCTAAAATTACACAACAGGATCAAGTACCAATCGTACATGCTGGCCAAGCAAGTGCTGCTTGGAACCTCTGCAGGTGGCTGCTACCTCCTGCTAATCAAATCTCTTAAGTCACGCCTCACACGTTCCTCTGACACTGAACTTTTTGTCATTCCTAGGGTTCAGACCACTCAATGTCAATGATCCTTTATCTATAGAGCCCCAAACTTGTTCAATTGATTGGGCCGTCAACTAATTACCCTCCTTCACCTTGCCCAATCTAAGTGCCTACTGAAACAGCACATCATGGATGAAAGTGTATGTGAATGCCTCCTGTAATTCACTTAGTAGACAATGCCCAAGTCTCTCTCTTCCCTTCCCTTGCAAAGAGGGATTATTCCCTCCCTCTCATGACTTGTGATACCCCTACTAATCACTCTCTAACTTTTCCCAATGACAATGCCACATGGCTGCAACCTTTCCCTCCTCCCGCTCTACCACTACTCTCTAGTTCTAAAACCTCTATACACCTCCCATTCCCTGTGTTTTTGACCCTACCTGGAAACTCTACGGTATCTGTATTGCTATCTCTGTGGCAACCCTCCCCCATAAACTGTAATGAAATTGAACTGCTGCCTCTGAGTCATTTGACCCTCTTGTAAATACTTCTGTAACTGAAATGCTAATAACTATGTAACATTATTATGCCATTTACTGTGTATTGAAATGTACCCTCTGTCTATTTGTTACCCTCCGCACTGAAGTGAAATCTTTGTAAATGAGCCCACAATGCTCAAAAGTGTTTTAGTCCGAGCATGAATAAATAAATAAAATAAATAAATAATAAGTATAGTAGACTTGTTTCTGTTCAGGGCTTAAGAAGCAATTTCTGGACATTACACACTGACAGTGATCATCAGATATACTTTCAACAGCTGGAGGCATCAACTCAAAGGAACACCTTGGTACTCTGGTTGTAGTTTCAAAAGCTTCCTGAGTCACTTATCCATGCATGTACTGTAATGCATGCCTCTATTTGATGGAGCAATGAATAGCAATCAAGTCCCATGATTCCGTGAAGTTTCTGCTGAAACACGCATTCTTATGGAGGCTGCCAGTACGTAAGGAAAGACTTGCAGTAATGCCATGGGGATACCCCAGATGCTAATCTTGCTTCTACATTAGCCCATTTAATTGGCATAGAAGTCTCTCGGTTTAAAGAGGACCAGACATTTATGCTAATTGGCAGCAGTTAATGATGTTTCTATTTACAGAAATTAAATGCATACCTCCAAATTTAAAGTAGCAGTACATGATTGCAGTGACAATTCTGATCTACACTTTTTTTTAATTTTAGATTGCCCATTATCACCAGACTTGTATTTATTTTTATTTATTTAGTTTTTGTTGACCAGGTAAGTGCACTAGACAAATCCTGCCTATTTTCAGGCACAACCCGGGGGAAGGGGATACAGATGAATGCCAACTGACCTTGAACCAGATTAAGCTTGTATGATACCCTATTTTCCCCATTTTGAGTATCACTTTTGTTTTCAGTTGAAATAATAAAAGGAGCATTCCTTTTGATATGACTTGGACTAGGTCTTCATCAGTATACTCTGTTGTTTTTGAACATCTGTCGTTTAAGATCACTTTTCATGTGACTATAATGAACCAGCATGCAGCAGATAGTGCTCATTGACCTTATGCGGCAACAGGTGTACCGAAACAGCTAAAAATATTGACAAAAACCTGGTCCGAGCCATATTAAAAGGAGTGCTCTTTTTATTATTTCAACTGTAAAAAAAAAAAAACTGGGAAAGCAGACTCTAAATGGGGGAAAAAGGCCAGCCCAGTGGCACTGAGGGTTGAGGCGCTGGACGCCACACCTTGCGCTACCCTGGCGACCCGGGTTTAGGAATAAGCCTGGATCGTTGAGGTTCAGCCGAGGGGAGAGCCAGGAGATGGACTTGAGCAGCAATATGGCAGCTCTCCTCTCCCGGGGTTGGGGCCCAGCCACTCCCGCTGCAAGGCTGCCCCTGGGTGGAGGCCAGAAGGTAGTGCAGATGAGAGCAACTAGAATAGGGAGGGTGCCGAGGGTCGCTGCATGCCTGTGCCTCCACACACATACAAGCAAAATGTGGCAAGGGGAAGAAAATGGAACTGGCAACGTCCATGATGGCCAGGCCATGCTCACACTGTTTCTCTTGGAGTCTAGATGTTGGCTTCTGGGGGAAGGGGAAAGTCAACTCTCCTCTCTCGTGGCCCTGCCACGGACGGGGGCCACCTGTGGGGGAACTCCTGGGAGGAGCTGGTGTGGGGAAACTGGAGAGTAAGTCCCTCCGAGGGGCAGGGAAGAGTCATCCAACTCTTGAGATAAAAGACTGTGTAAAAAAGAATAAAAATTTGTTCACACTGCTTCTTGCTGCAGTGGCTACTTTTTAATTGTTCTGAAAATTCTAAGGAAACGCCAGAACTGATTCACACGGCATCCATGTTACCGCTTGCCCTTTCCTTTCTGGCAATTTGAGGTTGTCCTGGTCAGTGCTGAGTGGGTGGGGAATTGTGGTGTAGTAGGTGGTTTAGATGTTCACTCGGCACAGGAAACCACCAACACTGTTCCGCAAACACAGGGAAAGATGGATCATAGTGGTAGCACCATGCAATGAAAAATCGCCAAAATGGTAAGGTTCATACTGCGAGTAAACGGCACCAATCTTTGATGCTGTGAGCCACGGACAACGGCTCACAGTCAGTCGTGTGACCGAGCCTAAAGAGTACAGGTCAACATTTTTACCGCTATCATGCACTGCTGCTTTAACTTTAACTGAATAACCACTGATATGAAAAATGATGTTTTGTTTTTATATGGAGAGTGTTCTGTAATTCTCTTCAAGAAGCCCGTAATTTGGTGTTTTAACTATGTCACAGTTTGTGTACAGAATGCTAAACATGAGTTGTTGATCTATCAGAACCATGTTCAGAGTTCTTTTTCTTATTAGCCGCCAAAAAGGCTTTAACCAGACGATGGATGACTGACAAAATACCTACAGTCATGGACTGGATTTACCAGGCCTCAGTTGATCCAGACTTTTCTCCTCAATCGGAGATTACTGATGGTTGAGGGGTCAATTGGGGGAAGGAGGAGTTTAGAAACGAACCAGAATGATAAATTAAGGACTCTTCCATTTGAAATATATAGTATTGATAAATAGGGTGTTACCAATAACAGTCAATTTGAAGACCTCAAAATATAAACAATAAGGGAGGGAATAAATATATTTAACTCAAACTCCGTTGATAGAACAATGTTAAAATATAAGATCTACTATTGTGCACTGTAACTAAGATATAAACTCTCCGCTTTAATTTTGTAGCTATGTCTTGGATTGCTCTTGATGTATTATATTATAAAAAGTGTGTAGGAAAAACAATAAAAATCAAATCAAAAAAAAAAAAAAAGAACCATGCTCAGAGTTCTGTACACAAACCGTGACATCATAAAAACTCCAGATCACCGGTTACCTGTAGACACACTAACACTTGGTTTTAAAGTGTAGCTCAAAAGCCAACTATAATTGTTACCAAAAATATGTTTTGTTACCATAAGTAACTTACAGAATGACAGAGGTTTATGCTTCCATTTTTAAACAAGGCTTTTTTTTTGGGGGGGGGGCACATTCTGCTTTCTACCAGTGGTGAACAAATGTACCTAAGCATGTATCATATGATTCCAGCTGCTTGTACGTTGTAAAATAAGGTTAATATTGCTTTCGAAGAAGTGGTGGGAACTCATTATGGCACTACAGAAAAATAAGTGGTGTATGAATCAGATAGGTAAAATGCATGTAGATCACTACCTTGGTCCTAAATAAATTCCCGATTATACATTGCTGGTGGTATGCACATTGGTGTAGGTGAATTGTATTAGTATGATTTATACGGGTATATACTATATGGCTTTCTATGTTTAATTATTATGTTTTACAATGAACTGTGGCTAAAACTAAGACTTACAAGGCCAGTAAAAGTTTATTATTTTTAAACATTGGTTTGTATGCCCACATTTAATATCACAGTGCCTCAAGAAGTAGTATTTAGACCACAAAGTGTTGCTGATTTGGTGGAAGAAAAAGACAATTTGGCCATTTTTTTTAGTAGAGTCTTTACTTTGTTGTGTTTGAATTTACACAGAAACATAGAATTTGTCAGCAGATAAGGACCGCCTGGCCCACCCAGCCTGCCCATGTTTCCTACCTACAGCATCACGAAGACCCTACTTGATCTCTGGCTCCTTTTTCCCCACCCTCTTTCCTGCACTCTAATATTCTCTTATGCCTATCCCAAGCTTTCTGGAATCCTTCCACTGTTTTTGCTCCAACTACCTCGGCTGGTAATCTGTTCCAGGAATCCACCACCCTTTCTGTGAATTTGTCTTCTGTCTGGGAAGAACTCCCACAGTACAACACTACCTACAGTATAGCCCCAGCTGGGGTAACTGACAACCTGGAAATTACCAGTTTACCTAAAGAGGACTGTAACAGAATGCTGCCTATAAAATAATTCGAAATTCAACTGTACTAAAAGGATATATAAAATAATACTACAAAAACGCATTAAAAAAAAAATCTCCATAATACCACACTAGCAAAAGTGAAAATACTATTGTTGCTCTCCCATAATACTATTGTTCAGAGCCCATAATACTAACGTTCGTAGCTCTGAACGATGGTTTTATCAGAAAAACACAAAAGCACAAGCCACAGAACTGTCTTGTGCAGAGCAGAAGCTGCGTACAGTAAAAGCCGACTCGTTGCTCCACAAAAACCAACAAACTCGTGGAATCATTCTCAAAAAAACAACCACCCAAGGCCTCTCCCCAGTCTGTCACCTGAACGCACAAAGTGGTAACCTCCGTCTCCTGTTCACGTTCAATGAAGCTCCTTCTCAACCCCCTCGCTTAAACACGCCACCATTTTCTGAACATAATTATTCAAAAAGCATGGCAACACCCAATGAAAACACACCCTGGAACCTTTACAGGAGTGAGGATGTTGCAGTGTCCATAACAACGGCCTGACAACCATTAAAAAAGAAAGGCTCCACTAGCACACACACAGCACTGCACCACATTTTACAAAATATTTGCAAGTCCTTTGATCCATATACTACAAAGATAACTAGATAGGGAGTGTGTATTTCAAGATATCACTCGAGGTTCTAGGACAAGGGAACCTCTCAAGCTGCGGCTCAAGGTTCCCACATCCCCAGAACCTCTCAATGTTATTATACCCTTGTAATACACACTCACCTATTATTCTATTTTTACACATCCACTTTTAGTCAGGTACAGTTGAATATGAATCATTTAGGGCTACAAATATCATTTCTAAACACAGGAACATTATAAAAAGCCACCAATGAGAAATAATGTGCTGTTCTCTTTAAATTCTCACACTTATTTGGACAATAGTTGACCATTTACAGCAGGCCAAACTAATAGCATTTGACTTCACTTCCTTTGTTAAGATTCTTAACCCCTCCATGGCAGCAGAGACACATTTGGGCTGTGGATAACTGATGCAGACAAACAATCCATTTACAGACCACCACCACCAATGTATGAAAAAGAATCAAAACCTAGTAGCGCCACAAATAGTAGACAGAAAATTGTATTCATTTTTTGAAAGGAGCCAGTTGTTACTTTTTATTTCGGAAGTATTGTTCTTTTTCCATTTGCTTATTCTAAAGTTTTCTATCTGATTATATTAGGTGTGATATGACGAGCAGCACTTTACCTGGAAGCTGACATATCTAGTACTGCGACCTCACTTGTGACATCACAAGTGACTGATGTGGCAGAAGGTGATTGGCTCTTCTTGGTCAGCTGTGATGCCATCGCCAGTGAAGACACAATGCTAATGACGTATGACGAAGACAGACTGGATACGTCAACCTCCTGGTTGAGTGCTGTTTCATGCATCCTGCCTAGTTCTGTCAGGGAGAAAATCTTCTAATAGGCTAAAAAGAAAAGAAAAACTATTTCAGATGCAAAAAGTAACTGCTGGCTACTTTAAAAACTAATACTGGGGAGCTAGAGAGCCATCTTCCTGGTTGGAAGCATTTCCACGAGCTCTCCTACACAAGGTGGCTAAAATTAGAAAAAAATCATTATTTAATGCAATTTTACATTAAAATAGACTTTGGCATCTGTTTCAGCAAGCTGTTTCGCATCTGAGGATATCAAATTCGAGATGGACTGAACGAAGGTACAACAACAGGGGTCACAGAGACCAACACCGCTACAGTCCAGCAAGGTTGTGGGCTCCTTGAGTGATAATGGAGTGGGCGCATCTGACCGGTTGGCGGAACCTCCATGGCAAACAATGCTCGAGTCCATGCGGGCCATGGACTCAAAAACTGAAAAACCTCTACAGAAGCTTGAGCACCACGGTGCGGCAATCCAGTCATTAAAGGCACAGTTGTAGAGCCGAGAAGGTCAGTGACTATCATGGTCATGTGTGGCAACGCTTAAGTAAGGAAAATGGCCAAACCCTTTGGGGTGCATGGAAACTCAAAATGAGATTAGAGCAGGCAACATCAGAACTGCGGGGTTCTCAGAGGGAGTTGAAGGGACATCTCTGCTCACCTATTTACTGGGCTGGCTTAAAAAATATTCCAGCTGGATGAGGGATTCTCATGAGAGGCCATCACGAAGGCTTACAGAGTCTCCCCTTGAGTTCAGCCAGTGGATACCATCCAGCCACGCACTGTTCTTCTTAAATCGAGAGGGTCAGAAATCAGGGATGCATTCATTGCTGCAGCCAGAGCGGTGTATCCTCTAGAGATCAACAAAGCTGACATCAAGCTATTTCCAGAATTATCCATTCTTTTCTGCTGCCTGCCCATCTGCAGATAGTGTATGGAGGTAAAACATGACACTTTACCAATCCTCAAGACGTTGGTCGCTGGATGGAGAAAGTCGAGCAGGAGTTTGCGGCACAGCCAGTGCCTTCTGACTCAGAGGACACTTGAACAGTGAGTCGGGGGGCAATACTAAACTAATTTAAAATTGGACTGCACAGCACAAATGCCTGATTGTTTGTTAAATGGGGTTGGGGTGTAGGGAGGAGAAGATCCCCCTTGCACACTAGTTTTTCTTGTGAGGTATTCGAGGGCATACATAGAGGAACTATCTATTTATTTTTTGGGAATAATGGTGGTTTATTGGCCACTTGGAGTTTTGCAGGTTTACTGTTAGTTTATGACTGTTCCATAGTATGCGCTGTAGTAAGTGGAAATGCTGAAGATTGCACCTGAATCTTGAGTTTTTTAGATTTGATTAGGCTCGTATTTGGTTAAATGGGGCCATGCTTAATAATTTAGTGAATATGTAAAGTTGTTCTTATGAATATTACATTTTGCCACAAGTGTAATGAGGGGGGTATGGGGTGTGCTGCCTAACTATGTTTTCTACCTAGTCATGCAACAGGTTTTAATAGCAGTCTTTGTACTGTGTATGTCTTCTTTGTTTTTGTTCTCCCTAGTGGACATACCTTTAACCGCTGAAGAGGCTAGCGACTTTTGTAGCTTTTTGGGACTTACACTGGACATTTGTCCGGGATTACCCCCACCTCCTATTGTACAAGATTACATGGACTTGAATATTCGAATGTCTTATTTTTCTGGATTGTATTTGTAAAATGCCTATGCCATGTATGAGAATATGTGGATGTTAACTGTCTGCTTATACAGAAAATTAATAAACATAAAGAATAAAAAAAATATTAATAAGCTAGTAGTGCCAAAAAAAAGAAGGTAAAAAGTGTTAATAACGTTAAAAAGTATTTTTCTTTTCCGGTTGCTCATTAGGAAGTGTTCTACCTGACAGTATTTTGTGGAATGTAAAGAGCAGTACTTTACCGGGCGATTGACATATCAAGTTTTATACCTCTTCACACCTCATCAGCATTGTGACCTCACTGACTGTGTGACATCACAAGTTACCAGTCTTGCAGTAGGTGATTGGCTCTCTTGGTCAGTTGTGATGTCACAGTTAGTGAGGTCACAGGGCCGATGTATGAAGAGGAACAGAACTAGCTATGTCAGCCCCAGGTAGAGTGTCGTTCCACCCATTACACCAAATATAGTCAGGCAGAAAAATCTTCTAAATAGCAAAAGGGGGAGAAAAAAAATAGGCTAGATATAAGCAGTAATAGTTCGAGCTGACCTGGTAGTGTAGAGGGCTGAGGCGCTTAACGCCTTGTCATCGAGGCATAGGTCAGGAAGCACTGGAAGATCAGGAGCAGGTATACAATTTGCAAGTAGTGTTTTATTTTTTTCAAATAACAGTAAAATAAAAAATAAAAATGTTCAGTATAACTATTTACAAAGGCAGTACAAACACAGAAAAAGTCCTTCATCTGTGGATATCTCCAATTCCAAGTTTCAGTCTTACATAGATACATAGACAGTGTCGGCAGATAAGGGCCTACGGCCCACCCAGTCTGCCCATTTGAGCTTGTAAGGTCACTTTATGTTTTCCTAGAAGTCTGTTTCCCCTTACCCCTGACCTCCAGAATTCCTTTGTCTATCCCATGCATTCTTAAATCCTATGATTGTTTGAGCCATCACCACTTCCTCTGGCAGGGTGTTCCACTTGTCCACCACCCGTTCTGTGAAGAAATTCTTCCTGTTTCCTCTGAATCATCCTCCTCCAACTTCATCCCATGCCCTCTAGTCCTGGAACATCTTTTCACTTAAAAATAGTGTATTCCTGCACCCTATTCCTCCCTGTAAGATACTTGTATGTCTCTATCATATCCCCTCTCCTCCTCTCTTCCAGGAGTACATATTCATGTCCTTCAACCTGTCCCCATAGGACTTGTTATGCAATCCCTGTACCATCTTTATTGCCCTCCTCTGAACCTTATCTACCCAGTCTATGTCCTTACGTAGGTATGGTCTCCAAAACTGTACACTGTACTCCAGGTGGGGCCTCACTAGTGTCTTGTATAGTGGAATTATGACCTCCCTTTTCCTGCTGGTGATGCCCCTGCCTATGCATACCAGCATCCCATTTGCTTTACCTGCTGCCTTGTCGCACTGTTTCCCTACCTTGAGGTCATCAGAGATGATAACCCTGAGATCCCTTTCCTGCTTGGTGCATGCTATATCCTCACCCCCCAACTGATATATTGTGCCAGGGTTTTTGTGCCCCATATGCATTATCTTGCACTTCTTTGCATTGAATTTCAGCTGCCAAACCCCTGACCATTCTTCAAGTTTCTGCAGGTCCCTTGTCATTCTGTCTACACCCTCTGGTGTGTCTACTCTGTTACAGAGCTTTGTGTCATCAGCAAACAGGGAAATTCTGCCTTCTAGGTCCTACGCAATGTCACTGATAAAGATGTTGAATAGGACCGGTCCCAGCACTGATCTCTGTGGTACCCCACTGGTCACTCTTCCCCCTGTGGAGTGACAGCCATTTACCACCACCCTCTGTGTCCTGCCGCCCAACCAGTTACCTGCCCACCACACTACTGTCCTACCCACACCCATATTCCCCAGTTTGTGTAATAGTCTTCTATGTGGCACAGTGTCAAAGGATATGCTCAAGTCCAGATAGGCCATGTCCACGGCCCTCTCCTGATCCACCTCACTAGTCACCGAGTTAAAAAATTCAATGAGGTTGGTCTGACATGACCTCCCCCCTGGTGAAACCATGCTGCCTTGGGTCCTGTAGTCCACTGACAACCAGATGTTTCATCAATCTCTCCTTCAGTAGTGCTTCCATGATCTTCCCCACTACCAAGGTGAGGCTGACTGGTCTGTTGTTCCCCGCTGCCTCTTTGTTCCCACTTTCGTATAAGGGGACTACATCTGCTGTCCTCCAGTCTTTGGGTACCTCCACTGTTTCAGTGATCGGCTAAACAGGATTGCCAGAGGTTCAGCCACCACCTCTCTTAGTTCTTTAAGGACCCCGGTGCACCCCATCTGGCCCCATTGCTTTATCAACTCTTATTACTTCCAGTTCCTTCAGGACCCTTTCTCGTGTAAAGGGACTTGTGTCCATTTCTGCAGCATTCCCACCCTTGTACTCCTTCAGACCATTACCCTCCTCTTCCTCAGTAAAGACTGAGTAGAAATACCTGTTCAATATGTCAGCTTTACAGTTGTCATCCTCCATCTGCCCCCATCCTCCCCTTCAGTCTCACTATCCCTCCCTTTGCCTTCTTTTTCCTTATGTACCTGTAAAGGTTTTGTCCCTCTACCCACTGATTTTGCAATGTGCTCTTCTGTCTGAGCTTTGGCTTCCCTTACTGACCTCCCTGCCTCCCTTTGCTTCTCCTGGTACTTCTTCCTATCCCCTTCTGCCTGTATCTTTTTGTATTGTCCGAATGCAATCTTTTTGGCTTTCACTTTCACTGTTACCTCCTTGGAAAACCATAATGGCCTCCTCTTCCTTTTCCCCTTGCTAACCTGCTTAATGCATAATTCTGTTGCTCTTGTAATCCCTGTTTTAAATACTGCCCACTGTTCCTCAACCCCTGATTCCTGCCCCATTCCCCTTAATGCCTCTTTCAAGCATCTCCCCATTTTCCCAAAGTCTTCCCCCCTAAAATCCAGGATACGTGTTTTTGTGTGGTTTGGGTCTGCTCCTTCTGTGATTTCAAACCACAATGATTGGTGGTCACTGTTCCCCAGGTGCTCCCCCACTGTTACCCCCATCACACTGTCCCTGTTTGTGAGCACAAGGTCCAGTATTGCCTTCTGCCGAGTTGGTCTTACTGAGTCTCTCGCTCTCTCTCTCTCTCTCTCTAGCAAAAGCATTGTTGCTCTTATTTCTGCATCCTGAGCTCGTTAAGAGAACAGAACTTTGTAAATTTCTTTCCTTGCTGGTGCAACAAACAGCGCATGATGTCCCAGAACTGGCCTCTTGTTGACAACTTTGCAAGAGAGTTTGTGCAGCATGTCAAGGTTAACCCCTAAATTCCAAAAGCTTTTGCAATCATTTCAACAGTATAACGATATACAGTTTCAAACTAAGGGATCCCAGTAACACTTACAGTTTCACATAAAAATTCACATATATTTTCATAAACGCAAATACGCAAGGAGAAAGAAAAGACAGAAACAGCAAGTGACGGCAGAGAGATAGCAAGAGGTGGAGAATCAAGAGATTGTCAGCGTGATCAGTTCCTAGGTCTCACGAGAACATTTGGTTGGCCAACTAGACATGCAAAAGACAGAAAAGATCCTTGCTTTTAACTCTTTCTGTGTAACAAATGGGACAGGGTCTTATTCAACCCCGTCAGACACCTCACTTCTCACCACGCCGGCAACCCGGGGTCAGGAGCAAGCTCCGGTTGCCGGGAGTTGGCCAGCAGAGAAAGGATTGAGCGTCCAGAGGACATCTCTCCTCTCTCAGGGAGGGGTGGGTCATGGCTCCCTGGCATCAGAGACACCAAGCAGAGGATGGGTGTGCAACAGCCTGGGCCACACAAAGACTGGGGTGGAGGCGTCGGTGGACATCCGCGGGCGGGTGCGGGAGTGCATGCATCTTGCGATGGATGTCATTGCACGTCCGTGCCTCCTCGGGGACAACCATGTACAGAGGAAAACCCCGTTGGCTGGAAGGAAGATGTCGTCTGCCCCCACATTTGCCGCCGGATCCTGCTCTCCTGTGTCCCAACACCCTCTGGCCTTCACTTCCACCTATGGGGCATTGGATTACAGGTAAGCACTGTGGAGTTGTAAGCGGCCCCATCTCAGGAGGTAATGACCAGGGGGTTCCCCAGCAGTGTGTCGCATGTGGGTTGGGGGATCAGGATCAAAGGCAGGGAGGATCACAGCAGGATGGGACAATGGCAGGATGACTGATGGGGCTCCAGCCAGTGGTGACAGGAGTGAAACAGAATTGAGAAAAAAAGTAGTAATAGTTCACTTCTTTTGAAAATAAATATTAATTTCAGGCAATACTCTGGCATCAGCTTACTTTCAGAAGGTGGTTCTTAATGTATTTATATTAGTAAAATGGATCAGTGTTGCACAGTAATGTCTCCAGCCAGCTATGTATTACAGATGTTCTCTGATTCGTCACAACTAAACTACATAATTATGTAACGCTAACCATCCATTTACTGAAGAACAGGGCTTCACTGTTTCATGCTGTAATTCACACAGCATATATGGATGGTTTGTATACAATAACCATAATATATAATTATTTTAATGAACATATACAGGAGGCATAAAATCACTTTGGTGGATAACATTACACATTGAAGAAAGCATCTCTTCTCCTCCCAGAATACTGTTCAGGAACTTGCTCAAATTTATATGATAGTGGTGCATCTTTCTAAACATTCTGGCTTCCAGTTTAATGCTTTGGCTAAAAAAAGATGGATAGAATTATTCATGGAACACAGAGTCACTGTTCTAGTTGGCATAGCCATTAAGTTGCCTAACCTGTACAAACATTTCCCCAGCTGCCTGCATACCTCACAAGCCAGGTTTACATTCTTGGGAGAAATTTAAAGGAAATGTGTACCTTTGTGTTTCTGTTTGCCATTTCCACCTCCTGTCTGCCGGGTTTAGCCTTCGGTGAGATCGTGCTGGGATCCTTCGTGTAAAAGTAATTATTTTTAACTTTGTTCAGTTTCATTACCCCCGAACTTCAGCACCATTTTTCTTTGTTACATCATGCTCTGCGAGCTCTCATCTCAGCATCAGCATGACGTATGTGCCTCCCCAGCATTACACAATGTTTTCCACATGTCATGCTGTACTTCAAAGCTCTGAGCATCAAGAATATAAACAGATGGACAAAGAACAGGGTTGTTGCAGTTATGAATACATTAATGGCATTTAGATTTATAAACGTAGTAGATTTTAGGATGATTTCGCTCAACCCTTTCATGTGCTGTTTGTATAATGACCACAAATGCGAACAGTACAGCACTACAGTGACCCGTGTAATGCTGGTAAGGCACATACGTCCTGCGCTGAGACAGGAGCTCGCAGAGCACAATGTAAAACAACAGAAAAATGGTGCTGAAGTTTGAGGGCAGCACGGCTGAATAAAATTACAAATAACTACTTTTGCCACAAAGAGATTCCTCAGTGTGATGGCACCAAAGGCTAAACCGGGTGAACAGGAGATGGAAATGCAAAAAACTTAACCACAAAGGTACACATTCTCTTTAAAAATGACATATTAGCACAAACAGTTTTTGACAGGGTTGGTAAAGTTCCAAGCTTGCTGGAGAATAACTAATTTAGTCTGCAGTCAGGGGATGAATGCAGTCAAATTAATTGGGTTTTTGTTTTGTTTACAGGCCTAATGGAGATGCAATACCTTTTATTTTTAAATAAAGGTTTTTACCCAGTCCTCCTCCTGTTTACCCAGGGATATACCCCGCTAGCATGTATATACCCAGATCAGGCAGATTTGCCACCATACAGATAGCAGTTTTTTTTCCTCCCCGTTCTTCCCTAGTCCTCCCTCCACCTCTTCCCATGAGCAATGAATCGGCAGAGAGGTGGAGACATTTAGTGGTTACTGAAACATGGCTGAGACCCAGCACACAGGACCATGAAGTTAACATCCTCAGATAACTTATTTAGAATGGACATGTTGTCTAGGGGTGGGGTGTTGCTTTCTACGTTCTCGAAAAATTCACACGCTACCATAACTGACTCAACTACATATCCTAAAGAATTTGAATGCCTAACCTTAAGCTCCAGCTCTCCCAATCAGCTCTCTCTGCATTACTGGGTGTTATAGACCCCTTTGGCTGGCCTCACTCTGTTGAAACACAAAAGTAATACCCTAGGCTCAGTGTCTTAAGATGTCTCTATTCTGGGTGACTTTAATTTGGACTGGCTTTCCTTAGCTTCAAAACCACTGAAGGATCTTTGTGATACCTTCGGGCTCACTCAGATTATTAACGAAGCTACCCGCCCCAATACTAAAAATCCTGAACGTAGCTCACTACTAGATCTAATCTTGGTGAGCAAGCCTCACCTTCACACACTCTTTTTTTTTTTTACTGACCTTAGTGATCATTGCGCCACTGCTTGAGTGAGGTCGGGGCACAAAATAACCTCCTCTTCAAAGTATATCGCCAAGAGATGTAGGAGAAATTTTAACCCTAATGCATTCCTCCTTGACCTCCAGTATGCAAACTGGCAGAAGTTCTACCCAGCACCTTCAGTGTCCAAAGTTTATGAGGCCCTCCAGGATATTCTTATTGGGACCATAAATAAACATGCTCCCCTTGTCAAATGTTGAACCAAAAGGAAATCATGCCCTTGGTTCTCTGAGCGATAAAAGCGGCATTATGGCAAAGGGATTAGAATACAAATCTGGATTGGACTGCTTTCAGAACTGCTAGGAATCAGTGCACCAAGCAAATTAGATCTACAAAACCCAATTATTTTCACTCCGAACTTAATTCATCTACCAACTCTGCAAGTAAGTTCTGGAAAACCTTAAAGGAGGTCGAAGGTTACAGATCATCTAGCACATTCCCATCTAAAATCACTACCAGTGACATATCTACTACGAACAACATGCTATCCTTGACCTTCTTAACAATCACTTTGCCACTGCCAGCATGGCCTTTGACACCTCTCCAGCAAATACCCTCAGATCCCATTACTGCAGCCTGAGCCCCGATTGCCCTAATCTGGTCACGCAGGATCAAAACATTCTCTTTTCGTTCTGTCTTGTCTCCATTAAGCAAGTCGAGGATCTGCTCCTGCAACTAGACCCAAAGAAAAGTGCAGGTGCTGACCTGATCGAACCATACTTCTTAAAACTGGCCTATCTTGTTTTGGCACCCCCGATTACCCACCTTTTCAACATGTCTCGTTCACAAGGCACCCTCCCAACTGTGTGGAAATCTGCTTTTGTCATCCCCCTGTTTAAATCCGACAACTCCTGTGACCTAAACAATTATCAACCTGTTTCCTTGCTCCCAGTCTTGTCCAAACTCCTGGAGAAGGTAGACAATGCTCAACTCAGATCGTACTTGGAGAACAACAATTTGCTAAACATGGCCCAGTCAGGTCTGTCCCCACCATAGTACCACCATGGCATTAGCCAAGGTTATGAACGATTGACAGATTGCTCTAGATGCCAAATGCCATATATGCCCTTGTTTCTTGACCTTAACAAGGCCTTTGACATGGTGGACCATGATTTATTACGGACGTCCCTAAGAAGTATAGGGGTGGACAATTTGGTGTTGAAATGGTTCTCCAACTACCTCATGGACAGACATCAACAAGTCAAAACAGATGGTGACCTGTCCCTATGAAATTACTGTTAACAGGGTACCTCAAGGGTCCATACTTGGCCTGCAGCTCTTGCCATCTATATAAATCATAAAGATGCCGGTATCAAGTCTGCGAATATTCACCTGTTCGCTGATGATACAGTGCTGTATATCGACAGACCAACGCCTGAGGCAGCATGCAATGACCTTCAAAGTGACTTTGACGTACTACAGAAAAACTTATTGCATCTGAAGTTGCTACTAAATGAAAAAAATTAAAGCCATGCTCTTTTCTCCAACAGCTTTCCCTCTCAGAAATAACTCCCTTGGCATGGTTCCTCAGGTATTCACTCTTCTGGTGAGTCCCTGGAATTACAGCAATTTCAAATACCTGGGTGTGTGGGTTGACTCTAAACTGTCCTTCCTTGATCACACAGAGGTGCCAACAAACTGAAACAAAGACTGGGGCTGTTCTTTTACATAAAGTATCTGTTGACCCTGGAGGCCAGGATACTTCTAGTTCAAACCACTTTCATGCCACTCCTGGATTACGCTGACTTCCTGTATGGACATAGTACCCGTGCGGCCCTATCCAAGCTTGATACCCTTTACCATAGAGCACTCAGATTATCTCTGGTGCTCCTTACTCCACTCACCACTGCACACTCTATTCTACTCTAGGCTGGAGTTCCCTCAGCTTCAGGAGGCAAAATAATGTTGTTTTATGGACCTACAAAGCCAACATCAACGAACTCCCACAGTATTTCTCAGACTGCCTACCCACCTGCCCCCCTGGGAGGTACCCCCTGAGAAGCCTTACCTATATATTCCTCATTATCCCCAAGGTCAGTTCGCATTTCGGTAGAGCTGCCAAAAGTCATGCCCTCTCAGTTCTGTGGAACAATGTTCTGCATTCTCTAAGGCTGGTTTCTTCTGTGCCTTTGGCTTTCTTCAAAGCTCTATTCCAGAGGTCTTTCTCAGAGGTCTGTAACTGCTTCAAATAAGGTCACTATTATACCCCTTGCCGTAGTCCTCCATTATGACCACCTATCTTACTATGGGCATCCCTTCCTGACCTTACCATCAACCTATCGCCCTCCTATACTTTGTCCCCATCTCTCTCCGTCAGCTGCCTACACTGGAATCTTCTCTATGATGCCCCTGAACCTTTCCTCATATTCAGATCCCCTCCTTTTCTCCTCTATGATTCTCCTTGCTCCACGAATCAGACTGAACCTTGCAATTAATGCGTTGTTGTCATCAGTAACACTCGTGTCACTTATAATGCAAGTCTTTTCTAAATCAATGAGGATGCCTCAATAATTGACATCACAAGTGGCTAGTATGTTGCTTGACCTGTCCTGCTCTCCTTGAATACAGTACATATGTTACACTATTATCTTGCTAATGCACTACAGTCTATATCCTACCAGGCCGGTATTCCCAGTATCTGTATATATGCAATTTATTTTGTACATGTGAATTTATTCTGTATGTGTGATTCTATGCTTGTATGTTGGCCCCCATGGCATATGTAATGTACCCAGGTCCACCTTGCAAATGAGCTCTGCTCAATGGTGCTCCGCCTGGCAAAATAAAGAATTGATTGAACTTGATTGATAGATGTTGGGCTCATATGCATGCAGACCCTCTGCAGTGAGAGCATGTTCCCTGGCTCCCTGTCGCTGGGGTCGCTGCTGTGTGAGAACCCACCGCCAACCATCTCTGACTGAGGCACGCTGCTGTGAGGTACCTACCTCAGCCTGGCCTGCCTCTCGATGCTGCAACTCGAGCTCAGTCTCAAACTCAGGTCTCCTGCATGGTGGTGCAATGCGCTACCAGTGGGCCATCGACGTAGACCCCGGAGATGCAATATCTTACTTTCAGGAGAGTCTTGCTATCTTCCAATTCTACAGATTGGGGGGGGGGGGTGAAGAAGAGGAAGGTCAATTGACTTGCCTAGTGATCTGGAGGGTTCCCCCCCCCCATTATTTATTTCTGCTCCTCTGTCCCCCTTGTCCCTGCAGCACCACAAGCCCCATCACCAGCCTTCTTATGGATTAGCAGTTATCACTCACTTGTCCAGAACCACATATGGTGGAGGGTGGCCTGCCCTGTCGGTACTGGAGAGGGTCAGGGCATTTTCCTCCATCTTTTCTCCCAGGGCACTGGCATGCAATGACATGCACAAGCACTTTGAGGCACACATGTGTTGGCATGTGTCTGCAGCCCTTCCCCTTCTAGTACGCTTGCATGCACTACCACCTAGCCTCAGCACCATGTGGCAGTCTCTCAGTGAGATGCAGAGTTCTTCGCACCCTAAAAGAAAACAGCTGTCCCTGGGATGCTCGATCCTCACTCCCATGGCTGGCTTCCAATGACCTGTGCTCATTCCTATTCTGGGTCATTGGCATTGTGAATTGGTAGCCCCACCGCAGCACCAGAAAGATGGTATCTAGTGATTTGGAAGGTTGATGTTTTATGACATTGCATTTAAAGAGAAGCCAACAGTTCCATGAGACCTGAGAAAAAGATAATGCTTAGACATAATTCAGCTTATATTTCTCATTAGTTCTGTTGTTCTCCTTCCCATTATTTAATACTGAGGTCATTAACATGAAAACAAGATCTTCGCCCCTCAGGTGTTCATCTGCTTCTATTGCCGAGTCCCTAAATAAGGTCATAATACTCTGCTTCTGATATCACAATCATTCCCATGGCAACAGTCTGTGATGTCACAATAGAGGATTATGATTTTAAGTGTGGCATTGGCTGCTGGGGCAGATGGACTCTAAGGGAAGAAGATCCTATTTCTATGCAGATTTCCTTAATAATAAATAATAAGAAGGATAAATGCATATCAAATACAAGCAGAACTGTAGCAAAATAATGCAAGCTGGTAAGTGCAGCAGATAACTACTGTCTGTCATCCAAGAGGCCGTGGTTTACACACTGAACCTGCAACGTCTGGTGAGACCAGCCAGATGGGGTGCCCATGTCAATCTTGGATGTCTCCTGCTTCGGGAAGGGAGGGTACCTCTTTCCACTTTGCAACTGACTCCTGGTTGGTGAAGGGAAGGGTGTGTCATGGAGGAAGGAATACATGATCCCTCTGGTGAGGAGTTATGCCCGCATACACACCCACTGGCTTGCCGAGTGACTGGAGGCAATACACTCAAAGGAGCGCTGACCGGGGAGTTCCAAAAGCAACACAGGGCTCGTCCACCCTTTCAATGGCTCCGATAGGCACTGTGCCGGGTCGCTACTCAGGGTCATGCCATTGAAAGGTATAAGGGAGGGCCTTAGTGTGATGAACTACTCCAGTGGCCCCACAGGCAGATTAGGCTGCCTGCCCTCCACACCACAGCAGAGCCCTGTCAACTGATCCTGGACCTCGCCAGCTCCTCCCACTGGACCCAGACTGTCAAATGCAAACTGTCCTACTGTCTTGAGGAATTGGAGGGTCCCACCCAAAAAGCACAAGCAGTGGGTTATGGACAGGCAATCTGGTAACGGGATGTTGAGCAGAGGTTGGCAGTGGGTCGGATCTGCTGAGGTTTTCAACAGTGGGTAGAAAGGACTTGGCTGGTGGAAGGAGGACCTGAAGTCTGGCATGGAGAAATGGTGGCAAAACAGTAAGGGGAGAAAAGAACGGTTACGTAGGAACTTACCGTAACAGTAGATCTTCGAGGGATCTCAGTCATCACGTCAAACATAAGGAAATTCACCATCGAAGCAGGATCCACACAGAAGATTTTCAGCAGTACAACGGGGGCCACCCACACCAACGTCATCTGATGATGTCACCAACCCTATAAAGGCACGAGCAGCCCTGCTCCCTCATCATTTCTTTGCCCCAGAGACTAAGGGAGAAAAGCTCATGCCATGGGGGACCGAGAAGAGAGAGAGGTGCCCAAGCCTATATAAAAGGCGGGATACACCAGATAACCAGTTCTCACAAAGAGCCCCATAAAGGGGGATTTTGGGAAGGAAGGCAGACCTGATGACTGAGATCCTCTCGAAGATCTACTGTTACGGTAAGTTCTTACGTAACTGTTCTATCTTCATCGAGGGTATTGCAGCCATTGGGTACCACTGTAGGAACAAGTCCCAAGCAGTTACAGATGCATATAAACAGTTTGGGAGGAAGGCTATTCCTAAACTTAAGACAGGAGGCCTTAGCCGGCTCACTGTGCAGTGCAAGTGGGCGTCCATCTGTGACGTTGACATCCCAGATTTGAGGATGGACTCGGAAGTCAGAGTGCTAGTCGGGAGGGGGAGAGAGAAGGATTGAATGTCCCAGGGTCTGTTCTACTTCTCCGTGGGGAAGGGGGAAGAGTGTTCAGAACTCATGGACCCCTGGTGGAGGCTGGGGTACCACCGCGACTGGCACCACACATTAGTGGGACAGGGCGGGCGGATGCTGGTGTCACTGCATGTACCCGCTGCCAGGAAACCACATACCAAAAATCCTGAGCCCATTCATGATGGCCCCCATCTCTGTGCTGCTCCTGTATGTGATTAATGTCCGATTAATGTCTGCCAGGAAGGGTCCTGCTCCCGTGGTCCTGCCTTGGGGGGCAAGCCAGGTTAAGCGACCATGTTCCTCGGGAGGGGTGCCTGCCTGGGGGTAAGCCCAGGTATTGGAGGGGCAGCATGCAGGGTGGGGGCCAGATCGGGGGGTGGTGGGTGACCAAAAAAAAGACAAGAGGCCCTGTAGCATAGCCCTACCAAAACCTGCACGGGCTCTAGAGGCAATTTCCAGACTGTAGTGCTTTGTGAAAGTATGGACGGTACTCCAGGGGGCAACAGCACAAATGTCAGTGGCTGAGACCCCTTTGAAACAGACCACAGAGGCAGCCATGCCCCTTACAGAATGGGCTTTCACCCCACTGGCAACTCTTTGCCATGCTCGTTGCACCAGAACACAATAACATGTGCCAACCATTTAGACAAACACTGCATAGAAACCTGAATGCCCTCTCTACCTGGGGGAAAGAAACAAAAAGCTGCTTTGACTTTCTGCAATCCTTAGTTCGGAGCAGATAATACTTCAAACTTCTGTGCACATCTAGCATATGGAGCAGTGCTTCCCCTGAAATGACACGCTTAGGGAAATAAACAAGTAGGTGGACAGATTGGTTCAGGGTAAACTCAGACTCCACCTTAGGAAGAAACTTAGGATTTGTGTGCAAAGATACCCTGTCTTAGTGAAAAATCAAATAAGACTCCTCGCACCAGAGGGCCTGAAACTCGGAAATCCTTCGAGCAGAAGTAATAGCAACCAAAAATAATGCTTTCCGGGAAAGAAAGCGTAGCTCCAAGTCATGGCTGGCTCAAAAGGAGATAGGGTCAACTTCTCCAAAACAAAATTCAAATCCCAAGCTGGGATAGGGGAACTGTTTGGAAGTTTCAAATGCAGGATGTCACTGAGAAAGGTATGATAGACATCCATTTGAGCCACAGTGCAGCCACCCACAAGCTCATGAAAGGCCGAGATAGCTGAAAGGTGTAACTTTAGGGAGGAGTACTGGAGACCTGAGTCTGACAGAGATATCTGGTAAACTAGAATCCTGCTCACTGGACAAGTGAAAGGGTCCAGATGGTGCTTGGCAGCCCATACAGCAAACCTCTTCAACTTCATGGCATATGTGGCTAGAGTGGAGGGCTTCCAAGCGGCCACGAGGACCCTCAACACTCTCTAGGATACCCCAAACTGGGAGATGGCTATGTCCTCAGGAGCCAGGCATGCAGATGAAGGGACTTGAGGTTGGGATGAACCAGGGTCTCCAGAGCCTACATCAACAGATCTCTACAGTAGGGCAGAGGGACCGGGGTTCTCATGCTGACTGCTGCATAACAGAACCACATCTGCTGTGTCCAGAATGGAGCTAGAAGGATCATGCTGGCCCCCTTCTTCTACAACTTGAATAGCACTCTCTGAATCAGAGGAAATGGAGGGGAGGCGTAAAAGAACCTCCCACTCCAGGACAGGGACAACGTGTCTTGCTAGAAAACTCCAGGTCCTGAATCTAGTGAGCAAAAGAACAGGTTACTCACCTGTAACAATAGTTCTAGGAGTGGTATATGATGTTCATCCACACTCTTTGGCATGTCCTTTCCCCCTTTAAGGATCATCGGAAGTCTTCAAGCTGGCTCCTCCCACCCACCCGGGTGGTATATACCTCGGCTCTGCCCCATGACACCAGATCTTAGCCCGCTGGAAGCCAGGTTGTGTGCATCCGCAGCAGGGGAGGTCGGCTGGATCCATGTGGATGAACAACATATACCAATCTTAGAACTACTGTTACAGGTGAGTAACCTGTTCTTCTAGGATCGTGGATATGTAATTCATCCACACTCTTGGCAGACTCCTAGCAGTTCTCCAGGAGGAGGGAGGGAGGCAGACACCCCCACTTAGGGAACAGAGACGGAGAACTGAGGCTCCAAAACCAGCATCCCAGCGTGACTCAAGGTCGATGTGGTAGTGAGTGAGTGATGAAGGTGTTTGCTGACTTCCAGGTAGCACCCTGACAGATTTCCTGGATAGGAATGTCCCTGAAGCAGCCACCGATGCAGCAGTATGGCAGGTAGAATGAGCTCTTATCCCTCTGGGAGGCCCTTGCCTGCCAACTCATAGCACAGACCTATGCATGATGTAATCCACCTTGCAATGGTCCATTTAGCTTGCAGGGCTGCCAGAAGCGCTTCAGTGTAGGTGACAAACAGCTGAGGAACCTCTCCCCGACTTCGCTGCCCTCTCCTTATAGTAGAAGAGAGCACATCTCAGGTCCAAGGTATGGATCCTGTATTCGCCCTCTGAAGTGTAACTAGGGTAGTATACCAGCAGAGTCAGCACCTGGTTAAGGTGAAACTCGGACACCACCTTCAGAAGGAATTTCGGGTGGGGGCGTAGGACAACCCTGTCCCTGTGGAAGACCAGATAAGGAGAGTCCACCGAAAGTGCCTGCAGCTCCCCTGTCCTTCTGGCAGATGTGGTAGTCTCTAGGAAGGCTGTCTTCCACAAGTGTGACAACCCACACTTGTGCACTGGTTCGAATGGCTTGCCCATGAGCTTTGCCAGTACCAGCAGTAGATCCCACGGAGGTGGAGGTTCACGCACCGGATGGGATATGTGATCCAGGCCTCTGAAAAAGTGCCCAACCACTGTCTCCTACACCAACGTCGGCTGACTGGCCCGCGCCCAATAAGCAGAGATGGCTGCCAGGTGCACCCTAAGGGTCGATGACCGAAGATCCCCTTTGGAGAGAGACCAAAGGTAGTCAAGAATGTTAGCCACTGAACAGGATAAAGGGTCCAAGCCCTTACCCTGACACCAAATGGAGAACCTTTTCCACTTGGAAGGCATAACATTACCTGGTCGATTCCTTTCTAGATACTTCCACCACAGTGTAGACATCTTCAGAAAGACCCAAAGCTTGGAACTCTAGCCGCTCAGGTACTAGGCTGTGAGGTGCAGGGATTAAAGGTCCGGATGGAATACCTTCCTCTGGTTGAGTGATATCAGGTCTGGGCATGTGCAAAGCCACTCCGGGTGCCTGCAGCTGAGGCTGAGGAGATCTGGATACCACAACTGGCACAGCCAGTCTGAGGTACCAGGATCACCTTCGCCTTGTCCCTACTCACTTTGAGAAGCACCTTGTGGATCAAGGGAAATGGAGAGAAGGCATAGAGGAGGCCTGGGGTCCACGGCCTCGAGAAGGCATCCCCCACCAGTAAGCCCTGCTGAGGGAGGTGGGCATGAAACAGCCTCAGTTTGGTGTTTTCCAGGGAGGCAAAAAGGTCCACCATCGGTTTGCCCCAATGGGAGAACAGGCTGTAAGCTACCTCTGGATGGAGAGACCACTTGTGGGATGTCTGGCCTAAGCAGCTGAGAGCGTCCGCCAGATGGTTCGAGGCTCCTGCCACATGGATGGCTAGGAGATCCGCCTCAACTGGCTCACGAGGGTCCAGATGCGGAGCACCTCCTTGCACAACAAACAGGAGTGCATGCCACCCTGTTTGTTGAGGTAGTACATGGTTGTGGTATTGTCCGTCTGAACTTGAACCAGTTGACCCCAGAGCTGACAAGCGAAAGCTGACAGTGCCAGTCTGACTGCTCTGAGCTCCAACAGGTTGCTGTGACATTGGGACTCCTCAGGGGTCCAGAGTCCGTGGGCCCTTTCGTCCCCCATGTGGGCTCCCCAGCCCATAAGAGAGGCACTGGTCATAAGGACGACCGTCGGTTCAGGGCAGACAAACGGGATCCCTTCCTGCAACCAGTCTGGGGCATTCCACCATTGGAGAGTGTCCCACATCTGGGTTACAGTGACCAGCTGGTCAAAATGACCATGGTGCTGGGTCCACTGGGTGGCCAGCTCCCATTGGACAGGACGCATGTGCAACTGGGCCCAATGGACCACTGAGGTGCATGCCGCCATGTAACCCAGAAGGCGCAGAGAGTCCTGGGCAGCGCGCAAGTGCCCAACCAGAAATGACTGGGCAAAGGAGGAGCAAACCTCCACTCTGTCTGCCGGGAGCCGAGCTCTGGCTTGACAAGAGCCAAGCTCTGCCCCGATGAAGCCCATCACCTGAGAAGGCATGAGTTCCAACTTGGCCTCGTTGATCAGGAGGCCGAGTTGGGAGCAGGTCTGGAGGGCCAGGTCCCTGGACCTTTCCACCGCCTGTTGGGTGGAACCTGCTAGGAGCCAATCGTCGAGGTAGGGGGTAACTCTGGATACCCCCGATGTCAAGATGGGCCGCCACCACTGCAATGCATTTGGTGAAGACCCATGGGGCCGATGACAGGCCGAACGGCATGGCTCAGAACTCGACAGGGTCCCTTCGACCTTGAGGCGGAGGAACCGCTGATGGGAAGGACAGACTGGGACATGAAAGAATGCTGCCTGCAGAGCCAGTGACCAGAAACACATGTTTCGCTCCAAGGATGGTATGATCTGAGACAGAGTGACCATCCGAAAGGTGCATGACCTGAGGTATTGGTTCAGGTCATACAGATCTAGAATGGTGCGCCAACCCCCCACCCGCTTAGGCACCAGGAAGTACCTGGAGACAAAGCCTGGGTCTGCTGGAGGATCTGTCACTGGAGCTACTGCCTCCTTGAGGAGGAGCTGAGCGATGTTGGCTCTGAAAGCCAACTGGGTCTGAGGGAAACTTGTTCCTCCCGAGGGACGCTGGCACGGCTTGAGGGTACTGCTCAAATTTCAGAGGCAGTCCCTGACCGACCACTTCCAGAACCCACCTGTCCGTGGTGACAACAGACCAGGTGGAAAGAAAGTGGCGGAGCCGGCCCCCCACAGGAGGACCCAGAGCTGGCGTGACGGGAGCAGGGGTGACAGACCCCGTCCCATCACTGAGAAGGCTTGGAGGAGGAGGATCCAGGACCTGAACCTCGACCTCCTTTACAGGCCTGCTTGGGCCGAGGCTGCCAAGCTTGAGCCTGCTGCTGTTGCTGGTGCTCCTGTCCGCCTTGAAAGGAGGACTGCTGAGCTGCGGGGCAGAATGCCAAAAAGGCTTTTTCATTTTCCTCTGTTGGTTCTTGCCCAAAGAACTCTTGGCAGAGGTTGCGTCCAAGGTGGCGTTGGACTGCTCGATATGCTGAAGGTGACCGGCCACTCCCAGGCCGAACAAGTCAGTCCCAAGGAAGGGCACATCAGCTAACTTATGCTGGGTATCCACCGGGAAGGAGGAGAGCCTCAGCCAAGTCCTCCGATGAGAAGCAACTGCGGCAGCCATTGAACAGGCACATGAATCCCCAAGGTCCAAGGCCATCTGGAGCTGCTGTTGGGCAACAGCTCAGACCTGGTCTCGGACTTGCTTGACCATGGTCTGCATGTCCGGAGGGAGATGTGGGAGGACTTCATCCAACAGCCCCAGAAGGGCATGAGAGAAGTGTGCCATGATGACAGCCGAACTTGCCTGACGTAGGCCCAGGGAGGAAGCCGCATAGACCTTCCTGGCTGAATGGTCCAAAAGCTTGGACTCTTTATCAGGAGGTCGGTCCGTGTCAGCAGAACTGTAAGTACACCTGAACACAGGGGTGGTCACCAGGCTCTCGGCCTAAGGGTGCTCTGTGAACCCTGCAAGGGACCCCATGGGCACTGCGTACTTGTGGGCCATACGGGCAGATGGAGGCTGGACAAGAGGCAGGATGCTGCCAAAGTTCTAAGGCTGGACCAACAATGGCCTCAGCCACAGGAAAGGCCTCCATCGGAGTATCTCCTCTCTTGAGGATGTCAGTGAGAGGGTACTCTGCCTTTTCTGGATAGGCTCCAGGGGCATTCCTGTAGACTCAGAGATGAGGTGGAGAATCCTTGAAAGGACAAGGGACCTTCCTCCGTCTCTAGGTCAGTGGTCAAATCATCATCCCAGGATGTGAGGGAAGACCGGTGATGTCAGAATCCGAAGAATCCAGATACAATAGCATACCGCCCATGTCACCTTCAACTCGCAGGGGGTGGTCTGGGGTGACCGTTACCGACAAGCGCTGGGGAAGCCTGGTGTCTTGTCTGTCATCCTTGGAAGCAGCCCCTCCCACAGTCTGCTTGGGCGGTGGTTCCACCATGATGGGTGGAGAGACTGGTGTGGGCCGAACAGGTGGTCTCGCCAGCTCCATGGGCAGAGGAACTGATCTGATCGGCTCCAAGGGAGTCTGCTTCAGCCTGGGAGGCAAAAGCCAAGTAAAGGCCAGGGAGGAAGCTGAAGTAGGCTTATGCCCAGCCAGAATCAGCTGCTGCCACATGAGGTCCTCGTAGTGCCGACGGAGTTTCCGCCAGAGCCTCTCCTCATCAGAGGCTCTTCCTCGGCATGTCGGACGAGGGGGTCCTACACCTTGACCTAGATCGAGCAGGCCAACTCGGTCAGTCGGGAGACACCGGCAGTGCCAGTGAATTTCCAGAGTCCGGATCCTCGATGGGGACTCCATCAGGCAGGGTCTCCTCATCAGGGAAGACAAGGACCGGGGTCCTTTCTAAAGAGTTGTCGACTGGAATTGGTGACAGGGGATCGATTGGGTCGATGACTGTCTCGGCCTCATCAACCACATCCTCGGTCGGCTGGCACGATGGAAGGTCAAGCCAGTGACCAAAGAAAGCGATCTCGACCGAGGTCGAGACCACATGCTTCTGGGACTGAGACCCTTTGGTCCCAAGAGCGCTTCGGCCGGGACGAATACTTGTACGGGTCCTTATCCCTATGACAGGATCGAGAAAAGTGTGGGTCTGCAGGTGCCTCCCCTTGGTTGGAAGAGACTGGCACAATTCCCTAAAGGAACCCGAGAAGGTGGAGCCCAGGCTGAGCAGAACGAAGAAGCTCCGGGAAGAGCTCACAGCACGAGCCGCTTCTTCCTTGAATGCTTGCATGTGTTCCAATTGCTTGTCTGATCCCGCGGCTGTGGAAACCACCCACCTAGCCTCTTTAGATTTCACCGGAGGATTCCTCTTCTCCGGTCTCCTCAGTTGCAAATGTGCAAGACAGTTGTCCAAGACTTTAGGATGGAAGGCCAAGCAGAAATTGCAGGATGAGGTGTCATGGCTGACACCGAGGCAGTAGACACACGCAGAGTGGGGATCGGCAAATGACATCTTTTGGCCGCAGGAGCACCGGCGAAATCCGGGGGAAGATTTTTCTTCCATAGCCGAAGCAACAAATTCACGATCGCTAACGCGAACAATTCAAATTTTCGGTAAAACCAAGGGTTTGAAAGCCAGGGCCTACGAAATGCGTGAGCACGAGGGAGGCAACCTGAATCTTACAGTGGAAAGGAAAATCTGGTGTCATGGGGTGGAGCCGAGGTATATACCACCCGGGTGGGTGGGAGGAGCCAGCTTGAAGACTTCCAGTGATCCTTAAAGGGGAAAGGGACATGCCAAAGAGTGTGGATGAACAACATATCCACGATCCTAGAACTGGGCAGTTTTGCACTGAGTGGAGAGGCAAAAAGATCCAACTCTGGATGACCCCACCTGGTGAACAGATCTTCTGCAATGGCTGAGAGACACTCTCATTCGTGCATTCTGGACTGAGGTGTTTAGCATGCCTGGGACATGGACTGCCAATAGAATCAGACTGTGGTCTAGCACCCAGTAACAAACTCTCATATCCTCACTGCATAGGGTATATGAATGTGTCCCCGCTTGCTGATATATGGAGACAACACTGAGGTTGTCAGGCTGGATCAGCAGCTGATCTAGGAGGAGATGGTTCTGAAAAGGCATACAGAACCACCCGTATTTCCAAGACATAGATATGCAGGGAGATTTTGATCTGGGACCAAGAGCCCTGAGACTGAAAGGGACCCAGATGCACCCCCGAGCTAGAAGCATCAGTGGTGAGGATCTGCTTGGGGGAGGAGATCTGGAATGGAACCACATGCAACAGGTTCAAAGGGTCCATCCACCACTGGAGCACCTTGTGGACTGGAGAGAAGACCAGCACTAACTGTTCTAATTCGGCCGTGCATTGGTCCCATTGCATCCTGAGTGTCCACTAGAGGACTCGCATGGCACAGTTAGGCCAGTGGAACCCTGGGAATGGCCAAAGCCATCCACCCCAACAGCCTCAAAGGGACACATTCATGTCCGGTGGCTATCACAGTCTGAAAGCCCTTAAAAAGTTCTTTCAAATGAGGTATTGGGCCTCAACAGTAGCTGGAAGCACTCCAGAGATATAGATGACTGAGCCTGTTCAATATAAAGACTACAATACAGCCATTTTTAGAACCTTGTGATGTCAGTGATGAACAAGCTGTGCTTAACTCAATGTAGTTAAGCACAGCTTGTTTGTCACTGACATCACAAGGTTCTAAAAATGGCTGTAATGTAGTATTAATACTGAACACTCAGTCATCTATATCTCTTAGAGTAGTTCTGGCTACAGGTGATCCCAATACCTCATATGAAAGAGCTTTTTATGGGCTTTCAGACTGTGATGGCCACTGGGCATGAATACCTCCCTTTAAGTATATCCCTGAAGTAACATAACGGCTCTGGGTGACCTCCAGAGTCTGGGCAAGAAGGCACTTTGTTCTCTTCTGAGGTAGGAAGACCTTCCTGGGCTGAGTCCAGAACTGCACCTACATATTGCAGCCTTTGGGACAGGGTTAGGACCAACTTAGGCAAGTTGACTGTGACACCCAGGGAAAGAAACAGCTGAAGGGTTCTCTCTAGAGTCTAAAGAAGCTGTTCTCTGGAAAGGGCATTTAGGAGCCAATTGTCCAGATAGGGGAAAACATACAGTCCTCCCTTCTGAGAGCTGCAGCTACTGCTGCTAAGCACTTGATAAAGACCTGCAGCACAGAGGATAATCCAAAGGGCAATACTTTGAATTGGTAGTGCTCACCCTGGAAGAGAAACCAAAGGAATCTCCTGTGTGGTGGAAACACTGAGATATGCAGGTAAGCATCCTGCATGTCCAGGAAGCACAGCCAGTCACCCTGCTTGAGAAGAGGCATCAGGCCTAGTAGGGTTACCATGCATAATTTGTTGTATTGGACATACACACTGAGGTCCTTGAGATCTAATATGGGCCTCAGATCTCTGGTTTTCCTGGGGATGAGGAAGAACCTGGAATAAAATCCCATTTCTTTGGTGCATGGGCACTGGCTCGATGGTCTTTTTGCACAGAAGGGACTGTACCTCCTCCGGAGAACAGACAGCTGGGCTGGGGGTAGATGGAGGGTACTGAAGGAGTCTCTGGGGGCATCTCAATGAGTTCCAGAGTATGACCCTCTCTATAATCTGAAGAATCCAGGCATCTGAGTAATGATTCTCCATTGATTGAGATGGAGAACCAACCTCCGACCACCACCTCTTGGTCAGGGACCGGAAGACAGGAGATCTGGCATGGAGTCAAGTGGAGGAGGATCCAGCCACAAAGGCTGATCTGTCACCCTAGGGTGCTTTGTTGCAGCACCTGAGAAGGGGGTGGGCAAGGCAGAGAGGCTCTTCTCTTGCCTTGGGGTGGGAGGCTGCTCCAATTTTGAGATGCCTTGCGAAAAGGAGGGCTGTCTGCTCTTTGGCCGAGTATGATAGAGTGAGTGGATAGACTTAATAGCCCTTCCAGATGCCTGTAGCTCATTTATGATGTCCTGCACATCTGGACCAAACAGCCTGGATCCATTAAAAGGTGCATTAAGCATAGTCTGCTGGACATCAGCTGGGAAACCTGAGGCCCTCATCCAGGAGTGCCTAGGGAGGCAAATGTCTGTGGCAGCAGCCCTGGCACTTGTATCTGAAATATCCTAGAGGGCCCTCAGAAGATGCTTGCTAATATTTTCAGCACTCTGTTAGCATCTGAGAACCTCCTGTTTCTGGGAACAATCAGGAAGGGCCCAAGTTAACGGCCTTGCCCTTCTTCAGATAGTATTCGGTACTTAACCACGGGATCCTCAGCCCAAGGGTGGAGGAGGCATAGACCTTTTTTATTATTTTTTCTTTGCTCCTTCAGCCCTCACATTCAGGGGGAGCTCCAGCCCAGTCACCCACCATCCGGTACGTGTGCTCCCAGGGCTTGCCCCCCTCCTCGGTGGGGTGGTGGAGGTGGCCCTCCTTCACAAAGACCATATCCAGTATCACACCATGGCTGGCCAGGTGTGGGGCCCTGCAGCTCCTCTGTCTTCTACCGGGAGCTACTGCTTTTGTTTTTCCTGTCCCCTAGGGGGCCGGGTGTACAATGATGCCCACGACAGCACTATACACGCTCCTGTGTGTGACAGCCTCAAGCGTCTGTGCTGCTCCCGATACTCGTGTTGCAGTGTCAATGTGCCTGCCCCAGCCACTGCTAGGGGCCAGGTAAGCACCAACTGCCAGAGTCCCCCCTACCTGGAGAAGGAGAGCTGTCCTCCAGATGCTCGACCCTTCTCCCTGTTGGCCCCTGGTGGCCTGTGCCTCGCTCCCCGAACGTGAGGCTTGGCAGGCATGGAGTGAGTGTGGTGCCCAGCACCTCAACCCTCAGTGCCACCAGGCCAGCCCAGCATAGACCCTTTGCTGCAGAGCTCAATCCTCACGGTCAGGACGGTACTCTTTCTATGCTGACCTGCTCCAGTTCAAGGTCCGATTAATAAGGGACCATCAACGGCCTGCAGGAGCAACTTGCAGGGCCGGAAGTGGTGATGATGACAGCGCTGTCAACAGTGCAGGTGATGTAAGCCTGTAGGTGCTCAACTGATGGACAAAGACTGCAGTGATCTTGGTCAAAATGTCATTAATGTTGATGACGGTGGAACGCTGCTTCAATGAAGAGGGAGTCAACGGTGCAAGGTGCAATGACCCATCCAGTGGGCCCAGAGAGCCCGAAGCTGGAGGACCTGTAGAAGCATCAGGCCTTGATGGGAGGACCGTTGATGAGTCAGTCATCGATGGAGTGAGGGCTGACAACCCAGGGGCTGACAACCAGCCGCCCTGAGCAGCAAGCGGTGGCACTGTTGGTAGGGGTCCAGTAGGAACAAAGACCTGGACAGCAGCCAACGAAGTACCCCCCAGATGAAGAAGAGGAGGAGGCCATCAGGGAGCGGGAATGCCACCGGGGAAGGGGATCCCGATCACAGCCTTTTTTATGACTCCCCCCACCCCCCAAGGATTTGTCTTGGGTCTTAGTGGCCTGTGAGCTCGATTTAACCTGTGGGGCCAATAGGAAAGTGGAACCTCAGAGGACCCCTTCCAGAACTGGCTACCTGTTGCTCCATTAGGAATTTTTTGAAAGCCATTTTCTGTTGCCTGAGGGAGGTTTAGTTAAACTTCTGGCAGAGCTCACAGTCCGAGATGTCGTGGTCCTGTCCAAGACAGCAGACGCAGAGAGAGTTCTCATCTGAAGAAGCAATCTTCCTTCCGCAGTGGCAGCGACAGACGAGAGAAGTAGAATTAACTCTCGACATAAAAAAAGTAAAGGAATCTCTTTCAAAAAAGAGATTCTAAAAGGCGCTAAGTATAAAGGAAAAAGCCATAGGCAGAAAGGCACGAAACTACGTCGGAGCTTCCACGGAGACCTATGCGAACAGAGTTGACAGTGGGAAAGAACTAAAGAGGGAGCGGGGGAATTGTACTGTTGAAAATCTTCTGTGTGGGTCATGCTTCACTGACCTATATAGGGCACCCAATTTTTGCATGTAGTATGTTACAAGTTTGATCAACATGTGCATCAAATATTAACTGGCAATCCAATGTTATGCCTATGTATTACCTACATCCTCCAAATAACATCCATCCTCAAATTTTAAGGTTAGTTTATCATTTTTTCTACTAGCCTTTTGTGCCGTACAAAACATCATTACGTTTGTTTTGTTTGATCAACAACCTATTCTGTAAAAACCATCTAGTCAAAATATGAAACTAATTTCCTAATTTAACATTCAAAGCTTTCAAATCATTATCTGCCAAATACAAAACCACATCATTTGTATATAAAATATTAGACCAGGTAAGTTGCTGAGGCAGGTCGCTGATGAACAAAGAGAACAACAGGGGTCCAAGAAGAGACCCCTGTGGTACACCATCAGTCAGTGTTCGCATATCTGATAAAACCCCATTCACTCTAATTACTTGTTCTCTATTAGTTAAATAACTTGCAAACCAGTCAACTACAGACTTACTCATTCTCAACCTAGTAAGTTTTAGCTCCAGGAAATTATATGTTTCTAAATTAAAATACATTACAGTTACGACTTACCTCGCGCCATGCCGGCGACCCGTGTTCAGGAACGGACAGGGGGTGCCGGGGTTGCCTAGAGGAAAGGATCGGCGTCCATAGGACTGCTCTCCTCCAGGGAGGGGGGACTGCAGGGCTCGGCGACTGCCTGCCATCCAGCAGAGGCTGGGGGTAGCACGCTCAGCTCTGCAGACTGGGCTTGAATTGTGGAAGGCGCTTTGGCAGAACGTAGCAACGGGAGCGTGCACACCACCGCCATAGGTGCCATTGCACACCGCAATCTCGAGGGAGAAAAAGTGGAAAATGGGAGTCTTCTACAGGATGGCGATGGTCCCCGCCGCCGCAGCCTGGGAAGGCACCTCCCCGAATACATATCTGGTCTGGTGGGTTGAATCTCTCCCCACCCCCTGTCATGAAGGGTAAGTCGTGGGGTTCTTGGGAGGGCGCCTCATACCCAGAGTCCGTGTGGGGCGGGGGACGTCTGATGGCAGCAGAGGACTCCGAGGTGGTAAAAATAGTAACCAAAAAAAAAAATACATTACAGTTGAGCAGTCATGATATTCAGGCAGGTAGACCACCAATGCATCCCAACACAAAGGTGTCAGGACAATGCAATACAGTACAAGCAAAGTCAGTGGAAGTACAATACATTTCCAGAGGAAGTATGTTAGAAGCAGATTAAAAGAAAACTACATGCAAAACTTTCTAAAAACACATGTTGTGCATTGGGTTTTTCTTTCTCTGATTGTTCCTGGCATTCTATTCCCTATGTCTGTAGCAAATTGTTTTTTTTTTTTTTTTACTTTTTTCCTTACTAGTTTTACGGCACCGGGGGGGGGTTGATATGCAGGTTACTGACTTTGATCTGTTGGAATTTTCCCAGAATGCCTCTGGGAATTATGTCAATTAGACCTTACTAAGAGACCATGATCCTATCAAACCTTTAAAGGTGTATAAGCCTTGCTATCACCAAGTGACAGCACTTCTACAGAAAACTGCTGACCGGCCCAGTGGCACTGAGGGTTGAGGCACTGGATGCCACAACTCACGCCCACGCGGCGGCCAGGTTCAGGAATGGACTCGGGCTGCGGGGCTGGCAGGAGAAGGGAGGATTGAGGCGTCCGATGGCTGCTCTCCTCTCTCTGAGGTGGTGGTGGGGCTTGCACCGCCCTATGGCGGGCGACTGGTAGGAGAGCTACTTTGCACTAAGCGGCATGCAATAGCAGGGGGGAAGCGAGTAGTGAAGCATTTGCTCAGACGCCATTGCACTTCCAGCTCTCCTGGGAAAAAATGTGGAAAAATACAGAGGGCGATCTTTGTGCGCCTTGCGCCCCAGAGAGGCCCGAGACACGTACCCAGTGGGTGCGTAGAGCGAGAATCGTAGGGGGCCATTTCCACGAGGAGAGAATCTAATAGTAATGATAAAAAAAAACAAAGAAAACTGCCCACACATCCTTCAAAACAACATTCGCTCCTTAGAGAAATCAGACTTCAGCTGGGGAGGGCAGGCAAACACTTTTTCAATGCTGTTAACTTTCACAAGTCATTACAGTTGGATACTGTGGCTAGATTATAACTAGGATTCTGGGCTCTTAGTAGGTCAAAGTGACATAATTCCCAGAAGCAATCTGGCAAAGTTCCAACAGATCAAAGGGAATGAAAGAAGCCTGCATGGCATGGCTACCTTCAGGGACCATAAAACTGGCAGGGAAAAGTGAAAAAAACCTTCTCGCGGACACAACGAACAGAACACCAGAGACAATCACAGATACAAAAAACAATTCATAACATGTGTTTTTAGAATTTTTGCATGTAGTTTTCCTTTAATGAAACATAGACTGGGGGCCTAGGGAAGTCAGAAAATTGCTCTGAGCTGGGGGGGCCAACAAACGGGGAACGGAAGGAAGGGGATGCTAAGGTCAGAGGTCAGGTACAGTGCACTCAGATATACCATCAAAACTGCTTTTGAATAACAGCGCAGTGAAATGCATGCCGTGGAAACAGTGTGGGCAAAAATAGCAACATAGACATAACAGCATGGGGATATTATGGTGATTCACCCCCCCCCCAACCCTTCACTTCTTGCGGTTGGGAATCCTAAATTGCCCCCACCCCAAAGATGCCCCCACCAGAGTTGGAATAGTAAATCACCCCCCCCAAGCTGTGTCCCCTGGAGCTGGAACACTACCCCGAGTTGTTGGAATACTAAATTGCCACGCTGTCATTACTTTCTTGCGAGTCTTTGTGAAGCAGTTTTGGGTGTCAGCATTTTGCCCACACCGTTAGTGACTGTACTGTATTTCTTAGCGGTCTTGTCCTGGACCCATGCTGTCGGGTCATATAAGTGCTGAAATTGCTCAGGTCAAACATAAAGCCAGGAAGTCAGAGATCTAGCCCTTGACCGGCCTGCGTGTCCACTGCGGTGCAGCCGCAGCTCCACCAGCCTGCCAACCAAGCTACCTCTCCTGGCCACTTCTGGAGAACCACCAACGCCAGGTAAGACTGCAGCCCGAGCTGAGGAAGCTGTGAACTGCTGCGACTGGTTAACACTCACAGCTCACTCCCTGATTGGACTCCTGCTTTGGGCTCTGCTCCTGATTCGCCTTATCTGTTTCTCTGCCATTCTGTGCTTTAAGGGCTTCTGTGCCCATTCATTTTAACAGCTAACTGACGAATTTTAAAAGTTCATTGTTTAAACCATTTCTGTGTACCTAATTGTGACTTAAAATGGTTTTACTTGCCAGAATCCCACTGAAGCTGGGATACCTTTTTTGCCATTTATTACTGTATGCCTGCTTTGCCGACTGTTTTCCACACCCTGTGCTCGTAGTTCTCCTGTATCTGGCTTGAACTTTTCTCTTACCTCCGTCTTTCACCTTGCTCTCCTTGGCACCAGGACAAGTTTAATTGATATGGTTTGTCCCTGGCCACCCTCTCCCCTCCCTGCCATTGCATTTAATCTCTCTGCCATCTTCGACCTTATCCCCGGCCCGATTTAACTACTGCATCATCTTTCTTTGTCTGCCTCCCCCTACTAAAGCTAACCCTCTGCTTTGCTTCCCCCTCCTAGATCTAGCCCTTGACCGAGCCTGCTGTGTCTACTGCCGGTGCAGCCGCGGTCCCACCAGCCTGCCGACCAAGCTACTGCTCCTGGCCACCTCTGAGAACCACCAACGCCGGGTAAGACTGCAGCCCGAGCCAAGGAAGCTGTGAGCTGCTGCAACTGGATAACACTCACAGCTCACTCCCTGATTGGACTCCTGCTTCGGGCTCTGCTCCTGATTGGCCTTATCTGTCTCCCTGCCTTTCTGTGTGTCAGGAGGTCTAAACCTCACTCTCAGGTTCTTGGCAATATTGGGAATGCAAGGAATCACAGACATGTTGCATAAGGGTAATAAACTATTTATTACTGCCAAAGGATAATTACAGTTGCCATAAGCAGTTCTTACCAATAGAACCGGAGCCAATGCTAAGCATTCCCTATACCTCGAGGATTCTCCGTGTCTCTTGGGGTCTCAAGGCAGAAGACGTAATGTCTCACATTATATACCTATGATAATTACTATGGTTACTGTAAGATACAAACATTTCTAGTTACAGAGATGAGCTCTTTTGGCTAAATTAGAGGTGGTTCCACGGTCCAAGGTAACACTATATAATTTTGTAGTTGTCATCCCTTTGTGAAACGAAAGAGTACAGTTCTTACATAAATCAGTGTAGTAGTACAAATCACCAAAAGGTGGCATTGCTGACTTATATATCATAATCATTACAAGGACACAGGTGTCCTAACATCTTATACGGAAGAAATACATATGTGTATTAGAAAGCAAAGTGTATAACAATAATATGCATACATATCCCGACATCTACTCTTATACGGTAGATGTCCTTAGCCCTATATGTTAGTATAACATATACCTAAGTCCTAGCTATCTACGGTGTACCTCTGGGGGTACCAATAAGGGTGCAGGGACCTTGTGTAACATGTGATTTAAGGGCTTCTGCTCCCATTCATTTTAACAGCTAACTGCTGAATTTTTACACCCCCACTCCACCTTTATTAAACAGACCTTATCTCCACCCATCTGTCTTTGGCCCCTCCTTGCATTAACCCCTTTGGGTCCATTACTCTACTACCTCTTTCACCTTCTAACGGAGCATGACTACCTTTGCCAACTTATTCACGCATCTCTTTTTTCTCACTTCTCTGGAGCCTGCTAACCCTCTCCCCTACCATTTTGACATCCCCTACCACTACCAAGGCACACTTCTCTATGTGCACTGCCCTCCCCTGAGGCCCCCCTCTGTTTCTGGTGGGCTGGCCCGGAGTACTTCTGGGTATGGGCCTTGGGTCCACTTATCTCCTCTCTAATATATGACATCGCTCTGGGACAAATGCCAGCAACTTAAGATACATTCCTGCACGCAAAGGACACGTAATATCACATACAAGGAGCTATGCCTGTGCACTCTGAAGCTCCTGCTCCATTGATGTCAGGTAACGTGCACCCAAACCCTGGACCTATCTATACCAATGCTGCCAGCCAAGCAAAATACTCCAGGGGTCTCATCATTGCAACCCTTAACATCTGCAGTTTTCTCCCCAAGCTCGATGCCTTACAAATCTTTGCAAACCAGCATAACCCTGCTATCCTTTCAGTTGTTGAAACCTGGCTAACACCCAAAGTTCCTGACCAGGCAATTGCACTACCAGGCTACAATGTTCTCAGGTTGGATCGGAAGTCCAAAAGAGGAGGGGGCTGTGCAATTTATATCAAAGATGATTTCATGAGCCACCCAATTACTACTCTCCTCTCTGACTCTGCAGCGCAGATTCTCCCCATTAAAATCCCTCTAGGGGCCCACAATAAAGCCCTCACAATAGTCTCAGTCTGCATCCCTCCGAAAGACCATGGGAATGGTCTCAATGCTGTCCTTGACTTTATCAGAACCCAACCTCCTGGCACAGCAACTATCATTCTAGGCAATTTTAATATAAACTGGATTACGTCAGAAGCAGGTGCCCATAAGGATGCTGTCTCAACAGCAAACCTCACACAGATGGTTGACTCCCAACAAGAAAAATTACAAAACAGAAACAGTACCCTCTTGGACTGGGTTCGTGCCAGCCATCCTATCTGCATCTCCAACACCTCTGTCCTCCCAGATTCACTCAGCGACCATTCCCCTGTCATCTGTGAATGATCTAACAAATTTTGCAAGCCCCCTTCTCAAAGTCATCACCAGCAGAGTCCTTCCTCATGGTCAACTGTCCCACCTTAAATCCTGCCTCAGTCTGCATGATTGGTCTCCCACTTACAAAGCTACAGATGTTAACTCAGCCCTTGACTACTTCATCGCCTCCTTTAATACAGCCTGTGACTCCTGCGCCCCTCTCAAAAAGCGAAAAGTCAAGGCACTCTGTAAACCTTGGCTCACCGCTGAGCTTCTTGCGCAACCAAAATCAAGGAACCACCTTTGGAAGCTGGCAAGGGCCTCTGGTGCGCAATCCAACATACAGAACTATAAAGATGCCCGAAACAACTGCACTAAAACTATCCGACTAAGGAAAAGCACATACAATAGGGAAGCTCTCTCTGACACATGGGGTAACGGGACAGCGTTCTGGAAAAACAACAAGGAAGTCAAGGGGAAGCAGCCCAAGTCCTCCCCAACGATGCTAAATGTTGATGGGTCTATCATACTTGACCCAATGGTCATTGCTAATACAGTATAAGCCGCATAAGTGGGACGGCCCAGTGGAAGTCGCATCGTCCCGCTTATGCGGCTGTCTTGTAAAACCAAAGCCCATTTTTTTTTCCCAAATGCAGCTAAATGTGTGTTACAGACTAGCTTGTATTAAGTACTGTATGCACTTATCTGTTGGCTAAGTTCACGGTGGGCTGTGCATTGTGCTTTGTGCAGGACTTTTACTGTGATTGTGTAAAACACTGTTTATTTTGTTTTGTTTTTTATTTGCTTGTGATTATGACTGTGCTACTTTATTCAACAGTACAGTACTGTACTGTTACAGCATGGTGTAGACTGGTTCTTCAGAGAAAACCTCCTCCAGTGAGAAGTCTTCCCCCAGCAGCAGATCTGTAGACTGTGACACCAGATAGCAGGAAGACATTGCTGTTTCATCAGTGGTATTTGTGCTGGAATTGGAGAATGAGGCGGAGGGAGCACTGAAGAAGTTTGTTATTCTCTTCTGCTGCTTCTCCTTTTGTATCCGTGTGAGCATTTGTTGTTCTGCTTCGAACAGCACATCCCACATCATGTTTTGACCGCGTTGCTGACACCATGCCATTGCAGATCGTAATCCACCCAGTGCATCATCTGTGCTTACTTGGGGATGTTCATCCTACGTGTCATCTTCGTCATTCATGCTGACATCCACAGATTTGGAAATGGTACTGACAACATCTGCGTCTGAAAGTTCACCCACAGTTGACTCTGTGTCGTCCATTTCCACAAAGGCACTGAAGGTGTCGACTGTCATGAAATCTGGGATAACCACATCCTCCAGCCCAGTGACAGCTATGTCTCCCTCAGCTGTGCCGCCAAATCCAGCCTTCTTGAAATTATTTTGAATTGTTCCTGGTTTAACAGCTTGCCATGCCCTGTGCAGCATGTAAATCGCATCCAGCAGATTTACTTTTCTGGCAATTTCTGCTGCATGGGCCGATTCTCCCTCGTCAATGGTGTTAATGATTTTACCTGCGATATATGATCTGTAATGGCCCTTAACAATTTTGATCATGCCCATGTCCATGGGCTGTAAAATGTTGGTCGTGTTTGGCAGAAAAAAGGCAAGCTTAATGAATTTCAAATGTCTTGCCATGTCATGGGGATGTGCCAAGCAATTGTCTAAAAACAGTAGGATCTTCCTTTTCCTTCACTGTAGCTCGGCATCCCATGTCATCAACCACTCCTGAAAAATCTATCCATTCATCCAGGCACTGGATGAGCTGGTGTACGTCACGGGCAGTGTCTTATGGTCTTTTGGAAGACACCGAGGACGTTTACTTTTTCCGATCACAAGAAGCTGCTTTTTTTCAGTTCCAGTCTGATTAGCACAACATAAGACTGAGATCCGGTCTTTAGCTTTCTTCCCACCGATCAGCTCAGCATGCTTCAAAGCATGCCCACGATCAGGGTAGCCACGGAAAAATAACCCTGTCTCATCTGCATTCCATATGTTAACTGGTTGGTAGCTGGCGACTATCCCTGGGAGAAGGTTGGCTGCCCAGGTGTTAGCAGCATTGGTGTCAGCATCTTGTTTTTCACCATGTTCTCTTTTGAAAACGATTTGATGCCGCTGCTTCCACCTGGACAGCCAACCATCAGTCGCATTGAAGGAGTCATGGCCCATTTGAGTAGCCAAGTCAGCTGCTTTGGCTTTCAACATTGGCCCTGATATCCTAGCACCCTTTGTGAGTGCTTGTGAGAACCACAAGAACAGGGCATCATCAACATCTGTATCCTTGCCCTCTCTCTTCCTTTTGTGGGTTGGATTATAGTTTGCATACCATTCTGCGAGAACAGACTTACAGTTCTTACTTATCCAGCCCATTTGACTTTTAGAAATTTTAAACTCTGTAGCTGCAGAGGACAACGAATGAGCCTGGTCGCTGAGAGCCTCAATGACACGGACTCTTTCAGTGAGGGTTAGCTTCGTCCGAGGAGAACAGACATGGCAGGCAGCAGCAACAAAGGTAAGCTCAGCAAAGACACACAACAAACAGGACATCCTCGGATTCACAGCAGGATAGATCTTACGTGCACTGCAGCTCATTACAGCCCATTACAGCTCATTAACAGGAGTCAGGAGATTGCCTATTAGACGTCTCTCTAAAGCGGCATATGCAGTTACTTGTGTCCCATTTAAGCAATGTGAGGGCACTATAGTTTTCATTCAGCTAAATATGTTCCCACATGATTGTCCTGTTTAAGCATGTCCCATTTAGCTGGCTTGTACTGTACCTTCAATGATGCATTCACCGACCTCAATCGTGTCCTCCCTTCAGACATTTTCAATGAGATTGACTCCCCCCTCCAAGTTCTTCCACCCCATTTAAATACCCACCTTTCTACTTTAAACAAGTCAAGATGCATGAAGCCCATAAATACATCACCAAAGCAATCTCCAAGTCTAGAATCAGTGGTGACTCCCTGGACCTCAAACTGTTGTCTCTCACTCTTGATGAGGTTCTAGGTCTGTTAACAAGAATTTTAAACCTCTCCCTCAGCCTCAGCCAGTTCCCTGACATACGGAAATCTGCTACTGTCACCCCAGTCCACAAAAGTTGTGATAAGGCCATTCACAAGAACTACTGACCAATCTCTATAGTACCGCCCCTCTCCAAGGCCCTGGAACGCATAGTGGCAGACCAGCTTACTGATTACTTGGATAAATACAATATTTTGTGTCCACAACAACACAGGTTCAGAAAGGGTCATAGTACCTCATCTGCTCTACTGGAATTCACTGAAGCCCTACACAGCACATTGGATAAAGGTCGCCTAACTGGATCAGTCTTTGTTGATTTGACCAAGGCGTTTGATACAGTCAACGACTGCCTGCTAATGGAGCAGCTTATGAATGCAGGGCTCTCTTTGGCCATTACAGCCTGGTTCAAAAGTTACTTACAAAATCGGTCGCAAAGAGTGAAAATCACTGATGTTCTTTCTGACGCTAGACCTGTTAGCTCAGGTGTCCCCCAGGGATCGATTCTGGGCCCACTACTTTTCAGCCTTTTTCTGAACACCCTCCTACAATCCTGCTCTGAGCAAATCATCCTCTATGCTGATGATGCTGTAATCTTCTCCTCTCACAAGGACCCCGAACTCCTTCAACACAATCTTCAGCTAGAGTTCACTTCTGTGGAAAACTGGTTTAGTAATCATAAGCTGGTCCTAAACCATAAAAAAACCAAGGCAATGCTCTTTTGCAGCTCCCACAGCATGAATAGGCTACACCCTCTGGCCATTACAACCAGCCTTGGGAATACCCTCGAGCAGGTGCAATCATTTAAATACCTTGTGATATCGCTGGACCTCTTTCTATCATATGGTTCTCACATTGATGGTGTCGCCAAAGCTGCTAATACGCATCTAGGCCTACTTTTCAGGCACAGGCAACATCTTACCTCAGAAGCATTGAAGATCACTGTCCAGAGTGCCGTGATTTCCGTCATTGACTACGGCCTGATCATCTACGGCTCTGCCTCGGCAACTGCTCATAGACGTGTATCGACTGCCCTCAGTAAGGCCTGTCAGCTCATCTCTGGTGCCCACCATCTCTCACACACACACACACACACACACACACACACACACACGTGAGACCTTTATGCTCAATCCGGATTAAGTATCTAACCTGCACTATGGCTAAGAAAATAACCATGGGTCTCACTCCTCCTGGGTCCAAGTTCTTCTACGCCCAAGCTTAAATTCTCACAACACCAGGGGATCTGAATCTCAGCTCTTGCAGGCTCCTCGATGTTGCACCACACAGGGACAAAGATCTTTTGCTCATAAGGGACCTAGCTGGCTGAATGGTCTCAGGTCGGACATCTACTCCATTCCCAGGCTTGGCATGTTCAAATCCAGGCTCCACTGTCATCTCACTGCCTCAAGTTCTCGTGACTGCTTCATCTAATTCAGCCCTACTTACATTTAACCTAGCCTAGTCCAAGTCCACCCTTCTTAGCACTCATCTTATCTTCCCTTTTCTCCCACCCCCTCCTACCTCTACTGCTCCCCCCCCCTTCCACCACTAGCACTTCTTCTTGTGATGATTGACAATGCCTCTGGCTGCTACTTCCTGTACATGTGTCCATCCTCCCTCCGTTCTGTCTCTCATGCACTCCACTACTCTTCTTTTTTGACTTTGTTTGGTTTTCTATAATGTACCCACACTGAACTACATGTAATCCATCTGTTTCACTGTTTGCTTAGAATGTTTTTTTTTTATTTCCTATTTTCTGTATTGTACTGTATCAGACGTGGAACCTTTGTAAAAGAGCCTTCAGCTCAAAGGTACTTGTAATCCTAGATCTAAATAAATAAAAAAAAAAAATAAGTACACAACATCCTGGCTCATAGTCACTATCAAGAGGATTAGTGTTTTGTGTTTTTTTACTCAGCCTTTGTGTACGGGGGCATCACAGCGCCTGCTTGGCTCTTGTCTGGTTAAATAATTGCGAGTGAGGACTGTGTAGCTGAAAAATTATACTAAAAGTGCTGAAAGCCTGAATTGCTTCTTTATGTTACTAGGACTGAACGTGATATATGCAGCTTACTGAGTGTATATATATATATATATATACACACACACACACAGGGATTTCTGGTATCTTCATCTGCTCCCTAAAGAAGTTAATTACAGTGAAACTTTGGCTTACGGAGAATGTATGTACAAGTCTGTATATGGAGGAATAAAAAAATTTTTTATTTCACTAATATGTGGTTAAGCCTTTATACAAATACTGTAGCTGGTACTTATCCTTTATTAAACAGACCCATACAACTGTTGTTTCATTTATTGTGGGGCTAGATGCCAGATTTAAAGTTTATGCTTGTTATTTTCCACAACAGCGCCTAATTATTTCCTCTTTTTGGGGGGGGGGGGCCCAAATGGATTAGCCTTATTTCTTACTTGCCAAAGCATGAGAAGGAACATGACAGACACCTACAAGTACCTCATGGGAGTGAAACAGGGTGCTGGAGGGGAGTCTCTTTTAAATGAGGAAGAGCACCACAACCAGATGGCATATGATGAAGCTAGGTGGGAAGGGAGGAGGGAGTTAAAGAGGGCTGTGAGGAAGTACTACTTCACTAAAGAGTGGTGGACACGTGGAACAGACTGCTACCAGAAGTGCTGCAGGTGAAAATAGTATGGGGCTTCAAGCATGCATGGGAGAGACATAGGGGAATATTAAGAAATGGACAGGGAGGAGGGAGGGTCACCGAAGAACAGGTAGGCTCTGCAGAAACAGACTAGGCAGGGACCATCTGGGCAAACTGGGTGGGTCAAGGAATCCTTTTCTGCCAACAAATTCTATGTTTCTAACCCTTTCTGTTCAGGTTATCTGCTTTTCTCCTAAGCTCTCCTGAATATACTTTCCCATCAAGACTGAAGTTGAAAGCTAGTCATCATCCCAATGTCCAGTAAGGCAAGATCAATCTGTTCAGCTGCAATACCAATGGACTGTAGCTGGGATCTAAGCAGCCAAACCGCAATAGTTACAAAGTGTAGGTGTTAGAGCGCAACCTGGAAATGATAGTGCCTGCACCAAAAACATCGGTAGTAAAGGAAGTTCATAGAGGCTGGCACCTACTTACAGGGGCATAGCAATATACACTGCTCACTGTAGAGATGGAGTCAACACAGTGGATACTGCTTATAAATTAAATTCTTTATTTAGTTAAAAATCTTTTCCTTCCACCATACAGTACAATCCAAAACTTTTCCAAACTCTTCCAAATGGACTGTTGCTGAAAAAACGACCCCACACTGGGCTGCTGCTGCCTCCTAATGCGTTTCACACCTACTGGTGCTTTATCTAAGGATAGCACCCCAGGACTCCTAAATGTGTGACAAGCCTTCTCACTGTTCGAAAAAACAGCCTTTAAACTACAGAGACTGCAATGGGAGGAGGTATCGCTTGGAGCGTACTTGCAAGTCAATAGAATACCCTGTGGATTATGGATCCTAAAAACCCTACACGTGGCCTAAATTGAGTGGGCATCTTAGAAAAATGGAGGGAGATAAGTCACAGGGCTAGTCGGAAGTACACTGAACTGATTTTGAAAGAGAATGCAGCAATCCAAACATAGAGATTGCAGATGAACTCAATGCAAGGGAGGAATCACTTAACAAATACGAGAGAATGCCACAATTTGACCAACTGCAAGACCAGTTCCTAGAAAATCTGAAAAGATATGAAAAAAAGACTAAAGCCACAAAGAAAACTACATTTGAGAGGGACACCCATGATTTTAGAAATGATCACGTGTTTAATTGGAGCAAGCAAAAAAAGGCATTGCAGAACTGAAAAAAAAAAAAAAAGAAATCCATACTCAAAAAGAACTGTGGTATGCTGGACTATGGGACTGAAACCAGTGGAAATGAAAGTGGCGACTCTGATGCTGTTGTTTTTATAGGGTAGGGAGAACAGAAGGAGATCGAACCCTACACACTTCCACAAGCACCCAGAAGGAACTTGAGACCAAACAGATACAACTGCGGATGCGGAAGCAGATCCGCAGAGGGGGCAAGAGGAGAGGCTGGAACAGGTGGAACTGTATGAGGTAGAACATGGTGGGGAGATGTTGAAGGGGGAGGTACCCACAACACAACTCCAAATGAACATAATAAACCTGTCAATGTATAGTTTAAATGACATTGAAATTTCAGTACTGAACAAGGGTTTGTCTTTTAGTCCCTACTAATAAGTTTAACATGTTTGAAACTATAACTGACATAATTTGAGCTTGAAGCCATTTTTTTTCTAGGAAAAACATAAGAGAATTTTGAGGGTTCTTCTAGTGATTCAAAGGACAGGAGTTACACTGCTAGTATTCCTTACCCTAGTCAAGTTAAAGCTAGGTCACACTTTTGCCCACCACTTACACCCACACTGCAGATGCATTTGAGGTGCTGTGAAGATGATATGAGGCAAGTAGAAAATGAAAGAAACAGAAAAGTGTTCCATAAACTTTAGCAAAGCTGAACAGCAGGCATTTACAAATTTGGGTGAAAATAAAAGTATTACCATAAAACCTGCAGCCAAGGGTGGGGCGGTAGTGACCCAGGACAGTAACAGCTGTGAGAGGGAAGTACTGAGACAGCTTAATGACAGCTTTTACTAAGAAAAACTTAAATCTGACAAAACTATGGAATTTAAAGCTGGCATTGACTCTTATCTGAATCTGGCAAAAGAAGAAAACTGACTGCCCATGCAAGTGACTGAGTACCTCACAAACACCCGGTTAGAGTAGCTTTTTATTGCCTCCTGAATGTTCACAAAAATTTGGTGACCCCACTATAAATTCTCTTACTGAACCGCTTGCTAAATGCATGGATATTTATATTTCTGATCTAGCTCCGAGACTTCCCTCTTACGTAAAAGATACAGGGGAAATATTAAGCGTGTTACAAGATGTGGCAATAGAGGAGAAGAGCTGGCTAGCAGCACTTGATGTAGCCTCTCTCTACTTCAACATTCCACACTCTGATGATTTGAACTTCATGACATTCTATCTTGACCAGCGAATTGTTATGGATCCTCCTACTGCGGTGCTCCTACAATTGGCTAAGTTTGAACTCGAGTACAATACTTTTGGTTATAAGAATGTATTTTACTTACAAAAAATGGGTACAGTGATGGGTGCGAGCTTCACACCCAACTATGCAAATTTGTTTATGGGGATGTGGGAGCAGGATGTCATCAGGAATGAAAAAGTTAATCTGTATCTCCTCAAGACTGACTTGTGGAGATGTTTACTGATGACATCATACTCATCTGGAAGGGGACAGAGGAGGAGCTGGTGGATTTTGTTAAGTTTTTTTGGAGACCAGTAACTGCAATTTAAAATTCAGCATGAAATGGCCCAGTGGCACTGAGGACTGAAGTGTTGGACGCCACACCAGAAACCCAGGTTCGGGAACGGACTCAGGTCACTCAAGGGTTGGCAGGGGGAGGAAGGTTGGAGCATCATTAAAACAGCTCTCATTCCTCGGGGGGGGGAACAGTGTGGCATGCTGCAGACTGACACTGAGTGGTGGCTGGGTGTCGGTACAGGCATGTCACCCAGATGAGGGGAGCGTACCCGTCCAGGGCATATGGCTTCTTCTGTGGAGGTGGGGGTAGCTACCGCACCCACTGCATGGTTCGGGTTCCCAGGGCAGAAAAGCGAAAAAAGGCCAGGAGCCGAAGGGGGCCATGAGGACCCCACATGCTCTGATCGGAGAATGAATCCCTCTGAAGGAGGGCCGGAGCTACATGTTGACTCCGAAGAGGAGCAGAAAAAAAAATTCAGCATGAATTTTAGTAAAACACAGGTCAGCTTCCTAGATCTAACTGTCAGAAAAGATGATGCAGGTGGACTCTCCACAGATCTTTTTAGAAAGCTCACCGATAGAAATACCCTCCTCCGGGCCAGCAGCAACTACCCCATCAGGATTATATCCAAGGGGCAATTCATTAGGACAAAGCCTACTTGTAGCAATGAGAATGACAATAAAGTAAGGGCTGATAAACTTGAAAAAAGACTACGGGAGAGAGAGGCTACAAAAAGAAAACAATAAGAAATGCAAAAAGTAGTGCAGATGAGATACTGAGGGAGGAGTTACTAATTGAAAAGCCCAAAACCTAGAATTTCGACCCCATGTATCCTTTGTATCAACTTTTAATCCACACTCCCAACAAGTAGCAGGTATTCTTAAAAAACACTTGCATCTGATAAAAAAAAGATCCAGGTCTTAGGGAAGTGGAGGCCATAGGACCGAGGGTGATGTATGGAACAGGCAAAAACAGCAGAGATACCCTTGTCCATAAAGTACAACTACAACAAGCTACATCAAGAATGTGGCTACCTAGCCGGAAAGATGGATGCCACAGATGTGGCAATTTTAAGTTCTGTGATCCCATTAGGACAGGTATTAGTTTCCCAAACCCCACTACCGACATACAATCAGTCAGAGGTTTTATACCTTGTGTCACCAGTGGGGTAATTTATTTGGTACAGTGTACCTGCAGGAGCTATTACACTGGAAAAACAAAATGGAACTTCAAGACCTGCACTGGGGAGCACCTGAGTGTTACTGAGAGAGGTGACAGCACAAACACTCCTGCAGTACATGTGTGGAAATCAAGGGATAAAAGTAACGACACTTTAACATTTATGGGAATTGAAAAAATGCTGAATCCAACTAGAGGGGGTAATTATAATAATGTCCTGTTAAAACGCGAACAGTATTGTATATACTCTTTCAGGGCAATGGAGGGTGTGGGTCTTAATGAAAAATTGGAAATTAGTCCATTTCTGTAAAAATAGGGCTCTCTATGTGATTATGCCCTTTCTGCACTAATACTTGCTGTATATTGGTTAGTTAAGAATACCTTTTTTGGGGGGGAGGCGCTTGTGGGGATTTGCTCTGTAGATATTAAGTTGTGCTTCATTCATTCATTTTAATGTTCTTTATTTTCTTTTTACAGGGCTGCACTTGAGATCACATCACATCTTGTGAATTCACTAGTTAGACCAGTGACTTGTGTGCTGCAAATGATATGTCTGATGAAACAAGCATACTTACTATACATCAGTGCAGTGCACCGTCTATATAAAATCCCTATATTTGAACCCTGTGCACCGACAGTATATAAAAAAAATGCAGTAGCACTGATAAATAATTATCCCTGTCGGTAGCACAGGTATCGTATTGTTTTTAACACTATGTAATTGTTTCTATGTATGTTTTTATTGCAGTTCAGCACTTTTACACTCATTACATGTTTGCATGAACAATAGTACTGTTACGATATGGTTTACTCTTATAAGTGGGAATAGGTGTAGTGGCTGCTATTCTTTGATAAAGCACCAGTAGGTGTGAAATGTGCTAGGAGGCAGCAGCAGCTTAGTGCAGGGTTGTCTTTTCAGCAACAGCCTGTTTGGAAGAGTTTTGGATTGCACTGTATGGTGGAAGAAAAATATTTTTAACCTCAACTGAATAAAGAATTACATTTTTAAGAAGTATCCACTGTGTTCACTCCATCTCTCCAGTGAGCAGTGTATATTGTTTCGCCCCTGTGAGTAGGTGCCAGCCTCTATAAACTTACAATACAACTACCCTACTCCCAAAGCCAGCTTTGACAGGTGCAAAACTTTCAGGACATATTATACCAGACATATCTGGCTGCTCCTGTAAGTTTGGGAACTTGTAAATGGGGAACTGTTCTGCTGTTGCCCTTTCCAGCGTCATCCTGTCATGTCTAACTGAAGTGAACTCAGAGTAACTAAAACCTAATTAAATTCAAATTCAAAAGACTGAAACACTCTTGGATTGTAATATCCCAAGCACCTGCTGCAATTTCAGTATTAAAAAAAAAGTAGCTTATAAATTCTACAGTTATTCATTTTAAACACTTTTTTTATTAGATGTTTCAGCCTGCCAAAGATGAAGTCTTCCAGATAACAACTTTAGAAAACACTTTTGAAAAATCACGGAAAGTTTTTTTTTTTCCTTTATTTTATTCAAATAAAAAATTGGCACAGTCACTCTGAGGTAAGCTGCCAAAGTAAATTGAATATCCTTCCAGCAAGCAGGTTACAGCTGGTAGGCCATGGGATAAAACAATTTCATACATTATGAACAAAAGATAATAGCTATAGCAAAACCCCAGAAACATTACAAAATAATAAAAGGTCACATTTAACGTTTGTTATTGCTTTCCATTTTCTATAATGCATTGGTATCGTTAACATCTATTTATAACTTTTTTCATACCAAAATCATACACAATACCAACATATCTATTTTTTTATATATATTTTTTAAAAGCCGTATTTTATCTACCCTACCTGGCTCCAGCTGGGCCTGCCAGCTCTATCTGGCAGACTCTGCATGTATTTCAGCCTGTCTGTCCACTGGACTATCCTGGGCGCTGGCCCAGCCAGACCTCCACCACTACCAAAGAAGTTCCAGAGCGTGCCTCCTCTTGTGGGGCCTGAATGGGTGGGGCTGCATTCCGGGAAACAATTGCCTCTATTTCTTTAACTGTGTGGCGGAGGTGCCTTAGAGGAGACAGGACTGTGGATGTGGTGCGAGGGGCCAGCTGTCACTGAGGGCCAGTAGGGTGTTTTTTTGTTTCTGTCTGTAATCCCCACCCACCTCCCCAAATGCAATCGAGTTTTTGACGCAATGCTCTCGCCCACCTTTCAGGAGGGGGTGGCAGATGTCACATGATTGCCCATGATGCACAGGCTCCCCATATACCACAGGATGCTGCCTGATCCTGGCTCCTGGCTCTGGTCCCTAGGACTTTAACTTCATTCCAATCGGTTGCTACCCTTCACCCGCCATTCTTCCCTTCCCTGCCCCCTGATGTATATGTCCTCATGCAATACTAGAAATGGGCTCCCTTGTATTTCTCCCCTCTACTTAGCTATATATGGATATTGAAATTGATATATGGTTATCCCACGATACTGCCTTATGTATGTCTATTATCTGTTGCACCTTGTGCCTTATGTATTGTTAGTGCATTTGTGATCATGTATGCTTATATATACACCTACGTATGATTTTCCCTTTTTTGTATGTGACCTTGTTATATCCAGGTCCATTTTACAAATGAGCCTCGCTCAATGATGTTCGCCTGGATAAATAAAGATTTTGATTGATTGATTGATGTGCTGCGGAGGGAGCACTTGCAACTCAAAAGCCCAGTGATGCACAGCAAAGGAATCAGAATCAAGTTTAGAACCTGGGTACTCTCCATCACACAGTGCTGCACACCACAAGCCAGTGCCACCAGGCCAGGTCTACCAACAGGTCTGTGGTGAGGCTTATAATAAAAGAAGCCATACTGCAGGAAGTAAAAAAATAAAAACTGGTCCATGGCTACCTAAACATAGCACTGGCTACCAAAATCTCATATCAAGAGACTTAATTCCTGCACAGATACATAGTTGGTATAATATGGAAAAATACTAAATCTGGATGAAATGTGTCCAGTTGTTAGAGTTATCTGTCTCTGTCCTTCCGTAAATCCATCCGTCCATCTACCCATCCATCCATCTATCCATCCACCCACCCAGCTACTTTTCTAGCAACATTAATTTATTTCTTTTTTGGTACTGGGTAGGTGCACTAGATGAAGTCTGCCCATTTTCAGGCACGACCCAGGAGATCTATCTATCTGTCTGTCTACCTAGCGAGCTATTTACAGACAGCGTTTATCTACCTATAAACAGTATCTATCTAGCTCCACAGACAGTGTCTGTATGTCCTCCCCAAAGGGGGAGGCACTGACAAGCAGTAGGAAAATCCCAGCCTCTCCCTACAAAACAGGGTACTAAATGAGGAAAAGACTGAGGTAGAACGGTCAGTGGAGGATGCTGCAACAGAAGGTAAAGCCATCAAAAAATGGAGAGCAATGAGTACTAATGCCCGTAGTCTGGGTAACAGGCTTCCTGAATTAGTGGCCTTGATGGAGGAGGAACATCTGGATATCGTGGCAGTCACAGAAACATGGTACACACAAAACCATGACTGGGACATAAACATACCAGGATACACTGTCTACAGGAGGGACAGGGAGGGTAAAAGAGGAGGAGGAGTAGTTCTTTACATAAGGGAAGGAATAAAAGCAACAGAACAAAAGGGTAAACAGGGAGGAGAAGAAGCACTGTGGGTAAATTTGGAGACAGGCAATGGCACCACAATCGCACAGGGGTTGTATACAGACTCCTTCTCAGGGGGGAAATGGACAGGAAATGATAGAAAGTATACTTAGAATGGCAGAAAAAGGAGATATTGATGATGGGTGATCTGAATATGCCAGATGTTAACTGGAGTGTAGTTGCAGCTGCCACTCAAGAGTGCAGTTATTCTAGATGCCCTACAGGGGCATGCCTTAGACAACTAGTACTGGAGCCCACTCGAGAGGGAGCAATATTAGACTTGATTCTCTCAAATGGAGATGGAGAGGATTACAGATGTAGAAGAGGTAGCCATCTGGGAACTAGCGACCATCGAACAGTATGGTTCACAATAAACACAGCAATAGAGTCAAGCCATACAAAGACAAAAGTACTGGACTTCAGGAGGGCTGACTTTGCCAAAATGGGTGAGTGCCTAAGGAATGCACTAGCAAATGGGCAGGAAGGAGGGGTGGAAGAACAATGGGGAATAATAAAAACTGCCATCACAGAGGTAACGAGCCTTTGTGTGAAGCAAATAAACAAAACAAGACGATGTGAGAAACCACTATGGTTCTCAAAGGAAGTGGCAGTGAAGGTTCAAGAGAAAAAGAAAGCATTCAGGAAGTACAAGGAATCGCAGAAGGAGCAGGACAGAGAACTGTATCAGTTAAAGCAAAAGGAGGCTGGGAAGGCAGTCAGAACAGCAAAGGCCCAAACCGAGGAAAAGATAGCCAACTCAGTTAAGAAGGGGGATAAAACCTTTTATAGGTACATCAGGGAGGCGAAGGAAGACCAAGGGAGGAGGGATAGTGAGGCTTAATAAACGGGAGGGAGGGTGGGCAGAGGGAGACTGTGAAAAGGCAGAGATACTAAACAAATATTTTTGCTCAGTATTTACAAAGGAAGAGGGGGAGGTACATAAAACAAACAGTAGTAACACGCTGGATACAGAAGTTGATACCGGCCCATTTACAGAAGAAAGGGTTCTGAAAGAACTCTTAAAACTGAAGGTGGACAAAGCAATGAGGCCTGATGGGATTCATCCCAGAATTCTAAAAGAACTAAGGGTAGAACTAGTGACACCACTGACTACCCCTTTTAACAAATCATGGGAGGATGGGGTGGTAGCCGAGGACTGGAGGAGGGCAGATGTGATTCCCCTTCACAAAAGTGGGAGCAAAGCAGAAGCAGGAAACTATAGACCTGTTAGTTTAACCTCAGTGATAGGGAAAATGATGGAATCACTTCTAAAGGAAAGAATTGTCGAGTATCTAGAGGCCAGAGGGCAGGGACCCTAGGCAGCATGGATTCACAGCGGAAGGTCATGCCAGACTAATCTGATAGATTTCTTTGACTGGGTGACCAAAGTAGTAGATCAGGGAGGGCTGTGGACATGGCCTACCTAGACTTTAGCAAGGCATTTGACACAGTCCCACAAAAGATTAATATACAAGTTAGCCAGCCTGGGGGTGGGTCCCAAGATGACAGCCTGGGTAAAGAATTGCTGGAGAATAGGACACAGAGAGTAATAGTAAATGGAGTCCACTCAGAAGAAAGGGGTTACTAGTGGGGTCCCGTAGGGTTCAGTATTAGGACCGGTCCTCTTCAATGTCTTTATAAGCGACATTGCAGAAGGACTGGAAGGAAAAGTATGTCTCTTTGCAGATGACACTAAGATCTGCAACAGAGTTGATGCACAGGGTGGGGTGGAAAGGATGAGAAGGGACTTGGCAAGGTTAGAGGAATGGTCAAATGTATGGCAGCTTAGATTCAATGCTAAGAAGTGCAAGGTAATGCACTTGGGAAACAAAAACCCAGGGGAAGAGTACACAATGGGCGGTGAGATACTAACAACAACAAAAATGGAGAGGGACCTGGGGGTAGTCATATCAGATGACCTAAAGATGGGCAAGCAATGTGAGAGGGCAGCAAGGAGGGCTGGGGGGATACTGGGATGCATAGGGAGAGGCATCACCAGTAGAAAACAGGAAGTTATTATCCCTCTGTACAGACAGCTGGTGAGACCCCATCTGGAGTACTGTGTGCAGTTCTGGAGACCAATCTCATGAAGACATAGACAGGATGGAAGCTGTCCAGAGGAGGGCAACTAAAATGGTGCAGGGTCTGCACGGAAGACATATGAAGAGAGACTTAAGGAGCTTAATATGTATAGCCTCGAGGAAAGGAGGAGAGGGGACATGATAGAAACTTTCAAGTACCTCAAGGGAATCAATAAAGTCCAAGAGGTAGCATCTTTCAAAAGAGGCACAATTTGAAGATGGGGGCGGCTCAGAGGTAATTTAAGGAAGTATTTTTACAGAGAGGGTTGTGGATGCATGGAACGGCCTTCCGGAGGAGGTTGTGGAGTCAAAATCAGTGGTGGAATTCAAGCATGCATGGGAGGTCATAAGGCAGTTCTGGGGGGTGGGGGTAGGAAGAAGTAGGCTGCTGGTTAACTAGGATCTGCAGCTTATCTGTTAGGTAGGGAAATGGGCAGACTGGGTGGGCCAAGCGGTCCTTATCTGCCGTCAAATTCTATGCTTCTATTTTCCACAGATAGTATCTATCAATCTACTGTTCTATCTACCTATCTACAGGCAGTTTCTACTGACAGTATCTAGCAACTCTGTCTGTCTATCTAGCTATCTGACAGATTCTATCAACAGTATCTATTTAGCTATCTGTCTGTCTATAGTATCAATTTAGCTACAGTATCTATCCATCAGTCTGTCTTCCTGTCTATAGTCTCTCTCTCTCTCCCTTGCAATCTCTCTTTACCCAGTTAGCAATGTAGCTATCATAGCCCCCCGTCAGCCTACTTTCTCTATTGTGAGTAGTTTCCCCTGGTAGTTTTTGTCTTCCATGCCCCTGATCATTTTGGTGGTCCTACAGTGCACTGCAAGCTCTTGACCGCCTCCACTGTCCATTCCTTATTAGGATTGTAATAATCTCAGCTTGGGCCACTAGATATAAGAAGCTCAAGTCTAAAGCTGAGTTTTGGCGTTATGTTTCAGTGATCGTATAACTAAAAAGCTGGGAGCATCTGGAGCCGTATAATTAGTGCTGGGTACATAATTGTAGCTCTACTAGTGGGCCAGTGCTATTCAGTTATGCAAGAGCGCAGCGAAGGCCTTATGTTATTGAAGTGGGCACTGCTGTTGCTGCTGCCGCTGACAACTATTCAATAAATCCTCTCAGCAACTCTTGGCCAGTTCCCCTGAGGAACACTGAAGTGCCCGCAGGACATTATGTGATGACGCTTTAACATATTTTGAAAAATCCTACATTCAAAGTAGATCGACACATGCATGATTTATCACACCAGACCCTATGAAAAAATGACACTTGAGAGCATTTAGCAAGTCTACTGCAAATAAAGAGCCCAAAGTAATTATAATTTATAAACCCAAATTGATTGCATCATTTCATCCCATGTCTGTCATTTTGCAAACAAGCGAGCACTCGAGAGGTGAACCATTTGAGGAAATAGATTTATGTCACATTGAAAAAGGATCTGCTATGCTTTCAGCTTCCATTGATTTTATTGCTCAGTTATGCAAAGAACACTGCATTTCTGGAAGATAAATGATTAGGAAAAAGTATTTCTTACAAAGGAAAATACTGGCCGGGGAGATATAATGTGAATATGGAGAAGCCACTGAAGTGATAAAGCACCTACTGCTGTTTCTTCAAAAAACTATTGCGTAGCATGGCACCTGAAAAAATAAAAACATACAAAAGGCGGAAGGTGTAGGATGTCCTAGACCAGCACTATAAGTAATCTTCCTGTCTGCTAATTTGGACCACAATGTTCTGGTTCCATCTATTTTCACGTTTGCATTTTACAGGATGCAGATTATAGCAGACAGCTTACTTCATGGTCCCTGCTTATGGTGGGGTGGGGGGAACTTGATGGACCTATGGTCCTTTCTGACCTTAATTCACTAGGTTACTATATTATTTATCTCAGTTATCCACCAAATGTACTTCTTGCTCCCGACCTCAAGGTTCAGATCCAGTAAATGACTGCTTGGTCCCAGATACCTCGGTGCAGGACAGCAAACAAACCAAACTGAATCTGAAGTTACGTGCTTCACTAACTTGTGAGGTCACGTTAATGCCCAATGATCTGCTATTAAGAAAAAACTGTTTCCAAACCTACTGGGACTAAGCCATGCTCATTAAAAAAAAAACTGCTAGGGTGACTATCCATATATTGCCAGTATCCACACTGCTGCTTTCTAAATAGATTTAGTATTTAACTTACTGAGTATTTAGGGGCCACATACTTCCTGTGTTCTTACGTATAAGAATTCCATATGGTTACAACTGTAACAAATGCTGTGTATCAATGTGGCAATCCCCACCATGTGTGCCAATTATTTCACGGAATAAGTAGACGAGGAGCAATTTTTTTTTGTAGCCTTTTCTTTTTTATCTGAAACAAAAAAGGACTTCTAATTTTCTTTTTTTATATCAAGCATTTTGACTAAAGCAGTGCACCCAAAACCTGCTGAAGCTGAATGATATATGAGCCAGACAGCAGCTGCGGGAGTGTGTACAGAACTCATGTACAGATATGGCCCTATTAATAGCTCTGATTTGCAATTTACACGTCTTGGTGCTATAAGTATATAGGTACTGTATATAGTCATAATATATAAAAGGAGGCAGTATAGCATAGTGGTTAAGAGAACTGAACTGCAGACCTGGGTTTGAATCCCATCATCCCCCACTTGCATACTGTGTGACCCTGGGCAAGTCATTTAAAGCAGCAGGGCAACAAAAAATGTTTTACCCAAGAAAAGATAGTTTCAGCTACAATTAAGAAAAACGTTTGCATACCTGTCAAATGTTCTTGTCTAGGTACCTCTTATGCTGCGCACCATGAGACTTTTTTAATTTTCGATCCTAACCCTTGACAGGTCAACAGTGCTATTTCTATGCAAAATGTGGAGGCCATCTTTTTTCTTGAGAAAAAACTTGATTAAAACATTTATAAAATACTCAAAGTTTGGTGGAATTAGAAAATTGTACCACCAAATAAAACTGGAAGATGCATGACATCTTTTATACTGAAAAAAGGTAGGGTCAATTTTTTTTGCTGAATTTCATTGCACTGCTGCTTTAACTTCCTTGTGCTCCCAGGTCACACCTGGAAACAAGCTCTGGCTTATGGTGCCTTTCCTGGTTAAACAAGTTCCCCTTCCCCTTATATAGTCGACTGCCAGTCTATACCTGATCTCGGCTTATGGTGCCTTTCCTGGTTAAACAATTGCGCCTTTCCCTTATATAGTTGACTGCCAGTCTACACCTCGTCTCAGTACAGAATCGAGACAAGTAAATTGCAATCCGAAGCAATTAATAGCGCCATCAATCCAGGTGTTCTATGCACCCTCTCATGGCTGCTCCCTGGCTCATATGTCATTCTCTTTTTTTAATTCATTTTTACTGCATTTTATAGCAAATAAATACCATAAATGCATACATGAAATGATAATTCACACTATAGGATATAATTCTGCTACTAATTTAGGTTAGAACAGTGCACATTTCTAGTGAAACAACAGGAGAGGGAAATCTCAATAAATAGAGGATAATGGCTGGGGATCGGGTGATAACCACGCTGTAATCACCTTGAGTGGTTGCTAGGGCAACATGACAAACCTCTAGAGTGCCCTTTACACAAAGACAGCGCCTCTCTGGCGAAGTGAGTTCTTTTAATGAAGAGTTTACACTTTCTGTTTGATTTCGCTACTCTGATTTTAACTGCAGCAGATGCCACTGTGATGTCATGTCATATCAGGCACTGTTCAAGCTGTTCTCCCACTGGTTAAGAGCTCCTTTGTGACCAGCCTAAAGTGGAAATACACGTTGATGACCCACCTAACACTGAAATAAATGATTAATTTCCACTTCAGGCCTGTCACACATAAAAATAAATGCTTTCTTTTTGTTAGTTTTCTTTTTACCTCCTCAGCTGGGGGGTGTTCCTATGGTTCCCCATTTTCAGGCATCCTTACCTCGGCTGCTGCCCCGGACCCAGTCAGAGCACAGACCCTTTTCACCCTGCCATCCCAGGTCACTTCACAGTGGGGATTTATCCCGCACACTGCGGAAACCTGGAGGCCAGGGGCTGAAGGGTAGCGAACTTAAGTGTGACCACTGCGGCGCCGATGGAGTCTGCCGTCATCGCGCTGGAGGATTGTTTGTCCCGTTATCTCCCCGGCATGAGCATGCAGTGGCATCAAGGACATCCTGCACACACAATCACCCGCAGTATGCCTGACGTCTGCCTGCGCCAGCCCACAGTTTGATTGCCGAGCCTACACTTGCCCCCAACCACCGCCAGGAGCCAGTGTCTCAGGGATCCCCCCCCCCCAAAGGAGGACAGCAGTTCACAGGATGCTCAATCCTCCTCCTCCCAGCTGACCCCCGACACCTCAAGTCCATTCCCGAACCCGGTCACTGGCGTGGCATGAGGTGTGGCGTCCGGTGCCTCAATCATCAGCTCCACCGGGCCGGCTCAAAATAAATGCATTTAATTGCAAAAACGTTATTCTCACAGACACTGTATAAACTACATTCCTTTAAGCTTCTTCTGCAAGAACCTTGCCTACCAGAACATGCGGCCACCAGACTGGCACAAAGCTCAGTGAAGTTCAACAAGAAAGTGCCAATGACATCACAGTTTCCTGCAAGATTCCATCACAGAAACAAGAAGCGTCAAGTATATAAGTATATGAGCACCAGTGTAGCTCTGATATCCAACAGTCACCTCTTTAAGGGGAAGAACACTTTGCAGGACTTAGGTTGTCAAACCAATGCATTAAAGGATACAGGGACGTCATGCCTAGAGAATTGGGGGGGGGGGCATACAACTGAAAATGAGTCCAGGGAAACACAAACTCACACTTTTATAGCCTTCCTTAGCCTAAAAAGCACTACTTGAATAGGAATTGGGGGACACATGCTTATGGATGTGACAGCCTTGACACAATAACAGCAATCTGTTATACAATAAAACGGTAAGGTGCAGAAGACATTTTTTAGTTAACTAAGCATAACGCCACAGGGAATTATACATCAGATAATCCCAATTAGCTCTTCATTAGTCTCCGTTGAGCTGGCACTGTGGCAGTATCTGGAGCTGGCATTTTGTTAACACTGAGGAAATAAACATGAACACCTTCTATCCCTTTGCCTTTTTCTGACAGACCAACAAGGGCTGTTCAGCATGAGGGGTTGTAACCTCAACTCTATTTGACAGATACAAGTGGAGTAAATTCTAACAACTGTTTGTTCCTCTCACACTAGGGGTACAAACTCCATAATTACAGGGTTTTAAATAACAAAGGAATGTCATTGGCTGAAAGCTGTTGTAAATACTAGCACACAACAACAGGGAAAATAGTTCATGACGCCTCATAACAAAATCACTACACTGCCATTCTCTTCAGATGAGCTTACCTTAGATGGTTGAGAGTCAGTGCATAAAAGAGCTTCCTGAGGTAAATTTTACTATTCAATTGTTAACTTACAAGTTTTTTAGCCTGTTAACTTAAAAAGCTAGTGTACTGACTAAAACTAATATTATAGATAGTGTCATTTTTCAGATGCACAAGCCACTCGTCTTGAGGCCTTATGACTCACAACCCACCTCAGTTGTGATGCTATCCCATGATGATACACAACTATTCAGTGCAGCAAGCCATACAGCAAAGCAAGTAGGATGTTGGGATGTATCAGGAGGAGTACTGATAACAGAAGAGAAGAGGTAATACTTCCCCTACATAGATCATTAGTGAGGCCACACTTGGAGTACTGCACCCACTTCTGGAGTCCTCATCTCAGGAAAAATATGGACAGGCTCTAGACATGCTGTGCAGGGTAATGATTCAGGCCCAACAGGACGGGTCATTCGAGGACAGCCCTGAGGCACTGAACATGCACTTGCTGGAAGGGAGAGGAGAGGTGTGATAGAGACCTTCAAATTCCTAAAAGGAATTAACAAGGAGGATTACGGGGAACTTTCTAGCTTGAACAGTAGCTCAAGGTCACGTGGACACGGCTGAAAACTGACAGGAGGGAGGTTCAGGAGGGATATGAGAAAAGCATTATTTTACAGAAAGGGTGGTGGAGCCATGAAATAGTCTGCCTGCCAAGGTGGTAGGTGTAAACAAAATGTTGGTGGTTTCAAGCGCGGTTGGGACAGAATGAAGGGTATAGTAGTTGCTAGAGAGACAGCAGAAATGGGGAGGTGAATGGGGGGGGGGTATTGGGAGGGCTAGAACCCTGGAGGGACAGTAGTACCCTAGCCTAGCTAGGGAACATTAACAGAATGGATGGATCGCTGCTCTTCTTCTCCTCCTGTCATTGTCTTTGCTTCTGTTAACTAAAGCATCTAACAACTTGATTAAGACATATCCTTACCTGTAATTAAATTCTAGCACATACTCATGGGTAAGAAAAAGACCCAGACAACTGTTTATTTTACCTACTTTGAATCCCTGCACACCTCAAGTTCAACATACATTTCAGAACAGCACTGGCAAAAATGAACACTTTTTTAATGTATATGTAAACATAAAAAAAAAATTGCTAAAAACTTTCTTTTTTTTTTTTTAACTTTTAATATAGAAAAATTGATACATAGCATAACAACAATTATACAGTCCGGGGTTTGGTATGTCATGGGATACTGTCACATCGGCCTCTAGCCTCACAGTGGCCTTGAGGCATGACAATATCCCCTAACATACCACACCTTGTCACGTATTTATTGCTTCAAATATTTTGATCATAAGTATTGATTATTTCTGAATAGTTTTGGACAAAATCATTAATGCTTGTTACTGCCTAATTATTGCTGCTATGCACCATTTAATTTTGTTACTTGCCACTGTTTGTCTCTGTTTAATATTGTGTGTTGCACCTCTATTGTTATATGACGTGGAACCTTTGTAAATTAACCTCTGGTTCAAAGGTATTTTGTAATCCTAGTACAGAATAAATAAATAAAAAAATCAGAACTTTTGGCAAAGAAAACAATTACAGAAAAAACCTACACTATACAGTAAAAGTGAGCTGAAAAACAACATTTACACTTATGGATCTAAGAGGAGCAGTAAATATCGTGTGTACAGTTTGAGAAGTTTTGTAAAAAATATGATAATGTGTACCAATGCTCTTACAACTATTAAAAGAAGTACCTTAGTACAAAAGTAACAAAACAAGAATTATGCAAAATTACACACATCTTCCTTCTAAAGGGCATCATGAGTAACATTATTCTTATTTTAAATGTTTTCATTATGCTCCATTCTCTGTGGTGCAGCCCCATTCCCAGTGCTGGTCCCAGTTCCACCCTCCTGCACCCCTACCACTTACCTCCTCTATGTCCACTGGCGTACGCCTCCCCCCCGGCCTGTATCACCTGCCACTCTCAGTCTGGGGCAGCAAAGCCCATAGTGCAGGGAAGGCTATTAGCAGGAGTCAGAACCAGGGCATGCCACGGGTCACCCTGATATTTCATGGTTTTCTTGGTTCCTCGACTCCCTCAGTATGTTGGAACACACAGAGTTGCAAGCGGAGCCCATCCAACATCCCCCCACTAACTTATGCTTCCCAGCTCTCCCTCCCCGAAAGAAGAGAGCATGCTCTGAGACGCACAATCCTCCTTCACTTGACCAGTGCCCCCCGCAACTCAATACCATTATAGTATATGGGTGCCTTCTGTTGTGCATGGATTTCAGCAACTGCTGAAATCTTGTTGTAGGGCAGTTCAAAGGTCAAAAAAGCTGTTGTACTATCGTTCTGACGTCATATCGATAGTACAACTTTTTAACTTTGACCTGCCACCTGATTGGCTCAGACTAGGTTCGATAAACAAAATAAAGACAAACATGGCGGCGCAATTTAGCGAGTGCTGGGCAGTGCAGTCACCAACTTTTAAGTTCGGAATCAAGACATGGCCTCGCTCTCAAGGTCTCTGATGTCATCTACTCCCTCGATGGAAACACAGCCTTGTCGTGGATGGTCGCCCATCCACTATTCTATATGTTTTAGCATGGAACTTTATTCTTAATACTCTCCCTAACTTCTCACATGTAAGTTTCAACATGTTCAGAATACCTCTGCTCTTCTCACACTACTTAGGAATTCTGAACCCACAGCTCCCATGCTTAAAACGCTACACTAGTTACCAGTAACATTAGAATTCACTTTTAGACTGCAGTTACCATTTTTTTATATCCTCTAAGGAAATGCACCTTATTATCTGTCTGAACCAATTCATTAATATTCTTCTAACTTCTTTGCTCCTCTGATACACATCTTCTCAAGGTTACAACAAAAAAAACCTTCTGTAGTTGGCGGTAGATGCTTTTCCTCTCTCTGCTATACCTGTACAGTCTGGAATGGCCTTCCCACTTACAGTACTGCACATCTCTGAATGCTCGAGTCTCCTACTTTTCAAATCTCAGTTAAAAAACTACTTTTCCTCCCTTGCTACTCTTGTACTTTATCTTATTTTATTGCTTAACTATTTTACAGTGTGCATGTGGACCACTTTGAGATAATTTTGTAAGAAAGATGCATATAAAAGCAAAATGTGTTGTAATATGCAGTATACGGAATACATAATGGGTTGCATATACTGCATATTACAGAGAGAATAATATATGGGGTAGTGTGTATAACAAGACTTTTGCACACACCTGAGGTGCTGGATGTTACATAAACCCCAAGAGTGAAGCTCAAGGGGTTTATACAAGCATCCAACACTGAGGGTGTGTGTAAAATTTGAGTTCTACGCACCACCCCATGTCTTGTTTTATACAACTGCTGTGGAGCATTTTTGCACCACAGCAATTATATAAATACAGCTTGATCTCCCTGCCAGCAACTGCAGTCAGGCTGAAGTGGGAAGACAGTGTATATGCATGCTTGGCACGAGGGAAACCCGGCGCATGTTCCCCATTATAACCAGTCAGTTATAACAGTGAATTATAATCATGTTTCTTTAAACGCTCTCCAGTTATTACAAAGAGAATCATGGATGGAGTGTTGCCACAGAAAGGACACCAGCTGGTTATTCTGGCATGAGTGTGTCCACCAGTCAGACTGAAAGTGAAAGCCACTGCCATCTCACACTCACAGAAACTGAATGCCACAGAAAGAACGATAGGCTTTTCTTTAACCAAACAACACTAAACCGACCAGTAATTATATAAAATAAAGCACGTGGTGGTGTACATTGTGAGGTTTTTTTACACTATCAAGGTATGTAATACAGTATACTAACATAAACCAAGAGTGTGAAGTACAAGCAGTTTGTGATGGCATAGAAACATAAGACTTTGATGGCAGATAAGGACTGCTTGGCCCACCCAGTCTGCCCATTTCCCTACCTAATGGATAAGCTGCAGATTCTAGTTAACCAACAGCCTACTTCCTCCTACCCCCCACTAGAATTGCCTTATGTCTGTCCCATGCATTCTTGAATTCACCCACTGTTTTTGACCCCACGACCTCCTCAGGAAGACCATTCCATGCATTCGACACCCTCACATTGCCCCCGAGCTGTCACCCCTCTATCTTCAAATTGAGTCCCCTTGTTCTTACACATCTCTTTTTCTAAAAGATGCTACCCTCTTGGACTTTGTTGATTCCCCTGAGGTGCTTAAAAGTTTCTATCATGTCCTCCCTCTCCCTCCTTTCCTTGAGGGTATACATATTAAGCTCCTTCCGTCTCTCTTCGTATAGCTTCTGTTGCAGACCCTGCACCATTTTAGTTGGCTTCCTCTGGACTGCCTCCATCCTGTCTACGTCATTGCGGAGATGGGGTCTCCAGAACTGCACACAGTACTCCAGATGGGGTCTCACCAACTGTCTGTACAGAGGGATAACAACTTCCTTACACACTGAGTTACGTAACTGGTACTGTGTGGTTAAAATAAATTGCTGTTGTCCTTTCTGCAGCATACAGTTTCTGTAAGCATGAGATGGCGGTGGCTTTTACTTTCACTCTGACTGGCTGACACCCATGCCGTAATAACCGACTGGATATGACAGAATGGAACCCAGTTATTATGGCGTTAGAAAGTGGTGTCAGTCCAGTCAATAAATGGGCTCACCAGTAATTATAATACAGTATGCTTTATGTGTAACCCTTTATGTATGCCATATACTGCGTATTACAATATGCAGTATATGGAACACATAAAGGGTTGCAGTGAAATAAACACTGATCTCCACTAGCAAGTGGTAAGACCCATAACTGATGCACTGGGAGACAACATGTTAGTTATGAAGGTCTTGCCCTCATGTGCTTGAGCTAAATGTGTAATTCCACTACAAACCATTATGTATTATATTTTTATAAAATATACATTAGTGTTTGTAAGGCTAAATAAAAAGACTATCTGTACCAGAGAACACCAACTAGCTACATATATTTTTTATATCCACAGTAGGGTACATCACAAAATTTATCTAGCTAGTTGGGCATGTCACAACAAGTATTTCATTCTGCCACCTGTGCCCTGCAGTCTATGAAGCTGGCACTAGCTTAAAGCAGTAATGTATAGTGCATAAACCGCACGTGTGATGTGCGGTTATGAGATATGGTATTTAGCCTTATGAGTCACTCGTGAAGGTCAAGAGGTCACTGACCACTCAATGAAGACGAATATCATATCTCATGAGCACACATCACCTATCCCCTATATATATCACACTAGTCCTTATATTTTTATTAGCATTTTACCTTTAAACTGCCCTTCTTGCCATTGCAAACTCACAATCTGGTTAATTTATTTATTTACTTGAAATTACTCCAGCCTGGATAACCCCATGAGATGCTGCATCTTGTTTTCACTGGGGTCCCAGGGAGGGCAAGGAGAAAACTGTGCACTTACCCCTCCATTTCTAAGCAACCCGCGCAAAATAATATTGTTTTAACACTAAGTTCAAGGAATGTCAAATTTATTAAAAACACGGGTATGCCCAAAAATGTCTTACTGGAGACTGGCCAGATCTAGAACAGTTACAAGTCAGACAATGGAAACTGGCATTCTTGGCCTCCACCACTACCTAACTGGGTACAATATCAAACTGGAAAAGTGACATGCCCCCACCATCACCACTCTAACGGTATGGCGAGAAATGCCGTAATTGGGCTGGCAGTATAGCCTAGAGGTTAAAGGAACGAGGTGTGAACAAGCTTGATCTATCCAGCAGACCAGACCTGAGTTTGATTCTCACAACCTCCACTTGCATACTGTGTGACTCTGAGTAAGTCACTTAACCGCCCAGTGCTCCCAGGTCGCCCCTGAAAACAGGCACTTGTGCCTAGTGGGTCTTACCTGATTACCAAAGACTTAAAAAAAAAAAAAAAAAAATTTCTTTTTTATTCATTTTTATTGAATCACTTGGGTACAGGTTGTACAACACTTAATAAGCCTTATTTGGTAGAGCAGATTTTACACTGCACAGGTATTTAGTTGATTCACAATTCGGATAAAATCTTAACAGTCCAACATTTGTCAGGAGGTTGATCTGTAGTCCAGGGTGGTGGTTTGATTAATGGGCCTTTTGGCTCCCCTCCGGTTCCCAGGCAACAGTCAGTGAGACCCCCCCCCCCACGTATCAGATTTCTGCAGTCTCTATATAGTATCCAGCGTGCCCATCTTCTCGTGAGGGGGGGGTCCTCTGATTTATCTTATGGGTTAATTCCTCCATGTGGTTGTATGTCATCTATTATCTCTAGCTATTCATGAAGTGTTGGGGGTTCTTCCTTTAACCATTTTTGTGTTATGGCCTTGTGTGCGGAAGCCAATAATATGTTCCATAAGTATAGAGTGTCAGGGCCTGAAAGTCCTGGTGGAGAGAGACCTAAAATGGCATGCAAAAGAGTACGTAGGAGATCAATCATGAACAGGTCTTTCGACGACCCACTGACCCATTGCCAGAAACTGGTCAGAGATGGGCACGTCCAGAATATGTGTGTGGCAAGCTCTTGCCTCTGTGCACTTCTGTCAACAGGCCTGGCAGGCCTGTGTGCTCCATTTCCCTTGTGTGACTGGTGTGTATAAAAACTGAGTCCTGATCTTTTAGATGAATTCCTGCCACAATGGGAATTTGGTGGTTTTCACCCCCTATCCCGTCAGCCCTCTTTCCTTCCCCCCTCCTGACTTGTCGAATTCCCTTTTACTTACTGTATCTATTTACTGTTATAACTTTCCATTATTGTACTCCTCCCATTTTTAATAATGCTGTACCTTTATGTTACAGGCACTGTATTGTAATTATCAGTCTCTGTCTTTACTTGTATGTTTTCTGCCCTGGACCATCTTGCAAATGAGCTTGCTTAAGGAGGAATTGGCTGAATAAATTAAGATTTTGATTGATTGATTGAAATAGAACACAGTGGTCCATTCTTTTTCAGTAAGTTCTAGGTAATTTTCTTGGGACCATTTTTGTTTTATATGGGTTGTGTGATCGTCTTGTAATGTCCAGAGGGCTCCACAGAGGGCCAAAATATGCCCTTTTGTAATTTCTAGTTTTAAAATTGCCTTCATGGTGTAGCCTTTGATAGGGTAGCCTGGAGTTTCCTGTTCCTTGCCCTAGAATCTTTTGGTTTTCTAATGGTATAAATAGAATGACGTCCCTTTTATGCTTCTCCCCAGGCATATGTCCGCACCAAGGGGGGGTGGGCAGATTTAGTTTATACCGGGGCACATGGTAGGGCTGTCCATATAAAACAAAAATGGTCCCAAGAAAATTACCTAGAACTTACCGACAAAGAACGGACCACCGTGTTCTACTTTGTGCCATACCTCTCACCACGCCGACGACACGAGGTCAGGAGCGAGCTTAGTTTTGCTGAGGAACGTTCTGGTGTTGCACTGTTTTTGGTGAGTATATGAATCTGGAGCTGGAGATATCCAAAGTGGTCCAAATTAGATAGGCTGAATGTCTGTTTGAAAGTTTGGAAGTCTAAGACGATCCTCCCCTTGGATAAGCTGTATGAGGAAGCAGAGACCAGTACAAGCCCAGCGTCTGAAGGTTAGGTCAAATTGGGACAGTTAGAAGGAGTCATCCCAGGCAAACCACTGAAAGAGCCAGAGAAGGTGGCCCATGCTGAATTTATCCCAGGCTCTGCACACCCCAGTCAGGGTGGAGCGCAGGGTTAACAGGGTCAGGTCTCCATTCCGTCTCTCAAAGGACGGCCCCACAGCCCTCGCAGCCAGAGGTGGCTCATCCTCCCCGCTCTGCTCTGATAACTTCTAGTTAGCAATATACTCAGCAATGGTCCACAAAAGAACAGATTTAAGATGCACTGCTATGTAGCAATTTTCTAGATCTGGTACCGCTCTGCTTCCAGACAATTTACTTGCTTGTAGAAGTTGATATTTAATTCTGGGGTCTCTTGCTGCCCAGATGTATTTAGAGAGTAACTGTTGTCATTTTTGGAAATGTTTTTCATGAATTGAGATTGGGATGCTCTGGAACAGATATAGTACCTGGGAAGAACATTCATTATTATGGAATGAATTCCGGAGTACGTTGGAAAGGTAAGCTGGGACCAATGGCTGAAGTCAGTTTGTACCTTCTTAGTGAATGACAGGAAGTTCACGTCACACAATCTGGTCGGGTTTTCAGTGATTTGTACTACCAGGTACTTAATCTGTGGTGTGGACCATTTCGGGGGGAGTAGGTTGGTAAAACGAACTGAGGGTTTATAGAAAAATCTGAGGTCTTCTGTTTTTGTCCTGTTAAGAGAATATCAAGGACTGAATGTGTCCAGGAGCGACCAGAGTTCCAGAACTGAAGTTTCCGGATGGGCTAGGTATAGTAAAACATCATCCGGGTAGAGAGATTTTTTTTTACTTGACCTCCCACTTCAATGCCATGGATGTTGCACTTATCTCTGATACTTTTCGTAAGTGGTTCAATGTAGAGAGCGAATAATAAGGGTGAGAGGGGACAGCCCTGCCATGTGCCCCGGTATAAACTAAATCTGCCCCCCCCCCGGTGCGGACATATGCCTGGGGAGAAGCATAAAAGGACTTTATTCTATTTAGACCATTAGAAAACCAAAAGATTCTCGGGCAAGGAACAGGAAACTCCAGGCTACCCTATCAAAGGCTTTTTGGGTGTGAAGGCTCAGGACACATGTCGGTCCAGTGGTGTAGAGGGATGAGATGCTTTGTGCCTTACCTCTCACCACGCTGACGACACGAGGTCGGAAGTGAGCTCAGGTTGCTGGCGGTTGACTGGGGAGAAGCTGGATGAGTGTCCGATGGGCAGCTCTCCTACTCTGGGGAGGTGACTCCCAGTGGAGGCTGGGTGTACAACAGCAGAACCACTCATGCATGGGGGGGAGGCGACGGGGGATGTCTGCAGATCAAGTGCAGGAGCGTGCCTCAGCCATGCTGACATCACTGCACATCTGCACCTCTGTGGGGGCAACGTAACAAGTAAGAGGAAACAACCTGACGGCTGGAAGGAAGACGTCATCCTGCAGCCACCTGGTCTACCATCAGACTCCGCTCTCTTGAGTCCCACTAACCTCCACTCTCACCTCCGACTGCCAGGTTCCACTGATACATTGTACAGGAGTACCATGGATCAGAAGGCAGCCCACCCAGGGGCTATGACCGCGGTGGGAGGGGAATACTGCAGGTGAGTCACGGGTGAAGCAGAGGAACGGGACAGCAGCCTTCAGGTGGGGGGGGCAAGGAGTCGACCGATGGGGCTCCGACGGTCAATGACTCGAGTGAAACAGAGTTAAAAAAAAAAAAAAAAAGACTCATGACACACACTGGGGTCTTGTTCTGTTTTATGACCTCTATTAGATTTATTGTTTGTCTACCGTTATCCGGGGCCTGTCAACCCATGATGAAATCTGTCTGGTCAAAATTAACAATGTTGGAGAGCAAGGGCTTGAGTCTCTTCACTAATATGGAGGTGAAGCTTTTGTAATCTGTATTACATAGTGATATAGGACAACAGGAACTACATAGGGTTAGGTCCTTTCCTTCCTTTGGGATAACTGTAATGGTGGTGTAGTTCCAGGCGGGCAATAGTGCTCCCCGCCCCATGCCTCATTAAAAGCCCAACTCAATAGTGGGGTTACAGCTTTCTGGAATGCTTTGTAAAATTCCCCACCAAAACCATATGGTCCGGGGCATTCACCAGTTTTAAGATCTCTGATTATTGTTACTATTTCTGCTTGAGTGATAGGGGCAGTTAGTTTTTTGCCTTGTTCATCTGTTAGTTTGATAATTTAAAACTTGCAGGAAGTAAGGTTTGGCCGATAAGGAGGTATCCCTGTGTGGACTATACAGAGATTTGTAATAAGTTACAAAGGCACTTGAGATATGTTTATTCCTATGGACCATCTTCCCTGTTTGGGGATGCTGTATTTTGGTAAAGGCAGCTCTTGCAGCCTGCTGTTTAAGCCGATATGCTAGAAATCTGGTTGTTCTTGCCCCCACCCCCACCCCATAGTATTTTTAAGTATTGGAGGCTTTCTCTATTTCCTGTCTCTGTAAGGTTTGAATTTTTAAGTTTTAGGTGCCTGATCTCTACGTCTAGTTGTGTGTTCCATTTTTGTTTCTGTTGAGAATCTAAGTCCTGCAGAGCAGAAGTTAGGTCGGCCATTTTCTTTTCTTTTCTTTTTTTTTTCTTATAGACTGCTATATATATATTAATTGGCCTTGTAGGACCATTTTAGTGGTATCCCATAAGATTTGTGGGGAGGTACCTGGTTTGTCATTTTGTTCGATTACTGAGTGTAGAGAGGATCTGGGGTCTTTCAAAGTCTGAGGATCTCAAAGAAGAGAGACATTCACTCTACAGTGAGCCTTCTTCAGAGGTATATTGAAGGTCTACCTCCAAGTAGACTGGCTGGTGGTCCGATAGAGTTGACATACCTATCCACATAGAGGAGAATTTTGTCAGATTCTGTGCATATGTGAATGTGTGTGTCCAAGCTAGAATATATTTTAAATCTAGGGGAATAACAGGTGTAATCCTTCACCGTGGGGTATTTATTCCACCACACATCAACCAGGCTTAGTTCTTTTAGTAGGAGTTTAGTTTGTTTAGGTACTCTGTTGTTGGGGGTTGGGATCTGAGATGTTGTGTCACAGGTTCTACTGAATATGAGGTTCCAGTCCCCTTCCATAATCAGTGTACCTTTCAATTTTTTTGGCTACTAGTTTGAGTAGAAGCTGTAGAGGGATCCTGGTGGTGCGTAAACATTGACTAGAGTGACTGGGGTGTCTTGTATGGAACCTGTTCACTATGGGGTATCTGGCTCCTGGGTCCACAACCACCTCTGTTTCTTCAAACAGGAGTGAGGCAGGAAGTAGTATCTCTACCCCTTCTCTTTTTTCCACATTCTAGGGATGCCTGGAAAAGCTTGGGATACCCCCAGTTTTTGAACTGGAGTACTTCAACCAGGGTCAGATGTGTCACTTGGAGGAAAATTATCTCACCCCGCTGTGCTTTAAGATATTTAAGTAACTGCTTCCTTTTCACTGGCATGTTTATGCCATTCACATTATAAGTTAGGACTTTAGTGAGCATTCCTTTCACAGGATTAATCGGTTTACTCTACTTTTCTTTTGCAAGTCTGTCTGACGTGCTGGAAACTTCTGAGGTTTAAACTGCTGACCTGTTTGTGTTTACATACCCTTGAACAAGCAATCTAACCCAACACAACGAGCCCAATAAAACACCCTTGAGAACCACTATGACACTTGGCATTTGTAACAGTGAACCATAAACAATAACTAGAGAATGATGTATTCATTAGCAGAGTGAAAATCTCAGCAGTGTTAGACTAGAGGTCTCTGGTCTAGCTGGTATGAAGTTCTGGGGTTGCAGAAGTGTTACCTAGTTGCTTTGGGCTTCTCCTCCAGCTGCCCCTTCTCCTTCATTTTCTAGGTTAAGTGAGAGGGTCTCTCATCGGTTGTGGTGTGTCACTCATGTGACACTGTCTTCCCCCTCATATAGAAGACAAAAAGAAGACAGATACCACCCCCCTCTCAGTTTGTGGGTCCCACAATTAAGGAATGGTCTGCCTAGTCGGCTGTAAAATGCCTGAGACATGATGATTTATTATGAGGTCTTCTGCCCAGGGGAGATGGGAGATTATGTGCTAAAGGAGATGAGCTGGCCCTCCCGCCTTTCAGGGTGACTAAGGTTGGGCAACTCCATTTCTGGGTCCCAGTGTAATAAATCTGAGGTAGTAGCGAGGGGTGGGTGGTAGGATTCCAGTGATCCCCCCAAGCTGCGAGGGATGTCCAAGAAGGGGGGGGGATAGAGAGGTCACTGGCCATCCCTCCCCCTTTTACGTCTATCCATGGGCAAATGGGGTAGCTTTAAGTATGCAGGTTGTGGGATTTAACAACCGCCCATCCTCGGGCACTGAAACAGCCCTCATTCTAGCGGGACCTCCCATGTGTCCACTGAGATTCTGTAAAAAAGGTGCTTTTGCCTGCGATGCCCTGTTTGAGCTATGCTTTTCATCAGAGCCACCTGGGAGTGAGGTGGTATAATATCTAGTGATCCCCTTTTACAACTGGTAAAGTCTAATTAATAGATAGTAATGCACTACAATTTGGGAGGGGGGCTCTAGGGGGGTGAGCACAACTGAGAATGAATAAGTGCAGCTTCTTCGTCGCCCACCTTCCCCGCCTCTTTGCACTATAATATGAAAAGACCTCTGGGGGCTGCTGCAACAGTTATATTTAGCAAAGAAGTGGGTCAAAAGCTGATCCATACGACACAAGAAACACAGAAAAATAGACTTTGAAGGCAGAAAAGGACCGCTTCACCCACCCAGTCTACCCATTTCCCTACCTACTAAATAAGCTGCAGATCCTAGTTAACCAACAGCCTATTTTTTCCTACCCCCCACCAGAATTGCCTTATGTCTGTCCCATGCGTTCTTGAATTCCCCCACTGTTTTTGACCCCACAACCGTCTCAGGAAGGCTGTACCATGTTAAGGTGAAGGATGTGAAAGGCAAGCAAGGTCCGGAAGTATCCGGACTGTAAAGTGTGGTCTAATAGCTCCAAGAGTCAGCCCTGCTCACTTCGTGGTAGAGATGCAGTAAGCTGTGTGTACATAGGCTTGGGATGGTCCACTATTCAAGGGGTGGTGAGTAACTGCAGCCAGGCAGCACGACCTGTCCACTGAAGGAGGGCCAGGAGCCCCTTATATCCACTGTGCAAGTAGAAATTGAACCCCCATCCCCTCTGGTGTCTCCCCCCACCCCATCTATTAAGGCAGTACTTACGAACAAGATCTACAATGCAGCACAGTGTTAGAAGCTCATGTGAAGAGTTCAGTACAGTTCATGTGGAACAGACAGGAGTATTACCATTTCATGGACTACACAGAGCTGCTACTCTGCGTCAGTGTGACTGTCAGTCAAAGTCGTGGGCATTTCCGCTGGGCTCCCCTGTGGTCGTGCTGGACTGCAGTGCTCCTCAGTGATGCTACCATAGTTCAGGAGGGGGGAGCCGATGTCCACTCGGAGGTTGCTATTTCTCATTGAGTTCGCTATCTGGCTGGGGGTGACCTCCTCAAGCAAGTTCCCAGGCTGACTGACGCAGGTCCCTCTCGAGTCTCTCCTTGACGAGTGAAGGAAGGTGCACACCTACTTCTTCAAGGTAAGGGGTGTTTCTAACACATCTGAAAAGTTCTGGTGCCTGTGGCAGCTTCCAGCTGAAGTCTGGCTGGATACAGAATCTTGGCCTTATGTCTTTCACCCTTAGCTGTTTGAGCACATTCCATAGCATACATCTGCATTCCTGTATGGATCCTGTGTAGTCATTATCCAAGGATACGCATGAGTTTTTATAGTGGAGTTCCTTATGTTGCCAGGCCCTTTAAAGGAGGTCTTCTTAGGTGGTGTAGGAGGTGAGTTTGATGACAAAGGATTGAGGGCTTGCTCTGATGTTGCAGGTTTGGGGCCCATAGAGCGATGTGCATGGCCCATGCTGAGATTGTAGCCATCGGGGAGATGAAGAACTTCTTTAGCAGGGACTGCAGGAAGCTATGGTGCTCGTCACACTCCTCTCAGCATCTTCTGGCACCCCACATATGCGGATGTTCTGTCTTCGACTATGTGCCTCTTGGTCATCCAATTTGTAAGTTCTCTGTCTCATGTCAAAAGATACAGCAATAGCCGATCATGTCTGTCCATTTGAATTTCAGCTGCCTGTATCCACTCCTCTACCTGTTCTGTGCAGTGTTCAATATGTTTGATTTCGGACTGCAGCTGTGTAAGGGAATGGTAAATTTTATTGACCATTTTGGTGGTTTGCTTAATGGCGGTGATTAAGTCTGTGGAATCCTCTATGTCAGGCTAAGGTGACACCTCGGGGCAGTCCGGGTTTCCCGCTTCTTAGAACTGATAAGCTTTCTCAGCGGACAGGAGGCCTTTCAGCTTTTGGGCCAGTATCCCTGGCTGTCTGGCTGTTTGAGCTTTAGATCGGTGCCCTCTGCTAGTGCATCCATGTTTTAGCAGGCAGAAATAAGTCACTGAAGTCCGGAGGGTAGCCGGAGCCATAGGCTTAAGCTGCCATTAGGTGGGTGACATCACTGGAAGTTGAGAAGTGCCATGACTGACTGCGTAAAATTAGAAAGAGCATTTGAGGAATACCTGCATTGTTGACCTCAGCAAATAACACCCCTGGATAGCACATAGGTGCAAATCTCTGAATTGATACCTTGGGGTCCAAACTGATTTAAGCCAAGAGTATGTTACCAGAGCATAATGGAAAAGAATCAACTGACATTAACTCAGTATATTTTACAGTTTTATTTTGGTTGTACATGTAAAGCACTCAGAGCCCTCGCTGGATTGAGTGCTATGCGAAAAGTAAAATTTGCCTTGCCTTATTGTACATTTTTATTTGTAGTGTAATTTTACATTGTTAATGACAGTGTTTGTAATACTTAGAATGTAAAACATTTTTTAAACTATAAAAGGCAGTATAACAAAGGTTGTAACCTGCTGGCTTTACAACATTGAAATGTGCGTGACAAGTCAATAAGCAATGTTGGCAAGAAAAACAACAAACAACAGGTATGGTCGTTCGTCCAGAGAGACATGGGCTTCCACTACCCAACATTTCCAGTGACAGTGCAGAAGAAATAGTTACATACAGGCTAAAAGGAAACACAAACTCTAAAGGCAAGCACATGCAAACAGTAATCAAAACAAGCTCACAAAGTGGGTTCACTGCAAACAAAGAGTACGGACATTGTTATGCAACACAATTGTGGTCTGTTATGTGGGGATTCTGGACCAAAACAAACATAGGGAGTTCTAAGGTGGTGTCTAGTGCTACAACTGCAAAGACTCTTCCACCAAATTCACGCTTCATCCTGGGAATTGAGAAGGTAAGTGCTGCTCTGCTGCTGTTGAACAGAATGAGTAGGCCCTGCCTGACTATGTAAGGAGGGCCAGAATATACTCGGGATTTTCCTTGCACACACTTGTGGAACAAAGAAAGCCGGTGGCAGTCTTGTCTGCCCGAGGAACTTGTCCAGTTCAGCTGGTCACACAGCAGAAAATGATGTGCAGACCAGTCACAGGAGAGTATGAACCTGCCCATCTTGTTGTACAAATGATCCAGAGACAGCAGAGTGCTCCTGTTTGTTTCTATTTCCAGGTCAAGTAACATCTTATTAGTGAAAATAGCATGTTGTTGTTTTTTTTTGTTAGTTATTTAACCAGGACTAGCACACTAAGCTGAAAGCTTTTTTACAAGTGCGACCTGGGAGCACAGGGAAGTTAAGTGACTTGCTCAGGGTCACACAGTATGCATGTGGAAGCTGTGGGGTTCAAATCCAGGTCTGGTCTGCTGGATGTCACCAGATTTGCAGCTTGCGCTATACTGCCTCCAGCTATACTGTTTTAAGTGGAAATAACATGTGTGCTAAATTAAAATAATACTGAATCCTGTTTGAAAAATAACATGATTTATTTACTCAGTTTTATTCACCTATGGCGTGGTAGATATGCAAATCCCCATGAAATATTTTAGACTGGCTAAAATACAAATATGTTTACTTGATATCAGTGCTAAAAAGAAAAGAGAATTCCAGATATGAAACCTGGGATTCTGGAGTTTTGACCCATCTGGGTTCTCAATACATATTTGGTTAGGAAAAAGGGTTTTGATTTCCAAAATACTGTAACAGTTATGACATGGTTACCCAACATAAGTCTTTCCTCACAGTTCCAGTAGTAAATAAGAAACTATCTGGAAAGTTACAGGACATGAAAAAACGAGCATATTGTGTGTTGACTAGAGCCCACTAATTCCCTTTATACAAAGTCATTAATAATATATACTGTCTTATTGTTTTTCAGAAGTCAATGTTAAAACAGCACATACATACAGTATATCCCTTCTCTACACAACAGTTTTGCAAATCATCTTAAGTTTTCTTGCATGAACATCAGACGCTAAGAGGGTTAATGTTTTCAACCATGGCTTTAAAAACAGCCCTACTTCATGCTAATTCTAGTTGCACCCTCCCTTGCTCTAGATGCTCAAATGTCAGCATTTTAAGTGACTGTTCAATAGAAGCAGTAACTCTCACAGCAAGACACTAACTAACCAGTGTCAGCAAGATATGACCGGAGCTGATATGGCTGCAGCTCACGGAGGTCACATGGAATACAGCACAGTCCACCGTGTCCAAGATGGCTGCTGAATGGTACTGCGCATGCGCGTGTAAGCACACATGACTAATACAGTTTGACGGCCATGTTGGACATGGTGAACTGTGCCATGTTCCGCCATAACCTCCACGGGCGAAACCAGAGATGACAGGAAAAGTAGTGCGCCCATGGGGGGGGGGGTGAGCCATTCAATTATATGGGATGAGCAGAGCACTTTTGGAGTTGCAGAAACATACTACAACTCCAAAAGTGGTGCTCTTCGGAATCCCATTTTCTCAGCAGCTACAGCAAGATGGCTGCTGGCTCCACCCACTGCAACCGTAATAAGGGCTGGCTGTAGCAACTGTATCTTTGCGATGGCAAGGGCCATTTAAATTTGTAAAGGTCAGATGCTCTACAATACAGATACTCTCTTTGAAAAATGTGCATACAAGTTCTAATCCACTGAAAATATGGATTTTCTCACTTGTAGCATTCTAGTACTGGTCACACAACCTTAGCCCTATTAGCTGAACCCCAAGCAAAGAGAAAGTACAATCTGGGTGTTACATTCTGAGACATATCTGAGTTGTAACTTGGATTACATGAAGGGAATGGAAACCTACATGTCTCGAAGCTAAACAGGATTCACAACTTTATCTGAAGAATGTTTGGGACACAGCTGAACTGATTTAAAGATACAGTAACATTATAATGATGATGGTGTGGAACTGAAGGAATATCCAACAGGAAAGTACAGTTACGTAAGAACTTACCGTAACAGTAGATCTTTGAGAGAGGCTCTTGCGGTAGGTAATTACATATAGGACTGAAGCCAGCAGGCATCAGGACCCCACGGAAAAATTTCTATCTAACAGTTTCTGGCGGGGATTGCCCCCATGTCAGGTGACTGATGTCATGTGACGTCAGTATAAAGGGGGCAGTCCCCCATGCCCGCCTGCCAGTTCTTTCTCGCCAAGGGCCAAAAAGGCAAGATGAGAGAGAAGCGGATATTTCCCTTCCAGGAAAAGAAGCTGAAAATTCTAAGGGGGATGGAGGGTGGGAAGGTATTACCTACTGCAAGAGCCTCTCTTGAAGATCTACTGTTACAGTAAGTTCTTACGTAACTGTGCTATCTTACTTCAAGAGAGCTCTTGCAGTAGGTAATTACATATAGGACTGAGTCCCAAGCAGTCTGGAAGAAGAAGCACACAGGAGGAGGAAACTACTCAAATGTAGACCCTCTGGCTGTGAAGGTCTTAAGAAAGAAGACCTTGCAGAACAACCAACCTGAAGCCAGCTCTACAGTGACAGGCAATGTCCAAACTGTAGTGTTTCATAAAGGTATGGACAAAAGTCCAAGTTGCGGACTTCCGGTGGCACCACCTACATGGCAACAACCTAGTCTGCGAGGTCCAGGCAGCATTTCAATATAATCGGTGTAAATCTTTCTGCATCTCAAAAATTAGCAACACAGAAACCTTCAGAGAATAAGAACAGAATGGCAAGAAAACCTCCGAAGCAAAAAGATTCCAAGTTTAAAGGAGCAAAACCTAAATTTAAGCAGTTATCTATTGGAGCAGCAATGGAGGGCCTAACCGCCAGTTCGAGGCCTGATAGTCCAGAGGAGCTGAACTCTGATATGGAGGAAATTGAGGACTTAGAAAGACCCAATACTGCTCAAGCCATACAACAAATCTTAAGAACGGTAAATAAAACTGAAACAGACTTTCAAGACCTTAAAAGCGACCTACAAAGTATAGATAAAAAAGTACTACAAAATAAGCAGAAAATTACACAGGTCGCAGAGGCTCAAGAATCTACAGATCGGGTTCTATTATACTTACTAAGAAGGGATAGAATGGTCCAGGATCAACTTGAGGATGCTGAAAATAGAGCTTGCAGAAATAATTTTCAAATTTATGGTATAAAGGAAGGAGCAGAGGAGGGCTATGCGACAGGCACAGACTTCATCAAGCATGTCCTTAATTCGTTACTTTCATTGCCATCAGACCTAACACTGGATATGGAGCATGCTCATCGATCCTTAGGGCAAAAACAAGTGGATCTGAAAGCCCGACCCAGGTCCTGGATAGTTCGGATGTTGCGATACCAAGAGAAAGAATATATTCTTCACGAAGCCTGGCGTCAGAGAACACTCACCTTTGAAGGAGTCCCTGTCTTTTTCGATCAGGATCACTCAGCAGAGCTACATGCCAAGAGAAACTTGGTGAGAGGGATCATCAGGGAGTTAAAAGAAAAGCAAATTAAAGCGCAATTGATGTTTCCAGCAAAAATCAAGGTAATCATTGCAGAGGGAACTAAAATCTACAGCTCTCTAATTGAAGCCGCACCCTTTCTGCAGAAACACCAAATCTCTCTTCCAGATCTTTTGATGGAGGTGCTGGAGAAGAAAGTGATCACGCGTATGTGGAGCATTAACGCAAAAGTGAAAAAACGTAACCCTCCTTGACAACTTCCAAACCATCTTTCATCAGATGTAACTCGACTTGCAAAAAAACTGGCCACTGATACCACCTCAGGAACCAGGGCATGCAGCATCCAGATGGGGAGAACTGAAACGCGTGAGTCCACAGAGACTAATTTCTTTATGTGAGAAAGGTTAACTGTGAATACAGCAGTGGTAAGAGCCTAAAAGACTCTCAGAAATAGTAAAATGATGCAGGGGAAGTAAAACTTTAATTTGTTCTTATATTGCCCCCTCGCTCATGGTATAACTCTTTACCCTTGTCAATGTTCCACTTCTCGTTTTAAATTTTCATATGAAGCTGTAAAAACGAGAGGGGGGGGGTTATCTTTTAATTTCAAGTAAATGATAAAGGGGGTGGACAGACAGGGGAATGCCGCCTGACCAGCGATAGCGCAAAAAGTAGTGTCAAACAAGCTCTTGTGGAAGGCCTAGGAGGTACGTGTAAGGAGGAGAGAAAATGAAAATCCTCCACTGAAACACTCAGCCTTCCCCGAGGGAGATCACGGGAATAAAATAAGCTAGAACCCAATAGGGTTTAGTGGTCACCTTGGAAACAGAATAAGAAGGGAATGATGAGAAATATGTTATTCAGTTTGGTTCAAATGTTAATTGTTCGAAATTGTTTGTGGACCCATGTTGGGAAGATTGTTTTGTTACAATTGATTATAAAAAGGGAGCTGCACATAACAGAGCAAGAGAAGGAGGGGCAGTGAGAGGGAGAGACTGGGAAATAAATTTATGTATTAAAAATGGCTGACATCCAGATAATTTCTTACAATGTGAAAGGTATTCACTCTCCCATTAAGCGTACAAGATTGCTGTCAGAGCTTAAAAAGTACAAGTGCGGAGTAGCGTTTTTATAAGAAACACACCTTACGGATGAGGAATGTCTGAAACTTCGAATCGAAGTTTCAGACATTCCTCGTCCATAAGGTGGAGGTGGCTGTATCCAACAACAGAAAGAAAGCGGGAGTGGCAATTTTGTTTCGGAGAGGTAGCACCATTAAAACAACCTCAATAGATAGGGATGGGGGGGGGTCAATATATAAGAGTATCAGCAGAATATTATGAAGAAGTACTACAATTCATCAATGTCAACGCCCCACCAAGAGATACAGTGGAATTTCTGCACAAAGTTTTTAAGAAGATTGCAGATCTACCCCAGGGTCAAATAATTTTACAGGGGGATTTTAATGTGGCACCAAATACAGCCCTAGATAGATTGGCTCGCACACAAGTACAGAATAAGAAAGCAACCAAAATGTTGGCAGGAATGACCAAATAATTAGGGCTAAGAGACATATGGCGGGAGCAACATGTAGCTGAACGAGATTACACCTTTTATTCAAACCCTCATACCTCATACTTGAGGATTGACCTTTTCTTCACACAACAGAATAAGATGTACAGGGTTAAGCAGTCTAGAATTCATCACATTACCCTCTCAGATCATGCCCCCATTTCGATACGTTTATGCCTACAAAGGGGCTAGAAAAGATCATTGTGGAGACTTAATGTTTCCTTATTAAATTTTGTTACCATTAACATTTTGTTAGCCAGCTAGCAGATAAAATCAAAGATATACATGCAATCAAATTCAACAAGAGTGCTCTCAAATTTCAACTTGGGAGGCTTTGAAACTAGTAATAAGAGGGGAAATAATAAGATTTGCATCAGCTAGGAAAAAGCTACATACATTAGCATATAATAGATTGCTTCAGGACATTAAAGATAGTGAAGAGCAACAAAAAAAAAACCCAGGCAATAAAAAGATTCTTTTAAGGCTGACTCGAGCAAGAGGAGCTCTTACGCAGCATGATAATAAGAGGGTAGAGGGTATGCTTATATTCTGCAATCAACGATATCACAAAACAGGTGGACAGGCAGCTAGGTTACTAACATTCCGCCTTAAAAAAGTCAGGCTGACAAAACAGTGCCCAGGTTGAAAAATAAAAGGGATCCAGCAAAACCATGGCTTAAGCTAGAAGAGATAGCAGAACAATTTGGGGCATATTACAAGCAGTTGTATCAGAGAGAAGGGCAAGGGGTAAATATACCAGAAGCAACCAGGGAATTTTTAAGGGAATATACAATTCCCAAACTCAATAAGTCAGCAGGAGAAGATACGGGTAAAAAAAATAACAGAGACAGAGGTAAGAACAACAATACAGGCACTGCCAGTGGGGAAGGCTCCTGGCCCAGACAGTTTCTGTGCAGCTTTTTATAAAAAATTTGCTGGCCCATTGGTTCCTAGTCTCACCCAGGTATACAATGATTGTATAATGGAAGGGAAGGCACCGGCTTCCTGGAGAGAAGCTATAATAACTACAATCCCTAAACCAGGTAAGCCGCCAGACACATGTGAAGCATATCGTCCTATTTCTCTTCTTAATCAGGACCTAAAAATTTTAATGAAAATACTAGCCACACGACTACAGAAATGTATTAAATCCCTAATCCACCTGGTTCAAACAGGTTTTATTCCCAATAGACAACTAACAGATAACATAAGGAAGTTGCTTAATATTATAAAATACAGAAATCAAAAAGATACAGCACAGTTGGCCCTGTTTTTGGATGATGAAAAGGCCTTTGATAGGTTAAATTGGGAATACATGTTTGAGGTAATGAAATATGTGGGACTAGGAGGGAACTTCCTGGAATGGGTCAGGTTGTGTTATTTTCAACCCACAGCCAAAATTAAGGTAAATGGCACTCTATCGGACTCATTTGGGATTGAAAGGCGTACAAGACAGGACTGCCCACTTTCCCCATTTTTGTTTGCATTGAGCTTGGAGCAGTTGGCAGTGGCTATTAGACAAAACCCGAACATCCAGGATATTGGAGTAGGATCACATATCTGCAAGACCTCCTTATATGTAGATGATATGCTTGTATACCTGGAGGAGCATCATAGTTCAATACCCCACCTTACTCAATTACTACATGTATATGGATCTATTTTGGGATTTAAAGTGAATACAGAAAAATCAGATATTATGTTGTTGGCAGGGAAAATAACAGAGAATAAGAAAAAAACTATACCCTTTAAGTGGGTCAGGGAAAAGGTACAGTATTTGGGAATATGGATCCCTGTAAACCTGTCTAATCTATACAAAGTGAATTATAACAGATTATGGCAACAAATCTTTGAAGACCTTAAAAGATGGAATTTGCTCCCCCTTTCCTTTGCAAGCAGAACTGAAACCATTAAACAAAATGTTCTCCCTAGGTTGCTATTCCTTTTTTCCACCCTTCCACTTCCAATACCAAAATTGGACTGGAAGAGTGCAGAGAGGAAACTATCTTTTTTGGGGACCTCATATACATAGAGCATGTTTAACAACCTCTAAAGAAAGGGGAGGATGAGGATTGCCGAATTTACACAAGTATCATTTGGCAGCACAGGTGGTGCTTATTTTGAAACTGTTGTCCCACCCGGGGGAGGGCACCTGGTGGGCACTGGAGGGCAATGCACATTTGACCATTCCAGTGAGGATATTGCCTTGTTCAACGCTCCACAAGGATCTGGGCCAGATCCAAAATTGCTGGACTAGACGCACATTGCAGTGTTGGCTCAGGGCAAGGACCTACTGGAAGAGCCCCTCATGGGTATGGCAATATATTCCACTCAAGTACATGCCAGCCTTTCTGACACCGGTACCAGATAGATACTTTGAAACTAGGGAACAGCTGGGATAAAAAAAATATCACACAATTTATACAGGGGGTTAATGTGGTGGACTATAATACATTGCAAAAAAGATATAACTTACCCCATAAGGATTTTTACAGGTTCCTACAATGTAGACATTACATAAATACAGAAATAGATAAGGGATTGTTGGAACCCATATCAGAAGGAGTGATTCAGGTACTAAATAACAGGGCACAACAACACAATACTAAACAACTTATCACATACCTGTACAAAGTTGTATTGGGAGAAGGGGGAACACTAGCCACACAAGCCATACAGAAGAGATGGGAACAAGAAGCTAATATTATTCTAGAGGAAAAAGAATGGGTTAAAATATGGAGAGACTTACATCACACCACCGCATCAGCAGTATGGAGGGAATATAAATGGAAGATAACAGGCAGGTTTTTTTATCACACCCATGATTACAAAACACTTAGGCAGAAACACCTCGGACAGATGTTGGAGGAGATGTGGAGGTCAGGGGTCTCACCTCCATATTTTTTGGAATTGCCCAAAAATTAGAAAATATTGGCAGACTCTGTCAGGGATTTTTGCAGAGATGTTAAACCTGACACAACCTCTAGAATTTAAACATCTGGTGCTGGGGTTAACTCCAATAGAACTTAAACAAGAAGTATATAAATATTTATACAGGGTACTAGCGGTGGCAGGACTAAAAGGGATCACTCAGAATTGGCTGAGCGCCACGATCCCAGATGAAGAGAGGTGGTGGAGGAATGTGCGACAGATTAAGGAGATGGAGGCTGTTACTGCCAGGTTAAGACTAGGGGTGGAAAAATATAATATGAGGTGGAACCTTTACTTTCAGTACATCGATAAAACACAAGGTATCCCTTATCTGGAATAGGTGTTGCAGGACTGAGGGGGATCCAATCGGTGCCTCCTCGGTCCCTTTCTGTCTTGTCCTCTTCCCACACCATAGTGGATGGGGGGCAAGAGTTCTTTGAATAAGGAGAGAGGGAAAGAAGGAAATGAGCTTATTGAGATGTAAAGCTATTAAGTAATAAAGGGGGTATTAAGAAGTCTCTCAGTGATTACAGTTTGGTCCTGTGAAAAGTCAATCAAATCAGGGATAGAATGAAAGAAATCAATGGTGTAGCTCTCACAGTTTTTCTGTGTTATTTTTTTATTTCATTGTAATATATGGTTACTAAATTTAATTTAGTTACAGTAGTTATAAACTAAGCATATAACATGTTAGTAGTGGAAGAGACACTATAATATACATAGGCTTAAGAAATATTAAGTAGACGAAAATAAAGAAGAAATAGAGGGCAATTTATGTACAATTGATTTTAAAGTATTCGGTTGCAATTAACAGTCTGACTCTTGTTGGTGCTACAAAATTCTTAAACTCCCAGAGTAAGATTCAAGCAGACGGCATGAGGGAGATGGACAATGACCAGAATGCTGGACCGTGCCTAGGGATGAGAAACAGAGGTAAAGATAATTAATCCTTGGCATTTAATTGTTGAGAACAATGAAACAAGAAACAGACATTTCCAAACAATATGCAAAAGGGAGTATTGAGATTGTAGACAAGTAATGTTCAAACAATAATTGTAACATGATGTTATATAAATGTAAAGAGGAAAGTGTATATTGTAACTGTCACACTTGAAACTGCTCTCAATATAACCTGTTTTAAAGTAAAAAAAAAAAAAAAAAAGAAGTCCAAGTTGCGGCTGCACAGATGTCTGCTGCTGACACATTCTTGAAACAAGCCGCAGAGGCAGCGACACCCCTGGTGGAGTGGCCCCTGACTTGACCCGGCAGGGTCTTGTGATACTTGTCATAACAGAAAGTGATACAATGAGCCAACTATTTAGATAGGCATTGCTTGGAGACAGCACTGCCTTCTTTTCTACGAGCAAAAGAGACAAACAGTTGATCAGTCCTTCTGAGATCCTTCGTCCTGGTGGTGTAGTATCTCAGAATTTGGTGAACATCCAAAGTATGCAAGATGTACTCTCCTTGATTGGAGTGTTGCATAAAGAAAGCAGGCAGTTCCATAGATTGATTCAGCGTAGATTCCGCAACCACCTTAGGGAGAAACTTAGGGTTGGTATGCAGAGCCACACGTTCTTTGTGAAAAATCAAATACGGGATTTTGCACATTAAGGCCTGAAGCTCAGAAATCCTTCAAGCAGAAGTGATGGCCACTAGGAAGAGAGTCTTCCAGGAAAGGAACTTTAGGTCTGCTGAGGCTGCTGACTTGAAAGGAGGCAGGGTACGCTTCTCAAGAATGAAATTCAGATCCCAAGGAGGGGCATTAACACAAATAGGGGGTCTCAAGTGGAGATCCCCTCTAAGAAAAGGAACATAGTAAGCGGAGATGCTGCCATGTGAACCTTCAGAGAGAAATGACTGAGACCCAGATCAAAGAGATGGCGCATGACGAACAGAAGCGTCCCGACAGGGCAAGAGAATGGCTCGAAATCTTTGGAAGAGGCCCAGATAGAGAACCGTTTCCATTTCATGGCATAGGTAGACCTAATGGAGGGCTTTCTGGCCTCCACCAGAATCTCAGTCACCAGCGGGGAAACCTCGAATCGGGCTTGAGCTACGTCTGCAGGAGCCATGCGTGCAACTGAAGGTACTTGAGGCCTGGATGGACCAGGATCCCCTGATCCTGGGTCAGCAAAAGTTGTGAAAGAGGAAGAGGAAGAGGAGGTTCCTCTGAATACTGTTGCAGAAGAGAGAACCAAACTTGCCTGAGCCAGAAAGGAGCGATCAGGATCATGCAAGCTCCTTCTAAGCTGAGTTTTTGTAAGACCCTCTGAATCAAGGGAATCGTGGGGGGAAGGCATAGATGAATCTGCCCTTCCAGTCTAGAGACAGAGCGTCTCTCCAAAAAATGCCTCACCCTGGAGTGAGCGAGCAGAAGGTGGGAAGTTTTGCATTGAGAGGAGATGCAAACAGGTCTACCTGAGGTGTTCCCCAGTGTAGGAAGATATTGTCTGCTACCCCCTGATCCAGTTCCCACTCGTGAGCCTGGGCAGATGATTGACTGAGGTGATCTGCCAACATGTTCTTGACCCCCGGAACGTGAACTGCCATGAGGTGAAGGTTGTGTTGTACTGCCCAATCCCAAACTCGCATTGCCTCCCTGCAAAGAGGGTAGGAATGGGTTCCTCCCTGTTTGTTGATGTACCAGACTACGCACATGTTGTCCGTCTGGACAGCCAGATGACCAGGAAGCACATACAGATGCAGAGCTTGTAGAGCATACAGCACAGCCCTGAGCTCAAGCACATTTATGTGAAGAGTCTGTTCGAGCTTGGACCAGGAGCCCTGGGTCCTGTGAAACCCCAGATGGGCTCCCCAACCCTCGCCCGAGGTGTCTGTTGTCAGTGTCTGGTCGGGGGGAGAAGCAGAAGAGAACTCCCCAGCAAAGGTTCTCCTGAACCATCTACCATTGCAAGTCCCGAACCATAGATTGGAGACCAGGACCTGTAGATCTAGGCCATCCACCAATTGATTCCACTGAGACCGAAGCATCCACTGAGAGATTCTCATGTGGAGCCAAGCGCGAGGGACTGTCGGAATAGCAGCCACCATGAGCCAGAGGAGGTGAAGGACTTGACCTGGCGCTGACCCGCCTGCAACTGGACAACAGGCTAACATGAGCCTGGAGGGTGGTCACCCTGTCCAGTGGCAGGAACGCCATGCCGGAGGTCGTGTCCAGGATCACCCCGATGAAGTGGAGCCTCTGGGATGGGATCAGATGGGACTTGGCCTGGTTGATGGTAATACCCAGGCTGGTGAAAACCTGCAGGGTAAGGGAAAGGAAGCGCAGGAGCTCCTCCCTGGATGGGGCCACCAGAAGCCAGTCTTCCAGGTACGGGAAAACCTGAACTCCCTGGGAACGCAGATAGGCCGCTACCACCGAAAGGCATTTGGTGAACACTGGGGGCACCGAGGAAAGACCAAATGGGAAGGCCTTGAAGTGGTAGTGGTCCCCCTGGAATGAAAAATGAAGATATTTGCAGTGGGAAGGGCGAATAGGGATATGCAGGTTGGCATCCTGCATGTCCAGAGCGCACAGTCATTGTCCCGGCCAAACGAGGGGCAGAAGACTCTGCAAAGACAGCATTCTGAACCACTTGTACTCCACGACCAGGTTCAGGGAGCTGAGGTCCAGAATAGGCCTCACGTCTCCTGATTTCTTCGGAACCAGGAAGAAATGCGAGTAGTAACCCGTCCCCCGAAGGTGGGATGGGACAGGTTCTATCGCCGGCTTCGGAAGAAGGGAGGATATTTCTTCCCGAACCAGAAGATGATGTTCCGGGGAGTAAGACGACTTTGGGGAGGGGGGGTTTCCTTGGTGGTTTCTGAAGAAACTCTATTGAGTGTCCTCCTGCTATCAGCTGGAGCACCCAAGTACCGGAAGTGATCCTCTCCCAGCCCGGTAGATGGAAGGAGACTCTCCCTCCTACCGGTTCCTCTGGGAGGCCCAGAGGCTGTGAGAGAGGAGAGCAGTCAGAAGGTGTGGGGCAGTGCCACGGCTGAAGCTCCTACTGCTTTTTTTGCGGGGGGGTTGGGCTTGCCAGCCGGAGGGACCAGACGTTTGCTGGCCCGCTTTCCCAGAGGTTTCACTTTGGGCTGAGAACGTCTGTGAAAGGGGCGACACTGACCCTGAGGGGGCCTGTACATAGAGTTGACAGACTTTACAACAGTACCCTTCTCTTGCTGATCGGTGATGATGTCCTTGACATCGCCACCGAACCCCTGAAGGGCACGTCCTGGATAGCAGACTGCACCTCTGGGATCAAACCTGACACCGGGAGACAGGCATGACGCCGCAAACCCATGGCAAAAGCCAAGCTCCACCCAGCAGCGTCCACTGCGTCGTACATGGCACGAAGCATGTGCCGACTAGCTGAACGCGCAGACCAGATCTGCCACTTCCTGCTTGGTCTGAGACTCAGGAAGGGAGTCCAATTTAGCTTCCACCTCGCTAAAGATCGCCTTCTGGTAATCCCCCATGTGAGCAACGTAGTTCAGGGCTCTGATACCCAGAGTGGAAGAAGCATAGACCTTCTTCCCATACTGGTCCAGAAGGCAGGATTCCTTGTCAGGTGGTGACGAGCTTAAGTGCTTGGGGTTAGCTGTACAGCAGTGAGCAGCGCTAATCACGACTGAATCAGCTCTGGGGTGTGAATTTATGGAATCAACACCCTCTGAAGCCTGATATAGCCTGTCCGCCTTTTTCGGAAGGGGGGCTAATGCCGACGGCTGTTTCCAAATAGTGGAAACAAGGTCGGCATGAGACTCAATCCAGGGCGGAATCAGAGTGGGAGCGGTCTTGGGCAGATCCAGGTGTGCAGCGAGTTTTTTACGTTGTGGATCTGGCTCCAAAGATTGCCACTGATGAACAGCCTGGATTTTGCGCAACAACTCCGGGAAAGAAGGATCCTCCGGAGGGTACTTCGGAGGAGTCTTTGGCCTGGGCTTGTCTCGAGTTTGTGGCTCATCTTCCGGATCGGAGCACCATGGAGTCATCAGAGGTCTCCGAGGAGGATGAAGAAGAGGAGAAAGACCCCTCCCGCCACAGGGGAGGAATAGACACCTTGGGAAACCCTCTGGGAAGCGTATCCTCCCCTGCCCTGGAACCAGAGGGCTCGCCTCTGGTGTCCAGAGTGGGGGAAGGAGTCTCTCACCTCCGACGTTGGGGGGCCGGGACTAGGTCCAGTGTCAGAAGACGGCTCTCTACTTCCTTGGTGAGCTGAGCCTTGGCTTCAGCTCACCAGGAAGCCAGAGTCTCCTTCAGATCCACTGGCGCCTGAGGGGGCAGTGGAGGAGGAGGAGGAGGGGGGTACGGATGCTGGGGATATCCATATGGTACGTATCCATAACCCGATGGCGGGAAGCCTGGCGTCAGGTACTGGGGCACCGGGTACTGCGGTGTCATGTAAGCTGGCATTGGGTACTGGGGTGTCGGATACTGCGGACCTGGATATGACAGCGTCAGATACAATGAAGTTGGGTACCCAGGCACCAGGGGCTCTGAAGGAGCAGAAAGTCCTGGTAACAGCCCAGCAGGCGGGCCTGGAACGGGAGGCCCAGCAGGCGATGGACCCGGCGTAGGGACAGCGTCCAGCAAGGCGATGTTGCCCGGCGTTGGGTAGGCCAGCGTTGGTGCTGGCGGCCGAGGGTCTGATGTCAGGTCATCCGGCCCAGCAGGAGGAAGACCCAATGGCAGTGTGCCAACATCCCCTGTGTCACCCAGAGAACTGGGGCTAACGTCGCCAGTATCCAGCAAGGGAGACGCTGGAACCTCAGAATGCAATGAGCACTGCGGCAAGCATGGGATGACTGACAAGCCCGAAGGGTCAGACATCGGCTCTAACACTGTGCAGCCATCGGAGGGGCCGACGGCCGGCTTACCAGTGGGATTCCAGGTGCACGTCGGAGAAGCCGGCGTCCGACTTATCGGACCCTACGCTCGAAGAAGGCTGTGATGGAGGGGTGGCCACTTTAGAGATCGTGTGCTGTCCCAAAGGGTCAGGTGTCTTATCAGCCACACCCGGGCAGGCTTCGGAGAAGCTGACATCTGGCTTATCAGAGCTGCTCGGACCAGAAGGCCGCATGGTGGCAGGCTTACTGGGAGTGGCGGCCTTCTTTGACCCGGAGGCTCCCGAGGGGCCAGAGCACGAGCCCAACGGGAGGGTCGACGCTGCCTTGGAAGCCACTAAGGCGGCCACTGCGTAACGGTCCCCCGGAGGGGACATTACTTTCAACACCACGACCCCAGTCAGAGTCGCGTGACCATAGAAGAGGAGTCCCCGTGCTTCTTCTTCTTGCAATGGTCCTCAGGGGACATAGAGGCCTGCCTGAGTTTTTTCAGCTCCTTTTCCATGCAGGACATCTTCAGTTTAAGAACATGGGTCTCCAGGGACTGCTGCCTCCACTTTCGGGTGGGCGCGTTGAACTGCTGGCAATGCTGGCACTTCTCCACAGGGTGGTCGGGGCCTAGACAAAAAAGGCACTGGGAGTGTCCGTCCTTGTGCAGGAGCTGGGCGCCGCAGGAATCGCACTTGTTTTTGTGCTCGGAAGGAGTTGGGGATGACATACACGGCAGCTGAAGGAAATGCTGATGAAGATCAAGAATTACTGAAAAAGAGACGGTAAAACTACCGACTATAGATCAATATGGGCAGTGAACTTAACCACGAGGTGCTACTTAAGCTAACAGTGGAAAGAACTGAAGGTGATGGGGACCGCCTTTATACTGACATTGCATGACGCTGGTCACCTGACGGGGACGGGTCCCCACCAGACCGGGTTAGCCAGACATTTTTCCATGGGGTCCTGATGCCTGGCGGCTTCAGTCCTATATGTAATTACCTACTGCAAGAGCCCTCTCGAAGTAAGATTAACTGTTTTTACCAAAGCAAGACTGTTTCTGTTACAAACCCAGAGCACCATCAGTCAACACGAAGGACCAGAGGGAAAAATAATAGTGGTAGTGTTTATTAGAGGTACTCAGCGCTGCAACTTCATGGAGAACCCAGAGGTTGAAATTAATACAGAAACAAAAGAACATACAAGAAACATGAACAACAACATACGTTTTTCAACATAGACAACACGCCACTAGAATAAATGGGTAGGTGGAAGAAACGAGATTTTGTAGTCCGTGTTTGGGGCACTTTGAGACTTTTCTTTAAATTTGTAACAGGTAGTGTGGGTAATCTAGCTCAAGAAACTAATATTGGGGTGAGTACATAAAGAAAGCCCTGTAAATCAGGTACGAGATTGGGGGTGAAGCTGCCAGAGGCCTAGTGGGGACAAGCAATTGAGGGACACCAGGAAGCAGGAAAGGGAAATAAAAGGGTAACACCCAGCATGTTAATGTCCCATCGCTTGAGGAGAGTACCGCAAGAATGGATAATCTGCCTCAAAAGCATCTGTAAATAGCCCACAATCTGCAGCAGACTCTGCATAGGGAACACCAGACCAAGATAGGGAGATAACCCATTAATGTTTACAGAGTACAACCAGCAATAGGACAGGCAGCTGTAGGTTGTAGGCATACCACAACTGGGAAAATAGCAGTAGACAATCAGGATAAAATAGGTACAGGTAGGAGGGTTAGAAAAGGGGACATACGAGACACCCTATCTAGGGTAGGGTAACAAGATTTAGGCAAGCAAAAGGGAGAGGTAAGTATACAACAGGAGTAGAAAGGAGGAGGAAGGGTATACAGAAGATTCAACAGACACTAAGTAAAGGAAGGAAAGATCACAGGATTGGTGTGGTGGTGGTGGGGGGGGGTTTAGACCAGTGGAGGTAAGTGAGGTCATCGGGGTGGCGACCAATCTGAAGCAAACTTTTTGCGAACTGGATCCAGTGCTGACGCGTTTCTTGATGAGACGCATCGACACTGTTTGCTCTGATTGTCTGGTGGTCCTTATCTGAGGGGGTCTTCTCTGATGCCTTGAAGGAGGCATTGGTGAGACCACTCCTAGAGAAACCATCATTGGACCCGGAGGTTAGGGCAAATTACCAACCTCTTTCCAATCTTCCCTTTTTAGCGAAAGTTGTGGAGAAGGTAGTGGCGCTTCAGTTGGAGGAGCACCTTGTGACCCAAGAGTTGTATGAACATTTCCAGTCGGGATTTTGGGCGAGGCATAGCACAGAAATTGCGCTTGTTCGGGTGCAGAATGATGTCCTTAGGGCTAGAGATCGAGGAGAAAAGACAATTCTTGTTCTCCTTGATCTCTCCTCAGCATTTGACACTGTGGACAACTGTGTGTTGCTTGACCACCTTAGGGAACTCTGCGGACTCACTTGCACTGTCATCTGCTGGTTTGAGTCCTATTTAACCAACAGCAGGCAACGGGTTGTGATGGGAAATTTCTCCTCCACTTCTAGTCCCTTATCTTGTGGAGTACCCCAGGGATCGGTGTTGGCCCCAATGTTGTTCACAGTGTACATGCTACCCCTGGGAGGGATCATTAGGAAGTATGACTTGGGTTTTCATTGCTATGCTGATGATACCCAGCTATACTTATCGTTTGCCCCAGGAACATCCAACACAGTAGATGTGCTAAACAGCTGCCTTGCTGAGATCAACGACTGGATGGCCTCCAGCTGGTTGTGACTGAACCCTGATAAGACAGAGGTATTGGTGGTGGAGTCGAACAGAGTGCGTGATAGGCTGTCCTCTGAATTAGAGACTGGACTTGTTCTGGGATCTGTTTCATTGAAGGCCTCCCCTAGGGTGCGAAATCTTGGCGTTATTCTGGACAGGAGTTTGACTATGGAGATGCAGATATCTTCCACCGTCCATTCCTGTTTTTTCCATCTCAGAAATGTCGCCAGGATAAAGCCCCTTGTTCCACCTCTGGACCTCCCCACCTTGATGCGTGCCTTAGTTACATCTAGGTTTAACTATCGTAATGCACTCTACCTCGGGGTCACAGGAGGATTTCTCCGCAGGCTGCAGCTGGTGCAGAACATAGCTGCCCAGTTACTTACTGGGCAGCCAAAATTTTGCCATATTACACCGGTGCTGTGTGAGCTGCACTGCCTGCTGGTCAGGTGGAGGGTCCTTTTTAAGGTGGGTCTTCTCATCTATAAGGCCCTACATGGTCAGGGCCCTGGTTATCTGTCAGACCTTCTTGTATCTGCTCTCTGTTTGCCCACTCCATTCCTCCTGTGGAGGTCCCCTAGGAATTCCCAGGACAAGTTTGAAATCGGCTGGCAACAGGGCCTGTAGTGTCGCCACTCCCATCCTGTGGAATTCGCTCCCCTCTGGGGTTAACGGGGCCTCTACCTTGGGAAGTATTCAAGGCCTGCCTAAAGGCTCTCCTATTCACTCAGGATTTTCTGGATTGAGTTATTCATTTATAGATTTGCTCTGACTATAGCTGCTGAAAATGTATTGTTTAGTTTACTGTTTATGGGTAACACCTATTTGAAGCATTAGCATGTATATGTTTAAAGAAAAAATTTCTTTTTATTTTGTTTTATTGATTTATTTTGTTGAATGTGTGTTTATCTATTTGTATGGTGCCCAGAGCCTCCAGGATTGGGTATCTTTTAAATACATTTTGCTTTGCCTTGCCAACAGGTGTGTGCTGCAGTCTTTCAGAACACCTTCTGGACACCGAGGTGCTGCCCCATTTGTACTCAACTTTCTTGACTTGAGGACAGAGATGGCTGATATCTGGGCCAAACTGGCAAGGGTAAAGAGGACCTTCTGCACCATACAGGAGCCATCAAGTCTGCCACCACTCCCCCAGAGGATGCCTAGCAGAGTGTATGGACCATGGTGGGTTGTGGGAGGGTGGGGTGGCAGGTAGGGTATGTGCTCCTTAGCCTGTACCACTGCAGAATTTATTTGCTGTACTGGCAGAATGTGGCAGCTGAGAGGAAGCACTCATAATGGTGAAAAGTAGGAAGTGGAGGTCTTTAAAAGTGGAGGCCCCAAGGAGGGAGAAAGAGGACCCCAGCCGAGGAGGAAGTATCTGCTGGTGGGGGACTCTACTGTTAGAGGGACAGACTTAGGAGAGGCGGAGGAAGGTGAAATGCCAGAGAGGTGCTTAGGCTTGGAGGGATGGACAACGTATCCAGAGGATCACTAAGGCAGCAGGAGATGGGAGGTAGCTAGATGTCATCGTCCACCTGGGGAAAAATTACCTGGCAAGGGAGTGGGTAGGGGTAGTGCATGATAATTTCAGGGAACTGGGAAGGTGGCATGCATGGTGGCATTTGCCAATGTGCTATCTCTGTATGGCCAGGACAGTAAAGGATGCTCAGCACCAGAGCATTTAAAAACTGATTAAAGGCATGGTGCATGGAGGAGGGCTTCGGCTACACTGGGGTCTGGAGGCTAACATAGGAAGATATGGGCCTTACAGGCGAGACTGCCTGCATCCTTCCAGGAAGGGGACCACAGTCCTTAGTGGAGGGTTAAATTCTACTTGGATGTGCATCCCCTCCCCCCATGGACAATGGAGCATTACAGAGGGAGGGCCCAAGGGGAGTAAACTCCCCTAAGGCAAGAGTGAAAAAATACAGGGGTGGAGACAAGGCAGAAGAAAAGTGGGTATAAATCAAGTAAGCAAAAATAATGGAGTAAAGGAGACAGGGAATGGACAAAGTAAAAAGGGAAGAGGTGGGTCAGGTGGAGTTTCAGGGGACAACACAGACACGAAGGGGAAGGGAAGCAGGCAAGGAGAGAGGGAGTAAAGTATGGAGAGCCATGTGTGCCAATGCAAAGAGTCTAGGAAATAGAATTCTGGACCTGGAGGCCATCATGGTGGAGGTTGGCCTGGATTTGGTGGCCATAACAGAGTACTGGTGCATTGAGTGCAATGACAGGGACAAGGCCATACCTAGCTACTCTCTGTTCAGAAGAGAGAGGGTGGGGAGGAGGGGCTGCACTATATGTGAGGGAGGGGAAACAAGGCCATGGAGGTACAGGGTCACCTGGAGGAAAAGGAAGGGCTGGAAGTGCTGTGAGTCATCATGGGAGATAGGCTCCAGGCCACTATCCATACCTGGGTAGTGTACAGACTTCCAGCACAGGGAGAGGAATTGGATAAGGTACTTGCAGAAGCCATCATCTGAACTGCAAATGAGGGTGAGGTGCTGCTAGTTGGTGACTTCAACCTGCCAGACGTGGAGTGGAGCTTTCCAGTGACAACTCTGGCAAGAAGCAGGGCCATCCTTGACTCCCTACAAGGGGCTTTTCTCGGGCAGATAGTCAAATAACCCACTAGGGATGGGGTAGTGCAGGACATAGACATGATGGAGGCAGTCCAGAAAAGAGCAACTAAAACGGTGCTGGGGTTGCAAGAGAAGCCATATGAGGAAGATACTAAGGGACATGCATACCCTGGAAGAGAGGGGGCATGATAGATACCAACAAGTACCTCACAGGGTGTAGGAGGGGAGTCTCTGTGAAATGACAAAGAGCACATGGACAAGGGTGCATGTGATGAAGCTGGGAGGGGGGGATAAGAGAGATATGAAGAAGTTATACTTCACTGAAAGGGTGTAGATGCCTGGAATAGACTGCCAGCAGACGTGGTGGTGGCAGAAACAGTGTGGGGAGGTTCAAACATGCGTGGGATAAACACTGGGGAAGAGGCAGGGAAGAGAGACCATGTTCTCGAACCAACTGGCTACAAAGATGGTACACACACACCACTGCTGTGGGGGAGACTCCATTCCGAAGCTGCTGACTGGGAAACTCCAACTTGTACATTTCTTAGCAGGGAGCCACTACTCACTAACCTACGGCCTACTGCAAAGTCGCTGTTTGACCGTTGCGAACTCCAGCCTTTCTAGAATACATAATACCTCTTTTTCATTTACATGATCGCAGCACCTTATCTTTAGCTCTTGGGAGAACCTTGAGTGTTTTTAATGGGGTTTTCACTTGCCCTTGTGGTAATGACCTGCACAGTATTCTTTTTCTGACTTTTCAATTAATTATAGAATTGATTGATTGATTTGGTTTTTGGCGACCAGGTAGGTACACTAGACAACTGAGTGCCTATCTGCAGGTATGACCCAGGAGAGTACAAAGTGCAAAATATAACAGGGTCAGAGGCACAGGTACATTAAGTCAAGCATTGCGCAAATAGAGCACTACATATTTATATAGTTTTTGTTGACCGGGTAAGTGCGCTAGACAAATCCTGCCTATTTTCAGGTACGACCCGTGGGAGGGGGATACAGATGCATGCCAACTGACCTTGAACCAGATTAAGCTGTTGGTGGTATTTTTAGTGAATCGTTTCAGGGGTTGGATATGTACATTAGGAAGTAATACAAGCAGATGATTAATTAGGATGATTAACAGATCTGGATAAGGCAAGTGCAAAAATTAATGGTCAGGAATGGTACATATGAAAAATATTACAAGTGGACAAATAGATAAGTACTAAAGTAGGTTGAGGCATTTATATTCTGAAGCATGAGAATCAAACCGCAATGTAAAAGCAGTAGCAGTCAGGGGGCTTGGAAGCAGTTGCAGGACATAGATTAGATTAGATGGGTCTTGGGGGCTGATTTGAAAGAGGATATGGTGGTGCTGCAGATAATTGGGGGGAGTGAGTTCCAATACTTTGGCACAAATGAAGAGAATGCCTACTTGCCCATCCTGGTCGAGCATCTGGGTGTTGCTAGCAAGGTAGAGTCCAGGGACCTAAAGGGGTAGGTGGATTGGGTGCTGGGTATTAGGGGGATGTGGGCTGCTAGTGGGTTGGCATGGAGTTGTGTATAAAACAACCTAGGGTGTAGGATCAAGAGGCAGAAGGAGATAGCCATCCTAAGGAGGAATAGAGGGAGCAATGATGCGTGAGATGTTGTAGTGAGAGGGCAAATCGGCAAATGTTATTGTAGGTGATGTCCCATTTTTGTAAGGAAGTCGAAGGAGCATTTGTGAAGAGGAGTGAGCCATATTGTATGCCGGGGGGGAGGATGATGCCTTGTGTGATGGCCAGGTGGGCATTTAGGGTGAGCAGGTGCCTGAGATGGCAGACTAGGCCAATTCGAGAATTTGTGGCTTTACACTGGTTTAAAGATGAGATGGTGAAAGTCAAGTCCAGCATCAAGGGTAACACCTGATCATTTAAATTCCTCAACTACAGTGAGAGGCAAGCCATTTAGACAGCTGATGTCTAGGAGGTGGGAGCAGAAGGACCTGCATGCCCTGGAGCTTAAAAGCATCACTTGTGTTTTGGATGCATTACACACTAGATTGTTGTCCACTAGCCAGTTCTGTATGTGGGTAAAAGTCCTTTGATATATGGGAATTGATGATTTGGGAGCTTTTGGTGCTGTGATATAGGGCTGTATCATCAGCGTACATTATTACTGAGCAGGAGGTGGAGATGGACGAGAGGTGGTTAATGAGAAATGAGAAGAGGAGCGGGCCTAGGATAAACCTCTGGGGAACACCATGGGTGATAGGCAGCTGGAGCGATGAGGCATCCCCATATCTGATGAATTAGCACCGGTCAGTCAGATAGTTGGAGAACCAAATATTGGCATGAGGGGAGACACCAAGGGCTGATAGCCTTTGGGTAAGGAGTGAATGGATGACAAGGTCAAAAGCCTTTGTCAGGCTGATGAAGACAGTGCCAGTGAGGAAGCGTTTGTCCATGGCAGATTTGACATCATCAGTGAACTTAATGAGGGCAGTTGTGGTGCTCTGATCCTTTCAGAAACCATGATGGCAAGGGTTGAGGAGGTTGTGGGTGTGCAGATAGTTTGCTAGCTGAGAAGCCAGCAACCTTTTTCAAGGAGTTTGCCAAGGATGGGCAGAACAGCAATGAGATGGTATTGTAAAACGTCTTTGGAGGTTTCCTTTTTTGGGGGACAGGGACAACCTTAGCTATCTTCCATTACGATGGAACCACTCCAGATGTGAGGGATAAGCTGAAGATCTGGGTGACGGGGATGGAGAGAGACTGAGATCGAAAATTAAGAAACTTGGCCTCAACCCCGTCTAGTCCTGAAGCAGTGCCAAGAGAAAGGCATCTAAGGATGTGATGGACTTCTTTTCTGGTAACTACTTTCAGGTAGAAGGGAGGATGCACTAGGGGTGTGGTCCTGGGCAGTGGGACCATGGGCAGGGAAGGGGGAGAGATCGGTGAACTGGATGTTGAAAGCATTTGTGACAGTGAGTAAACTGATGCAGTGTATGCCTTTTATGATCATGTCCTTTTGTGAGGAGTTGAAGGGAGTACCCAGAAGCCCTTCGATGTGTCCCCAGAACATACTTCGTTTTCCAGCAAAAGGCAGTGAGTTTCTTCTTACAGAAGGAGATTTTGGCTGCACATGTAGCTTTTTTGTACAGGTTAAGCATTTCCTGGTTTTTGAACCAATGTTGAGGTTCTGAAGAGGTTTTATAGGTGGCCCAGCACCTGTGCTTTTTTTGGAATTGTTTATGGATTGCCTGTTAGGCAGATCTGAAATTGCACCATGCACTGAATATGTAATGAATTCGTTAATTTGAGGATTGAACCAGTTTCTGTTGTACTGATACTGAGCATTTGTTGATCAATCTGTTCATTAACGTAAGCGTTTCGTTGACATCTATATTTAAACACAGTAGATGGCTAGGGCTTACTGTGTATCGAAATCAGTAGCTGCTCAAAAGTCATGCGATACTCTAAAGATTGTTGTGCATGTTCTATCACCAAGTGCACCTTGGTCCCTGCTCGCACTGACTCCCGCCTGACACCCGCTTTTGTTTTCACTGAACACGACTACTGCAGGCTGCAGCCTGCCTTAGCAACCACACTAGTGGTTTGCAATGCCCGCCCTTAAGGCTTGTGAGGGGATTCCCCTCAGAACACAGCAGCACTTAGTAGGCAGAGCCACACCTTGGCTCGCTTACTCTCTCTCTACCTTATTTTACACATATATAATATTTTATTTATATATATATATATGTATAGTGCTTACTCAGCAGTCTCACTCCTTGGCTCATTCTCTCTCATTCTCTGTACTGGTGACTAGTGCGGCTCGCTACTTTCCTCTTAAAAATAAAATACAAGTGACAAACAACTCGACTTGTGTTTTCTTCTGTGTCGCGATGACAGCATGGACCTTTCCAGCTTCACTCTCGATGTCCATATGCTGTTACCTCGATCCCTTGATGGAAACACAGGCCTGCTGTATATGGTCACCTATACATTATTCCTTATGTTGTACTCCAGGCAGTTCCCACTCCCTGAGGAAGAGACAGAAAGACAGAACACCTCAAAACGCCAGAGATTTGTGCGGTTCTGTTGGCATTAAACTTTTGACATGCTTATTAAAACGGGTAGTGCGCTGCAGTTTTCTTGAATCCTAGTCATGTCTGCCTTTATACAACAGCATCTCCCTGCCGCTGGGTGATGCACTGTGCCTTAGAGATTGCCCCAAAGTACAGGCACCATGTGGAGGGGATGGGAAAAAAAAACACTCCAAGGCAACAAACTGCAGGCTACCTTGTCAGCTATAATAATGCCTAAACATATTCACTGGAAGCTCCAAGAACAAACACAGGGTCAGAAGAAGCCGCTGCCGCCTGGGCCCCTGAAGAAATCACCATCATCCAAATACTGCAAAGCATTTTTAAAAGGCTCAACTCCAGGAACAAGGTCACTAGAACAGGGACACCAGAAATGCTGTGCACAACTACTAATCAAAAATAAAACATGATAAGTAATAACGGCATTACAAAAGATTGGTAGTGGTAGCAACAGAGGGCAAGTGCTAGGAGAGGGCAGAAGATCTCACCCAACCCACTCCAGTGCAATCTTACATTCAAGGGGAAATACAAGATGTTTCAACAGGATGCTCCTTTCAACATTAGATTGTGTTGGGGGTGTTCCCAAGTTCAGGAAAGATGCAGTGGGACTTGAGCAAAGGGCTGTAAACAACACAAAGTTTAGTGTGGCAACACCAGTATGGTGGACAGCATGTTTTTGTACTTTAATTAAAAAAAAAAAAAAAAAAGATTCAGGATAAAAGTACCAGCTACATCAGCAGTCTCTACAGGAGGCTAGCAATCATAACGTGTTTTTTTAAACTGGAGACACACTGAGGCCTAAGGGGGTCGACCGTGTCCCTTTAAGATATAGTTTATATGAGCGGCATTTTATAAAACTAAATTCTGTTCCTTCCCTTACTATACCAGGATGGGGGTGGGCTTAGAAAAAGTCTGCAACTTTACCTACACTTTCCCTTTCGACCACATGAAGCACACCTGCTACATGTCGATGTCTCTCCCCCAACCCTATAGAATAAAATGTGACTGAAGCTGAAGTTCAACACCTACAAGAAATAACCTATTTACAGGTCTTCTACCACGTGTTACAGACTGGAAAATTCCGATTATTTATTGGACATTGCTGTTCCTGTGGTTTACAAAGATGCAATAAAGCCATCAGTTTTAAGTGATGCTAGGAGCAATTATCTCACAATTAAATCAATTTAACATTGAACTGATGTAATTATAAGCCATTACACAAGTGATTAATCAGAGAAAATACGCCTTTCCTCATAACTATCAACTATTACACAAATAAATTTGTAGAAGCAGTGTGGTCTAAAGGTCAGAGTAAAGGCTTGGGAAAGAACAGTTACGTAAGAACTTACCATAACACTAGATCTTCGAGGGGATCTCAATCATCAGGTCACATTGTAGAAACTTCAGCATTGGTGAAGCAGGATCCACACAGAAGATTTTCCAGCAGTACAACTGGGGCCACGCATGCTGATGTCACCTGACGATGTCATCAACCCTATAAAAGCGTAAGCAGCCTCGCTCCCTCCTCAGTTCTTCCCCCCAAAGACCAAGCAGCTGCCGAGGGCCAAGGAGAGAGAGAGGTGCCCAGGTCAAAATAAAAGGCTGGATACACCAGTTTGCAAACTCTGAGAAGACAGACCCAAAAAGGGGTTTGGTGGGAGGGAAGGCTGACCTGATGACTGAGATCCACTCGAAGATCTACTCTTATGGTAAGTTCTTACATAACTGTTCTATCTTCTTCAGGGGTATCTCAGCCATCAGGTCACACTGCAGGAATGAGTCCCGAGCAGTCAAAGTACAGCAGAACAGTCTGCGCGGCAGGCAAACTGAGGCCTAAGACAGAAGGCCTTGAAGAATAGCCTGGCTGAAGCCTGCTCAGGCTCTGGAAGCAACATCCAGACTGAAACACAGAAACACAGACTTTGACGGCAGATAAGGACCGCTAGGCCCATCTAGTCTGCCCATTTCCCTACCTACAGGATAGGCCGCAGATCCTATTTAACCAACAGCCTATATCTTCCTGTCCCCCCCCCCAAGAATTGCCTTATGTCTGTCCCATGCATTCTTGAATTCTCCCACAGTTTTAGACTCCACAACTTCCTCAGGAAGGCTATTCCATGCATCCACTACCCTCTCTGTGAAATAATACTTCCCACATTGCCCTGAACCGTCCTCCTTCTATCTTTAAATTGTGTCCCTTGTTCTTGCAAGTCTCTTTTTCTGAAAGATGCTACCCTCTTGGACTTTGTTGATTCCCTTGAGGTACTTGAAAGTTTCTATCATGTCCCCCCTCTCCTTTCCTCAAGGGTATACATATTAAGCTCCTTTAGTCTCTCCTCATACGGCTTCTCTTGCAGACCCTGCACCATTTTAGTTGCCCTCCTCTGGACTGCCTCTATCCTGTCTATGTCCTTGCGGAGATGGGGTCTCCAGAACTGGACACAGTATTCCAGATGGGGTCTCACCAACTGTCTGTACAGAGGGATAACAACTTCCTGTTCTGCTGATGATGCCTCTCCTATACATCCCAGTATACCCCAGCCCTCCCTACTGCCTTCTCACATTGCTTGCTAACCTTAAGGTCATCTGATATGATTACCCCCAGGTCCCTTTCCTGTTTTGTTGTTGTTACTACCTCCCCACCCATTGTGTATTCTTCCCTGGGTTCTTGTTTCCCAGGTGCATTATTTTGCACTTTTTGCATTGAATCCTAGCTGCCATCGTCAGACCATTCCTCCAACCTTGCCAAGTCCCTTTTCATCCTTTCCACGCCTCCTTGTGTATCAACCCTGTTGCAGATCTTTGTGTCATCTGCAAAAAGGCATACTTTTCCTTCCAGTCCCTCTGCAATGCCACTGATGAAGACATTAAAAAGGACTGGACCCAATACTGAACCCTGCGGTACCCCACTAGTAACGCCCTTTCTTCAGAGTGGACTCCATTTACAATTACCTTCTGTGTCTGTTGTCCAGCCAATGTTTTATCAGGCTACCACCCTGGGACCCACTCCCAGGCTGGTTAATTTGACTAATAATCTTTGTGTGGGACTGTGTCAAATGCCTTGCTAAAGTCTAGGTAGGCCATGTCCACAGCCCCTCCTGGTCCACTACTTTGGTCACCCAGTCAAAGAAATCTATTAGATTCTGCCTGACATGACCTTCCGCTGTGAACCCATGCTGCCTTGGATCCTGTGCTCCACTGACCTCTAGGTACTCAACTATTCTTTCCTTCAGAAGTGACTCCATCACTTTCCCTACCACAGAGGTCAGACTCACAGGTCTGTAGTTTCCTGCCTCTGTCTTTGTCCCACTTTTGTGAAGGGGAACCACATCCGCCTTCCTCCAGTCCTCGGGTACCACACCATCCTCCCATGATTTATTAAAAAGAGTAGCCAGTGGTTTCACTAGCTCCTTCCTCAATTCTTTTAGAATTCTGGGGTGAATTCCATCAGGACCCATTGCTTTGTCCACCTTCAGTTTTAGGAGTTCTTGCAGAACCCTTTCTTCTGTGAAGGACTGGGATCGACCCCCTATCAAGAGTGCTTCTGTTAATTGGATTAGGCACTTCCCTCCTCTTTTGTGAATACTGAGCAGAAATATTCGTTCAGTATTCCTGCTTTTCACTGTCCCCCTGCCCACCCACCGCTTATTCTCTATTCAGCCTCACTATCCCTCCCTTTGTCTTTCTACGCCGCTGATGTACCTATAAAAGGTTTTATCCCCCTTCTTAACTGAGTTGGCTATCTTTTCCTCAGTTTGGGCCTTTGCTATTCTGACTTCCCTCCCTGCTTCTTTCTGCCTTAACTGGTACAGCTCTCTGTCCTGCTCCTTCTGTGTTTCCTTATACTTCTGGAATGCTATCTTTTTCTTCCTGACTTTTACAGCCACCTCTTGAGAACCATAGTGGCTTTTCTTTCGCTTTGATTTGTTTATTTGCTTCACACAAAGGCTTGTTGCCTCTGTGATGGCAGTTTTGATAATTCCCCATTGTTGCTCCACACCTCCTTCTAGCCTGTTTGCTAGTGCTTTTCTGAGGCACTCTCCCATCTTGCCAAAGTCAGCCCTCCTAAAGTCCAGTACCCTCACTTTTGTATGGCTTGACTCTGTAGCTGAGTTTAACGTGAACCACACTGTTTGATGGTCACTTGTCCCCAGATGGCAACCCACTTCTAGATCTGAGATCCTCTCACTGCCCCCATTTGAGAGTACAAGGTCTAAGATTGCTCCCTCACGAGTGGGTTCCGAAACTAGCTGTCTAATGCCTGCCACCTGTAGGGCGTCAAGAATGGCCCTGCTCTTGGATGTCGCTGCAGCAAATGTGCTCCAGTTAACATCTGGCATATTCAGGTCTCCCATCAACAGTATCTCCCCTTTCTCTGCCATTCTAAGAATGCCTTCCATCATATCCTTGTCCATTCCTTCCCCTGACATGGGGGTCTGTACCAACCCTGTGCGGATTGTGGTGCCCTTTCTAGTCTCCAAGGTGACCCACAGTGCCTCCTCTCCTCCCTGTTTACTCTTTTTTCAGTTGCTTTTATCCCTTCCTTTACAAAGAGAGCTACTCCTCCCTCTTCTCCCCTGCCTGTCTCTCCCTGTAGGTTATGTACCCTGGTATGTTAACATCCCAGTCATGGTTCTCTGTGTACCATGTTTCTGTGACTGCCACGATATCCAGGCATCCTCTTCCATTAAGGCCACCAGCTCAGAGAGCTTGTTGCCCAGACTATGGGCATTGGTACTCATTACCTCCATTTCTGATGGCCTTACCCCTTTTCAATCAATCAATCAATCAATCAATCAAAATCTTTATTTATTCAGGCGAACATCATTGAGCAAAGCTCATTTACAAGATGGACCTTTTGCCCCATCCCTGTCCTTCTTGCCTTTGTCACTTTCTCCATTTACCCCTGCCCTTCTCCCTATCGACACCTCCATGTTGGTGTTTGCCACACTTACTACCGTGATTGTACTGTGACTGTAGTGCTTGGTGAAAGTATGGACTGTACTCCAGGTAGCAGTAGCACAAATGTCAGCTGCTGAGACCACTCTGAAGCAAGCTACAGAAGTAACCATGCCTCTTGTGGAATGAGCTTTCACTGCCCCCGGCAACTTCTTGCCATGTTTGTTGTAGCACAACACAGTACAGTTGGACAACCATCTGGACAAACATTGTTTGGAAACCTGAACACCCTCTCATCCTTGGGCGAAAGAAACAAAAGCTGCTTTGGCTTTCTGTAGTCCTTAGTTTACAGCAGATAATATCTCAGAATTCTGTGCACATTTAATGTATGGAGCAGTGATTCCCCTAGATTGGCACGTTCTGAAAAATACACAGGGAGCTGGCTAGATTGGTTCAGGGTAAACTCAGACACCACCTTGGGGAAAAACTTAGGATTCATACACAGACACCCTTGTCTTTATAAAAAATCAAATAAGGCTCCTCACACCAGAGGGTCTAAAGCTCAGAAATCCTTCTAACAGAAGTAACAGCAACCAAAAACAATGCTTTCTATGAAAGAAAGCGTAGCTCACAAGTCGCAGCTGGCTCAAAAGGAGACAGGGTCAATTTCTCCAAAACAAAATTTAAATCCCAAGCCAGGACACGGGAATGGATTAGAGGTTTCAGGTGCAGGATGCCCTTGAGAAAAGTAAGGGTGACATCTAGCTAAGCCACTGTATGACCATTCACAGCCTTGTGAAAGGCCGACATAGCTGAAAGGAGCACCCTGAGGAATGAATACTAGAGGCCTGAGTCCGACAGAGATATCAGGTAGTCCAGAATTTGTCTCAGCGGACAGGTGAAAGGGTCCAGATGGTGCTTGGCAGCCCAGATGGCAAACCTCTTCCACTTCATGGCATAGGTGGGCCTAGTGGAGGGCTTCCTAGGCCCCACGAGGATGTCAGACACCTTCTGGGAGACTCCAAAACAGACAACAGCTGTCTTCAGGAGTCAGGAATACAGACGAAAGGACTTGAGATGTGGATGGACCACGGTCCCTTGAGCCTGCATCAGCAGATCCCTGCAGACAGTCAGAGGCACCAGAGGTTCCGCTGCCAACTGTTGTAGTAATGGAAGCCATATCTGCCACGGCCAGTAAGGTGCGGCCAGGATCATGATGGCCCCCTCCATCTGGAACTTGATTAGCACCCTCTACATGACAGGAAATGGAGGGAAGGAGTAAAGAAACCTCCTCATCCTGGAGAGGGACAACACATCTCACCAGAAAGCTCCAGGCCCTGGATCTAGCGGGTAGAAATTGGGCAGTTTTGCATTGAGTGGGGACGCAAAAAAGGTCCAACCCTGGAACAACCCCATCTGTTGAACAGTTCTTCTGTGACAGATGACAGAAGTTCCCATTTGAACACCCTGGACTGAGTCCAGCTGAGGCTGTCCGCCAGGGTGTTCAGCACACCTGGGACATGAACTACCAAGAGTTCCAGGCTGTGGTCCAGTGCCCAGTACCAGACCCTCACTGCTTCGCTGCAAAGGGGGTATGAATGCATCCTCCTATTTGTTGATATAGTAGACCACACTGAGATTGTCTGACTGAATCAACAACTGGCCCAGAGAGAGGTGTTTCTGAAAGGCCTACATGGCATACAGAACTGCCCTCATCTTGAGGACATTTATATGGAGAGATGTCTTGACCTGGGACCAGGTACCCTGAGTCTGGAAGGGACCCAGGTACGTTCCCCCAGCCCAAGCTGGAGGCAAATGTAATGAGAATATTCTGGGGAGACAAGATCTGGAATGTGATCCCATTTAAGAGATTTTGGGGATCCATCTACCACTGGAGCACCTTGCAGACTGCAGAGGAGACTAGCACTGGCTGTTCCAGGTCATCTGTGCGTTGTCCCACTGCACCCAGCAGGTCCACTGGAGCAATCGTGCAGTCTGGAAAGGAGAACAGTGGCAATGGCTGCAACTATGAGGCCTAGGAGTCTCAAGTAAACCCTTGTGGAAACGTAACAGCTTTGAGCCACCACCTGAGCCAGTGAAATAATGCACTCCGCTCTGTCTGGAGGCAGGAAGGCCTTGTCCTGCACTGGGTCCAGAACTGCCCCTATATACTGCAACCTCTGGGACAGGGTCAAAACGGACTTGGGCAGGTTGACAGTGATGCCCAGGGAGTGGAACAACTGGAGGGATATCTCCAGAATTTAGAGGAGCTGATCCCTGGACAGGGCTCTGAGGAGCCAGTCGTCCAAGTAAGGGAAGACATACAGGCCTTCTCGTCAAAGGGCAGCAGCTACTGCTGCTAAGCATTTTGTAAAAAGCCCGCAGTGCAGAGGATAAGCCAAAGGGCAAGACTCTGAATTGGTAATGTTTGCCCTGAATAAGAAACCAAAGAAACTGTCTGTGTGGTGGATATACCAAAATATGCAGGTAAGCGTCCTACATATCAAGGGTGCACAGCCAGTTGCCCTGTTTGAGCAGGGGCAACAGGCCTGGGGGAGTGACCATGTGGAACTTTTTTTATTGAATGTAAAGGCTAAGGTCTTTGAGATCTAGAATAGATCACAAGTCTCCATCTTTTGGGTGGGAGGACCACTAAAAACCTGGACTAGAACCCTTTGTTATTCTGCTGTCTGTGCACTGGCTCGATCACCCTTTTCCACAGAAGGAAACATTCCTCCTCCTCCTGAAGGACCGCTGCGTGGTCTGGAGGGTAGGTGGAGGGTATCGGGGAGGTCCCTGGGGGTTGTACCAAAAGCTCCAGAGCATGACCCTTTTCTATAATCTGAAGAATCCAAACATCTGAAGTTATGGTTCTCCACTGACTGAGATGGAGGGAGAAGTGACTTCCGACAAACACCACCTCTTGGTTGGGGACTGAAAGAAGGGGATCTATCAAGGAGTCAGCCAGAAGCAGATCCGTCACCTCTGGGTTGCTTTTTGGCATGACCTAAGAAGGATGAGGGGACAGGCAAGGCAGAACTGGACTTTCCATTTAACCTGGAGACGACAGCCCACACCAGACTGACAGGACACCTTACAAAAGGACAGTCACAGTCTGCTCCTGGGCTGGGTATAGTATGGTGAATGGACAGATGTAATAGCCCTACCAGAGGTCTGCAATTTATTAATGATGTCTTGCACATCAAGCCTGAAGAGCTTTGAGCCATTAAAGGGGGCATTAAGCACCTTTAGCTGGACAACTGCCACGAAACCTGATATCCTCAGCCAGGAGTGCCTACAAAGGCAAATACCTGTGGCAGCAGCCCTGGCACCAGTGTCAGACGTGTTGTACAAGGCCCTGAGGAGGTGTTTGCTAATATACTCGGCAGCCTGGAGGGACTTATAGACCTCCTGTTTCGGAAACATGCTGGGAGGGCCTGAGCAACTGCCCTGCCCTTCTCCCATACAGTATTCTGGTACTTGACCATATGGGGATAAATAATTAGTAACCTAGAGTCCCAGAGTAGAGGAGGCATAAACCTTCTTACCACAAAAGTCGACCCTTCTGGATTCCCTGTCAGAGGGGAAGGAGCTTAGGCACCTTGGACCTGTCATGTGCTGCTTTGATAACCACAGAGTCTCAGGTTGGGCAGCATAATAGGGCAGGCCCTTGGGGGCATGACAGAGTTTATCTGCCCTCCTAAGCATGGCAGGAACCATGTTAGGGTGGGCGCCATGCCACAGTGGAAGCATTCCTCAGAGCTGGCAAAATGGGAGGCATTACCTTAGGAAGAGATTCTGGGATCTCCAAAAAGTCCATCAGGTCTCTTCTGGTGGCATCCTCTTCCTCAGTGTGGAAAACCATAGCTGTAGACAGCTGCTTCATGTTAAAGAAGGTAGGGTCTTCAGGAGGGGACCTGGGAGTATGCTTAACAGTGTCCTCGCTCAGTGAAGAAGCTGTAGATCTGTCTGAGGAAAGAGGCTCCTCCTCTTCCTCTTCTTCAGAGAGGATAAGGTCAGGATAATACTCCTCCTCAATGTCAATACATTCCAACTCAAGGTCTGACAAACAAGGGACCGATGGCACCCTGAAAGGTGAAGGCTTATAAGGCTGAACCAACGTCGATGACAACAGAGGGCCAATGGCACCGCTGACAATGGTCTATGTAGACATAACTGGTACACCATAGCTGTGGTCAAATGTCAAAACAGTATTGAAGTTGATGGCAAGTAAGAGCTGCGTCGAAGGCAGAGGGGTCATTGGGACAGCGCACAACGAACCATCTATCTGGTCTTGACAGCCCGAAGTCCCTGGCGTCTGAGAACCTGGAGATGCATCAGGCCTCGATGGCGGGCCTGTCCTGTGGAACTTGTTACCGCTACATGTTAGAGAGGCCCCCCTTGGTGAAAACCTTTAAGAGGGAGCTAAAGACACTACGATTCAATCAAGCATATAGCCTTACATAATTTTATATGTTAGGGATAATAGCCACTACTGATAAAGAATAGTGACTTTTAGTAGATGATTTTGTTGGGGGGGGGGGCTAATGCTCTGAAAATATGTACATCAATAATGTTTTTATGAATAATTTGTGATGTATTATATGTGTGAACTGTATTGTACAGCACTCTGAGCCCCTGTGAAGGGGTCCTTTAGAAATAAAATTTTGATTGACTGATTAAGGGGCTGGAGTCGATGACCCGAGGGTCGACAACAGAGATCGACAACCCAAGGGTCAACTGCCAGCCTGCTTGAGAAGCGGGAGGAGGCGCTGTCAGTAGGGGCCTGGCAGGAGCAGAGGCCTGGACAGCAGAGGATGTCGGTGCAGTCGCAGCCGATGGAGTACCCCCGGACAAAGCGGAAGAAGTCATCGGGGAACAGCAGCACCACCGGGGGGGAGCGGTCCTGGTCTTTCTTGTGACTTTTCCCCGAGGACTTGTCTCGGGCCTTTGAGCCCTGGGAGCTACGAACCCACTGGAGACTACAAAGCAGGGACCCTGGAGGATGCCTACCCAGAACTTGCTACCTGTTGTTCCATTAGAAATTTCTTCAAAGCCTTTTTGTGTTGCCTGAGGCTTGTAAGGTTGAATTTTTGGCAGAGCTCACAGTCTCAGACATCGATGTCAGGCCCAAGACAACAGATGCAGAGGCTGTGGTCGTCTGAAGAAGTAATCTTTTTGGTTTTTGGAGCATCTTGGAGCGAGCCACCTGTACCTCAGTCCTTGAGTGGCCCATGGCACCCTACATCGCACCCCCCCGGGACTTACCTTCTTATTCCGGTACCCCCTGGATTGCCCCCAAGAGCAGGGCCACTGCACCAACTCGATCCTCATGACAGAACAAGGCTGCCAGGCAGATATGCCCACTGGCACTGCTTTCTTGACTTTCCTCCCCAAGACAGGATGCAGGATTGGCTGACGATAGCAGGCGATGGGATAGGGTGGGACTCAGAAGCGCCGCAGCGTGCAGCTGGTGCTGGACAAGCGGGCATCATTAATGGCGGCTGATATTTTTTTGTAGTGTTTTTCCCCGGAAGCAGGGACATGCAATGACATCTAGCATCCGCCCTGCCCCCCCCCCCGCAAGTGATGGTGCCAGCATGGAGGTACCCCAGCCTCCACCAGGGGTCCACAATGTGCCTGACACTCTACCCCTCCCTCCAGGAAAAGAGAGAACAGTCCCTAGGATGCTTGATTCTTCTCCCCCGGTCGGCCCTCCGACGTCCCAGGTTCATTCCCGAACCCAGGTCATCAGCGTCACAGACGGGCGACCTGCCCCTGCACCGATGGGACGGCATAGAAGGAATCTTCTTTCTGCAACAGCAACAATGGAAGAAAGATGTAGAAGGAGTGACTCTCAACATAAACAAGGTAAAAGAATCTCTTTCTTAAGAAGAGATTCCCAACAGTTAGCATTGAAGAAAAGTGTAGGCAAAAAAGGCACGAACTGTGATGGAGCTTCCACGGAGACCCATGCGAGAGCAGATGATGGGGGGAAAGAACTGAGGAGGGAGCTGGGCCGCAAACACCTTTATAGGGTTGATGGCGTCAGCAGGTGACATCAGCATGGGCAGCCCCAGTTGTACTGCTGAAATATCTCCCGTGTGGATCCTGCTTCACCGACGGTGAAGTTCCAATGGTGTGACCTGATGACTGAAACACTGCCAAAGATCTGCAAAATCACAGGTTTGAACCCAGTTACCAATAACTCACTGTGTGACCTCGGGCAAGTCACTTAGCCTCTCAGTACTCCAGTCCACCCAACTGCAGAAATGGGTAGAAGCAGGAGACCACTGGAAACAAGACTGATGAAAGAAAAAAGTTAAAAAAAAAAAATAAAGAAAATATACATTCTTTACATTTTAAATAATTACACTATGAAATCCTAGAGTCCTCCAAATGTGGAACATTCAACAACAAGGGACCTTTATCACGAGACAAAGTCATTAAACGTCACATCTCACTGACCGACCATCACTCAATGAAAGCAATGACCTAATTACCTTATGAAGTGAATCACAAAGTCTGGTGTTACTGAGCTCCAGATACTAATGCCTCGGGGAAACCTTTAAAAAACAAATTTATAGGGAATATGAACCCTGTTTACATGCTGCACCATAATTGTTAATTTGGGCATGTGTGAATTCTGCCTAATCGCCCCAGTGTACTGTTTTTTTTTTTGTTTATTTTTTTTTTCTTAATAGTCCTCTTGTTTCCATATTTAGGGCCCCATATTAATGCAGTCTGTTCCCCACATAATAGTCATATTTAATTACTTAGCAGTTCCAGAACCCAAGTGTACCGTGGAGTAGAACCCAGTGATATCAGCTCAGCTTGGTTCCATTTCACTTGTAGTCTTCAGCTCAGCTGATCTCACTGGCTTCTGAAACTACTAAATAATGGAAATGAATGCTGGGCAGGAAAAAGGAGGCATTATTACTGGGTCCTAAATAAGGGGGAAAAAGGGCTATCTTAAAAACACTTAAAACAATATATTAGTGTTATCAAACATAATTCTCACATTTCTAAATGTACAGTTATAATAAAGAAATGCAAACAAGAGGGTTTGTGTTGCCTTTAGACCAATTAAACATATTTCATATATTTTCTCCATCTTCCTCTTCTACATTGCTACTTCCAGCATCTGCATTATTACAAGATCTTTGTCCCTTAGAATTACTCCACTCCTGCTATCTGTGTACACATGAAGTGATATCAATAATTATTTAAGCAACAGCACATTACATCCCTAGCAGAGGAGGATGCCTTCTTCGTATGTATAACAAGTCAAACGATCTGGTGCTGGATTTGCAGCCTGTCCAGGAACCAAGTCCCACGCCTCAGCCGCCACTGTGGGACAAAATCTTCGCACCTGCAGAGCTTTGCATTTTCAGCCAGCACAACTGTGGGGATGTTACGCTCCACCTTTTAAAATACTGCAGCTATGGGGAAAACTGCGGCTCCAGAAATGCTGAGACAACTACAACATTTTTTTTCTGCAGCTGCAGGACTGACAGGTGCTCTGAAAAATGAGCCCCTAGTTTTTATGCAAATGTACTTAGTATTAAGGAAGGCAAGGAACATATAATATATACTTTATTTTAGCAGAACTGTGTCTATATTTCAAAGATGTCTGGGAGGCATCTGCAACTTTCTAAAACCTTTCTTAATTGCAATACTTTTCTGCACAATTACTGCTGTCTGCAAACCAATGTAGAAAAAAATTTAAATACCTAATTGTGCCTACAGTTCCATGTTTTTCCTGAAGTATCACAGACTCACTAAAACATTTCTTAACAGCAATAAGTTGCTCCAAAGTGAATGTTTGCAAATAATGCAAATGTATGTTATATATTAGCTAAATTGTGCATATAAAATTTTCTCAGAGGCATCACTAGCTCTATAAAAATTTACTGATAGCAATAATTTTCTCTGAAGTTACAAGTCTGCAAAAAATGAAGAAAACATTAAATTCTAGCTTAATTATATCTATATTTGCAAGCTTTCTCTGAGGCATCACTAGCTCTTTCTAAACAGCAGTAAGTTTCTCCAAAGTAAAAGTTATCTGCAAAAAAAAAAAAAAATGCAACAAATATATATGAGCTTATATTTAAACATTTTCACAGAGGGATCAGTAGCACTATAAAACAGTTCTTAATAATAATATTCTTTTAAAATTATATCTGCAAAAAAAATACATTAAACATTATATTTTAGTTAATGTGTCTATATTTACAAGTTTTCTTTGAAGCGTCACTGCATCTTTTAAATATTTCCTAATAGCGATCGTTTATCCAAAGTAAATGTTATCTATGAAAAATGCAGAAAATATTAAATATTAGCTAAATTAAGCATATATTTAAATATTTTCTCAGAGGCAACAGCAACTCGTTAAAACATGTCTTAATAGCAATGTATTGCTCTAATGTGAATATTATCTGCATAATAAACGCTCGCCTAAGGCCCTTAACTCACCATAAACTGCTATTACTGATAAGAAATCTTGCCTATCTATGTTGTCTCTATCCAGGGATCTTTTGTATCACTCATCCTCCTGCACTCTTTTAAATACTCTACACTGGGTTACATGAGTCAGTTTATCCTCTGCTGTCAAATTAGCGTCCATAATGCTGCAATTTTGAAACACCTCAAACGTGTCAGGAAAAATTAAATCAAACAGTGGCATAATCCCCAAAGGAGAACACTTCATATATCCATGTTTATAGAGTGACATCAAATAATCATCATTAAACTTAAAACCTTATCTTCGACTTCTCCCTCAGGAGGCTCAGTCACACAGATTTTATTTTAATATGCATTAAAAAATTTCCTGTTGCAAAAAAAAAACAAAACTAACTCAAAGGTCAAAGATATTCCCAAGACAGCATTTACAATTCTAATGCAGGCCAGCTGAACTTTCAGATTCTTCAGATGTACTTCTGAAACACTGCAAGCACCAAGGCACAGAAACTTCAAAAATGAAATACTTTTCACTGTGTACATTAACACTGCTTCTTCAATTTTTACAGGGGAAAAAGTAATGCAAAAGTAGTACGGTACAGAAGGATACTTTGAAGATGGGCTTTCATGCCATAAATAATATACATTACACAATGACAAGAAAATGTCCAATGTCCTGAAGCAGTGATGTTATCTCAGTATAACATCACTGTAATAACTCCCAGGCACACACATGACCCAATCTCATTCGATGCATCACTCCATACACTTCCCTCCCAAGCACCCATCGTGTCAAATAGCTGCACCCCTTGAAACTGCCTTAACACAGCAAACAACAGCCCAGACTTGTCAGCCCACAACTCCCCCACCAAGCCAAAGCAAACTGAACTGCTGCTACAAGCAGCTTCACAGACATAGCTCCGTAATTTACCTGCGCGTACGTGCTTCCTCAGAGTTCGCCGTTCCGTTGTAAAACCACACCATGACCAATGCGGATTTTAACAGCAGTGCTTTACTACCAGCACAAACAATTGCTACGTGCCTTTGTGAGGTGCAGCGGAGAAACGGGCAAGCAAACCTGCTCCATGGTGCTCACACTTTCATCTCTTCAAGTCTGCGAGTCCCCACATGCCACTTGATTACCGGCTTGACTGGAGATGTAAAGAACAACTCACAAAGGCTTCTCAGTCCCAGTCTTATTGACACTACGATCGTGGTAGTGCATGCCCATTAGTTTACAACCAGGCTCCGCTCCTCACTGACGTGACTATCGTGCTAATGGCCACAATAAACAAACAAAAAAAAAGTAAACTGAGAAACACTAAGGCAGCAAAAATACAGTTCAGACACAGAGGGATGGGGGGGGCAAAGAACCCAGTAAGAGCAGACTCAACCAACAGCAAGCACAGAGTCTACCAACAGTACCACCTACTGGGAAAGCAGTAACTGTGGACTACTTTTTCAATTAGTATGCTTACTCTAACAAAAAAATGAAATAAAACTATATTTAAACTTAGGTTTTAACTTTTTTGCTTTGTTTAGGAAATGAGCCATTGTATAGTTTCAGGTCTTGCTCTTACCCTCGATGAAGTCCTGACCCCCCTCACCAAAATCCTTAACAAATCTCTCATGCTCTCACAGTTCCCCCCAAAATGGAAATCAGCGATGGTGACACCTATCCACAAAAGTGGCAATAAATCTGTTTCAAGCAACTATAGACAAATCTCCATTCTCCCCCCTCTCAGAAGCGCTGGAGAGATTAGCTGCTGACCAACTGATAGAATACCTTACTAAGTATAACCTGCTATGCCAATGGCCACAGCACGACCACGGCACTCCTAGAGCTTACCTCCTACCTCCACAATGCCCTGGACCAAGGGGATCTCGTTGGCGCCACCTTCATCGACCTAACTACGGCGTTTGACACCATCAACCATTCACTACTGCTTCAACAACTATCTCTGGGCACAACTCTTTGGTTTCAAAGTTACCTCAGTGACCAAACACAACAGGTAAAAATTGGCGAATCCCTCTCAACACCCCTATTGGTCCGAACAGGAGTCCCACAAGGATCCATCCTGGGTCCTATGCTTTTCAGTATCTTCCTAAACAGCCTCCCTTCATCTTGCTCAGAAAAAATCCTACTCTATGCTGACAATGCTGTCATCTTCACCTCCTACTCTGACCCCTCCTTTCTTCAGTTGCTACTACAAGAAAGCTTCATTGATGTAGAGGCATGGTTTAAATCCCACAAGCTTATTCTTAACTACAGCAAAACCAAATCAATGCTGTTTCATGATACCCACAGCAAACATAAAAACAGAGACCTCTCTATCTCAAACAGCAAAGGGGCCACCCTTGAACAAGTACATCTATTTAAATATCATGGGGTGATTCTTGCCCCAACACTTGGATACTCTGAACGTATCAACTACGTAGCAAAACCTGTGAATACGTACATAGACCTGCTCTATAGACATAAGAACTGCCTCACGGATGAAGCCCTAAGCACTGCCATTCACAGTTCAGTAATCTCTATAATAGACTATGGGTTTGTGATCTATAGGTCTGCCACTGACACAGCTCTCCGACGCATCGCCACAGCACTAAACAAGGCATATCATCTCTAAACATCTGCAAACCGCCTTACACACACCCCTACGAAATCTACGGACATGCAAACTGGCTCCAACTATCTGGCAGAATTAAATATCAAACCTGCATACTAGCAAAAATGCGAACACTGGACCTACTATCCCCTGGATCACAGGCACTGCCGAGACCATATAGCGGCTCACCACAAACCAGGAATTTAAACAAACTCTCCTTCACTGTTCCCCTTTGCAGGACTACCCAAGGCCAATGATCCTTCTTTTTCAGAGCCTCTTCCTGGTTCAACACCCTGCCAGCAGAAGTTACCACCAAAGCAACCCTGGGTGCCTTTAAGCTCAGCCTGCATCAATACCTCATCTCCTGTGCCTCCTGTGACTGCTACACCTAAATGGCCATCCCCCCACCCCATACCCCACCTTTCCCTCCTCCTCTACTCCCTCCACACACCTCCTCACTGACCCTGCCCCTGAACCAACCCCCACTCCCTCTCTTTCTCCCTCTTTACACCAGCCTCTGGCCTCACCTCCCTCTGTCGGATGGCTACCTATATGAATCTATATTGTTTAAATTGTTATAGAAGTGATTTGCACAATTGTGATGTTTTGGTCATTGACAAAGCTCTCCGGTTGCAATGTTCATTTCTCTTTTGCAGAAAACCACTGCCTGTCCTAATGTTTTAAGTAACCTGACGTGGAACCTTTGTAAAAGAGACCCTGGCTCAAAGGTGTATCTGATTCCCTTAAATAAATAAATTATTAATAGCAGTAATGCTCTTCCAGGTGTGTGTCGTGCTGGAATAACGTCACTTCTCGGGTGTTGAACGCACTTGGCCTGTGGCCTCGTGCTTCAACCACCTGCAGTGTGACATTATCCCAGGACAACACACACCCCATCATGCATTATTGCTTAAGTAATATGCATGCAAAAACCTATTCAATTTTCCTTCTCATGACTGCTTGCTTAAAGCAGCAGTGCAACGGAAATTATTTTCCTCCAAAAGCTAATTTCAACTGCAGTTCATAACAGTACTAGCATACCTGTCAAATCTACTTCTCTTGGCACCGCCCATATTGTGCACTAGGGCCCAGATATTCAAAAGGGTTGCGTACATGGCGCAACAGTGTTGCCATGCCTGGCACTCTAGATGTCTCCCGAGATGCGATGTTGAAAAAGGAAAGTGCGCCTGCACAACCTGATCGTGCCGGGCACATGGCATTTCTGCGGTACAGGTGGGGGGTGTGTCGACAGATAAACTGCACAGCCAATATTCAGCGGGCTGTGCAGAGTTCTCTGGCGCAACCCCTACCTGCGCCTGCACATGACTGCAGCAAAAAACAGGAACAAGTCGAGGGCCACCCACAGGTGAGCTGCCGCATTGCAGGCACAACACAGCAGCTGCCACCTGTGGGTGGCCCTGGACTTGTACCCGCCCGCACCTGGTGGTGCCCCTATGCTCGATCAGGGGCTGAAGTGTCCCCCATGGCCAGATCGCAGGCATAACATTATGTTCCGCCCATTAGCCTGATCAGCGGGCATAACATTATGTTTCCTCCCCATTAGCCCAATCGCGGGCATAACATTATGTTCCCCCATTAGTCCGATTGTGGGCATAACGTTATGTCCTGAGCAGCCCGATCGCGGGCATAACGGAAAAGCCCTCCCCAGTAGCCCGATCGCGGGGATCAGACCTCCCGAGTCCAATATCCTGGTGGTCCAGTGGACCGCGGGTAGCCCGATCGCTGGTGGCATCCTCACCCCACACATGAAATACCTGGAGATCTAGTGGCCCCACCCACCCACCTGCAGGCCCCACCGCCGCTCCCCCGTCAGCGGCGGTGGCGGGCGGGAGGGAGGTGCTACCGCCCGCCAGGGTGGGGGCCTGTGGGTGAATGGGGTGGGGCCACCAGATCACCAGGTATTTCCGACATGGGGGGTGAGGATGCCACCAGCGATCGGCTACTCACGTCCACTGGACCACCGGGATACTGGACTTGGGGGGAGGTCTGATGCCCCGATCGGACTACTGAGAGGACTTTCGATGCCCGTGATCGGGCTACTCGGGAGGACATAATGTTATGCGCGCGATCGGGCTAATGGGGAACATAACGCTATGCCCGCGATTGGGCTAATGGGGGAACATAACGTTATGCTCGCGATCGGGCTAATGGGGGACATAACGTTATGCCCTTGATCGGGCTAATGGGGGGGAACATAACGTTATGCTTGCGATGGGCTAATGGGGAGGACTTTCCGGTTATGCCCACGGTGGGCTGCAGGGGCGTCGGTCCCCGTCGGCTGCTGCCTGGCAGGGGCGCCAGGCGCAAGTTGAGAATCGGTGCACCCTACATACTAATAACACTTAAATGGGGCCGTAATTAGATGCAAATGCCCCCCGGCGCCTTGCATAAATTAGGCTCCATTTGCATGTCACCCTTGAATATCGGAGTGCTGCGCGATGGTGCAGTGGAACTTGAGCCACCGCGATCTCAATGCTCCATTCTGACCACTTGCGCTGGCACAGTTCCACTGCGCCATGCACAGTGGGTGTGGCCAGGGGCGATATTCAAAGAAGTTGTGCCATAGCGCAGCTCCGTTGAATATCACCCTGGCCACACCCCTGCACAACTATTTTGAGTGGCGCAGGGGCTTGCGCCACAAAATGGCGCAGTTTGAATATCTGGGCCTAGGAGTTTATTTTATTGATCCTGACCCTTACCAGGTCTATAATGCTACGTCTAAGCCAAACGTGGTGGATCTTTTTTCATGTGTAAACAAGCATTTGTCAATGCCGAATGTTTGCTTGCTGGCATTGGCATTGGTAGTGTAGAAGTTACAGAGCTGCATAATAGGAATGGCAGTGAAGTATTGAACTGAAGCCAACCCCACCACCACCCTGCAGAGAGTGACAAGCATTGGGGTGTGCCTTTGGGTTGTCAGGCATAACGGCCATGCCATTTCACCACACCCTACCCTGCAGACACTGACAAGTGTCACGGTGTGCCTTGGGGTCTTTGGCCCTTATGCGCACCCCATTCCATCAGGAAATACGGTGAGATGGGTGCGGTATAGGAGAATGGGGTGAACTTTGGGGCCAAAGAATCCAAGGCATACCTCGATGCCTCTCACTGGCTGCAGGGTGTGGAATGGTATGAGCATTACAGGCAAGAATCCCAAGTCACACCCCTGATGCCTGTCATTCTCTACAGGGTGGGGCGTTATGGTTGGAAACCCTAACACCTCAGCAGTCGTTGGTATTTTCACTCCACATTTTCAACATGTTTTTTTGTGACCCCCACCTCATGAACAGTGGCAATATCAGTTTGTTAGCCGAAAGCTGCTTATGCACAGCGACTACGGCATTTAGCACCACAGGTGCAAAAACACATTCCGAACAGGATGTGAAAAATGACAGCTGTACTGTTCATGGGGAGGTGTAAAAAATGGCAATGTTGCAAATCTGCAGTAAAAATATTAAAAAAACTGGTGAAGTCAAGAGTGTGCATAGAAACTGTGCAACGCACACCCGTAATGTAATTAGTTTGGGGAATTTTTACAGCAGATTGTCAACACAGGCATTTTGGGACCTCCGATCATGAACAGTGTCACTGTGATTTTCTTTATCTGTCCCGAACAATGATTTCCCACAGCAACCACGCATCTCTGCGCTGAAAGTGGGAAAACACATTTCGGCCATTTTGTGAAAAATGACAGCTGTACTGTTCATAAGGAAGTGTGGAAAAATGCCACTGGTGAAAATCTGGACTGAAAATATTACAAAGTCATGAACTTACGAGGGTGCGTGGAAACTGCGCAATGCTCACTCGTAACACAGTCATTCTATGGACTTTTGTCACCAAATTTTCAACATAGCCATTTTAAGACCTCTGCTCATGAACAGTGCAACTGTAATTTTCTTAATCTGTCCCAAACATTGCTTCCTCACACTGACTGCACCATTGTGCGCTCCATGTGCGGAAACACATTTTGGGCGACATGTGAAAAATGGCAGCTGTACTGTTCATAAGGAAGTGTAATAAAATGGCAAAGTTGAAAATCTGGAGTGAAAATATTGAAAATTCACAAACTTACAAGCGTGCGTAGGAACTGCGTAACGCACGCTCGTAAAAAAGTCATTTTTAGGAATTTTTTCACAAAATTTTCAACATAGGCATTTTAAGACCTCTGCTCATGAACAGTGTCACTGTGATTTTCTTAATGTGTCCCATACATTGATTTCGTACACCGACTGCGCCATTGTGCGCTACATGGGCGGAAACATGTTTTGGGCAAGATGTGAAAAATGAAAGCTGTACTGCTCATAAGGAGGTGTGGTAAAATGGCAATGTTGAAAATCTGGAATGAAAATACTGAAGTGTTGAAACTTACTAGCGTCCGTGGGAACTCGCATAGCCTTGCGCTCATAAAACAGTCATTTTAGGAGTTCTTCACTACCTTTTCAACATAGGCTTTTTGAGAGCCCACCTTATGAACAGTGGCAGTGTCGTTTCGTTACTCAGTCCCGAAAGGTGATTTTGCGCAGTGACTGCGAAATCACCCTTCAGGCCCGATTAACACCATGACAGTGAGAGCATTCATGAGAAGGGGTCCCAAAAACCCCATGTTGAAAATTTGGTGCAAAAATTCCAAAAAATGTCTGAGATATGCAGCTAAGTTGAAAAAACCCTATCTATCCCATTATACAGCTTACCGGCATTTCCTCAGTTCGCGGTCGGCTTTGAAGAATGCAGACATGTTCCCCGTCCACCGAAGATCGTCGCGCCAGAGTCCGGAGGCAAGTGTGGGGTGGGGGAGGCAGGGTGCGCAGTGGGTGGGCACGGGTGGGCTGGGTGAACGCCGAGGGAACGTTTTCTTGTTTACAGTTTTTGTTTTTGTTTTTTTTTTTTTAACAGGAAGGCGACTCGGGACATTTGCCACACTAGGGTGGGCTCCCAGCGTGGCAGCTAGAAGGCTGTTTGGGGGGGCTGGAGCTGACGGGGAACTGGGCACCCCCGTTGGCCATACGGACTTGTGCCACGCTGGGGTGGGCTCCCAGTGTGGCAGCTGTAAGGCTGTTTGGGGGGGCTGGAGCCGACAGGAGCCATACGGACTTGTGCCACGCTGGGGTGGGCTCCCAGCATGGCAGCTGTAAGGCTGTTTAAGGGGGTCTGCAGCTGATGGGGATTGGGCACCCCGTTGCCCTCTGGATGTGTTGCCACGCTGGGGTGGCACCCAGCGTGGCATCTAGAACTCTGTTTGGGGAGTGCAGCACAGCCAATGGGGATTGGGCACCCCGTTGGCTATACAGTGTGTGTGTGTGTGGGGGGGTGAGCACACAGTATGCGTGCGCGTGTGTGTAAGGGGGGGAGCACGCATGAGCAGGCGATATCTTACCGCTGCTCACTGAAGCGTAGCTCCCCCTTTCAACTGTATGCCACTGCATTTTCAACTGCTGTCACAGACAGCTCCAGCAGTGATTGGAGAACTGTGACCGCGCCTGCAAACACACTGACTGAATTGGAAGATGCTGACACACCTCCGAAAAACTCGGATGATGGCACTATGTTTCTTGCACATGCGTGCAAGCAAACATAAAAATGTAACTAAAACATTTATAAAATACTCATTTTTGTGAAACTAGAATATTTTACCACCAAATAAATCTGGAAGATGCCTGGACTCTTTTATAGTGAAAAAACATAGGGGCAAACTTTTTGCCCTTTTTCGTTGCACCACCACATTAAATAAGTGTGATTATACAGGAGTGTTTCTCCTTCAAACCAATCTACGTTCTACTGTTGGAGCATGCATCAAAGCACAGCCCTTACTTTGTGGCACACTGCAGTCATGGACTGGGTTGTGATGCCATGAAGGACTGTGACTTCACTTAAATACTCAAGAAATTGTAGTTAATAGGGCCACGAGGGGGCAAAGCTCTTACTTTGTGCTGGTTAAAATAGCTGAACAATACAACACTGATGACGATGATGATGATACTAAAGCTTGTATATAAAGACAACGGCCTGGAATGTCAAAGGTCAGGACGCAGCACTTGCGGCAGCTGTACTGCTGCATCTGCGTACCTGTAAATGCGCCAGTGTGTTTGTGAGCAGTTTTCAAAAATTCTGACATATTTAAGACACTTTGTTCAATTCATGGCCTGAAAATGGCACATGTGCCAAATATCGGGCACGTGCATCATTTTCAGTGCGAAACTCACGTCACTCGTGACAAGAAGTTAAACCATGTTTTCTGTGGTCTGACAGTCCTGCTGTAAGTACCACAAGGGCAGCCAAAATGTGAGGCAACTGACTGAGCGAGGTTCAATCCCCAAGTCCGAGTGAGGAACGCTATGGAAGTAGGGCATTCAGACTCTGGCAGAAGGGTTGGTGCAGTGCTCCCACTTCAGTGCCTCCCCATGGTGGCATGGACATACAGTGTGGGTGACCACACACCATAACCTAGGCCCTGCTTATAAGGTATGATGCTGGTGGATGAAGCCTACCAGGGGAAGGGGCAGGGTTTGTGGGAGAAAATGAAAAAAGACCAGCCTGGCACAAATCAGATGACAGCTGTCACCTGTACCCACCCACACATTACAGGGCCACTGATGCTTCTCACCCCCCCACCCGAACCATTACAGTCGTGAGGTAGGGGTGTCACAAAGCAGCAACTGGGGCAATGAGAGACAGTAGGGGATGGAGATAATCACGGGACCTGAAGCATCATTAAGCTCTGTAACAACAAGTGGCTAGGGAGGGGCATTCCACTGGACACCAGGGATGAATTCGAGACCAGGGCACACGGCCACCAGACCACAAGAGAAGAAGAAGAAGAAGAAGAATCAGCATTTATATAGCGTTTTTCATACACAGTATCCCAAAGCAATTTACAAGCAATGCTAGACTGGTAGTGAAGTGACTGAATGTGTGGTGGCGGCCATATCGCACATCACCACCCACACACAGCCTGGATAATTGCATGAACCGGTTTATGGGAAGGGGAATGTTGGCCAGAACACCGGGGATGTTCCCTGCTCTTTATGAAGAGTACCTTGGGTTCTTTTACTTCCACCTGGACACCAACCAGGATGGGCAGAAGGGACCTCAGTTTAACATCTTAACCGAAGGACGGCACACCCCAGCAGTACAGCACCCCCCAATACTGTACTCGGATGCCAGCGATTTTTAGGTGCAAGTCCATCCCAGTGTGGGACGAGAACCCCCGATCTTCTGGTCCAGAGGCGGATGTGCTACCAACTGAGCCACGCTGACAAGAGATGATGCTGGTGACCAATAAACATTGCGTTCCTTGTAGTTTTAAAGGCCATTTAAACTCTTTTATGTGAGATTACTGGGCTTACCTGTAGGTGGGGGGCAGCCCCACAATATCCCTGCCTTAGTCTGCTCCATTTTAATACTGCACTGCCACCATTTTTAAAACTTTTTGATGTCATGTATGGAGATGCTGTGCCGAACGGATATTCCTCAGCTCCCTTCCGCCGCCAAACTTACAAAACAGCGATCCGAACAGTAACAGACAGTGTGGGGGGGGGGGAGATCATCCATAAATTGCTGTGAATAACAAATCTTGCTTAGCTATGTTGTCTCATTTTAGGGCTCTTTAAATGGGTTTAATTTAGCATGTATTAATTTATTTTACATTTCAAAGTTGTCTATGAGGCTTCAGTGCTATATGCTTGCTAAGAGTTTGCACAATTTTTAACCTTTTATATTTGCTGTTTAAGATCTATATGTATTTTTTTTGGAAGGGGGGGTCTTAAAATCCTTTTTTGAAAGGGTCCACTATTCTAGTTCCAGTTTGTGATTAAAAAAAAATATACAGCATGACTACATCTCCTCAAACGTCCCTGCTTTATTTAATGAAGTGTAACGTATGCATTCGCTGCAAACACTGCTGCGTGCAAAGTTATCAATAAAAGATGCATAGCAGGGGACATGCAGGGAGAGATGAAACAGAAATGGTTTAGGGAAAGCTGCCATATGTGTTAGGACTTCCTAGTAAACCCATCAAAAATAAAGATTAAAGTTTAAAGCCAGAGGCTTTGGTGGTATTATTTTGCCCCTGAAAATCAATGTTTCCACAACAACACACCTTATAAAATGTTCTCCTTAAATTAATTTTCCGACAAAGTGAGCTAGAATCAGCAATTAGGAATGACCGACTCCTCAATCATCAACTTTCTTTTCCTCCACTGTGATCCCCGATCATGGTTTGTGAGGGTTTAACAACATTAATTGCTTTGCTCTGGTTCAGTATGCCAGACAATTTCACTGACAAATTGGACAGTCTGGGGACAAGCACCGTCACCGATCTGTGTTCTGTTAATGAGGAGGCCTTTCTACCATTGAATAACATAAAACTCGGTCAGCAAAGACAAACACACTTTCAACATGGGTTGAGATCTACTGTTCTCCTCATGTGCCACAGGATACAGACAGAAGACAAATTACTGCTTCCTCCATCAAACAGCCAATCCTTGCACTCTCTTACTCCATGCTGTTTACTGAACTGACCATCATATTGACTGGTGTAATATAAAAATGAAACACAAGCAAAAAACAATTACCCTACTGTCATGTATGAGACCCAAACGGTCAGACAGTCGAAACTGTCAGTTATGGATTTGTGATTTTTTTCTCCATTCTTTGTTTATTCCCTTCTGTGTGTCTAGCCCCCCCATCCTGCCAGTCATTCAGCTTCTCCAGGTCTTACCTTCACCACCATTTTTTCCCCCATGCGGGGTCAACAGGGGATTTAAACCGCAGCTAATTCAGGTATGGATATTACCCCAAGTCCATGATGTGGGGGCTGGAACCCATGATCTTTCTAAGCTTCTGTCCCAGAGGCGAGCAGGCTACGTGCTAAACCACTGATGCTGGTTGTAAGGTACAACACTTTTAGACTGGTATTGGAAGATGACAGTAAGAATAATTCCTCCTTCTCAGTAACAGGACTGTCATAAAACAAATAGGCCCCTATTTTCAAATGTATTTATCCCATTTTGTGCCTGTGGCAAACATCTTTTGAATACTGGAGCTTTACAGTTTAACTTGTAGTTCAGATAATGGCATCAAGAATTAAAACGGAGGTTTTCTGCAGTCTGTTGGAGTTACACATGAACACATTCACCAGATCAGGGGCTAGATTTCAAAAATGTTTTCATGTAATTTTCTTACCAGTACATGCATTTGCCCCCACAAAAAAAAAAAAAAACAACTTTGGGCTCAGTTTTCAAAGGTCAGAGAATGACACAAGGTGCTTGTGCCAGAAAGGTGTGACGCACTCAAAACTTGCGTCAATGCCAATCTTCTATCACTGCTTGCATCAAAAGCAGAACTGCCTGCATCAAAGTGACTTGTGGCAGGTTTGTATATAAAAAAAAATGGGTGCACCGTGTCACAGACAGGACTTGTGTCAAAAAAGTGATGCATCTTCCCGCGTTTTGGTATTTTCTAAGGTGAAAGCTGTCAACACTGCATCAAAGATGCATGCCACTGTTGGACAAGCCAGAGCTGGTTTAATTGGCACTAGAGCATATACAGGGGCCCACGGCAGGTGGGCAAACCTGACTATGGTAATATACATGGCATTCTGCTGTAACAGTCCTGCACTGTAGACATCGTAAACTTACTTCTAGATGCCATTTCATCTACTGCAATTTTTGATCCTGCTTGTGTCATTTTTCGCTCCCACCTCACTCATGCATCGTATTTTTGACTCAACTTGCATCATTCTCAGCTTGCACTATTCTTACCCCATGTATCATATTTCCAAGGCAGCAGTCCTTTTGTGTCATTCTGGGGAACTTCACCACAGAGGATGCTTTTCTTGCAAAATACGGCGCAAAGTATTTGACGCACCTGGATTTGATGCATGGAGGTTGTTTGACACACCTTGTGTCAGTCTAAGGGCCCTTTGATAATCGGACCCTTGATTCTGACGTAGGTAACACTTATTTACACCCAACACAGCAAAAGCAGCTCTCATAGTAAGCTGGGTTGCTTAGCAAAAAGTCAATGTACAGAAAATGAAAACCAGCACTCCCAATATCAGTAACAGAATCTATTTACTGTACATATTGCTGCATTCACAAATTGTGGCTACAGAGTGAAATAAGCAAACGAAGCCGGCAAACCAGCCACTTCTTCATCACGGGGCCATTTACACAATGGGCTCATCATTAAAGTTGGACACATAACAACTTGGCACACTGGTCTCTTGGGATGTCATTTTGACTATCCAAAGAGTCCCCTGTCCCCACTATAAAGGATGTTCCAACACCTGATCTTGGCCACAAGGGGATAAGCAGTCTCCACTAAAACCTCATCAAACCCTGCTTATAAACTCCGCCATGGGGGGGGAGGGGGGCATTACGCCGCAGTTTGCTCCAGTTTTCCCTCTTCAGAGAGTATGCACATCAATCCTAGGATAAACCTGTCCTTCACTGGAACACATACCCAATGTTGCTTCCAAACTAGGGGCTCCCACGTGACCACTATGGGCTTATTGTTATTCTGGCAAAACTGGAATCCCTCTCTCCTGCCCGCTCCACTGCAAACAAGTTTTTTTCTTTTTTTTTTCTTGCACTGGGGCGGAATTGGAATTCCTGTATACTCCCTCTCACTACTGAAGCTATTTTTTTTTTTTATAAGCAGAGTTTCTATTTTATATTATTGTATGAATTAAAGTATTGTCTCCCCCCCCCAAAAAAAAAAAAACTTCAGTACAAACTACAAAGGGAAAAACACTGCTGTTGCAAAGCAGGACTTCCTGCGCTCCCTCCGCACCCCCAGGACACTTCACAGCTAACTTGTTTTTGAAATCAATAACTACCACGGCAGAACAGGGATCCCAACCCCCATTCACAAGCCTTCTCTTTCATGAAAAATCAGTTACTCAGCAGGATTATGCCTCCTGCCTGCTCTCTCCTCTGGTATTTTAGAAATGTTATTTTGGAAGAAGAAATCTCCCCCTCCCCAACCAAATCAACACTCAGATCAGGCTGCAAGCAGTTCCCCCACCAGTTTGGGGGCTACTGATTTATTTAAAGTATTTATACAGGATAAGCTCAGTCAGATAGTTCATCTTGTTTACAGGGGTGTCCTATCCATGGTGCTGGATACAGTCTGAACTAAAACAGCTACAAATCATAATACAGCACTTCATTTTGATGTCTAAACACAATTTATGTTATTCTTTTTTGTCACTCATGTTAGTTTTTCTACCAACAGATTGGTGATATACTGGAAAAACTAATGTGAAAAAGCATTGAGGCACACATGCGCTCTGGAACCACGGCCTCCTTCCACCCACCTAGATGTCTGTCTTGCTCCCTGTAGTGTCGGCGCTACCAACAGGCCTCCACCTGGTGGCAGCCAAGAGCTGGGAAGGCAAACCACTCCTGCCTGGGAGAGGAGAGGAGAGCTGCCTGTCGGCTGCACACTCCGTCTCCCAGGGCCCCCGCCAGCCCCTAACAACCTGAAAACGCTCCCAAACCTCGGGTAGACAGCGTGATGTGCAATAAGGTGCTTTACAGTGCCTCAGCCCTCTGTGTCACAGGATCGACCTAAGACTTTTAAGGTTTAACTGAGCTGGCAACTTTGTGCAGTTAAGGCACTAATATCTCTAACACTAAGGCTGGCTTGATGGGGCAGTGGCAGCTGGCCTGTGGGTCGGAAATGTTTTCTTAGCCACTCCAACACTGGACTGCAGGATCACATCACTAAGCTGATGGGCTCAAACCCTGACCACTGAGGGTTAAATGTCTATGTCTCAGATCATACCAAATGGTTATGAGGTGAATGCCCTTGGACAGGGCAACTGAAAAAGTGGCAGAGAAGCCTGTCCAGGGCAGGAGGGAAGCCTACCAGAAAGACATAATAAACACGAAATAACTTCAATAAATTCAGGAAAGGCACTGCTTTTCCAATCAATTTAATGTGTCCAAAAACTCCATTGATAAAACAATAAGTAAGGAATTATATACCATGTACTAGGTCTGTAGTCAGCAGCAGCTTTGTACAATATAATTACAAATAGAGTAATTCATGAATACATGATACACTGGTCTTAAGAAATAATTCAACTTGACTGGATGACAGTTGTTAGAACCCCCCACATAACAACAATAAACAAAAACAAATAAGTTCCAGTCACAGACCTCAAAACAAACAATAAATCACTGCAGTGCTATCCTAGTTGGAAGAGCTTATCTTGGATGGCTGAGAGTCACAGCACAAAAGGCATTCCTATGGTAAATTTCATTCTCTAACGGTTAACTTCAGTTTTTAACCTTTTAAAGACGGGGCTATTTTCTCTCACATAAGTTCTATTAAACTGAAAATTGTGACGTTTCACGTCCTTTTTTTGTTGTACAATAGCAATATTACACACCAGGGTATATTATACCTTGGGATATCATCACTTATCAGGTTTTCAGCCTGCAGCCTTGTGACTCACAATGCATCCGAGTCGTGATGATATCATATTCTGTACCACACCCTGTTGTGTATTCTTGCTTAATTATTAACTGGTACTAAAAATCAAGACACATGATTGGTTAAATGAGATCATATGACCATGCCTTATTTCAGTATGGTTCCATGTCATAACAGTGACTCACAAATGGTGAGAAGTCAGAACAGTGCCAGATTATAGCGAATGTCAAAATCTGTTAACTCTCTGTTTGCTGGTGGGGGGGCTTTGACCTCCATGCCCCTCCCTTACTGGGGCTGTGCCCCTTACTAAATATACCTACTCGGAGACCTCAGGGTGGGTGGTACAGCGAGTTTGCTGATATTGGCATTCACTATAATCTGGTGCTGCTTTGACTCCTCGTCATTTGGGAGTCGCTGTTATGACAGGCTACCTTCCAGTACAAAAGCACATGTCATAAATACAATGTTCTGAACCTCATTACAAAGTTTTGAAACTAGAAATCTAGAGAGACAATTTGTAATTGAAACAGGGCAATCCAGACTGTGTACATTTGTGTTATAATGGCACTTCTCACATGCATAAGGTACTCAGCTGCACCTTGCACCTCACTTTCGAGATGTGCCATTATCCACAATAATGCACACCCATGCCTCATGTAAAGAATAATACATAACAGGATGCATATTTAAAAGGGGATGATGCACATGTCGGGGAAGGGTTATAAGGCATGAGGTGAAACCGAGTGCTGCAACCAGTGGAGAAGTGCATTATTCCCTTATGATCACTCCTTATGGAGTGTGTAATCACACATATAAAACAGGCATTTTTTGTTAAAAAAAAATACGTAGATCAGTTGAGGTGTGCGATTGCCAGAAAATAAACAACAGTCATGTGACATGTTTCAACCAGTGAGGTTACAATATTTTCATGGCACATTTTATAACGCTTAATTAACTTCAGGGATCTAAAACGCCTGCTCAGCAGTGCTAGGGAAAGTGTTTTTTCTTTTAGTTTTTAAACTTAAATTTAAAATCAAAATTACAGAAACTCCACAGTGTGGGAAATAGATGATGACAACTGAACTTAAAACTTCAGAATTTTATAACTATTAGCATGAGGCACCCTCTTATGTAGGCTAATATGTCCCCCAGAGCTACTCTTTCCTGTATCAGAGTGGTTTCACACGCATTCGGCTTGAGTGAGAACAGCTAAGAGACCAAGCTGTTCTGGCTCAAGCTGAAGGCAAGAGAAAACACTCTGATACAGCAAGGAGAGGCGATGGGGGACATATTAGTATATTATTGCTCAAGCGCGATCAGTAATATACATATTTTTTTTAAATGTTCCCTGAACCTGCCCATTTCCAGGGCACCTGCACATGGAACGCTCTTCTCAAAATAAGAGTGTCTCACGCAGAGAGGAAAGGAGTGCTCTGATTGGTCAGGGGTGCTCCTTCGATCTATAATGGTCATAAGAGTGCCTGGAATGTTAAAAATTATGTCATAATTTAACTATCGGTAACAAGGCTGTAATCCAATCAAGGGATTCTGGTGATATAAACCACCACAGTGAAGCTTGAGTGGTTTGTGATGTTCTCAGAATCTTGAGATGCAGTGACATAGAGAATAATGGCTGACTAATTATCGGTAACAAGCCAGTTAGTTCATCGAGTGGTTCCTATGGCGATCGTTTGAACCTTGAGAGCGCAGCTCAAGAGGTTTGGTCACCATGGGAACCTCGAGATGAACTAACGTAGCTTGTTACCGATAGTCATCCACTGTTTTTTACAGTGTATGTTGCAAAAAAATAAGTAAGCAAAGAGCTGTGCTAAAATATTTTTCACTTAATTTTGCTTTTTGTTCTCTCCAATGGGCTTGCTCATCATCACAGCTACTGCCGACTAGGGGGAGGATCATGCACCGCTAATGTGAGATCATGATCTCAGTTGTTATGCTGCACTAGCTATGCAACTAGTACAGCATAACATTTTAGCAGGGATGGATTTCCATCCATAACAATGTTCCAACATACACTATAAGCTAAGTTACGGATGGTTTACTATATACAGAATACTGTATGAGCAACTATGCACAACCAGTGTGTTCTGCCTCAGAGGGGTTCTGATTCCCTGTGACCTCGACCGCAAAGCTTGAGTGTTCTGTTTCCCTGTGACCTTGACAGCAAAGCTCGACAGTTCTGGAGGAATCAAAACCCCGAGGTGGCAGAACACACTGGCTGTGCATAAAGTTGTTTATCCTATATTCTTTATAGTGTATAGTATTATGCGAAATGTGCCTGCGGTAGTTATTTCGCTTTCAGGAAAAAACTGACTTGTGCAGCCTTTAGAGGTTTCAGAATGCTGCTGCTGTACCACAGAAGAGTACAATCACATTCCATGACTTGTGAACTGTGGTACAACAGCATTTTGAAAATGATGGAATTATATACAGAACAATGCTCTACTATACACTACATAGGTATACATTGTAACTACTGTAATTGTGTTTGCTTCCACTATCTGTTATCTGTATTCCATTACCTGCAGTTTGTCCTGTAGAACCGGGGCGTTCTACCAGAAAATGAGCTTCTGCTTAGTGGGCCTTTCCTGGCCACCAATTTCAAATAAAAAAATACAGAACTCTGGACTTTCCATCCCATAATTCCACTGATCTGAAGTCAATACAGTGGAATGTCTTCCTAATGTCAGAACAATGGTATTATGAGTTTGTGATGTCACTGACTCACGTGTATTACAATTTTATAAAGAAGTTCTGGGTTAATTGGTTTCTATTTGTATTGCAACAAAAAAACGTTCTGCTCTGTATGGGTTACATTCTCTTTACCAACCTATCTGTGCTTCTAAAACTGCATTACAAGTATTACAGTATGGGGGCCCGTAATTCGTGGGCTGACCTGCCTATTTCTCTAATAATTAATGACAGGTGGGCTAAAGCAATTTTGCAGACTGACTGACCCTAGTGTGGCATACTTTTATACTCTGCCACACTAAATAAGCCTCAAAAGGCAAAGTGAAATGTTTCTTGGTCCTCACATAAAGAACTACTTAAATACAGAGCCCCAATTACACCTCTGAAAAGGGAAGCACAAGGGCAGCAGAACAGAGTTCAGGAGCGAAGCTGCGTCGTTGTATGAGGAGGCAAGCCAGGCTTAGGTAGCCACTATGCAGAAGTATGCCTCAGCCACGGAAGGTCAACGGCAAGCTGTGGCACCACAGTAACCCCTACCACTAGATCACAGAGCTTGCACATGCTGGAGGAGAGGTGCTGCATGTGTGTGAGGGTGGTCATAGGCTGCGCCCATGTTAGTGAGGTGGGAGGGATCAGAAAAGGAGAGAAAAAGCCCCACAGTCAACTATAGGATGGTCTAGGATCCTGATTCCCCTGGGTCCCACTGCCTGCTGACAGTGAATCCTACTCCACATGGAGGACTGCCTTTGGGGAGGGGGCATCCATGTCCCCCAGAGACTCCACCGCAGAAGGAGCCAGAAGGGTAACTGGGAGGCTGCTGAGGCAAGGGGAGTTTGGGGATACAGGTCTGAAAAACAGGTTACTCACCTGTAACAGTAGTTCTAGGAGTGGTATGTGTTGTTCATCAACACTCTTTGGCATGTCCCCTTCTGCTTTAACTCTCACTGGAAGTCTTCAAGCTGCCTCCTCCCACCAACCCGGGTGGTATATACTTTGGCTCTGCCCCATGACACCAAATCTTAGCCTGCTGGAAGTCAGGTTGTGTGCGTCCGCAGCCGGGGAGGTCGAGTGGGTCCGTGTGGATGAACAACATATACCACTCCTAGAACTACTGTTACAGGTGAGTAATCTGTTTTTCTAGGCGCGTGGATATGTTGTTCATTCACACTCTTTGGCAGACTCCTAGCAGTTCTCCGGGAGGAGGGAGGCAAGGTGCACAGCCCTACTTAGGGAACAGAGATTGGAGAACTGAGGCCCCAAAACCAGCATCCTGGCATGACTCAAGGTCGATGTGGTAGTGGGTGATGAAGGTGTTTGCTGACTTCCAGGTAGCAGCCCGACAGATTTCCTGGATAGGAATGTCCCTGGAAGCAGCCACCAATGCAGCAATATTGCGGGTAGAATGAGCTCTTATCTCTCTGGGAGGCTCCTTGCCCAGCAACTCATAGCACAAACCTATGTATGATGTGATCCATCTTGCAATAGACTGTTTGGCTGCAGGTCTGCTAGAAGCTGCTTCAGCATAGGTGACAAACAGCTGGCAAACCTCTCCCCGGATTTCCGCTGTCCTCTCCTTGTAATAGGAGAGAGTATGTCTCAGGTCTAAAGTATGAAGCCTGTACTCAGCCTCCGAGGTGTAATTAGGGTAGTATACCGGCAAAGATAACACCTGGTTAAGGTGAAACTCTGACACCACCTTCGGAAGGAATTTCAGGTGGGGGCGTAGGATGAGGGGAGTCCACCGAAAGCACCTGCAGCACCTTGTCCTTCTGGCAGACGTGATAGCCACCAGGAAGGCAGTCTTCCACGACAAGTGTGACAACTCACACTTGTGCACTGGTTCGAATGACTTGCCCATGAGCTTTGCCAGTACAGTACCAGCAGTAGATCCCACAGAGGTGGAGGTTCATGCACCAGAGGGAACATGTGATGCAGGCCTTTGAAAAAGTGCCTGACCACTGTCTTCTGTACCATCAATAGCTGACTGGTCTGCGCACAGTAAGCAGAGATGGCTGCCAGGTGCACCCTAAGGGTTGATGACCATAGACCCCCTTTGGAGAGAGAGAAAAGGTAGTCAAGAATGTTAGCCACTGAACAGGACAAAGGGTCCAGGCCCTGCCCTGACACCAAATGGAAAACCTTTTCCATTTGAAGGCATAACATTTCCTGGTCGATTAATTTCTGGATGCCTCCACTACAGTGTAGACATCTTTGGAAAGACACAAAGCCTGGAACTCTAGCCGCTCAGGTACCACGCTGTGAGGTGCAGGGATTGAAGGTCTGGATGGAATATCAGGTCCAGGTGTGCTGGAAGCCGCTCCGGGTGCCTGCAGCTGAGGCTGAGGAGATCTGGATACAAGAACTGGCGCGGCCAGTCTGAGGCTACCAGGATCACCTTCGCCTTGTCCCTCCTCACTTTGAGGAGCACCCTGTGGATCAAGGGAAATGGAGGGAAGGCATAGAGGAGGCCTGGGGTCCATGGCCTCGAGAAGGCATCCCCCTGCAGCAAGCCCTGCCGAGGGGGGCAGGTATGAAACAGCCTCAGCTTGGTGTTTTCCCTGGAGGCAAACAGGCCCACCATCGGTTTGCCCCAGTGGGAGAACAGGCAGTAAGCTACCTCTGGATGGAGAGACCACTCATGGGATGTCTGGCCTAAGCGGCTGAGAGCATGTGCCAGATTGTTCAAGGCTGCTGCCACATGGATGGCTAGGAGATCAGCCTCTAATTGGCTCATGATGGTCCAGATGCGGAGCGCCTCCCTGCACAGCTGACAGGAGTGCATGCCGCCCTGTTTGTTGAGGTAGCACATGGTCGTGGTATTGTCCGTCTGCACTTGAACCACTTGACCCCGGAGCTGAGAAGTGAAAGCTGACAGTGCCAGTCTGACTGCTCTGAGCTCTAACAGGTTGATGTGGCATCGGGACACCTCGGGGGTCCAGAGCCCGTGGGCCCTTTCATCCCCCATGTGGGCTCCCCAGCCCATGAGAGAGGCATCAGTCGTGAGGATGACCGTCGGTTCAGGCGGACAAACGTGATCTCCTCCTGCAACCAGTCTGGGGCGGTCCATCATAGGACAGCATCCCACATCTTCTGGGTTACAGTGATCAACTGGTTGAAATGACCATGGCGCTGAGTCCACTGGGCAGCCAGTTCCCATTGGAAGAGGTGCATGTTCAACCGGGCCCAACGGACCACTGAGGTGCACACCACCATGTAACTCAGAAGGTGCAGAAAGTCCCGGGCAGGGCGCAATTTTCCAACCAGAAATGATTGGGCAAAGGAGGAAAGAACCTCTGCCCTGTCTGCCGGGAGCTGAGCTCTGGCTTGACAAGACTCGAGCTCTGCCCTGATGAAGCCCATCACCTGAGAAGGCACGAGTTACGACTTGGCCTCATTGATCAGGAGGCCGAGTTGAGAGCAGGTCTGGAGGGCCAGGTCCCTGGACCTCTCCACCTTCTGTTGGGTGGATCCTACTAGGAGCCAATCATCAAGATAAGGATAAATCCTGATCCCTGACATGGGCCACCACCACTGCAATGCATTTGGTGAAGACCCATGGGGCTGATGACAGGTCGAACGGCATGGCTTGGAACTCGTACAAGGTCTCCTCGACCCTGAAGTGGAGGAACCACTGATATGACGGACGGATTGGGACATGAAAGAATGCGGCCTGCAGATCCAGTGAACAGAACCACATGTTTTGCTCCAAGGATGGTAGGATCTGGGACACAGTGACCATATGAAAGGTGCATGACCTGAGATATTGATTCAGGTTGTGCAAATCTAGAATGGGGCACCAGCCACCCCATCCGCTTGGGCACTAGGAAGTACCTGGAGACAAAGCCTGGGTCTTCAGGAGGATCTGCTAATGGAGCTACTGCCTCCTTGAGGAGGAGCTGAGTGATGTCGTCTCGGAGAGTCGACTGGGTCTGAGCAGATACTCTTTCCTCCCGAGGTGCGCTGGCTCAGCTTGGAGGGTACTGCTCAAATTCCAGAGGCAGTTCCTGACCAACCACTTCGAGAGCTCACTTGTCCAAAGTGACAATGGACCAGGCAGAAAGGAAGTGGCAGAGCCGGCCCCAAATGGGAGGACCCAGAACTGAGGTGACAGAAGAGGGGTTGACAGCTCACGCCCCCATCACTGAGCAGGTTTGGAGGAGGAGGAGGAGGCTCCAGGACCTGAACCTCAGCCTCCTTTACGGGCCTGTTGGGGTCTGGGCTTGGGTCAGGGGTGCCAAGCTTGAGCCTGCTGCTGATGCTGGTTCTGCTGTCCACCTTGAAAGAAGGACTGCTGAGCCACAGCGGAAGAATGCTGAAGAGGCTTCTTCTTTTTCTTCTGCTGGTTCTTGCCCGAAGAACCCCTGGCAGAAGTAGCGTCCAAGGTGGCATTGGACTGCTCAATGTGCTGAAGGTGACCGGCCACTCCTGGTCCGAACAAGTTGGTCCAGAGGAAGGGCACGTCAACTAGTTTGTGCTGGGTATCTGCCGGAAAGGAGGAGAGCCTCAGCCAAGCCCTGCGACGAGAGGCAACTGCAGCAGCCATCGAGTGGGCACAAGAATAACCTAAGGTTTGAAAGCCAGGCCCTACGAGATGCAGGAGCACAAGGGAGGCAACCTGAATCTTCCAGCGGAAAGGAAGATCTGACGTCATGGGGCAGAGCCGAGGTATATACCACCCGGGTGGGTGGGAGAAGCCAGCTTGAAGACTTCCGGTGAGACTTAAAGTGGAAGGGGACATGCCAAAGAGTGTGGATGAACAACATATACATACTCCTAGAATAGGGAATTTCCCTGTGACCAGGGTATCTACCTGAACGATGAACATGGCCGGGGGGGGAGAAAAAAACGTTATGGAAAACAAATGTAAAGGCAAGCCCCTCTTTTGGTAAGTTAATCAACTGTTTAGTATGCTGGATCTGTCAGTTATTGCTGCATTAAAAGTTTAACATCCGCAGTTACAAAATACATTTAAGAGCTAGAGGAAGTAAACAGGCAGATAGGAAAACAATACACATTTTAAGAAGTAGTCAGTTGTCACTTTTTTAAGTGTTTTTCTTTTTCCCTTTGCTCATTATAACTGTGACAATACTGTGCTGGAAGTGTGGAATAGGTTTCAGTTGACATTTATCTCTACCCCTTCCCCACTACATCATCAACATTGTGATCTCACTGCAGCTAGTAAGTGGCTGTTCCTTAGCAGCAGTGATGTCACAGTCAGTGACATCACAATGCTGATGATGTAGTGGGGAGGAATACAGACAGATATGTCAGCTACCAGGCAGAGTGCTGTCCCACACATCACACCTACTAACATCAGTTAAACAATCTTCTAATTAACCAACCGGAAAAGGAAAAAGTACCTCAGATATAAAAGGCAATGGCTGACTGCTTTGGAAACTAGTATTAGTTTTACACAGCACACAAGCACTTCCAGTTAAAGGTGGTGACTTCACCTAAATCTTTAATATGCCACTAGGGACCCAAAAGAAAAAATAACAAAACAAAGGGATTGAGGCAGTCAAAGAAGCAGAAATAGGGTGATCATTCCTGGTCCTACGACCTTATTGCTGTTTCTGCTTGTTTTTATCAGATTCCTGTTTCTAATTTTGATACTATTAAAACAGAAAAAATATGATATTTGTGAAATCATTCAAAAACTTTGGGGGGGGGGCACTGTGGAGCCCAAGCTGTGCAGTCGTCTAAAATTCCAGCTCCGCAGACACAATATTTAAAAAGTTTAGAATTATTTACGGATATCAAACATGTTCAAACTGATCAAACCTGGTGGTGGAAGGTCCACAGAGAAGAATGTTGAATCCCAAGGGTGGTCAGCAGTCCAGAGATGTCCATACAGAAGGAGAATGATGAAAAAGAGCCGAGGCCAACCCCAGCACAAAGTTGACTCAGCAGGCAGTCCCAGAAAGTGATGGTGCGGAAGAGACACTGCAGTGCAGACACTGGGTCATAAACTGCAACAACTGATAGTTTCGACCACAGCTATGAACAATAAATTAGCTGCTCTCACTGCCCGTATCATCATAGCAGAATCTTCCATTCAGGCACTGCAGTTGGAAATGGAAGATGCCCGGCGCCACCTGAACCTCTGCAACAGCGCCATGCAACAGATGATGAAGGAGTCGCAGCACGATAACACGAAGCTCGAGATCTTGGAGGGCCATGTGAGAAGCCACAATATTGAGGCCATCAGCTTACCAGAAGGGGAGGAGGGCAGTCATGCCATGTTCTTTATTAAGGACTGGTTAAAGAAGCAGTTCAGTTCCCATGCTGAAAATCTGAACTTTGGCATAATTAAAGGGATACTGTTGACCCCCTTAAGCCTCAAATAGTCCTTTGTTTAACAAACACATTTTATGATTGCTCACAATCTGTAGAATTTGCTGCTGTAGCTGGTAGTTTGATTCTGCTTCCTTTTTCTGTTAAAAAGTGAAAAACAGACTGCCCACCATATTGGTGTTACCACACAAAAACACGTTTGTTTACAGTCCTTTATCAACTCCCACAGCGGGGGACTGCCGCCACATCGGCTCTGCCCCGACGTCAGCTAATGGTATAAAGGGAGGGGCCAAACCCCACCTCAGTTCTCCCGCTGGAGACCCAGAGTCTAGGATGGAAGGAGAACTGGGCAGGTTCTTGCCTAAAAATGTAAAGCAGAGGGACAGCCGGGGGGGGAAGGAGGGAGGGAAAGCAGTGCCTGCTGCAAGAGCTATTCTCGAAGCTCTACTGTTATGGTGAGTTCTTACATAACTGTACTATCCTACTTCGAGTGAGAGCTCTTGCAGCAGACAATAACCATAAGGACGAAGTCCCAAGCAATCAAGGGGATAAGGAACAGGAAAGTCTGGGAAGAGGGTGAAAAGAACCAGCAAGAGGCCTAAGAAAGTAGGTCTTGCAGAACTGCAAGGCCAAACCCAGCCCTGTGTCTGGAAGCTACATCCAAGCTGTAATGCTTAACGAAGGTGTGAACAGAGCTCCAGGTAGTCGCTGCACAACTGTCTGCTGCAGAAACATTCCTCAAAGAGGCAAAATAAGTCACCACACCCCTGGTGAAATGACCTCTTACCAAACCCGGTATGGGCTTATTGTACTTGTCATAGCAAAAAAACGATGTGGTTAACTAGCCACTTAGATAAGGTTTGTTTGGTAACTGGCGCACCCCGAGTCTTGTGAGTGAATGAAACAAACAACTGATCCATTTTCCGGAAGGCAGCAATGCGGTTTAGGTAAAAACGAAGCATCCGATGGATGTCTAGAGTATGCAACAGCACTTCCCCACTGTTAGAATACTCAGGGTAGTAAACAGGCAGGTGGATGTCTTGATTTAGGGTGAATTCCAAAACCACCTTATGCAAAAACTTAGGATTTGTATGTAAGGCTACCCTGTCCTTATGGAAAACTAAATAAGGCTCTTTAATCATCAGAGCCTGAAGCTCTGAAATTCTTCAAGCAGATGTAACTGCAACCAAAAATAACGCTTTCCCTGACAAAGTGTAGCTCACAATCTGTGGCTGGTTCAAACATGGGGAAGGTGAGCTTCTCCAACATAAGGAGGAGATCCCATGGAGGGACAGGATCTCAGATGGGAGGCTTTAGGTTCAAAATGCCCCGCAAAAAGGTATGTGACACGTCCAGTTGAGTAAGAGTCTTACCCTCCACTGGTGCATGGTACGCCAAGATGGTGGAAAGGTGCACCTTGATGGAGGAGTAGCTCAGGCCCTGCTCAAAAAGAGAGGAGATACTCAAGCATGGAGTTTGGAGGTCAGGAAAAGGGCTTAAGCTGGCGTGCAGCAGCCCACAGGCAAAACCTTTTCCACTTCATGGCATACGTGGATCTAGTAAAGAGTTTTCTGGTTGCCACTAGAACATCTGCTACCTTGGGGGAACCCCATATCAAGCCATAGCTAGGGTTGCAGGAGCCATGCATGAAGATGAAGGGATTTGAGGTCCAGATGTACTAAGGTGCCCTGATCCTAGGTAAGCAAGTGCGAGCTCAGAGGCAGGGCAATTGGAGGTTCCACTGCCAGCTGCTGAAGTAGTGGGAACTAAATCTACCGGGGTCAAAAGGGGGCTATGAGAATCATTTCTGCTCCCTCCACCTGAAACTTCAGAAGCACCCTATGAAGAATAGGAAAGGGAGAGAAGACATAGAGGAAACTCTCTTTCCAGCAGAGGGACAATGAGCCTTACCAGAAAACTCCAGGCCCTGGATCCGGCAAGCAGAAACTAGGCTGTTTGGCATTGAGCGGGGATGCAAAACTGTCCAACTCTGACAGGCCATATCTGATGAATAGCCGGTCTGCTACCAACTGAAGGAGCTCCCACTCATGAGCTTTGGACCGAGACCTGCTTAGACTGTAAGCCAAGATGTTGTGGACACCTGGAACGTGAACAGCGGTGAGCTCGAGGCAGTATTCCAGTGCCCAATACCAGACCCTCATTGCCTCCCTGCAAAGGGGGCAGGAGTGAGTCTCCCCCCCCGCTTGTTGATGTAAAAGAGGACGGACATGTTGTCCATCTGAATGAGAAGAGGGCCCGGAGATAAGTCAGCTTGAAATGTCTGCAAGGCATTCAGGACTGCTCACATCTCTGTAATGCTGATGTGCAGTGACTGATCATCTAGTGACGAGGTCCTCTGGGTCTGCCTGGTCTCCACGTGAGTGCCACAACTGAGACCCAAGGTGTCTGTGGTCAGAACTTGTCTTGGGGGCTCCTGTCGGAAGAGGACCCTTGTCGATAGATTGAGTGGTTCCAACCACCAGGTTAGTGTCCTGCGGACTGGGTCGGAGACCAAGACCGGCTGATCAAGATCGCTGGACCTCTGGTCCCACTGCACCCTGAGTGTCCACTGAGGGACTCTCATATGAAGGTGAGCCATGGGAACCATAGGGATGGCTTCCACCATGTGACCAAGGAGTCTCAGATAGACTCGGGCCGGGATATGAGGAGCTGAGGATACAAATCAGGCCTGATCCTGAAGGTGATCCACCCTGTCCGGGGGAGAAAGGCCATGCCCTGTACTCTGTCCAGGGCCGCCCTTATGAACTGGAGTCTCTGGCTAGGCCAAGGGGATGACTTTAGTATATTCAGGGTGATCCCCAGCTCTCTGAAGAGTGTAAAGTTGTCTCCGAAAATGTGAACCAGCTGTTCCCTCACTGCAGCTGCCAGGAGCCAGTCTAGCTAGGGAAAGACGTAATGGCCCGATCAATGTAGAGCCACAGCCACCACCACTAGGCACTTGTTGAAGACTCTGGGAGTGGTGGAAAGGCTGAATGGCAAGGCTCAAAACTGATAATGTTGTCCCTGGAGAAGGAAGTGCAGGAACCATCTGTGAGGCTGAAATATTAGGATATGCAGGTACATGTCCTGCATATCTAGAGAGCAGAGCCAGTCCCCTTAGTGCAGAAGGGGGGATCATACCTGGCAGCATGACCATCCTGAACCTCTTGTACTCAATGAATCTGTTCAGAGAACTGAGATCCAGGATGGGCCGAAGGTCCCCGGTCTTTCTGGTAACAAGGAAAAAGTGGGAATAAAATTCCTTTCCCCTTTGAACCAGGGAACTGGTTACATAGCCAGCTTTTGCAGAGGGCCTGAATTTTTCCTTCGATCAGGGGGACATGAGGAGGAGGATAGTGGAAGGACATTGGTGGAGTGTCTGGAGGTACACGTTCGAATTCCAGAGAATGACCTCTCTCTCTCTCTCTCTCTCTCTATGAGGTGTAAAACCCAGAGGTCTGTCGTTATTTTGCTCCAACCCTTGAGATAGAGGGAGAAGCGACCCCCTAGAACTTCCCCCACTCACTCCGCTGGAGGAGGGGGGGGGGGGTCACCAAAGAGTCACTGTCTTGCTCCTGGAGTAGACTGAGGGGCCTGGGAGGACTTTGGGGCTTGAGAGGCAGAGCTTCCAGGAGTCTGGGAGGTGGCCTTTCTTTTGTAGTTTCCTGTCTGCTGAGGCTGATTTTAGGACTGCTAACCTGAGGGTGTTTGAAATGGCCACTTCTTGAAGGGTCTTTGGTCCCCCTTATACATTTTTTTAATGGACCAAATGGACTTCCTGGAGTCTTGGAGATAAGTGATCAGTTTCTCTGCCTCATCTCCAAAGGTGACTGAGCCCTTGAAGAGGAGGTCCAAGATGCCCAACTACAGATCTCGGGAGAATCCTGAGACTCTAAGCCAGGCATGGCACCTGAGGCAGATACCTGAAGCTGCCACTCTGGCCGCCTTATCTGCAGTGTTGTATGAGGAATGCAGAACATAGGTGCCTATATTTGACCCCGATTTGAGGAGGTCCAGGAGCTCAGTTTTCTGTGCTGAGTCTGGAAAGGCCTGACCTATCTCCTTACCTTTCTCCCACAGGGCATTTATGTATTGTACCATGTGTGTGAGAAAGTTAAGGGACCTGATGGAGCAAGTGGAGGGTGAGTAAACCTTTTTGCCCATCTGGTCGATATATCTGGACTCTTGGTCAGGAGGCTGTGTACTGAGGTGTTTGGGCTTCTTCGATCTATCGTGAGCAGCTGTAATCACCACAGAGTCTGCCGTAGGGTGTTCTGCCAGGAAAGGCTCTTCCCTAGGGGCTCTATATAGCCTGTCCAACTTCTTGGAGACAGCAGAGGTGGTGGATGAGGGCTTCCAGGTTAACCTTGTGAGGTCCTGAAAGGTTATCTACCAAAGGAGGTACCACTAGAGGCTTAGGCTCCTTCTGCCTCAGGTACTTTGCCAACCTCCGCCTCTACAGATCCAGCACTTGGTCTCCCATCCATTTGAGGTCTGGATGTGCCTCATGAAGTCCATGAACACCGGGTCATCAGGAGGCAACCTGGGGGTGTTCTTACTTTCCAGGGAGGAAGATGATCCCTAGGTTCAGAACGGTCCAACCCCAAGGACGAAGAACTGTGGCTGGTGTCCACTGAGGAGGAGGACAAAGAGCTAGAGCAATGTTGGCTATGGGATTGATGCCCACTATGGAACCGGCGTCAGCTGTGAGACCGGCAATGGTGATGGCTGGATGAGAAGAACGCCCAAGAAGGTGTTCCCTCAGCAGGCGGCTGCTAGGCAGAGTCTGGGGGGATGTAGCTGTCGGCTTGGCCGGGGCCTTAGACAAAGGTACCGGAGTGCGGGGCAGAGGCATTGGTTGCTTGTGTGAGCCTGACGCCTGCCCCTGATGATAGGATGTTTTGCCCAAGGCCTTGGATGAGACTGTCATTAGAAACGGGTGAGCAGGAGCCAAAGCATGACCACCCTGCTTCTGACTGATCCCAGCCCCTAAAGTGGAGGGTGACCTTGCTGGTGTGGCCTTTACCTTGAGGGGTGTCAGGGTTGAAACCAAAGTCCCTGACCCTGAATTACCCCCGCCCAATGCCAGGATGACAGCCGAAGGCTTTACTACCGGCTGCCCGGAGGAGTCGTGAGCAGGCCGGGAGGAATGGTCCGATCTCCCGTGGGACAAGGAGCCACACAAAGACTTCTTGTGGAGCGGGAACCTGAAATGGGAGCATCCCCAGGACTTTTCCCAGTCCTTAGACCTGTGTTTCCCTGAGTTCTTCTGTTTCTCTTTGTGCGTTTCGAAGTGGAGATGGAAACCAAAGAAGATGAAGAAGAACTCTTCCCCGCTGGCTGAGTCTGCATGGTGGCAAGCTGCTGCTCAAGGAGGTGAGCCTTAAGGGCCTTCTGGTAGTTGATCCGAGTCCAGAAGTTAAATCGCTTGCAGTGCTCACAGGCCACAGTGTCGTGGTTTGGGCCTAGGCAAAAAATACAGGTTACTCACCTGTAACCGGAGTTCTATGAATGGTATATGTTGTTCATCCATACTGTCTGGCAGGTTCCTTGCCACTTTAAATCTTGCCGGAAGGTCTTCAAGCTGGCTCCTCCCACCCACCTGGGTGGTAAAACTCTCGGCTCCGCCCTATGACACCAGATCTAGCCCGCTGGAAGCCAGGTTCCGCGCCGGCCGGGAGGTCGAGGTCAGTAGGGATGAACAACATATACCATTCCTAGAACTCCTGTTACAGGTGAGTAACCTGTATTTCTAGGGACATGGATATGTTGTTCATCCACACTGTCTGACAGACTCCTAGCAGTTCTCCAGGAGGAGGGAGGCAAGGCGCACACCCCCTACTTAGGGAATAAAGACTGGAGAACCGAGGCCCCAAAACCAGCATCCTGGCGTGACTCAAGGTCAATGTGGTAGTGGGTGATGAAGGTATGTGCTGACTTCCAGGTAGCAGCCCTGCAGATTTCCTGGATAGGGACGTCCCTGGAAGCAGCTACTGATGCAGCGGTATGGCGGGTAGAATGAGCTCTTATCCCTCTGGAAGGCTCCATGCCTGCCAACCTATAGCAGAGATCTATGCAGGAGGTGACCCACCTGCCTATCGTCCACTTGGCTGCAGGTCTGCCAGGTGCGGCTTCAGCGCAGGTGACAAACAGCTGGCGAACCTCTCCCCGAACTTCAGCCGTCTGCTCCTTATAATAAGCGAGCGCTCTTCTAGGGTCCAAAGTATGGAGCCTATATTCGGCCTCCGAGGTGTGACTGGGGAACACTGCAGAGCCTAACACCTGGTTATGTGAAACTCCCACACCACCTTCGGAAGGAATTTCGGTGGGAAGCAGGACAACCTTGTCCCTGTGGAAGACCAGATAAGGAGACTCGAGGAAAGTGCCTGAGCTCTCCCATCCTCTGGCTGACGTGATAGCCACCAAGAAGGCGGTCTTCCACGACAGGTGGGAGATATCGCACCTGTATTGGTTCAATGGCCTGCCCATGAGCTTAGCCAATACCAGCAGTAGATCCCACGGAGGTGGAGGTTCTCGACCGAGGGGATATGTGATCAAGGCCTTTAAAAGCGCCTCGACCACCTTCTCCTCGCCACTGACTGCTTCCCGCCCACGCCCGTAAGCAGAGATGGCAGCCAGGTGCACCTTAAGGGTCACGACCAAAGCCCTTGCTGAGAAAGAGACCACAGGTAGTCCAGAATGCTTGCCAAGGAACAGGAGGAAGGGTCCAGGCCCTGTTCTGACACCAAATGGAAAAATCTCTTCCATTTGAAGGCATAGCACTTTTGGTCGACTTACGGATGCCTCAACGACGCTGAGGACCTCGCCGGAAAGATCCAAGGCCCGAACGCTAGCCGCCAGGAACCAGGCCGCCAGGGGCAGGGATTGAAGGTCCGGATGGAATACCTTCCCTGATTGACTGAGATCAGGTCTGGGCGGGCTGGAAGCCGCCGGAGCCTGGAGCTGAGACTGAGGAGATCTGGATACCAGAACTGACGGGCCAGTCTGGGGCTACCAGAATCACCTGCGCTTTGTCCCTCCTCGCCTTGAGAAGCACCTGTGCATCAAGGGGAATGGGGAAAGGCGAGAAGAGGCCCGGGGTCCACGGCCCGAGAAGGCATCCCCTGCAGCGAGCCCTGCAGAGGGGGCGGCATGAAACAGTCTCAGCTTCGCTCTCCTGGAGGCAAACAGGTCCATCTGAGGCGTGCCCCAGTGGGAGAAGAGATCTTGTACTACCTCCAGCAGGAGAGACCACTCGTGAGAGGCAGCCCCTATCCAGCTTAGGGCATCGGCCAGGGTGTTGGAGGCTCCTGCCACATGAATGGCAAGGAGATCCGCCTCCAGGCTGCGCACAAGTGACCAAATGCGGAGAGCTTCCCTGCACAGAGGCATGGAGCGCGTCCCGCCCTGGCGGTTGAGATAGTACATGGTCGTGGTATTGTCCGTCTGGACCTGAACCACTTGACCCCGTATAAACGGAGAGAAGGTGGCGAGGGCTAGACAAACCGCTCGAAGCTCCAGCAGGTTGATATGGCATTGGGACTCCCGAGGGGACCAGAGGCCGTGCGCTCTGTGCTCCCCCAGATGGGCACCCCAACCCATCAGAGAGGCATCGGTCGATAGAGAGACCGTCGGCTCGGGGCGAACAAACGGGATGCCCTCCTGCAGATGTGCCAGAATGGTCCACCACTGGAGAGCGTTCCACATCCCCTGGGTCACTGTCACTAACTGATCCAGCGGATCGAAGCGCTGTGACCATTGGCTGGCCAGTCCCCATTGAAGGGGATGCATGTACCAGCAGGCCCAACAGACCACGCTGGTGCAGGCCACCATGAGGCCCAGGAGGCGCAGGAAGTCCCGGGCAGGGTGCGATTGCCCAACCAGAAATGATTGGGCAAAGGAGGAAAGAACCTCGGCCCTGTCCGCTGGGAGCCATGCTCTGGCTCGAAGAGAGTCGTGCTCTGCCCCGATGAAATGTATCACCTGCTTTGGCACGAGTTCCGACTTGGCCTCGTTGATGAGCAGGTCAATCTGAGAGTAAACCTGGAGGGCCAGATCTCTGGACCACTCCACCTCCGCTCTGGAGGGGGCTGCAATCAGCCAGTCATTCAGGTAGGGGTACACCCGGACCCTTCGGCGCTGCAGGAATGCTGTCACCACTGCCATGCATTTAGTGAAGACCCTGGGAGCTAGGGGAAGGCCGAAGGGCATGGCCCGGAACTTGTAAAGGGATCCCTCCGCTCTGAAGTGGAGGAATCTCTGATGAGACGGACGGATTGGGACGTGAAAGAACGCATCCTGGAGATCCAGGGAACAGAACCACACGCCTCGTTCCAAGGATGGTATTACTGAGCCAGAGTGACCATCCTGAAGGTCTGAGACCTTAGGAACCTGTTCAGGTCGTGCAGGTCGAGAATGGGGCGCCAGCCCCCCGTCCGTTTTGGGACCAGGAAATACCTGGACACAAACCCCGGGTCTGGAGGAGGATCCACCACCTTCCTGATCACCTCTTTTCGAGGAGCAGGGCAATATTAGCTCAAGGGCCGACAGCTGAGGCTAGGACCTCAGAGCCCCGAGGGGCGATGGCTCGAAAGGGTGGGGTCTGCTCGAACTCCAGAGGCAGGCCCTTTCCTACCACCTCCAACACCCAGCGGTCCGTGGTGACAGTGGACCAGGCAGAAAGGAAGTGGCGGAGCCATCCCCCCACGGGGGAAACCCGGGGGGAGTGACGAGGCTGGGGACGACACCCCTCAACCCGTCACTGGGCAGGTTTGGAGGAGGGATCGGCCGAGCCTTTACCTCCCTGTTTCCTGTTGGAGGAAGCCGCGGGCTTGGGTTTGGGATGCCAAGCGTGAGCCTGCTGGCCCTGATGCTGTTGCTGTTGGGCCTGACGTGCCACAGGCGCAGAAGGACGAAAGGGCTTGTGCTGCTGCTGACGGCGGCCTTTGTCCTTCTGGGCGGAGGTGACCGAGTCCAGGGTGGCATTGGACTTTTCGATCCGCTGGAGGTGACCTTCTACTCCAGGGCCGAAGAGGTCGGTTCCCAATAAGGGGACATCTGCCAACTTGTGCTGGGTATCCGCCGTAAAGGTGGATATCCTCAGCCATGCTCTGTGGCGCATGACCACTGCGGCCGCAACTGATCTGGCACAGGAATCCCCTATGTCCAGAGCTGTTTGGAGCTGCTGCTTCGCCACCGCCCTACCCTGGTCCCGGACCGTGGTCTGGAGGTCGGCCGGGAGATGAGGGATCACTTCATCCAGGGAGCCCATGAGGGCGTGGGAGAAGTGTGCCATCAGCACGCCGAGCTGGCCTGGTGGAGGCCAAGGGAGGATGCAGCGTGACACCTTGCTCGGGCGAGTCCAGCTTTTTTGACTCCTTGTCGGGGGCTTGTCCACGCCCCTAGCATTCCCGGAACGCTGGAAAACGCTGTCGGTAACCAACCCCTCGGCAGAGGGGTGCTCCAAAAACCCGGGCAAAGAGCCGGTAGGGACCGCATACTTCCTGGCCATCCTGGCCAAGGGCACAGGACAGGAAGCAGGCCACTGCCAAAGCTCCAAGGCTGGGCCGACAATAGCCTCAGCCACAGGAAAGGCCTCCGTGGGTGAATGCCCTCAGTCCAGTATCTCCGTCAAGGGATACTTGGCCCATTTGGAAACGGGCTCGAGCTGCATCCCAGTGGACTCCGAGATGAGCCGAAGCAGACCCATAAAGGACGATGGGCTTTTGTCCAGTGACTGGCCCCCGGAGAACTCCAGGTCAACCTGCCTGGAGAACAGGGAGGAGTCGTCGTCGGACTACGAAGAGTCCGCGAAGAGCTGCCTAGGGCCTCAGCCACCCTCCATCTGCCGAGGACGGTCGGGAGTGAGGTTGACCGACAACCTGTGGGGCAGGCCTTGAGCCGACCGACAGTCCTTGGTCGGTGCTCCCGATTTCAGTTGTGGAGGCGGAGGTTCCACCATATTTGGTGGGGCAGCAGGTTTCAGCCAAACAACCAGCCCAGGCTTGGGCATCTCAACTGCAGTGAGAGGCTGTTTCGGCCGTTCGGGTGACAGCCCCTTGATGGCTGGGGAAGGTGTCAGTGTCGACTTTGTCCCAGACAAAAGTAACTGCTGCCACATCAGCTCCTCGTAGCGTCAACGCAATTTGCGCCAAAGCCTCTCCTCATCCGAGGAGGAAGACGAGGAGGAGCGAAGACGCTGCCACTGGTGCCGACTGACCCTGACATCGGTCGATCGCTGGACCAAGAAGAGGTCCGAGACCGAGATCCTCGGTGTGTCCGAGGGCGGCCTGAGGGGAGTGGGGACACCCGCCTCCTCGCTTGACACCTTAACCGGGGATTGCTGCACCGATGGCGCAGGCAAATCCTTGGTTTCCACCGGGGGAACCGGCGAGGAAGGGTTGTCGGCTTCACCAGTTGACAAGCCGTCCGACGGGCTGAGAAAAATCTCGACCGCGTCGACGTTGTCTCGGCCGCCGACCTGACGGGACGCCTGCGAAGCCAGCAGCGCCTTAGCCGCAACCTCGACCAAAGTCGACGGTCGGCTGTCCGGGAAGGGGACCCTCCCACCCCACGAACGCCGACGATGGACTTACCCTTGGGATCCTTCTTTTTGGACCGAGAGGAATGTCCCGATGGCCCCTCTCCCTTCGTGGAAAGGGAATGGCAAAGCTCCTTGAACGAAGCAGAATACGAGGTACCCAAAGAGAGCGGGATAAATGCCGCGACCGAGGAGGAGGAAGATGCGGCCTGGGCCGCCTCCTCCTCGAGGGCGATCATCTGCTCGAGCTGCTCAGCCAAGCCAGCCGCTGCAGTAACCACCCAACGGGCCTCTTTCGACTTTACCGGTGGGTAGCGCTTCTCCGGGTGCCCAAGCTTCAACCGGGCAGCGCGGTCCCCCAAGACGTTGGCCGAGAACGAACAGCAAGACTCGCAGGCCTGCGGGTTGTGTTCTAGGCCAAGGCGGTAGACACACGTGGAATGCGGATCCGTCCTGGACATCTTCTGCCCACAAGGGCACCGCCGAAACCGGAATCGATCGGTCCAATGCAGCCGCGAGGTAAAAGGAAGACCAAGTCTTGAGAATTTTAAACGAGTTTCTGACGAACCAAGAGTTAGGATCCTAGCCAACGTAGAGCGTTATGAGGGAACCTGAGCTTCCAAGGGTAAGGAAAGATCTGGCATCATGGGGCGGTTTAGAGTTTTACCACCCAGGTGGGTGGGAGGAGCCAGCTTGAAGACCTTCCGGCAAGATTTAGAGCGGCAAGGAACCTGCCAGACAGTGTGGATGAACAACATATCCATGTGCCTAGAAAGGCAGGCCTCGTGGCCGTCCTTCAACAGCAGCTGCTTGCCACAGGTGCACTTGGATTTTCTTTGTTCGTGGATGAAATGGGCTATGCCAGAGATGAAGGCATGCAGAAGGGAATGACGTTCGCAAACTTTTTCATCAAAAAGTAAGAAAAAACGCTGAACGCGCAAAAATGGTCAAACTGCTGTAAGAAGGCATCCAAGGAGCTGATCCAAATGGGTCCATGGCAGGAAAAGGACTGAGGTGGGGCTGAGAACCGCCCCTTTTGTACCACTGGCTGACGTCTGGGCAGAGCCGAAGTTGGGGACAGTCCCCCTCTGAAGACTGCTAATTAGAAAGTTTCCATGGGGTCCTGGTGCTTGCCGGCTTAGTCCTTATGGTTATTGCCTGCTACAAGAGCTCTCACTCAAAGTAAGATTAACAGTTAAAATAATGAGATTTTACATGCTGCATTGTACATGACACCTACTACCCTTTGGGGGCATAGGCGGCTTTTATGGACACTTACAGGACTTTCCATTTAAACCTTATTTGCCATGCACACTCTGGTTACAGTTCCACTGCTCAACACAGAAGTATTACAATTAAAATACCTAACAATCATATGGCAGCTTCCCTAGTATACCAGTTATGTTTAGGGGATACATTACCATCCTGTATAAAATTAGGCAGTAAAGTCTACCGGTTTTGTGCCACTACAGCTTGTCCTTGTCCGGAAAGAATTTGCATTTTGTACATTTATACAAAATGAATCAAAATATAAATAAAAAAACGTGTTTTGTTTCTAATCCTAGATATCCTCTTACTGCGTACTCCTGAACTTTAAGAATGTGCACACAATGCAGTCACTCATAATGCAAAAGTCCCCTCCCACTGCAGCATGACCGATTATACTGCACAGGGAGTGTTCCCAAATTTTAGGCAGGATACAGTGGAAGTTTATTAAGAATTGTTAACGAATAGGTTATAACAGCAATGTTTTTAACAGTCAACAGGCAGATATAACTGAGCCCATTGTCAAATCCTGGTTTCGAACTGGCTAATTTCTATAGCTTTGTGGCTCTTCTCAGCATTGTGTGCATGAATTGCCTTTCAGCAGCAGGCACGTCTGAACTCAAGCTGACTGAGTTTAACATCGTGGAGTTCAAAAATAAACCATTAACACTAAGAGATCACAGCAAATGCAAGGCCTTTTGATACTATTCAGTATCCCAGTATAAATGCATAATTGCGCCATAGTAAAACTGTTATTAATTCATTTTTACTTTAAAGGGACACCGTCCACTCCCTTAGGCCTCAAAGCGTCTCTTGTTTAAACACACACACATTTTTTTAAAAAAAAGCATGACATCTGAAGACTACACCGCCCACACTTTCTTCACCATATCATTTCACCTAATATATACTGGTTGAAAGAGTTCAAGGTACAGTGTCTGGCCTAAGATTTAGCATGTAGTGGACCCAATGAGCCCATATTATGTGAAATCTGGGAACAGCATGGTTTAATTGTGCTGTTAATTTTTCCAATTCATGAACATGCCACATAAGATCCTGCCAGTGCTGGACAGGGGGTAGCTGATCCGTAAGCCACAATTTCGTTATAGTTTTTTCGCAACTACCAAGCAAATGTTTAACAGTTTACGAGTATTTGGTCCCCTGAACCCTTCTGGAAGATCTAGAAAAAGAATAGTGTTGCTTGTTAGTTTGTAAGTCTGCCCCAAAATTATCCCTCAGAGTCAATGCGAGTTGATCCCAATAGGACTGAAGTAGGGGGCAACTCCACAGAATATGGCCATGAGTTGCTGGTATGGTCCCACACACCTGTCAACAGACCGCAGTCAATGTAGGTTTAAATACTGCCACATTTTGGGGAGTTACAGGTCTTCCAGGAGAATTCTTTCCATTAAAAAAAGGGGGTCACCCTTGGTACATTTGCCAAATATCTGTGCAAATCTGTAGAGATAATCTGGGTTTGCAAATCGACCTCTCATCAGGTTTTAACACAGTTTACATTCCCTCCCTCTAGCTGTAATAAAGCTCAGTATAACTGTGAAATAAGTGAATTCAATATCTCTCCCTTTAATATTCTAATAATAATGTGGAGCAGGAGCGTTAGTTCTCTATCCACGGGTCATTCTCATAATGAGTGGGTTAAATAATGTGTCGCCTGATGGTAACGATAATGATCAACCTGACAGAAGTGATATTGTGTCTTCAAGTCAGCAAATGTAAGAACTCCCAACCTTGCAAAAATTGGAAGGGAATGGTTAAATCCATCCTCTCCCATCTGCGGTAGCCATAATCCATGCCACCCACAGGGAGAAAAGAAGAGTTATGTGCCAAAGGTCTGAGTAAAAATCTTGCTTGCCGCAGTGAGCAGGAGGAAAGGGTTTTGTACCAGGAAGTGACAGCACTGTAGGTGCAAGGGCCATGTGCAAATTGGTCCTGTGAAGGGAAGGGCTGTGCAAATAAAATACATGTAAGAGAAAGAATGTCCTCCATCTGAAGTTCCGCTGTTTTCCAGTGGGCAACATATTCTGACATCAACCAGTGTAATGGAAAGCGGATCTGGGCAGCAGTGTGATAAACAGAGAGATTTGGCAAGGCAAGCCCCCCTCCTGTTCATAGGTTCATAGGTAATTAACACGACCGAGGGACTAGCCCATTAAGATCATGCCACCTAAACTAGGTGGGTTTAGATTCATTCATAAATATGTCTAAATGAAATTTAAATTGTGACAAACTTACACAATTCACCACCTCATAAGGGAGTGAGTTCCAAATTGGAACTATTCGTTGAGTAAAAAATTGTGTTCGTTTAGTAGTTCGATTAATTGGTAAAAATAATTTTAAATTATGAGAGCGGGTTGAGACTGTAGTAGTATTCCATTTCAAATGGAGTGTATCGAATAAGTATTCATCTCTAGACACTTTGTAGAGCAAAGATCCCCACGTATCGATCTATATTCCATGCTGTACAACTTAAGTCGTTTAAGTCTTTCTTCATAAGACAAGTTTCCCATTCCTATAATATTCCTAATAAACCTTTTTTGCACCTTCTCCCTAGATATTATATCACCCCTCTGTGTGGGAGCACAAAACGAAGAACAGTAATCAAAACCTGCTCTTATAATACTAGTATAAAGGGGGACCATAATCGATGGCTCTCTGCTTTTAATGTTTCTAAATAAACAATTACTAAGTCTAGAACATTTTTTAATCACAGAATTTAAGTGTTCAGTAAATTTTAGTGTGTTATTAATAATAACACCAAGATCTTTCACAGATGTAATAACGCTTAAGGTGTGATTCTCAATATAATATTTAGCACACCTATTATTATTTCCAAAGTGCATAACCTTACACTTATCAATATTAAATTTCAACTTATGTTTACTAACCCATTCAAAGATATCATTTAGATTATCCTGTAATAAAGATGTAGCTTCTGAGTTGTTAACAATCCCTCCAAGTTTGGCATCATCTGCATATTTGATTAACCAGTTACCATTTTTATTTTCATTCCTGTTATAAGTATATTAAACAACACAGGCCCTAAAACTGATCCCTGAGGAACTCCACTAGTAACTGGTGTCCATGGGAAACAAACCCCTCAAACATACTTGCTGTCTTCGATTTGACAACCATTGCATTATCCATCTGATCAAATAATTATTAAGTTCTAAATTAACTAGACATTTATATAGTATAGCATATGAAACAGAATCAAAAGCCTTCGCAAAGTCCAGGTAGATCACGTCAACCGGCAAACCAAAATCTAGAGCCTCGCTGACTGGTTCAAAAAAATCAAGCAAATTGGTCTGACATGACCTTCCAGGTTGAAAACCGTGTTGGAATATATCAGTCAGACCATTTGCCAAAATATGATTATTGATTCTGCTTAAAATTAGTCGCCCATAATTTTACATACAGGCGTAGGTAAGACTTATAGGTCTGTAATTATTTAACTCCTTCTTAGATCCAGATTTATGTATAGGAATAACTCTAGCATCACACCAATCATTAACTACTAAGCCCTTCTTTAATGACTCATTAAATAAGTAGGTCAGTGCTCCTGCTAGTTCGTGAGAAAGATTTTTTAGAAAAATAGCAGGAATATCATCAGGACCACATGATGTAGATGATTTTAAGGAATCCATAAGGTAAAAGGTTTCAGCCACACTAAATTCGATCACAGGGTCTAAATTAGATGGTTTTGAACACATGAACTCACACTTCTTTTTAAATATACTACCAAAGTAATCATTCAATTTATTAGCTATAACCTGTTCATCGTTAACATCAACATTATTAATATTTAATGGTCCTACTAAGGTAGGTGAATTTTTTAAGGAGCCAATGTAATTAAAGAACCTTTTTTTGTTGTCATGATGTATATCAACTAGATTCCTCTCTAATTCCCGCTTTGCCTCTCTAATTGCGTATTTTACCTTTTTGGCTTTAATTATAAATTTAGACCAGTTTAAATCATTAATATTATTTTTGTATCTATTATATGCTTTCTTTTTTGCTGAGACCAATATTTTGATTTCCTTAGTGAACCAAGGTGGAGACCTCTTTAATCCAATGTATTTAACTCTTGTTGGTACCCAAGTTGTAATACAATATTGGATTTCTTCTTTGATTCTTAACCAGATGTTCTCTATAGGTTGCCCAATTAACTCTTGTTCCCAATTCCAATTTGATAAATATTCCTTAATTACCTGATAATTGGCTCTATTAAAGTTTTAAATTCGGTTTTACCACAAGATTTATTGACAGGAAATTAAATGACCATTTAATTATCTGGTGGTCACTATTTCCTAAAGAAGCCATAATACTAACTAACTCTTGTCACCTTTAATATTTGAGAATATTAAATCCAAAATATTATCATTTCTAGTTGGTAAACTTACATGTTGATCCAAACCTAAATGTGACATAGCACTAATAAATCTATTTTCCTGGTTATTAGATCCTTTAACTGATGTCCAATTTATACCAGGATAATTAAAGTCACCCATAAGAATAACATCTGTCTTAAAATCAACATTCTCGAGTAGTGACACATATTATCATTATTTGAGTATTCATTGATGGTGGTCTGTAACATAACCCTAACGTAACTGAAATTTGTTTATTAATGAATTGAATCCAAATTATTTCAAATCCCACAGGAGGTATGTTATCTAAAACAACTTCAGAGCAAGTCATATTATCCCTGACATAAAGGGCCACTCCACACCCCCTTGGAATATATTCGATTTTTATTAAATAAGGTGTATCCATTAATATTATGACCCCACTGTCACGGTAGCTGTAAAGCTACAAATTTAATATGGGGATGTTTGCCATTTCAAATATATTGGGGACATCAGTATGTCCCATTTCTGGAACATATGCACTGAGGGAGAAACTGGAATGGTCTGCATGAGGTATAAAAACCTGGACAACAAAATCATGTGCACAGTATCGAAGTACTGTTTTAACGTAAGCGGAATGGTCCACCAGGTATCCAAGTCCCTAGCAAACTGTTGGGTTAAAGAGTTGTAATTTAAAGTTTGCAATTAGGCAGTTTGGGTTGAGATCAGGACTCCTAGGTATTTCAATACTTGCATGTCCCATTTAAGACACAATTTTTGCTTAATAGATGAGCTAGGGGTATAATTCAGTTGAAGAACCTCTCTGTCTTTGTTGTGTTCAGTTTATAGCCAGAGTCAGTCCCAAATTCCTGAAGTGTCTTGCCACCATAAGGGGGGGGGGAGAGAATCTTCTGGGTTCTGAACGTAGATAGGTAAATTGTCCACATAAAGGGCTAAATTCTCCCGTCGATTAGCTGTCATACAGGCCTGGATGGAGGGATGCAGTCATATGGCCTGTGCCAACGTCTCCAAGTAAAAGGCAAACAGGAGTGAGGATAAAAGGCATCTCTGACGTGTGCCTCGTACGGTGAAAATAGGGTAGAAAGTCGACCATTCAACTTGACATACTGTATGCCTGTGGGGAGGTGTACAAGGCCTGCAGGGTGCTGATAAAAGTGGTTGGTATGCCCATATGATCAATAACCGAGAATAAAAACTTCCAGGCCACCCAGTCAAAGGCTTTTTCAGCATCTAGACCAAGTAATAAAAGAGAGGATTTTGACCTGGTAGCATGTGTAAGATATGGAGTGTATGTTTTCCATTATCTTGAGTTTGGCGCGCTAAACAAAGCTTGTTTGTCTTCATCAATCAGGTCTCGTAAAAGTGTGTCGAGCCTTTTTGCCAGAGCAGATGTAAATATTTTATAATCAATATTTAAAACAGAAATGGGGCAGTATGAAGAGCATTGGTTTTTATCTTTATTAGGCTTAGGAATGACAGATATGGTGGCGTGGTTCTAAGATGGGGAAACGGGAGACACTTCCTAGATTTCCCAGCAAACCTGTAATAGAGGGGGGCAATAGACAGGGTTGGAAGTGTTTGTAAAATTCCCCAATGTACCCATCGGGCCCAGGTTCTTACCATTTTTCAGATTCTTAATCACCACTGTGAATTCCACTGTAGAGAAAGGGGTGGTCAAAGCCTGAGTTTTCTCAGGGGGAGTTTAGGAAGTTGCAAGAGTTGGAGGTAAGTAGTATAATCTGAAGGTGAGGGCAGGTCATCGGGTCCGTACAGATCTTGGTAGTATTGCCGGAAGACCGACAAAATCTGTTCAGAGTCTGAGACTAAGTGTCCTGTCTGGGGTCTCGGAAAACAAACACATTTTATTATTGCTCATACTCTATAGAATCTGCTGATGTCACTAGTCAGTTTTATTCAGATTCCCTTTTTTTTTTTTCTTAAGTGAAAATCAAACTGTTCACCATACTGGTGTTACAAACATGTGTTTTGTTTACAGCCCTTGATCAAATCCCACTGCACCCTTGATCAAATCCCACTGCACCATTATTAGACTTGGAAACACCCCCAACACAGTCTAGCCACTTGTTATGCAGTGGGAGAAGAGGAGACTATTGTATCATGAGTAGCTTCACTGTTTGGGGGTGTTCCTAATATTCACGGAACATGCAGCAAGAGTAGATCAAGGATCTGAAACAAAACAAGGTTGGCTATAATTACACCATTAGCATGCATTACAGTTTTACTAAGAGAGTAGGCAAATAAAACAAACGCCAACATCAACAATTTTTTTAAATTCTATTTTATTGAGAGGTTCAAGACATTACAGATGTAGGTGACATCATATAACAATTAATTAAAGCCTTGTATACGTAATACCTTCCGTCTGTATTGTACATTAGAAAATGAGAGCTTATTGTAATGACTTTCACGTTTACTTTCTATTCTTGTTTAACAGAGCCAGTTGACTGACCTTTCTCACACTTGTTACCCCTTACTAATAACAACAAACTCAAAAAAACAACCAGGGTCAAGTTTTTTTTTTTTATTTGGCTGTTTAATCAGGAGTAGCACACTAAGATGAAAGCTTTTTTACAGGAGCAACCTGGGAGCACAGGGAAGTTAAGTGACTTGCTCAGGGTCACACAGTATGCAAATGAAAGCTGTGGGATTCAGAACCAGGTCTGGTCTGCTGGATGTCACCAGATTTGCAGCTCAGAGCCTTAAACCACTGCGCTATACTGCCTACCTAACAATTAACATAACTGTGAATTAACAGAAGACATTTTTAGTTATTCATATATAGATATACATACATATACAGATATACAGATATAGATAAATATACACGTCTATGCATACATATTTCTCTTTTTTTCCTGATTTTATTACAGTGAGAGTATTGGTGTGCTTATTGATGGTATAACTATTATTCCCCAGAGGAATGGAGAAGAGAGGGCTCATTAGAATTGTTAGCAGTACAAGTCACTGACCCAACCAATCAAGCCTGTTATTGGGTTACCTTGGATCTCACAATGGATCTTCTGGCTCCCCATACTGTCCCTCCCTGAACCTGTCCCACATGGACCAGAGCTCTGTGTGTTTTTCTATGGTTTGTTGCTGTCTGGTGGTGATTCTTTCCATTCTACTGCTATCATCCACATGGCTGATCCAGACAGCAACAGGTATGGTTGGTTGTTTTTTTTCTTGAGGCCAATTTATTGTAATCCCTTAGAGGACAGCAGTGGTTAGATTTCTAAGCCATCCCAAATGCTTTTTCTTTCCACACCCCAGAAACGTGATCCCTAACACTAGCTGTTTAAAATCAAATGGAACTGAGGAGTTCCACATGTCAGTGATCAATCTGTATATCAGAGTCCAGTACTGCTGGACTATTGGGCATTCCTAAAGGATAAGACGGCACAAGCCAATGGCTCCACATACTCTCCAGCACAAGATGAATCCTCCATTGCCAAAGTGATGGGTTAGTATGGGGATGTGGAAAAATTGTGTCATGCATTTCTTGTGGTAGTCCCTTCAGCCCGGGGAGGCTGTGACCTTCCAACCCCTTTCCCAGGTCTTAGACCACTCCTCTTCAGTGATTTCTATCCAAGCCTCTTTTTCCTGGCTTGTTCAAACAGGGGAGAATTCTACATGCTTATTCTCTAGTAAAGCTTTATAGGCTCTCAATATTGTTCCCCTTCTACCATGGCCCCCACCAGTATAGGAAGTCCTCCAGGGGTGTTAGGTCCCTATTCCTTTTGTTAATTAGATTATCAGATATGAGATAATGTCTGACCAGTAGGAACCTAAACAGTTCCTGCCTAGGGAGATCATACCTCTCTTATAACACTGAGAATGGGACACAAGTCCCATCCTGAATCAGGGAATTGCATCTTGCTAAAAAGGCTCTCTCCCACCGTCAAAAACTGGGTCTGCACATGGGGGGAGAAAGGCTGGGTCTCCTATTATACTTGTGAGACAGCTTATTTCATTTGGGGTGTTAGAGATTGATCTTGCTTTAAGTAGTACCTTGAAGGACTGTTTGGTCAAAGGGGTGGGAATTTCGGACCATATCCCTGAGGAAACAGAGATGTGTGGCAGGTAGAAAGGGAGCACAGACAGAGGCTGGCTTGCTTCTCAACATCAGTGAAGTTTAGAGATGGTAAGCAATCATAAAATATGGGTTTTCAACTAGAAGTAATATGATGCAAGAAAGGTTTGACAGCATTTCTTTAAAGAGCTCTTAGAGTCAGATCCAATTCAAAAGCCAAGTAATATTTACTTGAGCAATCTGAAACTCCACCCTCCACTTTAAACAACAAAAACTTGTTTGTGAAAAAACACATACAACCAAAGGTGATAAACTAGTAATGGGTATACAGTGTCCTTCTTACCTCTATCAGTTTTCGTTCAAATGAACTCGCCAATTCCTCAATGTCCACCACAGGCTTGGGCTCTGGGACTGTAAGCTCACCATCAGAGTTCCAAAGGCATGGAAGAACTAAAAATAAAACCAGCAGCTTTAGGTAAACCATGCTGAAAGAGTACTACCAGGATGCCAATTGATGATAAATTATTGCACTACTGTTATCACAACTAAAGGAGAAACCAACATTTTGTTGCTAAAGGAGAGGCCCTGTCCCTTTTTAAGGCCATTTTCAAAATGTATGCTAATCCAGCACACCTTCAGCTTTGAAGCTCAACATTACTTCATTCAGGCTCCTGTATTTAATGTACAAACAAATAAGTATTGCTTACTGCTTCAGCCTCGTACCTCATGAGTGTGAGACACCCAACATGTGACGATAATATCCCATGACAAACCACACCCTGTTGTGCATTACTGCATAATTAAGCTACGACTAAGCGTTCGTTACTGTCTGTTTATCAAACCGGTCGGGAGATGAGACAAAAGATGAAGCCAAATGTCTTATGCCAGTAGTGATAGAATAAGAAAGATAGCCCACCCAATCTCTGGATGCTTTATTATTATTTTTAAAATAAATCTGTTTTTTTATTTAATGTTTTAACAGTTACAATTCTAATTGTTCTATTGTACATAAGGGTTTCCAGCTGTTACCCTAACCCTTCTGAAATGCTGTCAGCTAATCAGAATATTCCATTCCTGACCCCTCTTTCATAATATCTGTTATCTAAGGTGTCTGGAAAGAATGAAACACAAAGATTCTTTTCTGGTTTAGTCTAGTCAATATACCGGATGAGACGGAGGTAGGCTCAACGTTGTAAGATTATAAGGAGGGATATGTAAAGCAGTGTCATACGTAATAAAATGCTGTCCCATAAAAGGCTACGTCCAATGATAATGCACAATATATAACAATGGGAAACGTACCCACCAAATATCTGAAACTGCATCATTCAAAAATAAGTTGTAGTGCCAAATGCAAACATCCTCTACAGGAGAATCAAGTAATATGTCTTGAAACTGTTTCTGCACTACAGAGGAAGGAACAAAGCAAATATACTGTCCAAGGCCTTTTCAAGTCTCTACCTAAAACAGTAAACTTTCTACATCTCTTGTGATTACATCTGACAAAACTCCTAGATGAGATTTAACAAGACACCGTGTTCTTTCCTTAACTATCAAGGATGGGCAAATCAAACGTGCTGCCACTCACGAGACCAGTGTCTTAATGATGGCCAAACACACTTGTCACTGACCACTTAAGCAGAAACACAGGCAGCAACTGAACTCCATGTTTCTATAGGAAAATAGATCCAAACTGCTTCAGTTACACTTTTACTTCCTTGCTGAAACATATAGCTTTGTATTAACACTAAAAAAGGTCCTCCGTATGTTTATCTCTGTGCTGATTATTAATCAGAAGCAGCAACTGACTTCATGTCTTAAAAGAAAAACCTTCCAAAACACACATGCACATACATGTGTAGACACACACTCACAAAAGTGTACATGCAGTGTATGTAAAGAATTGCAAATGTTATTAAATTATCTAGCAGCTCACATTTTCATGCTTAGAATTAAGCAACTTTTTATGTGCAAAGGTTGAAAAGAAGCATTGCTTGTAATTCAAGCTATTCTAGCCTCACGTAGCAAATGTCAGAATCAACCCTCCTACAATAGCCTTATTATTATCAAGCATCTTCATCCATATGCAAATCCACACATGTCTAACATATCACTGCCGCACACTGAGCAATATTAATTAACTTGAAGATACTTGCAGGTGTGCTAAAAACAGCAGCCAATTAGATGCTGCAAAACAGAACTTCATTCACACAGATAAAGAAGAGATGAATTGGATTTCACCAATGCAAAGAAATAGGTTTTTACCAAATTCTTTGGTGGTCTGCAAAGTCATGAATTTGATTAAGATGTTTCAAATATGCCCACATTTGCAATATTTTTATACAAACTTGTTTAGGATTAGTCCAATAAAAACGGAAACACTTTAAAGTCTATATATGTGTATTTAACTCAACTCATTTATACTTTACACCAGTAGCTCTATACTGCATGCATGCATATATACATACATATACACGGTTCCACCAAGTCGCTTTGACAAGAAATTTGTCGAAGGACTTTACAGCAACAGCACTTTGCTGACAGTGATCACATCGCCGCATTATCTTGGCCATAACATCACTCATTTCCTGTTGTTCCTTTCATTGCGATCATGGCTTCTAAACACATAGAGCTCACACTGGATAAGAGAGTGAAGGTGATTGAAGCCTTACAAGCTCCAAAGGCTTCGCTTTCGTCTGTGGCTAAGGACTTTGGCATATCCAAAAGCCAAGTGGGTCAAATTAGCCAAAAACAAGATGCAATTTTAAATGAGTGGCAGTCAAATGCAAACCCTGCTCAAAAGTGCAAATGAGAGGGCAAGGATGGCGCAGTCGAAGATGCCCTTCTGTTATGGTTCAACAGTGCTGTGAGCCGTGGTGCCAGACTGTCTGGACCTATCCTAAAAAAAGAAGGCCAAAGAACTTTTTGTCCAGCTTGGCCATGAATCATCTGAATCAACAGACAGCTGGCTTTCTAAATGGAAGCAGCGAAATTCTATCGTTTACAAAATAGGAGCACAGTGAAAAATCTGATGCGGACACAGATGCAGCAACAGACTGGGTGTCTTCCATGTTGCCTGCTCTGCTGAAGTATTTCAGTCCAGGATCCATCTACAACACAGATAAGACTGGACTGTACTTCTGTGGCTATCCTGACTGTGGCCATGTCCACAAACAGACCATGCTGCTTGGGGGTTAAAAAGCAAAGGAGCAAGTCTCTCTTTTGATTTGCACGAACATGGCTGGAACAGCCAAGCACCTCTTGCTTGTCATCGGAAAAAGTAAACGCCCACGCTGCTTCCCTACCAATATCGGTACCCTACCTGTGGCTTACTACTCATCTGCGAATGCCTGGATGACAGGATGGATATTTAAGGACCGGCTCAGCATGTGGGAGCAAGAGCTGAAGAGAAAACTCCGATTTGTGCTGCTCTTCCTTGACAATTGTTCCACTCACCCCACTGATGTTGTGGGAATGTACCCACACATAAAAATTGTTTTCCTCCCTCCAAACACCATAAGTCTTTGCCAACCCACGGATATGAGTGTAATCAGGAATTTAAACGGGCATTATAGGGCCCTTATGTCAACAAGAATTGCTGATGTGATTGATCAGGGGAGCGAACTCACTGCATCGGCAATAGCAAAAGCAGTTAACTTTCTAGATGCAACCTACATGGTTGCAAAAGTGTGGCAATCAGTCTCCCCTGCCACTGTGCAATATTGTTTTAAGAAAGCTGGCTTTCATTATGGCACTGATGAGGCAGCAACAGCACAAACTGCCAACCAATCAGTAGCTGACGATCCACTGTACGATGTCCAGCCACCTCCTTTCTTGACTAACGAGGTGTTTTCTACACCCGTCGACATTGACATCAATGTTGAAACAGAGGGGAAAACGAGTGACAGAGAGATTTGTGATGCCGTTAAAAGATTACGGTTGGATGCGACTCTGCAAACATCACAAGATTCCGACGTGGAGGATGATCCTGATCCTGATCCTATTTCTACAAAGGATGCCATATCGCATTGCAGGGCTCTGATATCTTGGTGCACCCAAAATGGAGATGCAGCATCATGGAGGGCACTAACAGCAATAGAGAGACGCCGTTCCAGTAAGATCTGCTCTGATGCGAAGCAGAGCTCGATTACAGATTTATTTTTCTCCCAGTGGCCTTTATTGGATTAAACACTTGAGCACCTGCAAAGTTTTAAAATAAAAACACAAAAAAATAATTTGTTTTCACAAATAAAACACAATTTCATTCATTATGTTGTTCAGAGTGGTTACTGATGGTTTTACGCAATGTGCGCTACACGTATATAAAATATAGGACTCCTGATAAAAGGATGATCGCTTAATAGGGACGACTTCCGATAAATGGTGCCGTCCCTATTATGCGGCTTCATCTGTACTTCACAAGCGTACAGAACTTTTCTATCAGATGTTTTCTATATTACATAAGAATGAACACAACATAGGCTGTTTAGTTGTATTGTAGTAAGGTGGTTGTTAAACATGTTAATAGTATTGTAATAAGGTGCTTTGCACATGTTAATAGTGTTGTAATAAGGCATATATTCTGTGTCTATACTTGTAATAGTTTATGAATAAGCTGTTTGTTACATTGTAATAAGTGGGTGTAGTTTTATTAGTAGTGTATATACTAACTGGTATCAGATATGGAAAAATATTTGATGGTTTTTCCTATGGGAAAAAGTCCCATCCATATAAATATATATGAAGGTTATTATTTATTTCTATATACCTACCCAATTAAAGGAAAACCGCACCAAGAACTTCACATCCAAGTGTGAAACTGGTCCCAATCTGCATTTTCTGAGCAAAAACATTTTGCTTTACTGTTTACGGCAGTATAGTAGATTGTATCAGGCTGATTTTGGTGACTTCCAAGCTGACATTTGCTTTAACCAGAAATCCCAGAATCCCTTGCAGCTGACATCAGTGCACTGCTGCAGCAGTAGGGGATTCAATAGCTTGCAGTGCATGTTAGAGATTTGATAAGCTCAGATCAGACGTGTGCCAGTCCCACTGTTCTCCCCAGTGTTGAGTACAGCCTAGTCCTTCTCTGACTATGCTTAGCCCGGAAAGACAGTGGGAACACCAAACAAAAGATCACAGCTAAGAAAACTCTAACGTGCACTGCAGGATACTGACCCTCCCACTGCTGTAGCCCTCCTCTGATGTCAGCTGCAGGATTCTGGGATTTGAAGTTACAGAAAATGTCAGCTTGCAAGTCACCAAAATCAGCCGATACACTCTACTATACTGCAGTAAACAGTATGTAAAACAAAATGTTTTTTCACACAAAGTGCAAATTGGGACCAGCTCCACGCATGGGTGTGGGGCTCCTAATGCTGACTGTTCCCCTATACATGGCATATACCTACCCAATTAAGTACTACCACTTAATTAATCTATGAACACTGTAATTACACATTAACACCGGACAAACACACTATAAAAATTTATTACAACCTTAATACATGCAACAACCACATTACTAACTTGTAACAGCCACCGTAAGTACCTCACTACCTCTTACAGATACAGCCCCCTAAAACACAGAAACAATACACACAATTTAACTACAAACCCTGACCTAAAAATCACACACGCCAGTCGGCTCAAGAACGGTGTCACCAGACAGAGTCATAGCAAAACAATTCATAGACTGCAAACAACAAAAAAAGCTGCTTGGCTGCCCGTACAGGTGAAGGATGACTCCACTGCTACGGTACCTTTAAAAATGATTTATTATCAAGCATACGAGTAAGCAGCACCCCCTCAAAAACGTGTCAACGTTTCACACTGCCCTAGTGCTTTTTGAAATCATCATTCACCTGTACGGGCAGCCGAGCAGCTTCTTTCATTGCTTTTAAACCCTGACCTAGCCTGAATCCTATCCAAACACCAAATGAAACCAAAACACTTTCCACCAACCTCACTCACCAAACAGCCATGTCCCTCAACACACCAGCTCTCTCACAGATGAGTCCTCCGTGGCTGCTGCTGCCTCCCATTCATGCTGCAGTCTTCCTGCAGCTGCCGCTGACTCTAACCCACATCACAGCACAATATCATGCCACCCCAATGAGACATGTCATGCTGCTCCTGACTACCCTCTCCACATTGCACCAGACTGCCGATACCATGCTTCTCCTGAGCACCATCCTAAATGCCACAATAAAGCTTGAGCCACCGCAGACATGCCTCCTTTTATAGGAGGACCTACACTACAGATAAACATAGGGGACAATAAACAATAGCACAAAGGAAAAATACAAAACACTACACTATGGAAAACAATGTAGGATAAAAAAAGACAAAAGCCAGAAATGATCCCAAAAGCAATCTGAAAATAAAATTATACAGTGGGGTTTAAAAATTCACTATTTTGATTGGTTGGCTGCTACTTTATGCCGTGGGGTAATTTTTGCATAGCCACTGCACAAAGTATTAGCCGACTGCACATTTATTGAAAAAAAAAAAAGTAAAATCACTCCTCACAGAACCCTTAGCATTCCAACACACTCTCACAAAGCCAAATCGTTTTTTTGTCCTGCTAATGACGACGTTCCACAAACTCAAAAGCCGTTCAGGAAAAGAGAAAACCAAAGAAAAAATGTCAGATCTAAGCTACAGTTTTGAACTCGGAGGAAACTGACAGCTAACCGGCAATGCTAAATGCAAACCACTTGCATTTTCAGTTATAATTGCACTTGTGGCAGTAAGTTCACTCACATTGTACCCAGCTGTCTTCAGGGGCATGGGAGGGCTTCTGCCCAGTGACAACACACTATTCTGTGTAGGGGAAGGATATTTTATTAAAAGCAACATAAAAAATTAAAAAAAAAACAAGCTTTTCCTTTACTTTTCTTGTCTAATTATCATGTTTCCTAATTGTATTAATGGAATAATCAATGACAGGGTGTGGGTCAGCTGGGATTTACCCAGGCCTGGCATTGTTGGTCACTTGGCCTGTGGCCCTGTCACTGAACCACTCCAGGCATGGGTAAATCCCAGCCCAACCTACACCCCATTGTGGATTATTCCTTAAATAACAGATCATCATTAGTATTATAAAAAATAAATGCTAGGTAAGTGTGCATAGGGAAACCTACCACTGGGGGACTAAATAGCTCAATAAACCCTGTCGCCTGATTACTGGGCAAATTAGCCACTCTCAATGGCATAATTACCTTTACAATACACTTATGTAGAATTTAGTGTGTGTGTGTATTTTTGTGTAACCCCACTGTTACCCGGGGTTTCTATAATCCCAGTAAGAACTAGTGGTAGGCAGGGAAGGCAGCTTGTGAAACTCCAGTTAAATGGATTTCACACTGTCCCACTCTGTTCTCAGTCTCAGCTGAGACTGAGGGATGACATCACCATAGAACTCTCGCAGCTGCATGAGCCACACTGGAATCGGCAGTTGGAGGTTAGGATAGAATGTTGGGGATTTTTGAAGACAGTCTGTGTGCAGTCTTGAAGAGAGGAGCAGCACAGCAGTTTGTGGACTGGCTCTCTGAGCCTTAAGCTCTGTCACAGAGCTACTGTAAGGGAGGTGTGTGTTTCCACCAAAAAGAGGAACACAGTAAGCTGTTTGTGAAGTGGTGGTGGAGACCGCTGGTACTGGTCCATGTGCCCCCCTCCCGGGGGGGGGGGAGATTTGCCTGTCTTCCAGGGGCAACCATCCTGGTTCCGGTTAAGGAAGAAGCTTCCTTATTTCAAGTTGTGCTGCGGCACCAGAAGCTGTGGGAGAGAAATTCCTGTGAGGAATCGCCTGTGGGGCACCTGCAACCAAAGGGTGAGTTCGCTCTGATATAGGGCCTATGTTTTCACCTGAACTGTTGGAACGTGTGGGGATTGGACTACTTAATTTGTAGAAGGTCTAGTGTAATAGACATTGCCAGTTAATTCAAGTAGGTTCAAGTCCAGCACAAACAGTAAAGTAATGTGGGGATTGGACTGCTTAATCAGTGGGAGGCCTAGAGCAATGGGCTAAGCCAAGTAAAAGTATGTTCCAGTCCAGCACAATGGGAAAGCAAGACAAGTAGAGGAAATGTGACATATATTTAGCCTTAATCTACATTGCCAAGCTTTACAGAATGAGATGTTTAATGTCCAGAGAAATGGCCGGGTATGAATTGTGGAAGCTAGAGGTGGGAGACCCCCCCATCAGTAGTAACCAAATTCACCTCTACGGATTTGCTCTATGGCACCTTTACTTTCTCTCAGGTACTTGGCCAGTGCCTGAGGAAAGTACCCAGACGTGGGATTAAAAGGAAGTTTCCACGATAGAGCTGAGGTGCTCTTAGGTGGTTTAGGGAGCCACCAGAAAATGTTTCCATGACATATGGAAGGTGTCCGAGTGGCCGGCAAGGGAGCCGAGCCTGGGAATCCCAGATAGTGTACAAGGTCGGGCTGTGTACCCAAAGCAGCATGCAAGTCCAGGCTGTGTGCCTGGTGGATTCAGAACCTGAGGGCTAAAGTGTTGAAGAAGTGTTTCTGATTCTTTTTAATCTGCATTACCAGAAGTGTAGCCCCATGGGGGTCCGGCTATGCTATGTTTGTTCTGATTGGATGTGAATAAAGCCACACTTTAGAATCCCATTCCTGGTATTGGACAATACAGTTATTGCTTCCTGTGTTCGGAGTTACTTGGGTGCCCCTGTGCAGAGTAGCCAAACCTAGCCTTTGTGCCAAGTAACCTATTCCTCCCCAAACCCAGTCCCCACCTGGTACTGCTGTCAGATTCAAACAGCATACCACCTGTTGTTTGCAAAAGACAGGGGTGGGGGGCTTACATTTGCATGTGCATGCATGCTGAGGCAGCGACATGTATAAGAAAATAATATTATGGGGGCAAGGAGCTAACAAACCAAGAGCCCAAAGGGGGAGGTTTATGAGTTCTTCGGCTCCCCCTAAGATAGCATTATTGCAAGAGTACACTGAACTTTGGTTCACCCACAAGGGGAGGCAAACACAAAGTTGGCTGGCAATGAAGGATTATGTCCTGTTGTCCGACACCCATGAGGACATAGTCCAGGCCTCAAGCCTTGCCCACACCAGAAGTTTCCACCCCATCCCCCATCCTGCCTGGGACAAGAGCATGAATGATCCTCCAAAGCTTTGGGTATGGGCCTCTAGATGAGGGTGAAAGTCATGGATGGAACTCAAAGCTGGCAGCAGGATGTGGGGTCTCAGAAGAGGGGTAGAGATATCCAGTGGGTGACTCTTCAGAGCAGGGAACTGGTAGAAATGAGGTAATGAAAAGAAGTCCTGCCAGGCTGGGGAAAAACTGGAAGAGGAAAAAAGCTCATAAAAAAGTATATGACAGCCAGCTCAGTAGCGCAGAGGTCTGAGGGACTGAACCCCTCACCTGCCGCCACACCGGCCATCCGGATTTGTAAGCAGACTTAGGTTGCTGGGAGTCAGTGGGGGGCAACAGGATCAGGCATCTAGAGGACAGTTCTCCTCTCCTGGGAAGTGGTGGTTCAACATTCTGATGTTGACCTCCATTTACTGATGGCTTGGTGGTAGTACAAGCATGGACAATGCAGTAGGAAGGGCCCCACATGTCTGACACAGGACATGTGAGCCTCCACACAGCACGTCCTGTTGTCTGTGGCAAGGAATCGGGGAGAGAACAGAAAAGTGGCACCGGCTTTGTAAAGCCCCGCCTGCTTGCCCTGACCCGCACCACCACTGGGATGAGCCCACCCATTCTGGATGTGTTCACCAGGTGGGAGGGGGCAGCCCTCCCTTACCTGGTCCCACCTTGGGTGAGGTAAGTCCTGTGGAAGTGGTCAACAGTTGGGGAGGCAGGTTGGGGATGATAAGCTGCCCACGCCAGGTGTCAAGTGATAATAGTGAGAGAATAATAGGCGAATGTAAAAACAGCGAGAAAAAAGCAAATGTTAGAAGGGCACCATGGAATTATAGCACATAGCTTGTCAGTGAGTAGGCTGGACTGCACCGCACCACAGGATGTTTATATTTCTGTTGGGGGGTGCAGCCCTCGCATTGTATTTGTTTGTGTGCATCATCTGTGTTTGTTCTCTGCCCTTTTTACTGGATTTTGGTACTGTTCCTTTTTATGAAATTCAACTGTTGTTTCTCACTGACACTGTCAGCGTTATTTTTTTTATCACTGTTTGCCATCATTGTTATATTGAGTACTTGTCTACATGCATGATAAAAAGCTCTTTGGGGACAGTATAAGAAATAATAAAGGAAGAAACAGGCTCATGCCTTTTGTCTAACATGTTCCATTTCATTTGCTGCTTCGTGTTATTACAGAGACACCTCACACTGAAAAGAGATGTCCATCAACATAGTGTCCTTCAGTGACATAAAGCACTGGCTCCATTGATTCTGCCTTTCTTCCTCCTTCCTATCTTTCCTGCATGCTCTTTAGTGAAACTGCAAACCATCTCTTTAATCGTCTTTGGAATATTATCAAGGCATTAAAGAACACAATGTTTTTCATTTACATAATGACACAACCTGGCAGAAAGTTCACAGTCATCCACGCTTAATTAACATTCATTTTGATACAGTTATAGCATCTTGGGAAGAAAATATTTTTTTTAGAAAACTGTGCAGTTGGACTATAAATCATTTCTAATCTACATATTGTACAAGTGCCAGCAAACCTCAGAAAGCAGTTACCACATTTTACTTCTTATTTAAAAAGAAATACATACTAAAAGAAATAAACAGTCCTTTTAAGTTTCCATATCTGTGCTGTAGTTACAGTCTAACTACACTGTAACTGCATTTGCAATTGCAATGCAGTTACATGCAACAAACATGTAACTACAGTATAATTAACACTGCTGCATGTAATTATTATCTATCCCACACTTACACAGAAACTAACACTTAAAGTGTGACCTATAAATTCCAGAACACATCTGGAAATGAGCTACAGCTGTAGCCAGCGGCATCTTGTTTCTGCTGTGTGGCCATAATGGCAGATCATGGCACAGTGAGGTGCAGCATTATTAAAAGAACAAAAGGATTTTCTGTTTCCTTTTGTTCTTTTAATTACCTGCCGCATCATCTATGATGTGATCTGCCAGTCAGCCCCGCAGAGGAAAACATGCTGCGGGCCTTAACTGTATTTCAACTCAGTATGTTTTTCCTAGTAAATCTTTTGAAATAAATAAAATACATTCATTAACAGTACACAGTTACTTCTTGTTGTGAATGGAAATCATGCAGTTCAAAATCCTTGTTGTGCGCGTTCAGAATGATTGTGCACATTTAAAAGAGTTGTGCACATTCCAAGTGAAACCAAAGCAACAGTGTCCGTTCAAGCAGCACATCACCTCCACTGGGCAGCAGCACCATGGTGAGGATAAATAAGGACATCCTTTCAGTATGGATGACCACATACTATATAAAAAAATAGTACATGGACAGCCACACACAGCTCAGCATGTGTTTCCAACTCGAGGCCAAGAGAATGCCTGGGACTTGTTGGGCTTCACTCTCGAGGTCCCCATGCTGTCCTCTCAATCACTCGATGGAGACAGTCTTGTTTTGTATGGTTGCTCATACACTATTTCATATATATATATATATATATATATATATATATATATATACACACACACAAATAGAATAATAGATAGATAAGTGTGTATTACAAGGCAGTAATACCATCAAGAGGTTTTGGGGACATGGAACATGGAGAGCAAAGCTCAAGAGGTCCTAAAGTCCTCAAAACCTCAAGATAATACTAGTGCCTTGTAAAACACTTATCTTTCTGTTGTTTTTTGTAATATATGGATCCATTGATAATACTACAGTTGGAGATTACCTTTGAACTGTAGTAGTATCACCAAAAATGGTAGTATTATCACTTTTCAGGATAGTATTATTGAGAGTAGTGATGTATTACTGGGAAATTTTTGTATAACTTAGTATAGTATTATTGAGGCTTGTCCATATATTACATATATATAATAAACAGTTTGTTAAGCACCAGGAGTTGTACAATGCCATTGAGCCGAGGATCATTTTCAGTGGTGCCCTACTCATGTCGATCTTTTAATGGCTTAAAAATGAAATCTTATTTTATAATCAAACAACGGACACATACACAAAATATTTTGAGAAATGCACTTGTAGTGCTAATTACACTGTAAAATTTGTTTTCATCTTTAAATACTGGTAGAATAGAAAACTGTACAATGTTTTTTCTCTCAATCCTGTATTTTCTCCCACTGTAAGGTACGCCTTCCCGTCTCTCTCAGGCTGTCATTCTGATGACCACCCAGCCTTGCCAGCTGTCTGTGCCATAGTATTAGCCTTCCAAATTCACTTCTGATCTTGGGCCACTGGTGTATCAGCATGATTCAGTGCCGCTGGGCCAGCAAGCAGCTCTGTCATGCAATGTCTTTAATTTTTTTCTGTAAAACAAATGCTTACTTGGAAGCACGGGCCACCCAGTAGATATAATGATTTTATGCATGAGAAATGGATATACCATTGAGTCAGGGACTCATTACATGGTTTCCAACCAAAGCAGAATCTGGTTACAACTTGAAAACAGTAGTTTATTCATTATAGCTTGAGTACAAACAGATTTTTGGCAAAATTCCAACAATATTTAACATTTCATTTATCTTTCACATGGGTAGAGACACTCAGCACCCAGCTGTTACACAGCAACAGATTACCTTCCTCATATGTCTGACACGGATAGCTGAAACGCCACCCCACCATATTAGGCATAGGACATAGGTCAGTATGGGGTATAGTCACCATACCATGGGGATTCTGCGCTTGTTGTGGTACAGCAGGGTTAGGTTCTGAGCAGTGCAGTAAGTACCACCCTCGTGTCGGGCCACAAACACATTGTGTGGGGGCGAGGCAGCGTGGACTGGGTGCAGGCCAATGGGCAGTTCGTTCCATGCTAGACAGCCAGCATGGGAAAAGCAACTATTGTCTGCTCTAGGGTCCATTTGAGGGACAAAATATTCCCGTCCTGCCACAAATCTACATCCCTGCAGGTTTGGTCTGGGCTCTACCAGGGCCAGAATGTAGTCAGGCAGCTTACCCGCAGTATATATGTACATGAGGTATAGCAGATGAAGTATAAATCCACCAGAAATTCATCCACAGCTCTGAGCCACTAAGTATGGTCTCTGGAAGATCCCTGAAAACTAACTTTCAGAGGTCAGTGCAATACAGGCATGGTGCAGCTAAACTCACTAATGTGCTCAATAGTTGTGGAGCTGCAGTTTTCATGAGCACTCTGTGGAAGTTAGGTGAATGCCCTATTTGTCAAAAACTAAGGTGGATGGAGGCCGAATTGACATGGTTAAAGAGAGAGTTCCAGAGGAGAGAAAGGGAGGAGCGCAGCTGGAAGGCCAGAGGGGAGACAGGTATGAAAAACGGGAGGATGGACGAAGGGGCAAGATGGTGGGAAGGGGAGAGGGGGATCAGAATAAACAAAGGACGAAGAGCTCATGGACAGAAAAGCAGTGGGGAAAGTGTACTCAACAGGAGTTATAGAGTGGAGTCAAACAGGTACTAGCCTCTGGCTGGACTTACGGAAAAGGAGGGGGCGAGGAGGAGAGAGGCAGATGTTAACAGAGGACCAAGCCATAGGAAAGGGAAGGAGGACAGCACAGGAGAAGGGCATGTAGGGAGAGCACAAGGGAGCTGACGGGAGGGTAGAGCACAATTGGGGGAACGGACAAGGAGGGTCGAGAAGGATATGCAACAAGCGGGAAGAACAGAGGGAAGGGCTCCGAAGAAGATAGGGTGGAGGAAATGGGGATGCAGGATCCAGCACTGGGGCCCAGAAGAGGGAGGAAAGTCAGAAGGGGATCGGGAGGACAGCTAGCAGCAGAGAGGGAGGAGAAGGAGGGAGCAGGGGAGGGCAAGTTGGGAGAGGAAAGGGAGAAGATGGGGACAACCCAGACAGTCTGAGGTGAGGCACTCTCAGGGATAGAAAATGCAAAAGCAGTTATAATGTTTGGGGATTCAATCATAAAGGGAATTGGGACTTCCGGTGAGCGCACCGACCGAATGGCTGCCTAGTTCAGACACCCCAGTCTGCCGTTAGCTAAATCCACCTTAATCTTCAACTAATCGGAACCATCCAGCTGTTAAACTTGCAGGAATAACAGGTACGATGTCCTCTAGACACAAGAGTAAGGAGAAAATAAATGTGCAGCATGTAAAACAACATAAAACACTGTTGGACTTTGCTCAGCAGGCCGCGGCCTACGCACCACCTGCCTCACCGAAACAGGGAACCAGCATGGAGGAACAAGAATATACTGTATTATAACCTCCAAACGGCTGTGCGACACCCCCCTGAAGATGAATGCTACACTAGAGAGACTAGAGGCAAAACCTAATGAAGACTGTGAGAAAATAGAACTTACTGCCCAGAAGGTAGAGCTTATGGAAAGGGCACTGACTGACTACACAACCACCACAGACGTACACAATGCTGCTCTGCTAGACCTACATCGGAGAGGGCTGATACTGGAAGCGAAATTAGAAAAACTGAATAACCGGAACAGGTGGAATAATGTCCGTATTCACGGACTACCAGAGGGGACAGAATCGGGTCCAGTGCCGCAATTTCTGGAGTCATTTTTACCCGGAGATCCTGGGCTGGCCAGCGGATAAGCCTCTCAATATCATCCGCGCCCATCGTTCTCTGATACCTAAGCCGCGGGACCTGAAAGCTCGGCCCAGGTCCCTGGTAATAGCTTTTCTAGATTTCCACACCAAGGAAGAGATTTTGAGGAAAATGTGGTCCAAAAAAGAGATTCTGTTTGGGGATACCCGCCTCTAATTCGAGCAAGACTACTCCCCTCAGCTTTTAGCATAACGTAGAAAATTGTTACCAGTGGTGCGCCTATTGCAGCAAAAAGGAATCAAAGCGGTTATAGAATATCCTGCAAGACTTAAGGTGGTCACAGAGAATAACACCAAATGATTTGCAGACTTACAAGCTGCTCAGAAATTCCTGACCTCGATGGGGATAGAGATTCCCAATAGTACAATACAGCAGTAGGAGCGCTTGTTAGAAAGGGCGTGGCATCAGGGTGGAACCAAAAGGAAGGAGCTGCACGATTGCCCAGGGACTTCCGCTATGTGGGACTCACTCATCGCATGGGGAGAAGCGGTGGTGCCTGCACGCGGAGTCGAACAGAATGGTGAAAGGGGAGAGTCTTCAGACCAGAATGACCTGCCAACAGATTCAGCGACCTGAAAGAAGGTGGACTTTGGGCTGATGCCCAAATATGAGTGACTTTAAGGAGAGGGGGAGAAAATTGCTGCAGATCTCAGCTGTTGTACCCACTGAAGTGGGGGGGGAATGGTCCAAATCAAGCATTTAACAAAAAGGGAAGGGGGGGTTTCTCTCCCTTCTCTTACTTTTTATAAGGTGGACAAAGGATGACATTTAGCAGATCCCAATGCTCTGGCTCAATTTGAAGAAGAAAAGCTTGGGGGCTGAATTAGGATGTTGAGGGGGATAGATCCTGAAGGGGCAGGGGTAACGGCAGGATAAGAGCAACTACAACTGCAACTGGAAAAATGGAATGCAGGACACCTAGGGAGAGGGAGGGAAGGGGGGGGAAGGGGAGTGGGGAAGGGGGAGGGAAAGGGAAATCATAAAGTATGGCGAGTAGGAGAGAGGTTAGCAGGAAAGGGGAATCAGGATCAATCACAGGATGACCCTCAGTGGATCATTTTGCCCAGGTCACATTTAAAAGGAGAGGAGCCTTGTGATCAAACTATGGGGTTGGGGGTAGGCCTAATCTTGGAGGGGTAGGTGTAAAGGTAGGATGCAGTATTGACAACCCAGAATATCAAAGTGCTTGACACAGAGGGAGGGGTTGGGGGAGGGGCAAGGGAGGAAAGGGAAACTATAGAGTTGGACCCTAAGTTTAGAGAGAAGGGGAGAAATTAGACCCTCCGAATAGTAGTAGGAGGGCTTTGAGCAGGAGAGGGATCAACGGGGAAGATGAATCAAGATCAGTAATAGGCTACGGCAGGAGCGGGGGGGGATGTTTCCAGGTGAGACCAGGCACATTTTTTCCCTTGGTAGGGATTTCCCTTTACTCATACTGGGGTTGGGGAAAAGTGCTCATAAAGCACCTGGAGCACGCAGCTACGGTGCTTTCAATCTGCCCTTCTCGTGATTGGGCTAATATTGGCCTAAAGCCAGGCAGAGGGCCCACAGTGTTGGGGTCATCCAGCCACGCCTCCAGCATCAGGGGATTTGCAGAGGGTGGCAAGAAGGGCAATTACATCTTGAAGTCAGAGAGGTTAGACAAGGTTATACTGTTTACAAATTTAAAGTTGGGTTATAAAGATTACTTTTTAATGAAATGAAGTTACATGTTAGAAACAATGCACAGAATTAATGTATGGTGTGTTTTGAATGCGTATCCCCATCTCCGGAAGATCATCAGGAATGTGTACCTAATTCAAGGAACTGAAAATGGCTGATTTAAAAGTTGTCTCCCTAAATGTGAGGGGTAACAACAACCCGGTGAAATGGGCCAAGACATTGCAAGACCTGAAGAGGCAAGGGGTCACTGTGACTTTTCTTCAGAGATGCATCTGATGGCTCAAGAGCATTTGAAATTGAAAAGAGCTTGGGTAGGGAATGTGTACACTTCACATTTCATTAACAGCCCGCACCGCAGGGGGATAGCAATTCTGATAAAAAGAGACGTCCCACTGACAATTTCAAAAGTCAAAACGGATCCAGAAGGTAGATTTGTGCAGTTCTGGTGGCGCTATAGGGGTCAAGATTGCACCCTAGTAAATATATATGCACCAAACGAGGAAGCTCCAAGGTTGGCATTCTTAGAGAAAATAATAAAAGAAGTGGTCTCAGATGCACAAAGTATAGTAATCATTGGGGGGGACTTCAATGAAGTCATAAACCCAGGAATGGATAGATCTGGGAGGACCCAAGGAGGGGCAACACGAACAGGGAAACTTATTCTCAGACTGGGCCAGGAACTGGGGTTAACGGAGTGTTGGAGGTTTCTGCACCCCCAAGGGCGAGACTACACCTACTACTCTCCGTGTCACGGAGTTTACTCCAGGACAGATTACTTTCTGATCTCTACCACTTGGGTACAAAGAGTAGAACAGTGTTGCATAGGCCCAATATTCATCTCAGACCATGCGCCAATCTCCCTTAGTATCTCTATGGCCCAGATAGTGACGCACTCCTGTTGGAGGCTTAACATGAGCCTTCTCACCAGGGTAGACTTTAAAGAACTAATAGAAAATAAAATCCAACAGTTTGAACTGGAAAATCCGAAAGGTGACACGAGGGAGGGTATGAGATGGGACGTCCTTAAATGTAGTCTTAGGGGGGAGATCATAAAATATGCTTCCAAAATTAAAAGAGAGAGAATTCAGCAGAGGGTACAGCTCAAACAGAAGATTCTTCAGCTCGAATCCACCCATCAGGTGAGCCAGGATCCCAAAGTCAAACAAGAGCTTGATAAGGCCAGACATGACCTAAACCAGATTTTAGACCTTCAAATAGAGGGACAACTGCGGTACTCTAGACAAAAATATTACGAACAGGGTAACCGGGTGTGGAGACTATTAGCATGGCAGCTCAGACAGGAGAGAGCGAGTAGAGCAGTGATTCGCCTGCAGGGGGGTGATACGGAACAGGCAACCACCTCTCCGGCGGAAACTGTACAGAGATTTGAAACCTATTATACAGATTTATATAGAGCTGAGACCTTTCCGGGTCACAGGGAAGCGGTGGAATCCTTCTTAGATGGCCTTAAGTTACCTACCCTGGCAGACCCAGTGAAGAAGGGGTTGAATGCCCCAATTACAGTCCAGGAAATTACGAATAAAATTAAACAACTGAAAAATGGTAAAGCACCGGGGTTAGATGGGTTCGGGGCAGAGTTTTACAAGGGTTTTAGGTCTCATGTAGTGGGACTGTTGGCGGCCACCTGCAATGAGATACTGGTGGAGGGGGAACCGGTTCCACCATCCTGGAACTTGGCCCAGATATCACTGATTCCAAAGCAGGGTAAAAACCCAGAACTATGTAGTTCGTACCACCCGATATCCTTATTGCCGGTGGATTTAAAAATCTTTATGGGTATTCTGGCAGATAGGCTGCAGAGCTGCATCTCCACCCTGGTCCACCCGGACCAGACGGGATTTAACTCAGGAAGATATTTACAAGACAATATACGGCGCCTTTTGAACATCATCATGGCTCAGAGAGGCTCAGTAGCCCTACAGTTAGCAATCAGTATGGATGCTGAGAAGGCCTTTGACAGGGTGGACTGGCACTTTATGTCGTCCACCCTGTCAATGTTTGGGGTGGGAGAGCATTTTGTTTCGGCCATTGCCGCACTGTACCACAGGCCAGAAGCCAGGGTTAGAGTGAACGGCATGCTCTCGAACTGTCTGCCCCTTAAGAGAGGCACCAGACAGGGGTGCCCCCCGTCGCCACTGATATTTGCCCTCTCCCTGGAGCCTTGGCAATCTGGATACGGGACAACCCACATATCAAGGGTATTTGGGCAGGGGGAATGGAACATAAAACAGTGCTTTATGCAGATGATTCCCTTTTTTTCCTGCAGGATCCTCAGAGCTCCCTGCCACACCTTTTGGATGCATTAGAAAAATTCGGCTCCCTAGCAGGATATAAGATTAATCTATCTAAGTCAGAAGGGGTGGTGCTGAGTGGCACCCTTACTAGACAGCTGACAGAAACTTTCCCATTTACATGGGCCAAGAAAAACATGTTTAAATATTGGGGAATACAGGTCTCGGTGGACATGTCCAAGCTATACCGTAACAACCTCCTTAAACTGCTCCTAGTTTTGAGATCAGACTTTGCCTGATGGAAGCTCCTACCCCACTCTCTCTCTATGGCAAAATCCAAATCATCAAAATGAACGTTTTGCCCAGACTATTATTCCTATTTCAGACACTCCCTATTCCCATACCTTCTCAGTTTTGGAACCAACTTACAAAAGAAATGTCTAAATTCATATGGGGAAGGGCACATCCAAGGATAGCCCTTGGTACCCTGATGAAGTCAAGGGAGATGGGAGGTCTAGGCTTACCACATATGTATCATTATTATCTGACCGCACAGGAAGCACGACTAATTACATGGGCCAAGCAACGTAGCGAGTCCGGGTGGTACCTCATCGAAAATGAATCAATCCCTAATGGCAAAATATGGACATACCCAATCTGTCATGTCGACCCACATAACTGGTGGTTGATCTCTAATCCCTGGGTAAAACAATCCCTATATATTCTTCTTAAATTTAGGAAAAAAACAAACACCTCGAATGCCCTGGGCCCCTTGTCTTTAATCAGACATACAACAAATTTCATTCCCCCGAGGTTGGATCAGGGATCTGCTTTCTGGGAGTGCAAGGGTTTAACCACCTTTAAACAACTGATAGATAGAGGGCCTTGCCTTGCATATGCCACACTTCAGGAACACTTAGCATTATGTAGGGAAGATTTTTACCGATACCTTCAAACCTGGCACTTTATTAACACAGGAGAAAATCTCCAGAAAATTACCAGGGCCTTAACTTCCCTTGAGGAATTCTGGTGGGATTCTAGAAGAATCAAAGATAAATTACCTTACCTTTCCATCCTGTACAGGATACTCACAGAGAAGAAGGGGACCCCGGTGCTAAAAGAGATTAGGAAGAAGTGGGAGATAGAATCCAGGGGGAAAATTCCTAGGGGAGATTCGGAACGCCGCCTGTAGAGGGGATGGCAGGTAACCTCAGCCATGACGTGGCGTGAATTCAACTGGAAAATTCTGACCCATTACTTTCGCTCACCAATGATTACCAAATACTTTTAACCCTCAGGCGTCATCGGCGTGCTGGCGTGTATGTGGGGAAGCTCAAAGCACGCATTACCATATATTCTGGGGGTGTGCAAAGTTACAGAGATTCTGGACTCAGATCCAAGGGGTTATGATTTGACTTGGGGGGGTACCTGTACCATATACATTTCAGGACCTAGTCCTAGGGTTGCCAACCCTTTCCTCCCAAAAAAGGAGAAGCATAGAGTTATACCAAATACTGCGGATTGCAGCATTAAAATGCATTACTATTAAATGATTAAAACAAGACCCACCAACTTTTCAACAATGGACTTCCAAAGTGGAGGAAATTGAAAGACTAGACTATATTACCTACATCATTCAGCTAAGAAAGGACAAATTTTTAGAAATCTGGGGACCCTGGTATCATTGGAAGGAGGGGTTGGGTGAGAAAACAGTGGTAGGTGATGGAGACACAAGAGGGGAGGAAGAGGGATAAACAATATAGGGGAAGAGAGTGGAATGACATAAAAGGCTGGAGGGGGAAGCGGATAAATTGAGGGTAAAAGGATACTGGGAAAAGATGGTCTTCCTGAAAATAGGGATGGGAGCACACACATGTACATTCTTAACATAGAATTAGAAAGCATCAGTCATAGTGCATTGGTTTTGATATATATATATATATATAAGTTTATATGGTTATAAATGGTTTGGTTAAAAGGTTAGATAAAAAGTAAGGAAAACATGATAAGACACGTAGTCAACTAAGGAAGTAGAATTCCCAGGAAGGAAAAGAGGACATTAAGACAGAAGAAGAGAAGAAGAATTAAAACCAGAACTAGGGCATTAGTATGGGCCACGCTATGAGGAACCGTATCTATCAACTAAGAGCCTAAGGCTTGACAGTGTGTACCCATAGTTTCATACTACTATCTGATGAGATAAGATGTTGGAACATGTCAAATATTAGAATGCTTAACTGATATAAGCATAGAACATAGAAAGGAGCTAAAAAGAATAGAATGCAATTAATGTAAAGACATTCTTAACAAGATGTTATGTGGAAATGGATGTAATATTGATATGTGATTTTAATAAAACTGATGAAGTTAAAAAAAATCATGAAGGGAATTCATTGGCTAAGGAAGAAAGTAGCTTTTAAGGGGAGGTCAGTTTTTTGCGACCCAGGAATAGGGACCAGAAGGGCGCTTCCTAGGATAAAGGACTGCATTAAGTTAGTGGGAGGTAAGCTGCACATAGTATTGCACTTGGAACAAAGGACTTGGCTGGGGAAGAGGTGGAGGGGGTTCAAAAGAGGTTCAGAGAGCTAGTAGAGGGATGTAAATGGCTTGTCAGTTCTCTGGTCTTCTCAGAGGTCCTGCTAGAGCATTGTGCTAGCATGACCAGGCAACTCAGAATAAAGGAATCCAACCTCTGGCTGAGACAGTGGTGCAGGGGAGGAGGGCTTCATATGTTTGGGAGACTGGGGGGATACGTTGGTAGATGAGAACCTGCACTCAAGAGACAGGCTGTACATAAGTGATGCAGGGGCTAGATTATTAAGAGCAAAACTGCAGGGGTACATAGATGAGAAACTGGGGGTCAACTTTACCTAGACAGAGAAAAGTGTGACATTAGGGGAGGAGGGGAATTTTGGCCTAGCGGAACTAACCTACCTCACACTCTCCCAATGCAGGTGAAAAGAGACAGCAGGAGGGAAGGGGATCAAAGAGGTGGGGTGAGATGGAAGGGAATACTGGCCAACACCAGGAGCCTAGGAAATAAAATGGGCGACTTAGAGGCAGTGGTGGGAATGGACGACCTGGACCTAACAGCAATAACTGAAACATGGTGGACGGATTGCCACAATTGGGAGGTGGAGTTACAGGGGTACAGTCTTTTCGGGAAGGATAGACAGGGAAAGAAAGGCTGGTGGGTAGCCCTGTATGTAAGGGATGGGATTAGAGCAGTACAGGGCAGAGGAGAAGGAATCTGCTGAGATCCTTTGGGTCTCCTTAAGCAGGAAGGGGGAGAGAGACAATAAGGATAGGGGAGGTCTACAGACCACCAAATCAGGGAGAGGAGGTGGATAGCGAAATGGCTAGGGACATACTGGGGAAAGGGGGAAGGCCATCAAAGGAGAGATCCTGGTAGTAGGAGACCCAAACCTACCCAATGTGGACTGGCACACCCGAGAAAAGCAGGGACTTGTCAGAATCCATGCAGGATTCATTCCTGCACCAGTTAGTAAGGGAACCAACTAGGGAGAGGCAACACTGAATGTAATTTTGACTAATGGGGACAGCGCGGAGGAGGTAGAGGTGGGGGAAAATTTAGGAGACCATGACTACTGGATGGTCAGGTTCTCTCTCCGGGCAGGGGCAGAGATGGGCAGGTCAACCAACAAGGTACAAGACTTCAGGAGGGCAAATTTTAGGAGGATGAAGGAAATTTTGAGGAAGGAACTTAAAGGGAAGCAAAATCTAGATGAGGTAAAGGAGCTTTGGGGGGGCAACAAAGGGAGGTATCCTGAAGGCCATGGAACAATGTGTCCAGAGGATAAGCAAACGGAAAAGAGGGAATAAATCCCTGTGGTTCATGGCAGAGGTTAAGGAGGCAGTTAGTAAGAAAAAGAAGGTGTTCAAAGTCTACAAAGCTTAACAAGGGGTAGGGGAAAGAGTGTTCTATAAGGAAAAGCTCAAGGAAGTGGGGAAAACAATTAGAAGGGCAAAAGCATTAATGGAAGAGAAAATAGCTAGGGAGGCAAATGGGGGGACAAAAAAATCTTTTGGTATGTGAGTCACAGGAGGAGAAGCAGGCAAGGCATTTTAAGACTTAAGGGGGAGGGGGTGCACTAGTTGAAGGGGATGAGGAAACGGCGAATCTACTCAATGAATACTTCACATCAGTATTCACAGTTGAGAAAGATGGAAGAGGGCCTGCATTAAGCCAAAGGGGGTGGATAAGGAGGTGGACACAAGCCCCCTCACGGTGGCTAGGGTGCTGGAGGAGCTGGAGAAAATAAAAATTGACAAAGCTATGAGCCCATATCAAGTCCTTCCCAGGGTACTTAGGGAATTACGGGAGGAACTGGCAGTGCCTCTCACTAAGTTTAATCTATCTCTCGAAGCAGGGAGGGTCCCGGGAAACTGGAAGCAGGCGGTGGTGGTGCCACTGTACAAGGGGAGGGGGTGTAAAGATGAGCCAGGCAACTCCCTCCCAGTTAGTCTTACCTATGTGGTAGGCAAACTGATAGAAGCTCTCATAAAAGAAAGACTGGTACGACACCCAGATGAGGAAGGACTAATTGATGACAGCCAGAATGGGTTCACAGGTGGTAGGTCATGTCAGACCAACCTGATTGAATTCTTTGAGGAGGTAACGGAGGTGTATGATTGGAGGGGAGCAGTAGATGTGGCCTACCTGGGTTTCAGGAAGGCGTTTGACTCTGTTCCACACAGGAGGCTGGTAAGCAAGTTAAGCAGTTTAAGAGTGGGATCCAAGCTTACAAATTGAGTGAAAAATTGACTGGGAAGCGGAGGACCCAGAGAGTAGTGGTCAATGGGAAGCACTCCAGGGAACAAGAGGTGACAAGTGGGGTTCCACAGGGATCAGTGTTGGGACCCATATTGTTTAACGTATATGTGGGGACTTAGCAGAGGGTCTAAATGGGAAGGTATGTCTGTTTGCGGATGACATGAAGATCTATAACAGAGTGGACACTCCGGGGGGTAGGAGGAGAAAATGGGACAGGATCTAGTCAATCTGGAGGCGTGGGTGGAATGGTAGCAACTTCAATTCAATGCAAAAAAGTGTAAAATTAATGTACATCGGCCATAATAACCCCAGGGCAACATACTGTCGGGGGGGGAGGCACTGCAGGTTACGGAGCAAGAAAAAGACCTGGGAATTTGGATTTCTGATATCTTATGGTTAGGAATCAGTGCAAACAAGTGGCAGGCAAAGCAACAAGAATGTTGGCATGCACAGGGAGGGGCTTCACAAGCAGGAGGAGGGAGGTGATCGTGCCACTCTACAAAACACTGCTCAGACCACAACTGGAGTGTGGAGTGCAATTCTGGAGGCCATACTTGCAGAGGGACAAGGATAAGCTGAAGAGGGTCCAGAGAAGGGCAACCAAGATGATCCAGGGGATGCAAGGGAGGCCATACGGGGAGAGGCTGGAGGAGCTTGGTCTGTATACACTGGAGGTGAGAAGGGAAAGGGGAGATACTGTGGAAACTTTCAAATACCTGAAGGGAATAAATAAAGTAAGGTGAGGCAGCATCTTAAGGCCAACTGAAAACAAAACCACCAGAGGCCATGCATTCAAGCTGGACGAGGGTAGAATTTGAGGGGACATTAGGGGCGTTACTTCTGAGAGAGGGTTGTAGGACCATGGAACAGGCTGCCAGAATGGGTTGTGGGGGTGGATACAGTGGATAAATTCAAAAAAGCATACGATAACTACATGGGGCTAAACAGAGGGGGAGAGGGAGGGCAGAGAGGTGGGAGGAAAGAGTGGGGAGGGGTGGGCTATTTTTTGGGCAGACTAGATGGGCCAGGTGGTCTTTTTCTGCCAGCAGGATTCTATGATTCTTTGTAACATAGAAAGTAATGGTGCGTGAAAGTGAGCCGCGGGATTGGTGAGAAAGCAACAGGTGACACAAATGTAGCGGGTATTAATGCAGTAGTAGAGCCCACTTCTGCAGTTCCAAATGTAGCCACAACACATAGCAAATGTCCAGAATGAAACTTCCAATGTAGCCTGCTCACTAGTGCATGTTGCTGAAGTCGGGAACGTGACAAGCGAGGAAGGAGAGCAGAGCTGATATCGGAGACGAGCAAAATCATGCATGTATTGGCGGAAGCACGGGCGAGCAAGCAATCGCAGCGACACTCGGCAAGTAGAGCAACATCCTGGCAGTACGAAGAAGTGCCTCAGAGCTGCAGCCAGTGTAAGTGAATAGCAGTAAACATGTCGTACCCTTCTTCGCGACGTTATGCACCCAGTGCAAGTAGTGCAATAAACCGTTCAGCGTGAAATGTTTTCCAGATCTGGTAAAACAGCAATGTTTCCACTTGTGCACAATAAGCATAAAGAAACAGATGTGTCCCATAATGCAGTACTGAGAGGTATGTGGCCGACGTAACTATGAACGGTAATATATTGAAACCGTCGGTCAGAAATAAAAAAAAAAATTAAAGTTGTGCATGTTTCAGACGGCAAGGTTATGTGAGCATTTGTTGAAAATCTCTCGACACTACATTAATGTATGTGACCCATCCAACGTGGATGCGCACGTTGTTACAGCTTCAGTATAACAAAAGCAGCAACCCGCACCATAGCTTCTCCAGAGCAATAACCAACTGGCAGAATGCGTATGTCATTGTGCATTTAATATTAATGTAAGACTACTTCCCTGGCACTTGCCATGTTACAAGTGTAACCCCTACCCGGTCTACCGTTTGTTTCTGACAGCAATACCAGGTGGGCTGGGTTTGGGGAGGTATAGGTCACTCGGCACAAAGGCTAGATTTGGCTACTCTGCACAGGGGCACCCAAGTAACTCCGAACACAGGAAGCAATAACTGTAATGTCCAATACCAGAAGTGGGATTCTAAAGTGTGGCTTTTTATTCACATCCAAACAGAATAAACAAAGCATAGATGAATCCCCACAGGGCTACACTCCTGGTAATACAGATTAAAAGAGACCAGAACACTTCCTCGACACTTTAGCCCTCAGCCTCTGAACCCACTGGGCACAAAGCCCGGACTTGCACGCTGCTTTGGGTTACACAGCCCGAACTTGTACCCTGTTCTGGGTTTTCCCTGGCTCGGCTCCCTTGCCAGCCACTTGGACACCTTCCATACTTCATGGAAACATTTTCTGGTGGCTCCCTAAATCACCTAAGAGCACCTTGGCTCCATCAGGGAATCTTCCTTTCAATCCCACGTCTGGGTACTTTCCTCAGGCACTGGCCAAGTACCTGAGGGAAAGCAAAAGGTGACTCAGAGTAAATCCGTAGAGGTGAATTTGGTTACTACTGATGGGGGGTTTCCCACCTCTCGCTCCCACAATTCATACCCGGCCATTTCTCTGGACAGTAAACACCTCATCCTGTAAAGCACTGCAATGTAGATTCTTGCTAAATGTATTTCACATTCCATCTACTTGTCTTGCTTCCCATTTGTGCTGGACTTGAACGTACTTTTAAGTGGCATTGTCCATTACTCTAGACAACCCACTGAGTTAAGCAGTCCAATCCCCAATTTTCTTCACGCTTTGTGCTGGACTTGAATATACTTCAATTAAGTGGCATTGTCCATTACTCTAGACCTCCACAGATTAAGCAGTCCAATCCCCACTTTCCAACTGTACTTGGCTGTCTTTTTCCTGACCCACGTAACAGTCCTTTAGTTTTCCTTCTGTTCAGGTGAAAACACTTGGCTCTTTTCGAGAGCGAACTCACCCTTTGGTTGCAGGTGCCCAAGGCGTTTCCTCCTGAGGAATCTTCCTCTCAGAGCTTCTGGTGCCTCAGCACAACTTGAACAGGCAGCTTCTTTCCCTTAGCCGGACCCAGGGGTTGCCCCTGGAAAACAGGCAAACACCTTCCCCCATCCCCTCAGGGATGGGGCTACTGAACCATTGAAAGCGGTCTCCACCACTTCAATTACCAGTTCCTGTGTTCCTCTTCAGGTGGAAACACACACCTTCCAAAAGTAGCTCTAAAACAGAGCTTAAAGCTCTGACAGCCTGCACACACTCCGCTGCACTACAGTCTCTCTCTCTGACTGCACACAGTTTCTGGCTTCAAATTCCCCAACGTTCTACTCTAACCTCCAACTGCAACATTCCAGTGTGGCTTATGCTGCTGCAAAAGTTCTATTATGATGTCATCCCTCAGTCTCAGCTGAGACTGAGAACAGAGTGAGACAGTGTGAAATCCATTTAACTGGAGTTTCACAAGCTGCCTTCCCTGCCTACCACTAGGTCTTACTGGGATTCTAATAACCCCGGGTAACAGGGGGGTTACACAAGCGCATTAATCCCCTCCGGAGTCGGGCTCTACTAGTGGATTAATGCCAGGTGGGTGGTTGGACCCCCCCCAAACCGGGCAGTAATCCATTAGTAGAGCCCTCCTCTGTCGGAGATTAATGCTTACATGAACCCTTCCATCTACTATATTCTGAGGTCAAGAAGAGTAGGCAGAATAAACATATAGTGTATGGTATAACGCTATTGCGTATGGAGATCAATACACCATAAAAACTCGTTCTGCTGGAGTAGTGACAAGGGTACTAATGCAGAATGATTTTTCGTTCTGTGTTAGTAGCTACATCATAATACAAGTATCCACAGCAGCGCCGTTCATTGGCCAGTTGGACCTTCAACCGTTACGCACGGGAGCTGGTTGGTGGGCGGATAGTGGAGCAGTGTGGGTGTCAGACAGAAGATACTGACCTGTTTAAACCACTAGTAAGCGAATATGTTTTTGTGACTATACACAATACAGAAAACTGTGTGGTAGCCCAAATACACAACACTGCTATTCTTACGCCTCGTGGACATGCTATGATGTTTAAAGGGACCTCCTCGGGTTTTGTTCTTGAGGTCCCTGACGCCTACTAACCACTCGCTGTAAGAATAGCATTGCTGTGTATGGGCTACCATACACTATTTCATATCACCTTATACTGTAACAACATCTAACAGTCTTTAGGCTGGAAGACTAAAACCAAGTGATCATCGCTTACAGCTAATACTCAGAGCATATAGATACTGTACATTATTGCAACAAAAGGGCAGATAAATAGATTTTAGATCCAGTACTATGGATCAACATAAAAATTAAAGTCAGATGTTTTTACCCAGACCCTCTCTCCTCCACCCTATGTTTTATGTTTTTATGCCTTCTTGCCCCCGAACCTTACTGCTTTTTTTTTGGAATGGTATAATGTTATTACTGTTCGGTTGTTACCTGCTCCTGTATCACACTTTAGATACATGTGGCAATTCTGCATTAACAACACAGCTATTTTGCATGGTTTGCAATGTTTACACAGGTATCAGTACATTTATCTGCACTGTCACTTTAAATGAAGCAAATAAATATTATGAATGGGTAGCAGGCGACGTGCACAGAAAAAACACGTTTGTACATGCACAAAAATGTTGGCGTCAGGTGGTGGACTGCTGTACTGAAACTTTTTTACTTTCAAATAAACACTTTTTGATAATCCTACAACCAAGCCCTGGTCTTTATTTCCTGGTGAGCTGTTTAGCCAGACTAGATGTGTCTGTCTGCGGTTGAGAAGTCCTGGCTCCTGTTCAGTGAGATTCCGTGAGCCGCCTTCCTTGACTGCTAAGGCTAAGATAAATGTATTTTAGTTAACTGTGACAAGAGCTTTTTGGAAATAAAACTCTTGAAAGCAAAATCCCCAGCTTTGACAAGGGTTATATACACAATTGCAATTGTCGCACTGGGCTTGTGTACTGAGATATCTTGGCTGAATATGGAACTGGCCAATCAGATTTGAGGATTTTGATCATCCATTTCATGAACTGATACATACATAGACTGTTTAGAAAGAGACAGAGAAAAGGACAATTGTCCATTCAGTCTGACCTGACGTCCAACCTACGGTTACTGGTTCTGTCTCTCAAGGATAATGTATGGGCAGCCATACATAACAAGCTAAAAGACAAAGAACCTCAGTGCACAAGCACTGAGGCAATGGTTACCCCAAAGGGCACTGGCCAGGAAGCAAAGTTTCAAAGAAATACAAAATCACACATACCCTCATAATGCACAGCATTGTGGGCTGTAAATGCAAATCACTACAGAATATCATGCTGGTTCAACTTTAAGCAAAAATGCATGGTGCTGAAAGGCCTCTCACACAGATTGTAAAGGGTGCCAACAGAAAGACACAGACACGTGTTTTGTCCTACCAGAACTCATCAGTGTGCCTCGTCTGTATGACACCCCAATGAAATGAACCAGCTACCCTAAGATGGTCTATCTGGGTTATGTTGTGGTGAACCCAATCTAGTGTCTGCATCAAGAACTTTTTATGGTAACCAGTAACCTCGAAAGCAAAGCACAAGAAACTCACTGGTTGACATAGAAAACTTAAGATCAAGACACAATCTTGTCTGTGTATGGATGTCTATACATTATCTTTTGTAGTACATAGTTTGGCGTTATTTATAAAAATCAGTAGTTGCTGAAAAGTTGTTATGCACATTCTAAAGGTTATTGTGCACGTTCTATAATTAAATATTCATCAACCCCAATTAATATTCATCAGCCCTGCACTATCTACCACCTGATTGGCCCAAACAGAGTTGATCAAACAAAAAATCCAAACAAACATGGCAGCGCCACTTAGCGAGCAGTTCACTGAGACAGTCTGGACAAGGACTGCTGTAGTTGACCCTGTGTTATCAAATCATAGCAATTTAACAGTTTTTTTTTTTAAATCAAGTGCTGCCATGAATCTTTCATTGGTCAGGACTGGAACAGGACTGCACTTACGAACTTCACAGCAGACTGAGCTGCCAACAAGTGGGAGCACAAATACAAGGTGTGGAACCTTGTGAAACTTAAAAGTTCAGAAGTGTAACTTTTTTTAATCTCTGGGAACCATATACTATAAAAAATAGTATATAGGCAACCATACACGAACAAGGCTGTGTTTCCATCTCAGGGTTGAGATGACATTGAGACCCCTCAAGCTTCGCTCTCGAGGTCCCTATGATGTTATCTCAACCCCATGATGGAAACACAGCCTTATCATGTATGGTTGCCCATACACAATTCTTTATATAGTGTATGGGCATCCAAGCCCATTTCAGATACTCCACTTCCTTTCAGTGAACTGGGAGTTTGGGGGAGGCACTTGTGGGCTGGTGGTAGGCTCAAATTACTGATTCAGCGTACTGCAGTTTTTTCTGTAAGTTCAAGTTTTAAAAAAATACAGCTCAACTGGATAAAGGAAAGCAGCTATGTGGCAGCATTATACGTTTGTTGTGCTACAGTAGTGACATCATTACTGCAGCACAACAACATAATGATGTCACTACTGCAGCACGACAAGCCTATTTCAGGCATGGAATTCTAACAGGGCTCTACCACGCACTGTACAGAAGATAACGGATGGGCAACAGTGAACAACGACGCTGTGTTTGAGAGGTTGTCATGACAACCAAGTAGACCTTCAGAGCGAAGCTCGAAAGGTTTACTGTTGTCATGAAACCTTGAGAGGTGAACTCAGTGTGGTCGTTCACTGTTGCCGAACCATTGTCTTTTATAGTGTATGGGCAACTGTGCAACAACAACGGAGGATTTTATTTAAAAAAAAAAAACAAAGAATTTATTTATTTATTTTTTTAACTAAAGTGTCCCTACTGAATAGTAGCAGCGGACGTCAGTTTACATAATCTCCACGTGCCACATGACAATGAGCAAAAAACAAGGAAGCCCCGATTTCAATGAAATGTAATTTTCAAATAGTCCATTTTCCAGGAAATGCACCACTGCCATAGCTGATCACCTGTTTTGCCTGAAACTGACAAAAAAAGAAGACAGTGAGTGAAAGTGAGAGAAAACAAAGTGAGTGATCAGCTGTGCACACGGTGGTTTAGATCAGAACTTTTGATTGCGGTTTACATTCGATGTTGTCGTTTCCTAGTAGTGACAAACTCAAAATGGTACAACAACAGTTTGACGTCAATTCACTGAATTCCATCAATAGCGCTCTCCTATACACTGTAACTCTTTTATATTTATCCCAACTGATCTTGAAGCCAGAGATAATAAATGGAAATTATGTACCTACCGTAATTCTTGATCTTCTTGGACCACTCATTCACACTAATGGTAGTACACTGGAGGCGCTAGGACCCAGCGGGAGCCAAACATTTTTAGGAGGGCCAGCATCGAGATGGAGCCACGAGGAAGCAGCACCACGAGCCAGGCTCATGCTGTATAGACTATCTCGGCGTCAACCCTCCAACCGCCTCAGTACCTTTTTTCCCTGCCGAGGAGGTGCAGCATAACTAACCAAGAGAGGACTAACCTAAAAATCGGACATAAGATAGTCCGAATGACCCATGTAAGAAGGGTCAAAAACAAAGTTTTCACAGTCCAACCACTGAGAGAGTGAAGACCAGAAACAGAGAAGTGAGCTCGGGGGATGGTGGGTGGGCGTGTAAATGAGTGGTGGAGACTTCGTCCAAGAAAATCAAGAATTACGGTAGGTACATAATTTCCATATCTTCCTGGACATAAAGTCTCCACCACTCATTCACACTAATCGGAGAGTACCAAGCTAAATAATCCCCCGAGACGGGCGGCACGAAAGAAAGAGAAGCTCACTTTTTAGGACATAAGTCCGTTAAGAATTGTCCTGTCAAATGACTGATGATGTCTGACATGACATCCAAGGCATAGTGCTTAACAAAAGTATGCACTGAGCTCTAGGTAGCCACACTGCAAATGTTTGCAATGGGAACATTACGAATTTCCGTCAGAGATGCTGTGACTGCTCTGGTAGAGTGAGTGTACACTCTGCCTTTCAGCTTGACCTGTGCAATGGAATAGCAATGATGAAGGCATGCCACCAGCCACGCTGAAATGCACCTGATAGCAACAGACTGACCCAGCCGGGTCATGCTGAAGGAAACAAACAGTTGTTGAGCCTTGCGAATTTCTTTAATTCTATTCAGAGAGAACTGCAAGGCTCTTTTTATGTCTAGGGAATGAGGGTACACACTCCTTCATTCTGGAAGTCTGTAAAGTAGGTATGAAGGACTAAAGGTTGATTCAGGTGAAATTCCGAAACAACCTTAGGAAGGAACTTAGGATGAGTCTTAAGAACTACTTTGTCTTTGTGAAATACAGTATACAGAGGGTCTGTGACCAGAGCGTGTATTTCTGATAACCTAAGAGCAGAAGTGACGGCCACCAGGAAGGCCATCTCTCAAGTAAGGAATTTCAACTTGCAAGTGGCTAGAAGCTCGAAAGGTTTACGAGTGAGCACATCTAGCACAAGGTTAATGTCACAGGCTGCAAATGGACGCCTAACAGGAGATCTGGTATGCGGAATACCCTTAAGAAATCTCTTAACCACAGGTAATTGAGCTAAAGACATGGAACTCACTGGCTTGTGATATGCGGAAATTGCGCAAAGATGAACTTTGACTGTAGAGTATGGCAGACCTGTGTTTGAGAGGTCTAAGAGATACTCCAGGACTTTATTTGGTGGGCAGGAAAAAGGGCTCCAAGAGGATTTTGCACACCAGATAGAGAAACGCTTCCACTAGGCTGTGTAGGTTTTCCTGGTAGCTAGCTTGCGAGGAACTAAAAGAATATCTGAAATCCTACGAGAAACATTAAACCTATTCACCTCTATCTCATCAGGAGCCAAGCGTGGAGGTGAAGAGACCTCAGGTTGAGATGGACTACAGGGCCCTGAGTCAGAAGGTTCATCTGAAGGGGAAGCAGTTTTGGAGAGATTTCTGATAGTCTGTTGATTAGGAGAACCAGATCTGGCAAGGCCAGAACAGGGCAATGAGAATCATTCTGTCCCCCGCCTCAGTTTGAGCAATACCCTCTGAAGTAGGGGAAGAGGAGGAAATGTGTATAGAAAGCATTTTGTCCACTGAAGCCTGAATGCAGCCTGACAAAAAACGCCAGGTCCTGGATTTCTGGAGCAGAAGAGAGGCAGTTTTGTGCTGAGTGGGGACGCAAAATGGTCCAGGTCTGGAGTTCCCCACTCTTCGAAAAGTGACTGAACGACGCTTAAGTCGAGAGACCATTCATGAGGGTCTGTCTCCATTCTGCTGAGACTGTCTGCCAGCTCATTTTGTACCCCTGGCAGGTAAACCGCCTGAATCAGAGCCTTGTGCTCCAGGCATAACCCCACACTCTCACTGCTTCCCTGCATAATGGGTAAGAGCATGGACTGCCCTGTTTGTTGATGTAATACATCACTGCCTTGTTGTCTGTTTGAAGGAGAATGTTCTTGTGACAGAGTATGTCCTTAAAAGTGCGGACTGCATACAGGACGGCTCTCATTTCCAGGATGTTTATGTGAAGTTGAAACTCGTCTTGAGACCACGTACCCTGGGTGCAGCGATCCTGGCCATGAGCTTCTCAACCCACCAGGGACGCATCCATGGTAATGGAGATCTGATGATCCAGAGGGGCGAAGGGATATCTTTCCAGAAGCTTGTCCTCCTGAGACCACCAGGTGAGTGACCTCTTCAGAGGTTCCATCACCTTGATGAGGAAGGACAGAGGGTGAGTGGTTGGGCACCACTGAGTACTGAGTACTGAGCATCCACTGAGTGGTTCTCATGTGGAGACGAGCCAAAGGTATACTGAACACCGAGGATGCCATGAGGCCCAGCATCCGTTGCATCGAGAGAGCTTGAACCAACCTGTGTTCTCTGATGAATCGGGCCATCTGTAGGATATCGCTCCTTCTGTTCTCCGGAAGAACAGGTTACTCACCTGTGACAGTAGTTCTAGGAGTGGTATATGTTGTTCATCCACACTGTTTGGCATGTCCCCTTCCACTTTAAATCTTGCCGGAAGTCTTCAAACTGGCTCCTCCCACGCACCCGGGTGGTATATACCTAGGCTCTGCCCTATGACGCCAGATCTTAGCCCGCTGGAAGCAAGGTTGTGCACCCGAAGCCGGGGAGGTCGGGGGTGTGTGTGTGTGGATGAACAACAGATACCACTCCTAGAACTACTGTTACAAGTGACTAACCTGTTCTTCCAGGAGTGAGGCTATGTTGTTCATCCACACTGTCTGGCAGACTCCAAGCAGTTCTCTGGGAGGAGGGAGGCAAGGTGCACACCCCCTACTTAGGAAACAGAGACTGGAGAACCGAGGCCTCAAAATCAGCATCCCAGTGTGACTCAAGATCAATGTGGTAGTGGGTAATGAAGGTGTTTGCTGACTTCCAGGTAGCATCCCGACAGATTTCCTGGATAGGGATGTCCCTGGAAGCAGCCACTAATACAACAGTATGGCGGGTAGAATGAGCTCTCATCCCTCTGGGAGGCTCCTTGCCCGCCAACTCATAGCACAGACCTATGCATGATGTAATCCATCTTGCTATGGTCCATTTGGCTGCAGGTCTGCCTGAAGTGGCTTCAGCGTAGGTGACAAACAGCTGGCGAACCTCTCCATGAATTTCCGCCATCCTCTCCTTGTAGTAGGAGAGAGCACGTCTCAGGTCCAAGGTATGGAGCCTGTACTCGGCGTCCGAGGTGTAATTAGGGTAGTATACTGGCAGAGTCAATACCTGGTTAAGATGGAACTCTGACACCATCTTCGGAAGAAATTTCGGGTGGGGCGCAGGAGTCCACCAAAGGCACCTGGGGCTCCCCTGTCCTTCTGGCTGACGTGATAGCCACTAGGAAGGCTGTCTTCCATGACTAGAGTGACAGCTCACATTTGTGCATGGGTTCGAAAGGATTGCCCATGAGCTTTGCCAAAACCAGCAACAGATCCCATGGAGGTGGAGGTTCACGCACCAGAGGGGATATGTGATCCAGGCCTTTGAAGAAGCGCTCGACCACTGTCTCCTGTGCCAATGACGGCTGACCGGCCCGTGCCCAGTAAGCAGAAATGGCTGCCAGGTGCACCCTAAGGGTCGATGACCGAAGAACACCTTTGGAGAGTGACCAAAGGTAGTAGAGAATGTTAGCCACAGGACAGGATAATGGGTCCAGACTCTTACCCTGACACCAAATGGAAAACCTTTTCTGTTTGAAGGCGTAACATTTCCTGGTCGATTCCTTACGAGATGCCTCCACCATGGTGAAGACATCTTCGGAAAGACCCAAAGCCTGGAACTCTAGCCGCTCGGGTACCAGGCTGTGAGGTGCAGAGATTGAAGGTCCAAATGGAATACCTTCCCCTGGTTCAGAGATATCAGGTCCGGGCATGTACAAGCCACTCTGGGGGCCTGCAACTGAGGCTGAGGAGACTTGGGTACCAGAACTGGTGCGGCCAATCTGGAGCTATCAGAATCACCTTCGCCTTGTCCCTTCTCACCTTGAGTAACACCTTGTGGATCAAGGGAAATGGAGGGAATGTGTACAGGAGGCGTGGGGTCCACGGCCTTGAGAAGGCATCCACCTGCAGCAAGCCCTTCTGAGGGGGGTAGGCATGATACAGCCTCAGCTTGTTGTTTTCCCTGGAGGCAAACAGGTCCACCATCGGTTTGCCCTAATGGGAGAACAGGCTGTAAGTTACCTCTGGAAGGAGAGACCACTCATGGGATATCTGGCCAATGTGGCTGAGAGCATCTGCCAGATGGTTCGAGGCTCCTGCCACATGGATGGCTAGGAGATCTGCCTCCAACCAGTTTAGGAGGGTCCAGATGTGGAGCGCCTCCTTGCACAGCAGACGAGAGTGCGTGCCACCCTGCTTGTTGAAGTAGTACATGGTCGTGGTATTGTCCATCTGGACTTGAACCACTTGACCCTGGAGCTGAGGAGCAAAAGCTGACAGTGCCAGTCTGACTGCTCTGAGCTCCAACAGGTTGATGTGGCATCGGGATTCCTCAGGGTTCTAGAACCCATGGGCCCTGTTGCCCCCCCCCCCCAAGTGGGCTCCCCAGCCCTTGAGAGAGGCATCGGTCGTAGGGACGACCTTCGGCTCGGGGCGGACAAATGGGATCCCTTCCTGCAACCGGTCTGGGGCGGTTCACCATTGGAGTGTGTCCCAGATCTTCTGGGTTACAGTGATCAGCTGGTCGAAGTGACCATATCGCTGAATCCACTGGGCGGCCAGCTCCCACTGAAGGGGGCGCATGTGCCACCGGGCCCAATGGACCACCAAGGTGCATGCCACCATGTACCCCAGAAGGCGCAGAAAGTCCCGGGCAGGGTGCAAATGCCCAACCAGAAATGATCGGGCAAAGGAGGAGAGAACCTCCACCTTGTCCGCTGGAAGCAGAGCTCTGGCTTGACAAGAGTCGAGCTCTGCCCTGATGAAGCCCATCACCTGAGAAGGCACGAGTTCCGACTTGGCCTCGTTGATCAGGGGGCCAAGTTGGGAGCAGGTTTTGTGGGCCAGATTCCTGGACCTCTCCACCTCCTGTTGGGTGGAACCTGTCAAGGGCCAGTCATTGAGATAAGGGTAGATTCTGACTCCTCAATACTGAAGGTGGGCCGCCACCACTGCAATGCATTTGGTGAAGACCTGTGGGGCCTATGACAGGCTGAACAGCATGGCTCGGAACTCATACAGGGTCCCCTCAACCCTGAAGCGGAGGAACTGCTGATGGGATGGATGGATTGGGACGTGAAAGAACGTGTCCTGTAGATCCAGTGAATAGAACCACATGTTTCGCGCCAGGGATGGTATGATCTGGTTCAGAGTTACCATCCAAAAGGTGCGAGACTTGAGATACTGATTCAGGTCGTGGAGGTCTAGGATTGGGCACAGGAAGTACCTGGAAACAAAGCCTGGGTCTGCCGGAGGATCCGGCACTGGAGCTACTGCCTCCTTGCGGAGGAGCTGGGCTACGTCATCTCGAAGAGCCGACTGAGTGCATGCAGAAGCCCGTTCCTCCCGAGGGGCGCGGGCTCAGCTGGGAGGGTACTGCTCGAATTCTAGAGGCAGTCCCTGACCGACCACTTCGAGAACCCACCTGTCCGAAGTGACAGCAGTCCAGGCGGAAAGGAAGTGGCAGAGCCGACTCCCCACAGGAGGACCCAGAGCTAGTGTGACTGGTGTAGGGGTGGCCACCCCAAACCGTCACTGAGCAGGCTTAGAAGAGGAGGAGGAGGAGGAGGTTCCAGGACCTGAGCCTCGGCCTCCTTTACGGGGCTGCTGAGGACCCTGCTTGGGCCAAGGGCGCCAAGCTTGAGCCTGCTGCTGCTGCTGTTAATGTTGCTGTCCTCCTTGATAGGAGGGCTGCCGGACTGCAGGGGAAGAGTGCCAAAATGGCTTCTTCTTTCTCATCTGCTGGTTCTTGTCTGAAGAACCCTTGGCAGAAGTAGCATCCAAGGTGGCATTGGACTGCTCTATACACTGCAGGTGACCGGATGCTCCTGGACCGAACAAGTCGGTACCCAGGAAGGGCACGTCAGCAAGCTTATGCTGAGTATCCGCTGGGAAGGAGTAAAGCCTCAGCCAAGCCCTGCGGTGAGAGGCCACTGTGGCTGCCAGCGAGCGGGCACAAGAATCCCCAATATCCAAGGTCGTCTGGAGCTGCTGTTTAGCAACAGCATGGCCCTGGTCATGGACTTGCTTGACCGTGGTCTGCATGCCTGGTGGGAGATGAGGGAGGACCTCGTCTAGTGACCCAAGAAGGGCATGAGAGAAGTGTGCCATAATAACAGCCGAGCTGGCCTGAAGAAGGCCCAGAGAAGAGGCCGCATAGACCTTACGGGCAGTGTGGTCCATATTCTTGGACTCCTTGTCCGGGGCTCGGTCAGTGTCAGCCAAACTACCAGTATGCCTGAACACAGAGGTGGTCACCAGGCTCTCAGCTGAAGGGTGCTCTGTGAACCCAAGGGACCCCATGGGCACCGCGTAGTTGCTGGCCATGCGGGCAGATAGTGCTGGGCAGGAGGCAGGATGTTGCCAAAGTTTAAGGGCTGGGCCAACAATGGCCTCAACCACTGGAAAGGCCTCTGTTGGGGTATCCCCTCTCTTACGAACGTCGGTGAGAGGGTACTCTGCCTTTTTCTGGATAGGCTCCAGGGGCATTCTGGTGGAATTGGAGATTAGGTGGAGAATGCCCTGGAAAGAGGAAGGGCCTTCCTCCATCCCTGCGCCAACCAACAACTCATCATCTCCGGGATGTGAGTGCAAGCCGGTGATGTCCAAGTCCGAAGAGTCATGATACAGCAGTCTACTGCCTAAGTCACCCTCGATATGCCGAGGGCGGTCCAGGGTGACTGTTATCGACAGTCGTCGGGGAAGCCCAGTGTCCTGTCGGTCCTCTTTCGAGGGCGCCCCTCCCTCAGGCTGTTTAGGTGGTGGTTCCACCTGAATCAGTGGAGAGATCGGAGTAGGCCTAACCGGGAGACGGCCCGGCCCCACGGGTGGAGGAACTGAGGGCTTCGGTTCGGGGGGGTTGGTACCGGCCTAGGAGGCGACAGCCAAGTGATGGCCGGGGTAGGTGGCAGAGCAGACTTCTGCCCGATCAAGATCAGCTGCTGCCACATAAGGTCTTCATAGCGCCAACGGAGTTTCCGCCAGAGCCTCTCCCTATCCGAGGAGGATGGGACCTGTGGTGTCGCCTCTTTTTTGCGCGCATATGGCTCTTCTCCGGTCAATCATCCAAGGGGTTCCTGGACCGAGACAGAGATCGAGAAGCCGACTCGGTCGATTGAGGGGGCATCAAGATCGGTGAGACCGAGGGTCTGGGACCAGGTCCTTGATGGGGACACCAGCAGGCTGGGTCTCCTCATCCGGAAAGACCAGGACCAGAGTCTGTTCCAGCGAGTCGTCAGGCACAGCTAGCGACAAGGGACTGATAGGATTGAGGATAATTTCGACCTTGTCAGCCACTTCTTCGGTCACTTGGCCAGAAGGAAGGTCCGAAAAGCCAGCGGCCGAGGATGCGATCTCGACTGAGGTCGAGACCGTGTGTTCTTGGGACTCGGACCTCTCCTGGTCCCAAGAATGTCTCCGTTGAGACGAAGACACCGGGTCCTTCTCCCTGTTCCAAAAGCGGGAGGAGTGCGAGCCCGAGGGCACCTCACCCCGAGTGGGGAAGAGACTGGCACATCTCCCTGAAGGAGCCGGTACAGGTACAGCCTAGGTTCAGCGTGACGAAGAAGTTTTGATTGGCTGCAGCGCGAGCTGCTTCCTCCTCGAATGCCTTCATCTGTTCCAGCTGATCAGTGGAGCCCACGGCCGCAGAAACCACCCACCTAGCCTCCTTCGATTTCACCGGCGGGTTTGTTTTTTCTGGTCTCCCCAGCTTCAAGCATGCCTTGCGGTCATCCAGGACATT